>CM077668.1:299369061-301869061 GCA_039707655.1 Elymus sibiricus
CACTCGATCGCAGGCATGTGCCGAGCCTGAATCCTCACGGCCGCTTTTACAACCGGACTGGACCAGACAGAGCAAAGCAAAGCGTAGCATGCAATGCATGATATTACATACAGGTTGACGAGTTGGAGTACGTGTCTGCATTGCAGTGACCACATTTGTATGTCTCGTTGATGTATGTATCTGCAGAATAGAAAGATGGAGCGGGGATGGATCGCCATATATGTAGGTTAATGTTCCACACGTATTTTCCTTGTTTGCTTCAGCGTCCGCGGTGATTATATACGGTAGATCACTCCTGTCGGAGTACAACAAGATCTTCCAGAAAGAATACCCCATCGCGTATAAAACTTCCTTCATGCCGCAATAAAATTGAATTTATGTGTTTCCAGGCAAAGAAAAAGAGGGGAGATCGCACTATACTAATAAATCGTATTCTTCAGAGAGTGTAAAGTAAACTTTAACAGCAATGCCTCCCTGGCCGCGGAGTCGTTGAAACTCCGTCGGCGTTGCAATGGAGCGCCGCCGGTGCTTCGCCCCGCGCGGTGCTGCTACAGTAAAACTTTTTGCCGCAGATGCCACGGGATGCAGATGGTGGATGATGCGCGTGATGGATAGGACGGCTTGCTAGGCGGATGATTTCTCTAAAAAATCATCCGGTTGATTCGTAGCATCCACCAAACAAAAGTGGCTTATTTTAAGGACTCTAACAGTGTGAATTGCCATACTACAGGCACGAAAATTGTCGTGTTGTCAGCCCGTAGCTTCCCGTCTCTAAAGGAGATCCAACGGCTGAGAGGTGTGGTGAAGCGATGAACGATGGATCAAGGCTGAAGCCTCGTTTAACTCTGCAACAGTTGGTTTTGCTGCGCTATATTACTGTTTATCTTCTCCTCCAGTTATTTACCGTGGTTGCACCTCACTATTTAAGCACACAACGTGTGATGTATTGAGTTATCAAACCCTAGTTTTATTTCTAGTAGCTTTTTTGCGTGGAGGCTGTTGAGTACATATTGTGGCATGTATAGATTGTTTCTTGTACACCAAGCCCACCTCCTATTTCCTTGTATAGATTGAGGTAGAGGCCCACATTGTACATCATATATACGTGCATATTGCACCGATCAATACATCGTGCATTACCACAACTCTCTACATGGTATCTCCCGCAAAAAAAAAAAAAACTCTCTACATGGTATCAGTTACCGCGATCTAACCCTAGCTTTCGCTTCCCCGCGCTGCCGCCGCAGCCTCCTGCAGCCGCCGCGCCGCCGCCGCCGCACCCTCTTTCCCACGCCGCCGCCGCATCCTCCTGCCGCCGCCGCGTCCCTCTCCACTCCCCCGCGCCGCTGCTGCTTCCCACCAGCCGCGCCCCCACCCTCCTCCCCCTCTACCCGAAACCCTAGCCGCCACCATGTCGTCCCACTCCTCCCTCTCCGGTGCTAGCAATCCCTTCGCCGGCCCCGATCCCACCGACATCCGCGACATGAACATCTACGACCGCGTTCCCGTTCGTCTCGACCAACATGACTCCACGTACTATGCGTGGAAGACGTACTTCTCCCTCGTGTTTCGGGAGTACAACCTCCTGGATCATGTCGATGGCTCCGTCGACTCGCGTGCCATGCGCGAAGACTCGGAGTGGACCGCCATCGATGCCACGCTCATTCGGTGGTTTTATCTCACCATCTCGAAGGATTTGTTTCACACGGTCGTCAGCGATGGAGATGATGCGCGTGCCGTGTGGGTCAAGCTCAACGGCCTCTTCACCGACAATTGTCTCCAACGTCGCGTTTTCCTGCAGCAGGAATTTTTTGGGTGTCATCAAGATGATACATCCATTGATGCCTACTGCCGGCGCCTCAAGACACTCTCCGACGAGCTTCGTGACATCGGTGCAAAGATCGATGACGATCTTCTTCTCAGCACACTCACCGCCGGGCTCAACGATGACTTCGGCAACGCCGCGGCCAATCTCACCTTGATGCCGGAGCCCTCGTTCCCCAAGTTCGTCGCTTACCTTCGCTTGGAGGAGCGCCGGATGAAGCAGGTCAAGACCCGGGCGATGCATACTGCCCTCGCCGCCGGCACCACCCGGGGTGGCCCTCCTCCACCGCCGCCCGGTTTCCCGTAGCCGCGGCCTCCCGCCCCGGTGCAGCAGCCGCCGTACGCGGCGCCGCCTCAGCAGCCGTACGCGGCGCCCCCACCCGCCTTCCAGCAGCCGCCGGAGCCTCCTGCTGATCGCCGCCGCGGCGGCAAAAAGGGCGGCCGCAAGCAGCCGCAACACAACCAGGGCGGGGCCTCGCGGCAGCAGCTGCCCACGCCACCGTGGGCCGGCGGGTACAACCCGTGGACCGGCGTCGTCCACGCGTACACCATGCCCGTTCCCCGTCCGCTGGCTCCCGGGATTCTTGGCCCTTGTCCGGCGCCTCAACAGGCGTTCTTTGCGACGCCACAGTCGTACGGCGGGCCGCCACAGCCGTACGGTGGGCAGCAGTATGGAGGGCAGCCCGGAGGATTCTACCCTCCCCCACCGCAGCCGGCCCCGCTTCCACAGCCGCCGGCGCCATGGGACCCAGCTCTCCTAGCCGCGCTTCACACCGCTCCCTCGCCCAACAACTACACCGGTGGCGGCGACTGGTACATGGACACTGGGGCTACCGCCCACATGTTCTCCCACCCTGGTAACCTTGACTCCTTTCATCCTGTCACCACTTCTACTCGCATAACCGTCGGTGACGGCTCATCACTTCCTATTACTCATGTTGGGCACACTTCTTTTCCATCTAATTTCATGCCATTATCCCTGTCTAACATTCTTGTTTCACCTTCACTCATTAAAAATCTTATTTCTGCTCGCTGTTTTACTCGTGAAAATCCTGTAACTGTTGAATTTGATGAACTTGGTTTTTGTGTCAAGGACGCTCGAACCAGGATGGTACTGCACCGATGTGACAGCCAAGACGAGCTCTACACGGTTCATCCTTCATCCTCCACCGCCGCTGCCCCCGTCGCTCTCTCCGCCGGTGTAGATCTCTGGCATGCTCGTTTGGGTCACCCCAACCCAGTCACACTTCGTCATATTCTTAAGAGTTTCAGTTTCAGTTGTAATAAGATTGAGGATCATTCTTGTCATGCATGTCGCGTTGGCAAACATGTTAGAATTCCGTTTAATAATTCCTCCACCATCGCATCATATCCTTTTCAGTTGATTCATAGTGATGTGTGGACTTCTCTAGTTGCAAGTAACACGGGCTATCTTTATTATCTTGTTCTTTTGGATGATTACTCTCACTATGTGTGGACTTTTCCCTTACGACGAAAGTCGGATGCGTTTCTCACTTTGACGGCTTTTTACTCCTATGTCACTACGCAGTTTGGTCGTCCTATTCATGCGCTTCAAACCGACAATGGAAAAGAGTTCGACAATCTCGCCATCCGCAACTTACTTGCCCACCATGGTACTATTTTTCGTCTCACCTGCCCGTACACTTCGCAACAAAATGGCCGAGCTGAGCGTGTTCTTCGCACTCTTAATGATTGCGTTCGTACACTTCTTTTCCATGCTAACATGCCTCCTCGGTTCTGGCCCGATGCTCTCGCCACGGCATCGCTGCTTCTCAACCTTCGGCCATGTCGTCCTCGATGGAACTATGCACCACATCACCTCCTTTTTGGGACTCCACCTTCTTATGATGAGTTACGTGTCTTCGGGTGTCTCTGTTATCCTAGCATCGCCGCCACCACTCCACATAAGCTTGCACCTCGCTCTCTCGCATGCATCTTCATAGGTTATCCACCCAACACTAAAGGCTACCGCTGCTATGATCCTATCTCCCATCGCGTCTTCACTTCGCGACACGTTTACTTTGACGAAAAAGTGTTTCCGTTTTATCAGGTACCTTCGGCTGCTCCTCCATCGTCGTCGCCGGCCACTGACGGCTCTTTATCGGGACACGCGCGGGCTGCTCTTGGCCCGCCCCCCGGCTTCCCGGCTCGCCCCACCACCGGTGGCGTGGCGCCTGCTTCGGCTGCTCCCACGGCGCCCCCGCCTGGTCCAGGGGCCACCTCGGCGGGCCCCTTGTTACCTGGTTCGGTCGACCTGGTCCGCTCGGTCGACCCATCGGTCACCTCGGCCGGCCCCTCGTCGGCCCCTTCGGTCGGCCTAGCCGGCTCGGCCGGCTTGTCTCCGCCGGTCCTCGCAGACTCGGCTACCACTGGGTCATCATCACCCCCTACCCCCGTGGCCTCGGCTCCACCGGCTCATCACATGACGACACACGCTCGGGCGGGCGTCCATCGCCCGAACACTCGGTACACGTCTGATGAGTACCTGCTGACAGCTGTGTCGTCCCCGCCGTCGCCGTCCTCGTCGTCCCCTCTTCCATCGTCAGCTCGAGCAGCCCTTCGTGATCCTCACTGGCTCGCTGCGATGCAAGAGGAGTTTGACGCTCTTCAGCGCAACCGAACATGGCAGCTCGTTCCGCGGCCTCCTCACGCCAATGTCATCAGTGGCAAGTGGGTCTTTCGTCACAAGACTCGTCATGACAGTTCCCTCGAGCGCTACAAAGCTCGATGGGTGGTCCGTGGTTTTCGACAGCGTGCAGGCGTGGACTTCACCGACACATTTGCTCTGGTTGTCAAACCGGGCACGATTCGTGCGGTTCTCCAGTTGGCAGTTTCTCGGGCCTGGCCAGTGCATCAGTTGGACGTCTCCAATGCTTTTCTGCACGGTCATCTTGCCGAGCAGGTCTTCTGTCAGCAGCCCACTGGATTTGTCGATGCTGCCCACCCGGATCATGTGTGCCTGCTCTCCCGTTCTCTCTATGGACTGAAGCAGGCGCCACGGGCGTGGTACCAGCGTATTGTGGCATTCCTACAGCAGCTTGGGTTTCGGTCCACCCGCTCCGACGCCTCATTGTTCGTCTATCACCAGGGTGCCGCTACTGCATATCTTCTGCTCTATGTGGACGACATTATCCTGACGGCATCCTCCACTGAGCTTCTTCACCAGCTCACAGCTCGCCTCCGCGACGAGTTTGCCCTCAAGGATTTGGGAGCCCTGCATTATTTCCTCGGCATTGAGGTTGTCCGGCGTGATGATGGGTTCTTTTTGCACCAGTAGAAGTACGCCCATGAGTTACTCAAGCGAGCCGGCATGCTTAATTGCAAGCCCCCCTCCACGCCTGTCGACACGAAGGCCAAGGTTTCTGCTTTGGAGGGCTCCTTGCGCCTGACGCCGCGTTCTACCGCTCCATCGTCGGTGCATTGCAGTACTTGACGCTTACATGCCCGGACCTGCAGTATGCTGTTTAGCAGGTGTGCCTTCATATGCACTCTCCCCGTGACTCCCACTGGACTCTGGTGAAGCGTATTCTTCGGTACATACGCGGCACTATGAGCTTGGGACTTACCCTGACGGCTTCTGCCTCCACCGACCTTGTGGCCTACTCCGACGCCGACTGGGCTGGCTGCCCCGACACGCGTCGCTCGACATCGGGCTACTGTGTCTACCTCGGGCCCTCGCTGATTTCGTGGTCATCCAAGCGACAACCCACGGTCTCTCGCTCGAGTGCTGAGGCCGAGTACCGCGCAGTGGCTAATGATGTTGCCTAGTGCACTTGGCTCCGTCAGCTGCTTCAGGAGTTGCTTTGTGAGATTTCCAAGGCCACGATTGTCTATTGTGACAACGTCTCCGCTGTTTACCTCTCCGCCAACCCAGTTCATCATCGCCGGACGAAACACATCGAGTTGGACATTCACTTTGTGCGGGAACATGTTGCTCTTGGTCGCATCCGCGTCCTTCATGTTCCAACAGCACAACAGTTCGCCGATGTGATGACTAAGGGACTGCCTACTTCTGTCTTTGAGGAGTTCAGGTCCAGTCTTTGTGTCGCTAGCGACGCTTCGACTGCGGGGGGGGGGGGGGGGTGTTGAGTACATATTGTGGCATGTACAGATTGTTTCTTGTACACCAAGCCCACCTCCTATTTCCTTGTATAGATTGAGGTAGAGGCCCACATTGTACATCATATATACATGCATATTGCACCGATCAATACATCGTGCATTACCACAACTCTCTACAGAGGCGTATCATTTCATTGACAGGTAGGGGAGAGAACAAGGTTGTGGTTACCCCAAGAAGACGTGCACAACAAGAGAGGGGAGCCCTTGGGGTTACCGATGAGAAGGAGAGAGGGGGTTGCTCAGCCCCTAAACAAAGAGAACAGGCTACGGGTCTAATTCTATCTAGTCCCTTGGCGCCCGCACGTGCCCATCGCCAGGCCTCGTCCATGATGATGCTGAGGAGTTGGGAGTTGGAACTTGGATGGATGCATGCCCTCAAAGATGATCACGTTTCTATGCTTCCAAATCCAGGTGGTGATGATCGTGAGTGAAGCAAAGCCCTTGCGCAGGCGTGCGGGGGCCGCCGTGGTGCTGTCCAACCACCAAGAGAAGAAGGTGGCCTCGCCGTCCAGTGGCGCTAGGGGTAGCCGGCTGCTACTTGTAGTCTGCGTTGGTATTTCCCCGAAGAGGAGAGGATGATGCAGTACAGTAGAGATATGTATTTCCCTCAGTTAAGAACCAAGGTTATCAATCCAGTAGGAGAACCAAGCAAAATTCCGTTAAGCGCACCTGCACACACAAGAGCAAACACTTGCACCCAACGCAAATAAGAGGGTTGCCAATCCTCTTAGCGCTTATTTGCAAGGATTTAATCTTATCGAGGTAAATAGATAAACTAAACTACTAATTAAAATAAAAGTAAATAAATTGCAGCAAGGTATTTTTAGGTTTTTTATATGATAAAGATAGACCCAGGGACCATAGTTTTCACTAGAGGCTTCTCTCTTGAGCACATAAACATACGGTGGGTAGACAAATTACTGTTGGGCAATTGATAGAAAAGCAAATAATTATGACGGATTCATGGCAATGATCATGTATATAGGCATCACGTTCGAGACAAGTAGACCGACTCCTGCCTGCATCTACTACTATTACTCCACCCATCGACCGCTATCCAGCATGCATCTAGGGTATTAAGTATGAAACAGAGTAACGCTAAGCAAGATGACATGATGTAGAGAAGCAAATTCAAGCAATATGAATAAACCCCATCTTTTTATCCTTAATGGCAACAATACAAATACGTGTCATGTCCCTTTCTGTCACTGGGATTGAGCACCGCAAGATTGAACCCATCACAAAGCACCTCTCCCATTGCAAGATAAATCAATCTAGTGGGCCAAACTAAACCGATAGATCGCAGAGAAATACAAAGATATAACAATCATGCATAAAAGAGTTTAGAGAAGACTCAAATATTTCTCATGAATAATCTGATCATAAACTAACAATTCATCGGATCCCAACAAACACACCGCAAAAGAACATTACATCGGATAGAACTCCAAGAACATCGAGGAGAACATTGTATTGAAGATCAAAGAGAGAGAAGAAGCCATCTAGCTACTAGCTATGGACCCGTAGGTCTGTGGTAAACTACTCACACATCATCGGAAGGGCAGCAAGGTTGATGTAGAAGCCCTCCGTGATCGATTGCCCCTCCGGCAGAGTACCGGAAAAGGCCTCTAGATGGGATCGTGGAAGAACAGAGGCTTGCGGCAGCGGAAAGGTTTTCTCTTCTGGCTCTCTGGGGGTTTCCCAATATTTGTGAATTTATAGAAGTGGAATTAGGTTAAAAGGAGTCATGTGGGCCCCACAAGGTACTACGGCGCCCCCCTAGGGCGCGCTCTAGTGCCTTGTGAAGCCCCCGTGGGGCTTCTGGCCTCCTCCCGAAGCTTCCCAGGTTTCTTTTGTCCAAAAAAAATCTCCAAAAAGTTTCGTGGCATTTGGACTTCATTTGGTACTGTTTCTCTGAAAAGCCAAAAACAAGCAGAAAACAACAACTGGCACTAGGCATTGGGTTAATAGGTTAGTCCCAAAAAATGATATATAATTGCATACAATTGCATATAAAAACATCCAAGATTGATACTATAATAGCATGGAACAGTAAAAAATTATAGATACATTGGAGACGTATCAAGCATCCCCAAGCTTAATTCCTGCTCGTCCTCGAGTTGGTAAATGATAAAAACAGAATTTTTGATGTGGAATGTTACCTATCATGTTTCATCATGTAATCTCTCTCTTACGGTATGAATAATAAGATCCAAATGATTCAAAGCAATAGTCTATAATTTGATATAAAGACATCAATACTCAGGCATACTAGCAAACAATCATGTCTTTCAAAATAAAAATGCTAAAGAACGTTATCCCTACAAAATCATATAATCCTGTCATGCTCCATCTTCTTCATACAAAGTATTTATCATGAACAACCCCAGTTTTAGCCAAGCAATTGGTTCATACTTTTTAACGCGCTTCAGCTTTTTCAACTCCCACGCAATAGATGAGCGCAAGCCATGGATATAGCACTATGGGTGGAATAGAGTATGGTGATAGAGATAAATAGGAGAAGTCAAAAATGGAGAAAGTCTCACATCAACGAGGCTAATCAACGGGCTATGGAGATGCCCATCAATTGATGGCAATGCGAGGAGTAGGGATTGCCATGCAACGGATGCACTAAGAGCTATAAGTGTATGAAATCTCAACATGAAAACTAAGTGGGTGTGCATCCAACTTGCTTGCTCATGAAGACCTCGGGCATTTGAGGAAGCCCATCATCGGAATATACAAACCAAGTTCTATAATGAAAAATTCCCGCTAGTACATGAAAGTGACAAAATAGGAGACTCTCTATATGAAAAACATGGTGCTATTCTGAAGCACAAGTGTGGAAAAAGATAGTAGCATTGCCCCTTCTCTCTTTTTCTCTCATTTATTTTTCTTTTTCTTTTTTTCTCTTTTTGTCGGAGTCTAGGATCTGCGTCCAAGAAACTTCTCCAAGAACTTAGGATTCGAACTCTGGGGGACTTTGCTTGGCGACCTACGACGCGACGGCAACTACGGCGGAATCATGATGGCTCACTGGCTCTCACCGGACATGAAGGGGACGCGTGAGCTACCCAGGTTCGGGCCACCGTGCGGTGTAATACCCTACTCCTGCCTGTGTTGGATTGCTCTGTAATGGAGAGCTTGTGGCTTGAGGTACACGAGGTGTGGGGGAGAATGAATCGATCCCCTTACATGAAAGCGGCTCTGCCCCTTTTGTAGTGGCTTTGTCCTCTTCCCCGAAAATATGAGCGGGAAAGGGTGGCCACAGGACGACAGTTCAAAGGGGGACAGACGCGTAGGTCTATCCTGACTAAAGGCGGTCTCCGCCTGATAAAGTAGTCTTCGTGACGTGTTGGTGTGCTTGGCGATGACCTCCGTCCTGGCGCGCCGATACGTCCTGATCTTCTATCACCAAAGAGGAAACACTTTGGGACTTGCTTTGGGGGAGGCAGATGCCACTGCTCCCCTATCACCAGAATGGAAACTGGGCTCGGTCACGCCCCGCTGTCCTTATCCTGACAGCGGGTCGTCACCCATGTGCTGGGCACGTAGCCCCGCGGCTGATGCCGTACGATCTGCCCCATGAGAAGGCCTCGCGAGGGGAGCCTCGTGAGGCAACCGGGTGCTTGGCGGCCTCGGCAGGGCCTGTCCTGGCGGCGAGGGGCCTCGCGAGGCTCGCCCCTCGCGAGGCGGCTTCCTCCGGAGCGGCCGAGGCAGGGCCACTCTCATGGGCCGTCCCAAGCGTTGTCCTCCGGGCCAGAGGCAGGCGGGCCGTGGTACCCTAGTTCCCACTGGGCCGACACTTTTTTTTCTTTATATTTTTCCTTTCTTTCTTTTTTTCATGGCTCTTTTTCGCCTCTTTTTTTCTATCTTTTTTTTTCGTCCAGAGTCTCATCCCGACTTGTGGGGGAATCATAGCCACCATCATCCTTTCCTCACTGGGACAATGCTCTAATAATGATGATCATCACACCTCTATTTACTTACAACTCAAAATTACAACTCGATACTAGAACAAAAATATGACTCTATATGAATGCCTCTGGCAGTGTACCAGGATGTGCAATGATGCTAGCGTAACATGTATAAAAATGATGAATGGTGGCTGAGCCACAAATACTATGTCAGCTATATGATCATGCAAAGCAATATGACAATGATGATGTGTGTCATAAAAAAACGGAACGGTGGAAGTTGCATGGCAATATATCTCGGAATGGCTATGGAAATGCCATGATAGGTAGGTATGGTGGCTGATTTGAGGAAGATATAAAGAGGCTTATGTGTGATAGAGCATATCATATCACGGGGTTTGGATGCACCGGCAAAGTTTGCACCAACTCTCGATGTGATAAAGGGCAATGCACGGTACCGAAGAGGCTAGCAAATTGCGGAAGGGTGAGAATGCGTATAATCCATGGACTCACATTAATCATAAAGAACTCACATACTTATTGCGAAAGTTTATTAGCCCTCGAAGCAAAGTACTACTACGCATGCCCCTAGGGGGGATGTTGGTAGGAGTTAACCATCGCGCGCCCCCGACCGCCACACAAACGAAGTCAATCCATAATAATTCATGCTCCAACTTCTTAGCATAACGACAGACCATACGTGCATGCTTCGGGAATCACAAACCTTAACACAATTATTCTTACTAAACCACAATTATCTACTAATAGCACCCACATATTACCATCTTAATATCGCAAAACTATTGCAAGGAATCAAATTTATCATATTTAGTGATCTACATGAAAGTTTTTATTATATCCCTCTTGAATACCTATCATATCAGGACCAAATTATTAACCCGTGCATATTACCATTGCTATTATGAGACTCTCAAAAAGATATAAGTGAATCATGAGAGTGCAACTATTTCTTTAAAATATCATCACATCCGTGCTCTAAAAGATATAAGTGAAGCACTAGAGCAACTGCCTAGCTCAAAAGATATAAGTGAAGCACATAGAGTATTCTAACAAATTACGAATAATGTGTGTCCCTCTCAAAAAGGTGTGTTCAGAAAAGATGATTGTGACAAACTAAAAAGCAAACAAACTATTTCCCAAGACGCTCCAAGTAAAACACATATCATGTGATGAATAAAAATATAGCTCCAAGTGAGTTACCGATAGATTGTAGACGAAAGAGGGGATGCCTTCCGGGGCATCCCCAAGCTTAGACGCTTGAGTCTTCCTTGAATATTACCTTGGGGTGCCTTGGGCATCCCCAAGCTTAGGCTCTTGCCACTCCTTATTCCTTTGTCCATCGTAGTCTCACCCAAAACTTGAAAACTTCAGCACACAAAACTCAACAGAAACCTCGTGAGATCCGTTAGTATAACAAACAAATCTTAAACTTTAGGTACTGTTGTAAATTGATTCATATTTAATATTGGCATAATGCTACTGTACTCCAACTTCTCCATGACTCATACCCCCCGATACGATCCATAGATTCATCAAAATAAGCAAACTATGCAACAAAAACAGAATCTGTCTAAAACAGAATAGTCTGTAAAGATCTATTTAAAAGCCATACTTCTGTAACTCCAAAAATTCTGAAAAATTAGGACAACGTGGAAAATTCATATACCAATACTGTGTAAAAATTTCAGATATTTCTGACGCTCCAGTACAAAATTAAAATTCCAGCACTGGATGCAAAACTTTCTGTTTTCCAAACAGCATCAATTATACTATCTTCCAAATCATCCCAAAGGCATTACTTGGCACAAACACTAATTAAAACATAAAAATACAATAATAACAGTATCATAATTGTGCAAACACACAAGAACAGTGGGTAAAAGCAAAAATTTATTTTATTCATTGGGTTGTCTCCCAACAAGCTCTTTCTTTATAGCCATTAAGATAGGCTTGAGATTTCAATGATGCTCACATGAAAAACAAGAATTGAAGCACAAAGAGAGCATCATGTAGCATGTGAAAAACACATTTAAGTCTAACATACTTCCTATGCATAGGCATTTTATAAGCAAACAAATTATCAAGACAAGCAATATCTTGCATATGTAAATAGGAAGAATGAAGCATAAAAAATTTCAACACAAAGAGAGGTAATTTAGTGACATGAAATTTTTTATAACCATATTTTCCTCTCTCATAATAATTACATGTAGGATCATAATCGAATTCAACAATATAGCTATCATATACAACTTTATCTTCATGATCCACATGCATAAAAGTTTTATAATCTTCCAAGATAGTGGGATTAACATCAACTAAAGTCATGACCTCTCCAAACCCACTTTTATCAAAAAAATATAAGATTGATAATTCTCCAAAGTAGTGGGATCATTATTACCTAAAGTTGATGCTCTTCCAAACCCACTTTTAATAGTATTGCAAACATTATTATTAGTAACATATTCATCATGAGGCTTAAATAAATTTTCAAGATCATAAGAAGCATTATCACCCCAATCATGATCATTGCAATAAGTAGTGGACATAATAAAATTATCATCCCCAAGCTTGTAGTTTTGCATATCATTAACACAATTGACATTAATAGAATTTATAATAAAATCATTGCAATCATGCTTTTCATTCAAGGAGCTATCAAGTATGGGTGCTATAGCAATAATTTCATTTTTAACATAAGGAACTATAGCAAATTCATCTCTATAAACATCATTAATATTGGCATCATGGCCATAAGAATAGCAAGCATCACATTCATCAACAGGGGATATTTTAATCGAATCAACGGAATCATAATTATCTATGGATTCATGCATATCATTATTTTCTTCCAAAGTAGCAGACATTCTCTCAATAAATTCATTAACATGGGCATTAGGAGCATAGTTTTCATAGCAATATTTAAGTATGTCAAAATTTTCAGATTTGTAGAGAGTAATATCATACTTTTCAATCAAAGAAGCAACTTCATAAGCACCCTTAAAGGCAACAAATTCTTCAATTTGTTCGATATCATAGTAACTATAAACACTCTTGGCATAAGAAGATAAGATTTCATTATCATTAAACTCACATAGGTAGGGAAGGTGTTTTTTAGGGTTCTCAGAGCAACAAGTAAAATCATAAATTTCACATAGATTCCAGGCATAACATAGCAAACAATTTATTTGACGCCATAAGAGTCTCCCTTTTTCAGACAAACGGTGACGCACAAAATGAGCATGCTCATCTAATGATTTCCCTCAACTAAACTAGTTGGGGTTTCAGCACGAGCACAAATGGATCGAAGATGCTCCAGGTAGAAAACTTTAAGTGGATCCATAGTATCTTAAATTTTTGTTTTATTTTCTGTTCTTGTGTGTTTGACATGAAGGTAATAAAAGCAAGCAAACTAGCAAACAAACTAATAAAAATATTTTTGTGTTTTTGTAAAATCTTTTTAGAAGTGGGGGAGATGAAAACGAGAGGCAAAGGAAAATAAAGGGTAAATAAAGTAAATTCAAGTGAATGATAATTTGTGCGAAGGTACTTGGTAATTTTGATGATGTCTCCCCGGCAACGGCGCCAGAAATTCTTCCTGCTACTTGTAGTCTGCGTTGGTATTTCCCCGAAGAGGAGAGGATGATGCAGTATAGTAGAGATGAGTATTTCCCTCAGTTAAGAACCAAGGTTATCGATCCAGTAGGAGAACCAAGCAAAATTCCGTTAAGCGCACCTGCACACACAAGAGCAAACACTTGCACCCAACGCAAATAAGAGGGTTGTCAATCCTCTTAGCGCTTATTTGCAAGGATTTAATCTTATCGAGGTAAATAGATAAACTAAACTACTAATTAAAATAAAAGTAAATAAATTGCAGCAAGGTATTTTTAGGTTTTTTATATGATAAAGATAGACCCGGGGACCATAGTTTTCACTAGAGGCTTCTCTCTTGAGCACATAAACGTACGGTGGGTAGACAAATTACTGTTGGGCAATTGATAGAAAAGCAAATAATTATGACGGATTCATGGCAATGATCATGTATATAGGCATCACATCCGAGACAAGTAGACCGACTCCTGCCTGCATCTACTACTATTACTCCACCCATCGACCGCTATCCAGCATGCATCTAGGGTATTAAGTATGAAACAGAGTAACGCTTTAAGCAAGATGACATGGTGTAGAGAAGCAAATTCAAGCAATATGAATAAACCTCATCTTTTTATCCTTAATGGCAACAATACAAATACGTGTCATGTCCCTTTCTGTCACTGGGATTGAGCACCGCAAGATTGAACCCATCACAAAGCACCTCTTCCATTGCAAGATAAATCAATCTAGTAGGCCAAACTAAATCGATAGATCGGAGAGAAATACAAAGCTATAACAATCATGCATAAAAGAGTTCAGAGAAGACTCAAATATTTCTCATGAATAATCTGATCATAAACTCACAATTCATCGGATCCCAACAAACACACCGCAAAAGAAGATTACATCGGATAGAACTCCAAGAACATCGAGGAGAACATTGTATTGAAGATCAAAGAGAGAGAAGAAGCCATCTATCTACTAGCTATGGACCCGTAGGTCTATGGTAAACTACTCACACATCATCGGAAGGGCAGCAAGGTTGATGTAGAAGCCCTCCGTGATCGATTGCACCTCCGGCAGAGTACCGGAAAAGGCCTCCAGATGGGATCGTGGAAGAACAGAGGCTTGCGGTGGCAGAAAGGTTTTCTCTTCTGGCTCTCTGGAGGTTTCCCAATATTTGTGAATTTATAGAAGTGGAATTAGGTCAAAAGGAGTCACGTGGCCCCCACAAGGTACTACGGCGCACCCCCCCTGGGGCGCGGCCTAGTGCCTTGTGAAGCCCCCGTGGGGCTTCTAGCCTCCTCCCGAAGCTTCCCAGGTTTCTTTTGTCTAGAAAAAAATGTCCAAAAAGTTTTATGGCATTTGGACTTCATTTGGTACTGTTTCTCTGAAAAGCCAAAAACAAGCAGAAAACAGCAACTGGCACTAGGCACTGGGTTAATAGGTTAGTCCCAAAAAATGATATATAATTGCATACAATTGCATATAAAAACATCCAAGATTGATACTATAATAGGATGGAACAATCAAAAATTATAGATACGTTGGAGACGTATCACTGGCACCAAGATAGGACCTCGTGCCAGGTGATTTTGGAGAAGACGCAACCGGCAAGAATGTGGTGCAAGGTTTCATCTTCCTGGGAGCACAAGCTGCAAAGGGGGGAGGGAGTTGTAAGCCTCGTCGAGCCAAGCGATCTGCCGTCCAGTAGCGATTGTGCGACGCAAGCCAAAGGAAGAACTTGATGTTTAGGTGGTGGCCAGCTTCGCCAGATGATCTTCCAGAATGGCGCCGTCGTAGATCCTTCGAACAACGCGCTGTAACAGGAGCTCGCAGAGTATACCCCTTTGGTAGATCAACACCAAGCGAGAGCGTCCGGAGCCGTGGAGAGGGAGACTCTTCGGATGCGCCGTCAGAGGTCCACGTACTCGATGGTGGCTAAGGGGCCAAGGCCGCCACCAAGGTCCGAGATCTAGGTGTGGCACCAGAGCGTCACAAACTAGGCGTGTGCGGCGCCGTCGTCGTGATACAAGGGTAACCAGAGTAGGCGCAATCTCGGCGATGGAATTGCCCTCCAGCCAGTGGTTCAACCAAAAGCGACAAGTGCGCCCGTCGCCCAGAGACGAGATCGTAGATGCCCTAAAGAGTTGTTGCGCCTCGGGCTCGTGGGTCAAGTGGAGATGTCGCCAAGGCTGGCTAGGATCCATGGCCTGGAGCCACAACAAGCGGGTGCGTAGGGCGACACCAACACGCTGAAGATCACGAACCCCAAGGCCCCCGTACTCAAGCGGGCGACAGACTTTAGCCCAGCCAACCAGGCAACTACCAGCGCGCGTCCTTGCACCCCTGCCATAGGAAGTCGCAAATGATCCGGTTGATCTTCTTCAGGATTGTGTGTGTGTGTGGGGGGGGAATCGCCATGGCCAGCAGGATGTGCGTTGGCATGGCAGTGAGGATATGGCGCACTAGGGCGAGGCGCTCACCACGGTTGAGCAGAGAGGCCTTCCAGGTGGCTAGCTTGAGGACGAGCTTGTCGACGAGTGGCATGAGCTCGGTAGAAGAGGCTTTGCGAACCGATAACGGCAGTCCAAGGTACTTAATGGGGAAGTCCTTGACTGGGCAGGAAAGCGCGGCCCCAATGTCGATGCTCTCCGACGCCGAGCAACAGATGGGAGTCGCGCAGTATTTAGCAAAATTGGTGCGAAGGCCCGAGGCCTTGCCAAAGGTGCTAAGAAGCTCACGAATGGTGAGGAGCTCCGGGTATGATAAAAAATGACGACGTCATCGACGAAGAGAGAGATACTGGACGTAGCATGCCTAGTGGTGAGCCGACGCAGGACCCCGTGGTGGACAGCATGTTCCCATTTCTAGTTGCTACTATAGGAAATTCCCCAATTAATAGAAGGGTGTCCAGGTCGGGAGCTTATCGTTGTCTTGAACTTGTGTGCCTCTTGTTCTGGTTTGTTCGATCCATAGTGGGATCTGACAAATTGGTATTAGATGCTATTGATCCTCGGCAGAGCGGTGACGGTGTAGGGTCTGAGCGGGTGACAGTGGCAGTAGACCAATCAGGTGCAGGCTGGCGATACTTCCTTTTTAGTGATCCGGTAATGGAACAGAAAGTACCCCACACCTATTTCCCCAAGGGGTGACCCTGGGTTATAGAACCCGCGAGAGGAAGGTTTCCTTGAAGCGATGGTCTCTAGCAAGCTTCTGTCAAAGAATTAATTCCAGCTTTTGACCAGATCAAATCAAGCTAATTGTGATAAAACACTTATAATAAAAGAGGTACGGGTATGAGGTCTTAATGCTTACAACCATGTATTTGTGTTGGGACCAGATATGATCTTAATTTGTTCTCTGGAAGTCACCCATCGAGATGTGCTTGTTACGAACCGAAGTGGGGGATGTGTCCAAATAACATCTTGACCGGCACGCGTCCTGCATCAAGAATCAGTTGTCCAACCAAAGGCCCTATATGTCACGCGAGGTTGCCTCGATAATTAAGATTATAATAATCAGACAAGAGCTTTGGGCGTTTAATTATTACACCTCATGAATCCTCAGAGATTGGATCCGTGTTACCGTACTAAACCCTTCTGTCACTGGTGTTCAAAATAACATTTCACGGTTTCCCTGCCCTTAGCTTCTCCATGGCTCGCTCTACATGATCCTGGGTACCTGTAGGGATGAAGAACGCAGACGAGACAAGAGACATTGATACGTCCCAAACGTATCCACTTTTCCAAACACTTTTTCTCTGGTTTTGGACTCTAATTTGCATGATTTGAATGGAACTAACCCGGACTGACACTGTTTTCAGTAGAATTGCTATGGTGTTGTTTTTGTGCAGAAATAAAAGTTCCTGGATGGACCAGAAAATTTACGAAGAATTATTTTAGAATATATAAAAAATACTGGCGAAAAGATCCACTAGAGGGGAGCCACCCAGGGGGCGAGCCTACCCCCCCAGGGCGCGCCCCCAGGCTTGTGGGCCCCTGGAAACTCCAATTGACCTAATTCCAACGCTATATATACCTCTTCGTGGAGAAAAAAATCAGAGAGAAAGAATCATCGCGTTTTATGATATGGAGCCGCCGCCACCTCCTGTTCTTCATCGGGAGGGCTGATCTGGAGTTCGTTCGGGGCCCCGGAGACGGGGATTCGACGCCGTCGTCATCATCAACCATCCTTCATCCCCAATTTCATGATGCTCACCGCCGTGTGTGAGTAATTTCTTCGTAGGCTTGCTGGACGGTGGTGGGTTGGATGAGATTTATCATGTAATTGAGTCAATTTTGTTAGGGCTTGATCCCTAGTATCCACTATGTTCTGAGATTGATGTCGCTATGACTTTGCTATGCTTAATGCTTGTCACTAGGGCCCAAGTGCCATGATTTCAGATCTGAACCCTTTATATTTTCATGAATATATTTGTGTTCTTGATCCTATCTTGCAAGTTGTATGCACCTATTATGTGTTATGATCCGCATACCCCAAGGTGACAATAATAGGGATTCTTTCCGGTGATTACCGTAGTTTGAGGAGTTCATGTATTCACTAAGTGCTAATGCTTTGTTCCGGTTCTCTATTAAAAGGAGGCCTTAATATCCCTTAGATTTCCTTATGGACCCTGCTGCCACGGGAGGGTAGGATAAAAGATGTCATGCAAGTTCTTATTATAAGCACGTATGACTATATACGGAATACATGCGTACATTACATTGATGAATTGGAGCTATTGTGTATCGCTCTAGGTTGTGACTGTTACATGATGAACGTCATCCAATATAATTATCCATCACCGATCCAATGCCTACGCTTTTCGCATATTGATCTTTGCTAAGTTACTTTCGTTGCTACTGCTATTACAATCACTACGAAATTGCTACTGTTACTGTCTATGTTACTATTGCTACTGTTACTACTGCTATCAAAACTACCATACTACTGTGCTACTAAACACTTTGTTGCAGATAATTAGTTCTCCAGGTGTGGTTGAATTGACAACTCAACTGCTAATACTCACATATATTCTTTGGCTCCCCGTATGTCGAATCAATAAATTTGGGTGAAATACTACCCTCGAAGACTGTTGCGATCCCCTATACTTGTGGGTTATCAAGACCTTTTTCTGGTGCCGTTGCCGGGGAGCATAGCTCTATTTGTTGAGTCACTTGGGATTTATATCTGTTGATCACTATGAAGAATCTGAAAGATGCTCAGACCAAGATCGTCCCCTCTATGACTAGAGGAGGTAAGGAACTGCCATCACACTCTGCACTTGATTCACCTTCTATTTTGAGTAGGCTTGCGACACCACCACGTGCTATCCATTTTGATATGTCACAAGTTATTGATGATACTACTTCTGCTATACATGATACTTATGATGATGCTAGTACTATGCTTGATAATACTGTGCCACTGGGTGAATTTCTTGATGAACAAATTGCTAAAGCCAAAGAAACTGGAAATGCTAAAACTTCTGAAAATTATGACTCACCTATTATGCCTAGCTCTCCTACTAGAGTTGAAATGCCTAAGATACATGATTGTTATGTTTTAGATGGGGAGATAGCTAGAGAATTTCTTGCTTGTAATGATAGAGATGATGTTAGAAAATTGTTGGCTAAGCTAAAAGAAAAGTCTATGATGGAGAGAATGAAATATGATCCTAAGTTTGCTACCTCTCCTATCTTTGTTACTGACAAGGATTATGAATTCTCTATCGATCGTGAGTTGATTACTTTGGTTGAATCTGATCCTTTTCATGGTTATGAATCTAAAACTGTTGTGTCACACCTTACCAAATTAAATGATATAGCCACCCTATTTGCTCATGAGGAAAAAATTCACTACTATTATATTCTTAAGTTGTTTCCTTTCTCATTAAAGGGTGATGCTAAGAAATGGTTTAATACTCTTGCTCCTGGTTGTGTGCGTAGTCCCCAGGATATGATATATTACTTCTCTGAAAAATATCTTCCTGCTCATAAGAAACAAGTTGCCTTACAGGAAATATTTAAATCTGTGCAAATTGAAGAAGAGAATCTCCCTCAATCTTGGGGGAGGCTTCTCCAATTACTTAATGCTTTGCCTGATCATCCTCTTAAGAAAAATGAAATACTTGATATCTTTTATAATGGACTAACCGATGCTTCTAGGGACTACCTAGATAATTGTGCTGGTTCTGTTTTCAGGGAATGAACTGTTGGACAGGCTGAAGAACTATTAAATAATATGTTGAGAAATGCCGATGATTGGACACTTCCTGAACCACCACCTAAGCCAACTCCGAAGAAGAGAGGTATTCTATTCCTCAGTCTAGAAGACATGCAAGAAGCTAAGAAGTCTATGAAAGAAAAGGGTATTAAAGCTGAAGATGTTAAGAATTTACCGCCTATTGAAGAAATACATGGGCTCGACATCACAACACAGGTAGTGGAGGTAAATGCTCTCACTAGATTTGATGAAGGTGATATTCCGTATAATAAATCTGCTAGCCAATGCCTGTATGAATTTGATAATTACATCATTAAGCAAGAACACTTCAATCTATATGTTAGCAATCAACTAAAAAGAAATGCCTTCATGATAGATCGTTTGAGTGATTTAATACTGAGAACTACTAATGATGTGAAGGGTTTAAGTAAACATGCTTCTATGGTTCATACTCAGTTAGAACAAATTGCTAAGTCTCAAAATGATTTGCTTGATGAGATGAATAATAAAATGAATGATCGTGCTGTTAGAGTTGTTACTAGAGGGGGTAGAATGACTCAGGATCCTCTATATCCTGAAGGTCATCCTAAAAGAATT
Organism: Elymus sibiricus; assembly: GCA_039707655.1. NCBI lineage: Eukaryota > Viridiplantae > Streptophyta > Magnoliopsida > Poales > Poaceae > Elymus > Elymus sibiricus. The sequence continues at coordinate 299,389,389 of CM077668.1, forward strand.
GAACAAGATTCTCAAAGAATTAATACTGATGCACCTAGTTCATCTAAGAAGAAAAAGAAAAAGAATAATGATAAAACTTTGCCTGCTTCTAGTGAACCTGTGATAGAAAAACCATCTGAGGAGCCTAATGATGTTTCTATTTCTGATACTGAGACACAATCTGGTAATGAACATCCACCTAATGATAATGATAATGACAATGATGTTCATGTTGATGCTCAACCAGATAATGATGTAGAAATAGAACCTGTTGTTGATCTTGATAACCCACCTCCTAAGAATAAAAGATATGACAAAAGAGACTTCGTTGCTAGAAAACATGCAAAAGAAAGAGAACCATGGGTTCAAAAACCCATGCCTTTTCCTACTAAACCATCTAAAAATAAAGATGAGGAAGACTTTGAGTGCTTTGTTGAAATGCTTAGACCTGTCTTTTTGCGCACTCGCTTGATTGATATGTTGAAAATGTCTCCCTATGCTAAATACATGAAAGATATTGTCACTAATAAAAGAAAGATACCTGAAGCTGAAATTTCCACCATGCTTGCAAATTATTCTTTTGAGGGTGGAGTACCTAAAAAGTTAGGAGATCCGGGAATACCTACTATACGATTCTCCATTAAAAGAAGTTATGTCAAAACTGCTCTATGTAATTTAGGAGCCGGTGTTAGTGTTATGCCTTTCTCTTTATATAGAGGACTTGATTTTAATAAGCTTACACCTACTGAAATATCTTTGCAAATGGCTGATAAATCAACAGCTATACCTATTGGAATTTGTGAGGACGTTCCCGTTGTAGTTGCAAATGTTACTATCTTAACAGACTTTGTTATACTTGATATGCCCGAGGACGACAACATGTCAATTATGCTTGGAAGACCCTTTCTGAATACTGCAGGGGCTGTTATTGATTGCAACAAAAGCAAAGTCACTTTTCATGTAAATGGTAATGAGCATACTATTTATTTTCCTACTGCCAAAAAGAAGTATGAAATTCTTATTGTTGGGGAGATGCACATCCCCAATGAGGTAACTTAGTGTTATACGAAGATTCTTCGGTTTCGTGCTTTTCGGAAACAGTTTGTTAATAAGACTTGATCAACCTTATTAATGGATTCTTTTTGAGAGGCATGTGGTCGATGAATTTAGTAAGCACAACCTTCTGTAATCATAGTTTGCTCTCTGTTATTTAAAGTTAATAAAGTGGAAATGCCATGATTATCCTATTTTTTGAATTTTCCGTGCAATAAAAAATGTCCCAAAAATAAAAGTTCTCAGAATGCCTTGAAAATTTAGTATGATTTTTTGTTGAATATTTAAGAATTTTTGGCACTGAACACACCCCAGGGGGTGCACATGTGAGCCACAAGCTCACGGGGTGCGGCCACCTCCCCTGGGCGCGCCTGGTGGGCTTGTGGGTCCCACAGGGACCCACTCACTTATCCCAGCCACCCACACTCTTCCTCCACCTCCAGAAAAAAAATCATCCTTGCTCTCAAGCCCATGTTCTTGCTCATTTTGCTGCAAATTTCGATCTCCTTGCTTGGAACTCCATTTCCGAAATTGTTTTGACGAATTACTCCTCGGTATGTGACACCTCCAATGCTCCAATTAGTTGTTGTTCTAGTGCTTTATGTTTTGCAAATTTTTGCTGCTGTGGTGACCATGTATATGAGCTTGCATGTTGAATTTGTATGGTCCAAAGTAGTTTTGATGCATGATATAGCCTCTAGATACTTGTGGGAGTAGTTGCTATCAATTTTATTGAGTTTCGTTCACTTTTATTTTGAGTCACTAAAAATTTCAGAAATTTTCAGAAAAGGAAAATGCTCAAGTGGTGGTTGAGAGGTTCTTCGAGCCGGACTCCTAAGGAGGCTCCAAAGCCCAAGTACAACCTTCCTCGTGCGGCCGAGGTGCGGCCGTGCGAATGGCCATGCAACACATTCTTGAGGGATGCGGGAATTTTCAACGATTTCTGTTATTTGGTGAACAATGCCGGCCTTATCCCGTTCCTCGAAGATAAGTGTGAACAGTATTGTCGGAGTCTAGGATCTGCGTCCAAGAAACTTCTCCAAGAACTTAGGATTCGAACTCTGGGGGACTTAGCTTGGCAGCTTACGACGGGACTACGGCGGGGACACGACGGGCTCGCTGGCTCTCACCGGACATGAAGGGGACGCGCGAGCTACCCAGGTTCGGGCCACTGTGCGGTGTAATACCCTACTCCTGCTTGTGTTGGATTGCTCTATGGTGGAGAGCTCGTGCTCGAGGTACAAGAGGTGTGGGGGAGAAATGAGTCGATCCCCTTACATGGAAGCGGCCCTCCCCCTTTTGTAGTGCCTTGGTCCTCTTCCCCGAAAATATGAGCGGGAAAGGGTGGCCACAGGGCGGCAATTCAAAGGGGGACAGGCGCGCAGGTCTATCCTGACTAAAGGCGGTCTCCGCCTGCTAAAGCAGCCCCTTGTGACGCGCTGGTGGGCTTGGCGATGACCTCCATCCTGGCGCGCTGACCCGTCCTGGTCTTCTATCACCAAAGAGGAAAACCTTTGGGACTTGCTTTGGGGGAGGCAGATGCCACTACTCCCTTATCACTAAAATGGAAACCTGTCTGAGCTGTACCATGCTGTCCTTGCCTTGGCATCGGGACGCCACCCACGTGAGAGGCCAGCCGGCGCCGTATGTCGCGCCCCGTGAAGCGGCCTCGCGAGGGGCTGCCTCACGAGGTGATCTGGGGCCTGCCGGCCTCACCAGGGCTTAGCCTGGCGGAGAGGGGCCTCGCGAGGCGACTCCCTCCTGGGCAACGGCACCAGGGCCATCCTGCCGGGGCCAGCCCAAGCGTCACCTCCTGGGCCAGAGGCAGACGGGCCGTGGTACCCTGGTTCCCACTTGGCCGACAGTAGCCCCCGGGCCCGGGCGCGCATGTCCCGCCCGTTGGGGGCGAAGCGCTGTGGGGCCCATCGAGCCGCCAGGCCCAGGCGCAACGCGTGGCGGCCTTTGCGGGCGCGGCGCCTCCACTACCCGCGATGCCTCGATAACCGCCGCCTCGGTGATAAAACCTGCCCGCACGGGGCGTGGGCATTTCATTGCTCCTTTACTCCATCCCCAGCCTGCCTTGCGGCCAGCTCCTCGGCTCCCCTTATTCCCCCCAACTTCCAATCTCTCCGCCCGTCACCGCCGCGGGCATGGCTCCCCCAAGGAAACTTTCCGCGGCCGAGAAAGGGAAGAGGACGGCAGAGGAGGTGGAGCCACCGAAGCCGTCGGCGGTGAGGGGTAGAGGTGTAGGAGATATGCCCTAGGGGCAATAATAAGTGTTATTATTTATCTCCATGTTTGTAGTTAAGTTTATATTCCGTGCTATAACTGCTATGGTTCTCGAGTCTGCAATAACCACGAGGCTCGAAGGAAGACTCATATGCACGTGTGGAATAATAAACGGTAAAAAGTATTCCTAGTCTGGCCTCTAAGACTAGCTCAAGTGTTGCATGATGGTTTTCTTTTCCTGATTATGGGCATGACTATGCCGACAACTTTGAGGGCACAATGTTAGGAGAACACTTGTGTTGAATCGACCCGAATTGATGTTATGCTATGAGATTCATTCGCCACAAGTTAATGGTTAATAACACAGAGAAAGTTAACATTTGCATAATTCCTTAGACCATGAGAGTATCGAGTTTCTTCATGCTTGATTCATGAACTTTGGGGTTTGTTAAACGTCATCCGTAACTGGGTGGCTATTACGGCAGCTTACGGGTTCATGGGAAAGTATGTCAAGGGATTTGATAGCTCAAGATTGGGATTTGCTCCTCCAACGATGGAGAGATATCTCTGGGCCTTCTCGGTGTTATGGTATCCACCATCGTCTGGCCAGACACATTTTGATTTGATCACAGGGATGCCGGAACACGGAAACGAGAAAAGAGAACAAAACCGGTAACGAGGTAACTTGCATGGTGGACAAGTTGTTGATCCACGGGGATGCAGATAAATCTCACCTCGGGTATTTGTAACATATCGCGAAGCAACAGGAATAGCACACGGTAACTGAAGGTTCACTCGAATATTCATTCGTGTGGGAATAGGGGTCAATATGGGTGTCCACGGCTCCGATGTTGATCATTGATCGGAAAGTGTTCCGGGTCATGTTTATACTTCACCGAACCTATAGGGTCACACGCTTAAGGGTCACCTATCTGCTGAATACTAGACAGGGAGTCTGAGAGAAAGACACCGGAAAAGTTTCGGAGACAATGGAAACGTTCCGGAGAGAACACCGGAATAGTTTCGGTAAAACTGAAAAGTTGTTTCAGGGTATGCCATTAAGTCAAATTGGTTTCAGCACACACCTGGAAATTCTTGAAGGGTGCCAGAATTATTCTGGAAACTTCTGGCATTTTTCCGGGATAAAAACCGGAAAAGTTCCGGAGCTGCCGGAACCGGTTTGGTTGCTTTTCACAGATGAAAATCACTAATCCGGAATTGTTTCAGAACACGTCCAAAATCATTTTAGTGGGTACTGGAATTATTCTAAGACCCACAGAAATATTTTCGGATTTAACGGTCGCGGAAAAATGTTTCCATGAATAGTGAAAGTGCTTTTTGGGTGGCTTCTTGGAGAAGCCACCTTGAGGGTGTGACGCCCCTGCTCGACCGTGCACTAATCATACACGCAAATGCACACGATCAAGATCAAAGACTCATGGGAAGATATCACAACACAACTCTAAACACAAATAAAAGGCATACAAGCTTTATATTACAAGCCAGGGGCCTTGAGGGCTCGAATACATAAGCTCGCGATCAAGCGTCAGCGGAAACAACATAATATCTGAGTACAGACATAAGAGGGAAACAAGTTTGCCTTAAGAAGGCTAGCATAACAACGACACTGATCGAAAAGGCGCAGGCCTCCTGCCTGGGAGCCTCCGAATCTACTCCTGGTCGTCAGTCTCCACGTAGTAGTAGGCTCCACCGGAAGTGTAGTAGCAGTCGTCAGCGGTAGCAGCTGACTCCTGGGATCCATCATCTGGTCGCAGCAATCGGGTATGGGGGAAAAGAGTAGCAAAGCAACCGTGAGTACTCATCCAAAGTACTCGCAAGACTGACATCAGAACTATACTAAGTATGCATCGGTATCAAAGGAATGGGGCTATATCTTTGGACTAAACTGCAGAAATGCTGGAACAGAAGGGGAAAGGCCTAGCCTATCGAAGACTAGCATCTTGCAGCGTCTTGCAACATTAGAAGAGTGCAGATTGGTAGCATAACATAAAGTAACAAGCATGTAGTACCAAAGCCTAGAGATCCTTCCTCGGCTCCCTGCGAGAAAGCGATCCCGGAGCTTACAATTAATGTAACATGTATCCAGTTCAAGTTGTAGTAGATCGGGATACAACACTGAGCGTCCTGTTACCGTGGACACGGTTATTCGAATAGATAACTTCCCTGCAGGGGTGCACTACTGTTACCGAACACGCTCGATTAACTCTGGCCGGACACACTTTTCCGGGTCATGCCCGGCCTCGGCTGATCAACACGACGTAGTCCTACCTAGGCTCAGCAGAGAGGTCCCCGCCGGTCTACATCCTAAGTGCTCAGGGGTCTTGGGCCATCGCCCTGTGCACTCCGGGTCGTTGTGAGGACGGTGGATACCAGCGCCAACAGCACGATCCGACCATGCCACAATGCTGAACTAGACATCTGACAGAACTTTCGGCTAATACTTACGGCGCCGAGGGTCCCATAACCATTATCCCACGTGGTGGTAGTGCGGATAGGCCAGTGGACAACTCAGATCAAATACCCAAATCCGTTAGTGTATTATTAGGAGCTCGCGGTGACGATCAGTACTCCTGTCACCCCGTCTCGAGGAAGTGCAACAAGGGCCAGGCCCATCCCTCTCGAGGGCGGTCTCTGCCTGCCCGACCGCGCCTCGTAATTATCTCGCGGGTACCCTCCAGGTCAACCCGACTTCCCAGGACTGTCGGGAGCTCAGGTCCACCTCTACCGGGGTAGTACCGCCTGTCCCTCCAGTCCCGCAGTAACATGTACATGGGGGCAACAGTTAAAGGTAAACGTTTGTCTGAAACATCAAGGGAACCCGAGGAATCACCCTCGATGGATTCCTACTCGATGTAATCCGTTAAGGAGAACCAGGAGGAATCACCCTCGATGGTCCCCGCTTAAGGGGTTGCACGACAGAGTCATCATCGGGAAGGGGAGAGCGAGGAGTCACCCTCTGCAATCACCATCGATGTGCTATACTACAGGGATATCATCAGGAGTGCAGTACGAGGTATCACCCTCGGCACTCGATAGTAGCCCTGCAGAGTCGTACAACTAAGGGGGGGTGTGCGGTGCTGTGTAGGTCTCTGCACATCGATCACGCTGATCGAGTCACCGGTGGTAAAGCATGGCAACAAGGACAAGGGTGTGGGGCCACTGATGGATCGCTAATCAACCTATACTAAGCAATTAGGATAGCAGGTAAGGTATCAACGCAGTTACAAAATCAGGCTATGCATCAGAATAGGAGCAATCAAATACGGTAGCAAAATCTAATGCAAGCATGGGAGAGAAGAATGGGCGATATAGGAATGATCAAGGGGGTTTGCTTGCCTGGAAGCTCTACTGAAAAGGTCTGGTCATCAGGGGCGTAGTCGTACTCGGCAGCAGCGTCGGTCTCGGGGTCTACTGGAGACAAGAGGGGGAAGAAACAATAAATAAAAAGCAGATAAATGCAACACAGATGCATGGCATGGCAGCACGTTATTCGAGGGGTGCCCTAATGCAGTACTACGCAAGTTAGTCGGAGCGGGAAACATCTGGAGGTGTTTTACCAGCTCCGGGCAATTATCGGACAGATGAATCAGAGGGAAAAGTCCATGTTCATCATGTTAGAGGGGTGTGGCAGGTATGTGGGTGGCATATTCGGATTCTTCATATTTTTCTGATCATTTTTCATATATAAATTATTTTCATCCGAGTTACGGTTTAATTTCTATGATTTTTCAAAGTTTTAATCATTTTCTGGAATTAATTTAATTATTAAATGCGAATTATCCGAAACAGTGATAAGTGACATCAGCATGACATCATAGTGACGTCATCGGTCAACTCCGGCTGGCCAGAGTCAAACCTGACCAGTGGGTCCCACCAGTCAGTGACACAGTAGCTAATTAGGGATTAGATAAAGTAATTAAAGATTAATTAGGGGTGGGACCTACTATCAGTGTCAGACTAGTTAATTAATTATCTTAATTAGGATTAATAGATTAATTAGCTTTTTATTTATTTTTAAAAACATTTAAATTAGCGGGGCCCGCATGTCACTGGCTGGGCCAGCCCAGTCAGCACAGTTGACTGGGTCAACCCAGTTAACTAGACCCACGGGCCCACCTGTCAGCGACACAGGGGGCTGCCACGTCGGCGCCAGGTCAGCGCCACGTCGGTGGTTAGCGCCGGCGAGGCAAAACACGGCGGCGACGGCCGGAACTTCACCGGAGTTCGCCGGACTTGGCCGGAAAATCGCCACGGTCGTCCAAATCGCTCGCGGCTAGGCTCTTTTGAACGTGCACTCTGCTGCGCATCGAATGGGGGTGGTCGCAGCGGCTGAGGTGGCCGGAGTTGGCGCCGGCGACGATGTCGGGCGGCGGTGTTCTCGGGTGGTGCTCGGTCTCGGCGTTGCAGCGCGCTAACGAGAAAACGGGGTGGCTAGGGAGAGCCTACGCGACGCGGCGAGCTCAACGGGCACGAGCCCGTGACCAAATGGTCACCGGAGACTCGCCGGCGGCGAGTGCGAGCGGCGATAGGTACGGCCATGGAGGAATTGGCGTCTACGGCGCGGGAAGAAGGGAAGGAAGGAGGAGATCCAGTGCGGCTGCTCACTGCGGGATCGTAGGGGGTGGCAGTGAGCTCGGGGAGGGCTCGATGGCGCCGGATTCGTCGCCGGAGTTCGTCGGAGGCGAGGAGGAAGAAGAGGTCGCCGCGCTCGAGGCAGTGGCTCCCGGCTCCAATGGCTCGGCGCAGATGGGGTAGCGGACGATGGCGATCCAATCTGGCACGGCGGCGAGGCGATGCGGTGGCGGTGGCCGCGGGATCGAGCGGTGCCCGATGACGACGGCGCTCGGTGAGCTCGCGGACGAGCGAGGGAGAGGGGATAGGGTAGCTAGGGCTCGCCAGGGGGCTCGGGGCAGTCCTTATCCCCACGGGGCACCGTCGGATGGTCGACAGCGGCTGCATCCGCACATGGACGGCTGCGCGCGCGTCGCCAGCGCCATGGCTTCTGGCCGGCGAGAGGAAGGAGAAGGCCTCACCGGGCCGGGCCGAATTGCACTGGAAGCCCAAGTGCACAGTAGCCCGTTATTCTTTTCCTTTTTCTTTTTTTGTTTTGTTTTTGCTTTTCTGTTTTGTAAAATGTTTGGCCCCAAATTGACTTTTGTAAAATAGGGAGTTATGCCACATAAATTCTTTGCAATAACTAGCACTGCCATAAAAAGGTTTGGAGGTAATTTGATTTCATTTGAACTTTGGATTAAATAAAATGGATTAAATCTTGCTGTTTTGGTACTGTTTTAGGATGTTAGAGTCATTTAAATAATTCAATTAATGTTGATTTTATTTTTATAATTGCTTTGGGAATAATTGCAATATTATGAACTATTTTGTTTTCAAATTTGAACAACTTTTATTTTTTACTTTAAATTTGAATTGGAATTTGAAACGAGATATGATCCAAATGATGATCTAGCACTGTTAAGCATGGTGACTTGGCATGATTATGGGGGATTACTGTAGCTAATACTTGGGGGTGTTACAATTCTCCTCCTCTAAAAGAAATTCTCGTCCCGAGAATTCAGGAGGTATAAGGAAGAAGGTCGGGGTATTCATACCAAGAAGGCTTGGCATGGGCCTGCGGGAGAATTTCCCATTAACGGATTGTGCAATGCTTCACATCTAAGGTCATGCGTGAATGCAAAGGATTTTAGCGTAAAATGAATGCGATGATCCGGAATCAATTAAAACAGGAGGTGGTACTGAGTGAGCAAGGGTAGTACCGATCACAGTAGCAAGCTGATCTTGAGCTTCATTCAGATCAACATGGTAAGCTTGACCACGACCATAAGAAGGCCTGGCATTATTGTTGCGAGGCTGATGGTTACCATGGCCAACAGAGGGAAGTGCAAGCTGATTCTGGTTTTGAGGGCATTCTCTGGAACGGTGACCTGGACGGCCACACTTGAAGCAGAGCCCATCACTGGGACGAGGAGCAGGAGCTCGACGCAGTGGAACCTGAGATCTTGGCTGCCCTGGCGGTGGAGGAGGTGCAGCTGGATGGTACATGCTATGAGGAATCCAGATGCGGCGCTTCTGCGATGACGAGCCCGAAGATGAGCCAACGTCATGGTGGCGCTTGATGGCATTCTTGTGTTCCACCTGAGCGGTCTCAACCTGGATAGCCTTGTTCACGAGGGTGGCAAAGTCGGTGAAGTCATGAATAGCAAGTGCAAGCTTGGGGTCTGTGTGGAGTCCACTACGGAATTTCTCCTGTCTACGAGCATCAGTGGCAATGTCTTCTTCGGCATAGCGGGATAGGTTAAGGAATTCCCGCTGATAAGCTTCGACAGTTTTATTGCCCTGAGTGAGGTTGCGAAACTCTCTTTTCTTCCGGTCCATGATTCCCTAAGGAATGTAACGGGCACGGAAAGCAGTCTGAAACTCGATCCAGGTAACGACTGTCCCAACAGGTAGTGAACGCCTGTGGGTGTCCCACCATTGGGCAGCGGGACCCTTCTAGAAGTAGGACGCGAAGGTGACAAGGTTGGCAGGGGCGACATTGGCAGATTCCATCCCGAAGGCGATGTCGCGAAGCCAGTCATCAGCATCCAGTGGCTGCTCCGAGTTGCGGAAAACAGTAGGGCTGAGACGTACAAACTCCCGCAGAGTTATTGGAGCAGGTTGCTGATTCTGAGCATTCTGGTTCTGATTTGGAAACTGAGCCATGATTCCAACCATGAACTGGCGGTTCAGCTCGAATTGTTGCATCATAGCTGCCATATAGTCTGGCGGGGGTGGATCGTTGGCAGCACGGCCACAACCACGACCACGAGCACCTGGCCTAACCATCCTGCTAAAGATTTAACAGGGGGTAGTTTAGTAAAAACAACTGCAAGTATTTAGAGACAAGCATGATGTAACACGACAATGAACAAGTAGTGCAATAGATTCATAACAGTAGTCAATTAAGATATACAGATCCATACACAAAGTCGGTTACATGCAGAGATCATAAGTTTAGAAAATTAAACAGGTAGACATACTAGGCGGCGCGCAGGCACGCGCTAGGGAATTACAACAACAGGACATAGCAAAGGCTACATCAACGTCAGGGAAAACCACTGAAACCAGGTAACTGCAGGTGCGGACGATGAGTGTCCACAGCAGAAAGGTCCTGCGCTCCGTGATTACTTTGATGCAGAACCCGACCTCGAACTGGGAGGAGAGGTCCACATGTGGGTGTGCGACCTCCAACAGCAGGCCAATCAATACCTGCAGGCATCTGAGTCCTGCGCGGGTAAAGGATGTACTCTGGATGTATCCCTGCATGAACAGCTGGTAGCAACTGTGTCATAGCTTCATAGAGACGTGCTTGAGTGGCAAACAACTCGATGGCAAGAGCCTGGGCAGTGCGATCCAGAGCCTGAGTGCACTGAATCAAAACCTGCGGGTCGTATCGACGTCACTCGTAAGGGGCACAAACGGCTGTGTAGTATCCGGTATCATCTCCAGCAGGGACATACAGGATGTATCGGAACTCTGAGTCATCCAAGCGACTATGTTCGCCACGAAGACGTGCGACAGCAGAATGGACAGCGTCATGGACTGCCATATCAATCGTCACGCCGATACCGTGAAAAGTGTGCAACTCAATGTCCGAGTCGTCCCGCTGATCAAAGATATGAACATCGGCATGATACTGCTCCTGGTTGAACTCGCGGAAATCCTCGTAAACCATGTACTCGGGGTACCAGCGGTAGCCCAATCTGGTCAGGAGGGTGATCAGGATAGCTGGAAAACCAGTCGCATCACGAGCACAAGTCCGAAGTACAAGCTGCATCGTGTGACGCGGCGAGAACAAGCAATCCATCTGAAACAGAGGAAATTTCAAAGTTGTCAAATGACTGTGATTGAATTATTGCATCGTGCATTCAAGAAGTAATTTGTAGATAATCAAAGCTCTGGGTGGAGGTGATCACGAGAACCTAGAGTCAGAGTTAGTAAAATTTTAACCCGAATAGAAGAGAGAGTAGAATCCCAGAGTATAGAAGAGGAATAAAAGATCCTAACACCACCCATTGGCGACGTGGGCCCGTAAGCCACACAACCATGTTAGTAAAATAGTTTTCAAAGTCTAGACTCAACTTCGACCAAGGAATCGGAAGGGGGCTTCCTACAAGCAGTCGGCTCTGATACCAACTTGTGACGCCCCAGCTCGACCGTGCACTAATCATACACGCAAATGCACACGATCGAGATCAGAGACTCACGGGAAGATATCACAACACAACTCTAAACACAAATAAAAGGCATACAAGCTTTATATTACAAGCCAGGGGCCTCGAGGGCTCGAATACATAAGCTCGCGATCAAGCGTCAGCGGAAACAACATAATATCCGAGTACAGACATAAGAGGGAAACAAGTTTGCCTTAAGAAGGCTAGCATAACAATGACACTAATCGAAAAGGCGCAGGCCTCATGCCTGGGAGCCTCCGAATCTACTCTTGGTCGTCGGTCTCCACGTAGTAGTAGGCTCCACCGGAAGTGTAGTAGCAGTCATTGGCGGTAGCAGCTGACTCCTGGGATCCATCATATGGTCGCAGCAATCGGGTATGGGGGAAAAGAGTAGCAAAGCAACCGTGAGTACTCATCCAAAGTACTCGCAAGACTGACATCAGAACTATACTAAGTCTGCATCGGTATCAAAGGAATGGGGCTATATCTTTGGACTAAACTGCAGAAATGCTGGAACAGAAGGGGAAAGGCCTAGCCTATCGAAGACTAGCATCTTGCAGCGTCTTGCAGCATTAGAAGAGTGCAGATTGGTAGCATAACATAAAGTAACAAGCATGTAGTACCAAAGCCTAGAGATCCTTCCTCGGCTCCCTGCGAGAAAGCGATCCCGGAGCTTACAATTAATGTAACATGTATCTAGTTCAAGTTGTAGTAGATCGGGATACAACACTGAGCGTCCTGTTACCGTGGACACGGTTATTCGAATAGATAACTTCCCTGCAGGGGTGCACTACTGTTACCGAACACGCTCGATTAACTCTGGCCGGACACACTTTTCCGGGTCATGCCCGGCCTCGGCTGATCAACACGACGTAGTCCTACCTAGGCTCAGCAGAGAGGTCCCCGCCGGTCTACATCCTAAGTGCTCAGGGGTCTTGGGCCATCGCCCTGTGCACTCCGGGTCGTTGTGAGGACGGTGGATACCAGCGCCAACAGCACGATCCGACCATGCCACAATGCTGAACTAGACATCTGACAGAACTTTCGGCTAATACTTACGGCGCCGAGGGTCCCATAACCATTATCCCACGTGGTGGTAGTGCGGATAGGCCAGTGGCCAACTCAGATCAAATACCCAAATCCGTTAGTGTATTATTAGGAGCTCGCGGTGACGATCAGTACTCCTGTCACCCCGTCTCGAGGAAGTGCAACAAGGGCCAGGCCCATCCCTCTCGAGGGCGGTCTCTGCCTGCCCGACCGCGCCTCGTAATTATCTCGCGGGTACCCTCCAGGTCAACCCGACTTCCCAGGAGACTGTCGGGAGCTCAGGTCCACCTCTACCGGGGTAGTACCGCCTGTCCCTCCAGTCCCGCAGTAACATGTACATGGGGGCAACAGTTAAAGGTAAACGTGTGTCTGAAACATCAAGGGAACCCGAGGAATCACCCTCGATGGATTCCTACTCGATGTAATCCGTTAAGGAGAACCAGGAGGAATCACCCTCGATGGTCCCCGCTTAAGGGGTTGCACGACAGAGTCATCATCGGGAAGGGGAGAGCGAGGAGTCACCCTCTGCAATCACCATCGATGTGCTATACTACAGGGATATCATCAGGAGTGCAGTACGAGGTATCACCCTCGGCACTCGATAGTAGCCCTGCAGAGTCGTACAACTAAGGGGGGGGGTGTGCGGTGCTGTGTAGGTCTCTGCACATCGATCACGCTGATCGAGTCACCGGTGGTAAAGCATGGCAACAAGGACAAGGGTGTGGGGCCACTGATGGATCGCTAATCAACCTATACTAAGCAATTAGGATAGCAGGTAACGTATCAACGCAGTTACAAAATCAGGCTATGCATCAGAATAGGAGCAATCAAATACGGTAGCAAAATCTAATGCAAGCATGGGAGAGAAGAATGGGCGATATAGGAATGATCAAGGGGGTTTGCTTGCCTGGAAGCTCTACTGAAAAGGTCTGGTCATCAGGGGCGTAGTCGTACTCGGCAGCAGCGTCGGTCTCGGGGTCTACTGGAGACAAGAGGGGGAAGAAACAATAAATAAAAAGCAGATAAATGCAACACAGATGCATGGCATGGCAGCACGTTATTCGAGGGGTGCCCTAATGCAGTACTACGCAAGTTAGTCGGAGCGGGAAACATCTGGAGGTGTTTTACCAGCTCCGGGCAATTATCGGACAGATGAATCAGAGGGAAAAGTCCATGTTCATCATGTTAGAGGGGTGTGGCAGGTATGTGGGTGGCATATTCGGATTCTTCATATTTTTCTGATCATTTTTCATATATAAATTATTTTCATCCGAGTTACGGTTTAATTTCTATGATTTTTCAAAGTTTTAATCATTTTCTGGAATTAATTTAATTATTAAATGCGAATTATCCGAAACAGTGATAAGTGATGTCAGCATAACATCACAGTGACGTCATCGGTCAACTCCGGCTGACCAGAGTCAAACCTGACCAGTGGGTCCCACCAGTCAGTGATACAGTAGCTAATTAGGGATTAGATAAAGTAATTAAAGATTAATTAGGGGTGGGGCCTACTATCAGTGTCAGACTAGTTAATTAATTAACTTAATTAGGATTAATAGATTAATTAGCTTTTTATTTATTTTTAAAAACATTTAAATTAGCGGGGCCCGCATGTCACTGGCTGGGCCAGCCCAGTCAGCACAGTTGACTGGGTCAACCCAGTTAACTAGACCCACGGGCCCACCTGTCAGCGACACAGGGGGCTGCCACGTCGGTGCTAGGTCAGCGCCACGTCGGTGGTTAGCGCCGGCGAGGCAAAACACGGCGGCGACGGCTGGAACTTCGCCGGAGTTCGCCGGACTTGGCCGGAAAATCGCCACAGTGGTCCAAATCGCGCGCGGCTAGGCTCTTTCGAACGTGCACTCTGTCGCGCATTGAATGGGGGTGGTCGCAGCGGCTGAGGTGGCCGGAGTTGGCGCCGGCGACGACGTTGGGCGGCGGCGTTCTCGGGCGGTGCTCGGTCTTGGCGTTGCAGTGCGCTAACGAGCAAACAGGGTGGCTAGGGAGAGCCTACGCGACGCGGCGAGCTCAACGAGCATGAGCCCGTGACCAAATGGTCACCAGAGACTCACCGGCGGCGAGTGCGAGCGGCGACAGGTACGGCCATGGAGGAATCGGCGTCTATGGCGCGGGAAGAAGGGAAGGAAGGAGGGGATCTGGTGCAGCAGCTCACTGTGGGATCGTAGGGGGTGGCAGCGAGCTCGGGGAGGGCTCAACGGCGCCGGATTCGTCGCCGGAGTTCGTCAGAGCTGAGGAGGAAGAAGAGGTCGCCGCGCTCGAGGCAGTGGCTCCCGGCTCCAATGGCTCGGCGCAGATGAGGTTGCGGACGACGGCGATCCGATCTGGCAGGGCGGCGAGGCGATGCGGTGTCGGTGTCGCGGGATCGAGCGGTGCCCGACGACAACGGCGCTCGGTGAGCTCGCGGACGAGCGAGGGAGAGGGGATAGGGTAGCTAGGGCTCGCCAGGGGGCTCGGGGCAGTCCTTATCCCCGCGGGGCACCGTCGGATGGTCGACAGCGGCTGCATTCGCGCGCACGTCGCCAGTGCCATGGCTTCTGGCCGGCGAGAGGAAGGAGAAGGCCTCGCCGGGCCGGGCCGAATTGCACTGTGCACTGGAAGCCCAAGTGCACAGTAGCCCGTTGTTCTTTTCCTTTTTCTTTTTTTCTTTTGTTTTTGCTTTTCTGTTTTGTAAAATATTTGGCCCCAAATTGACTTTTGTAAAATAGGGAGTTATGCCACATAAATTCTTTGCAATAACTAGCACTGCCATAAAAAGGTTTGGAGGTAATTTGATTTCATTTGAACTTTGGATTAAATAAAATGGATTAAACCTTGCTGTTTTGGTACTGTTTTAGGATGTTAGAGTCATTTAAATAATTCAATTAATGTTGATTTTATTTTTATAATTACTTTGGGAATAATTGCAATATTATGAACTATTTTGTTTTCAAATTTGAACAACTTTTATTTTTACTTTAAATTTGAATTTTAATTTGAATTGGAATTTGAAATGAGATATGATCCAAATGATGATCAAGCACTGTTAAGCATGGTGACTTGGCATGATTACGGGGGATTACTATAGCTAATACTTGGGGGTGTTACAGAGGGCCTTTTGGTATTTTCCCCCTTGGCTTCTTGGAGAAGTCACCCTTGGGCTTGGCCTATAAATAGGGGTGGAGGGGGCTGCCTAAAGGATCATCCCTTGCTCTCATACACATGCCATGACATTTCTGGCTTCTCTCTCCCTCCCAGGCGAAATAGTTTCGTAGAGCCGAAAGGCTGTCTGGGTTCCGGTGGGAACTAGTTCTGGACGGCGAAGCCCTGCGGGATAGATGACACCGTATGTGTGCAACTCAGTAGAGAGATCGTAGTTTCGGTCTTAGTTCAAGAGTGCCTCCTGAAGGGCTGTCCGAGTGACCGTCCGATTTTCGAGGGTCCTCCCGAAGGGCTGTCCGAGTTACTGTCCGTGAGGCCTCCCGGAGGGCTGTCCGAGGATCCGTCCGGTGGGACTATCTGAAGGACTGTCCAGAGGCCTGTCCGAGGATCCGTCCGATGGGACTATCCGAGGGACTGTCCAGAGGCCTCCCGAAGGGCTGTCCGAGGATCCGTCCGGTGGGACTATCTGAGGGACTGTCCCGAGGCCTCCCGAAGGGCTGCCCGGAGATCCGTCCGGTGAGCTGACGAGGGAGTACATCCTCGGAATTTTTTTGTTTTCTGCTGCGTTCCCCTACAGTGGCATCATGAGCAGTGCTATGTGTAGATGCAGGTTACGATCTAGAATACATAGAGATGTATGGGTGTTGCATAATATAATTTTGTAGTAGATGAGATCTATTGCTGAAAATTATTTATGCGGGTAGCAGATGAAATCTGTTACCCGATGTTCTTGTTGCTTCCCTGGAATTTGCATATTTCTGATCTTGATAACAGCATGGTGGAATTTCAAAGTTCAGGCAATCCGCGATCCTGATTGATCGACGAAGTGCTAACAGTTCGTTGAATTCCACCATAGTTAGAGAGAAAGATGAAATTTCATAGACAAAAGGGCAATGCAGATATGATCTGCATGGGGGTCATGCGTATGACGAAGTTCAGTATGGGGCTCAAGATTTTATTATCTCGTGTTTCATACACCCCGCAAAGTTAATCTAGCGACTTGAATAATCATACTTGATGATGAACATTGGTAGCTTTGGTTTGTTTTGAAACCTTAAAAGCCACGTAAAATGAAATTTTGTATGAACCGATTAGAGGCGTCTAACTTGGTTTTGCAGGATGTGCATGTGATGTGGTATAGCAGTGCTCATATTTAATTTGATTATGTATGAGATGACTATACAATGTAAATTAACATCACATGCGTGTCAAGATTCGGCATGATGGCTGGAGCCATATGATTGTCACTTTAATGACCTGCGTGTCAACCTTAAGTAATACACTTATTTTATTAGCTATAGAGATAGCAATATTATCTGTGCATCAACAAGGTGGTGGCAATCTTCGCGAAGGTGAACACCAACGCAAATGCCGAAGACGAAGAAATTAAAGACTTCTCCGTCAGAAAGGGCTATACCATATCATGCTATTATGAATTGCCTGAGATGTTTATCCCTTATGATGCACCCTTCTTGATTGCGCGGTAGTCGCTTTTTATTAGGGTGATCTCTCACAAAAATATCAAGTAGTTAGTGTTCTCCCAAGTGTAGCACCGTCACGGCACCTATCTCTTCGGGGTATCACATGGATGCATGGGTACGAACGATTAGAGAAGCGTGAGGCGAGTGAGTTGAAACCTCACAGCGAGATCACTTGGTTGTCTTGACGTTCAGGCATGAAAGTCATGAGCTCGGAACACACGCATCGAAAGATGAACATGAGTCACATAGATATGTGATTGGCAAGTTGGCCTACCGATTGCAATTCTCGTCACTTGAGATGGATGCATCCTTGGCGTTGAATTGTAATATGGGTCTTGAATCACTCACAATCAATTATGAGAGATATTGATTTGAGTGGGAGCGCACTTTAGAATTAATTCTTTTAATTCTTAGTGTAATTAATTATGAACACTGTCTAAGTGTAATTTGCATAATGGTTGTAGAATAATGGCTCGCGTTTCCACCTTCCCTGTTAAAATTGAATAGCTGTTAAATATCTGGTTAAAACTTTATGGTTGGTAACGTAATGTAAGGATTGTCCTCAAAAGTGCCGAGAAGGACTTTGTCCTATCGCATGCTTTCGGTATTCTCCCGCTAATGCTATGGATGA
Organism: Elymus sibiricus; assembly: GCA_039707655.1. Taxonomy (NCBI): domain Eukaryota; kingdom Viridiplantae; phylum Streptophyta; class Magnoliopsida; order Poales; family Poaceae; genus Elymus; species Elymus sibiricus. Next base: position 299,407,223 of record CM077668.1, read on the forward strand.
TGTGAGTCTCGTCCTTCGATCCAAAAGCTAGAATTCCGTTACGGTCAAGTGCAATATGTTTGCTTCCATGAGACCCGAACTTCAAAAGGTTTGGGATAGCTATGTGATATTCATGGAACTGAAAATTAGTTTCAGATACAAACAAAGGCTAAAAGATATGAGATATCCAAAGCAATGTTTGTTTGCAAACTATTAGTAAAAGTGTTTACTATGCTTTTGACTAATACGAGAGGGATCCAGAAGAACGCCTATCATATGATGAAGGTGAATAAAACAACAACCTAAAGAGAAAGGAAATGTCCAAAGGGTGTTAGTGTGACTTACACACCTAGGAAGTCCGGGGCTAACACCACTCTTAAGTTGAGTGCTTCTTCTGAGAGTAGGAGAAATACAGAAAGTTAAATTGTTAGAAGTATAAAGGTAAAAAGAGAGAAGACTGGAATATCCAGCTCATGTATGAAAGTCATACAAGCTATTGATGTATTGAAGGCCGGTCAAGGAAATAGTTCTTGGGAATTATGATTAAACATGTTAATCACTGATTCTTGGGTATTGTGAGTTGATCACAAAGATACCCGCTCGATTGCATTTTGCTGCGACTCGATGCAAGAACTACTACGGCCTAAAAGACTTGCCGGAGTGAGGTTTAGATATGCGCTGAGAACATAGTAAAAGTTGCTATACTCGGTACATTACCTATGTATTTATTTTCATAATTCATTTTAGAGTTTTTATACAGTCTAGCCCATTGCATAAAGTATCTCGCAAGAAGGTTGTTCATAAGAGAACTTTTGATGTTCGGTGTTATGAATAACATAAGGGCCATGCTTCCATCATGGATGGGATGTATGTTATGAATATTGATAATAATATATTACCTCCAAATTTACTTTCATAATTCATTTTAGAGTTTTTACACACTCTAGCCCATTGCATAATGTTTGTTGCAAAAGGGTTGTTCATAAAAGAACAATTGTTGTTCAGTGTTATGAATAACATAAGGGCCATGCTTCCATCGTGGATGGGATGTATGTTATGAATATTGATGGTAATATGATACATCCATAACACTGACGCTAAATGTCGCAAGACTAAAAGAATACCACACATGTGTGGCGCTGCATTTGGTCACAATGGAGAAACCCGCATGGAGAAATTCCATAATGATGGATTTTGAAGTCGTTTGATTATAAATCATCTGACACTTGCAACTTTCCTCTGAAAAGTGAAGTGACTGAAATACCGCTCATAGGCCATAAGGAACGAGCAACAAACTTATTGGTGATCATACATTTTGATGTGTGTAGTCCAATAAATGTAGTTGCTGGCAATGGATTTATCTATCTTCAGAAATGACTCAAGTGGATATATGGATATTTACTTGATGAGACGTAAGTCTAGATCTTTTGAAATCATTCATAAGGTTTTCAATATGAAGTAGAAATTATTGTAACAAGAAAATTATGTTTCTGCAATTTGATTGCGGAAAGGAATATTTGAGTTACAAGCTTAGCGAATGTCCGATGAGTTGTGAAAAAGGTTTCATAACTTACACCTCCCGGAACTCCACTGTGAGTGGTACGTCCGTGAAGATGTATTCAAACCATTTGTGACATGGTAAGATCAAAGATGACATAAATCAATTTGCCATTATCCCTTTTAAAGGTAATGCTTTAGAGACTGCGGCTTTTACACTGAAAAGAGCACCATCAGGTCTGTTGAAATGACGCCATGGTATGGTATGCCCAACCATGCTTTGTCTTTTCTTAACATTTGGAATATGGGGCTTGTGTAAAATATTTACAAACCTATTCCAAATCAGACAAGTACTACTTTGTAGGTTATCCCAAGTAATTGGGAATTCCTCCACCACTATACCGAGGCAAAAGGTTTGCCACCAAGAACAGTATGCTTTTAAAGAGAATGGTTCTTGCAAAAAGGTGAGTGGGAGAACAGTGCAACTCGGCGAGATAACAATATCTTCGTCATCAGATCAAAGGAAAGAAACCTTGGAAGTAATTCTAGAGTTTCCTACTGCGACTGATACGGAAGCCTCTACATGAGATGTTTGGACTTCGGTCGAACTTGCAACTAAACCACGTAGGCAAAACTCGTGCAAACCTCTCAGGTGCGCAAGCGAGATATTGTTGTTAGACAACAGTATACCTACGATACACAAGGAAGCGTTGATGGGCCCTGACTCCGGAATTGGCTAAATGCCAATATAATCCGAGATAGTTTCCATAAATGATTCAAGATTATATCTTGATAAACCCTTCAGAAGACTTAGAGTCTAACGAACATTAATGGAACTATAAACTGATGTGGATAAAATGTTTTATCCATAAAGCTCGACTTGTTGCAATAACAAGTTCAAGGAGTTGACTGCGATGAGGTTGTCTCACCATAGCGATGCTTAAAGTCAGATCGGGTTAAACTAGCAATTAATACATATTTCAATCTTGAGATATGATACAAGGATGCCAAAAGGATTTCCATGTGATGGAAATGCAACCTAGGACTTGCATGTGGTACAGTCCAAGGTATTTTGTCAATCGAGAGGATGCTAGTAAGTATGCAAACTTCAGAGTTCCAGCAATGGATAGAAGAGAGCAAAATGGAGTTGGAATCTTCGTTTTTGATGAAATAGTCAAAAGAGTTTGTTTTCATCAATGGATAACGAAGATGTTTGTGGTTTCAAGAAAGTAAGTGGGAGCATAATAATATTTCTAACAACTTTGTGTGCTTGACACATTGTTGATTGGAAATTTCTTGACACGAATTAGGACTTCATTAAAAATAGTTTTTCGATGAAGTGCTTGGGCTAAATAGCCTTGATATTAGGCATATTTATCTACGAGATAGAATTGCCTAATAGGCTAAGCCAAAAATACATATTGACAAGATGCTAAAACAGTTTAGCATTAAAACGCCAAGGAGTGATTCTTGCCGAAGTCACATGGAAAGGGTTTTTGCAAGACTCGGTGTCCCAAAACACCGATGAGCAAAATACATGATGGAGATTCCACACACTTTCGTGTTTGGATTAATCATGTATTCCATGGTATGTAAAACAACCAGATATGTCCAGTACTCCCAAGGAGTTGCGAGTATAGATACCAAAGTGATCAAAGTACTGATCATGGGACAACAGTGAAAAATGTCATTGAGTACTGGAGTAGCACTGATGACATGTTTTCTCGCAAGCAGAGATTATGAAGTGCTCGTTGTAAGTAATTGCATCGATACAGTCTTCATCAATACTCCATGCGATTTTCGATTTAAGTTAAGGGTTTTGTGTAATACACGATATGGTGGCACGGTGTTTGGAAATCGTTCCAAACAGGTTACTGTGGCGAATTCTATAACTAAGGTTAAGTATGTTGCCGCTTTCAAAGTGACATAGAAGATGTTGAATCGTACAGTTCGTTCATGAACTTAGTATGGTTCCAAGATGGCTTTGGGCAATGGAACACTATTGAAGATAGTTGCTCCATAGCTCAGTCTAAGGAATCAAGGTTTGACCAGTGGTTCACATATATACGAAGCCAAGTCCACACAAAATATGAATTTTGTGAAAACGTGAAAACGCGAGGATATGCAGAAATACACACGGAACTGAAGTTGTTAGATCCGTTGGACATCAGACTATACCACAAGTGAAGCATGTTTTACACCGGTATGCCATAGGTGTAAAGTGCATCAACATTGACTAGATTATTGACTCTAGTGCAAGTGGGAGTCTGTAGGAGATATGCCCTAGAGGCAATAATAAGTGTTATTATTTATCTCCATGTTTGTAGTTAAGTTTATATTCCGTGCAATAACTGCTATGGTTCTCGAGTCTGCAATAACCACGAGGCTCGGAGGAAGACTCATATGCACGTGTGGAATAATAAACGGTAAAAAGTATTCCTAGTCTGGCCTCTAAGACTAGCTCAAGTGTTGCATGATGGTTCTGTTTTCCTGATCATGGGCATGACTATGCCGGCAACTTTGAGGGCACAATGTTAGGAGAACACTTGTGTTGAATCGACCCGAATTGATGTTATGCTATGAGATTCATTCGTCCCAAGTTAATGGTTAATAACACAGAGAAAGTTAACGTTTGCATAATTCCTTAGACCATGAGAGTATCGAGTTTCTTCATGCTCGATTCATGAACTTTGGGGTTTGTTAAACGTCATCCGTAACTGGGTGGCTATTACGGCAGCTTACGGGTTCATGGGAAAGTATGTCAAGGGATTTGATAGCTAAAATTTGGGATTTCCTCCTCCGACGATGGAGAGATATCTCTGGGCCCTCTCGGTGTTATGGTATCCACCATCGTCTGGCCAGACACATTGTGATTTGATCACAGGGATGCCGGAACACGGAAACGAGAAAAGAGAACAAAACCGGTAACGAGGTAACTTGCATGGTGGACAAGTTGTTGATCCACGGGGATGCAGATAAATCTCACCTCGGGTATTTGTAACATATCGCGAAGCAACAGGAAGAGCACACGGCAACTGAAGGTTCACTCGAATATTCATTCGTGTGGGTATAGGGGTCAATATGGGTGTCCACGGCTCCGATGTTGATCATTGATCGGAAAGTGTTCCGGGTCATGTCTATACTTCACCGAACCTATAGGGTCACATGCTTAAGGGTCATCTATCTACTGAATACTAGACAGGGAGTCTAAGAGAAAGTCACCGGAAAAGTTTCGGAGACAACGGAAACGTTCCGGAGAGAACACCGGAATAGTTTTGGTAAAACTAAAAAGTGGTTTCAGGGTATGCCATTAAGTCAAATTGGTTTCGGCACATGCTTGGAAATTCTTGAAGGGTGCCAGAATTATTCTGGAAACTTCTGGGATTTTTTCGGGATAAAAACCGGAAAAGTTCCGGAGCTGCCGGAACCGGTTTGGTTGCTTTTCGTAGATGAAAATCACTAATCCGGAATTGTTTCGGAATGCATCCAAAATCATTTTAGTGGGTACTGGAATTATTCTAAGACCCACAGATTTTTTTTCGGATTTAACGGTCGAGGAAAAATGTTTCTGTGAATAGTGAAAGTGCTTTTTGGGTGGTTCTTGGAGAAGCCACCTTAAGGGCCTTTTGGTATTTTCCCCTTGGCTTCTTGGAGAAGCCACCCTTGGGCTTGGCCTATAAATAGGGGTGGAGGGGGATGCCTAAAGGATCATCCCTTGCTCTCATACACATGCCATGACATTTCTGGCTTCTCTCTCCCTCCCAGCGAAATAGTTTCGTAGAGCCGAAAGGCTGTCTAGGTTCCGGTGGGAACTAGTTCTGGACGGCGAAGCCCTGCCGGATAGATGACACCGTATGTGTGCAACTCTATAGAGAGATCGTAGTTTCGGTCTTAGTTCGAGAGTGCCTCCCGAAGGGCTGTCCGAGTGACCATCTGATTTTCGAGGGTCCTCCCGAAGGGCTGTCCGAGTTACTGTCCGTGAGGCCTCCCGGAGGGCTGTCCGAGGATCCGTCCGGTGGGACTATCTAAAGGATTGTCCAGAGGCCTCCCGGAGGGCTGTCCGAGGATCCGTCTGGTGGGACTATCCGAGGGACTGTCCAGAGGCCTTCCGAAGGGCTGTCCGAGGATCCGTCCGGTGGGACTATCCGAGGGACTGTCCAGAGGCCTCCCGAAGGGCTGTCCGAGGATCCGTCCGGTGGGACTATCTGAGGGACTGTCCCGAGGCCTCCCGAAGGGCTGCCCGGAGATCCGTCTGGTGAGCTGACGAGGGAGTACATCCTCACGGTTGGGAGGTTGTAAATCCTAGCTGCGGGGATCTGCACCGCCGATCGTCATCGACTCTACTTCCGCTGCGCTACGAGTCGATAACGAAAAGATCAAACCTTGTATGTAGTCTCCATAGTGGTCCTGGGCTGGTGCGTAGGTCGGAATTTTTTTGTTTTCTACTGCGTTCCCCTACAAGAAGCCGGGCCCGTGGCTTGGCCGCGGCGACGAGGGTTCCTCCTCGGGGTCGAACGTGCCCCACGGCCGCCGGCGCGGAGGCCGGCCCCAGCACCCGCGGAACGGGCGCAACTCGCGGTCGCGGGAGAGGCGCTGCTCTCGGGCACGGAGGCCGCGGCGGCCGTGGCCGGGGCGTCCGCGCCGGTTCCGCCGCTCTTCCTCCCCAGGCGGGGAGGCACTCGGCGGAGGCAGCCCACGAGTTCATCGTGGACATGCACTGCTCGCCCTGCACCTGGCTTCGGCTCCCGGACTCCTTTACGAGGGCGATGGAGGAGCGCGCGCCCCTGGGCCTGTGGCTGTAGGCGGACGGCTGCTGCAACGGCCCCTCCGGGGTGGCGGCGGAGTTCACCCCCTCTGGCTTCATGTTCTTGAAGCAGGGGTGGAAGTCCTTTGCCCTCGCCAGGGGCCTGAAGCGGGGGCACCTTCTCCACTTCAAGTACGACGGAGCCTCCACCCTCTTCGTGAAGATCTTTGGGGTTTCCGGCAGTCGCCTGGAGTGTTGCGCAGAGAGCGAGGACGGCAGCTACAGTGGCTCCTCCAGTGAGGGCGGTAGCGCCGACAGTGCCGCCTCCCTTGATGGAAGTGGGAGCGACGATAGCTCCCCCCGCGTCAAGGATGAAGACGAAGACTCCGATTAGGCGCGGGCGGGGCTCGATGCGGACTCCTGGGGATGACGGCGCTGCGGCTGCCCCTCCCTCTTCTTTTTCTTTTTCCTGCATTGGGTCGATGTAGCCCCGGGGGGGAGTAAAAACATCTTGTATGGCACTGTATGTCTAAGTACTTGATGTTCCCGCGTTTTTTGCTTTCTTCCCGAGGCTCTTCTTTCCTTCTTACACTGCCCTTGTGCCCTGCGTCGCTGGGACCCAGCCCCCGAGCTAGCTACGACCGTCACTGGTGTGCTTGGAGCATGCGCTCAGCAAGGCCAAAGGGTGTAGGGCTCGAGGACGGTAGGGGCCCCTGAGGCGCGATGCCCAAGGTCCCCCCCTTGACGCGCAGGCGGCTTGTGCCAAGGAAATCAGGTGCCTCAAGGGGAAAACGAGAGGAGTGAAACCCGAGAGACGCTTAGACTTAGCTCTTTTGGAGATGCGTGGCTCAGAGCGAGCCCCTCGCGGGGCACCGCTCGTAAGGCACGGTCCCTCACGAAGCCTTCTACCCGCGGGGCGCCGATCGCGGGTCCTCCCGAGGGGGGCTCCTGAGGCCCTGCACCAGGGAAATTGCCAAATTTTTGCAAAAAATGTAGCGGGGCGCGCTCGCGAGGCCGCCTGTGGGTGTTGCGCGAGGAGGCATGAGCACCAAGGACCTGGTGAGGTGACGTGCACGGGAGCGGGCCCGCGAGCCAGAGCTCAGTCACTTGGGTTTTGCAGTGCTGCTGGGACTGACCCGAGCATAGGCACCGTGCCCAGCCGCCGCTCACGTGAGACACACGGGGGGAGATCGCGAGCGCGCTTCCCGAGGCAAACTCAGCTGCAAGGACACCAGTTATTAGGAAGTAGGCTTTACTGATGCATGAAATAGACTCATTACACAACAGGAAAGGTACGTGCTGCCGTGTTCAACACGGGTTAGCTTGAGGATGTGACGGCCGTAGGCCCCTCAAGTATGCAGGCCGCCAGCGCGGAGCATGGGGCATCCACCAGCGCGGAGCATGGGGTATCCGCCAGCGCGGAGCATGGGGCTTTCCATCAGCGCGGAGTATGGGGTGTCCGCTAGCACGGAGCATGGGGCTTCCACGAGAGTGGGAGGGAGCTCCCGCGTGCCAACGGCAGCGCCGGTAGAGAGAGCTCCGGAGCGTGTACAACTCCATTTCGTTCGTATTCGTGGGGTCACGGATAGAACTTGCGGAGATGTTGGATGTTCCATGTGTTTTGTACCGGAACACTCTCCTCCGTTTCGAGCCGTGCCGCGCCGGGCCGGGACATGTGCGTGACCCTGGAAGGGCCCTCCCACATGGGTGATAGTTTGTGGAGTCCCTCTCTGGAGAGGATCCGGCACAGGACGAGGTCGCCCGCCTCGAGGGTGCGGGGGCGTACGTTGCGGCTGTGATAGCGACGCAACGCCTGCTGGTACCTTGCCGCGCGGAGGGCGGCCTGGCGGCGCGCCCCTTCGAGGAAAAGTAGGTCATCCTCCCGCAGGCCGTCTTGACGAGACTCGTCGAAAGCCAGGACCCGCGGGGACCAGTGCTTGACCTCGGCTGGGAGAACCGCCTCTGCCCCATAGACGAGGAAGAAAGGCGTCTCGCCGGTGGGCTTGGTCGCCGTGGTGCGGATGGACCGTAGCACTGAAGGGAGCTCCTCCAGCCAGCCCATGCCGCATGCCGCGAGCTGCTTCTTGAAGCTCCTAGTCATGAGGCCCTTGACGACCTCAGCGTTGGCGCGCTCGGCCTGGCCGTTGCTTCGAGGGTGTGCCACGGAGGCGAAGTAGAGCTGCGTGCCGATGCTGGCGCAGTAGGTCTTGAACTGGCCGCTGGTGAACTGTGTGTCGTTGTCCGTGATGATGCGGTTGGGGACACCAAAGCAACACACCAGGCCCTTGATGAACTTGACCGCTGACCCTGCCGGAATGGTCCGGATAGGTTCCACCTCCACCCACTTGGTGAACTTGTCAATGGCGATGTAGAGGTAGCGGTAGCCGCCAGCCGCGCGAGGGAAGGGCCCGAGGATATCCAGCCCCCAGACCGCGAAGGGCCACGAGAGGGGGATGGTCTGGAGCCCTTGCGCCGGCTGGTGGATCTGCTTGGCGTGGAAATGGCAGGCCTCGCATGCCTGGACCAGCTCCGCGGCATCTTCGAGCGTTGTCGGCCAGTAGAAACCGCTGCGGAATGCCTTACCCGCGAGGGTACGTGAGGACGAATGGTGGCCGCAGTCGCCTCCATGGATGTCGGTAAGCAGCTCGCGCCCTTGCTCCTTGGAGATGCACCACAGCGCGACTCCGTTCGGGCGGTGGCGGTACAGGTCACCCTCCCTCAAGTGGTAGAGCGTGGCTTGGCGGACTGTCGTGGTGTTCTCACGGCAGATGCCATAAGATGGCTAAAAAGGTGGGGTTACAGGAGGACGCCGGTGGGTTTCGGAGGCAAGGTTGGCACGCGCGAGTGCGGGACACAAGACGTACCCAGGTTCGGGGCCCTCCGGAGAGGTAACACCCCTAGTCCTGCCGAATGGAGTATGGAGAGCACAAGGGCTACAAGGTTGCTCCTGGAGCTGTGTTTGTGTGTGTGTGATGGAAGAGGATGCGAGCTGGACTCAGTTGCCAACCCAAGAAGAGCGCACCGAAGACCCTCTGCATGGAGGCCTCCTGGGGGTCTTATAGCTCGACCCCCCAGGGTTACATGGGTAAAATCGCACGGGCATGGGGCCCTGGTGTCATCGCCTAGGAGCCGGCGGTGGGGGCCGCCGGGTGCGCCGGGTCCACCGGGCACGGGCTCGGTCGGCAGCGCGGCACTGTGGCAGGTCTTGTCGTTCGTCAGAGGGCGGTCGGCGCCGCCTAGCAACAGGGTTGCGCCGCCCGGACACCGCCCGCCCCGGGCGGGGGCACTGGGAATGCTGTCGCCTCGCCCGCCGGGGCCAGTGTAAAGGAGGGGGCGCTGTTGCCTTACTTGTCTTGCCATGAGGGTTCGCTCTCTAGTGGCCAGCCGGCATGGGCCAGCCGGCCAGCCGGGTCACCACGCCGAGCCGGCTCATGCTGGGGAGCCGGCGCGCAGGCTAGCCGGACTGAGGGGCTCGGCCTGCCCCGATGTTTTGAAAAGAAGGGGCATCCGGGCTCCGTTGCCTACCCGGGGATCATCCCCCCGACAGTAGTCCCCGAAGCTGTGAAGGTTCGCCGGGGTCAGGCAGGGGGGCCTTCACAGTTTACCCCCCTGAGGAGTTGATTTGTTGATGAAGCGCGGGAGTCCGGCCGAGCGGCCTCGCCCGGCCACGTACCGGCAGCGCGACTGCAGACGCCGGGAACACTCGCTGGGGGCCGGCTTCCAGAAGCCGGGTCGTGGCACCCCGGCCAGGGTGGGAAATGGAAACATCCGCCAGATGAGCCTTGCTTTGTACGACGTTTCGCGCCCGCCGCCGCTTGACGGACCGCCACGTGCAGCCTCGCGGCGGGCGAGGCCTGCCAGCCCACGCGCGCGATAGGACGTGACTGCGGACCGGGCCCGCCATGACGCGCCCTCGGCCCGCGCGCGAAGGATTCACTGCGGCGACCGTTGGCGATTGCGCTTCCCCGCGCAGTTAATGTGCGTGGGGAACGTGCGCGCGCAGTGCGGGGGAGTGGGGATCGTGGGCGCAAACGATCCCACTCCCCCACGATCTCTCGCAGTTATAAATGAGGGACGGGGAGAGTGCGACAGAAACGCTTCCGCACACACCCCCGCCCCTTGCTTCTCCCCTGCTCCTGCTTCTTCTCCGTCGGGCCCGAGCGGAGTGCTGCCGCCGTCGCGCGCCTCGCGCACGCCTGCTGCTGCGCACCGCGCCCGAATCCCGCAGCGTGCCGCTCTCCCTTCCTCCTCCTCTTCATCGCCGCATCTCGACGCCCGTAGATCCCTCCAATGGCACTGCCGAAAGGCTCTTGGGAGGGCTCCATCACGACCGAGCAGAACATCCGCTACCTCCGCCGCACGAAGCTGCTGCTGCCGGCGGAGGCGCTGATCGCGCGCGCACCCGGCTCGGAGTTAGTGCCGCGGCCGCAGGCGGGCGAACATGTTGTCTTCTTCTCGCACTTCGAGCGCAGGTTTGGCCTCCCCGCGAGCCTCTTCTTCCGCGCTTGGCTCGACTTCTTCGGGCTGCAGCCGCATCACCTCGGCGCCAACACCGTGCTGCAGGTTGCCGGGTTCACCACGCTCTGCGAGGGCTATCTTGGTATGCTGCCGACTGTGGAGCTGTGGGCGAAGATGTTCTTTCTCAAGCAGCAGGGGGCGTCAGCCGGCGTCATGTCCGACTGCGGCGCAGCGGTTGTCACCGGCCGAGTGAACGGGCCGTTTCCCAAGCTGCCGCTTGAGGACTCGGCCAAGAAGTGGCAGACGACGTTCTTCTACGTCCGGAACGCCGACCCGGCGGTGGACGTCATCAACCTTCCGCCGTTCGTCGACGCGCCGCCTCTTGAGAAGCCGAACTGGGGCTACTGCCCCAAGAAGTCGCCGCAGGAGATGGTGAACATCTGCCGCCGGGTCGGGGAGCTGACGGACCGTGAGGGGCTGAAGCCGGTCGACCTCATCGCGGCCTTCATCGCCCGCCGGGTGCTGCCGCTGCAGCGCCGGGCCCACCAGATGTGCGACATGAGCGGCCGGCATGACCCGACCCGGATGTCGACCAAGGAGCTGACGCCGGCCGGGATTACCCAGCGGGTGAACTATATCTCCAAGGCCGGGTTGAAGGAGGAGGGGTGGAGCTTCGGGAAGGAGCCCTATCACCGGGGGAACCCGGCGCCGGCGGTGAGTCCCTGGTCCTTATTTTTTGCTGCTTCAATGCTATTCTTGTGTCCCGACGACGACGACGAGGGCCTGACCGGTGCCCACGGTGCAGCGCCATCGGCTGGGGAGGACGCCAGCGTCGACCCGCCAAGATGGCTGCGGAAGACGGCCGGCGCCGGGCCGGCCCAAGTGGCTGCGTCCGGAAGCCGGCCACATGGGAAGGAGGCGGTCGAGACGAGGCCGGCCGCGAAGCGCCCGGCGGCGACGGGGCCGGCGCGCGAGAGGGCCGTCGTCAAGAAGAAACGCCGGCTCGCCCCGTCCGAGGGACCGAGGCGGGAGGTCCCGAAGGTTATTGGGTAAGTGTCCCTTGTCTTGTTCTAATCTTTTGCTTGTTTCTTGCTTAAGCCTTTGTGGTGATAACTTGCTGCGTACAGGTCCGCCGTTGACCTGGCGATGGCGGCGGCGGAGGCCGCGGCGGGCGAGGCCGTGTGGAGGAAAACCCGGAGCAGCGCCGTCGACCGTGAGCCGGCTCGAACCGCGGAGGAGGACCTCGAGGCCCGCCAGTCCGGCCAAGATCTTGACGCGACGTGCCGTGACGCCTGGTGGGATCGGGCGGCGGCCGAGAAGGAGTTGGCGAATCTCGAGAAGGAGATGGCGGAGGCCTCGGCCCGGGCATGGGACGGGGTCTCCACGAAGCGGGCCCGGACCGCCGAGGACCCGACCTGGCCGGAGATGGAGAGGGGGTTGACGCCGGACGCCACCATCATCGAGCCGCAGTCGGAGGGAGCGGGCGAGCGGGCGGGGCGGACGGAGCCGGCTGGCGGCGAGTCGGACGTCGATGAGAACATCGTCGTGGACACGCCGCCCCGGACCGACCCGGCAGGAGGAGGCAAAGGCGAGGGGAGGGAGCGCGAGGCAGACTCCGCGCGGTCCGGCCAAGCGCAGCCGACGCCGGCCCTGGAGACAGCGACCGGGGACGCCGGTACCTTGGTCGTCGTGCCGCCCCAAGCCGCCACGAACTCCGCGCGGCCGATTGGAAGCGGATCCGGCGCCGGGAGAGCGATCCAGCAGCCGTGGGCGAGCTCCGGCGAGGTTGTGGTCGGGCCGCGAACCCGGGAGGACGATGCGGCGGATGCCTTGCGCTCGCAGCTTCGTGGTCGGAACGAGCGCCTGCAGGCCTTCGTCCGGGAAGAGCAGGAGACGGCGCGGAGTCTGGAGCAGGCGATTGCAGTGAGTTTTTCTTCTTTGCTTGTCTTGGTTGTTGAATCAGTGGGGGCGCGCAAGCGCACCCACTGGGTGTAGCCCCCGAGGTTCGGCCGGGCTGCGGAGCAGCCGGGTCGAATCTTATAGCTTGGCTTTTGCATTCTTCTAATCTTCTGTCTGCGTGCAACATCTGTACGACCTCCGGGCCAGCGCGTACAACCGGCTCCGGGAGCGGTACCGCGAGGCCAAAACCCAGCTCGCTGCCAAGGAAGAGGAGCTGCGCTGGGTTCAAGGTACATCTTGCATGCCTTCAGTGGGTGCGGGCTAACGCACCCACTTGGTGTAGCCCTCGAGATTCGGGCCGGACTGCGGAGCAGCCGGGTCGAATCTTATAGCTTTGTCTTTTTCTTCTAGTCTTTGCTTCTGGCATCTGATCGGGAACCCTGCCGCGCAGCCGACGCGGCCGAGGTGCCAGGCCTCTGAGGCCGGCTTGCCGAAGCCGGCGAGCAGCGTGATCACGCCGTCGGCGACCGCGACCGGTTCCAGTCCGAGGTGGACTGGCTGGTGGCCGAGAAGGCCAAGACGGAGGACGCCCATCAGGCGGAACTGGGCCGACTGGCGGAGGAGCGCGGCAAGGCGGCCGAGGAGCTGGCGGACGCCGGCAGGAGGATCGCCCAGCTCGAGGAGGCTCTCGAGGCCCAAGCTCGTGCGTCGGCCATACGAGAGAACGGGATGCTGGGCGAGGCGCAGCACCTCGACGAGACCTTCGCCCGTAAGTGTTGTCTTTTCCTTGGTCCGGCTGGCGTAGCCGGCAAGTTGCTTTCTTTGACTGATTTGTTTCCTTCTTCTCCAGGAGTCTTCCCGGAGACGCAGGAGGCGGCCGATGCGGCTGTGTATGCCCACCGGGCGGACCTCTGCGCGACAGGGGCCGAGGTCGACGTTTACGCTGCCTGGAGCCTCCCAGAGATCGTTCTTGCCTGCGAGGCCCGTCTTCGAGCCGTGGAGGGGCACATGCACCGTCTGTTCGAGGCCGGGGTGGGCATGGCGAGCAGCCTCTGGACGAGTGCGGTGGCGCCGAACAGCGTGACCCGGCTGGCACGATGGCTGGAGGCCAGGGTGGAGCGACTCGGTGCGTGGAGGGCCGGGTGGCGGTAGGCGGCGAAGCCGCCTGGCGCGCAGCCGGTCGTGCGGCAAATTAGTGAGAGAGGGAGGGTTGGGCTGGGCTGGCCATGCCGGGCTGTCTCCCTTAGCCGTTCTTGCATAACGATGCTTCCGGCCTTTGGCTCTTGCCGGCCGGACAGCCGGGAGCCGGCTGTGGCTGGCGAAGTGAGGGCTTTGGCGGTTCGTACGTTTCGAGATGGACTAAGGGAAAATGGCAGGGCGCGGTCTGGCCGGCTGGCCCCATAGCCCCCGAGCCGGCTATGCCGACTCGGCGGGAGAATAAAAAATGGGGAGGTGCATAGACACAGAGTAAAACGGAAAAGGAAGCCCCCGAGCCCCCGAGCCGGCTATGCCGACTTGGCGGGACAAATGAAAACGGGGGGGGGGGGGGGCTTCCTGCTTTCATTAAATTCAAAAGGCGGTGATACATACATGCATGAGTTCAACTGTAAAACGGACGGAGGAGCTCCGCGTTCCAAGGCCGGCTGGACTCCTCGCCGGCTGCATCTCTCTTGTGCTTGTTCGGCTTCTGCGCGTCGATGAGGTAGTATGCGTTCCGGTCGCAGAGAGCCTTACTGATGATGAAGGGGGCCTCCCAGGGGGAGGCCAGCTTGTGCTGGCCGGTTGTCCGCTGGATGAGCCGGAGCACGAGGTCGCCCTCGCGGAATGCGAGGGGCTTGATCTTCTTGCTGTGGTAGTGGCGTAGGCCTTGTTGGTAGATGGCTGACCGGCTGAGGGCCAGGAGGCGTGCCTCCTCAAGCAGGTCGACGCCGTCTTCGCGTGCCTCCCTTGCTTCGGCTTCTGTGTACATGGTCACCCGAGGCGAGTCGAACTCGACGTCGGTTGGAATGATTGCTTCGGCTCCGTAGACGAGGAAGAACGGGGTGAACCCAGTTGAGCGGTTGGGTGTCGTCCGGAGACTCCAGAGGACGGCCGACAGCTCGTCGAGCCAGCTGCCGGGTGAGCGCATGAGTGGCTCGACGAGTCGCGGCTTGATGCCGGCTAGGATGAGGCCATTTGCCCGCCCGACCTGGCCGTTCGACTGGGGATGTGCGACGGAGGCCAAGTCGAGACGGATGCCGGATGCAGAGCAGTAGTGGGCCAGCGCGCCCTTGGCGAAGTTGGTGCCATTGTCCGTGATGATGCTGTGCGGCACGCCAAAGCGAACCGCGATGTCTTTGATGAATCGGATGGCCGTGGGCCCGTCGAGCTTCTTGATCGGTCTGGCCTCGATCCACTTGGTGAACTTGTCGACAGCGACCAGCAAATGCGTCATGCCGCCTCGGGCGGTCTTGAAGGGCCCCACCATGTCGAGCCCCCAGACGGCGAAGGGCCACATGATCGGGATGGTTTGGAGGGTTGAAGCCGGCTGGTGGCTGCGCTTGCTGAAGCGTTGGCAGCCCTCTCACTTCAGGACCAGCTCCTCGGCGTCTTGCAGAGCCGTGGGCCAGTAGAACCCGTGCTGGAAAGCTTTGGCCACCAGGGATCTCGAGGTGGCGTGGTGGCCGCACTCGCCCTGGTGGATGTCGAGGAGGATCTCGATCCCTTTGTTCTGCTCAATGCAGCGCTGGAACATGCCCGTTGTGCTGCGTTTGACGAGCTAGTGGTTGATGATGCTGTAGGCAGACGCGCGCCGCTGCACTTGCCAGGCTTTAGTTTCGTCGTTGGGGAGGTCGCCGTCTTTCAGGAAGGCGAGGATTGGCTGAGCCCATGACGGTGCCGTCACCACCGTGAGGACGGCCGCCGGGATGAGATCCGGGACGGCAGCCCCCGAGCTGGAGCCGGCAGCCCCCGAGCTTTGGCCGGTAGCCCCCGAGCCGGAGACGGTAGTCCCCGAGCTGGAGACGGCAGCCCCCGAGCCGGAGACGGCAGTCCCCGAGCCGGAGCCGGCAGTCCCCGAGCTTGGGCCGGGAACTCCAGGGTCGGGTGGGGGTGCGTTGGGGTCGTCCGGACGAAGATTGATTCGGACTCGGGAGACGGCTTGATGGACGGCTTCCGCAGGTGCTCGAGGGAGACGCCGGACGGGATGGCTTGTCGGGTGGAGCCCACTTTGGCCAGGGCGTCGGTTGCTTCGTTGTCCGCACGTGGGACGTGGAGGAACTCGCAGCCGTCGAACCCGCCGGACAGCTGCTGGACCAGGAAGCGGTAGCTGGCCATGTTGGCGTCTTTGGCGTCCCAGTCGCCGGAAACTTGCTGCACCACCAGGTCCGAGTCGCCATAGCAGAGGATGCGCCGGATGCCGATCTCCCTGGCCAGCTGGAGACTGTGCACGAGGGCTTCGTACTCGGCAACGTTGTTGGAGGCAGCGAAGTGGATCTGCAGCACGTACCGCAGTCGGTCGTTCTTGGGGGAGGACAGCGCAATGTCGGCTCCCAAGCCGTTGCGCATCTTGGAGCCGTCGAAGTGCATGCGCCAGTGAGTCGACTCGGGCGCCGGCGGTAGGTACTGGGTCTCGGTCCAGTCGACGAGGAAGTCGGCCAGCGCTTGGGACTTGATGGTGGTGCGCGGCTCGTAGAGGATCGTGTGGCCGGCTAGCTCGATGGCCCACTTGGCCACCCGGCCAGAGGCATCCCGACAGCCCATGATCTCGCCGATGGGGGCCGTGCTCACCACGGTAATGGTATGCTCCTGGAAGTACCGCCTCAGCTTCTTGGCGGCAAGGTACACGCCATAGCACATCTTCTGGTAGTGGGGGTAGTTCTGCTTGGAGGCGGAGAGCACCTCGCTCAGGAAATACACTGGTCGCTGGACCGGCTGCACCTTGCCCTCCTCAGGGCGCTCGACGACCAGCACCGTGCTGACCGCGCGGGAGGTGGCGGCGATGTATAGCAGGAGTGGCTCTTTCTCTGCCGGCGCGGCCAGGACGGGTGCGGTGGACAGCAAGCGCTTGAGGTCGCGGAAAGCCTCGTCCGCTTGATCGCTCCACTCGAACGCCGTCGTCTTCTTCATCAGCTGATATAGGGGCAGGGCCCTCTCCCCCAGCCGGCTGACGAACCGGCTGAGAGAGGCCAAGCAGCCGGTGAATTTCTGGACGTCGCGCAACCGGGTCGGCTTGCGCATGTGCTCGATTGCCTTGATCTTCTCCGGGTTGGCTTCGATGCCGCGCGCCAAGATGAGGAAGCCGAGGAGCTGGCCAGCCGGCACGCCGAAGACGCATTTCTCTAGGTTGAGCTTGATCTGGAACCGGCGCAGGTTGGCGAAGGTCTCCTTGAGGTCGGCTAGGAGCGTGAGGTGCTGCTTGGTCTTCACCATGATGTCGTTGACGTAGACGTGCACATTTCTGCCGAGTTGGGGCAGCAGGCATTTCTGCATGCAGCGCTGGAAGGTGGCGCCGGCATTCTTCAAGCCGAACGACATGGTGATGTAGCAATACGCCCCAAAGGGCGTGATGAAGGACGTCTTGAGGGCGTCGGCCGGGTCCAGCTTGATCTGGTGGTAGCCGGAGTAGGCGTCGAGGAAGGACAGGAGCTCGCAGCCGGCTGTGGAGTCGATGACTTGGTCGATCCGGGGCAGAGCGAACGGGTCTTTGGGGCATGCCTTGTTCAGGCTGGTGTAGTCGATGCACATGCGCCAGGTGCCATTTTTTTTCAGGACGAGGACTGGATTGGCCAGCCACTCGGGGTGGAACACTTCCATGATGAACCTGGCTTTGAGCAGCCGGGCGATCTCTTCACCGATGGTTCTTCGCTTCTCCTCGGAGAAACGGCGTAGCGGCTGTCGGACAGGCTTGGCGTCCTTGCGGACGTGAAGTTTGTGCTCGGCGAATTCCCTCAGGACACCCGGCATGTCTTTGGGAGACCATGCGAAGATATCCTGATTCTCACGGAGGAAATCGACAAGCTCGCCTTCCTATTTGCTGTCGAGGCCGGTGCCCACAATGACGTACTTGCTGGAGCTGGGGTCAGCCGGGTTGAGCGGGACCCTCTTCATGTCTCTGGCCGGCTTGAAGGAGGCCTCGTCGGCGGCCGGCTTGGGCGGAGTCGGCATGGCCGGCTGCGCGTTAGCCAGCGCCACGATCCGGTCGAGCTGGCGCCTCTCCTCGGCGATGACCAGCGACTCGGCCAGCTGGGAGCCGGCTTTGGCGCACTCGAGAGACTTCTTGTAGTCGCCGACGATGGTGATGAGGCCCTTGGGACCCGGCATCTTCAACTTCAGGTAGGCGTAGTGGGGGACCGCCATGAATTTGTCCATCGCGGGCCAGCCCAGCAGTGCGTGGTAGGGGCTGGCCAGGTCGACCACCTCGAACCATATCGGCTCGCGGCGGAAATGGCTGCTAGAGCTGAGCAGGACGTCAAGCCGGATCCGGCCAATCGGAGAGCAGGAGAGACCCGGCACGATGCCGTGGAACACCGTCCGGGTCGGCTCCAGCTGTCGCGCCTTGATGCCGAGCTTGGTCATGGTATCGCGGTACAGGATGTTGATGCTGCTGCCGCCGTCGATCAGCACCCGTGAAAAACGGCAGGAGCGCTTCTCGGAGACGAGGGTGGGGTCGTGCACAAGGGCGTAGCCACCCGGCGTGGGCATGACGGCCGGGTGGTCCTCCTG
Organism: Elymus sibiricus; assembly: GCA_039707655.1. Classification (NCBI taxonomy): domain Eukaryota; kingdom Viridiplantae; phylum Streptophyta; class Magnoliopsida; order Poales; family Poaceae; genus Elymus; species Elymus sibiricus. The sequence goes on from CM077668.1 coordinate 299,425,503, forward strand.
GGTCCAGCTCACCGGTTGTTCGGACCAGTGCATGTACTGGGGAACCGGAGGGACGACGGCGTTCACCTTGGCCGCGTGCTTGCGCTTGGCGTGCTTGTCACCCCCCTCGCTGGTGAAGACGACGTAGGACGCGTCCGGGCGTGGGAAATGGTTGTCGGCGAGGGCGCCGGGTGGCGGTGGAGGCGGCGGGAGCGGCGGCTGCTGCGGGCCGGCTCCGGGTGGTGGGGGTGGAAGGTTGCCCTTCAACAGGCGCTGGGTGAAACTGCACTGTCGGAGCGTGTGCGTCGACGGCTTCGCGCCGCTGTGGTTCTTGCAGGGGGCGTCGAGCATCTGCTCGAAAGACAACTTGGGCTTCCAGGCGGCTTTGCCCGTGCGCGGGCGCTGGCTGGCACCTTGCTCGGCCGGCTGCTCTCCTTCCACGATGGCGACTTGCCGGTTGTCGTAGTGGGGCGCCTGCTGGTCGTTTCGGCGCTTGCCGTTGTTGCTGTTGTTGTTGTTGTTGTTGCCGTCCTGGCGGTGCTGGTTGCTATCGCCAGCCGGCTTGGGGGGAGCCGGCTGGGCCGGGAGGAGCTTGCCGTCTGCATCGATCGTGATCTTCACATTCATCGCGGAGTCGGCCGTAGCATACTTGTCCGCCACGGCCATGAGCTCCGCCAGGGTCTCCGGCTCGTCACACACCAGCCGGTGCTTGACCAGAGTACCGTCCAGGCATCCATCGATGAAGTACTGGATGGCCTGGACCTCGTGGAAGCCCTCGCAGGAGTTGCGGAGCTCCGTCCACCGCGTGAGGAAATCGCGAAGGGGCTCGCCCGGCTTCTGGACGCACATGGAGAGCTGGCGAGGCTTGCCGGGACGCTTGTAGGTGCTGGTGAAGTTGCGGATCAACGCGTCTTCGAAATCCAGCCAGGAGTTCACGCTGCCGGCTCGGAGGCTGTTAAGCCACGTCCGGGCCGAGCCGAGCAGCATGAGGGGGACGTATCGGACGGCCACGCGCCGGTTGCCGCCGGCTATGCCGACAGCTGTGGTGTAGTCGGTCAGCCAGTCCTCCGGCTTGGTGGCGCCATTGTACTTTGGGGAGTCGCGGGGCAGCGAGAAGCCTTTGGGGAAGGGCTCCTCGCGAATGCGGGGGCCAAAGCACGCCGGGCCGACAGAGCTTTCTCCTCCAGGGCCATGGAGCGCGCCAGCCGGTCGATGCGATGACGGGCGTCGCTTTCGTCGTAGGGCTCGCGGGGGCCGAGTCGATCAGCCACGGGACCGCGGGGACCGATTCGGTTGGCCACGGGACCGTGGGGGGTAGGAGCTTCCGGGGCCGGCTCGGGCCGCCGAGCCGGCCGCACGGGAGGCTCCGGCTGCTGAACCCGGCCGTCGCCGGCCGTCTCGCCAGCATTGCCATCTCCAGCGGTGGTGGCACGGTTGTGCCGGCTCCGACTGGACCGGTGCCGGCCAGAGCGGCTCGCGCTAGTGGCGTGCGAAGACGTCTGCCGCACGTCCCGGAGAGCCCTCTCCGGGTCTCCGGTTTTTCCTGAGGCGGAGGCGGATGGCTAGGCTGGGTCGAAGCGTTGCTGCTGCTCGTTCGCCGCGGCGATGAGGTCGCGGATGCGCTGCTGCTGCTGCAGCAGCTCCTCGCCCTCCAGGAATTCGAGGTCCGCCATGGCCGCCTGCGCCGCGCGCATATTCTTGACGGGGGTGTCGTAGACGGGCCGGCCTGCGCCTAGCACACGGCCGATAGCGCCCCCACGAATCCGCACCTCCGCGACCCGGCTGGGCTCGGTGGCGGCCAGCATGAAGCCGTGGGCGCTGTCGTACTCACGCTGGGCGGACTCCAGCTGGAGCCGCGCTGCCATGAGCTCCGTGGCCTCGACCAGCAGATGCTGGTGGTCCTCGTTGAGCCGAGCCGCTGCGGCCGCCGAGTCGGCGTCGGGCGTGATGGGGGCTTGCAGACTCCGGATCATCTCGCGGAGCGGGTCGGCCCGGCGAGGAGGGGCCGCAGCCGCGGCAGCCTTCTCCTTGGCGCGCGGGGAGCCGGAGCTGGCGCCGATGGACAGCACCTCCGCGCGGATGCAGAGAGCCGCGACGTCGTCGGAGACGGCGCAGCTAACGGGGACAGGCGAGTCGGCGAAGTTGCGCAATTCGCTGGGGAACACGTCGGGGACGAGCGCGACGAAGACGCGCAGCGCGCCGAAAGGGACGACGAGGCAGCCTGCGGGGCAGGCGACGTCCGCGCTCGGCGCAGCGCTGCAGCCGGCCGGGTTGGCCGTGCGAGGCGCACGGACCAAACCATCCACGATGCACTCGCCGGAGCTGGTGAAGGGCGTCGTCCGGAACTTGACTCCGGCCGGCGCCGCGAGCGGCCCCACGGTGGGCGCCAACTGTCGTATTGTTCTCATGGCAGATGCCATAAGATGGCTAAAAAGGTGGGGTTACAGGAGGACGCCGGTGGGTTTCGGAGGCGAGGTTGGCACGCGCGAGTGCGGGATACAAGACGTACCCAGGTTCGGGGCCCTCTGGAGAGGTAACACCCCTAGTCCTGCCGAATGGAGTATGGAGAGCACAAGGGCTACAAGGTTGCTCCTGGAGCTGTATTTGTGTGTGTGTGATGGAAGAGGATGCGAGCTGGACTCAGTTGCCAACCCAAGAAGAGCGCACCGAAGACCCTCTGCATGGAGGCCTCCTGGGGGGTCTTATAGCTCGACCCCCCTGGGTTACATGGGTAAAATCGCACGGGCATGTGGCCCTGGTGTCATCGCCTAGGAGCCAGCGGTGGGGGCCGCCGGGTCCGCTGGGTCCGCCGGGTGCGCCGGGTACGCCGGGCGCGCCTGGTGCGCTGGGTCCGCCGGGTGCGCCGGGTCCGCCGGGCACGGGCTCGGTCGGCAGCGCGGCACTATGGCAGGTCTTGTCGTTCGTCAGAGGGCGGTCGGCGCCGCCTAGCAACAGGGTTGCGCCGCCCGGACACCGCCCGCCCCGGGCGGGGGCACTGGGAATGCTGTCGCCTCGCCCGCCGGGGCCGGTGTAAAGGAGGGGGCGCTGTTTCCTTACTTGTCTTGCCATGAGGGTTTGCTCTCTAGTGGCCAGCCGGCATGGGCCAGCCGGCCAGCCGGGTTGCCACGCCGAGCCGGCTCGCGCTGGGGAGCAGGCGCGCAGGCTAGCCGGACTGAGGGGCTCGGCCTGCCCCGATGTTTTGAAAAGAAGGGGGATCCGGGCTCCGTTGCCTACCCGGGGATCATCCCCCCGACACGGACCACACGCTCCGCTTTCGCGCCGATCTCCGGGAGGGCGCCGCCCTCCAGATAGGCCTTGATCTCCGCGGTCCAGCTTTTAGGCTGCGGCTCGAGCGCCAGCAGTAGGCGAGTGCCCGAAGCTGGTCCGCAGTCTGGTGCGCCCATGGGTTTTGCGGGAGGGAGCTCTTCACGAGGCGCCGGGATGCTGGCGATTGGGGGCGCCGCTGAAGGCTTCAGGAGCCGCTCCTCGAAGACACCGGGGCTTTGGGGCTCACGGCGAGAAGCGCGCTTGGCGATTTCATCCACCTCGTTGTTGTCGCTGCGAGGGACGTGTTGTAGCTCCATGCCCATGAAGCGCTTCTCGAGCTTGCGCACCTCCTCTAGGTAGGCCGCCACGTGCTCATCCTTCGGCTTGTACTTCTTGTTGGAGAAGTTGACGAGGAGCTGCGAGTCGCCCTTGATGATGACGCGCCTGACTCCAAGCACGATGGTGGCCTTGAGCCCGGCGATGAGTCCCTCATACTCGGCGATGTTATTGGAGACCTTGTTGGTGCGCCCGAAGCAGAGCTGCACTGCGTAGTAAAGCTTGTCGCCTGTGGGTGTAGTAAGCACCACCCCAGCCCCCGCGCCCTGGAGCGCGAATGCCCCGTCAAAGTGCATGCTCCAGCCTCCGGAGGTAGCCTCCTCGGGCAGGGACGACTCCTCCTGCGGCTCGCCCTGACGCGTGTCCGTCCACTCCGCCGCGAAGTCTGCCAAGGCTACGCCCTTGATGGTCTTGGTGGTGAGGAACTCCAGCTTGAAAGGCTGCAGCTCGATGTTACACTCGGCGACGCGGCCGGCGGCATTCGGGTTCCGCAGGACTTGCTCCATCGGATAGGAGGAGATCACTCTGACTGGTAGACCCTGGAAGTAGTGGCGTAGCTTCCTGGAGGCCATGAGGAGGGCCAAGAGGAGCTTCTGCTGCATGGGGTACCGTTCACGCGCGTCTCGCAGCACCGTACTGACGAAGTAGACGGGGTGCTCGACGAGGCGCGTGACCGTGGTATCCATGTTGTGCTCGCCGAGGGGCTCAGGCTGCTGCGCCGTGGGGGCCTCCAGGGGCGGCGCCACGGGGGCCTCCGGAGGGTGAGCTCCAGAGGCCTCCTGAGGGGGCGCGGGGGCCACCAGAGGGGGGCCCTCGGCAGGCGCCGGCAGGGCCCTGAGGGGCTCCAGCGATGTCTCCGCGGCACCCGTAGGCACTGGCTCGGCAGGCTTCTTCTTGACGCAGACTCGCTCCTCCCGCTCTGCCACAAGGGCCGCGCTGGCCGTTTGGGGAGTGGCCGCCAAGTATAACAGCAGGCGCTCGCGTGGGCGCGGGGCGACCATGACAGGAGGGCTGGTGAGGTACCTTTTGAGATCCTCGAAGGCAGCGTCGGCCTCAGGGGTCCACTTGAAGGGGCCAGACCTCTTCATGGGCTTGAAGAAAGGCAGAGCCCACTCGCCGAACTTGGATATGAAACGACCGAGCGAGGCCATGCATCCCGCCAGGCGCTGCATCTCCTTGAGGTTGCGGGGCGGCCACATCTCCTCGATAGCCTTAATCTTCTCAGGGTTGGCCTCGATGCCGCGATGGGAGACCAGAAAACCCAGGAGCTTGCCGGAAGGGACACCGAAGACACACTTGGCGGGGTTGAGCTTGAGGTTAACCTTGCGCAGGTTGGCAGAGGTTTCCTTCAGGTCCTCGATCAGGGTGCGCGCCTCGCCCGTTTTGATGACGATGTCGTCGACGTATGCCTCCGCGTTTCTCCCCATTTGGCACCCTAGGTAGATGTACATCATCCTCTGGAAGGTAGCCCCCGCGCTCTTCAGGCCAAAGGGTATGCACACGTAGCAGAACACTCCGCAGGGGGTGATGAAGGCAGTTTTCTCCTCATCCTCCTTTGCCATCTTGATCTGATGATAGCCCGAGAAGGCGTCCAGGAAGCAGAGCAGATCGCACCCGGCGGTGGATTCTACTATTTGGTCAATCCTGGGCAGCGGGAAGTGGTCCTTGGGGCAGGCCTTGTTGAGGTTGGTGAAGTCGACGCACATGCGCTTGCCGCCGTGCGGCTTGGCAACGACAACGGGGTTGGCGACCCACTCCGGGTGGAGCACCTCGTGGATGATTCCTGCGTCTTGGAGCTTCTTGACCTCCCCAATGACGAAGTCCTGCTTCTCGGGCGCCTGGCGCCATACTTTTTGCTTGACGGGGTGTGCGTTGGGGCACACCGCCAAGTGGTGCTCGATCACCTCCCTCGTCACGCCGGGCATGTCCGAGGCTGTCCAAGCGAACATATCAGCATTCGCCCGAAGGAAGTCGACAAGGGCGCCTTCTTGCTCGGGGGAAAGGCTGCTGCCGATGGTGAGGAAGGGGCCCGCGTGAAAGCACATTTGCTCCCTTGGTGGTTTTGGTAATTTATGCCAACATACATGTTGTTGGACTAATGCTTTCATCTAGTGAATTTCAGACAAGTTCAACAATGGCGTGGCAAGGACAAGAGGACGTGGAACCCTCAAAATGCTAAGAACAAGGATTGGCTAAAGATCAAGACCCTACATTTTTGGTTTAGTGATCCAAGATCACATTGAGTCCATAGGAAAGCCAATACTATTAAAAGGGGATGAGGTGTTGCTTAATGGTCTTTTTGCTCAAGTGCTTAGTGACAGTACTCCTAAACCCTCAACCACTCTCTCAATCCCAAATATGTCCAAAACCCACATTCCAACTCGGCCCCACCAAAATTTCCTATCCGGAGCCACCGAGTTCATCAAAGACTTAGCCACTGCCAAAACCCTAACAAATTGGATCCACCGAAATGGATCTCGGTCCCACCGAGATGGCCTTGCCAACTCTCTGTAATCATTTGCACTCACTTTGGTCTCACCGAGTTTTGCAAATCGGTCTCACCGAGATGGCTTGCCAACTCTCTGTTCCCTTATTGCTTCACTTCGGTCCTACCGAGTTGATGCAATCGGTGCCACCGAGATGAGGATTGCCCTAGCCATTACACTTCGGTCCATCCGAGTTGTTCTTATCGGTCCCACCGAGATTCCTAACGTTCATATCTTTTACACAGTTCGGTGCTACCGAGATTATTGTTTCGGTGCCACCGAGTTGGGTCAAAAGTGTGTCACGGTTGGATTTTGTGTGGAGGCTATATATACCCCTCCACCACCTCCTTCTCAGAAGGAGAGCCATCAGAACGTGCCTACACTTCCACCATACATTTTCTGAGAGAGAACCACCTACTCATGTGTTGAGATATTGATATTCCATTCCTACCATTTAAACCTTGATCTCTAGCCTTTCCCAAGTTGCTTTCCACTCAAATCCTTCTTCCACCATAGTCAAATCTGTGAGGAGTCATTTGAGTGTTGGGAAGACTATCATTTGAAGCACAAGAGCAAGGAGTTCATCAACAACACACCGTCTATTACCTTTGGGAGAGTGGTGTCTCTTAGATTGGTTAGGTGTCACTTGGGAGCCTCCGACATGATGTGGAGTTAAACCAAGGAGTTTGTAAGGGCAAGGAGATCGCCTACTTCGTGAAGATCTACCCCGAGTGAGGCTAGTCCTTCGTGGACGCAAGCCATGGTGGAATAGACAAGGTTGCTTCTTCGTGGACCCTTCGTGGGTGGAGCCCTCCGTGGACTCGCCCAGCCGTTACCCTTCGTGGGTTGAAGTCTCCATCAACGTGGACGTACGATAGCACCACCTATCGGAACCACGCCAAAAACCACCTTGTCTTCATTGCGTTTGATCTTCCATACTCTACCCTTTACATTCCTTACTTTTGCATGCTTTACTATTTCCGCTGCTTAAGCTCTAGATATGCATGTGTAGAGAGTATTGGAGTGATCTTAACTTGTGCCAAAATCTGCCTAAGTTCTAAGAGAAATTAAAATCTGCACTTTGGTTGGTTAAGTGTCTATTCACCCCCCCTCTAGACCTATCTCCTCGATCCCGCAATTGGTATCAGAGCTTTGGTCTCCATTGCTTTGGTTTCATCACCATTGGAGGGAGATGGATGTGTCTACGTTGGGGAGTCTTAGACGTAGAGTGCCTATTCTCAATGGGGAGTATTACAACTTTTGGAAGGATGAAATGCTTGATATCTTTGATGAATTTAGCTTGAGCAAGTATATTCATAATCCTTATGTGCCCCCTATTGATCCCTTGCATCCTACTCATGAAGAGGAAATTGACATGCTTCGTAATCTTAGAACCGTCAAACTCATCATTAGAGGTTTACCTAAAATTGTGCTTGGTTGTATGCAAATTTTTGAATGTGCTTATACTCTATGGCATAACTTGGAAAAGCGATATCCCGATTACTCTTTAAAGAGTCTTGATAAGATTCTTCATAAGGCTGTTGCTTTTCACAAGATGAGTCCTAATGATCTTAAGTTTGATGATTGCTTGTTTGAGCTTCGTGATCTTATGTGTGCCAAAGGAGATGTTAGAACTATTAGTAACATTATCATGGAAGCCATTAGAATTCATAAACTTGAACATTGTCACGATCATGAAACTAATGAATCTATTGCCCTAGGTAATGATCACATGCATGATGACGATGATGTTGAGCATGGCTACTATGATGAGGCCGAAGAATTTGACATTGAATTTGAGAAGACCATCAAGAATCTCAGTCTTATGGCAAATCTTCGAGATTACATGGCCGGAGGAAAAGAGTGGATTCTTGATAGTGGATGTACCGATCACATGACCGGAGATAGAGACATGTTTCGTGAGCTTGCTAAAAATGATGGTCCACGCAAGTATGTAACTTTTGGAGACAACTCCAAGGGTAAGGTACTTGGCCTTGGTAAGGTGGCCATATCCAATGATAGCTCCATACAAAATGTTATGCTTGTTGAATCTCTTGGTTACAATCTTCTTTCCGTATCTAGACTAGCTGATTTTGGCTTCAATGTTCTATTTACCAAAGTAGATTGCCAAGTGTTTCATCAAGATAATCATAATATGGTCTTTACCGGCATTCGTAGAGGTGATCTATACATTGTTGATTTCACTAAGAGAGCTCAACCTCGTACTTGTTTAATTGCTAAATCTTCTAAGGGTTGGTTATGACATTGAAGACTTGGACATGTTGGCATGCGTAACCTTGATAAACTTGTTAAAGGAGATCACATTCTTGGAGTGAAAGATGTTATATTTGACAAAGATCGACTTTGTAGTGCTTGCCAAGCAGGAAAACAAGTTGGAGGAAGCCATCCCGTGAAAAACATTATGACCACGAGGAGACCACTCGAGCTACTTCATATGGATCTTTTTGGTCCCAACGCCTATAGGAGTCTTGGTGGTAACTCTTTCGGTTTGGTCATTGTTGATGATTTTTCCAGATTTGCGTGGGTGTTCTTTCTTGATGACAAATCGCAGGTACAAAAGATCTTCAAGAACTTTGCAAGAAAGGCTCAAAATCAATTTGAAGTGAAGATCAAGAACGTTCGGAGTGACAACGGAACGGAGTTCAAGAACGCCAATGTGGACACCTTTCTTGATGAGGAGGGTATTTTACATGAGTTATTGGCTACGTACACACCTCAACAAAATGGAGTTGTTGAGAGGAAGAACCGGACACTTATTGAGATGGCAAGAACGATGCTTAATGAATACAAGACGCCAAGACATTTTTGGGCAGAAGCAGTTGAAACAACTTGTCATGCAACAAACCGACTCTACCTTCACAAGCTTCTTGGTAAAACGGCGTATGAACTGCTCATCGGTAACAAACCACAAGTTGGATACTTTCGAGTATTTGGCTCAAAATGTTACATTCTTGATAAGCATCATCATTCAAAATTTGCTCCTAAATCTCATGAAGGTTTTCTACTTGGTTATGGATCAAACTCTCACACTTACCGTGTCTACAACACCTTCACTAGAAAAGTTGAAGAGACAGTAGATGTGAAGTTTGATGAGACTAACGGCTCACAAGTCGAGCAATTGCCACTTGATGTAGGAGATCGAGAACCATCGGAAGCAATCCAAGACTTGCCCATTGGTAAGATTTGCCCCGTGGAAGTAAAGGAGAGTACCTCATCTATCCAAGTGGAAGCCCCAACTTCACATCAAGATGAACGACAAGTTGATATGGAGGCATCCACAAGCGAAAGACGTCAAGACGATGGAAATGAGGAAGTGCAACAAGATGATCCACCTCAACCTCCTTCTCCACCTCCACAAGCAAACAACGACAACATCAACGAAGAAGAAGAAGATGATGATGAGGAAGTCTCACCACAACCCAAGAAAAAGCTACCTCGAGTTAGAGCAAGAATCGACAAGGATCATCCCGTCGAACAAATACTTGGAGATATTCAAACCGGGAGAATCACTCGCTCTAAAACTCGTTTAGCTAACTTTTGTGAGCATTACTCATTCATCTCTAGTGTTGAACCTTTGAAGGTGGAAGATGCTCTCAAGGACCCTGATTGGGTGAATGCAATGCATGAGGAGCTACACAACTTTGAGAGGAACCAAGTGTGGACATTGGTTGAGAAGCCTAAGGAAGAGCAAAACATCATTGGAACCAAATGGGTGTTCCGAAATAAGCAAGATGAAGATGGACAAGTTGTACGCAACAAGGCTCGTCTCGTAGCACAAGGGTACACACAAGTCGAAGGTATGGACTATGGTGAGACCTATGCCCCCATTGCAAGACTTGAGTCCATTCGCATTTTACTCGCTTATGCCAATCATCATGATATCACTCTTTACCAAATGGATATTAAAAGTGCTTTCTTAAATGGTGAAATTGAGGAGGAAGTGTATGTTAGACAATCTCCCAGCTTTGAGAATCCCAAGAAACCTAATCATGTGTACAAACTTCGTAAAGCTCTTTATGGTCTTAAACAAGCCCCTAGAGCTTGGTATAAATGCTTGACAAAGTTTCTTCTTGAAAAAGGTTTTGAAATTGGGAAAATTGATTCAACTTTTTTCACTAAGAGGGTTAATGGAGAATTATTTGTATGCCAAATTTATGTTGATGATATTATCTTTGGATCTACTAACCCCTCTTTTAGTGAAAAGTTTGGAAGGTTGATGTCGGAAAAGTTTGAGATGTCTATGATGTGTGAACTCAAATTCTTTCTTGGTTTGCAAATCAAGCAAACTAGGGAAGGTACCTTTGTTTCTCAAACAAAGTATACCAAGGACTTATTCAAGAAGTTCAACATGCAAGAGAGTAAAGGTATGAAAACTCCCATGCCCATGAGTGGACATCTTGACTTGACCAAGGATGGCAAACCGGTTGATCAAAAGGTTTATCGATCTATGATTGGTTCATTGCTATATCTATGTGCCTCCCGTCCCGACATTATGCTAAGTGTGTGCATGTGTGCACGATACCAAGCGGCACCAAAAGAGTGTCACCTTAAAGCGGTGAAAAGAATTGTGAGATACTTGTTACATACACCAAACTTTGGCATATGGTATCCCAAAGGATCTTCTTTCAATCTTGTTGGCTACTCCGATTTGGACTATGCCAGAGACAAGGTTGACAGAAAATCCACTTCGGGTACATGTCAATTTCTTGGTACATCTCTTGTGTCTTGGTCCTCCAAGAAACAAAATTCCGTATCTCTATCTATTGCCGAAGCGGAATACATTGCCGCAGGATCATGTTGTGCTCAATTACTATGGATGACACAAACTCTTAAAGACTATGGTGTGCATGTGAGACATGTACCATTACTATGTGACAATGAGAGTGCTATTAAGATTGCACACAATCCCGTGCAACATACTCGAACTAAGCATATTGAGGTTCGTCACCACTTCATTCGAGATCATGTTGAGAAAGGTGACATTGACCTTAAACATGTTCGTACCGACAAGCAATTGGCGGACATCTTTACCAAACCCCTTGATGAGAAAGTGTTTTGTCACTTGAGAAGTGAGTTGAACATCATTGATGCTTCAAATGTGAACTAGAGGTTCATACAAGGGCATGAGCATTCTTGACTAACCCATGATATCTTTCATGATCATCTTACATCTTGGACATTTTTCTCCCTTGTATTGTATCTAACCTGTTGTAGGTACTTGGACAAGCTTCAAGTCACAAGATTGCATCTCACTCTTATCTTGAGCAATCTTGTATAACCCAAGTATCAACAATGGATGGTGGATCAAGGAACAAGACAACCTAAATATATCCTTTGACAAAATTTTGAGATATGCTTCATTCTTGTCATTTTGGATATACATGTTGTTCCTTGCAAATGTAACCCATGTAGGAAGATGAACTACACATGATAGGATAGCCCCAAACTTCAACTCATGAGCATCCACTTCAAGTTCAACTACATGATGGACTTCACCACCAAATCCCAATGTAAGTTATCACAACTTAGAGAAGCTTTACTCAAAGACATGAGCTAGAGCAACTCAACAAGATTCGAATACATTGAAATGCTTAACAAAAAATGGCAACCCCATTTTGAGCTTAAACGATGAGTATGACCTATGATCAAGTGTTCTCACTTGACTCCTAAGTCAATATACTCTAACATAGGTGACCTAGTCGCCGACCCGTCTAGATGTAGTTAATTCATTGCAAATCTTTGTGAGATTTTCTTTGCCTAGTGAGCTGAGTCGACAAAATGTTCCATTGCATCAAACTCGGTTCCACCGAATTGATACAACTCGGTGTCACCGACTTTGCTGCCCTAAGGAACTTTCTGTCAAATAATTCCTGAGTTTTTCTGCTCCAGCTCTACTCAATGATTCTTACCCTCTACTTGCATCTAGAATCACTCAATGGCTAAATGTGTTTCTCAAGGACCAAACCCACTAGATCAATAACCTTGAAGTCCCTTCTTGGAAATTGATGTCAAAGGGGCAGAGAGGAATACATCAAAGCTTATCACTTCAAAAGAGACGCACCTTACAAGAGGAGAGAATGCTACATGTTTCTAAGAGGGGAGAAACATGATCAGTTTGTTCTTTGGTTGTTCTACTTCTCTCACCCTACCTACTCCCAATATCCAATGTCTGATTCAGGGGGAGAGGAAGTTATTTAAGGGGAGACAACTATTTCTTTCTTTTGGGGACATGTCTGCTTCAAAGAAGTATTCACCTAGTGATACTCTATTCTACATGTCATCTCAATCTTGGTTTCTTGTTGATCTTGTGTCTTTTCTTGAGGAAATTATCTTGTGTTATCTAACCTTGTTTTCTTGAGTGTATTTCTTCAGGTACTTGATCAAGAACTTCAAGGTAAGTATATGCATCACACTCATGTACATGATTGACCTCTTGCTAATATATAATGTTTGCAAGGAGACAATCATGGACATGTGGACCCTACATGATATATATGTTTGCTCTGATGCATATAGCCAAGATACATGTTGCATGTATATCTCCCATATGGTATCATCATGTTATATGCACCTCTTCAGAGGAAGTTCAGGGGAGCTCATATATGTTACATGTTTCCTTCAAAGCTTTCATACATACCTCTGCTATATCTATATTTGAAGCTTTGATGTATGTTGTCTTAAATTACCAAAAAGGGGGAGATTGAAAGCACATTTGCTCCCTTGGTGGTTTTGGTAATTTATGCCAACATACATGTTGTTGGCCTAATGCTTTCATCTAGTGAATTTCAGACAAGTTCAACAATGGCGTGGCAGGGACAAGAGGACGTGGAACCCCCTCAAAATGCTAAGAACAAGGATTGGCTAAAGATCAAGACCCTACATTTTTGGTTTAGTGATCCAAGATCACATTGAGTCCATAGGAAAGCCAATACTATTAAAAGGGGATGAGGTGTTGCTTAATGGTCTTTTTGCTCAAGTGCTTAGTGACAGTACTCCTAAACCCTCAACCACTCTCTCAATCCCAAATATGTCCAAACCCCACATTCCAACTCGGCCCCACCAAAATTTCCCATCCGGAGCCACCGAGTTCATCAAAGACTTAGCCACTGCCAAAACCCTAACAAATCGGATCCACCGAAATGGATCTCGGTCCCACCGAGATGGCCTTGCCAACTCTCTGTAATCGTTTGCACTCACTTCGGTCTCACCGAGTTTTGCAAATCGGTCTCACCGAGATGGCTTGCCAACTCTCTGTTGCCTTATTGCTTCACTTCGGTCCTACCGAGTTGATGCAATCGGTGCCACCGAGATGAGGATTGCACTAGCCATTGCACTTCGGTCCATCCGAGTTGTTCTTATCGGTCCCACCGAGATTCCTAACGTTCATATCTTTTACACAGTTCGGTGCTACCGAGATTATTGTTTCGGTGCCACCGAGTTGGGTCAAAAGTGTGCAACGGTTGGATTTTGTGTGGAGGCTATATATACCCCTCCACCACCTCCTTCTCAGAAGGAGAGCCATCTGAACGTGCCTACACTTCCACCATACATTTTCTAAGAGAGAACCACCTACTCATGTGTTGAGATCAAGACATTCCAATCCAACCATTTGAACCTTGATTTCTAGCCTTTCCCAAGTTGCTTTCCACTCAAATCCTTCTTCCACCATAGTCAAATCTGTGAGGAGTCGTTTGAGTGTTGGGAAGACTATCATTTGAAGCACAAGAGCAAGGAGTTCATCAACAACACACCGTCTATTACCTTTTGGAGAGTGGTGTCTCCTAGATTGGTTAGGTGTCACTTGGGAGCCTCTGACATGATGTGGAGTTGAACCAAGGAGTTTGTAAGGGCAAGGAGATCGCCTACTTCGTGAAGATCTACCCCGAGTGAGGCTAGTCCTTCGTTGACGCAAGCCATGGTGGAATAGACAAGGTTGCTTCTTTGTGGACCCTTCGTGGGTGGAGCCCTCCATGGACTCGCGCAGCCGTTACCCTTCGTGGTTTGAAGTCTCCATCAACGTGGACGTACGATAGCACCACCTATCGGAACCACGCCAAAAACCACCGTGTCTTACTTGCGTTTGATCTTCCATACTCTACCCTTTACATTCCTTACTTTTTCATGCTTTACTATTTCCGCTGCTTAATCTCTAGATATGCATGTGTAGAGAGTATTGGAGTGATCTTAACTTGTGCCAAAATCTGCCTAAGTTCCAAGAGAAATTAAAATCTGCACTTTGGTTGGTTAAGTGTCTATTCACCCCCCCTCTAGACCTATCTCCTCGATCCTGCACCGCGCCGTTCCCATCCAACGACACTTTCTTGGTCTCGGCCCGCTCCTGGGAGAACAACAGCTTCTTCGCGGGCGCCGGCTCGGCAAGCTCAGGGGCGTCCTCCTCGGCCTGGGATGCGGCGGCGGCCGCCTTGTGGGCGCGCGCTAAGGCACGCCCCGCGTCCTTTACATCGCAACGGATTGTGAGGGTGCCGCTGCTACCGGGCATCTTGACGAGGCCGTAGGCGTGGTGTGTTGCGGCCATGAACTTGGAGAGCGCCGGGTAGCGCAAGATGGCGTTGTCGGGCAGGACGATGCGAGCCAAGTCGAAGACGACGAGCTCTGTACGGTAGTTCTCGTAGGTGCCGAAGGTGACGGGAAGGCGCACCTGCCCCAGGGGGGCAGTGGAGCCGCCGGTGACGCCTGAGAAGGGCCTGGTGGGCACCAGGCGCCCACCTGGCGCCCGAAGCGTCTTGAAAGTCTCCACTGAGAGCACGCCGAGGCCAGCGCCGCCGTCGATGAGCGTCTTGGTGACGGCCACACCACCGATAGTCGGAGTGCACAACAGAGGGACATCCCCTGCAGCCCTGGCGGACCTGGGATGGTCACTGGCGTCGAAGGAGACGGGGAACTCGGACCACTTGAGGCGGCCGGCGGGCTCGGGCGCCTGAAGGGCCGCGCTCACCTCGCGCGTGAAGCGCTTGAGGTGGCGGCTGGACGGAGGGGCCTGGGCCCCTCCCAGGATGCAGGCCACCCCTCGGGGCCCCTGGGAACCCCCGCTGGTGGCGACGGCCTTGGTTGGGCGGCGGCCGCCGGCGCCGCTCAGCACGGACGGGCTGCGGCCCGGAGGAGGAAGAAGACGGGGAGCGGTGCGCCCAGGCCGCTCACCGCGCCGTGGTGAAGCGGACATGGGGCGAGGGGGCGCCTGGCCTCCGCTGGCGGCGAAGACGAGCTCGGTGATGCGCTCGAGCCAGGCGTCGTGGCCGTCCTTGGAGGGGGGACAGCGCAGCAGCCCCCGAGCCATGAGCAGCGTGGCGCGTGGAGCAAGGGGGCCACTCCCTACGGGCGAAGACACGGTGGAGGAGAGGCTGCGGTCCCGCCCACTCGCCGACGGGTGGATGGAGGAGGATGCCCGCTCCCCAACGGGCTCGGCGGCGGCGGCTCGACGCGCAGCGCGCTCGCGGCGCGCGGCGGTGTTGTCCATGTCGGTGCCGATGTCGAGGTCGAAGGCGCGAAGACGGCAAGCCCCCCTACCTGGCACGCCAAATGTCGGAGTCTAGGATCTGCGTCCAAGAAACTTCTCCAAGAACTTAGGATTTGAACTCTGGGGGACTTTGCTTGGCAGCCTATGACGGGACTACGGCGGGGACACGACGGGCTCGCTGGCTCTCACCGGACACGAAGGGGACGCGCGAGCTACCCAGGTTCGGGCCACCGTGCGGTGTAATACCCTACTCCTGCTTGTGTTGGATTGCTCTGTGGTGGAGAGCTCGTGCTCGAGGTACAAGAGGTGTGGGGGAGAAATGAGTCGATCCCCTTACATGGAAGCGGCCCTCCCCCTTTTGTAGTGCCTTGGTCCTCTTCCCCGAAAATATGAGCGGGAAAGGGTGGCCATATGGTGGCAATTCAAAGGGGGACAGGCGCGCAGGTCTATCCTGACTAAAGGCGGTCTCCGCCTGCTAAAGCAGCCCCTTGTGACGCGCTGGTGGGCTTGGCGATGACCTCCATCCTGGCGCGCTGACCCGTCCTGGTCTTCTATCACCAAAGAGGAAAACCTTTGGGACTTGCTTTGGGGGAGGCGGATGCTACTGCACCCTTATCACTAAAATGGAAACCTGTCTGAGCTGTACCATGCTGTCCTTGCCCTGGCATCAGGATGCCACCCACGTGAGAGGCCAGCCGGCGCCGTATGTCGCGCCCCGTGAAGCGGCCTCGCGAGGGGTTGCCTCACGAGGTGATCTGGGGCCTGCCGGCCTCACCAGGGCTTGGCCTGGCGGAGAGGGGCCTCACGAGGCTAGCTCACCACGAGGCGACACCCTCCTGGGCAACGGCGCCAGGGCCACCCTGCCGGGGCTAGCCCAAGCGTCGCCTCCTGGGCCAGAGGCAGACGGGCCGTGGTACCCTGGTTCCCACTGGGCCGACAAGTATCTCCTCCTCACTAATACTTTCGTGCAAAGTTTTCACTTTCATTTTAGGAGAGATATACCCATGGTGTCATTTAACCTATATGATATTCCTAAAGAGATGACACTTAAGGATTTTTGCCAAGTGTGCAAACTTCCTAATGAGGGCAGCCCAATAGAGCCATGTCCAAGGGACGTAGCGGATTTTATATCCGCTGTGACCGTGGGAGAGTCGAGAGGAGTTTCAGAGGCTAGGGTTACTAGTTTACATTTTTCCCATTTTACGATATTATTCATTATTTGCCGGGAGATGTTTGACTGGTCGATGGAAGAGTGGCATGCTTAGTGCACCCGACCTTGCTATTTTACGCCATGCTCTTCATGCTGATAGAACTTTTAGTTTAGGAGCTATGGTCGCCCGACGGTTGCACATTAACCATTCGAAGGGCGTTATTTATGGTGGTATTTATGCTTCCCGCCTCGCCAAACACTTTGAGATTCCTATTAGGCAGAATGAGGAGGAAGAGTGGCTTTTACCTATGAGATATCTTGATTATAGCAGCATGGTTGGGCATAACTTTATTAATTCAGGGGACGTTCGCTTTAGATATAACTTGGTATTCAGTCAGGGCACTCGTGAGGTGTAACACCCCCTGTAATTAAGCTACAGTAAACCCCTGCAAATTATGCCAAGTCATCTAGTTTTGCAATGCCACTTGTCAGTTGGCTTCAGAACAAATTCAAATTCTAAATTCAAATAGCAAGGAAAAATAAAACTCCTTCAATAAATTAAACAAAAGTGTTCATAATATTGCAAATAATCCCAAGACAATTATAAAAATAAAATCAACATTATTTCAATTCCCAAATTGACCCTAACTTCCAAGATCAGTACCCAAAACAGCATTATTAAATCCATTTTCATTTTGAAAGATTCAAATAAATTCAAGCAAGTCCCAAACTTTTTGTGGCAGTGCTATATAATGCAAATGTAATTATGTGGCAAGTTGCATAATTTACAAAAGCCAAATAGTGGCTATACAAAATTCAAAACAGAAAAGAATAAAGAAAAACAGAAAATAGAAATAAAGAAAAGGAAAAGGGCCACTGTGCACCGGGCCTTAGTGCACAGTGTGCAGGCCCAGCCCAGCAGTGACGTCATCGTCTCCCTCCTCCCCGTGTTAGCTCGCGCGCGCGCACCCGATGCCGCGCACCGTCGCCACCGCACCCGCTCGCCACCCTACGCCGCTACAGCCGCCGCAGCGAGGATAAGACCGCCACCGCGACGCCTTGGGGCAGCCCCCGCCCACTTCCCCTCTCTCTCTCGCTCTCCTCCCCTATCTGAAGAAGAGCCCGACGTGGTCGTCGCCATCGCCGTGTCGATCCCGCGGCCACCGACCTCCCCGCACCTCGCCAGCGTGTCCCTGCTTACCGCCGTCGACCGCTATGTCGTCTGGTGCCATCCGTTCAAGTCGGGAGCCGCCGCAGCCTCGCCCACGCCATTGTCTTCCTCGTCTGCGCCGTCGAACCTCGCTGTCGAATCCGGTGCCGTCAAGCCTCCCCCGAGCCCGCTTTGCTCACCTACAGGGCCGCTATAAGCCCCTCTCCCTTTCCCCTCTCTCGCTGAGCTCGCGCGCGTCCTCTAGCTGCTACTGCCATCGCTGCCCGAGCTCGCCACCGCCGGCCATGTCGCCACCGCGGCCACAACACCCGCAGCCCGCGTCCGAGCACGGCATCGTGCTCAGCACGCTTCCAGGACTCCAACGCCGCCGCCCGCTTGCCTTGCCGTGCCCCGTAGCGCCGATTCTGACCACGCCCGTACTCCAGCGTCTGCCGCGGAGCTCGCCGCCGTCGTTGTGGGTCGTCACTGGCCGCGCCACCGCCACCAAACGACGCGGCGTCGTCTCCCCGTTCGAACTCGCCAAGCCGCGCGCCAAATGGTTGCCGGAGTGCGTTTTCCGACGCCTCCCGTGGCCCTCCGCCGCGTTTCGGTGTCTCCGGCTTTTAAACGCCGGTGGTCCGACGTGGCGCCAACCTAGGGCCCACCCTGGGACATTGCCAGTGGGTCCCAGGGGACCAGTTGACCACGTTGACTTGGTCAACGTGCTGACTGGGCTAGCACAGTCACTGACGTCTGGGCCCACAACCACTAATTAGGATTAGTTTAAAATAATTAACTCTGTTAACTAAATATTACACTGACATGTGGGTCCCACTAGCTAATTAACTTAATTAGATAAATTAAACCTCTGTTTAAATAAATCAGTCAATGACAGGTGGGACCCACAGGTTAGTTTGACCAGTCAAAGTCCACAGTTGACTGCTGACTGGGCAGTCAACTGGGGCCCACTGTCAGCCTCTGTGCTGCTCTGCTGTGTACACTTTGTGTGTGACCGTAGCAATTTAATCATTATTTTCGAATTTGAATTAATTCTAGAAATTCCAGAAAATCATTTAAAAGTTTGAAAAATCATATAAAATAAACCGTAACTCGGATGAAAATAATTTATTTATGAAAAATGATCAGAAAAATAAGACGAATCCAAATATGTGGTCAAAATGCTTGACCATCACTCCTAATTAGATGAACATGGAACTTTCCCCTTCGGATCCATATACCGATAATCACCTAAAGCCGGGAAAATTTTCCCAGATATTTTCCCGCTCTATCTGTAGCACTTAGCACTGCGTTAGGTCACCCCCAGCTTAGTATATTGCCATGTCATGCATCTATGTGCATTGTTTGCCCGCTATTTATTTGTTTCTCCCTCCTCTCTCTTCTCCGGTAGACCCTGCAACTACTGCCGATGCCCGTGTGATCGACTACGTCACCGACAACCCTTCTTCCTTTTCAGCAGAGCTTCCAGGCAAGCAAAACCCCCTTGATCATTTCTATATTGCCCATTCTTTCTCTCCCATGCTTGCATTAGATTTTGCTACTGTAATTGATTGCTCCTATTCTGATGCATAGCCTGATTTTGTAACCTGCTGTTGATACTTTACCTGTGGACCTAAATGCTTAGTATAGGCTGGTTAGTGAAGCATCAATGGCCCCACACCCTTGTCCTTGTTGCCATGCTTTATCACCGGTAACTTGATCAGTGTGATCGATCTACAGAGACCGAACACAGCACCGCACCCCCCCACTTAGTTGCACGACTCTGCAGAGCTACTATCGAGTGCCGAGGGTGATACCTCCTACATCACTCCTGATGATATCTCTGTAGCGTGGCTAATCGGTTGTGGGTTACCGAGGGTGATTCCTCTTTCTCCACCTCCGATGATGCCTCTGTCGTGCAGCCCCTCAAGTGTGAATTTATCGAGGGTGATTCCTCCAAGTTCACCTTAACGGTTACATCGAGTGGGGATCCATCGAGGGTGATTCCTCGGATTCCCCATGATGTTATGGACACACGGGTACTTTGACCTTCACCTTAGTCCTTTGGGAAGTCGGGTTGGCCATGAGGGCACCCGCGAGAGATTATTGTGACGGAACGACAGGGCGGGTGGAGACCACCTAGGAGAGAGGTGGGCCTGGTTCCTGGTCGTTGGTCCGCGGGATAACAAGTCAGTGCGACAGGGTGTCGGAGGTGAGCCTTGAGCCCTGTTCGTGTCCGCGAGTTACTAATAACAAGCTTAATGGATTTGGGTATTTGATCTGAGTTGGCCACTGGCCTATACGCACTACCACCACGCGGGATAATGGTTTAATGGGGCCCTCGATGCCGTATGTATCAGCCGAAAGTTCTGTGAGACGTCCAGTTCAGCATGTCGGCACGGCTGGGCCGGCGCCATCCAGGAGAGAGGTGGTGCCTAGATTCGCCCTGCTCGCAACGACCCGGAGTGCAAAGGGCGATGGGCCCAAGACCCCTGAGCACTTAGGATGTAGACCGGCGGGGACCTCTCTGCGGAGCCTAGGTAGGACTATGTCATGTTGATCAGCCGAGGCCGGGCATTACCTGGAAAAGTGTGTCTGGCCAGAGTTAATCGAGCGTGTTGGGTAACAGTAGTGCACCCCTGCAGGAAAATTATCTATTCGAATAGCCATGTCCACGGTAACAGGACGCTCAGTGTTGTATCCCGATCTACTATAACTTGAACTGGATACTTGAGTTACTTAATAATTTGTTAGCTCCGGGATTTCTTTCTCGCATGGAGTCAAGGAAGGATCTCTGGGCATTGTTACTATTAATTATTACTTTATGTTATGCTACTAATCTGCACTCTTCTAATGTTGCAAGACGCTGCAAGATGCTAGTCTTCGATAGGCTAGGCCTTCTCTCTATTCTGGCAATTCTGCAGTCCAGTCCACAGATACAGCCCCTTCATTTGATACCGATGCATGATTAGCATAGTTCTGATGTAAGTCTTGCGAGTACTTTGGATGAGTACTCACGGTTGCTTTGCTACCTCTTTTCCCCATACCCGATTGCTGCGATCAGATGTCGGTGACCCGGAGCCAGCTGATCCCATCGACGACTACTACTACACCGACGGACCTACTATTATGTGGAGACCGATGACCAGGAGTAGTTTAGGAGGCTCCGAGGCAGGAGGCCTGCGCCTTTTCGATCTAGTTGTCGTTGTTCTGCTCAGCCTTCTTAAGTCAAACTTGTTTAGTTATGTCTGTACTCAGATGTTGTTGCTTCCGCTGACTCTTGTGTAACCCGAGCTTATGTATTCGAGCCCTCGAGGCCCCTGGCTTGTAATATAAAGCTTGTATTATTTCAATTTGTGTCTAGAGTTCTGTTGTGATATCTTCCCGTGAGTCCCTGGGCTTGATCGTGCACATTTGCGTGTATAATTAGTGCACGGTCGGGTCGGGGGCATCACAAGTTGGTATCAGAGCCGACTGCCTGTAGGTAGCCCCCTTTCCAACTCCTTGGCCAAAGTAGAGTCTAGTCTTTGGAAAACTATTTTACTAACTATGCTGTGTGGCTTACGGGCCCACGTCGCCAATGGATGGGTTTAGGATCTTTTATTCCTCCCCTTTACTCTGGGACTCTGATATCTCTTTTATTCGGGTTAAAGATTTTACTAACTCTAACATTAGGTTCTCGTGATCACATTCCCCCGGAAATTTGAATTAACCTTCTTCGAATTGTGGAGGTTCTGTTGCACAGTGTTCACGGACCGCAGGATCCTTTTATTGAGGCCACCCTACGTCGTCGCCTGCAGATTCCTCGCTCCAGTAGTTTTCTCTGACATTGATGTAGCCTTTGCTATGTCGCGTTGTTGTATCCCTCCACCGCATGCCTGCGTGCCGCCTAGATGTCTAGCTGCGTGTGTTCCGAACACCTGCTACCGTTTGTATCCAACTCTGTGCATGGATCTGTATGTCTTCAATGACTACTGATATGTATCTAATGCACTTCTTGCTCATTGTTCATGTTACATCATGAATAACTTCATACACTTGCAGTTGTTCTTGCTAAACTGCCCCTGTTGTTTTGGCAGGATGGCTGACGTTCCTCTGCCTCCACCCTATATTGCCGCAATGATACATCAGTTTGAATTGAACCATCAGCTCAATGATAGTTTGGTAAATCTATTAGAACGCAACGATGCTCGTCAGGAGCCTGGCCTGATCTCACTGCAAGATTTCATGCACCTCAACCCGTCCACTTTCCATAACTCATCTGATCCTATGGATGCTGATGATTGGCTCTGTGACATCGCCTTTCAGATGGAGTCGGCTAATGTTGCCCCTGCCAGTTACGTCACCTATGCGACGTATCACCTGAGGGGTTCAGCTGCTCAATGGTGGGAAAGCCACAGGCATATGCTGCCTGCTGGGACAGCCACCACATGGATAGAATTGCAGTCAGCCTTCCGTGCATGACACATTCCTCAAGGTCTGATGGACCAGAAGAAGAAGGAATTCCGCAAACTCACACAGGGCAAAATGACTGTGGATGAATATCAGAGGAAATTTCTCGATTTATCCCACTTTGCTGAAGATGACGTCTGCACTGATGCACACAAGCAGGAGAAATTCCGTGAAGGACTGCGTCCTGATATAAAGCTCGCACTTGTTGTCCATGATTGCACAGACTTTGCAACGCTTGTCAGCCAAGCTTTCTGAGCTAAAACTGGTCTGACTGAGTACCAGGAGTCGCTCAAGCGTACTCGAGATGTGGGTCCATCCTCAGGTCAGCCTGCTCAGAAACGTCAAGTCTGGATCCCGCACAATGTTTATCACCGACCTGCTCCAACACCAAGGCCGTCTTATGTCACACCTCGTCTGCCTCCACCGCCGAGACAGCTAATGATTCAGTGTGGATAGCCCAATTTTATGGCTCCTCCCCATAATGATGGTTTATGCCGCAAGTGTGGCAGCCAGGGCACCTTACTATCAACTGTCGCCCGGATCAGCCTCAGAATGCATCACGTCCTCCTGTTGGCCGTAAGAAGGGCCGTCGAAACCATCGTAACAGAAGTTGTAGTGCCAGGGCGCCTGCTGTGAGTTGTGGTCAAGTCACCCATGTCAAGATTGAAGAAGCTCGTGAGGCCCCAAAAATCGTGGTGGGTACCCTTCGCGTTAATTCAGTGCCAGCCTCTGTTCTCTTTGATTCAGGAGCATCGCATGCCTTTGTGTCCCATCAATTTGCTCAGGTTAGACATGGAAAAATTATCCACTCCTTTAGCGGTTCAATCACCGGGATCCAAGTGGCAAACCACAATGGTAAGCCTCGCAACCAAATCGAAATTGGAGGTCTACTTTTTCCAGCTTCTCTCATTGTGCTCGGACCTTCCAACATAGACGTCATTCTTGGTAAGGAATGGTTGACAGCCTATAAAGCTTTGATCGACTGTGCCGCCAAGACAGTCCAGCTCACACACCCTTCTGGCCAGGTGATCAACTACTCAGCCCAGATGATCCAGAATGCCGAGAGCCAGATATATGCACTGAATGCCTTGAATGCTTCACCTCTTGAAGGAATAGAGAACGTTCCAGTCGTTCGTGAATTTCAAGATCTCTTTCCAGAAGAACTTCCAGGAATACCCCCTGCTAGAGCTGTCGAATTCGGCATAGACTTGAAATCGGGCACTACTCCTATTGCCAAACGCCCATACAAGATGCCGCCGCATGAACTCCTTGAACTTAAGGAGGAACTTGACAAGTCACTTCGTAAGGGTTTCATTCGCCCCAGTTCTTCTGCTTGGGGAGCACCTTCTCTCTTTGTTAAGAAGAAGGATGGAACGAATCGGTTGGTTCAAGATTATCGACCTATCAACCAAGCAACAATTCAGAACAAGTATCTGCTTCCTCGGATCAACGGTCTGTATGATCAACTTGCTGGTTCCTTAGTATTCTCTAAACTTGATTTGAGATTGGGATACCACCAGATCCGAGTTCGTAAAGAGGACATTCCGAAGACAGCCTTTGTTACTCGCTATGGTTCTTACGAGTACACTATCATGTCCTTCGGCTTAACCAACGCTCCAGCAACCTTCTCTCGGTTAATGAACTACATCTTCATGGATTATCTCGACAAGTTCGTCGTGGTTTATCTGGATGATATCCTTGTCTATTCGAAGAATGAAGAAGAACATGCCGAACATCTTCGGCTTGTACTGGAGAAGTTGCGTGAACATCAACTGTATGCCAAGTATTCCAAGTGCGAGTTCTGGTTATCTGAAGTGACATATCTCGGCCACGTGATTTCCAAAGATGGCATTGCTGTTAACCCAGAACGAGTTCAGGCTATTCTTGAATGGACTCCCCCGAAGAATGTCAAGCAAGTCAGAAGTTTTCTCGGACTCGCTAGCTATTGCCACCGTTTTGTCAAGAACTTCTCCAAGATTGCCAAGCCTTTGACTGATTTGCTTCACAAGGGCATTAAGTTTGAGTGGACAGACAAATGTTAGGAAAGTTTTCAGACACTCAAAGACAAGCTGACATATGCCCCAGTGCTTGCTCCTCCAGATTCTCGCAAGGACTTCATGATTTATTGTGACGCATCCCGTCAAGGATTAGGCTGTGTCCTAATGCAAGAGCGCAAAGTGATTGCTTATGGCTCTCGATAGTTGCGTCCTCATGAAGAGAACTATCCAACGCATGATCTCGAACTTGCATCAGTTATTTATGCATTGAAGTTATGGCGACATTACCTACTTGGTAATCGTTGCGAGATCTACACGGATCATCAAAGTTTGGAGTACTTGTTCACTCAGCCATCTCTGAACCTCCGTCAGCAAAGATGGATGGAGGCCATTATAGACTATGACTTGGGTATTTCTTATACCCTTGGCAAGGCTAATGTAATGGCTGATGCCTTGAGCCATAAATCCTATTGTTGTGAACTTGAGGTTCAGCTACAGCAACCACTCTTGTATGAAGAACTTCGAAAGCTGAACATCGAGATAGTTCCTCAAGGATATCTAAATACCTTGGTTGTTGAACCAGATCTCGAGTGCAACATCAAGACAAGGCAGAATTATGACTCTGAAGTCGAGAAGATTAAGAGCTATATCTCCAAAGGAAATTCATCGTTCTTCACTGTTGATGATGAGGGTGCCTTGTTCTTCAAAGGCCGCCTAGTGGTCCCCAGAAAGAAAAATCTGGACTCGCGCTCAGATGTCATGAAAGAAGCACATGACACACCTTTGTCTATTCATCCTGGTAGTACCAAGATGTACCAAGACATTCGTCAGCGGTACTGGTGGCCTGATATGAAGCGAGACATTGCTCGTTATGTTGCTGAGTGTGACATTTGCCGTCACATCAAAGCAGAACATCAAAGACCTACGGGAACTCTGCAACCGCTTGCTATTCCCGAATGGAAATGGGACAAAGTTGAAATGGATTTCATTACTGGATTTCCCAGATCGCAGAAGGGTCATGATGCTATTCTTGTCGTCATTGACCGATTCTCAAAGGTTGCTCACTTTCTGCCAGTCAAGGAGACAATCACTGCTAGTCAGTTAGCAGACTTGTATGTTTCTAAAATTGTGTCACTCCACGGTGTTCCGTTGGAGATCAGTTCAGACCGTGGCAGCCTCTTTACCTCAAGGTTCTGGGAAAGTTTCCAAGAAGCTATGGGAACTCATCTGTCCTTTAGCACCGCTTTTCACCCCCAGTCCTAGGGTCAAGTTGAACGAGTCAACCAAGTGCTTGAAGATATGCTTCACGCATGTGTCATCTCCTTTGGCAAGAAATGGGAGGAATCTCTCCCGTATGCTAAGTTCTCTTACAACAATAGCTATCAAGCTAGTCTGAAGATGGCACCATTTGAAGTTCTTTATGGACGTAAGTGCCGAACTCCTCTGAATTGGTCAGAAACTGGGGAACGACCACTCTTCGGTCCGGACATTATCCAACACATTGAAGAGCAAGTCCGTATCGTTCGTGAACATCTGAAGACTGCTCAGTCTCGTCAGAAGAGCAATTATGACCGTAAAGACAAGGTAATGGTCTATCAACCTGGCGAACAGGCTTATCTTCATGTCACCCCGATGAAGGGCAGTCACCGCTTCGGAATCAAGGGAAAGTTAGCTCCTCGCTACATTGGCCCATTCTGTATTCTCGCAAGACGCGGAGAAGTGGCATATCAGTTGGAACTACCGCCGAACCATTCTCAAGTTCACGATGTTTTCCATGTGTCGCAACTCCGCCGCTGTTTCAAGGATCCGATCCGAGCAGTGGATCACGAAGTGCTTGAATTGCAGGATGACCTGTCTTATAAGGAGCATCCGATCCGTGTTCTTGATCAAGCTGAACGTTGAACCCGTCAGAAGGCAATCAAGTTCCTTAAAGTTTAGTGGTCAAATCATTCTGAAGGTGAAGCCACTTGGGAACGTGAGGATCGTCTTCGCAAAGAATATCCCGATCTTTTCCCTTCTACCTCTTGAATTCTCGGGACGAGAATTTCTTTTAGAGGAGGAGAATTGTAACACCCCCTGTAATTAAGCTACAGTAAACCCCTGCAAATTATGCCAAGTCATCTAGTTTTGCAATGCCACTTGGCACTTGGCTTCAGAACAAATTCAAATAGCAAGGAAAAATAAAACTCCATCAATAAATTAAACAAAATAGTTCATAATATTGCAAATAATCCCAAGGCAATTATAAAAATAAAATCAACATTATTTGAATTCCCAAATTGACCCTAACTTCCAAGATCGGTACCCAAAACAGCATTATTAAATCCATTTTCATTTTGAAAGATTCAAATAAATTCAAGCAAGTCCCAAACTTTTTGTGGCAGTGCTTTATAATGCAAATGTAATTATGTGGCAAGTTGCATAATTTACAAAAGCCAAATAGTGGCTATACAAAATTCAAAATAGAAAAGAATAAAGAAAAACAGAAAACAGAAATAAAGAAAAGGAAAAGGGCCACTGTGCACCGGGCCTTGGTGCACAATGTGCATGCCCAGCCCAGCAGCGACATCCTCATCTCCCTCCTCCCCGTGTCAGCTCGCGTGTGCGCACCCGACGCCGTGCACCATCGCCACCGCACCCGCTCGCCGCCCCGCGCCACTACAGCCGCCACGGCGAGGATAAGACCGCCACCGCGACGCCTCGGGGCAGCCCCCGCCCACTCCCCCCCTCTCTCTCGCTCTCCTCCCCGATCTGGAGAAGAGCCCGACGCGGTCGTCGCCGTCGCCGCGTCGATCCCGCGGCCACCGACCTCCCCGCACCTCGCCAGCGTGTCCCCGCGTACCGCCGTCGACCGCTACGTCACCTGGTGCCATCCGTTCGACCCGGGAGCAGCCACAGCCTCGCCCACGCCAACGTCTTCCTCCTCTGCGCCGTCGAACCTCGCCGTCAAATCCGGCGCCATCAAGCCTCCCCCGAGCCCGCTTTGCTCACCTACAGGGCCGCTGTAAGCCCCTCTCCCTTTCCCTTCTCTCGCTGAGCTCGCGCGCATCCTCTAGCTGTTGCTGCCATCGCTGCCTGAGCTCGCCGCCGCCGGCCTTGTCGCCACCGCGGCCACAGCACCCGCAGCCCACGTCCGAGCACGGCATCATGCTCAGCACACTTCCAGGAATCCAACACCGCCGCCCGCTTGCCTTGCCGTGCCCCGTAGCGCCGATTCGGACCACGCCCGTACTCCGGCGTCCGCCGCGGAGCTCGCCACCGTCGCTGTGGGTCGTCTCCAGCCGCGCCACCGCCACCAAACGACGCGGCATCGTCTCCCCATTCGAACGGGCCAAGCCGCGCGCCAAATGGTCGCCGGAGTGCGTTTTCCGACGCCTCCCGTGGCCCTCCGCCGTGTTTCGGCGTCGCCGGCGTTTAAACACCGGTGGTCCGAAGTGGCGCCGACCTAGGGCCCACCCTGGGACACTGCAAGTGGGTCCCAGGGGCCCAGTTGACCACGTTGACTTGGTCAACGTGCTGACTGGGCTAGCACAGTCACTGACGTGTGGGCCCACAACCACTAATTAGGATTAGTTTAAAATAATTAACTCTGTTAACTAAATGTTACACTGACATGTGGGTCCCACTAGCTAATTAACTTAATTAGATAAATTAAACCTCAGTTTAAATAAATCAGTCAATGACAGGTGGGACCCACAGGTAGTTTGACCAGTCAAAGTCCACAGTTGACTGCTGACTGGGCAGTCAACTGGGGCCCACTGTCAGCCTTTGTGCTGCTCTGCTGTGTACACTTTGTGTGTGCACGTAGCAGTTTAATCATTATTTTCGAATTTGAATTAATTCCAGAAATTCCAGAAAATCATTTAAAACTTTGAAAAATCATATAAAATAAACCGTAACTCGGATGAAAATAATTTATATATGAAAAATGATCAGAAAAATAAGACGAATCTGAATATGTGGTTAAAATGCTTGACCATCACTCCTAACTAGATGAACATGGAACCTTCCCCTCCGGATCCATATACCGATAATCACCTAAAGACATGAAAATATTCCCAGATATTTTCCCGCTCTGTCTGTAGCACTTAGCACTACGTTAGGTCACCCCCTGCTTAGTATATTCCCATGTCGTGCATCTGTGTGCATTGTTTGCCCGTTATTTATTTGTTTCCCCCTCCTCTTTCTTCTCCGGTAGACCCTGCGACTGCTGCCGATGCCCATGTGATCGACTACGTCACCGACAACCCTTCTTCCTTTTCAGCAGAGCTTCCAGGCAAGAAAAACCCACTTGATCATTTCTATATCGCCCCTTCTTTCTCTCCCATGCTTGCATTAGATTTTGCTACTGTAATTGATTGCTCCTATTCTGATGCATAGCCTGATTTTGTAACCTGCTGTTGATACTTTACCTGTTGACCTAAATGCTTATTATAGGCTGGTTAGTGAACCATCAATGGCCCCACACCCTTGTCCTTGTTGCCATGCTTTACCACCGGTAACTCGATCAGTGTGATCGATGTACAGAGACCGAACACAACACCGCACTCCCCCCCCCCCACTTAGTTGCACGACTCTGCAGAGCTACTATCGAGTGCCGAGGGTGATACCTCCTACCTCACTCCTGATGATATCTCTGTAGCGTGGATAATCGGTTGTGGGTTACCATGGGTGATTCCTCTTTCTCCACCTCTGATGATGCATCTGTCATGCAGCCCCTCAAGTGTGAATTTATCGAGGGTGATTCCTCCAAGTTCACCTTGACGGTTACATCGAGTGGGGATCCATTGAGGGTGATTCCTCGGATTCCCCACGATGTTATGGACACATGGGTACTTTGACATTCACCTCAGTCCTTTGGGAAGTTGGGTTGGCCATGAGGGCACCCGCGAGAAATTATTGTGGTGGAACGACAGGGCAGGTGGAGACCACCTAGGAGAGAGGTGGGCCTGGTTCCTGGTCGTTGGTCCGCGGGATACCAAGTCGATGCGACAGGGTGTCGGACGTGAGCCTTGAGCCCTGTTCGTGTCCGCGAGTTACTAATAACACGCTTAACGGATTTGGGTATTTGATCTGAGTTGGCGATTGGCCTATACGCACTACCACCACGCGGGATAATGGTTTAATGGGGCCCTCGGTGCCGTATGTATCAGCCGAAAGTTCTGTCAGACGTCCAGTTTAGCATTGCGGCATAGCTGGGCCGGCGCCATCCAGGAGAGAGGTGGTGCCTGGATTCGCCCTGCTCGTAACGACCCGGAGTGCAAATGGCGATGGGCGGGGACCTCTCTGTGGAGCCTAGGTAGGACTACGTCGTGTCGATCAGCCGAGGCCGGGCATTACCCAGAAAAGTGTGTCCGGCCAGAGTTAGTCGAGCGTGTTGGGTAACAGTAGTGCACCCCTGCAGGGATGTTATCTATTCGAATAGCCGTGTCCATGGTAACAGGACGCTCAGTGTTGTATCCCGATCCACTACAACTTGAACTGGATACTTGAGTTACTTAATAATCTGTTAGCTCCGGGATTGCTTTCTCGCAGGGAGTCGAGGAAGGATCTCTGGGCACTGTTACTATTAATTATTACTTTATGTTATGCTACTAATCTGCACTTTTCTAATGTTGCAAGACGCTGCAAGATGCTAGTCTTCAATAGGCTAGGCCTTCTCTCTATTCTGGCAATTCTGCAGTCCAGTCCACAGATACAGCCCCTTCATTTGATACCGATGCATGATTAGCATAGTTCTGATGTAAGTCTTGCAAGTACTTTGGATGAGTACTGACGGTTGCTTTGCTACCTCTTTTCCCCATACCCGATTATTGCGATCAGATGTCGGAGACCCGGAGCCAGCTGATCCCATCGACGACTACTACTAGACCGACGGAGCCTACTATTATGTGGAGACCGATGACCCGGAGTAGCTTAGGAGGCTCCCAGGCATGAGGCCTGTGCCTTTTCGATCTAGTTGTCATTGTTCTGCTCAGCCTTCTTAAGTCAAGCTTGTTTAGTTATGTCTGTACTCAGATGTTGTTGCTTCTGCTGACTCTTGTGTAACCTGAGCTTATGAATTCGAGCCCTTGAGGCCCCTGGCTTGTAATATAAAGCTTGTATTATTTCAATTTGTGTCTAGAGTTGTGTTGTGATATCTTCCCGTGAGTCCCTAGGCTTGATCGTGCACATTTGCGTGTATGATTAGTGCACGGTCGGGTCGGGGGCGTCACATGAGGTTATTACTTTGCCTGCACCGTCTTTGTTCGATCTTTCCAGTGGCAGGTATACCATCATGCCTGAGGACATCTATGCTTATTGGGGCCTGACACCGCCCCCAGTACCTGAGCCAGCACCTGTGCCAGCACCCGTTCAGGCACCGATTTATCAGTGGGACCCTCAGCAGCCACTGTGAGATCCTCATCAGCCTCAGTATTATCCTGGAGGGGCAGACTTCGACCCATGGCCATATACCAAGTTAGACCAAAAGCCTAAGCTTGGGGGAGTACGTATTTCTCACTGACATTACATTCATGTTCACACATTCATTCCAGTTGTCGGTGTTCATCCTTTTTCATTGTATTATCCATGTTAGTTTTATTTTCGCTATCTTCTTGTGAGTTTGAAAAACTTTTAGAAATCCAAAAAAATTAGTTGTAGTTTCTTTCTTGTTTAGTTAATTCATAGTACTAAAATAAAACCCAAAAAGATTTCTTGCTTCTTCTTTTGCTTGTTGGGAGTTCTCCCGTGTAAATAGTTTTCTCTCGTTTTTCGTTTTTCCTTCATTAATTTGCTTTCTTCAGAAAAATTAAAAACTTCAAAAATATTTAAGTGTGTTTCTTTGAATTTCTTTTCGTTGAGTCGTCGTAAGGAGAAGACCACGATGAAAATGTTGAGTGGCTCTCTTATGCTTTATTGTTGATCTAACAAGGAGCCACTATTACCTTGTCTTCTCCTTTGAATAAATGTTTACAGATTCCAGCTTAGTTCGCGGCATACTTGCACTATTATGATTATCGCATCATTCGGTCGTGCAAGTGAAAGGCAATAATGACGATATTTAATGAAGTGATTGCGGTGAAGAAAAGCTTGTATGAACTCTTGTTTTTGTTTTTGTAAATATGTTTAGCTCAGTATTCATGATTCAGCATATTATGAGTAAATATGTTTGTGATGACAATTAGAGATCATAGTTGCTCATGCCATGCTTAAATAGCTAGGAGTGGATAATGATTTATCTCGAGTGTCAACATGCATTAAAATGGTTATGATGTAGTATGTTAGTATGGTATCCTGCTCTGAACAATTCAAGTGGCTTGACTTGGCACATGTTTACACATGTAGTTGAATCAAAACCAACATAGCCTCCACGATATTTATGTTCATGGTGTTTATATCCTACTCATACTCGTATTCAGTGTTAATAATTCTCAATGCATGACTATGACCATTTTCACTCTCTAGTTGGTCGCTTCTCAATCTATTTGCTAGCCTTCTCCTGTACTAAGCGGGAATACTGCTTGTGCATCCAAAATCCTTAAACCAAAGTTGTTCCAGATGAGTCCACTATATCTACCTATATGCGGTATTACTCTGCCGTTCCAAGTAAATTTGCATGTACCACCTCTAAGCATTCAAATAAGCATCTGTTTTGTGTGCCCGTACCGCTCATGGAGTGACAGGGGGTGGTCAGTATCTTCCATGCTAAGCGGGTTATTCTCAGATGAGTGTTTATTCACTTGTCATTGCATGAGAGGGACTGGTAATTGCGATGCCCAGTCCCGTAATCAATATGAAAAATATATATAATGCAAACAAACTCCCCCGGAAATTTGATCATTTGGAGGGCACCCATTAATTCGGCTAGCCATGGCTTGTGTTGGTATGGTGGAGGGGGAGTAAACTTTACCTTTCCGCTTGGGAACCGGCTAAAATGTGTTTAGCATGGAAGATATTGAAAATTCTCGGTCGTGACATTGACAGGAAAAAGCATACCTCTCAAAATTATTTTCATATCTGTTTTAAGCTTTGAGCTCTGGCACCTCTCCAAATCCATGCTTCCCTCTGCGAAGGGCCTATCTATTTACTTTTATGTTATTTTACTTTTGTTGTTGAGTCATCACCCTCTCATTTAAGCACCAGTTGAGAGCACTATTGTCATTTTTATGCATTGAGTATAGTTAATGTTGGGTGTGACGTGACTAGATCTCTTCTACCATGAATTACAATATCTAGTCGTTACTTGAACTTCATAGGTGCTCTGCATTTATGTTTTACGGTCTCATAAAGGGCTAGCGAGATACCATGTTATCATATTATATCCTGATTGTTTTGATATGAGTAAATGTGAGACCTAAGTGTTATCATTCATATGGTTAGTTCCTAATCTTTGCTGAAAAATTGGATGCTAGTTAAGCATATATACAGACAACAAGAACAAAAGAGTTTGTAAAAGTTTTTCCTTGTCACTTTCAGTTTGTCAACTGAATTGCTTGAGGACAAGCAATGAGTTAAGCTTGGGGGAGTTGATACGTCCCAAATGTATCCACTTGTCCAAACACTTTTGCTCTGGTTTTGGACTCTAATTTGCATGATTTGAATGGAACTAACCTGGACTGACGCTGTTTACATGAGAATCGCTATGGTGTTGTTTTTGTGCAGAAATAAAAGTTCTCGGATGGACCTGAAAATTTATGGAGAATTATTTCAGAATATATAAAAAATACTGGCGAAAAGATCCACTGGAGGGGAGCCACCCAGGGGCCACAAGCCCAGGGGCGCGCCTACCCCCCCAGGGCGAGCCCCCCAGGCTTGTGGGCCCCCGGAAACTCCAATTGACCTAATTTCAATGCTATATATACCTCTTCGTGGAGAAAAAAATTAGAGAGAAAGAATCATCACGTTTCACGATACGGAGACGCCGCCACCTCCTGTTCTTCATCGGGAGGGCTGATCTGGAGTCCGTTCGGGACTCCAGAGAGGGGGATTCGATGCCGTCGTCATCATCAACCATCCTCCATCACGAATTTCATGATGCTCACAGCCGTGTGTGAGTAATTTCTTCATAGGCTTGCTGGACGGTGATGGGTTGGATGAGATTTATCATGTAATCGAGTCAATTTTGTTAGGGCTTGATCCCTAGTATCAACTATGTTCTGAGATTGATGTCGCTATGACTTTGCTATGCTTAATGCTTGGCACTAGGGCACGAGTGCCATGATTTCAGATCTGAACCCTTTATGTTTTCATGAATATATTTGTGTTCTTGATCCAATCTTGCAAGTTGTATGCACCTATTACGTGTTATGATCCGCATACCCCAAGGTGACAATAATTGGGATTCTTTTCGGTGATTACCGTAGTTTGAGGAGTTCATGTATTCACTAAGTGCTAATGCTTTGTTCCGGTTCTCTATTAAAAGGAGGCCTTAATGTCCCTTAGATTTCCTTATGGACCCCGCTGCCACGGGAGGGTAGGATAAAAGATGTCATGCAAGTTCTTATTATAAGCACGTATGACTATATACGGAACACATGCCTACATTACATTGAAGAATTGGAGCTATTGTGTATCGCTCTAGGTTGTGACTGTTACATGATGAATGTCATCCAATATAATTATCCATCACCGATCCAATGCCTATGCTTTTCGCATATTGATCTTTGCGAAGTTACTTTCGTTGTTACTGCTGTTACAATCACTACAAAACTGCTACTGTTACTGTCTCTGTTACTATTGCTACTGTTACTACTGCTATGAAAACTATCATACTACTGTGCTACTAAACACTTTGTTGCAGATAATTAGTTCTCCAGGTGTGGTTGAATTGACAACTCAACTGCTAATACTCACATATATTCTTTGGCTCCCCTTGTGTCGAGTCAATAAATTTGGGTGAAATACTACCCTCGAAGACTGTCGCGATCCCCTATACTTGTGGGTTATCAGGCATCTACGGAACAATTTTATTTCACACATACGGGGCATTAATTCAAAGTACTTCCATTGATCCCTACAACAAATATAGAGGGTTGCAAGTCCTATGCCTCAACCCATACCTTACCGAACTACTCACACATGAAGATCGGATCACACGAAGAACACATTGAAGAACACATCACGGAGATGGATTGATTGATAATATGCCTTACAATGGATGCCGTGTGCGATGCACGATTACAAGTATGAACAAGAGGAAGATGAACTATGCTGGTGATGGTGTCTATGGAGATGGAAATGGCAGCGGCTAGGGTTGATGAAGGGGGATGAAGATGACTCTGTTCTGGCTTCGTTCGCGGACCTTCTGCTCACATTTCGACCTGGCCCCCTTTATAAAAGTTGTTCAGGTGGACGAGGTGCCTCGGTTTCCATGCCATACAACCACTCATGCAAGCGGTCGCGGTCATATGGAACACCCTCTTTTGCACTGTGGCTTCTGGTGCGCCTCCTCTTGATTTATTTATCTTCTTCTTCACCCCTTTCCATGTTCACACTTGATTTCTTTCCTTTTTAGCCATTTTCTATTGAAACATATCAAAGAGAGAATTTGTGGAATCCGTCGCATTCATTAGTCATTAGTGGCAATATCGGAGCGAATATCTCAATTTTAATGAAATATCTCGGTTTAAACAAAGAGTAAATGAGTGTAAAAATATCACTAATCAGCTGGTAGCTGAGGTGCGTTTACTAGCAATGGTGAAATAAAGTCTTGGATGAAGAGTCCCACAAATAGGATGAACTAGTACTAAATGTTGTTTTAGGCTTTTAGCTAGAGAGTCTACTATCTCATTCACTTCCCGAATACATGGCTGGAACGAAACTTATGCGATAACCATTGCATATGTGCCAAAGTATTCATACCTCTCAATCGCTTCTACAGCCGCCACAATCCATCTCCACAACAACTTTACTGAATCCCATATGAGCAGACATAAAAACTCCATTTTGCAACCCTAAGATTTCCGCCGAGTCCATGTTGCTCACATGTGGTATAAACCATGCCTCTTGTCGCAGGATCTGTTCCCATTTATCTCATACTATGGGCCTCTGAAGCGCCTGACATGGTATCGAAGGGCATGTTTGGTTAGCTTCCACACTTAGGCACACTTTTGTGCCTCAAATTTGACATGCCATAGTTTTTGTGGTGGCCAAACTTGTGACAAAAGTTGGCTATAGCAACTGAGTATATAATAAAGGGGGTATATTACTAAAAGAAGTATGGCATGCCGCTGCTATGACTGTAACGAGACGCTTGGCACAATTTGCCACACTTGTGGTATCAACAACTTTACTGAATCCACGTCGACTTTAACAGCTTCATGATTGGGCTTCTTCCTGACACGTCCAATTTGCATCATGATTTCCTACTATTATTTATAATGTATTTTATCATTATTTCACTTTATGATGCAATTCTTATGCCTTTTCTCTCTTAATTTGCAAGATTTATATGAAGAGGGAGAACACCGGCAGCTGGAATTCTGGACCTGAAATAGCTACAGAAGAGATACCTATCCTAAAGAGCTCCAATTGACTTGAAACTTCACGGATATTTTTTATTGAATATATAAAAAATACAGGAGAAAAGAGATAATGGAGGGGAACCACCAATTGCCCACAAGGCAACAGGGCGCCCCCCTGGGCGCGCCCTAATGCCTTGTGGGGCCCCTGGCTGGCCTCTGGCCCCCTCCTTCTGCTATATAAGCTCATTTGCCCTAAAAAAATAAAGAGAAGACTTTCGGGACGAAGCGCCGCTGTCTCAAGGCGGAACCTGGGCAGGAGCTATTTTGCTCTCCGGCGGAGCGATTCCGCCGGGGAAACTTCCCTCCGGGAGGGGGAAATCGAAGCCATCGACATCACCAATGATCCTCTCATCATGGGAGGACCAATATTCATCAACATCTTCACCAGCACCATCTCATCTCAAACCCTAGGTCATCTCCTGTATTCAGTCTTTGTCTCAAAACCTCAGATTGGTACCTGTGGGTTGCTAGTAGTGTTGATTACATCTTGTAGTTGATGCTAGTTGGTTTATTTGGTGGAAGATTATATGTTCAGATCCTTAATGCTATTCAATACCCCTCTGATCTTGAACATGAATATGATTTGTGAGTAGTTACTTTTGTTCTTGAGGACATGGGAGAAGTCTTGTCATAAGTAATCTTGTGAATTTGGTATTCGTTCGATATTTTGATGATATGTATGCTGTTGCTTCCTTTAGTGGTGTCGTGTGAACGTCGACTACATGACACTTCACCATCTTTGGGCCTAAGGGAAGGCATTGTGGAGTAGTAATTAGATGATGGGTTGCTAGAGTGACAGAAGCTTAAACCCTAGTTTATGCGCTATTCCGTAAGGGGCTGATTTGGATCCATATGTTTCATGCTATGGTTAGATTTATCTTAATTTTTCTTTCGTAGTTGCGGATGCTTGCGAGAGGGGGTAATCATAAGTGGGAGGCTTGTTCAAGTAAGAACAGCACCCAAGCACCGGTCCACCCACATATAAAATTATCAAAGTAGCGAACGCGAATCAAACAAACATGATGAAAGTGACCAGATGAAATTCCCATGTGTCCTCGAGAACGCTTTGCTTATTATACGAGTTCGTTCCGGCTTGTCCTTTGCTATAAAAAGGATTGGGCCACCTTGCTGCACCATTGTTACCATTACTATTTGTTATTTGTTACAAATTACCTTGCTATCAAACTATTTGTTACCGATAATTTCAGTGCTTGCAGAGAATACCTTGCTGAAAAGCGCTTGTCATTTCCTTCTGCTCCTCGTTGGGTTCGACACTCTTACTTAGCGAAAGGACTACGATTGATCCCCTATACTTGTGGGTCATCAATACTCTTTTCTGGCGCCGTTGCCGGGGAGTGAAGCGCCTTTGGTGAGTGAAATTTGGTAAGGAAACATTTACATTATGTGCTGAAATTTACCGTCACTTGTCACTATGGAAAGTAATCCTTTGAGGGGCTTGTTCGGGGTATCTTCACCTCGACCGGAAGCATTAAGAGTTTCTCCTGAACCTACTGATTTTTTTTTTATGAAATTCCTTCAGGTATGATAGAGAAACTGCTAGCTAATCCTTATGCAGGAGATGGAACAGTGCACCCTGATGTGCACTTGATATATGTGGATGAAATTTGTGGATTGTTTAAGCTTGTAGGTTTATCCGGAGATGGAGTTAAAAATAAAGTATTCCCTTTATCTTTGGAGGGAAAGGCATTGACATGGTATAGGCTATGTGATGATACTGAAACATGGGATTGGAACTGGTTGAAGCTGGAATTTCACCAGAAATTTTATCCTATACATTTGGTTCATCGTGATCGGAATTATATATATAATTTTTGGTCTCGTGAAGGAGAAAGTATCGCTCAAGCTTGGGGGAGGCTTAATTATATGTTGCACACATGCCCCAATCATAAGCTCTCAAGAGAAATAATTATTCAAAAAAAATTATGCTCGGCTTTCTCATAATGATCAATCCATGCTCGATACTTCTTCTGCTGGTTCCTTTATGAAGAGAACTATTGAATTCAGATGGGATCTTCTGGTAAGAATTAAACGCAACTCTGAAGATTGGAAAATCGACAAAGGTAAAGAGTCAGGTATAAATCTTGAGTTTGATTGTGTTAAATCTTTTATGGAAACTGATGCTTTTCACAAGTTTAGCACTAAATATGGACTTGACTCTGAGATAGTAGCTACCTTTTGTGAATCCTTTGCTGCTCATGTTGATCTCCCTAAGGAGAAATGGTTTAAATAGTATCCTCCCATTGAATTAAATGAAGAACCTGTTAGTGTTAAAGAAGAAACAATTGTTTACAATGTTGATCCAGTTGTGCCTACTGCTTATATTGAGAAACCTCCTTTCCCTGTCAGGATTAAGGAACATGCTAAAGCTTCAACTGTGGTTAATAAAAGTAATATAAGAACACCTAGACCTTCTGAACAAATTAAAGTTGAACCTAATATTGCAATTGTTAAAGATCTTTTGGCTGATGATATCGATGGGCATGCTATTTACTTTTGTGATGAGGCTGCTAGAATTGCCAAACCTGTTGGAAATGAACGAGACATGTTAGATAAGAACAAGCCCGTAGTTGGCATGCCTGTTATTTCTGTTAAAATTGGAGATCACTGCTATCATTGTTTATGTGATATGGGTGCTAGTGTGAGTGCTATTCCTTTCTCTTTATATCAAGAAGTAATGAATAATATTGCACCTGTTGAGATTGAAGATATTGATGTTACTATTAAACTGGCAAATAGAGATACTATTATTCCACTTGGCATTGTTAGAGATGTTGAAGTCTTGTGTGGTAAAATCAAATACCCTACTGATTTCTTAGTACTTGGTTCACAACAAGATAATTT
This sequence comes from Elymus sibiricus, assembly GCA_039707655.1. NCBI lineage: Eukaryota > Viridiplantae > Streptophyta > Magnoliopsida > Poales > Poaceae > Elymus > Elymus sibiricus. Next base: position 299,464,179 of record CM077668.1, read on the forward strand.
TTGTCCCATTATATTTGGTAGACCCTTCTTGAATACTGTTAATGCTGAAATTGATTGTGTTAAAGAGAAAGTTAGGGTTAAGTTTGGTTATATATCTCATGAATTTAATTTCTCTAAGTTTCGTAGACAACCTCATGATAAAGAATTACCCAATAAAGATGAAATTATTGGTCTTGCTTCTATTGCTGTGCCTCCTACTGATCCCTTAGAACAATATTTGCTAGACCATGAAAATGATATGCATATGAATGAAAGAATTGAAATAGATGAGTTGTTCTTTAAGCAAGCACCTATCCTTAAACATAATTTGCCTATTGAAACTTTGGGAGATCCTCTTCCACCGAAGAGTGATCCTGTGTTTGAATTAAAGCAATTACCTGATACGCTTAAGTATGCTTATCTTGATGAAAAGAGGATATATCCTGTTATTATTAGTGCTAACCTTTCAGAGCATGAAGAAAAGAGATTACTCAAAACTCTGAAGAAGCATCGGGCAGCTATTGGATATACTCTTGATGATCTTAAGGGCATCAGTCCCACTTTATGTCAGCATAAAATTCATATGGAGCCAGATGCCAAACCAGTTGTTGATCATCAAAGAAGTTTGAATTCCAAAATGAAGGATGTGGTAAGAACTGAAATATTAAAGCTTCTGGAGGCAGGTATAATTTATCCCATAGCTGATAGTAGATGGGTAAGCCCTGTTCATTGTGTTCCTAAGAAAGGAGGTATTACTGTTGTTCCTAATGATAAAAACGAACTTATCCCACAAAGAATTGTAACTAGTTATAGGATGGTAATTGATTCAGGAAATTAAATAAAGCTACTAGGAAAGATCATTACCCTTTTCGTTTTATTGATCAAATGTTGGAAAGATTATCTAAGCATACACACTTCTGCTTCCTAGATGGTTATTCTGGTTTCTCTCAAATACCTGTATCACCTGAAGATCAAGAGAAAACCACATTTACTTGTCCCTTTGGAACTTATGCTTATCGTCGCATGCCTTTTGGTTTATGTAATGCACCTGCTACCTTTCAAAGATGTATGACTGCTATATTCTCTGACTGTTTTGAAAAGATTGTTGAGGTTTTCATGGACGATTTCTCCGTATACGGAACTTCTTTTGATGATTGCTTGAGCAACCTTGATCGAGTTTTGCAGAGATGTGAAGAAACTAATCTTGTCTTGAATTGGGAGAAGTGCCACTTTATGGTGAATGAAGTTATAGTCCTTGGGCATAAAATTTCTGAAAGAAGTATTGAAGTTGATAAAGCTAAAGTTGATGCCATTGAGAAAATGCCAGGTCCTAAATATATCAAAGGTATAAGAAGTTTCCTTGGTCATGCTGGTTTCTATAGAAGGTTTATAAAAGACTTCTCTAAAATTCCTAGGCCTCTTACTAATCTTTTGCAAAAGGATGTTCCATTTGTTCTTGATGAGGATTGCGTAGAAGCCTTTGAAATACTTAAGAAAGCCTTAATTTCTGCACCTATTGTTCAACCACCTGATTGGAACCCACCCTTTGAAATTATGTGTGATGCTAGTGATTGCTGTTGGTGCTGTTCTAGGACAAAGAGTTGATAAGAAATTAAATGTTATTCATTATGCTAGTAAAACCCTAGACGGTGCTCAAAGAAATTATGCTACTACTGAAAAAGAATTTTTAGCAGTTGTGTTCGCATGCGATAAATTTAGATCCTACATTATTGATTCCAAAGTAACTATTCACACTGATCATGCTGCTATTAAATATCTGATGGAAAATAAAAAGCCTAGACTTATTAGGTGGGTTCTTCTGCTACAAGAATTTGATTTGCATATTGTTGATAGAAAGGGAGCTGAGAATCCCGTAGCAGATAATTTGTCTAGAATGGAAAATGTTCTTGATGACCCACTACCTATTAACGATGATTTTCCTGATGAACAATTAGCTGTGATAAATGCTTCTCGTAATACTCCGTGGTATGCAGATTATGCTAATTACATTGTTGCTAAATATATACCACCTAGTTTCACATACCAACAAAAGAAAAAGTTCTTCTTTGATTTAAGGCATTACTTTTGGGATGACCCACATTTATATAAAGGAGTAGATGGTATTATTAGACATTGTGTACCTGAGCATGAACAGGAACAAATCCTATGGAAGTGTCACTCCGAGGCATATGCAGGACAGCATGCGGGAGACAGAACTGCACATAAGGTATTACAATCTGGTTTTTATTGGCCTACTCTCTTCAAAGATGCACGTAAGTTTGTCCTTTCTTGTGATGAATGTGAAAGAATTGGTAATGTTGGTAGACGTCAGGAAATGCCTATGAATTATTCACTTGTTATCGAACCATTTGATGTTTGGGGTTTTGATTATATGGGACCTTTTCCTAAATCCAATGGGTATACTCATATTTTAGTTGCTGTTGATTACGTTACTAAGTGGGTAGAAGCTATTCCAACTAGTAGTGCTGATCATAACACTTCTATTAAAATGCTTAAAGAAGTTATATTTCCGAGGTTTGGAGTCCCTAGATATTTGATGACTGATGGTGGTTCACATTTTATTCATGGTGCTTTTCATAAACTGCTTGCCAAATATGACGTTAATCATAGAATTGCATCTCCTTATCATCCTCAGTCTAGTGGTCAAGTTGAATTGAGTAATAGAGAAATAAAGTTAATTTTGCAAAAGACCGTTAATAGATCCAGGAAAAATTGGTCTAAGAAACTTGACGATGCATTATGGGCCTATAGAACTGCTTATAAAAATCCTATCGTATGTCTCCGTATAAAATGGTCTATGGAAAAGCATGTCATTTACCTCTTGAGTTAAAACATAAGACATATTGGGCAATTAAAGAACTTAATTATGATTTTAAACTTGCCGGTGAGAAGAGGTTATTTGATATTAGCTCTCTGGATGAATGGAGAACCCAAGAATATGAAAATGCCAAGTTATTTAAAGAAAAGGTCAAAAGATGGCATGATAAAATGATTCAAAAATGGGAATTTAAAGTGGGTGAGCAAGTCCTATTGTACAACTCTCGTTTCAGATTCTTTGTAGGAAAACTTCTCTCTAAATGGGAAGGGCCATATATCATCGAAGAGGTTTATCGCTCCGGAGCTATCAAAATCAACAACTCCGAAGGCACTAATCCGAGAGTGGTTAATGGGCAAAGAATTAAGCATTATATCTCAGGTACACCCATTAATGTTGAAACTAATATTATTCAAACGATGACTCCAGAGGAACACTTCAAAGAGTCCTTCCGGAATGCTTCAGAACCCTCAAAAGAGGTAGGTATGTGATACGGTAAGTAAACCGGCTCCAAAAATTCCATAAAAATTATTTATGTCCATTTTGGAATATTAGAAAAAATACAAAAATAAGAAACAGCCGAGGGGACCCATGAGTCGCCCACAAGGCAACAAGGCGCGACCCCCCCTGGGGCGCGCCGTGTTGCCTTGTGGGCCCCTCGTGTGCCTTCCCGACTCCATTTTTCTCTCATATGCTTGTTTTGCAAGATAAAAATTCTTTATATATACTCACGGGTGTTTTGACCATCGCATCGCAAGTTTCTCCTCTGTTCTTGTTTCGGGCTGTTTTTCTGACAGATCTAGATCACCATGGCGTCTCCAAGCTCGTCCAAGGACAAGTTCTACGAGAAGGTCATCAACCCGTACCTACCGGAGGTGATGAAGCACACTCAAGCCATTGAGATGCGTAAGGGGGTGCTCCACATCCGGGACGTTCAAGGACCTAAGAAGACCGGGAGCGAGAAGGCTAGGCTGGAAGCGGTGGAACAGGAGATCTTCAAGTGCCAGGGGATGGTGGAGAGTGGACTTAGTGCTAACGTCTCGATCATGGAGTTCATCCGTGAGCACAAGGTAGACGGAAAGAATATCGGGGATGTCATCTTCAAGCTCAATGACCGGATTGATTATCTCCAGGCCCAAATCTATGACCTACAAAACCAAAATTTTGAGTATGAGGGCAAGTTCAAAGGTATGAGTTTAGCTGCAAATTTCAGGACTCCGGAAACACGTTCATCCTTTTATGATGGAGAACCTATGCCTTGGAAGACGGAGGACAAGCCTATCACTTCATCACCACCATCACCGAAGAAGGAGACTTGAGTACATGGGTATGGGCACCACCCTTGGCTTGTGCCAAGCTTGGGGGAGGTGCCCCGGTATCGTATCACCATCACTTTTATCATCATTATCTATCCTAGTTCGATCCTTAGTTATTTCGTGATCTAGAAGAATAAAGCTTTAGTATGTTTTAGTTTCGAGTGCTTACTTTGTGATCTATCTATGTAATCGTGTGTGAAAGCTATATAATAAAGAGTAGTTTGAGTTGAGTGTTTTTCTTTTGTTGATCCAATCTTAGAAATAAATAAAGAGAATAAAAAGTAAGATCATATGCTAATCCCATGGGGAGTGATGACTTCACATAAAAGAAGTATAATTGATAAAACTTGTTGGAGGGTGACAAACAAAGTATTGGTCATTGTTGCAATTCATGAAAAAGTAATAAAGGAAGAGAGGTCTCACATATAGTTATACTGTCTTGGACATCTTTTATGATTGTGAGCCCCCATTAAATATTCTATGTCAAATAGTTGATGTTGGACAAGGAAGACAACGTATTGAGTTATGTTTGCTTATATTCACATAGAAGTTATATTGTTTTGGATCCTCTAACATGTGGTGTTTGCCCCCAATCTTTTTCTAGCCAAAAATTCTGTACTAAGTAGAGACACTACTTGTGCATCCAAAAACCCTTAAACCCAGTTTCATGTCATGAGAGTCCACTATATCTACCTATGGATTGAATAAGATCCTTCAAGTAAGTTGTCATCGGTGCAAAAGCAATAAAAATTGCTCCTAAATATGTATGAACTTTTATTGTAAGGGAAAATAAGCTTTGTACGATCTTGTGATGGTGGAGAAATAAAAGCGACAGACTGCATAATAAAGGTCGCTATCACAAGGGGCAGTATAAAGTGACGTTCCTTTGCATTAAGAGTTTGCACATCCAAAAATAAAAAGCGCATGACAACCTCTGCTTCCCTCTGCGAAGGGCCTATCTTTTACTTTATGTATTTACTTTTATGCAAGAGTCAATAGTGTTCTCCTCTATTCCGTTTTTATTTTTCTCTCTTGGCAAGCATCATGTGGTGGGGAAAGATCCAGACATATATATCCCGTTGAATGTAGGTGATCATGAGTTATTATTGTTGACATTACCCTTGAGGTAAATACGTTGGGAGGCGAAATTATAAGCCCCTATCTTTCTATGTGTCTGGCTGAAATTTTTGCTCCATAAGTATGTCGTGATTGTCAGCAATCATAGAAGACTAAATGATGGTTGAGTATGTGAACTTGCTAAACAAAGCTCTTACATAGACTCTTTCTGATAATATGAAGAATTGCAATTGCTTCAGTAACTGAGATCATAGTTTGTTAGTTTTCAATAAGGTTTATGGTTCATACTTTAACTTGTGAATGAATTGTTACTTTTGCATGAGAAGTTTTATGATGATATATTGCTGTTATAATAATGTAATGCCTAATATGTGATAACCCACAAGTATAGGGGATCGCAACAGTTTTCGAGGGTAGAGTATTCAACCAAAATTTATTGATTCGACACAAGGGGAGCCAAAGAATATTTGCAAGTATTAGCAGTTGAGCTGTCAATTCAACCACACCTGGAGACAAAATATCTGTAGCAGAGTGATCAGTAGCACATTAGTATGGTAGTTTGATAGCAGTAGCAATAATAGTAACAGTAATAGTAACGGTAGCAGCAATAGTAGTAGCAATTGTGACAGTAGTAGCAACAGTAGTAACTTAACAAAGAACAATATGTGAAAAACTCGTAGGCATTGGATCGGTGATTATGTTGGATAACATTCATCATGTAACAGTCATAACCTAGGGCGACACAGAACTAGCTCCAATTCATCAATGTAATGTAGGCATGTATTCCGTATATAGTCATACGTGCTTGCGATAAGAACTTGCATGACATCTTTTGTCCTACCCTCCCGTGGCAGCGGGGTCCATAAGGAAACCAAGGGATATTAAGGCCTCCTTTTAATAGAGAACCGGAACAAAGCATTAACACGTAGTGAGTACATGAACTCCTCAAACTACAGTAATCACCGGAAAGAATCCCAATTATTGTCACCTTGGGGTATGCGGATGATAACACGTAGCAGGTGCGTATAACTTGCAAGATCGGATCAAGAACGCAAATATATTCATGAAAACATAAAGGGTTCAGACCTGAAATCATGGCACTCGGGCCCTAGTGACAAGCATTAAGCATAGCAAAGTCATAGCAACATCAATCTCAGAACATAGTGGGTACTAGGGATCAAGCCCTAACAAAACTAACTCGATTACATGGAAAATCTCATCCAACCCATCACCGTCCAGCAAGCCTACGAAGGAATTACTCACTCCCGGCGGTGAGCATCATGAAATTGGTGATGGAGGATGGTTGATGATGACGATGATGGATGACCCCCCTCTCCGGAGCCCTGAACGGACTCCAGATCTGGCCTCCCGATGAAGAACAGGAGGTGGCGGCGGCTCCGTATCGTAGAACGTGATGAAACTTCTTCTCTTATTTTTTTCTCTGGAATTGTGAATTTATAGGCCTGAGATTAGGGTCAGCGGAGCCACATGGGCCCCACGAGCCACCAGGGCGCGCCAGGGGGGGTGGCTCCAGTATTTTTTATTTAATCCATAAAAAATCTCCAAAAAGTTTTGTCCAATTCCAAGAACTTTTATTTCTGCACAAAAAACAACGTCATGGTAGTTCTGCTGAAAACAGCGTCAGTCCGGGTTAGTTTCATTCAAATCAGGCAAATTAGAGTCCAAAACAAGAGCAAAAGTGTTTGGAAAAGTAGATACGATGGAGACGTATCAACTCCCCCAAGCTTAACTCATTACTTGTCCTCAAGCAATTCAGTTGACAAACTGAAAGTGATAAAGAAAAACTTTTACGAACTCTTTTGTTCTTGTATCTATATAGATGCTTAAATAATACCCAAGTTTTCAGCAAAGATCATGAACTAACCAAGCTCATGATAACTCTTAGAAATTATATTCACTCATATCATGGCATAATCAACTAGCGAGCAATAATAAGATATCTCAAATGCCAACACTTTGTCAAAACAATCATGATATAATATGACAACATGGTATCTCACTAGCCCTTTCTAAGACCGCAAAACATAAATGCAGAGCACCTCCAAAGTTCAAGCAGCGACTAAACATTGTAATTCATGGTAGAAGAGATCCAGTCATGATGCACACAACATTAACTATACACAATGCATGAGAATGACAATAGTGCTCTCAGGACTGGTGCTTATTTGAGAAGGTGGTGACTCAACAATAAAAGTAAAATAACGTAAAAGTAAATAGATAGGCCCTTCGCAAAGGGAAGCATGGATTTGCAGAGGTGCCAGAGCTCGAAGCTTAAATCAGAGATAAATATAATTTTGGGAGGTATGCCTTTCCTGTCAACGTAATGACCGAGAGTTTCCAATATCTTCCATGCTAAACACATTAGCGGCGGTTCCCAAGCGGTAAAGTAAAGTTTACTCCCCCTCCACCAACAAACACAAGCCATGGCTAGCCGAATCCTCGGGTGCCCTCCATACCAACAACTTTTCGGGGGAGTTTGTTTAATTATTTTGCAATTTTAAATCATGGGACTGGGCATCCCGATTACCAGCCCCTCTCGTGCAAGGACAAGTGAATAAACACTCATCATGAGAATAACCCGCTTAGCATGGAAGATATTGACCGCCCCCTGTTGCTCCATGAGCGGTACAGGTACACAAAACAAATGTTCATTTGAATATTTAGAGGTGGCACATGCAAATTTACTTAGAATGGCAGAGTAATACCGCTTATAGGTAGATATAGTGGACTCATCTGGAATAACTTTGTTTTAGGGGTTTTGATGCACAAGCAGTATTCCCGCTTAGTACAGGCGAAGGCTAGCAAATAGGTTGAGAAGCGACCAGCTAGAGAGCGAAAACGGTCATAATCATGCATTATGAATAATCAACATTGAATACTAGCATGAGTAGGATATAAGCACCATGAACATAAATATCGTGGAGGCTATGTTGGTTTTGAATCAACTACATGCGTGAACATGTGCCAAGTCAAGCCACTCGAAACATTCAGAGGAGGATACCATATCATCATACTACATCATGAACATTTTAATGCATGTTGACACCCAAGATAAATCATTATCCACTCCTAGCTACTTAAGCATGGCATGAGCAACTATAATCTCTAATTGTCATCATGAACATGTTTAATCATAATATGCTGAATTATGGACACTGAGTTAAACATATTTACAAAAACAAAAACAAGTTGAGTTCATACCCACTTTTCCTTGCCACAGTCACTTCATCAAATCATTGTCATTATTGCCTTTCACTTGCATGACCGAATGATATAAAAATAATAATAGTGCAAGTGTGTCATGGACTAAGCTAGAATCTGCAAACATTTTATTCAAAGGAGAAGACAAGGTAATATGGGCTCTTTCTTAGATCAACAATAATGCATACGAGAGCCACTCAACATTTTCATCGTGGTCTTTTCCATACAATGACTCAACAAAAGAAAAGAATTTCAGAGAAACACACTGAAATATTTTTGGAGTTTTTAGTTTTTATCTTGAAGGATGCAATTTTAAAGAAGACAAAACAAAAACGAGAAAAAACTATTTACACGGGAAAGCTCCCAACAACCAAAAGAAGAAACGGGAAATCTTTTTGGGTTTTCTTTTAATACTACAACTAATTAAGCTAGAAAGAAAAACCGAAAAGAAGCGAGAAATATTTTTGGATTTTCTCAAAGTTTTTCAAACACACAAGAAGAAAGCAAGAAAATAAAACTAACATGGATCATACAATGAAAAAGTATGAACACCGACAACTGGAATGAATATGTGGACATGAATGTAATGTCGGTGAGAGATACGTACTCCCCCAAGCATAGGCTTTTGCCTAGCTTGGTCTATGGCCATCCGTAGTAGCCATCTGGTCCCATGTGAAAGTGCTGAGGCGGCGGCACCCTAGCGTCCCAATCCTGGGCCTCATCCTTTGCCGCTGCCAATGCGTTCCGGTAGGCAACGATGTCTGGTGGCATAACAATATATCCGTTCCTGGCATGGGAGTCAAACAAAGCAGGTGCAGGCAACAGAATAATATCACGAGTATCCTCACTAAAAACCAAGTTATAATGAATGTGGTGAGGAGGCTCAGGAGCATCAAGAAAGTGGTGGTCCCTCATAGACTGGTGATCTAAGTAAACTCTAGGCAACAAATAATCATGTGGGCATATGTTAACATTGAAACCTCTCGCTAAGCGAGTAGCATAAATACCACCATGAATTTTACCCTTAGTCCTATTAGTGTGCAGGCGGCGTGCAATGATAGCTCCCAGGTTATAAGTGTTGTCATTATGCAGTGCGCGGCGTAAAATGGCAAAGTCAGGTGCACATAGCGCACCACCTTGTTCTCTAGCAGTCAAGCATTTCCCTATGAATAAAGCAAAGTAATGAACAGCGAGAAATTGCAAGCAAGTGGCTCGGGATTTCAACACGCCCCTTTCCTCTCCCACAGTTAAAGTGCGGAGGAAGCCCTCAAACTCCTCCAGTCGAGGCTCTCTTATTTCCCCATCAAAGGGGATCAAACATATCTCACAAAATTCAGCAAGCGGTATCTGATGATGTTCGGCATATAAATCAAAGCTAACCGCAGGGGGTTCGAGCCTATTCAGGAAATGAAAGTTTTGCACAAAGGAATTTGTAAGGATGTGGTGCTGGTCACACTCATCTGCGAGGAAGTCGGTCAATCCGGCATTAGCAACAAATAGCGCGAACTCTTGGCAGAATCCGACTTCATTCATGAAGGCATTGTGCGGCCATTCGCATGGCCGGACCTCCATCCTACGCGGAATGTTGAGGTCGCTGTCCGAGGAGTCCCCAAGGACTCCCTTGGCATTCCGCTTCGAGGAACTCCTCCGGAAGAAATTCATTTTCTCTACGAACAATTTTCTGAAATTTTTTGGGCCACAAAAAGATGTTAACAAAACTTCACAAAATTGATAGCAACTACTCATATGGATGTCTAGAGGCCATATCAAGCATTCAAACTACTTGGAACTCAAAAAATTCAACAGGCAAGCTCATTTTCAGTAGCACCAAGAGCAGCTAATTATGCAAAATATAATCCACTAGAGCAAAAAGTAATTGGAGCAATGGAGGAGTCACATACCAAGTAGCAATCTCCCAAAACAGTTTCAGAAACGGAGCTCCGAGTAAAGAGATCGAAAATCTCAGGTTTGGGAGCAAGAACACGAGAGAGAGAGCTACCAGGAATTTTTAGTGGAGGTAAGAGACGAAGTGGGCTGAAGGGAAAAGTGAGGGGGTCCCTGTGGGGCCCACAAGCCACCAGGGCACGCCAGGGGAGGTGGCGTGCCCTGGTGCCTCGTGGGCACCTGGGGCATCCCCCTGGTATGTTTTTAGTTCCAAAAATTCTTAAATATTCTATAAAAATTCATGTAAAAATTTCAGATCATTCTGAGCACTTTCATTTTTGGGCATTTTTATTGCACGGATAATTCAGAAAACAGGGTAATCATGGCATTTTATTGCATTTAACTAAAAATAACAGAAAACAAAAAGTGGGTGCAGAAGGTTGTGCTTACTAAATTCATCGACCACATGCCTCTCAAAAAGAATCCATTAATAAGGTTGATCAAGTCTTATTAACAAACCATTTCCGAGTAACATGAAACCAAAGAACCTTCGTAAAAACACTAGGTTACCTCAACGGGGATGTGTACCTCCCCAATAATAAAAGTTTCATATTTCTTTTTGACAGTAGGAAGAGGGAGTTGAAAACTCCCAATAGTAATTGTCAGTGTCTTTTCAATAACATGAATACCGTTTACTTGAAATTTTTTCTTCGGAAAGTGCACCGTATGTTCATTACCATTGATATGAAAAGTGACATTGCTTTTGTTGCAATCAATAACAGCCCCTGCAGTATTCAAAAAAGGTCTACCAAGGATAATCGACATGTTGTCATCCTCGGGCATATCAAGTATAAAAAAGTCTGTTAGGATAGTAACATTTGCAACTACAACGGGCACATCCTCACAAATACCGATAGGTATGGCAGTTGATTTGTCAGCCATTTGCAATGATATTTCAGTGGGAGTGAGTTTATTCAAATCAAGTCTTTTATATAAAGAGAAGGGCATAACACTAACACCGGCTCCTAAATCACACAAAGCAGTTTTGACATAATTTCTTTTAATGGAGCATGGTATAGTTGGTATTCCTGGATCTCCTAGTTTCTTAGGTACTCCGTCCTTAAAAGAACAATTTGCAAGCATGGTAGAAATTTCAGCTTCAGGTATCTTTCTTTTATTTGTGACAATGTCTTTCATATATTTAGCATAAGGGGCCATCCTTAAAATATCAGTCAAACAAGTACGCAAAAAGACTGTCCTAAGCATTTCAACAAAGCGTTCAAATTCTTCCTCATCCTTATTCTTAGATGGTTTAGGAGGAAAGGGCATGGGTTTTTGAACCCATGGTTCTCTTTCTTTACCATGTTTTCTAGCAACGAAGTCTCTTTTATCATAACGTTTGTTTTTAGGAGGTGGGTTATCAAGATCAATAGCAGGTTCTATTTCAACATCATTATCATGTTCTTTATCATTATCTGGTTGGGCATCCACATGAGCATCATCATTATTATTATCATCAGGTGATTGTTCATTACCAGATTGTGTCTCAGCATCAGAAATAGAAACATCATTACTATCCTCTAAGGGTTTTCTACCTCAGGTTCACTAGAAGTATGCAAAGTCCTATCATTTTTATTTTTATTTTTCTTTTTAGATGGACTAGGTGCATCAACATTAATTCTTTGAGAGTCTTGTTCAATTCTTTTTGGGTGACCTTCAGGATAAAGTGGCTCCTGAGTCATTCTACCTCCTCTAGTCATTACTCTAACAGCATGATCATTCATATTGTTATTCATTTCGTTGAGCAATTCACTTTGAGATTTAACAACTTGTTCTAATTGGGTTTGAACCATAGATGCATGTTTACCTACACCTTTGACATCATTAGCAATTCTAAACAACAAGTCACTCAAGCAATCAATCATGTAGGCATTTCGTTTCAATTGTTTCATAACATTTGCATTGAAATGATCTTGCTTAATAATATAATTGTCAAATTCATACAAACATTGACTAGGAGTTTTGTTATAAGGAATATCACCTTCATCAAACTTTATAAGAGAATTTACCTCTACTACCTATGGCGGTGTGTCAAGACCATGTATTTCTTCAATAGGTGGCAAATTCTTAACATCTTCAGCTTTAATTCCTTTTTCCTTCATACATTTCTTTGCTTCTTGCATATCTTCAGGACTGAGAAATAAAATACCCCTCTTCTTCGGAGTGGGTTTAGGCGGTGGTTCAGGAAGTGTCCAATCATTATCATTCTTCAATATATTATTCAATAGTTCCTCATCTTGTCCAACAGTTCGTTCCCTAAAAACACAACCAGCACAACTATCTAGGTAGTCCCTAGAAGCATCGGTTAGTCCATTATAAAAGATATCAAGTATTTCATTCTTCTTAAGAGGATGACCAGGCAAAGCATTAAGTAATTGGAGAAGCCTCCCCCAAGCTTGAGGGAGATTCTCTTCTTCAATTTGCACAAAGTAAAATATTTCCTGTAAAGCAGCTTGTTTCTTATGAGCAGGAAAATATTTTTCAGAGAAGTAATAAATCATATCCTGGGGACTACGCACACATCCAGGAGCAAGAGTATTATACCATTCCTTAGCATCACCCTTTAATGAGAAAGGAAAAAACTTAAGAATATAGTAATTGCAAATTTTTTCCTCATGAGCGAATAGGGTGGCTATATCATTTAATGTGCCACAACGGTTTCAGTTTCATAGCCATGGAAAGGATCAGATTCAACCAAAGTAATTAACTCAGGATCGACAGAGAATTCATAATCCTTATCAGTAACAAATATGGGAGAGGTAGCAAACTTAGGATCATATTTCATTCTCTCCCTCATAGATTTTTCTTTCATTTCAGCAAGCAATTTTTATAACTTCATCTCTATCATTACAAGCAAGGATGGCTCTAGCTGTCTCACTATCAAAGACATGTTCATCAGGTGATTCAACTCTAGTAGGAGAGCTAGGCATAATAGGTGAATCATAATTCTCAAGAGTTTCAACATTTTCAACATTCTCAATTTCTTTAGCTTTAGCAAGTTGTTCATCAAGAAATTCACCAAGTGGCACAGCATTATCAAGCATAGTACTAGCATCATCATAAGTATCATTCATAGCAGAAGTAGTATCATCAATAACTTGCAACATATCCGAATGCATAACAGGTGGTGGTGTTGCAAGTCTACTCAAAACAGAAGGTGAATCAAGGGCGGAGCTAGATGGCACTTCCTTACCTCCCCTAGTCTTAGAGGGAACGATCTTGGTCTTAGCGTCTTTCAGATTCTTCATAGTGATCAATAGATATAAATCCCAAGTGACTCAGCAAATAGAGCTATGCTCCCCGGCAACGGCGCCAGAAAAAGGTCTTGATAACCCAGAAGTATAGGGGATCGCAACAGTTTTTGAGGGTAGAGTATTCAACCCAAATTTATTGATTCGACACAAGGGGAGCCAAAGAATATTTGCAAGTATTAGCAGTTGAGTTGTCAATTCAACCACACCTGGAGACTAAATATCTACAGCAGAGTGATCAGTAGCACAGTAGTATGGTAGTTTGATAGCAGTAGCAATAATAGTAACGGTAGCAGCAATAGTAGTAGCAATTGTGACAGTAGTAGCAAAAGTGGTAACTTAACAAAGAACAATATGTGAAAAACTCATAGGCATTGGATCGGTGATTATGTTGGATAACATTCATCATCTAACAGTCATAACCTAGGGCGACACAGAACTAGCTCCAATTCATCAATGTAATGTAGGCATGTATTCCGTATATAGTCATACGTGCTTGCGATAAGAACTTGCATGACATCTTTTGTCCTACCCTCCCGTGGCAGCGGGGTCCATAAGGAAACTAAGGGATATTAAGGCCTCCTTTTAATAGAGAACCGGAACAAAGCATTAACACATAGTGAATAGATGAACTCCTCAAACTACGGTAATCACCGGAAAGAATCCCAATTATTGTCACCTTGGGGTATGCGGATCATAACACGTAGCAGGTGCGTATAACTTGCAAGATCGGATCAAGAACACAAATATATTCATGAAAACATAAAGGGTTCATATCTGAAATCATGGCACTCGGGCCCTAGTGACAAGCATTAAGCATAGCAAAGTCATAGCAACATCAATCTCAGAACATAGTGGATACTAGGGATCAAGCCCTAACAAAACTAGCTCGATTACATGGTAAATCTCATCCAACCCATCACCGTCCAGCAAGCCTACGAAGGAATTACTCACTCCCGGCCGTGAGCATCATGAAATTGGTGATGGAGGATGGTTGATGATGACGATGATGGAAGACCCCCCTCTTCGGAGCCCCGAACGGACTCCAAATCTAGCCTCCCGATGAAGAACATGAGGTGGCGGCGGCTCCGTATCGTAGAACGTGATGAAACTTCTTCTCTTATTTTTTTCTTTGGAATTGTGAATTTATAGGCCTGAGATTAGGGTCAGCGGAGCCACGTGGGCCCCACGAGCCACCAGGGCACGCCAGGGGGGTGGCGCTCCCTGGTGCCTCGTGGGCAGCAGGTGGCCCCCTCCCAGTGGATCTTGGCTCCAGTATTTTTTATTTAATCCATAAAAATCTCCAAAAAGTTTCGTCCAATTCCAAGAACTTTTATTTCTGCACAAAAAACAACGCCATGGTAGTTCTGCTGAAAATAGCGTCAGTCTGGGTTAGTTTCATTCAAATCATGCAAATTAGAGTCCAAAACAAGAGCAAAAGTGTTTGGAAAAGTAGATACGACGGAGACATATCAATATGCGGTCCTATCCTCAAGGAACTCGAAAGAACCACTAAGGATAGAAGCGCATATCGAAGATGCTTCACAAGGTGGATATCATTACAACATACCATGTACTGAATAGATGAGAATACCGGATAAAGGATTACACTCGCCACAAGCTACAACATGAATACATCAATACATCAATACATAGCAATCATCATACAGAAGGGCAGGATCCGACTACGGATGAAATCAAACGAAAAAGAAGAATGACATCCACCCTGCTAGTCCCAGGCTACCAACCGGGAACCCATCCTATGATCGACGAGGAAGAAGAAGAAGCAGAAGAAGAACTCCAAATAGAACAAGCATCGCTGTCACGTCATATCATCGCTTTACCTGTACCTGCACCTGTTGTTGTAGTAATCTGTGAGCCACGAGGAGTCAGCAATCCCATTACCATGGGTATCAAGACTAGCAAAGCTTAATGGGTATGGTATGGTTAAGTGGTGAGGTTGCAGCAAGCACTAAGCATTGTATGATAGCTAACTTATGAGTACAAGAATAAGAAGAGTAACTACGCATAAGAGGGCGCAAATTAATATGATCAAGAAGTGATCCTGAACACCTACTTACTTGTCAAACATAACCCCACCGTGTTCTCTTCCCGAACTCCCTCGAAAAGAGGCGATCACGGTTACGTACACGGTTGGTGTATTTTAATTAGATTTAGTGTCAAGTTCTCTACAACCGGAGGTTATAAATTTCCAAGTCGACACATAACCGCGGGCACGGCTTTCCGAAATATTTAACCCTACAGGGGTGCTCCAAGTAGTCCATTATAAATTACCACATGCCGATGGAACATCCTCACACCGTGATAACACGATGCTTACAATAAGGAATCCCGGTGGACAAGCCACTCGCCAAAGGTAAAACTAAACCAGAGAGACCTCCCAGTGAGCCAGATCCATGTCTAGAGCCGCGCGCTCTCTATCTACGGGCATCATCTGTCTATGCTAAGTGGACGATAGCCAAAAGACCTCGAGTTGCCCCGAGGTGGCACCGCCGACTGTTAGGTAGGTGGACCAACGGTTGTGTTTTGCCACTGGCCCGAGTTATGTTGGAATTAAAAGAGTCCCTGAGGTGGCGACCCTCTATGCATTAATTATTAGGTTCATGTTGGCAAATGTTAAAACCAATGTTGGGCCTCTTTGGAAAAGCTTCAACCTAAAACGACTGATCAAGGGGGTCCCCATAAAACCCCACACATGTTAGGAGCGCTCATCATGGAACATAACACCGGTATTACGGAAACTAGGGCGGCATGAGTGAAACAAAACACCAGGCAAAAGGCCGAGCCTTCCACACACAACCAAGTATATAGATGCATTAATTAAATAAGAGATATTGTGATATCCCTTGATATCCATGTCCCAACATGGAACAACCTGCAACTGCACCTGCAACTAGCAACACTATAAGAGGGACTGAGCAAAGCGGTAATGTAACACCCCCTTGTAATATGCTACAGTGATCATCTTCTAATCATGCCAAGTCATCTTCATTTGCAGTGCTAAGTTATCATTTGTTCATATCTCATTTCAAATTCCACTTTAAACAAAAATTCGAAATGCAAGTCAAAATAAAAGTTGATCAAATATTAAAACAAAATAGTTCACAATATTGCAAATATTCCCAAAGCAATTATAAAAATAAAATCAACATTAATTGAGCTATTTAAATGACTCTAACATCATGAAACAGTACCAAAGCAGCATTAATTAATCCATTTCATTTAATCCAAAATTCAAATGAAATCAATCTACCCCCAAACCTTTTTTTGGCAGTGCTAGATATTGCACTGTATTTATGTGGCTAAGTCACATATTTTACAAAAGTAAAATGGTGGCTAAACATTTTTGAAAAGAGAGAAAAGAATAAATGGCAGAAAAAAGAAAAAGAAAAAGGGGCAAGGCCACTGTGCCACTGGGCCTAAGTGCTACAGTGCACAAAGGCCCAGCCCACAACGGCCTTCTCCTTCCTCTCTGTACAGAGGAAGGCAGAGCCATGGCCGTGGCCTCTGGCCAGCCGTCCACGCGCCAAGGATCGCTCGTGTCGAGCATCCAGTGCATTCCCGACGCGGATAAGATCACCGCGAACCCCAGGGACAACCCTAACCCTCTCTGTTCTTCCTCCCTGCGCCGCTTTCTTCCCCGCAAGGCACTGCCGAGCCGCCGTCGCTGCATCCTCGTCGTCGTCGCGGCCACCAGCCACCCCGCGCCGCACGGAGATGTCCAGGAGGACCGCCGTCGTCATCCACGTCGGCTCCGTCCATCGGTTCGAGTAGGAGAGCTCCCTGCCGTCGCCATCGAGCTCTTCTTCGCACACGGCCGCCGCGGCCCTTGCCGTCGATCTCCACCACCGTGCCACCCCGGTCGTCCCGAGCACGTCCCCGAGCTCCTCTATGAGCTACTCCGTCTGCTCCCCCTCTTTCCCCCTTCCTCCCCTCGCCGTAGATGCCGAGCGTCGCCGAGCTCTGGCCACGCGCGTCCACAGCCGCCCACGCGCCCGTGGTCCTGCTACTGCTGCTGCGCACCGCCGCGCTCGCCCGCGCTCACCCCACGCCAGCCACGCCCCTGGCCACCCCTGCCTGTTCCCGGCCGTGCCCTCGCTCGCCCCTGCGAGCCGCCGCTGCCTGCTTCTGCTGTAGCTACTGCTGCCGCCTTCCCCCGCACGCTTCTGCTGCTGCTCACCACTGCTGCTCGCGCGCTGCTGCCAGCAACCCAACACAACAAACGGCGCGATGAACCGTGGCCGGAGACGAGCGCACGGTCGTCGCCGGCGCTCGCCCGCGCTGCTCTGCAGCTGCTGCTACAGTAACTGAATGTTACTGTAGCGCTTGCTAGCTTCTGCTGCTTCTACTTGACTAGCTCTCTGGACAGCAGCAAAAATGCAACAAGACAAGGGTTATCATAAATAAAAATGATGTGAATAGGTAGTACACTTAACAAGATCCAAAATATTCCATTGGACCAAATTCAAATAAGGCATGGATTAAATCCTATGAAAATGACAAAAGGCTATGTTCTGTTAACTGAAAAAAAGAAATACAGAAATACTGCAGTAGCTACATTGGAGATGTAGATGAACTAGCTGCAGGAACTGGTCATGCCATCAAAGGGCATGAACTGATAGTACTTTTGATGTAGAGTAAATCATCTATAGGGTGTATTTCCATTAGAGCTATGGATCAATGGGAATCATCCAGAACACTATACTGTCATGTAGGTCACAGAAAATTGATCAACAATGATATAAGGCACAAAGCCATAGGATGAACAGAACACTAGCTATAGCCTCTGGAAAACAGCTAAGTGATGTTTAAAACTGCGGACCTAGCAGAATTCTAGAGGATTTCAGAAAATGATTAAATCTTTGAAAAATCATATAAATTAAACCATAACTCGGATGAAAATAATTTATATATGAAAAATGATCAGAAAAATATGACAAACCCGAATATGCCCTCCACATACCTGTCACATGTCTCTAACATACCGAACG
Organism: Elymus sibiricus; assembly: GCA_039707655.1. Lineage (NCBI taxonomy): Eukaryota > Viridiplantae > Streptophyta > Magnoliopsida > Poales > Poaceae > Elymus > Elymus sibiricus. Next base: position 299,482,816 of record CM077668.1, read on the forward strand.
TTGAACATTTGCTACCGAAACCGTTAAATGAATAGTGTTCGGAGCTGGGAAAATACTCCCGGATATTTTCCCGCTCCGAGTAAAATACCTAGCACTGCATTAGAACACCCTAGCACAGCATGTTCACATGTCATGCATATCTGTTGCATTTGTTGCCGTGTATTTATTGTTTCTTCCCCCTCCTTCTCTCCCGATAGACGCCGAGACCACCGCCGACGCAGCTGGGTACGACTACGCCCCCGACAAGCAGCCTTCCGACGACCAGCCCCTCTCAGCAGAGCTTCGAGGCAAGCAAAACCTCCTTGATCATTAGATATCGCCTACTCTCCCTCTCTATTGCTTGCATTAGAATTGCTTATGTCGTTACTCCGATAGCTCCTATTCCGGTGCATAGCCTGTTTTTGTCGCCTGCTATTGGTACTCTACCTGCTGTCCCATGATGCTTAGTTAGCTATGCTATTGATCCATCTGTGGCCCTACACCCTTGTCCGTTTGCCACGCTTGTTATCGGGCCGTGATCACTCTGGGTGATGATCACGGGAATGTTTACAGTACTGCAATACATTAAATTGTTAAAGTCGGGCCGGCTCCAAGAGTGCCCGCGAGAGAATGATATTAAAGACGGGTCGGCTCCAAGAGCACCCGCGAGCCGTGTATTATCAAGTCGGAGCGACAGGGATCCTGTTCGTCTTCGCGAGTTTCTAAATACGACTAACAGATTTGGGTATTTGATCTGAGTAGGCCGCTGGCCTTAAACGCACTACCACCACGCGGGATAATTTTTTATGGGGCCCTCGACGCCGTATGTATCAGCCAAAAGCTTTGTCAGACGTCCAGTTCAGGATTGTGGCCCGGTCGGGCCGGCGCCATCCAGGACAGAGGTGGTGCCTGGGTCCACCCTGCACACAATGACCCGGAGTGCACAGGGTGATGGCCCAAGTCCCCTGAGAACTTAGGATGTAGACCGGCGGGGACCTCTCTGCTGAGCTCTAGGTAGGGCTGCGGTGTGTCGATCAGCCGAGGCCGGGCATGACCCGGAAAAGTGTGTCCGGCCAGAGTTAATCGAGCGTGTTGGGTAACAGTAGTGCACCCCTGTAGGGAAATGATCTATTCGAATAGCCGTGTCCATGGTAATAGGACGCTCGGAGTTGTATCCTGATCTGCTACAACTATGAATGAATACGGTTACAATGATAAACTGTTACTACTGCTCTCGGGATCGCTTTCTCGCAGGGAGTCGAGAAAGGATCTCAGGGCGCTGCTACTATATAACCTCTATTATATGTTACTGTGTTCTACTCTCTTCTGATGCTGTAAGATTGCTTCAAGATGCTAGTCTTCGATAGGCTAGGCTTCTCCCCCTCTATTCTGGCATTCTGCAGTATAGTCCACAGATACAGCCCCTTCCTTTGATACCAATGCATAATTAGTATAGTTCTGATGTCAATCTTGCGAGTACTTTGGATGAGTACTCACGGTTGCTTTGCTACTTCTTTTCCCCATACCCGCTTGCCGAAATCAGACGACGGAGTCCCGAAGCCAGACGCCACCGCAGGAGCTTACTAGCAAGAGATCCCCGGAGGCACCTACTACTACATCGAGCCCGCCGGCCAGGAGTAGTTCGGAGGCCCTAGGCAGGAGGCCTTCGCCTTTTCGATCAGTGTCGCTGTTATGCTAGCCTTCTTAAGGCACCCTTGTTTAACTTTGTGTCTGTACTCAGATACTGTTGTTGCTTCCGCTAACGCTTGTTCTCGAGCTTTTGTATTCGAGCCCTCAAGGCCCCTGGCTTGTAATATAAAGCTTGTATTATTTTATTTTGTGTCTAGAGTTGTGTTGTGATATCTTCCCGTGAGTCCTTAGGCTTGATCGTGTGCATTGCGTGTATGATTAGTGTACGATTAAGTTGGGGGCGTCACAAGTTGGTATCAGAGCCGACTGCCTATAAGAACCCCTTTCCAACTCCTTGGCCGAAGTTGAGTCTAGTCTCCAAAAACTGTTTTACTAACATGGCTATGTGGCTTAGGGGCCCACGTCGCCAATGGATGGAATTAGGATCTTTTATTCCTCTTCCTTACTCTGGGACTCTACTCTCTCTTCTATTCGGGTTAACGATTTTTACTGACTCTAACATTAGGTTCTCGTGATCACATCCACCCGGAGTTCTGAATTAACCCCCCTTTCTTCAAGATGAGGGCCAGGTTCTGCTGCACAATGCCCACGGACCACAGGATCCTTTTATCGAGGACACCCTGCGTTGTTCCTTGCAGATTCCTCGCCCCAGTGATTTTCTCCGATGTTGGTGTAGCCTTTGCTATGTCTCGTTGTTGTATCTCTCCACCGTCTAGTTGTCTAGCTGCGAGTGTTTCCAAGCTCGTACTATCCGTTTGAATCCAACTCTGTGCATGGATCTGTTTGTCTTTAATGACTACTAAAATGTATCTAATGCACTCTTTGTTCATTACTCATGTTGCATCATGATTAGCCTCATTTAATGTAGTTGTTCTTGCTAAACTGCCCCTGTTGTTTTGGCAGCATGGCGGACGATCCTCCGCCTCCACCCTATATTGCCGCAATGATGCAGCAGTTTGAATTGAACCGTCAGCTCAACGAGAGTCTGGTAAATCGTTTGGAACGCAACGATGCTCGTCAGGAGCCTGGCCCGATATCACTTCAAGATTTCATGCGCCTCAACCCGAATGTTTACCGCAACTCCATCAATCCTATGGATGCTGATGATTGGCTTCGTGACATCCTGTTTGAGATGGAGTCAGCTAAGGTTGCCCCTGATAGTTACGTCACCTTTGCGGCATTTCACCTGAAGGGTCCAGCTGCTCAATGGTGGGAAAGCCACAGGCGTATGCTGCCTGCTGGAACTATAACCACTTGGCAGGAATTTCAGTCAGCCTTCCGTGCACGACACATTCCTCAAGGTCTGATCGACCAGAAGAAGAAGGAGTTCCGCAAACACACTCAGGACAAAATGTCTATGGATGAATATCACAGGAAATTTCTCGACTTATCCCGCTATGCTGAGGATGACGTCTGCACTAACGCTCGCAAGCAGGAGAAATTCCGTGAAGGACTGCATCCCGATATTAAGCTCGCACTTGTTGCCCATGATTGCGCGGACTTTGCGACGCTTGTTAGCCAAGCTTTCCGGGCTGAAACGGGTCTGACTGAGTACCAGGAATCGCTCAAGAGTACTCATGATGTTGGCTCATCCTCGGGTCAGCCTGCTCAGAAGCGCAGAGTGTGGATTCCACATAATGTTCATCATCGACCTGCCCCTGCACCGAGGCCTTCTTATGTTGCACCTCATCTGCCTCTGTTGGTGCAATTCTTGCCCTCTTATGTTTTGGAGATTGTTGACAGAAACAGGCATGGACTGATTTTTTTGCTAGTGCACACAGAGATAAATAGTCCATGCAGTGCCGAAGAGAATGTTGTCTCAGGTGTACAGTTCGAGGAACTTCACCGAAGAACATCTGGATCACTGAGAAGAATGAGCTACATCCTTTGAAGACATGTAGACGAGAAGAATGACGTGAAGGAGTTGACCCCTCGAAAATTTACTGCTGACGTGAAGCAATTGGTTCGGTGTTTTGGTCCGAAGAAATTTGACTGCAGCGATTGAAGACGAAGACGAACTGAAGATGGAGCATTCTTTTCGTTGTTCTTCTTTTATTCATTTGAGTCATAGGACCTCCGTACTATTAAGAGGGGTATAGGTTCTCGAAGCTTAGATCCGCTGTGATGCTTAGCCCAAAACCTATGCGAGATTGAGAGAAATCTCTTTATGTTTCGAATGATTACCTGCCAGCAGAAGACGTTGTTCTTCGGTGCTGCAGGAGATATCTTTCGAACTGACGAGTTAGCATTACTTGCTCCGCACGTAATGTTACCGTTTTGATCAATTCCGACAGTTGGACTCGTGTCGTTCGGCCGTTGGCTGCTCCACATGTCCAATTTGGTCATTTCCCATCAGGGAAGGCTGCGGCTATAAATAGCCACCCCGCTCCAACGTTGCCCGTTGGCAGCTCCGCTTAAGATTTCTAAGAAGATTGATTGAGCATCCCCTCTCCGAGAGATTTGAATTTAAAATCCACCGAGAGAAAAATCAAGAGCCAAAACTTAGACAGTGGTTGAGCATCATAGTAGTTCTGAGTTAGAGTTCTTGTACCTATTACTCTTGAGAGCTGCACACTCTCTAGACGGATAGGGGTCGGCTCGAGTGTCGAAGAGTAATTGTCTTCACCGAGCAAGATCTTCAGCAACCAAGAGTAATTGTGGTCCGCGAAGAAGTCTGTCGAAGGTTTGGAGATCGCCGACAAGTATCTACCACGAGTGAAATCAACTGGAGTCTGATCAGCTCCGAGTTGAAGGAGAATAGGGCGAAGAGAGTTTATCTTCTGTGTTAAATCATAACCCCTCCAGCCAGACGTAGTCCTTTGTAGAAGGGTGAACTGGTCTACCAAATTCATCTGTCCCCATTGAGCACCACTGGTTCATTCTACTTTACTGTATTTCCTTCAGCAGTTTACATTCGTGCTCTGTGTCGATAGATTTATCTGATCTGTCATAGCTTGTTACTTTTCTGTCGCATTCATATCATTCATTCCCATCATCCTCGTCTCATTTGTTTTGATTCGTCTGCATGTCAGCATAATTTCATTCAGCACGATATCCATTCACCTCGTTGTCATTTCCCGTGTGTTTTCCATCGCAGCTTACATCTAGTTTTTCCTCGTGACATTGCCTCTGTTCACATTTCACATTACCTTCATTCCTGTCAAACCTGTGATACTCTTCGCTTGGTCAGTTTGTGTTTTCTGCATCGATAGATATGATCCTCTACAGTATGTTTGTTTAAGTGCTCATCTACCAAACCTTATTTCCGCTGCTGTGTTTGGGATCATTTCAAAATATTCGCAAGAATTTTTGAATCTCCCATTCACCCCCCCCTCTGGTCGATATACTCTCGGTCCTAACAATTGGTATCAGAGCAGGTTCTCCCTGTCTCTGTTTATTATAGGTCTAAAAACCTTGGAGTTTTGTGTATGTCGTTTGCAGGTAGATCCTCGCACTCTGAAAGGTTTCCTATCTTCGATGGAAATGATTATGTCTACTGGAAAGAGCGAATGAAAATCAGACTTCAAGCCGTCAACATTGAACTTTGGCAGATTGTGGAAAATGGATATACTGTTCAGCACCCTGATGATCCTACCTCCGATGACAAAGCTAAAATGCGATTGAATCCTCAAGCAAAAGATATTATCTGTGACAGCATCTCAAAAGACATATTCATTCGGTTCCGAAAGCTTGAATCGGCCAAGCAACTGTGGGATGCCATCAAGGTTGTTCATGAAGAATCCATTGGCAGAACAGATCAACACACAGATATGCTTCGTGCCATGTTTGCAGGCTTCAGGAGTCTTCATAGGGAAAGTGCTTTGGAACTCACCGATCTATTGACAAATTTTGTTGAAAGACTTCATCAACGAGGAGTAACAGATATCACCGATAATGATGTGGTCAACAAACTACTGAGTGCTTTTGATGCAACCTTTGATCCAATCGTGGCTGAAATCAAGAAAAGACCAGACTTTGAAGAACTTCACTATGTCGAGGTCATGACACTGTTGTCTATTCGTGAAGAAAAGATGGAACTTGAAAATGGGCATCAAGAATCTTCTTCGGAAAGCGAAGGGGAAATTCTTTCACACTATGGCAGCTCACAAGAAGAAGATATCGAGAATCAACACTCTATCACATGAGAACTCGAAATGCTCATAGGAAGACTTGTTGATCTCAGAAGACAAAATCTGTGTCTCACAAATGATGACGAAGTTGACTTGCCTGAATCTTCAAGAAGATTACCTCCGAATGAAATTAAGTGCTTCAAATGCGAACAATTCGGCCACTACTTCACAGACTGTCCTTACTGCTAGGAGCAGGATGAAAACCCTAGCAGCAGATGGATTTATCTTCACTGCTCTGGATTCAGTCGAGTAGATCGTCACACTAAGCTCACGAAGAAAAATGAATCTGACGTTTTTCCTTCAACGAGACCAATCACTGACGTGCAAACTAGAGCGACCATTGAATCTAATATGAGGAGAATATCGCAGCTGACTAGAGTGTGTGCTGAAATGAATATGGAATCTGAAGATGAAACATCCGAATCAGAATCAGAAGACGAAGAGCTTTACAGAAGACAAGGAAGAAGCAATGCTTTCATCGCTTATGAATCATTCGAGAAGTCTCTCGAATCAGACACTGATGATAATGCTTCAAGTGATGATGAACCAATCGCACTCTGTCTCATGGCAAAAACCTCAAAGGATCAGGTATCTGCAAAACACCGAAAATCAATGACTGAATATTCCTCTGAATACATTGCCTATGCTAAACTTGTTAAGATTGCAAAATCTCAACAAGATGAGCTGGAAAAACTTGAGATGAATCTCTGGAAAACCGAAGGATTACTGGTCGAAGAGATGGAGAAGAATCAAGAGTTGACTGAAAAGCACGATGCTTTTTCTTCAACGATTGATGATCTTTCCGAATGATATGATTCTCTTACAGTCGACTACGAGAATTTATCAGATGAACTCCTTAGCAGGAATCAAGAACTCGAGTCACTAAAAGAGTCTTATAACGTCCTTGCAAAAGAAAAGGCTTCTCTCTTCGCCAAGCAATCTGACAACCTTCCTGATGATTTTGTGCCTCCTTGCTCAAAATGCCTAGATCGTAGCAATGCTGATCCAAATGCTGAAATAACCAATGATGCCATCGAGAATATTGCAACTACTTCGAATGATATTTCTAACCCCTCTTCCAAGGAATTTGTTGCTATCTCTGATGAAAATCGCAGGCTAAAGGACTTACTTGAGACGGGAATGCTGAAGAGCCTCAAAGGACATCAAACACTCTGTGATGTGCTCAAGAAGTCAATACTGCACAAAAATCCCCGAAAAGAAGGGTTGGGTTTCGAAAGGAAACTCAACGTTGATGGAACTTACTGGACTCCCGAGCAATATCCTCGTACTAGTTGGGTTCTTGCTAAAAGCAAAACTCTCGAACCTGCACTCCTGTCTGGATATGATGCTCCCATTCCTGTTGCTTCTGACGAGTCAAATGACTCAAACTACAAACTTTTCAAACAAAAGAATGGTAAGGTTTTCGCTCGGTATGTTGGGACTAACTGCAGGTCTGGCTCACCAAAGAAGCAAATCTGGGTGAAGAAGTGCACCGTTGAAAATATATCTGTCACTGCTAACCTGAATCTGCAGAGCAACTCTTCTCGAGGAAATGACAATCACTCGCAGATTGACGCTGCAACTTCCTCGAACGAATGTCGATTAAACTATCGACAAAAGGAGTACATGCCTATCTCCTCGAATCATTACGCTCATGTCTCTGGGAATAATTTCAATGCTTACTCATATGATTACTCTCGAGATGCACAGGTGAACTACGGAAATCAACGAAGGACTGTTCCTGCTCAGTCAAGACAAATGAGGTCTGCGCTGCCCACACAAGTGTGGGTTGCGAGAAAGAACTAACCCATCATGCAGGAATTCTATCTCAGGGATTCTTTTCGGCTATCTTATGCCCTGAGATCTATATTGTTGGTGCTGGTTCTTTGTGTTTATTTGTTCTCTATTTGTTGTTTGTTTTCGAGTTGTCGTGTTTGTGTTTCGTCCGATGAACAACTCACTCATAGCTCCTTGTTTGGTGTTTCTTCTCATTTGCCTGAGTGTTTTGTTTCGGACCCTCTTATCCCTCTATTCTTTCTCTTCTAAATCTATGCTGTCCGTCGTAAGCATGCAATTTGATCTGAAGAAGATCTCTCTCCGACGTCCTTGGTCGCGAAAGGAATCAACTTCGAACTTTTATCCACTTTTGGGATTTAGCCCTTCAAACCTTTAGACCTCCCGCTCTCTTCCCGAGTTTCTCGTAGAAAACGGTTGCCATGTGCCCACGATGTCCACTATCGTAATCGTGTCCGTCGAATGCGGATCGTCCCGCATCTGAGGGCCGTAGATTTCGGAAAGGTGGTTCTGCCCTCCTACTATATATATCCCCCTCGCCGCGTCTTCTTCCTCATCTGCGCAAACCCTCGTTTCTCCCTCACCCGAGCCCGAGCTCAAAGCAACTCCGGCGAGAAGCTCCGCCGCGCAACTCCGGTGAAGTCTCGTCGCAGCTGATCACGCCGGTGCGGTAATACGTCCTCCCGCATTGTCGTAGTTGATCTGAGTTGCCAAGTTAGGGCACTTAGAATAGGAACTGCACCTCCCCATCTCTCTGTTCTTAGGGCAGTTCTTACCGATGCAATTTTCTTCGATTTATTTCATTGCGGTAGATCTTTAGGAATCACTAGGTTTTGACTGGTACGGTTTGTAGATCTCCCTCGTCCTGGTTCTGCTCATCTAGGGTTCATGTGTAATTATCTGAAAGATTAGATAGCTATCAACCTGCCTAGAATTTGTCTGTGGCTAGCTTGTAAAATCTATCGATGATATCTTTCTATTTTACCATGTGTCCCTTGTTGGACTCCATCAAAATCATTTTTCATTCTAACCTTGCTATGCATGCTTTTGACCCTACCTTGCTTTTCCCTCGCGTCTTTTTCCTTTTCACAAGATGGTCATGTCACAGAATTCGCAAGAGTTTTCAGATTCTGACGAAGAATTGCCTCAGTTTCCTTCAAGGTCTGAACGAACAAGAATGACGGGAGGTGGTAAATCTTCGAAGCCACCCAAGGCCCCGAAGAAGAGACAAGAGTCTGAACCAGAAGAAGATTATGAGGAGATTCCCTCTGCTCACAGTCAGCCCGAGGATGAATTGGTCACAGACGCTCTAACCATCTTCTCCGATGGAAATCCCAAAAAGGGCGGTCATGGCAGAGAAAAGAACACCACTGCTGAGATGTCTGATCCTGACAGCTACAGAACTCCACCTGAGGGTGAATCAACGACAGATCGCAACAACATGCTTCAAAGAATTCGCCGCCACTGGGCTGGCAAATGGTATAGATATGAAAATGTTCGCGAAAAGTATCAGATTTTGTTTGCCTTCACACCACCGTGGAATGACTGCATTGCCGAAAACTGCATTGGCCCTGATGACGAAAAAGTCAGACCACCACAACCGTCAAATGCTCACCCCGACTCCCTCAAAACCATCGCTGATTTTCCCGATGAAGTGGCTAAGAGGGCGAAGGCCAAAGCCAAGCGTGAAGCTAAGAAAAACCAAGTTGAAGCGAAAAACGTCGCGCTGACCCAGCAAGACATACAGAAGAAGAAGGAACGTGCATCAACTTCGAAGGAAAGAAAATCTGAGAAGTCTGTTTCCCCTCGCGCACCACGAAAGAAAACCCTCACCAAGAGAATCAAGAAAGCAGTCCCCGACTCGTCTGATGAGTCGTCCAGAGAAGACACCCCTGATGAAATCCCATTATATGATCGTCCCGCCATTCTCAACAAGCCATCCATGACTCCCTCGCCAGTGAAAGCTTTGCCAATTCCAAGGAAATCACCCAGGCATGCACCCATTCCTTCCACAGAGAAACCTTCGGGTTCTGCGGCTCCGAGAACGTTGTCAAGCACTGCAGCGAAGAGAAAACTGCAGTCTGAAGAACAAGTTGATGTGGCTGCCAAGAAAACCAGGGTCACTGTTCCTGCTCCCACAGAGGAACAGAAGTATGATTTCAATTTCATGATCGATGTGATTGACAGTGCTGCATATGATGCAAAAGCTGATGACGTGAGCGGTCTAGGACTGCCTGGTGATGTCACCGAAATGGTGATGAAGCATTTCAGCGAGCTGAGGAAAATCTCCAAGAAACTGAATAAAGCTGTGAAAGACAAGCAAGCTGTCGAGAGAATGAGGAATGAAGCTAAGACTGAAGCCGAAAGGAAAAAGATGAACAAAGAAATTGTTGAACTCACAAAGGCCCTTAGTGTCTTGCGAAACGAGAAAATTGAGTGGCACTCGCGATTGCGCATGGATGTGTCTCAGCTATGTGACAGGAGAAACGACGAGATTGATCGTAAGGCAGAACTTGCTCAAAGAAGAGCTCAAGAGGAAAAACGTCAGAAGGCTGTGGCGAGAGTGAGCAAGCCGAAAGCAAACAAAGATTGCCGCCTTCAGAACATCGCTGCTGATCCCACTCCACTGTACTCCCATGGGCCCTTGCAGCAGGTTTCACCTTCTCCACCTCACGAGGATGAACCCATGCAGCAAGCTGCCATTGAGGAGATCATCATTCTTGCGCCAGAAGCCCAAGAGCAACATGAAGTTATTGATATATTCCTTGAAAAGACTGATGAGGAAAATGCACCTCCTAAGCAGCAAACCCCAGCTGATGAGGTTGATGAAGAGATTGAAGTTGAGAAGGCAGATCCATCTCCACCAAGAACTGAGCAAGCAGAGCCCTCCGAACCGAATAAGGAGGAAAATGACAAGATTGAGGGAGAGCTAAATGCATCCCGAGAGAAAACACCCCCCGGTCACATCATCTCGTGCCCCTACCCGGATGGATGTTGATCCTGCTCCTCTTATCACTGCACCACAGTTGGTAGAGGAAGAAAAATCTGATGAGCCGATGGCTTGAGAAGAAACTGTCCCACCAATCATGACTCAAGCGTCTAAGAAAGAGGTCGTTGTGTCTCCAGCCGAAGAAAGAGCAATGAAAGAAAAGGCCATTGAGTCCGAAAGTCAAAAGGATGCCGAAGGAATTCCGGCGAGCAAGAGCAGCAGTCAGTCAAATTCCTCAAAGCCATCTGCACGAGAAAAATTGAAGAAGCTTCGTGCCCCTCTCAAGCCTATTGAGGAAGGTGTGCCTGCGCCTGATGATGTTCGGACCCAATCCATGGCCGATGAAGAACCGCTGAGAAACCCACTGGAAACTTATCCTTTGTTTCCTGTTGATGATGGCCCAAATGGTCCAGCTTTCAATGAGCAGTTTCATCATACGAAACTTGCATTCTTTGGGACCAGCCCATATGAAGGAGAAAGAACTTCCATGTCACCGAGATTCTGGACAAAGGAACAGGCCGTGTATTATGCTCGCATTCTGTATGGCAAGAATCGCATCTTCAAGCATAAGATTCTGGATTTCGCTGAGCTCGAAAGTTTACCCTGCTTCCATCACACCATCGAGCAGATTGAACAGGTCTTCCTGAAGAGTTTTCTTCGTTTCAATCATGGCTGGAACCGTGAAGTTATCCTTCAGTTCTATGCTACTCTTTATATCTCAGGAGATCTTACAAACAACAGTACTTGGATTCTCGAATGGATGACCGAGGAGGAAAAGATAAAATGCTCCGCTTACCAGTTTGCGGCACTGTTGAATCTTCCTCGGTGCGAATTTGATGCCTCACGTGAACACAGACAGCACTTCTGGGAAGTATCTGAAGCTGAACTTCACATGCTGATGGACCCCAAACTCGTTGGAGATGAGTGTACCGAGGCAAATCCCAAGAATTTGGTATATGAGAACAAAGTTCTGTTCTATATCCTCTGCAACTCTCTCACGCCAACAAACCGGCCCGAAACCATTCATGGCATCATGGCAAATGCTATTCAAGCAATAGCTCATGGCATTCGGTTTCACATTCCAGATCTTCTCATTCGCAACTTGGCCTATGCAGCTGATAGCCCTCAAGTCTTGAAGCCATATGCACCATGGTCATGTTCGCCATTGAGCAGCTTATCGAGAAAAAGTTCCTCTGCCCATATGTCCCGAAAGTTTTCATGCCACCCGTCCGAGACACTCTCCGAATTGTGAAGGATATTGGCAAAGGGAAGACACCTATTGATGCCACTGCTTCTGCCTCTGCTAGAGCTCCGAAGGTTAAGAAGGTCACAGTTGAAATTCCTCGTGAAGAAAATCCCTCTCTGTACGAGATTTGTCTTCGCACTCAACAAGCCCTGGAGAGTCACATCAAGCTCGATCGCAAAGAAAAGCTGGAAATGATGACTGAGATCAATTTGCTTCACAATTATGCTCGTCAAGCTCTGCTGTATGAGAAAGAACAGAAGAAGCGCTCGTGGACCCTTCTGCGCAAGCTTTATTCTCGCACTCAACTATCTGCCAAGGGTATCGAGAAAGACTATGATTATCTGGAGCTGTTTGAAGTTCCTCGTATTCGAAGGCAAACCCCAGTGCTTCCTCAGCGCTCCGCCTCCACCGACCTGCTGTTTGTTGAACCCAATGATGAACTTGAAGACACAGCAGGCACATTCATATACAAGCCAGATGCACCTCGCACTGCTACTCCCGAAGCTGATCCCGAAGCTCGTGTGTCGTCTCCAACTCCTGCTTCGGCCTCGACCATCGCTCGTTCTGCTTCACCGAACAGCTCGAGTTCTGGGGATTCTTCGGACGAGTAGTTCCTCGCATGCATTCTCTTTCCTTTTTGACACTTGTTTGACAAAAAGGGGGAGAAGACCATCGAGAGATAGAAAAGCGGGTTATTTGCAGGGTGTTTCCATTCGCCATTTGCTTTTCTTTCGAACAATTTGCTTTTGGTCGTTAACTTTTTGGTCGTGGAACTTAATCTCACCACTTGTGGTGATGGCATACTACGTCGTCATGTACCGTTAATAACCCCTGCAATGCTATATTTGCTATCGTTATTTGTTTGCAGGTGCTATCGAATGCTTACTTCCTTGCAAGGATTATCCTCGATACTTTTCTATCATGCAAGGGTTATTGAAACTTGAAACCGCATATATCTTACTCCTATGGTTATCTTTCGCTATCTAACGATGCAGGAGAAGAAAGGTCGTCTCTGAGCAGATTGCTCTGAATCGTTTTTCCTCGCATATTTCTATCGAATCATCCTTGTTGCAGGAAAACCTCGACTGAAACATATCCACTCCTAGCAATACACTTGTGACCCTTTGGTCTGATTATTACTCGAACATCTAAGTTGCAGGGAATCTATATCTCGTGTGGAATTAAACTGTGCTCTGAGAAAATCTTCATGGCGTATCCTTACCACAACGTTTTTGCTATCTAACTAATCTATTTCAAAGGTTGTGTATGGCAGGAAATACTTCAGACACCGTCGAGTGCATTGGATGAAACTACGAATAAGATCATCTGCCAATGTCACTCATACGAAGATTCACCTCGCTACCTTCCATATTATCTCCTATGCTCACTCCATTCAGAATGATGCATATCTTCAGGGGGAGCGTGTTTTATCTTCATATTCATCTCTCGTCTCTCACCTTCCTTCACATTCCATTTCATTCTTTTATCTATCTTTCGATGTGTTCTATTTTGTCAACAATCGTCCAAAAAGGGGGAGATTGTTGGTGCAATTCTTGCCCTCTTATGTTTTGGAGATTGTTGACAGAAACAGGCATGGACTGATTTGTTTGCAAGTGCACACAGAGAGAAATAGTCCATGCAGTGCTGAAGAGAATGTTGTCTCAGGTGTACAGTTCGAGGAACTTCACCGAAGAACATTTGCATCACTGAGAAGAATGAGCTACATCCTTTGAAGACTTGTAGACGAGAAGAATGACGTGAAGGAGTTGACCCCTCGAAAATTTACTGCTGACGTGAAGCAATTGGTTCGGTGTTTCGGTCCGAAGAAATTTGACTGCAGCAATGGAAGACGAAGATTAACTGAAGACAGAGCATTCTTTTCATTGTTCTTCTTTCATTCATTTGAGTCATAGGACCTCTGTACTATTAAGAGGGGTATAGGTTCTCGAAGCTTAGATCCGCTGTGATGCTTATCCCAAAACCTATGCGAGACTGAGAGAAATCTCTTTATGTTTACCTGCCAGCAGAAAACGTTGTCGGTGCTGCAGGAGATATCTTTCGAACTGAGGAGTTAGCATTACTTGCTCCGCACGTAATGTTACCGTTGTGCTCAATTCCGACCGTTGGAATCATGTCGTTCGGCCGTTGGCTGCTCCACATGTCCAATTTGGTCATTTCCCATCAGGGAAGGCTACGGCTATAAATAGCCACCCCGCTCCAACGTTGCCCGTTGGCTGCTCCGCTTAAGATTTCTGAGAAGATTGATTGAGCATCCCCTCTCTGAGAGATTTGAGTTTAAAATCCACCGAGAGAAAAATCAAGAGCCAAAACTTAGACAGTGGTTGAGCATCACAGTAGTTCTGAGTTAGAGTTCTTGTACCTATTACTCTTGAGAGCTGCACACTCTCTAGACGGATAGGTGTTGGCTCGAGTGTCGAAGAGTAATTGTCTTCACCGAGCAAGATCTTCAGAAACCAAGAGTAATTATGGTTCGCGAAGAAGTCTGTCGAAGGTTTGGAGATCACCGACAAGTATCTACCACGAGTGAAATCAACTGGAGTCTGATCAGCTCCGAGTTGAAGGAGAATAGGGCTAAGAGAGTTTATCTTCTGTGTTAAATCACAACCCCTCCAACCAGACGTAGTCCTTTGGCAGAAGGGTGAACTAGTCTACCAAATTCATCTGTCGCCATCGAGCACCACTGTATCATTCTACTTTACGGCATTTCCTTCAGCAGTTTACATTCGTGCTCTGTGTCGATAGATTTATCTGATCTGTCATAGCTTGTTACTTTTCTGTCGCATTCATATCATTCATTCCCATCATCCTCGTCTCATTTGTTCCTCATTATGGTCGTGGCTAGGCTAACCAACCTCAGAGTACACCAGCCCATCAGTCCCAGAATTACAATGTCAGGCCTCCTTATTATGGTCGTGGCTCGGCTAACCACATTGACCTCGAAGAATCTTAGAATGAGCCTGATACTGTGATGGCACTCTTCTCGTTAACTCAGTGCCAGCTTCTGTTCTATTTAATTCAGGAGCATCTCATTCATTCATGTCAGAAGCATTTGCATTAGCGCATGACATCACGTTTGAAAAGATGAACCCTCCACTAGTTGTGAGCACCCATGCGGGCCAATGTCGTACTAATATGGTTAGCCCTAATGTCACCGTCGAAATTAAAGGATTGAAGTTCCTTGTCTCTCCCATCGTCTTGAAGTCTTCCAACATAGACCTCATTCTGGGAATGGATTGGTTGAAAGCTCACATTGCTTCGATCAATTGTGCCACCAAAGTCGTCCAACTACTTCACCCCTCCGATGAGATAGTGAACTACACCGCCCGAATTACCGGGAATGCCGAAGCTCAGATATATGCTCTGAATGCTTTGAACGCTTCACCTCTTGAGGGAATTGAGAACGTTCCAGTCGTTCGTGAATTTCAAGATGTCTTTCCAGAAGAACTCCTAGGTGTACAACCTGCTAGGGTTGTAGAATTTGTTATCGACCTGAAACCAGGCACCACTCTTATTGCCAAGCGCCCATACAAGATGCCGCCACATGAACTCCTTGAACTTAAGGAGGAAATCGACAAGTCACTTAAAAAGGGTTTCATCCGCCCCAGTTCTTCTGCTTGGGGAGCACCTTCGCTCTTTGTTAAGAAGAAGGATGGAACAAATCGGTTGGTTCAAGATTAGCAACCTATCAACCAAGCAACAATTCAGAACAAGTATCTGCTTCCCAGAATCAACGATCTGTATGATCAACTTGCTGGTTCCTCAGTATTCTCTAAACTTGATTTGAGATTGGGATACCATCAGATACGGGTTCGTAAGGAGGATATTCCGAAGATAGCCTTCGTTACTCGCTATGGTTCTTACGAGTACACTCTCAAGTCCTTTGGCTTAACCAATGCTCCAGCAACATTCTCTCGACTGATGAACTACATCTTCATGGATTACCTCGACAAGTTCATCGTGGTTTATCTGGATGATATCCTGATATATTCGAAGAATGAAGAAGAACATGCCGAACATCTTCGGCTTGTACTAGAGAAGTTGCGCGAACATCAACTGTATGCCAAATACTCCAACTGTGAGTTCTGGTTATCTGAAGTGACATATCTCGGCCACGTAATTTCCAAATATGGCATTGCTGTTAACCCAGAGCGAGTTCAGGCTATTCTTCAATGGACTCCTCTGAAGAATGTCAAGCAAGTCAGGAGTTTCCTCAGACTCGCCAGTTATTGCCGCCGTTTTGTCGAGAACTTCTCCAAGATTGCCAAGCCTCTGACTGATCTGCTTCACAAAGGCATTAAGTTTGAGTGGACAGACAAATGTCAGGAAAGTTTTCAAACACTCAAGGACAAGCTGACATCTGCACCAGTGCTTGCTCCTCCAGATTCTCGCAAGGACTTTGTGATCTACTGTGACGCGTCTCGTCAAGGATTAGGCTGTGTCCTAATGCAAGAGCGCAAGGTAATTGCTTATGGCTCTCGACAGTTGCGTCCTCATGAAGAGAACTATCCAACGCACGATCTCGAACTGGTAGCAGTTATTTATGCATTGAAGTTATGGCGACATTACCTACTTGGTAATCGTTGCGAGATCAACACGGATCATAAAAGTATGAAATACTTATTCACTCAGCCATCTCTTAACCTCCGTCAGCAAAGATGGATGAGGCCATTACAGACTATGATTTGGGTATTTCTTACACCCCTGGCAAGGCCAATGTAATGGCTGATGCTTTGAGCCGTAAATCCTACTGTTATGAACTTGAGGTTCAACTACAGCAACCACTCCTGTATGAAGAGCTTCGAAAGCTGAACATCGAGATAGTACCTCAAGGATATCTAAATAACCTGGTAGTTGAACCAGATCTCGAGGACCTCATCAAGCATATACAGAAAGCTGACTCTGAGGTCGAGAAGATTAAGCGCGATCTCAAAAGGGGAAGGCCCTCATTCTTCACTATTGATGCTGATGGCACCTTGTTCTTCAAAAATCGCTTAGTGGTTCCTAGAAAGGACAACCTGGATCTGACCCCGCGTGTCATGAAAGAGGTGCATGATACCCCTCTTTCAATTCACCCTGGTAGTACCAAGATGTACCAAGACATTCGACAGAGATATTGGTGGCCTGATATGAAGCGAGACATTGCTCATTATGTTGTTGAGTGTGACGTTTGCCGTCGCATCAAAGCAGAACACCAAAGACCTGCTGGAACTCTGCAACCACTTGCTATTCCTGAATGGAAATGGTACAAAGCAGAAATGGATTTCATTACTGGATTTCCCAGATCACGGAAGGGTCATAATGCTATTCTTATCGTCATTGACCGATTCTTAAAGGTTGCTCACTTTCTGCCAGTCAAGGAGACAATTACTGCTAGTCAGTTAGCGGACCTGTATGTTTCCAGAATTGTGTCACTCCACGGTGTTCCGCCGGAGATCAGTTCAGATCGTGGCAGCCTCTTTACCTCAAGATTTTGGAACAGTTTCCAAGAAGCTATGGGAACTCATCTGTCCTTCAGCACCGCTTTTCACCCCCAGTCCCAGGGACAAGTTGAACGAGTCAACCAAGTGCTTGAAGATATGCTTCGAGCTTGTGTCATCTCATTCAGTAAGAAATGGGAGGAATCTCTCCGGTATGCTGAATTCTCTTACAACAATACCTATCAAGCTAGTCTGAAGATGGCACCATTTGAAGTTCTTTATGGACGTAAGTGCCGAACTCCTCTGAATTGGTCAGAAACTGGGGAACGCTCACTCGTTGGACCGGACATTATCCAACAAGCTGAAGAACAAGTCCGCATTGTCCGTGAACATTTGAAAGCTGCTCAGTCTTGTCAGAAGAGCAACTATGATCGAAAACACCAGGTAATGGTCTATCAACCTGGCGAGCAAGCTTACCTTCGTGTCACTCCGATGAAGGGCACTCATCGTTTCGGAATCAAGGGAAAGTTAGCTCCTCGTTACATCGGCCCATTCCGTATTCTCGCCAGGCGTGGAGAAGTGGCATATCAATTGGAACTACCGCCGAACCTTTCTCAGGTTCACGATGTTTTCCATGTCTCACAACTCCGCCGCTGCTTCAAGGTTCCGATCCGAGCAGTGGATCATGAAGTGCTGGAATTACAGGATGATCTGTCTTATAAGGAACGCCCGATCCGTATTCTTGATCAAGCTAAACGTCGAACCCGTCAGAAGGCAATCCAGTTCCTTAAAGTTCAGTGGTTGAATCATTCCGAAGATGAAGCCACTTGGGAACGTGAGGATCGTCTTCTCGAAGAATACCCCGACCTTTTTCCTTCTACCTCCTGCATTCTCGGGACGAGAATTTCTTTTGGAGGAGGAGAATTGTAACACCCCCTTGTAATATGCTATAGTGATCATCTTCTAATCATGCCAAGTCATCTTCATTTGCAGTGCTAAGTTATCATTTGTTCATATCTCATTTCAAATTCCACTTTAAACAAAAATTCGAAATGCAAGTCAAAATAAAAGTTGATCAAATATTAAAACAAAATAGTTCACAATATTGCAAATATTCCCAAAGCAATTATTAAAATAAAATCAACATTAATTGAGCTATTTAAATGACTCTAACATCATGAAACAGTACCAAAGCAGCACTAATTAATCCATTTCATTTAATCCAAAATTCAAATGAAATCAATCTACCCCCAAACCTTTTTCTAGCAGTGCTAGATATTGCACTGTATTTATGTGGCTAAGTCACATATTTTACAAAAGTAAAATGGTGGCTAAACATTTTTGAAAAGAGAGAAAAGAATAAATGGCAGAAAAAAGAAAAAGAAAAAGGGACAACGCCACTGTGCCACTGGGCCTAAGTGCTACAGTGCACAAAGGCCTAGCCCACAACGGCCTTCTCCTTCCTCTCTCTACAGAGGAAGGCAGAGCCATGGCTGTGGCCTCTGGCCAGCCGTCTACGCGTCGAGGATCGCTCGTGTCGAGCATCCAGTGCATCCCCGACACGGATAAGATCACCTCGAACCCCAGGGACAACCCTAACCCTCTCTGTTCTTCCTCCCTCCGCCGCTTTCTTCCCCGCAAGGCACTGCCGAGCCGCCGTCACCGCATCCTCGTCGTCGTCGCGGCCACCAGCCACCCCGCGCCGCACGGAGATGTCTAGGAGGACCGCTGTCGTCATCCACGTCGGCTCCGTCCATCGGTTCGAGTAGGAGAGCTCCCTGCCGTCGCCATCGAGCTCTTCTTCGCACACGGCCGCCGCAGCCCTTGCCGTCGATCTCCACCACCGTGCCACCCTGGTCATACCGAGCACGTCCCCGAGCTCCTCTGTGAGCTAGTCCGTCTGCTCCCCCTCTTTCCATCTTCCTCCCCTCGCCGTAGACGCCAAGCGTCGCCGAGCCCTGGCCACGCGCGTCCGCAGCCGCCCGCACGCCCGCGGTCCTGCTACTGCTGTTGCGCGCCGCCGCACTCGCCCGCGCTCACCCCGCGCCAGCCGCGCCCTCGCTCGCCCCTGCGAGCCGCCGCTGCCTGCTTCTGCTGCTGCTCACCACTGCTGCTTGCGCGCTTCTGCCGCCTTCCTCCGCGCGCTTCTGCTGCTGCTCACCACTGCTGCTCGCGCGCTACTGCCAGCAACCCAACGCAACAAACGGCGTGACGAACCGTGGCCGGAGACGAGCGCACGGTCGTCGCCGGCGCTCGCCCGCGCTGCTCTGCAGCTGCTGCTACAGTAACTGAATGTTACTGTAGCGCTTGCTAGCTTCTGCTGCTTCTACTTGACTAGCTCTCTGGATAGCAGCAAAAATGCAACAAGACAAGGGTTATCATAAATAAAAATGATGTGAACAGGTAGTACACTTGACAAGCTCCAAATTATTCCATTGGACCAAATTCAAATAAGGCATGGATTAAATCCTATGGAAATGACAAAAGGCTATGTTCTGTTAACTGAAAAACAGAAATACTGCAGTAGCGACCTTGGAGATATAGATGAACTAGCTGCAGGAACTGTTCATGCCATCAAAGGGCATGAACTGATAGTACTTTTGATGTAGAGTAAATCATCTATAGGGTGTATTTCCATTAGAGCTATGGATCAATGGGAATCATCCAGCAAACTTTGTAAAAATTAACAGATCCTGGAATGAACATCAAGTAGCACTTTTCAAACAAAGATTTGAACAAGCAAATGGACACTAACATAGATGCACTTGATACTGTCATGTAGATCACAGAAAATTGATCAAGAATGATATAAGGCACAAAGCCATAGGATGAACAGAACACTAGCTATAGCCTCTGGAAAACAGCTAAGTGATGTTTAAAACTGAGGACCTAGCAGAATTCTAGAGGATTTCAGAAAATGATTAAAACTTTGAAAAATCATATAAATTAAACCGTAACTCGGATGAAAATAATTTATATATGAAAAATGATCAGAAAAATATGACGAACCCGAATATGCCCTCCACATACCTGTCACATGTCTCTAACATACCGAACGTTGAACATTTGCTACCGAAACCGTTAAATGAATAGTGTTCGGAGCTGGGAAAATATTCCCGGATATTTTCCCGCTCCGAGTAAAATACCTAGCACTGCATTAGAACACCCTAGCACAGCATGTTGACATGTCATGCATCTCTATTCCATTTGTTGCCGTGTATTTATTGTTTCTCCCCCCTCCTTCTCTCCCGATAGACGCCGAGACCGCCGCCGACGCAGCTGGGTACGACTACACCCCCGACGAGCAGCCTTCCGACGACCAGCCCCTCTCAGCAGAGCTTCCAGGCAAGCAAAACCCAATTGATCA
This sequence comes from Elymus sibiricus, assembly GCA_039707655.1. Classification (NCBI taxonomy): domain Eukaryota; kingdom Viridiplantae; phylum Streptophyta; class Magnoliopsida; order Poales; family Poaceae; genus Elymus; species Elymus sibiricus. The sequence continues at coordinate 299,503,409 of CM077668.1, forward strand.
TCAGATATCGCCTACTCTCCCTCTCTATTGCTTGCATTAGAATTGCTTATGTCGTTACTCCGATAGCTCCTATTCTGGTGCATAGCCTGTTTTTGTCGCCTGCTATTGGTACTCTACCTGATGTCCCATGATGCTTAGTTAGCTATGCTATTGATCCATCTGTGGCCCTACACCCTTGTCCGTTTGCCACGCTTGTTATCGGGCCGTCATCATTCTGGGTGATGATCACGGGAATGTTTACAGTACTGCAATACATTAAATTGTTAAAGTCGGGCCGGCTCCAAGAGTGCCCGCGAGAGAATGATATTAAAGATGGGTCGGCTCCAAGAGCACCCATGAGCCGTGTATTATCAAGTCGGGGCGACAGGTATCCTGTTCGTCTTCGCGAGTTTCTAAATACGACTAACGGATTTGGGTATTTGATCTGAGTAAGCCGCTGGCCTTAAACGCTCTACCAGCACGCGGGATAATGGTTTATGGGGCCCTCGGCGCCGTATTTATCAGTCAAAAGCTTTGTCAGACGTCCAGTTCAGCATTGTGGCCGGGTCGGGCCGGCGCCATCCAGGACAGAGGTGGTGCCTGGGTCCACCCTGCACACAATGACCTGGAGTGCACCGGGCGATGGCCCAAGACCCCTGAGCACTTAGGATGTAGACCGGCGGGGACCTCTCTGCTGAGCTCTAGGTAGGGCTGCGGTGTGTCGATCAGCCGAGGCCGGGCATGACCCAGAAAAGTGTGTCCGGCCAGAGTTAATCGAGCGTGTTGGGTAACAGTAGTGCACCCCTGCAGGGAAGTGATCTATTCGAATAGCTGTGTCCACGGTAACAGAACGCTCGGAGTTGTATCCTGATCTGCTACAACTATGAATGAATACGGTTACAATGATAAACTGTTACTACTGCTCTCGGGATCGCTTTCTCGCAGGGAGTCGAGAAAGGATCTCAGGGCGCTGCTACTATATAACCTCTATTATATGTTACTGGGTTCTACTCTCTTCTGATGCTGTAAGATTGCTTCAAGATGCTAGTCTTCGATAGGCTAGGCTTCTCCCCCTCTATTCTGGCATTCTGCAGTATAGTCCATAGATACAGCCCCTTCCTTTGATACCAATGCATAATTAGTATAGTTCTGATGTCAGTCTTGCGAGTACTTTGGATGAGTACTCACGGTTGCTTTGCTACTTCTTTTCCCCATACTCGCTTGCCGAAATCAGACGACGGAGTCCCGAAGCCAGGCGCCACCGCATGAGCTTACTAGCAAGAGATCCCCGGAGGCACCTACTACTACGTCAAGCCCGCCGGCCAGGAGTAGTTCGGACGCCCTAGGCAGGAGGCCTTCGCCTTTTTGATCGGTGTCGCCGTTATGCTAGCCTTCTTAAGGCACCCTTGTTTAACTTTGTGTCTATACTCAGATACTGTTGTTGCTTCCGCTAATGCTTGTTCTCAAGCTTTTGTATTCGAGCCCTCAGGGCCCCTGGCTTGTAATATAAAGCTTGTATTATTTTATTTTGTGTCTAGAGTTGTGTTGTGATATCTTCCCGTGAGTCCTTAGGCTTGATCATGTGCATTACGTGTATGATTAGTGCACGATTAAGTCGGGGGCGTCACAAGTTGGTATCAGAGCCGACTGCCTATAGGAACCCCTTTCCAACTCCTTGGCCGAAATTGAGTCTAGTCTCCAAAAACTGTTTTACTAACATGGTTGTGTGGCTTACGGGCCCACGTCGCCAATGGATGGGATTAGGATCTTTTATTCCTCTTCCTTACTCTGGGACTCTACTCTCTCTTCTATTCGGGTTAACGATTTTTACTGACTCTAACATTAGGTTCTCGTGATCACATCCACCCGGAGTTCTGAATTAACCCCCCTTTCTTCAAGATGAGGGCCAGGTTCTGCTGCACAATGCCCACGGACCGCGGGATCCTTTTATCGAGGACACCCTGCTTTGTTCCTTGCAGATTCCTCGCCCCAGTGGTTTTCTCCGATGTTGGTGTAGCCTTTGCTATGTCTCGTTGTTGTATCTCTCCACCGTCTAGTTGTCTAGCTGCGAGTGTTTCCAAGCTCGTACTATCCATTTGAATCCAACTCTGTGCATGGATTTGTTTGTCTTTAATGACTACTAATATGTATCTAATGCACTCTTTGTTCATTACTCATGTTGCATCATGATTACCCTCATTTAATGTAGTTGTTCTTGCTAAACTGCCCCTGTTGTTTTGGCAGCATGGCGGACGATCCTCCGCCTCCACCCTATATTGCCGCAATGATGCAGCAGTTTGAATTGAACCGTCAACTCAACGAGAGTCTGGTAAATCGTTTGGAACGCAACGATGCTCGTCAGGAGCCTGGCCCGATATCACTTCCAGATTTCGTGCGCCTCAACCCGTCTGTTTACCGCAACTCCATCAATCCTATGGATGCTGATGATTGGCTTCGTGACATCCTGTTTGAGATGGAGTCAGCTAAGGTTGCCCCTGACAGTTACGTCACCTTTGCGGCATTTCACCTGAAGGGTCCAGCTGCTCAATGGTGGGAAAGCCACAGGTGTATGCTGCCTGCTGGAACTGTAATCACTTGGCAGGAATTTCAGTCAGCCTTCCATGCACGACACATTCCTCAAGGTCTGATCAACCAGAAGAAGAAGGAGTTCCACAAACTCACTCAGGACAAAATGTCTATGGATGAATATCAGAGGAAATTTCTCGACTTATCCCGCTATGCTGAGGATGACGTCTGCACTAACGCTCGCCAGCAGGAGAAATTCCGTGAAGGACTGCGTCCCGATATTAAGCTCGCACTTGTTGCCCATGATTGCGCGGACTTTGCGACGCTTGTCAGCCAAGCTTTCCGGGCTGAAACGGGTCTGACTGAGTACCAGGAATCGCTCAAGCGTACTCATGATGTTGGCTCATCCTCGGGTCAGCCTGCTCAGAAGCGCAGAGTGTGGATTCCACATAATGTTCATCATCGACCTGCCCCTGAACCGAGGCCTTCTTATGTTGCACCTCGTCTGCCTCTATTGGTGCAATTCTTGCCCTCTTATGTTTTGGAGATTGTTGACAGAAACAGGCATGGACTGATTTGTTTGCTAGTGCACACAGAGAGAAATAGTCCATGCAGTGCCGAAGAGAATGTTGTCTCAGGTGTACAGTTCGAGGAACTTCACCGAAGAACATCTGCATCACTGAGAAGAATGAGCTACATCCTTTGAAGACTTGTAGACGAGAAGAATGACATGAAGGAGTTGACCCCTCGAAAATTTACTGCTGACGTGAAGCAATTGGTTCGGTGTTTCGGTCCGAAGAAATTTGACTGCAGCGATGGAAGACGAAGACGAACTGAAGACGTGAAGCAATTGGTCATAGGACCTCCGTACTATTAAGAGGGGTATAGGTTCTCGAAGCTTAGATCTGCTGTGATGCTTAGCCCAAAACCTATGCGAGACTGAGAGAAATCTCTTTATGTTTCGAATGATTACCTGCCAGCAGAAGACGTTGTTCTTCGGTGCTGCAGGAGATATCTTTCAAACTGAGGAGTTAGCATTACTTGCTCCGCACGTAATGTTACCGTTGTGCTCAATTCCGACCATTGGACTCGTGCCGTTCGGCCGTTGGCTCCTCCACATGTCCAATTTGGTCATTTCCCATCAGGGAAGGCTGCGGCTATAAATAGCCACCCCGCTCCAACGTTGCCCGTTGGCTGCTCTGCTTAAGATTTCTGAGAAGATTGATTGAGCATCCCCTCTTCGAGAGATTTGAGTTTAAAATCCACCGAGAGAAAAATCAAGAGCCAAAACTTAGACAGTGGTTGAGCATCACAGTAGTTCAAAGTTAGAGTTCTTGTACCAATTACTCTTGAGAGCAGCACACTCTCTAGACGGATAGGTGTCAGCTCGAGTGTCGAAGAGTAATTGTCTTCACCGAGCAAGATCTTCAGCAACCAAGAGTAATTTTGGTTCGCGAAGAAGTCTGTCGAAGGTTTGGAGATCGCCGACAAGTATCTACCACGAGTGAAATCAACTGGAGTTTGATCAGCTCCGAGTTTGAGGAGAATAGGGCGAAGAGAGTTTATCTTCTGTGTTAAATCACAACCCCTCCAACCAGATGTAGTCCTTTGGCAGAAGGGCGAACTGGTCTACCAAATTCATCTGTCGCCATCGAGCACCACTGATTCATTCTACTTTACTATATTTCCTTCAATAGTTTACATTCGTGCTCTGTGTCGATAGATTTATCTGATCTGTCATAGCTTGTTACTTTTCTGTCGCATTCATATCATTCATTCCCATCATCCTCGTCTCATTTGTTTTCATTCGTCTGCATGTCAGCATAATTTCATTCAGCAAGATATCCATTCACCTCGTTGTCATTTCCCGTGTGTTTTCCATCGCAGCTTACATCTAGTTTTTCCTCGTGACATTGCCTCTGTTCATATTTCACATTACCTTCGTACCTGTCAAACCTGTGATACTCTTCGCTTGGTCAGTTAGTGTTTTCTGCATCGATAGATATGATCCTCTACAGTATGTTTGTTTAAGTGCCCATCTACCGAACCTTATTTCCGCTGCTGTGTTTGGGATCATTTCAAAACATTCGCAAGAATTTTTGAATCTCCCATTCACCCCCCTCTGGTCGATATACTCTTGGTCCTAACAATTGGTATCAGAGCAGGTTCTCCCTGTCTTTGTTTATTAAAGGTCTAACAACCTTGGAGTTTTGAGTATGTCGTTTGCAGGTAGATCCTTGCACTCTGAAAGGTTTCCTATCTTCGATGGAAATGATTATGTCTACTGGAAAGAGCGAATGAAAATCAGACTTCAAGCCGTCAACATTGAACTTTGGCAGATTGTGGAAAATGGATATACTGTTCAGCACCCTGATGATCCTACCTCCGATGACAAAGCTAAAATGCGATTGAATGCTCAAGCAAAAGATATTATCTGTGACAGCATCTCAAAAGACATTTTCATTCGGTTTTGAAAGCTTGAATCGGCCAAGCAACTGTGGGATGCCATCAAGGTTGTTCATGAATAATCCATTGCCAGAACAGATCAACACACAGATATGCTTCGTGCCATGTTTGCAGGCTACAGGAGTCTTCGTAGGGAAAGTGCTATGGAACTCACCGATCGATTGACAAATATTGCTGAAAGACTTCATCAACGAGGAGTAACAGATATCACCGATAAAGATGTGGTCAACAAACTACTGAGTGCTCTTGATGCAACCTTCGATCCAATCGTGGCTGAAATCAAGCAAAGACCAGACTTTGAAGAACTTCACTATGTCGAGGTCATGACGTTGTTGTCTATTCATGAAGAAAAGATGGAACTTGAAAATGGGCATCAAGAATCTTCTTCGGAAAGCGAAGGGGAAATTCTTTCACACTATGGTAGCTCACAAGAAGAAGATATCGAGAATCAACACTCTATCACGCGAGAACTCGAAATGCTCATAGGAAGACTTGGTGATCTCAGAAGACAAAATCTGTGTCTCACAAATGATGACGAAGTTGACTTGCCTGAATCTTCAAGAAGATTATCTCCGAATGAAATTAAGTGCTTCAAATGCGAACAATTCGGCCACTACTTCACAGACTGTCCTTACTGCTGGGAGCAGGATGAAAACCCTAGCAGCAGATGGATTTATCTTCACTGCTCTGGATTCACTCGAGTAGATCGTCACACTAAGCTCACGAAGAAAAATGAATCTGACGTTTTTCCTTCAACGAGACCAATCACTGACGTGCAAACTAGAGCGACAATTGAATCTAATATGAGGAGAATATCGCAACTGACTAGAGTGTGTGCTGAAATGAATATGGAATCTGAAGATGAAACATCCGAATCAGAATCAGAAGACGAAGAGCTTTACAGAAGACAAGGAAGAAGCAATGCTTTCGTCGCTTATGAATCATCCGAGAAGTCTCTCGAATCAGACACTGATGATAATGCTTCAAGTGATGATGAACCAATCGCACTCTGTCTCATGGCAAAAACCTCAAAGGATCAGGTATCAGCAAAACATCGAAAATCAATGACTGAATATTCCTTTGAATACATTGCCTATGCTAAACTTGTTAAGATTGCAAAATCTCAACAAGATGAGCTGGAAAAACTTGAGATGAATCTCAGGAAAACCGAAGGATTACTGGTCGAAGAGATGGAGAAGAATCAAGAGTTGACTGAAAAGCACGATGCTTTTTCTTCAACGATTGATGATCTTTCCGAACGATATGATTCTCTTACAGTCGACTACGAGAATTTATCAGATGAACTCCTTAGCAGGAATCAAGAACTTGAGTCACTAAAAGAGTCTTATAACGTCCTTGCAAAAGAAAAGGCTTCTCTCTTCGCCAAGCAATCTGACAACCTTCCTGATGATTTTGTGCCTCCTTGCTCAAAATGCCTAGAACGTAGCAATGCTGATCCAAATGCTGAAATAACCAATGCTGCCATCGAGAATATTGCAACTACTTCGAATGATATTTCTAACCCCTCTTCCGAGGAATTTGTTGCTATCTCTGATGAAAATTGCAGGCTAAAGAACTTACTTGAGACGGGAATGCTGAAGAGCCTCAAAGGACATCAAACACTCTGTGATGTGCTCAAGAAGTCAATACTGCACAAAAATCCCCGAAAAGAAGGGTTGGGTTTCAAAAGGAAACTCAACGTTGATGGAACTTACTGGACTCCCGAGCAATATCCTCGTACTAGTTGGGTTCTTGCTAAAATCAAAACTCTCGAACCTGCACTCCTGTCTGGATATGATGCTCCCATTCCTGTTGCTTCTGACGAGTCAAATGACTCAAACTACAAACTTTTCAAACAACAGAATGGTAAGGTTTTCGCTCGGTATGTTGGGACTAACTGCAGGTCTGGCTCACCCAAGAAGCAAATCTGGGTGAAGAAGTGCACCATTGAAAATTTATCTGTCACTGCTAACCTGAATCTGCAGAGCAACTCTCCTCGAGGAAGTGACAATCACTCGCAGATTGACGATGCAACTTCCTCGAACGAATGTCGATTAAACTATCGACAAAAGGAGTACATGCGTATCTCCTCGAATCATTATGCTCATGTCTCTGGAAATAATTTCAATGCTTACTCATATGATTACTCTCGAGATGCATAGGTGAACTATGGAAATCAACGAAGGACTGTTCCTGCTCAGTCAAGACAAATGAGGTCTGCGCTGCCCACACAAGTGTGGGTTGCGAGAAAGAACTAACCCATCATGCAGTAATTCTATCTCAGGGATTCTTTTGGGCTATCTTATGCCCTGAGATCTATATTGTTGGTGTTGGTTCTTTGTGTTTATTTGTTCTCTATTTGTTGTTTGTTTTCGAGTTGCCGTGTTTGTGTTTCGTCCGATGAACAACTCACTCATAGCTCCTTGTTTGGTGTTTCTTCTCATTTGCCTGAGTGTTTTGTTTCGGACCCTCTTATCCCTCTATTCTTTCTCTTCTAAATCTATGCTGTCCGTCGTAAGCATGCAATTTGATCTGAAGAAGATCTCTCTCCGACGTCCTTGGTCGCGAAAGGAATCAACTTCGAACTTTTATCCACTTTTGGCATTTAGCCCTTCAAACCTTTAGACCTCCCGCGCAACTCCGGTGAAGTCTCGTCGCAGCTGATCACGCCGGTGCGGTAATACGTCCTCCCGCATTGCCGTAGTTGATCTGAGTTGCCAAGTTAGGGCACTTAGATCCGGAACTGCACCTCCCCATCTCTCTGTTCTTAGGGCAGTTCTTACCGATGCAATTTTCTTCGATTTATTTCATTGCGGTAGATCTTTAGGAATCACTAGGTTTTGACTGGTATGGTTTGTAGATCTCCCTCGTACTGGTTCTGCTCATCTAGGGTTCATGTGTAATTATCCGAAAGATTAGATAGCTATCAACCTGCCTAGAATTTGTCTGTGGCTAGCTTGTAAAATCTATCGATGATATCTTTCTATTTTACCATGTGTCCCTTGTTGGACTCCATCAAAATCATTTTTCATTCTAACCTTGCTATGCATGCTTTTGACCCTACCTTGCTTTTCCCTCGCGTCTTTTTCCTTTTCACAGGCTGGTCAAGTCACAGAATTCGCAAGAGTTTTCAGATTCTGACGAAGAATTGCCTCAGTTTCCTTCAAGGTCTGAACGAACAAGAATGATGGGAGGTGGTAAATCTTCGAAGCCACCCAAGGCCCCGAAGAAGAGACTAGAGTCTGAACCAGAAGAAGATTATGAGGAGATTCCCTCTGCTCACAGTCAGCCCGAGGATGAATTGGTCACAGACGCTCTAACCATCTTCTCCGATGGAAATCCGAAAAAGGGCGGTCATGGCAGAGAAAAGAACACCATTGCTGAGATGTCTGATCCTGACAGCTACAGAACTCCACCTGAGGGTGAATCAACGACAGATCGCAACAATAGGCTTCAAAGAATTCGCCGCCACTGGGCTGGCAAATGGTATAGATATGAAAATGTTCGCGAAAAGTATCAGATTTTGTTTGCCTTCACACCACCGTGGAATGACTGCATTGCCAAAAACTGCATTGGCCCTGATGACGAAAAAGTTAGACCACCACAACCGTCAAATGATCACCCCGACTCCCTCAAAACCATCGCTGATTTTCCCGATGAAGAGGCTAAGAGGGCGAAGGCCAAAGCCAAGCGTGAAGATAGAGAAGCTAAGAAAAACCAAGTTGAAGCGAAAAACGTCGCGCTGACCCAGCAAGACGTACAGAAGAAGACGAAGGAACGTGCATCAACTTCAAAGGAAAGAAAATCTGAGAAGTCTGTTTCCCCTCGCGCACCACGAAAGAAAACCCTCACCAAGAGAATCAAGAAAGCAGTTCCCGACTCGTCTGATGAGTCATCCAGAGAAGACACCCCTGATGAAATCCCATTATATGATCGTCCCGCCATTCTCAACAAGCCATCCATGACTCCCTCGCCAGTGAAAGCTTTGCCAATTCCAAGGAAATCACCCAGGCATGCACCCATTGCTTCCACAGAGAAACCTTCGGGTTCTGCGGCTCCGAGAACGTTATCAAGCACTACAGCGAAGAGAAAACTGCAGTCCGAAGAACAAGTTGATGTGGCTGCCATGAAAACAAGGGTCACTGTTCTTGCTCCCACAGAGGAACAAAAGTATGATTTCAATTTCATGATCGATGTGATTGACAGTGCTGCATATGATGCAAAAGCTGATGACGTGAGCGGTCTAGGACTGCCTGATGATGTCACCAAAATGGTGACGAAGCATTTCAGCGAGCTGAGGAAAATCTCCAAGAAACTGAATAAAGTTGTGAAAGACAAGCAAGCTGTCGAGAGAATGAGGAATGAGGCTAAGACTGAAGCCGAACGGAAAAAGATGAACAAAGAAATTGTTGAACTCACAAAGGCCCTTAGTGTCTTGCGAAACGAGAAAATTGAGTGGCACTCGCGATTGCGCATGGATGTGTCTCAGCTGTGTGACAGGAGAAACGACGAGATTGATCGTAAGGCAGAACTTGCTCGAAGAAGAGCTCAAGAGGAAAAACGTCAGAAGGCTGTGGCGAGAGTGAGCAAGCCGAAAGCAAACAAAGATCGTCGCCTTCAGAACATCGCTGCTGATCCCACTCCACTGGACTCCCATGTGCCCTTGCAGCAGGTTCCACCTTCTCCACCTCACGAGGATGAACCCACGCAGCAAGCTGCCACTGAGGAGATCATCATTCTTGCGCCAGAAGCCCAAGAGCAACATGAAGTTATTGATATATTCCTTGATAAGACTGATGTGGAAAATGCACCTCCTAAGCAGCAAACCCCGGCTGATGAGGTTGATGAAGAGATTGAAGTTGAGAAGGCAGATCCATCGCCACCAAGAACTGAGCAAGCAGAGCCCTCCGAACCTAATAAGGAGGAAAATGACAAGATTGGGGGAGAGCTAAATGCTTCCCGAGAGAAAACACCCCCCGGTCACATCATCTCGTGCCCCTACCCGGATGGATGTTGATCCTGCTCCTCTTATCACTGCACCACAGTTGGTAGAGGAAGAAAAATCTGATGAGCCGATGGCTTGAGAAGAAACTGTCCCACCAATCATGACTCAAGCGTCTAAGAAAGAGGTCGTCGTGTCTCCAGCCGAAGAAAGAGCAATGAAAGAAAAGGCCCTTGAGTCCGAAAGTCAAAAGGATGCCGAAGGAATTCCGGCGAGCAAGAGCAGCAGTCAGTCAAATTCCTCAAAGCCATCTGCACAAGAAAAATCGAAGAAGCTTCATGCCCCTCTCAAGCCTATTGAGGAAGGTGTGCCTGCGCCTGATGATGTTCGGACCCAATCCATGGCCGATGAAGAACCGCTGAGAAACCCACTGGAAACTTATCCTTTGTTTCCTGTTGATGATGGCCCAAATGGTCCAGCTTTCAATGAGCAGTTTCATCATACGAAACTTGCATTCTTTGGGACCAGCCCATATGAAGGAGAAAGAACTTCCATGTCACCGAGATTCTGGACAAAGGAACAAGCCGTGTATTATGCTCGCATTCTGTATGGCAAGAATCGCATCTTCAAGCATAAGATTCTGGATTTCGCTGATCTCGGAACTTTACCCTGCTTCCATCACACCATCGAGCAGATTGAACAAATCTTCCTGAAGAGTTTTCTTCGTTTCAATCATGGCTGGAACTGTGAAGTTATCCTTCAGTTCTATGCTACTCTTTATATCTCAGGAGATCTTACAAACAACAGTACTTGGATTCTCGAATGGATGACCGAGGAGGAAAAGATAAAATGCACGGCTGACCAGTTTGTGGCACTGTTGAATCTTCCTCAGTGCGAATTTGATGCCTCATGTGAACACAGACTGCACTTCTGGGAAGTATCTGAAGCTGAACTTCACATGCTGATGGACCCCAAACTCGTTGGAGATGAGTGTACCGAGGCAAATCCCAAGAATTTGGCCTATGAGAACAAAGTTCTGTTCTATATCCTCTGCAACTCTCTCACGCCAACAAACCGGCCCGAAACCATTCATGGTATCGTGGCAAATGCTATTCAAGCAATAGCTCATGGCATTCGGTTTCACATTCCAGATCTTCTCATTCGCAACTTGGCCTATGCAGCTGATAGCCCTCAAGTCTTGAAGCCATATGCACCATGGGTCATGTTCGCCATTGAGCAGCTTATCTTGAAAAAGTTCCTCTGCCCATATGTCCCGAAAGTTTTCATGCCACCCGTCGGAGACACTCTCCGAATTGTGAAGGATATTGGCAAAGGGAAGACACCTATTGATGCCACTGCTTCTGCCTCTGCTAGAGCTCCGAAGGTTAAGAAGGTCACAGTTGAAATTCCTCGTGAAGAAAATCCCTCTCTGTACGAGATTTGTCTTCGCACTCAACAAGCCCTGGAGAGTCACATCAAGCTCGATCGCAAAGAAAAGCTGGAAATGATGACTGAGATCAATTTGCTTCACAATTATGCTCGTCAAGCTCTGCTGTATGAGAAAGAACAGAAGAAGCGCTCGTGGACCCTTCTGCGCAAGCTTTATTCTCGCACTCAACTATCTGCCAAGGGTATCGAGAAAGACTATGATTATCTGGAGCTGTTTGAAGTTCCTCGTATTCGAAGGCAAACCCCAGTGCTTCCTCAGCGCTCCGCCTCCACCGACCTGCTGTTTGTTGAACCCGATGATGAACTTGAAGACACAGCAGGCACATTCATATACAAGCCAGATGCACCTCGCACTGCTACTCCCGAAGCTGATCCCGAAGCTCGTGTGTTGTCTCCAACTCCTGCTTCGGCCTCGACCATCGCTCGTTCTGCTTCACCGAACAACTCGAGTTCTGGGGATTCTTCGGACGAGTAGTTCCTCGCATGCATTCTCTTTCCTTTTTGACACTTGTTGACAAAAAGGGGGAGAAGAACATCGAGAGATAGAAAAGCGGGTTATTTGCAGGGTGTTTCCATTCGCCATTTGCTTTTCTTTCGAACAATTTGCTTTTGGTCGTTAACTTTTTGGTCGTGGAACTTAATCTCACCACTTGTGGTGATGGCATACTACGTCGTCATGTACCGTTAATAACCCCTGCAATGCTATATTTCCTATCGTTATTTGTTTGCAGGTGCTATCGAATGCTTACTTCCTTGCAAGGATTATCCTCGATACTTTTCTATCATGCAAGGGTTATTGAAACTTGCAACCGCATATATCTTACTCCTATGGTTATCTTTCGCTATCTAACGATGCAGGGGAAGAAAGGTCGTCTCTGAGCAGATTGCTCTGAATCGTTTTTCCTCGCATATTTCTATCGAATCATCCTTGTTGCAGGAAAACCTCGACTGAAACATATCCACTCCTAGCAATACACTTGTGACCCCTTTGCTCTGATTATTCCTCGAACATCTAAGTTGCAGGGAATCTATATCTCGTGTGGAATTAAACTGTGCTCTGAGAAAATCTTCATGGCGTATCCTTACCACAATGTTTTTGCTATCTAACTAATCTATTTCAAAGGTTGTGTATGGCAGGAAATACTTCAGACACCGTCGAGTGCATTGGATGAAACTACGAATAAGATCATCTGCCAATGTCACTCATACGAAGATTCACCTCGCTACCTTCAATATAATCTCCTATGCTCACTCCATTCAGAATGATGCATATCTTCAGGGGGAGCGTGTTTTATCTTCGTATTCATCTCTTGTCTCTCACCTTCCTTCACATTCCATTTCATTCTTTTATCTATCTTTCGATGTGTTCTGTTTTGTCAACAATCGTCCAAAAAGGGGGAGATTGTTGGTGCAATTCTTGCCCTCTTATGTTTTGGAGATTGTTGACAGAAACATGCATGGACTGATTTGTTTGCTAGTGCACACAGAGGGAAATAGTCCATGCAGTGCCGAAGAGAATGCTGTCTCAGGTGTACAGTTCGAGGAACTTCACCGAAGAACATCTACATCACTGATAAGAATGAGCTACATCCTTTGAAGACTTGTAGACGAGAAGAATGACGTGAAGGAGTTGACCCCTTGAAAATTTACTGCTGACGTGAAGCAATTGGTTCGGTGTTTCGGTCCGAAGAAATTTGACTGCAGCGATGGAAGACGAAGATTAACTGAAGACAGAGCATTCTTTTCATTGTTCTTCTTTCATTCATTCGAGTCATAGGACCTCTGTACTACTAAGAGGGGTATAGGTTCTCGAAGCTTAGATCTGCTGTGATGCTTAGCCCAAAACCTATGCGAGACTGAGAGAAATCTCTTTATGTTTCAAATGATTACCTGCCACCAGAAAACGTTGTTCTTCGGTGCTGCAGGAGATATCTTTCGAACTGAGGAGTTAGCATTACTTGCTCCGCACGTAATGTTACCGTTGTGCTCAATTCGGACCGTTGGACTCATGTCGTTCGGCCGTTGGCTGCTCCACATGTCCAATTTGGTCATTTCCCATCAGGGAAGGCTGCGGCTATAAATAGCCACCCGCTCCAACGTTGCCCGTTGGCTGCTCCGCTTGAGATTTCTGAGAAAATTGATTGAGCATCCCCTCTCCGAGAGATTTGAGTTTAAAATCCACCAAGAGAAAATCAAGAGCCAAAACTTAGACAGTGGTTGAGCATCACAGTAGTTCTGAGTTAGAGTTCTTGTACCTATTACTCTTGAGAGCTGCACACTCTCTAGACGGATAGGTGTCGGCTCGAGTGTCGAAGTGTAATTGTCTTCACCGAGCAAGATCTTCAGAAACCAAGAGTAATTGTGGTTCGCGAAGAAGTTTGTCGAAGGTTTGGAGATCGCCGACAAGTATCTACCACGAGTGAAATCAACTGGAGTCTGATCAGCTCCGAGTTGAAGGAGAATAGGGCGAAGAGAGTTTATCTTCTGTGTTAAATCACAACCCCTCCAGCCAGGACACCGTGCTATCAACTGTCGCTCGAATCAGCCTCAGAGTACACCAGCCCATCAGTCCCGGAATTACAATGTCAGGCCTCCTTCTTATGGTCGTGGCCAGGCTAAACATATTGACCTCGAAGAAGCTTAGAATGAGCCTGATACTGTGATGGGCACTCTTCTCGTTAACTCAGTGCCAGCTTCTGTTCTATTTAATTCAGGAGCATCTCATTCATTCATGTCAGAAGCATTTGCATTAGTGCATGACATCACGTTTGAAAAGATGAACCCTCCACTAGTTGTGAGCACCCCTGCGGGCCAATGTCGTACTAATATGGTTAGCCCTAATGTCACCATCGAAATTAAAGGATTGAAGTTCCTTATCTCTCCCATCGTCTTGAAGTCTTCCAACATAGACCTCATTAAAGGATTGAAGTTCCTGATTGGTTGAAAGCTCACATTGCTTCGATCAATTGTGCCACCAAAGTCGTCCAACTACCACACCCCTCCGATGAGATAGTGAACTACACCGCCCGAATTACCCGGAATGCCGAAGCTCAGATATATGCTCTGAATGCTTTGAACGCTTCACCTCTTGAGGGAATTGAGAACGTTCCAGTCGTTCGTGAATTTCAAGTTGTCTTTCTAGAAGAACTCCCAGGTGTACCACCTGCTAGGGTTGTCGAATTTGTTATCGACCTGAAACCAGGCACCACTCCTATTGCCAAGCGCCCATAGAAGATGCCGCCGCATGAACTCCTTGAACTTAAGGAGGAAATCGACAAGTCACTTAAAAAGGGTTTCATCCGCCCCGGTTCTTCTGCTTGGGGAGCACCTTCGCTCTTTGTTAAGAAGAAGGATGGAACAAATCGGTTGGTTCAAGATTAGCAACCTATCAACCAAGCAACAATTCAGAACAAGTATCCGCTTCCCAGAATCAACGATCTGTATGATCAACTTGCTGGTTCCTCAGTATTCTCTAAACTTGATTTGAGATTGGGATACCATCAGATACGGGTTCGTAAGGAGGATATTCCGAAGACAGCCTTCGTTACTCGCTATGGTTCTTACGAGTACACAGTCAAGTCCTTTGGCTTAACCAATGCTCCAGCAACATTCTCTCGACTGATGAACTACATCTTCATGGATTACCTCGACAAGTTCGTCGTATTTTATCTGGATGATATCCTTATATATTCGAAGAATGAAGAAGAACATGCCGAACATCTTCGGCTTGTACTAGAGAAGTTGCGCGAACATCAACTGTATGCCAAATACTCCAAGTGTGAGTTCTGGTTATCTGAAGTGACATATCTCAGCCACGTAATTTCCAAATATGGCATTGCTGTTAACCCAGAGCGAGTTCAAGCTATTCTTGAATGGACTCCTCTGAAGAATGTCAAGCAAGTCAGGAGTTTCCTCGGACTCGCCAGTTATTGACGCTGTTTTGTCGAGAACTTCTCCAAGATTGCCAAGCCTCTGACTGATCTCCTTCACAAAGGCGTTAAGTTTGAGTGGACAGACAAATGTCCGGAAAGTTTTCAAACACTAAAGGACAAGCTGACATCTGCACCAGTGCTTGCTCCTCCAGATTCTCGCAAGGACTTTGTGATCTACTGTGACGCGTCTCGTCAAGGATTAGGCTGTGTCCTAATGCAAGAGCGCAAGGTAATTGCTTATGGCTCTCGACAGTTGCGTCCTCATGAAGAGAACTATCCAACGCACGATCTCGAACTGGCAGCAGTTATTTATGCATTGAAGTTATGGCGACATTACCTACTTGGTAATCGTTGCGAGATCTACACGGATCATAAAAGTTTGAAATACTTATTCACTCAGCCATCTCTTAACCTCCGTCAGCAAAGATGGATGGAGGCCATTACAGACTATGATTTGGGTATTTCTTACACCCCTGGCAAGGCCAATGTAATGGCTGATGCTTTGAGCCGTAAATCCTACTGTTGTGAACTTGAGGTTCAACTACAGCAACCACTCCTGTATGAAGAGCTTCGAAAGCTGAACATCGAGATAGTACCTCAAGGATATCTAAATAACCTGGTAGTTGAACCAGATCTCGAGGACCTCATCAAGCATATACAGAAAGCTGACTCTGAGGTCGAGAAGATTAAGCGCGATCTCAAAAGGGGAAGGCCCACTTTCCTCACTATTGATGCTGATGGCACCTTGTTCTTCAAAAATCGCTTAGTGGTTCCTAGAAAGGACAACCTGGATCTGACCCCGCGTGTCATGAAAGAGGTGCATGATACCCCTCTTTCAATTCACCCTGGTAGTACCAAGATGTACCAAGACATTCGATAGAGATATTGGTGGCCTGATATGAAGCGAGACATTGCTCGTTATGTTGCTGAGTGTGACGTTTGCCGTCGCATTAAAGCAGAACACCAAAGACCTGTTGGAACTCTGCAACCACTTGCTATTCCTGAATGGAAATGGGACAAAGTGGAAATGGATTTCATTACTGGATTGCCGAGATCATGGAAGGGTCATAATGCTATTCTTGTCGTCATTGACCGATTCTCAAAGGTTGCTCACTTTCTGCTAGTCAAGGAGACAATTACTGCTATTCAGTTAGCGGACCTGTATGTTTCTAGAATTGTGTCACTCCACGGTGTTCCGTCGGAGATCAGTTCAGATCGTGACAGCCTCTTTACCTCAAGATTTTGGAACAGTTTCCAAGAAGCTATGGGAACTCATCTGTCCTTCAGCACCGCTTTTCACCCCCAGTCCCAGGGACAAGTTGAACGAGTCAACCAAGTGCTTGAAGATATGCTTCGAGCTTGTGTCATCTCATTCGGTAAGAAATGGGAGGAATCTCTCCCGTATGCTGAATTCTCTTACAACAATAGCTATCAAGCTAGGCTGAAGATGGCACCATTTGAAGTTCTTTATGGACGTAAGTGCCGAACTCCTCTGAATTGGTCAGAAACTGGGGAACGCTCACTCGTTGGACCGGACATTATCCAACAAGCTGAAGAACAAGTCCGCATTGTCCGTGAACATTTGAAAGCTGCTCAGTCTCGTCAGAAGAGCAACTATGATCGAAAACACCAGGTAATGGTCTATCAACCTGGCGAGCAAGCTTACCTTCATGTCACTCCGATGAAGGGCACTCATCGTTTCGGAATCAAGGGAAAGTTAGCTCCTCGTTACATCGGCCCATTCCGTATTCTCGCCAGGCGTGGAGAAGTGGCATATCAGTTGGAACTACCAACGAACCTTTCTCAGGTTCACGATGTTTTCCATGTCTCGCAACTCCGCCGCTGCTTCAAGATTCCGATCCGAGCAGTGGATCATGAAGTGCTGGAATTACAGGATGACCTGTCTTATAAGGAACGTCCGATCCGTATTCTTGATCAAGCTGAACGTCGAACCCGTCAGAAGGCAATCTAGTTCCTTAAAGTTCAGTGGTTGAATCATTCTGAAGATGAAGCCACTTGGGAACGCGAGGATCGTCTTCTCGAAGAATACCCCGACCTTTTTCCTTCTACCTCCTGCATTCTCGGGACGAGAATTTCTTTTGGAGGAGGAGAATTGTAACACCCCCTTGTAATATGCTATAGTGATCATCTTCTAATCATGCCAAGTCATCTTCATTTGCAGTGCTAAGTTATCATTTGTTCATATCTCATTTCAAATTCCACTTTAAACAAAAATTCGAAATGCAAGTCAAAATAAAAGTTGATCAAATATTAAAACAAAATAGTTCACAATATTGCAAATATTCCCAAAGCAATTATAAAAATAAAATCAACATTAATTGAGCTATTTAAATGACTCTAACATCATGAAACAGTACCAAAGCAACACTAATTAATCCATTTCATTTAATCCAAAATTCAAATGAAATCAATCTACCCCCAAACCTTTTTCTGGCAGTGCTAGATATTGCACTGTATTTATGTGGCTAAGTCACATATTTTACAAAAGTAAAATGGTGGCTAAACATTTTTTAAAAGAGAGAAATGAATAAATGGCAGAAAAAAGAAAAAGAAAAAGGGGCAAGGCCACTGTGCCACTGGGCCTAAGTGCTACAGTGTACAAAGGCCCAGCCCACAACGGCCTTCTCCTTCCTCTCTGTACAGAGGAAGGCAGAGCCATGGCCGTGGCCTCTGGCCAGCCGTCCACGCGCCGATGATCGCTCGTGTCGAGCATCCAGTGCATCCCCGACGCGGATAAGATCACCCCGAACCCCAGGAACAACCCTAACCCTCTCTGTTCTTCCTCCCTGCGCTGCTTTCTTCCCTGCAAGGCACTGCCGAGCCGCCATCGCCGCATCCTCGTCGTCGTCGCGGCCACCAGCCACCCCACGCCACACGGAGATGTCCAGGAGGACCGCTGTCGTCGTCCACGTCGGCTCCGTCCATCGGTTCGAGTAGGAGAGCTCCCTGCCGTCGCCATCGAGCTCTTCTTCGCACACGGCCGCCGCAACCCTTGCCATCGATCTCCACCACCGCGCCACCCTGGTCATCCCGAGCACGCCCCCGAGCTCCTCTGTGAGCTACTCCGTCTGCTCCCCCTCTTTCCCCCCTTCCTCCCCTCGCCGTAGACGCCGAGCGTCGCCTAGCCCTGGCCACGCGCGTCCGCAGCCGCCCGCGCGCCCACGGTCCTGCTACTGCTGCTGCGCGCCACCGCACTCGCCCGCGCTCACCCCGCGCCAGCCGCGCCCCTGGCCGCCCCTGCCTGTGCCCGGCCACGCCCTCGCTCGCCCCTGCGAGCTACCGCTGCCTGCTTCTGCTGTAGCTGCTGCTGCCGCCTTCCCCCGCGCGCTTCTGCTGCTGCTCACCATTGCTGCTCGCGCGCTGCTTCCAGCAACCCAACACAACAAACGGCGCGACGAACCGTGGCCGGAGACGAGCGCACGGTCGTCGCCGGCGCTCGCCCGCGCTGCTCTGCAGCAGCTGCTACAGTAACTGAATGTTACTGTAGCGCTTGCTAGCTTCTGCTGCTTCTACTTGACTAGCTCTCTGGACAGCAGCAAAAATGCAACAAGACAAGGGTTATCATAAATAAAAATGATGTGAACAGGTAGTACACTTGACAAGCTCCAAATTATTCCATTGGACCAAATTCAAATAAGGCATGGATTCAATCCTATGAAAATGACAAAAGGCTATGTTCTGTTAACTGAAAAACAGAAATACAGAAATACTGCAGTAGCTACCTTGGAGATGTAGACGAACTAGCTGCAGTAACTATTCATGCCATCAAAGGGCATGAATTGATAGTAATTTTGATGTAGAGTAAATCATCTATATGGTGTATTTCCATTAGAGCTATGGATCAATGGGAATCATCCAGCAAACTTTGTAAAAATTAACAGATCCTGGAATGAACATCAAGTAGCACTTTTCAAACAAAGATTTGAACAAGCAAATGGACACTAACATAGATGCACTTGATACTGTCATGTAGATCACAGAAAATTGATCAAGAATGATATAAGGCACAAAGCCATAGGATGAACAAAACACTAGCTATAGCCTCTGGAAAACAGCTAAGTGATGTTTAAAACTGAGGACCTAGCAGAATTCTAGAGGATTTCAGAAAATGATTAAAACTTTGAAAAATCATATAAATTAAACCGTAACTCGGATGAAAATAATTTATATATGAAAAATGATCAGAAAAATATGACGAACCCGAATATGCCCTCCACATACCTGTCACATGTCTCTAACATACCGAACGTTGAACATTTGCTACCGAAACCGTTAAATGAATAGTGTTCGGAGCTGGGAAAATATTCCCGGATATTTTCCCGCTCCGAGTAAAATACCTAGCACTGCATTAGAACACCCTAGCACAGCATGTTGACATGTCATGCATCTCTGTTGCATTTGTTGCCGTGTATTTATTGTTTCTTCCCCCTCCTTCTCTCCCGATAGACGCCGAGACCGCAGCCGACGCAGCTAGGTACGACTACGCCCCCGACGAGCAGCCTTCCGACGACCAGCCCCTCTCAGCAGAGCTTCGAGGCAAGCAAAACCTCCTTGATCATTAGATATCGCCTACTCTCCCTCTCTATTGCTTGCATTAGAATTGCTTATGTCGTTACTCCGATAGCTCCTATTCTGGTGCATAGCCTGTTTTTGTCGCCTGCTATTGGTACTCTACCTGCTGTCCCATGATGCTTAGTTAGCTATGCTATTGATCCATCTGTGGCCCTACACCCTTGTCCGTTTGCCACGCTTGTTATCGGGCCGTGATCACTCTGGGTGATGATCACGGGAATGTTTACAGTACTGCAATACATTAAATTGTTAAAGTCGGGCCGGCTCCAAGAGTGCCCGCGAGAGAATGATATTAAAGATGGGTCGGCTCCAAGAGCACCCACGAGCCGTGTATTATCAAGTCGGGGCGACAGGTATCCTGTTCGTCTTCGCGAGTTTGTAAATACGACTAACGGATTTGGGTATTTGATCTGAGTAGGCCGCTGGCCTTAAACGCTCTACCACCACGCGGGATAATGGTTTATGGGGCCCTCGGCGCCGTATGTATCAGCCAAAAGCTTTGTCAGACATCCAGTTCAGCATTGTGGCCGGGTCGGGCCGGCGCCATCCAGGACAGAGGTGGTGCCTGGGTCCACCCTGCACACAATGACCTGGAGTGCATAGGGCGTTGGCCCAAGACCCCTGAGCACTTAGGATGTAGACCGGCGGGGACCTCTCTGCTGAGCTCTAGGTAGGGCTGCGGTGTGTCGATCAGCCGAGGCCGGGCATGACCTGGAAAAGTGTGTCCGGCCAGAGTTAATTGAGCGTGTTGGGTAACAGTAGTGCACCCCTGCAGGGAAGTGATTTATTCGAATAGCTATGTCCACGGTAACAGGACGCTTGGAATTGTATCCTGATCTGCTACAACTATGAATGAATACGGTTACAATGATAAACTGTTACTACTGCTCTCGGGATCGCTTTCTCGCAGGGAGTCGAGAAAGGATCTCAGGGCGCTGCTACTATATAACCTCTATTAGATGTTACTGTGTTCTACTCTCTTCTGATGCTGTAAGATTGCTTCAAGATGCTAGTCTTCGATAGGCTAGGCTTCTCCCCCTCCATTCTGGCACTCTGCAGTATAGTCCACAGATACAGCCCCTTCCTTTGATACCAATGCATAATTAGTATAGTTCTGATGTCAGTCTTGCGAGTACTTTGGATGAGTACTCACGGTTGCTTTGCTACTTCTTTTCCCCATACCTGCTTGCCGAAATCAGACGATGGAGTCCCGAAGCCAGACGCCACCACAGGAGCTTACTAGCAAGAGATCCCCGGAGGCACCTACTACTACGTCGAGCCCGCCGGCCAGGAGTAGTTTGGAGGCCCTAGGCAGGAGGCCTTCGCCTTTTCGATCAGTGTCACTGTTATCCTAGCCTTCTTAAGGCACCCTTGTTTAACTTTTGTAACACCCCGATTTTTGGCCCTTTCTTTTTCTTTTGGTTTTCTTCGAATTTTTTATCTGGAGTTATTTTTCCGTGGCTATGTGGTCTTGAAACCTGGGAAAATCTTCTCTCCTGCCACTTCCTAGTGGCTTGTCATTCTCAAATCTATCCCAAGGCCATGTCATTTCCATCTGAGCCCAACCCCAATATTTATTTCTTGGGAATATTCCTTTTTCTATTAAAGGAATAACCATGTTTGCCCTAGGTTGTGAAGCAACCTATATTTCTACCATTCCCAAAATTCCCACAAAATTCTCATAAATTCTTTGGATCATATCTTCCACCAATATGTCAAAATCCATCCTTGCCTAGTTCAAAAATATTTCAGGAATATTCATATTCCATTCTGTCCAGATTGGCACTTTGTGAAGGAAGTGCTATTTATATTTTCTTGATTGCCCTCAAAAATTTTGGGCACTCTTTCCTATCCAAATTATTGCCACATGCCAAAATTCAGCTTCATTTTCCTAGTAAATCTTCCTCAGCAAATTCCCAAAGTTTCTGACCAGAGAGAAGCTTTGTGAAGGAAGTACTAGCTAGGCTTACGAAAATGAGTTGAAATTTTTGGAGATCATTTATATGATGAAATAATGACTCTCCACCAAATTTCATACCCATCCAACAATCTATGTGAGCACACCATCCAATCTTGGTTTCTGGTCACAATTTTAGTTTGTGAAGCAACTATATTTTATATTGCTTCAAAAATTCTGCAATTAATCCAGGACCTAAATATCCATAAATAATCTGAGCATGACAAAACTCATCTTATTTTTCCAATCCATTTACTCCACAAAATTCCCCCAATTTTCTGTCCAGTGTGGAGCATTGTGAAGGAAGTACCATTTATGCTTATCCAAATGGGATGAAATTTTTATGGTATCCTCATATGCCAATATAATCATACTCCTCCAATTTTCATCTAAATCCAAGCATCTAGGTGAGTGCTACTTCCTGATCTAGCTTCTGGACCAGATTTGGCAGTTGTAAAGCAATTGTGTTAAATATTGGTCCAAATCCCTTCAAAATTCACAGGATCATAGTCCTTCCTACCATAAACCTCTGAGACATTCTGGTTTGCTCTTAACCTAGCCCATTTGATCACTACTTCCTGCTTAAGTTTGCAACAGCAAAGTTCAGTCGACCTCTCCCATCCACCTACAGTGCCTTTCTTCGATCTATCACCTCAGGTAGGACCCACTTAGGAGAGACAACACGCTAGACATCGTTTGGTTGGCCAGAGTGCACCGCATGCGCCTGTGCACGCGGTGACCACGCGGTCTGGCACGCCGAAAGTGTGCTCTGGCCGTCGGGGCCCTTTGCCGCCGTCCAAACCACGCCGTATCGCCACCGCACCATGTCCTCTGAGTTGCTCCCACTCTCCTGCGTCCGCGTGTACTCTCTGGACCCCTCCCCCTCTCCTCTTTCCTCTCCGGCGAGCACGCCATCCCGGGATGCCCGCGGCCGTCGTCGCTTAGCCCTTGTCCTCTTCCTCCCCGCAGCATTTCAGCACCGAGTGAACCTCCCCTGGACCTCTCTCCCCCTCCGCGCGTGCACGCGTGCACGCGGTCGTGCCAGAGAGCATCAACCGCAAGCTCCCGTCGGCTTCTGGCGAAGGCATCCCCGTCCGGCTATATATAGCCCACCCTAAGGCCTCCCGAGCTCATCAGCCTCCTCACCGCTCTCCTCTAGCCCTCCCCAACCAGTCAAATGAGCTCCGGAGCCCCTCTTCGCTCCGCATGGCCGCCATGGCCGCTGCTCGGCCTCGCTCAAATTCGAGCAGTGCCAGCCCTCCCTCCTCCTTCTGACCACACCAGCCTCTTCCCCGAGCTCCAGTGATCCTCCCCACATATTCTTTTCGTTCCCGGAGTGCCCATGGCCTCGCCCCCAAATCCGGCCGCCGCCCTGTCCACGGCCACCGCGAGCCGCCGTGGCTCCAGCCCTCCTCGGCGTCCATACGGTGCGGGGACGGATGTGGCCCGCTCTCCCGAGCTCGCCGGTGTCCTCACCTCGGCCGGAGATGGCCCGAGTCGCCGGGACGGCCGCCGGCGTTGAGCTCCTCCTCTGTCCCGCGAGCGAGAGCGAGGTTGAAGACGGCGACCAGTTCGGGCGGGCCCCACCACCCAGCGACCCCACCAGTCAGCCGCATGAAGAGTCAACCCCGGGCCCGCGCCGATCTAAATGAAGACGTATTCTCCAGAATACGTTTTCGCTTAATAAAAGCGTATTCTGTCACGGCTGCGGGAGAAAGTGCGCTTTCACTTTCTGAAAGCGTATTCGGCAAAGTACGCCTTCTGTTTTAACCGCCGGCCGAAATCTCTAAATAGCGGACGTTCGTCCGTTAAGACCAGAAAAGAACAGATTTTTATTCTTTTTCTGCCTAACGAACGAACGGCCGTAACTTCACGACCGTAACTCCGAATCAGGTGATTCCAAAGCCCACGATCTCAGTTCGTCGAGCCCGTTCCGATGGTATCATTTTCATGTGGTTGTCACACTGTGAAAATGACCATTTTGCCCTTGCCCTTAAAACAGCTCCGCCGAGAGGGAAACTTTTCCGGCGATTCTTTCTGCGAGTTCATCGCACTTCTTCCCGGCAATTCCTCCATTCCCAAGCAAGCCACGACAGCCACTTGCATGATGGCCTTGCAGTAGCCATGGTTTTCACTTGAATATTTAAATAAATGTTTGCTCATTTAATTATTTTGTGAATATTATATGCTTGTGAATCCATACTCGTTCTTATGCCTTGTTCATTTGCATCTAGTAAGTTAAATGATTATTTGCTAGTATTATTATTATCATGTTAGTTCTTAGATTTATTTTCTGATGCTAGTAATAATGCTATGCTCATTTGAAAAGTTAGGGTTGTTATGAAAATACTTGTTATATTCTTGATCGTCATTATGCCATGCTCATTTGTATTCCGTAGACTTCATGATTTATCATTGTTGATACTAGGTTGTTAAATGGTTATGTTGTCCATCCATGGTTGCACTGATAGCATGCTCATCTGCATTGTTATTTCATCATGCTATATTACTGTGACTCGGCTCATCACCATTCAAGTTGAATCTGACATTAATCGAACTTGACCAAATCTCTTGGCTGAGTCATGGTGCCACCGAATCGAGCTAACCAGTGCAGCCACACTTGCCTGGATGGGGAGGCCCTAATGCGGTCTATTGTCATGCCTCTCGCCGGAACCTCCAACTAGGGAAGGTTATGGGTGTGCGCTACCCTGATCAGGTAGGCGACCATAAGCCTTGAGTGTCCGAGTTGTAAGGATATCCGAGGTCCCCGTTTGGGACAATGTTATGTTTTGGGCCATGACGATGGCAGCCACAAAGGTGGCGGATGTCACGAGTTGGCATCAGGGGCAACCCAGGACATAGCCCAAAAGGGAGTTTGTCGGGAGTGGCCGGGAGAGTGTCATGCAATAGATTGGTTTTGTCGGAACGTCGTTGGTCCACCCGAATGGGAGCATGAGGCCATGAGTTCCATAGTGTGGGTACAGTGTACTAACCTCTGCAGAGTGTATAATCTATCGATAGCCGCGTCCTCGGTCATGGACACAGTTCGTAGTAGGTCACACTGTGGGTCAACAGAAATAATAACCTGAATAATAACAACCCCGGTTCTACGGGAAAAGAAGTTGATTGATCTTTATGTGATCATGAGAGGATCACGATGGTATCGTGGATACCGATGTTGATTGATTATGAGGTGATCGTGTGATGATCACGATGGTAAGTTTATGGTTACGAGATAACCTCCGAGTAGAGTAAGTTGGTCCATGAGACCTTAAACCTCGACCCCCCCCCCTTGCATGCTAGTGCTAGTATCATCGTGTTCATATCATGAATTATATGTACATGCCATGCTCATGTTGTTGCCATGCTCATGTTGTTGCCATGCTCATGTTGTTGCCATGCTCATGTTGTTGCCATGCTCATGCTGTTGCCATGCTCATGTTGTTGCCATGCTCATGTTGTTCTAGTAGTATCATGTTCATCATTGATGATTAACCTGTAAATGCCATGCTGTTGCATGTCTTGATTGCTTTGGTTGCTGTGAGCTTGCGAGTACATTCAAAGTACTCACCTGGCGTGTCATGCCAGATTGCAGGTGATGCCGTGATTGCTTGTTTGTCGAGGACCCCGAGGTTGCGCTCTAGGATACGTCCCAGCCAGAGTCCCTGCGGAGTGGAGTTCACCACCGTTGTCGCTGTTCCGCTGCTAGAGTTTATTCCGCTATGAGATGTTCCGTTGCTAGCATAGAGCTATCTGAGCAGGCGAACTGTTCGCCGTGCCCCTGTAACCTTTGTGCCTTCAGAACCCTTGTACCCGTTATATTTGTAATAAAGAGCTGATTTGTTCTATGCCAAGCAGTGCCGTATTCCAGAAGACTTGATCTCTGGGCTGGAATACGGGGTGTTCCGGTCTCTCTGAGCCGGGGTGCCACAAGGCTTGGTATCAGAGCAGGTCTGGCTATAGGACGCCCTAGTCAGCGCGAGTGTTAGAAACCGGTAGTTCAGAGTCTAGCCTGTTTGCTGCATTTGATTGCTGCATTTGTTTGCTGCATAGCATGCATATAGACTTATTATCTTGTCACTAACGGTTGATCTTGTGAGTGTAGGTGGTATCGATTTCGATCCACTACCTGCACCCTCCTGTTTAGCATTCTTGCTCGTTGGTGTTTGGTGTCATCTCTGTCCCAGCGGAGTGATGCCGAGGTACCTAGTGGTGTCGATCACTTGCCAGATTGATGCACAGGTATCACACCATTATGTTATCTTCAGCCACACCTATTATTTCGGTGGTATACATGTTTCTACCCTGGATCTTGCCATCCAACTCGCCGTTTTGGCAACCCTTACTGGTCTTTGTTATCAGGAAAGGGCAATGCCAGCAAACCCGGTCTTCCACCACTACTCTATCACCCATTCTCTGGACAAGTACGGTTCCCTTCCATACGCTTGATGATGATGTGGTCGTGACATCCGTGTCTCGCTACATGATCACCAAGTCCGTCCTCACCGCTAAGCCCGTCTAGATGCAACCGGTGCTGAGCCAGCGCTTGGTGTAGCTCCGTTTACACCAATCCCTCCACACACTGGTCCACTTTCGTGCACACCGCCACAACATATTAGATCGTAGTACCGGAGTTTCCTCGAGGATTGTGTGCTTAAGTAGGCATGCATAGTGAGGTGAATAGCTGTGAAATGTGATGTTGCTTGTATGTCATCTTAATGCTGTGTGTGCTTTTGTTTTAGTCGTTTCTTTTGCTTCTTTCTTTGGGCCCTCGGTGTTACCTTATTTCCCCTTATGAAAGTTGCTCATCAACCGACACCGGACTCGAGGAATCAGTGAAGAGTTCAAATATTTTGAAGCGCAGCTAAACAGTATGGAATTATCAGTGGACTGTATTATATGGAGAATATTCGGTTTGAATACAAATGATATTCTGGAATGACTATCAACATCAAGACTGCCTCAGTCTGCAACCATCACCATCGTAATGATTAAATCAGCCGGAAGACAAGTGGTGTGCAAGACCAACAGTATATTATCAGTCAAAGGAGTATCAAGGGTATATATATATGGCATTCAGTCCGCATATCACAGAGAGAAGCTTCTGGTGTAAGCAACTCAGTCTTCCTCCACACGCTGCCAGAGAAGCTTACGATGCAAGGTTCCGCAGTCTTCCTCAGTACGATATGTGGATGACTTCCAATATAAGATACTCAGTCTTCTTCGGTAAGCTACCGCAGAAAGCTTCTGGCATAAGTCACAAAATCTTCCTCGGTAAGCAACCAGAGAAGAAGCTTCTGAAGTACGATACCCAGTCTTCTTCAGCACGCTATCCCGGTAAAAGCTTCGGACGTAAGCTATTCAGTCTTCCTCAGGACGCTACTCTCGATAGCTTTCAACACAAGCTATCCAGCCTTCGTCAGTACGACACTATCAACAGTCATCATCATCGTGGATACAATATATTATACAGTGAGTGGACAACATGTGGCAGTACATCTCAAGAGTCAATCCCACAATAGTTTGTCAGAAGCAAGAATCAGCCAACACACAAGTGGCTGCCTTGGAAATCAAATGCTCAGATACACATGCTTCCATATATAGTGAGAACATGCTGTCAAGGTCATGCAAGTCACTCGTACGATGATGCAAGCACGGTGAGAATCTGACAACCACAGGAAGAGGAAGAAAGCTAGTATACACCTCAGTGTGATGCAATGTCTGACAAGCTATGAAGCAAGACAATGTGGGGACAACAATCTTGACAGTGGAAATCAAGGCTAGCTTCCTTACACCCAATGAAGTGATATCATTAACCTCTGTCACTGTCATGTATGATTGCCCACAGCAGTGAGCTTTGTCCAAGTAACTGTGAACCTGGCATATGATCATGATGAACCCTTGCTTACCTTTCCTGGTAACGGCACCACGCCTGTGTTCTGAGCTATTTTCGGCCGTTCAGGGTGGATGCCGCCTTTATATTTCTCTTTTCAACAACTGACCCGTGTTCTGAGCTGCTTTTCGGCCGTCTCGGGCAGCTGTTGAGTTTCTTTTTGTAACAGTGGCCCTATGCTCTGAGCTGTTCTTCGGCCGTCTTAGGGAACTGCTACATTCTTCTTATCAACACTGCATCATGCTCTGAGCTGCTTTTTAGCCGTCGTGAGCCATGGTTGAGTTATGTCGGTAATGTCCCAGATCTGAGTTGTAAAGACCGTTCTGGTGGCTACTGATTTATTTGCTGATTTCATGCAAAGGTTCGGATGATCATTGCCATAAAGTTAAAGCTCGAGAGATGATAAACTTGCCAGTTAAATGGTGCTGCACTGCCTGAGGATAAGGATAAGGTATGACTGCCAGAATATTGCACCTGACAGCACCTATGGTCACACGAAGAATTAAAGATATTTATGGCCAAGCTCTTTCAGCAAAGGATTCAGAAAAAGAGAAATAATGAAGGAGCTAGACCGGCAATACGGGTATGATAATCAGTGCAGGAACAACACGGTACGGATACCCAAGACAGTATGATTCCGTATTAATCATCAGGAACACACACCCAAGGGGCCTACTCTGTTTGTAAGGACCTCATATCAAGGTGACAGTCGAATCATCGGTACGGATTCGAGACAGTGGAGCCAGCCAAGGTAATTCAGAACTACCTTCAAGCAGTCAGACTCTGCCAAAAGAACGGCTATGATTCTCAGCATTGTTTTGATCCCGGAGGACATTCATCTAGTAACCCGATGCAAGGAGTAAATGTGTTGTGCCCATCGAGGAAATTTATGCACAACTTCATTGATACTATCGGTGCTGGATAAAAGAATGTCACGTCCATCACTCCCGGACTTATGGAAATCCCGGTCATGATAATATCAGACAAGCCAGCAGACATAAAAGAATTGAAGTTAGAGCACGGATGAACATATGAACGAAGACCTGTCAGAATGTGGGGTATGGTGAAGCAAACCACCCCAGAGCAAGGCAGTCCGTCAGATGAAATTCAGTGGGAACATCATATGAAGGAAAAAAGATACCCGAGTTGGAAATGGTTTCCTTAAGTCAGAATATTCATACTTGTTCCTTGAGCAACCAAATCTCGAGGACGAGATTTATCATAAGGGGGGTAGGTTTGTAACACCCCGATTTTTGGCCCTTTCTTTTTCTTTTGGTTTTCTTCGAATTTTTTATCTGGAGTTCTTTTTCCGTGGCTATGTGGTCTTGAAACCTGGAAAAATCTTCTCTCCTGCCACTTCCTAGTGGCTTGTCATTCTCAAATCTATCCCAAGGCCATGCTCATGTTGTTCTAGTAGTATCATGTTCATCATTGATGATTAACCTGTAAATGCCATGTTGTTGCATGTCTTGATTGCTTTGGTTTCTGTGAGCTTGCGAGTACATTCAAAGTACTCACCTGGCGTGTCATGCCAGATTGCAGGTGATGCCGTGATTGCTAGTTTGTCGAGGACCCCGAGGTTGCGCTCTAGGATACGTCCCAGCCAGAGAACCTGCGGAGTGGAGTTCACCACCGTTGTCGCTGTTCCGCTGCTAGAGTTTATTCCGCTATGAGATGTTCCGTTGCTAGCATAGAGCTATCTGAGCAGGCGAACTGTTCGCCATGCCCCTGTAACCTTTGTGCCTTCAGAACCCTTGTACCCGTTATATTTGTAATAAAGAGCTGATTTGTTCTATGCCAAGCAGTGCCGTATTCCAGAAGATTTGATCTCTAGGCTGGAATACGGGGTGTTCCGGTCTCTCTGAGCCGGGGTGCCACAACTTTGTGTCTGTACTCAGATACTGTTGTTGCTTCCGCTAACGCTTGTTCTCGAGCTTTTGTATTCGAGCCCTCAAGGCCCCTAGCTTGTAATATAAAGCTTGTATTATTTTATTTTGTGTCCAGAGTTGTGTTGTGATATCTTCCCGTGAGTCCTTAGGCTTGATCGTGTGCATTGCGTGTATGATTAGTGCATGATTAAGTCGGGGGCGTCACAAGTTGGTATCAGAGCCGACTGCCTGTAGGAACCCCTTTCCAACTCCTTGGCCGAAGTTGAGTCTAGTCTCCAAAAACTGTTTTACTAACATGGCTGTGTGGCTTACGGGCCCACGTCGCCAATGAATGGGATTAGGATCTTTTATTCCTCTTCCTTACTCTCGGACTCTACTCTCTCTTCTATTCGGGTTAACGATTTTTACTGACTCTAACATTAGGTTCTCGTGATCACATCCACCCGGAGTTCTGAATTAACCCCCCTTTTCTTCAAGATGAGGGCCAGGTTCTGCTGCACAATGCCCACGGACCGCAGGATCCTTTTATCGAGGACACCCTGCGTTGTTCCTTGCAGATTCCTCGCCCCAGTGGTTTCCTCCGATGTTGGTGTAGCCTTTGCTATGTCTCGTTGTTGTATCTCTCCACCGTCTAGTTGTCTAGCTGCGAGTGTTTCCAAGCTCGTACTATCTCTTTGAATCCAACTCTGTGCATGGATCTGTTTGTCTTTAATGACTACTAATATGTATCTAATGCACTCTTTGTTCATTACTCATGTTGCATCATGATTAGCCTCATTTAATGTAGTTGTTCTTGCTAAACTGCCCTTGTTGTTTTGGCAGCATGGCGGACGATCCTCCGCCTCCACCCTATATTGCCGCAATGATGCAGCAGTTTGAATTGAACCATCAGCTCAACGAGAGTCTGGTAAATCATTTGGAACGCAACAATGCTCGTCAGAAGCCTGGCCCGATATCACTTCAAGATTTCGTGCGCCTCAACCCGTCTGTTTATCGCAACTCCATCAATCCTATGGATGCTGATGATTGGCTTCGTGACATCCTGTTTGAGATGGAGTCAGCTAAGGTTGCCCCTGACAGTTACGTCACCTTTGCGGCATTTCACCTGAAGGGTCCAGCTGCTCAATGGTGGGAAAGCCACAGGCGTATGCTGCCTGCTGGAACTGTAACCACTTGGCAGGAATTTCAGTTAGCCTTCCCTGCACGACACATTCCTCAAGGTCTGATCGACTAGAAGAAGAAGGAGTTCCGCAAACTCACTCAGGACAAAATGTCTATGGATGAATATCAGAGGAAATTTCTCGACTTATCCCGCTATACTGAGGATGACGTCTGCGCTAACGCTCGCAAGCAGGAGAAATTCTGTGAAGGACTGCGTCCCGATATTAAGATCGCACTTGTTGCCCATGATTGCGCGGATTTTGCGACGCTTGTCAGCCAAGCTTTCCGGGCTGAAACGGGTCTGACTGAGTACCAGGAATCGCTCAAGCGTACTCATGATGTTGGCTCATCCTCGGGTCAGCCTGCTCAGAAGCGCAGAGTGTGGATTCCACATAATGTTCATCATTGACCTGCCCCTGCACCGAGGCCTTCTTATGTTGCACCTCGTCTGCCTCTGTTGGTGCAATTCTTGCCCTCTTATGTTTTGGAGATTGTTGACAGAAACAGGCATGGACTGATTTGTTTGCTAGTGCACACAGAGAGAAATAGTCCATGCAGTGCTGAAGAGAATGTTGTCTCAGGTGTACAGTTCGAGGAACTTCACCGAAGAACATCTGCATCACTGAGAAGAATGAGCTACATCCTTTGAAGACTTGTAGCCGAGAAGAATGACGTGAAGGAGTTGACCCCTCGAAAATTTACTGCTGATGTGAAGCAATTGGTTCGGTGTTTCGGTCCGAAGAAATTTGACTGCAGCGATGGAAGACGAAGATGAACTGAAGATGGAGCATTCTTTTCGTTGTTCTTCTTTCATTCATTTGAGTCATAGGACCTCCGTACTATTAAGAGGGGTATAGGTTCTCGAAGCTTAGATCCGTTGTGATGCTTAGCCCAAAACCTATGCGAGACTGAGAGAAATCTCTTTATGTTTCGAATGATTACCTGCCAGCAGAAGACGTTGTTCTTCAGTGCTGCAGGAGATATCTTTCGAACTGAGGAGTTAGCATTACTTGCTCCGCACGTAATGTTACCGTTATGCTCAATTCCGACCGTTGGACTCGTGTCGTTCGGCCGTTGGCTGTTCCACATGTCCAATTTGGTCATTTCCCATCAGGGAAGGCTGCGGCTATAAATAGCCACCCCGCTCCAACGTTGCCCGTTGGCTGCTCCCCTTAAGATTTCTGAGAAGATTGATTGAGCATCCCCTCTCCGAGAGATTTGAGTTTAAAATCCACCGAGAGAAAAATCAAGAGCCAAAACTTAGACAGTGGTTGAGCATCACAGTAGTTCTGAGTTAGAGTTCTTGTACCTATTACTCTTGAGAGCCGCACACTCTCTAGACGGATAGGTGTCGGTTCGAGTGTCGAAGAGTAATTGTCTTCACCGAGCAAGATCTTCAGCAACCAAGAGTAATTGTGGTTCGCGAAGAAGTCTGTCGAAGGTTTGGAGATCGCCGACAAGTATCTACCACGAGTGAAATCAACTGGAGTCTGATCAGCTCCGAGTTGAAGCAGAATAGGGCGAAGAGAGTTTATCTTCTGTGTTAAATCACAACCCCTCCAACCAGACGTAGTCCTTTGGCAGAAGGGCGAACTGGTCTCCCAAATTCATCTGTCGCCAACGAGCACCACTGGTTCATTCTACTTTACTGCATTTCCTTCAGCAGTTTACATTCGTGCTCTGTGTCGATAGATTTATCTGATCTGTCATAGCTTGTTACTTTTCTGTCGCATTCATATCATTCATTCCCATCATCCTCGTCTCATTTGTTTTCATTCGTCTGCATGTCAGCATAATTTCATACAGCACGATATCCATTCACCTCGTTGTCATTTCCCGTGTGTTTTCCATCGCAGCTTACATCTAGTTTTTCCTAGTGACATTGCCTCTGTTCACATTTCACATTACCTTCATACCTGTCAAACCTGTGATACTCTTCGGTTGGTCAGTTAGTGTTTTCTGCATCGATAGATATGATCCTCTACAGTATGTTTGTTTAAGTGCTTATCTACCGAACCTTATTTCCGCTGCTGTGTTTGGGATCATTTCAAAACATTTGCAAGAATTTTTGAATCTCCCATTCACCCCCCCTCTGGTCGATATACTCTCGGTCCTAACAATTGGTATCAGAGCAGGTTCTCCCTGTCTCTGTTTATTAAAGGTCTAACAACCTTG
This sequence comes from Elymus sibiricus, assembly GCA_039707655.1. Taxonomy (NCBI): domain Eukaryota; kingdom Viridiplantae; phylum Streptophyta; class Magnoliopsida; order Poales; family Poaceae; genus Elymus; species Elymus sibiricus. The sequence continues at coordinate 299,536,371 of CM077668.1, forward strand.
GAGTTTTGAGTATGTCGTTTGCAGGTAGATCCTCGAACTCTAAAAGGTTTCCTATCTTCGATGGAAATGATTATGTCTACTGGAAAGAGCGAATGAAAATCAGACTTCAAGCCGTCAACATTGAACTTTGGCAGATTGTGGAAAATGGATATACTGTTCAGCACCCTGATGATCCTACCTCCGATGACAAAGCTAAAATGCGATTGAATGCTCAAGCAAAGATATTATCTGTGACAGCATCTCAAAAGACATTTTCATTCGGTTCCAAAAGCTTGAATCGGCCAAGCAACTGTGGGATGCCATCAAGGTTGTTCATGAAGAATCTATTGCCAGAACAGATCAACACACAGATATGCTTCATGCCATTGTTGCAGGCTTCAGGAGTCTTCGTAGGGAAAGTGCTATGGAACTCACCAATCGATTGACAAATATTGCTGAAAGACTTCATCAACGAGGAGTAACAGATATCACCGATAGAGATGTGGTCAACAAACTACTGAGTGCTCTTGATGCAACCTTCGATCCAATCGTGGCTGAAATCAAGCAAAGACCAGACTTTGAAGAACTTCACTATGTCGAGGTCATGAAGCTGTTGTCTATTCATGAAGAAAAGATGGAACTTGAAAATGGGCATCAAGAATCTTCTTCGGAAAGCGAAGGGGAAATTCTTTCACACTATGGCAGCTCACAAGAAGAAGATATCGAGAATCAACACTCTATCACACGAGAACTCGAAATGCTCACAGGAAGACTTGGTGATCTCAGAAGACAAAATCTGTGTCTCACAAATGATGATGAAGTTGACTTGCCTGAATCTTCAAGAAGATTACCTCCGAATGAAATTAAGTGCTTCAAATGCAAACAATTCGGCCACTACTTCACAGACTGTCCTTACTGCTGGGAGCAGGATGAAAAACCTAGCAGCAGATGGATTTATCTTCACTGCTCTAGATTCACTCGAGTAGATCGTCACACTAAGCTCACGAAGAAAAATGAATCTGACGTTTTTCCTTCAACGAGACCAATCACTGACGTGCAAACTAGCGCGACCATTGAATCTAATATGAGGAGAATATCGCAGCTGACTAGAGTGTGTGCTGAAATGAATATGGAATCTGAAGATGAAACATCCGAATCAGAATCAGAAGACGAAGAGCTTTACAGAAGACAAGGAAGAAGCAATGCTTTCGTCGCTTATGAATCATCCGAGAAGTCTCTCAAATCAGACACTGATGATAATGCTTCAAGTGATGATGAACCAATCGCACTCTGTCTCATGGCAAAAACCTCAAAGGATCAGGTATCAGCAAAACACCAAAAATCAATGACTCAATATTCCTCTGAATACATTGCCTATGCTAAACTTTTTAAGATTGCAAAATCTCAACAAGATGAGCTGGAAAAACTTGAGATGAATCTCAGGAAAACCGAAGGATTACTGGTCGAAGAGATGGAGAAGAATCAAGAATTGACTGAAAAGCACGATGCTTTTTCTTCAACGATTGATGATCTTTCCGAACGATATTATTCTCTTACAGTCGACTACGAGAATTTATCAGATGAACTCCTTAGCAGGAATCAAGAACTCGAGTCACTGAAAGAGTCTTATAACGTCCTTGCAAAAGAAAAGGCTTCTCTCTTCGCCAAGCAATCTGACAACCTTCCTGATGATTTTGTGCCTCCTTGCTCAAAATGCCTAGAACGTAGCAATGCTGATCCAAATGCTGAAATAACCAATGCTGCCATCGAGAATATTGGAACTACTTCGAATGATATTTCTAACCCCTCTTCCGAGGAATTTGTTGCTATCTCTGATGAAAATTGCAGGCTAAAGAACTTACTTGAGACGGGAATGCTGAAGAGCCTCAAAGGACATCAAACACTCTGTGATGTGCTCAAGAAGTCAATACTGCACAAAAATCCCCGAAAAGAAGGGTTGGGTTTTGAAAGGAAACTCAACGTTGATGGAACTTACTGGACTCCCGAGCAATATCCTCGTACTAGTTGGGTTCTTGCTAAAAGCAAAACTCTCGAACCTGCACTCCTGTCTAGATATGATGCTCCCATTCCTGTTGCTTCTGACGAGTCAAATGACTCAAACTACAAACTTTTCAAACAACAGAATGGTAAGGTTTTCGCTCGGTATGTTGGGACTAACTGCAGGTCTGGCTCACCCAAGAAGCAAATCTGGGTGAAGAAGTGCACCATTGAAAATTTATCTGTCACTGCTAACCTGAATCTGCAGAGCAACTCTCCTCAAGGAAATGACAATCACTCGCAGATTGACGCTGCAACTTCCTCGAACGAATGTCAATTATACTATCGACAAAAGGAGTACATGCGTATCTCCTCGAATCATTACGCTCATGTCTCTGGGAATAATTTCAATGCTTACTCATATGATTACTCTCGAGATGCACAGGTGAACTACGGAAATCAATGAAGGACTGTTCCTGCTCAGTCAAGACAAATGAGGTCTGCGCTGCCCACACAAGTGTGGGTTGCGAGAAAGAACTAACCCATCATGCAGGAATTCTATCTCAGGGATTCTTTTCGGCTATCTTATGCCCTGAGATCTATATTGTTGGTGCTGGTTCTTTGTGTTTATTTGTTCTCTATTTGTTGTTTGTTTTCGAGTTGCCGTGTTTGTGTTTCGTCCGATGAACAACTCACACATAGCTCCTTGTTTGGTGTTTCTTCTCATTTGCATGAGTGTTTTGTTTCGGACCCTCTTATCCCTCTATTCTGTCTCTTCTAAATCTATGCTGTCCATCGTAAGCATGCAATTTGATCTGAAGAAGATCTCTCTCCGACGTCCTTGGTCGCGAAAGGAATCAACTTCGAACTTTTATCCACTTTTGGCATTTAGCCCTTCAAACCTTTAGACCTCCTGCTCTCTTCCCGAGTTTCTCGCAGAAAATGGTTGCATGTGCCCACGATCTCCACTATCGTAATCGTGTCCGTCGAATGCGGAATGTCCCGCATCTGAGGGCCGTAGATTTCGGAAAGGTGGTTCTGCCCTCCTGCTATATATATCCCCCTCGCCGCGTCTTCTTCCTCATCTGCGCAAACCCTCGTTTCTCCCTCACCCGAGCCCGAGCTCGAAGCAACTCTGGCGAGAAGCTCCGCCGCGCAACTCCGATGAAGTCTCGTCGCAGCTGATCACGCCGGTGCGGTAATACGTCAACCCGCATTACCGTAGTTGATCTGAGTTGCCAAGTTAGGGTACTTAGATCCGGAACTGAACCTCCCCATCTCTCTGTTCTTAGGGAAGTTCTTACCGATGCAATTTTGTTCGATTTATTTCATTGCGGTAGATCTTTAGGAATCACTAGGTTTTGACTGGTACGGTTTGTAGATCTCCCTCGTACTGGTTCTGCTCATCTAGGGTTCATGTGTAATTATCCGAAAGATTAGATAGATATCAACCTGCCTAGAATTTGTTTGTGGCTAGCTTGTAAAATCTATCGATGATATCTTTCTATTTTACCATGTGTCCCTTGTTGGACTCCATCAAAATCATTTTTCATTCTAACCTTGTTGTGCATGCTTTTGACCCTACCTTGCTTTTCCCTCGCGTCTTTTTCCTTTTCATAGGCTGGTCATGTCACAGAATTCGCAAGAGTTTTCAGATTCTGACGAAGAATTGCCTCAGTTTCCTTCAAGATCTGATTGAACAAGAATGACGGGAGGTGGTAAATCTTCGAAGCCATCCAAGGCCCCGAAGAAGAGACAAGAGTCTGAACCAAAAAAAGATTATGAGGAGATTCCCTCTGCTCACAGTCAGCCCGAGGATGAATTGGTCACAGACGCTCTAACCATCTTCTCTGATGGAAATCCCAAAAAGGGCGGTCGTGGCAGAGAAAAGAACACCACTGCTGAGATGTATGTCCTGACAGTTACATAACTCCACCTGAGGGTGAATCAACGACAGATCGCAACAACAGGCTTCAAAGAATTCGCCGCCACTGGGCTGTCAAATGGTATAGATATGAAAATGTTCGCGAAAAGTATCAGATTTTGTTTGCCTTCACACCACCGTGGAATGACTGCATTGCCGAAAACTGCATTGGCCCTGATGACGAAAAAGTTAGACCACCACAACCGTCAAATGCTCACCCGACTCCCTCAAAACCATCGCTGATTTTCCCGATGAAGTGGCTAAGAGGGAGAAGGCCAAAGCCAAGCGTGAAGCTAGAGAAGCTAAGAAAAACCAAGTTGAAGCGAAAAACGTCGCGCTGACCCAGCAAGACGTATAGAAGAAGAAGAAGGAATGTGCATCAACTTCAAAGGAAACAAAATCTGAGAAGTCTGTTTCCCCTCGCGCACCACGAAAGAAAACCCTCACCAAGAGAATCAAGAAAGCAGTTCCCGACTCGTCTGATGAGTCATCCAGAGAAGACACCCCTGATGAAATCCCATTATATGATCGTCCCGCCATTCTCAACAAGCCATCCATGACTCCCTCGCCAGTGAAAGCTTTGCCAATTCCAAGGAAATCACCCAGTCATGCACCCATTGATTCCACAGAGAAACCTTCGGGTTCTGCGGCTCCGAGAACGTTATCAAGCACTGCAGCGAAGAGAAAACTGCAGTCTGAAGAACAAGTTGATGTGGCTGCCAAGAAAACCAGGGTCACTATTCTTGCTCCCACAGAGGAACAGAAGTATGATTTCAATTTCATGATCGATGTGATTGACAGTGCTGCATATGATGCAAAAGCTGATGACGTGAGCGGTCTAGGACTGCCTGATGATGTCACCGAAATGGTGACGAAGCATTTCAGCGAGCTGAGGAAAATCTCCAAGAAACTGAATAAAGCTGTGAAAGACAAGCAAGCTGTCGAGAGAATGAGGAATGAGGCTAAGACTGAAGCCGAACGGAAAAAGATGAACAAAGAAATTGTTGAACTCACAAAGGCCCTTAGTGTCTTGCGAAACGAGAAAATTGAGTGGCACTCGCGATTGCGCATGGATGTGTCTCAGCTGTGTGACAGGAGAAACGACGAGATTGATCGTAAGGCAGAACTTGCTCAAAGAAGAGCTCAAGAGGAAAAACGTCAGAAGGCTGTGGCGAGAGTGAGCAAGCCGAAAGCAAACAAAGATCGCCGCCTTCAGAACATCGCTGCTGATCCCACTCCACTGGACTCCCATGTGCCCTTGCAGCAGGTTCCACCTTCTCCACCTCACGAGGATGAACCCATGCAGCAAGCTGCCACTGAGGAGATCATCATTCTTGCGCCAGAAGCCCAAGAGCAACATGAAGTTATTGATATATTCCTTGAAAAGACTGATGAGGAAAATGCACCTCCTAAGCAGCAAACCCCAGCTGATGAGGTTGATGAAGAGATTGAAGTTTTGAAGGCAGATCCATCGCCACCAAGAACTGAGCAAGCAGAGCCCTCCGAACCGAATAAGGAGGAAAATGACAAGATTGAGGGAGAGCTAAATGCTTCCCGAGAGAAAACACCCCCCGGTCACATCATCTGGTGCCCCTACCCGGATGGATGTTGATCCTGCTCCTCTTATCACTGCACCACAGTTGGTAGAGGAAGAAAAATCTGATGAGCCGATGGCTCGAGAAGAAACTGTCCCACCAATCATGACTCAAGCGTCTAAGAAAGAGGTCGTCGTGTCTCCAGCCGAAGAAAGAGCAATGAAAGAAAAGGCCCTTGAGTCCGAAAGTCAAAAGGATGCCGAAGGAATTCCGGCGAGCAAGAGCAACAGTCAGTCAAATTCCTCAAAGCCATCTGCACAAGAAAAATCGAAGAAGCTTCGTGCCCCTCTCAAGCCTATTGAGGAGGTGTGCCTGCGCCTGATGATGTTCGGACCCAATCCATGGCCGATGAAGAACCGCTGAGAAACCCACTGGAAACTTAGCCTTTGTTTCCTGTTGATGATGGCCCAAATGGTCCAGCTTTCAATGAGCAGTTTCATCATACGAAACTTGCATTCTTTGGGACAAGCCCATATGAAGGAGAAAGAACTTCCATGTCACCGAGATTCTGGACAAAGGAACAGGCCGTGTATTATGCTCGCATTCTGTATGGCAAGAATCGCATCTTCAAGCATAAGATTCTGGATTTCGCTGAGCTCGAAAGTTTACCCTGCTTCCATCACACCATCGAGCAGATTGAACAGGTCTTCCTGAAGAGTTTTCTTCGTTTCAATCATGGCTGGAACCGTGAAGTTATCCTTCAGTTCTATGCTACTCTTTATATCTCAGGAGATCTTACAAACAGCAGTACTTGGATTCTCGAATGGATGACCGAGGAGGAAAAGATAAAATGCTCGGCTGACCAGTTTTTGGCACTGTTGAATCTTCCTCGGTGCGAATTTGATGCCTCACGTGAACATAGACTGCACTTCTGGGAAGTATCTAAAGCTGAACTTTACATGCAGATGGACCCCAAACTCGTTGGAGATGAGTGTACCGAGGCAAATCCCAAGAATTTTGCCTATGAGAACAAAGTTCTGTTCTATATCCTCTGCAACTCTCTCACGCCAACAAACCGGCCCGAAACCATTCATGGCATCGTGGCAAATGCTCTTCAAGCAATAGCTCATGGCATTCGGTTTGACATTCCAGATCTTCTCATTCGCAACTTGGCCTATGCAGCTGATAGCCCTCAAGTCTTGAAGCCATATGCACCATGGGTCATGTTCGCCATTGAGCAGCTTATCGAGAAAAAGTTCCTCTGCCCATATGTCCCGAAAGTTTTCATGCCACCGTTCCGAGACACTCTCCGAATTGTGAAGGATATTGGCAAAGGGAAGACACCTATTGATGCCACTGCTTCTGCCTCTGCTAGAGCTCCGAAGGTTAAGAAGGTCACAGTTGAAATTCCTCGTGAAGAAAATCCCTCTCTGTACGAGATTTGTCTTCGCACTCAGCAAGCCCTGGAGAGTCACATCAAACTCGATCGCAAAGAAAAGCTGGAAATGATGACTGAGATCAATTTGCTTCACAATTATGCTCGTCAAGCTTTGCTGTATGAGAAAGAACAGAAGAAGCGCTCGTGGACCCTTCTGTGCAAGCTTTATTCTCGCACTCAACTATCTGCCAAGGGTATCGAGAAAGACTATGATTATCTGGAGCTGTTTGAAGTTCCTCGTATTCGAAGGCAAACCCCAGTGCTTCCTCAGCGCTCCGCCTCCACCGACCTGCTGTTTGTTGAACCCGATGATGAACTTGAAGACACAACAGGCACATTCATATATAAGCGAGATGCACCTTGCACTGCTACTCCCGAAGCTGATCCCGAAGCCCGTGTGTCGTCTCCAACTCCTGCTTCGGCCTCGACCATCGCTCGTTCTGCTTCACCGAACAGCTCGAGTTCTGGGGATTCTTCGGACTACTAGTTCCTCGCATGCATTCTCTTTCCTTTTTGACACTTGTTGACAAAAAGGGGGAGAAGAACATCGAGATAGAAAAGCGGGTTATTTGTAGGGTGTTTCCATTCGCCATTTGCTTTTCTTTTGAACAATTTGCTTTTGGTCGTTAACTTTTTGGTCGTGGAACTTAATCTCACCACTTGTGGTGATGGCATACTACGTCGACATGTACCGTTAATAACCCCTGCAATGCTATATTTGCTATCGTTCTTTGTTTGCAGGTGCTATCGAATGCTTACTTCCTTGCAAGGATTATCCTCGATACTTTTCTATCGTGCAAGGGTTATTGAAACTTGCAACCGCATATATCTTACTCCTATGGTTATCTTTCGCTATCTAACGATGCAGGAGAAGAAAGGTCGTCTCTGAGCAGATTGCTCTGAATCGTTTTTCCTCGCATATTTCTATCGAATCATCCTTGTTGCAGGAAAACCTCGACTGAAACATATCCACTCCTAGCAATACACTTGTGACCCCTTTGCTCTGATTATTCCTCGAACATCTAAGTTGCAGGGAATCTATATCTCGTCTGGAATTAAACTGTGCTCTGAGAAAATCTTCATGGCGTATCCTTACCACAACGTTTTTGCTATCTAACTAATCTATTTCAAAGGTTGTGTATGGCAGGAAATACTTCAGACACCGTCGAGTGCATTGGATGAAACTACGAATAAGATCATCTGCCAATGTCACTCATACGAAGATTCACCTCGCTACCTTCCATATTATCTCCTATGCTCACTCCATTCAGAATGATGCATATCTTCAGGGGAGCGTGTTTTATCTTCGTATTCATCTCTCGTCTCTCACCTTCCTTCACATTCCATTTCATTCTTTTATCTATATGTCGATGTGTTCTGTTTTGTCAACAATCGTCCAAAAAGGGGGAGATTGTTGGTGCAATTCTTGCCCTCTTATGTTTTGGAGATTGTTGACAGAAACAAGCATGGACTGATTTGTTTGCTAGTGCACACAGAGAGAAATAGTCCATGCAGTGCCGAAGAGAATGCTATCTCAGGAGTAAAGTTCGAGTAGCTTCACCGAAGAACATCTGCATCACTGAGAAGAATGAGCTACATCCTTTGAAGACTTGTAGACGAGAAGAATGACGTGAAGGAGTTGACCCCTCGAAAATTTACTACTGACATGAAGCAATTGGTTCGGTGTTTCGGCCCGAAGAAATTTGACTGCAGCGATGGAAGACGAAGACGAACTGAAGACAGAGCCTTCTTTTCGTTGTTCTTCTTTCATTCATTTGAGTCATAGGACCTCCGTACTATTAAGAGGGGTATAGGTTCTCGAAGCTTAGATCCGCTGTGATGCTTAGCCCAAAACCTATGCGAGACTGAGAGAAATCTCTTTATGTTTCGAATGATTACCTGCCAGCAGAAAACTTTGTTCTTCGGTGCTGCAGGAGATATCTTTCGAACTGAGGAGTTAGCATTACTTGCTCCGCACGTAATGTTACCGTTGTGCTCAATTCCGACCGTTGGACTCATGTCGTTCGGCCGTTGGCTGCTCCACATGTCCAATTTGGTCATTTCCCATCAGGGAAGGCTGCGGCTATAAATAGCCACCCTGCTCCAACGTTACCCGTTGGCTGCTCCGCTTAAGATTTCTGAGAAGATTGATTGAGCATCCCCTCTCCGAGAGATTTGAGTTTAAAATCCATCGAGAGAAAAATCAAGAGCCAAAACTTAGACAGTGGTTGAGCATCACAGTAGTTCTGAGTTAGAGTTCTTGTACCTATTACTCTTGAGAGCTGCACACTCTCTAGACGGATAGGTGTCGGTTCGAGTGTCGAAGGAGTGTCGAAGAGTAATTGTCTTCACCGAGCAAGATCTTCAGAAACCAAGAGTAATTGTGGTTCGCGAAGAAGTCTGTCGAAGGTTTGGAGATCGCCGACAAGTATCTACCACGAGTGAAATCAACTGGAGTCTGATCAGCTCCGAGTTGAAGGAGAATAGGGCGAAGAGAGTTTATCTTCTGTGTTAAATCACAACCCCTTCAACCAGACATAGTCCTTTGGCAGAAGGGAGAACTGCTCTACCAAATTCATCTGTCGCCAGCGAGCACCACTGGTTCATTCTACTTTACTGCATTTCCTTCAGCAGTTTACATTCGTGCTCTGTGTCGAGAGATTTATCTGATCTGTCATATCTTGTTACTTTTCTGTCGCATTCATATCATTCATTCCCATCATCCTCGTCTCATTTGTTTTCATTCGTCTGCATGTCAGCATAATTTCATTCAGCACGATATCCATTCACCTCGTTGTCATTTCCCGTGTGTTTTCCATCGCAGCTTACATCTAGTTTTTTCCTCGTGACATTGCCTCTGTTCACATTTCACATTGCCTTCGTACCTGTCAAACCTGTGATACTCTTCGCTTGGTCAATTAGTGTTTTCTGCATCGATAGATATGATCCTCTACAGTATGTTTGTTTTAAGTGCTCATCTACTGAACCTTATTTCCGCTGCTGTGTTTGGGATCATTTCAAAACATTCGCAAGAATTTTTGAATCTCCCATTCACCCCCCACCCTCTGGTCGATATACTCTCGGTCCTAACAGCCTCCACAACCAAGACAACTGAATATCTCAAGTGGGCAGCCCAATACTATGGCTCTTCGCCCCAATGATGGGAATTGCTTCAAGTGTGGACAGCCAGGACATCATGCTATCAACTGTCGCTCGAATCAGCCTCAGAGTACACCAGCCCATCAGTCCCGGAATTACAATGTCAGGCCTCCTTCTTATGGTCGTGGCCAGGCTAACCACATTGACCTCGAAGAAGCTTAGAATGAGCCTGATACTGTGATGGACTCTCTTCTCGTTAACTCAGTGCCAGCTTCTGTTCTATTTAATTCAGGAGCATCTCATTCATTCATGTCAGAAGCATTTGCATTAGCGCATGACATCACGTTTGAAAAGATGAACCCTCCACTAGTTGTGAGCACCCCTGCGGGCCAATGTCGTACTAATATGGTTAGCCCTAATGTCACCATCGAAATTAAAGGATTGCAGTTCCTTGTCTCTCCCATTGTCTTGAAGTCTTCCAACATAGACCTCATTCTGGGAATGGCCTGGTTGAAAGCTCACATTGCTTCGATCAATTGTGCCACCAAAGTCGTCCAACTACTTCACCCCTCCGATGAGATAGTGAACTACACCGCCCGAATTACCCAGAATGCCGAAGCTCAGATATATGCTCTGAATGCTTTGAACACTTCACCTCTTGAGGGAATTGAGAACGTTCCAGTCGTTCGTGAATTTCAAGATGTCTTTCCAGAAGAACTCCCAGGTGTACCACCTGCTAGGGTTGTCGAATTTGTTATCGACCTGAAACCAGGCACCACTCCTATTGCCAAGCGCCCATACAAGATGCCTCCGCATGAACTCCTTGAACTTAAGGGGGAAATCGACAAGTCACTTAAAAAGGGTTTCATCTGCCCCAGTTCTTCTGCTTGGGGAGCACCTTCGCTCTTTGTTAAGAAGAAGGATGGAACAAATCGGTTGGTTCACGATTACCAACCTATCAACCAAGCAACAATTCAGAACAAGTATCCGCTTCCCAGAATCAACGATCTGTATGATCAACTTGCTGGTTCCTCAGTATTCTCTAAACTTGATTTGAGATTGGGATACCATCAGATACGGGTTCGTAAGAAGGATATTCCGAAGACAGCCTTCGTTACTCGCTATGGTTCTTACGAGTACACTATCAAGTCCTATGGCTTAACCAATGCTCCAGCAACATTCTCTCGACTGATGAACTACATCTTCATGGATTACCTCGACAAGTTCGTCGTGGTTTATCTGGATGATATCCTTATATATTCGAAGAATGAAGAAGAACATGCCGAACATCTTCGGCTTGTACTAGAAGTTGCGCGAACATCAACTGTATGCCAAATACTCCAAGTGTGAGTTCTGGTTATCTGAAGTGACATATCTCGACCACGTAATTTCCAACTATGGCATTGCTGTTAACCCAGAGCGAGTTCAGGCTATTCTTGAATGGACTCCTCTGAAGAATGTCAAGCAAGTCAGGAGTTTCCTCGGACTCGCCAGTTATTGCCGCCGTTTTGTCGAGAACTTCTCCAAGATTGCCAAGCCTCTGACTGATCTGCTTCACAAAGGCGCTAAGTTTGAGTGGACAGACAAATGTCAGGAAAGTTTTCAAACACTCAAGGACAAGCTGACATCTGCACCAGTGCTTGCTCCTCCAGATTCTCGCAAGGACTTTGTGATCTACTGTGACGCGTCTCGTCAAGGATTAAGCTGTGTCCTAATGCAAGAGCTCAAGGTAATTTCTTATGGCTCTCGACAGTTGCGTCCTCATGAAGAGAACTATCCAACGCACAATCTCGAATTGGCAGTAGTTATTTATGCATTGAAGTTATGGAGACATTACCTACTTGGTAATCGTTGCGAGATCTACACGGATCATAAAAGTTTGAAATACTTATTCACTCAGCCATCTCTTAACCTCCATCAGCACAGATGGATGGAGGCCATTACAGACTATGATTTGGGTATTTCTTACACCCCTGGCAAGGCCAATGTAATGGCTGATGCTTTGAGCCATAAATCCTACTGTTGTGAACTTGAGGTTCAACTATAGCAACCACTCCTGTATGAAGAGCTTCGAAAGCTAAACATCGCGATAGTACCTCAAGGATATCTAAATAACCTGGTAGTTGAACTAGATCTCGAGGACCTCATCAAGCATATACAGAAAGCTGACTCTGAGGTCGAGAAGATTAAGCGCGATCTCAAAAGGGGAAGGCCCTCATTCTTCACTATTGATGCTGGTGGCACCTTGTTCTTCAAAAATTGCTTAGTGGTTCCTAGAAAGGACAACCTGGATCTGACCCCGCGTGTCATGAAAGAGGTGCATGATACCCCTCTTTCACTTCACCCTGGTAGTACCAAGATGTACCAAGACATTCGACAGAGATATTGGTGGCCTGATATGAAGCGAGACATTGCTCGTTATGTTGCTGAGTGTGACGTTTGCCGTCGCATCAAAGCAGAACACCAAAGACCTGCTGGAACTCTGCAACCACTTGCTATTCCTGAATGGAAATGGGACAAAGTGGAAATGGATTTCATTACTGGATTTCCCAGATCACAGAAGGGTCATAATGCTATTCTTGCCGTCATTGACCGATTCTCAAAGGTTGCTCACTTTCTGCCAGTCAAGGAGACAATTACTGCTAGTCAGTTAGCGGACCTGTATGTTTCCAGAATTGTGCCACTCCACGGTGTTCCGCCGGAGATCAGTTCAGATCGTGGCAGCCTCTTTACCTCAAGATTTTGGAACAGTTTCCAAGAAGCTATGGGAACTCATCTGTCCTTCAGCACCGCTTTTCACCCCTAGTCCCAGGGACAAGTTGAACGAGTCAACCAAGTGCTTGAAGATATGCTTCGAGCTTGTGTCATCTCATTCGGTAAGAAATGGGAGGAATCTCTCCCGTATGCTGAATTCTCTTACAACAATAGCTATCAAGCTAGTCTGAAGATGGCACCATTTGAAGTTCTTTATGGACGTAAGTGCCGAACTCCTCTGAATTGGTCAGAAACTAGGGAACGCTCACTCGTTGGACCGGACATTATCCAACAAGCTGAAGAACAAGTCCGCATTGTCCGTGAACATTTGAAAGCTGCTCAGTCTCGTCAGAAGAGCAACTATGATCGAAAACACCAGGTAATGGTCTATCAACCTGGCGAGCAAGCTTACCTTCGTGTCACTCCGATGAAGGGCACTCATCGTTTCGGAATCAAGGGAAAATTAGCTCCTCGTTACATCGGCCCATTCTGTATTCTCGCCAGGCGTGGAGAAGTGGCATATCAGCTGGAACTACCGCCAAACCTTTCTAAGGTTCACGATGTTTTCCATGTCTCGCAACTCCGCCGCTGCTTCAATGTTTCGATCCGACCAGTGGATCATGAAGTGCTGGAATTACAGGATGACCTGTCTTATAAGGAACGTCCGATCCGTATTCTTGATCAAGCTGAACGTCGAACCCGTCAGAAGGCAATCCAGTTCCTTAAAGTTCAGTGGTCGAATCATTCTGAAGATGATGCCACATGGGAACGCGAGGATCATCTTCTCGAAGAATTCCCCGACCTTTTTCCTTCTACCTCCTGCATTCTCGGGACGAGAATTTCTTTTGGAGGAGGAGAATTGTAACACCCCCTTGTAATATGCTACAGTGATCATCTTCTAATCATGCCAAGTCATCTTCATTTGCAGTGCTAAGTTATCATTTGTTCATATCTCATTTCAACTTCCACTTTAAACAAAAATTCGAGATGCAAGTCAAAATAAAAGTTGATCAAATATTAAAACAAAATAGTTCACAATATTGCAAATATTCCCAAAGCAATTATAAAAATAAAATCAACATTAATTAAGCTATTTAAATGACTCTAACATCATGAAACAGTACCAAAGCAGCACTAATTAATCCAGTTCATTTAATCCAAAATTCAAATGAAATCAATCTACCCCCAAACCTTTTTCTGGCAGTGCTAAATATTGCACTGTATTTATGTGGCTAAGTCACATATTTTACAAAAGTAAAATGGTGGCTAAACATTTTTTTAAAGAGAGAAAAGAATAAATGGCAGAAAAAAGAAAAAGAAAAAGGGACAAGGCCACTGTGCCACTGGGCCTAAGTGCTACAGTGCACATAGGCCCAGCCCACAACGGCCTTCTCCTTCCTCTCTGTACAGAGGAAGGTAGAGCCATGGCCGTGGCCTCTGGCCAGCCGTCGACGCGCCGAGGATCGCTCGTGTCGAGCATCCAGTGCATCCCCGATGCGGATAAGATCACCCCGAACCTCAGGGACAACCCTAACCCTCTCTGTTCTTCCCGCAAGGCACTGCCGAGCCGCCGTCGCCGCATCCTCGTCGTCGTCGCGGCCACCAGCCACCCCGCGCTGCACGGAGATGTCCAGGAGGACCGATGTCGTCGTCCACGTCGGCTCCGTCCATCGGTTCGAGTAGGAGAGCTCCCTGCCGTCGCCATCGAGCTCTTCTTCGCACACGGCCACCGCAGCCCTTGCCGTCGATCTGCACCACCGCGCCACCCCGGTCATCCCGAGCACGTCCCCGAGCTCCTCTGTGAGCTCCTCCGACTGCTCCCCTTCTTTCCCCCTTCCTCCCCTCGCCGTAGACGCCGAACGTCGCCGAGCCCTGGCCACGCGCGTCCGCAGCCACCCGCGCGCCCGCGGTCCTGCTACTGCTGCTGCGCGCTGCCGCACTCGCCCGCGCTCACCCCGCGCCAGCCGCGCCCCTGGCCGCCCCTGCCTGTGCCCGGCCGCGCCCTCGCTCGCCCCTGCGAGCCGCCGCTGCCTGCTTCTGCTGTAGCTGCTGCTACCGCCTTCCCCCGCGCGCTTCTGCTGCTGCTCACCACTGCTGCTCGCGCGCTGCTGCCAGCAACCCAACGCAACAAACGGCGTGACGAACCGTGGCCGGAGACGAGCGCACGGTCGTCGCCGGCGCTGCTCTGCAGCTGCTGCTACAGTAACTGAATGTTACTGTAGCGCTTGCTAGCTTCTGCTGCTTCTACTTGACTAGCTCTCTGGACAGTAGCAAAAATGCAACAAGACAAGGGTTATCATAAATAAAAATGTTGTGAACAGGTAGTACACTTGACAAGCTCCAAATTATTCCATTGGACCAAATTCAAATAAGGCATGGATTAAATCCTATGAAAATGACAAAAGGCTATGTTCTGTTAACTGAAAAACAGAAATACAGAAATACTGCAGTAGCTACCTTGGAGATGTAGATGAACTAGCTGCAGGAATTGTTCATGCCATCAAAGGGCATGAACTGATAGTACTTTTGATGTAGAGTAAATCATCTATAGGGTGTATTTCCATTAGAGCTATGGATCAATGGGAATCATCCAGCAAACTTTGTAAACATTAACAGATCCTGGAATGAACATCAAGTAGCACTTTTCAAACAAAGATTTGAACAAGCAAATGGACACTAACATAGATGCACTTGATACTGTCATGTAGATCACAGAAAATTGATCAAGAATGATATAAGGCACAAAGCCATAGGATGAAGAGAACACTAGCTATAGCCTCTGGAAAACAACTAAGTGATGTTTAAAACTGAGGACCTAGCAGAATTCTAGAGGATTTCAAAAAATGATTAAAACTTTGAAAAAATCATATAAATTAAACCGTAACTCGGATGAAAATAATTTATATATGAAAAATGATCAGAAAAATATGACGAACCCGAATATGCCCTCCACATACCTGTCACATGTCTCTAACATACCGAACGTTGAACATTTGCTACCGAAATCGTTAAATGAATAGTGTTTGGAGCGGGGAAAATATTCCCGGATATTTTCCCGCTCCGAGTAAAATACCTAGCACTGCATTAGAACACCCTAGCACAGCATGTTGACATGTCATGCATCTCTGTTGCATTTGTTGCCGTGTATTTATTGTTACTTCCCCATCCTTCTCTCCCGATAGATGCCGAGACCGCCGCCGACGCAGCTGGGTACGATTACGCCCCCGACGAGCAGCCTTCCGACGACCAGCCCCTCTCAGCAGAGCTTCCAGGCAAGCAAAACCCCCTTGATCATCAGATATCGCCTACTCTCCCTCTCTATTGCTTGCATTAGAATTGCTTATGTCGTTACTCCGATAGCTCCTATTCTGGTGCATAGCCTGTTTTTGTCGCCTGCTATTGGTACTCTACCTGCTGTCCCATGATGCTTAGTTAGCTATGCTATTGATCCATCTGTGGCCCTACACCCTTGTCCGTTTGCCACGCTTGTTATCGGGCTGTGATCACTCTGGGTGATGATCACAGGAATGTTTACAGTACTGCAATACATTAAATAGTTAAAGGCGGGCCGGCTCCAAGAGTGCCCGCGAGAGAATGATATTAAAGACGGGTCGGCTCCAAGAGCACCCGCGAGTCGTGTATTATCAAGTCGGAGCGACAGGGATCCTGTTCGTCTTCGAGTTTCTAAATACGACTAACGGATTTGGGTATTTGATCTGAGTAGGCCGCTGGCCTTAAACGCACTACCACCACGCGGGATAATGGTTTATGGGGCCCTCGGCGCCGTATGTATCAGCCAAAAGCTTTGTCAGACGTCCAGTTCAGCATTGTGGCCGGGTCGGGCCGGCGCCATCCAAGACAGAGGTGGTGCCTGGGTCCACCCTGCACACAATGACCCGGAGTGCACAGGGCGATGGCCCAAGACCCCTGAGCACTTAGGATGTAGACCGGCGGGGACCTCTCTGCTGAGCTCTAGGTAGGGCTGCGGTGTGTAGATCAGCCGAGGCCGGGCATGACCTGGAAAAGTGTGTCCGGCCAGAGTTAATCGAGCGTGTTGGGTAACAGTAGTGCACCCCTGCAGGGAAGTGATCTATTCGAATAGCCGTATCCACGGTAACAGGACGCTCGGAGTTGTATCCTGATCTGCTACAACTATGAATGAATACGGTTACAATGATAAACTGTTACTACTGCTCTCGGGATCGCTTTCTCGCAGGGAGTCGAGAAAGGATCTCAGGGCGCTGCTACTATATGACCTCTATTATATGTTACTGTGTTCTACTCTCTTCTGATGCTGTAAGATTGCTTCAAGATGCTAGTCTTCGATAGGCTAGGCTTCTCCCCCTCTATTCTGGCATTCTGCAGTATAGTCCACAGATACAGCCCCTTCCTTTGATACCAATGCATAATTAGTATAGTTCTGATGTCAGTCTTGCGAGTACTTTGGATGAGTACTCACGGTTGCTTTGCTACTTCTTTTCCCCATACCCGCTTGCCGAAATCAGACGACGGAGTCCCGAAGCCAGACGCCACCGCAGGAGCTTACTAGCAAGAGATCCCCGGAGGCACCTACTACTACGTCGAGCCCGACGGCCAGGAGTAGTTCGGAGGCCCTAGGCAGGAGGCCTTCGCCTTTTCGATCAGTGTCGCTGTTATGCTAGCCTTCTTAAGGCACTCTTGTTTAACTTTGTGTCTGTACTCAGATACTGTTGTTGCTTCCGCTAACGCTTGTTCTCAAGCTTTTGTATTCGCGCCCTCGAGGCCCCTGGCTTGTAATATAAAGCTTGTATTATTTTATTTTGTGTCTAGAGTTGTGTTGTGATATCTTCCCGTGAGTCCTTAGGCTTGATCGTGTGCATTGCGTGTATGATTAGTGCACGATTAAGTCGGGGGCGTCACAAGTTGGTATCAGAGCCGACTGCCTATAGGAACCCCTTTCCAACTCCTTGGCCGAAGTTGAGTCTAGTCTCCAAAAACTGTTTTACTAACGTGGTTGTGTGGCTTACGGGCCCACGTCTCCAATAGATGGGATTAGGATCTTTTATTCCTCTTCATTACTCTGGGACTCTACTCTCTCTTCTATTCAGGTTAACGATTTTTACTGTCTCTAACATTAGGTTCTCGTGATCACATCCACCCGGAGTTCTGAATTAACCCCCTTTCTTCAAGATGAGGGCCAGGTTCTGCTGCGCAATGCCCACGGACCGCAGGATCCTTTTATCGAGAACACCCTGCGTTGTTCCTTGCAGATTCCTTGCCCCAGTGGTTTTCTTCGATGTTGGTGTAGCCTTTGCTATGTCTCGTTGTTGTATTTCTCCACCGTCTAGTTGTCTAGCTGCGAGTGTTTCCAAGCTCGTACTATCCGTTTGAATCCAACTCTGTGCATGGATCTGTTTGTCTTTAATGACTACTAATATGTATCTAATGCACTCTTTGTTCATTACTCATGTTGCATCATGATTAGCCTCATTTAATGTAGTTGTTCTTGCTAAACTGCCCCTGTTGTTTTGGTAGCATGGCGGACGATCCTCCGCCTCCACCCTATATTGCCGCAATGATGCAGCAGTTTGAATTGAACCGTCAACTCAACGACAGTCTGGTAAATCGTTTGGAACGCAACGATGCTCGTCAGGAGCCTGGCCCGATATCACTTCAAGATTTCGTGCGCCTCAACCCGTCTGTTTACCGCAACTCCATCAATCCTATGGATGCTGATGATTGGCTTCGTGACATCCTATTTGAGATGGAGTCATCTAAGGTTGCCCCTGACAGTTACGTCACCTTTGCGGCATTTCACCTGAAGGGTCTAGCTGCTAAATGGTGGAAAAGCCACAGGTGTATGCTGCCTGCTGGAACTGTAACCACTTGGCAGGAATTTCAGTCAGCCTTCCGTGCACGACACATTCCTCAAGGTCTGATCGACCAGAAGAAGAAGGAGTTCCGCAAACTCACTCACGACAAAATGTCTATGGATGAATATCAGAGGAAATTTCTCGACTTATCCCGCTATGCTGAGGATGACGTCTGCACTAACGCTCGCAAGCAGGAGAAATTCCGTGAAGGATTGCGTCCCGATATTAAGCTCGCACTTGTTGCCCATGATTGCGCGGACTTTGCGATGCTTGTCAGCCAAGCTTTCCGGGCTGAAACGGGTCTGACTGAGTACCAGGAATCGCTCAAGCATACTCATGATGTTGGCTCATCCTCGGGTCAGCCTGCTCAGAAGCGCAGAGTGTGGATTCCACATAATGTTCATCATCGACCTGCCCCTGCACCAAGGCCTTCTTATGTTGCACCT
This sequence comes from Elymus sibiricus, assembly GCA_039707655.1. Lineage (NCBI taxonomy): Eukaryota > Viridiplantae > Streptophyta > Magnoliopsida > Poales > Poaceae > Elymus > Elymus sibiricus. The sequence goes on from CM077668.1 coordinate 299,555,396, forward strand.
CGTCTGCCTCTGTTGGTGCAATTCTTGCCCTCTTATGTTTTGGAGATTGTTGACAGAAACAGGCATGGACTGATTTGTTTGCTAGTGCACACAGAGAGAAATAGTCCATGCAGTGCCGAAGAGAATGTTGTCTCAGGTGTACAGTTCGAGGAACTTCACCGAAGAACATCTGCATCACTGAGAAGAATGAGCTACATCCTTTGAAGACTTGTAGACGAGAAGAATGACGTGAAGGAGTTGACCCCTCGAAAATTTACTGCTGACGTGAAGCAATTGGTTCGGTGTTTCGGTCCGAAGAAATTTGACTGCAGCGATGGAAGACGAAGACGAACTGAAGACGGAGCATTCTTTTCGTTGTTCTTCTTTCATTCATTTGAGTCATAGGACCTCCGTACTATTAAGAGGGGTATTGGTTCTCGAAGCTTAGATCCGCTGTGATGCTTAGCCCAAAACCTATGCGAGACTGAGAGAAATCTCTTTATGTTTCGAATGATTACCTGCCAGCAGAAGACGTTGTTCTCCGGTGCTGCAGGAGATATATCTTTCGAACTGAGGAGTTAGCATTACTTGCTCCGCACGTAATGTTACCGTTGTGCTCAATTCCGACCGTTGGACTCGTGTCGTTCGGCCGTTGGCTGCTCCACATGTCCAATTTGGTCATTTCCCATCAGGGAAGGCTGCGGCTATAAATAGCCACCCCGCTCCAACGTTGCCCGTTGGCTGCTCCGCTTAAGATTTCAGAGAAGATTGATTTAGCATCCTCTCTCCGAGAGATTTGAGTTTAAAATCCACCAAGAGAAAAATCAAGAGCCAAAACTTAGACAGTGGTTGAGCATCACAGTAGTTGTGAGTTAGAGTTCTTGTACCTATTACTCTTGAGAGCTGCACACTCTCTAGACGGATAGGTGTCGGCTCGAGTGTCGAAGAGTAATTGTCTTCACCGAGCAAGATCTTCAGCAACCAAGAGTAATATTGGTTCGCGAAGAAGTCTGTCGAAGGTTTGGAGATCGCCGACAAGTATCTACCACGAGTGAAATCAACTGGAGTCTGATCAGCTCCGAGTTGAAGGAGAATAGGGCGAAGAGAGTTTATCTTCTGTGTTAACTCACAACCCCTCCAACCAGACGTAGTCCTTTGGCAGAAGGGCGAACTGGTCTACCAAATTCATCTGTCGCCATCGAGCACCACTGGTTCATTCTACTTTACTGCATTTCCTTCAGCAGTTTACATTCGTGCTCTGTGTCGATAGATTTCTCTGATCTGTCATAGCTTGTTACTTTTTTGTCGCATTCATATCATTCATTCCCATCATCCTCGTCTCATTTGTTTTCATTCATCTGCATGTCAGCATAATTTCATTCAGCACGATATCCATTCACCTCATTGTCATTTCCCGTGTGTTTTCCATCGCAGCTTACATCTAGTTTTTCCTCGTGACATTGCCTCTGTTCACATTTCACATTACCTTCATACCTGTCAAACCTGTGATACTCTTCGCTTGGTCAGTTAGTGCTTTTTGCATCGATAGATATGATCCTCTACAGTATGTTTGTTTAAGTGCTCATCTACCGAACCTTATTTCCGCTGCTGTGTTTGGGATCATTTCAAAACATTCGCAAGAATTTTTGAATCTCCCATTCACCCCCCCTCTGGTCGATATACTCTCGGTCCTAACAATTGGTATCAGAGCAGGTTCTCCCTGTCTCTGTTTATTAAAGGTCTAACAACCTTGGAGTTTTGAGTATGTCGTTTGCAGGTAGATCCTCGCACTCTGAAAGGTTTCCTATCTTCGATGGAAATGATTATGTCTACTGGAAAGAGCGAATGAAATACAGACTTCAAGCCGTCAACATTGAACTTTGGCAGATTGTGGAAAATGGATATACTGTTCAGGACCCTGATGATCCTACCTCCGATGACAAAGCTAAAATGCGATTGAATGCTCAAGCAAAAGATATTATCTGTGACAGCATCTCAAAAGACATTTTTATTCGGTTCCGAAAGCTTGAATCGGCCAAGCAACTGTGGGATGCCATCAAGGTTGTTCATGAAGAATCCATTGCCAGAACAGATCAACACACAGATATGCTTCGTGCCATGTTTGCAGGCTTCAGGAGTCTTCGTAGGGAAAGTGCTATGGAACTCACCGATCGATTGACAAATATTGCTGAAAGACTTCATCAGCGAGGAGTAACAGATATCACCGATAGAGATGTGGTCAACAAACTACTGAGTGCTCTTGATGCAACCTTCGATCCAATCGTGACTGAAATCAAGCAAAGACCAGACATTGAAGAACTTCACTATGTCGAGGTCATGACGCTGTTGTCTATTCATGAAGAAAAGATGGAACTTGAAAATGGGCATCAAGAATCTTCTTCGGAAAGTGAAGGGGAAATTCTTTCACACTATGGCAGCTCACAAGAAGAAGATATCGAGAATCAACACTCTATCACACGAGAACTCGAAATGCTCACAGGAAGACTTGGTGATCTCAGAAGACAAAATCTGTGTCTCACAAATGATGACGAAGTTGACTTGCCTGAATCTTCAAGAAGATTACCTCCGAATGAAATTAAGTGCTTCAAATACGAACAATTCGGCCACTACTTCACAGACTGTCCTTACTGCTGGGAGCAGGATGAAAAACCTAGCAGCAGATGGATTTATCTTCACTGCTCTGGATTCACTCGCGTAGATCGTCACACTAAGCTCACGAAGAAAAATGAATCTGACGTTTTTCCTTCAACAAGACCAATCACTGACGTGCAAACTAGAGCGACCATTGAATGTAATATGAGGAGAATATCGCAGCTGACTAGAGTGTGTGCTGAAATGAATATGGAATCTGAAGATGAAACATCCGAATCAGAATCAGAAGACGAAGAGCTTTACAGAAGACAAGGAAGAAGCAATGCTTTCGTCGCTTATGAATCATCCGAGAAGTCTCTCGAATCAGACACTGATGATAATGCTTCAAATGATGATGAACCAATCGCACTCTGTCTCATGGCAAAAACCTCAAAGGATCATGTATCAGCAAAACACCGAAAATCAATGACTCAATATTCCTCTGAATACATTGCCTATGCTAAACTTTTTAAGATTGCAAAATCTCAACAAGATGAGCTGGAAACACTTGAGATGAATCTCAGGAAAACCGAAGGATTACTGGTCGAAGAGATGGAGAAGAATCAAGAGTTGACTGAAAAGCACGATGCTTTTTCTTCAACGATTGATGATCTTTCCGAACGATATGATTCTCTTACAGTCGACTACGAGAATTTATCAGATGAACTCCTTAGCAGGAATCAAGAACTCGAGTCACTGAAAGAGTCTTATAACGTCCTTGCAAAAGAAAAGGCTTCTCTCTTCGCCAAGCAATCTGACAACCTTCCTGATGATTTTGTGCCTCCTTGCTCAAAATGCCTAGAACGTAGCAATGTTGATCCAAATGCTGAAATAACCAATGCTGCCATCGAGAATATTGCAACTACTTCAAATGATATTTCTAACCCCTCTTCCGAGGAATTTGTTGCTATCTCTGATGAAAATCGAAGGCTAAAGAACTTACTTGAGACGGGAATGCTGAAGAGCCTCAAAGGACATCAAACACTCTGTGATGTGCTCAAGAAGTCAATACTGCACAAAAATCCCCGAAAAGAAGGGTTGGGTTTTGAAAGGAAACTCAACGTTGATGGAACTTACTGGACTCCCGAGCAATATCCTCGTACTAGTTGGGTTCTTGCTAAAAGCAAAACTCTCGAACCTGCACTCCTGTCTGGATATGATGCTCCCATTCCTGTTGCTTCTGACGAGTCAAATGACTCAAACTACAAACTTTTCAAACAACAGAATGGTAAGGTTTTTGCTCGGTATGTTGGGACTAACTGCAGGTCTGGCTCACCCAAGAAGCAAATCTGGGTGAAGAAGTGCACCATTGAAAATTTATCTGTCACTGCTAACCTGAATCTGCAGAGCAACTCTCCTCGAGGAAATGACAATCACTCGCAGATTGACGCTGCAACTTCCTCGAACGAATGTCGATTAAACTATCGACAAAAGGAGTACATGCGTATCTCCTCGAATCATTACGCTCATGTCTCTGGGAATAATTTCAATGCTTACTCATATGATTACTCTCGAGATGCACAGGTGAACTACGGAAATCAACGAAGGACTGTTCCTGCTCAGTCAAGACAAATGAGGTATGTGCTGCCCACACAAGTGTGGGTTGCGAGAAAGAACTAACCCATCATGCAGGAATTCTATCTCAGGGATTCTTTTCGGCTATCTTATGCCCTGAGATCTATATTGTTGGTGCTGGTTCTTTGTGTTTATTTGTTCTCTATTTGTTGTTTGTTTTCGAGTTGTCGTGTTTGTGTTTCGTCCGATCAACAACTCACACATAGCTCCTTGTTTGGTGTTTCTTCTCATTTGCCTGAGTGTTTTGTTTCGGACCCTCTTATCCCTATATTCTTTCTCTTCTAAATCTATGCTGTCCGTCGTAAGCATGCAATTTGATCTGAAGAAGATCTCTCTCCGACGTCCTTGGTCGCGAAAGGAATCAACTTCGAACTTTTATCCACTTTTGGCATTTAGCCCTTCAAACCTTTAGACCTCCCGCTCTCTTCCCGAGTTTCTCGCAAAAAACGGTTGCCATGTGCCCACGATCTCCACTATCGTAATCGTGTCCGTCGAATGCGGAACGTCCCGCATCTGAGGACCGTAGATTTCAGAAAGGTGGTTCTGCCCTCCTGCTATATATATCCACCTCGCCGCGTCTTCTTCCTCATCTGCGCAAACCCTCGTTTCTCCCTCACCCGAGCCCGAGCTCGAAGCAACTCCGGCGAGAAGCTCCGCCACGCAACTCCGGTGAAGTCTCATCGCAGCTGATCACGCCGGTCCGGTAATACGTCCTCCCGCATTGCCGTAGTTGATCTGAGTTGCCAATTTAGGGCACTTAGATCCGGAACTGCACCTCCCCATCTCTCTATTCTTAGGGCAGTTCTTACCGATGCAATTTTCTTCGATTTATTTCATTGCGGTAGATCTTTAGGAATCACTAGGTTTTGACTGGTACGGTTTGTAGATCTCCCTCGTACTGGTTCTGCTCATCTAGGGTTCATGTGTAATTATCCGAAACATTAGATAGCTATCAACCTGCCTAGAATTTGTCTGTGGCTAGCTTGTAAAATCTATCGATGCTATCTTTCTATTTTACCATGTGTCCCTTGTTGGACTCCATCAAAATCATTTTTCATTCTAACCTTGTTGTGCATGCTTTTGACCCTACCTTGCTTTTCCCTCGCGTCTTTTTCCTTTTCATAGGCTGGTCATGTCACAGAATTCGCAAGAGTTTTCAGATTCTGACGAAGAATTGCCTCAGTTTCCTTCAAGGTCTGAACGAACAAGAATGACGGGAGGTGGTAAATCTTCGAAGCCACCCAAGGCCCCGAAGAAGAGACAAGAGTCTGAACCAGAAGAAGATTATGAGGAGATTCCCTCTGCTCACAGTCAGCCCGAGGATGAATTGGTCACAGACGCTCTAACCATCTTCTCCGATGGAAATCCCAAAAAGGGCGGTCGTGGCAGAGAAAAGAACACCACTGCTGAGATGTCTGATCCTGACAGTTACAGAACTCCACCTGAGGGTGAATCAACTATAGATCGCAACAACAGGCTTCAAAGAATTCGCCGCCACTGGGCTGGCAAATGGTATAGATATGAAAATGTTCGCGAAAAGTATCAGATTTTGTTTGCCTTCACACCACCATGGAATGACTGCATTGCCGAAAACTGCATTGGCCCTGATGATGAAAAAGTTAGACCACCACAACCGTCAAATGCTCACCCCGACTCCCTCAAAACCATCGCTGATTTTCTCGATGAAGTGGCTAAGAGGGCGAAGGCCAAAGTCAAGCGTGAAGCTAGAGAAGCTAAGAAAAACCAAGTTGAAGCGAAAAACGTCGCGCTGACCCAGCAAGACGTACAGAAGAAGAAGGAACGTGCATCAACTTCGAAGGAAAGAAAATCTGAGAAGTCTGTTTCCCCTCGCGCACCACGAAAGAAAACCCTCACCAAGAGAATCAAGAAAGCAGTTCCCGACTCATCTGATGAGTCGTCCAGAGAAGACACCCCTGATGAAATCCCATTATATGATCGTCCCGCCATTCTCAACAAGCCATCCATGACTCCCTCGCCAGTGAAAGCTTTGCCAATTCCAAGGAAATCACCCAGGCATGCACCCATTCCTTCCACAGAGAAACCTTCGGGTTCTGCGTCTCCGAGAACGTTGTCAAGCACTGCAGCGAAGAGAAAACTGCAGTCTGAAGAACAAACTGATGTGGCTGCCAAGAAAACCAGGGTCACTGTTCCTGCTCCCACAGAGGAACAGAAGTATAATTTCAATTTCATGATCGATGTGATTGACAGTGCTGCATTTGATGCAAAAGCTGATGACGTGAGCGGTCTAGGACTGCCTGATGATGTCACCAAAATGGTGACGAAGCATTTCAGCGAGCTGAGGAAAATCTCCAAGAAACTGAATAAAGCTGTGAAAGACAAGCAAGTTGTCGAGAGAATGAGGAATGAGGCTAAGACTGAAGCCGAACGGAAAAAGATGAACAAAGAAATTGTTGAACTCACAAAGGCCCTTAGTGTCTTGCGAAACGAGAAAATTGAGTGGCACTCGCGATTGCGCATGGATGTGTCTCAGCTGTGTGACAGGAGAAACGACGAGATTGATCGTAAGGCAGAACTTGCTCGAAGAAGAGCTCAAGAGGAAAAACGTCAGAAGGCTGTGGCGAGAGTGAGCAAGCCGAAAGCAAACAAAGATCGCCGCCTTCAGAACATCGCTGCTGATCCCACTCCACTGGACTCCCATGTGCCCTTGCAGCAGGTTCCACCTTCTCCACCTCACGAGGATGAACCCATGCAGCAAGCTGCCACTGAGGAGATCATCATTCTTGCGCCAGAAGCCCAAGAGCAACATGAAGTTATTGATATCTTCCTTGAAAAGACTGATGAGGAAAATGCACCTCCTAAGCAGCAAACCCCAGCTGATGAGGTTGATGAAGAGATTGAAGTTGAGAAGGCAGATCCATCGCCACCAAGAACTGAGCAAGCAGAACCCTCCGAACCGAATAAGGAGGAAAATTACAAGATTGAGGGAGAGCTAAATGCTTCCCGAGAGAAAACACCCCCGGTCACATCATCTGGTGCCCCTACCCGGATGGATGTTGATCCTGCTCCTCTTATCACTGCACCACAGTTGGTAGAGGAAGAAAAATCTGATGAGCCGATGGCTCGAGAAGAAACTGTCCCACCAATCATGACTCAAGCGTCTGAGAAAGAGGTCGTCGTGTCTCCAGCCGAAGAAAGAGCAATGAAAGAAAAGGCCCTTGAGTCCGAAAGTCAAAAGGATGCCGAAGGAATTCCGGCAAGCAAGAGCAGCAGTCAGTCAAATTCCTCAAAGCCATCTGCACGAGAAAAATCGAAGAAGCTTCGTGCCCCTCTCAAGCCTATTGAGGAAGGTGTGCCTGCGCCTGATGATGTTAGGACCCAATCCATGGCCGATGAAGAACCGCTGAGAAACCCACAGGAAACTTATCCTTTGTTTCCTGTTGATGATGGCCCAAATGGTCCAGCTTTCAATGAGCAGTTTCATCATACGAAACTTGCATTCTTTGGGACCAGCCCATATGAAGGAGAAAGAACTTCCATGTCACCGAGATTCTGGACAAAGGAACAGGCCGTGTATTATGCTCGCATTCTGTATGGCAAGAATCGCATCTTCAAGCATAAGATTCTGGATTTCGCTGAGCTCGAAAGTTTACCCTGCTTCCATCACACCATCGAGCAGATTGAACAGGTCTTCCTGAAGAGTTTTCTTCATTTCAATCATGGCTGGAACCGTGAAGTTATCCTTCAGTTCTATGCTACTCTTTATATCTCAGGAGATCTTACAAACAACAGTACTTGGATTCTCGAATGGATGACCGAGGAGGAAAAGATAAAATGCTCGGTTGACCAGTTTTTGGCACTGTTGAATCTTCCTCGGTGCGAATTTGATGCCTCACGTGAACACAGACTGCACTTCTGGGAAGTATCTGAAGCTGAACTTCACATGCTGATGGACCCCAAACTCGTTGGAGATGAGTGTACCGAGGCAAATCCCAATAATTTGGCCTATGAGAACAAAGTTCTGTTCTATATCCTCTTCAACTCTCTCATGCCAACAAACCGGCCCGAAACCATTCATGGCATCGTGGCAAATGCTCTTCAAGCAATAGCTCATGGCATTCGGTTTGACATTCCAGATCTTCTCATTCGCAACTTGGCCTATGCAGCTGATAGCCCTCAAGTCTTGAAGCCATATGCACCATGGGTCATGTTTGCCATTGAGCAGCTTATCGAGAAAAAGTTCCTCTGCCCATATGTCTCGAAAGTTTTCATGCCACCCGTCCGAGACACTCTTCGAATTGTGAAGGATATTGGCAAAGGGAAGACACCTATTGACGCCACTGCTTCTGCCTCTGCTAGAGCTCTGAAGGTTAAGAAGGTCACAGTTGAAATTCCTCGTGAAGAAAATCCCTCTTTGTACGAGATTTTTCTTCGCACTCAGCAAGCCCTGGAGAGTCACATCAAGCTCAATCGCAAAGAAAAGCTGGAAATGATGACTGAGATCAGTTTGCTTCACAATTATGCTCGTCAAGCTCTGCTGTATGAGAAAGAACAGAAGAAGCGCTCGTGGACCCTTCTGCGCAAGCTTTATTCTCGCACTCAACTATCTGCCAAGGGTATCGAGAAAGACTATGATTATCTGGAGCTGTTTGAAGTTCCTCGTATTCGAAGGCAAACCCCAGTGCTTCCTCAGCGCTCCGCCTCCACCGACCTGCAGTTTGTTGAACCCTATGATGAACTTGAAGACACAGCAGGCACATTCAGATACAAGCTAGATGCACCTCGCACTGCTACTCCCGAAGCTGATCCCGAAGCCCGTGTGTCGTCTCCAACTCTTGCTTCGGCCTCGACCATCGCTCGTTCTGCTTCACCGAACAGCTCGAGTTTTGGGGATTCTTCGGACGAGTATTTCCTCGCATGCATTCTCTTTCCTTTTTGACACTTGTTGACAAAAAGGGGGAGAAGAACATCGAGAGATAGAAAAGCGGGTTATTTGCAGGGTGTTTCCATTCGCCATTTGCTTTTCTTTCGAACAATTTGCTTTTGGTCGTTAACTTTTTGGTCGTGAAACTTAATCTCACCGCCTGTGGTGATGGCATACTACATCGTCATGTACCGTTAATACCCCCTGCAATGCTATATTTGCTATCGTTATTTGTTTGCAGGTGCTATCGAATGCTTACTTCCTTGCAAGGATTATCCTCGATACTTTTCTATCGTGCAAGGGTTATTGAAACTTGCAACTGCATATATCTTACTCCTATGGTTATCTTTCGCTATCTAACGATGCAGGAGAAGAAAGGTCGTCTCTGAGCAGATTGCTCTGAATCGTTTTTCCTCGCATATTTCTATCGAATCATCCTTGTTGCAGGAAAACCTCGACTGAAACATATCCACTCCTAGCAATACACTTGTGACCCCTTTCCTCTGATTATTCCTCGGACATCTAAGTTGAGGGAATCTATATCTCGTGTGGAATTAAACTGTGCTCCGAGAAAATCTTCATGGCGTATCCTTACCACAACGTTTTTTGCTATCTACCAAATCTATTTCAAAGGTTGTGTATGGCAGGAAATACCTCAAACACCGTCGAGTGCATTGGAAGAAACTACGAATAAGATCATCTGCCAATGTCACTCATACGAAGATTCACCTCGCTACCTTCCATATTATCTCCTATGCTCACTCCATTCAGAATGATGCATATCTTCAGGGGGAGCGTGTTTTATCTTCGTATTCATCTCTCGTCTCTCACCTTCCTTCACATTCCATTTCATTCTTTTATCTATCTTTCGATGTGTTCTGTTTTGTCAACAATCGTCCAAAAAGGGGGAGATTGTTGGTGCAATTCTTGCCCTCTTATGTTTTGGAGATTGTTGACAGAAACAGGCATGGACTGATTTGTTTGCTAGTGCACACAGAGAGAAATAGTCCATGCAGTGCCGAAGAGAATGTTGTCTCAGGTGTACAGTTCGAGGAACTTCACCGAAGAACATCTGCATCACTGAGAAGAATAAGCTACATCCTTTGAAGACTTGTAGATGAGAAGAATGACGTGAAGGAGTTGACCCCTCGAAAATTTACTGCTGACGTGAAGCAATTGGTTCGGTGTTTCGGTCCGAAGAAATTTGACTGCAGCGATGGAAGACGAAGACGAACTGAAGACAGAGCATTCTTTTCGTTGTTCTTCTTTCATTCATTTGAGTCATAGGACCTCCGTACTATTAAGAGGGGTATAGGTTCTCAAAGCTTAGATCCGCTGTGATGCTTAGCCCAAACCTATGCGAGACTGAGAGAAATCTCTTTATGTTTCGAATGATTACCTGCAGCAGAAAACGTTGTTCTTCGGTGCTGCAGGAGATATCTTTCGAACTGAGGAGTTAGCATTACTTGCTCCGCATGTAATGTTACCGTTGTGCTCAATTCCGACCGTTGGACTCGTGTCGTTCGGCCGTTGGCTGCTCCACATGTCCAATTTGGTCATTTCCCATCAGGGAAGGCTACGGCTATAAATAGCCACCCCGCTCCAACGTTGCTCGTTGGCTGCTCCGCTTAAGATTTCTGAGAAGATTGATTGAGCATCCCCTCTCCAAGAGATTTGAGTTTAAAATCCACCGAGAGAAAAATCAAGAGCCAAAACTTAGACAGTGGTTGAGCATCACAGTAGTTCTGAGTTAGAGTTCTTGTACCTATTACTCTTGAGAGCTGCACACTCTCTAGACGGATAGGTGTCGGCTCGAGTGTCGAAGAGTAATTGTCTTCACCGAGCAAGATCTTCATCAACCAAGAGTAATTGTGGTTCGCGAAGAAGTCTGTCGAAGGTTTGGAGATCGCCGACAATTATCTACCACGAGTGAAATCAACTGGAGTCTGATCAGCTCCGAGTTGAAGGAGAATAGGGCGAAGAGAGTTTATCTTCTGTGTTAAATCACAACCCCTCCAACCAGACATAGTCCTTTGGCAAAAGGGCAAACTGGTCTACCAAATTCATCTGTCGCCATCGAGCACCACTGGTTCATTCTACTTTACTGCATTTCCTTCAGCAGTTTACATTCGTGCTCTGTGTCGATAGATTTATCTGATCTGTCATAGCTTGTTACTTTTCTGTCGCATTCATATCATTCATTCCCATCATCCTCGTCTCATTTGTTTTCATTCGTCTGCATGTCAGCATAATTTCATTCAGCACGATATCCATTCACCTCGTTGTCATTTCCCGTGTGTTTTCCATCGCAGCTTACATCCAGTTTTTCCTCGTGACATTGCCTCTGTTCACATTTCACATTACCTTTGTACCTGTCAAACCTATGATACTCTTTGCTTGGTCAGTTAGTGTTTTCTGCATCGATAGATATGATCCTCTACAGTATGTTTGTTTAAGTGCTCATCTACCGAACCTTATTTCCGCTGTTGTGTTTGGGATCATTTCAAAACATTCGCAAGAATTTTTGAATCTCCCATTCATCCCCCCCCCCTCTGGTCGATATACTCTCGGTCCTAACAGCCTCCACAACCAAGACAACTGAATATCTCTAGTGGGCAGCCCAATACTATGGCTCTTCGCCCCAATGATGGGAATTGCTTCAAGTGTGGACAGCCAGGACACCGTGCTATCAACTGTCGCTCGAATCAGCCTCAGAGTACACCAGCCCATCAGTCCCGGAATTACAATGTCAGGCCTCCTTCTTATGGTCGTGGCCAGGCTAACTACATTGACCTCGAAGAAGCTTAGAATGAGCCTGATACTGTGATGGGCACTCTTCTCGTTAACTTAGTGCCAGCTTCTGTTCTATTTAATTCAGGAGCATCTCATTCATTCATGTCAGAAGCATTTGCATTAGCGCATGACATCATGTTTGAAAAGATGAACCCTCCACTAGTTGTGAGCACCCCTGCGGGCCAATGTAGTACTAATATGGTTAGCCCTAATGTCACCGTCGAAATTAAAGGATTGACGTTCCTTGTCTCTCCTATCGTCTTGAAGTCTTCCAACATAGACCTCATTCTGGGAATGGATTGGTTGAAAGCTCACATTGATTCGATAAATTGTGCCACCAAAGTCGTCCAACTACTTCACCCCTCCGATGAGATAGTGAACTACACCGCCCGAATTACCTGGAATGCCGAAGCTCAGATATATGCTCTGAATGCTTTGAACGCTTCACCTCTTGAGGGAATTGAGAACGTTCCAGTCGTTCGTGAATTTCAAGATGTCTTTCCAGAAGAACTCCCAGGTGTACCACCTGCTAGGGTTGTCGAATTTGTTATCGACCTGAAACCAGGCACCACTCCTATTGCCAAGCGCCCATACAAGATGCCGCCGCATGAACTCCTTGAACTTAAGGAGGAAATCGACAAGTCACTTAAAAAGGGTTTCATCCGCCCCAGTTCTTCTGCTTGGGGAGCACCTTCGCTCTTTGTTAAGAAGAAGGATGGAACAAATCGGTTGGTTCACGATTACCAACCTATCAACCAAGCAACAATTCAGAACAAGTATCCGCTTCCCAGAATCAATGATCTGTATGATCAACTTGCTGGTTCCTCAGTATTCTCTAAACTTGATTTGAGATTGGGATACCATCAGATACGGGTTCGTAAGGAGGATATTCCGAAGACAGCCTTCGTTACTCGCTATGGTTCTTACGAGTACACTATCAAGTCCTATGGCCTAACCAATGCTCCAGCAACATTCTCTCGAATGATGAACTACATCTTCATGGATTACCTCGACAAGTTCGTCGTGGTTTATCTGGATGATATCCTTATATATTCGAAGAATGAAGAAGAACATGCCGAACATCTTCGGCTTGTACTAGAAGTTGCGGGAACATCAACTGTATGCCAAATACTCCAAGTGTGAGTTCTGGTTATCTGAAGTGACATATCTCGACCACGTAATTTCCAACTATGGCATTGCTGTTAACCCAGAGCGAGTTCAGGCTATTCTTGAATGGACTCCTCTGAAGAATGTCAAGCAAGTCAGGAGTTTCCTCGGACTCGCCAGTTATTGCCGCCGTTTTGTCGAGAACTTCTCCAAGATTGCCAAGCCTCTAACTGATCTGCTTCACAAAGGCATTAAGTTTGAGTGGACAGACAAATGTCAGGAAAGTTTTCAAACACTCAAGGACAAGCTGACATCTGCACCAGTGCTTGCTCCTCCAGATTCTCAAAAGGACTTTGTGATCTACTGTGACGCGTCTCGTCAAGGATTAGGCTGTGTCCTAATGCAAGAGCGCAAGGTAATTGCTTATGGCTCTCGACAGTTGCGTCCTCATGAAGAGAACTATCCAACGCACGATCTCGAACTGGCAGCAGTTATTTATGCATTGAAGTTATGGCGACATTACCTACTTGGTAATCGTTGCGAGATCTACACGGATCATAAAAGTTTGAAATACTTATTCACTCAGCCATCTCTTAACCTCCGTCAGCAAAGATGGATGGAGGCCATTATAGACTATGATTTGGGTATTTCTTACACCCCTGGCAAGGCCAATGTAATGGCTGATGCTTTGAGCCATAAATCCTACTGTTGTGAACTTGAGGTTCAAGTACAGCAACCACTCATGTATGAAGAGCTTCGAAAGCTGAACATCGAGATAGTACCTCAAGGATATCTAAATAACTTGGCAGTTGAACCAGATCTCGAGGACCTCATCAAGCATATACAGAAAGCTGACTCTGAGGTCGAGAAGATTAAGCGCAATCTCAAAAGGGGAAGGCCTTTCTTATTCACTATTGATGCTGATGGCACCTTGTTCTTCAAAAATCGCTTAGTGGTTCCTAGAAAGGACAACCTGGATCTGACCCCGCGTGTCATGAAAGAGGTGCATGATACCCCTCTTTCAATTCACCCTGGTAGTACCAAGATGTACCAAGACATTCGACAGAGATATTGGTGGCCTGATATGAAGCGAGACATTGCTCGTTATGTTGCTGAGTGTGACGTTTGCCGTCGCATCAAAGCAGAACACCAAAGACCTGCTGGAACTATGCAACCACTTGCTATCCCTGAATGGAAATGGGACAAAGTGGAAATGGATTTCATTACTGGATTTCCCAGATCACAGAAGGGTCATAATGCTATTCTTGTTGTCATTGACCGATTCTCAAAGGTTGCTCACTTTCTGCCAGTCAAGGAGACAATTACTGCTAGTCAGTTAGCGGACTTGTATGTTTCCAGAATTGTGTCACTCCACGGTGTTCCGCCGGAGATCAGTTCAGATCGTGGCAGCCTCTTTACCTCAAGATTTTGGAACAGTTTCCAAGAAGCTATGGGAACTCATCTGTCCATCAGCACCGCTTTTCACCCCCAGTCCCAGGGACAAGTTGAACAAGTCAACCAAGTGCTTGAAGATATGCTTCGAGCTTGTGTCATCTCATTCGGTAAGAAATGGGAGGAATCTCTCCCGTATGCTGAATTCTCTTACAACAATAGCTATCAAGCTAGTCTGAAGATGGCACCATTTCAAGTTCTTTATGGACGTAAGTGCCGAACTCCTCTGAATTGGTCAGAAACTGGGGAACGCTCACTCGTTGGACCGGACAATATCCAAGAAGCTGAAGAACAAGTCCGCATTGTCCGTGAACATTTGAAAGCTGCTCAGTCTCGTCAGAAGAGCAACTATGATCGAAAACACCAGGTAATGGTCTATCAACCTGGCGAGCAAGCTTACCTTCGTGTCACTCCGATGAAGGGCACTCACCGTTTCGGAATCAAGGGAAAGTTAGCTCCTCGCTACATCGGCCCATTCCGTATTCTCGCCAGGCATGGAGAAGTGGCATATCAGTTGGAACTACCGCCGAACCTTTCTCAGGTTCACGATGTTTTCCATGTCTCGCAACTCCGCCGCTGCTTCAAGGTTCCGATCCGAGCAGTGGATCATGAAGTGCTGGAATTACAGGATGACGTGTCTTATAAGGAACGTCCGATCCGTATTCTTGATCCAGCTGAACGTCGAACCCGTCAGAAGGCAATCCAGTTCCTTAAAGTTCAGTGGTCGAATCATTCTGAAGATGAAGCCACTTGGGAACGCGAGGATCGTCTTCTCGAAGAATACCCCGACCTTTTTCCTTCTACCTCCTGCATTCTCGGGACGAGAATTTCTTTTGGAGGAGGAGAATTGTAACACCCCCTTGTAATATGCTACAGTGATCATCTTCTAATCATGCCAAGTCATCTTCATTTGCTGTGCTAAGTTATCATTTGTTCATATCTCATTTCAAATTCCACTTTAAACAAAAATTCGAATTGCAAGTCAAAATAAAAGTTGATCAAATATTAAAACAAAATAGTTCACAATATTGCAAATATTCTCAAAGCAATTATAAAAATAAAATCAACATTAATTGAGCTATTTAAATGACTCTAACATCATGAAACAATACCAAAGCAGCACTAATTAATCCATTTCATTTAATCCAAAATTCAAATGAAATCAATCTACCCCCAAACCTTTTTCTGGCAGTGCTAGATATTGCACTGTATTTATGTGGCTAAGTCACATATTTTACAAAAGTAAAATGGTGGCTAAACATTTTTGAAAAGAGAGAAAAGAATAAATGGCAGAAAAAAGAAAAAGAAAAAGGGGCAAGGCCACTGTGCCACTGGGCCTAAGTGCTACAGTGCACAAAGGCCCAGCCCACAACGGCCTTCTCCTTCCTCTCTGTACTGAGGAAGGCAGAGCCATGGCCGTGGCCTCTGGCCAGCCGTCTACGCACCGAGGATCGCTCGTGTCGAGCATCCAGTGCATCCCCGACGCGGATAAGATCACCCCGAACCCCAGGGACAACCCTAACCCTCTCTGTTCTTCCTCCCTGCGCCGCTTTCTTCCCCGCAAGGCACTGCCGAGCTGCCATCGCCGCATCCTCGTCGTCGTCGCGGCCACCAGCCACCCCGCGCCGCACGGAGATGTCCAGGAGGACCGCCGTCGTCGTCCACGTCGGCTCCGTCCATTGGTTCGAGTAGGAGAGCTCCCTGCCGTCGCCATCGAGCTCTTCCTCGCACATGGCCGCCGCGGCCCTTGCCGTCGATCTCCACCAGCGCGCCACTCCGGTCGTCCCGAGCACATCCCCGAGCTCCTCTGTGATCTACTCCGTCCGCTCCCCCTCTTTCCCCCTTCCTCTCCTCGCCGTAGACGCCGAGCATCGCCGAGCCCTGGCCGCGCACGTCCGTACCTGCCCACGCGCCCGCGGTTCTGCTACTGCTGCTGCACGCCGCCGCGCTCACCCACGCTCATCCCGCGCCAGCTGCGCCCCTGGCCGCCCCTGCCTGCGCCCGGCCGTGCCCTCGCTCGCCCCTGCGAGCCGCCGCTGCCTGCTTCTATTGTAGCTGCTGCTGCCGCCTTCCCCCGCGCGCTTCTGCTGCTGCTAACCACTGCTGCTCGCGCGCTGCTGCCATCAACCCAACACAACAAACGGCACGACGAACCGTGGCCGGAGACGAGCGCACGCTCGTCGCCGGCGCTCGCCCGCGCTGCTCTACAGCCGCTGCTACAGTAACTGAATGTTACTGTAGCGCTTGCTAGCTTCTGCTGCTTCTACTTGACTAGCTCTCTGGACAGCAGCAAAAATGCAACAAGACAAGGGTTATCATAAATAAAAATGATGTGAACAGGTAGTACACTTGACAAGCTCCAAATTATTCCATTGGACCAAATTCAAATAAGGCTTGGATTAAATAATATGAAAATGACAAAAGGCTATGTTTTGTTAACTGAAAAACAGAAATACAGAAATACTGCAGTAGCTACCTTGGAGATGTAGATGAACTAGCTGCAGGAACTGTTCATGCCATCAAAGGGCATGAACTGATAGTACTTTTGATGTAGAGTAAATCATCTATAGGGTGTATTTCCATTAGAGCTATGGATCAATGGGAATCATCCAGCAAACTTTGTAAACATTAACAGATCCTGGAATGAACATCAAGTAGCACTTTTCAAACAAAGATTTGAACAAGCAAATGGACACTAACATAGATGCACTTGATACTGTCATGTAGATCACAGAAAATTGATCAAGAATGATATAAGGCACAAAGCCATAGGATGAAGAGAACACTAGCTATAGCCTCTGGAAAACAACTAAGTGATGTTTAAAACTGAGGACCTAGCAGAATTCTAGAGGATTTCAAAAAATGATTAAAACTTTGAAAAAATCATATAAATTAAACCGTAACTCGGATGAAAATAATTTATACATGAAAAATGATCAGAAAAATATGACGAACCCGAATATGCCCTCCACATACCTGTCACATGTCTCTAACATACCGAACGTTGAACATTTGCTACCGAAACCGTTAAATGAATAGTGTTTGGAGCTGGGAAAATATTCCCGGATATTTTCCCGCTCCGAGTAAAATACCTAGCACTGCATTAGAACACCCTAGCACAGCATGTTGACATGTCATGCATCTCTGTTGCATTTGTTGCCGTGTATTTATTGTTTCTTCCCCCTCCTTC
The DNA here is from genome assembly GCA_039707655.1 of Elymus sibiricus. Taxonomy (NCBI): domain Eukaryota; kingdom Viridiplantae; phylum Streptophyta; class Magnoliopsida; order Poales; family Poaceae; genus Elymus; species Elymus sibiricus. The sequence continues at coordinate 299,573,047 of CM077668.1, forward strand.
TCTCCCGATAGACGCCGAGACCGCCGCCGACGCAGCTGGGTACGACTAGCCCCTCTCAGCAGAGCTTCCAGGCAAGCAAAACCCCCTTGATCATCAGATATCGCCTACTCTCCCTCTCTATTGCTTGCATTAGAATTGCTTATGTCGTTACTCCGATAGCTCCTATTCTGGTGCATAGCCTGTTTTTGTCGCCTGCTATTGGTACTCTACCTGCTGTCCCATGATGCTTAGTTAGCTATGCTATTGATCCATCTGTGGCTCTACACCCTTGTCCGTTTGCCACGCTTGTTATCGGGCCGTGATCACTCTGGGTGATGATCACGGGAATGTTTACAGTACTGCAATACATCAAATTGTTAAAGGCGGGCCGGCTCCAAGAGTGCTCGTCAGAGAATGATATTAAAGATGGGTCGGCTCCAAGAGCACCCGCGAGCCGTGTATTATCAAGTCGGAGCGACAGGGATCCTGTTCGTCTTCGCGAGTTTCTAAATATGACTAATGGATTTGGGTATTTGATCTGAGTAGGCCGCTGGCCTTAAACGCACTACCACCACGCGGGATAATGGTTTATGGGACCCTCGGCACCGTATGTATCAGCCGAAAGCTTTGTCAGACGTCCAGTTCAGCATTGTGGCCGGGTCGGGCCGGCGCCATCCAGGACAGAGGTGGTGCCTGGGTCCACCCTGCACACAATGACCCGGAGTGCACAGGGCGACGGCCCAAGACCCCTGAGCACTTAGGATGTAGACCGGTGGGGACCTCTCTACTGAGCTCTAGGTAGGGCTGTGGTGTGTCGATCAGCCGAGGCCGGGCATGATCCGGAAAAGTGTGTCCGGCCAGAGTTAATCGAGCGTGTTGGGTAACAGTAGTGCACCCCTGCAGGAAAGTGATCTATTCGAATAGCCGTGTCCACGGTAACAGGACGCTCGGAGTTGTATCCTGATCTGCTACAACTATGAATGAATACGGATACAATGATAAACTGTTACTATTGCTGTCGGGATCGCCTTCTCGCAGGGAGTCGAGAAAGGATCTCAGGGCGCTGCTACTATATAACCTCTATTATATGTTACTGTGTTCTACTCTCTTCTGATGCTGTAAGATTGCTTCAATATGCTAGTCTTCGATAGGCTAGGCTTCTCCCCCTCTATTCTAGCACTCTGCAGTATAGTCCACAGATACAGCCCCTTCCTTTGATACCAATGCATAATTAGTATAGTTCTGATGTCAGTCTTGCGAGTACTTTGGATGAATACTCACGGTTGCTTTGCTACTTCTTTTCCCCATACCCGCTTGCCGAAATCAGACGACGGAGTCCCGAAGCCAGACGCCACCGCAGGAGCTTACTAGCAAGAGATCCCCGGAGGCACCTACTACTACGTCGAGCCCGCCGGCCAGGAGTAGTTCGGAGGCCCTAGGCAGGAGGCCTTCGCCTTTTCGATCAGTGTCGCTGTTATGCTAGCCTTGTTAAGGCACCCTTGTTTAACTTTGTGTCTGTACTCAGATACTGTTGTTGCTTCCTCTAACGCTTGTTCTCGAGCTTTTGTATTCGAGCCCTCGAGGCCCCTGGCTTGTAATATAAAGCATGTATTATTTTATTTTGTGTCTAGAGTTGTGTTGTGATATCTTCCCGTGGGTCCTTAGGCTTGATCGTGTGCATTGCGTGTATGATTAGTGCACAATTAAGTCGGGGGCGTCACAGGTAACATAGCCAAACAACGATTTGCTGGGATGGTGGAAGGTTAGAGGCTGTATCATGGAAATTTGGGAGGTTGACAAACAAGTGGTAGGTAGCGAGACATAGCGATAGCATCGAGACAACTAGCAAGCAAAGATAGTAGTGATATCTAAGGTAATGGTCATCTTGCCTGGAATCTCGCTCGGAAGAAGATCGAGTCCATGAAGTAGACGAACAAGCGTAGTCGAACGAATCCTCACAATCGCAACGTTACCGGGAACTATCGAGAAGAAGCACAACCGAAAAGAAGCAAACAACATGGTAAACACACAAGCATAACCATGGCATGATGCACAACCAAGTATGATGCATGACAATTTAAGGAGGCATGTCGTGACAAGATGCAACAACGAAATGCAGCATGTCGTGACAAGATGCAACAACCAAATGGCAGCGCGACGGTACAGGAAGCTAGGTTTTAGGGTTAGCAAGTAGGTGGTCTATTTATAGCAAATCAGAGATGATCTCGATCCTTCGATTGCAATCAAACGGCTTCGGGTCAACGGGATGGTCTAATGAAGAAACCGAAGATGTTTGGGGTATTTCGGGATTGATCCAGACTCAACGGTCACGACCGGATGGTTCAGGTCCGGGGAAGTTTTCGGGCTAGGTTGCGAGAGGGTCTGAGAGAGGTCAATGAAGACAACGGGTCTGAGAAAGGTCAACAGAAAACAAGGGCCAACGTTCTCTTCGAGAGAAGCGACAAACTATGAACGGCAATGAGGAGAAACAACAACTACGAACGGATGCAAGTTTTATAAAACGGCGGCAACGGAGTGCCGATGCAATGTGAATGATGCCATGATGAATGCAACAAACAAATAAATAACGCAGCTATCACGAAAAACATGGAAGGCATCTGGAGCGTCAGTCTCGGGCTATCACAAATAAAGATCATGATGCTTCATGTTCGTATTTTATTTTTATCGACACCTCTCTCTCTAAACATGTGGTCATGATTATCGATTTCGGTTTTCGCTTGAGGACAAGCGAGGTCTAAGCTTGGGGGAGTTGATACGTCCAATTTGCATCATGATTTCCTACTGTTATTTATAATGTATTTGATCATTATTTCACTTTATGATGCAATTCTTATGCCTTTTCTCTCTTAATTTGCAAGATTTATATGAAGAGGGAGAACACCGGCAGCTGGAATTCTGGACCTGAAATAGCTACAACAGAGATACCTATCTTACAGAGCTCCAATTGACTTGAAACTTCACGAAGATTTTTTATTGAAATATAAAAAATACAGGAGAAAAGAGATAATGGAGGGGACCCACCAATTGCCCACAAGGCAACAGGGCGCGGCCTGATACGTCTCCAACGTATCTATAATTTATGAAGTATTCATGCCATGTTTACAACAATTTTATATGGTTTTGGCATGATTTGAATGGAACTAACCCGGACTGACGCTGTTTTCAGCAGAACTACCGTGGTGTCATTTTTTGTGCAGAAATAAAAGTTCTCGGAATGGGCCCAAAATTTATGGTGATTTTTTATGGACCAAAAGAGACCCACGGAGCACTGGAGCTGGACCAGGAGGTGGCCGAGGGCGCCACAAGCCTGGGGGGCGCCCCCCCCCCTAGGGCACGCCCTCTGAGCTTGTGGGACCCTCGGGCACCCCCCCTGACGTGATTCCAACGCCAAATATTCCTATAAATAGAGGAAACCCCGAAAAGAAACCTAGAACTTCCACGCCACCGCCGCAAGCCTCTGTACCGAAGTGATCTCATCCGGAGCCCTGTTCTGGCACCCTGCCGGAGGGGGAAATCATCACCAGAGGCCATCTTCATCATCCCGGCGGTCTCCATGACGAGGAGGGAGTAGTTCACCCTCGGGGCTGAGGGTATGTACCAGTAGCTATGTGTTTGATCTCTCTCTCTCTCGTGTTCTTGATTTGGCATGATCTTGATGTACCGCGAGCTTTGTTGATATAGTTGGATCATATGGTGTTTCTTCCCTCTCTCTATCTTGTTGTGATGAATTGAGTCTTGCTCTTTGAGGTTTCGTTATGTTGGATTGAATATTGGATTTGAGATCACTTGATGTATGTCTTGCATGTGGATACCCGTGGTGACAATGGGGTATTCCATTGAGTTACTTGATGTATGTTTTGGTATTCAACTTGTGGATTCCCGTGGTGACATTGGGGTAATCTAGGCACATATGTTGATACACATTTTCGTCCTACATTCTCCGATAGAAACTTTGAAGTGATTCTTTGTCGCACGTTGAGGGATTGTTATATGATTCAATTATGTTAGCACTGTTGAGAGACTGCACTAGTGAAAGTATGAACCCTAGGCCTTGTTTCTAAGCATTGCAATACCGTTTGTGCTCACTTTTGTTACTTGTTACCTTGCTGTTTTTATATTTTCAGATTACAAAAACCTATATCTACTATCCATACTACACTTGTATCACCATCTCTTCGCCGAACTAGTGCACCTATACAATTTACCATTGTATTGGGTGTGTTGGGGACACAAGAGATTTCTTGTGTTTGATTGCAGGGTTGTTTGAGAGAGACCATCTTCATCCAATGCCTCCCACGGATTGATAAACCTTAGGTCATCCACTTGAGGGAAATTTGCTACTGTCCTACAAACTCTGCACTTGGAGGCCCAACAACGTCTACAAGAATAAAAGTTGCGTAGTAAACATCAAGCTCTTTTCTGGCGCCGTTGCCGGGGAGATGAGTGCTTGAAGGTATATCTTTAGATCTTGCAATTGAATCTTTTAGTTTCTTGTTTTATTCACTAGTTTGGTTTTATAAAAGAAAACTACAAATAAAATGGAATTGAGGTCGCCTCACATGCTTCATCTATATGATGTCCTTCTTGAAAATAAGGATTCCGATAATTGTGCTCAATTGTTAGAGGAAAAATTTAATAAAATATGTAATGTGAATCCTTCGAATGATGAGCATGATTGCAATGTTGTTAGTATGCTTGCTATGAATATCCATGATACTAATGATGATTGCACTAGCCATGATAAAATCTCTGAAAAAAGGGTTTCTTATAAGCATGTCAATTATTGTGGTGAGCATAGATCTTGTGAAAACATGCCAATATGGGATGATAGATTTTGTAAGAAGCATAAATATCAAAGAACCCAATGGTTGCTTAAGATATTAGATGGTTATGCTAGAGAATTATGTTCCATTCTTCCCATTACTTGTGAACTTTGCAATGAAGGTGGTCATCTTAATTTTTAATGTATACAATTTTATTATCGAATCACGTACAAATATTGTGATGATATGATCACCCTTGAGCATTATAATGAACTTACTCTATTTTTGGGGTATGAAGAAGTGGAAAATAGAAATAATTGGATTGAAGAATTAATTCCCTCGAAAACTTTTGAGCTTGATCTAAGGGAAATTTATATGTATTGTGCGGTAAATTGCAATGAGAATGTTTATCTTGCCAATTATATAAAGACGGGAAAACCAATGGAATATGAAGAGAATACTAATGAAAGGGAAAAGATTTCCCAATACCCTCCTATTTTTTCTCATGATGAATCAGGTGACGAGGAGGAGCTTCCTACCCAACCAATCTCTTCAATAATAAGGTCGGAAAAATTGATTGAACCCACACTTAATGTGGTGAAGAAGAATAATAAGAAAAGAAGGAGAAGCAAAGGTAAAAAGGTATCTCTCCCAAATAATGTTGCTTCAATTATTATTGTGCCTCATGAGAATGAATCAAAAATAATTGTGGAAGATGATACACTTGATGATGATATTGTTTTTTGGTCCTATGGCACGATGTCCGAAGGAACTATTGAGGATGATTTTGTTATGCCTATTACTTGTTGTGATAATTATGATTGGGAAGATAGTGACACCTCTTATAATCTTGAGAATTTTTTTGGCACTAACTTGGAAAACTATGATGATAGTAATTGCTATACTATTGGTGCTATTCATACTATTAATGATAAGAGTGATTATGCTAATGATTTGCAAAGCCACAAGCTTGGGATGCTATGTTTGATGAGAATGACATGTTTGAAAATTTATTTGCTGCAATTAGTGTTTGTCCTAAGCTTGGGGATGCTATGCTTAATGAAGATGACCTTTTTAGTCCCCCTACTTTCAATGATCAAATTTGTTATGATGATTGCATGCCTCCTATTTATGATGATTGCAATAATTATGAAAGTGGGTTTGGAAGAGTGTCAACTTTAGATAATAATTATCCCACTATTTTGGAGGGTGTTGAATCTTATTATAATGATAAAAGTGGATTTGGAGAGGTCATAACTTTATTTAGTAATGATTCCACTATTCCGGAAGAGGTTTCAATTGATTATGATGAGAACAAAGTTGCTACTTATGATGATTATTGTGATGATACTTATGTTATAAAAAGTAGTGATAATTATTGTCATAATTATGAATATCCTTTTACTGAACATTACTCTTTTAATGTGGAAACAGTTTTTAGTATTCAAGTTTCATACGATACTCCCACTATTATGAATGAGAAGAAATTTGCTTATGTGGAGAGTAATAAAAATTCTATGCTTGTGGATCATGAAAAGAATGCTTTATGTGATAGTTATATTGTTGAATTCATTCATGATGCTACTGAAAATTATTAAGAGAGGGGAAGATATGCTTATACATATCTCAACAATATAAAGTTTCCTCTCTATGTGTTGAAAGTTTTGAAGTTATACTTGTTTTGCCTTCCTATGCTAGTTGATTCTTGCTCCCATAAATTGTTTGTTCACAAAATTGCTATGCATAGGAAGTGGGTTAGGATTAAATGTGCTTGTCATATGATACATGATGCTCTCTTTATGTTTCAATTCTTTATTCTTATGCGATCATCATTGAAATCATCATGCCTAGCTAAAAGGCATTAAAGAAAAGCGCTTGTTGGGAGACAACCTAATATTTATACCTACTGTTTTTGTGTGTCCACATGATTAAGCTACTGTATTAATCATGTTTTACATGTTTTCTTTCAATAATGTGCCAAGTAAAGCCTTTGGGATAGTGTGGATGATAGTTGACTTGATTCTGTGCAAAAACAGAAACTTTTGCGTCCAGTGCTGGAATTTCTATTCTATACTAGAAAATTCTGAAATTTTTAGAGAGTATTGGGTTACAAATTTCTTAAGTTATCCTAATTTTTCAGAATTTTTGGAGGTACATAAGTATGGTTTTAAATCGCTCACTACATGTTGTTCTGTTTTTGACAGATTCTGTTTTCAATGCATAGTTTGCTTGTTTTAGTGTTTCCATAGCTTATATTGAGTAATATAAATTGTGGAAATGATGGAATACAGTAGGCATTATGTGAGAACAATTATGAATCTTGCGTTGACAGTACCTAAGTGGATGATTTATTCTTATCATACTAACCTATCTCACGAAAATCCGTTAAGTTTTGTGTGATTGAAGTTTTCAAGTTTTGGGTGAGATAATGATATGAGAGGAATTAAGGAGACACAAGAGCTCAAGCTTGGGGATGCCCAAGGCACCCCAAGATAACATTCCAAGAAGTCTCAAGCAACTAAGCTTGGGGATGCCCCGGTTGGCGTCCCACCTTTCTTCATCAACACCTATCGGTTAGCCTAAGTTTTTACTTGTTCACATGATATGTGCTATTCTTGGAGTGTCCTTTTATTTTCATTTTGTTTGCTGTTTGAATAAAATTATCAAGATCTGAAATATTTATTTGGAGAGAGTCTTCACATAGCTACTTAATTGTTTAACTACTCATTGTTCTTCACTTATATCTTTTGGAGTAGTTTGTCATTCATTCTTGTGCTTCACTTATATCCTTTGAGTAAATTATTGAATGAATTGAATATCATAAATTTGAAATTATATATGTTTCATATTCTTAGTAATATTTCACATTGGGTTTAGAAAGTAAAGTCTATTGAAGTTTGACAATCACAATATTGGTCATACGAGCAATTCATGAAAGATAGTATATGGAAGAGAACTTTCACATATAAATATATTATCTTGGACATCTTTTATGATTGTGAATACCCATTAATTATTTTCAACTCGAGCAAATTAGTTGAAGTTGGACAAGGAAGACAACGTAATGAGTTATGTTTGGGTATATTTGCATCAAAGTTATATTGTTATGGATCCTCCAACATGTGGTGCTTGTTTAGAATCTTTTGCTAGCCAAAATTTCTGTACTAAGCGGGAATACTGCTTGTGCATCCAAAATCCTTGAGCCAAGTTTCTTCCATGAGTGTCCACCATACCTACCTATATACGGTATTACTCTGCCGTTCCAAGTATATTTGCATGTGCCACCTCTAATCATTCAAATAAGCATCTATTTTGTGTGCTCGTACCGCTCATGAAGCGGCAGGGGGTGGTCAGTATCTTCCATGCTAAGCGGGTTATTCTCACGATGGGTGTTTATTCACTTTTCATTGCACGAGAGAGGCTGGTAATTGGGAAGCCCAGTCCCGCAAAACAAAAACATATATAATGAAACAAACTCCCCCGGAAAGTTGATTGTATGGAGGGCATCCGAGGATTCGGCTACCATGGCTTGTGTTTGAATGGTTGAGGGGGGGTAAACTTTACCTTTCTGCTTGGGAACTGCATATAATGTGTTTAGCATGGAAGATATTGAGAACTCTCGATCGTGACATTGACAGGAAAGGCATGCCTCTCAAAATGTATTCATCTCTGTTTTAAGCTATGAGCTCTGGCACCTCTGCAAATCCCTGCTTCCCTCTGCGAAGGGGCATTCTATTTACTTTTATGTTATTTACTTTCATGTTATTTACCTTTTATGTTGAGTCAATTTCTTATTCCAACCTATTCTCTAGTTGGCAAGCATCATGTGGTGGGGATAGATCCAGGCACATATATCCATTCAAATATATTTGATCATGAATTATTATTGTTGACAATTATCTCTATGATAAATGAGTTGGGAGGCAAAACATTAAGCCCCTATCTTTCTCTGTGTTCGATGGATTCCATTTGTTCTAAATATATGCTTTGAGTACTAGCAATCATAGAAGACTATATGATAATTGAGTATGTGGAGCTCTTATTTAGACTTTGTTGAAAATGAGATGCATTGTAATTGTTTGGTGACTAAGAACATATGTTGTTAAGTTTCAAGAGAATGCATTGTTTGAACTATAAATATGTGAATTGGTTGCTGCTTTATCATGATGAGTTTTATGAGAAAGAGTTGATGTTATGATGATAGGAAAAGTGATTGAAATTATCATTGATCAGACTTATGCACTATGCTAGCATTCACACTTCATAAATTATTCTTTTATCATTTACCTACTCGAGGATGAGCAGGAATTAAACATGGGGATGCTGATACGCCTGCAACGTATCTATAATTTATGAAGTATTCATGCCATGTTTACAACAATTCTATATGGTTTTGGCATGATTTGAATGGAACTAACCCGGACTGACGCTGTTTTCAGCAGAACTACCGTGGTGTCGTTTTTTGTGCAGAAATAAAAGTTCTCGGAATGGGCCCAAAATTTATGGTGATTTTTTATGGACCAAAAGAGACCCACGGAGCACCGGAGCTGGACCAGGAGGTGGCCGAGGGTGCCACAAGCCTGGGGGGTGCCCCCCCTAGGGCGCGCCCCCGAGCTTGTGGGACCCTTGGGAACCCCCCCTGACGTGATTCAAATGCCAAATATTCATATAAATAGAGGAAACCCCGAAAAGAAACCTAGAACTTCCACGCCGCCGCCGCAAGCCTCTGTACCGAAGCGATATCATCCGGAGCCCTGTTCCGGCACCCTGCCGGAGGGGGAAATCATCACCGGAGGACATCTTCATCATCCTGGCGGTCTCCATGACGAGGAGGGAGTAGTTCACCTTCGGGGCTGAGGGTATGTACCAGTAGCTATGTGTTTGATCTCTCTCTCTCTCGTGTTCTTGATTTGGCACGATCTTGATGTACCGCGAGCTTTGTTGATATAGTTGGATCATATGGTGTTTTTCCCTCTCTCTATCTTGTTGTGATGAATTGAGTCTTGCTCTTTGAGGTTTTGTTATGTTGGATTGAATATTGGATTTGAGATCACTTGATGTATGTCTTGCATGTGGATACCCGTGGTGACAATGGGGTATTCTATTGAGTTACTTGATGTATGTTTTGGTATTCAACTTGCGGATTCCCGTGGTGACATTGGGGTAATCTAGGCACATAGGTTGATACACGTTTTCATCCTACACTACAAAAAAAAGACACATCCGTGACATTATGGCCCAAACGAAAACTTTTTATGTCATGGTTGTGACACTTCTATGACAATAATTGTGACAAAAACACGTATCATCATAGATGTGGTGGGCTCCTACTTCTATGACAAAAAATTATGACAGAAAATGGGCTTTTCGTCCAGGGCAGGCCGGAGACGCACCCGCATGACATTCTTTGGGCCGTCCATGACGTAAAAAATCATGGTAGAAGTAGGGCGAGGAAAATTTCAGGGAGTTCCCGGTTACGGTGGGTGGTCGGGGCCGAGCGATGCAGTGTGGTTTGCGCGTTTCTCTCTCGTACGCGCACGTGTGTGCGAGGCGTTCGCTAACTGAACCCGAGCGAGGCGTTCGCTTACTGAACCCGAGCGATCGATAGATTCCTCTCACTACTACACGTACTGAACCCGAGCGATCGATCGCACTGTGTACTGAAGCCGAGCGATCCCTTCGCTGCTAACTGAACCTGAGCGATCCCTTCGCTGCTAACTCAACCCGAGCGATCCTTTCGCTGCTAACTGAACTCGATCGATCCTTCTCGCTGCTTACTGAAGCCGATCGAGCCCCCGTGCGAGACGTAGCCAGCCGGTGTTGGGTTGCCTCTCGATGAACAGTGCCCGTTGCTGTCGCGCGCGCGATACACGTACACACAAGTCGAGACGCATCAATCGAGCCGGTTGGTTGGCTGTGGATGAACTATTCCCGTTGCTGCCGCCCACTCGTGCACCCCACCCCAGCCGGTGGGTTGGCTGTGGATGAACAGTACCCTGGCCGAGTGAAGGTGGTTGGCGCTTGGATGAACAGGACCCCGAGGAGGCCGCCACACCCCATCCGATTGGGGGTGGATGAACAGGACCCCGTGGAGGCTGGATGAACAGTAGCCTGTGGAGGCTGGAGGAAGTCGACGGTGGATGAACAGTAGCTGGTGGAGGCTGTGGAGGGAGGTCGACCGTGGATGAACAGTAGCCCGTGGAGTCCCGTTTTGCGGTACGCCACACCCCTCCCGATGAACAGGACCCCCGTTTCAACCGTAGGCAGTTGGGGAGAAGTCTGTTTCCTCCGTTTTGTGGTACGCCAGAGCCCTCCCGATCAACAGGACACCATTTTGACCGTAGGCGCTTGAACAGAAGTCCAATTCCTCCGTTTTGCGGTACGCCAGACCCCTAGCCGATGAACAGGACCCCATTTCGACCGTAGGTGGTCGAACAGAAGGGCGTTTCCTCCATTTTGTGGTACGCAGACCCCGAGTCGATGAACATGACCCCGTTACGGCTGTTCCGTCCAAGCCGGTTGGCTCCCGATGAACAGGACGCGTTCTGACCCAGTCGCTTGGCTCCCGATGAACACGGCGATGTTTCCTCCGTTCTGACCCAGCCAATTGGCTGACGATGATAAGGAGGCCGTTGCTGCCGTCCGTTGCCTCTCTCTCCATGTACACGAGCCCTGGCCGTACGTATGCGCGAGTACGCATTCGAGACCCCGCCCGTATGTACGTACGTGCCCGCAGTTTTTGCCGTGTGGCTGTACGTACGTGTACACGATTTAGACGGGGCTGCCTGAACTGCTACGCCGGGGCCTCTACTACGACACGTGCCGCTCCTTACACGCCCACGGTTCATCGTTGCAGAGAGACCGATCGACCAGTATGTACGTACACATTCGCGACCAGACAGACAACGCTACGTATGCTTTGATCGGGTGGGTCCCAGCTGTCAGGGAGGATAAGGAGGCACTTCCTTGCGTGCGAAGATATAGATGCTGGGTCCCAGCTGTCAGGGGGGAGGAATCTTTTTTTTTGCGCGTAATAAGGAGGCACTTCCTTGCGTGCGAAGATGTAGCTGGTGGGTCCAGCTGTCAGCCTCACCGCGTACATTCCTCTTCCGATGGCTGTCGTTCATTGACCACGTTGACCACGCCGCGCCAAGAGCACCAAGGCAGTGGACGACGGCGAGTCCTAGAAAGGGAACTACGCGGAGCCGGGAAAGACACGGCAGTGGATGCCCATGCGAAGGGGAGTACGAGGGTTGACTGGTTCGGCTGCGGTGTGAGGCTGCCGTCGCCGGAGAATAACAGGGGATGTGGGTGAGTAGAGGGAAGGCCTGGCCAGCGGTGGGAGTAGGGTGGGGCGGTGAGGCCTCCGCGGCAGCATAGCCGGCCACGGGAGGCAGGAGCAGGCGCTCCCGCCAGAGCTGGTTTGGGCGGCTAGAGCAAGAAGATCAAAGATTGAAGAAGCAGCACGGCCGTTGGATTAACATCCAACGGTCGCTGCTGCTAGAATCATTTGTTGACTAAGTTGACAAAGCCCAGCGTACGCGTCAACTTAGTAGGCCCACAAGTCAGCCTACAAATATGGTGGGTCCGTGATGTCATGGGGAGGAATCGTTTTTTTTTTTTGCGTAATAAGGAGGCACTTCCTTCCGTGCGAAGATATAGATGATGGGTCCCAGCTGTCAGGGAGAGGAATCATTTTTTTCGCGGAATAAGGAGACACTTGCTTGCGTGCACAGATGTAGCTAGTGGGTCCCGGATGTCAGTGGGACGAGTCATTTTTTTAAACGTAATAAGGAGGCACTTCCTTGCGTGCGAAGATGTAGCTGGTGGGCCCAAGCTGTCAGGGGGAGGAATCATTTTCTTGCGCGTGACAAGGAGGCACTTCGTGGCGTATGACCATGGACCTCGTGGGTCCCAGCTGTTAGCCTCTCCACGTACAGTCCTCTTTCGACGGCTGTCGTTCATTGACCGCGTTGACGACGCCGTCCGAGAGCACCAAGGCGGTGGACAACAGCTAGGCTTAGGGTGGGAACGACCCAGAGCCTGCGCGGCAGCACAACCGGCCATCGGTGAGTACAGGTATGACCTGGCCACCGGTGGGAGTAGGGTGGGGCGGCGAGGCCTACGCGGCAGCACAGCCGGCCACGGGAGGCAGAAGCAGGCGCTCCCGCCTGCGATGGTTTTGGGCTTTTGGCGGCTGGAGCAACAAGATCAGAGATTGAAGAAGCAGGATGGCCGTCGGATGTCAATCCCACGGCTACAGTTGTTAGAATAGTTTGTTGACTTTTCTTTTTGACCATTATAAATCATTTTGTTGACTAAATGGACACGCCTTGCGCAGGCTTCGTCCTCGTGGGCCAACATTCTTTTTTTGAGAACTCCTCGGCGTGGGCCAACAAAGTAAGCTTCGAAGGCTTTGGCGGACATGCAACCCATTTATTTAGTTTTTACAGCCCATTTGATTTTGTTTTCCAATACATCTATTTCCTGGTCTAGGTGAAAAAAATACCTATTTAATATTTCTGAGAATTTACAGCCCATTTGATTATTTGTTCGAATACACCTATTTACTGGGATGGGTAAAAAAAATGCGGACATGCAGCCCATTTATTATATCTGTTAGTTTACAACCCATTTGTTTTTAGTAGAAATAGACCCGATTATTAAAAAAAGAGTAGAAATAGACCCATTTTCTGGGATGGGTGAAAAAACAATGTTGGTCTGAACAGAGCATTTCCTATAAAAAAAATAATTCTGAGCTAGGAATTTTATTGAAAAACTTTAAGTTGGGCTTGCTATTCTTGTATAAAAATAGAATTGAGTTGTGCATTTTTTTTAAAACATAGGCTGGGCTGCGCTTATTTTAGGTCAAAAGAAAACCTGGGCTGGCACGCGTCTTTCGGCCCAGTTGCATTGATGATGTTCAACGAACAAGGCCTGTGTAGTACAGTACAGCTTTACGTAGGTACTCTCACATTCAACGATGCCTGAAATGGCCCAAACAAGTCTTTTGTACATTTCTATAAAATCACTAAACTCAAATTATAAGTTAAGAAAAAAGGTAGAGTCCAGTGAAACCTAATTAAAAGCTATCACGAGCGAAGAAATAATGCAGCGGGTCCCACTTGTTAGCGGGAGAGAGAGAGAGAGAAACCGACCGGTCGATGCTCGTGCATACATTTTTAAGCCATATGCATTGCTGATTCTCGGTACAAACTTATATAGTTGACACAATGATATACAACATCATAGCACGTTGAGCTTGCATACAAAAATTTCACGTGGGCGACACAATAGGGGTGGAAGCAGTGGATCGCTACGGGTAGGGCTATCTTGAAACCAACAAACTCGTACATCACCGTTCATCATCTTGATCAATGACGTGGAAATATCTTGAATGCAGTGCAAAGAAAACAGACAGACAAACACAATAAGTTTTGCTAGCACATTAAGTTGACGTACACCCATTCCGGAAAAAAAATCAGGTACAAAAATAGAACAGGTCATAATCAAATGTATTGGCACATCAGAGCTTGACACCTATAGCTCGGATATAAGTAGTACTCTATCTGAGAAGATTCAGTTGTTACCTCAAATTAGAGCACATCTAGGCAGCCAGCCCGGCCTCTTCTCCCAAAGAAGCAGTGGCCTCCGCCACGCGATGGAGTAGGCCCTGTGCCATCCATCATTCCGAGCAACACAGGGAAAGTCTGACGTTGACTCCTGTAATGGACATCGTCGATGGACCCCGCCACCAGCGGCGGCGGCAGGACTTCGATTGAAGGATTGACCACTTCTTCGACATGCACGAAGACTCGATACAGGTACATACATAACGTGGTCCGCGGCGGCCTTGGTGGCGATGAATAGTACAACCCCGGTTCCTGCACCGGTATCTCAACACCAATCACCTTCGGTATGGTGGAGGGCTTCTTCATCCATGCCATAACCATCAGAGCCCAGCTGTCTGGAGGAACAAACATACTTAAGAGCTCACCTCCTAGGTCGTTGATAAGATCATTCATGGGCTCGTTGTTCCAAGCCCGTCGAGGCATGCCGTGGAAGGTAAGCTTTGTTAAAAACTCAAGCTCAGAGGGCACCGAGCCCCATCCTGGGTGCCACCGATCGAAGCTCACCAGCGCGCCATCGCAGAACAAACGCCGGGAAGATTCGAACACACGAATGCAGTCGAAAGTTGTCCGGAACTTGACGAAAAAATCAGCCAGTGGCGGATAGACTTCGACGAGCAAGTCACTTATTTGGATACCGTGCGCAATGCCAAGAGCTTTGACCAGGTCGTCCAGCGAGACGGGAGGCCGGTCGCTGTTGATGGTTACCATCAGCACTTTGCCGGCAAACTGGTCGTCAAGCGCCGCCATGCCACTGTTGAGCGACAGCACGCAGCGCCCGAAGGCAGGACGGACCTCAGGATCTCCGGCTAGGAGATCCGCGTTGACCGGCAACATGATAGTGTGCTTGAGTACAGGGAGTAGAGGAAGCGGATTTGGGGGAACTGGGGTAGGAATCGAGATTCCGAAGGTGGGGGCGGG
This sequence comes from Elymus sibiricus, assembly GCA_039707655.1. Lineage (NCBI taxonomy): Eukaryota > Viridiplantae > Streptophyta > Magnoliopsida > Poales > Poaceae > Elymus > Elymus sibiricus. The sequence continues at coordinate 299,588,360 of CM077668.1, forward strand.
GGATTCGGCATGAAAAGGTAGCATGAATTTCGAACGCGCGCCAGTACACTCTTGCCTCGCAACCGCACGAAAATACCGGTGGTGCCCACATGTCGGACTAATATTTCTTTTTTTTAGCACCCGCCATCAAAGTTCATAATTGGCATGTTTGGCATTGTGTTACTACTCAGCCCATATTCAATGACACCTCACATGGCCCAAACAAGTGTACATCACCGAAAAGTCACTAAGCTCAAATTATAACTTGAAAAAAGGATATATACACTGAACACTGGAGAATGGTGATGCCCCCATTTACCACATCAGCAGTTTGAAACAAAAAACAGTTCAAAACAACGATATATACAACATGCAAACACTAACTAGTGTCTACTACTGACATAAACAGCAAGACATGAAAGTTCACAAGTCTTGCTAAACCACCAAAACGCACCCATCTGAAGCGCTCAGGCTCTCGTGATCCACACACAAATCACAAAGTTCTAAACAGACCGAACTAGTACATAGTAAGAGAAACATAGACAAGGATGACAAAAGTACAAGGAGTCTACATAACAAAAGAGAACATCACCCATCCAGAACAAGCAGCTAATACAGCAAGTCATTCGAAGAGGGATGATCCAGTGCCATAATAATTTGTAGCTCCCCTTCAGCCACCAGTGATTTGTAGACACCAGGACTCCACCCTTTCGACGCAACTGCCCCATTACCAACCAACCTCAAGGCTTGTACCACATCACTGGCTTTCGGAGTTGAGACATCCAAGGATCAAAGTTAATCCAGATGCCTTTCACATTCTCACCTTCCTTTGGCTGCATGCTGTATCGTTGACAATCAGGGGCGGCTGATCCCTTAGATCGGTTCACCCTGTACACACAGTTTTCCCTAACAAACAGAGCCTCTCTGCCATCAGAATCCTTGAAGGTGATCTCCTGGTTAATCGGATAATTGAGTCCGAGAAACAGAGAGTGTGAACCAAGGCTGTTTACCCGCCTCCAACTCAAAAATCCTGAAGGCCCCAACATGCTGGTATCCTGCTCATAGACGTAACATACATTCTCCGGATACTCACGTATTTCACGCTGCTTGTACACAGTGGGGGTTTTGCAATATAAACTTGCCGGCTGATGCGTGCGAATGATCATCAGTCTTTCGCCGTCATCTGATCGAGCGAGGAACTAGTTGTGCTTCCCTGTTTTCGGCAAAGGTGGCGTGATTACAAAGGGCAGGAGCCGTATGGACACTGCAACATATCAGAAAGGAGACAAAAAGGACATACATTGTTAAGGTAAGATCAGCAATGTTCAGAGCATGAGCAGGATAATGTAAGAAACAGCATTGATCTGTCCCTATTGGAACTGAGAGCAAAAATAGAGGGAAATGTATACTGGGGTCAAAAATATAGTAGTACCATGCATGGTTATGGTTATACTCATGTTATCTCGCAGTCGATTATTCATAGGAAACTAATATAGCCATGCATGTTATGTAGTCATGTTCTGTTCTCACAAATAAATTCTTTAGAGGAAACTAACACACCATTCATTGTTATATACTCATGTTCCGATAATTCTAGACGCACGGGCCAACTACGGAGGTTTTACAGGACCTGCTTTATAACTAATCTCATCCCCCCCTGATTTTCAGTTGGGGTGGGCCCTTCACCTGATTTCTACCCAATAAGAAAGTCCCAGCTCAGCCTCTCCGTTGATCCAGTAAAAAGCAGCCCATGTATGTAGCATTTCTCCTCATGTTCTACATGCAAAAAATTTGTGACAATAATATTCTAGGCATTGATTGCTGAAGGGCGAATATAGGCATGTAGACATGGTAAGCATGACAGGATTTCACTACTTCCAAGTATAGAGTTTTCCATATGCACTTTTACTTCCCTACTAATGTATGGTTAGATGAAACCAACAGTGTTATGCATGTTTCTACATCATGAAAATGAGGAAACTAACATGGCTATTGATACACACTCATATTTAGTAGTATAAAGATTACTATAAAGTTAGGAGAATATCCATATCTTCCTAGCCGTTTGATTATTCAAGGGTACAAATTGGTTGTATAGACATGGTCACAATCACATGATTTAACTACTTCCAAATATAGAGATTACCATTTGGACTTCCAAATCTCCCTATTTTAGTTCCTGATTTACGGCGTCTCTAATACATTGTCATAGTTCTACTCAAATTCTGCTGTAACAGGGATATGCCAATCATCACAAAAGTTCAAACAATGTAATGGCGTTATCATTAAAATCAGATGAAAACAACTTACACGAGGCGTCCCAACAACATGTGGTGCCATTTGCATTGTCGATCGCGTAGATGATGCCATTGTGTTCAATAGCATCACAAAACTGTGGATCACCATCGATGCAGCTCTTCGAGGGGAGTAGTGTCCACCTACAGTCGGCACCGCCGCAAAGATAGGCGACTCCGCGGTCGAACAAGGCAATTAGCTTGAAGTCTGTGTAATTCCCATATGCCGTGGGCACTTGGCAGATTACAACCTTCAGCAAAACAAGGTCCGCCCAACTGACTTGGTAATTTACAGGAAGTGGGCCGCGACGGCAAATCCCTATATGATCCAAGGGAGGAAGGATAATCTCATGGGAGGTGTGGACGTTCACGAGCATCCACTTCTTCCGGCATTCTCCGATGGCAGCCATCCAGTGGGAGTTCATGCCGACCCAGTACATACCTGACAAGAAGTTTCGGGTGATGGTGGTCGGATCGAAGTCGAGGGGCATGATGTGCGCCACCATATCATGGTGAGCACAGTGGTGAGCATGCCATCCCGCAACATCAGATAGCAGCAAGCAGGGTGTCTTGAAAATCTCAGGCCTCGCTTCGACGATGGCCGCGTGCAGGTCCCTCGAGCATGCAGCCAGCCGCACGGCGCTGCACATATCCATACGCGAACAACAGAGGTGGAGGATGTCCATGGGGAGATCGCTCCAGCCGCGGCTCATACGGATGCTGCGCGGTTCGGGTTCGGCAATGGTGGAGTTTGGAAGGTGGGGTTTTTTTAGGCTTGATTTACGGGGGAGAAGGCTCCCGGTGCTGGAGCGGCTAGCGAGTAGAACAGTGGTACTGGGGGAGGCGAGCGAGGCGAGAGGGTACGCGGGGGCACTGTGAGATGAAGAAGAGTGACATTAGGATCTCTGGCGAGATGGACATGGAGTGGTGCTAGGGGAGAGGGAGACGAGGCGAGGCATGCATGCTATACAGCGGCGGTGACAGTGACTGCACAGGGTGAGGCTGACTTTGGTAACCCGAACACGCCGCCTGGACTAGGGTCACCTCGGGCGCAGGGTCTTGTCACTTCACTGTGAGGACCAGATGAATAATATTTTGACCAACAAATACTACACCTGTATTACTACTAGTACTAGTAACATAGGAGTAGTAGGAAAGAGGTTGTGCTAGCATTCTTCTGGGTTCACTTCATCCTCCAGGTAGCATCCATATTACGAGCAGACCAAAATTCTCGTGCATGCGGAAGCGCGAAGAAGGCCTTTTTTATTTTTTTGAGTATAACCGCATATTCCTTAACCAGAAAAGGTTACACACATACGTAGCACACACGCAGAATCGTCGAGAAACCACCAGAAAAAGTCTTGGGATCTCGAACTCTGTGCCATGTTCTCTGATGACGCACATGAACTGTCTATTGTCTCCCCAAAAAAATGTCTCGGGAATTAGAGCAAAGTGTAACGGTAAATGCCAAACCGATACGTGTACATGGAGTAGAACAATAGTATGGGAAGAAAAAAACTGAAACAAAATGGTTAGCTCTGCGGGTATTCGAACGCAGAAGTTGTCTGTCGCAGGCACGTGCCAATATCCATCCGAACCGGCACCTACTCGCATAGGCTTTTCGTTTTGCAGGCCGGTCTACCTAGCCGTCTAATCAACTGCATGCATGCCACTTCTCCATTAATTCTCCATTGGGAACCGATTTTCCTCGGCTTCTTCACCTCTCCTCCGTTTGCATTCAAACCCCACTGGATTCACATTGTTTTAACCTCCTCACATACCTCTGAAACCCCTTTAAATAATCATCTTCTTCCACTCTGTTTAACCACCATCTTCTTCCACCCTGTTTAGCCACCTAATCCTAATACTCCAAACCATAGCCCTCCGGTCCAGCGGTTCCAAATGGAGAAAGAGATCCGTATGCAGGTTTTTAGCGTCAAACATGTGATCAGCGAAGGCTCGTTGAGGATAGCCGCCACCGTCACCGACCACGCAAGGGTTGTTCGGGAGTGGATCAACAATGTATCCAACTCCCTCAAAAATGTGGAGATGAAGATCATTGGTCTTGACGCAGAGTACACCACGCGTGTCACTGGGAGATTCAACGCGTCGCCGTCCTTCAGCTGTGCCTCGGAGATGATGTTTTCATGTATCACATCATGCACGCGCCCTCCATACCGGTGAGCTCCATGATTTCTTGTCTCGGGAGGACATATTCTTCTGTGGAGCAGCCATCGAAGGGGACAAAAAAAAGCTGGTGCCGTACAACCTTGATGTGAAAAAGACCGCCGACCTACAATCCAAAATTCCTGTAGAGGGTTGTGACAAACAAACACCATCCTTATTCAATGTAGCAAATTTTTTACTCGGGACAAAGCTTGACAAGGGCGACGAGACGCTGGAATTAAGGACGTCTGGATGGGATATTTATCCATTGACCTACGAGCGGATAAAGTATGCAGCCCTCGATGCCCGTGTGAGTTTCGAGATAGCTGCAAGGTCGAAGGAGCTTGTAGCAAATCCGTCCCCCATAGAAAATGAGAAAATGAGAAGAAGAAGAAGAAGAAGAAGAAGAAGAAGCAGGGCACTATAGATGGATGAACTATTTCCTCTCTTGTTCCTAAAAAAAATATTTCCTCTCTGTATATATGGATTGATGAACTATTTCGCTGGTGTGCATGTCTTTCGAACAAATGTAGTAGCGTAGGTCCGCTTGAATATAATGAAGTATTTATCTGCCTAGTTTTCTCTCCTACTCCTTGCAATGATCAGTATGCAATGCATGTGTCAGACGACATGACAGCTTGTCTATGGACGCTAAAGTACGGTGACCATCATGTTTCCACCACTGCCACACGCGATTCCCACGACGCCGCTCGAACCCACGACACCACGTCCCCCGACGTGCGCCTCACCCCCTCACGGCCCCACCACCCCTCCGCCGCATGCGCCGAGAGCTGCACCCCACCGTGCTCGTCTACCACACCTTTAAATGCTACCTTCATACAAGATTCTGAGCCATTTGATCGTGGATCGAGTGGCCAGCATCGGTCAGTGCAAGTTTTGCATAAAACTCCCAAACATTTTCGAAATGGCGCTTTAGTCCACATCCTGAGATGTTGTCCATTTGATCACAGATCTAATGGCCATGGTGCGTCCATATCACGGTAGCATATAAGGTGCGGTAGCACCAGATATTTTCCCACTCGTGCCAAACTCAAGATTTGTTTCTTATTTTTTTCTAACATTTTGTAATGTGGCACGACATCCGGTGCACCTAAGCCTCTGAAAAAATATTGGAGTGCACTCTAAAGATCTTGATATGCTCGAGAGCAAGTGTGCATGTGGATAGTATCTTCTATTCCTAAATATCTATACAACACAATATCTATTTTCTTTCCTAGCCATGTAACCATGCCACAAAAGCTAGGCATGCATGCAATCCATAAATTGCAATATATTGCATTACTCTCCAGCATGCAATGCTGCCACATCATCTATTCATGCCTGTTAGTCATAGGTTGTTTTTTGCATTAGTCTTAATCCTTCACATTTTGTTAGAAATGACATTCTTTTTAAGTAGTCGTATGATTAATCCAAATATTCATGTTCCATACAACTAAACTCCAAAGGTCCGCCAGAGCCGAGGCAGAGGGCGTAGGACGGGCGCGCTGGAGGAGTTGGCGTAGGAGGAGGAGAGCTCCAAGGATAATCTTGCACGTCGGCCGCCACCTGCATATCGGCGCGGGACTCCTCGAGCGCCCACTGGAGCTCGCGCTCCTCCCTGGCGCGGCGGAGTCGCGGGATTTTCCTAAACCGCGATGGCCACCATGAAGTACTCCTCGTCGTCGGGGGCGCGGTGCTCGCGTCCCGACTCCTGGGGTACTGTCTGGAGCATGCGCTCATCCACCGCGTGAGCTGCGAGGATGCCATGCTCGCGGCCGTGCTGTTGGAGAACACGCTCATGCGCCTGAGTGGCGAGGATGCGATGTTCACAGGCGTGCTGCCGGAGCACGCGCTCGTCCACGTCGAGAGCGGCGAGGATGCGATGCTCGCGGGCATGCTGCTGGAGAACGCGCTCGTCCACCCTGTGAGCGGCGAGGACGCGATGCACCTCCTCGTGACCGACCAAGGTGTGCTATTGGAGCACGCGCTCCCCCTCGTGGCAGACGAGGGCGAGCCGCTGGATCACATTGTCCTCCGCGTGGGCGCGTTGCCAGTGAGGGCGCGCTACTTGCGGCCGTCGAGGGCGTGCTCCACCTCGGCGAGGTCGGAGACTCCGTCGTTCATCCACTTCGGCAACGGCGGCGTGCTCCGATGGGTGTTGTGTCCGTATGGGATCTTGGAGCTACAGTACCAATGGGGGCGGGGGTTGACCTTTTCGTGGTTACACTTACACATCGTCTGACCGAGAAAAATAGAATCTAAAGTAGCACAAAATGTTGGAACGTGTCGGGGGCTGGCTAGTAGGAGTAGTACAATAAACATCACATGTACATGATATTTTGAGAAGGGTTTTGATGTAATTTGTGTGAGTTGGGCCAGCGTGGATGTACGAGTAGTACTACATCCATATCATTGACATGCATGCACGCAACAAACATTTGTGTGGAAGATTTCACCCTATGTTCATATATTATGTTTGAGGGTGGATTCACTTTTTGTAATTGGAGCTCACTTTTCCAAGAGAGAATCAAGAGAAGTGTGGTCCTTTGCTTGATTCCAATTTAGACTATCCATGTATTATTGCGAGAGATAGCTAGATATAGAGAGAATATTTGTGTCACAAAGACCGGGGGGTGGCAGCGAGACCTAAAGAGAGAGGGGCATATGCGTGTTCGAAAGACCGTGTGTGTGTCGGAGAGAGAGGAGTGTCCGAAAGGGAGGAAGAGGGTGTGTGCGTGTGCGTGAGAGAAAGAGGGGGGGCATATGCATGTTCGAAAGACTGATGTGTGTGTGTGTTTGCCGGAGAGAGAGGAGTGTCCCAGAGGGGGGAAGAGGGTGTGTGCGTGTGCGTGAGAGAAAGAGATAGAGAGGGGCATATGCGTGTTCGAAAGACTATGTGTGTGTCACAGAGAGAGGAGTGTCCGAAAGGGAGGAAGTGGGTGCATGTGTGCGTGTGCGTGAGCGAAAGAGAGAGAGGGGGCATATGCGTGTTCGAAAGACTGTGTGTGTGTGTTGGAGAGAGAGGGGTGTCCGAAAGGGAGGAAGAGGGTGTGTGCGTGTGCGTGAGAGAAAGAGAGAGTGAGGGGGGTGCGTGTAACGTCAACTTGTTACAGGATATTAACATAGAGGGGATCTACAAGGTTACAGGGGCGGGGATATTAGGCGAGCGATAGTGTGTGTGCGATGAAGGACACACAGACATCGTCTGATTTCGTGTGTGAGAGCTAGATAGAGGTCGTCAACATAGCTCACCGGGGGGGTAAGGTTATGTGTGGGAGAGAAAGAGAGTAGAGATAGAGAGCATTGCTTGTGTGTCACACGGAGACCTAACTACATAGATAGGGGCCGAGAGAAGGAGAGAATGGCGGTGTGCCTATTTTTTGATGGGATGGGAGAGAGACCAATAGACATGGATCGTGTGGAGAGGTGTGTGTGTTCCGAGAGAGAGAGAGAGAGAGAGAGAGAGAGAGAGGCATGGACCTAGATACTGAGATGGGTGTTCATGTGTATGTTTCACAGAAGGAATTGTCTAGCTGGTAGCCATGTGATGGCAGCCCAATCATTCGATGAGAGTGGGCATAACTATTGATTTGATGGATTTTGACGTTGACGATCCAACTACATCGTACGCGATGACACGAATCGACAATCGCTAATTAAACCAATCTCCCATGGTCACTGATATTGCCGTATGCACGATCAACCTAAATAACGAGATCGAGTTCCAGCAAGCAACCGAAGAACCGACAAGAACTAAGATAATGCAATCTAAATTTCTAATATGAATTAATCAAGGATAATGGTGGGGTTCCTAATAGACGATCTGAACAAGGCATTAGTCATACACATCTCGCAGATGCAAATTGTAGCGAAGCTAAACAATGTCTAAATGAAAACGCGAGTTTTAATATAGAAAAAAGGTAGCTATATATCTATATCTATAAACTATAGTACTAGATTTTTTTATTTCTATATCTATATCTATACTATTCCTTCCGTTTTTATTTACTCTGCATATAGCTTTGACTGTAGTCAAACTTTATAAACCTTGACCAAGTTTGTAGAAAACAATGTGAACATTTACAGTAACAAATTTACATGATGTGAAAATATATGCAACGATGAATTAAATGATATATATTTGGTTGTGTATATGTTGATATATTTTTCTACAAACTTGCTGAAAGTATACAAAGTTTGACTTTAGAGAAACCTAATATGCGGTATTATGTATTATATATTATATATTCATTATTTTTATGTAGTCAATGCGTGCATTTGCACGTATACGATATAAACCATTGATTGATGTTGATCCAATGGTCCAGGTGACTGGGATTCGGATCTACTATAACCTAATTGTACCCAGACACATTCTTCTCGAACCAGTAGCGTGACAGTGTGATCGATCCACACAAGAAGCTCGCAACAAGACCTCCAGATGTGCCACGTGGCTTCATGGGTGCCCCCCACATCATATTATGGGTCTGACTTCTAGTCACTTGGTATGGGAATTGGAGTGAGCACTGTTGCGCTTAGTGTAGGTGTGTACGATCTGGTAGACGCATTGGAGTGGAGGGGCGCCTTTATATGAGTGCAAACTGCGTCGCATTCACATCGTGCTGCCTCCTTTCCGCTTCTCCCATGAATTACTTCCCTCAGCATGCTAATTGAAGGAGGATGCATCATTGGCCGTTCAACGTTTAGGGAACCGCTACCCTCTCCCTCGTCTGCATTCAAACCGTATCGGGAACTGTCCTGGTTTACTAGTTTACCCTTCGTTTCTAAAAAAAAAGTACTACTCCCGAGGGCGCCGCCCGCTGCACGCCCGGCTGAATACGCCTCCTCGCCGCATTCAAACGCCTCCATTAAACCCGCGTGGAAGCCTAGAAACCTACTCCAACCACACGAGCGGGCCGGCATTAAATGCAATGCCGGTCGAGCTCCTCCCATCCACCCTCTATTTTAACTGAGGCCAGACGACGGGCAAGAATCGCACCCCTCCGCTGCTCCCCCATCTCCTCCTTCACTATTTTCTCCACTCTTCCGATGGCTTCCAAGGAGTAGTTCTCTGGCATACAAGCCAGCTAGGTGGCCCGCCGAGCCCGTCGGATACGAGCGAGGCAGCTCGCTGCTCCACCTCCCTCGCCTAGCCCGACGGAGCCAGTTGCCGCCCCAAGCCAGCGCGTGGTTCAGCAACTCGCCGCTCCAGGCCAGCTCGATGAGGAGTGGCGAGTTGCTCCACACCGGCACGGGCGTCGTCGCTCCCGTGTCTGTGACCGCACCTCCCGTGCCTGTGGCCGCGCCTCCCGTTCCTGCTGCCACGCCATGCAGGCAGAGACAGAAGCTGGGTGCGTAGAGAGCGACGAGTTGCTGGCCAGCGCGTCCGCGTCCGCCGCCATCATCGAGGAGAAGTAGAACACGGGAGGCCGCCGCCGCTTGGGTCCCATGAAGGCCACCACCGAGGCGACGACGGCATTCGCAGCCGGTGTCTTGCCGGTTCTTCTATTGCGAGGACCTTCGTCGACCCCGCAAGTGTCTTGATCTAGCTGCCGGACATGAGGAAGACAAAGGGATCCGCGGGCAACCATTTAGATTAGGTTTTAATTATACATCCAGAGCCGGACTAGCACTGCTTAGTTGATGTAAATGTAATGAAATCCGTCATGTTTATATGAAAATCCAGCATTTTTATATGAAATATGTCATGTTTATATGAAATCAGGCCGTGTTTGCACTAATTTTGTCCGGTTGGTTCGAGTTGTTGTCAAAATGTATGCGGCTAGCGTTGGATGTCGTCGTGTTCGCGAACAGATGCGGGAGGAAATTTGCTGGTTGCCGTTGGAGATGCCCTTATGCTGGAAATTATAGTCACATCAAATCCCTGTTAGTTAATTGCATGTATGATTCTGAAAACAAAAAGTTAATTGCATGTACAGTACATGAACTTGCACGGTGGGTACAAATTCGTAAAAAAAGTTAAAAAATGAAACAAATCAATCCTTAAAAAATTAAACTTGTATTCTAAGTACTCTCTGTTAAATCCGCCTACGTTGCAAGGTGCCAGCTCTCGTTTTATCTGTGGGTTCCACTGTCAGTAAGGTAGAGAAAAGAAGTATATATAAAAACATATAAGAAACTAAAGTTTCTGACAGGATTCGAACTCAGGACAACGTGTTTCAAACATCGGGCGCTAACCACTCCACCTGATGTTCTTCCTTGAACAAGCAAGAGATATCTGCCTTTTTATATAGTTCTGGGGACTCGAGTTAACCTTAATTAGGGATATGTGTGTGAGACGTAGTTATACTTTGAGACATGAGTGGCGGTGGGTGGGCGGAATTAAAGGGGTGGGGGTGTTCGACAGAGAGAGAGTGTGTGTTTTTGTGTGTGAGACTTGTAGGACGAGGTAGAAAGACGATTTCTAACCTTGACGGGGGGAGAGAAATAGAAGGAGCGCGTGTGTGTGATTGAGATGCCCACGGAGAAGGGAGATTTGTATGTCTGTGAGAGAGATTGCACAATTCATTCACGTATCACTATCTGCTACTTGTGAGCTGCGTTGGGATTTCCCCGAAGAGGAGGGGATGATGCAGTACAGTAGAGATAAGTATTTCCCTCAGTTATGAAACCAAGGTTATCAATCTAGTAGGAGAATCACGCAACAACTCGTTAGCAGCACATGCACACAAAATAACAAATCCTCGCGCCCAACGCGAACAAGGGGTTGTCAATCCCTTGGCGGTTAATTGCAAGATTAAATTGTATGGTGATAGATAGATAGATCGAACAAAAATACAAAATAAAATAAATAAAGTAAAATTGCAGCAAGGTATTTTTAGGACTTTCAATATATGATAAAGGTAGACCCGGGGGCCATAGTTTTCACTAGAGGCTTCTCTCTTGAAAATAGCATACGGTGGGTGAACAAATTACTGTTGGGCAATTGATAGAAAAGCAAATAATCATGACGATATACAAGGCAATGATCATGTATATAGGCATCACGTCCGAGACAAGTAGACCGAAACGATTCTGCATCTACTACTATTACTCCACACATCGACCGCTATCCAGCATGCATCTAGAGTATTAAGTTCATAAAGAACGGAGTAACGCCTTAAGCAAGATGACATGATATAGACAAAGTAAACTCACGCATGAATAAACCCCATATTTTTACCCTTAATAGCAACGATACATACGTGTCATGTCCCTTTCTGTCACTGGGATTGAGCACCGCAAGATCGAACCCATTACAAAGCACCTCCCCCATTGCAAGATAAATCAATCTAGTTGGCCAAACCAAATCAATAGATCGGAGAGAAATACGAATCTATAACAATCATGCATAAAAGAGTTCAGAGAAAACTCAAATAATATTCATGGATAATCTGATCATAAACTCACAATTCATCGGATCCCAACAAACACACCGCAAAAAGTGATTACATCGGATAGAACTCCAAGAACATCGAGGAGAACATTGTATTGAAGATCAAAAAGAGAGAAGAAACCATCTAGCTACTAACTATGGACCCGAAGGTCTGTGGTAAACTACTCACGCATCATCGGAAGGGCAGCAAGGTTGATGTAGAGCCCCTCTGTGATCGAGCCCCCTCCGGCAGAGTGCCGGAAAAGGCCTCCAGATGGGATCTCTCGAGAACAGGAACTTGCGGCGGCGGAAAAAGTATTTCGTGGACTCCCATGTTGGTTTCCCGATTTTAGAGTATTTATAGAGGTGGAATTAGGTCAAACGGAGCAGAGGTGGGCCCACGAGGCACCAGGGCACGCCACCCCCCTGGGGCGCGCCCTGGTGGCTCGTGGCCACCTTCTATGTCTTCTGGCCCTCTCCCGAAGCTTCTAGTGTCTCTTATGTTCAGAAAAAAATCTTCAAAAAGTTTCGTGGCATTTGGACTTCGTTTGGTACTGATATTCTAAAAAACCAAAACAGGCAAAAAACAGCAACTGGCACTGGGCACTAAGTTAATAGCTTAGTCCCAAAAAATGATATATAATTGCTTGTAAGTGTATATAAAACATCCAAGATTGATACTATAATAGAATGGAACAATCAAAAATTATAGATACATTGGAGACGTATCACTATCTAACGGTCGAGGACGTGCCTCGCTTGAACATAATCAATATCTACTTCGTATCGTGGCCGAAGATACAATATCGATTCAATGCTATAAAGATTGGACAATCACATATCGCATAAGTTATACTATTTTTTTTCAAATAGCCTTTTTCAATCGTGCATGCCAAAGTTATAGTGATATTTCTTCAAACAACCACTGTAGTTATCATGTACATGCACCATTGTTAGTGTTGCATTCAAATTCATTAGTTTTGGATGATTTAAGGTTCTATTATGAAGCAATATACATAATATTCATATATGAATTCAACGGGTACTGCAATTTATGAAATGGATGCCATGTAATCATATGAGGTAACACTTTTAAGTAGCGGACTATAATATCCATTTCTTTTGCGCATCTATATTATCCATTTGTTACTGTATAATATAACTGAAATTAACACGTCAATGCATTGTGTTTAAAATAAATAACCAATGGCACAAAATTACATATTTACACGAGAAATACATAGGCTGAGCGTTTGCTCCCTTTTTTATGAACGCGCCTTAGTTACACCCGTACGATCGGCCGCGCCCGTGTGATCGTAACAAGTTAGGGCATGTACAATGGTGCTATCTTAGAAGTGCCACATAGGATATATGCTGATGTGGAGGAGAGAGAATTCATAAGAAAAGGCTTGTCTTCTCTTATTTAAGAGATGATCTCTTAGCACAATATGTCTCACCACGTTTTTAGGAATAGCTAATTATTAGAGATAACGCTAAGATATAACCCATTGTAGACATATTTTTTTGTCATATCTAAATTACATGCAAGGCTTAAGATAAGACTGTCTTATTAACCACTGTACATGCCCTTATCAGTGCATCATCCGGGTTATTGCTGACGTGTGCGCCGTGTACACAGTCGCGCATCACCGGCTTCCCGCTAGCACTGTCCAAAATTAGTTGAAACTGGATACAAACGATCCCGTGGGCGGCAAAATCTCCCGCCTACTTCTAAAATTTCCACGACCTAGTTCAGAGCATGCGAAATTCCCTTTTTGTCCTTGGTGCAAGGAGAACAACACGGCCTTCATTTACATAATAGGTCGGGGTTGCTTTGGTAACTTCCGCTCCCCCCACCACACGGCACCTCCATTTCCTCTCCCCTCCCGCAAAAATGACTACTCCACAGCACCAGAGCATCTTACAACACGTCGTCCGTACTTCATTGGCGATTCTACCCCCTTCCCTCTCGAAACCCTAGACTACTCATCCACCGGCGTACCAGAGCCTATTCACTGCCAGTGTCCTCCACCTCGCCGGATCTGCTTCTGAGGCCGCATCTACCCCTCCCACCTCCCCTAGAAACCATAGACTGCTCATCCACCACTGTACCACAGCCCATTAAATCCGGCCTTGTCCACCGCGCCGGATCTGCTTCGTCGGTGCTCTCGTCAACCGCAGCGCATCTGCAGCGGCTCCTTCCTACATCGCACCGGAGCCGCTTCGTCCACACCCCCGGAGCCGCCTCACCGACGCCCCCGTCGACGGCCTCAGATCCGCTTCGTCGACACCGTCCTCAACCCTACCGGAGCCGCTTCGCCGACACCATCCTCAACCCAACCGGAGCCGCTTCGCCGACACCCAAGTCCACGGCCTTAGATCCGCATCGTCCACACGATCGTCCACCCTACCGGAGCAGCTTCCCGACGCCCACGTCCACGGCTGCAAATCCGCATCCTCGACACCAACCTCAACCCTACCGCTGGAGCAACTTCACCGATGCCCTTGTCCACGGCCGCAGATCCGCATCGTCGACACCATCCTCAACCCTACCACCGGAGCAGCTTCACCCTTGACGTTTCTAACCTGGTTCCCACCGTCTGGTAAGATGCCAAGCACCCACCGTGACCTAGGTACTTGTCACCTTTAAACCCGTCCAGCATCACCTGCCAGATGTACTTCAAATATACTAACAGGTCGCCGTTACATGTTATGGAGCTGGCAAGAGCCACAAGGACGATGTTTCTTCTGGATCTAACACCTTGGTCAACCAAACTCTTGGACTGAAGCATTGCTATGATCTTGTAAGTGCGTCTCTCTCTTGTATTGTTGTGTGCCTGCCAGCATGCTTTGCTAGGATTTTCTGCCAGTAATACCTTTGTGTAGCCAATGATTACCACTACTGGCTGCTAAATTAGAGATATAGATGTCATACATTACACAATGTCGTAGGTGGCATGAAGGAATGCCAGTGCACTAAATTAGGCTCCCTTAGAGTGCCTGCAAGTCCAGTACACAGAGTATGGGTAGTTTATGCGACGCACACAATTGTTAATTGGTGGTTTAATTATGTGCAAGGGATATGCAATGTATTATCATGTAGAGATGTCTCAAATTAGCTGTGTCAACTTGCAGATGGGGCGCAGCAATGAAAAGGTACAAGATTTCTTAGTACAAAATGTATGGTGCATTTTCATGGAACATCGCAAAAAAATGAGGGGCAGCGGTGAGCCTATACAGCGTGGTATGGTAAGTCACTCCATTGCAATCATCATGATGTTATTTTTTTGGCATTGCTGTTGGCCAGGGTTCTTAGGGCCAATTATTTTGAGTTATCCAATGAAAATAAGCTCCTGTGAATGTAACCTCGAGATAATAAGCCAACCAATTCTTTTCATTGCCTGCTTTTTCAGCTTATCTGTTGTATGATCAGTGAAAAGTCTATTGCATTATATTTTGTCATTTTGCTGCCCATATGAAAATAAATTTGACTTGCAAACATCACGAATTGAACCCATCGCAGTAATTAATATGATAGGAAAACAGACCATCATTATTTGTTCAAAATGCAAATACAAAGATACATTCTACTTGGCACAATCTACTTTGGTCAATGTCTTCCAAACAGAGGATAATTGCCTAAATTTATATGATTAATCATTATCTATCAAAATTCCATGGTCCAAGTGGCTGGTTTTTATCATATAGCACCACCACCTGAAAGCATCATATAGCAGTAGCAGCAGCAGCTCATAGCAATTCATCATATAGCAGCAGCAGCAGCTCATAGCAATTCATCATATAGAAGCAGCAGCTCATAGCAATTCATCATATAGCAGCAGCAGCAGCTCATAGCAATTCATCATATAGCAACAGCAGCAACAGCTCATGGCAATTCATCATATAGCAGCAGCAACAGCTCATAGCAATTCATCATATAGCAGCAGCAGTAGCTCATAGCAATTCATCATATAGCAGCAGCAGCAGCAGCTCATAGCAATTCATCATATAGCAGCAGCAGCAGCAGCTCATAGCAATTCATCATATAGCAGCAGCAGCAGCAGCTCACAGCAATTCATCATATAGCAGCAGCAGCAGCTCATAGCAATTCATCATATAGCAGATCAGAATGAAAATTTGGCAAAAAATCAGAGGAGATCCTCACCTTGTTGGATGAGCTCATCCCGCAAC
Organism: Elymus sibiricus; assembly: GCA_039707655.1. Taxonomy (NCBI): domain Eukaryota; kingdom Viridiplantae; phylum Streptophyta; class Magnoliopsida; order Poales; family Poaceae; genus Elymus; species Elymus sibiricus. Next base: position 299,604,365 of record CM077668.1, read on the forward strand.
AGCACCTCATGGCCATGGCCTAGGAGGAGGGGAGGGGGAACGAGGGGCCATCTGCCGGAGTGGGGCGGCGGCCGTAGTTGGGCGTCGGCCACCGGAGTGGAGCGTTGGACGGACCATAGCGGAGCAGCTGCTGGGGACCAGCAGAGTGAGGGGCAGCGCCAGAGGGAGGAGTTGCCGGGGAGATGGAGCCCTACCCGCAGGCCATCGAGCATCGCTGGAGAGAGCATCATCGAGGAGCAGGGCAGATGGGACCGGTGGTGGCGGCTCGCAGGAGGAACTCTAGCGCTGCAGGCAGGGGAAAGGGAAGAGGAGATGCGGGCGGGCAGGGGAACGAACGCTTGCGTGTTAATTTTTACTTGGGGGTCGGGTGTGACACGGGCCTGAGCAGTGGTATTTTCAGTGTAATATGGGCAAACAACAGAGTCATTTAGCTATACCCATTGTTTTTAAGGCGTCCCTAAGGCGTCGCCTAGGTGACGCTTAGGCGTCAGGGCGCCCTGCGAGCTTGAAGCGTCCAGCTTGCCTTATGTACCTGCGTAAGGCGTCCGCCTTAAGCTTTAGAGCGTCCGAGGTGTCTTCTTAGGCATCCAGGTTGTTGCCTTAGTCCATTTTGGACGCCTTAGCTTGCCAGGCAGGCAGGGGAGCTGTTTTAGGCTGGAAACAGAGTTTTTGCGGGAAACAGAAAGGTTGTTGGCACCAACAGGTAAGAGGGGGAGAGAGAGAGAGAAACAGCCCCCAATCCACACACTCCTCCCCCTCCTTCTCTCTAGTGGCTCCTCTCCAGCAGATCTGCTTCCTCCTCTACAGCAGATCCCTTCCGACAGCTCCTCCCCCTCCTCCTCTCCAACGGCTCCTCCTCCTCTCCAACAGCTCCTCATTCTCCTCCTGTCCAGCAGCTCCTCCTCCCAGAGAAAGGGCAAAGAGGATGGATGCTATATGGGCTCTACAACCAGCAGCAACTACAAGGTGTGTATTCCAGTATGCCTAGTTGCCTACTGTGGGATCGAGGAGATAGGTCTAGAGGGGGGGTGAATAGACACTTAACCAACCAAAGTTGTAGTTTTTAGTTTCTCTTGGAACTTAGGCAGATTTTGGCACAAGTTAAGATCACTCCAATACTTTCTACACATGCATATCTAGAGATTGAGCAGCGGAAATAGTAAATCATGCAAGAGTACGTAAAGTAAAGGGGTAGAGTATGGAAGATCAAACGCAATGAAGACACGATGGTTTTTGGCGTGGTTCCGATAGGTGGTGCTATCGTACGTCCACGTTAATGGAGACTTCAACCCACGGAGGGTAACGGCTACGCGAGTCCACGGAGGGCTCCACCCACGAAGGGTCCATGAAGAAGCAACCTTGTCTATTCCACCATGGCTTACGTCCATGAAGGACTAGCCTCACTCAGGGTAGATCTTCACGAAGTAGGCGATCTCCTTGCCCTTACAAACTCCTTGGTTCAACTCCACATCATGTCGGAGGCTCCCAAGTGACACCTAACCAATCTAGGAGACACCACTCTCCAAAAGGTAATAGACGGTGTGTTGTTGATGAACTCCTCGCTCTTGTGCTTCAAATGATAGTCTTCCCAAAACTCAAACAACTCCTCACAGATTTGGCTATGGTGGAAGAAGGATTTGAGTGGAAAGCAACTTGGGAAAGGCTAGAAATCAAGGTTCAAATGGTTGGATTGGAATGTCTTGATCTCAACACATGAGTAGGTGGTTCTCTCTCAGGAAATGTATGGTGGAAGTGTAGGCACGTTCTGATGGCTCTCCTTACTGAGTAAGAAGTGGTGGAGGGGTATATATAGCCTCCACACAAGATCCAACCGTTACACACTTTTGACCCAACTCGGTGGCACCGATCAGAAATGTCGGTGGCACCGAATAGTGTAAAAGATATGAACGTTAGGAATCTCGATGGGACCGACTGGAACAACTCGGATGGACCGATGTGCGATGGTTAGGGCAAACCTCGTCTCGGTGGCACCGATTGCATCAACTCGGTGGGACCGAAGTGAAGCAATAAGGCAACAGAGAGTTGGCAAGCCATCTCGGTGAGACCGATTTGCAAAACTCGGTGGGACCGAAGTAAGTGCAAACGATTACAGAGAGTTGGCAAGGCCATCTCGGTGGGACCGAGATCCATATCGGTGGATACGATTTGTTAGGCTTTTGGCAGTGGCTAAGTCCAGAAGAACTCGGTGGCTCCGGATAGGAAATTTTGGTGGGGCCGAGTTGGAATGTAGTATTTGGACATATTTGGATGGAGAAAGTGGTTGAGGGTTTTGGAGTACTGTCACTAAGCATTTGAGCAAAAAGACCATTAAGCAACACCTCATCCCCTTTTAATAGTATTGGCTTTCCTATGGACTCAATGTGATCTTGGATCACTAAACCAAAAATGTAGAGTCTTGAGCTTTTGCCAATCCATGTCCTTAGCATTTTGAAGGGGTTCCACATCCTCTTGTCCTTACCATGCCATTGTTGAACTTGTCTGAAATCCACTAGATAGAGGCATTAGTCCAACAACATGTATGTTGGTATAAATTACCAAAACCACCAAGGGAGCAAATGTGCTTTCAATCTCCCCCTTTTTGGTAATTGATGACAACATACATCAAAGCTTCAAATAAAGATTTAGCAGAAGTTTGTATGAAAGCTTTGAAGAAAAGCATGTAACATGCATGAGCTCCCCCTAAAGATATGCATATAGAATGATGATATCACATGGGAAATATACATGCAACATGTATCTTGGCTATATGCATCAAAACAATATATATGGCATTTAGGTGTCCACATGTCTATGATTGTCTCCTTGCAAACAATATATACAAGCAAGAGGTCAATCATGTACATGAGTGTGATGCATATACTTACCTTGAAGTTCTTGATCAAGTACCTGAAGAAATACACTTGAGAAAACAAGGTTAGATAACACAAGATAATTTCTTCAAGAAAAGACACAAGATCAACAAGAAACCAAGATTGGGATAACATGTAGAAGAAAGTATCACTAGGTGAATACTTCTTTGAAGCAGACATGTCCCCAAAAGAAAGAAATAGTTGTCTCCCCTTAAAGAACTTCCTCTCCCCCTGAATCTGACATAGGATATTGGGAGCAGGTAGGGTGAGAAAACTAAAGCAACTGAAATTGTGTTTCTCCCCTCTTAGAAACATGTAACATACTCTCCTCTTGTAAGGTGCATCTCTTTTGTAGTGATAAGCTTTGATATATTCCTCTCTCCCCCTTTGACATCAATTTCCAAGAAGGGACTTCAAGGTTATTGGTCAAGTGGGTTTGGTCCTTGAGAAACACATCTAGCCATTGAGTGGCTCTAGATGCAAGTAGAGGATAAGAATCATTGAGTGGAGCTGGAGCAGAAAAACTCAAAAAATATTTGACAGAAAATTCCTTAGAGCAGCAAAGTCGGTGACTCCGAGTTGTTTCACTTCGGTGGAACCGAGTTTGGTGCAAAGGAACTTTGTGTCAACTCAGCTCACTAGGCAAAGAAACTCTCCCAAAGATTTGCAATGAATTGCTGCGAAACTAACTAAAAGAAAAGAAACATAGAAAAGAAGCAAAGAAACGTCTAGATGAAGTTTTTTTTAAAAGAAACACTCTAGCAAGAAGAGAAAAAACAAAGGAAACACTAGAGAACTTCATCTAGATGGGTCGGCGACTAGGTCACCTATGTTAGAGTATATTGTCTTAGGAGTCAAGTGAGAACACTTGATCATAGGTCATACTCATCGTTTAAGCTCAAAATGGGGTTTCCATTCTTCCTTTAAGCATGTCAATGTATTCACATCTTGTTGAGTTGCTTTGGCTCATGACTTTGAGTAAAGCTTCTCTAAGATGTGAGGATTTACATTGAGATTTGATGGTGATGTCCATCATGTAGTTAAACTTGAAGTGGATGCTCATGAGTTGAAGTTGGGAGCTATCCTATCATTTGTAGTTCATCTTCCTAGATGGGTTAGATTTGCAAGGAACAACATGTATATCCAAAATGACAAGAATGAAGCATAACTCAAAAGGTTGTCAAAGGATATGTTTAGGTTGTCTTGTTCCTTGTCCCACCAACAATTGTTGATACTTGAGTTATACAAGGTTGCTTATGATAAGAGTGAGATGCAATCTTGTGACATGAAACTTATCCAAGTACCTACAAAAGGTTAGATACAATACAAGGGAGCAAAATGTCCAAGATATAAGATGATCAAGAAAGTATTATGGTATAATCATGAATGGTCATGCCCTTGTATGCATCCACATGAACCTCTAGTTCATGTTTGAAGCATCAATGATGTTCAACTCACTTCTCAAGTGACAAAACACTTTCTCATCAAGGGGGTTGGTCAAGATGTCCGCCAATTGTTTGTCGGTACGAACATGTTTAAGGTCAATGTCACCTTTCTCAACATGATCTCGAATGAAGTGGTGACGAACCTCAATATGCTTAGTTCGAGTATGTTGCACGGGATTGTGTGCAATCTTAATAGCACTCTCATTGTCACATAGTAATGGTACATGTCTCACATGCACACCATAGTCTTTAAGAGTTTGTGTCATCCATAGTAATTGAGCACAACATGATCCCGCGGCAATGTATTCCGCTTCGGCAGTAGATAGAGATACCGAGTTTTGTTTCTTGGAGGACCAAGACACAAGTGATCTGCCAAGAAATTGACATGTACCTGAAGTGGATTTTCTGTCAACCTTGTCTCCGGCATAGTCCGAATCGGAATAGCCAACAAGATTAAAAGAAGATCCTTTGGGATACCATATGCCAAAGTTTGGGGTATGTAACAAGTATATCACAATTCTTTTCACCGCCTTTAGGTGACACTTCTTTGGTGCCGCTTGGTACCGTGCACACATGCACACACTTAGCATAATGTCGGGACGGGAGGCACATAGATATAGCAATGAACCAATCATAGATCGATAAACCTTTTGATCAACCGGTTTGCCATCCTTGGTCAAGTCAAGATGTCCACTCGTGGGCATGGGGGTTTTCATACCTTTACTTTCTTGCATGTTGAACTTCTTGAATAAGTCCTTGGTATACTTTGTTTGAGAGACAAAGGTGCCCTCCTTAGTTTGCTTGATTTGCAAACCAAGAAAGAATTTGAGTTCACACATCATGGACATCTCAAACTTTTCCGACATCAACCTTCCAAACTTTTCACTAAAAGAGGGGTTAGTAGATCCAAAGATAATATCATCAACATAAATTTGGCATACAAATAATTCTCCATTAACCCTCTTAGTGAACAAAGTTGAATCAATTTTCCCAATTTCAAACCCTTTTTCAAGAAGAAACTTTGTCAAGCATTTGTACCAAGCTCTAGGGGCTTGTTTAAGACCATAAAGAGCTTTACGAAGTTTGTACACATGATTAGGTTTCTTGGGATTTTCAAATCCGGGAGGTTGTTTAACATACACTTCCTCCTCAATTTCACCATTTAAGAAAGCACTTTTAATATCCATTTGGTAGAGAGTGATATCATGGTGATTGGCATAAGCAAGTAAAATGCGAATGGACTCAAGTCTTGCAACGGGGGCATAGGTCTCACCATAGTCCATACCTTCGACTTGTGAGTAACCTTGTGCTACGAGACGGGCCTTATTGTGTACAACTTGTCCATCTTCATCTTGCTTATTCTGAAACACCCATTTGGTTCCAATAATGTTTTGCTCATCTTTAGGCTTCTCAACCAATGTCCAAACGTGGTTCCTCTCAAAGTTGTGTAGCTCATCGTGCATTGCATTCACCCAATCGGGGTCCTTGAGGGCATCTTCCACCTTCATAGGTTCAACACTAGATATGAATGAGTAATGCTCACAAAAGTTAGCTAAACGAGTTTTAGAGCGAGTGATTCTCCCGGATTGGATATCTCCAAGTATTTGTTCGACAGGATGATTCTTGTCGATTCTTGCTCTAACTCGAGGTAGCTTTTGCTTGGGTTGTGGTGAGGCTTCCTAATCATCATCATCTTCTTTTTCTTCGTTGGTGTTGTCGTTGTTCGCTTGTGAAGGTGGGGATGGAGGTTGAGGTGAATCATCTTGTTGCACTTCCTCATTCCCATCGTCTTGACGTGTTCCACTTGTGGATGCCTCCATATCAACTTGTTGTTCACCTTGATGTGAAGTTGGGGCTTCCACTTGAATAGACGAGGTACTCTCCTTCACTTCCACGGGGCGAATCTTGCCAATGGGCAAGCCTTGGATTGCTTCCGATGGTTCTTGATCTCCTACATCAATTGGCAATTGCTCGACTTGCGAGCCGTTAGTCTCATCAAACTTCACATCTACCGTCTCTTCAAATTTTCGAGTGAAGTTGTTGTAGACACGGTAAGTGTGAGAGTTCGATCCATAACCAAGTAGGAAACCTTCATGAGATTTAGGAGCAAATTTTGAACGATGATGCTTATCAAGAATGTAACATTTTGAGCCAAATACTCAAAAGTATCCAACTTGTGGTTTGTTACCGGTGAGCAGTTCATACACCGTTTTACCAAGAAACTTGTGAAGGTAGAGTCGATTTGTCGCATGACAAGCTGTTTCAACCGCTTCCACCCAAAAGTGTTTTGGCGTCTTGTATTCATCAAGCATTGTTCTTGCCATCTCAATAAGAGTACGGTTCTTCCTCTCAACAACTCCATTTTGTTGAGGTGTGTATGTAGCCGAGAACTCATGTGAAATACCCTCCTCATCAAGAAAGGTGTCCACATTGGCGTTCTTGAACTCCGTTCCGTTGTCACTCTGAACCTTCTTGATCTTCACTTCAAATTGATTTTGGGCCTTTCTTGCGAAGTTCTTGAAGATCTTTTGTACCTGCGATTTGTCATCGAGAAAGAACACCCACGTAAATCTGGAAAAATCATCAACAATGACCAAACTGAAAGAGTTACCACCAAGACTCTTATAGGAGTTGGGACCAAAAAGATCCATATGAAGTAGCTCGAGTGGTCTCCTCGTGGTCATAATGTTCTTCACGGGATGGCTTCCTCCAACTTGTTTTCCTGCTTGGCAAGCACTACAAAGTCGATCTTTGTCAAATATAACATCTTTCACTCAAAGAATGTGATCTCCTTTAACAAGTTTATCAAGGTTACGCATGCCAACATGTCCAAGTCTCCTATGCCATAACCAACCTTTAGAAGATTTAGCAATTAAACATATACGAGGTTGGGCTCTCTTAGTGAAATCAACAATGTATAGATCACCTCTACGAATGCCGGTAAAGACCATATTATGATTATCTGGACGAAACACTTGGCAATCTACTTTGGTAAATAGAACATTGAAACCAAAATCGGCTAGTCTAAATATGGAAAGAAGATTGTAACCAAGAGATTCAACAAGCATAACATTTTGTATGGAGCTATCATTGGATATGGCCACCTTACCAAGGCCAAGTACCTTACCCTTGGAGTTGTCTCCAAAAGTAACATACTTGCGCGGACAATCATTTTTAGCAAGCTCACGAAACATGTCTTTATCTCCGGTCATGTGATCGGTACATCCACTATCAAGAATCCACTCTTTTCCTCTGGGCATGTAATATCGAAGATTTGCCATAAGACTGAGATTCCTCATGGTCTTCTCAAATTCAATGTCAAATTCTTTGTCCTCGTCATAGTAGCCATGCTCAACATCGTCATCATCATCATGTATATGATCATCACCTAGGGCAATGAGTTCATTAGTTTCATGACCATGACAATGTTCAAGTTTATGAATTCTAATGGCTTCCGTGATAATGTTACTAATAGTTCTAACATCTCCTTTAGCACGCATAAGATCACGAAGCTCAAACAAGTAATCATCAAACTTAGGATCATTAGGACTCATCTTGTGAAAAGCAATAGTCTTATGAAGAATCTCATCAAGATTCTTTAAAGAGTAATCGGGATATCGCTTTTCCAAGTCATGCCATAGAGTATAAGCACATTCAAAGTTTTGCATACAATCAAGCACAATTTTAGGTAATCCTCTAATGATAAGATTGATGGTTCTAAGATTACGAAGCATGTCAATTTCCTCTTCATGAGTAGGATGAAAGGGGTCAATGGGAGGCACATAAGGATTATGAATGTACTTGCTCAAGTTAAATTCATCAAATATATCAAGCATTTCATCATTCCAAAAGTTGTAATACTCCCCATTGAGAATAGGCACTCTACGTCTAAGACTCCCCAAACTAGACACATCCATCTCCCTCCAATGGTGATTAAACCAAAGCAATGGAGACCAAAGCTATGATACCAATTGTGGGATCGAGGAGATAGGTCTAGAGGGGGGGTGAATAGACACTTAACCAACCAAAGTTGCAGTTTTTAGTTTCTCTTGGAACTTAGGCAGATTTTGGCACAAGTTAAGATCACTCCAATACTTTCTACACATGCATATCTAGAGATTGAGCAGTGGAAATAGTAAAGCAAGCAAGAGTACGGAAAGTAAAGGGGTAGAGTATGGAAGATCAAACGCAATGAAGACACGGTGGTTTTTGGCGTGGTTCCGATAGGTGGTGCTATCGTACGTCCACGTTGATGGAGACTTCAACCCACGGAGGGTAACGGCTACGCGAGTCCACAGAGGGCTCCACCCACGAAGGGTCCACGAAGAAGCAGACTTGTATATTCCACCATGGCTTACGTCCACGAAGGACTAGCCTCACTCGGGGTAGATCTTCACGAAGTAGGCGATCTCCTTGCCCTTACAAACTCCTTGGTTCAACTCCACATCATGTCGCAGGCTCCCAAGTGACACCTAACCAATCTAGGAGACACCACTCTCCAAAAGGTAATAGACGGTGTGTTGTTGATGAACTCCTTGCTCTTGTTCTTCAAATGATAGTCTTCCCAACACTCAAACAACTCCTCACAGATTTGGCTATGGTGGAAGAAGGATTTGAGTGGAAAGCAACTTGGGAAAGGCTAGAAATCAAGGTTCAAATGGTTGGATTGGAATATCTTGATCTCAACACATGAGTAGGTGGTTCTCTCTCAGAAAATGTATGGTGGAAGTGTAGGCACGTTCTGATGGCTCTCCTTACTGAGTAAGAAGTGGTGGAGGGGTATATATAGCCTCCACACAAGATCCAACCGTTATACACTTTTGACCCAACTCGGTGGCACCGATCAGAAATCTCGGTGGCACCGAATAGTGTAAAAGATATGAACGTTAGGAATCTCGGTGGGACCGACTGGAACAACTCGGATGGACCGATGTGCGATGGTTAGGGAAAACCTCGTCTCGGTGGCACCGATTGCATCAACTCGGTGGGACCGAAGTGAAGCAATAAGGCAACAGAGAGTTGGCAAGCCATCTCGGTGAGACCGATTTGCAAAACTCGGTGGGACCGAAGTAAGTGCAAACGATTACAAAGAGTTGGCAAGGCCATCTCGATGGGACCGAGATCCATATCGGTGGATTCGATTTGTTAGGGTTTTGGCAGTGGCTAAGTCCAAAAGAACTCGGTGGCTCTGGATAGGAAATTTCGGTGGGGCTGAGTTGGAATGTAGTATTTGGACATATTTGGATGGAGAAAGTGGTTGAGGGTTTTGGAGTACTGTCACTAAGCACTTGAGCAAAAAGACCATTAAGCAACACCTCATCCCCTTTTAATAGTATTGGCTTTCCTATGGACTCAATGTGATCTTGGATCACTAAACCAAAAATGTAGAGTCTTGAGCTTTTGCCAATCCATGTCCTTAGCATTTTGAAGGGGTTCCACATCCTCTTGTCCTTACCACGCCATTGTTGAACTTGTCTGAAATCCACTAGATAGAGGCATTAGTCCAACAACATGTATGTTGGCATAAATTACCAAAAACACCAAGGGAGCAAATGTGCTTTCACCTACCAACCAAATTCTACTCTATTCTGTTGCTTAGAACTCTCTAAGGCGTCCGCCTTGCCTTATGCCTTATCGCTTAGGCAGTGAGGCGCCCCCCAACGCCTTGCCTCGTCTTACTGCCTTAAAAACATTGGCTATACCCCTTGAATTTTAAGTGAGCTTATACGGGAAGCACCCCCCCCCCCCCCAAGCTTTTTCTCATTGTGAAGGAATGGGTGGTGGAAATAAGTTCAGGCCAAGCCCATAACTCAAAAACGAGTTCTTTAGAGCTTTTATGGCTTATTTTGGCAATAAGCTCTCAAAAGGTGGAAAAGAACTGGTCCTTAACCTGCAATTCAATTGTGCGTGCATATGATGAATCACTCCTGCCTGCTATAGAGTAGATTTAGGCATCATACATGGCATAACCTAATACATGTGCATCTCATTATAGAATCTGAAATATGCAATGTTTATGCTAGTTCATACGTTGCACATGATGTTTAAATGCCTCCTAAATCTGGTCAGCCAAGTGATGGTCTTTAAGCCTCCTTCTATGCTTGTTTTCTTGATATGTAATTCAGTGTTGTGCAAGATTAGCTCACACATGTGTTCAATTGCTTGTTTGTATCAGCCAGCCATACTAGAACTGTTTGCTTTGATTACTTGTTGTTCATGACCTAACGGAGCTTGTCAATGATTTAAACAGTAATGGCTGTTGTAGTGGGGGCTTGTATAACACATAGGTGACATAAAGGTTTGCCTGTACACTAAACTAGGCTCCCCAAGAGTACGTGGAGGTCCAGCTCACGAAGGTACGCCTAGTTTATACATAGCGCACACATAGTAAATGCTCATTTGAGTGTGTGCTAGAGATGTGGCATGTTTCATTATGTGGTGTCGTTTTGTTATAAACTCATGCTTTGGTGTTGCCCAGAGACTGGAAAGTATGCATATTTATCTTCCATGTAAGGAGACCTGTAACTAGTTTGTGTCACCTTGCAGAGGGGGTGCAACGAAGCAAAGATTCAGGATTTCCAAGTACAAGATGTTAGGAAGGAGCCTTTCAAGAGAAGGAGGAGCAGCACTAAGCCTGTACAACCAGTTATGGTAAGTCACTATATTACAATTACCAGGACATCCTATTTGTCTCACATTGTACTTGCGTAGGGTTCTTCACCTGTAACCCAGTCATTGGGCCATTGATTAATACTCCCTCCGCTCACTATTATAAGATAAGATGTTATAACTTTTTCCTAAATCAGATGTATGTAAACACATTTTAATGTGTCTGTTCACTCATTTCAGTATGGATGTAGTCTACATTTAAATATCTAAAACATCTTATATTAGTGAACAGAGTGAGAAACTCCTTCCTGCTATGGTAGAGTTCTCGATGTCATAAATGTCATAACCAAACGCATGTTCACATCATTAGCCTCCATATCATTACTAGGATCTTGAGTACATACTAGTCGAGATACTTCATAGGGGGCAAACTATGTTACATTACTTGTTCCATTATATAGAAGATACATCAGTTGATTCAAATGTAGCCAGGCCAGGGATGTTATTGAGGCGTGCATGTATGCATGCTACCAACACAACAGTTCAATTGCTTGTTTGCTTCAGGCAAAATTGTTCTTTTCAATTGCTTTATTTGTCCTCGGTTAATTAGATGCCCAAACAATGCTGCCTCATGTAGGGTACTTGTATAACTATTAGTTGACATAATTAAATGCCTTACCATTTCATTACTCTGGCGAAGTGTGCCTGAAGCTTTGAAGTCCATTAACCAACTATTATTGCATGAGGCTCACAATCTAGTTTATACGAGGCTAATGATTGCATAGTTTTGCTTGTTGTAGTAGGTTTGTATGAATCCCTATGCAGTTCATTATGCTCCCTAAGACTCTTTTGAAACTTGGCACACAATGTTCCAGCTAGTTAATACGAGCTACACAATGGCTAACTGCTTGCTTACTTATACGCAAGATATATCTAATGTTCAGTAGCTGCGCGTGGTTTAAATTTGTAACATGTCTGTGTTTTGGATTTGGCCCCAACATCATGCTCATTTGGTGAGCTAAGAGAGATTTTTGTATGCGGTCTGCACAGACTGCCATCTTTATACTTTTTAAAATATCACCTGCTTATGCTTCATGACGTGTGCATTATTGTTAGTCCTGTTTTGCCATGTACAAGATAGTCTGTCTTGCTGGCTTCACTATTGTAAATATATTTTTGTTGTAGTCATGTGTACTTACAGAAACATTTCAGGATAAACTGACATCAACACAAAGCTCTCAGAGCAGTGTGGCATTGCTGTTACCAAATGATTATGGATTGGAATTGGAATGTGCTGATGTTCTAGAGCGTCAACTAGAGGCGGCAAGACAGCGTGCATATGAGTCTCAAGATTTAATCAACATGTTGAGATTGGAGGTGCAGACAAAAGATGCAACAGTCAAAAAACTGAAACAAGAGACTGAGGAAACCACAAAGAAAGTGGAGATTTTGCAGACTGAAATTTGTGCTATCTGAATCCGGCCAATTCTATATTCTGAAGAGATTATAGTTCAAATGGTAAGTTGTGTTGATGCGCGTCCATGATGTATGAGCTGTATGTGCCCTATGTATGTAATATTCTGTTTGTTTATGCTTTATTATCACTGTTGGCGAACTATGATGCCCAGTGGATGTAATCTGCTATAATTTCTTTATTATATAGTGTAGGATTTTTCTTCGTTTCTATGCCTTAAATCTCTTTATTGTATAGTGTAGATTTTTTTAGGGGATTGTAGAGTAGGATAGTTCTTTTTTTTAAGAACTAGAGTAGGATAGTTCTATGTTGTTATATATGCTATCGTAGAAACAGCGTCCAACAGGCCCAATCTACGTGGCCCCATAATTGCTCGGATGTTCCCATCTACGAGGCCCGTTACAATCATGGGTCGTCGCGTGGCAGAAATGGATTTAGGCCTTGAATGTGGGCCCATCGTAATGTGGGATCTTACCAGGCCGTTAGTAGGCCGAACACTAGATAGGCCTGCTATAATGGAAACGAGCCCACGGACCACTAGCAGGCCGAAATGATCGTTTGTTGTGTCTTGGCCCATTTCCTTGACGGTCCGTTAACAGGCCGAAAGCCAATCGGGCCATCTGTTGGCCCATATACAGAACGGGCCTTTAACAGGCCGAAAGTCATGTCGGGCTGGAATTGGGCCATGGAGAACATGGGCCGCTAAGAGGCCGAAAGTCAGGTCGGAATGTAAATGGCCCAACTACGGTGTGGGCCGTTACCAGGCCGAAAGATACACCAGGCTGGAAGCTGGCCCAAATCGCTAATGAACCGCTAAAAGGCCAAAATACGTACCGCCAGGAATTTGGCCCATGCCTATAATGGGCCTCTAACGGGCCGAAAGACGTATAGCCTGGAAATTGGCCCATCTCTATAATGGGCCTCTAACAGGCCGAAAGAACCACGGCCGGCAAATGAGCCCAAAGACATAGCGGGCTGTTAACGGGCTGGAACAGACGATGGGCCATAATGGTGTCAAATCATTAACGGGCATTGACGGGCCGAATTGGCAGATCTCGTATGGGCCTTTTTTTAAACGGGCCAGACGAAGTTAGGCCGTAAATGGGCCGGTCCGCTTATTTTGACTGGGCGGGCCTTTTTAACCTAAATGGGCCACTGTTGGGTCGTGCCACGTGTCGACGTATCATAGGCATCTCCCGTCCAATGAATGGATGACATCTGTCGCAATGCCGAGCTGACACGTGGATCCGCCGGCGAATGAGAAATTTACACGTGGAAAATAGCCATTGGTCAGGGCTGCTAACGGGTTATCGGATCCAAACCCGCACCCGATAGCTTAACGGCGACCCGTTACGGTGGATGCCACGTGTCGGTCACCCTTGACGAAAACACTTCCATGACGCAACATTTATCGTCATGGAAGTGAACACTTCCATGATGATAATTTCAGTATTGTCATGGAACACTTCTACGACAGCACAGGTATGACTATCTTGATTCTATCATAAAATCATCACGGATGTACATGCATGACAGAAAACATGACCTACTGTGACAAAGACGTATCATCACGGAAGTGTTTTTTTTTTGTAGTGCTACGTTCTCCGATAGAAACTTTGGAGTGATTCTTTGTCGCACGTTGAGGGATTGTTATATGATTCAATTATGTTAGCACTGTTGAGAGACTGCACTAGTGAAAGTATGAACCCTAGGCCTTGTTTCTAAGCATTGCAATACCGTTTGTGCTCACTTTTGTTACTTGTTACCTTGCTGTTTTTTATATTTTCAGATTACAAAAACCTATATCTACTATCCATACTACACTTGTATCACCATCTCTTCGCCGAACTAGTGCACCTATACAATTTACCATTGTATTGGGTGTGTTGGGGACACAAGAGATTTCTTGTATTTGATTGCAGGGTTGTTTGAGAGAGACCATCTTCATCCTACGCCTCCCACGGATTGATAAACCTTAGGTCATCCACTTGAGGGAAATTTGCTACTGTCCTACAAAATTCTGCACTTGGAGGCCCAACAACGTCTACAAGAATAAAAGTTGCGTAGTAGACATCACGCCCCCCCCCCCCCCGGGGCACTCCCTGATGCCTTGTGGGGCCCCTGGCTGGCCTCTGGCCCCCTCCTTCTGCTATATAAGCTCATTTGCCCTAAAAAAATAAAAGAGAAGACTTTCGGGACGAAGCGCCGCCGTCTCAAGGCGGAACCTGGGCATGAGCTATTTTGCTCTCCGGTGGAGCGATTCCGCCGGGGAAACTTCCCTCCGGGAGGGAGAAATCGAAGCCATCGACATCACCAACGATCATCTCATTGTGGGGGGACCAATCTTCATCAACATCTTCACCAGCAGCATCTCATCTCAAACCGTAGGTCATCTCTTGTATTCAATCTTTGTCTCAAAACCTCAGATTGGTACATGTGGGTTGCTAGTAGTGTTGATTACATCTTGTAGTTGATGCTAGTTGGTTTATTTGGTGGAAGATTATATGTTCAGATCCTTAATGCTATTCAATACCCCTATGATCTTGAACATGAATATGATTTGTGAGTAGTTACTTTTGTTCTTGAGGACATGGGAGAAGTCTTGTCATAAGTAATCATGTGAATTTGGTATTCGTTCGATATTTTGATGATATGTATGTTGTTGCTTCCTTTAGGGGTGTCGTGTGAACGTCGACTACATGACACTTCACCATCTTTGGGCCTAAGGGAAGGCATTGTGGAGTAGTAATTAGATGATGGGTTGCTAGAGTGACAGAAGCTTAAACCCTAGTTTATGCGCTATTCCGTAAGGGGCTGATTTGGATCCATATGTTTCATGCTATGGTTAGATTTATCTTAATTCTTCTTTCGTAGTTGCGGATGCTTGCGAAAGGGGGTAATCATAAGTGGGGGGCTTGTTCAAGTAAGAACAGAACCCAAGCACCGGTCCACCCACATATCAAATTATCAAACTAGCGAACGCGAATCAAACAAACATGATGAAAGTGACTAGATGAAATTCACATGTGTCCTCGAGAACGCTTTGCTTATTATACGAGTTCGTTCCAGCTTGTCCTTTGCTATATAAAGGATTGGGCCACCTTGCTACACCTTTGTTACCATTACTATTTGTTACTTGTTACAAATTACCTTGCTATCAAACTATCTATTACCGATAATTTCAGTGCTTGCAGAGAATACCTTGCTGAAAACCGCTTGTCATTTCCTTCTACTCCTCGTTGGGTTCGACACTCTTACTTATCGAAAGGACTACGATTGATCCCCTATACTTGTGGGTCATCACTTCCACATTTTATTGTCTCTTCACTCGGGCAGTTTTGTATTGGCAGCTTTCATGAAGTTAGTCGCAAGGACCTTGATCACCAAGGCCGATCTCTTTGGGAACTACATTGCCTCCCCAAAAAGGAGCTTCCTCCTTTGGCACCAGATGTACTAAGGTGCTACAGCTGCAAGGTTTGTCGTCCCCAATTCATCTCATGATGTCGTGATACTCCATAATTACTATTCCACACCAGCTAACCTCCTCGTGCTCGTGAGCACGAGAAGAGGCAGTGTTGGATATCTTTGCCCCTGGATGAACGGATTGGACAAATAACTGCCGTTGGTAGGTGCTTGTTAGCCAAGACTCCAAAACATGGAGTGTCCCATGTAGCACCTTCGACACAGATTTTTTAACCTTCATTCAGGTAGACAAAAGGTAGCTCTCTGATCGCGTTTTCCATTTGAAAACCCCAACGCCAGTCATCCTGCATATGTTTTTTCATTTATATCCCTTTTGGTAAATGAATCCCATTCTACAAGAGAAGTAAATTCTACTACCTCTGTTGCTAAATATAAGACGTTTTGGCAGTTTAAATTAAACCGTCAAAATGTCTTATATTCGGAAACAGAGTGTGAACTTTATTTTAAAGGGAGAGGTAAATTCTGCTTTTTTGTAGGGGGAGAGGTAAATTCTGCTCTTTTTAGTGGGAAAGGTAATTTCTGCTTTTTTATAGTGGGAGACGAAAATCTATACCTAATAATAAAAGGACTATTGCTTCTGGTGGTACGTCATAAAAATTGCCCCCAAAGTTGCAAAATATTACCCACCAATGCCATCTATAAGTGATAAAAACGTTTCAAACAGGGGAATCCCGAGCCTGGGCCGGCCCATGCAGTAGGGACCTCCTATACTGCGTTTTGTGCGCTGGAAGAAGACGCAGCGCCCGTTTGGGCCGGCCCATGTCCTGGCGGCTTGTTTTAAAATTTCATTTTTTATTTTTTTTCCATTTTCGTTTTTCTACTTTAAATAATTGGGGACTTCAAAAAATTCCGAAAATTAGAAAAATGTGAATTTTCAAATAAAATGTTTAATAAATCATATAATGTTTGTGGATTCAAAAAATGTTCATGATTTTGTAAATAAATGTTTGCTTATTCAAAAAATGTTCATAATTTTGAAAAAAAATGTACGGGAAATCAAAAGATGTTCATGATTTTTTAAAAAGCTCATGTATAATTTTTTTAATGAAACTGAACAAAATTTCGCCAATTCAAAAAATGCTCATGAATGGAAAAATATCCTAAAAATTCAAAAATTGTTTGTAACTTAAAAAATAGTTTATTCATTCATAAAATGTTCGCTGGTTCAAAAATGATCATGCATTTCAAAAAATGTTCATTAAATAAAAAAAATGTTTGTGAAATTCAAAAATTCTTCCACCAATTTCCACAAAAAATATCCGTCGATTGAAGAAATTGTTTAAAAAAATGTTTACAATTTTTAAAAAAAATGTTTGCAAATAGTATAAAATGTTCATTAATTCAAAAAATGTCTTGATTTTAGAAAATGTTCAAAAATTTGTAAAAGTGTTCACGAATTTGAAAAATGTTCACAATTTCAAATATGTTCACGAGTTTAAAAAAATGTTCATGATTTCAAAATTTGCTCATGATTTCATGAAATTGAGAGTGATAGTGTATCTCGGTGGTGCAGCAAAATGTGGTCATGGCCATTGGAGATTATGACTTTTTTTCTCCCGTTGCAACGCACGGGCCCTTTTGCTAGTACTCCCTCCGTCCCATAATATAAGAGCATTTTTTATACTAGTGTAGTGTCAAAAACGCTCTTATAATATAAGAGCATCTTTTATACTAGTGTAGTGTCAAAAACGCTCTTATATCATGGGACGGAGGGAGTATTACTTAAGCCCTAACAAAAAAAATAGTGGAAGGAAACAGGGAACGAATCAATCTGTCAATGGATACGCTGATGAATTAATTTTCACACCAAGGACTCCGTGGCCCAATGGATAAGGCGCTGGTCTACGAAACCAGAGATTTGGGTTCGATCCCCAGCGGAGTCGGTCTTTTTTTCATTTTGACCCCTTTTTTGCTGTAAAATTCTCGTGAATCCTCCAAAAAAAATTGAGTCGCATAAAAAATGGATAGCTAAATTCTAATTTTCACAGCAAGGACTCCGTGGCCCAATGGATAAGGCGCTGGTCTACGAAACCAGAGATTCTGGGTTCGATCCCCAGCGGAGTCGTATGTTTTTACATTTTTACCTTTTTTTCTGTAAAATGAATCCCATGGATCCTAAAAACATTTGAATCCCATAAAAAAAAGGGCAGGTAAATTCTAAAAAAAAAATTTGCAGGGGTAAAATCTACTTTAAACAAAAATAATAAATCAGTCATTACGAAACAAACAGGGGACTGTACTTATGCATAAGTTCTTTGTCAGCAACCTGCAAAATTTAGCAAATTTTAGTGTTTTGGTGCCTTCCTCCCTCTCTCTCTCTCCACTTGTCATGCTACACAGCAACTAGTTACAAAACTTGGGTTCCGGGGCGGAGCATGCGAACATGGATATTATCCTGACAACAGATGCGTTTGTACTCCCTCCGTAAAGAAATAGTAGTGATCTAAACCCTCTTATATTTCTTTACAGAGGGAGTACATTGGAATATACTCCCTCTGTAAACAAATACTAAAAACTGTTTAGATCACTATTTGTTGACAGAGGGAGTAATAATTTTCAGTATTACCTAGAAAATTACTTAAATGAACTTATTATTAGCCCACAGTATTCTTACATATCCGTTTGATCACCATTAACCTATACGAATAATTCGACGGCCATAACGAAACATCTCGAGGGGTTCAGTTGAGGTATAAACCGATTAGAAAGAGCATTTCTAACTACCCTTGAAACAGCCATCCCCTATGACTTTGCAGGAGGTGGTACTGCTGTGGACGAGTATAGAGACTTCAGCTGCCTGTGTATAAGCTTGCTGTCAGACACAGCCAGCAGCTCCATCCCATCCGACCACCATTGCTCCAGCCCGTGAGCTTCCATGAACTTCTGAGGGCCTTTCGATGACGTAACGAAGAGCTTCGCGACCACATCGCCAGCAATCTCACTCGCCTTGCGTTGCTGCAGCTGCTCATCCGGACCGCCGTCCGGTCCGGAGGAAGAGGAAGAGGGAGCATTGTAGTGGCAGCAGATGTAGTCACTGTTGTTCACATACAAGTGTGGCACCCATTTCTTCTCCGCGCGCAGTTTCTTCTTGATGCTGCCCTCCTCTTTTGCACTGTCAAGCGCTGCTTCTTCCTTCAATGGCAGACTTGCCTTCACTTTTTGCCACAGGTGGCTGGCCTTCTCGCTCATGCTTCTTAGGCTCATGGCAAGTGAAACAGAAGGTGGGTTGAACAGATGGCAGTCTACGAAGATTCCTTGCTTGGCAAGATCTTTGCATACCTGAAGGGCAAAACCAGCTCCCAACGAGTGCCCTGCGACGCAAACATTTGCGCTCCCAAATCTCTCAACTGCAGCCTTCAGTGCTTCTAAAGCGCCAACGTATCTCACTGAACCTTTTAAGCTCTCCCAAACCAAGAAACGGAGATCGTCTTGTAGGTCTCTCTTGATTGTAGGTTTCTGCAGCAATGTTCCCCGGAGAGCTAACACGGCCCTTGGTGCACCACTTGGTCTAAGGAGGATAAGATCAGACAAAGCAGAAGATCGATCCCACTCAAGGACGGCACCGTATATGGAGCCATCTCTCTCATCAACTAGTGTCTGTGTGACCTTGTACTTGAAGGGCTTCCACCATTTTGGAGCAAGGCCATCCTCCTCTCCTTTCTGATCTTGCCTGTCTATTTCAAGAAGGTAGACTGCCTGAATGAAGCATGCCATTACCATCCTTTTGTAATTTGGATCCTTCCTGCAAATCAGGCATTAGGGAGAAAATGTTACATATACATCATGTGGGAATGTCAAAGTAAAGTAGGCATTTCAGAGTCCAGAACCTCATTTGTTGAAGTAATTCTTAATTAAAATTACGAGAAAAGGAACACAAATCCTGTTTGAAATGAGCACTTCGACATTGGTATCAGGCTTCAGGCGTTTCAGAGTCCAGAACTTCATTTGCTGAAGTAATAGTTAATTAAAATTACAAGAAAAGGAACATAAATCCTGTTTGAAATGGGCACTTCGACAATGGCAGGCATTCAGGCCTCTCATAAAATATTTACATAGCAATAAGTTACAGTTTTGCAATGATGATGTTACTCCTATTCCCTACAGACTTCAGATGTGTTCATTTCCAATCTAAGTTGCCCCAAAAAGATCTGTAAGCTGGTGTTCCCTCCATGCCAACATACTCTTAGCAGGAATATGCAATGTGAATTTCCGAATCACATGATGCAAATTTTTCCCATTTTTGTTGGGCTGTTTTACCTTGCAGTTTTACATACTAAGATCATACTACTCAGAGTTAACTAGAGAAATTAATCTTTTTTTAGGCAACGAAGCAAACTTAACTTGAAGCAGAGGTTAAAAACTTACTAAATTGCCATGAAAACAAGAGCTACACAGCTACACAAACAAAGCGGGTTAACATAAAAACAAAGTTTAAAACTAGGAAGGTACTAGTTTATAGTCTGCGCAAGGGAGGATGCGTAGGTTAAAGGAAACTCAACTGGTTGAATTGGTGCTTTCTTATTTGTACTCAAAAGACAAAACACAGTCCCTAAGGAAAGGTAGGAGGAGCATGTGCACGTCCGTGGCCCAGGAAACAGAAAACGAAATGGAGGGCAATCTTTTGTTTCCAGTCCTGTCATAACCTAAACTTGCAGGAAAAGTACAGCAAACCTAATTTGCACATCACACCACGGGATACTGCAAATAATAAGCAAACTAAGAGAGAGTAAATTTTGCTCCCATGATTTAATCAACCAAAGTCGGCAGATTTCATCTCAATCAATAAACTCCCCGCAATTTCAATTCGCAGGATGAGCATTGCAATTGGACGGCACTTCCTAAAGTAATTTCGTTTCCATCTCAACAACAGACCAAAGGGCTCGGCAGACCCCCGCGGGTTCATCGAATCCACAGCGCATGCCAAACTCATCATATACCGGAGTGACCCGGCACACCCCGTTTCAATCCTGTATAAGGCACAAGGAAACTGCAAGATATATGGAATTATAGAGCGAGAGCGAAAAATTTACCAACTCGATCTGATGATTTCCCTCCAGTTGGGCGGCGGCAGGTTGCGCGGGCCGGAGACGTGGAAGGCGTAGGGGTGCCCCTCGACCTCCGCGTCCGCCGGGGCCACCACCACGGCGTCGCCGCCGCACCGTCCCCCGACCTCCCCCACCACCATCACCACATCCTCCTCCTCCTCCCCCTTAACCGCCTCCGGATTCACCTTCCCTGCCACCGCCGCCGCCGGCGCGGGCGGCACCAAGTCCATCGCCATGGCGGCGCAGATCAAACCTCCCGGCCGCTCCGCTCGCAGCGCGGGGGCAAGCGTGGAGCGCGTGAGCACGGGGGAAGACGAGAATGTCGTCGAGGGGTAGGGGCGGGAATTCGTGGGGACCGGGAGATGTGAGAGCGTCGTCTTCCTGGTGGCGTGGGAGAAGAGGTATATCTGGGATCTCGGCGGGGGGCAGCGCCCAACGGTCATGTTTGGAAGGGGAGCAGCAACGGCCAAAATCACTATTCTGACCTTATCAGCAATCTTTGTCACAAATTGAACTCGACATAAAAATATTTCACGATCTGACCCTTTTAGCAACGCCACAGCCCGTGGCGTTTCTGCCCAATTTAGAAACGCCGAGCTAGCTCACGTTGCTGCTTCACATGGAAACGCCAAGCTATCTCGCGTTACTTCTCCACATGAAAACGCCAAGGTCTTTGGCGTTTCTACCCTACGTGGAAACGCCATTGCATTTGCCGTTTCATACGCGGCAGGAGCATGTATTGATCGGCAGGAGCATGCTACCTCTCTGTGGTACACCGGCCATGCCTCCGTCACATGTGTGCGCATTGGAGCCGCAAGCTACTGCCTAGTGATTGGACAACACATAGTGTTTAGCACGTCATCTACGCGTGCTGAGAGAGGAGCCATGAGGCACGGTGTGACACTGCAGCACATCTGTTCTAGATCTACCGCTAGACTATATCTTTACTAGCCCACTGCCCGAAATTTTTTGGAGAGGATATGAGTAGAAAAATGTTGACTTGACCTGACCATGTAACTTGATGCGATGTGGGGCAGATTTCACGTACTGTATGCACGTCCTGACGTGACAAAAATCAGTAGCTTCATATTTAATTCGTAGGAGCATCCGCATCTGTCGGGGAAACGACACCTATGGGACCGAAGGATCCCTTTACGGTTCGGCAAGGGAGAGAGGACAGCACAAAGAGCGGAACTAACGATCAACGCGAGGGGATTTACCCAGGTTCGGGCCGCTCGGAAGCGTAAAACCCTACTCCTGCTTGGTTGTATTACTGTGGATGTTCTTGGCCCAATTCTGGGAGCTACAGTAGCAGCTACGCATACAGAATGGGTCGAGTCTGGATCGGGATCTGCCCCCCCTGTAGCTACGCCTTGGGCCTCCTTTTATATGTCCAAGGGGTCTCCAACAGTGGCGAAGTACAAGAGGTGTAAAGTATCTACAGGATCTCATGATTACCAGTATCTCATGATTACTACTGACGCCTTAGGACAAACGTCTTAGGACAAGACGCATTCAATGCTCTGAACAGGTGTCCCTGCCTTTCTTGGGGATGGGAAAAGGACTCGTCCCATCAGCACCGCTTAACCCCTTCTGCGGCCAGCGCCGTGACACGCAACCAGGAGGACAAGTCCTAAACGACAGACTGGTCGCTGCGCTGGAGCGGCGACACTGTGCTGAAGCGGTGGGATCTTGCCGGGTGCTGATCTTGCCGGGGGCTGATCTTGCCGGGGCTCGACGGGCCAGCCCGGCAAGATCTTGCCGGACGCCCAGCCTCCGGTCTTCTGATCCTCAGCTTAAACGCCTTCTTGATATCTTGCATCTGTCTCCAGCCGTCCTCCGGCAGGCCTTGCCGCAGGTATGGCTACAACTGTCCGTGCACAAGTACGGGGTACTAAAGGACCCAATCTTTAGTACACCGACAGGAGCCCCCGGGCCTAGGCCATACACGGGTGCGAGGCGTTGTTGGGCTAGGCCCAAAACAGTGCACGGGCACGCGTGGCAGGAGTTGCTGTCATAATCTTCTCTTTTACTGCGCCCTCCCACGACTCGCGTCGAATGCGGAACGTGGGGGACGTGCGCGGAACGACCGCAGCCTCCGCTCCTTCCCCATAAAAAGGAATCCGCAGGGGCGCTGCTCATTTACCTCTCATCTTTTCCAATCTGGACGCTGCCATCGTCCTCCTCCTCGAGCCTGAAACGCGCCTCCTCCATTCTTCCGCCACCCGCACACCCTCGCCACCTTCGGACTCCGCTTCCACTGCCGCCATGCCGCCAAAAGCAGGCAAGGGCAAAGCGGCGAAAGCCGCCGGCTCAGCCGCAGGAGCAGATGAAGGGGATCTGGTGCGGATGCGGAGAGAGCGCGCCGTCTTCGACCCGACGCTTGACGGGCACACCTTGATTACTCAGTACAGGTGCGTATGGGGGAAGGAGACAAATGGCCATCCCAAAACTCGCGCGCTTTCGGCTTCCGCCGGGGGCGGCACGGATAGATACCCTTTCTTCGCTGCTTATTTTTACTGCGGGCTCTGTCCTCCTTTCTCCGACTTCTTCATCGACATCATGTACACGTACGGGTTCCGCCTTTTGGATTTCACGCCGAACGCCGTAACGTGCATGTCTGTCTTTGCGCATCTTTGCGAAAACTTTGCCGGAGTGGTCCCCAACACGGCCCTCTTCCGCCACTACTTCATCCCCCGCATCGAGGCAGGAGACGCCCTCTCTGGATCTATCACTTGGATTCCAAGGACATGGAACAAGGATATATACCCAGGGGGTCTCTACCGCAAGAAGTGGGATGAGTGGCGATCCGAGTGGTGCTGGATCCAGGAGAAAGACCCTCAGCCATTCTGCGTGCCCCGGCAGAAGAAGGTGGCCCGTGGTGAGAATTGGAGCGACCTTGACCCTGAAGACAAGAAGCTCACAATTGCAATCACCAGGATCCACCGCCTGAAGGCTGCCGGGCTCACGATTGAAATGGTTGGTGCAGATTTCCTTCGCCGGCGCATCGCCCCTCTGCACAATAAGGGGAGGCCAGCCTGGGACTTCAAGAACGCAGCAGATATTATGAGGCTGCGCCCTGGCTTGAATCACAACTTCACGGTCTTGCAGCACATGTATCTCTGCCACAAGCTGTTCAGGCCTGACGGGAGGTTCATGTTGCCGCCTGGAGTCGTGCCTCTGTGCAACAACTCTGCCCTGAGCTCAATCATTGCTATGATGCCAGTGTACAACGCCCACGGCCTTGACGGGACTTGGGTAGAGCCGCCTCCAGAGCAAGTGCAGGAGTTCTTCGACAACTTGTCGGAGAGGGCCATCCGGGAAGATCCCAAACTTATCCGTCCCACCACTGACGAAGAAATAGCTTACATTGCTAGCAGGGCGGAAGAGGCAAACCTTGCCGCGGAGGCCGGCGACTTTGGCTTCACGGGAGGAGACACCAGTGAAGAAGAGACGGTGCCAGAGGAGACCTCTTCCGAGCAAGAGGAAGTTGCCGGGGAGCAGAGCGGCATGGTTGCCGGGGGCTCTACCGTCGAGGGCGCAATCGAGTAGCAGCCGCACGAGGAGCCCCCAGCTCCAGGGAAGAAAAAGCGCGCTGTTTGGAAAGCCAGCTCTGGCGCCCCAGCGACTCAGCCTCCCTCAAGGGATGAGGTTCCCGGCAAGGAGGCGGCCGGCAAGGCCGCGCAGCGGCAAGAGGCCCAACAACCGCCCGTGCGACGTACGACACGCTCAACCGCGGCACAAACTGGTGCGGCGGGAGCGTCCCATACGACGGCACCAGCGGCTGGAGCAGCAGGGTCGCAACAAACTACTGCTTCCGCTGCAGCCAAGCGCGCCAGGTCTCCTTCTCCACCTCCTCGCCCAGGTGCCGAAGCGGAAGTCGTCTTCGACCTCTCTGCCTTGGAATCCGAGGAAGAAGAGTAAAGGCCTTGCCACACCTTATAATTCCTGCTTTTCTGGCTTCACTTGACTAATTCACTTTGGCTTGTCTCCACAGAGATGCAGAAACCTTGGCGCAAAGGATGGCGAAGAGGGCGAAGACCTCAACAGGCGACGGACCATCGGCAAGCACCTCAGGTGCGCCAGAAACGATCAACATCAGCCCGGAGTCGAGCCCACAACGCAGTCCTCAACGCAGCCCCCCGGCGCAGCCCCCAGTGTGAGTCCGTTATGCACTTTCCGCTGGCAAGTGCCGGGGTGCGTATCTTCACTGCTGACATCTCCGGGCGTGCAGGAGCGGAGCGGCAACAAGGAGTACCAATGGGAAACGTCCCTGACATGTCGCCGCCATCGACTACACCGCCCAGAGATGAGCCTTCGGCAAGCGAGCTTTACCGCGATGAAGAAGAGCCGGCGAGCACTCGCTCCGGCAACCCTCCTCAGCAGCTCGATGCAGGTAAACCGCTCGCCTCAGAGTACTTGCTACTCCTGTTTTTCTCTTTTTTTTTGTCTTCTTGAACTTCAATCTTGGTCTCATCGTGCTTCCCTTCCTGGGCTTCCAGATTTCCTCTTGGCGGAACCCATGGATGTCGAAACCGTCATCGAGGAGACCGCCAGGGATGCTGCCGCCGAGGCCGACAGGGTCGCAGCGGACGAGGCCGCCAAGGCCGCGCAGGAAGAGACCGCCAAGAAGTCTGCTGAGGGGACCGACAAGGAGACCGACGACCGCACTGACGACATTCCTGCCGCAGGAGCGCCTGGCGCTACACCGGTCGCGGAGCCCCCAGCTGCCGGTGAAGATCAACCGTCAACATCTGGCGTGCCCTCGTCAAGCAGTTACCTCAAGGTCGGCGACAACCTGTTCGTCAGCATGCCAGGGACGGCAAGCACTGGGGCGCCGGTGGAAGGAGAAACTCTGGATGGAGACGTCATCGCCGCCGCCAGCAGCAGTGAACCCAAGGAAGAGCAGCTACTCCAAGTCGTGCACGACAACTATCAGAAGCTCCAGGCACTCTACTGCGCTGGGAAGGATAAGCTGGATTCCAGGGCAGCGGTTGTTGATGCAGCAGAGGCGGACTTCCAAAAGCGCGTCGAGGAGATGCAGGCTTGGTATGCTGAGGCCTTCCAAGAGCTGAAGACTGCTCGGGAACAGCTGAGCGAGAACTGGAACGACCTCCTCATGAAGCAATCTGATGTCGAGAAGGCACAGGAGGAGGCTGCACAGCAGGCCGCCGCAGCAGAAGCTCGCCTGACGGAGCGCCGCGTCGGGCTCGATGCTCACGAAGAGGACCTTACTGCTCGCAAGGAGGCGCTTGCCACCAAGCTCCGCAGCAAGGACGAGGAGATCGAGAAACTTGTCGCGCAGCGGACCCAGGAGCTAGAGCGGAAACACATGGAGACGCTCAGAGCTCTGACTGAAGATCACGCCGGCAAACTGAAGGAAGCTGTCGATGCTGCCGGAGCTGCAGAGGCCGCCAAGAGCTTGCTGGAGGGGAAGGTGAAGAAGCTAGAGGTTGATCTCGAGGATCACGGCAAGAAGGTCTCAACACTCGAAGCCGAAAGAGACAAAGCTCTTCACAGCTTGATGGAGGCCCAGGTTGCCGCATCCGAGAAGACTCGGCAGCTCACCTCCGCCAAGGAATCCATCATTGATCTGGAGCAGAAGCTGACCACGCTGAAGGAGACCCTTGAGACCTCCAGGGGTCGGGAGAAGACCTTGATCAAAGACCTCCACAATGAACAGGAGCTGCTCAAGAGTGCTGCCGCCACACACAACGACTATGTGGCAGGCGTGCAGATCTGGACTGAGAAGCTCATCGACGTTGCAGAGAAGCTTGCCGCGCAACTGTCCATCATGGGTCTGCAAGGCTTCAGGTATTCTTCTGACGACAGGGTGTCCACAAGCGTCAGGCTGACCATGTTCTTTGACCGCATGCTCGAAGCCTTGGAGCAGCTTCACTCTGACCGAACATCCCAGCTGGCGAACGAATCCCGCAAGCTCTGCCAGGCCGTCCTCCGCGAGGTGCTGGTCAAAGTTGTGCACAAGAACCCCGGCATCAACCTCTCCAACGTCTTCAAACGCTTGCCAAAAGATGTGGACGTCAAGGTACTTGAAGAGCTTGTCGCGCCCATCGTTGACAGGGTGAGCCAAGTCAAGAGGGTTGAAGGCGATCGCCGGGATTAGCCGTTTCTCTTTATCTTGTCGCCATCACTCCATGCCAAAGACAATTTATCTTTAGTTAGAAACGCGGCAACTATCATGTAATATAACTTGTTGTCTCTGGATTAATATATGCTATTCCCCTCGTTTGATTTCTTTCTGTATGGTGTATGCCCTACGCTTATACTGGGAACTTGCCGGTGCGCACCCCCGCGAGCGCTGGGTTCGGGACTTCAACAGCCTGCTGGAGGCGCAGCTACCGACAAGAAACCTTGACGTTTTCAGTGCAGCCGCCTAAACTGTTGAGCGGACTCAAAACAGAGTAAGGGCGCGACCGATCATGACAAGGTTCCATCGCGTGCAGGTTTTCCATACAAAAGTCGAAATCGTTCAAGGAGGATAGCCTTACAACAAAAATATGTTTTAAAGGGTTTCTGCAACTTAGCTTTTCGTTGCTGTTCTTCTTCCGGCAAGATGTCAACCTTGAACGTCGCCTGTCGGCATCCATACCATCTTCCCCCCCGGCAAACTTGCATGCGAGGGAACCTTCTATCCTTTTGAGAAAAAGAAAGAAGAGAAAATATGGAACCTTGGCGGTTCATTAGCTCTTACCGGAAGCAAGCGTAATACAACATCTCAGATAGGCATGCATATAAAATGACATGAAATCGACAAGAATTGTAAAACACTTAGCTTAATTAAACTATGCACAGGGTCTTCGCCTGGCTTTGTACAAAGGATTACATGCTGCATCGGCAAGACTTGTACAAAAGGTGGTTGCCGGGAGCGTTTCTGCGGCAAGAACCAAAGGTTCTGCGCGAAACTGCTGCTAACCGGCAACCGCGCCTCACGGGTAGAACTTATGAAGATGTTCGATATTCCAGGAGTTGCTCACTGGCACGCCATCTTCGGTCTCCAGGCGGACAGCGCCAGGCCTGGTGACTCGTACTACCCGATAAGGGCCTTCCCACTTCGGCGTCAACTTGTTGGAATTCTTGGCCGACTGAACGCGCCGAAGAACAAGGTCATCTTCCTCAAGACTCCGGGCATGAACCTTGCGGCTATGATAGCAGCGCAAAGCTTGCTGGTAGCGTGCAGCACGCACAGCAGCCCGAAGACGATCTTCCTCAAGGAGCACAGCGTCATCTTGCCGCAGCTGCTCTTGCTCGAGCTCATCATAAGCGAGCACTCGAGGTGACCCGTATATGAGTTCCGTGGGGAGAACTGCTTCAGCCCCGTAGACCAGGGCGAAGGGAGTCTGGCCGGTAGCTCGATTTGGTGTCGTTCTGATTGACCAAAGAACCGCCGGCAGCTCATCAATCCAGCGTCTTCCGCACTTGTGCAGCTTGTCGAAAGTTCTGGTCCTGAGACCGCGCAGCACTTCAGCATTTGCCCTCTCTGCTTGGCCGTTGCTTCTCGGGTGAGCAACGGAGGCAAAACGGATCTTGCCGCCAAGGTCTTGGACGTACTGCATAAAGGTGCGGCTTGTGAACTGCGTACCGTTGTCGGTGATGATCCTATTCGGCACACCAAAACGGCACACTATTCCCTTGAAGAACTTGACCGCTGACTGTGCTGTCACCTTTCTCACTGCTTCCACTTCCGGCCACTTCGTGAACTTGTCGATAGCAACGTACAAGTACTCGAAGCCCCCGGCAGCGCGGGGGAAAGGACCCAGTATGTCGAGTCCCCAGACCGAGAAGGGCCAGGAAAGAGGGATTGTCTGAAGAGCTTGAGCTGGCTGATGAAGTTGCTTTGAATGGAACTGGCACGCTTCACACTTGGTTACTAGTGCAGTTGCATCCTGGAGAGCAGTGGGCCAGAAGAAACCTTGCCGGAATGCCTTGCCGACAAGAGCTCTCGAGCCTATGTGGAAGCCACATATGCCTCCATGAATCTCTGCCAACAGCTCTAGTCCATCCTCCCGAGGAATGCACTTCAATTTCATACCGTTGGGTCTCTTTCTGTACAGGACGTCGTCAACGAACTGGTACATACTAGACTGACGGGCTACTTTCTCCGCTTCTTCCTGTTCCTCGGGGAGTTCTCCTGTCTGAAGGAAATGAACTATGTGTTGTGCCCATGCCGGAGCCTGTGGCTCGACGACAAGGACTAAAGGCATCTCTTCGGCCGCGGGAGCGCTTGCTTCAGCGGCAAGAACCTG
Source organism: Elymus sibiricus (assembly GCA_039707655.1). NCBI lineage: Eukaryota > Viridiplantae > Streptophyta > Magnoliopsida > Poales > Poaceae > Elymus > Elymus sibiricus. The sequence continues at coordinate 299,633,555 of CM077668.1, forward strand.
AGGTTCTACGCAAAGCTGCTGCTCACCGGCAACCGGCATATCCTCAGCTGCGGGGGCGCGTACTTCTGCGGCAAGAACCTGAGGCTCTGCGTGAAGCCGCTGCTCACCGGCAACCGTGTCGTTCCCGGCAACTTCCTTGTCGGCGGCTTCTGGAAGCTCTGCCGGGAAGTACATGCCGGTACTTAACTTCCTTCTCTTGTCCGGCCTCGTCGCTGGTGTTATGGATGGCAGAGTCAGGCGAAGCACAAAAGTTCCTGGTTCCACAGGTAACTTAAGGGCAGCACGCTTCGACAGGTCGTCAGCAATGCAATTCTCTGCTCGAGGAACATGCTCTATTTGCAAATCGTCAAAACGCTCCTCCAGCCTTCTCACTTCATCGACATAAGCTTCCATCAATGGGCTCTGGTAATCCTTGTTGACTTGCCTGACGACAAGCTGGGAGTCACCTCTGACGATGAGCTTCTTGATCCCGAGGTCTGCCGCGATCCTGAGACCGGCAAGCAGTCCTTCATACTCTGCAGTGTTGTTCGTTGATCTCTCCCGGGGAAAGTGCATCTGAATCACGTACTTGAGGTGCTCTCCGGTGGGTGCGACAAGCAGCACGCCAGCACCGGCGCCTTGCAGAGAAAAAGCCCCATCAAAGTACATAATCCATTCGCGATCTGTTTCCTTGCCGGGGACAACCAACTCTTGAACTTCTTCGTCTGGCGTTGGTGTCCACTCTGCAATGAACTCTGCCAAGGCTCTGCTCTGAATAGTTGAAGTGCTTTCAAACTTGAGGCCAAAGCATGACAGCTCCAACGCCCACTCCACAATCCTGCCGGTTGCTTCTGGATTCCGCAAGATCCGTTGCAGCGGAAAGCGAGTGACAACGGTAATCTCATGTGCTTGGAAGTAATGGCGCAGCTTCCTCGAGGCCATAAGGAGGCCGAAGAGCAGCTTTTGCACACCAGAATATCTTGACCTAGCCCCCTGCAAAAGGGAGCTGACAAAATAGACTGGGCGCTGCACCATCTTCTTCTTCTGCACTGCTTCACTTGACTGCGCGGGCTCTGTCTTGTCGGCACCAGACTCTGCCGGGGATGGCCCTGGCTTGTCGCTTGACGGGCTTGCCGCTGCCGCTGGCTCTTCGTCTGCTTCTCTCTGCGCCACTAGCGCAGCACTAACCACTTGATTCGTTGCCGCTAGATACAGCAGCAACGGCTCTTGTGGCCTAGGTGCGACCAGTGTCGGCGGAGAGGAGAGGTACCTCTTCAAGTCCTGCAGCGCTGCCTCCGCTTCCGGAGTCCATTTCATTGGTCCTACCTTCTTCAAGATTTTGAAAAAGGGCAGGGCGCGCTCAGCGGACTTGGAGATGAACCTGCTCAGAGCAGCCACGCAGCCGGCAAGTCGGCGCACATCTTTGACACGTCTTGGTGCTTCAATCTGCTCAATTGCCTTGATCTTGTCGGGATTGGCTTCAATTCCACGTTGAGACACAAAGAACCCGAGAAGCTTGCCGGATGGAATGCCAAACACGCACTTCTCGGGATTGAGCTTCATATTGATCCTGCGCAGATTTGCAAACGTCTCTTCTAGATCTTGTATAAGAGTTGCCTTGTCCTTGGTCTTGACCACTATGTCATCCATATAGGCTTCCATATTTCTATGCAGCTGGGTCTCGAAACCAATCTGGACAGCTCTTGCGAAGGTCGAACCAGCACTTTTCAACCCGAAAGGCATACGTATGAAGCAATGCGTGCCACATGGGGTGATAAATGCGGTTTTCTCTTCGTCTTCTTTGGACATGAAAATCTGATGGTAGCCTGAATATGCGTCAAGGAATGACAGCAAATCGCAGCTAGCAGTGGAGTCCACAATCTGGTCGATGCGCGGCAAGGGAAAAGGATCTTTTGGACAGGCTCTATTGATATCAGTATAGTCGATACATAGCCTCCATTTTCCATTCGCCTTGCGCACTACAACTGGATTGGCCAACCATGTCGGATGGAGGACTCCTCTAACCAGACCTGCTGCTTCAAGCTTTCTGATTTCTTCGGCGATAAACTCTTGCCGCTCCAAGGCTTGCTTCCTGATCTTCTGCTTGACGGGCCACGCATGAGGGCAGACAGCAAGGTGGTGCTCAATTACCTCCCTGGGAACACCGGGGATATCAGATGGTTGCCATGCAAACACATCGATATTCGCCCGCAGGAAGGCAACGAGCGCGCTTTCCTATTTGTCATCAAGGGTGGAACTTATGGTGAAAGTTCCTCCTGTACCATCCTCCTTGGCGGGCACCTTCTTGGTCTCTGGTGGAGCAGCCTTGGATTTCTTGCTCTTGCCGGCAGAGCTCTCCGGCACGTCCTCAACAGGAGCGCAGCACTCCGAGGAGGTGCGCTTGCCGGAGTGGGTGCTAGAGGTCTTGTCGGGCTTCTTCTTCTTCCCGGGAGCTTCAGCGACAGGAGCAGGTGCCTTGGCGGCAGATGCTGCAACCGCCTCCCGGTAGAGCTTGTCGGTGCAGATAAGCGCATCCTTCTTGTCGGAGTGGATGGTGAGGACGCTCATCGGCCCGGGCATCTTCAGCACGTTATAGGCGTAGTGCGATGCCGCCATGAATTTGGCCAGCGCCGGGCGACCAAGAATCCCATTATAGGGTAATGGAATCTTGGCGACGTCGAAGACGATCTTCTCCTTCCTGAAGTTCAACTCGCTGCCAATCGTCACTGGCAGGGTGATCTTGCCCTTCGACTGGTTCCTTCCCGGATTGACCCCTTGGAATGAGCCTGTTTCCTCGAGATCTTCGTCGGGAATTTGCAATCTCTTGATCACATCGGGCGAGATCAGGTTTAGGCCGACCTCACCGTCAACTAACATTTTTGTCACCTGGAGGTTGCGAATCGTTGGTGAAACCAACAATGGCAAGCACCCGACCGCAGTTGTGCGATCAGGGTGGTCCTCGGCGTCAAAAACGATAGGCGTGTGGGACCACCTCAGTGGCTTCCGGGCATCGAGCGAGGGCTCAGCTGCATTAATCTCGCGCACCCACTGCTTGAGCTGGCGGTGAGAGGAATGCAGCGAGGCGCCTCCGTCAACGCACATGGCCTCTGTCGCCTTCTGGAACTCGTGTTCGCTGGACTCGTCGCCCTCTACATCATCATCATCATCCCCCTGCTTCTTGTCGCGGCCTCGGGCGGGCCGGTCCTTCTGTTGCTTGACCTTGCCGCGGCAACCTCCTCGACCGCGCTTCTTGCCGGACCCTCCAGCGCCATCTTGGGCCCTCTCCTTGTCTCGCCTTTCGTACTCGGCTCTCTGCTTCTCGACAAGCTCCTCAACTTGCCGGCAGTTTTGGAGATCGTGGCCCTTGGTGCGGTGGATCTTGCAATACTGCTTGGCGGAGCCTTCCGGCTTGTCGGCAGCCGCCAAGGCCTGACATGCGGCACACCCGGCAACCTCCTTGCTGGGGTCGTCAGTCTTGGCCTTCTTGGCGGTGCCGGGGTTGCCGGATCCCTCGACAGCAAGCACGGCCTTGCCCTTGCGCTTCGTGGTCTTCCGTCGGCCCTTCTTTGCCGGGGCAGCAGCGTCTTTGCTTTCGGAGTCGACTCCTGCGCCAGCATTCTCGCCGGGGAGTCTCCTTCCTTCTTCTGCCCGAGCACATTTGTCAGCTAGAGCGTAAAGCTCGGCGACATCCCTGACCTTGTTCATCGCAAGCTCTTCCCGCATCTTGCGGTTGCGCACATTCTGATGGAAGGCGTTGATGACAGCGGCAGGATGAACGTCTGGAATGTTGTGCTGGATACGGCTGAACCTCTGGATGTACTTGCGCAAGGTTTCGCCATCCTTCTGGGGAATGATATGCAAGTCGCTTTCCTGGCCAGGAGCTTGGTGGCCGCCAGTAAAGGCGCCAACAAACTCATGACACAGATCTGCCCAGGAGGAAATGGAATTCTCCGGCAGATGCATCAACCACGACCTGACGTTGGGCTTCAGCACCAACGGGAAGTAGTTGGCGAGAATCTTGTCGTCTCGAGCCCCGGCAGCCTGCACCGCAATGGTGTAGATGCTCAGGAACTCAGACGGGTGAGTCTTGCCGTCGTACTTCTCCGGCACCTCCGGCTTGAAAGAGCGGGAGTTGGGCCACTGGACTCACCGCAGCTCACGAGTAAACGCTGGACAGCCCACCTCGTAAGGCAGGCTACCAGGATACCCTGGTGCAGGCTCGTCGACAGTGGGTCCCGTGCGCCTGTCGGACTAACGGCGCGCTTCCCGTCGCCGCTCGATGGTAGTTCGAGCGTCCTCCTTCTGCCGTTCCCAAAGAATCAGACGTTGATCGCGGCGAACCCGTGGATCGGACGACGCCGTGGAATCGTCATCACGGGCGTTGACCCGCCGAGTTAGCGACCGCTCTTGACGTGGTGGAGGGGAGCGTATCGTAGATGCACCGCCTCCGGTCTTCTCACCATCGGCCCGCACCGGTCCAGTAGACTGCCGCCGCGAAGGCTCTGCTTGCCGCGGCCTGTCGTTGTTGGCTAGACCGATGAGGCTCCGAATGGTAGCTCTCCACTCATCTAGCTTCTCCGCAGCGGGAGGGAAGTCTAGGAGCAGCTGAGCTCGCGCCAACGCTTCCGCTAGTGTAGGCGGCGGCGAAAGATGCGAAGAACGTGAGGTGCAAACTCCTAACTGGGTTAGAAGGAGCACCGTCACGGTCCTGCAACCGCGCGTGGCTTCCACTGGCGTGTTGACGTGGATCTTGGCCCCGCGCATCTCGAGAGTGATGCGCAGGGGCTTTCCCATGGGGATGCTTGGAACCACCGACGTCACGGTGCTGCACGTCGCGCGCTTCTTGAGAAGGCCACGGTGCATGCGCCGGCGTGGGTGTCTTGGAAGGCGCTGTCCCGTCCTTGGAGATCGCTGCACCACCCGTAGGTAGCGCGGCCTTATCCTTGGACCTGGCGCTCGCCTGGCTTGGATCGCCAGAACATCGCGGAGGCTCAAGACCTCCACCTCCTCCACCAGCGCCCGCGCCATCACCCGTCTGTGCAGGTACGGGGAGGCTGGACGCGGATGGATCAACCGCCGTAGCGCCCTTCTTCTTGGGGGCCATGGCGATGAATATGATCAAGAACCGGCGCGCCGACCGCTAGATCGGGTTCGCGCAACCTTTTCTCCCCTACCTGGCGCGCCAAAGATGTCGGGGAAATGACACCTATGGGACCGAAGGATCCCTTTACGGTTCGGCAAGGGAGAGAGGACAGCACAAAGAGCGGAACTAACAATCAATGCGAGGGGATTTACCCAGGTTCGGGCCGCTCGGAAGCGTAAAACCCTACTCCTGCTTGGTTGTATTACTGTGGATGTTCTTGGCCCAGTTCTGGGAGCTACAGTAGCAGCTACGCATACAGAATGGGTCGAGTCTGGATCGGGATCTGGCCCCCCCCCTGTAGCTACGTTGGGCCTCCTTTTATATGTCCAAGGGGTCTCCAACAGTGGCGAAGTACAAGAGGTGTAAAGTATCTACAGGATCTCATGATTACCAGTATCTCATGATTACTACTGACGCCTTAGGACAAACGTCTTAGGACAAGACGCATTCAATGCTCTGAACAGGTGTCCCTGCCTTTCTTGGGGATGGGAAAAGGACTCGTCCCATCAGCACCGCTTAACCCCTTCTGCGGCCAGCGCCGTGACACGCAACCAGGAGGACAAGTCCTAAACGACAGGCTGGTCGCTGCGCTGGAGCGGCGGCACTGTGCTGAAGCGGTGGGATCTTGCCGGGTGCTGATCTTGCCGGGGCTCGACGGGCCAGCCCGGCAAGATCTTGCCGGACGCCCAGCCTCCGGTCTTCTGATCCTCAGCTTAAACGCCTTCTCCGGCAGGCCTTGCCGCAGGTATGGCTACAACTGTCCGTGCACAAGTACGGGGTACTAAAGGACCTGATCTTTAGTACACCGACAGCATCCCATTGATCCTGTACCCAATAAAAAGGTTGTTCTAATTGTGCGGTCGGTTGTGATTACCTATTGATCATGTGACCAACTTATTCACTTGCTTCAGTTTGTGGGTTGCCATTAATTCGGTATAAATAAAAAAATCATGCGTAACTATCTATATAGCGGATTGTTTTGGATAATCAAATTTAACTCAACCCTTTAATTTGTTGATCACTCTTAAAAAGGTACTCACCACTTGACATGAGTGGTTGGCTATCTCAAAACAATAAAAAGGTACTCGGTGATTTATTTTTTATTTGTAATTTAAGAGTTAATATGTTTGCTAATTAGGTCGTCACCGTCTAGCATTACACACAGATAACGCAACTAGCATGATAATTAGCAAACATATTAACTCTTAAATTACAAATAAAAAATAAATCACCGAGTACCTTTTTATTGTTTTGAGATAGCCAACCACTCATGTCAAGCGGTGAGTACCTTTTTAAGAGTGATCAACAAATTAAAGGGTTGAGTTAAATTTGATTATCCAAAACAATCCGCTATATAGATAGTTACGCACGATTTTTTTATTTATACCGAATTAATGGCAACCCACAAACTGAAGCAAGTGAATAAGTTGGTCACATGATCAATAGGTAATCACAACCGACCGCACAATTAGAACTACCTTTTTATTGGGTACAGGATCAATGGGATGCGGATGCTCCTACGAATTAAATATGAAGCTACTGATTTTTGTCACGTCAGGACGTGCATACAGTACGTGAAATCTGCCCCACATCGCATCAAGTTACATGGTCAGGTCAAGTCAACATTTTTCTACTCATATCCTCTCCAAAAAAATTCGGGCAGTGGGCTAGTAAAGATATAGTCTAGCGGTAGATCTAGAACAGATGTGCTGCAGTGTCACACCGTGCCTCATGGCTCCTCTCTCAGCACGCGTAGATGACGTGCTAAACACTATGTGTTGTCCAATCACTAGGCAGTAGCTTGCGGCTCCAATGGGCACACATGTGACGGAGGCATGGCCGGTGTACCACAGAGAGGTAGCATGCTCCTGCCGGCCAATACATGCTCCTGCCGCGTATGAAACGCCAAATGCAATGGCGTTTCCACGTAGGGTAGAAACGCCAAAGACCTTGGCGTTTCCATGTGGAGAAGTAACGCGAGATAGCTTGGCGTTTCCATGTGAAGCAGCAACGTGAGCTTGCTCGGCGTTTCTAAATTGGGCAGAAACGCCACGGCCTGTGGCGTTGCTAAAAGGGTCAGATCGTGAAATACTTTCATGTCGAGTTCAATTTGTGACAAAGATTGCTGATAAGGTCAGAACAGTGATTTCGGCCAGCAGCAACTGGGGGTTTAATGATGGGCGTGGCTTGGGCAAGTGGGGAAACGAGTATGCCTTCCTTGTTGGCCTTCTTCCTCCTTGGCCCTTGGGGAGGAGGGTTCCGGGTAGTCCTGGCCATGGGCAGCCCGACCCGGACGGCCCAGCCCGAAAAAGCCCGACCCGGCCCGGCCCGACCTTGTCCACGGGCCGGGCCTGGGCCTGAGATCTAGGCCCGAAGGCCGGGCCGGGCCGGGCCCGGGCCCGTCATATTAGAGAGTTAACGAAGAGGCCCGGCCCGAGGCCCGGCGGGCTTTTTTGCTGATGGGCCGGGCTTGGGCCTGGATTCTAGGCCCGATGGCCGGGCCGGGCCGGACCCGGGCCTAGTTTTTTGCGTCGGGCTTAGTCAGGCCCGGCCCGGCCCGAGTTTTGCCCAGGTATAGTTCCGGGTGAGATTTTAGAAAAAACTAGCGCCGAGAAAGCGCGGCGTCACGTCGCGCCCGTAGAGAGCCCGTTTGAATTTTTGGTGCTCATTTGGTTAAAGAAATGGAATATTCAAATTTTTGGTGCTCATTTAGAGGAAGCTTTTGATTTTTCTGGTTTTTTTGAAATTTTTTCGTCGCCTACTGTTCGTATTTCACGGCAACGTCGGCGTCAGTGAACAGTAAACACGTATGAACAGTAACCACGCATGAACAGTTCCTCGTTCATGAACAGTACCATCCATGAACAGTGTTCCTTTCTCTATGTTTTTTCCCCCGAAGAAAAAATATGCAAATTCCCAGACTCATAACACTTTGAAACAGAAGAGGTGAGTGGATCTGAGGGACAAAGAGCACTTCAAACTAAAAGAGTTGACCCAATATTGCAGTGATCGGATTTAGTTTAAATGAAAAAGGGACACACACAGAGTCCTCTACAACACCAATAAGTTACATTTTAATATAAAATTTTGATTACAACTCAGTAGTAATAGTTTCCCCTACTGAGAACAACAAACTGTATCCCTTGGCATTGCAAACAATGTATCCATTCTATTAGATAGGAGGAACATCCAGTTCTGCTACAAAAATGGTTGCTACAACGTTTGGGAATGAGAAGACCACCTTGTTAGTCTTGCTTTGTCTAGATCATACTTCTGTCAACTATGAAAAAGAATAGAGGGGGAAGTTAGTTTGGTGCCAAAAATTGGTTTACCATCACATAGGCATGTCCAAAAATTGGCAACCAATTGGTCGATTGTCAAATTGGTTCTCTAACCTTACAATACCTACGAATGTTTTGTGACATTTTGACCTTTAAGATGTTGACATGCGAAATTTCATCTATCAACCAACCATGTCCATAGTTTGGCGCGATGACCATATACACTGGGAAGGATTAATAATCAGCAGTAGAACATCTATGAGGAAACACCCAACCTTCTGCAGTGCATTACAATTATGGAGATCAAATAAAATAATATGAGGAGAATATCATCATAGAACGGGTGCTGCCTGAGCTGAATAAAAAACAATTTAGAGCGAAGAGTACCATCTAACAACTCTATCCAGGCTAAATTAAACATCAACGAATTCAAGCCAAGTTTGAATTAACTTATTATGCTGCAAACCCATATAATTTGCATCTTATGTGCAAATTTTCAGTTTGGTGTTTGCATAGTAAAAACCATTCACCAAGTACGTTGTGTGGGTCACTCACCAGCAATGTGCACAACATCTGTGCGCCGCCCATGACTATACATACGACATCGTGGACATCTCATTCGACAGGGAGTGGGGTGGGTCGTCAGCGTTGATGATATGAGAATATTACTGGTTTACAAAAATAACCAAAATCTCTTGTTCTTGGCAGTAGCATGATCAATGATCACTTGGAATAGCTGATTTGCTGCTTCAATGAGAAAATAAGTTTGTTAAGTGCGTCGCAGATAATTTTTATTTTTAGAATTATGCTTACCTTTAAAGTATATATATATATATATATATATATATATATATACAAAAAGTGAAGTTCATAAACACTGAAAGCACACTCAATTTATTTCTTCTCCCAGACATTTACACAAACAATTAACCTGCAGCTGCAATGGGGAGGTTTCAAAAATATGATTTGCATTAGAGCAGCACTTCAGCCGGAGGCATCTACCGGAACCAAAGTAGCACATTAAAAAAGGGGGGGGGGTAGATTAGAGTGAGCGAGAAATTTCTAGACAGAGAGAGAATTGGGTAGGACTGCACCTCATGAACGGCGGGGAAGAACGGTGACTGGGCGCTCGTACTGCGTGATATGGGCACAGGAGCACCAGGCTATCACAAACTCGTGGCAGAGGGCGACCATATCACCTTCCTTGTCGCGCCCCAGCACATGCCTTTGCCGCTTCTTGCCGTGTGTATCTCCGATGAAAACGGCGGCGCCATGGACGGAGAAGCGGATCGGGGGAGGAAGGGCGCCACACAGCGGGACACGACCTCGTCCACTGCAGCTGAGGTCGGGATCCCTGGCCGGCGCGCTGCCATCTCCCATGGCTGGTTTTGTGAGAGACGTGGTGGAGAGTCAGATCGTCATCGCAATGCGGCCGCTCATTTTGCCCTGACCGTGGCGCTGTGCAGCCGCTACCTTTTTCTTTTCTTTTGCTGTTACGTGACTAAGATGGACTTCTCGGGCACCACATGAGGAGAGCCTAGCTAGAGATATTTTGGTCTTCAGCGGTAAATCCTAAGGAGCAGTAAAAAAAGTAAAAAAAAAACCAGGAAAACCAAACCTCTCCCGCTTTAGTATTGTTGACCTGAGTTCATTCCGATAATGTCCGATTTTTGTTTGGGTATTTGTTAGTAGATACTGTTTCGGTTTATGATTCGGGTGGGCTAATGTTTTCGGTTTATTCCGGTGTTGGTCCGTTTCACTAGTTTTACTATTTCGGCTCTAGAGAGGAGGAGTTCCAGATTTTTTGGTTTTTTTAATATATTTCTTATGGATTTCTGTTCACGTGAATGCGTAGTGTTTTTTTTTCTTTTTTTAGTTGTTTCGGTTTATTCGGGTGTTTTGTTTTGGTTTAAAATTCGGTTACTATTTCAGTTTTATGATCCGTGTGGGTTAATGTTTTCGGTTTATTCAGGTGTTGTTCCGTTTCGCTGGTTTTATTGCTCTGGATTATTCGGAGTTATTGTTTCGGTTTATTTGGGCTATTGTTTCGGTTAGTAGTCCTGAGTTCATTCGGAAAATGTCCGGTTATTGTTCGGGTATTTGTTAGTGTATTTTTAATTGTTGTTGCGTTGTCAAAATGAGCAGTAATCGGTCTAGAATTTATTTTTTTCACGGATTACTATTCGTGTAAATATACAATTCCGGCCTACTGTTTTTGTGCTCTGTTAGCACTATCATCGGAAAGAATTAGGAGACGATTGAGGCGGCTGTGTATTGGTACGCCGGTATTGTGCATCGGTACGTCGGTGTCGAGAAATGATGTATAGAAAATTCTAAATCCTAACTCTCTATATAAGGACACGAGGGTGGAGGAAGAGAAGAGAAATGATGTGTAAAATATATCCTTTTTTTTTTAATTTGCATATTTTTTCTTCGGGGAAAATTTTTTTAGAGAAAGGAAACACTGTTTATGGATGGTACTGTTCATGAACGGAGCACTGTTCATGTTGGGTTACTGTTCTTGCGTGTTTACTGTTCACTGACGCCGACGTTGCCGTGAAATACGAACAGTAGGCGACGAAAAAAATTCAAAAAAACCAGAAAAATCAAAAGCTTCCCGCTTTAGTTATAGTACTGATTTAACACGTTCCAGGTGAGATTGGGGGTAAGCACCGACCAGGAGGTGAACCCTCGCGGAAACTCCCTCGCCCTTTCCATCCGTTCCCCTAATCTCCGAAAACCAGGTCTGCAATAAAAGCTCGAGCCACGTGAGCCTCTCGAGATTGATTCGTATTTTGGCTCGACTCAGGTCGATCTGAAAAGAAATGAGCTAAGTATGAGCATTTTAGGTAGCTCGAGGGAGAAACGAGTTGATCTTAAGCCAACACTGGCTCGCTCAATTTTAGCTCGATACCATATAATTTTATTAAATAATCTTGATTTATATTAAAGAAAAATAAGATAATTTATTGCCATGGTACAATTTTACCTACTAGCAAACATAGAAGCTTAATTAAGCTCGGAGATAATTAAGCCACTTTTTTTACGGGCGGAGATAATTAAGCCTTAATATGGTACATGGTCAGCCTTATGTTAAATATCATGTTATTATTGGCCAAAGTTTGAGAATAGATGCGCATTTTCTTTTCTTTCTAGTTCATACAGGGTCTCTTGCTAATATTAAGTACTCCCTCTGTTCACAAATATAAGATGTTCTAACTTTCTGTGATAAGATGTATATAAACACGTTTTAGTGTGTGTTTTCAGTCATTTCAATTTGTATGTAGTCCATGTTGAAACATCTAAAACATCTTATATTGTGAACCGGGGAAGTATTAGTCTTCAGTTAAGAAAGAATAAGTCAAATTTTATAGTGGTTTTTTTATGTTGTGTGTGGCCTATCTTGTTTAAAAAATTGCCTTAGATTAAGAAAATCATTTTATTTAGCTCGAAACTATCTTGATACAAGCTGAGCACAAGCCACTTTCTGCAGCTCGGCCTTGAGTTTCGCTCAATTTGAGCTCGCTCGAATTTTAGTTTAAGTTGAGTAGAGTCAAGTGCAACTCGCTCGAACTTGACTCGTTTGCAGCCCTACCGAAGACCGGTGGAGCTGACGCCATGAGACCGGGGAACAGCAAAACTTCCTTTACAATGCAGTCTAAGGGCATCTCCAACACCGTCCATGACACGCAAAGCGTCCGCGGACAGTCGGAACGTGTTTGGGGACAGCGCTAGCGGGCCGGCCATCCAACCCGGTCGATCAAATAAAAGTGGACACGCCATATTTATTAACAGTACAAAAAAAATTTACATAGCAAAAGGCACCAACCCTAGTCTACTCTTCGCCGGCCGTGTACACGTTCGTGTCCCACTCCTACTATTCCTCATCAGTGTCAGTCGTCTGGCTGCCGACGTCGCTGGTGGTGGTGGAGGTGAGGTCGATGATCGACATGGACGGTCTGGCCTCATGGTAGTTTTGCCCCGGTGAGAATGACGCAGAGCTACCGCGTAGGTAGTGTCCTAGTCCGCGATCGCCTGTGCTGCGTCCGCCGCGATCTGCTTGAGCAAGAGGTCACACTCGGCCTCCATGATGCGGAACTGCCAACGCTCGCGGCGAATGGTGCCGCTCCGCGCCGCGTTAATGCTGGCTCGGAGCGACGTTACCGGACGGAGCTTTGGGACGGACTCGTGCTACATTGAAGTCAGTTGCCCGTCTGTCCGTCTGCCCATCATTGAATAGGTGAGGCGGCCGATAAACCCACTCTGGGTCCCCGCATTCAAACCGGCGCTTGGCTTGGCCGACACCCTATATATAAGCACGTCCACACATGACAGAAATCGCACCACCACCTCCGCTTCCCACACCCCATCGTTCACGACCGCCGGCGCATCTCTTCTTCCATCCGTCCTTCGCTCCGCCGACGCAATGACCGCGAGCGGTACATCATGGTCGAAGCGCCTCTCATCGCGGCGTCGATACAAGATCGCGAGCATCGTCATAACTAGTAGGAGCGGCGCGCGAAGGGCATAGAGGCGGTTTTGCCTTTGAGCTCGTCGGAGATGCACCTAATCTCATCTCTTCGTATCCAAGGAAACCCTGATCCCCCCACATACTTTTTACTTCTTCAAGGGCATCCCCATTTTGTATCGTAAAATTCAACATCGACTCATAATATCATATGTTCATGAATGTCCATAGATGTTTAAGACATTACATCATTCATGAATATTCATCACATAATTCGTCATAATTTAATAAACTACTTCTAATGCATTATCACAGTCGACGACACCTTCAAGAGACCTCCTCGGAGGGGGGGGGGCATTGGTTGTTGCAACTTGTGCCTTGGCGATGTTGGTAGAAGAGGGCGTCGTGGCAACGCGTCATGGCCACCAGCTTGCAACCTTTCATATACGTATGTCGACTTCGGGCTCGACGATGACCTTGACGCAGGCCACATACCACCGGGCGGCGGGGACGCGTTCATCCCCGATGGCAAACGCGGCTTCAACGAGGCACTACCTCCTCGGAGTTGCGGCGGGAGAGAACTACAAAAGTGGCAACGGCATGGTGACAAGCGACGTGTTCCTGCTCCTTCGCGGCCCGACGGGTAGCATGACGGGCGATGCGTGCCTTGCTCTTGGATCAGGCCGCGTGACGGGATATGAGTGCCTCCTCCTCCTTGGCTCGAGTGGAGTGCTCCTCGCGGTTGAGGGCTACGCAAGGGTGTTGATGTGACGGATCGGCATAGAGAAGGGTGGCACACTCTCCTCCTAGGCACGGGCGACACACAACTTCTCCTTCGCGGCCTGACGGGAACCATGGCGAGAAAGGGGAGGGTGCGACATGGCAGAGGCGAGGTGGGGGCGGCCGAGGGCGGCTTCCAATATTAAAGGGGACGACTCCGGCGAGAGACCGGGCGAGAAAGGGAGGGGTACGGCGGGAAACAAAAAATGCGCTTCGCGGGTGGGTTTATTGTGTTAGGCATGCGTGTCGGGGTTGACCTGGCGGACAATCCTAACATGTATGAATAACCCCATTTCTCCCCATATATAGGCTAGTTTGGGTGTATGTGGACAGTGGGGGCATTTGAGCTAAGTTTGAAGGAGCACACCGGGCGACCATATTTTTGTGTTCAGACATGCACGAACTGTCCGAATGGACATATGGGGCAAAGTAGGGGATCCCCTTAACCTTTGGCGGAGGGCGTGTTTTCGCATGCGATGTTTATGGTAGGCAGGGAGCAATACATGACGTATCTATAAAATTGAGGTTTTGATACAAAATGCAAAATGATACTCTATAAAAGTACGGACAACCAAAACATATTTTCACCAAAGTAGAAACATATATTGATATCTTAAACACCAAATTTAAAATATTTTTGTACTTCTGTGTACTTGATGTTATAAGTTTTAGCACATTTTTTGTATAAAGGTGTTCAAATTTAAACCAGTTTGACTTTGGAAAAATTTAAAACTTCAATTAATTTGGAACCGAGGGAGTATCCATATCTTGGCTTAAACTTGTTATATGGGCAATATCTTTTTTAGTGGGTTATATCGTCAATATCAGAAGGGCGGATTCATCCATAAACCCTAGATGACAAATGTTTTCCATCTTAGCCTACGAGGCTAGGCTAGGCTCTTTGATTCGAATTATTGTTTGGAGGATATGAATACTAAGGATTGGTTTCTATGAGATTGTTTTGATTTGTAGGATTCAAATACTTAGAAATTCTCCTGAGGATTATTTTGGATCCACTCAGAATTTTAATATGCAAATTCACATGCTTTTCAATCCTATACAATTGAAGAGCACATGGCATTCCAGTCACCCTTTTTTTTCTATTCCGTGTTTTTAAGAATCGTGTAAATCAAAGCGCATGTAAAAGAGGGGAGATGATCCGAGAAGTAACGTTGATAAATACAATACTCATGGCGTGTATTATTTTCCAGAAGATGAATTACTTTGCTAAGAAAACTGGACGGTTTGCTACGATCTGTAGATAAATGAACCATCAACTTATTTTTTTGTAGTAAAAAACACCAACTCATTTCGAAGATATATGTCGATCGATCAACACAATACCCGCTAACAAAGCGGCTATGGTGGAACAAATGGTTTGGCATGGTGGCCTTCAGATGCTACTTTTTTTTTAAATGCAAACTATAAGGTAGTACTCCCTCCGTAAAGAAATACAAGAGCGTTTAGATAACTACAGAGGGAGTACTAGTTCAACCAAACGAACTAAATTTTTAAATGGAGGGTACGGATCGCATGTCTTGGCGCCTGGAACCCTCCGGCCGGTTTTCCACCAGATCCCTGTACCAGGCCATCTCCCCGTCGACGGCTCCGGATGCCCTCACCGCTGTGTGGGCCATTAGGCTGCCGCTCAAGATCAGAATCTTTTTGTGGCAATGGATTAGGGGTCGGGTACCTTCAGGGGTGGAGGTGCTCAAGCGCAATGGCCCTGGAGACGGGATTTGCCCCCTATGCGGCACGGTGGAAGACTCGAATCACATCTTTTTCGCGTGTGTATCGGCTCAATTCCTCTAGAGTTGCTTCCGCGAAGCCGTCGGTGGTCAATGGTGCCATACCAACGTCCCCGACCTCTTCGCGGAGATCCAGTCCGTCCCTTCGTCGGCCCGCCACATTAGGTGGCTGACCATCGGGGTGCTCGCGTGGACTCTCTGGACTGTCCGCAATAAGCTTGTGATTCAGCGGTTCCTCTCCGACGTGCCACTGACGCAGTTTTTAAAATGTGTAGTTTCCTGCAGCTCTGGCGGCCGCTTAGCCGCCCCTCCGACCGAGATGCCATCAACACCATCATCGCCGACCTTCGCTCGATGGCTCTCCGCCTGGCGCCCCCGCTCCCTCCTCCACCTCCCGAGCCAGATTAGCCTTCTGAGGCCGTGTCACCCGCTGTTGGGTTTGGGTGTGTGTGTTTCTTAGGGCTTGTTGAGATGTGCCCTCAGAAGAACCCATTTGTGTTGTCTTGTGCTACTTCTGTGTGTGCGTGTGTGGTGAACTTGTGTCGGTTTTTGTGCTCTGGTGGTTTGCTTTATATATAAAGCGGGGCGAAAGCCTTTTTCGATAAATGGAGGGTACATTGGTTCTAAATTTGCATCCCCAACATTCAATCATAATTCTTTTTTTAGGATGAATAGCATTTAATCATGATTTTTTTTGTGAGACAATGAATTTTCTTTTTTTTTTAGGGCTAGACAATGAATTTTCTTTTGTGAGGGGTAGCCTTCAATCTCTTTTTTTTTTCTAGAAACCTTTTTTTTAGTAACCTTTTGAGAAACCTGTAACCTTCAATCATGATGGAACTTGGAAGGAGATGGTGGGGCGAGTCGAGCCCAGCCCAACTTGACTCAAGTCATGGGCTCAAATACGCCGTACCATCGAATCTCTCCAGTCAAGTCAACCGACGTAATTCACAAGAGAAACTTGCGAGGCACACGATTGAGCCCGAGGCCTGAGCTCTCCAAAAGCCACCCACCGTCCCAACCCGGATCCATCCACAACTATCCTCCCCTCCGATCCAACCCGCACCGAGATGGCCCGCCCGCCCGCCGCCGCGAACCCCAAGCGCAAGCGCAAGCGCCGCCGCCGCCCCAAGGCCGGCAAGGGCGCGGCCGCCGACTTGCCTGACTGCTTCTCCAACCTGCCCGACGACGTCGTGCTCGCCATCGCCAACCGCCTCCCGACCCGCCTGGCCGTCACGCTCTCCGTCCTCGCCCGCCGCTTCCGCCACCTCCCCACCCTCTACACCCACCTCGACTCCCTCAGTTTCTCCGGGCCCGCCTCCCCGGTCCCGCTGCCCGCCAGCCAGCCGAAGCTCCTCCGCCGCCTCGACATCGCCCCGACCAAACGCATCAAGCCCTCCGCCCTCCGCCACGTCATCGCCGCCGCCGCCAACCACGGTCTCTCCGAGCTCGCCGTCCGCCTGCACCGCCGCGTCTGCCTGCCCAAGAGCGTCTTCGCCATCCGCTCTCTCACCGTGCTATCCCTCAACACCTGCGGCGTGCCACCCCTCTCCGCCGTCGCCTGCGCCCGCCTCCGGACGCTCAAGCTCCACCGCGTCTACATCAAACAGGTGGTCCTCACCGCCATCCTCTCCGCGGCGACTGGGCTCCAGACGCTGGAGATGGTACACTGCACGGGCTTGGACGCCGGATGCACGGTGGAGTCGTTGACCGTGAGGAGCTTCTTGTTTAAGCCCAACTTGAACCAGCGGGAGGTCACGCTGAGAGCGCCGGGGCTGAGGACAATCACGCTTCACACGCGACCCAAGACGCAGAGGGTGCATCTGGAGCCTTCACCGGATGTCAGCAAGGCATACCTGCACGTCGGCAAGTCCCAGGAAAAGGTTCTCTTCAGGATGCGGCCGTTCTTGGATGCTGCCACAGGGCTAGCTTCCCTCACGCTCAGAGGCTTTGCTGTGAAGGTGAGCTCTCTCGCATCCATCGTACGATTTATTTACTCTATCAGCTATTACTGCAGTGTTAATTTGTCTATATCTGGAGTAGGTTGCTGTCCAATTGTTCACAATACTGATCATGATACATGGAAGAATATGCATAGTCGATGAACGGAAGCCTCAACCAGGCTACATGTTCCTTGGTAGCATTACAGTGTGTTTGCCTTGTCACAAGTCAATTATCCATGTAGTTCAAGCTGCAAAACTAAGTGATCAATTAGTATAACCTTAGGAAGGACCTCCCTGGATTTGATCCATGAAAACTTGATTTTAGGAAGGACATATCTACTTCAGTCATGCTTTATTGGAGTTATCTGACGCCAAGGAGGAAGGAATAGAGATTAGGATCCTAGCCTTGTTCCGTTTGAAGTTCCTAAGAGAGGTTACAAAAGAAAGGGATGCTCAAACCAACGATTTGGAGTCTTATTAGTGCATCAATCTACAGAAAGGTAGGGGGGCATACCTGTGTGAAAATGGAGTGTAAAGCATATTCTAGATATTTCACTTCGAATTTCTTCCTCTTAAAAGAGTCAAGCTTAGTAGGATCATCATATCTGATAATTTTGTAGTTACAATGAAGTTACTTATAATACTTTGTATGGTGCATTGATTCTTATGTGTGTGGCAATGCATGGTGCTGATAAAGATGTGTCACTGATTCTTATAAATATGAGAAAGACAACTTAAGTATTTGTGTTATGTAGCAATTTGTAGATTCCAGGAAAACTAGGAGTTGTTTGAGTCAGAACATAACAAGTGGTTGAAGTCACGCACTACTTAACACTTCTATTTCGACGTGGGTTTGGGTCTAACCTAAACAATTAAACATGCATAGCTTAATTTTATCCCATCTGCAGATTGAGTTTTTACCTCATTTGTATATTCGTATCTTATTCCTTTGCAGTTGTTAACTGGTGAATATAAAGATATTGCAAAGTTGCCAATTACATTTGAAGGGTTGAGGATATTGTCAGTGAGCTTGGATTTCTCGCGTGAATCAGAAGCTGTTTTCCTGGTGAAGCTGCTTGAGAGCTGTCCTAGCCTACAGCAGTTGACCGTCTCGGTATGCATCTTATCATCTACGGGTTTCAGTTCATCGAGAGATGTATTATTATTAACACACCTTACTTCATGCTAGGCTGCTGAAAATAAGAAGACAGACGCGTGCTTTAGTTTTGCTGATCACAAGAAGATGCTTGCAAAGGCATCATGCCTAACTAATAGCCTGTTGAAGATCAAGTTTCTTGGGTTCAAGTCTGGAGAATATGAGAAGGACCTCCTCGTTTTCCTATTAAATCGAACCAATAAGCTGAAGAAGATTGGGGTGCAGTTTCCACCGAGTGAAGAAAATGTTGTGAAGTGGGCTTTATCTGTGAGGTCAGCCCCAATCGAGAGAAGATCTACTCTGTTCAACAAGGGCTACCTGCAGTTGGAGTATCCCTGATAGCTTACACCATAGGCATACACCACATGTTTACGGTTTCCCTGCACATACTTCCTTTTGATAGAACTTTTGTCCTTGACTTGTGGACATGACACGGGCGTGATGGTTGCAATCTCGAGTGGTTGGGTTCAACCCAGATATTCTTTACATAGCTAGGTGAAGTTAGAACAGGAGTTTGAGACAGATATATGAAAAGAGCAAAGAATATCTGGGTTGTGTAATAGATTGCACAAGAACAGGAGATGAGTTTTCCTTGTGTGTCTTAATGAAACCTCAGTTGCTTTATTGCTTCCTTTATAGTAGTATATACGGTAGTTCTCAACAGTTGGCATAATGTTACACACAGGTAGTACATTTGCACTCAAAACATGCATGTCATACAGCAAAACCAGTAAGTCGTGACCAGAAAGGGCTGCTGCTCCAGAGCCTGGGCTATGTGGTGATTACTGTGAAGATTTCGCATAGACCGTGTGCTCGTATTTGCCGCTCCACCTGCACGTTGGTGACATTGGAAGAGTAAACTGTCTATGCTAGGTGTCCGAAATTCAAACAGCGAAAAAGCTTTGGTGGACTCAGTCACCTGTTGGAATCATCAGACGGGACTTGAAGCTCATGTGCCAAGCTGAATGGTTCGAAAACACGGTCAATGTCCTCATTCTTCACCTCTTCAATGGTGGCAGGACTCCACTGTTGAGATTGTATGTAAACCCATTTAGGCCCAGTTGAAGAACAGATGTGCGAGAAAAATATGTATTGAGAGAGGGAGGGAGGGAGGGAGACCTTAGGTGCATTGTCTTTGTCGATGCTCAGAGCTCTA
Organism: Elymus sibiricus; assembly: GCA_039707655.1. NCBI lineage: Eukaryota > Viridiplantae > Streptophyta > Magnoliopsida > Poales > Poaceae > Elymus > Elymus sibiricus. Next base: position 299,653,209 of record CM077668.1, read on the forward strand.
ATACCCTATCATGAAACAAAATTGAAAATTGGCTAAGATTCAACCAAAAGACTCGTTTCATTCATTCATTGTACGGTTGCAATACCTCGTACACATCGCCAGTAATGACAGATCGGAGGATGTTCATTGTTAGTCCGAATTCCTTCTTCAAACATTCCTGAAGACTCTGCTTCCGACCTTCTCTAACCTGAAAAGTAGAAAATAAATCGTGAAAAACAGTAGACTTACTGGCTTACCTTATGCAAGCAAAAGAACCCCAGCCTACACCGCACTCCATAAAAAGATTCCAAAGTATACAGTGTTTTGCACTAGCAAAGCCATATCTAACAAAAGAATGACTAGTGTGGCTATTAATGGCAAGTGTAAGCACATATTTAAACAAGAACCAAATATGAAGCCTACACAACAACAAAATTGTCCACGGATAATGGATGACGCGAGAGTTCCTACCGATCGCAGTGTGATCTTCAATCCAGTAGGAGATGATCTTCTCATACTCTTCAGGATTGGAGCTATCCATTGATTTCCGTCGACGCTCACTTCTGAATCCTACATCCACAAGCAAAACAGTAATTTATCATACTATAAAAGAGAGGAAAATCGTTCGTCTCCTTATACTTGTGCTGTTCACAGAAGGAATGAAGACTAGTAAGTGTATGAGTGTATCATTTCTGCCTTCCTCCTATGTACGTAAATGAACCATAGAACCAGCATGATAAACCAATTACAACATTCTCCTAAGCTGAATGACCGAGGACGATATAATTTTAGGTGCTAAGTGAATAAATCAAATTATCAAATTTTGTAAAATTTTCATTATCACATGAAGATGTGAAGCAACTGAGTGTAGAACGAGCAAAAGCTGACTGGTAGTTACTGAACAACAGATCAAGAAAATTGACAGATAAAATTAATAAGAGAGAAGCAACAGTGTGAAGATTTTCCATCATAAGTGCTGAAGCCTTACAAGTGCTTTCAAGATCTCCTCAACAGTCTCGGCTGAGAAACATTTGTCGATAGTTGAAAGCCTATCAAAAATCGACATTCCAGTGTCAGTTTGTTTCCATAAATAAATAGAATAATTACTAGCACATTACTCAAGGAAACCGTTTTTTTTTCTTCAAATGAGTAAACACGGAATCCTTTCAACAAATAACGGAATTATGATATTTATCAAGAAATAATCCTTAACTTGTTTAAAATACTCTCTTGATCAAGTTGAACATCCGTAGAGAATTCCTCAATGACAGCTCGGACTGCATTCTCGTCGCCTGTGTTTAAATTCAGTAATTGTTTTTCGAGATCTTCCAATTTCTGCCATACATATTCTAAAGTAGTCAAACTACAAGCAAACCAATATCAGCAAGTATTTTATTAGTCAAGCTACAGGTTGATAATATCAGATTTTTGTGCTTGGAACCAGGCACAAAATACTGCAAACAAAACAATACATCAAGAAACGCAAACTGCTGGAAGACTTACTTCAGAATGGACAAAATGAGTAGCAAGACCGGCATCGATCATTTCTTTTGCATTCAGTCTAGCACCAGTCAAAGCCAGATACTCCCCTAAAAGTTAAGAAAGAGTGAAAATAAGGAGATTGAAACTGAAATTCCTATTTATAGTTAATTGGCCATGATCAATTTTCTCATGCCTAACTCATTCATACTGTTTGTCCCAAAAGGACAATATCCCTCTGAGTAAGCCATTCAAATTATTCTCTTGGGATGTGAGAATGGGAAATTAAACTCAATGCCTACCTAAATATCCAGGGAGCCGAGAATGGATATAAGAAAAGCTACAATCTGTGTGTAGTCCAACACTTGCCTCGGGGGTGGCAAAAACCTACACAAACAGAAATGATCCTTATGAGAAACTCCAAGCAGATATATAACTACACTGGAGTATATAGTACTCCCTCCGTTCCAACTTATAAGATGTTCTAACTTTTTTCTGAATTGGATGTATATACAGACGTGTTTTAGTGTATTTTGGATGTCTATATTGAAATATCCAAAACATCTTATAATTCAGAACGGAGGTAATATTCAAGTTTGATTGGATCTCGTTTAAAAAATTATGCAAGTACTATTTATTTACACGAACAAAATATCAATAGAAAGGCATCGAAGCTTACTTTGATGTATGATCACTAGATTATTAAGGTGATGCATGTACACAAAAATTTGAGAAATCTACAAACGAATTTATCACTAACAGGCCATAAGTGTGGCATAAATTGATTCGTACTGTTTTCTCTGTGACAACTGCAAATTTCAGTGGAGCAACCATGGCTGCACCTCCACCCATGACAAGTCCATTAACAAGAGCCACCTGTATGAATGCACAAGCGTTTATTTTCAGAATATAACATCTCCAGTAAAATAGGGAATTTTCCTCGAATATGTCACAAGGGCATCACCGTGGTTTTCTTATATGTATGAATGTGATAGCAGAGCCAGTACATCCTGTACACAACCTCGAGGCAGGAATCATCTGCAAAGCAGTCATATCAATATCTCCAAACAGCCTTGTTTTGTTACATGCAAATATAAATCACTGATGATGCAAATCAGACAATACAGCACGGCGACTCTGAGAATCCCACCTGATGATCTCCCTTCGTAGAACATCTTTAGGTCCCCACCAGCAGAAAATGCGCGTCCAGCTCCCTGTTGATCATCAAACCTCACATTCATGCAATTGTGACAATCGCTTAACATTACACCAGTTAAACAAAAAAACAATCTTCTGTCGCAGGATGCCGAATTTCAACATCATATTACTGCTAAGCATTTAAACTCGCTGAACATGACATTTGGCATTTCCTTTGGATTAGAGAAGAGCAATCATTTTTTGTTGCATTGATTTCCTGAAACTTCTCCTAGTATGGCAAAACATGACACACTAAGCACCAGCCCTGGTTACCATCCTAAAGCAGCATAGTGTTGACACCAGATTTTGGCATGGACAAAAACGTAATTAAGAAGGCCTCAAATGGAAAAGTGCTCAAAGTGATAAAGTTCCGTATCGTCAAAAGGAGAAACTTTGATATTTGGGCCATAGCCATCCGATCTCATCTCTAAGGCCGAAGTTGTGTTCGAAGTACTGGGATTTTGTATCCAGAACACTATTCGGCTGATTACGCCCTCAAGATGATCTCATATGAGAAAACTTTCTACATGAATTGTCTTCGTCTCGTCGAATCGGTCGATTTTCATATAAAAATCGTCTCAATCCGAGTTTATATGCAAAAGTTAGAGCTATCTGAATGCAGCCATGTCAAGAGGCGAAATAAGACGCGGGAGACCAGACACGTCTTGGCGAGTGTCTGATGCAATGCGTGAGCAATTGGCCATTCAAGATGGCCTCGAATCGAAAACGTTCAACATGAAAGTTGTTCGTAACGTCGAAACGGTCAACTTTGCTTTTGGGCACATTTTCATCCGAGGTCGTTTACTGCAACAAATAAGACCCGCAAGGTACAGCCAGAAAGCTTGCCGGGATAGAAACCTTGCCGGGGAAATCTTGCCGGGATGGAAACCTTGCCGGGGTGTGAAAGCTTGCCGGGATGGAAACCTTGCCGGGGTGTGAAAGCTTGCCGGGATGGAAACCTTGCCGGGGTGAAGCTTGCCGGGGTGGAAAGCTTGCCGGGGTGGAAACTATCAAATCCGACCAGAAGCTGAAGATGGGCTCAAATAATTATCTAGATGGCCTCAGATGAAAAAGTGTTCAATATGAAAGTTGTTCGTAACGTCGAAACGGTCAACTTTGCTTTTGGAGTCATCATCATCCGACATAGTATACGACCTGCAGAGACGCTACAAGAGTCGGACGGTCCAGTCAGCTACATAACCGAGTCCGACTCGAAATTAAAGATGACCCCGTGGAGTATTCAAGATGGCCTTATTTGGAAAAGTGATCAACATACGGATTATTGTCCTCGTCGAAGCGCACAAAATTCGTGTTTGGACCATCTCCATCGGAGGTCGTGTGCAGATTCCATGGCCCACGCAAGGAGCAAGACAGAAGATTGGACCAGATTCGGGCTGAATCCGAGCGGGACCAGAACTAGGACTCTAGGACGTGAATTGATGTAATTTTCTTGTAAGGAAAGCCTAGATGAATCCTTTGCTTGTACGGGAAGTCCAGCCGCCTCTTATATATGTTGGGGGTGACGGCCGATTGAACAACACACAATCGAACAATCAATATACTACTTTTTCATCTACGTCTTATCTCTCCATCGTTTTTCTCTCTTGTTCTTCGTTGTTCTTCGTGTTGGAGAGCTGCGAGTACAGAGGCTCTAGGGGCGAGCGAATCGACCTAGGGCAGCCCATAGCCGCCGCAATCCCTGATGGGGTCCCTCCCGGGTCTGCAAAAGCGTCCGCCGGCTGTCTTGCGTATCACGCTGCCGGACGGACCTCCTTCGACGTGAGCTGCGGTGCATCACCCCCGGCATCGAGGGTACACGGTGACGTGTTCGTGTGCGAACACACTTTTTGGCGACTCCGCTGGGGAACTTTGATCCATCATGTCCAATCTTCCCAAGCCCTCGGAAGTTGATGCCGATAACATCATCAAGCCCAATCTGGAGGAGTTATCGGCTGAGCATCGCCAAGCTTATGAGGAGTACAAGAAGGCGCGTGAAGAGAAGGAGTTGCAGGAGTTCCTTGGAAATTTCAAGAAGGACCGCCAAGGCAATATCACTCCGGTTGGAGAAATAAAGTTCCCTCCTCTTCAAGACGATCAAGTTAAACCTTCTGTAAGTACTACCTTTTCTCCTGAGCAATGGGCTGAAATTGAGAGCCGTATTTCTGATAGCAATAATCTGGTCTATCAAGCTTTCTTAGAAAATAATAATGCTCAGAAGAATATGCCTAATATGCCTGCTAGTATGGGAAACCCTAATTCAGCTTTGCCTATCTCATCGGCACCCCCCATGCCGATGAATTATTTTCCCACCCATACCAATCAAATTGTGGTTGCACCGCTTAATCCTTTCATGAATATGCAGAGTTCGGTGGCAACGCCGAACCAAACCTTACCGATAGGTGGAAACATTGCTAGATCATCGCCGAACTATGGTTCGGCCAACATGCCACAATTTACACCCATAGTTGCTAACCCTAATCCTCCTATGCCATTGCCACAAGCTCCATCGTCTACTAAGGACGATGCTTTAGCTAATTTTAGAGAGGAGATGGATAAAACGCTTCGAGAGAATTTTGGCGTTGAATTACCTAGGAATCGGATTTATCAAAAGCCGTATCCTGAGTACTTTGATGCAATTCCGTGCCCCCAAGGATATAAAATTCCAGATTTTGTTAAGTTCAATGGAGAGGGCACGAAAACCACATGGGAGCATGTTAGCCAATACCTAGCACAATTGGGTGAAGCAGGCTCGATAAATGAATTGAAAGTGCGTTTATTTCCTTTGTCATTAACTGGTACTGCATTTTCATGGTTTTCTTCTTTGCCGCATGGATCTATTCGTGTTTGGTCACAACTAGAGCAAAAATTTCATGATCATTTTTATAGCGGCGATAATGAACTTAAGTTGTCACATCTTACATCGGTTAAGCAGAAGCATGACGAATCGGTCTCCGATTACGTCAAGAGATTTAGAGAGACAGAACCGGTGCTATAGTTTAGTGATAACTGAGAGAGACTTGGCTGATCTTGTGCTCAATGGTTTGAGAACTCATATTAGAGAAAAGCTAGAAGGCTATGAATTTATAAGCATCAACCAAGTCTTACAGAGGGCTTTGGCTCATGAAAGCAGAAGCAAGGACCTCAAAGAAGTGCATAGATATAAAACTGATCATCCAAAGATGAATATGGTTGAATATGATAGTGATAACTCGGACGATGAGGGTGATATTTATGCTGCTGAATTTGTTTGGCCCTCGAAGGCCAAACCTTTTACTTGTCATGATTTAAAGCCGATTCATAAGAATCGTGATGATGAGATGAAGTTTACTTTTAACATTGCTAAATGTGATAGAATATTTGATGCTTTGCTACAAGCTAAGATTATTAGAATATCTCATACTTTACCGCCGTTTGAAGAGCTGAAACGGCGTGCTTATTGCAAGTATCATAATTCTTTTTCTCATGCAACTAATGATTGCAATGTTTTCCGACGACAGATACAATCAGCCATTAATGACGGACGATTGAACTTTTCTGAAATGCAAGTTGATAAGCAGCCCTTCCCAATGAATACTCTGGATTTGGAGGGGAAAAGGTTACTCATTCGGCCGGAGGTGGCCGAATCTGCTAATAAAACTAATGTTGTCATTGGTGAGCCCAGGAAAAACAAAGATGGCGACAAGGTCCTGGGAAGGCAAGTGGTGCTAGACAAGCAACCCGATGGTGGGGAGATAATCAAGATCACCGTCAAGAATCCTGCACTCGGGGGGCAATCGCAAGAACAAGAGAATACCCGTGCTAAGTTTGTCAAGCCCAAGAGTCCGGAAGTTGGCAAGTGGAAGCTGAATGAAGCCAAAGTACAGCGCAAGAAAATCAAGCCAACTTTTGATATGTTGCTGTCCAAGTATGCTAATCAAGCGACCGGTTCTAGCTCTAACCGGTCGTCAAATTTGAAGCGCCCAAGATCACCTCCGAGGCAGGGATTTCAGCATCACACAAGACCATATGGGTCATGGGTGCCAGGACCGTGGATGGCGCCACCTCCTTATGCACCATACCACATGAGAGGATTCAATGGAGGATGGGAGGAACCCCCAATGGCCCCTTATGCTTTTCATCCAGGATGGGCAGAACCAAGGAGGCCTATACGTGAGAAGTTTTCCTATCCCACACGAGGCCGTTTGAACAATGGAGTCAATCGGCCAATGCAGAATAATCAAGGAAGGATCAATAAGCAAGTGTGGCGTGCCAAGTCACCAAGTGCAGTGGTCGAGTCTGGAAAGGGCAAAGAAAGAGTTGATGCCGGTTCACTCATCTTGGGCACTAAGACATTCACTATACAACAGCCGACTGTGCGGAACAACCCTACTGAGCCGATACTTGTGTTGGAGAACGTTGCATGGGAAACAAAAATTTTCCTACGCACACATAAGATCTATCCATGGTGATGAGCATCTACGAGAGGGAGAGTGAATCTACATACCCTTGTAGATCGCTAAGCGGAAGCGTTAATAAACGCGGTTGATGTAGTCGAACGTCTTCGCGATCCAAATCGCCGAGCGTCCCGCGATCCAATCACGATCCTTCCGATCTAGTGCCGAACGGACGGCACCTCCGCGTTCAACACACGTACAGCTTGATGACGCCTTCACCTCCTCGATCCAGCGAGCGATGATGAAGTAGTGGTTGAGTTCCAGCAGCACGACGGCGTGGTGATGGTGGTGAGGAACAATCTCTGCAGGGCTTCGCCAAGCACTACGGAGATTATGACGGAGGAACTAGAGGGCTAGGGTTGCCGGCACACGGCTTGGGAAATCCTGATGTGTCCCGTGTGCTAGCCCTGCCCCTCTATTTATATGTTGAGCCTTGGGGTCTAAACTTGGAGTAAAAGCCTCCTCCGGGTCGGTTTTGCCCGCACAAGGTCGGTTTGGCCCGCAGGGAAAGAGTCCAACTCGGATCCCTGCCGAACCGTGTACAGCCGCGCACAAGCGGTAGTACCGCTTCACACAAGCGGTAGTACCGCTTGGGCGGTAGTACCGCTTCACACAAGCGGTAGTACCGCTCCGGCGGTAGTACCGCTTCACCAAGCGGTAGTACCGCTCCGGCGGTAGTACCGCTTCACCAAGCGGTAGTACCGCTTACGCGGCAGCAAAACTACTTTTGCACTTTCCAATACCTTTGTGGGTTTTATCCTTTTGGCTCATATAAAGTGTTGCTGCACCCGAACACTTCGGTAAACATCCGGAACCCCTTCCGGTGAACTTCGGAACCCTTCCAGAGATCAAAACACTATTATCACATATATCAATCTTTTACCTCCGGACTATTCCGGAGATCCTCGTCATGTCCGGGATCTTATCCGGGACTCCGAACAACTTTCGGTCACCAACATAATAACTCAATTATACTAATCGTCACCAAACGTTAAGTGTGTAGACCCTGCGGGTTCGAGAACTATGTAGACATGACCGAGACACCTCTACGGCCAATAACCAATAGCGGGACCTGGATGCCCATATTGGCTCCTACATATTCTACGAAGATCTTTATCGGTCGAACCTCTATGTCAAGGATTCAGTTAATCCCGTATGCTGTTCCCTTTGTTCTTCGGTATGTTACTTGCCCGAGATTCGATCGTCGGTATCACTATACCTAGTTCAATCTCGTTACCGGCAAGTCTCTTTACTCGTTCCGTAATACAAGATCTCGTGGCTAACACTTTAGTCACATTGCTTGCAAGGCTCATTGTGATGTTGTATTACCGAGTGGGCCCTGAGATACCTCTCCGTCATACGGAGTAACAAATCCCAGTCTTGATCCATGCCAACCCAACAGACACCCTCGGAGATACCTGTAGAGCACCTTTATAGTCACCCAGTTACGTTGCGACGTTTGATACACACAAGGTATTCCTCCGGTGTTAGTGAGTTGCATGATCTCATGGTCAAAGGAACAGATACTTGACATGCAGAAAACAATAGCAATAAACTGACACGATCAAATGCTACGTTTACAGTTTGGGTCTTGTCCATCACATCATTCTCCTAATGATGTGATCCTGTTATCAAATGACATCTCATGTCAATGGCTAGGAAACCTTAACCATCTTTGATCAACGAGCTAGTCAACTAGAGGCTTACTAGGGACACAGTGTTGTCTATGTACCCACACATGTATTTGAGTTTCCAATCAATACAATTATAGCATGGATAATAAACGATTATCATTAACAAGGAAATATAATAATAACCAATTTATTATTGCCTCTAGGGCATATTTCCAACAGTCTCCCACTTGCACTAGAGTCAATAATCTAGTTCACATCACTATGTGATTTACATTGTAATGAATCGAACACCCATGCAGTTCTGGTGTTGTTCATGTTTAGCCCTTGGAAGAGGTTTAGTCATCGGATCTGCAACATTTAGATCCGTGTGTACTTTGCAAATATTTATGTCGTCCTCCTTGATGTAATCGCGGATGGAATTGAAACGTCGTTTTATGTGTCTGGTCCTCTTGTGAAATCTTGGTTCCTTGGCTAGAGCAATGGCACCAGTGTTATCACAAAACAGAGTCATTGGGTCAAGTGCACTAGGCACTACTCCAAGATCTGTCATGAACTCCTTCATCCAGACACCTTCCTTCGCCGCCTCCGAGGCTGCGATGTACTCCGCTTCGCATGTAGAATCAGCTACCACGCTTTGCTTGGAACTGCACCAGCTAACCGCACCCCCATTAAGAATAAATACGTATCCGGTTTGCGACTTAGAGTCATCCGGATCAGTGTCAAAGCTTGCATCGACGTAACCCTTTACGACGAGCTCTTGATCACCTCCATAAACGAGAAACATGTCCTTAGTCCTTTTCAGGTACTTCAGGATATTCTTGACCGCCGTCCAGTGTTCCATTCCTGGATCACTTTGAAACCTTCCGACCATACTTATGGCAAGGCTGACATCGGGTCTTGTGCACAGCATTGCATACATGATCGAGCCTATGGCCGAAGCATAGGGGATGACACTCATCTTTTCTCTATCTTCTGCAGTCACTGGGCATTGAGTCTTACTCAACTTCACACCTTGCAAAACAGGCAAGAACCCCTTCTTGGACTGATCCATTTTGAACTTCTTCAAAATCTTATCAAGGTATGTGCTTTGTGAAAGTCCTATTAAGCGTCTCGATCTATCTCTATAGATCTTGATGCCTAATATGAAAGCAGCTTCTCCTAGGTCCTTCATTGAAAAACTCTTGTTCAAATATTCCTTTACGCTTTCCAGCATTTCTATATTGTTTCCAATCAGCAATATGTCATCCACATATAATATTAGAAACGCTATAGAGCTCCCACTCACTTTCTTGTAAATACAAGCTTCTCCGTAAACTTGTATAAACTCGAACGCTTTGATCACCTCATCAAAACGAAGATTCCAACTCCGAGATGCTTGCACCAGTCCATAAATGGATCGCTGGAGTTTGCAAACTTTGTCAGCATTCTCTGGATCGACAAAACCTTCTGGTTGCATCATATACAACTCTTCCTTAAGGAAACCGTTAAGGAACGCTGTTTTGACATCCATCTGCCAAATTTCATAATCGAAAAAGGCAGCTATTGCTAACATGATTCTGACGGACTTAAGCATCGCTACGGGTGAGAAGGTCTCATCGTAGTCAACTCCTTGAACTTGTGAAAAACCCTTTGCCACAAGTCGAGCTTTATAGACGGTGACATTACCGTCCGCGTCCGTCTTCCTCTTAAAGATCCATTTGTTCTGAATGGCCTTACGCCCTTCAGGTAATACTTCCAAAGTCCATACTTTGTTTTCATACATGGATCCCATCTCGGATTTCATGGCCTCTAACCACTTCTCGGAATCCGGGCCCATCATCGCTTCTCCATAGCTCGTAGGTTCATCGTTGTTTAACAACATGACCTCTAAGACAGGGTTGCCGTACCACTCAGGAGCAGTACGCGTCCTTGTCGACCTACGAGGTTTGATAGCAACTTGATCCAAAGCTTCATGATCATCATCATTAACTTCCTCTTCAGCTAATGTAGGCTCCACAGAAACAATTTTCTGCGCTGCGCTACTCTCAGGTTGAAGTAAAGGTTCAACAACCTCATCAAGTTCTATCTTCCTCCCACTCAATTCTTTCGAGAGAAACTCTTTCTCAAGAAATGTTCCGTTTTTAGCGACAAACACTTTGCCTTCGGATCTGAGATAGAAGGTATACCCAACTGTCACTTTTGGGTATCCTATGAAGACGCATTTCTCCGCTTTGGGTTCCAGCTTTTCAGGCTGAAGCTTTTTGACATAAGCATCACATCCCCAAACTTTAAGAAACGACAGCTTTGGCTTCTTGTCAAACCAAAGTTCATAAGGCGTCGTCTCAACGGATTTCGATGGTGCCCTATTTAAAGTGAATGCAGCTGTCTCTAATGCATAACCCCAAAACGATAGTGACAAATCGGCAAGAGACATCATAGATCGCACCATATCCAATAAGGTTCGATTACGACGTTCGGACACACCATTACGCTGTGGTGTTCCAGGCGGTGTCAATTGTGAAACAATTCCACACTGTCTTAAGTGACTGCCAAACTCATAACTCAGATATTCTCCTCCTCGATCAGATCGTAGGAATTTAATCTTCTTGTTACGATGATTCTCAACTTCACTCTGAAATTGTTTGAACTTTTCAAATGTTTCAGACTTGTGTTTCATTAAGTAAATATACCCATATCTACTTAAGTCATCAGTGAAGGTGAGAAAGTAACGATAACCACCGCGCGCCTCAATACTCATCGGACCGCACACATCAGTATGTATGATTTCCAATAAGTCACTTGCCCGTTCCATTATTCCAGAGAACGGCGTTTTAGTCATCTTGCCCATGAGGCATGGCTCACATGTGTCAAGTGATTCAAAATCAAGTGACTCCAAAAGTCCATCAGCATGGAGCTTCCTCATGCGTTTTACGCCAATATGACCTAAACGGCAGTGCCACAAGAAAGTGGTATTATCATTATCAATTCTACATCTTTTGGCATCAATGTTATGAACATGTGTATCATTACTATCGAGATTCAATAAGAATAAACCCCTCACATCGGGTGCATGACCATAAAAGATATTACTCATATAAATAGAACAACCATTATTCTCTGATTTAAATGAGTAACCGTCTCGCAATAAACAAGATCCAGATATAATGTTCATGCTTAACGCAGGCACCAAATAACACTTATTTAGGTTCATCACTAATCCCGACGGTAATCGAAGAGCGAGCGTGCCGACGGCGATCACATCAACCTTGGAACCATTTCCCACGCGCATCGTCACTTCGTCCTTTGCCAGCCTCCGTCTATTCCGCAGTTCCTGTTTTGAGTTGCAAATATGAGCAACCGCACCGGTATCAAATACCCAGGCACTACAACGAGAGTTGGTAAGGTACACATCAATAACATGTATATCATATATACCTTGTTTGTTGTTGGCCGCCTTCTTGTCAGCCAAATACTTGGGGCAATTCCGCTTCCAGTGTCCAGTTCCCTTGCAATGAAAACACACAGTTTCTGGTTTGGGTCCAGCCTTGGGTTTCTTCACGAGAGGAGCAACTGCTTTGCCACTCTGCTTGGAGTTACCCTTCTTACCCTTCCATTTTTCTTGAAACTAGTGGTTTTATTGACCATCAACACTTGATGCTCCTTCTGAATTTCAGACTCAGCGGCTTTCAGCATCGCAAACAGCTCGGCGACTGACTTGTTCATCCCGTGCATGTTATAGTTCAACACGAAGCTCTTGTAGCTAGGCGGCAATGATTGAAGAACTCTGTCAGTGATAGCCTCTGGCGGAAGGGGCATCCCTAACTCAGCCAGACGGGTGGAGTACCCAGACATTCTGAGCACGTGATCACTGATAGACCCGTTCTCCTCCATCTTGCAAGCATAGAACTTATCGGAGATCTCATATCTCTCGATCCGGGCATTCTTCTGAAAGATAAACTTCAACTCCTGGAACATCTCATATGCTCCATGACGTTCAAAACGTCTTTGAAGTCCCGGTTCTAAGCCATACAACATTGCACATTGAACTATTGAGTAATCATCAGAACGAGCCTGCCAGGCGTTCACAACGTCTAGAGACTCAACTGGAGCGGGTGGATCACCAAGCGGTGCATCAAGGACATAAGCCTTCTGGGAAGCCGTAAGGATAATCCTTAGATTACGGGCCCAGTCCACAAAGTTACTTCCATCATCTTTCAATTTAGCTTTCTCTAGGAACGCATTAAAATTCAGGGGTGCTACTGCGCGAGCCATGATCTACAACATAAATATAGCAAAGACAACTTAGACTATTGTTCTTAGATAATGAGTTTAGTTAATCATATTTTAAAAAACTCCCACTCAAATTGACATCCCTCCGATCATTCGAGTGTAACATGATCCAAATCCACCAACTCAAGTCCGATCATCACGTGAGTTGAGGTGGTTTCAATGGTGAACATCTTCATGTTGATCATATCTACTATATGACTCATGTTCGACCTTTCGGTCTCTTGTGTTCCGAGGCCATGTCTGTACATGCTAGGCTCGTCAAGTTTAACCCGAGTGTTCCGCACGTGTAACATGGCTTACACCCGTTGTATGCGAACGTAGAGTCTATCACACCCGATCATCACGGCGTGTCTCGAAACGACGAACTTTCGCAACGGTGCACACTTGGGGAGAACACAATTTATCTTGAAATTTGAGTGAGGGATCACCTTATAATGCTACCGTCGTCCTAAGCAAAATAAGATGCATAAAAGGATTAACATCACATGCAAATCATAAGTGACATGATATGGCCATGAACTTGTGCTTTTGATCTCCATCTCCAAAGCACCGGCATGATCTCCATCGTCACCGGCATGACACCATGATCTCCATCATCTTGATCTCCATCAACGTGTCGCCATAAGGTTGTCGCGCCGACTGTTGCTTCCACGACTATAGCTAACGTTTAGCGATAAAGTAAAGCATTACATAGCGCTTAATGATTGACACGCAGGTCATACAATAATTAAAGACAACTCTATGGCTCCTGCCAGTTGCCGTACTCATCGACATGCAAGTCGTGATATTCTATACAAAACATGATCATCTCATACATCACATATATCTCATCATGTAATTGGCCATATCACATCACAACATACCCTGCAAAAACAAGTTAGACGTCCTCTAATTGTTGTTGCAAATTTTACGTGGCTGCTACGGGTTTGCAAGAACCGTTCTTACCTACGCAAAACCACAACGTGGTGTAGTGATTGCTTTTTGATCTTCTAAAAGAACCCTCTTCATTGAACCGATTCAACTAAAGTGAGAGAGACAGACACCCGCCAGTCACCTTTATGCAACAAGTGCACGCAGCGGTAAAACCAGTCTCGCGTAAGCGTACGCGTAATGTCGGTCCGGGCCGCTTCATCTCACAATGCCGCTGAATCAAGTATCAACTAGTAACGGCAAGCAATATGTATACACCCACGCCCACAACTCGTTTGTGTTCTACTCGAGATCTCATCTACGCATAGACCTAGCTCATGATGCCACTGTTGGAGAACGTTGCATGGGAAACAAAAATTTTCCTACGCACACATAAGATCTATCCATGGTGATGAGCATCTACGAGAGGGAGAGTGAATCTACATACCCTTGTAGATCGCTAAGCGGAAGCGTTAATAAACGCGGTTGATGTAGTCGAACGTCTTCGCGATCCAAATCGCCGAGCGTCCCGCGATCCAATCACGATCCTTCCGATCTAGTGCCGAACGGACGGCACCTCCGCGTTCAACACACGTACGGCTTGATGACGCCTTCACCTCCTCGATCCAGCGAGCGATGATGAAGTAGTGGTTGAGTTCCAGCAGCACGACGGCGTGGTGATGGTGGTGAGGAACAATCTCTGCAGGGCTTCGCCAAGCACTACGGAGATTATGACGGAGGAACTAGAGGGCTAGGGTTGCCGGCACACGGCTTGGGAAATCCTGATGTGTCCCGTGTGCTAGCCCTGCCCCTCTATTTATATGTTGAGCCTTGGGGTCTAAACTTGGAGTAAAAGCCTCCTCCGGGTCGGTTTTGCCCGCACAAGGTCGGTTTGGCCCGCAGGGAAAGAGTCCAACTCGGATCCCTGCCGAACCGTGTACAGCCGCGCACAAGCGGTAGTACCGCTTCACACAAGCGGTAGTACCGCTCCGGCGGTAGTACCGCTTCACACAAGCGGTAGTACCGCTCCGGCGGTAGTACCGCTTCACCAAGCGGTAGTACCGCTCCGGCGGTAGTACCGCTTCACCAAGCGGTAGTACCGCTTACGCGGCAGCAAAACTACTTTTGCACTTTCCAATACCTTTGTGGGTTTTATCCTTTTGGCTCATATAAAGTGTTGCTGCACCCGAACACTTCGGTAAACATCCGGAACCCCTTCCGGTGAACTTCGGAACCCTTCCAGAGATCAAAACACTATTATCACATATATCAATCTTTTACCTCCGGACTATTCCGGAGATCCTCGTCATGTCCGGGATCTTATCCGGGACTCCGAACAACTTTCGGTCACCAACATAATAACTCAATTATACTAATCGTCACCAAACGTTAAGTGTGTAGACCCTGCGGGTTCGAGAACTATGTAGACATGACCGAGACACCTCTACGGCCAATAACCAATAGCGGGACCTGGATGCCCATATTGGCTCCTACATATTCTACGAAGATCTTTATCGGTCGAACCTCTATGTCAAGGATTCAGTTAATCCCGTATGCTGTTCCCTTTGTTCTTCGGTATGTTACTTGCCCGAGATTCGATCGTCGGTATCACTATACCTAGTTCAATCTCGTTACCGGCAAGTCTCTTTACTCGTTCCGTAATACAAGATCTCGTGGCTAACACTTTAGTCACATTGCTTGCAAGGCTCATTGTGATGTTGTATTACCGAGTGGGCCCTGAGATACCTCTCCGTCATACGGAGTAACAAATCCCAGTCTTGATCCATGCCAACCCAACAGACACCCTCGGAGATACCTGTAGAGCACCTTTATAGTCACCCAGTTACGTTGCGACGTTTGATACACACAAGGTATTCCTCCGGTGTTAGTGAGTTGCATGATCTCATGGTCAAAGGAACAGATACTTGACATGCAGAAAACAATAGCAATAAACTGACACGATCAAATGCTACGTTTACAGTTTGGGTCTTGTCCATCACATCATTCTCCTAATGATGTGATCCTGTTATCAAATGACATCTCATGTCAATGGCTAGGAAACCTTAACCATCTTTGATCAACGAGCTAGTCAACTAGAGGCTTACTAGGGACACAGTGTTGTCTATGTACCCACACATGTATTTGAGTTTCCAATCAATACAATTATAGCATGGATAATAAACGATTATCATTAACAAGGAAATATAATAATAACCAATTTATTATTGCCTCTAGGGCATATTTCCAACAACTTGCTATCGCACCAAAGCACTCGGCTAATGATCATGAAGCTAGCACAAACAAAGCCAAGTTCAAAGATCCAAAGTACATGCAGCCTAAGTGGTGTCCTCCAGGGCTAACAAAAACACAAAAGAGGAAACTACAGAGGTTAAGGAGTCATGAGATGGCAGAACAGGAGGCCGAGAAGCAAAGAGATGAGTGGTTCAATGACGTTCGGCCCATGATACCTACAGAACAAGTATGGGTGCCTAAGCAAATACAAAGTGCGGTGGTTTCTACATCTGTCACATCAGCACCTGTACCACCAAGGAAGGACGATGCTACTGCTGTTACATCGTCTACAACGCCTATTGATTCCGTTTTGCCCGAATAGATTTCAGAATCAATGAAGAGGGCAAACCCAGACCCGGCAAGCTCGGCAGACCCGGCAAGCTCGGCAGACCCGGCAAGCTCGGTAGGCCCGGCAAGCCCAACACCGGCAAGCCCAACACCGGCAAGCCCGGCACTAAACACACCCGAGGAGGAGGGCGACGTGGTAGATTGTGAGCCTACGCCAGTACATGAAGGAATGGATATCAACATGGTGTTTTATTTACCCGCTGAGTTTCGTGCTATAGATGAAGAAGGGGAGGTGGCTCAGCTGGATGTTGGTCCTAAGAATGCAATATTTGAGAAGCCAAAAGAACCAGTGACGCACTTGAAACCGTTGTACCTCAGAGGCCATATCAACGGGTCACCGATTACTCGAATGCTTGTCGATGGTGGTGCTGTAGTGAATCTCATGCCTTATTCAGTCTTCAAGAAATTGGGTTTGCCCGACGAAGGATTGATGAAGACCAATATGGTGCTCAATGGATTTGAAGGCAAAGAGAAAACCGAAGCCAAAGGGGTGATGTACGTGGAGCTTACGGTTGGGAGCAAAACTTTGGCTACTGCATTCTTTGTCGCCGAGGTACAAGGTAACTACAACGTCATACTAGGTCGTGATTGGGTCCATGCAAACCAATGCGTGCCATCCACTATGAATCAATTTTTAATTCAGTGGGTTGATGATGAAGTGGAGGTCATTCATGCGGATAATTCGGCTTGCGTTGCTTTGGCCGATGCACCGGTAGATTGGCAACACCCCAATGCTGCTTGCTTGACGGGACGGGACTTGTCAGAGTTTGATTTTCTCAGCGCTACCAAAAGCGGTTTTGTCCCCGTTTCTCTAAAGCCGGTTGGTAGCAATCGGCTCCAAAACATAATGTATTTAAATGGATCCTAACTCTGAGTGGCTACAAAAGCGGCTTGCAGAATATCGGTCCAATGGGAACGATATGTACGAGTCTATAGAAGAGTTGGATGATATGGATAAACTTGGACAAGGTTTTACATCGGCCGATCCATTGGAAGAAATAGATATTGGAGATGGGTCAATTCCTAGGCCGACATTTGTAAACAAGAATTTGAAAGCCGATTGTAAAATCAAGTTAATCGAGCTATTGAAAGAATATATTTGTTGCTTTGCATGGGAATATCATGAAATGCCAGGTTTAAGCCGAGAGCTAGTGGAGCATCGGTTACCTATAAAAACCGGTTTTAGACCATATAAACAATCGGCTATGAAGTTCAATCCAAAAATATATGACCGGATCAAGGAAGAGATCGGTCGTTTGCTTAAAGCTAATTTTATTAGACCTTGCAGGTATGCCGAGTGGATTTCTAATATTGTGCCAGTGGAAAAGAAAGGCTCCGGCAAGTTGAGGGTGTGCATTGATTTCAGAGATTTGAATAGAGCTACGCCCAAAGATGAGTATCCTATGCCTATAGCCGACATGCTTATTAATGATGCTTCTGGACATAAGGTTATTAGCTTTCTTGATGGCAATGCGGGGTACAACCAAATTTTCATGGCCGAAGAGGACATGTCCAAAACGGCTTTTCGGTGCCCCGGTTTCCTTGGATTATTTGAGTGGACAGTGATGACCTTTGGATTGAAGAATGCCGGCGCCACATATCAAAGGGCTATGAATTTGATTTTTCATGATTTACTCGGTGTTATACTTGAAGTCTATATTGATGATATTGTTGTCAAATCGGATGCTTTTAAATCTCACTTAGCCGATTTGCGTTTAACTTTTGAGAGGATGAAGAAATATGGGCTGAAGATGAATCCTTTGAAGTGTGCATTTGGCGTGTCGGCTGGTAAGTTTTTGGGTTTCATTATTCATGAAGATGGCATAGAGATTGATCCCAAAAAGATAGAAGCTATACAAAAAGTGGAGGCTCCAACATGCAAGAGAGATATGCAAAAATTCCTTGGCAAGGTCAATTATTTGAGGAGGTTCATAGCTAATTTGTCAGGGAAGGTTGATGCATTTACTCATATCCTTCGGTTGAAGAATGATGTTGATTTTACTTGGGGGGCAAAACAGCAAGAAGCATTTGATATGATTAAGAATTATTTGTGCACTCCTCCGGTGATGAAGGCGCCCAAGCATAGAGAGCCCTTTAGACTTTATATTGCAGCCGAGGAAGGCGTTATTGGAGCTGTTTTGACTCAAGAAACCGAAGGAAAAGAACATGCTATCACTTATTTGAGCCGACGCCTATTGGATGCCGAGACAAGGTATACATTTATTGAAAAATTATGCCTATGCTTATACTATGCTTGCACAAAATTGAGACATTATCTAGTACCAAGTGCTTGCATAGTAGCTTGTCAAACCGATGTCATTAAATACATGTTGCATAGACCAATTCTTAGTGGTAGAATTGGTAAATGGGCTTATGATTTAATTGAGTATGATTTGGCTTATGAATCTCTAAAATCCATGAAAGGCCAAATTGTTGCTAATTTTATCGTTGAGCATCGGATTAATGACAAGCAAGATATTGATATAAACCTTGTCTCGTTAGTACCATGGAGATTATATTTTGATGGTTCAGTTTGTAGCAACGGCCAAGGTGTTGGTATTGCTTATACATCTCCTCATGGTGCTATTTTTGAAGCCTCATGCCGCTTAGAATTTTTTTGCACAAATAATCAAGCCGAATATGAAGCATTGTTATTCGGCTTAGAGATGTTGCTTGCTATAGGTGCTACACATATTGAGGCTTTTGGTGATTCGTTATTAGTAGTACAACAAGTATCCAAAGTTTTTCAATGTTTAGACGAATCACTTAATGTTTATCTTGATAAATGTCTAGATATAATTTCTACTTTGGATCATTTTAGCATTGCTCATATATCTAGACATGATAATTGGAGAGCAAACGAGTTGGCACAACAAGCATCCGGCTATCATGTCGATCATGGCATGTTTCATATCTCTCTAAAGTCGATGTCTTGTCTTGCTAACATAGGAGAGACCGAACCAGAGCCCACTGATTCGGTCACTAACAATAAATCTAGTGCAGATGAAAATCATGACTGGAGGGAGCCCATTATTGATTATTTGTGCAATCCGAGTGGAAGGGTGGACAGGGCTGTTCAGCGCATGGCTTTCAAATATACAATGAGGGACGATGGTCTTTATCGCCGAACGGTTGAAGATGTTCTCTTGAAGTGTTTGGACAAAGACCAAGCGAGAATTGCTATGGGAGAGGTTCATGAAGGAATTTGCGGCACTCATCAGTCGGCCCCCAAGATAAAGTGGTTATTACGACGTGCTGGATTTTATTGGCCGACGATGATCAACGATTGCTTCAGGTATTATAAAGGATGTGAAGCTTGTCAAAAGTTTGGTGATATTCAGTTAGCTCCCGCTGCTATGTTACATCCTATTATCAAGCCGTGGCCTTTTAGAGGTTGGGGATTAGACTTTATTGGAGAGATTCATCCTTCTTCTTCAAAGGGGCATCGGTTCGTGTTGGTGGCAACTGATTATTTCACTAAGTGGTCTGAAGCAATACCTCTCAAGAATATGACGCATACGGAGGTAATTCAATTCATAAGTGAGCACATTATTCATAGATTCGGTATTCCGCAAACATTAACTACGGATCAAGGTTCATCTTTCATGTCACATCAAGTTAGAGAATTTGCCGAATCATATAAGATAAAGTTGCTCAATTCCTCCCCGTATTATGCTCAAGCCAATGGGCAAGCTGAGTCTAGCAATAAAATTTTGATCAAGCTCATCAAGAAGAAAATTGAGGATAATCCAAGAAGATGGCATGAATTATTGTCCGAGGCTTTGTGGGCACATAGAATCTCAAGGCATGGTGCGACGAAGGTAACTCCATATGAGCTCGTATATGGTCAAGAGGCCGTTTTACCGGTGGAGGTGAATTTGAATGCTTTGAGAATAGCTAAACAGAATGATTTATCGGCAGTGGACTTTTATAAGTTGATGATGGACAATATTGATGAGGTTGCCGATAAACGTTTGGTTGCATTAAAAGCCATAGAGAGGGACAAGCTGAGGGTAGCAAGAGCTTACAATAAAAAGGTCAAGTTGAAGAATTTTCAGGTTGGCGATCTTGTGTGGAAAGTGATTCTGCCGATTGGTTCTAAAGATAGAAAATTCGGGAAGTGGTCTCCAAACTGGGAAGGTCCTTTTAGGATTGCAAGGATAGTTCCTGGAAATTCATATTTAGTGGAATCCATGCAAGGAGTATTATTACCTCGAGCTCTCAATGGCAGATATCTGAAGAAGTACCACCCGAGTGTGTGGCAAGAAGCCTAGTTAGGCAATGGCCGATATATGATTATCGCCCTTAGAAATATAGATGGCCGATGGAGTGTTGACATCGTCCTTAGAACAAACATGGTGCAAATTATTTTTCGGCATGCAAGCTTTGCCGAAAAACAGGGGGGCATGTGTTGACACCAGATTTTGGCATGGACAAAAATGTAATTAAGAAGGCCTCAAATGGAAAAGTGCTCAAAGTGATAAAGTTCCGTATCGTCAAAAGGAGAAACTTTGATATTTGGGCCATAGCCATCCGATCTCATCTCTAAGGCCGAAGTTGTGTTCGAAGTACTGGGATTTTGTATCCAGAACACTATTCGGCTGATTACGCCCTCAAGATGATCTCATATGAAAAAACTTTCTACATGAATTGTCTTCGTATCGTCGAATCGGTCGATTTTCATATAAAAATCATCTCAATCCGAGTTCGTATGCAAAAGTTAGAGCAATCTGAATGCAGCCATGTCAAGAGGCGAAATAAGACGCGGGAGACCAGACACGTCTTGGCGAGTGTCTGATGCAATGCGTGAGCAATTGGCCATTCAAGATGGCCTCGAATCGAAAAACGTTCAACATGAAAGTTGTTCGTAACGTCGAAACGGTCAACTTTGCTTTTGGGCACATTTTCACCCGAGGTCGTTTACTGCCACAAATAAGACCCGCAAGGTACAGCCAGAAAGCTTGCCGGGATAGAAACCTTGCCGGGGAAATCTTGCCGGGATGGAAACCTTGCCGGGGTGTGAAAGCTTGCCGGGATGGAAACCTTGCCGGGGTGTGAAAGCTTGCCGGGATGGAAACCTTGCCGGGGTGAAGCTTGCCGGGGTGGAAAGCTTGCCGGGAAAAGCTTGCCGAGGTGGAAACTGTCAAATCCGACCAGAAGCTGAAGATGGGCTCAAATAATTATCTAGATGGCATCATATGAAAAAGTGTTCAACATGAAAGTTGTTCGTAACGTCGAAACGGTCAACTTTGCTTTTGGAGTCATCATCATCCGACATAGTATACGACCTGCAGAGACGCTACAAGAGTCGGACGGTCCAGTCAGCTACATAACCGAGTCCGACTCAAAATTAAAGATGACCCCGTGGAGTATTCAAGATGGCCTTATTTGGAAAAGTGATCAACATACGGATTATTGGACTCATTGAAGCGCATAAAATTCGTGTTTGGACCATCTCCATCAGAGGTCGTGTGCAGATTCCATGGCCCACGCAAGGAGCAAGACAGAAGATTGGACCAGATTCGGGCTGAATCCGAGCGGACCAGAACTAGGACTCTAGGACGTGAATTGATGTAATTTTCTTGTAAGGAAAGCCTAGATGAATCCTTTGCTTGTACGGGAAGTCCAGCCACCTCTTATATATGTTGGGGGTGACGGCCGATTGAACAACACACAATCGAACAATCAATATACTACTTTTTCATCTACGTCTTATCTCTCCATCATTTTTCTCTCTCGTTCTTCGTTGTTCTTCGTGTTGGAGAGCTGCGAGTACAGAGGCTCTAGGGGCGAGCGAATCGACCTAGGCCAGCCCATAGCCGCCGCAATCCCTGACGGGGTCCCTCCCGGGCGTGCGGGGCTTCGGGTCTGCAAAAGCGTCCGCCGGCTGTCTTGCGTATCGCGCTGCCGGACGGACCTCCTTCGACGTGAGCTGCGGTGCACCACCCCCGGCGTCGAGGGTAGACGGTGACGTGTTCGTGTGCGAACACATAGCAGTTTAATATATGCTGTGCCGGGTGCCAACGACTACGCACCTTGAAGATGACCAGCTTGGCATCGTCATCTTTCTCCCATTTCTCTAAGAGCTGGGCTAAGATATAGACCTGTGTTGACACACGAACGCATCACGCGTACCCTCGACGCTGGGGGTGATGCACCGCAGCTCACGTCGAAGGAGGCCCGTCCAGAAGCGCGGTACGCAAGCAATCCGGCGGGCACTTTTGAAACCCGACGCACCGCTTCTCCGAGATGGAACCCGTCAGGAGTCACGGATGGACGATGGGCTGCCCTAGGTCGATTCGCTCGCCCCTAGGGCCTCGAGGTTCGCCGTCCTGCAACAAGAAGAACGAACAAAGAACGAGAAGAAAGATACAAGGGAGAGGGATAAAAGTAGGGTAAAAAGATGTAGATGTGTTTGTTCGATTGTGTGTTGTTTCAATCGGCCATCACCTCTTCTATATAAGAGGGGGTTGGACTTCCCGTACAAGTCACGGACCATATTTCCTTCCAAAGGGTCAAAAAACGCTAGCCAAACTCGGACTCTCCAAAATCTGCCCGAATCTGCGTGACGGCAAGCGGTAGTACCGCTCTGGGCGGTAGTACCGCTCTGGGCACGGCTAAGTACCGCACTACTTCCGCTCGGGGGTCCAGAAGTATTTTTCTAAGCGGTAGTAGGGCGGTAGTGGAACGCGGTAGTACCGCGCAAGCGGTACTTCCGCTTATGGGAGCGGTACTACCGCCCTGGAGGGACAGGGCCGCACTCAGATGGCTCTAACTTTTGCATACAATCTCGGATTGAGACGATTTTTATATCAAAATCAACCGATTCGACGAGACGAAGACAATCCGTGTAGATCATTTTCTCATATGAAGTCGTCTTGGGGGCTTAATCAGCCGAATAGTATTCTGGATACAAAATCTCAGTACTTCGAACACAACTTCGGCCTTAGAGATGAGATCGGATGGCTATGGCCCAAATATCAAAGTTTCTCCTTTCGACGATACGGAACTTTCTCACTTTGAGCACTTTTCCATTTGAGGCCTTCTTAATTATGTTTTTGACCATGCCAAAATCTGGTGTCAACACATGCCCCCCTGTTTTTCGGCAAAGCTTGTGTGCCGAAAAATAATTTGCATTAGGCTTGTTCTAAGGACGATGTCAACACTCCATCGGCCATTTATATTCTTAGGGCGATAATCATATATCGGCCATGTTTGTGCTTAGGATGATAAGTATACATCTTGAAGTCGATTGCCACCATCCCGAACCGGCGTAGATTCAAAATCCTCCATCTCATCTTCATCTCCCAATGTGTATACTGGACTTAAAATTTCCTCAATCAAAGGGGATGTTTCAGGTGTCGTGGACGATGTAATAAGGGCTGCATCATCCTTTTTTGGTGGCGTAGGTGCTGTTGTAGCTAGTGTAGAGGCATCTGCGTTTCCTTTTTGTTTTGGCCTCCACACTTGTTTTGTGGGCGCCACGGGCCGAATTTTATTGAACAATTCGTCCTTTTGCTCTTCTACTTCATGTGCCGCCTTCTCGCGGCTCCTCATGCGTTGTAGTCTCCTTTTTTGTGTCTTGGACAGACCGGGAGGACACCACTTAGGTTGAATATACTTGGGATCCCTAGATTCTGCTTCGCTTGGAGAATTTTTTGTTGGCCGATTAGCACCATGGCTTGAACGGCCTTGTGTAGGGTAATAAAGCTTTTTGTGAGCAGGCCTTCTAGGTGTTGTCCACCCCATATGAAAAGCATAAGGAGCCATTGGGGGCTGCTCCCATCCTCCATTGAAGTCTCCCATGTAATATGGCGCATAGGGGGGTGGTAGCATCCATGGTGCCAATGCCCATGACCCATATGGCCTTGCATAGTGTCGCGACTCTTGCTTCGGAGGTGATCTTGAACGCTTTGAATATGATGGCCGATTAGAGCTAGAACCGGCCGCTTGACTTGCATATTTGGATAGCAACATATCAAAAGTTGGCTTGATTCGCTTGCGCTTAGCTTCACTCTTTTTACACTTGCCAACTTCTGAATTCTTGGGCTTGATAAATTCAACATGAGTATCCTCTTGTACTTGCGGTTGCCCCCCGAGTGCAGGATTTTTTATGGTGATCTTGATTACCTCTCCACCATCGGATTGCTTCTCAAGCACGACTTGCCTCCCCAAGATCTTGTCGCCATCTTTGTTCTTCCTGGGCTCACCAATGACAATATTATCTTTATTAGCTGATTCGGCTATGTTAGGCCGAATTAACATTTTCTTCCCCTCCAAAGTCATGGTATTCATTGGGAAGGGCTGTCTATCAACTTGCATCTCAGAAAAACTCAATCGTCCGTCATTAATGGCCGATTGTATCTGTCTCCGAAAAACATTGTAATCATTAGTAGCATGAGAAAATGAATTATGATATTTGCAATAAGCACGCCGTTTCAGCTCCTCAAACGGCGGTATGGTGTGTGATATTCTAATCATCTTCTCTTGCAAGAGAGCATCAAATATTCTATCACACTTGGATATATCAAAAGTAAATTTCATCTCCTCATCACGATTCTTACGAATCGGCTTAAGAGCATTGCATGCATAGGGTTTGGCCTTTGAGGACCAAACAAATTCAGTGGTACAGACATCAACCTCATCGTCCGAATATTCATCATTATAATCAAGCATATGCATTCTAGGACGATCGGTTGTTGACCTATGAATCTCTTTACTTCGGCTTTCTTGAGCCAAAGTTTTCTGCAAGACTTGGTTAATATTTAAAAACTCATAACTTTCTAGCCTCTCCTTAATGTGAGTTTTCAAACCATTAAGGACAAGATCCGCCAAGTCTCTTTCGGTTATCACTAAGCTATAGCATCGGTTTTTTATATCTCTAAATCTTTTGACATAATCGGTGACCGATTCATCATGCTTTTGCCTAACCGATGTAAGATGCGATAACTTAAGCTCATTGTCGCCACTATAAAAGTGATCATGAAACTTTTGCTCTAGTTGCGACCATAAGAGAATTGAGCCAGGTGGCAAAGCAGCAAACCATGAAAATGCGGTGCCAGTTAAAGATAAGGGAAATAACCGCACTTTCAATTCTTCTATGGAACTTGCTTCACCCAACTGTGTTAGATACTGACTCACATGCTCCCAAGTTGTTTTTGTGCCCTCTCCACTAAATTTGACAAAATCAGGAACCTTATAACCTGGAGGGTACAAAACTGCGTCGAAGTGTTCAGGATAAGGCTTTTGATACACACGACTCTTTACTTTCGGCTCGTTTCCGAAAGTTTCTTGAAACATCTTATGCAAATCCTCCCTTAATTTGGCTAAAATTGGATCCGAGGTAGATGAAGATGCTTGTGGCAATGACATAGGAGCAACTTGGGAACTAGCTAGTGATGCAACTTGTGGTGTAGGCGCCGAAACATAATTCGGCGGAAGACCAAACATGCTTGTATTCGCAGATGAAAATCACTAAACCGGAATTGTTCCGTATCGCATTGAAACTTATTTTAGTGGGTACTGGAATTGTTCTAAGCCCACATAAATATTTTCAGTTCGACCGGACGCTGAAAAATGTCGTCGTGAATAGTGAAATCAGATTTATGGATATGGTTGGAAGTTGGCTTTCCACAAATATCTTCCCAAGATATTTTGGGATGACATGGCATTTTGGATATGCCCATCCTACCCCTTGTTTTTCCTATAAATAGAGGGGAGGAGGCAGCCCCATATGCTACATCCTTGCTCTCACATACACATGCCATGACATTTCTGGCTTCTCTCTCCCTCCCAGCGAAATAGTTTCGTAGAGCCGAAAGGCTGTCTGGGTTCCGGTGGGAACTAGTTCTGGACGGCGAAGCCCTGCCGGATAGATGACACCGTATGTGTGCAACTCTGTAGAGAGATCGTAGTTTCGGTCTTAGTTCGAGAGTGCCTCCCGAAGGGCTGTCCGAGTTACAGTTTGAGTTTCGGGTGTCCTCCCGAAGGGCTGTCCGAGTGACCCGCCCGAAGGGCTGTCCGTGAGGCCTCCCGGAGGGCTGTCCGAGGATCCGTCCGGTGGGACTATCCGAAGGACTGTCCAGAGGCCTCCCGGAGGGCTGTCCGAGGATCCGTCCGGTGGGACTATCCGAGGGACTGTCCCGACGCCTCCCGAAGGGCTGCCCGGAGATCCGTCCGGTGAGCTGACGTGGGAGTACATCCTCGCGGTTGGGAGGTTGTAAATCCTAGCTGCGGGGATCTGCACCGCCGTTCGTCATCGACTCTACTTCCGCTGCGCTACGAGTCGGTAACGAAAATGATCAAACCTTGTATGCAGTCTCCATAGTGGTCCTGGGCTGGTGCGTAGGTCGGAAAAATTTTGTTTTCTGCTGCGTTACCCTACAGTGGCATCAAGAGCCGTGCTATGCGTAGATGCAGGTTGCGATCTAGAATACATGAGATGTATGGGTGTTGCACAATATAATTAGGTAGTAGATGAGTTCTATTGCTGAAAATTATTTGTGCGGGTAGCAGATGAAATCTGTTACCCGATGTTCTTGTTGCTTCCCTGGAATTTGCATATTTCTGATCTTGATAACGGTATGGTGGAGTTTCAAAGTTCTGGCAATCCGCGATCCTGATTGATCAACGAAGTGCTAACAGTTCTTTGAATTCCACCGTAGTTAAAAAGAAAGATGAAATTTCGCAGACGAAAGGGCAATGCAGATATGATCTGCACGGGGGTCATGCGTATGACGAAGTTTAGTATGGGGCTCGAGATTTAATTATCTCGTGTTTCATACACCCCGCGATGTTAATCTAGCGACTTGAATTATCATACTTGATGATAAAACGTTGGTAGCTGCGGTTTGTTCGAAACCTTAGAAGCCACGTAAAATAAAATTTTGCATGAACCAATTAGAGGCGTCTAACTTGGTTTTGCAGGATGGTTTGCATGTGCATGTGATGTGGTATAGCAGTGTTCATAATAATTTGATTATGTATGAGATGACTATATGATGTAAATTGATTAACATGACCTGCGTGTCATGATTCGGCATGATGGCTGGAGCCATATGATTGCACTTTAATGACCTGCGTGTCAACCTTATGTAATGCACTTATTTTATTAGCTATAGAGATAGCAATATTATCTGGTGCATCGACAAGGTGGTGGCAATCTTCGCGAAGGTGAACACCAACGCGAATGCCGAAGACGAAGAAATGAAAGACTTCTCCGTCAGAAAGGGCTATACCATATCATGCTATTATGAATTGCCTGAGATGTTTATCCCTTATGATGCACCCTTCTTGATTGCGCGGTAGTCGCTTTTATTAGGGTGATCTCTCACAAAAATATCAAGTAGTTAGTGTTCTCCCAAGTGTAGCACCGTCTGAAATTCGTATCTTTTCGGGGTGCGCCATGTCCACATGGGTACGAACGAATCGAGAGGAATGAGGCGGGTGAGGTCAGACCTCGCAGCGAGATCACTTGGTTGTCTTGACGTTCTGGCTTGATCGTCCTGAGCTCGGAACACGCCCATCGAAAGATGAACAGGAGTCACATAGAGATGTGATCGGCATGTTTGCCCACCAATTGAAATTCTCGTCATCAGTGATGTCCACATCAATGGCGTTAAATTAAAATGTGGATCTTGTATCACTCACAATCAATTATGAGAGATATTGATTTGAGTGGGAGCGCACTGCAGAATTAATTCTTTTAATTCTCAGTGCAATTAATTTTGAACACTGTCTAAGTGTGATTTGCAAAATAGTTGTAGAATAATGGCTCGCGTTTCCACCTTCCCTATTAAAATTGAATAAGCTGTTAAATATCTGGTTAAAACTTTACGGTTGGTAACGTAATGTGAGGATTGTCCTCTAGAGTGCCGAGAAGGACTTTGTCCTATCGCATGCTTTCGGTATTCTCCCGCTAATGCTATGGATCATGTGACTCTCGTCCTTCGATCCAAAAGCTAGAATTCCTTTTCAGTCAAAGTGAAATATGTTTGCTTCCATGAGACCCGAACTTCGAAAGTTTGGATAGTTATGTGATATTCATGGAATCTGAAAATCATTTTTAGATACAGACAGAGGCTAAAAGATATGAGATATCCAAAGCAATGTTTGCAAACTATTAGTAAAGGAGTTTACTATGCTTTTGACTGATAAGAAAGGGATCCAGAAGAACGCCGGTCATATGATGATGGTGAATAAAATAACAACTTAAAGAGAAAGGAAGTGTCCGAAGGGTGTTAGTGATACTTTCACGCCTAGGAAGTCCGGGGCTAACGCCACTCTTAAGTTGAGTGCTTCTTCTGAGAGTAGGAGAAATACTGAAAGTTAAACTGTTAGAAGTATAATGGCAAAAGGAAAGAAGACTGGAATATCCAGCTCATGTATGAATGTCATACAAGTTTTTGTTGTATAGAAGGCTGGTCAAAGATATAGTTCTTGGGAATTATGGTTAAACATGTTAATCACTAATTCTTGGGTATTGTGAGTTAATCACAAAGATACCCGCTCGATTGCACTCTGTTGCAACTCGATGTAAGAACTACTACGGCCTAAAAGACTAGCCAGGAATGAGGTTTAGATACACACAGGGAACATAGTAAATGTTACTATACCTTCCATTAGTGTATTCCCTATGTATTTGCTTTCATAATTCATTTAGAGTTTCATACACTCTAGCCCTTTGCATAAGGTATTTTGCAAGAAGGTTATTCATAAGAGAACTTTTGATGTTCGATCTTATGAATAACATAAGGGCCATACTTTCATTATAAATGAGATGTATGTTATGAATATTGATATTAATACATTACCTCTGTATTTACTTTCATAATTTATTTTAGAGTTTCATATACTCTAGCCCTTTGCATAAGGTATCTTGCAAGAAGGTTATTCATAAGAGAACTTTTCATGTTCGGTGTTATGAATAACTTGAAGGGTCATGCTTCCATACAAGATGGGATGTATGCTATGAATATTGATGGTAATATGATACATCCATAACACTGACGCTAAATGTCGCAAGACTAAAAGAATACCACACAAGTGTGGCACTGCATTTGGTCACATTGGAGAAACCCGCATGGAAAATTCCATTATGATGGATTTTGAAGTCATTTGATTTTGAATCATCTGACACTTGCAACTTTCCTCTGAAAAGTGAAGTGACTGAAATACCGTTCACAGGCCATAAGGAACGAGCAAAGAACATATTGGTGATCATACACTATGATGTGTGTAGTCCAATGAATGTTGTTGCAAACAGTGGATTTGTCTACCTTCAAAAATGGACTCAAGTAGATATATGGATATTTACTTGCTGAGACGTAAGTCTGGATCTTTTGAATTCATTCATAAGGTTTTCAAAAATTGAAGTAGAAGTTGTTGTAACAAGAAAATTATGTTTCTACAATTCGATTGTAGAAAGGAATATTTGAGTTACAAGTTTAGCGAATGTCTGATGAGTTGTGAAAGGGGTTTCATAACTTGCACCTCCCGGAACACCACTGCAAGTGGAAAGTCCGTGAAGATGTAATCGAACCATTTATGACATGGTAAGATCAAAGATGACATAAATAAATTTGCCATTACCCCTTTTAAAGAGTAATGCTTTAGAGACTGCGGCTTTTACACTGAAAAGAGATCCATCAGGTCTGTTGAAATGACGCCATGGTATGGTATGCCCAACCATGTTATATCTTTTCTTAACATTTGGAATATGGGGCTTGTGTAAAAGGTTACAAACCTATTCCAAATCAGACAAGTGCTACTTTGTAAGGTTATCCCAAGTCATTGGGTATTCCCCACCACTATACCGAGGCAAAGGACTTTGCCACAAAACGGTATGCTTTTAAAGAGAATAGTTCTTACAAAAGGCGAGTGGGAGGACAGTGCAACTCGACGAGATAACCAGTATCTTCGTCATCAGATCAAAGGAAAGAAACCTTGGAAGTGATTCCGAAGTTTCCTACTGCGACTGATACGGAAGTCTCTACAAAAAAAAATGTATGGACTTCGATCGAACTTGCAGTTGAACCACGTAGGCAAAGCTCGTGCAAACCTATCAGGTGCGCAAACGAGATATTGTTGTTAGACAACAGTATACCTACAATACACAAGGAAGCGTTGATGGGCCCTGACTCCGGAATTGGCTAAATGCCAATACAATCCGAGATAGTTTCCATATAAGTGATTCAAGATTAAGATCTTGATACACCTTTCAGAAGACTTAGAGTCTAACGAATATTTATTGAAACTAAAAACTGATACGGATAAAATGTTTTATCCATAAAGCTCGACTTGTTGCAATAACAAGTTCAAGGAGTTGACTACGATGAGATTGTCTCACCGTAGCGATGCTTGATGTCGGTTCGGGTTGAACTAGCAATTAATACATATTTCAATCATGAGATATGAAACATGGATGACAAAGGGATTTCCATCTGATGGAAATGAAACCTAGGACTTGTATGTGATACAGTCCAAAGTAATTTGTCGATCTAGAGGATGCTAGTAAGTATGCAAACTTCAGAGTTCCAGCAATGGACAGAAGAGAGCAAAGTGGAGTTGGAATCTTCGTTTTTGATGAAATGGTCAAAAGAGTTTGACTTCATCAAATGGGTAACGAAGATGCTTGTGGTTTCAAGAAAGTAAGTGGGAGCATAATGATATTTCTAAAAACCTTGTGTGCCTGACACATTGTTAAATTGGAAATAAATTTCTTGACACGAATTAGGACTTCATTTGAAAATAGTTTTTCGATGAAGTGCTTAGGCTAAAATGGCCTCAATATTAGGCATGATGATCTATGGAGATAGATTTACCTAAATGGGGCTAAGCAATGAATACATATTGACAAGATGCTAAAACTTTTTAGCATTTAAAACGCCAAGGAGTGATTCTTGCCGAAGTCACATGGAAAGAGTTTTTGCAAGACTCGGTGTCCCAAAACACTGATGAGTAAAATACATGATGGAGATTCCACACACTCTTGTGTTTGGATTAATCATGTATTCCATGGTATGTAAAACCAACCAGATATGTCCAATACTCCAAAGTTGTTGCGAGTATAGATACCATAGTGATCAAAGTACTGATCATGGGACAACAGTGAAAGATGTCATTGAGTACTAGAGCAGTACTGATGACATGTTTTCTCGCAAACGGAGATCATGAAGAGTTCGTTGTAAAAGGTTACATCAATACAGTCTTCATCAATGCTCCATGCGATTTTCGATTTAAATTGAGGGTTTTGTGTGATACACAATATGGTGGCACGGTAGTTGGAAATTGTTCCAAACAAGATACTGTAGCGAATTCTATAACAAAGGCTAAGTATGTTGACGTTTGAGAAGCGACAAAGAAGTTGTTGAATCATATAGTTCATTCATGAACTTAGTATGGTTCCAAGAAGGCTTTGGTCTATGGGACACTATAGCAGATAGTTGCTCCATAGCTCAGTCTGAGGAATCAGGTTTCGACCAATGATTCACACATATGCAAAGCCAAGTCCACACAAAATATGAATTTTGTGAAAGCGTGAAAACGCGAGGATATGCAAAGTTACACACGGAGCTGAAGTTGTCAGATCCGTTGGACATCAGGCTATACCACATGCGAAGCATATTTTACACCAGTATGCCATAGGTGTAAAGTGCATTAGCATTGACTAGATTATTGACTCTAGTGCAAGTGGGAGTCTGTAGGAGATATGCCCTAGAGGCAATAATAAATGTTATTGATTATCTCCCTGTTCATAATTATGTTTATGTTCCATGCTATAACTGCAATGATTCTCGAGTCTACAAATAAAACGAGGCTTGGAGGGAAACTCATGTGCACGTGTGGGATAATAAACGGTAAAATGTATTCCTAGTCAAGCCTCTATGACTGGCTCAAGTATTGCATGATGATCCTGTTTTCCTGATCATGGGCATGACTATGCCGGCAATTTTGAGGGCACAATTGTTGGTAGAACACTTGTGTTGAATCGACCCAAATTGATGTTATGCTATGAGATACATTCGTCATAAGTTAATGGTTAATAACACAGGAAGTTAATGTTTGCATAATTCCTTAGACCATGAGAGTATCGAGTTTCTTCATGCTTGCTTCATGAACTTTGGGGTTTGTTAAACGTCATCCGTAAATGGGTGGCTATTACGGCGGCTTACGGGTTCATGGAAAAGTATGTCAAGTAACTTGATAGCTCAAGATTGGGATTTGCTCCTCCGACGATGGAGAGATATCTCTGGGCCCTCTCGGTGTTACGGTATCCATCATCGTCTGGCCAGACACAGGGTGATTTGATCACAGGGATGCCGGAACACGGGAACGAGAAAAGAGAACAATACCGGTAACGAGGTAACTGGCATAGTGGACAAGTTGTTGATCCACGGGGATGCCTACATGTCTCACCTCGGGTATTTGTAACATATCGCGAAGCAACAGGAATAGCACACGGCAACTGGAGGTTCACTCGAATATTCATTCGTGTGGGTATAGGGGTCAATATGGGTGTCCACGGCTCTGATGTTGATCATTGATCGGAAAGTGTTCCGGGTCATGTCTATACTTCACCGAACCTATAGGGTCACACGCTTAAGGGTCATCTATCTGCTGAATACTAGATGGGGAGTCTGAGAGAAATTCACCGAAAAAGTTTCGGACGAAACGGAAACGTTCCGGAGAGGATATCGGAATAGTTTCGGTAAAACTGAAAAGTTGTTTCAGAGGATACCATAAAGTCAGATTGGTTTCGGCACATGCCTAATAATTCTTGGAGGGTGCCAGAATCGTTCTGGAAACTTTCTGGAATTTTCCGGGATGAAAACCGGAAATGTTCCGGAGCTGCCGGAACCGCTTCAGATGTTTTTCGCAGATGAAAATCACTAAACCGGAATTGTTCCGGATCGCATTGAAACTTATTTTAGTGGGTACTGGAATTGTTCTAAGCCCACATAAATATTTTCAGTTCGACCGGACGCTGAAAAATGTCGTCGTGAATAGTGAAATCAGATTTATGGATATGGTTGGAAGTTGGCTTTCCACAAATATCTTCCCAAGATATTTTGGGATGACATGGCATTTTGGATATGCCCATCCTACCCCTTGTTTTTCCTATAAATAGAGGGGAGGAGGCAGCCCCATATGCTACATCCTTGCTCTCACATACACATGCCATGACATTTCTGGCTTCTCTCTCCCTCCCAGCGAAATAGTTTCGTAGAGCCGAAAGGCTGTCTGGGTTCCGGTGGGAACTAGTTCTGGACGGCGAAGCCCTGCCGGATAGATGACACCGTATGTGTGCAACTCTGTAGAGAGATCGTAGTTTCGGTCTTAGTTCGAGAGTGCCTCCCGAAGGGCTGTCCGAGTTACAGTTTGAGTTTCGGGTGTCCTCCCGAAGGGCTGTCCGAGTGACCCGCCCGAAGGGCTGTCCGTGAGGCCTCCCGGAGGGCTGTCCGAGGATCCGTCCGGTGGGACTATCCGAAGGACTGTCCAGAGGCCTCCCGGAGGGCTGTCCGAGGATCCGTCCGGTGGGACTATCCGAAGGACTGTCCAGAGGCCTCCCGGAGGGCTGTCCGAGGATCCGTCCGGTGGGACTATCCGAAGGACTGTCCAGAGGCCTCCCGGAGGGCTGTCCGAGGATCCGTCCTGTGGGACTATCCGAGGGACTGTCCCGACGCCTCCCGAAGGGCTGCCCGGAGATCCGTCCGGTGAGCTGACGTGGGAGTACATCCTCGCGGTTGGGAGGTTGTAAATCCTAGCTGCGGGGATCTGCACCGCCGTTCGTCATCGACTCTACTTCCGCTGCGCTACGAGTCGGTAACGAAAATGATCAAACCTTGTATGCAGTCTCCATAGTGGTCCTGGGCTGGTGCGTAGGTCGGAAAATTTTTGTTTTCTGCTGCGTTACCCTACAATTTCATCTTGTTCATCAATGGGAGGAGGTAACCTGATTTCTCCAATCGGAGTGATGTTGCCTTGGCGGTCCTTCTTGAAACTTGAAAGAAACGCCTCCAAATCCTCCTCCTCGCGCTTCTTCTTGAGCGCCTCAAAAGCCTCTTCACGCTGTTTCTTGAGCGCTTCGTAGGTCTGGCGATGTTCCTCCGATAGCTCATCAAGACCGGGCTTAATGATGTTATCGGCGCTAACCTCTGAGGGCTGGGGAAGATTTGACATGGTTGATGATGATTCTTGATCTTTCGTCCCCAGCGGAGTCGCCAAAAAGTGTGTTGACACACGAACGCGTCACGCGTACCCGCGGCGCCGAGGGAGATGCTCCGCAGCTCGCACCGTGGGAGGCCTGCCGGAAGCGCGATACGCAAGACAATCCGGCAGGCGCTTTTGTAGACCCGACGCACCGCTTCTCCGGGATGGAACCCGTCAGGAGTCACGGATGGACGATGGGCTGCCCTAGGTCGGTTCGCCCGCCCCTAGAGCCTCGAGGATCGCCGCACTTCAATACGAAGAACGAACGAAGAACGAGAAGAAAGATACAAGGGAGAGGGATAAAAGTAGGGTAAAAAGATGTAGATGTGTTTATTCGATTGTGTGTTGTTTCAATCGGCCATCACCTCTTCTATATAAGAGGGGGTTGGACTTCCCGTACAAGTCACGGACCCAGATTTCCTTTCAAAAGGTCAAAAAACGCTAGTCAAACTCGGACTCTCCAAAATCTGCCCGAATCTGCGTGACGGCAAGCGGTAGTACCGCTCTGGGCACGGCTAAGTACCGCACTACTTCCGCTCGGGGGTCCAGAAGTATTTTTCTAAGCGGTAGTAGGGCGATAGTGGAACGCGGTAGTACCGCGCAAGCAGTACTTCCGCTTATGGGAGCGGTACTACCGCCCTGGAGGGACAGGGCCGCACTCAGATGGCTCTAACTTTTGCATACGATCTCGGATTGAGACGATTTTTATATCAAAATCGACCGATTCGATGAGACGAAGACAATCCGTGTAGATCATTTTCTCATATGAAGTCGTCTTGGGAGCTTAATCAGCCGAATAGTGTTCTGGATACAAAATCTCAGTACTTCGAACACAACTTCGACCTTAGAGATGAGATCGGATGGCTATGGCCCAAATATCAAAGTTTCTCCTTTCGACGATACGGAACTTTCTCACTTTGAGCACTTTTCCATTTGAGGCCTTCTTAATTATGTTTTTGACCATGCCAAAATCTGGTGTCAACGACCTGCAACCATAGAAAAACCAACACAAATAAGCAGTCGCAACTCATTAGCATTCAACAGGACCTCCACTGCAAAAACCACTTCTAATGGAACATCTCCCGAGCCAAGAGCAAGAGCCAAGAGGGCGCACCACTCTATCGTTGATGCCGTTGAGCTGGCGCGGGCGGTTGAGGGTGACCACCCTCGCGCCGTTGATCTCCTGCCCGAGCACGACCTGCGCAGAGAGTCGGATTCCCGTGTTCGGTGAGCCGAGCCGGTGAAGGTGATATCGCGACGAAGAAGAGAGAGCCAAGAATCGTACTGGATGGTTACCTCGTTGGGATTGGGTTGCTCTTGAGCCATGGCGAATCGGGAGCTGGAGATTTCTTTGACGCGTACCAGGTCGCGAGGTGAGGCGGATGCCCAATTGCGGTTGGTGAAGGAACCATTGGTGTGGGAGGGAAGAAGAAGGGTAGGGGAGTGGGTTGGTAAGCCGGGATTGAGGTTGGGGTAGGTGCGACCTGCGACGTGTCGGAGAGTGGGGACCGGGGCTTGACTACTGTTGAGCTGGGTAGTTGAACACAAGATATGTCAACGGCGACGGGTTACCAGGGAGTGAATATGAAAGTATTTTCTCACGGACTTGTTTCGTCAACACGAAGTGAATATGAAAGTATGTTCTTCTCCCTCCGACTTAAAATGAAGGAAAATTTAATGATGCTAATTTGGTATTGTAATTGTTTATATTTTTTCTACTACAAAGTTGGGCCAAACTTCACATCATTTGACTTTGAGTAACTTATAAGCCTTCTTTTTGTAGTCAGAGTGAGTAGAGTACGGCGTTTTGGATCTCGGCCTCCAAGGAGGCCGAATTTTTGAAAAATTTAAGATACATAAATTTTGGTTTCAAAAAGATCTGAAAAAAAATTGTACAAGTAAACAA
The DNA here is from genome assembly GCA_039707655.1 of Elymus sibiricus. NCBI lineage: Eukaryota > Viridiplantae > Streptophyta > Magnoliopsida > Poales > Poaceae > Elymus > Elymus sibiricus. The sequence goes on from CM077668.1 coordinate 299,689,865, forward strand.
TGATGTGAGGTGTATGTGTGTAAAATTTCAAGATGAAATACGCTAAAATGCGACATGTACAAAAATGACAAATTCATGGTCTGGGAAGATGAATAGTATCATGTGTTAAAAAGCTCCAGATTTGATTTTTTGCACAGCCCTCATTGCAATGTATTTTGTACTGAAAATTTACACACTTAAGGCATTATGCCTTCATCTATCTCTGTATTTTTTTTCAGAATTTTTTGAAATATAAAAATATGAATTTTCATGAATTTTGAATTTTGCATTTGGAGGCCTCCAAAAGCAATTTCTAGAGGCAGTATTATTACAATAAACTAAGTTTGTGGTACATGAACTTAGAAGCGGGTGGGTACTTTAGGAACCTTCCACATTTCGCTGTCATGGTCGTCATCACAACAATGTTGTTCCCGTACCAGGTCGTCGCACACGCCTGTAGGACTATCCACACCTACTGGTCGACGGCAGTGCCACACGATGTAGGATCGAGATTATATTCTAGAGGGGGTGAATAGACAATAAAAGAAGACCTTTAAATGGTATTTCCTCGGTCACTATCTACTACAAAATGAATGATATAATTTGTATGTACTACAAAATGAATGGTGTCCTCGTCACTATCTACACCCCATCATAAAGTCTCTTGAACACATAGATCACTGGAGTACATTGATGTCATTGTGAGAACCAGGCATGCCAAAGAAAACATGCCAAATCCATAAGTGATTTCATGCCATTGCTTCAAGTATGATGGTTGCCTCTTTAGTGTGACCTTGATATCGCTCACGCAAACCTTTCGGGCAGTTTTTCCATTTCAAATACATGCAATCAACTGAACCAAGCATATCTGGAAAGCCTCTTGCTGCTCCGATCACCAATAACTTTTGGGGGATGCATGAGGTGATTAACAAATCTTGTGCTATTGACCGTGCGGGAGAAGCGATACTTGAATTTTTACTCTTATGCCAGACCAGAACGTATCTATTGTGGGATTTCAAAATGTATGTGAATTGATCGCTATAACCGCTTAATATCTATGGTGGGACAGACGTAAGCTGGTTCATGAAGAAAAAAATTAAGATGCGTACAACACATCCATGGGGCCAGGCTATAACGACTAATTATGTTAAAGCTCACTACCCTAATGCAACCAGTAAGCGAGGGGGGTGGAGTAAACCTCCTATGGGTTTTGTTAAGCTGAATATTGATGCATCCTTTGATCATGATCAGCATAGGGGCACAGCTAGAGCTGTCCTTAGAGATGACAAAGAAAATTTCATTGTCAGCAGAAATTGAAAAATTGAACAAAAGGCAGGATGCAATAAACACTAATAACATGAAAGTTATCGACAGAATGAGGAATGGGGGACAATCAGCGGGAAGAACGGCTGCATTTTTTTACGACTACTCCCTCCATTCATGAATAAGTGTACATCTAGCTTTTGTCCTAAGTCAAAGTTTTAAAACTTTGATCAATTTTATAGGAAAAAGTAGTAGCATTTATGACACTAAATTAGTATCCATAGATCCATTTTGAAATGTACTTTCATAAAAAGTACCAATTTGATGTCATATATGTTACTTCTATTTTCTATATAGTTGGTCAAAATTTTAAAATTTTGACTTAAGACAAAAGTTCTTGAGATTTTCCTCGGTAGTTTTTAACATTATAATAGGGAAGCGATTAGGGTTGCTCATGAACTTGCTAGGTTAGAGAGTTTCCGCAACAAGTTCAAAAAAAAGGCTTGGTTGTTGTCGTTTTGTTTTTTTGTGAATAACATGAGCAGCATTTCCCTTAACATAAATGTTCACTCTTATCGATCTGGTGACGGATGGGACAGAACGTAGGTAGGCTATTTTTGTTAAGACAGATTTACTTTCACTATATTTTCAATCCCAAGTTCCTATTTTCATTTCAAACTGCACAATTCATTTCAAACTGTGCTTCCAGTTTCCAAGCCAAAGGCAATCCTCTATAACACTATGCTACCTAATTTTAAAAAGCCAACATTCAATTAAGGTCTCCAATTGACATTGGGTTACCCGATTTTGACCGGATCAACAATTTCTTAAAGCTCCCTCATTCAATTCTTGTATACTATACACTATACTTTCTAATTTTTAAGGTCTCACAATTAATTAAGGTGTTTAATTTAGAACTGGGTCACCCAATTTTGACCGGGTCAACAATTTCTCAAGGAGCTCTCCCATTCAGTTCTTTTAATTTCCTATGTTCCCTAATTTTGAAACTCTTTCATTTAATTAAGGTATTCAATTTTGGATTTGGTTTACGATTTTGACCAGACCAATGATTTTTCAAATCAATCAACAACAACCGGCCTACAAAAATATATCAATCATGCGCACCCTCCCACCACCTAGAAAAAAGCAGTGCCATCGTGTGATAATGTAGCACCAATATAGTACATGCAGCGACCGACGCAGAAATTTCTCCACGTAAATATACGTTGGTTAGCGAATAACACAAAACCGCACCACGAAAGGCCCATTAAATTACCCCATTATAAATAAAAACAAAACACACTCAATCATCTCCCCCACCCGCCAAACTAAATATTTCATTAGATCCAAAATATAAGGGGTATTTTGTATTTTGGAAAGTCAAATTTCTCTAAATTTGACCAAGTTCAGAGAAAAATATATATCGACATCCACAATATTAAACAAAAAAAGTATGAAAATTCATTTCACGATGAATCTAATCATATTGATTTGATATTATGGATTTTAATATATTTCTCTACAAATTTGATCAAACTTAAAAGGTTTGACTTTTCAAAAAAGTAATACACCTTATAAATTGAAACAGAGTGATTTTTTTAAAAAAACCCAATAACACCAACGGCGCAGCAAAGCACGCCGAACCCTTCTAGTATAAACCATATAGCAGCGAAGTGCAAAGGACTGCACGGATCCTTCCATCATCTTCAATTGACTAATGTTTTACACCATTTGGAAGTGCCACGCAATTTTAAAAATACAGCAGCGAAATCGTATCTGGCATAGTAATGGCAAGCCTTAAGAACAGGCAAATTATCTAATTGCCAAACATATCAGATCCCCTAATGGAGTAATAGTCTGTTCGGCAAGCTGGAAGAGTTTGAGCGCAAAAATATTTGCTAGCAATTTAGTTCAAAACTGAAACCAAAAAGGACTTGTTTTAAATAGATAATCTCAGTCAAACCAAATCAGTTCAACAGTAACAACAATTGTACGAAGATATTGAAAATTGGTACTCCTTGCAACAAATGCACTTTAACTAGATAAAACTACAGATAAAAAAGATGTTGGCGAGGATGCCTGCCATAACCTGAAGTTCACGGAGCTAGAGCATCCTGGCAGCTAGTGATGTAGGCAACAGGGAAAAAGAGGGAACCAAACTATTTGTTGGAAACCTCGGCAAAGTTGCCTCATAACCACATGAACTTAACTTACACACTTCAGGTAACAAAAAGTATGGTAAAGCACCTTATACTTTGCTAAAACTTGGAGAGAAGATGTTAGCAAGGATGCCTTCCATAAACCAAATAAGGCCAATGAGCTTAAGCAACCAAACAACTCGATGTAGGCAACAGGGAAAAAGAGGAAACCAAATTATATCTTGGAAACCTCGGCAAAGTTGCCTCACCAGGTCCCAGTGATAAATGAGACCTAGTGAGCAGAACTCAAAACATATACGCAGAGTTTGGAACTGCAGAATACATATACTTCTCTGCAGCATATAGGCAGTATGTATGTTGACAAGTATGCATACCATAAACCTAGGAAGGTCAATGAGCTTGAGCAAACAAATGACAAATGTTATAGGCAACAGGGAAAAAGAGGAAACCAAATTATATCTTGGTAGCCTCGGCAAAGTTGCCTCATCAAATCCCAATGATAAATGAGATCTAGTGACAAAAACTCAAATATTCGAGTTTTGAGAATGCACATTCACTACAGTGTATAGGCAGTGTGGAACTACCAAGCATGTTGGCAGGTATGCATACCATAAACGTAATAAGCTCAATGAGCTTGAGCATACAGTTGACAAATGTTATAGGCAACAGGGAAAAAGAGGAAACCAAATTATATCTTGGCAGCCTCGGCAAAGTTGCCCCACAAAAGCACGAAATAATGATCCAAAACTATGATTGGGAGAATAGCAGATAACTAAAAAGAATTAAATATGAAACATATTTTATACGTGTTGGCATGGATGTCCATCCATTAAACCATCAGGTTAATAACCATAAATAAAAACATCCAACAGCAAGCATGATTTTGGCAACTGGGAAAAAGAGGGAACCAAATTAACTGTTGGTAACTTCGGCAAAGTTGCCATGCTAACCAAATTAACTAATGACGTTCAAAAGCAAAGTACATCATACAAAAACAACTACTCCCTCCGTCGAGGTGTATAAGTCATCTTAGATTGTGCACCGCGACCAAGGTGAGGGAAAAACGAGAACTTGATGTTTATTTGCTAATTAATATCATTACATGCAGAGAATTGACCACTGCATGTTGTGCTAAGTCGTCTCAAGTAATTGAATGCATACACACCCCACGTCTCCTATTGGCTAATTTCTTTTTTCATGGCAAAAAACATAAAATGAGGTGGGTAGTTAATGCACCGCGCCTTAGAGTTTTGGGATTATTTGGTTTTCGTAATGTGACTTGTGCACCATTACGGAGGGAGTAAAAAATATCACTACTTGGGTATGACAGAACAATATCACTGCTGGTAGCAACATGACTAAAAATAGACAAAGTCCAATTGTACAAATCGATGAGACTAGAACATAAGTATGACAAAGTACATTCGAGAAACAAAGTCAACTAGATTATTACAACCCTTATTTGGCAAATGGTTTGTCTCAATCATTATATAAGGAAAACAAACAAAATAGAGATTCAGATAAACAACACTGGAGCAAAAAGAGAGTTCATGTACTCAGTATGAGGCAGTCGTATAAGCACAAATGTTACAAAGATTAAACAAGGGTTGTCAAGCCCATAAGGGCACTACATGGAACTGCTATCTAGAATTAAGAAGAAGAAAATGTTGCAATCAATACTATTAATATGAACTAGCAATGATACTTCATAATGGACGGGCTTACAGGTTATGGACGGATGACTTATCACATAAACAAGTTTGGCCTCGAGGCCTTGAAGGTCGTCTTCAGCTTCCTGGTTGGTGGCCTGACCTTCTGGTAGACCAGCGGGAACTTGATGTCCGACTTGTGAAACTGCTTAGTGTTATCACGCTTGCAGATGTTGAAGTGGAGTGGACAGTGCCAGTCTTGATGATCTGGATGCAGGGGGGTCTGACACGGTGGCGGGAAGCCATCTCCGTGTACATCTGCTCGACGGCGCCATTGAGGGTGGTGTCACGGTACTCCTTGTACATGTTGTGGTATCCAGTCCTGCTTTGGTAACGCAACCAGATACCAAAGTTCTTGATTGTGGTGGGGTTCTTCTCAAAAATCTACAGATCGAACAAAGGCAGCACTATAAGCAAGACATGTACTAGAAGCCAACAATTGAATTCTTCATTATCCCACATTAATCATCTGCAATTGTAGCCTAAAGTGTAATTCGAGAAGATTCAAAATCAGAGCAGATGTCTATAGCATTTTGACCAACGAGAACAGTCCCATCAAACTAGACGCTCGTGGTGGTACAATAATGCAAATAAATGAACAACGATCCCACACTCAACGATCCTTCTAATCGCATTGCCAGGTTGTAAAATTCAACCACGGAGTAAACTAAAACACGTGTAGAACAAGAGCTCACCTCGTTGAAGGCGAGGATCTGGCCGTTGCTCTTCTTCACCTTCTTCAGCTTTCGGAGGAAGTACCTGCGAAGCAAAACCGACCCTGAGGGTCCAGAACGGACGGACATCTAGGTAGAGCACGCTCGAATCGTGAGGCATTCTCGAGAGGCTTCCGAATTCGAATCGTAAATTCCTGACCAGAACTTGGACTTGGCGCGGACCTCGTTGGTGGCCCAGAGCTTCATGCGGTAGATCCTGGGATGCTCCTTGGTCGGCGTCGGCAGGCCCCTCCCGACCACCTGGTACTGGTGGAACTGCACTAGCGCGAGCGCCAAATGGACAGTTCAGATGACACGACGAGAACTAATCCCCATGATAGCGGTGCGTACGAGTAAAAGGAGCTCACCCTGAACGCGACCATCCTGGCCGGAGTTGCTGAGGTCGCTGTGCGGCGGTGGGGTGCGGTGGGCTTGCTGCCGTGCGATGCTCCGAGGTGGCGGCGGCGCGGGGAAAGGATTAAGGGGTCGGGTGAATTTATAGATTAAGCAGAGTGCGACGAGGCCGAAGAGGCGGGTGAAGGGACCAGGCGTAAAACCCTAATGGGCCAGGAACATTGTGGGTGGGTGTATCATCTTAAGCCCAAAGGCCCAGCAGGTCATTTCTTTTCTTTCCTTTTCTTCTTCTCGTCAGGTGATTTCTTTTTTAGAAAGGGTTTCAGGTTCAAAATGTGAAGTTACCGATGCAAGAGTGTGAAGTTGGATACTGTTTGATCAAGGGTGATGGTTCAGTGTCGGATGAAATATTGTCGTACGTACAGTAGTTCTCTATTGAGAGTGATAATAAGGCCTCATTCGGTTTTGAGGAAACCAAAACGTAGGATGTAGTAATAGTACAGGAAGTTGATAGGACGGCACTTTCATGCTAAGAAATTGTCTTGTCTCGTTCCTACACACAAAGTAAGCTTTAAGTGGATGTGTAGATTCCTCCAAAAACATAGAAAATGATTAGTATTCTTATGAAATTCCCGTACACATTTCCTACAAACCGAATGCATCTATACGAAATTTTCCTCTGGAATCTTTGTTCCTATGCTTTTCCTGTAAAAATCCTTCAAACCGAATGAGGCACAGGTTACGCACTACCATCGGCCAGAGTTTCTTACAGCACCGTGGACATTACATCAAGGCAAGCATCATGTGATCAAAGATAGACACCTACGAGGACAAACATTGATGCATACATCCCCAAAGACAAAACAGGCAACGATCAAGGTAAAGAGAAGCGGCAGTCACAACACAACTTCAGCTCGCATAACAAGCACGGACGGAGCTTCATAGCCTTCCCTCTGCCCAACGATAAAAGTCGCAACAGGCCGGACGCCAATCTACGGGGCCGGCCAAAACACCACTGACTGACTGGCTCCTTGTGTCGGCTGCGACTGCTACACCAAGACAGAGATACAACCTTGACAGCTTACTGCGAACAGAACCACCCCCACCCTATGGATGCCATCGCCAACAACACTCGAACACAATAGTAACTTAATATACACACAAGCACTGAACTGGAGTTACTGGCGGGAAGGCCGGTGAGAAAATATTGCGTCGACTCCAGCTCAGCGACAAATCACGACTGTCCTGGCCTAGTTGCTTTTTAACAGCAGATGCGTAGGCTAGTTACTTGTAGAAACCTTGTGGATGCCTGACCTTCCCATCTCCAATTCTCAATCAGCCCTACAAGCTTAAAACTTTTCTAACCTGAAAGTAACACGATTAATTTGGTGAGTTCACCAAGAATATTTCATCACAATGCGACTTGAATATAACATTACTCTCCTGTGCTTGCAAGTTGCGGAAGCTTCTAACAGGATAACAAAGTCTTGCTACTGCTGAACTGTATTAAAGTACTCCCTCCGTCTTAAAAAGCTTGTCTTAGATTTGTCTAGATACGGATGTATCTAGACACGTTTTAGTAGTTTCATACTGTAGATCATAAGAGGGTGTTTGGATGAGGTAGAAGTACTTTTTAGGGAGTTTTGATATATGGTTCAAATTTAAGCTAAATAATGAAGCTCCTCAAAACAATACCCATCACTCAAATATCCCCTAAATCTTGAAAAACTTCTTGATCTCAAAACGAGCAGAATATCATATACTCAATCCAGGAAAATGATGAAAAATCGAAGTAACATTTCGAATATGTTTAATATTCCCATATTTCTCAATGATAGCAAAATTTCTAAAAATTAAAGCACCACTCAAATGCCAGGACATATAAACCAACTTAGCTGAATAACAAATCAATTAGTATATCAATTTTGTTACCATGTTCTGCCTAACTCACTTGGGCGGGACGGGGGTGGATATACAATCCAACCTCTCAGGTCCAGATCCTCATGGGCAATTCTTTTATCTTGTTTTGGTCTTAGTTTAGGTTAGTTTTCATAGGGTTTTTTTTGTTGACAAGTGGTAGATGCCACTGGTGTGGTACGAACTGCTTTGCGCCTTTGTGGCATTTTTCTTCTAATATAGAGCGACATGCATTTTGATGCACGTATGTTCAAGAGAAAGAAATAGAACGTGGCACTTATCCTACATGTTCCTTCATTTTGTTCTAGCAAGATAAGAAGGTTACAGTTTATGTTATTTCACAAATTACTACTAGAGAAAGAAAGAACACACTGTTATAAATTGGAGGGGCCAAAGCTTACTTACGTTTCAAAATATATTGTCAAGAGAAAGAAATAGAACGTGCCACTTATCCTACATGTTCCTTCATTTTGTTCTAGCAAGATAAGAAGGTTACAGTTTATGTTATTTCACAAATTACTACTAGAGAAAGAAAGAACACACTGTTATAAATTGGAGGGGCCAAAGCTTACTTACGTTTCAAAATATATTGTCTCCTCCGTGTCCGAGTGCTCCGTCGAGCAAAGCAGAAAGCAAAAATAAATACAACAAGACCCAGTTCAATGACTGCAGCCATTCTTAATCCTGCAAACAGGGCAATTGAAATCACATATAAAAAACATATTCTGTTCCAGAAACACCTACATCTAAAATGGCATTCTGAAGGAAAGTACCTCCTAGCTTCTGGATAAGATCTTCTATGTCAAGTGTACGTTTACTAGAAATTATGTCTGTACCATCTATATGTGCGACTGACAGCTCACTAACACCATTGTCTGCCTCAGCAGTATCATGACTCTTTCTACATGTGTTTGGACAACGGGTGCCACTTTCATACTCGTCACTTCCATCACAACAATCTAAGAACATAGAAACAGCATCAAAATTTCAACTATTAACAAAACAGAAACTAGTAAAGAAATAGCTTGGTTTTAAGAATGTGATAGCATACCGCAAATTTTATCATTCACAAATGAAGAGAACAAGATACGAGGATTATCTCCAATATTTGTACAGTAAAATTTTCCTTCTGGGCAAGCCGAAGTACCTGTGTAACATGACAAATGAGAATGGCAACATTACATTAGTGAGTATCTTGGGCATTGTTGTTAGCATCAAGTGGAAAACATTATGTTTCGTAGCAGAGTTTTCTAAAGTAAGAATTCGGAATTAGACGAAAACTGAGAATGAGGCCTGCCACCAATGCTATTAGGACAAAAAACATCCCACAATTGGCAAAAGACTTGATTTCTGTGGCTGACTGCGGTACTAGTCTAATGCATCATTAGGCATATAAATATGTCAGGTGCTGGAGTGGTGGCCTTGAACCATGAGGGTAGATGTGTTGCTGCATGCTGTGAACCTATTCAAGGCGTGATGGAGCCTGAACTTGCTGAGGCGCTAGCTCTACGAAGGGCTGTGTACTTGGCAAAGGATGAACACTTTTCGAATGCTTTATTTGCATCAGATTGCCAATCCCTGGTGAATAGAATTATTTCTGGCAATATTGATTGTTCCAGCATCGGTACGGTGATCAATGATATCAAGTTTGCTTCGAGGGGCTTTGTGTCTGCGGAGTTCAAGTATGTTCGTCGGCAAGTTAATGTAGCTGCTCATCTATTAGCTAAGTCTTGTAAGAATTTGTCTAGTCTAGTTATTTTTCATTCTGCTCCGGATTGTATCCGGGAGACTCTTGTATCTATGGTTATGTGATCAATAAAGCCGATGTTCTCTCAAAAAAAAAAAGATCTGCAGTAGTTAGGGCTGTCTTAATAGCTCATTCTGACCTAAATTGCCGCAGTACTGTCAAAGTTAAGCATTTCACTCTTGCACTTAGTTGGTGAATTGCAGAGTTTCAACTGGCGTAACTAAATCCGCAAGACAAAAGCTGACCTGCTTTAAACAATTAATACTCCAGTACCTAACCGCGACATTCCAATCAGACGTAATCACATCAGCAAAATCGACCAGATCTACACAGTTGGGGACTTTCGCAGTCAAGTTCGGGAAAATCCAGGGCAGATAGAGGAAAACCTGGCTCGTCGGTTCCATCGGTGCAATCGCAGTATCCGTCGTTGAGCCGGCTCCTGGGGAAGGAGCCCGAGCCGTCCCTGCAGGCGATCACCTGCGGCGCGAAGTACGCCTCGTCTGCAGAAACAATTTGGTCAGGACGAGAGGAGGAAATAGATGCGGAGGAGGGGCGCACAGGCATGTGGCTCGTTCACCCTGGGGAGAAACGCCGACTAGCGGTGGCACGGCGTCGGCGGCGCCGGCGAGGAGTAGGAGCAGGAGAGTGGCGGGAGCGGCGGAGGAGACCAGGCGACGACCTTGTTGTGGGAGCGTCATCTGCCGTTGGATGCGACCTTCGATTGGTACGGATCTCAAGGAGTCAGGGCAACTCCAACGCCGCATTTCGTCCGCTGGCGTCCGTTTTGGGCAGAACCGCAGAAACCATTACCCAACACGGCGACATATTTGCCAATTCTGTTAGTTTTATGTCCGTGTGGATGTAAATTCGCTTCAAATTTGGATCAGGTTTACGTTCACATGGACAGGTGACAGACGCACCACGCGTCTGCTTGGTGTCCGTCCCGGGCCCACGCGGCAGCTACCCAACTACCACGCGCTGGTCCTTTTTAAATGATACGTGTGCGGAGCGCCCCAATCCACACCCACTCCTCTCCCCCCTCTGTCCCTCCTCCGCCGCCTGACATTCAAACACCAGCCACCGTCACCGCCCACCGCCGGTGCAAAATGTCGTGGAAGTGGACGCCCGGGAAGCACGACCACGAGGCCGACTCTTCCTCGGGGCGGCGCTGCGCGGCAGCCTTCACCGTGGTGCCGCCGGGGGCTACTGCGGCCCCCGTGCGTGACCGCAGGTACGTGCCCGTTGCGACGTGCCAGCGCTACTGGGAGTAGGCCATCCGGATGCTCCAGCCGGACGTGCACGTGCCAAACGGCTGATATTTGAACCCGGAAAGGGTTCCAGTGCCGGTCTCCGGGCACGCGCGGGCGGCAAAGATCCACCGCCGTCGGGATCTACTTCCCGACGACCTCCGCCACGACCCTGCGTTCGTCGAGGACTCGCCCCACTGGGATACATGGTTCTACGACGAGCACTGACCAGAGTTGCAGTCGTGCTTTGTCGCTCGTGCGCGCGCGTGTGCTCCATCGCACGAGCCGCCCGTGGCGAAGGAGGAGGAGAACGAGGACGACGAGGCCCTCAAGCAGACCCTCGAGGCCTCCTCCACGCATCGGTAGTGGAGGCCCCCGCGCCCATGCTCGCCCCGTGCCACCGCTGGAGCCGTGGCCACTACACGCTAGTAGGGCAAACGTGGACGTGGACTTCCATGTTCCCGTGCACACCTGAGCCGGAGGAGGAGCGCCAGGAGGAGGAGCAGAATGCGCCAGCTATTTTACCATACGAAAAACAACAGTGAAACCATGAGTAGAGAGAAAAATACCTATCAGTGAATTAACGACTAACATAGATATAATGAACAAAAACGACGCCTGAATTAATGACCAACATAGATATGATAGAGAAAAACGGCGCGCATGCATCCAGTAATCCACTGTTTTTTTTTTTCTGAACTGAAGTAATCCGCTATTCCTGACATGTATGAGGATACCCGTGTGACATGTAGGACGGGGAGGGATTTTAGGTCGCTTAATTAATTTGACAGTCAAACTAGGGTGACATGTTTTTTCTTTTTGTCAAAAACTGTGTCTGCGTCGTTTGGAAACCACCTGAAGCGGTATTGAGGACCGAACTAATACGGTTTGATAAGTCGAGGGAGTAAGGTTTGTTCGGTTTAAAGTTGAAGAACCATTTATATACTTTCGAAATAGTTTAGGACGAAAAATATAACCTCCACCTTAAAAAATGTCAGCCAGGTACACACACCCTCAGAGCAACTCCAACGCGCCGACCCATTTCGTCCGCGCGTGTCCGTTTGGGTCAAACCGGACACAAAAGTCAGCCCAACGCGCCGACCAAAACGGACATGCGTCCGCTTTTCGTCTGCCTGCCGACCCATTCCCGGTCCAAATTTGGGCCTCATTTGCGTCGGCGCGGACACGAAACGGACGTGCGCGACGCTCGCATACTCCTTCCCCTGGCCCGCTTGTCTGTGCCACACGGTCCATCCCCTTCCTCCCATCGACAGCAACCCCCTGCCGGCCCACCCCGTCGCCACCGCCGACCAGTTTCGGTGCCCTCGCCAGCGGCCAGCGCCCACATAGCTCCCCCGCAGCACGACACCTTCCCACATCGCCGCCACCACCGACTCGCCGCCGGGCCACCGCAGCTTCCCACCCCAGAGGCCTGCATGAGCACCACCTCGGCCCCAACCGCGACCCCGGCCAGCTCCTTCGACAACGCCGGCACGCTCGTCGCCACGCTCGCCGGACGCCGCCAGGCCAGCTACCTGCTCCAGGGGAGGCTCGCGGCTCTTCGCAGGCCTGCCTCTTCGACGACGCCCGCAAGCCGTTCGACGGTTTGCCTGCAAGGTACAAATGGACCCGGCCGACGAGTTTTGCTTTCACAATTTCCTTTGCGACTCGGATGATTCCTCATCCGACGATGAGGAGATGGTGGCTGTTGTGTTGGTCGTCCATGACCACCTTAGTAGGCAGCGGCCGTTGTTTCGGGGCTCGATCCCGGGGCACACTCCGGCATTGAATCGCAACCGAGAGAGCGGACATTTTCTTCTTTGGAAGGACTACTTCGAGACACCGAACCCGCTCTTCAAACATCCCCAATTCCGGCGTCGTTTTCGTATGGCTAGGCATGTTTTCAACCGTATTCGGGAGGGGGTGGTCGGGTACGATAAGTATTTCGAGTGCAAGGAGGACGTGTAGGAGATATGCCCTAGAGGCAATAATAACAGTTATTTTGTATCTCCGAGTTTGTAATGAATGTTTATGTTCCATGCTATAACTGCAATGATTCTCGAGTCTACAATAACCACGAGGCTCGGAGGGAAACTCATGTGCACGTGTGGTATAATAAACGGTAAAATGTATTCCTAGTCTTGCCTCTAAGACTGGCTCAAGTATTGCATGATGATCCTGTTTTCCTGATCATGGGCATGTCTATGCCGGCAATTTTGAGGGCACAATGTTAGTAGAACACTTGTGTTGAATCGACCCGAATTGATGTTATGCTATGAGATTCATTCGTCACAAGTTAATGGTTAATAACACAAAGATAGTTAATGTTTGCATAATTCCTTAGACCATGAGAGTATCGAGTTCCTTCGTACTTGCTTCGTGAACTTTGGGGTTTGTTAAACGTCATCCGTAAATGGGTGGCTATTACGGCGGCTTACGGGTTCACGGAAAAGTATGACAAGAAACGAGATAGCTCAAGATTGAGATTTGCTCCTCCGACGATGGAGAGATATTCTCGGGCCCTCTCGGTGTTACGGTATCCATCATCGTCTGGCCAGACACATTGTGATTTGATCACTGGGATGCCGGAACACGGAAACGAGTAAAGAGAACAAAACCGGTAACGAGGTAACTTGCATAGTGGACAAGTTGTTGATCCACGGGGATGCAATAAATCTCACCTCGGGTATTTGTAATATATCGTGAAGCAACAGGAATAGCACACGGCAACTGGAGGTTCACTCGAATATTCATTCGTGTGGGTATAGGGGTCAATATGGGTGTCCACGGCTCCGATGTTGATCATTGATCGGAAAGTGTTCCGGGTCATGTCTATACTTCACCGAACCTATAGGGTCACACGCTTAAGGGTCATCTATCTGCTGAATACTAGACGGGGAGTCTGAGAGAAAATCACCGAAAAAGTTTCGGACGAAACGGAAACGTTCCGGAGAGAACACCGGAATAGTTCCGGTGAAACTGAAAAGTTGTTTCAGGGTATTCCATTAAGTCAAATTGGTTCCGGCACACGCCTGGAAATTCTTGGAGGATGCCAGAAGTGTTCTGGAAAGTTCTGGAAATTTTCCGGGATAAAAACCGGAAATGTTCCGGAGCAGCCGGAACCGCTTTGGTTGCTTTTCGCTGAAGAAACATTGTTCCGAAATTGTTTCGGAATGCGTTCAAAATTGTTTTGGTGGGTACTGGAATTATTCTAGGCACACAGAAATAATTTGGGATTTAACGGACGCAGAAAAATGTCTTCGTGAATAGTGAAAGTGCTTTATGGATATTTTTTGGAAAACACCTTTTGGGATATTTTCCAAAAGCCTTCTAGAAGGACTTGGGAGCCAAGGAAGCCCCCTCATGGGGGGGGCCCCAAGTGTGGCCGGCCAAGGGAGGTGGAGCTCCTTGGAGCTCCACATGGCACCCCTTTTATCTTTATTCTTTTATGAAAAGGCATAAAGTGAGGGTACTTTGGTATTTTTTGTATGACAATTGTACCCCTTGGCTATCCTATAAATAGAGGTGAGTGGGCTGCCCCAAAACTCATCCTTGCTCTCATACACATGCCATTTGACTTGTCTGGCTTCTCTCTCCCTCCCAGCAAAATAGTTTCGTAGAGCCGAAAGGCTGTCTGGGTTCTGGCAGGAACTAGTTCTGGACGGTGAAGCCCTGCCGGATAGCTGACACCGTATGTGTGCAACCCCGTAGAGAGATTGTAGTTTTGATCTTTTGCCCGAGGGGCTATTCGAGTGTCCTCCCGAAGGGCTGTCCGAGTTTCGGTTCGAGTTTCGAGTGTCCTCCCGAAGGGCTGTCCACGACATCGTCCGAGGGACTGTCCGACAGCCTCCCGAAGGGCTGTCCGGCGAGGGAGTACATCCTTGCGGTTGGGAGGTTGTAAATCCTAGCTGCAGGGATCTGCACCGACGATCTACACCGACTCTTCTTCCGCTGCGCTTCGAGTTGGTACGGATCAGATCAAACCTTGTATGCAGTCTCCATAGTGATCCTGGGCGTGCTCGTTGTACCGAAATTTTTTGTTTTCTGTCACGTTCCCCTACAAGACGCCCTTGGGAATATTGGCTTCTCCTCTTATCAGAAATGCACTGCAGCTATCTGGATGCTTGCATACGGAGTTCCCGGTGATCTCATTGATGAGTACGTCCGTATGAGCGAGTCTACGTGCCTGGACTCCATGTACAGGTTCTGCAAGGCTGTGATTGCAGTGTTTGGCCCTGAGTACTTGAGAGAGCCAAATGAAGAAGATACAGCCTGTTTGTTGGCGATGTGTGATGCCCCCGACTCGACCGTGCACTAATCATACACGCTAATGCACACGATCAAGCCTAAGGACTCACTTGAAGATATCACAACGCAACTCTAAACACAAAATAAAATAAAACAAGCTTTATATTACAAGCCAGGGCCTCGAGGGCTCGAATACATAAGCTCGAGAACAAGCATTAGCGGAAGCAACAATAATATCTGAGTACAGACATAAAGTTAAACAAGGATGCCTTAAGAAGGCGAAAACAAACAACGGCTCTGATCGAAAGAGGCAAGGCCTCCTGCCTGGGAGCCTCCTAAACTACTCCTGGTCGTAGGTCTCCACGTAGAAGTAAGCTTCACCGGGGTAGTAGTAGTCGTCGACGGGGGCAGCTGGCTCCGGGGGTCCGTCATCTGATCGCAGCAATCGGGTATGGGAAAAAAGAGGTAGCAAAGCAACCGTGAGTACTCATCCAAAATACTCGCAAGACTTACATCAGATCTATGCTAAGTATGCATCGGTATCAAATGAAGGGCTGTATCTGTGGACTTTACTGCAGAATTGCCAGAACAGAGGGGAAGGCCTAGCCTATCGAAGACTAGCATCTTGCAGCGTCTTGCAGCATTAGAAGAGTGCAGATTAGTAGTATATAATAAAGCAACAAGCATGTAGTAGCAAAGCCTAGAGATCCTTCCTCGACTCCCTGCGAGAAAGCGATCCCGTAGCTTACAATTAAATTAACATGTATCCAGTTCAAGTTGTAGCAGATCGGGATACAACACTGAGCGTCCTGTTACCGTGGACACGGCTATTCGAATAGATAACTTCCCTGCAGGGGTGCACTACTGTTACCCAACACGCTCGATTAACTCTGGCCGGACACATTTTTCTGGGTCATGCCCGGCCTCGGCTGATCGACACGACATAGTCCTACCTAGGCTCCGCAGAGAGGTCCCCGGCGGTCTACATCCTAAGTGCTCAGAGGTCTTGGGCCCATCGCCCTTTGCACTCTGGGTCATTGTGTCGCGGATCAGAGTCCAAGCACCACCTCAGTCCTGGATGGCACTTGTCCCAACGGGCTCACAATGCTGAACTGGACATCTGACAGAACTTTCGGCTGATACATACGGCGATGAGGGCCCCATTAAACCATTATCCCACGTGGTGGTAGTGCGTATAGGCCAGTGGCCAACTTAGATCAAATACCCAAATCCGTTAGCGAATTATTAGGAGCTCGCGGTGACGATCAGTACTCCTGTCGCCCCGTCTCGAGGAAGTGCAACAAGGGTCAGGCCCATCCCTCTCTAGGGCGGTCTCCGTTTGCCCGGCCGCGCCTCGTAATTATCTCGCGGGTACCCTACAGGTCAACCCGACTCTCAAGAGACTGTCGGGAACTCAGGTCCACCTCTACCAGGGTGGTACCGCCTGTCCCTTCAGTCCCGCAGTAACAGTTAAAAGGGACAACAGTTAAAGGTAACAGTGTGTGTGACGCCCCCGACTTAATCGTGCACCAATCATACACGCAAATGCACATGATCAAGCCTAAGGACTCACTTGAAGATATCACAACACAACTCTAAACACAAATAAAAGTCATACAAGCTTTATATTACAAGCCAGGGCCTCGAGGGCTCGAATACATAAGCTCGATGTCATACAAGCATCAGCGGAAGCATTAGATATCTGAGTACAGACATAAAGTTAAACAGATAGGCCTTTAAGAAGGCGGGGCAAAATAAAAACACTGGATCGAAAGGCGCAGGCCTCCTGCCTGGGTGCCTCCTATCTACTCATGGTCGTCTGCGGGCTCCTCGTAGTAGTACTCTCCAGCGGGGTAGTAGTAGTAGCCGTCAACTGGGGCAGCTGGCTCCTGGGCTCCGTGTGACGCCCCTGCTCGACCGTGCACTAATCATACACGCAAACGTGCACGCTCGAGATCAGAGACTCACGGGAAGATATCACACACAACTCTAAACTCAAATTTAAACATAAACCTTCATATTACAAACCAGGGGTCACGAGGACCCGAATACATAAGTCATACACACCAATAATATCTGAGTACAGACATAGTTAGCCAAGTTTGCCTTAAGAAGGCTAGCACAAACAACGACACTGATCGAAAAGGCGAAGGCCTACTGCCTAGGGCTTCCGAACTACTCCTGGTCGGCTGGCTCAACCCAGTAGTACGTGCCTTCGGGGCTCTCCTGGTAGTAGTCTCCTGCGGTGGCGTCTGGCTCCGGGACTCCGATGTCTGATTGCAGCAAACGGGTATGGGGAAAAGAAGTAGCAAAGCAACCGTGAGTACTCATCCAAAGTACTCGCAAGACTGACATCAGAACTATACTAAATATGCATCGGTATCAAAGGAATGGGGCTATATCTTTGGACTGAACTACAGAATGCCAGAATAGAGGGGGAGAAGCCTAGCCTATCGAAGACTAGCATCTTGAAGCAATCTTGCAGCATCAGAAGAGAGTAGAACACAGTAACATATAATGGTGGTTATGTAATAGCAACGCCCTGAGATCCTTTCTCGACTCCCTGCGAGAAAGCGATCCCTAGAGTAGTAGTAACAGTTTAATAGTGAATCAGCATCAGTTTGTAGTTGTAGTGCATCAGGATACAACTCCGAGCGTCCTGTTACCGTGGACACGGCTATTCGAATAGATAACTTCCCTGCAGGGGTGCACTACTGTTACCCAACACGCTCGATCACATCTGGCCGGACACACTTGCTGGGTAATGCCCGGCATCGGGTGATCGACACGACGCAGTCCTACCTAGGCTCAGCAGAGAGGTCAACACGTCGGTCTAAATCCTAAGTGCGAAGGGGTCTTGGGCCATCGCCCTTTGCACTCCTGCACGTTGCGATATTGGCCGGGGCCCAAGCCCGACACTGTATACACAGTGACGTAACCAGCCCACCCCAGCAATCAGCCCACATCTCTGAGTTGTGACGTCTGAAGAGCTTTCGGCTAATACATACGACATAGAGGGTCCCATAACAATTATCCCACGTGGTGGTAGTGCGTATAGGGCCAACGACCCACTCAGATCAAATACCCAAATCCATTAGGCGTATTTAGTAGCTCGCAGAGACGAACAGGATTCCTGTCTCTCCGACTTGGTAACACAGGGCTCGCGGGTGCTCTTGGAGCCGAACCGTCTTTATCAAATAACAGTAGTAAAGTCAAAGTACCCGTGTGTCCAAAGTATCGAGAAGGAATCCGAGGAATCACCCTTGATGGATTCCCACTCGAAGTATCGGTCAAGGTGAACCCGGAGGAATCACCCTCGATGGATTCACACAAGAGGAGTTGCACGATGGAAGCTTTATCGGAGGTGATGAAAGAGGAATCACCCTCGATAACCCACTACCGGATAGCTATTCTACAGAGGCATCATCGGAAGTGAGATAAGAGGTATCACCCTCGGTACTCGGTGGTAGCTCTGCAGAGTCGAACAACTTAGGGGGAATGTGCGGTGATGTGTTGGTCTCGGACCGTCGATCATACTGATCGAGTCTCTGGTGAACAAGCGTGGCAACAAGGACAAGGTATGGGGCCATTGATGTATCACTAACCAGCCTATACTAAGCATATAGGATAACAGGTAAGGTATCAACAACAAGTTACAAAACCAGGTATGCATCAGAATAGGAACTACCGGAACAGTAGCAGGGGCAATTCTAATGCAAGAATAAGAGGGAAAGAATAGGCGATATCTGGATGATCAAGGGGGTTTGCTTGCCTGGAAGCTCTACTGAGAGGGGCTGGTCGTCTGAAGGCTGCTCGTCTGGAGCGTAGTCGTACTCAGCTGCGTCGGCGGCGGTCTCGACGTCTATCGGGAGAGAAGGAGGGGGAAGAAACAATAAATTCTCGGCAACAATGCAACAGCGATGCATGACATGCCTAAATGATATGCAGATGTGATATATTGCCTATCTAATTGTTTTAGATAATTTAGGAATTTATCTGGAATTATTTTATTAAAGTCATGCACTATTCATTTATCGAATACGGGCAAAAAGTTTCATGTTCTTCTAGATAGGAGTGATGGTCAAGCATTTTGACCACATATTCGGATTCTTCATATTTTTCTGATCATTTTTCATATATAAATTATTTTCATCCGAGTTACGGTTTATTTTATATGATTTTTCAAAGTTTTAATCATTTTCTGGAATTTCTGAAATTATTTAATTTGAATTATCCAGAACAGTAGCCAATGACGTGATCATGATGTCAGCATGGCGTCTGCAGTCAACTGAGTCGGTGGACTGGTCAATCTGACCAGTGGGTCCCACTTGTCATACACAGTGGCTTAATTAGAGTTTAATCTAATCTAAACAGAGTCTAATTAGCAGGTGGACCCCACTGTCAGCGACTAACCTAATTACCAGATTAACTTATAAGTTTGAATTAATTTAATTACATGCGGGGCCCACATATCAGTGGCTGGGCCAGCCCAGTCAGCGGGTTGACCCAGTCAACGGGTCAACTGGGCCCACCCGTCAGCGTCACAGGGGGCCGCCACGTCGGCGCCAGGTCAGCGTCGCCGGAGCTTTGCCGCCGGCGACCATTCCAGCGGCGGCGCGGCTCGGGAGGTGGTCGGGATTCGCATTCCGGCCACCAAATCGCGCGCGGAGGGGCGGGATCGAACGAGCGCGGAGCGGCGCATCTCGTGGTGGTACTGGCCCGGCCGGAGACGGGCTAAAACGACGACGGCGAGCTCGAATGCGGCGGCCGGAGTTCGGGCATCGGCGGAACACGGCGAAACGCGGCGCTAGCGAGCAACTAAACAGCTAGGCGGGCTCTACGTGCGTGCGCGAAGTCGATGGACTTGCGCGCGTGACCAAATGGTCACCGGACGGCTGCCGGCGACGAGCTCGGGCGGTGAGGAGTTCGGCCATGACAGGGGAGCTCACAAGAGCACGCGTTCGACGGCGAGAGGAGAGTGGAAGGAGTGGATGCTCACCGGGGAGGCACACGGGGGCCCGGCGGAGGCTTAGGAGCAGCAGGGCGGCGGCATTTGACGGGAAAACGCCGGCGACCGAAGACGGGGAGGAGCTCGATCCCGAAGCTGTGGTGCCGCAGAGCTCGTTCCCGTGGTCGAAGGGGAAGTAGAGAAGGAAGGCGGAGCTTCTGGCGAGGTCTCAGCCGGCGAGGACGATGGTAGCCACGACAGCGAGCTCGGCCATGGCGACGGAGGCGCAAGCGCGTTCTGACTCGAGGAGAGGTACGAGGGAGAGGGGGCGAACGGGCTAGGGTTCCACGAGGGGGTCCGCGGAGAGGCTCTTATCCATCCCGCGGCGGCAGCGGCGCCGGCGGATGGGCGACAGCTGCCCATCGGCGCTCGGGCGCGCGCGCGCGCGCCGACACGCAGGAGAGAGGGAGAGAGGTAGGAGACGAGTGGGAAAGGTGGGCTGGGCCGCACTGTTTGAACTTAGGACCAGCCACACAGTAGCATTCGGCCTTTTCTCTTTTTATTTTTTTGTTTATTTATGTCTTTACTGTTTTGTAAAATGTTTGGCTACAATTTGGCTTTTGTAAAATAGGTGACTTAGCTCAACAATTACAGTGCAATATTAACTACTACCAGAAATTGGTTTGGAGACAATATGATTTCATTTGCAATTTCATTAAACAAAATGGTATTAAATATTGCTATTTGATACTGTTTTGATGATGTTAGAGTCATCTAGGTAATTTAGGTGATGTTGTTTTTCTTAACATAATTAGTTATGGATTATTTGCTATTTAATGAACATTTTTGTTTCCAAATTGGATCAACTTTTATTTTCACTTTAAATTTGAATTTCAATTTGAATTGGAATTTGAAATTAGATATGATGCAAATGATGATCAAGCACTGTTAAGCATGGTGACTTGGCATCATCAAAAGGTGATCACTGTAGCTTAATTACATGGGGTGTTACAACTCTCCTCCTCTAAAAGAAATTCTCGTCCCGAGAATTAAGAGGCGGGCTGAAAGAGAGCGGGATACTCTTCACGAAGACGATCTTCGCGTTCCCAAGTGGCCTCATCTTCAGAATGATTTGACCACTGAACTTTAAGGAACTTGATTGCCTTCTGACGGGTTCGATGTTCAGCTTGATCAAGAATGCGGATTGGATACTCTTGATAAGAAAGATCCTCTTGCAATTCAAGCATTTCATGATCCACTGCTCGGATAGGATCCTTGAAGCAGCGACGGAGTTGCGACACGTGGAAGACATCATGAACTTGAGAAAGGTTCGGCGGCAATTCCAGTTGATATGCCACTTCTCCACGTCTTGCGAGAATGCGAAAGGGGCCAATGTAGCGAGGAGCTAACTTGCCCTTGATCCCAAATCGATGAGTGCCCTTCATCGGAGTGACGTGGAGGTAAGCTTGTTCGCCAGGTTGATAGACCATTACCTGATGTTTTCGGTCATAATTGCTCTTCTGACAAGACTGAGCAGCTTTCAAATGTTCACGGACAATGCGGACTTGTTCTTCAGCTTGTTGGATAATGTCTGGACCGAAGAGTGGCCGTTCCCCAGTTTTTGACCAATTCAGAGGGGTTCGGCACTTATGTCCATAGAGAACTTCAAATGGTGCCATCTTCAAACTAGCCTGATAGCTATTGTTGTATGAAAATTCAGCATATGGGAGAGATTCCTCCCATTTCTTACCGAATGAGATGACACAAGCTCGAAGCATATCCTCAAGCACTTCATTGACTCGTTCAACTTGTCCCTGGGACTGGGGGTGGAAAGCGGTGCTGAAGGACAGATGAGTTCCCATAGCTTCTTGGAAACTGTTCCAAAATCTTGAGGTAAAGAGGCTGCCACGGTCTGAATTGATCTCCAACGGAACACCGTGGAGTGACACAATTCTGGAAACATATAAGTCTGCTAATTGACTAGCAGTGATCGTCTCCTTGACTGGCAGAAAGTGAGCAACCTTGGAGAATCGGTCAATGACGACAAAAATAGCATCATGACCCTTCTGCGATCTCGGAAAACCAGTAATGAAATCCATTTCGACTTTGTCCCATTTCCATTCAGGAATATCAAGGGGTTGCAGAGTTCCAGCAGGCCTTTGATGTTCTGCTTTTATGCGACGGCAAATGTCATACTCAGTGACATAACGAGCAATGTCTCGCTTCATATCAGGCCACCAGTATCTCTGTCGAATGTCTTGGTACATCTTGGTACTACTAGGGTGAATTGAAAGAGGTGTATCATGAGCTTCTTTCATGACGCGCGGGGTCAGATCCAAATTGTCCTTCCTAGGAACCACTAAGCGATTTTTGAAGAACAAGGTGCCATCAGCATCAATAGTGAAGAATGAGGGCCTTCCCCTCTTGAGATCGCGCTTAACTTTCTCGACCTCAGAGTCAGCTTTCTGTATATGCTTGATGAGGTCCTCGAGATCTGGTTCAACCACCGGGGTATTGAGATGACCCTGTGGGACAATGTGAAGGTTCAACTTGCGAAGTTCTTCGTAAAGAAGGGGTTGTGCTTGCTGAACCATGAGGTTGTTGCAATAAGACTTGCGACTCAAGGCATCGGCCATTACATTAGCCTTGCCTGGGGTATAAGAAATATCCATGTCGTAGTCAGCTATTGTCTCGAGCCATCTTTGTTGACGGAGGTTCAAATCTGGTTGAGTATACAGATACTTCAGGCTTTGGTGATCCGTGTATATCTCGCAACGATTACCAAGAAGGTAATGTCGCCACAGCTTCAGAGCATAAATAACTGCTGCTAACTCGAGATCATGTGTTGGATACTTATCTTCGTGAGGACGCAACTGACGAGAGCCATAAGCAATCACTTTGCGCTCTTGCATTAGGACACAGCCTAATCCTTGACGGGATGCGTCGCAATATATCACAAAGTCCTTGCGCGTATTTGGGGGTGCTAGTACTGGGGTAGATGTCAACTTATCTTTAAGTGTCTGAAAACTTTCTTGGCACTTTTCCATCCACTCAAACTTCTTGCCTTTGTGAAGCAAATCAGTCAGTGGCTTAGCAATTTTGGAGAAGTTCTCGACGAAACGACGGCAATAACTAGCGAGACCGAGAAAACTTCTGACTTGCTTAACAGTTTGTGGAGGAGTCCAGTCAAGAATAGCCTGAACTCGTTCTGGGTTAACAACAATGCCATCTTTGGAAATCACATGACCAAGATAAGTCACCTCAGATAACCAGAATTCACACTTAGAGTATTTGGCATATAGCTGGTGTTCTCGAAGTTTCTCCAATACAAGCCGAAGATGTTCGGCGTGCTCTTCTTCATTCTTGGAAAATATAAGGATATCATCCAAATAAACCACGACGAATTTGTCGAGGTAGTCCATGAAGATATAGTTCATCAATCGAGAGAAGGTTGCTGGAGCATTAGTTAATCCGAAGGACATAACGGTGTACTCGTATGATCCATAGCGAGTAACGAAAGCGGTCTTCAGAATATCCTCCTTACGAACTCGGATCTGATGATAACCCAACCTTAAGTCGAGTTTAGAGAACACAGAGGATCCAGCAAGTTGGTCATAAAGATCGTTGATCTGGGGAAGTGGATATTTGTTCTGGATTGTTGCTTGGTTAATAGGCCGATAGTCCTGGACCAATCGGTTTGTTCCATCCTTCTTCTTAACAAAGAGAGAAGGTGCTCCCCAAGCAGAAGAACTGGGGCGGATGAAACCCTTTTTAAGTGACTTGTCGATTTCCTCCTTAAGTTCAAGGAGTTCATGCGGCGGCATCTTGTATGGGCGCTTGGCAATAGAAGTGGTGCCTGGTTTCAAGTCGATGACGAATTCGATAGCTCTAACCGGGGGTATTCCTGGAAGTTCTTCCGGAAAGACGTCCGGAAAATCGCGAACGACTCGAACTTTCTCAATTCCCTCAAGAGGTGAGGCGTTCAAAGCATTCAGAGCATATATCTGAGCTTCGGCATTTCGGGTAATTCGGGCGGTGTAGTTCACTGTCTCGTCGGAGGGGTGAAGAAGTTGGACGACTTTGGTGGCACAATTGATCGAAGCAATGTGAGCTTTCAACCAATCCATTCCCAGAATGAGGTCTATGGTGGAAGACTTTAGAACGATGGGAGAGACAAGGAACTCTAATCCTTCAATCTCAACGGTGACGTTAGGTGCGATCATGTCAGCATGACAATGGCCCCCGGGAGTTTTAACGACTAATGGAGTATGCATCTTTTCATATTGGATGCCATGCATGGATGCAAATGATCCAGAGACGAATGAATGTGATGCTCCTGAATCAAATAAAACAGAAGCGGGTACTGAGTTAACGAGAAGGGTACCCATCACAGTTTCAGGTTGATCCTGAACTTCTTCAATATCGACGTGGTAAGCCTGTCCACGACCATAAATAGCAGACCCAGTATTATAGTTGCGGGTCTGGTTGTTGCCACGGCCATTGCCACAGCTAGTAGAAGGAAGTGCCAACTGATTCTGATTCTGGCGGCAGTCCTTGGCAAGGTGACCTGGGCGGCGACACTTGAAACACAGACCATCTTCAGTACGAATAGGAGCAGCACGTGGTGGAGCAGCTTGAGCTCTTGGCTGCCTCGGTGGTGGAGGAGGCAGACGGGGCGCATCATAAGAAGGCCTTAGCGCAGGAGCAGCTGGACGATACACGCTGTTGGGAATCCAGATTTTACGCCTTTGTCCTGAGCTCGAAGATGAGCCAACATCACGATTGCGCTTGATTGATTCCCTATGTTCCATCTGAGCGGTCTCAACCTGGACAGCCTTGTTCACCAGAGTGGCGAAGTCGGCGAAGTCATGAACAGCGAGTGCAAGCTTGAGGTCTGGGTGGAGTCCGTCGCGGAATTTCTCTTGTTTGCGAGCATCTGTGGCAACGTCTTCTTCAGCATAGCGGGACAGGTTAAGAAATTCCCACTGATAAGCTTTGACAGTCTTACTGCCCTGAGTGAGGTTGCGAAACTCTCTTTTCTTCCGGTCCATGATTCCCTGAGGAATGTAACGGGCATGGAAAGCAGCCTGAAACTCGATCTAGGTAACAACTGTCCCAGCAGGTAGTGAACTCCTGTGGGTGTGCCACCATTGAGCAGCGGCACCCTTCAAGAAGTAGGACGCGAAAGTGACAAGATTGGCGGGGGCGACATTGGTAGACTCCATCTCGTAGGTGATGTCGCGAAGCCAGTCATCAGCATCCAGTGGCTGCTCAGAGTTGCGAAAAATAGTAGGGTTGAGACGCACAAACTCCTGCAGAGTTATTGGAGCAGGTTCCGGATTCTGAGCATTTTGGTTCTGGTGCGGAAACTGAGCCATGATTCCAACCATGAACTGGTGGTTCAGCTCGAATTGTTGCATCATAGCTGCCATATAGTCTGGTGGTGGTGGCTGCTCGGGAGCACGGCCACGACCACGACCACCTGGTCTAACCATCCTGCTAAAGATTTAACAGGGGGTAGTTTAGTAAAAACAACTGCAAGTGTCTTAGAGACAAACATGATGTAACACGACAATGAATAAGTAGTGCAATAGATACATAACAGTAGTCAATTAAGACATACAGATCCATACACGGAGTCGGGTACACGCGGACAACATAAGTTCGGAAAATTAAACAGCTAGACATACTAGGCGGCGCGCAGGCATGCGGTGAGGAATACAACGAGACATAGCAAAGGCTACATCAACGTCGGGGAAAACCACTGAAACCTGGTAACTGCAGGTGCGGACGATGAGTGTCCATGGCAGGAAGGTCCTGCGCTCCGTGAGCACTCTGATGCAGAACCCGATCTCGAACTGGAAGAAAAGGTCCACGTGCGGGTGTGTGACCTCCAACAGCAGGCCAATCAATACCTGCCGGCATCTAAGTCCTGCGCGGGTAAATGATGTACTCTGGATGTATCCCTGCACGAACAGCTGGCAGCAACTATGTCATAGCATCGTAGAGACGTGCTCGAGTGGCAAACAACTCGACGGCAAGAGCTCGGGCAGTGCGATCCAGAGCCTGAGTGCACTGAATCAAAACCTGCGGGTCATATCGACGTCGCTCGTAAGGGGCACAGACAGCTGTGTAGTATCCGGTATCATCACCAGCAGGGGCATACGGGATGTATCGGAACTCGGAGTCATCCAAGCGACTATGCTCGCCATGAAGACGTGCGACAGCAGAATGGGCAGCGTCATGGACTGCCATATCAATCGTCACGCCGATACCGTGAAAAGTGTGCAACTCAGTGACGGAGTCGTTCCGCTGATCAAAGATACGAACATTGGCATGATACTGCTCCTGGTTGAACTCACAGAAATCCTCGTAAACCATGTACTCAGGGTACCAGCGGTAGCCCAATCTGGTCAGGAGGGCGATCAGGACAGCTGGAAAACCAGGGGCATCACGAGCCCAAGTCCAAAGTACAAGCTGCGTCGCAGGGCGCGGCGGAAACAAGCGATCCATCTGAAAAAGAGGAAATTCAAGATTGTCAAATAACAGTGAGTGAATTCTTGCATCGTGCATTCAAGGAAGTAATTTGCAGATAATCAAAGCTCCGGGTGGACGTGATCACGAGAACCTAGAGTCGGAGTTAGTAAAAATTTAACCTGAATAGAAGAGAGAGTAGAATCCCACAGTAAGGAAGAGGAATAAAAGATCCTAATACCACCCATTGGCGACGTGGGCCCGTAAGCCACACAACCCTGTTAGTAAAATATAGTTTTCAAAGTCTAGACTCAACTTCGACCAAGGAATCGGAAGGGGGCTTCCTACAGGCAGTCGGCTCTGATACCAACTTGTGACGCCCCTGCTCGACCGTGCACTATTCATACACGCAAACGTGCACGCTCGAGATCAGAGACTCACGGGAAGATATCACACACAACTCTAAACTCAAATTTAAACATAAATCATCATATTACGAACCAGGGGTCACGAGGACCCGAATACATAAGTCATACACACCAATAATATCTGAGTACAGACATAGTTAGCCAAGTTTGCCTTAAGAAGGCTAGCACAAACAGCGACACTGATCGAAAAGGCAAAGGCCTCCTGCCTAGGGCCTCCTAACTACTCCTGGTCGGCTGGCTCAACCCAGTAGTACGTGCCTCCGGGGCTCTCCTGGTAGTAGTCTCCTGCGGTGGCGTCTGGCTCCGGGACTCCGATGTCTGATTGCAGCAAACAGGTATGGGGAAAAGAAGTAGCAAAGCAACCGTGAGTACTCATCCAAAGTACTCGCAAGACTGACATCAGAACTATACTAAATATGCATCGGTATCAAGGGAATGGGGCTATATCTTTGGACTGAACTGCAGAATGCCAGAATAGAGGGGGAGAAGCCTAGCCTATCAAAGACTAGCATCTTGAAGCAATCTTGCAGCATCAGAAGAGAGTAGAACATAGTAACATATAATGGTGGTTATGTAATAGCAACACCCTGAGATCCTTTCTCGACTCCCTGCGAGAAAGCGATCCCTAGAGCAGTAGTAACAGTTTAATAGTGAATCAGCATCAGTTTGTAGTTGTAGTGGATCAGGATACAACTCTGAGCGTCCTGTTACCGTGGACACGGCTATTCGAATAGATAACTTCCCTGCAGGGGTGCACTACTGTTACCCAACATGCTCGATCACATCTGGCTGGACACACTTGCTGGGTAATGCCCGGCCTCGGGTGATCGACACGACGCAGTCCTACCTAGGCTCAGCAGAGAGGTCAACACGCCGGTCTAAATCCTAAGTGCGAAGGGGTCTTGGGCCATCGCCCTTTGCACTCCTGCACGTTGCGAGACTAGCCGGGGCCCAAGCGCGACACTGTATACACAGTGACGTAACCAGCCCACCCCAGCAATCAGCCTGCATCTCTGAGCTGTGACGTCTTAAGAGCTTCCGGCTGATACATACGACGTAGAGGGTCCCATAACCATTATCCCACGTGGTGGTAATGCGTATAGGGCCAACGACCCACTCAGATCAAATACCCAAATCCATTAGGCGTATTTAGTAGCTCGCAGAGATGAACAGGATTCCTGTCGCTCCGACTTGGTAACACACGGCTCGCGGATGCTCTTGGAGCCGAACCGTCTTTATCAAATGACAGTAGTAAAGTCAAAGTACCCGTGTGTCCAAAGTATCGAGAAGGAATCCGAGGAATCACCCTTGATGGATTCCCACTCGAAGTATCGGTCAAGGTGAACCCGGAGGAATCACCCTCGATGGATTCACACAAGAGGAGTTGCACGATGGAAGCTTTATCGGAGGTGATGAAAGAGGAATCACCCTCGATAACCCACTACCGGATAGCTATTCTACAGAGGCATCATCGGAAGTGAGATAAGAGGTATCACCCTCGGTACTCGGTGGTAGCTCTGCAGAGTCGAACAACTTAGGGGGAATGTGCAGTGATGTGTTGGTCTCGGACCGTCGATCATACTGATCGAGTCTCTGGTGAACAAGCGTGGCAACAAGGACAGGGTATGGGGCCATTGATGTATCACTAACCAACCTATACTAAGCATATAGGATAACAGGTAAGGTATCAACAACAAGTTACAAAACCAGGCTATGCATCAGAATAGGAACTATCGGAACAGTAGCAGGGGCAATTCTAATGCAAGAATAAGAGGGAAAGAATAGGCGATATCTGGATGATCAAGGGGGGTTTGCTTGCCTGGAAGCTCTGCTGAGAGGGGCTGGTCGTCTGAAGGCTGCTCGTCTGGAGCGTAGTCGTACTCAGCTGCGGCGGCGGCGGTCTCGGCGTCTATCGGGAGAGAAGGAGGGGGAAGAAACAATAAATTCACGGCAACAATGCAACAGTGATGCATGACATGCCTAAATGATATGCAGATGTGATATATTGCCTATCTAATTGTTTTAGATAATTTAGGAATTTATCTGGAATTATTTTATTAAAGTCATGCACTATTCATTTATCGAATACGGGCAAAAAGTTCCATGTTCATCTAGATAGGAGTGATGGTCAAGCATTTTGACCACATATTCGGATTTTTCATATTTTTCTGATCATTTTTCATATATAAATTATTTTCATCCGAGTTACGGTTTATTTTATATGATTTTTCAAAGTTTTAATCATTTTCTGGAATTTCTGAAATTATTTAATTTGAATTATCCAGAACAATAGCCAGTGACGTGATCATGATGTCAGCATGGCGTCAGCAGTCAACTGAGTCGCTGGACTGGTCAATTTGACCAGTGGGTCCCACTTCTCATACACAGTGGCTTAATTAGAGTTTAATCTAATCTAAACAGAGTCTAATTAGCAGGTGGACCCCACTGTCAGCGACTAACCTAATTACCGGAGTAACTTATAAGTTTGAATTAATTTAATTACACGCGGGGCCCACATGTCAGTGGCTGGGCTAGCCCAGTCAGCGGGTTGACCCAGTCAATGGGTCAACTAGGCCCACCCGTCAGCGTCACAGGGGGGCGTTGTTGGGGAACATTGCATGGAAAAGAAAAAATTCTACGCACACGCAAAATCTATCCATGGAGATGCATAGCTACGAGAGGGGGAGTGTGTCTACGTACCCTCGTAGACCGTAAGCGGAAGCGTTAGAACAACACGGTTGATGTCGTCGAACAACTTCACGATCCAACCGACCGAGCACCGAACGTACGGCACCTCCGCGTTCAGCACACGTTCAGCTCGGTGACGTCCTCGACTTCTTGATCCAGCAAGACGACGAGGTAGTGGATGAGTTCCAGAGCACGACGGCGTGGTGACGGTGATGGTGATGCTATCTCCGCAGGGATTCGCCCAAGCACTGCGAAAATATGACCGAGGGACGGAACTGTGGAGGGGGGCGCCGCACACGGCTAAGACAATGTTGTGTCCTTTGGGGCGCCCCCTCTCCTCTATTTATATATGTGTAGGGGCTAGGAGTAGAAGGAATAGTGCCATGTGAACAGTAACCATGAATAGTACACACGTGGACTTGGACTCCAAAGTCCAATCCTATTCCTACTAGGACTCTCCCTTTTTTCCTTCCCTTGCTCCGTGGGCTTTTGAGGACTTGGTGCGCCTGGCCTAATAAGGCCAGGGCGCCTCCCCTTAGCCCATGTCAGCCCTTTGGGACGTGGTGGACCCACATGTGGACTTCCGGACCCCTCCGGAATCCTCCGGAACCTTCTGGAAGCTTCCCGGTACAATACCGAAAAAATTGCACCTTTTTTCGGAACCCAAAATATGACTTCCCATATATAAATCTTTACCTCTCGACCATTCCGAGACTCCTCGTGACGTCCGGGATCTCATCCGGGACTCCGAACAATATTCGGTTACCAATTCACATAACTCATATAACACTATATCGTCAACGAACGTTAAGCGTGCGGACCCTATGGGTTCGGGAATGATGTAGACATGACTGAGACGCCTCTCCGGTCAATAACCAATAGCGGAACCTGGATGCTCATATTGGTTTCTACATATTCCACGAAGATCTTATCGGTCGAACCGCAATGACAACATACGTAATTCCCTTTGTCCGTTGGTATATTACTTGCCCGAGATTCGATCGTCGGCATCTCCATACCTAGTTCAATCTCGTTACTGGCAAGTCTCTTTACTCGTTCCGTAATACATCATCCCGTAACTAACTCCTTAGTCACTTTGCTTGCAAGCTTCTTATGATGTGCATTACCGAGAGGGCCCAGAGATACCTCTCTGAAACACGGAGTGACAAATCCCAGTCTCGATCCATGCCAACTCAACGGACACCTTCGGAGATACCTGTAGAGCATCTTTATGATCACCCAGTTACGTTGTGATGTTTGATAGCACACAAGGTATTCCTCCGATATCCGGGAGTTGCATGATCTCATGGTCTGAGGAACATGTATTTGACATTCAAGAAAGCAGTAGCAATAAACAAAACGATCATATGCTAAGCTAACGGATGGGTCTTGTCCATCACATCATTCTCCTAATGATGTGATCCCGTTATCAAATGACAACTCATGTCTATGGTTAGGAAACCTTAACCATCTTTGATCAACGAGCTAGTCTAGTAGAGGCTCACTAGGGCACGGTATTTGTTTATGTATTCACACATGTATTTAAGTTTCCGGTCAATACAACTCTAGCATGAATAATAAACCTTTATCATGAACAAGGAAATATAAAATAATAACAACTTTATTATTGCCTCTAGGGCATATTTCCATCAGTCTCCCACTTGCACTAGAGTCAGTAATCTAGATTACATAGTAATGAATCTAACACCCATGGAGTCTTGGTGCTGATCATGTTTTGCTCGTGGAAGAGGCTTAGTCAACGGGTCTGCCACATTCAGATCCGTGTGTACTTTGCAAATTTCTATGTCTCCATCCTTGACATATTCACGAATGGAGTTGAAGCGTCTCTTGATGTGTTTGGTCTTCTTGTGAAACCTGGGCTCCTTGGCTATGGCAATTGCTCCAGTGTTGTCACAAAATATTGTCATTGGACCCGATGCACTAGGTATTACACCTAGATTGGATATGAACTCCTTCATCCAGACTCCTTCATGTGCTGCTTCCGAAGCAGCTATGTATTCCGCTTCACATATAGATCCCGCCACGACGCTCTGCTTGGAACTGCACCAACTGACAGCTCCACCATTTAATATAAATATGTATCCGGTTTGTGACTTAGAGTCATCCGGATCAGTGTCGAAGCTTGCATCGACGTAACCCTTTATGACGAGCTCTTCGTCACCTCCATAAACGAGAAACATGTCCTTGGTCCTTTTCAGGTACTTCAGGATATTCTTGACCCTTGTCCAGTGATCCACTCCTGGATTACTCTGGTACCTCCCTGCCAAACTTATGTCAAGACACACATCAGGTCTGGTACACAGCATGGCATACATAATAGAACCTATGGCTAAGGCATAGGGAATGACTTTCATTTTCTCTATATCTTCTGCCGTGGTCGGGCATTGAGTCTGACTCAACTTCACACCTTGCAAGACAGGCAAGAACCCTTTCTTTGACTGATCCATTTTGAACTTCTTCAAAACTTTGTCAAGGTATGTGCTTTGTGAAAGTCCTATCAAGCGTCTTGATCTATCCCTATAGATCTTGATGCCCAATATATAAGCAGCTTCACCGAGGTCTTTCATTAAAAAATTCTTATTCAAGTATCCCTTTATGCCATCCAGAAATTCTATATCATTTCCAATCAACAATATGTCATCCGCATATAATATTAGAAATGCTACAGAGCTCCCACTCACTTTCTTGTAAATACAGGCTTCACCGTAAGTCTGTACAAAACCATATGCTTTGATCACCTCATCAAAGCGTATATTCCAACTCCGAGATGCTTGCACCAGTCCATAGATGGATCGCTGGAGCTTGCACACTTTGTTAGCAACCTTAGGATCGACAAAACCTTCTGGTTGCATCATATACAACTCTTCTTTGAGAAAACCATTAAGGAATGCAGTTTTGACATCCATTTGCCAGATTTCATAATCATAAAATGCGGCAATTGCTAACATGATTCGGACAGACTTAAGCATCGCTACGGGTGAGAAAGTCTCATCGTAGTCAACCCCTTGAACTTGTCGAAAACCTTTCGCGACAAGTCGAGCTTTGTAGACAGTGATATTACCATCAGCACCTGTCTTCCTCTTAAAAATCCATTTATTCTCAATGGCTTGCCGATCATCGGGCAAGTCCAACAAAGTCCACACTTTGTTCTCATACATGGATCCTATCTCAGATTTCATGGCCTCAAGCCATTTGTCGGAATCCGGGCTTATCATAGCTTCTTCATAGTTCGTAGGTTCGCTGTTGTCTAACAACATAACTTCCAGAACATGATTACCGTACCACTCTGGTGCGGAACGTACTCTGGTCGACCTACGAAGTTCAGTAGTAACTTGATCTGAAGTTTCATGATCTTTATCATTATCTTCCTCTCTTATTGGTGTAGGCATCACGGGAACGGTTTTCTCTGATGAGCTACTTTCCAATTCGAGAGAAGGTACAATTACCTCATCAAGTTCTACTTTCCTCCCACTCACTTCTTTCGAGAGAAACTCCTTCTCTAGAAAGGACCCATTCTTGGCAACAAAGACCTTGCCTTCGGATCTGTGGTAGAAGGTGTACCCAATTGTTTCTTTAGGGTATCCTATGAAGACGCATTTCTCCGCTTTGGGTTCGAGCTTATCAGGTTGAAGCTTTTTCACATAAGCATCGCATCCCCAAACTTTAAGAAACGACAGCTTAGGTTTCTTGCCAAACCATAGTTCATATGGTGTCGTCTCAACGGATTTAGACGGTGCCCTATTTAACGTGAATGCAGCTGTCTCTAATGCATAACCCCAAAACGATAGTGGCAAATCGGTAAGAGACATCATAGAACGCACCATATCCAATAAAGTACGGTTACGACGTTCGGACACACCATTGCGATGTGGTGTTCCAGGTGGCGTGAGTTGTGAAACAATTCCACATTTTCTTAAATGAGGGCCAAACTCGTAACTCAAATATTCGCCTCCGCGATCAGATCGTAGAAACTTTATTTTCTTGTTACGATGATTCTCTACTTCACTCTGAAATTCTTTGAACTTTTCAAATGTTTCAGACTTGTGTTTCATCAAGTAGATATACCCATATCTACTCAAATCATCTGTGAAGGTTAGAAAATAACGATACCCGCCGCGTGTTTCAACATTCATCGGACCGCATACATCGGTATGTATTATGTCCAACAAATCAGTAGCTCGCTCCATTGTTCCGGAGAACGGAGTTTTAGTCATCTTGCCCATGAGGCATGGTTCGCAAGTATCAAATGATTCATAATCAAGAGATTCCAAAAGTCCATCCGCATGGAGTTTCTTCATGCGCTTTACACCAATATGACCTAAACGGCAGTGCCACAAGTATGTTGCACTATCATTATCAACTTTGCATCTTTTGGCATCAATATTATGAATATGTGTATCACTACGATCGAGATTCAACAAGAATAGACCATTCACAAAAGGTGCGTGACCATAAAAGATGTTACTCATATAAATAGAACAACCATTATTCTCTGACTTAAATGAATAACCATCTCGCAATAAACAAGATCCAGATATAATGTTCATGCTCAACGCTGGCACCAAATAACAATTATTGAGGTCTAAAACTAATCCTGAAGGTAGATGTAGAGGTAGCGTGCCGACGGCGATCACATCAACCTTGGAACCATTCCCGACGCGCATCGTCACCTCGTCCTTAGCCAATCTTCGCTTATTCCGTAGCTCCTGTTTCGAGTTACAAATATGAGCAACCGAACCAGTATCAAATACCCAGGCGCTACTGCGAGCATTAGTGAGGAACACATCAATAACATGTATATCAAATATACCTTTGCTCACTTTGCCATCCTTCTTATCCGCCAAATACTTGAGGCAGTTCCGCTTCCAGTGACCAGTCCCTTTGCAGTAGAAGCACTCTGTTTCAGGCCTGGGTCCAGCTTTGGGTTTCTTCGTGGGAGCGGCAACTTGCTTGCCGTTCTTCTTGAAGTTCCCCTTCTTTCCCTTGCCCTTTTTCTTGAAACTAGTGGTTTTGTTAACCATCAACACTTGATGCTCCTTCTAGATTTCTACCTCCGCTGATTTCAGCATCACGAAGAGCTCGGGAATTGTCTTCTCCATCCCTTGCATATTATAGTTCATCACCAAGCCTTTATAGCTTGGTGGCAGTGACTGAAGAACTCTGTCAATAACACTCTCAACCGGAAGATCAATTCCCAGCTGAGTCAAGTGGTTGTGGTACCCAGACATTCTGAGTATGTGTTCACTGACAGAACTGTTCTCCTCCATCTTACAGCTAAAGAACTTGTTGGAGACTTCATATCTCTCTACCCGGGCATTAGCTTGGAATATCAATTTCAGTTCTTGGAACATCTCATATGCTCTATGGCGTTCAAAACACTTTTGCAGTCCCGGTTCTAAGCCGTAGAGCATGGCACACTGAACTATCGAGTAGTCATCAGATCGAGCCTGCCAGGCGTTCACAACGTCTGCAGCAGCTCCTGCAGCAGGTCCACCACCTAGCGGTGCATCAAGGACATAATTCTTCTGTGCAGCAATGAGGATAATCCTCAAGTTACGGACCCAGTCCGTGTAGTTGCTACCATCATCTTTCAACTTAGCTTTCTCTAGGAACGCATTAAAATTCAACGGAACAGTAGCACGGGCCATTTATCTACAACATAGATATGCAAAGAAACTATCAAGACTAAGTTCATGATAAATTAAGTTCAATTAATCAAATTACTAATGAACTCCCACTTAAATTAACATCCCTCAAGTTAACTAAGTGTTACATGATCCAAATCAACTAGCCCATGTCCGATCATCACGTGAGATGGGATAGTCATCAATGGTGAACATCTCCATGTTGATCATATCTACTATATGACTCATGTTCGACCTTTTGGTCTCCAGTGTTCCGAGACCATGTCTGTACATGCTAGGCTCGTCAAGTTTAACCCAAGTATTCTGCTTGTGTAAAACTGGCTTACACCCGTTGTATGTGAACGTAGAATCTATCACACCCGATCATCACGAGGTGCTTCGAAACGACGAACTTTAGCAACGGTGCATACTCGGGGAGAACACTTTTATCTTGAAATTTAGTGAAGGGATCATCTTATAATACTACCGTCGTTCTAAGCAAAATAAGATGCATAAAGGATAAACATCACATGCAATCAAAATATGTGACATGATATGGCCAGCATCTTGTGCTTTTGATCTCCATCTCCAAAGCATCATCATGATCTCCATCGTCACCGGCTCGACACCTTGATCTCCATCGTTGTGTCGTGGTCGTCTCGCCAACTATTACTTCTACAACTATTGCTAACGCATAGCAATAAAGTAAAGCAATTACATGGCGCTTGCATTTCATACAATAAAGAGACAACCATAAGGCTCCTGCCAGTTGCCGATAAATTACAAAACATGATCATCTCATACAATAACGTGTATCACATCATGTCTTGACCATATCACATCACAACATACCCTGCAAAAACAAGTTAGACGTCCTCTACTTTGTTGTTGCAAGTTTTACGTGGCTGCTACGGGCTTCTAGCAAGAACCGTTCTTACCTACGGCACAAAACCACAACGGTGATTTATCAAGTTTGCTGTTTTAACCTTCAACAAGGACCGGCCGCAGTCAAATTCGATTCAACTAAAGCAGGAGAAACAGACACCCGCCAGCCACCTTTATGCAAAACAAGTTGCATGTCTGTCGGTGGAACCGGTCTCATGTACGTGGACATGTAAGGTTGGTCTGGGCCGCTTCATCTTACAATACCGTTGAATCAAAATAAGACGTTGGTGGTAAGCAGTATGACGATCACCGCCCACAACTCTTTGTGTTCTACTCGTGCATATCATCTACGCATAGACCTGGCTCTGATTCCACTGTTGGGGAACGTTGCATGGAAAACAAAAAAAATTCTACGCACACGCAAGATCTATCCATGGAGATGCATAGCTACGAGAGGGGGAGTGTGTCTACGTACCCTCGTAGACCGTAAGCGGAAGCGTTAGAACAACACGGTTGATGTCGTCGAACAACTTCACGATCCAACCGACCGAGCACCGAACGTACGGCACCTCCGCGTTCAGCACACGTTCAGCTCGGTGAGGTCCTCGACTTCTTGATCCAGCAAGACGACGAGGTAGTGGATGAGTTCCGGCAGCACGACGGCGTGGTGACGGTGATGGTGATGCTATCTCCGCAGGGATTCGCCCAAGCACTGCGAAAATATGACCGAGGGACGGAACTGTGGAGGGGGGCGCCGCACACGGCTAAGACAATGTTGTGTCCTTTGGGGCGCCCCTCTCCTCTATTTATATATGTGTAGGGGCTTGGAGTAGAAGGAATAGTGCCATGTGAACAGTAACCGTGAATAGTACACACGTGGACTTGGACTCCAAAGTCCAATCCTATTCCTACTAGGACTCTCCCTTTTTTCCTTCCCTAGCTGCGTGGGCTTTTGAGGACTTGGTGCGCCTGGCCCAATAAGGCCAGGGCACCTCCCCTTAGCCCATGCCAGCCCTTTGGGACGTGGTGGACCCACTTGTGTACTTCCGGACCCCTCCGGAATCCTCCGGAACCTTCTGGAAGCTTCCCGGTACAATACCGAAAAAACTGCACCTTTTTCCGGAACCCAAAATATGACTTCCCATATATAAATCTTTACCTCTCGACCATTCCGAGACTCCTCGTGACGTCCGAGATCTCATCCGGGACTCCGAACAATATTCGGTTACCAATTCACATAACTCATATAACACTATATCGTCAACGAACGTTAAGCGTGCGGACCCTACGGGTTCGGGAATGATGTAGACATGACTGAGACGCCTCTCCAGTCAATAACCAATAGCGGAACCTGGATGCTCATATTGGTTCCTACATATTCCACGAAGATCTTATCGGTCGAACCGCAATGACAACATACGTAATTCCCTTTGTCCGTCGGTATATTACTTGCCCGAGATTCGATCGTCGGTATCTCCATACCTAGTTCAATCTCGTTACCGGCAAGTCTCTTTACTCATTCCGTAATACATCATCCCGTAACTAACTCCTTAGTCACTTTGCTTGCAAGCTTCTTATGATGTGCATTACC
Organism: Elymus sibiricus; assembly: GCA_039707655.1. NCBI lineage: Eukaryota > Viridiplantae > Streptophyta > Magnoliopsida > Poales > Poaceae > Elymus > Elymus sibiricus. The sequence goes on from CM077668.1 coordinate 299,727,860, forward strand.
GAGAGGGCCCAGAGATACCTCTCCGAAACACGGAGTGACAAATCCCAGTCTCGATCCATGCCAACTCAACGGACACCTTCGGAGATACCTTTAGAGCATCTTTATGATCACCCAGTTACGTTGTGACATTTGATAGCACACAAGGTATTCCTCCGATATCCGGGAGTTGCATGATCTCATGGTCTGAGGAACATGTATTTGACATTCAAGAAAGCAGTAGCAATAAACAAAACGATCATATGCTAAGCTAATGGATGGGTCTTGTCCATCACATCATTCTCCTAATGATGTGATCCCGTTATCAAATGACAACTCATGTCTATGGTTAGGAAACCTTAACCATCCTTGATCAACGAGCTAGTCTAGTAGAGGCTCACTAGGGACACGGTATTTGTTTATGTATTCACATATGTATTTAAGTTTCCGGTCAATACAATTCTAGCATGAATAATAAACCTTTATCATGAACAAGGAAATATAAAATAATAACAACTTTATTATTGCCTCTAGGGCATATTTGTTGGACAACGGAGCATGAATTTCAAAAAATTTCCTACGCTCACACAAGATCTATCCATGGAGATGCATCGCTACGAGAGGGGAGAGTGTGTCTACGTAACCTCGTAGACCATTTAGCGGAAGCGTCTCACAACGCGGTTGATGTAGTCGAACAATCCTTCGAGCTCCACCGATCGAGTACCGAACGTACGGCACCTCCGAGTTCTACACACGTGCAGCTCGGTGACGTTCCTCGCCTTCTTGATCCAGCAAGACGTCGAGGAAGTAGATGAGTTCCGTCAGCACGACGGCGTGGCAACGGTGACGGTGAAGTAATCTCGGCAGGGCTTCGCCTAAGCTCTCCGAAAATATGACCGAGGGTGTAAACGGTGGAGGGGGGGCGCCGCACACGGCTAACAATGAATCGTGTTTTTTTTGGGGTGGCGCCTTGCCCCCGTATATAAAGGATGAGAGGGAGGAGGCCGGCCCCCTAGGGGTGCGCCAAGTGTGGGGAGTCCTACTAGGACTCCTTAGTCCTAGTAGGATTCCACCTCCCATACGGAGTAGGAAAGGGGGAAGGGAGAGGGAAAGGAAAGAGGGGGCTGCGCCCCCTCCCCTAGTCCAATTCGGTTTGGGCAAGGGGGGGCGCGCGCCTCCTCACGTGGCCTGCTTCTCCTTTTCCCGTATGGCCCAATAAGGCCCATTACTTCTCCCGGTGAATTCCCGTAACTCCCCGGTACTCCGAAAAATACCCGAATCACTCGGAACCTTTCCGACGTCCGAATATACCCTTCCAATATATGAATCTTTACCTCTCGACCATTGCGAGACTCCTCGTCATGTCCGTGATCTCATCCGGGACTCCGAACAAACTTCGGTCACCAATCACATAACTCATATAATACTAAATCGTCATCGAACCTTAAGCGTGCGGACCCTACGGGTTCGGGAATGATGTAGACATCACCGAGACGGCTCTCCGGTCAATAACCAACAGCGGAACCTGGATGCTCATATTGGTTCCTACATATTCCACGAAGATCTTTATCGGTCGAACCTCATATGACAACATACGTTGTTCCCTTTGTCCGGCGGTATGTTACTTGCCCGAGATTCGATCGTCGGTATCCAATACCTAGTTCAATCTCGTTACCGGCAAGTCTCTTTACTCGTTCCGTAATACATCATCTTGCAACTAACTCTTTAGTCACGGTGCTTGCAAAGCTTCTGTGATGCTGTATTACCGAGAGGGCCCAGAGATACCTCTCCGATAGTCGGAGTGACAAATCCCAATCTCGATCCATGCCAACTCAACAAACACTTTCGGAGATACCTGTAGTGCACCTTTATAATCACCCAGTTACGTTGTGACGTTTGATACACCCAAAGTATTCCTACGGTATCCGGGAGTTGCATGATCTCATGGTCAGAGGAACGTGTATTTGACATAGTGAAAGCAATAGCAATAAACTGAACGATCATTTGCTATGCTAACGGTTGGGTCAAGTCCATCACATCATTCTCCTAATGATGTGATCCCGTTATCAAATGACAACTCATGTCCATGGTCAGGAAATCTTGACCATCTTTTGATCAACGAGCTAGTCTAGTAGAGGCTTACTAGGGACTCAGCATTTGTCTATTATCCACACATGTATTAAGTTTCTGGTCAATACAATTCTAGCATGAATAATAAACCATTATCATGAACGAAGAAATATGATAATAATCACTTTATTAATTGCCTCTAGGGCATATTTCCAACAATATTTCCATCAACCGCCACGTCGGCGCCAGGTCAGCGTCGCCGGAGCTTTGCCGCCGGTGACCATTCCAGCGGCGGTGCGGCTCGGGAGGTGGTCGGGATTCGTCCTCCGGCCACCAAATCAAGCGCGGAGGGGCGGGATCGAACGAGTGCGGAGCGGCGCATCTCGTGGTGGTACTGGCTCGGCCGGAGACGGGCTAAAACGACGACGGCGAGCTCGAACGCGGTGGTCGGAGTTCAGGCATCGGCGGAACACGGCGAAACGCGGCGCTAGCGAGCAACTAAACAGCTAGGCGGGCTCTACGTGCGCGCGCGAAGTCGATGGACTTGCGCGCGTGACCAAATGGTCACCGGACGGCTGCCGGCGACGAGCTCGGGCGGCGAGGAGTTCGGCCATGACGGGGGAGCTCGCAAGAGCGCGCGTTCGACGGCGAGAGGAGAGAGGAAGTAGTGGATGCTCACCCGGGAGGCACACGGGGGCCCGGCGGAGGCTTAGGAGCAGCAGGGCGGCGGCATTTGATGGGAAAACGCCGGCGATCGAAGACGGGGAGGAGCTCGATCCCGGAGCTGTGGTGGCGTAGAGCTCGTTCCCGTGGTCGGAGAGGAAGTAGAGGAGGAAGGGGGAGCTTCTGGCGAGGTCTCAGCCGGCGATGACGACGGTAGCCACGGCAGCGAGCTCGGCCATGGCGACGGAGGCGCGGGCGCATTCTGACTCGAGGAGAGGGACGAGGGAGAGGGGGCGAACGGGCTAGGGTTCCGCGAGGGGGTCCGCGGAGAGGCTCTTATCCATCCCGCGGCGGCAGCGGCGCCGGCGGATGGGCGACAGCTGCCCATCAGCGCTCAGGCACGCGCGCGCGCCGACACGCAGGAGAGAGGGAGAGAGGTAGGAGACGAGCGGGAGAGGTGGGCTGGGCCGCACTGTTTGAACTTAGGCCCAGCCGCACAGTAGCATTCGGCCTTTTCTCTTTTTATTTTTCTGTTTATTTATGTCTTTACTGTTTTGTAAAATGTTTGGCTACAATTTGGCTTTTGTAAAATAGGTGACTTAGCTCAACAATTACAGTGCAATATTAACTACTACCAGAAATTGGTTTGGAGACAATATGATTTCATTTGCAATTTTATTAAACAAAATGGTATTAAATATTGCTGTTTGATACTGTTTTGATGATGTTAGAGTCATCTAGGTAATTTAGGTGATGTTGTTTTTCTTAACATAATTAGTTATGGATTATTTGCTATTTAATGAACATTTTTGTTGCCAAATTGGATCAACTTTTATTTTCACTTTAAATTTGAATTTCAATTTGAATTGGAATTTGAAATTAGATATGATGCAAATGATGATCAAGCACTGTTAATCATGGTGACTTGGCATTATCAAAAGGTGATCACTGTAGCTTAATTACATGGGGTGTTACACTCCGTCATCTGGTCGCAGCAATCGGGTATGGGGGAAAAGGGGAAGCAAAGCAACCGTGAGTACTCATCCAAAGTACTCAGCAAGACTTACATCAGATCTATTCTACTTATGCAACATTATCAAAGGGAGGCTGTATATGTGGACTTGACTGCAGAAATGCCAGAGTAGAGAGAAAGGCCTAGCCTATCGAAGACTAGCATCTTCAGCGTCTTGCAGCATAAGAAGAGTGCAGATTAGTACATAAATATAGTAGTAGCATCAAGTAGCAACAGCGCCCAGAGATCCTTCCTCGACTCCCCATGAGAAAGCGATCCCGGAGCCAACATATTCAACCCATTTCTAGTTGTAGTAGATCGGGATATTTTCCGAGCGTCCTGTTACCGTGGACACGGCTATTCGAATAGATATACTTCCCTGCAGGGGTGCACCAACTTACCCAACATGCTCGATTAACTCTGGCCGGACACACTTGCTCGGTCCATGCCCGGCCTCGGCTGATCGACACATTGTAGCCCTACCTAGGCTCAATAGAGAGGCCAGCACGCCGGTCTACCTCCTAAGCGCTCAGGGGTCTTGGGCCAATCGCCCTTTGCACTCCTACGCATTGCGTGGGCGGCCGGGAGCAGACCTAGCCCCCTTAATACAAGCGCGGGCGTTACCAGTCCAACCCGGCGCGCGCCGCTCAATCGCTGACGTCTGAAGAACTTCGGCTGATACATACGACGCCGAGTACCCATATTATTCCCACGAGCTGGTTAGTGCGAAAAGGCCAGAGGCCTACTCAGATTACATATCCTAACCCTTAGTGCATTGGGAGCGCGCGGTGACAAGCAGAGACTCATGATCATGTGACCCCGTCGCCCCGTCTCATGGACTTACGGCAAGGGCTAAGAATGCCCGGCCGTGCCACGTATTCATCTCTCGGGTACCCTCACGGTCAACCCGACTCCACATCACATCACTCGCGGGTACCCCTCGGGGCCGACCCGACTTACCCAGTATCAGTAGTAAAGTCTCGGTAACCGTGTGTCCAAAACATCAAGATGGGATCCGAGGAATCACCCTCGTTGGATTCCCACTCGATGTACCCGTCAAGGAGGACCCGAAGGAATCACCCTCGATGATGTCCACACTTGCGGGGTTGCACGACAGAAGCTCTTTCGGAGGTGGCGAAATAGGAATCACCCTCGGTAATCCACCACCGACTAGCTGTACTACAGAGGCAACATCAGGAGTGAGATAAGAGGTATCACCCTCGGCACTCGGTATTAACTCTGTAGAGTCGAGCAACTTAGGGGGGTGTGGTGATGTGCTGGTCTCTGCCCGTTCGATCACATCGATCGGGGCACAGATACTAAAGCGGGGCAACTAAAGCAAGGAAGAGGGGCCATAGATGGTTTACCATCCAACCTATACTAAGCATTTTAGATAGCAGGCAGGTATCAATAACAGTTACAAAAACAGGCTATGCATCAGAAATAGGATAAAACAGAGCGGTAGCAATTTCTACTGCAAGCAGGAGGGAGAAGGAATAGGTGATTTAGACATGCGTCATGGGAGGGTTGCTTGCCTGGAAGCTCTGCGGCAAAGGAGGGGTCGTCAACAGTGTAGTCGGTCTCCGGAGCTGCGTCGGTCTCGGGGGCTATCGGAGGAGAAGAGGGGGAAGAAACAATAAATAAAAGCAAACAAAGCAATACAGATGCATGTCATGGCAAGATGCAGTGCTGGTGGTGACCTCATGCATTGCTACATGTCGCAGACGAAGCGGGAAAATATCTGAGATATTTTCCCGGCGTTTAGGCTGTTTTCGGGATACTGAACCGGAGGGAAAGTTTCCATGTTCAGATAGATAGGAGTGATGGTCAAGCATTTTGACCACGTATTCGGATTCGTCTCGTTTTTCTGATCAACTTTCATGTTGAAAACTTTTCGATCCGAGCTACGGTTGAATTTCTACGAATTTTCAAAGATTTAAGCCTTTTTCTGAAATTCCTAGAATTATTTAAATTAACTTAATCCGTATTATCCAGAACAGTTACGGGTGACGTCAGCATGACGTCCTCATGACGTCAGTGGTCAACCGCAGCTGTTCTGGTCAAACCTGACAGCTGGGTCCCACTGGTCAGTGCCTCAGAGCTAATTAGAGTTAGTTTTAAACTAAACAGAACTATTTAGAGGGTGGGCCCCAGGTGTCAGTGACTAATTAAGTTATTAGATTAATTTTAAAAACTAATTAGTTTAAATAATCATGGGGGCCCACACGTCAGTGTCACTGTGCTGCCACGTCAGCACAGTTGACCTGGTCAACGGGTCAACTGGGGCCCCTGGGCCCACTGGTCAGTGGCCCAGAGGCGCCCACGTGGCAGCCAGCTCGGCGCTGGCCGGCAGCAAGCCGCCCGCGACCAAAAACACGGTGGAGCGCACGGGCGCTCGCCGGAATCGCGCTACACACGGCCGTTTGGCGCGCGACTTGGCTCGTTGGAACGAGCACTCGCTCGCGCATCCAACGGTGGCGGTGGCGTCGCCGGAGCCGGCCGGAATCAACATCGGCGAGCGGCGGAGGAGGCGGCCCGTTCGGGTGGTTCGCGGGATCGGCGTTGCGGCGTGCAGTAGCTCGAACGGATGGGCTAGGCGGGCTCTACGCGCGCGGGTGATTTCGCTGGACACGGCCCCGTGACCGTTTGGTCACCGGAGACTCGCCGGCGACGAGTTATGCGGCGACGAGCTCGGCCACGGCGAGCTAGCTAGCTAGAGGGCGCGCAAGCTCAAACGGAGAGGGGAGGAGAGGGCGAAGCTCACTGTGCGGCGCAAGAAAGGCCCGTGGGGGTTTAGGAGCTGCAGAGAAGGCCGGAGTCGGAGGAGCTCGCCGGAGACCGAGAAGAAGAGGGGGCGGCGTGGATCCGCGCGATGGAGCTCCTCTGCTCGCGATAGACGGCGTGGAAGACGTAATCGACGACGTCGGAGACGACAGACACGGAGAGGCGGCGAGGCGAGGTCGTTGGCCGCGGTGGAGCGACGGCACGGCGTCGGCGGCGTACTGGAGAGGGAGAGGGAGTGCGGGCGAGAGCGAGAGAGGCGAGGGGAGAGTGGAGAGAGGTCCAGGGGGGAGGAATGGCTCGGCCTTATCCTCTCCCCGCGTCGGTGGCGTCGCGGTGTCGGCTAGTGGCCGAAGTAGCCGCGCTCTGGCCACGGTGCAGGCGACACGGCGACGGGGAAGAGAGAGAGGAGGGAGACAGGCCGGCTGGGCTGGGCCGAGTGCACTGTGCACTTAGGCCCAGCCGTTTAGGCCTTTTGCTTTTCTTTTTTTGTTTTTTCTTTTTACAGAAGATTGCAAAAATAATTGAGCTGCCAAAATGACTTTTGTAAAATGTGGAATTGGTCCACAAAATTACAATGCATTATTCCGCTCTGCCACAAAAAGTTTGGGCAATTTTGGATTCCATTTGAATTTTTCAAAAATGGAAATGGCATTTAAAGTGCTGTTTTTGCATTGTTTAAATGCTCTAGCCCAATTTAGGAAAATAGGTGATGTTGTTTTTCTTAACATTAAATTGTTTTGGAATTTTTGCTACAACATGAACTATTTTCCAGCAATTTTTGAGCAACTTCAAATTTCACTTTGAATTTGATTTGAATTCAGTGGAGGAATTTGAAATGAGATATTTTTCCAACATGATTATCATTGCAAATCTCAGAGAATTAACATAATCATGTGGGATCACTGTTGCTCATTTACATAGGGGTGTTACAGTGTGTTTTATCATCAAGGGGGGAAGTCCGAGGAATCACCCTCGATGGACTCCCACTCGATGTATCCATCAAGGTGAACTTGGAGGAATCACCCTCGAGGGGTTCACACTTGAGGGGCTGCACGACAGAGGCATCATCGGAGGTGGTGAAAGAGGAATCACCCTCGGTAACCCACAACCGACTAGCTATGCTACAGAGGTATCATCAGGAGTGAGGTAGGAGGTATCACCCTTGGCACTCGATAGTAACTCTCTAGAGTCGTACAACTAAAGGGGTGTGCGGTGTTGTGTTCGGTCTCTGCACATCGATCACACTGATCGAGTCACCGGTGGTATAGCATGGCAACACGGACAAGGGGGTGGGGCCACTGGTGGATCGCTAACCAACCTATACTAAGCATTTAGGATAACAGGTAAGGTATCAACAGCAGTTACAAAATCAGGCTATGCATCAAAATATGAGCAATCAAATACGGTAGCAAATTCTAATGCAAGCACGGGGAAGAAGAAATAGGTGATATAGGAATGATCAAGGGGGTTTGCTTGCCTGGAAGCTCTGCTGAAAAGGAAGAAGGGTCGTCGGTTACGTAGTCATACTCGGGAGCAGCGTCGGTCTCGGAGTCTACCGAAGAGAAGAGGGGGAAGAAACAGTAAATATAAAGCAAACAATGCACACAGATGCTTGGCATTGCAATAGGCTGTGCTCGGGGTGCCCTAACGCAGTACTAAGTATTTTAAACGGAGCGGGGAAATATCCGGGAATATTTTCCCAGCTCTGAACACTATTCATTTAGCGGTTTCGGTAGCAAATGTTCAACGTTCAGTATGTTAGAGGTATGTGGAGGGCATATTCGGATTCTTCATATTTTTCTGATCATTTTTCATATATAAATTATTTTCATCCGAGTTACGGTTTATTTTATATGATTTTTCAAAGTTTTAATCATTTTCTGAAATTCCTGGAATTAATTAAATTCGAAATTATTTAAATATTAAATTGCTACGGGTACCCAGCTGAGTGCACACAGAAATGCACCCAAAGGCTGACAGTGGGCCCAGTCAACTGCACAGTCAGCAGTTGACTGGGTCCACATTGACTGGTCAAAGGGGCCCACTGGACCCACCTGTCATTGACTGGGACCAACCCAGTCAGCAGGTTTGACTGGTCAGCGGGTCCAGTGGGACCCGTGTGTCCGTCACTTATTAATCTTAACAGAGTTTAATTATATTGATTTAGTTTATTAGGAGGTGTGGGCCCTATCTGTCAGTGACTACACTAATTATTTATTAGATTAAAACTAACCCTAATGCTACAGTACATGGTCCCGCATGTCAGTGGCTGCTTAGCAGCCAATTAGTGGCTAATGACGACGGGGCCCACTGGCAGGGCCACGTCGCGGTGGCGCACCGGCGTTTAGCCGCCGGCGAGCTGCAGGGGCGAGCGCGTTGCACGGGATCGGCGCACACCGCACCAAATCGAGTGCCGCGAGTGGCATTCGAACGGGTGAAGCGGCCCGCGTCGAACGGTGGCAGACGCGCGAGCAGAGGTGGTCGGAGCTCGCCGGAGACGAGCTCGCGGCGGCTGCCGGAGTTCAGGTATGCTCGAAATCGAGGCTGCGAGGCACGGCAACGCAAGCGGGCGATGGGGCTGGGTTCCTGGGGGTGTGCAGAGCACGATGTCGGGCTCGGACGCGAGCGGTGCGTGCGGTGGCAACGGCGGCATTGCAAGCGGCGGCGGAGAGCTCACGGCAACGGCGTGGAGTGGAGCTAGAGCTCGGGATAGAGCACGCGAGGAGGCAGAGAAGAGGCGAGGCTCACAGCGGTGCTCGCGGGCGCGTCGAGTAAGTTGGGGAGCTCGGGACGAGGCGGATCGAGGCGATGGAGCTCCGGCGACCCGAGGTGGACGACGACCTCGATCCGGCGATGGAGTGGCGTAGGTCTTGCGTTCGAGGTCGGAGAGGACGTATCAGTTGACGGCGGTTCGAGCGGACATGGAGATGCGGCGAGGGAGGCACGGTGGCCGCGTTGTTCACGGTGACGCGGCCACGGCTGCGTCGGGCGAGATGGGAGAGAGTGGCAGAGAGGGGGAGGGGACGAATGGGGGCGGCTAGGGTTGCAGGGGGTCGAGGGGGGTTTTGCAGGCGTCCGCGGAGTAGCAGCCGCGCGCTGTCGAGCGTGCGGGAGGGGGTGCCGGCGCGGCTAGCACGCGCGCGGTGACAGCGAGGAGGGGATGAGCAGGAGGGAGGGAGATGACCGGTTGGTGGGCTGGGCCTGGCACTGCAGCCACTTAAGCCCACCGGCACAGTAAGCTCTCCATTTTTTCCTTTTCTTTTCTGCTTTTCATTTTCTTTCTGTTTTGCAAAAAGATAGGCCCCCAATTGACTTTTGTAAATTGTGGTACTAGTCCAAATAAATACTATGTATTATATAGTACTTCCACAAAAAGTTTGAGTCCCATCTGAATTCAGTTGAATTTTTGTTTGCAGTTTTATGGTTAAAAAGGGGGCTGTTTGGTACTGTTTTGGATGCTATGATCAACTTGGGAATTTTAATAATGTTGAATTTATTTTTATAATAGCTTTGGGAATTTTTTCAATATTATGAACTATTTTTTTTATTTATTTGAAGAAGTAATAATTTGACTTGCATTTGAATTTTGAATTTGAGTTGAATTATTCCTTAATTGCATTTCTTAGGATTTAATGATGATGACCTGGCATCATTAGTGTGAGGTCACTGTAGCTAACCTACTGGGGGTGTTACACGATGAATGCCAGCAGGGGCTTCCCGGGGATGCTTGGTAGCATAGACAGTATGCACTGGGTGGAAGAACTGCCCTTCTGCTTGGCAGGGGCAGTATAGGGGCCATGTCAAGGCTTGCACTGTCATACTTGAGGCCGTGGCCTCACAAGATCTCTGGATCTGGCACTCTTTCTTCGGTGTGGCCGGATCGCACAATGATATCAATGTGCTTAAACGCTCTCCGGTGTTTGCAAGGCTTGCCGAAGGCAACAGCCCGCCGGTGAATGTCAACATCAACGGCCACAACTACAACAGAGGATACTACCTAGCTGACGGTATCTATCCTCAGTGGACTACTTTTGTCAAAACAATCTCCAATCCTGTAGGAGAGAAGAGGAGATTTTCACAAGAGCAAGAGAGTGCTAGGAAGGACGTGGATCGTGCCTTTGGTGTTCTTCAGTCTAGATGGGGCATCGTTCGGTATTCTGCTAGAACTTGGAGCACCCAGAAGTTGTGGGAGGTGATGACTGCTTGTGTGATCATGCACAATATGATCATAGAGGATGAGCGGCCGGAACGTATCTACGACCAAGGGTTTCAGTTTCAGGGTGACAATGTTGTGCTTGAGCATGGAGGAGCGGCAACATTTGCACAGTTCACCTAATTTCATCATCAAATGCGTGACTGGCAAACTCACATTCAGCTGCAGGATGATTTGGTTGAGCATATGTGGGCTCATGCTGGCAACCAATAGATGTATCTTTTTTAAATGTATTTGAGACAATTTAATTTTTATTTGTCTTGTAAACCATGATATATTTATTTGCCTTGTGAATTATGAAATATTTTCTTTCGTTGTAAAACTATGTAAAATATTTTTATTTTTAGTTTCAATGGCAAGCCGGCCGCGAGGGCGAAAATGGGGCGGCGCGTTGGGCGCACTGCCGACCCAAACGAAAAGGAGGGCGGACGACGGCGGGCAGGCGACCCAAACGGACGAAAAGCAGACATAGCGCGCGTCCGTTTAGGTCGGCGCGTTCGAATTGCTCTCACTGCACAAAAATGAAACACACACATTGCCAAAATAAAAAGGGTGCACACCCCACACTTGACCGATCGTGGACGGAGCAGGCAAAACAACTCAACAAGTCGAGAGAACCTTTGTCCGGCCTGTCCGTCAAACACACACATTGCCAAAATAAAAAGGGTGCACACCCCACACTTGACCGATCGTGGACGGAGCAGGCAAAACAACTCAACAAGTCGAGAACCTTTGTCCGGCCTGTCCGTCCCTTCGAGAACAACACTAGTTTACGACCGCGACTCTTCCCGCCGGGGCCCCTGGCTGCTCGTCCGTCCCTTGGCGTGGCGCTCCGACGACGATCCATGTCACGGATCTATGCTCGTCGCTTGACAAATCCCACCACGGGTCCGCTACACTCCGTTGTTTCTCTTTGTCCTCCTCTGCCTTTGCCTTCCTCCCCAAGAATCGTGACGCCTGCGGCGCACAGAGTGCCCACGCGGTCCCCACCTCGTCAATGCTCCCCCATAAAACCAGTGTCTTGCCGGGGAAGCCTTCTCCGCGCTAAATAACGACATACTCCCTCTCTCTGGGCGTACGCAGCAAGCTAAACCCCACTCACCTGCGCGCAGACATGCCTCTCTCGCTCGGCGCCGACCACCTCGCCACGCCCGGCGCGCGCGCTCCGCCTGCGCGGGTGGGCGCGGGCATGGGCATGGACACGTCCCTCTCGCTGGCCGGTGCCGCCGCCTACCTCCCGCTCAACGAGAACGACTCCCTCGACATGCTCCTCTTCGACGTCCTCCGCGAGGCCTCCGCCGTGGCCGCCGCCCCGCCCTCCTCGTCCTCTCCCCCGACGAAGATGGCGAGGGCCATTGCCGCCGCTGGCCCCGACGCGAGCGAGGGCGGCGGGGCATGCGCGGCCGGGAGGGCCGCGGAGCGGCCGCACTACCGCGGGGTGAGGCGGCGGCCGTGGGGGAAGTACGCGGCGGAGATCCGGGACCCGTCGCGGCACGGCGCGCGCCTGTGGCTCGGCACCTTCGGCACGGCCGAGGAGGCGGCCGTCGCGTACGACCGCGCCGCGTTCCGCCTGCGCGGCGCCAAGGCGCTGCTCAACTTCCCGCCGGCCGTGGCGGCGGACGGGGTGCGTCGCGGCGGCGCCGATGGGGCGAGGTGAATGCTACGTGCGTTCTCTCGCCGATTGTTCCTCTCTCTTAGCTGTGTGTTGTCAGCTTCTTAGTTTAGGCATCGAAACATTGAATTCCCATTCTGTAACCGTTCATTCATGCGTGGTGTGGTCTGTGGTGGACCAATTTGCATTTCGAGGGTATCCTCTCTAGCTTCGGGCAAAAGTGCTATTTTGGTGATTTCTCTACGGTTATCAACAGATATCATCATCAATTGTACAGTAGTACTACTAGTCTCGTCTGAAATTTTTACAAAGTGTAAGACGAAAACTGGAGAACTGTGTGACCGGTAATGAGAAGACAGATTCCGTCGACAAACATTGCATTCATCAAGAACGATTCCTCCTGAAAGTTCCTTGCATGAACTCGTGAAGAGACCGATGAAAATGGACCCATGCCCACTTGGCAGACAAAAATCGGCTATAAAGCCACCAAATTGATGTTCCTAGATGACGAAGGCAACTTGGGGACCAAAACTAAAACTGCCACTCCGAAATATTTTCCATTGAAGATTCGCGGCCCCATGGCCCGCAGCGTACATGAGCTCAGCCGTGACATGATCACCGGCTACGGCGGCACCAGTGCTTCCGTCATTGGCCCAGGATCCTATATGGCCAGAGTTGGCACAAAGCATGTGCCGAGAGACTGTATCCGACCATCTGATGCACTTGATAATCACAAAACCGCCTTAAAAAGCGCAGCAGCACGAATCAAATTAGCAAATGGCCAGATTTACAGTTACAAAAGCTGCAGGATAATAAATATCTCAAAGTTACTTGTTCCCCAGCTCATATGCTCCCTGCACCCTCCACAAAATTCCACGCATGGAAAAGTTTTTTCTGCCAAACATCACTCCGGATTTCTCCATGACTAAGGCCCACACACAATTGACCCACCAGAGCACATGCGTTGGAAATTTCTACAAAGATATTGTGATGCTGACACGAACTCTACATCAGTCCACACCAAAAATGTTTACCCAACCATTTGCTTTGCTCCTCCAATGATCAATCATCAATTGCAGCCAATACAGTCCCCTACCAATAGCGACTGCATTGGCGCTCTAGCTGATGAAACATTCATCCACCGCTGAGAAAGCTCGCTCAACTCCGGTGCACCATTCGCCGATTTTTGTCCGTACAAAGCACTGTCAATGCTGCAATCGTGCTGGGGGAGTAGACATCTGATGACAAGCCCGTGTCCCCCAACTCCTCTGTGAACAAATTGCCTCGTCGCTTGATTGGTTCGTAGAGAACCTGGAGCATTCGCTCAGCTGATCCAACTTGCAGCTGACGGACCTCATCGTTGAAGATAACCTCGCTGGACCGATCAAAATGAGATAGACATATGATGAGGTCCAATCCACAGTCAGAAATGCAGGTGGAATATTGCCCAACAGATTAAAATGAATATATAGCACAATTATGTTGATGCTTAATTGAGAACGTTTCCCATAACTAGAAGCTACCTTTCTACTCCCTCCGTAAAGAAATATAAGAGCGTTTAGATCATTAAAGTAGTGATCTAAACACTCTTATATTTCTTTACAGAGGGAGTACTTACGAAAATATAAGGTGTAGATTAGAAGAAGGAAAATTACCTTAGTTTTGCAGCTAGATTTTTATCTGTGCACGCTCGAAAAAGGATCTCAGGCACAATGGGAGAGTCCAAAAGGATGTTTGGTAGAGAAATAAAGTTTATCTTCTTTCTCAGGTGGATGAAGCACTCGGTAAGGAAATGAGCTTGGTAGGCCACCACACAGGGTAGCTTTGCTAGCATTAGTTCCATGACAGCTGTTCCGGAAGTACATAATGCTGCTTTACTAGCCTGCAAAAAAAAAAAGGAATATTAGCATAGTAGGCTCTGGCTGCTATAAGTTTCACATACTAACAATCAATCAAATCGAATAAATTTCACATCTAGCCCTATTGGGTTAGTACACTTCGCTACCAAAGGAATGGTTGGTTTGAACATAGGAGCCTTAACATTACCAACCAAGGAATAAATGCTGTCTCAAAAACAAAGACTGAACTCTTAGAGAATCACTATTTGTGTATAACTAATATAACTGTTGACAGACAACACTGTATCTTAATATAATTAGACAATCATTTCCTAGGGAAAAAAAGAACAAAAGCATGGCTGGAATATAATGTGCGGATCCGTGGGACAATCCAGCGGCTACAGTAATCAACAGTGCTCTAGATTTTTCTTCATAGAGATTTTGATCCTATATAAGATGAGATGAAAATGCTAATGCTAACTTAACCAAACATAGTCTGGGGTTATAGCCACAGCACAGCTGTAAAGGGACAGTAGTATAAATCCTTTTGGAACAAACAGCAATACATGATATATTTGTTAGCAAGGTATGATGCTTTGATATGTCTTCAGTCTTCACATCCATCAAATGAGTGAAAAATATCAACATTCGAAAATGACAATATCCAAAGAGTGAATTTGGTGGTGGAGAATTAAAGCTATTAACTCAAAAAAGAAGTGAGCTTACATTGAATGCACCATATCTTTTTTCTAGTGAACCCCCAGGTATCAGTACCACTGGAAACGGCACTGATCGAAATACATTTTCAACATAGGTCCTCACATCCCGATGTGGAGCAACTGGGATGACTAGTGACAGATCATTTAAAGTGTGACTTAAATGTTGCACAGTCCGAAAGAAGATTGGAAGCATACGAGCTACTTCCTGCATCCTGCTTCCAGGCAGCATGGTTAAGATTGTGGCATCTATCAAAGGAGTATTTATCATTAGAAAACAGACATGCTTTTTATAACACAACAATCACATGCATATTAAGATTTAGCCCATTGAGAAACCTTGGCACATTTATAGAGCGGTCAATAAACTAGCATCATGCCAGAACACAAAATCCAGATATGATGTCTTGCTATGAATTGTTACTGATGCATATGATAAGGCAAGAAATGTTTTCTAGAGAACGTGCAAGCAAGTGTTTGTCCTCTTTTCATTAAGAGGAGAAGCAAACAATTACAAGACTTGGGTAGCAAGTACCGGGATTAAGATCAAACAAACACGCGCACTCTAGCTACTTCGCACTCTAAGCGAGAAAATTTTAATGATTCAGACAGAAATTTTGATGGCCTTGCATTGTGTAAAACAAAAAATAAATGTGTATCATGTTAACAATATATGGATAGTCATGGGCGGAGACAGGCCCCAGGCAGCCCGGGCGGCGGCCTGGGGCGTGAGGCCCATCTCCTTCGAGCACTGTAGCAAATGCTGTAGACTTGGACGAAGGCGGCCTGGGGCCTGGCCCAATTCGCCTGGGGCCTTGGCAGCCATTCCTGACTTGGACGAACCAACCGGCCGTCCGCCGCCCCTTCCCCCGACTTGGACGAACCCTAGGCGGCTAGGCTTGGCTGCGTGACCTGCGTCCCTGCCCGCCGCCGCCGCCTGCGATCTCGTGCCCACCCAGCCGGCCAGCTCCGTCCAGCGCCGTCCCCCTTCGATCCCCTTCTGCGGCATCAGGTTGCGCCGCTGCGAGCTGCTGCCCTGTCCGGCGAGGCGGCAGGCTGCCGGCGTCCGGCGAGGCGGCTGTTGTTTGCCAGGAGCAGCCAAGCCACAGCACAGAGCAGACAGCAGAGCAAACAGCAAAGGTATCCCTTCCTAGGCTATGTGCTGTGAATTTGAGTGAATTTAGTTCCTGCTTAGTTACATAAATCAGTGGGTTACTTGTTCCCTTGCATAATAGAAGGTCTTGTCCTCTGTTAGATTCAGATTTCTTGTTCAATTTCAGAGAAAACCAAAGAAAATTAGTGTCCTGTGTGTTCCTGCGTGCACTTGTTCTGAACTTTTGTGCTGCTGTTTTATTTTATTTTTAGTTTCGTCAGAGTTCTGTCTTGGTTGGCTGAGAACAAGCAAGATCTTCACCTTCCTATGGCTTTTCTTTAATTTCCTTGTTGCTTATTCCACTAGCTACAGAATTAGTTTTGCATTTGTAGGAGAGATCTTTCACCCTGCTTCAGAGTAGCTTGGCTTTAGGAAATTGCATAGTAAACTGTTAATAATCTGGAGGTGTCGTAGCCTCATAGGTCATGTATCTGCAGCAGTTTCTGCATAAATTTAGTCATACAGCTTGCAGTTTCTGTAAAAATGTTTTTAGCCCTTAGTTTCTCGCCTGGGGCGTCGGCCAATCCTGGCTCCGCCACTGTGGATAGTATAGTAGACCATACAAGTGTCTGATTTGTCTCCAGGCTAGTTCTATATAGTTCATTTTCAGCTTTAGCTACATGTTCCTTGTTTCACCAGATTGATATTTACAGTTAAAATTAAGATAAATGAAATCACAAGAAAAAACAGGTGTCAAAATATTTGGTCATCTCCTTTGCATCTCATGTAAAACAGATTTGACTATGTAATGAATCAGCTGGCAGTTGGTACTCAGGTTGCGTTTGTCATTGCTGCCAATTATCAACTACCCCTATAAAAGCACGAAGTGCGGAGATCCAAATTCATCTTATCCATCCATACAGCAAATCCTACGGCCTAAAATCCTTCAATCTTTAGCACTAATTGCAATTAGCGCCTCCAAACGCACGTCTCCCCGCTGCCCACGTCCAGTCGCTAAAGAAAAACTGCCCCTGCCTCCTCGCTCACACGCCCCCACGCCACGCACTCACCGCGGCGCCTCTCGCTCGAACAAAACCCACGCGCCCGACGGCGCTCGCACGCCCCCAGAGCCCGGCCGAATCCCCGCGTCTCACCCTCGAAGCGGGAGACTTGCTGCGCCCCCTCGCCTCCCTACTTCCCACCGTCGAAGCGAGAGACATGTCGCGCCCAGCCGTCGAAGCGGGGGACGTGAAGCACACGGCCGCCGCAGCACCGCGCCCGGAAGCCTCCCTGCGTCTCAACGTCGAAGCGGGAGACATGCCGCAGCCGGCTGCGGCCACACACCGCCTTGGTCGATGCCAGCGAGGGCGCTCCCGTACTCTGGGCGATGTTGCACTCTCACATCGTCTCCTCCCTGGCCCTTTCTTCCCCTTCGTCGGCACCGGAGCGCGGGGTCGCCGTATTGGCCAGCAGTTCACCGCCACACCACTTTCCCCTCGGCTCCAGTTCTGGATTGAGTTATCATCTATTGTTATAACGGAATAGCGGGGAGCCAAATTGTTTTGGTGGTGATGAAACCTATGATGTTCCTCTAGCTCTGGCGCTCTGCTACCTGGTTTGTGTGCTAAAGCAGATATTTCCATCAAGAAAATTATTGCTGCTTGGAGGAAGAAAGAAGACAAGCTAAAAAATGGTTCAGCGTTATGATGTATTTGTCTCAGACCCTCATGTTTCATTCACTGAAATTGTTGGTAACGATCTTACTATGTTTTAGTTTGTGCTGATTACATCTTTGTAGTAGTGAAATCTGTCCTTGAGCTTCAGGGACTCATTCTGTAAGCTGCTTTCAAGAAAAGTTCTTGGGTCTACTTGCTTAGAGGTTATGTTGTTGACAACATTTTCACTCACATGCCATGTCCTGCTCATTGTCACATTTCCAGAATATATATGATTAATTAACCAACCTTTTCCCTGGTGCCCCAATGTATCACAAGATTTTGCAAGTCACAAATCTTGTGTACTTTCTCTGGGTATATTATCACGAACTACTTGATAGCCCTGTATTGGATTTATAGGTCGCCAGCACCAAACGGCTTACTGTTTTCTGCCTCTTTTTATTCATTCAGGTGCAGTAGCCAGCAGTGGTTCTTTGGGAGATTGTTCAAAAAGAATTTCAGTGCCAGACGAAACGCAAAGAAGCAATGCCTTCAGAGTATTCCATGAGAGGAATAAGTTTGCTGCATTTGCAAGTCTCTTTGCTTCTGTTATTTTTACAGCTCAATATGGAACAGAGGCTTTTCCTTGATTTGACCAGGTTCAGTGCCCGATTAGATACATCATCAGTATCTTTGTTCTTACGTGGTGCATTTCGTCTAGCGCAAGATTTTTTTATTCTCTAGACGGCCTGATTTAGAGACATTGTGTGATGTTCGTCCATATGTGATTGTTTCTCTTCAACAACAGGTGAATCATATCTTTCTTTCGTTTCACTTTGTGCTCTGTTTCGTTGAACTAGAAGGACATTCTGTATGCAGACTGTCATGCCACAAAGCATGATATTCTTACTATGTTTCCTTGGATTTGAGCTGTCAAATCATTTTGAAATCCGTATTTCCAGTTCAGACAATAACCCTAAGGTGGAAGAATTTTTTGTCTGACATGCTTTGCTATTTGATTAACTAAGTTATCGAAGAGCTTATTATACTGTCACTTTCCAGCAGGAATAAGTTGACACAATGCTATTCTATATCAAAGAAAATACATACATCTCTACGCTTTCTTTAGGAAAACTTGATTGGTGTCCTGTAATATATTAATTTTATCTAGATGTCATTTTTCTTGAAAGCAATAAGAAAATTGGTTTGGAGGAGGTATCCAGTAATTGAACTCTGTCAGTTACCATTGACTGATGGCTGGGATATTGGTTTCTTTCCTCTCTCTTTTTGTTTTTTTCCATCGTTTCAGTTTTTGTCAAACTGTACACAGGGATTAGAAAAGTTGGGTACTGAGGACTAACAAGTAGCAAAAAGTATTAAGGGAAGCTAGCATATATTCATCTACTGCTAATGGGTGCATCACATGAGAGCTTAATCATGTCATCAGTTAAGACTAAGTTATTCTTAGATGTAGAACTCCAACTCCTTAGCTATTATTAAGGTGGATACTGAGCCTAGACCCTTAGCGGAAGTACGTGGCAGCAGGTAATATGGGTCTATGACTTGTATTGCAAGTCCTATTGCTCATGACTTCTCCCACCAGTTACTCTGTTATTGTGGAACACATTTCATTTACTGAAATCACAGAGGCTACATGGCAACTATTTGCCTTCACATGTCAGTGATACATGGAGTGCCATGTATAAATACTATTTGTTTCAAGTGGTAAATACAGTTTTTTTCCTGTGTATAATTACCCTTTTGGCTTGATGGGTTTTATTACTGTTAGATGGTGTCACCTTCTTAGAACTTAAGAATCAGCATTGGTTAGTATCTTCTTGGTCATTTTTCTCCTGTTGCCTTTCTTTAATATATTCTCTTTTTTTTTTTGCGGGAAATTCTTTAATATATTCCATACAGATGAATTAACCAGACAAGATGATCGCAGTGTGTAGGTACTATGAAGCTATCATGTACTGCCCCTATAAAACCATGAAGTGCGGAGATCCAAATTCATCCTAACCGTCCACCTCTATAATCCGTCGTTCATGATACACCGCTCTGATTTGTATTGCTGTAATTCTATACAAGAGTGCCACATTAGCTAAAAGGCTGTTATTATATTTATTCATCTTCTAGACCATTCGTTGTTTATTTAGCTTTTATTTGCGTTCTTGCTTTTTCAGGTAACATAATCGACATTTTTTAGCACTCAAGTTGTATGTCACAATGTTTGTGAATGGAGCATCTGCGCATTTTCATGGGCATGTACTGAGAACTCTTTTGCACCTTTAAGAGGTATTATATTGGTATACAGGTACATAGCACTTTGGGAGAGAAGCAGGTCTCAAAATGAGACAGAGAACTATGCGAACCTCATTCCGCTTCATGTTCAGTCACTGAGGGTGAAAGTTTACGAATTTAATAGATATGTAATTGTGGCGATCCTTTTAGAATTGGTTCCCTCCTAACTTATAATGGTTTGCTTCATTCGCTGGTAAAAAATGGTGTAGTTGGGTCTGATAAAGGTGTGTATTGTGCTTATGCAGACTTTATAATAACCAGGTTAATTGAGCTTCTATGTGAATATTGTTTGCTATTTTGGTAACCACAGAGATGTCTGACTCACACTCCTTTGTATGTTTCTTTCCCTTAGAACTGAATATTTATGTTTTTTAATCCCATGTCAGTTGTATTTTGTCTTTGTTAACAGAATATATGGTATATCTGTTGGATGACACTTTCATGACCATTAGAGTACTGGGAAAATCTAACTATGGAGTAAAAATGCAAATAGAGCGACAAAAATCTGAGTAGTGACAATATTTTCATGCACCAAACTACCTTAGTGCAGACAACACGTGTAAAATGTAAGGATTCTTTTCCGTCAACTTCAGTCACAATGATAACATTGTCGTGAGGTTGTAATTCAACATTACATACTGCTATTTGGGATATAAAGTTTATGTTAGCGTTGGGATTATTGTACACCAGTTTATGTTCTTCTGAAACTGGTGCCATTTTTTCTGTTGATGGTGGATTGCTATATATTGTGTCATGCTTTTCGTCTTGCTCTTCGTTTCAAACTTCCGATTCTACAGAATGAGAATGGAGAAGACGGTTGTACTTAAATTATATGATCAGGAAATTATTTCATACTTTTGATTCGGCAAAACAATGAAAAGGGAAACAAAGATGCACTCAAACCACGTGCTTGGGAAATGAATATCACTTACAAGCAGTTGACTGTCCCAACACCTGTGATGGGTTGGGCTGTGCCATCTGTTGTGTGAATGTTGTTCTGATGTGCGAGAGAGTGGGGAACATAAGATTTAAACTCATTAAAGTCTCCAGCAACATGTTGTGATGCTCCAGAGTCAAGCACCCATTCAGAGTTTATTTTATGGGCTGCGATTGATGCGTGTTCAATGTTACCTTCATTTGTATCAACAAAGTTGGCATAACTGGCAGCAGTCTCCTGTCCTCCTAAAGGCTGCTTCCCTTCAGCTGAAGCAGCTACATTTGCCTTAGGGGCATTCCAATGAGGAGCATTCCAAGAACTGCCACTCCCATTCCGACCACGACTCCCATTCCAACCACCTCGGCTGTTACTGCCACCACTGTACCCTCGGCCTCTGAATTTCCTAGGTCCAGTGCAGAAACGGCTGATATGCCCGGGTTGACCACAATTGTGACACGCCCCTCGCGGGTCAGCCACCCTGTAAGCAGATTCATTTCCAACTCTCCTTCTCGACTGCAAGCGTACCTCTTCTTGAGACATCGCAGCAATGGCCTCACAAGGGTCACAAGTGTCGGCTGATGTAGCATCGCAGCATGTCTACTCTCAAAAGCTTGATCTAGGCCCTTTAGAAACTGCACCACACGCCTGCGCTCAACCCACTTCCTGGCAATCTCCATGGACTCTGCATGTGGAATCTCAAGGGGATCACACTGATCCAGATCTGCCCAAAGGTGTTGCAGCTCATTCACATACACCAGCACGCTTCTGTCACCTTGACGAACAACATGAATCTTGTCTTCAATTTGAGACATGAGCATCAGGTTTCCCTTACCGGAATACCTCGTGGACAGCATGCTCCACACAGCAGAAGCAGTTGGCAATGCCTCAACAGACATTGCAATGGCTGGAGTCAAGGAGTTCAACATCCAGGCCAAAATCAGGGAGTCGGTAACACTCCACTTCTTCCATTCTGGGCTCACCTTGTCAGCCGGTTCGTCGACCGTTCCAAGAACATATTCCGTCAGACCCTTTGTCTTCAAGATCAACAAGGCCCGCCTCGACCAGCTCAGGTAGCTGCTCACGCCATTCAGCTTGACATCATTTGGCATGAGCTCAAGTGAAAGAACATGTGCTGCCCCCATGTTTGGTTTTGGTAATTGATGACAATCTCTATGGACTAATGGTTGCCTTGAGTTATATTTGAAGGGTTTGTCCATAGGCTTTGCTTGTAGACCATTTGTTGGTCTCAAGGTGATTTGAAGAAGAATATGTGTTGACCAAGGTGCTATTCAAGGATTTATCCAAAGATTGGTCATGTGAGTGTTGAGCCTATTGCAAGCATGTCTTGAAGAAGAAGTTTGTGTGAACATTCATGTTTACCTTCAAGACATCATCCTAATGAAGAGAGTTGGAAAGATTCAAGGTTGATCAAGACTACATATGAAGAGTGATTCAAGTTGATCAACACACAAAGCAAAGAAGATGTACCAAGCGAGATCAAGTGATCTCATGGTATGGTAAGCATTGTCCATTACGCTTTGTGTACTAACCCGTGTTCTATGCGAGAGTTCTTTGTGGGGTTAGGTTTGTTTCCATGGGCGTGCATCAAAAGGAAGATATCACACAACCCATGGAGGATGACATCAAGTGGTGATCGTCATCAAGATTGCGATGTGCAAGTTCAAGTGGAGCATCACGAAGAGATCACATGCTTGAAGCTTGCCGTCCATTGTGGTGACAATGGACTTGTGAAGATGTGCCGAAGAGTGGCTCACCCATAGTGGAGTATGGGGGAGCAATCAACTAGTCTTCATCGAGCCGGCGCAATCAAGAAAGGTGGTCCAACTTGAGGAGGTCAAGATCGTCATCATCTAGCTCAAGTGGACTATGCGCAAGGCAAAGGTTTGCCCTTGATAGGTTTTTTATTTTACCGGTCTCATGGTAGTAGTTGGGAGACCGGGTTATAGGATCGATAGCCGTACTATCAAGGGGGGCTCTCAAGTGAGTAGCTTTATCGTATCTTCGTAGAGAGCTCAAACCATTGCATCCTTGCATCATCTTTCTTGGTTCGTGTTTGGTGTTTCTCTTTGTGAGTCTTTGAGCTTTTGGTCATCTTCATGACAAGCTCGAGTTCATCGAAAACGGAGTTCATCTATGCATCTTCTATGATGTTTTCGATGTTGGAGTTTATGCCGGTTCTTCATTCATAGAGGTTTCTCATCTCTATACCTTAGGCATATCTCCCCTGCCACTTCTTATTATAACCAGTCGCTGTTGGATAGTATTTGTCGTCATCTATCCAACAAGCTTGAGTTTGCTCAATTCGGAGCTCATTTGTAGAAGTTGTGGCAGTTCAGGGTTTATTGTTTTATCTGTTTGCTTGGGCTTGTTTTCAGCTCTCTAGCGGTAGTACCGCCCTGGGCAGCGGTAGTACCGCTTGCGCGGTACTTCCGCGGTCCAGTGCCGCGGGCACTACCGCTTGTGTTTTTCTTCTGGTATCGTTTTTTGCTAAGCGGTAGTAGAACGGTAGTAGAGCGGTAGTACCGCTTGGTGCGACACTACCGCCCTCTACTACCGTGCCACTACCGTGCTCTGTTCTGTTGCCCATTTTTCCCTAAGCGGTAGTAGGGCGGTAGTAGAGCGGTAGTAACGCTTGTGCGGTACTGCCGTTCCAGTACTACCCTACTACCTCTGTTTCCTCTGTCCTGCGATATCCTAAGCGGTAGTACCGCTTGTATTGGACGGTAGTACCGCTTGGTGCGGCACTGCCGCTCCAGTTCCGTGTTCTCACCTGCTGTGTTTTGAGTTACTACCGCTTAAGTGGTAGTACCGCTCGCAAGAGCGGTAGTACCGCTTGTACGCGTCCAACACGGGTAACGGTTGGATTTGGGGTGGCCCTATAAAAGGGGTCTTCTTCCCCAACGGTTTTCTTTTCTCTTCTAAGCTCTCTCTCCTCCATTGTTGACTCTCTAGAGCTTTGCTAACTCTCAATCCCTCCAATGTATTCTTGCTCCTTCTTGAGGGAAAAGAGAGAGGAGATCTAGATCCACATTTCGACCAATCACTTTCTCCTCTAAGTGAGGGGAACCCCTTGGATCTAGTTCTTGGAGTTCTTCGTGTTCTTCTTCGTTCTTCCTCTCATTTTCCTCCATAGATTTTGTTGCTTTGGTGGGATTTGGGAGAGGAGGACTTGGGCACTCCGTGTGCCCTTGCCATTGCATTAGTTGCATCGGTTTGAGTTCTCCGCGGGATACGTGGAAGTTAGTTGTTGAGAAGCTTATTACTCTTGGGTGTTTGAGCACCCTTGAGCTTATTCCTCTTGGGTGCTTTGGCGCCCTAGACGGCTTGGTGGTGCCTCGGAGCTCAATCATTGTGGTGTAAAGCTCCGGGCAAGCGTCGGGGTCTCCAATTAGGTTGTGGAGATCGCCCCGAGCAATTTGTCGGGTACCGGTGACCGCCCCCAAGGGTTGCCAAAGTGTACGGGTTCGGTGACCGCCCTCAAGGGTTGCCATTTGTACGGGTTCGGTGACCGCCCTCAAGGGTCCCTTAGTGGAATCACGGCACCTTGCATTGTGCGAGGGCGTGAGGAGAATACGGTGGCCCTAGTGGCATTGTTGGGGAGCATTGTGCCTCCACACCGCTCTAACGGAGATTAGCATCCGCAAGGGTGTGAACTTCGGGATACATCGTCGTCTCCGCGTGCCTCGGTTATCTCTTACCCGAGCCCTTTACTTATGCACTTTACTTTGTGATAGCCATATTGTTTCTTGTTATATATCTTGCTATCACTTAGTTGTTTATCTTGCTTAGCATAAGTTGTCGGTGCACATAGGTGATCCTAGTCGTTTTAGGTTTTGTGCTTGACAAATTAACCGCTAGGTTTATTCCGCATTTGTTCAAGCCTAAACCGTAATTATTTTAAAGCGCCTATTCACCCCCCCCCCCCTCTAGGCGACATCCACGATCTTTCATCAAGCTTGAACACCTGATCTGCGTGGGGCACAACGATGGCGCCACTTGCAGCAGGTAACCCCTCGGCAGTTTTCGCAGTCATGAGCTGCGCAAGTTTCTCTAGAGCGGCAGTAAGTTCAGTCCCCATGATTTCCTCTTCTCTTCTTCTTCAATTAGCAGCAGAAAAAAAAACTTCAGCAACAGCAGCAGCACAACACCCAGCAATTCCTTCTTTCTCCCCCCTCAGCTCACAGCCGCAAGCACTAGCAGCAGCAGAACCCAGCTAGCCTCCTTTCTCCAGCAGCAGCAGCCGCCGCAGAACAGCAGAAACAGCAGCCGCCGCAGAACAGCAGAAACAGCAGCCCAATCAAACCTAGCAGCAGCAGCCGTTCAGTCCAGACCAACAGCAAACAGCAGCTGCAGGAACAGCACAAGCCGCAGCGCCACGCCTCCAGGCACTCCGCAGCACCACCAGCACGCCGCCTCTGCGCTGGCGCACCTCCCAGCAGCAGCCTCTCCCGCGCTGCCGCCTCCTTCCTCCTCTGCAGCCGCTCGCAGAGCCCAGCCGCACAGCACCTCACGAGCAAGCTCTGCGCAGCCGCAGCTCCACCTTCTCTTCTCCTCAGCCGAGCTCGCCACCTCCACGCAGCTCCGCGCCGCTCTGCCGCGACTCACCGCCGCGCGCGCGCGCACACAGCCACGCCCAGATGCGCCGCCGCCTCCTCGCCGGACCCCGCCGCCGACCGGCGACTAGACCGCCCGCGCCGCCGTCGCCGCCTCCAGTGCCCCTCCGGCCTGCTCTAATACCATGTTGAACTTGGAGGAGGAGCGTACCAGGAGCAGCAGCAGCTGTGTCTGTCTTCGTGTGTGGCGGCTCTCTCATCTCGAGAGGACTGGGCACCTCTTCTAGGTCAGCCCCACTGGGCCTGGGCCACTCGGGCCAGCTACATGGGCCACACATTCAACAGAAAGTAAAACGATGCTACAACAATGCTGAACTAATTAATGCATGGATATGTTGAGCACACACATGAAAATGAACTCACTTTGCATCCAAACAGAGAGAACACAAAGGAACTCCTGACTGCAAACATCAACCAATGGCATTTGAGCAGGAAGTATGTGCATACATCAAGGAGATCAATCATAACTGTATGACGGTGATAACTGACAACTCCACGACATGACAGTTGACCCTCCATTTTGTTTTCTTCTGGTGAAGATAAAAAACATAATACTCCCTCCGTATCAAAATATAAGACGGGTTTTGACACTGTCGTAGTGTCAAAAAAACGTCTTATATTAAGTTACAGAGGTAGTAATAAATAAAGCAACCCTAATGTTATGTTTCCTGTATTCACATCCGATCTTCCTTATTCACGCTCTCCTATGGAAGAGAAGAAAACAATGTACCAAGAGAACTGTTGTCTTTTCAATTTTCTTTCTGTTTCTCTACATCATCTCCAATATTGAAGACTGACTTGAATCCAGAAAGAGAAGGAACTCGTCCTTGTTTCTTTAAGAATCTGATGAACCTACTGCCTAGAAGAGAATTACCAACTAGCATAACAAGAATTAACAAATAAAAATTTCCCTCATTCTGTCACTTGACTAAAAATTGGACACCGAACAAAATATCCACTGGAACACATTTCCCTCTCTATCCCCACAAATTTGATGTTTAAGCGTGCACAGAACTACAAATGGAGCCTAGTCCTATCTCCTATGTACAGTACATAATCTGAACATGTAAACACTTCCGGAACGGAACAAATAAGCAATCAGAACTAAACCCCCCTCCAAGTTTCCTTCAAGTCCAAAATACCTTGACTGTATGAAGCATTTCTGTGTAATGAAGATCTATAAGAGTACCATGCACAAATGAACATTCATTGGAAAAAAACAACATTGACATCAAAAGGCAAATATAAAGCTTAAAGTGCATGAAGTTAGGTGGTTTCAGAGCTATTTATCAAATGTTCAAACTGAGGCGTTTCAGAAAAAAATGCTCAAACTGAGACTGAAAAATACTTTAATAGCACAGATAACTGAACCAAAAATATAGGAACAGGGGTTAAACCACACCCGCCAACGCCAGCAAAACGAACGGGCACAGGGGAGAGCTTCCTGAGGGACGCCATGAGGCGCGAAGCGAGCGAATCGCCGGAGACCTCACCGGCGACAACGAACACCCGAAGTTCGCCGTCCCGGGACGCTGCGTCGAACACCCTCCCGTAGGAATAAGCGCGTGAGCCCAGCCTGGCCAGCAGCCCTCGCTGGCGCCCGGCGGCAGGGATCCATCGTGACAGCATCAGCCACAGCGGAGCAGAGCGGCGCCTACGGGAGGGAAAACCGGGGAGGGCAGAAAGGGTTAGAGCATCTCCAACAGCACGTCTAAACGGACGTGTATATGCGTTTTACACGACGAGGCCCAAAAACTGGCGTCCAGCAGCTCGTCTAAACGGACGTGCAAATATACACATCGTCCAAATCGGCCTCGACGACGTCCACGCGTGGACGATGTGAAGGCGTCGTCCAAAGCTCAACCGCAAGCCAGATTTCTCCCTCCCGCCGAGACCAGGAAGAGGCGCGCCACCGTCGCCAGGCCGTCGCCGTGCCGCACAACCCCATCCGAGCCAAGGTATGTACCTTTGATTCCCGGAGAGAGAGGGAGGAGTGGATCCCGCCGCTGTCGGGCTGGATCAAGACGCCGCCGCCGCCGCCGCGCTCGCGGGAGGGGGGTGACGCCGCGCTCGAGGTAGCCACGCAGGGGATCTAGAAGGAGTTGCTGCGGGCGGCTGGATCCACGGGACCCCGCCGCTGGGTAGCCGCGCATGGGCGTGGAGCTGCAGTGGCCGTTCAGAGGAGCGGGAGCAAGGGGATGACCTCTGAACTGAATATGTTCAGTGCAGTTAACTGAATATGTGGCCGCTGCACTGGCCGTGCATGTTAACTGAATATGTTCAGTGCTACTGAACTGGAAATTTTATTTAGATACTCTGCTGGTACTAGTAAATATGTTCAGTGATACTAATGTTGCTGCACTGGCCGTGCATGTTAACTGAATATGTTCAGTGCTACTGAACTGGAAATTTTATTTAGATACTCTGCTGGTACTAGTAAACATGTTCAGTGATACTAATGTTGCTACTGCTACTTATATAGAGAATTTTCTTTGATATTGATGCTGCTAGGTAGGCTATATGATGTGTCATGGCCGGTGCGTGTTCAAAATGCACTCAATTGTCATTGGATCACTACATTATTAATGAACATATTGTGCATTATGATGCAAGCTTTCATGAGATCACTAATGCAATTATAAATCCTTTGAATTACCATTGAAATGGTAGTTGAATTCGTAGTTACAAAAATAATATTAAAATATAGGGAAGAGAATATAGACGTTCTGTATATAGACGTTCTGCTGCAAAACTGGACGTGTATACCAGAGAATCTTTATAGACCATTGTCTATATGGATATATAGACATCCAAATATACACATGCTGTTGGAGATGCTCTTAGAAAAGGTTAGAAAAAACTCCCCGGGAGTAGTGACTTGAAAAGAAAAAAAGCTTACTTGTTTGGATTTTTTAAAAGAAAAAAATTGATCTATTCATCAAACACCAGTACTATGAAAGAATAACAAAAGTATCACGAATTACATCCAGATCTGTAGACCACTTAACGACAACTGGAGGCACTGCAATGAACCGAAGATGCACCATACCTTCTTCACCGGAACCGGGCAAACATTTTTGTAGTAGACAACCGAAAACTCGTCGTGCTAAGGTCCCAAAGAACCAATGCACTAGAACAACAATCGTCGATGATGAAAAGGAGCGTAGATTAGAAGGATCCAACCTGTAACACATAAACGCATACGAACGAAGATTGGATCCAAGCTGGTCCACCACAGACAACACTGACCAAATCCCGCGAAGGTCCGCCGAAGACACACCTACACACGCCCTTCGACGACGCTAGACACACAACAGGAATAGGGCCTAGGCGGGGAGAACATTATTTCATCTGCAGGGAGCTTCCGCCGCCTCGTCTTCCTAAGCAGGAGCAAGCCCTAAAAATATTCAATACAACATCTAAAAACGGAGTAGGAGCCCTCCTGCCAGCCTTTTCGGGACCCACTGCGCCTCCATGCCCCTAAGGCCACGGGAGACGAGACAGATAGGCGGTGGCACCGGTAGCAGGCGTGGAAACCCCTCGTTTACTTGAGACGCTATGTACGAGACTATGAGAAGGAAACATTTCCTCGTTTATTTGTTTGAATTCAGATGATTAAAATCCTTAGAAGCTTTTTCTAAGCATACGAAAAGTCTTGGAAACACTTTTAGTGTTTTTCCGATCTATATTATGGAGCAAACTTTTCGAACACATAAAAATTGTGTACACAAAATGGATTCTTTTTTTTTTATCATGATGCATAAAATGGATGCAAGTTGTGTGTCAAATGTATCTAATGAAGTAGCTCCTAGAAGAAAATCTACATTTCATACCTTGAAAAGTTTGCTTGAATATTTTGAAATACAGAGAGATAGAATGTCACGACGTTGTTTCCCCTTGGGTCTAACCGCCCAAACGGTGCATAAAAGCAAATCATAGTAGTTTATGGTATCATTTTCTTTATCCTGATTAGCCTCTGTAAAAAAGTCATGATTGAATTTTCTTTGAACCGCTGGTTGAATAATCATTAATTTTGAAACTCTTACCCGCAAAACAAAAAATTGAAACTCAATTTTGCGTTGCACATAGGAGTACACCACAAGACATTGGCGTCATTAAAAAAAAAAAAAGACATTGGCGTCATGGCGTGCCAGTGCAACGAACCACACGCACACGGGCCCGTCAGACCCGACCAAAACCCTCGACCGGCCGCGTCTACCTCCGCGGCCGCGTGCTTCGACCCGACCTGACCGCGCAAAATCTCGCACACGCACCACCCTCCCCCGCCGCCGCCACGAACGACATGGCCGCAGCGCTTTTGCTCCGCGGCCTCCGCTCGTCGGCGAGCCGGGCGCGCCCCGCCTTCCCCTCGCCGGCCTCGGCCCCGCCGCCCTTCGCCTCCTCGCTACTCCACCGCCTCTACTCCTCCGCGGCCGCGTCCGCGGCCAGCCCGCCCGCCTCCGCGCTGGGAGGCGTCACGGACCCGGCCCGCATCCGCAACGTGGCGGTGATTGCCCACGTCGACCACGGGAAGACGACGCTGATGGACCGGCTCCTGCGGCAGTGCGGTGCCGACATCCCCCACGAGCGCGCCATGGACAACATCAGCCTCGAGCGCGAGCGCGGCATCACCATCTCCTCCAAGGTAACCCTCTCGCAGTCTCATGGCTAGTGCGTGGCTACTGAGGCTGCGCGCGAGGAATTTCTGCTCGGCATTTCGTCGAGCAAACTGCGTGCGTCAGAGGAGGGGCCATAACACAGACACAGGACTGAGATCTGATCCAAAGGCCATACTCAGTTTGCTATATTGTTGGCTCCTGTCACGACACCTTGTGCGCATTTCTCTAGTGGGAGGATGGATGCCACGTCTGGTTCAACAACTGGCTGGCTAGAGCTCAGAGCCTGTGCTCAGTTACACACTCATTAACTCTCTGGCAGTTCTACAAACTCTTTAGGCGTGTTGCAATGAGGGCCGCAAGTAGCAGAACACTAGTCTGGCCCATTTTATTGTCCTAATGAAGCATTGTCGTACCAGGGAAGATGTTGACAAACGTTTTCCAATGTAGATAATGTGGCAACGCATGTGACATTTCTTGTTTCCTTTTGGTTATATGTTCAGGTCACTTCTGTCTCTTGGAAGGAGAATGAGCTCAACATGGTCGATACCCCTGGCCACGCTGATTTTGGTGGCGAAGTAAGCACTTTTGGTATAATTATATACTTACTTATAAGACTGAAATGACGATTTTGATGTGGTGTTTGAGATGGCCATTGCCTTTTTATAGGTTGAGCGAGTTGTTGGAATGGTGGAAGGGGCGGTCTTGGTTGTTGATGCTGGGGAGGGACCTTTAGCACAAACCAAATTTGTGCTTTCAAAGGCTTTGAAGTATGGTTTGCGCCCAATCCTCCTCCTCAACAAGGTTGATAGGCCTTCAGGTCTGCTCATTACCAGAAATTTCGCCCATTAAACAGTCCACGGCTCATGGGTGCAGTGTATGAGTTTGAACAAAATAACAAAAACAACCCATTTTTTTACGGAGAGCAGAACCATTTGGTTGTTGAGCAACTAAGTTGTACTTGTTTGTTCCATTAAACAAGGAGATTACCGTATGAACATGTCCATAGGTTGAGTTGCCATAATTGATAATACAGACACAACATAAACGGAGACTAGGTGCATGCAAAGTCAACTTAGAGTGGTGGTAATTTAGTGAAGGCAAGGGAAGAAAACTATCGAAACATATACAGTAGTCATTAATTAACTGTACAGTGAGACTACTAAACCATCACTTTTCTTATGTTAACTCCACATAATTGGAAATCTAGCAAATTTTGTATTACAAAGGGCACAGTCGGATCTGGTAAATTTTCTTACAACTAAGGAATCTAGCGTGTCCTTATAATCCTGTTTATCCTGCTAGCAAAGTAAATTTTCTCCGCAAGGTAAAAAAATGCTACTTGCAGATGGGATACACGTGCATTAATTTTTTGGCATGTATATGTTCCTTGTACTTTGTATTTGTTGTAACTCTTCTACGCCAACAGTTTCTGAAGAAACCTGCAACGAAGTTGAGAGCTTGGTCTTTGATCTTTTTGCAAATCTGGGTGCCACAGGTACATTTCTAGCAATTCAAATTGGTTTGCCTTAGAACTTTCTTTTCTTTTTTAGTGACATTGTTTTGTTTGCATATTACAGAAGAACAGCTAGATTTCCCAGTTCTTTATGCATCAGCTAAAGAAGGGTGGGCTTCCTTGAAATTCACTAAGTGTCCTCCTGATAGTGAAAAAAACATGTCTCCTTTGCTTGATTCAATTGTACAGCATGTTCGTTCCCCAAAAGCTGACCTTGAGGCTCCGTTCCAAATGTTGGTTAGTATACCGAACAAAATCAGAGTTTAAGATGAGAAAACATTTTATATTTCTTTGTTATTCCTGAATCTATGCTTTGTAAGGTGTACGATAGAATGAGTGGTCATTAAGTGGACTGCATTTACTTTCTATAAGAGCGTTCCACTCGAATTAGCAACTACAACATGATTTCTACCTTAATTGTTTTACGACGTATAGTGTTAGCTTCGAAGAACTAGCATCAATTGGTTTGACCTACTACTTACAAAGCAAAACAACGTGTCTCCGATGTCTGTACTCCCTCCGATCCATCTTACTTGTCGCTCAAACGGATGTATCTAGACGTATTTAAGTGTTAGATACATCTGTTTGAGTGACACCGACAAGTAATATGGATCGGAGGGAGTACTTTATTTCTTCTGGCTTCACATGACTTGGTGCCGCCATAGTTCTTGGTCCACCACTAATGACCCGTACAGAATTCTTTTCATGGAATTTATTTACTTGAGCTCCTGTAGACGGCAAGATGCTCAGTATGTGTCTTAGGTGTACCATTTTGGAAAGTGGTTATGCATCTTAATTAGACCGGAGTAAAATAGCTCCAAGACAAGTTATATAACATCTTGAAAAATATCCAAACTGGATACAGTCTCCGCTCAGTTCAATCCAGTACACCTGGTTAAGCAAGGCCGGCCATGATGGATAAGCTAATTTTGGTTTGCAAGCACATCTGATACAATCTTGAAACATGCTGATTTTACTGTCAAGTCAGCTATGCATGGGGTGATGCAGGTTAGCCTCGTAAGCTAACCTAGATATGGCTTAGGTACAATCATGAGGCATGCACGCATGCTGCAGCAACCATGAATCCATGATAATGTTGTTGCGCGCATTCACCTACCTTTTTAGTAAAAATTGCAAGAGGATTATCCCCTATTGTTTCTTGCTTTTAAGAATGAATGTGCTGAAGGCATCAATATGAAAGGTGCTTGATATGTACTTCTTTATTCCTTTTCCGTTTGGTCCTTGCTTTGTTCAGCGAGCAAAAAAATCTTGGATGGTTCAATATTAATAATGGAATGTTGAGTAGTGGTTGAGATGGGGCATTTAGCTTATTGTCCATGCTTCCATGTTGATAGTTTTTTCCCCTCTTAGTACATCTCCTAAGATGGTGTATGAATTTAGTCCTCATTATTGAGGAATGAGTATCAATTTGTTTCACTACCTTTTGCAGTATGATATCAACTTTCAGTCTTTCACCCAGTCATATTTTGGATGTCTACATATCTTGTGATTTCTTTTGCCCAGTTCATATTTTTGTGGATACTTGGCAAGAACCTTTGTCGTCCCATGATCATAACATGGCTCAAGCTGTTATGTATGTGGTTTCATCTTTCTTTGATATAAAAGTTTGTCACATTAACCATGATAAAATCACATGTGATTATGTTAGATGTATGGTGGCCGAGCATATTAGTTGGTCTGTAGGTATTAGTTACTACTCTGCTGTTGCCTAGTACATGTATATGTTTGGTCCATTGGAATAACTAAAAGTCCATTTCCTTGCACATAACACTATGGGAATATGCAGTAAGTTCCAGCCAGGCTAACATCTGTCTGGAAGAGCACTACATTGCCGATGTGTATACCAGCTACCAAGCACTGTCCTAACTTGTAGCTATCCTCGTTGCTTGCATACTCTGAGACATCTGTAAATTGCCAACAATTAAACTATTACAGTATATTTTTAATTCTTCGAGTTATCTGTCAGAATTGAATGAAATTGCATATGTACTGGTCTGAAAGAAGTAGTCAGGTATTTTATTCCAAGTGAGTTGCATTTTTTTCTCTTAGCCATTGGTAAGGAATTTCCACAATATAAGTCATTATATGGATTTTTCTTGTTTCAACATATGGCATTTTATGTTTTACAGACAATTCCTTTATATCCTTACAGCAGTTACTTTTCTATAATGCTCCTCGAGCGTGAATCCCTCTTATTTCGAAACAGAGGAGTTTAAATAGGATGCTCCATCTAGCATTCATCTATGTTTTGAAATGTAAATACTCAAATAAGTTTGTAATGGTCCTGTACAGGTTTCCATGATGGAGCGTGATTTTTACCTAGGAAGAATACTCACTGGGCGTGTAACCTCTGGAGCTATCCGCGTTGGCGACAAAGTTCATGGTCTGCGCATCACGGATGAAGGGGTTCAGAAGATTGAGGATGGAAAGGTGTGACCGAACTTCTTGCACCTTTTCTCTTTGATGCTGAACCTATTCTTTACCGTCCAGTATGTGTTTGTCAATTGGGTTTGTTAAAATCTTTAACGACCTTTGTATGTTACAAAATAAATGTAGGTTGTCAAGCTCATGAAAAAGAAAGGCACAAGCATGGCAGTAATAGAGGCTGCAGGAGCTGGTGATATAATCTCAATGGCTGGATTGTCTGGTCCAGCAATTGGACACACCGTGGCAAATCCGGAGGTAGTGGTAACTCTGTTTTGATTGGGCTACTTGTTGCTGTACAGAACGTATTCTCCTATTCAATTGTCAGCAATTCTTTATTTTCATATGGGAATGTGATTGTGTGTAGGTTTTGACTGCTCTGCCTGCAGTTGAGTTGGACCCTCCCACAATATCTATGACTTTCGGTGTGAATGATTCACCACTGGCTGGTCGTGATGGCACTCATGTAAGTACCCCAAATAACAGTTCACCACTTTCGGTGTAAATGATTCGTCTTGATCCTCTTTCCATCTGAGCAAACCTGAGCGACTCCTATTTGACTGAGAGGAACAAAAAAAAGTGTCTACACATGTCAGAACAGGAGTGCTCGACAACCAGTTCTTATTTGTATGCTTTATGCACAGCAATTATAAATGTCAAGACATGATAGATGATGCTGTGAAATTTATCGTGCCTGATCATGTATGGTTAATTGTTGGGCTTGCAATTTCATATAGAGTTCAGAAATCCCTTAATAGCTGTTAATTGTCGTGGAACCATGATAGTGTACTCTACACATTACACAACTATTTTGTTCAGTAGGTAGATTTCATATGCTGGTTTTTGAAAAAAATATCTAGATATTTCAGGTTGGATTTGATTTGTTTGGTGTATTTACACACTAAAAATATTCTCTGTTTAACCTTTGATTTTTTTGGGGGAAAATAGAAGCATAGCATTTGGCCTGGTGTAACTTCGTAATTTGTTACATAACTTGATGTCGTTGACAACCCATTGCTCAATTACAAATAATGGGTAGATGGAAAAGGCTGACCTCCAGTACATGATGGATGACGAATTTGTTCTCGAATCATCAAATTTTCCCAAACCTATTGTGCAGTTAGTCTTCTGAATGTGTTTGTAAATTGGTAGGTGAGAGTAAGGAGCTAGTCTCCTGCTATCATTAAATATATGGGGGGCTAAATCCAAGGTATGGTGCTAGCCTCCTACTATCCTATGCAATATAAGTTTTTTTTGCAGTATGCACTATGATAGATTAATTGTGAAGTTCCTTTGGCATTTTCTAATGTTTGACATAACAAACTTATACCAACATATTTATGAATTCTGATTACGCCATTTTACGTCATCATATGTGGAATTTTATGAGGACTTGTCATTGCTTAAATGACAAAGTTCCAATAGCGCTTCTATAGATTAACTTCACATGTTGCCGGTGCCGACCAAAATGAACTCGTTGGAGCATAATCTGTCAATTTGTTGGGTGATATTTTAGTGTATAATTTGCAAAATCTGAACTTGGCCAACTTGGCTTGATTTTAAAATTTTGCAGGTAACTGGAGCGAAAATTGGGAACCGTTTGATGGCAGAGGCTGAAACAAACTTGGCAATTAATGTTCTTCCTGGACCGTTGTCAGAATCTTATGAAGTTCAAGGAAGGGGAGAGCTTCAGTTAGGTCTGAAACTTTGACGAAATCCCTCCTGTTCTAACTGAAATCTTATCAACTCATTTAAAAGTGCCTCGTGCCAATTTTTTGTGATATAATGAGAAATTTAGTCATCAACATCATAGGATGATCTATCTAACTTACAGGAATCTTAATTGAGAACATGCGGCGTGAAGGATTTGAGCTTTCAGTTTCACCCCCCAGAGTGATGTGAGTTCCAATCAATCACAAACATTATTATGTCTCGTTTGCACGCTAACTCCTTTTTTGGCAAGCTAACCGTCTCTATTCATTAGCTAGACGTTCATATTTGTTTCTTTTATCGATCATATCCACTCCCTTTCTAATACGTGTAACTCTTTGAGCAATTTGACTGCACTTTGTCCACTATGAGCTTGACCAGTTTTCTTATGGAAATTAGGTATAAAACAGAGCGTGGGGAAAGGCTAGAGCCTATTGAAGAAGTAACTGTCGAGGTAGAAATCAGGAAAGCTATGTTTGAGCTTCTTTATCTTCACATGTTCTAATCTTATATTTTCAATTTATGATGATATTGTAGGTGGACGAGGAGCATATCGGATTTGTGTTGGAAACCCTTAACAACAGGAAGGGGGAATTGTTGGACATGGGCCCTGTTCCTGGGACAACTGGAAGAACTCGGGTCCTCATGACCTGTCCATCTAGGTCAGTAGTAGTCTCTGTTCTGCTGATTACTAGTTGCATCACTTGTTACCTTGAAAAGCGTGCAATACTTGCTGACTGGTTAGCCAACTGTACCTTAATATAGTTATATTTCACCTTTTACTTCTATAATTTTAGCCAATTATGTTCGTTTTCGTATTTGTATGTTGCCTGTTTACCTCATGGATATGCCCCCGGTAGAATTTACTGTAAAATCAAATGAACCTAATTATGGAATCTACCGATTCCTTTGACTCGATGTAATATGCATTAATGGTTTTGGTTCAGATAATATCAAATGAGCTATTATGGATGCAGGGGTTTGGTGGGTGTTAAAGGAGTTTTCAACAGCTTTACACGTGGAACTGGATTTATGCACCGTGCTTTCCAGGGTATGATGCTATTTATAATTCGGTGCTACATAACGGTTGCAGTCTGTAACTCACACATGTTGTTTTTAGGTGAATAGTAGGCCACATAGTCATGTCATGAATTCATAGACTTGAAGTGCATAGACAATTGTCAAAACCAGAATTCTCGTCTTCCCAGTGTAGAGGCAAATTATGTAGTGATCTGTGCAGACTTTGCTGTTAGTGCTGTTAGTCTTCGATTTTCAGTCAACTGCATAAGTCAAAGGATCACAGCCCGTTCTGAAAGTGTTATTACCACCTTGTGCTGTTTACCTTAGCTAGATGTCAACGATCCTCCAGTTTTCAGGCTATGCATGTGCACACGGTTGCCACAGACCATCAAAATAAAATTTATGCTATGACACGAGAAAATTAGTGCGCTGCTGCATCAAAATGCAACAGTTTATTTGCCTTGCATGCCTAACTAGATTTCAGGAATTCTTGACCTATGATTTCCCAATGAATGCAGCATATGCTAAATACATGTAACTAGAATTCATTGTTATCTGACCGATGGTTTCCCTATGAATGCAGCATATGCTAAATACAGAGGTCCACTAGGCACTGTTAGAAAAGGAGTTCTGGTAAATCAAATTTCAGCACCTTCATAATCTTATATTCTTATGTTACTCTTATTTGCTTATCTTGTAAATTATATTTTACATTGCAATAAGGTATTAATATTGGCATTCATTGTGAGCAAAGAAGCAAGCATAACTTAAGTAAATAGAATCAGTACTTTTGAACAATACCTATGTGCTTCTGAACTCTACAAGTGGAAGTTAATTTTTCTCCATGTTCATATATAGGTGTCTGTTGGCAGAGGATTTATCACTTCACATGCACTCATGAGTTTAGAAGCTCGTGGTACTCTTTTTGTCTCTCCTGGGATGGAGGTAGTTATCACTTCATTTTGTTATAGTACCTTCTAGGTGCAGGAGATTGCCTTAACTCTCTTTCTTCCTTGTTGAAAGACATACGAAGGCATGATAGTTGGCGAGCATTCACGTGATAGTGATCTTGAGGTAAGTTGATTATTTACTTGGCATGAATCAGTTCCTGTCCGTTAATACATGAAAATAATGTTGTTGGGCAGATCAATCCTGTGAGAACTAAAGAACTTACAAACATCCGAGCTCCTGGAAAGGATGAAAATATCCGCCTGTCTCCACCTCGCTTGGTATGTCCTTTGCTCATGTATCAAGACATCATGAGATATTTGCACTTTGTGTGTGTGCGTGCGCGCGCGTGTGTGTGGGATATAGACACAACATACTACAAGACCTAATTGACAACCATCAAGGGCCCATTTTGGACCTACTAGAACATCGTGGCCGCACTTTTCTTGGTTTTCGGAGCTGAGGACGGATAACTTTAGATATGCGCTTTATTTTGATGAAGAAATGTAGCATTCCTTCTTTTGGGCTCATCTAACCAAACACAGCAACTCTTACCTATTGCATAATCTTAATGGAAGCTGTTGAACCATGCAGATGACTTTGGAAGAGGCAATTGGATATGTTGCTGTAGATGAGCTTATTGAGGCAAGTTTTTCTTAAGTTCTTCAAACATTTAATTAGAGCAAAATTTCCACTGGATCTATTTTCAGAGGATTGAGTGTGGTAAATGGTGATAAACAATTGATTCTTCTAGACTCCGAAGCATTGTTCCAATTCCTGTTTCATTGAAGTTAGAAAAATGGACACTTACCTGGTTATATTGGATTTTTAATGATTACATGAGAACTTCTGTCAAAATAAAATGTCGATGCTTTAAAGATAAACTCTAGAGTCTAAAACCAAATAAAGATCGGTATGCAATGTTATTTCTTCCAGATAAGAGTAAGCCATAATCATTTGCCATGCAGTTTGGTATTACTGCCTCTATCCACGTTTATAAGTCGGGCTTGGGTTTATAAATCTTCAATTTGACTAGTGAAACATGGGTTATATGCCATAAAAAATTTATCTTCAGATTCATTGTCTCAACATAGCTGTATCTTGATCTGGATACAGTGATAAGTGAGGAAGGATTGGCTCGTCACATCCTTAGTGGCGCTCTACATCGACGCTTGGATGTAGTGAAAAGTGAGCCGGGATCTTCGCAGTTGACTCGACGAGTGCGAAGGGTAAGGAAGCTAGCTGAGCCAAGTAGAATTCGCTTAGGTAGTTGGAATGTAGGGTCCTTGACGAGTAAGTTACGGGAGTTAGTTGATGCTGCGGTGAGGGCAGGCGTTGATACCCTATGCGTCCAAGAAACCAAATGGTGTTGATATCCTATGTGTCCAAGAAACCAAATGAAAGAGACAGAAGGCGAAGGCGGTGGAGGATATCGGCTTCAAGTTGTGGTACACGGGGACAACTAAATGGAGTAGGCATCTTGATCAACAAGAGCCGCAAGTATAGCGTGGTAGACGTCAAGAGGCAAGGGGACCGGATCATCCTGATCAAGCTCGTCATTGGGAACTTAGTTCTCAGCATTATCAGCGAGTATGCCCCACAAGTAGGCCAAAATGAGAGCACGTGGGAAGGCCTGAAGGACATGGTTAGGAGTGTACCTATTGGCAAAAAGCTCTTCATAGGAGACCTCAATGGCCACGTGTCTTAACACATGTTTTGAAGGGGTGCATGGGGTTTTTGGTTATGGCAGCAGGAATCAAAAAGGAAAGGATGTCTTAAGCTTTGCTTTAGCCTGTGACATGATCGTAGTTGACACCCTCTATAAAAAAAAGAGAATCCCATCCAACGACTTTTAGTACTGGTCGACACTCTAGCCAGATTGATTTCGTCCTCTCGAGAAGAGAAGACAGGCGTGCTTGCCTAGATTGTAAGGTGATACCTGGAGAGAGTGTTGTCCCTCAACATAAGCTTGTGGTGGCTGGCTTCCACTTCGGATACGCGTCCAACAGGATAAGCGCGCCAAAATCGCTAGAACAAGTGGTGGAAGCTCTAGGGGGAGGCAGCTCAGGCTTTCAAGGCGAGGGTTATTAAGGAGGGCTCTTGGGAGGAAGGAGGCGATGCAAACAATATGTGGATGAAGATGGTGAGTTGCGTTCAGAAGGTGGCTTCAGAGGATTTGGGGTGACCAGGGGAAGTAAAAGCGAAGCTAAAGATACCTAGTGGTGGTACGATGATGTCCAGAAGGACCTCTACCGGCGTGAGTGAAGCAAGGGGTCGGGCGTATGAGGACCTCTACCAGCTTTTAAACACGGGGGAAGGGGAAAGGGGCATCTATAAGATGGCCAGGATCCATGAGAGGAAGGAGGGATGTCAACCAAGTCAAATCCCTCTGTGTTTGTATACAAGGCCACTATCCCATTCTTCAGGTACCAAAAAAACAAAGCCAATTAATAAATAGCATGATTAATTGTGTGAAAACCTCTCATGTTTCAGACTAATTAAACATGTTGTATGTGGCGCCTCCTTCTCTATGGCTGCATGCAACGTTTGCATTAATAAGTACCATCGGACGAGGATTTTTTTTTATCAATTCCTCTCGGGAAGAGATAGTGGCATTGTATAGATGCAAATTGTATTTTTTTTATAGTGGACTTGTATTTAAACCGGAGGGAGTAGATGACGAGAGTACTTCGAGAATCTGTTCAATTGTGAAAATTAGAGCTATGCCATCGAGCTGGACGACTCCTTTGATGATACCAACAAACGTTTTGTGTGATGAATACATGAGTAGAGTCTTGAGGTTAGGGAGGCTTTAGAAAAGATGAAAGGAGACAAGACCATAGGCCCTGATTTTCAGCCTCATTTTTCAGTCAAAGAAGATGCCTGAAGAATGAAGGCAGAATATACTAGTACCAATCTTCAAGAATAAGGGGGATGTTCAAAGTTGTATTGATTACCATGGAATTAAGCAGATGAGCCATACAATGAAGCGTGATAAAAAATCAGTTTGGTTTCATGT
This sequence comes from Elymus sibiricus, assembly GCA_039707655.1. Classification (NCBI taxonomy): domain Eukaryota; kingdom Viridiplantae; phylum Streptophyta; class Magnoliopsida; order Poales; family Poaceae; genus Elymus; species Elymus sibiricus. Next base: position 299,768,641 of record CM077668.1, read on the forward strand.
CTTGGAGGTCAATCATGGAAGCTATTTTCTTGGTACGACAACTTATGGACAGGCACAGGGAGCAAAAGAAGGACCTTCATATGGTGTTCATTGACTTGGAGAAGGTCTGCAATAAGATACCGCGGAATGTCATGTGGTGGGCCTCGGAGAAACACAAAGTCCCCACAAAGTACATTACCCTCATCAAGGACATGTACGATAATGTTGCGACACTGATGACTTTCCAATTAAAATAGGATTGTGCCAAGGGTCAGCTTGAGCCCTTATCATTTTGCTTTGGTGATGAGTGAGCTCATAAGGGATATACAAGGAGATATCGCATGGTGTATGCTCTTTGCGGATGATGTGGTGTTAGTCGGCGATAGTCAGACGGGGTTAATAAAAAGAATCAAAGGTTTTAGTCTTAGTAGAAGTAAAACTGAGTACATGAGGTGCAGTTTTAGTACTGCTAGGCATGAGGAGGAGGTTAGCCTTGATGGGCGGTCAATGTTGCAGAAGGATGGTGATATTGATGAAGATGTGAGCCATCGAATAAAATCCGGATGGATGAAGTGGCGCCAAGCTTTTGGCGTCCTCTGTGACAAGAGAGTGCCCCAAAAGCTAAAAGGCAGGTTCTATAGGACGGCGATTGGACCTGTGATGTTGTATGGCAGAAGACTAGGTTTCGAGATCTTATGGGTTTCAACTCTAGCCTACCCAACTTGTTTGGGACTAAAACTCTAAAAGGCTTTGTTGTTTTTGTTGTAGGTTCGCCGTGCAATGAAGTTTTAAACATATATACTTTTTGTGGCATACTACATATGTTTTGTTAGTCAAATTGACGACCTAAAAATCCGTACCTACTTACAAAGTAGGTTGGGAGCATGTTTTAAAAATAACTTTGTGTCTGAATCAGGGAACTATACTTTGTGTACCCAAAAAATGTAAGAAAATATAGCTTATATGTTATACAATATTGGCGAGTCAGTGTGGGGGCATTGAAATCCAAAATAATTCTGCTAATGTGTTGGGGTGCTGATTAGTCCAAACAGAAAATATGGTTTTAGTTGGGATAACAATATACCCATCTGTTTCTTAAAGAAAATGAGTTATTGTCTAGCTGGTTTTCCATTTGTGTGTACTATTATTTCAGTTTCATCCTGGAAGCAAATTCTTATATTATACTGCTTTATATTTAGTTGTTGTCATTTGAACCTGATCAGGTTACTCCCAAGGTCATACGGCTTCGGAAGAAATACCTGGACGCCAACAAACGCAAGATGATGAAAAACAAAATCATGCAGTGAAGTTCCAAACTTCCAGTCACATCTATCTAGTACTGCTAAAGCCACTACTAGTATTGCGCTATCCTCCAGAAGGCATGCCCGGTTTTTGCATACAAGGTCCATCCAGTTTCTACACACAGCAGTGGGAGGATTGTTTCGTAGGACGTCAGCGATGAATAAGCCCAAGGTTGAGCTGCTGTTGTAACAAAACTGAGTGGGTTTGAGTTAGAATTACCTCGTGAAGGTATAGCATTGTAGCTATCTATAGGGAAAATACACAGGAGCTCTTGGGTGCTCCACACCCCTATACGAAAAATAATCGTAAAAAATACCCAATAAATCAAAAAAATCTGAAATTTGGGGATATCAAACCTGGGTTTACCAATCTACTTCCGTGTGAAATTTCGTGGAAAAATACCAAAAAATGTATCTGTGGCGAAGGAACGAACAAAAATCTACCCAAACAGTGTTTTTCTATACATAGGAAATTTTTGTCTTTTTTGCCACGAATACGTTTCCTGGTATTTTTTTACGAAATTTCAGACGAGAGTAGATCGGGAACCCACGTTTGATATCCCAAAATTCCTTTTTTTTTTTCAAATTTCTCGGTATTTTTTTGAACGAATTGTTCGTATAGGGGTGCGGAGCACCCGAGAGCTCCAAATCCTCGTCCCTATCTATAGCTTTTCTTTATAGTGAATTTTCGGGACACACAAATATTACCCTGGAAGGATATATTGCTCTTTTCGCAGTTAGAGAAAAACATACCGAGGTACTCTGGTTGAATTGGCTGCTTCTGTTGACACATTTGGAAACGTCTTGTGAGATATTAAAGCAAATAAAATCTCACGCTAACTATAGCATTCACTCTGACAGAAGGTCTTTGTGTGCATACATTTATGGGCTATGTTTGTCATTACAATGGATTATGATGCTTCATTTTTGCTACTCCCTCCATTCCCTTATACAAGGCTATACTTCGTTTTTCGTGTCAAACTTTGACTTATAATTTTGGTCAACAAAATATAGATTATATGTCATAAAAAATATATCATCAAAAAGTTCTTTGAAATGTGCAGCCAATGACATACTTTTTGTGGCATATAACCCACTTTTTGTTGGTAAAACTAATGGTCAAAGTTAGATATAAAAATATGAAGTGACCTAGTATAAGTGAAACCCACTTTTTGTTGGTAAAACTAACGGTCAAAGTTAGATATAAAAATATGAAGTGACCTAGTATAAGTGAATGGAGGGAGTAATTTTATTGAAGTGGTAGGCGCGTTTCCTGCACAATAGCCTGCCGAGCTAGGGTAGTACTAGGAGGAGATGTATAAGAAATTCGTTTTGGAGTTCTGAAAAAAATCAAAAATCAAATTTTCAAGTTTCAAAAAAACTGAAAAAATTCCACATGTACATATAGATGTATTCTACATGTTTGTAAAGCTTACGATGAAATACATGTGAGCTATAGAAAAAAAAAACACATGCACTGTGAAGTTTAATGATTTTGTTATTTTTCGTTAGCTCATAAGTATTGCATGATTTTTTTTTTCAGAATTTCTTGAAAAATCATTTATTTTTTTGCTTCAAAATGCCATACTCCATGCTGAAACTAAGATTTGGAGGACGGATTCACAAATATATACTCCAGTGAACACTTATATATTTTTTTTTTAAAATTTTATTTTGTATACCTCCAAATTTTCTGAAAACAAATACACACGTGTAGTATGTGCTTATGAATTGTCGTCAATATATATTTCCATATGTGGCGTATCAAAACATATAAATACATAAATCAAAATGGGTCTCCTTTTTGTTGTATTTGGGTCAAAAATGAGAAAAAAAATATGCATGGAAAAATGAGTCGGTTGTGAGACTAAATCAGAGCTGAAACTTCCCACTCCACTTCGTGCGCAGTATTCTTGTTTGAAGTGGTGGCACGACGTTGGCCCGTTGGCTGCGGCACTGGCGATGTTAATTGTCCTACGAGGTGCTAATCGCCACATCTACTCCGTATTCGGCTATTCCATCACACCAAGGTATATTGTGTATTTGATTGATGGCATACATGCGCTCTTCCCCATCATCCACACAACGGAAGCCCACAACGCATGCGCTGACGGCGCCTGCCATCAGATATGTTGCTGCTCATACAGCCACATATCAGCTCGGGCCTCCAACACATCAAATTTCAACAGTTATTTTCCATACCAATTTTTTAGTGAAAGCAAATCTCACATAAGCTGATCTCACTAAATTTGTACCCTGCCAAGCTCAAGTTTACAGCAAGCCACGCCGACAGGACTACTTTACACTTGTCAATGCACGGTTTTTATGGAATGTAGATGATGGAATAGAGACCCGGGTTTAAATATACTAAGATGCATAGAAATAAATATCCAGCCAACACAGCTCAGCTTAGCTCATGCCTCCACAACCTTCGCAGTTATTTGCGCGCTTCGGTCTTCCTCTGTTCTTTAGCTGCAAACAACAGGATATGATTCAGTGCACAACTCGTAATATTCTCGAACTAAAGAATGTGATACTGTTTACAAAATTTTAGGGATATGAAAATACCAACACTTTGTTGCGCATAAGAGAGAAAATGATGTTAGTGCAAAGTACTCCCTCCGTCCGGAATTAGTTGCCACTCAAACGGATGTATCTAGACGTCCGTTTGAGCGGCAACTAATTCCAGACGGAGGAAGTAGTACATATGGAGCCTCTCCAAAAGATTCCCTTTCTTTTTCTCCATGCTCCAAACAACTCCAAAATATTCTACTTGCCTATATTTATTAGTCTATTACCATTTCTAACTACTTTTCAATAGATGTTATGCGAAGGCCACATAGTACTATTTGGCAGGATAGTCGTTCAGGACGCAACAAGTTTGGTTGGTGTTACACTATGCCTAGGAAAAATTGATGTCTGGCCTGGGCCTGTGAACTGGGTAGACAAGTGTGTGGCTCATGACCTAGCCAGATTGTTAAGCATTCTAATACGAGGTAATGCCACTATACAGTTTAGTCCATGTGAAGATAAAAAGTGCAGAAAAGTGACCCCTAAACTTGGCTTTCAGGATCAGTTTAGTCCAAAGTGAGGCAAGTCAGAGAATCTCGTCCACAATGGCATGCTGCCAAGTGCACATACACCACATGTGTGAGGAAGCCTACGCCTCTTCCAGGCCTGGCTAATTTGCAGAGGAAAAAAACAAAATGTATACAATTCCTGTCGAAAGGCTCCCAATTTCGAATCTCGTCCACAATGGCATGCTGCCAAGTGCACATACACCACATGTGTGAGGAAGCCAACCCTTCTTCCAGGCCTGGCTAATTTGCGGAGAAAAAAAACAAAATGTATACAATTCCTGTCGAAAGGCTCCCAATTTCATCACCACCTCCAAAACCCCCAATCGTCAAATCCCTAGCTTCCGAAATTCCACTTTATGGAACCCTAGGGCCCAAATCCCTCTCTACATCTCGTGCACAATAGCAGCGGTGACTTAAGTGCAATGGCGGCAGCATGCAAACAGAGCGGGCGCTAACCTCTCCCTCTCCGATACTCATGTGTGCGTTGATAGGAGTAATGACAGTAGGTTCTAGGCGAATCACTGTCGGAAAGGGAGGTGATTGACGGTTGTTCATAGGCTACTCCCTCTTCGGTGGTCTATGACAGCTCTACTGTGCAGATTTCTTCTTAGTATATCTTGATTCGGGGGTTATTTGTTGGGTTCTAATGGTCTAATTTCCACACTCGATTGAGCCATATAGGACTGCTGCTACCTTGAGGAAGACGAAGGGAAGAGGGGTGGAAGGGTCTGGTCATGGAGACTGCAAAAAATGTCAGGGTACTAAATGCAAAAAATTACATGGTGCCCAGACGCTTCAGCTTCCTCCTGTGTGCTTTCTGTCCATCATGGCATGCCATGCTAGTTTTCAAAAGTGCAGCTCTCTCCCTCCCTCTGAACCATAAAGAACTAGTACCCATTCACAACTCCTACTCCGTCACAAATCCCAAATTGCAGACCCCATTATAGATAAAGAAGTTGGAGCTATTCAAAGGTGTTAAAATGCCTTTTAGCGAAAAATATCGAAGGAACAAATACTCCAGCATGGGAAACTGGTGAGACAGGTGGAGGTCAAAGACTATATGTGAATACGATATGTAGGGCAACGATGCTGAGCTTAACAAGAACAATAGACGAGTATCAAGGGGCATACCAGCTTTCTCCTCTTCACGTTTCTTTGCAGCATCTGCTCGTTGCTGCCTTATTAAAGCAAGACGTTCTGCATTTGCAAGACAATAGTTATGGCACTCTGCAACGTCCCCGTAATGCTTCAATATTGAATGTATGCAGGGCTTTAACAAGTTGATGATTAAATATGATTTGAAAATAGCTGTGAGTTCATTGCTGTTGATATCAATACTCTATTCACTCAGTTCATTCACAAAACGCTACTATCCTTATTGTGGTGTTTGTTTCTATGTGAGTCCGATCTTGTAGCAGTCCATGTGAAGAGTACATATATAACCATGGCCAAGAGACGCCAAGAGAAGATAGAGGTAAGCACAACATGGAAAAAAATCTCACCCAAATCTTTCTTCGCCTGTTCTGTTTTGCCTTGCTCCTGAAGCTTCATATAGCGCTCATGAGATTTTTGTTTCTCGATCTCCTCTCTAAAATAAACATGATAGCAGTGTGTCAGCAGAGTTGATGAAACGATTTTTTTTATAACAATGCAATGGGGCAGATCACAATGGTACGAACTTCGACATAATACGTGTTGTGTTCTTTCCACTCACACACATACTCTCTCTTACAGTTTTACACGGAAATGTTTACCATGAAGACCATCTCTACAGTGTTAGGAATGAGCAACTAGTATTAACTGTGGGCCAAAGGCCAGTACATATACATGTGAGGTATTACAAGCGGTAGTACCGCCTCGGGCGGTAGTACCACAGAGAACACACCAAACACACATCTAACACCCCCCCTCAAACTCATGGTGGATCAACAACACTGAGTTTGGAGAGAAAGAAGCCATGCTGCGCTCGAGTCTGTGCCTTCGTGAAGAAGTCCGCCAACTGTAACTCAGAGGGCACATAGTGAAGAGCCAGTGTCTGATCCTGCACAGCAGCACGTACAAAGTGGGCATCCACACCGATGTGCTTGGTGAGCTCATGCTTCACCGGGTCACGCGCAATACTGATAGCACCGGTACTGTCTGACAGTAAGGGAGTCGATGTAGTAGCAGACACACCAAAGTCCTCAAGTAACCATCGTAACCAGATCACCTCAGCCGTCAGCATAGCCATCGCTCGCAACTCAGCCTCTGTACTCGAGCAAGAAACCGCAGTCTGTTTCTTTGTCTTCCAGGCAATAAAAGAGCCACCAAGGAAGACACAGTAAGCAGACAGCGAGCGTCGATCAGAGGGATCACTAGCCCACGTAGCATCAGAGTAGGCCTGGAGCTCGAGAGAACTGGAGCGGGGAAAGAAAAGGCGATGAGAGATCGTGCCACGAAGATATCGTAGAACACGGAGAAGGTGACTATAGTGGACAGAGGTGGGAGCTGAAACAAACTGACTGAGAATGTGGACAGGATAGGAGATGTCAGGACGCGTAACAGCAAGATAGACAAGGCTCCCAACGAGGTGGCGATAGCGAGTGGGATTAGGAAGAGGGTCACCATCAGAAGCACGAAGCTGAACGTTGAGCTCCATAGGAGTCACAACAGTGCGCTCATCACCGAGAGCGGCACGAGTAAGAAGATCCTGAATATATTTTTCCTGGGAGATGAAGAAGCCTGCAGAGGTCTCAGAGATCTCGATCCCAAGAAAGTAGCGAAGAGGACCAAGATCAGACATCAGAAACTGTTCCCGGAGGCGGGCCTTAACAAAGGCAATATACTCAGAATCGTCACCAGTGATGATCATGTCATCCACATATAGAAGGAGAAGAGTCCGACCACGAGAAGAGGTGTGGACAAACAGTGCTGGATCATGATCACTGGGCAAGAAGCCAGCGGCAGTAACGACAGAGGCGAACCGCGAGAACCAGGCGCGAGGGGCCTGTTTAAGACCATAGAGGGAGCGGCGAAGTCGACAGACCATACCATCAGGAGCATAGTACCCCGGTGGTGGCTGCATATAAACCTCCTCACGCAACTCACCATTGAGAAAAGCGTTCTGGACATCAAGCTGAGATACAGACCAATGACGAACAGAAGCCACAGCAAGAAGAGTGCGGACAGTGGTCATGTGGGCCACAGGAGCGAATGTCTCATCATAATCGCGTCCCTGCTCCTGCTGAAAGCCACGAGCCACAAGACGAGCTTTGTATCGCTCAAAGGAACCATCGGAGCGAGTCTTAATCTTATAGACCCACTTGCAGGTGATGGGACGAACACCGGAGGGAAGAGAAACCAGATCCCACGTGCCATTGCGCTCAAGCGCCGCAAGCTCCTCGGCCATCGCAAGCTGCCATTCAGGCCGAGTCATGGCAGCCCGATAGGTGGTGGGCTCAGCAATGGCAGAAAGACCATACCGGTCAGGAGTATAGCGATCAGGAGGGGGACAAGGCCTAACACGGAGGTGATGGACCGGCGGAGGCGTGAGAGGAGGTGCACTGGAAGTAGAGGGCACATCAGTAGGATCATCCACAGCACGAGGACGACGAGTGTAGTGGAGAGGAAACGGGGAGTGAGGTCGAAAGACTGGGGAGGAGGGTGGGGAGGGAGGGGATGGTGGAGACGAGGGAGAGGAGGAGGAGGGAGGGGATGGTGGAACCGGTGGTGTAGGGGGACGCACCGGGGGAGAGGGAAGAACAGGAGGCACAGTGGGAGATGTGTCAGGAAGGAGAAGGAAGGAAATATCTTCCACGGAAAAGCTCGAGGAGGAGGGACGCGGATAGTAAGAACGAGACTCATCGAACGTCACATCACGAGAAATGCGCAGACGGCGACCAACAGAATCCCAACAGCGATAGCCCTTGTGCTCATCACTGTAGCCAAGGAAAACACACTCAACTGACTGAGCAGTCAACTTGGTTCGTTCTCGCGGAGCAAGAAGAACATAGCACACGCATCCAAACATACGAAGAGCAGAGTAGTCAGGAGAGCGACCAGAGAGACGCTCCATAGGAATACCACCCTTCAAGGCAGCCGAAGGCTGAATGTTGATGAGGTGGGTGGATGCGGAAACGGCCTCAGCCCAAAAATGGGGTGGAAGAGAGGCGGCGATCATCATCACCCGAGCCGTCTCAAGCAAATGGCGATGTTTGCGTTCAGCAACTCCATTCTGAGCATGGGCACCAAGGCAAGAGAATTGGGCAAGAGTGCCCTGCTCCGCAAGAAAACCACGCAACATGTGAGAGATATACTCTCCAGCTGAGTCAGCACGGAAGATACGGACAGGCGTGGAAAATTGAGTGCGAACCATGGCAGCAAAACGTTTGTATATGGGGAGAACCTCGCTGCGAGATTTCATACAATAAAGCCAAGTGTAGCGAGAGAAATCATCAATAAACAGAACATAGTAGCGATGACCCCCTTTCGAGTCAAAAGGAGCAGGGCCCCATACATCAGAATGAACTAAGTCAAAAGGACGCTGAGATACAGACTCACTGGTAGGATACGGTAACTGAGTCTGTTTGCCAAGCCTACAATCTTCACAATGCAACGAAACATCACCGGAGACAGACCCTAAGACGCCTTGGTGTACTAATGAGGACAAGCGAGAGCCACAGATGTGACCAAGTCGATGATGCCACTGCTGGAAGGACGCAGAAGAGGAGGCAGCAAGAGCATGAGAACTGGCGTATGTGGTAGCAGCGGAAGGAACACGAAGCCAGTCAACCTCCCAAAGGCCCTCAGACTCACGGCGCCGAGGGCCACCGCCAACCGGAGCCTGAGTGCGACGATCCTGAATAGAGCAAGAGTCGGCATCAAGAATGACACGACAACCAGAATCAGTAAGTTGGGCAGCGGAAAAGAGATTCATGGTAAGACGAGGAACATGAGAAACACTAGGAACCGAAAAAGACGGAGTGGAAAGGATGCCACGACTAGCAACAGGAAGAGGTGTGCCATCGGCAGTGAGAACATTAAGAGGAAAATCAAGAGGTCGAAGAGAAGATAAAGCAGAAGAATCAGAAGACATATGGAAAGAAGCTCCAGAATCCAGAACCCACGAGGATGTACCTGACTGAGTAGGCTCCGGCGGGGGCGGAGTGGTTGTGGCAGTCACAGCGGCAACAGAACCCGTCGAGGAAGAACCAGAGGAAGCCAACATGCGCTTGAGCCGCACAATATCCTGGTCAGTGAGCGACAAAGTCGAGGAGGACGCACGAGTCCCACTAGAAGAAGAGCGCTTCAGGTCTTTCCGCTTCTTGTGACAATCAGACTCTGGGTGACCTGGCCTGTTGCAGTAGCCACAGAAGGTGTGCGAGCGCGGCCGACCCTCTCCTGAAGAAGGGGGGTGACCCGCCCCCCCTGGAGGTGTAGGCAGGAGCGGTGGAGTGGTGAGGCGAGCAGACGACACAGGAGCTCGGGCAGCAAGAACAGTGGGAACCACAAGCAGACCAGCAGAACGAAGGCGTGTCTCCTCAGCACGAAGCTCTGCAAGCACCTCCGAAATAGGAACACGACCACGAGCAAGCAGGTGAGCACGCCGAGGCTCAAACTCTGGACGAAGGCGAGATAAGAACTAATGGAGGCGATGAAACTCCAAGTCAGACCGCACAGTCTGGCAACACGGGCAAGTACCACAAACAACTGTCCTGAGAGAGTCAAGCTGGCGCCAGATGGCAGAGCTCTGTGAGTAGAACTCATCAACAGAAGAGTCACCCTGATGAAGAGCGTGCTCCTGACGCACCACAGATAAGTAGAGAGCATCACCAGATGGCTGATATCGCTGACAAAGATAGGACCACATCGCAGCAACAGGACCGAGACCCATGAACTCAGACGCAAACTGAGGTAAGACACTCGCAGTAAGAACAGCAGCAGCTCGAGCATCATCGTTGCACCACTGAATGTAAGCAGACAGATCATCTCGGTAAGCAGAAAGAGCATCTGAGTAGGCAGATACCTGCTGATCATAAGCATCAACCGCAGCATCGTCAAGGGCCTTGGCTGTATCCCGATCAGCCTGAGAAGCATCAGCAGCAAGAACAGGCGGCACCGGCGGGGTAGGAGCCACAGGTGCAACAGGGCAAGGCGGACAGGGAACCTCGCCAGAGAGAACGCCCCACAGGAGAAGACCGCGCATGTGGATGCGCATGAAACCCACAAACTCAGCATAGTTGGTGCCATCGAAGATCACCGAGCACCGAGGAACAGCCACATAGCCCGACGAAGACATGACGCCTGAGTGCGCGGTAGTACCGCACTTCTCAGCGGTAGTACCGCTTCAGACGGTAGTACCGCTCTTGTGCAGCGGTAGTACCGCGCTGCGCAGGGCGGTAGTACCGCTATGCTAAGCGGTAGTACCGCTTGTGCGGTACTTCCGCGGTCCAGTGCCGTGGGCACTTCCGCTTATTTTTAGTCTTCGGGTATGCCTGGCCTTCAAGCGAAAGTAGAGCGGCAGTGACGGGCGGTAGTACCGCGTGCGCGGTACTCGCTGCGGGCGGCGGCGGCCGAGGGCCAAGCCTGGCAGTGGGCGGGACGGGGCGGCCGGATCCGCGACGGGGGCGACCGGATCCGCGGCGAGGAGGGCCGGGCGGAGCAAGGGGCGCGGCAGGAGGCGGCGGCCGCCGGGTGGCTCGCGGAGGAGGCCGGCAGCACGCGGGGGCGGGCAAAGCCGGACGGCGCGCGGAGGCGGGCTCCGGTGGCGCGGCAGAGGCGGCGAGCCCAGGGGCAGCCAGACGAGGGGAGGGCGGCCGGAGTAGCTAGCTCGCAGCTAGCAGCGGCGGCGGCGGTGGAGGAGAGCACGGAGCTGCGGCGTGCGGGGTGGGAGAGAACCTAAGCATCTGATACCATGTTAGGAATGAGCAACTAGTATTAACTGTGGGCCAAAGGCCAGTACATATACATGTGAGGTATTACAAGCGGTAGTACCGCACTCAGAGCGGTAGTACCGCCTCGGGCGGTAGTACCGCACTCAGAGCGGTAGTACCGCAGAGAACACACCAAACACACATCTAACATACAGAAGGTGAGTGCCAACATAGTGACTAGAGACTAGAACGAATCTGAGATGTGCTACCTACAGACTCATGAGAGCCTGCAAACCAGTGGGAATGATGTAACATAGAAGGTAATATGCCGACCACTAATATGTACCACCACATAAGTTTTGTTTATCTACTGATTCATCATATTAGTTTTTTTTTTTGCACGCCCACTTGCCCAGAGGTTACAGTTAATGTTTCTCCATTTCTCAAGGTAGACACAGGAGCAGTGCACGAGCATTTGCAGCGAGATATGATACAAAAACAGAGTGTAAGACAGAAAACATGGAATAACCGTCGCATTTCACAAATAAGAAAATAGCACAAGCTGATATAAGACAAGTACCTCTCACGCCTCGAGAGTTCAGTTGTCTTTCCAAGCTGAAACGTGCAAGCTTAGTTAGTTGGAGATATGTATGGCAATATTTTGTATCAACATGTAAAGAAGATTTTAAAGCTCATAAAGAGTTCTCCACTTCACTTTTCATGAATGAAAATAGCTGGGCAACGCCATTTGTATAACAACATAGAAAAGGCAATGGAGGAAAAGACGAGGTAACTTAATACTATCACCAGTGTGGCATGGTATTTTATGATATTTAGCTACCAGTAGTAAAGTCATAGATGCTTCTGGTTGTGTAACACACTTACATCAGCTTCTTTGGCTTTTATATTCTTTGCTTTCACCAGGTTTGGATTTTCAATTTGAATAACACCTTCAGTTCCTTTATGCTTCTGGAATATTATAAACTGAATCAGATTGGTAAACAATGAATCATGCACATGAACATATACTTCCAAATGGATAAGTGCATACAACCTTCTCTTCACCGTCGTCTTCGGATTCTTCCTCTTCAGATTCTTCTATTTCTTCCTCTTCCTCTTCTGCTTCAGCTACATTCTACATTAAAAAATATAAATGATGATCAGAAAGGAGTATATCATGATCACATTTGCATTAAACATAAACACTTCATCTATGTGCACTTAAAAACTCTTGGTATTTTCCCCAATGGTTTATGGAATTGGCTAACAATTGCAAAACAAAAAAAAACAAAAACAAAAAAAACTGCACAATCAGATTGGCAAATATAGCACCTCAGTGGCTATATGTTATAATCAGAAGTTTATAATACAAGCACAACAAAGGCATAGGTAACCTAATATTATGTAGATGAAATTACTTCAAATTCAGAAGGTGCAAACCTTTTTAAACGAGCGTGGACGCCCTGAAGTTCCAGAAGCTGCATTTATTTCAATGAAGAAGTATCAGAAATAAGTCAAAGCTACACACGAAAGAATAGCAAAAGTAAAATTGCCAAATACAGACGCTTCAGTAGTATATATAAGAAAGAACCAAAAAATGTTTTGTAGAGGTATGCAAACAAATTCAAATGTAGCATCTCTCCTGTATAATGCCTCGAAAAAGCTTATTCGTCTGAGACTAGATAAATACATGGTGCTATTGATTTCTCACTGCGTTTAAACTTCACAAATAAACTTTTCTGTGAAGCTCTGATAAGAGTGAAAATGAATGGAAACTCCATTAACAAATCAAGGGAAGAAGCAAATCAAGTTGTCCAGTCATGTGATGGAGAAAGCATATAAACCTTAGGGGGGGAATACGCAAAATGTGTAGTCTATGAGCATCCAGACCAAACAAAACGTTAACACAAAAGACGCACAGGATAGATCAACGAACACCCCATCGCCGACGACCCATAGCATCATGTAATCAAATCGTTTTATGATAAGCCGTGGCTCCTAGTAAAACCAGGCATGTTGACGTCACCACGAGCTACCCTTATCCTACCGGAACACCGCAACCAAGCCAAAGAAGAAGAAGAAAAGCCTAGACGCCACAGCATCAGATCAGGTGGTCGCCTAGACGACTGCGGCAGACAAAGCCGCCGAGCTGGCACTGAATTTGACTACGACGGGACCGAACGGAATCGAGGAGGAGCGAGGGCTCAGGTCGTTACCGATCTCCTCCGGGGTGGAGAAGTTGCGGCGGCCGGTTGGTTTGCCCTTGAACTTGCCCCTGCCCATGGTGGCGGCGGCGGCGGCGGACGAGGAGAGAGGGGACGAGGCGTGTGGAGGAGAGGCAAGGGAAGCTGGGGGTCGCCTAGTCTGTACGCTGGATGGGAATCGGGAAACCCTACTGTCACGGCCGCCTTTTTACAGTGGTGGGCTGGGATGGGAATGAGATTCAGTGCAGGAAATGGCCAATTGGGGAATTCGGGGGCTGGGACTTTTGGGGTGGGAACCGGGTGCTGCCGCTCCACGGGAGAAAAAAAAAGTTTATGAAATGAAATAAATACATACTTGATTTTTTTGGAACTAGCAAACATGCCCGTGCGTTGCAACGGGAGAAAAAAAAAATCATTGCACACCCCTACCGAATAAGAATGGCCTAAAACACAAGTGTGATGATTTGATTTACATCCCGCATTAATTATTCACAACATGAAAAATAATTATAGTTTCAGCCGGACCATCTTTACAAAATGTACGCATTATTTGGTTTGCAATTTTTGAAGTTTTATTCCGACCTCCACTATTTTAGGTTCTATCCGCCCATAAAGGTGTACTAATTATCCGCAGTTAATGCGAGACATATGTAGTGTGAGACAGGACCAAAGAATCATTAGGTTAACTGTTATGACCGATTCCATGACCAACAACTGAAAATATTATTAATTATTATTTTTTCTATACATTGGATTTTTTTTCTTCTCATTAGCAATCTTCTCGGAAATCTCAATCAAATTGCATAAGTAATTTTGGTATTGCATTATGAGTTGTCCCATGTGCATGTGTGCTAACATAAGAAAAGATCTTGATATGAGACATGACAACGGGAAGAAGTGGTGCATAGAAGCACCTAATAAAATCGTGAGAAACAAAGGGCACAGGCTCGCGGCCCATAAGAAAAATCGTGGGGTTCAGGTTGACGACAACGTACGAAACTGCACAGCGTGGTGGACGGACGAAAAACGGACGAAATTACGGTGGTAAGAGGCAATAACCCCTTTATTATTAGGTATAGATATAGATAAGCTTTGTTCACTTTTTTTGTTGGGGGAGTTTTGTTCACTTCTTATACAGAGTAAATTTCAGAAACCGAAGTCTTTCTCTGTCTGATCCTTGTTCGGCACAACATATCAAACCGTGTATGGATGAAATCGCAATGCAACACACCCCACTAAATCTTGCATTGTAATAGGGAACACACCATGAAGTGTCACACACGCAATAGTTCCACGCAGGGAATGACTTTGTTTTCAAGGGTGGCGGTGTTCCGGCCAAGGAGCCTTTCACCACGTTGATTCCTGGTCTGGTGGGCCGGGCTGAGGACCCTAGGTCGGTTCCGTCTTGGGCCACGTTGGGCGGCACATGGTGGATTATACGAAGACTTCGGAAGACTTGATGTACAAACCGGAGATACCGGAGCCGTAGAGGACTCTACCTCCACCGACGTAGCCGAATAGTATCAGTAACCCTAGAACCCTCAGTGTGCTATATAAGTCGATGGACGGGCTCGTCGATAGACACATTGCAATCCCTTGGTATTCACCTATACTTTGTACACATCACAATCGCAATATACACTAGCAGGAGTAGGGTATTATCTCCACCGTGAGAGCCCGAACCTAGGTAAAATCTTGCTTCATGTTACCATCCAGCTGAATCGCCTAGCTAGGATACCCTGCCGAGGCCCAAGGGATCTGCCGAATCTAGCTCCGGCATTGGGGGGCCATGTAGGTCCCGCTAGGTGAACGCTGAGGCTCGATGGGAGTTTAGATCGACGCTCAGATCGATTTCGGTGCGACCTTTGTGCCGGGCCATATGTTCGTCTTCGGTGTCGCCACCTTCGTCGCCGTCTCGACTGGCCACCTCGGTCAGGTTGAGAACTATGCGCTTTATCC
This sequence comes from Elymus sibiricus, assembly GCA_039707655.1. Taxonomy (NCBI): domain Eukaryota; kingdom Viridiplantae; phylum Streptophyta; class Magnoliopsida; order Poales; family Poaceae; genus Elymus; species Elymus sibiricus. The sequence goes on from CM077668.1 coordinate 299,784,015, forward strand.
CTACTATCAATCACTTCGGTAAAAAGGGATCGAAAGATTATGGCATGAAATAGAGATTTGAGAGTCCCTCGTGTGAGTACGTGCTAAGAGCAAGGAGTGAAAGTGTGTTCATCTTTTTTTTCTGCTAGTTGTTTCTTGCTAGTAGTGATTAGTGGGTGCCCCATACATAGCCAATGTCCACCCATGTTCACATCCAACCGTAGGCGGGCATTCGGTCTGGGTTCAAAGCCTTTTTCCTGCAAAAAATGATTTTGTTTTGCAGGTGCCATAGGGGAGTACGACCAGTGCTACTTGTGAGCTGCGTTGGGATTTTCCCCGAAGAGGAAGGGTGAAGCAGTACAGTAGAGATAAGTATTTCCCTCAGTGAGAACCAAGGTTTATCGAACCAATAGGAGAATCACACAAGGCCTCGTGAACAACACCTGCACACACAAAAGCAAATACTTGCACCCAACGCGGGCAAGAGGGTTGTCAATCCCCTTGAACTCGTTACTTGCAAGGATTAAATCTTGTATAGGCAAACTTATAAATTTTAAAACAAAAGAAAAGAAAATAAAGTGCAACAAAGGATTTTTATGTTTTTTAATATGTTTAAAGTAGACCCGGGGGCCATAGTTTTCACTAGAGGCTTCTCTCTAGAACGCATAGCATACAGTTGGTAAACAAATTACTATTGGGCAATTGATAGAAAAGCGCATAGTTATAACGTATTCATGGCAATGATCATGTATATAGGCATCACGTCCGTGACAAGTAGACCGACTCCTGCCTGCATCTACTACTATTACTCCACCAATCGACTGCTATCCAGCATGCATCTATGGTATTAAGTTCATGACAAACAGAGTAACGCTTTAAGAAGATGACATGATGTAGACAAAGTAAACTAAATCAATATGAATAAACCTCATCGTTTTATCGTTAGTAGCAGCAATACTATGCGTACCCCGTCCCCTTCTGTCACTGGGTGGAGACACCGCAAGATTGAACCTACTACAAAGCACCTCTCCTGCTGAAGATAAATCAATCTAGTTGGCCAAACCAAACGGATAGATCGGAGAGAAATACAAAGCTATAACAATCATGCATAATAGAGTTCAGAAAAGACTCAATTACTTTCAATGAATAATCTAATCATAAACCCACAATTCATCAGATCCCAACAAACACACCGCAAAAGAAGATTACATCGGATAGAACTCCAAAGAGATCGAGGAGAACATTGTATTGAAGATCAAAGAGAGAGAAGAAGCCATTCAGCTACTAGCTATGGACTCGCAGGTCTGTGGTGAACTACTCACACATCATCGGAAGGGCAGCAAGGTTGATGTAGAAGCCCTCCGTGATCGATTCCCCCTCCGGCAGATTACTGGAAAAGACCTTCAGATGGGATCGTGGAAGAACAGAAGCTTGCGGCGGCGGAAAATTTATATCGTCTGGCTCTCTGTTGGTTTGGCAATATATGTGAATTTATAGGCTTGGAATTAGGTCAAACGAAGCTGCATGGGGCCCACAAGCTCAGGGGGCGCGCCTACCCCCCTGGGGCACGACCCTTGAGCTTGTGGCTCTCTCGTATCTCGTCTGGTCTCGTCCCGAAGCTTCAGGGTCCCTTCTGGTCTAGAAAAAATTAATCTAAAGATTTTTTTCTGTTTGGACTTTATTTGATATTGATTTTCTGAAAAGCCAAAAACAAGCAAAAAACAGGAACTGACACTGGGCACTGGGTTAATAGGTTAGTCCCAAAAAATGATATAAAATGGCATATAATTGAATATAAAGCATCCAAGATTGATAATATAATAGCATGAAACAATCAAAAATTATAAATACGTTGGAGACGTATCAACCAGCGCTATAGGCCGGCCTTCGGTTTGGAAGTCTTGAACACACGCAAAGGGAGTCGGTACGTGTGTCGGTACGACCGCACGCGCTCGTATTGTGCGCCGTCCTTCGTGTTGACACCATGATTTGATTTGATTTTGTTCGGTTTGTTTCCTAATCTTATTCAACTATCCTTATCCAGTGAAATCATGCGACCTAACCCTCCTATATACTGCTCCAAGTCCTTCCTTCTCCTCACACATAACAAAACAAATCCCTCTAAACCTTTGTCAAGTTTGTGTGCCGAGAAGCCATGGCGTGTTCATGGGACGAGCGGCAAACTTCTTCTCGGGAAGAGGAGGAACGTGAGATTGAAGGCCATCATCCACCACTTGGGATGAAGAGAGAGAGGCCATGCCGCATGGAGAGCGATGAACTGGAGGAGGTAATTTTTGGAGATAAAGAGGAAAAAGAGGAGGAGACCAATGAGAAACTGAGTGAGATTCCAATTGACTTGGTAAAAATTATTAATACAGGTGGTCGTCTCTGTTTTGTCAACAACACTTCAACCACCGTGACTAGTTTCGCCATGAATGGCTGCACTACCCATGAGTTGTTGAAGAACCATAAGCAGGAGACTCCAGAGCCACGCAAGAAGTTCACTGCTTGAGCTCGCATCATCGTTGGGACCCCAAGGAAGAAGTTTCTTGGATATCCCAGCTACACCCCGAACCCGCACCCACTTCCTATCAAGGATCGCGTTCGTCAACTTGAGGTACATGCTAACGATTCACTAATTCAACGCGAACTTTTGCGTGATCGCATCAAGGATATGGACGGGATCACCCAGGGCACCAAGATGGCTTTGGCCACAAGTTTGAGGGTCATCGCGAACCTGGAAGATACGGTGGAAGTGCTCAAGCTTTGCATTGCTAATTTGGAGGAGATCAATGAGCTCCTTCGCGCGACGATCGCCCGCTTCCCTATGCCTGCACTTACCAAGAACCCTGATACCGACAATAAGGATGATGAATGAATCTTGTCGGCTTAGAATGTTAAGCTTGGGGAGATTTTGAAGCCCTTCTATCTTTATTTATTTGCATGAGATTTCTAGTTCAAGTCTAGTTTGCTTTCGTTTAATAAAGTGGACCATCTAGCTCCTTTTGATCAAGGGAAGCCTCTTTTATCCGATGAGTAATGGATAGTTTTAACGAGTAATTTCATTGCATCATCTAAGAAATTATATTAGATATATGTTCAAGTGTGTGTGTTAGTATATTTCATCTAGTTGATGGTTATAGGTCTTCCACATTTCCGAAGTCGATTGGGTAGAGAAGGTGAAAAACTATATAGACCGAGGGGTAGGTCTCATAGACGACACACAACGATCTCGAGGTAGATCACATGTACTTTGTACTCTGCCCCAAAGCAATACAAACACAAGCAAGACGTAGGGTTTTATCTCTTGGGAGAGCCCGAACCTGGGTAAAAACCCGTGCCACTATTACAATCATGTCAAGACACTTAGCTCAGGACCCCCTACCCGAGATCTGCCGGATTTGACTCCGTTAGCCATCACATACAATACAGTTGAAGAGGATGATGTAATGGCGTGCGTGGAGGAGGGAGGTGAAACATTAAAGCATCTACAATCGAACCCCTCAAATTGTCCCTAGATGTCCGGGCGAACGGCCCGGTTAGTGACCGGCCAGGAAAACGTGACCCAACTGGACCCCTCAAACTAGCCCTATATGTCCTATTTGATCGACACTCCCATATCCAGCTCATAGCTAGGGCGGATATGGGGAGGTCTGGACGCATCTGCCTCATCAGACCGACCAACGCTAGCCCACCCCATCCCTACATATACCCCACCCCGGATGAACCCTAGACCCCGGTCAACACTCTCGAACTCTCCACACTCTACTACATAATGGAGTCATATCTAGCAGATCTCGGGTAGGGGGTCCCGAACAAGTAGCCTTGGTGCGATGGAAACAGAGACACAAGATTTTACCCAGGTTTGGGCTCTTTCGAAGAGATAATACCCTACGTCCTACTTTGATTGTATTGATTTTGAGGGAGTAAAGAGTACATGTTGATCTACTACGAGATCGATGTCTGTATGTGTTGCCGTCTACGAGCCCTACCCCCCGGCTTATATAGGTACCAGGGGTGTCTATGGTTTACACATATAGGTCGATTACATCTAGGGTAATCGCGGTGTAGACGAACTCTAAGTTTTGGAGTAGGCTCCAAGTCTTCGGAAACATCCCATCTTGGCATTGTGGGCTTCGACGAGTATGGCCCACCAATAAATCATCATGGGGGTCCTTGGCCCGGCCCTCTTGACCCGGGAGATCATGTGGCAAGAACTCCCTAGTCTAGGACATCATAAGTAGCCCCTGAACCGGTCTTCAAGTCAAGGACGCTCCTCGGTTCTCCTGAGCTGCTCTCTGTCTTCGGTCGCCGGTCTTGGAAGCACTATCCGTGACATTATGGCCCGAAAAAAAACTTTTTCTGTCATGTTTATGACACTTCTATGACGATAATTGTGACAAAAACGATATCATCATAGATGTGGTGGGCTCCTACTTCTATGACAAAAAATTATGACAGACAATGGGCTTTTCGTCCTGGGTGGGCCAGAGACGCACCTGCATGACATTCTTTGGGCCGTCCATGACGTAAAAAATCATGGTAGAATTGAGGGCGAGGAAATTTTTGGGGAGTTCCCGGTTACGGTGGGTGGTCGAGGCCGAGCGATGCAGTGTGGTTTGCGCGTTTCTCTCGTACGCGCGCGTGTGTGCGAGGCGTTCGCTAATTGAACTCGAGCGAGGCGTTCGCTTACTGAACCCGAGCGATCGATCGATCCCTCGCACTAGCTACATACTGAAAACGAGAGATCGATCCCATTACGTACTGAAGCCGATCAATCCCTTCGCTGCTAACTGAATCCGAGCGATTTCTTCGCTGCTAACTGAACCCGACCGATTCCTTCACTGCTAACTGAACCCGAGCGATCGATCGCTGCTGCTGCTTACTGAAGCCGATCGATCGATGCGTTGCATCGAGCCCCCGTGTGAGACGTAGCCGGTTGGGTTTGCCTCTCGATGAACAGTGCCCGTTGCTGCCTGATACGTCCCAAATGTATCTACTTTTCCAAACACTTTTGCTCTTTTTTTGGACTCTAATTTGCATGATATGAATGGAACTAACCCGGACTGACGTTGTTTTCAGAAGAATTGCCATGGTGTTATTTTTGTGCAGAAATAAAAGTTCTCGGATTGAGCTGAAAACTTACGGAGAATTATTTCACAATATATAAAAAATATTGGCGAAGAGATCTACTGCAGGGGGCCACCCAGGAGCGACAAGCTCAGGGGGCGCGACCACCCCCAGGGCGCGCCCCCCAGGCTTGTGGGCCCCTGGAAACTCCGGCAACCCTAATTCCAACCCTATATATACCTGTTCATGGAGAAAAAATCAAAGAGAAAGAATCATCGCGTTTTACAATACGGAGCCGCCGCCACTCCTGTTCTTCATCGTGAGGGCTGATCTGGAGTCCGTTCGGGGCTCCGGAGAGGGGGATTCGACGCCGTCGTCATCATCAACCATCCTCCATCACCAATTTCATGATGCTCACCATCGGGTGTGAGTAATTCCTTCGTAGGCTTGCTGGACAGTGATGGGTTGGATGAGATTTATCATGTAATCAAGTCAATTTGTTAGGGTTTGATCCCTAGTATCCAGTATGTTCTGAGATTGATGTTGCTATGACTTTGCTATGCTTAATGCTTGTCACTAGGGCCCGAGTGCCATGATTTTAGATCTGAACCCTTTATGTTTTCATGAATATATTTGAGTTCTTGATCCTATCCGCTTGTCATATGGACTTGTTATTGTTCTGATCCGTAGATCCCATGGTGACAATTGTTTGGGATACTCTCCGGGGATCACTGTAATTCGAGGAGTTCATGTATTCACCATGTGTTAATGCTTTGTTCCAGTTCTCTATTAAAAGGAGGCCTTAATATCCCTTATTTTCCTTATGGACCCCGCTGCCACAGGAGGGTAGGACAAAAGATGTCATGCAAGTTCTTATTATAAGCACGTATGACTATATACAGAATACATGCCTACATTACATTGATGAATTGGAGCTATTGTGTATCGCTCTAGGTTGTGACTGTTATATGATGAATGTCATCCAACACAATTATCCATCACTGATCCAATGCATACGCTTTTCTCATATTGGTTTCTGCTAAGTTACTATTGCTGCTGCTGTTACAATCACTACAAAACTGCTATTGTTACTGTCTTTGTTACTATTGCTACTGTTACTACTGCTATCAAAACTATCATACTACGGTGCTACTAAATACTTTGCTACGGATATTTTGTTCTCCAGGTGTGGTTGAATTGACAACTCAACTGCTGATACTCACAAATATTCTTTGGCTCCCCTTGTGTCGAATCAATAAATCTGGGTGAAATACTACCCTCGAAGACTGTCGCGACCCCCTATACTTGTGGGTTATCAAGACCTTTTTCTGGCACCGTTGCCGGGGAGCATAGCTCTATTTGTTGAGTCACTTGGGATTTATATCTGTTGATCACTATGAAGAATCTGAAAGATGCTAAGAACAAGATCGTTCCCTCTAATACGAGGGGAGGTAAGGAACTGCCATCACACTCTGCACTTAATTCACCTTCTGTTTTGAGTAGGCTTGCGACACCACCACCTGCTATTCATTTTGATACCTCGCAAGTAATTGATGATACTACTTCTGCTATAAATGAAACTTGTGATGATGCTAGTACTATGCTTGATAATACTGTGCCACTAGGTGAATTTCTTGATAAACAAATTGCTAAAGCTAAAGAAATTGAGAATACTGAAATTGATGACACTTCTGAAAATTACGATTCACCTATTATTTCTAGCTCTCCTACTAGGGTTGAAATGCCTAAGATACCTGATGGTTATGTTATAGATGGAGAAACAGCTGGAGAGATTCTTGCTTGTAATGATAGAGATGATGTTAGGAAATTACTGGCTAAACTTAAAGAAAAGTCTATGATGGAGAGAATGAAATATGATCCTAAGTTTGCTACCTCTCCTATCTTTGTTACTAATAAGGATTATGAATTCTCTGTCGATCCTGAGTTAATTACTTTGGTTGAATCTGATCCTTTTCATGGTTATGAAACTGAAACTGTTGTGGCACACCTTACCAAATTAAATGATATAGCCACCCTATTTGCTCATGAGGAAAAAATTCGTTACTATTACATTCTTAAGTTGTTTCCTTTCTCGTTAAAGGGCGATGCTAAGAAATGGTTTAATACTCTTGCTCCTGGTTGTGTGCGTAGTCCCCAGGATATGATATATTACTTTTCTGAAAAATATTTTCCTGCTCATAAGAAACAAGCTGCCTTACAGGAAATATTTAACTTTGTGCAAATTGAAGAAGAGAATCTCCCTCAAGCTTGGGGGAGGCTTCTCCAATTACTTAATGCTTTGCCTGATCATCCTCTTAAGAAAAATGAAATACTGGATATCTTTTATAATGGACTAACCGATGCTTCTAGGGACTACCTAGATAGTTGTGCTGGTTCTGTTTTCAGGGAACGAACTGTTGGAATGACTGAAGAACTATTGAATAATATGTTGAGAAATGCCGATGATTGGACACTTCCTGAACCACCACCTAAGCCAACTCCAGAGAAGAGAGGTGTTCTATTCCCCAGTCCAGAAGATATGCAAGAAGCTAAGAAATCTATGAAAGAAAAAGGTATTAAAGCTGAAGATGTTAAGAATTTACCGCCTATTGAAGAAATACATGGGCTCGACACCCCGACACAAGTAGTAGAGGTAAATTCTCTTACTAGATTCGATGAAGGTGATATTCCTTATAATAAATCTGCTAGCCAATGCCTGTATGAATTTGATAATTACATCATTAAGCAGGACCACTTTAATATGTATGTTAGCAATCAATTGAAACGAAATGCTTTCATGATAGATCGTTTGAGTGATTTGATGTTTAGAACTGCTAATGATGTTAAAGGCTTAAGTAAACATGCTTCTATGGTTCATACTCAGCTAGAACAAATTACTAAGTTCCAAAATGATTTGCTTGATGAGATGAATAATAAAATGAATGATCGTGCCGTTAGAGTTGTTACTAGAGAAAGTAGAATGACTCAGGAGCCTCTGTATCCTGAAGGTCATCCTAAAAGAACTGAGCAAGATTCTCAAAGAATTAATACTAATGCACCTAGTTCATCTAAGAAGAAAAAGAGAAAGAAAAATGATAAAACTTTGCCTGCTTCTAGTGAACCTGTGATAGAAAAACCTTTTGAGAATCTTAATGATATTTCTATTTCTGACACTGAGACACAATCTGGTAATGAACATCCACTTAATGATAATGATGTTCATGATGATGCTCAACCAGATAATGATGTAGAAATAGAACCTGCTGTTGATCTTGATAACCCACCTCCTAAGAATAAAAGATATGATAAAAGTGATTTCATTGCTAGAAAACATGGAAAAGAAAGAGAACCATGGGTTCAAAAACCCATGCCTTTTCCTACTAAACCATCTAGAAATAAGGATGAGAAAGACTTTGAACGCTTTGTTGAAATGCTTAGACCTGTCTTTTTGAGCACTCGCTTGACTGATATTTTAAAAATGCCTCCTTATGCTAAATATATGAAAGATATTGTAACTAATAAAAGAAAGATACCCAAAGCTGAAATTTCCACCATGCTTGCAAATTATTCTTTTAAGGATGGAGTGCCTAAGAAGTTGAGAGATCCAGGAATACCTACTATACTATGCTCCATTAAAAGAAGTTATGTTAAAACTGCTTTATGTGATTTAGGAGCCGGTGTTAGTGTTATGCCTTTCTCTTTATATAGAAGACTTGATTTGAATAAGCTCACACCTACTGAAATATCTTTGCAAATGGTTGTTAAATCAACTGCTATACCTATTGGAATTTGTGAGGACGTTCCCGTTGTAGTTGCAAATGTTACTATCTTGACAGACTTTGTTATTCTTGATATGCCTGAGGACGACAACATGTCGATTATCCTTGGTAGACCCTTTTTGAATACTACAGGGGCTGTTATTGATTGCAACAAAAGCAAGGTTACTTTTCATGTCAATGGTAATGAGCATACGGTCTATTTTCTGAGGAAACAAACTTCAGTGAATGGTATCAACATTATTGAAAAAATTGCGACACTATTAGAGGTTTCGAATCTCCTCTTCCTTCAGTCAAAAAGAAATATGAAACTCTCATTGTTGGGGAGATGCATATCCCCGTTGAGGTAACTTAGTGTTATACGAAGATTCTTCGGTTTCATGCCATTCGGAAATAGTTTGTTAATAAGACTTGATCAACCTTATTAATGGATTCTTTTTTAGGGGCATGTGGTCGATGAATTTAGTAAACACAACCTACTGTACCTATCTTTTGCTCTCTGTTATTTAAAGTTAATAAAGTGGAAATGCCATGATTATCCTGTTTTTTGAATTTTCCGTGCAATAAAAAATGTCCCAAAAATAAAAGTTCTCGGAATGCCCTGAAAATTTAGTATGTTTTTTTCTTAATATTTAAGAATTTTTGGCACTGAACACACCTAAGGGGGGTGCACCTGTGAGCCACAAGCTCACAGGGCACGCCTAGTGGGCTTGTGGGTCCCACAGGGACCCCCTCACTTATTCCAGGCGCCCACTACCTTCTTCTTCCTCCAGAAAAAATCAAACTTACTCCCAAGCCCGTGTTCTTGCTCATTTCTGTGAGATTTTTGATCTCCTTGCTCGGAGCTCCGTTTTCGAAACTGTTTTGAGGAATTGCTCCTTGGTATGTAACTCCTCCAATGCTCCAATTAGTTTTTGTTCTAGTGCTTTATGTTTTGCAAATTTTTGTTGCTGTGGTGACCATGTATATGAGCTTGCATGTTGAATTTGTATGGTCCAAAGTAGTTTTGATGCATGATATAGTCTCTAGACACTTGTGGGTGTAGTTGCTATCAATTTTGTTGAGTTTTGTTCACTTTTATTTTGAGTCACTAAAAATTTCAGAAATTTTCAGAAAAGGAAAATGCTCAAGTGGAGGTTGAGAGATTATTCGAGTCAGAGTCCTAAAGAGGCTCCGAAGCCAAAGTACAACCTTCCTCGTGCGGCCGAGGTGCGACCGTGTGAATGGCGATGCAACACCTTCTTGAGGGATGCGGGAATTTTTGATGACTTCTATTACTTGGCAAACAATGCTGGCCTCATCCCGTTCCTCGAAGATAAGTGTGAACAATATCTCCTCCTCACTAATACTTTCGTGCAAAATTTCCACTTTCATTCTAGGGGAGAGATACCCATGGTGTCATTTTACCTATATGACATTCCTAGAGAGATGACACTTGAGGAATTTTGCCAAGTCTGCATGATTCCCAATGAGGACAGCCTCATAGAGCCACACCCTAGGGACGTCTCGGAGTTTATATCTGAGGTGACTGTGGGGGAGTCGAGAGGAGTTTCTGAGGCTAGGGTTGCTAGTTTACACTTCCCTGTTTTGCGTTATTATTCATTATTTGCCGAGAGGTGTTTGACTAGTCGGTGGGAGAGTGGAACGCTCAGTTCACCTGACCTTGCTATTTTACGCCATGCTCTTTACGATGATAGAACTTTCAGTTTGGGTGCTATGATCTCTCGGCGGTTGCACACCAACCGTTCGAAGGGCGTTATTTATGGTGGTATTTATGCTTCCCGCCTCGCTAGACGTTTTGAGATTCCTATTAGGCACGACGAGGAGGAAGAGAGGCTTTTACCTACTAGATATCTTGATTATAGTAGCATGTTTGGTCATAACTTTATTGATGATGGCCCTAGACGATTTCGGTATAACTTGGTATTCAATCAGGGTACGCGTGAGATTATTACTTTGCTTGCGCCTGCTTTGTTTGATCTTTACAAGGGCAAATACACCATCATGCCTAAGGAAATTTATGCTTATTGGGGCTTGACACCGCCCCAAGCACCTGAGCCAGAGCCAGTCCCAGAGCCTATTTATCAATGGGAGCCTCAGGAGCCCCAGTATTACCCTGGAGGAGGCTATTTCGATCCATGGCCGTAGACCAACTTAGGCCAAAAGCCTAAGCTTGGTGGAGTACGTATTTCTCACCGACATTACATTCGTGTACCACACATTCATTCCAGTTGTCGGTGTTCATTCTCTTTCATTGTATATCCATGTTAGTTTTATTTTCGCCTTCCTCTTGCGTGTTTCAAAAACTTTGAAAATCCAAAAATATTTCTCGCTTCTTTTCGGTTTTTCTTTCTTGTTTAGTTAGTTCGTAGTATGAAAAGAAAACCCAAAAAGATTTCTCGTTTCTTCTTTTGTTTGTTGGGAGTGATGGAAATATGCCCTAGAGCCAATAATAAAGTTGTTATTATTTTATATTTCCTTGTTCATGATAAAGGTTTATTATTCATGCTAGAATTGTATTGACCGGAAACTTAAATACATGTGTGAATACATAAACAAATACCGTGTCCCTAGTGAGCCTCTACTAGACTAGCTCGTTGATCAAAGATGGTTAAGGTTTCCTAACCATAGACATAAGTTGTCATTTGATAACGGGATCACATCATTAGGAGAATGATGTGATGGACAAGACCCATCCGTTAGCTTAGCATATGATCGTTCTGTTTATTGCTACTGCTTTCTTGAATGTCAAATACATGTTCCTCAGACCATGAGATCATGCAACTCCCGGATACCGGAGGAATACCTTGTGTGCTATCAAACGTCACAACGTAACTGGGTGATCATAAAGATGCTCTACAGGTATCTCCGAAGGTGTCCGTTGAGTTGGCATGGATCGAGACTGGGATTTGTCACTCCGTGTTTCGGAGAGGTATCTCTGGGCCCTCTCGGTAATGCACATCATAAGAAGCTTGCAAGCAAAGTGACTAAGGAGTTAGTTACGGGATGATGTATTACGGAACGAGTAAAGAGACTTGCCGGTAACGAGATTGAACTAGGTATGGAGATACCGACGATCGAATCTCGGGCAAGTAACATACCGACGGACAAAGGGAATTACGTATGTTGTCATTGCGGTTCGACCGATAAGATCTTCGTGGAATATGTAAGAACCAATATGAGCATCCAGGTTCCGCTATTGGTTATTGACCGGAGAGGCGTCTCAGTCATGTCTACATCATTCCCGAACCCGTAGGGTCCGCACGCTTAACGTTCGTTGATGATATAGTGTTATATGAGTTATGTGAATTGGTAACCGAATGTTGTTCGGAGTCCCGGATGAGATCCCGGACGTCACGAGGAGTCTCGGAATGGTCGATAGGTAAAGATTTATATATGGGAAGTCATATTTTGGGTTCCGGAAAAAGGTGCAGTTTTTCGGTATTGTACCGGGAAGCTTCCAGAAGGTTCCGGAGGATTCCAGAGGAGTCTGGAAGTCCCCAAGTGGGTCCACCACGTCCCAAGGGCTGGCATGGGCTAAGGGGAGGCGCCCTGGCCTTATTGGGCCAGGCGCACCAAGTCCTCAAAAGCCCACGCAGCTAGGGAAGGAAAAAAGGGAGAGTCCTAGTAGGAATAGGATTGGACTTTGGAGTCCAAGTCCATGTGTGTACTATTCACGGTTACTGTTCACGTGGCACCATTTCTTCTACTCCAAGCCCATACACATATATAAATAGAGGAGAGGGGGCGCCCAAAAGGACACAACATTGTCTTAGCCGTGTGCGGCGCCCCCCTCCACAGTTCCGTCCCTCGGTCATATTTTCGCAGTGCTTGGGCGAAGCCCTGCGGAGATAGCATCACCATCACCGTCACCACGCCATCGTGATGCCGAAACTCATCCACTACCTCGCCGTCTTGATGGATCAAGAAGTCGAGGACGTCACCGAGCTGAACGTGTGCTGAACGCGGAGGTGCCGTACGTTCGGTGCTCGGTCGGTTGGAATGTGAAGTTGTTCGACGACATCAACCGCGTTGTTCTAACGCTTCCGCTTACAGTCTACGAGGGTACGTAGACATACTCCCCTCTCGTAGCTATGCATCTCCATGGATAGATCTTGCGTGTGCGTAGATTTTTTTTTGTTTTCCATGCAATGTTCCCCAACAGTGGCATCATGAGCCAGGTCTATGCGTAGATGATATGCACGAGTAGAACACAAAGAGTTGTGGGCGGTGATCGTCATACTGCTTACCACCAACGTCTTATTTTGATTCGGCGGTATTGTAAGATGAAGCGGCCCGGACCAACCTTACATGTCCACGTACATGAGACCGGTTCCACCGACAGACATGCAACTTGTTTTGCATAAAGGTGGCTGGCAGGTGTCTGTTTCTCCTACTTTAGTTGAATCGAATTTGACTGCGGCCGGTCCTTGTTGAAGGTTAAAACAGCAAACTTGATAAATCACCGTTGTGGTTTTGTGCCGTAGGTAAGAACGGTTCTTGCTAGAAGCCCATAGCAGCCACGTAAAACTTGCAACAACAAAGTAGAGGACGTCTAACTTGTTTTTGCAGGGTATGCTGTGATGTGATATGGTCAAGACATGATGTGATATACGTTATTGTATGAGATGATCATGTTTTGTAATTTATCGGCAACCGGCAGGAGCCTTATGGTTGTCTCTTTATTGTATGAAATGCAAGCGCCATGTAATTGCTTTACTTTATCGCTATGCGTTAGCAATAGTTGTAGAAGCAATAGTTGGCGAGACGACCACGACGCAACGATGGAGATCAAGGTGTCGAGCCGGTGACGATGGAGATCATGACGATGCTTTGGAGATGGAGATCAAAATCACAAGATGATGGCCATATCATGTCACATGTTTTGATTGCATGTGATGTTTATCCTTTATGCATCTTATTTTGCTTAGAACGGCGGTAGCATTATAAGATGATCCCTTCACTAAATTTCAAGATAAAAGTGTTCTCCCCGAGTATGCACCGTTGCTAAAGTTCGTCGTTTCGAAGCACCTCGTGATGATCGGGTGTGATAGATTCTACGTTCACATACAACGGGTGTAAGCCAGTTTTACACAAGCAGAATACTTGGGTTAAACTTGACGAGCTTAGCATGTACAGACATGGTCTCGGAACACTGGAGACCGAAAGGTCGAACATGAGTCATATAGTAGATATGATCAACATGGAGATGTTCACCATTGATGACTATCCCATCTCACGTGATGATCGGACATGGGCTAGTTGATTTGGATCATGTAACACTTAGTTAACTTGAGGGATGTTAATTTAAGTGGGAGTTCATTAGTAATTTGATTAATTGAACTTAATTTATCATGAACTTAGTCTTGATAGTTTCTTTGCGTATCTATGTTGTAGATAAATGGCCCGTGCTACTGTTCCGTTGAATTTTAATGCGTTCCTAGAGAAAGCTAAGTTGAAAGATGATGGTAGCAACTACACGGACTGGGTCCGTAACTTGAGGATTATCCTCATTGCTGCACAGAAGAATTATGTCCTTGATGCACCGCTAGGTGATGGACCTGTTGCAGGAGCTGCTGCAGACGTTGTGAACGCCTGGCAAGCTCGATCTGATGACTACTCGATAGTTCAGTGTGCCATGCTCTACGGCTTAGAACCGGGACTGCAAAGCGTTTTGAACGCCAGGGAGCATATGAGATGTTCCAAGAGCTGAAATTGATATTTCAAGCTAATGCCCGGGTTGAGAGATATGAAGTCTCCAACAAGTTCTTTAGTTGTAAGATGGAGGAGAACAGTTCTGTCAGTGAACACATACTCAGAATGTCTGGGTACCACAACCACTTGACTCAACTGGGAATTGATCTTCCGGTTGAGAGTGTTATTGACAGAGTTCTTCAGTCACTGCCACCAAGCTATAAAGGCTTCGTGATGAACTATAATATGCAAGGGATGGAGAAGACAATTCCCGAGCTCTTCGCGATGCTGAAATCAGCGGAGGTAGAAATCAAGAAGGAGCATCAAGTGTTGATGGTTAACAAAACCACTAGTTTCAAGAAAAAGGGCAAGGGAAAGAAGGGGAACTTCAAGAAGAATGGAAAGCAAGTTGCCGCTCCCACGAAGAAACCCAAAGCTGGACCCAGGCCTGAAACAGAGTGCTTCTACTGCAAAGGGACTGGTCACTGGAAGCGGAACTGCCCCAAGTATTTGGCGGATAAGAAGGATGGCAAAGTGAGCAAAGGTATATTTGATATACGTGTTATTGATGTGTTCCTCAATAATGCTTGCAGTAGCGCCTGGGTATTTGATACTGGTTCGGTTGCTCATATTTGTAACTCGAAACAGGAGCTACGGAATAAGCGAAGATTGGCTAAGGACGAGGTGACGATGCGCGTCGGGAATGGTTCCAAGGTTGATGTGATCGCCGTCGGCACGCTACCTCTACATCTACCTTCGGGATTAGTTTTAGACCTCAATAATTGTTATTTGGTGCCAGCGTTGAGCATGAACATTATATCTGGATCTTGTTTATTGCGAGACGGTTATTCATTTAAGTCAGAGAATAATGGTTGTTCTATTTATATAATTAACATCTTTTATGGTCACGCACCTTTTGTGAATGGTCTATTCTTGTTGAATCTCGATCGTAGTGATACACATATTCATAATAGTGATGCCAAAAGATGCAAAGTTGATAATGATAGTGCAACATACTTGTGGCACTGCCGTTTAGGTCATATTGGTGTAAAGCGCATGAAGAAACTCCATGCGGATGGACTTTTGGAATCTCTTGATTATGAATCATTTGATACTTGCGAACCATGCCTCATGGGCAAGATGACTAAAACTCCGTTCTCCGGAACAATGGAGCGAGCTACTGATTTGTTGGACATAATACATACCGATGTATGCGGTCCGATGAATGTTGAAGCACGCGGTGGGTATCGTTATTTTCTAACTTTCACAGATGATTTGAGTAGATATGAGTATATCTACTTGATGAAACACAAGTCTGAAACATTTGAAAAGTTCAAAGAATTTCAGAGTGAAGTAGAGAATCATCGTAACAAGAAAATAAAGTTTCTACGATCTGATCGCGGAGGCGAATATTTGAGTTACGAGTTTGGCCTTCATTTAAGAAAATGTGGAATTGTTTCACAACTCACGCCACCTGGAACACCACAGCGTAATGGTGTGTACGAACGTCGTAACCGTACTTTATTGGATATGGTGCGTTCTATGATGTCTCTTACCGATTTGCCACTATCGTTTTGGGGTTATGCATTAGAGACAGCTGCATTCACGTTAAATAGGGCACCGTCTAAATCCGTTGAGACGACACCATATGAACTATGGTTTGGCAAGAAACCTAAGCTGTCGTTTCTTAAAGTTTGGGGATGCGATGCTTATGTGAAAAAGCTTCAACCTGATAAGCTTGAACCCAGAGCGGAGAAGTGCGTCTTCATAGGATACCCTAAAGAAACAATTGGGTACACCTTCTACCACAGATCCAAAGGCAAGGTCTTTGTTGCCAAGAATGGGTCCTTTCTAGAGAAGGAGTTTCTCTCGAAAGAAGTGAGTGGGAGGAAAGTAGAACTTGATGACGTAATTGTACCTTCTCTCGAATTGGAAAGTAGCTCATCAGAGAAAACCGTTCCCGTGATGCCTACACCAATAAGAGAGGAAGATAATGATAAAGATCATGAAACTTCAGATCAAGCTACTACTGAACTTCGTAGGTCGACCAGAGTACGTTCCGCACCAGAGTGGTACGGTAATCATGTTCTGGAAGTTATGTTGTTAGACAACAGCGAATCTACGAACTATGAAGAAGCTATGATAAGCCCGGATTCCGACAAATGGCTTGAGGCCATGAAATCTGAGATAGGATCCATGTATGAGAACAAAGTGTGGACTTTGGTGGACTTGCCCGATGATCGGCAAGCCATTGAGAATAAATGGATTTTTAAGAGGAAGACAGATGCTGATGGTAATATCACTGTCTACAAAGCTCGACTTGTCGCGAAAGGTTTTCGACAAGTTCAAGGGGTTGACTACGATGAGACTTTCTCACCCGTAGCGATGCTTAAGTCTGTCCGAATCATGGTAGCAATTGCCGCATTTTATGATTATGAAATCTAGCAAATGGATGTCAAAACTGCATTCCTTAATGGTTTTCTCAAAGAAGAGTTGTATATGATGCAACCAGAAGGTTTTGTCGATCCTAAGGGTGCTAACAAAGTGTGCAAGCTCCAGCGATCCATCTATGGACTGGTGCAAGCATCTCGGAGTTGGAATATACGCTTTGATGAGGTGATCAAAGCATATGGTTTTGTACAGCCTTACGGTGAAGCCTGTATTTACAAGAAAGTGAGTGGGAGCTCTGTAGCATTTCTAATATTATATGTGGATGACATATTGTTGATTGGAAATGATATAGAATTTCTGGATGGCATAAAGGGATACTTGAATAAGAATTTTTCAATGAAAGACCTCGGTGAAGCTGCTTATATATTGGGCATCAAGATCTATAGGGATAGATCAAGACGCTTGATAGGACTTTCACAAAGCACATACCTTGACAAAGTTTTGAAGAAGTTCAAAATGGATCAGTCAAAGAAAGGGTTCTTGCCTGTCTTGCAAGGTGTGAAGTTGAGTCAGACTCAATGCCCGACCACGGCAGAAGATATAGAGAAAATGAAAGTCATTCCCTATGCCTCAGCCATAGGTTCTATTATGTATGCCATGCTGTGTACCAGACCTGATGTGTGCCTTGCCATAAGTTTGGCAGGGAGGTACCAAAGTAATCTAGGAGTGGATCACTGGACAGCGGTCAAGAATATCCTGAAGTACCTGAAAAGGACCAAGGACATGTTTCTCGTTTATGGAGGTGACGAAGAGCTCGTCGTAAAGGGTTACGTCGATGCAAGCTTCGACACTGATCCGGATGACTCTAAGTCACAAATCGGATACGTATTTATATTAAATGGTGGAGCTGTCAGTTGGTGCAGTTCCAAGCAGAGCGTCGTGGTGGGATCTACGTGTGAAGCGGAATACATAGCTGCTTCGGAAGCAGCAGATGAAGGAGTCTGGATGAAGGAGTTCATATCCGATCTAGGTGTAATACCTAGTGCATCGGGTCCAATGACAATCTTTTGTGACAACACTGGAGCAATTGCCATAGCCAAGGAGCCCAGGTTTCACAAGAAGACCAAACACATCAAGAGACGCTTCAACTCCATTCGTGAATATGTCAAGGATGGAGACATAGAAATTTGCAAAGTACACATGGATCTGAATGTGGCAGACCCGTTGACTAAGCCTCTTCCACGAGCAAAACATGATCAGCACCAAGACTCCATGGGTGTTAGATTCATTACTATGTAATCTAGATTATTGACTCTTGTGCAAGTGGGAGACTGATGGAAATATGCCCTAGAGGCAATAATAAAGTTGTTATTATTTTATATTTCCTTGTTCATGATAAAGGTTTATTATTCATGATAGAATTGTATTGACCGAAAACTTAAATACATGTGTGAATACATAAACAAATACCGTGTCCCTAGTGAGCCTCTACTAGACTAGCTCGTTGATCAAAGATGGTTAAGGTTTCCCAACCATAGACATGAGTTGTCATTTGATAACGGGATCACATCATTAGGAGAATGATGTGATGGACAAGACCCATCCGTTAGCTTAGCATATGATCGTTCTGTTTATTGCTACTGCTTTCTTGTATGTCAAATACATGTTCCTCAGACCATGAGATCATGCAACTCCCGGATACCGGAGGAATACCTTGTGTGCTATCAAACATCACAACGTAACTGGGTGATCATAAAGATGCTCTACAGGTATCTCCAAAGGTGTCCGCTGAGTTGGCATGGATCGAGACTGGGATTTGTCACTCCGTGTTTCGGAGAGGTATCTCTGGGCCCTCTCGGTAATGCACATCATAAGAAGCTTGCAAGCAAAGTGACTAAGGAGTTAGTTACGGGATGATGTATTACGGAACGAGTAAAGAGACTTGCCGGTAACGAGATTGAACTAGGTATGGAGATACCGACGATCGAATCTCGGGCAAGTAACATACCGACGGACAAAGGGAATTACGTATGTTGTCATTGCGGTTCGACCGATAAGATCTTCGTGGAATATGTAGGAACCAATATGAGCATCCAGGTTCCGCTATTGGCTATTGACCGGAGAGGCGTCTCAGTCATGTCTACATCATTCCCGAACCCGTAGGGTCCGCACGCTTAACGTTCGTTGACGATATAGTGTTATATGAGTTATGTGAATTGGTAACCGATTGTTGTTCGGAGTCCTGGATGAGATCCCGGACGTCACGAGGAGTCTCGGAATGGTCGAGAGGTAAAGATTTATATACGGGAAGTCATATTTTGGGTTCCGGAAAAAGGTGCAGTTTTTTCGGTATTGTACCGGGAAGCTTCCAGAAGGTTCCGGAGGATTCCGGAGGAGTCCGGAAGTCCACAAGTGGGTCCACCATGTCCCAAGGGCTGGCATGGGCTAAGGGGAGGCGCCCTGGCCTTATTGGGCCAGGCGCACCAAGTCTTCAAAAGCCCACGCAGCTAGGGAAGGAAAAAAGGGACACAACATTGTCTTAGCCGTGTGCGGCGCCCCCCTCCACAGTTCCGTCCCTCGGTCATATTTTCGTAGTGCTTGGGCGAAGCCCTACGGAGATAGCATCACCATCACCGTCACCACGCCGTCGTGCTGCCGGAACTCATCCACTACCTCGCCGTCTTGCTGGATCAAGAAGTCGAGGACGTCACCGAGCTGAACGTGTGCTGAACGCGGAGGTGTCGTACGTTCGGTGCTCAGTCGGTTGGATCGTGAAGTTGTTCGACGACATCAACCGCGTTGTTCTAACGCTTCTGCTTACGGTCTACGAGGGTACGTAGACATACTCCCCCTCTCGTAGCTATGCATCTCCATGGATAGATCTTGCGTGTGCGTAGATTTTTTTTTGTTTTCCATGCAACGTTCCCCAACAGGGAGTTCTCCCGTGTAAATAGTTTTCTCACTTTTCATTTTTCTTCTTTAATTTACTTTCTTCAAAAAATCTAAAAATCTAAAAATATTTCAGTGTGTTTCTCTGAATTTCTCTTCTTTTCGCTGAGTCGTCGTAAGGAGAAGACCACGATGAAAATGTTGAGTGGCTCTCATGTGCTTTATTGTTGATCTAACAAAGAGCCACCATTACCTTGTCTTCTCCTTTGAATAAATGTTTGCAGATTCCAGCTTAGTCCATGGCACACTTGCATTATTATTATTATTATTATCACATCATTCGGGCGTGCAAGTGAAAGGCAATAATGATGATATTTGATGAAGTGATTGCGGTGAAGAAAAGCTGGTATGAACTCCTCTTGTTTTTGTCTTTGTAAATATGTTTAACCCGGTATTCATGATTCAGCATTATTATGAGTAAACATGTTTGTGATGAAAATTAGAGATTATAGTTGCTCATGCCATGCTTAAATAGCTAGGAGTGGATAATGATTTATCTTGAGTGTCAACATGCATTAAAATGGTTGTGATGTAGTATGCTAGTATGGTATCCTCCTCTGAACAATTCAAGTGGCTTGACTTGGCACATGTTCACACATGTAGTTGATTCAAAACCAACATAGCCTCCACGATATTTATGTTCATGGTGTTTATATCCTACTCATGCTCGTATTCAGTGTTAATTATTCTCAATGCATGATTATGACCGTTTTCGCTCTCTAGTTGGTCGCTTCTCAATCTATTTGCTAGCCTTCGCCTGTACTAAGTGGGAATGCTGCTTGTGCATCCACAATCCTTAACCCAAAGTTGTTCTAGATGAGTCTACTATATCTACCTATATGCGGTATTACTCTGCCGTTCCAAGTAAATTTGCATGTGCCACCTCTAATCATTCAAATAAGCATCTGTTTTGTGTGCCCGTACCGCTCATGGAGCGACAGGGGGCGGTCAATATCTTCCATGCTAAGCGGGTTATTCTCAGATGAGTGTTTATTCACTTGTCATTGCACGAGAGAGGCTGGTAATTGGGATGCCCAGTCCTGTAATCAAAATAAGAAAAAAATATAATAAAACAAACACCCCCGGAAATTTGATCGTTTGGAGGGCACCCGTGAATTCAGCTAGCCATGGTTTGTGTTGGTATGGTGGAGGGGGAGTAAACTTTACCTTTCCCCTTGGGAACCGCCTATAATGTGGTTAGCAGGGAAGATATTGAAAATCCTCGGTCGTGACATTGACAGGAAAGGCATACCTCTCAAAATTGTATTTATCTCTAATTTTAGCTCTGTGCTCTGGCACCTCGGCAAATCCATGCTTCCCTCTGCGAAGGGCATATCTATTTACTTTTATGTTATTTTAATTTTATTATTGAGTCATCACCTTCTCATTCAAGCACCAGTTGGAGAGCAGTATTGTCATTTTTATGCATTGAGTATAGTTAATGTTGGGTGTGACATGACTGGATCTCTCCCACCATGAATTACAATATCTAGTCGTTGCTTGAACTTCAGAAGTGCTCTGCATTTATGTTTTGCGGTCTCAGAAAGGGCTAGCGAGATACCATGTTATCATATTACATCATGATTGTTTTGACAAATTGTTGGCATCCGAGATATCTTATTATTGCTCGCTAGCTGGTTATGTTATTGACATGAGTAAATGTGAGACCTAAGTGTTATCATTCATATGGTTAGTTCATAATCTTTGCTGAAAACTTGGACACTAGTTAAGTATATATACAGACAACAAGAACAAAAGAGTTTGTAAAAGTTTTTCTTTATCACTTTCAGTTTGTCAACTTAATTGCTTGAGGAAAAGCAATGAGTTAAGCTTGGGGGAGTTGATACGTCCCAAACATATCTACTTTTCCAAACACTTTTGCTCTTGTTTTGGACTCTAATTTGCATGATTTGAATGGAACTAACCCGGACTAACGCTGTTTTCAGCAGAATTGCCATGGTGTTATTTTTGTGCAGAAATAAAAGTTGTCGGATTGAGCTGTAAACTTACGAAGAATTATTTCACAATATATAAAAAATATTGGCGAAGAGATCTACTGCAGGGGGCCACCCAGGAGCGACAAGCTCAGGGGGCGCGGCCACCCCCAGGGCGCACCCCCAGGCTTGTGGGCCCCTAGAATCTCCGGCAACCCTAATTCCAACCCTATATATACCTATTCATGGAGAAAAAAATCAAAGAGCAAGAATCATCGCGTTTTATGATACGGAGCCGCCTCCACCTCCTGTTCTTCATCGGGAGGGCTGATCTGGAGTCCGTTCGGGGCTCCGGGGAGGGGGATTCGACGCTGTCGTCATCATCAACCATCCTCCATCACCAATTTCATGATGCTCACCACCGGGTGTGAGTAATTCCTTCGTAGGCTTGCTGGACGGTGATGGGTTGGATGAGATTTATCATGTAATCGAGTGAATTTGTTAGGGCTTGATCCCTAGTATCCACTATGTTCTGAGATTGATGTTGCTATGACTTTGCTATGCTTAATGCTTGTCACTAGGGCCCGAGTGCCATGATTTCAGATCTGAACCCTTTTATGTTTTTATGAATATATTTGAGTTCTTGATCCTATCCGCTTGTCATATGCATTTGTTATTGTTCTGATCCGTAGATCCCATAGTGACAATTGTTTGGGATACTCTCCGGGGATGACTGTAATTCGAGGAGTTCATGTATTCACCATGTGTTAATGCTTTGTTCCGGTTCTTTATTAAAAGGAGGCCTTAATATCCTTTAGTTTCCTTATGTACCCCGCTGCCATGGGAGGGTAGGATAAAAGATGTCATGCAAGTTCTTATTATAAGCATGTATGACTATATACGGAATACATGCGTACATTACATTGATGAATTGGAGCTATTGTGTATCGCTCTAGGTTGTGACTGTTATATGATGAATGTCATCCAACACAATTATCCATCACTGATCCAATGCATACCCTTTTCTCATATTGGTTTCTGCTAAGTTACTATTGCTGCTGCTATTACAATCACTACAAAACTGCTACTGTTACTGTCTTTGTTACTATTGCTACTGTTACTACTGCTATCAAAACTATCATACTACGGTGCTACTAAATACTTTGCTACAGATATTTTGTTCTCCAGGTGTGGTTGAATTGACAACTCAACTGCTGATACTCACAAATATTCTTTGACTCCCCTTGTGTCGAATCAATAAATTTGGGTGAAATACTACCCTCGAAGACTGTCGCGATCCCCTATACTTATGGGTTATCACTACCGCGTGCACGATACACGTAGACACGAGTCGAGGCGCATCGATCGAGCCGGTTGGTTAGCTGTGGATGAACAGTTCCCGTTGCTGGATGAACAGGACCCCGAGGAGGCCGTGCCGCGGTACGCCACACCCCAGCCAGTTGGGGGTGGATGAACAGGACCTCGTGGAGGCTGGAGGAAGTTGACGGTGGATGAACAGTAGCTGGTGGAGGCTGAGGAAGTCGACGGTGGATGAACAGTAGCCCGTGGAGTCCCGTTTTGCGGTACGCACACCCCTCCCGATGAACAGGACCCTGTTTCGACAGTAGGCGGTTGGAGAGAAGTCCGTTTCCTCCATTTTGTGGTATGCCAGACCCCTCCCCATGAACAGGAACCCGTTTCGACTGTAGGCGGTCGAAGAGAAGTCCGTTTCGTCCGCTTTGCAGTACGCCAGACCCCTCCCGATGAACAGGACCCCGTTTCGATCGTAGGCAGTTGAACAGAAGTCCGTTTCCTCCGTTTTGCGGTACGCCAGACCCCCAGCCGATGAATAGGACCTTGTTTCGGCTGTTCCATCCAAGCCGGTTGGCTGCCGATGAATAGGACGCCGTTGTTGCCGTGAAGTGTAGCCGTACGTATGCGCGACTCTAGCCATAAATATGCGCGAGTACGCGTTCGAGACCCCACCCGTATGTATGTACGTGGCCGTATTTTTTTGCAGCGTGGTTGTACGTATGTGTACACGATTTAGACGGGACTGCCTGAATTGCTACGTCGGGGGCTCTACTATGACACGTGCCGCTCCTTACACGGCCATGGTGCATCGTGGCAGAGAGACCAATCGACCAGTATGTATGTACATGCTCGCGACTAGACAGATAACGCTATGTACGCTTTGACCTGGTGGGTCCCAACTGTCAGGGGGATAAGGAGGCACTTCCTTGCGTGCGAAGATATAGTTGGTGGGTCCTGATACGTCTCCAACGTATCTATAATTTATGAAGTATTCATGCCATGTTTATTATAGTTTTGTATTATTTTGGTGCACTTTTATATGCCTTTTATATGATTTTCATGGACTAACATATTGACCTAGTGCCCAGTGTCAGTTGTTGTTTTCTGCTTGTTTTTGGTTTTCCAGAAAATCCATATCAAATGAAGTCGAAATGCAGCGAAACTTTTTGACGATTTTTTCTGGAAGGAAACAGACCCAGGAAGCTTTGGAGGAGCAGCAGAAGAGCCACAGGGGCCCCACGAGCCACCTGGGCGCGCCTGCCCCCCCAGGCGCGCCCTGGTGCCTCGTGGGCCCCCTGTGGCACCTCTTCGCGTGATTCCAATGCTGAAAAATCATACATATTCAGAAACCCCCGAAAGTTAACCTAGATGAGTTTTTACGCCGTCGCAAGCCTCTGTACCAAGGAGATCCCATCTGGAGCCCTTTTCCGGCACCCTGCCGGAGGGGGGGGGAATCATCACCGGAGGCCATCTTCATCATCCCGGCGGTCTCCATGACGAGGAGGGAGTAGTTCACCCTCGGGGCTGAGGGTATGTACTAGTAGCTATGTGTTTGATCTCTCTCTCTCGTGTTCTTGATATGGCACGATCTTGATGTATCGCGAGCTTTGTTAATATAGTTGGATCATATGGTGTTTCTTCCCTCTCTATCCTTGTTGTGATAAATCAAATCTTTTCCCTTTGAGGTTTCGTTATTGTCGGATTGAATATTTCAGATTTGAGAACACTTGATGTATGTCTTGCATATGAATACCCATGGTGACAATGGGGTATTATATTGATTCACTTGATATATTTTTTGGCACTCAACTCGCGGATTCCCGAGGTGACATTGGGGTAATCTATGCATAGGGGTTGATGCACGTTTTCATTATCTTTTCTCCGATAGAAACTTTGGGGTGCTCCTTGGAGTTCTTTGTGTGGATTGAATATTATGATTATGAAGTTGTTTGATGCATATCGTATAATCTACTCACGGATACTTGTGGTGACATTGGAGTATCTAGGTGACATTAGAGTTGGTTGATGTGTATCATATGGTGTTATTTTAGTACGAACTCTAGGGCTGTTTGTGACACTTATAGGAATAGCTCAATAGATCGATTGGAAAGGATAACTTTGAGGTGGTTTCGTACCCTACAAACAATTTCTATCTTATGTTCTTCGCTAATAGGAACTTGGGAGTGATTCTTTATCGCACGTTGAGGGATGGTTGTATGATCCAATTATGTTAGCATTGTTGAGAGATTGCACTAGTGAAAGTATGAACCCTAGGCCTTGTTTTTAAGCATTGCAATACTGTTTGTGCTCACTTTTGTTACTTGCTACCTTGCTGTTTTTATATTTTTAGATTACAAAAACCTATATCTACTATCCATACTACACTTTTATCACCATCTCTTCGCCGAACTAGTGCACCTATACAATTTACCATTGTATTGGGTGTGTTGGGGACACAAGAGATTTCTTGTATTTGGTTGCAGGGTTGTTTGAGAGATACCATCTTCAACCTATGCCTCCCACGGATTGATAAACCTTAGGTCATCCACTTGAGGGAAAATTGCTACTGTCCTACAAAACTCTGCGCTTGGAGGCCCAACACGAGTCTACAAGAATAAGTTGTGTAGTAGACATCAAGCTCTTTTCTGGCATCGTTGCCGGGGAGGTGAGTGCTTGAAGGTATATCTTTAGATCTTGCAATTGAATCTTTTAGTTTCTTGTTTTATCACTAGTTTGGTTTTATAAAAAGAAAAATACAAAAAATGGAATTGAGGTTGCCTCATATTATTCGTCTTTATAATGTCTTCCTTGAAAATGATGGATCGAGAAATTGTGCTCAATTGATAGAAGAAGAATTCAATAAAATGTTTGGCATAAAATCTTTGAATGATGGGCATGATTGCAATGTTGTTAGTATGAATTCTATGAATATCCATGATGCTAATGATATGCAAAGCCACAAGCTTGGGGATGCTATGTGTGATGAAGATGATATTTTTAGTCCCCCAAGTTTTGATGAGCAAAATTATTATGATAATTGCATGCCTCCTATTTATGATGATTATATTGATGAAAGTGGGTTTGGAAGAGTGTCAACTCTAGGTACTAATGATCCCACTATTTTGGAGGGTGTTGAATCTTATGGCAATAATTATGAAAGTGGATTTGGAGAGGTCACAACTTTATTTAATGATGATTCCACTATTTTGGAAGAGGTTTCAGTTGATTATGACAATAAAGTTGCTATCTATGATGATTATTGTGATGACATGTATGCTATAAAGAATAATGATAACTATGAAACTTGTCACCATGATTTTAATTTTCAATTAGATTATGCCAATCAAGTATCTCATGATAGTTATTTTGTTGAATTTGCTCCCACTACTATTGATGAGAATAAATTTGCATATGTGGAGAGAAATAAAATTTCTATGCTTATGAATCATGAAATGAATGCTTTATGTGATAGCTATATTGTTTAATTCATTCATGATGCTACTGAAAATTACTATGAGAGAGGAACATATGCTTTTACATATTGCAATAATATCAAGTTTCCTCTCTATGTGTTGAAAGTTTTGAAGTCATGCTTGTTTTGCCTTCCTATGCTAGTTGATTCTTGCTCCCATAAACTATTTGCTCACAAAATACCTATGCATAGGAAGTGTGTTAGGCTTAAATGTGCTTTCCATATGTTTTATGATGCTCTCTTTATGTTTCAATTCTTCACTTTTATGCGAGCATCATTGAAATCATCATGCCTAGCTAAAAGGCATTAAAGAAAAGCGCTTGTTGGGAGACAAACCAATACTTATACCTTCTATTTTTGTGTGTTAACATGATTAATCTACTGTAGTAATCATGTTTTATATGTTTTCTTTCAATAATGTGCCAAGTAAAGCCTTTGGGATAGTGTGGATGCTTGTTGATTTGATTCTGTGCAAAAACAGAAACTTTTGCGTCCAGTGCTAGAATTTCTATTCTGTACTGGAGCGTGCAAAAATTCTGAAATTTTTACACAGTATTGGGTTACAATTTTTTTTACGTTTTCCTAATTTTTCAGAATTTTTTGAGGTACAGAAGTATGGTTTTTAAATAGCTCACTACATGCTGTTCTGTTTTTGACAGATTCTGTTTTCGGTGCATAGTTTGCTTGTTTTAGTGTTTCCATAGATTATATTGAGTAATATAAATTGTGGAAATGATAGAATACAGTAGTAGTTATGTGAGAACAATTATGAATCTTGTCTTGACAGTACCTAAGTGGATGATTTATTTTTATCATAC
This sequence comes from Elymus sibiricus, assembly GCA_039707655.1. NCBI lineage: Eukaryota > Viridiplantae > Streptophyta > Magnoliopsida > Poales > Poaceae > Elymus > Elymus sibiricus. The sequence goes on from CM077668.1 coordinate 299,811,412, forward strand.
TAACCTATCTCACCAAGTTCCGTTAAGTTTTGTGTGATTGAAGTTTTCAAGTTTTGGGTGAGATATCGATATGAGGAGAATAAGGAGCGGCAAGACCCTAAGCTTGGGGATGCCCAAGGCACCCCAAGGTAATATTCAAGGAAGACTCAAACGTCTAAGCTTGGGGATGCCCCGGAAGGCATCCCCTCTTTCGTCTTCAACACTATCGGTAACCTCACTTGGAGCTATATTTTTATTCGTCACATAATATGTGTTTTGCTTGGAGCATCATTTTATTTTAGTTTGCTTTGCTTGATGTTATCAATAATCATGTTTTTTATTTTTTAGTTCAATAAAATGCCAATTATAGCCTTTACCATGCTCGGTTTGCAAGTTCATGTGTTGCTGTTTGAAAACAGAAAGTTTTCTGTTATGTCCAGAATATTCCTGAATAGTAAGAACATGATAAAAATCTAAATTTTTTACAAAGTAAGCATGCATGAGTTCTCTGTCACGTGGTAATTTTTCAGAATTTTTGGAGTTAGGGAAGTATGGATTCTTATTCCCCTTTTACAGACTGTTCTGTTTTGGCAGATTGCTGATATAGTTGCATTGTTTGCATATGTTTGCGTGTTTAATGTTTCTATTTGTGGATAGGAGTATTAAATATGAAGAGGCATTGAGTATGCAATGTTTAATTATAATTTTTGTGATTTGCTACAGTAGATAATGTTAAGGTTTTGAGTTGATTTATACTAACTTATCTCATGAGTTTTTGTTGAGTTTTGTGTGGATGAGGTTTTTAAGATTTAGGGAAACCGTGATATGAGAGGAATTAAGGAGACACAAAAGCTCAAGCTTGGGGATGCCCAAGGCATCCCAAGTTAATATTTCAAGAAGTCTCAAGCATCTAAGCTTGGGGATGCCCCGGTAGGCATCCCACCTTTCTTCTTCAACGACTATCGGTCAGTTTTCATTGAGCCTAAGTTTTTGCTTCTTCACATGATATGTGCTATCCTTGGAATGTCATTTTATTTTGTTTTCTTTGCTGTTTGAAAAAAATACTTAAGATCTGAAATTTTTAAATGAGAGAGAGTTCTCACATAGCTACTTAATTACTTAACTACTCATTTGATCTTCACTTATAACTTTTTGGAGTAGTTTGTCATTTACTCTTGTGCTTCACTTAAATCCTATGAGTAAATTGTTGAAATGAATTTACTATCATAAAGTTGAAATTTATATGCTTCATATGCTTGTCCCATGGGGAGTAGTGACTTCACATACAAGAAGTATAAATGGTAAACTTTATTGAAAGTTAACAAACATAGCACTGGTCACTTGAACAATTCATGAAACAATTTTAAAGGAAGAGAAATTTCACATATAAATATACTATCTTGGACATCTTCTATGATTGTGAGCCCCCATTAATTATTTTCAAGCTTGATTAAGTAGTTGACGTTGGACAAGGAAGACAACGTAATGAGTTATGTTTGTTTATATTCACATAGAAGTTATATTGTCATGGATCCTCTAACATGTGGTGCTTGCTTAGGATCTTTTGCTAGCCAAAAATTCGTACTAAGTAGAAATACTACTTGTGCATCCAAAAACCCATAAACCCAGTTTCTTGCCATGAGTGTCCACCATATCTACCTATTGATTGAATAAGATCCTTCAAGTAAGTTGTCATCGGTGCAAAAAGCAATAAAAATTGCTCCTAAAATATGTATGATCTTTTATTGTAAGGGAAAATAAGCGTTGTACGAACTTGTGATGGTAAAGAAATAAAAGCGACAGACTGCATAATAAAGGTTGCTATCACAAGGGGCAATATAACGTGACGTTCCTTTGCATTAAGGGCTTGTGCATCTAACAACAAAAAGCGCATGACAACCTCTGCTTCCCTCTGCGAAGGGCCTATCTTTTACTTTTCTGTATTTACTTTTATGCAAGAGTCATTAATGTTCATCCCTATTCCGCTCTATTTATTCTTTAGTTGGCAAGCATTATGTGGTAGGGAAAGATCCAGACACATATATCCAGTTGAATATAGGTGATCATGAGTTATTATTGTTGACATTATCCCTGAGATAAATAAGTTGGGAGGCAAAACATTAAGCCCCTATCTTCCTATGTGTTTGACTGAAACGGTTTGTTCTAAAAATATGCTTTGAGTGTTAGCAATCATGGAAGACTAAAAGATGGTTGAGTATGTGGAATTTGCTAGATCAAAGCTCTTACATAGACCCTTCCTGAAAATAAGATGAATTGCAATTGTTTGATGACTGAGAACATAGTTTGTTAGTTTTCAAGAAAGTTTATGGCCTATACTTTAAACATGTGAATAGCTTGCTACTTGATCATGAGAAGTTTTATGAGATGAGCTACTGATTATGATATATATTGATGCTAGAAAAAGTGATTGGAATTATCCTTGATCAAACTTATGCACTATGCTAGAATTCACACTTCATAAATTATTTCTTCTATCATTTACCTACTCGAGGACGAGCAGGAATTAAGCTTGGGGATGCTGATACGTCTCCAACGTATCTATAATTTATGAAGTATTCATGCCATGTTTATTATAGTTTTGTATGATTTTGGTGCACTTTTATATGGCTTTTATATGATTTTCATGGACTAACATATTGACCTAGTGCCCAGTGCTAGTTGCTGTTTTCTGCTTGTTTTTGGTTTTCCAAAAAATCCATATCAAATGAAGTCGAAATGCAGCGAAATTTTTGACGGTTTTTTCTGGAAGGAAACAGACCCAGGAAGCATCGGAGGAGCAGCAAAAGAGCCACAGGGGCCCCACAAGCCACCTGGGCGCGCCTGCCCCCCAGGCGCGCCCTGGTGCCTCGTGGGCCCCCCGTGGCACCTCTTCGCATGATTCCAACGCTGAAAAATCATATATATTCAGAAACCCCCGAAAGTTAACCTAGATGAGTTTTTACGCCGCCGCAAGCCTCTGTACCAAGGAGATCCCATCTGGAGCCCTTTTCCGGCACCTTGCCGGAAGGGGGGAATCATCACCGGAGGCCATCTTCATCATCCCGGCGGTCTCCATGACGAGGATGGAGTAGTTCACCCTCGGGGCTGAGGGTATGTACTAGTAGCTATGTGTTTGATCTCTCTCTCTCTCTCGTGATCTTGATATGGCATGATCTTGATGTATTGTGAGCTTTGTTAATATAGTTGGATCATATGGTGTTTCTTCCCTCTCTATCCTTGTTGTGATAAATCAAATCTTTTCCCTTTGAGGTTTCGTTATTGTCGGATTGAATATTTCAGATTTGAGAACACTTGATGTATGTCTTGCATATGAATACCCGTGGTGACAATGGGGTATTATATTGATTCACTTGATATATGTTTTGGCACTCAACTCGCGGATTCCCGAGGTGACATTGGGGTAATCTATGCATAGGGGTTGATGCACGTTTTCATTATCTTTTCTCCGATAGAAACTTTGGGGTGCTCCTTGGAGTTCTCTGTGTGGATTGAATATTATGATTATGAAGTTGTTTGATGCATATCGTATAATCAACTCACGGATACTTGTGGTGACATTGGAGTATCTAGGTGACATTAGAGTTGGTTGATGTGTATCATATGGTGTTATTTTAGTACGACCTCTAGGGCTGTTTGTGACACTTATAGGAATAGCTCAATAGATCAATCGGAAAGGATAACTTTGAGGTGGTTTCGTACCCTACAAACAATTTCTATCTTATGTTCTCCGCTAATAGGAACTTGGGAGTGATTCTTTATCGCACGTTGAGGGATGGTTATATGTTCCAATTATGTTAGCATTGTTGAGAGATTGCACTAGTGAAAGTATGAACCCTAGGCCTTGTTTTTAAGCATTGCAATACCGTTTGTGCTCACTTTTGTTACTTGCTACCTTGCTGTTTTTATATTTTCAGATTACAAAAACCTATATCTACTATCCATACTACACTTTTATCACCATCTCTTCGCCGAACTAGTGCACCTATACAATTTACCATTGTATTGGGTGTGTTGGGGACACAAGAGATTTCTTGTATTTGTTTGCAGGGTTGTTTGAGAGATACCATCTTCAACCTACGCCTCCCACGGATTGATAAACCTTAGATCATCCACTTGAGGGAAAATTGCTACTGTCCTAGAAAACTCTGCGCTTGGAGGCCCAACACGAGTCTACAAGAATAAGTTGTGTAGTAGACATCAGGTCCTAGCTGTCAGGGGGAGGAATCATTTTTTTGCGCGTAATAAGGCTAGTGATGTGAGCTACAATGAAAATGCTAGTAATCATGATAGTCAAGAGGAAACGAATGACAATGCTATGAAGGAGATTGAGCGTCTAACTAAAGAACTAAATGCTCTTAAGTTAGCTCATGAAACAACTCAAGAGAATCATAGAGAACTTCTAAGAACTCATGAGAAGCTACGCTTCGAGAAGCTAAATTTAGAGCAAGAGCATGAGTTTCTTAAAGCTATCAATGATGATCTTCGAAAGAAGAGTTCTTCATATCTTGCCAAACATTTACTCTTGTCTACTTTTATGCCACAAGTTAAATCTAAGCAAACTAATAACAAGGGTAAAAAGGGTTCTACCTCTAGTAGTAACAATAACAATGTTAAATCCAATGTTGTTGCTTCTAGTAGTTCTATTGATTCCACTAATGATTCTCTTAGCCAAGTTACACTTGAGCAAGAAAACAATCTATTGAAAGGAATTATAGAGAAAGGTGTCTACAAGAGCCTTGCCGGGAGTAAGCAATTTGATGAAATTGTACGGAAGCAAGGAAGGCACCGGAAGAACCAAGGTGTTGGTTTTGAACGAAAGTTCAATGCCAATGGAGTTGAGTGGGAAGAAGATCAATACCCCAAGATGAAGTTTGTTCCTCAACAAGAGAAGTATGATCCTACTTCCTTCAAGGGGACACTAGCTCAAGATGATCTTCCACCACAAGACCACAAGCTAAAAGGCAAGGACAAGCTTCAAGAGAAGATTGACTCATTTGAAGAAGCACCTCAAGCCTTGGTCAAGTGGATTCCCAAGACTTCATCAAGTTCTACTTCATCAAGTGGTACTATAACTCCAAGGATTCCCATCAAGTTGATGTGGGTCCCAAAGAAGAAGAACTAGAGAATTCTTGAGGGTGACTCCGCCAACAAACTCCACTCACATTCATTTATGGCAAGAACTTGTGCAACCAACTTCAATATCTTGCACTAGTTCATGGAGTCACAAACCCTCTTGTTGGTAAGGCAAGGTACAAGGTATTCAATGCATTCATGGACATCATCATATGTGTATTTCACTCTATGTTTATAGATATCCTTGTATGTTCCTTGTGTGGGACTAACCCATGTAGGTATTGAAAGCACAAAACTCCAAGGATTGCTCCCAACTCTTGATGGTCTACATCAACTTTGAGCATCCACATATTCAACATCTACATGAAGTCATCATCGACAAAACCCAAGGTTAGTTCATCCCTCCTTGGGGGGATATCACATCTAGGGGGAGATTTGCTCTAAGACTTGAGCTAAAGCAACTCTAATGGTGTGAACACATTAATGCTTTATGTAAAAGTGGAGATGACTATGTCATTGCCCATTGTGTGATAGATGCTAGAATTGATTGTGCATGTTTGACACATATTTCATTTGCAATCTTATTGTGTGAGCATGTTGAAATGCATATTTCTTCATTCGAGGACATCCATTTGTTGTTTTGCTTGTCTTGGTTTTCTGGCCAAGTGGATGCACAAGAATGACTAAGCACCTTCTCTAGCTATCTATTCTTTCTTGTCTCAAATTCTATTCTTGCTATATCACCAAAATTGAACAAGTCGTTTTCAGACCATCCGGGTGAGGCGCACTCGGAGTCACCGATCTGAAAGGGCTAAACTCCAAAACCTTCAAATATGTTTCGGTGTGACCAATCCATGTCTATTCGGACTCACCGAAATTATTTGATTGATCTGAGTTTTTGATCTTGGTGTAACCGGTTTGGATCAACTCGGCGTCACCGATATGCTGTAACCATTCATAGTTACACGTCTCGGTGCCACCGATTTGCTCCACTCGGTGCCAACGACAGCAGCTGGGTATATAATCCCGCAGGCTCGTACGATTGAAATTTCTCAAACGTTTCATTCCTGCACCCCCTCTGCTGCCGTCGCCCCTGTCTCCGGACTTTGCCGTTGCATCCAGCGCGCCCTCGCCATTGGACTCCGCCGCCGGCAATGGAAATCTTCACTGCTGTTGCCGCCGCAGAGAGTTTTCGCCAAGTTAGGGTAAAACTCGACCCCCTTGTGCTTCAAATTCTGATTCAATGCACTAGGGTACTCGTCATGATTCATGCCACGATTGCAATGCTCTTCCCTCATACCAAATTCCGTAGAATAGATTCGAGCAAAAAATTTAGGGTTAAGTTTCCGCAGAACTAATTTCGGACCCACTGATTTGAAATTTTTGGCGTCACCGATTTGGTTTAGGCCATTGCACTAGTACGTCTCGGTTCCACCGAGTTGTACTAATCGGTGAGACCGAAAAGCAGTTTCTGTGAAACCCTAGCATCTCGGCAAGACCGAACCCCATCTCGGTCTGACCGAAGTGGTGTGCCAAGTCTCTGTCTCATGCTTCGGCTTCACCGAAATGTTTAACTCGGTTGATCCGATATTCGTTATGTGAAAACTTGAAACTGAAGTTTGAACTCATTCTTTTTCAAAATTTAGCTGCATTTTGTGAGAACTCTTCCTCTCTGCCTATACCTATTCTCTTCACAGGTCAGTTTGCAAGATCTCAGAAGCAAGTGACAGCCAGAACATGTCAGAGCAGTCAGCAGAGCTAAGTGCAGGGTCAAGCCCTGAGGGAAGTTATTATGAGGGAGAAAGGAGCTCTCCTAAATTGCCCAAGGCTGCTACCAGGTCCAGGAAGAAGATGAATTCAGATGATGATGATGATGAGGACTTTGCAGTTGAGGAGGCTACCTCCAAAAAGAAGAAGCCAGCAGTAGTAAGCAAAGAGTATGAGGGCAAGCAAGAGAAAAAGGGAACTAGGAAAGTTCCAGCATCAACTGCAACTAAGCAGGGTATGACTATCACTCCTGAGGAGCCAAGAGACTCAAAGGCAAAGGCAAAAGCTCCAGGAAAGAAAAGAGAAAGGAAACAAACTGCCCATGTAATCTTCAAACCAACCTCCATGAGGAGAGATGATGCTACTGATGATGAGGAAGAACCAGCAGCAAACCCACCTCCTGCTAAGCAACAAAAGCTAATGGCAGATGCCATGAAGTCCAGCACCTCCTCCAAGACTAAGAAGGCTACAACTACAAGACCAAAGAGGATAACCAGAGATGTATCAGCCAAAGAGAAGAACAAGGCCCCAGTGCCTGAAGCAGAGATTGATGATGAGCCACTAGTGCTCAAGAAGCTAAGGCCCAAGTTGCCTGATCATGATGACACTCATCCTATTGCAGAGGATATGAAGGCAAGAAGGGACAATGGTCTGAGGAAATGGAGAGAGAGTGATCCTTACTCTATCAGGAGAAGAACAGCTTGTGACTATAGGTTTCACACTAGAGAGCAACAAGACTTCTATGAGACAGTGCTGCTAGACAAGAAGCCAATAGTTAGTGACATGAGATGGGTCAAGTGGGAATACATTGATGAGAATGAGGACAACTTTCCTCATGTGCTTGAAAGTTTCAAGCTTGCTGGAGTTGATACCTTCATAGGAAGGAAGCTTACATCATGGAGTGATGAGATGATAATGCAATTTTATTCCACAGCACACTTCTATCTAGATGAGAAAATAGTGTGGATGACTGAAGGTGTGAGATACCGGTCTTCCATCACTGAGTGGGTTGCCCTTCTTCAAGCCTCTAAGGAAGAAGAGGATGATGTTGATGTCTATGCCAAGCCCAAGATGGATCACAATTCCATAAAAAACATGTACAATCCTATACCAGATAAGGATCTTGAAACACACAAGCTAGGGTCAGTGAAGCATTTACTACCAGGTTTGGCCACTACCAACACTATTTTGAGGCACACTTTGATGCCCAAATCTGGAGATGACAAGATGATTCGTGGCCACTCCATCAACATGCTGCACCTGTTTGATGTACCTCAGAAATTCAAGGTTATGAGTCAAATTGTTGAGACCATAAAGAGGACAGCAGCTGACCAAAAGAGGTCACGTGGTTTTGCTCCGCACATTCAGTTGCTCATCAATTCCAAGATTCCAAAGAACACTTATCTTCTTGACAGAGAGCACCTTCCACTATTTCCTGAGTTTGAGGATAATGTAGTGGTGATGGATCCATCTCACCCTACTTCTGCTGAGGCACAGGCAAAGATTGAAGCAGCTAAAGCAGCCAAGGCAGCAAAGGAAGTGTCAGCTCCAAGCTCATCTATAGCTCAGTTCAAAACTAAGTCAGATCAAATGACTTATCTGCTTGAAGCCACCCAGAGGATTGAACAAAGTCTGGCCAACCATGTCAAAAATCAGGCAAGCTTAGAGCGGGTTGTGGAAACAAAATTTTATGATCTTGATGTCAAAGTCACAGAGATCCAGACCACCGTAGAGAAGCTACAGAGAGATGTGGATAGAGTCAGAGAGTCTGACAGTGGGGATGAAAGACCAACCACAGACAGATTTCAGACAATGCCTAGGGCACCAAGGTCTGCTGCTGTACCCACTGCAGATGTGAGGACTACAGTTTCTGCACCAGCTACTGTTTCATCAGTTCCACCTCCAGTGTCCACTCCACCAGCACAGCAGACTTCAGCCGAAGCCTTTGCAGACACAGTGATCTCAAGGCTGTCTACGCACACCGGAGCTGCCAGCCAGAGATCTTCACCTCCAGGAGCTGCCAGAGATCATGCCTAGAGTGACGACTAGCTCTATACCTATTCGGGCTTTTTGGTACTTGTTGCCAAAGGGGGAGAATATGTATAGATCATTAGGCTTCGAGAGAGAGCGTCTCGTCTTTTGCTTCGTTTGATTTCTTTTGAGAGTGTTTGAATGTGTGCTTGCTACTTTGTTCCATATGCTTGAGACTACGTTGGTTATTTGTGTGTTTGATCATACCATGCTACATGTTATGCACATTGGTTATCTTTATCTCTATCTATGTATGATCATTCACATGTGTTTTGGTGATGCGTGCTTATTATTCCATTCATATCATTTTGTGTGCTCCACCAAGTCGTATGTGACATGGAAGAGTGACCCATGATCCTAATCGATTGTGCATTTGCATTCAAACGCAAATTTTAAATAATGCACAAATTTAGGGGGAGCTCTTACTTATCACATACTTCTCAAAGCGACGATACTATTCATTGCTTATATTCTCTATAGAAGCTTTGATCTATATGTTGTCATCAATTACCAAAAAGGGGGAGATTGAAAGCACATTTGCTCCCTTGGTGGTTTTGGTAATTTCTAACAACATATATCTCATTGAACTAATAAACATTCAAGTGAAAGATTTCAGGAAGTTCAATGATTGGCATGGCAAGGACTAGGAATGTGGACCCTTCAAAATTCTAAGGACATATATTGGCAAAAGCTCAAGACTCTTCATTTTTGGTTTAGTGATTCAAGATCACATTGAGTCCATAGGAAAGCCAATACTATTAAAAGGGGATGAGGTTTTGATAATGATCTATTTGCTCAAGTGCTCAATGATATTGCTCCAAAACCCTCAATCACTTTCTCTATCCAAACTTGTCCCATTTCACAAAGTCAAACTCGGTTCCACCAAATCTCATTCATCCGGACCCACCGAGTTCATCAGGACAGCGCCACTTGCCAAACCCTAACAAATAAGATCCACCGATATGGATCTCGGTCTCACCGAGATGGCTTGGCCAACTCTCTGTTGTCGATTGCAATTATTTCGGTCTCACCGAGTTTGCGATCGGTCCCACCAAGATGGCTTGACCAAATCTCTATTACCTTATTGCATCATTTCGGTTTCACCGAGTTGTTGCAATCGGTGCCACCGAGACGAGGTTTGCCCTACCATTGCACATCGGTTGCTCCGAGTTGTTTCCATCCGGTCCCTCCGAAACTTCAAAAGTTCACACCTTTACACAGGTCGGTCTCACCGAGATTCTGGTTTTGGTGCCACCGATTTTGGTCAAATGTGTGTAACGGTTGGATTTCGTGTGAAGGCTATATATACCCCTCCACCACCCTCTTTCCAAGAGAGAGAGCCATCAGAATGTGCCTACACTTCCACCATACATTTTCTTAGAGAGAACCACCTACTCATTGCTACTTGTAGCTTGCGTTGGTAATTCCCTGAAGAGGAAGGGAGATGCAGTACAGTAGAGATAAGTATTTCCCTCAGTTATGAAACCAAGGTTATCAATCCAGTAGGAGAATCACGCAACACCTCGTTAGCAGCACCTGCACACAAAACAACAAATCCTTGCACCCAACGCAAACAAGGGGTTGTCAATCCCTCGGCGGTAAGTTGCAAGATTAAATTGTATGTGATAGAATAGATAGATTGAGACAAAAATACAAAAATAAAATAAAGAAAGAAAAAGTGCAGCAAATATTTTTAGGGTTTTAGTATATGATTTCGATAGACCCGGGGGCCATAGTTTTCACTAGAGGCTTCTCGCAAGAAAATAGCATACGGTGGGTAGACAAATTACTGTTGGGCAATTGATAGAAAAGCAAATAATCATGACAATATCCAAGGCAATGATCATGTATATAGGCATCACGTCCGAGACAAGTAGACCGACTCCTGCCTGCATCTACTACTATTACTCCACACATCGACCGCTATCCAGCATGCATCTAGTGTATTAAGTCCATAAAGAATAGAGTAACGCCTTAAGAACGATGACATGATGTAGACAAGATAAACTCACGTATGAATAAACCCCATATTTTTACCCTTAATAGCAATGATACATACGTGTCATGTCCCTTTCTGTCACTGGGATTGAGCACCGCAAGATCGAACCCATTACAAAGCACCTCTTCCCATGGCAAGATAAATCAATCTAGTTGGCCAAACCAAATCAATAGATCAGAGAAGAAATACGAGGCTATAATAATCATGCATAAAAGAGATCAGAGAAGACTCAAATAATATTCATGGATAATCTGATCATAAACTCACAATTCATCGGATCCCAACAAACACACCTCAAAAAGTGATTACATCGGATAGAACTCCAAGAACATCGAGGAGAACATCGTATTGAAGATCAAAAAGAGAGAAGAAGCCATCTAGCTACTAACTATGGACCCGAAGGTCTGTGGTAAACTACTCACGCATCATCGAAAGGGCAGCAAGGTTGATGTAGAGCCCCTCCGTGATCGATTACCCCTCCGGCGGAGTACCAGAGAAGGCCTCTAGATGGGATCTCTCGAGAACAGAAACTTGCGGCGGCGGAAAAAGTATTTCGTGGACTCCCCTGAGGGTTTCTGATTTTTTGGGAATTTATAATGGAGGAATTAGGTCAAACGGAGCTATGTGGGCCCCATGAGGTACCAGGGCGCGCCTGCCCCCCTAAAGGCGCGCCCTGGTGCCTCGTGGGCACCCCCTGGGTCTTTTGGCCTCCTCCCGAAGCTTCTAGTGTTTATCTTGTCCAGAAAAAAATCTCCAAAAAGTTTCGTGGCATTTGGACTTCGTTTGGTATTGATATTCTGTAAAACAAAAATAGGGCAGAAAACAGCAACTGGCACTGGGCACTAAGTTAATAGGTTAGTCTCCAAAACTAATATATAATTGTTGTAAATGCATATGAAAACATCCAAGATTGATAATATAACAACATGGAACAATCAAAAATTATAGATACGTTGGAGACGTATCAGCATCCCCAAACTTAATTCCTGCTCGTCCTCGAGTAGGTAAATGATAAAAACGGAATTTTTGATGTGGAATGCTGCCTATCATATTCATCATATATTCTTTTCTTTTGTAACATGGACATTGGACTTGAATGATTCAAAGCAATAGTCTATAATTTGACATGAAGATATAAATACTCAAGCATGCTAACAAGCAACCATGCTTTTCAAAATATCAACGCTAAAGAAAGTTATCCCTAGCCCATTATGCTCAATCATTGATCCATTCATGAAACACACTCAAATATTAGCTACACACAATGCACAAGTATGACAATAGTGCTCTCTAGTTGGTGCTTTATAAGAGAAGATGGAGACTCAAAGTAAAAATAAAAATTGCATAAAAGTAAATAGATAGGCCCTTCGCAGAGGGAAGCAAAGATTTGTCAAATGTGCCAGAGCTCAAAGCTTAAATTAGAGAGATAAAAATATTTTGAGAGGCATGCTTTTCCTGTCAACGAAAACGACCCAGAATTCCCAATATCTTCCATGCTAGACACATCATAGGCGGTTCCCAAACAGAAAGTAAAGTTTATTTCATTTCCACCATTCTTTCACAATCCATGGCTAGCCGTATCCACGGGTGCCCTCCATACCATCACTTTCCAAGGAATTTTGTTGTTATTAATTTTTGATTTCATTGTGGGACTGGGCATCCCTATTACCAGCCACTCTCTCGTGCAATGACAAGTGAATAAACACCCATCGTGAGAATAACACACCTAGCATGGAAAATATTGGCCACCCCCTACCGCTTCATGAGCGGTACGGGCACACAAAATGGAAAAATTATTTTGAAAATTAGAGTTGGCACACGCAAATTTACTTGGAACGGCATTGAAATACCGCATATAGGTAGATATAGTGGACTCATTTGGCGCAACTTGGGTTTAAGGAGTTTGGATGCACAAGCAGTATTTCCGCTTAGTACAAATGAAGGGTAGCAAAAGATTGAGAAGCAACCAACCAAAAAACGAAAACGGTCATAAACATGCATTGAACATAACTAACACCGAATAATGCACCATAAGTAGGATATAATTTCATTGCATAACTATTGACTTAACGTGCATGCATAGGGAATCACAAACCTTAACACTAATATTCTTACTAAATCACAATTACTCACTAACATGACTCGCATATTATCATTTCCATATCGCAAAACTATTGCATGGAATCACACTTATCATATCCAATGATCTATATGAAAGTTTTTATTATATCCCTCTTGAATATTCATCACTTTGGGACCAAATTCATATCTTGTGCAAATTACCGTTACTTTCATCAACTCTCAAAAAGATATAAGTGAAGCATGAGAGTGCAAATATTTCTTCAAAAATTTAATTTTATCAACTCTCAGAATAATATAAGTGAAGCATGAGAGTTTATTTCTTCAAAATTTTAATCTTGTCAACTCTCAAAATAATATAAGTGAAGCATGAGAGTTTATTTCTTCAAAATTTAGCCACCGCCGTGCTCAAAAAGATTTAAGTGAAGCACTAGAGCAACTGCCTAGCTCAAAAAATTTAAGTGAAGCACATAGAATATTCTTAGAAAATTATGATGAACGTGTGGCTCTCTCAAAATAGGTGTGTTCAGCAAGGATGATTGTGACAAAATAAAAGCAAACAAAGCAAAGACTCATATAATACACGATGCTCCAAGCAAAACACATATCATGTGACGAATAAAAATATAGCTCCAAGTAAAATTACCGATGGTTGGTAGAAGAAAGAGGGGATGCCTTCCAGGGCATCCCCAAGCTTAGACGCTTGAGTCTTCCTTGAACATTACCTTGGGTGCCATGGGCATCCCCAAGCTTAGGCTCTTGCTACTCCTTATTCCTTCATCCATCGTGATCTCACCCAAAACTTGAAAACTTCAATCGCACAAAACTCAACAAAACCTTCGTGAGATCCGTTAGTATAACAAAATAAATCACTACTTTAAGTACTGTTGCAAACCCATTCATATTTTATTTTTGCATTATACCTACTGTATTCTAACTTCTCCATGGCTTATACCCCCCGATACAATCCATAGTTTCATCAAAATAAGCAAGCAACACATCAAAAACAGAATCTGTCAAAAACAGAACAGTCTGTAGCAATCTATTTAAAATCCATACTTCTGTAACTTAAAAAATTCTCAAAAATTAGTGAAACGTGGGTAATTCATATACCAATACTGTTTAAAAATTTCAGATTTTTCTGACGCACCAGTACAGAAAAAAAAATCCATCACTGGACGCAAAACTTTCTGTTTTCCAAATAGCATCAATTATACTATCTTCCAAATCATCCCAAAGGTTTTACTTGGCACAAACACTAATTAAAAACACAAAAACACAATCATAACAGTAGCATGAAAGTGAAAACACACAATAACAGAAACAACTAATAAAAATTTATTTTATTCATTGGGTTGCCTCCCAACAAGCGCTATTGTTTTATGCCCCTAGCTAGGCATAATGCAAAGTTTCAAGTATTGTCATCTTTCAAGTTGATTCCTTAAGTGGCCCTCATAATGGATTCATATGGTGCCTTAATATTCTTCCTAGGGAAATGTTCCATACCCTTTTTTAGTGGAAACTGAAATTTTATATTCCCTTCTTTCATATCAATAACGGCACCTTGGTTCGTAAGAACGGTCTACCAAGTATTATGGGGCATGAAGGATTACATTCAATGTCAAGTAAAATAAAATCAATGGGCACATAGTTCCTATTTGCAAGAATAAGAACATCATTAATTCTACCCAAAGGCTTTTTAATAGTAGAATCCGCAAGATGCAAATTAAGAGAACATTCATCTATATTGGTAAAACCTAGCACATCACATAGAGATTTTGGAATCATGGAAACGCTAGCACCCAAATCACATAAATCATTGCACTCATAATTTTTAATTTTAACTTTAATGTTGGGTTCCCATTCATCATATAATTTTCTAGGAATTGAAATCTCTAGTTCTAACTTTTCTTCTAACGCTTTCATCATAGCTTCTACGATGTGTTTAGTAAAAGCCTTGTTTTGCTCATAATCGTTGGGTGAATTTAGCATGGATTGTAATAAAGAAATGCACTCAATCAAAGAATAACTATCATAATTAAAATCTTTGTAATCCAAGAGAGTGGGTACATCGCTATTTAAAGTTTTTACCTCTCCAAACCCACTTTTATCAATTTTCTTATCAAGATTTTCACCCTCCGAATTATGGGGATGCTCTTTAGCTAAAGTTGATTCTTCTTCAGTCCCCTTTTCATCAAGTTTAATTTTGCTAAACAAAGAATCAATACATGAAACACCAATCATTTTAATATCCTCATCATTACTACGATAAAAACCGGGAGGAATCGCTTTTTCTAAAAATTCTTGTTTAGCTTTTAGCATGGCGGTTCTTTTCTTACTCTCATACATGGAGACATATAAAGCTTTAATTGATTCATTAATATCAATTTTGTGTGGCGAAATTTTAGTCTTAAGATTTTCCACATGATGAATAATTCTATCAATGCTCCTAGACATATCATCAAGTTTACTCAATTTTTCTTCTATCGTAGTGTTGAAAACTTTTTGAGCATTAATAAATTCTTTAATATTACTTTCAAGATCAGAGGGCATCCTATTATTATTATTATAAGAATTACCATAGGGATTGCCATAATTATTAGAGGAATTTCCAGGAAACAGTCTAGCATTGAAATTATCCCTATAAGCATTATTATTAAAATTGTTTCGTGAGACAAAATTCACATCTACGGGATCATTATTTTGCTCAATCAAAGTGGATAAAGGCACATCATTAGGATCAATAGGAGCATTTTTGCTAGCAACCAATTTCATAAGCGCATCAACTTTATCACTCAAAGTATTAATTTCTTCGATGGAATTCAGTTTTTTACTAGTAGGAACTCTTTCAGTATGCCATTGTGAATAATTTGCCATAATATTATCAAGCAATTTAGTAGCTTCTCCCAAAGTAATTTCCATAAAAGTACCACCCACGGTGGAATCTAAGAGATTTCTAGAAACGAAATTTAATCCCGCATAAATTTTTTGTATGATCATCCATAAATTTAAACCATGAGTAGGGAAATTTCTTATCATTAATTTAAAACATGATCAAGTTGCTTAAAATTCATAATTTGATTTCTAAGAGAAATAATTTTCGCGGGAGGAAAATACTTAGTAATAAAAGCATCTTTACACCTATCCCAAGAATCGATACTATTTTGTGGTAAAGATGAAAACCAAATTTTTGCACGATCCCGCAATGAGAATGGGAATAATTTTAATTTCACAATATCATTATCCACATCTTTTTTATTTTACATATCACACAATTCTACGAAAGTGTTAAGATGGGATGCAGCATCTTCATTAGGACTACCAGAAAATTGATCTTTCATCACAAGATTAAGCAAAGCGGCATTAATATCACAAGTCTCCGCACTAGCGGCGGGAGGAGCAATTGGAGTACTAATAAAATCATTATTATTAGTATTGAAAAAATCACACAATTTTGTATTTTCTTGAGACATCGTGATTACGCAAACAAGATAACAAGCAAGCAAAAAAAGCAAACAAGAAAAAGGCAAACGGAAAATATTTTTGTATTTTTGTAAAAACCTTTTAGAAGTGGGGGAGATGAAAATGAGAGGCAAATGGCAAATAAAGTAAATGCAAGGAGATGAGAGTTTTATGCGTAGGTACTTGATAGATGTTGATGATGTCTCCCCGGCAACGGCGCCAGAAATTCTTCCTGCTACTTGTAGCTTGCGTTGGTAATTCCTTGAAGAGGAAGGGAGATGCAGTACATTAGAGATAAGTATTTCCCTCAGTTATGAAACAAAGGTTATCAATCCAGTAGGAGAATCACGCAACACCTCGTTAGCAGCACCTGCACACAAAACAACAAATCCTTGCACCCAACGCAAACAAGGGGTTGTCAATCCCTCGGCGGTAAGTTGCAAAATTAAATTGTATGTGATAGATAGATAGATAGAGACAAAAATAAGAAAATAAAATAAATAAAGAAAAAGTGCAGCAAATATTTTTAGGGTTTTAGTATATGATTTCAATAGACCTGGGGGCCATAGTTTTCACTAGAGGCTTCTCTCAAGAAAATAGCATACGGTGGGTAGACAAATTACTGTTGGGCAATTGATAGAAAAGCAAATAATCATGACGATATCCAAGGCAATGATCATGTATATAGGCATCACGTCCAAGACAAGTATACCGACTCCTGCCTGCATCTACTACTATTACTCCACACATCGACCGCTATCCAGCATGCATCTAGTGTATTAAGTCCATAAAGAACGGAGTAACGCCTTAAGAACGATGACATGATGTAGACAAGATAAACTCACGTATGAATAAACCCCATCTTTTTACCCTTAATAGCAACGATACATACATGTCATGTCCCTTTCTGTCACTGGGATTGAGCACCGCAAGATCGAACCCATTACAAAGCACCTCTTCCCATGGCAAGATAAATCAATCTAGTTGGCCAAACCAAATCAATAGACCGGAGAAGAAATACGAGGCTATAATAATCATGCATAAAAGAGATTAGAGAAGACTCAAATAATATTCATGGATAATCTGATCATAAACTCACAATTCATCGGATCCCAACAAACACACCGCAAAAAGTGATTACATTAGATAGAACTCCAAGAACATCGAGGAGAACAATGTATTGAAGATCAAAAAGAGAGAATAAGCCATCTAGCTACTAACTATGGACCCAAAGGTTTGTGGTAAACTACTCACGGATCATCGGAAGGGCAGCAAGGTTGATGTAGAGCCCCTCCGTGATCGATTCCCCTCCGGCGGAGTACCGTAGAAGGCCTCCAGTTGGGATCTCTCGAGAACAGAAACTTGCGGTGGCGGAAAAAGTAGTTCGTGGACTCCCCTGAGGGTTTATGATTTTTTGGGAATTTATAGTGGAGGAATTAGGCCAAATGGAGCTCTGTGGGCCCCACGAGGTACCAGGGCGCGCTGCCCCCCCCAGGTGCGCCCTGGTGCCTCGTGGGCACCCCCTGGGTCTTCTGGCCTCTTCTCGAAGCTTCTAATGTTTATCTTGTCCAGAAAAAAATCTCCAAAAAGTTTCGTGGCATTTGGACTTCGTTTGGTATTGATATTCTGTAAAACAAAAACAGGGTAGAAAACAACAACTGGCACTGGGCACTAAGTTAATAGGTTAGTCTCCAAAAATGATATATAATTGCTGTAAATGCATATAAAAACATCCAAGATTGATAATATAACAGCATGGAACAATCAAAAATTATAGATACGTTGGAGACGTATCACTCATGTGTTGAGATCAAGATATTCCAATCCAACCATTTGAACCTTGATTTCTAGCCTTTCCCAAGTTGCTTTCCACTCAAATCTTTCTTCCACCATAGCCAAATCTATGAGGAAGTTCTTGAGTGTTGGGGAGACTATCATTTGAAGCACAAGAGCAAGGAGTTCATCATCAACACACCATCTAGTACCTTTTGGAGAGTGGTGTCTCCTAGATTGGTTAGGTGTCACTTGGGAGCCTCCAAGATCATGTGGAGTTGAACCAAGGAGTTTGTAAGGGCAAGGAGATCACCTACTTCATGAAGATCTACCCCGAGTGAGGCTAGTCCTTCGTGGACGTAAGCTATGGTGGAATGGGCAAGGTTCCTTCTTCGTGGACCCTTCGTGGGTGGAGCCCTCTGTGGACTCGCACAACCGTTACCCTCCGTGGGTTGAAGCCTCCATCAACGTGGACGTACGATAGCACCACCTATCAGAACCATGCCAAAAATCATCGTATCTTCATTGCGTTTGAAATCTCCGATCCCCTCCTTTACTTACATGTGCAATTGTTTACTTTCCGCTGCTACACTCTTAGAATTGCATGTGTAGGGTGTTACTTGACTTGGTATACTTGCTAAAATCTGCCCACAACTAAAATTGAGAAAATGATAGATTTCTATTTGGTCAAGTAGTTTAATCACCCCCTCTCTAGACATACTTTCGATCCTACACAAGGCATACTACATACAACCAAAGATAGCAATTGAAACTGGACATATGCTAACTACAAACAACCGAACAACCAAAAACCGTTAAAAGAGGCATATGGTCGCTACAACAGGCTTAATAGCAAGCAGATATAGTCATTCATATTGGTATTGTTGAAACTGGTATTGATGAAATTGAACTGCAAAGTTCATACTTGCACATATAGAACATCACTTTGTGAATAACTGAAATAAACAAGGCATACTACGAACAACCAAAAACAAATCTTGGGATTCCCCCTGTGAAGAGGCACGGCAAAACAAATCATGGGTTTCCTCACTTGTCACAGATGGGCTCCTTCCCATTGGAAGAGCACGGACTCTGGGTGCGCTCCATGTTGTCGCAGATGGGCTTCTTCACCTTGGAAGAGCATGGCTGTAGGGTGCCCTCCCTGATGTCGCAGATGGGCTCTTTCCCCTTGGAAGAGCCGGAGAGGGTGCCCTCCTCGTGGTCGCCGTCGATGAGGTCTAACTTGGCAGCTGAGGATCCCAAGCCAGCGTCGCAGAACGTGTCCTTCAGAAATGACAAAAGGGGCTCCATGGCGATGAAGGATGGCAAATTGTTGACAACAAGCTAGAGGAGATCAGCGGCAGGGCCATCGAGGAGATCGACGGTGGTTGAACCCGAGGGGTTGGGGGTGGGCAACTTAACGTGTGACATAGCCCGCGTCAAGCCGTCCCTGTCGACGACCTCGATGTCGTAGCCGGCGTCCGCGACATACCAGAATACTCTTGCCCGCTGATTGAAAGCCTCCGGCCAGTCATCGTCGTCAGCTTCGTCGGCGGCCACCACGCCGACGTCGGGCGAAGAGGCCGCGATAAACCTCTTTTGGGCCATTCGCTCCTCGAGCTCCTCGGGAAGCGTAGCCGGGCTTAGGCTGCGACGCTCTGGAGTGGGGGAGGGGGTGGGGATGGGGATCTGTGCGAAAGGGGGCATTTCGCAGGCGTCATCTAAGAAACTCAGGGCGGCGAGGGTATGTTGATCGGTGGGTAACCTGCACGGGCAGACTGGCAGAGGTTGACGATGGAGGCGGCGCGGCGGCGGCGGCGGTGGCGGTGACCTAGCTAGGTTTCGAGCGAGGGATGGGGGGTGTGTGTGAACGGAGGTTTTGGGTGTGTGTGTGTGGAGGGGGGCCAAGGTGGTGTTTGAGGAAATGCCGCGGCTACTAAAATTTTTACTAGGCGGGAGTAAAATGCCGGGGCTACTGAAAATTTGGATCAAGGGGTTGAAGCAGAGCGGGAGTAACAAACATCGCACACGGTCCAAACATAATAATCGTGTGCTATCAAACAGAAAAACCCTCCAGGCGAGCAGATATTTTTTAGATTGCGAGGGATGTAGGCGGTAGTAAAATGCCGGGGCTACTGAAAATTTGGATCAAGGGATTGAAGCAGAGCGGGAGTAATAGACATCGCACACGGTCCAAACATAATAATCGTGTGCTATCAAACATAAAAACCCTCCAGGCGAGCAGATATTTTAGAGATTGCGAGGGATGCAGGCGGGAGTAAAATGCCGGGGCAACTAAAAATTTGGATCAAGGGATTGAAGCAGAGCGGGAGTAACAGACATCGCACACGATCGAAACAAAATAATCGTGTGCTATCAAACAGAAAAACCCTCCAGGCGGGTAGATATTTTTGAGAGCGGGAGCAACGAACATCGCACACGATCGAAACATAGTAATCGTGTGCTATCAAATAGAAAAACCCTCCAGGCGGGTAGATATTTTTGTGATTGGGAGGGAAGCCTCGTGGACCACAATCTACTATGTTGATGTGAGTGACAGGCTGTGGGATCGAGGAGATAGGTCTAGAGGGGGGGGTGAATAGACCCTTAACCAACCAAAGTGCAGATTTTTGGTTCACTTGAAATTTAGGCAGATTTTGGCATAAGTTAAGATAACACCAAGACTTCCTACACATGCATATCTAGAGACTGAGCAGCAGAAATAGTAAAGCATGCAAGTGTACGGAAAGTAAAGGGGTAGAGTATGGAAGATCAAACACAATGAAGACACGGTGGTTTTTGGCGTGGTTCCGATAGGTGGTGCTATCGTACGTCCACGTTGATGGAGACTTCAACCCACGAAGGGTAACGGCTGCGCGAGTCCACGTAGGGCTCCACCCACAAAGGGTCCACAAAGAAGCAACCTTGTCTATTCCACCATGGCTTACGTCCACGAAGGACTAGCCTCACTCGGGGTAGATCTTCACGAAGTAGGCGATCTCCTTGCCCTTACAAACTCCTTGGTTCAACTCCACATGATCTTGAAGGCTCCCAAGTGACACCTAACCAATCTAGGAGACACCACTCTCCAAAAGGTAATAGATGGTGTGTTGATGATGAACTCCTTGCTCTTGTGCTTCAAGTGATAGTCTCCCCAACACTCAAACAACTCCTCACATATTTGGATTTGGTGGAAGAAGGGATTTGAGTGGAAAGCAACTTGGGAAGGCTAGAAATCAAGGTTCAAATGGCAGGATTGGAATAACTTGATCTCAACACATGAGTAGGTGGTTCTCTCTCATAAAATGTATGGTGGAAATGTAGACACGTTCTGATGGCTCTCTTACTTGGTAAGAGGGTGGTGGAGGGGTATATATAGCCTCCACACAAAATCCAACCATTACACACTTTTGACCAAACTCGCTGGCACCGATTTGAAATCTCGGTGAGACCGACCTGTGCAAAAGATATGAACGTTTGAAGTTTCGGTGGGACCGACTGGGAACAACTCGGAGCGATCGATGTGCAATGGTAGGGCAAACCTCGTTTCGGTGGCACCAATTACAACATCTCGGTGAGACCGAAATAATTGCAATAGGCAACAGAAAGTTGGTCAAGCCATCTTGGTGGCACCGATTGCAAACTCGGTTAGACCGAAATAATTGCAATAGGCAACAGAGAGTTGGCCAGGCCATCTCGGTGGGACCGAGATCCATATCGGTGGATCCGATTTGTTAGGGTTTGGCTTGTGGCACTGTCTTGATGAACTTGGTGGGTCCGGATGAATAGGATTCGGTGGAACCGAGTTAGACTTTGGAACTTTGGACAAGTTTGGATAGAGAAAGTGGCTGAGGGTTTTGGAGCAGTAACACTAAGCACTTGAGCAAATAGATCATTATCAAAACCTCATCCCCTTTTAATAGTATTGGCTTTCCTATGGACTCAATGTGATCTTGGATCACTAAACCAAAAATGAAGAGTCTTGAGCTTTTGCCAATGTATGTCCTTAGCATTTTGAAGGGTTCCACATCTTCTTGTCCTTGCCACGCCATTGTTGAACTTGTCTGAAAATCACTAGATAGAGGCATTAGTCCAACAACATGTATGTTGGCATAAATTACCAAAACCACCAAGGGAGCAAATGTGCTTTCAATCTCCCCCTTTTTGGTAATTGATGACAACATACATCAAAGCTTCAAATAAAGATTTAGCAGAAGTTTGTATGAAAGCTTTGAAGAAAACATGTAACATGTATGAGCTCCCCCTAAAGATGTGCATATAGAATGATGATATTTCATGGAGAGCGGAGGCACAAATGTAAGGAAATACACATGCAACATGTATCTTGGCTACATGCATCAGAGCAATAAATATGACATTGAGGTGTCTACATGTTCATGATTATCTTCTTGCAAACAATTTATACTAGCAAGAGGTCATCATGTACATGGGTGTGATGCATATACTTATCTTGAAGTTCTTGATCAAGTACCTGATGAAATATACTTGAGAAAACAAGGTTAGATAACACAAGATAAATTCTTCAAGAACGAACACAAGATCAACTAGAGACCAAGATCGGGATGACATGTAAATGAGAGTATCACTAGATGAATACTTCTTTGAAGCAGACATGTCCCCAAAAGAAAATAGTTGTCTCCCCTTAAAGGAACTTCCTCTCCCCCCGAATCTGATATTGGATATTGGGAGCAGGTAGGGCGAGAAAACTAAAGCAACCAAAATCATTAAAAGCACTGAGATCATGTTTCTCCCCTCTTAGAAACATGTAACATTCTCTCCTCTTATAAATTGCATCTCCAAGCAGCCAAGCTTTGATGTAGATCTCTCTTGATAAGCTTTGATGTAGATCTCTCTCTCCCCCTTTGACATTAATTTCCAAGAAGGGCTACTTCAAGGTTATTGGTCAGGTGGGCTTGATCCTTGAGAAATACATATAGCCACAGTGTAGTTCCAGATGCAAGTAGAGGGTAAGAATCATTGAGTAGAGCTGGAGCAGAAAAATTCAGAAAATACTTGATAGAAACTCCTTTGGAGCAGCAAAATCGGCGACTCCGAGTTTAGGCAATTCGGTGTAACCGAGTCCAGTGCGAAAAAGAAGATTATGTCAACCCAGCTCACTAGGCAAAGAAATCCTCACAAAGATTTGCAATGAATTAGATAAAGCAAAAGTGCAAAGAAACAAAGAAGCTAAGAAACATCTAGATGAAGTTTAAAAAAAATAGAAACACTCTAGCAAGAAGAGAAACATAAAAGAAACACTAGAGAACTTCATCTAGAGGGGTCGGCGACTAGGTCACCTATGTTAGAGTATATTGACTTAGGAGTCAAGTGAGAACACTTGATCATAGGTCATACTCTTCGTTAAGCTCAAAATGGGGTTACCATTTTTCCTTTAAGCATTTCAATGTATTCACATCTTGTTGAGTTGCTTTAGCTCATGTCTTTGAGTAAAGCTTCTCTAATATGTGAGAACTTACATTGGGATTTGGTGGTGATGTCCTTCATGTAGTTGAACTTGAGGTGGATACTCATGAGTTGAAGTTTGAAGCAATCCTATCATTTGTAGTTGTAGGATGAAAAGTATGTCTAGAGGGGGGGGTGATTAGACTACTTGACCAAATAAAACCTAACCTTTTCCCAATTTTAGTCGTGGGCAGATTTTAGCAATAGTACATGTCAAGCATCACCCTACACATGCAATTCTAAGAGTATAGCAGCGGAAAATAAGCAATTGCATATGTAAGTAGAGAGGGGATTGGAGATTTCAAACGCAATGAAGACACGGTGGTTTTTGGCGTGGTTCCGATAGGTGGTGCTATCGTACGTCCACGTTGATGGAGACTTCAACCCACGAAGGGTAACGGCTGCGCGAGTCCACGGAGGGCTCCACCCACAAAGGGTCCACGAAGAAGCAACCTTGTCTATTCCACCATGGCTTACGTCCACGAAGGACTAGCCTCACTTGGGTAGATCTTCACGAAGTAGGCGATCTCCTTGCCCTTACAAACTGCTTGGTTCAACTCCACATCAGGTTGGAGGCTCCCAAGTGACACCTAACCAATCTAGGAGACACCACTCTCCAAAAGGTAATAGACGGTGTGTAGTTGATGAAATCCTTGCTCTTGTGCTTCAAATGATAGTCTTCCCAGCACTCAAACAACTCCTCACAGATTTGGCTATGGTGGAAGAGGGATTTGATTGGAAAGCAACTTGGGATAGGCTAGAAATCAAGTTTCAAATGGTAGGAATGGAATAGCTTGATCTCAACACATGAGTAGGTGGTTCTCTCTCAGAAAATGTATGGTGGAAGTGTAGGCACGTTCTGATGGCTCTCCTTACTGAGAAGGAGGTGGTGGAGGTGTATATATAGCCTCCACACAAAATCCAACCGTTACACACTTTTGACCCAACTCGGTGGCACCGAAACAATCATCTCGGTAGCACCGAACTGTGTAAAAGATATGAACGTTAGGAATCTCGGTGGGACCGATACGAACATCTCGGATGGACCGAAGTGCAATGGCTAGGGCAATCCTCATCTCGGTGGCACCGATTGCATCAACTCGGTAGGACCGAAGTGAAGCAATAAGGCAACAGAGAGTTGGCAAGCCATGTCGGCGAGACCGATTTGCAAATCTCGGTGAGACCGAAGTAAGTGCAAACGATAACAGAGAGTTGGCAAGGCCATCTCAGTGAGACCGAGATCCATTTCGGTGGATCCGATTTGTTAGGGTTTTGGCAGTGGCTAAGTCTTGGATGAACTCGGTGGGGCCGGATAGGAAATTTTGGTGGGGCCGAGTTAGAATGTAGGTTCTGGACATATTTGGGTAGAGAGAGTGGTTGAGGGTTTAGGAGTACTGTCACTGAGCACTTGAGCAAAAAGACCATTAAGCAACACCTCATCCCCTTTTAATAGTATTGGATTTCCTATGGACTCAATGTGATCTTGGATCACTAAACAAAAAATGTAGAGTCTTGATCTTTTGCCAATCCTTGTCCTTAGCATTTTGAGGGGTCCACATCTCTAGTCCATGCCATGCCAATCATTGAACATCCTGAAATCTTAATCTTGAATGGACATTAGTTCAATGAGATATATGTTGTTATGAATTACCAAAACCACCAAGGGAGCAAATGTGCTTTCAATCTCCCCCTTTTTGGTAATTGATGACAACATATAGATCAAAGCTTCGACGAATGATTAAATGAATGAAATACATCGTCGCTTTGAGAAGTATGTCATAAGCAAGAGCTCCCCCTAAATTTGTGCACTATTAAAAATTTGCGTTTGAATGCAAATGCACAATCGATTAGGCTTATGGGTCACTCTTCCATGTCACATACATCTTGGTGGAGCGCGCAAAATGATATGATTGGAATGGAAAGCACGCATCACCAACGTAAGTAATTGATCATCACAAGATAATGATAGAGATAAACATAGATCATCACAATAAGCATAGTATGATCATCACATGAGATAGCTCACAAGCATAAGCAACATATTAACTGTAGCAAGCACACACAAAACAAAGTATCATCAAACAAGCAGATAAGTAGCAAAAGAACTCTCGAGAGAAAAACCAACTACCAAAGCACTCTCTCTCGAAGCCTATGATCTATACAAATTCTCCCCCTTTGGCAACAAGTACCAAAAAGATCGAACTGTATAGGACTAGTCGGCACTCTAAGCACGGTCCTCCGAAGCTCCTGAAGGCGATCTCCTGCTGGCAGCTCCGGTGTGCGTAGATGGCGTAGAAAGAAGTGCATCCGCGAAGGCTTCTGCAGACGTTTGCTGGACTGGTGGAGTGGAGACCGGTGGGGGCACTGTGGCAGTAGCAGCTGGTGCAGATACTGTGGTCCTCGGATCCACAACGGGTATCGCAGCAAACCTGGCTGCTCTGGGCACTGTCTGAAATTGCTGTGTGGTTGGTCTGTCATCTCCAATGTCATCTGATGGGGCTGTCTTGACAGCATCAACATCATTCTGTAGTTGCTCTACGGTAGTCTGAATCTCTGTCACCTTCACATCAAGATCATGAAATTTTGTCTCTATAATCCGCTCAAAACTAGCCTGGGTCTGGGTGAGGTTGGCCAAACTTCGCTCAATCCTCAGAGTGGCTTCAAGCAGATATGTCATTTGATCCTTGGGTGTCTTGAGATTGGCGATAGGAGCATTTGGAGCTGATGCCTCCTAAGCTGCTTTTGCTTCCTTTGCTATGCAGATCTTCTCTTGGGCTTGTGCTGAAGTGGGATGCGAAGGATCCATCACTATCACATTGTCCTCAAACTCTGGTCGGAGTGGCAAGTGCTCTCGATCAAGAAGGTATGTGCTGGTTCCAACCTTGGAATTTATCAAAATCTGAATATGTGGGGCATATCCGCACGATCTCTTCTGATCTGCTGCAGTCCTCTTGATAGTCTCTACTATCAGGCTCATCACCTTGAATTTCTGAGGTGTATCAAACAAATGCAGCAAATTGATGGAGTGGCCACGAATCATTTTGTCATCTCCTGACTTGGGTAGCAGAGTGTACCGCAAAATGGTGTTCGTTGTGGCTAATCCTGGGAGCAGATGCTTCACTGATCCAAGTTTGTGAGTCTCAAGATCTTTCTCTGGAATTGCAGTGTACATGTTCTTCATGGAGTTGTGATCCATGTTGAGCTTGGCATAGATGTCTATGTCATCTTCCTCTTCCTTGGGTGCTCCAAGAAGACTTGCCCACTCAGAGATGGTAGACTGGTATCTGATACCCTCAGTCATCCATATAATGCGGCCATCTGGATAGAAGTGTGCAATAGAGTAAAACTGCATGACCATCTCATCATTTCACTTGGTCAACTTCTTACCGACAAAGTCATCAACTCCTGCAATCCTGAAGCTTTCATGGACATGGGGGAAGTAGTCCTCATTCTCATCAATGTATTCCCAATCCACCCATTTCATGTCACTGACTATGGGCTTCTTATCAAGCAACACTGTCTCATAAAAATCTTGTTGTTCACGAGTGTGAAAGCGATAGTCACATGCTGTCCTTCTCCTTATAGCATAAGGATCTGTCAATCTCCACTGACGCAGCCCTTTATCCTTCCTTAGCATCATGTTCTCTGCGACTGGGTGTGCATTGTCATGGTCTGGTATCTTTGGCTTCAACTTTCTGAGCACTAGAGGCTCTTCATCAACATTTGACTCAGGCACTGGGGCCTTGTTCTTCTCTGCGGCTGATATGTTCCTGGTAGATCTCTTTAGTGCTGACACCTTTGGCTTGGCCTTGGGGGCAGTGGTCTTAATTGCATCTGACATAAGCTTTTGAGCTTTTGCAGGGGGTGCAGTGGCTGCTGGCTCTTCATCCTCTTCCTCCTCATCAATCATCATGGAGGGTCTGCCAATCACACGGGCAATAGTTTTCCTTACTCTCTTCTTCTTGCCACCTGCAGCTGGTTCTGTGTCACTAGGCTCTTCAAGAGTGAAATGCATAATTTGCTTAGGCACTTTCCTCACAGCAGTCCTCTCTTTGGCAGTTGATGGCTTGGTGTTGTACTCCTTAGCAAGCACAACTCTCTTTTTCTTAGATGGAGCTTCTCTTGCAACAAAATCCTTATCCTCACTGTCTGAGGTTTTCTTCTTCCTTGTTCTGGTTGCAGCTTTAGGAAGATCTGGAGAGCTCCTCTCTCCCTCATAGAAACTTTCAGCTGGGCTTGACCCTTCACTCATTTCTGCATTCTGCTCTGACCTGTTCTGACTGTCACTACTGGGATCTGACATCTTGCTGAGCTGACCCTGTGAATAGATAGGTATGGGCAGAGTAGATGAGTCATCACAAAAAGCAGAGATTTTTCATAAAATTTGAGTTCAACTCTTAGTTTCAAGTTTTCACAGGATGCATTTCGGATGGACCGAGTTGATCATCTCGGTGATACCAAAGCACACTACAGAAACCTTACACGCCACTTCGGTCAGACCGATATGGGGTTCGGTGGCTCCGAGATGCTAGGGTTTCACTGAGACTTTACTTTCGGTCTCACCGATTCGTACGACTCGGTGGCACCGAGACGTACTAGTGCTATGGTCAGAGACCAAATCGGTAGGACCGAAAATTTCAAATCAGTCGGTCCGAGATGCATTCAGCGGAAACTTAAACCTGAAAATTTCGCTCGAATCTAAT
Source organism: Elymus sibiricus (assembly GCA_039707655.1). NCBI lineage: Eukaryota > Viridiplantae > Streptophyta > Magnoliopsida > Poales > Poaceae > Elymus > Elymus sibiricus. The sequence continues at coordinate 299,839,783 of CM077668.1, forward strand.
CTACGGAGTTTGTAGTGTAGCAGGAGTTCTCAATCCGTGGCATGAATTCAGGCAGTCCAATCGTGCATTGAATCGGAAAAGGGAAGCATGAAAGGGATCGAATCTCACCCTAACTTGGTGGAGATCCTCTACGGCAGCAACGGCGGAGGAGATTCCCGTTGACGGCGGCGGAATCCGGCGGCGAGAGCTCGCTGGAGACGACGACGAAGTCCGAAGACGAGGGCGACGGCAGCGACGGGGAGCGGGAACGAGTGGGGTCGAGAAATTTCAACCGTTCGGTCCGCGCGATTTATATACCCGTACGCTGTCGGTGGCGCCGAGTTGAACAACTCGGTGGCACCGATATGTGTAACTGCACGCAGTATAGCACATCGGTTGCGCCGAAATGGTTCAATTCGGCAGCACCGAGATGGAAAACCTAGATCAATCTAAGTGATTTCGGTTGGACCGAGTTGGAGTGAATTGGTTCTGCCGAAATCATTTAGAAGGTTTTGGAGGTTCAGCCCTTTCAGATCGGTGGCTCCGAGTGCTCCTCACCCGGAGGGTCCGAAAATGACTTGTTCAATTTTTGTGATGCCGCAAGAATAGAATTTGAGACAAGAAAGCATAGATAGCTAGAGAAGGTACTTAGGCATTCTTGTACATCCACTTGGTCAGAAAAACCAAGACAGTCAAAACAACAAATGGATGTCCTCGAATGATGAAAACATGCAAACCAACATGCTCACACAATAAGATAGCAAATGAAATATGTGTCAAACATGCACGACCAATTCTAGCATCTATCAGGCAATGGCGATGACTAGGTCATCTATATATGAGTATATTGACTTAGGAGCCAAATGAGAACATTTGATCATAGGTCATACTCATCGTTTAAGCACAAGTGGGGTTGCCACTTTTACATAAAGCATTAATGTGTTCACACCATTAGAGTTGCTTTAGCTCAATTGCTTAGAGCAAGGCTCCCCCTAGATGTGATATCCCCCCTAAGAGGGATGAACTAACCTTGGGTTTTGTCGATGATGACTTCATGTAGATGTTGAAGATGTGGATGCTCAATGTTGATGTAGACCATCAAGAGTTGGGAACAATCCTTTGGAGTTTTGTGCTTTCAATACCTACATGGGTTAGTCCCATACAAGGAACATACAAGGATATCCATAGACATAGAGTGAAATACACATATGATGATGTCCATGACTGCATTAATTACCTTGTCCCTTGCCTTACCAACAAGAGGGTTTGTGACTCCATGAACTAGTGCAAAATGTGGAAGTTGGTTGCACAAGTTCTTGCCATGACGAATATGAGTGAAGTTTGTTGGCGGAGTCACCCTCAAGAACTCTCTAGTTCTTCTTCTTTTGGACCCACATCAGCTTGATGGGAATCCTTGGAGTTGTAGTAGCACTTGATGAAGTAGAACTTGATGAAGTCTTGGGAACCCACTTGACCATGGCTTGAGGAGCTTCTTCAAATGAATCAATCTCTTCTTAAAGCTTGTCCTTGCCTTTTAGCTTGTGGTCTTGTGGCGGAAGATCTTCTTGAGCTTGTGTTCCCTTGAAGGAAGTAGGATGATACTTCTCTGTTGAGGAACAAACTTCGTCTTGGGGTATTGATCTTCTTCCCACTCAACTCCATTGGCATTGAACTTTCGTTCAAAACCAACACCTTGGTTCTTCCGGTTCCTTCCTTGCTTGCATACAATTTCCTCAAATTGCTTACTCCCGGCAAGACTCTTGTAGACACCTTTTTCTATAATTCCTTTCAATAGCATATTTTCTTGCTCAAGTGTAACTTGGCTAAGAGAATCATTAGTGAAATCAATAGAACTACTAGAAGTAACAACATTGGATTTAGCATTGTTATTATTACTACTAGAGGTAGAACCATTTTTACCCTTGTTGCTAATTTGCTTAGATTTAACTTGTGGCATAAAGGTAGACAAGAGTAAACGTTTGGCAAGATATGAAGAACTCTTCTTTCGAAGATCGTCATTGATAGCTTTAAGAAACTCATGCTCTTGCTCTAAATTTAGCTTCTCGAAGCGTAGCTTCTCATGAGTTCTTAGAAGTTCTCTATGATCCTCTTGAGTTGTTTCATGAGCTAACTTAAGAGCATTTAGTTCTTTAGTTAGACGCTCAATCTCCTTCATAGCATTGTCACTCGTTTCCTCTTGACTATCATGATTACTAGCATTTTCATTATAGCTCACATCACTAGCCCTATCAACAAGTAAATCATCATCACCAAGCAAATCATCTTCATCACTATTGAAATCAAGATACTCGGGGTGTGATACCTTGGGGCCTTTTGCCATGAAGCATCTTCCAATTCCTTCATTGGGTGAATCAAATAGATCATAGGAGTTGGATGACACAAGTGCAAGTCCGGCAACACCTTCATCTTGACTATAGTCGGAGTTGGAGTGATAACTTCTCTCGGAGTGGTTGTCGGAGTCGGAGCCGAAAACCCATTCACCAACATGAGCTTGATGTCTTCTTCTTGTGTAGCTCTTGGATGACTTGTCATTCCTCTCTGAATCCTTGCTTCTTCGAGAGTGTCTTCGTTCATAATGATCATCTCTACTCCTTCTCTCCTTTTGAGGTGATTCATCTCTTCTATGTCTTCCTCTTGGTGATTCGTCTTTTTTCTTGTAGGGAGCCGTACACTCATTTGAGTAGTGTCCGGGCTTCCCACAATTGTAGCAATTGCGGTCATGACTTGATGATCTTCTCTCATAGTGTCTTGAGCTAGAACTTCTTTCTTTCCCTTTGTTCTTGTAGAACTTGTTGAACCTTTTTACCATTAGGCTTATCTCTTCATTTGATACTAGCTTGTCACTTGGTGTTGTTGGAGCATCGGTTGAGGCCTTGTAAGCACCACTTGATTTGTTGTGTAGCTCCTCTTTGTCCTTGAGTGACATTTCATGAGCAACAATCCTTCCAATGACTTCCGTGGGCTTGAGATCTTTGTAATTTGGCATCATTTGGATCAATGTGCAGACGGTATCATATTTTCCATCCAAAGCTCTAAGTATCTTCTTGATGATGAATTTGTCGGTCATCTCTTCATTTCCTAAGCCGGCAATCTCATTTGTGATGAGAGCAAGCCTAGAGTACATCTCAGCGACTCCTTCACCATCCTTCATCTTGAACTTGTCAAGTTGACTTTGAAGCACATCCAACTTAGATTCCTTGACGGACTCGGTACCCTCATGCATATCAACCAAAGTATCCCAAATTTCCTTTGCATTCTCGAGGCGGCTGATTTTGTTGAATTCTTCCGGACATAAACCGTTGAATAAAATATCACAAGCTTGAGCATTGTATTGCAACATCTTCAATTCTTCCGGGGTTGCTTCACGATCCGGTTCCTTGCCATCCTCAAAGAAGTCACCTTGCAAGCCAACACGAACAACAGCCCAAACGGCAGGGTTATGACCGAGAATATGCATTTTCATCTTATGTTTCCAACTAGCAAAGTTTGTACCATCAAAATATGGACCTCTACGGCGATAGTTAGCCTCACTAGACGCCATACTCTCCTAGGTTGTGAAACCAAGGCTATGATCACCAAAACAATGGAAATCAAGGCTTAAGGAGACCAAAGCTCTGATACCACTTGTAGGATCGAAAGTATGTCTAGATGGGGGGTGATTAGACTACTTGACCAAATAAAACCTAAACTTTTCCCAATTTTAGTCGTGGCCAGATTTTAGCAATAGTACATGTCAAGCATCACCCTACACATGCAATTCTAAGAGTATAGCAGCGGAAAATAAGCAATTGCATATGTAAGTAGAGAGGGGATTGGAGATTTCAAACGCAATGAAGACACGGTGTTTTTTGGCGTGGTTCCGATAGGTGGTGCTATCGTACGTCCACGTTGATGGAGACTTCAACCCACGAAGGGTAACGGCTGCGCGAGTCCACGGAGGGCTCCACCTACAAAGGGTCCACGAAGAAGCAACCTTGTCTATTCCACCATGGCTTACGTCCACGAAGGACTAGCCTCACTCGGGTAGATCTTCACGAAGTAGGCGATCTCCTTGCCCTTACAAACTGCTTGGTTCAACTCCACATCAGGTTGGAGGCTCCCAAGTGACACCTAACCAATCTAGGAGACACCACTCTCCAAAAGGTAATAGACGGTGTGTAGTTGATGAACTCCTTGATCTTGTGCTTCAAATGATAGTCTTCCCAGCACTCAAACAACTCCTCACAGATTTGGCTATGGTGGAAGAGGGATTTGAGTGGAAAGTAACTTGGGATAGGCTAGAAATCAAGTTTCAAATGGTAGGAATGGAATAGCTTGATCTCAACACATGAGTAGGTGGTTCTCTCTCAGAAAATATATGGTGGAAGTGTAGGCACGTTCTGATGGCTCTCCTTACTGAGAAGGAGGTGGTGGAGGGGTATATATAGCCTCCACACAAAATCCAACCGTTACACACTTTTGACCCAACTCGGTGGCACCGAAACAATCATCTCGGTAGCACCGAACTGTGTAAAAGATATGAACGTTAGGAATCTCGGTGGGACCGATACGAACATCTCGGATGGACCGAAGTGCAATGGCTAGGGCAATCCTCATCTTGGTGGCACCGATTGCATCAACTCGGTAGGACCGAAGTGAAGCAATAAGGCAACAGAGAGTTGGCAAGCCATCTCGGTGAGACCGATTTGCAAAACTCGATGAGACCGAAGTAAGTGCAAACGATTACAGAGAGTTGGCAAGGCCATCTCGGTGAGACCGAGATCCATTTCGGTGGATCCGATTTGTTAGGGTTTTGGCAGTGGCTAAGTCTTGGATGAACTCGGTGGGGCCGGATAGGAAATTTCGGTGGGGCCGAGTTAGAATGTAGGTTCTGGACATATTTGGGTAGAGGGAGTGGTTGAGGGTTTAGGAGTACTGTCACTGAGCACTTGAGCAAAAAGACCATTAAGCAACACCTCATCCCCTTTTAATAGTATTGGCTTTTCTATGGACTCAATGTGATCTTGGATCACTAAACCAAAAATGCAGAGTCTTGATCTTTTGCCAATCCTTGTCCTTAGCATTTTGAGGGGTCCACGTCTCTAGTCCATGCCATGCCAATCATTGAACATCCTGAAATCTTAATCTTGAATGGACATTAGTTCAATGAGATATATGTTGTTATGAATTACCAAAACCACCAAGGGAGCAAATGTGCTTTCAGTAGTTCATCTTCCTACATGGGTTAGATTTGCAAGGAACAACATGTATATCCAAAATGACAAGAATGAAGCATAACTCAAAAGTTGTCAAAGGATATGGTTAGGTTGTCTTGTTCCTTATTCCACCAAGGATTTTTGATACTTGGGTTATACAAGATTGCTCTAGATAAGAGTAAGATGCAATCTTGTGACATGAAGCTTGTCCAAGTACCTACAAAAAGGTTAGATACAATACAAGGAAACAAAATGTCCAAGATATAATATGATCATGGAAGTATCATGGATTAGTCAAGAATGCTCATGCCCTTGTATGCATCCACATGAACCTTTAGTTCACATTTGAAGCATCAATGATGTTCAACTCACTCCTCAAGTGACAAAACACCTTTTCATCAAGAGGTTTGGTAAAGATATCCGCCAATTGCTTGTCGGTACGAACATGTTTAAGGTCAATGTCACCTTTCTCAACATGATCTCGAATGAAATGGTGACGAACCTCAATATGCTTAGTTCAAGAATGTTGTACGGGATTGTGTGCAATCTTAATAGCACTCTCATTGTCACATAGTAATGGCACATGTCTCTTATGCACACCATAGTCTTTGAGAGTTTGTGTCATCCATAGTAATTGAGCACAACATGATCCCGCGGCAATGTATTCCGCTTCGGCAGTAGATAACGATACCGAGTTTTGTTTCTTGGAGGACCAAGACACAAGATATCTACCAAGAAATTGACATCTACCCGAAGTGGATTTTCTATCAACCTTGTCTCCGGCATAGTCCGAATCGGAATAGCCAACAAGATCAAAAGATGATCCTTTGGGATACCAAATGCCAAAGTTTGGTGTATGTAACAAGTATCTCACAATTCTCTTCACTGCCTTAAGATGACACTCTTTTGGTGCCGCTTGGTATCGTGCACACATGCACACACTTAGCATAATGTCGGGATGGGAGGCACATAGATATAGCAATGAACCAATCATAGATCGGTAAAACTTTTGATCAATCGGTTTGCCATCCTTGGTCAAGTCAAGATGTCCACTTGTGGGCATTGGAGTTTTCATACCTTTACTTTCTTGCATGTTGAACTTCTTGAATAAGTCCTTGGTATACTTTGTTTGAGAAACAAAGGTGCCCTCCTTCGTTTGCTTGATTTGCAAACCAAGAAAGAATTTGAGTTCACACATCATAGACATCTCAGACTTTTCCGACATCAACCTTCCAAACTTTTCACTAAAAGAGGGGTTAGTAGATCCAAAGATAATGTCATCAACATAAATTTGGCATACAAATAATTCTCCATTAACCCTCTTAGTGAACAAAGTTGAATCAATTTTCCCAATTTCAAAACCTTTTTCAAGAAGAAACTTTGTCAAGCATTTGTACCAAGCTCTAGGGGATTGTTTAAGACCATAAAGAGCTTTACAAAGTTTGTAAACATGATTAGGTTTCTTGGGATTAACAAAGCCGGGAGGTTGTTTAACATACACTTCCTCCTCAATTTCACCATTTAAGAAAGCACTTTTAATATCCATTTGGTAAAGAGTGATATCATGGTGATTGGCATGAGCAAGTAAAATGCGAATATACTCAAGTCTAGCAACGGGAGCATAGGTCTCACCATAGTCCATACCTTCGACTTGAGTGTAACCTTGTGCTACGAGACAAGCCTTGTTGCGTACAACTTGTCCATCTTCATCTTGCTTATTCCGAAACACCCATTTGGTTCCAATAATGTTTTGCTCATCTTTAGGCTTTTCAACCAACGTCCATACTTGATTCCTCTCGAAGTTGTGTAGCTCCTCATGCATTGCATTCACCCAATTGGGGTCCTTGAGAGCTTCTTCTACCTTCAAGGGTTCAACACTAGAGATGAATGAGTAATGTTCACAAAAGTTAGCTAAACGAGATTTAGAGCGAGTGATTCTTCCGGATTGGATATCTCCAAGTATTTGTTCGATGGGATGATTCTTGTCGATTCTTGCTCTAACTCGAGGTAGCTTTTTCTTGGGTTGTGGTGAGGCTTCCTCCTCCTCATCATCTTCTTCTTTGTTGTTGTTGTCGTTGTTCGCTTGTGGAGGTGGAGAAGGAGGTTGAGGTGGATCATATTGTTGCACTTCCTCATTTCCTTCGTCTTGACGTGTTCCACTTGTGGATGCCTCCATGTCACCTTGTTGTTCACCTTGACGTGAAGTTGGAGCTTCCACTTGAATTGACGAAGTACTCTCCTTCAATTCCACGGGGCGAATCTTGCCAATGGATAAGTCTTGGATTGCTTCCGATGGTTCTTGATCTCCTACATCAATTGGCAATTGCTCGACTTGCGAACCGTTAGTCTCATCAAACTTCACATCTACTGTCTCTTCAACTTTTCGAGTGAAGTTGTTGTAGACATGGTAAGTGTGAGAGTTCGATCCGTAACCAAGTAGAAAACCTTCATGAGATTTAGGAGCAAACTTTGAATGATGATGCTTATCAAGAATGTAACATTTTGAGCAAAATACTCGAAAGTATCCAACTTGTGGTTTGTTACCGGTGAGTAGTTCATACGACGTTTTACCAAGAAGCTTGTGAAGAAAGAGTCGATTTGTAGCATGACAAGCTGTTTCAACCGCTTCCGCCCAAAAGTGTTTTGGCGTCTTGTATTCATCAAGCATTGTTCTTGCCATCTCAATAAGAGTCCGGTTCTTCCTGTCAACAACTCCATTTTGTTGAGGTGTGTACATAGCCGAGAACTCATGTGAAATGCCTTCCTCATCAAGAAAGGTATCCACATTGGCGTTCTTGAACTCCGTTCCGTTGTCACTTCGAACCTTCTTGATCTTCACTTCAAATTGATTTTGGGCCTTTCTTGCGAAGTTCTTGAAGATCTTTTGTACCTGCGATTGGTCATCAAGAAAGAATACCCACATAAATCTGGAAAAATCATCAACAATGACCAAACCGAAAGAGTTACCACCAAGACTCTTATAGGAGTTGGGACCAAAAAGATCCATGTGAAGTAGCTCGAGTGGTCTCCTCGTGGTCATAATCTTCTTCACGGGGTCGCTTCCTCCAACTTGTTTTCCTGCTTGACAAGCACTACAAAGTCGATCCTTGTCAAATATAACATCTTTCACACCAAGGATATGATCTCCTTTAACAAGTTTATCAAGGTTATGCATGCCAACATGTCCAAGTCTTCTATGCCATAACCAACCTTTAGAAGATTTAGCAATTAAGCATGTACGAGGTTGGGCTCTCTTAGTGAAATCAACAATGTATAGATCACCTCTATGAATGCCGGTAAAGACCATATTATGATTATCTCGACAAAACACTTGGCAATCTACTTCGATAAATAGAACATTGAAACCAAAATCGGCTAGTCTAGATACGGAAAGAAGATTCTAGCCAAGAGATTCAACAAGCATAACATTTTGAATGGAGCTATCATTGGATATGGCCACCTTACCAAGGCCAAGTACCTTACCCTTGGAGTTGTCTCCAAAAGTCACATACTTGTGTGGACCATCATTTTTTGCAAGCTCATGAAACATGTCTCTATCTCCGGTCATTTGATCGGTACATCCACTATCAAGAATCCACTCTTTTCCTCCGGCCATGTAATCTCAAAGATTTGCCATAAGACTAAGATTCCTCATGGTATTCTCAAATTCAACGTCAAATTCTTCATCCTCATCATAATAGCCATGCTCAACATCATCATCATCAACATGTATATGATCATCACCTAGGGCAATGAATTCATTAGTTTCATGATCATGACAATGTTCAAGTTTATGAATTCTAATAGTTTCCGTGATAATGTTATTAATAGTTCTAACATCACCTTTAGCACGCATAAGATCACGAAGCTCAAACAAGCAATCATCAAAGTTAGGATCACTAGGACTCATCTTGTGAAAAGCAATAGTCTTATGAAGAATCTCATCAAGACTCTTTAAAGAGTAATTGGGATATCGCTTTTCCAAGTCTCTCCAAAGAGTATAGGCACACTCAAAGTTTTTCATACAACCAAGCACAATTTTAGGTAATCCTCTAATGATAAGATTGATGGTTCTAAGATTACGAAGCATGTCAATTTCCTTTTCATGAGTATGAAGCAAGGGATCAATAGGAGGCACATAAGGATTATGAATATACTTGCTCAAGTTAAATTCATCAAAGATATCAAGCATCTCATCCTTCCAAAAGTTGTAATACTCCCCATTGAGAATAGGCACTCTACGTCTAAGAGTCCCCAAAGTAGACACATCCATCTCCCTCCAATGGTGATTGATACGTCTCCAACATATCTATAATTTTTGATTGTTCCATGCTATTATAGTATCAATCTTGGATATTTTTATATGCAATTATATGCAATTATATATCATTTTTTGGGACTAACCTATTAACCTAGTGCCCAGTGCCAGTTGCTGTTTTCTGCTTGTTTTTGGCTTTTCAGAGAAACAGTACCAAATGAAGTCCAAATGCCACGAAACTTTTTGGAGATTTTTTTCTGGATAAAAGAAACCTTGGAAGTTTCGGGAGGAGGCCAGAAGCCTCATAGAGGCTTCACAAGGCAACAGGGCGCGCCCCAGGGGGGCGCCGTGTTGCCTTGTGGGGCTCACGTGACTCCGTTTTACCTAATTCCACTTCTATAAATTCACAAATATTGGGAAACCATCAGAGAGCCAGAAGAGAAAACGTTTCCACCGCCGCAAGCCTCTGTTCTTCCGCGATCCCATCTGGAGGCCTTTTCCGATACTCTGCCGGAGGGGGAATCGATCACGGAGGGCTTCTACATCAACCTTGCTGCCCTTCCGATGATGTGTGAGTAGTTTACCACAGACCTACGGGTCCATAGCTAGTAGCTAGATGGCTTCTTCTCTCTCTTTGATCTTCAATACAATGTTCTCCTCGATGTTCTTGGAGTTCTATCCGATGTAATCTTCTTTTGCTATGTGTTTGTCGGGATCCGATGAATTGTGAGTTTATGATCAGATTATTCATGACAAATATTTGAGTCTTCTCTGAACTCTTTTATGCATGATTGTTATAGCTTTGTATTTCTCTCCGATCTCTCGATTTGGTTTGGCCTACTAGATTGATTTATCTTGCAATGGGAGAGGTGCTTTGTGATGGGTTCAATCTTGCGGTGCTCAATCCCAGTGATAGAAGGGGACATGACACGTATTTGTATTGTTGCCATTAAGGATAAAAATATGAGGTTTATTCATATTGATTGAATTTGTTTCTCTACATCATGTCATCTTGCTTAAGGCGTTACTCTGTTTTTATTAACTTAATACTCTAGATGCATGCTGGATAGCGGTCGATGAGTGGAGTAATAGTAGTAGATGCAGGCAGAAGTCGGTCTACTTGTCCCGGACGTGATGCCTATATACATGATCATTGCCATGAATCCATCATAATTATTTGCTTTTCTATCAATTGCCCAACAGTAATTTGTTTACCCATCGTATGTTTCTGTGCTCGAGAGAGAAGCCTCTAGTGAAAACTATGGCCCCCGGGTCTATCTTTATCATATAAAAAACCTAAAAATACCTTGCTGCAATTTATTTACTTTTATTTTAATTAGTGTTTTAGTTTATCTATTTACCTCGATAAGATTTAATCATTGCAAATAACCGCTAAGAGGATTGACAACCCTCTTATTTGCGTTGGGTGCAAGTGTTTGCTCTTGTGTGTGCAGGTGCGCTTAACGGAATTTTGCTTGGTTCTCCTACTGGATTGATAACTAATACGTCTCTGTCGTATCTATAATTTTTGATTGTTTCATGCTAATATTCTACAACTTTCACAAATTTTTGGCAACATTTTATATTACTTTTGGGACTAACATATTGATCCAGTACCTAGTGCCAGTTCCTATTTTCTGCTTGTTTTTTGTTTCACAGAAAATCCATATCAAACGAAGTCCAAATGCAATAAAATTTTATGGAGAATTATTTTGGAATATATGTGATTTTTGGGAGGTGGAATCAACGGAAACGGAGGCCCACAGCCTCCACAAGCCACCTTGGCGCGCCACCCCCTGGCCGCGCGGTGGTGCCTCGTGGGCACCTTGTAAGTCGGTTGACGCCCTTCTTTCACTGCAAGAAAGATAATATTGGGAAAAACATCGTGTTAAAATTTCAGCACAATCGGAGTTAGGATCTCCGGGAATTTAAGAAACGGTGAAAGGCCAGAAACCATGAACGCGAAACAGAAGAGAACAGAGAGAGAGATCCAATCTCGGAGGGGCTCCCGCCCCTCCGGGTGCCATGGAGGCCAAGGACCAGAGGGGAAAACCTCCTCCCATCTAGGGTGGAGGCCAAGCAAGAAGAAGAAGGAGGGGGGCTCTCTCCCCCTCTCTCCCGGTGGCGCCGGAACGTCGCCGGGGCAATCATCGTGACGGCGATCTACACCAACAACTTCGCCGCCGTCACCACCAACTCTCTCCCCCTCTATGCAGCAGTGTAACACCTCTTCTCCCCGCTGTAATCTGTACTTAAACATTGTGCTTAACGCTATATATTATTATCCAATGATATGTGGCAATCCTATGATGTTTGAGTAGATTCATTTTGTCCTATGGGTTGATTGATGATCGTGATTGGTTTGAGTTGTATGTTTTATTTTGGTGTTGTCCTATGGTGCCCTCCGTGTCGCGCAAGCGTGAGGGATTCCTGCTGTAGGGTTTGCAATATTTTCATAATTCTCTTATAGTGGGCGGCTAGTGTAACATAAGCTTACACCCGAGTAAGGGGGTTGTTGCGTATGGGAGTAAAGGGGACTTGTTACTTAATGCTATGGTTGGGTTTTATCTTAATGATCTTTAGTAGTTGCGGATGCTTGATAGAGTTCCAATCATAAGTGCATATGATCCAAGTACGGAAAGTATGTTAGCTCATGCCTCTACCTCATATAAAATTGCAATAATGATTACCGGTCTAGTTATTGATTGCCTATGGACAAATCATTCTCTTGTGTTACAAAAAGCTTTCTACTAAACAACTAACTTTTATTATCGCGCAATTTACTCCTAGTTTTATTCTCGTTAAGTACTTCTAGTCTTATCCTTACACCCGCAAAATAGTTTCATACTTGTTCTACGTAAAGCGAACGTTAAGTGCGCGTAGAGTTGTATCGGTGGTCGATAGAACTTGAAGGGAATATTAATTCTACCTTTAGCTCCTCGTTGGGTTCAACACTCTTATTTATTGAAAAAGCTACAATTGATCCCCTATACTTGTGGGTTATCAATAACCTTGGTTCTTAACTGAGGGAAATACTTATCTCTACTGTACTGCATCATCCTCTCCTCTTCGGGGAAATACCAACGCAGACTACAAGTAGCAGGAAGAATTTCTAGCGCCGTTGCCCGGGAGACATCATCAAAATTACCAAGTACCTTTGCACAAACTATCAATCACTTGCATTTATTTTATTTGCCTTTTATTTGCATTTGCCTCTCGTTTTCATCTCCCCCACTTCTATTTTTTTTTACAAAAACACAAAAACATTTTATTTGCTTGTTTGCTTGCTTGCTTCACCATTATGGCTAGTTCTTCGCTCGTTACTACTACCCCTGAAAATGAAGTACTTAATTTTAAACAAAGGGGAGGAGAGAATTTAAAAGATGCTTGGTATAGGATTTGCGATGCTCAAAATAGATCAACTCATAAGCAATCCACTACCATTTTTCTTCGAAATTTTTATGTGGGAATCACTACTTGGTATAGATTTGTTCTTGACACTATTACCAGAGGGAATTTCTTGATGTGTCCCACTTTGGATGCTTTCAATGCTATGGGAAATTTAGTGGGTTCACCCCCTATCATTATTAATGAAACTGTATTGACTTTGGAGCATGTTATGCAAAGGTTAGAAGCTATAGAAAATAAAATGCCTACTATCAAACATCTTGAAAATTTAGATAAAAAGGTCCACAATCATATTACTCAATTTGGTTCCAAGGTGGGGATTGCTTTGAAAACTTTAAAGGAAAAGGAACCAATAATTAACGAAAGGATAGACCAAAGCTCCGCTAGAATTGATAAGTTAGAAGAAATTATCAACAACTTGGGTTCCGCTTTTTCCTCCACTAAAAACATTGATAGGACTCCTCCAAATAAAAATTGCAAGTTCATATATGTTCCTAAGGTCAAGGGTGCTACTTCTAGTAAAGGGAGCGAGGATCTTAAAATGATTAGCGTCCACCCCAATTTCATTGATATAATTAAGGAACCTATCCATAAAAATAAGATTCTTGATTTTGTGCCTAGAAGTGTGATGATGAGAAACTCCTATGTTAAATCTACTAGAAAAAATGGATGTGTGATTGAGGAGTTGGAAACCAAGGATGACAAAACTTGAAACTATGCATTATGCCTAGCTAGGGGCATAAAACAATAGCGCTTGTTGGGAGGCAACCCAATGAATAAAATAAATTTTTGCTTTTACCTAATGTTTTGAGTGTTTGCATAATTATAGCTTCTGTTATGATTGTGTTTTTATGTTTTAATTAGTGTTTGTGCCAAGTAATGCCTTTGGGATGATTTGGAAGATAGTATAATTGATGATGTTTGGAAAACAAAAAGTTTTGCGTCCAGTGCTGGAATTTTAATTCTGTACTGGAGGGTCAGAAAAATCTGAAATTTTTACACAGCATTGGTATATGAATTTCCCACGTTTTCGTATTTTTTCAGAATTTTTGGAGTTAAATAAGTATGTCTTTTAAATAGATATTTTCAGACTGTTCTGTTTTAGACAGATTCTGTTTTTGTTGCATAGTTTGCATATTTTGATGAATCTATGGATCGTATCGGGGTGTATGAGTCATGGAGAAGTTGGAGTACAGTAGAATTATGCCAATATTAAATATGAATCAATTTACTACAGTACCTAACGTTAAAGATTTGTTTGTTATACTAACGGATCTCACGAGGTTTCTGTTGAGTTTTGTGTGCTGAAGTTTTCAAGTTTTGGGTGAGACTACGATGGATAAAGGAATAAGGAGCGGAAAGAGCCTAAGCTTGGGGATGCCCAAGGCACCCCAAGGTAATATTCAAGGAATACTCAAGCGTCTAAGCTTGGGGATGCCCCGGAAGGCATCCCCTCTTTCGTCTACAATCTATCGGTAACTCACTTGGAGCTATATTTTTATTCATCACATGATATGTGTTTTACTTGGAGCATCTTGTGATATAGTTTGTTTGCTTTTGTTTGATTTTTAGTTTGTCACAATCATCTTTGCTTAACACACCTTTTTGAGAGGGACACACATTATTCGTGATTTGTTAGAATACTCTATGTGCTTCACTTATATCTTTTGAGCTAGGCAGTTGCTCTAGTGCTTCACTTATATCTTTCAGAGCACGGCAGTGGTTATATTTTAAAGAAATAGTTGCACTCTCATGCTTCACTTATATCTTTTTGAGAGTCTCATGATAGCAATGGTAATATGCACGGGTTATGAATTTGGTCCTGATATGATAGGTATTCAAGAGGTATATAATAAAAACTTTCATGTAGATCACTGAATATGATAAATTTGATTCCTTGCAATAGTTTTGCGATATTAAGATGGTAATATGGGGGAGGTATTAGTAGATAATTGTGGTTTAGTAAGAATAATTCTGTTAAGGTTTGTGATTCCCGAAGCATGCACGTATGATCTGTCGTTATGCTAAGAAGTTGGAGCATGATTTATTATTGATTGTCTACCTTATGAGTGGTGGTCGGGGACGAGCGATGGACCTTTTCCTACCAATCTATCCCTCTAGGGGCATGCGTAGTAGTACTTTGCTTTGAGGGCTAATAAACTTTCGCAATAAGTATGTGAGTTCTTTATGACTAATGTGAGTCCATGGATTATACGCACTCTTACCCTTCCGCAATTTGCTAGCCTCTTCGGTACCGTGCATTGCCCTTTCTCACATCGAGAGTTGGTGCAAACTTCGCCGGTGCATCCAAACCCCATGATATGATACGCTCTATCACACATAAGCCTCCTTATATCTTCCTCAAAACAGCCACCATACCTGCCTATCATGGCATTTCCATAGCCATTCCGAGATATATTGCCATGCAACTTCCACCGTTCCATT
The DNA here is from genome assembly GCA_039707655.1 of Elymus sibiricus. Classification (NCBI taxonomy): domain Eukaryota; kingdom Viridiplantae; phylum Streptophyta; class Magnoliopsida; order Poales; family Poaceae; genus Elymus; species Elymus sibiricus. The sequence goes on from CM077668.1 coordinate 299,855,089, forward strand.
TTTTTTGACATACATCACCATTGTCATATTGCTTTGCATGATCATATAGCTGACATAGTATTTGTGGCTCAGCCACCGTTCATCATTGCTATACATGTTACGCTAGCATCATTGCACATCCTGGTACACTGCCAAAGGCATTCATATAGAGTCATATTTTGTTCTAGTATCGAGTTGTAATGTTGAGTTGTAAGTAAATAGAGGTGTGATGATCATCATTATTAGAGCATTGTCCCAGTGAGGTAAGAATGATGGAGAGTAATGAGTCCACGAAAAAGTGGGGATGAGGTTCATGAGATCGTTCTAAAAAAAAGAGAAAAAAAAGAGGGCGAAAAAGAGCCATATAAAAAAATAAAAAAATAAATGAGAGAAAAAGAGAGAAGGGGCAATGTTACTATCCTTTTCCACACTTGTGCTTCAGAGTAGCACCATGTTTTTCATATAGAGAATCTCCTATTTTGTCACTTTCATATACTAGTGGGAATTTTTCATTATAGAACTTGGCTTGTATATTCCGATGACGGGCTTCCTCAAATGCCCGAGGTCTTCTTGAGCAAGCAAGTTGGATGCACACCCACTTAGTTTTCATGTTGAGCTTTCATACACTTATAGCTCTTAGTGCATCTGTTGCATGGCAATCCCTACTCCTTGAATTGACATCAATTGATGGGCATCTCCATAGCCCGTTGATTAGCCTCGTCGATGTGAGACTATCTTCTTATTTTTGACTTCTCTTATTTACCTCTACCACCACACTCTATTCCACCCATAGTGCTATATCCATGGCTTGCGCTCATGTATTGAGTGGGAGTTGAAAAAGCTGAAGCGCGTTAAAAAGTATGAACCAATTGCTCGGCTTGTCATCGGGGTAGTGCATGATAAATACTTTGTGTGAAGAAGATGGAGCATGACAGGATTATATGATTTTGTAGGGATAATGTTCTTTAGCATTTTTATTTTGAAAGACATGATTGTTTATTAGTATGCCTGAGTATTGATGTCTTTATATCAAATTATAGACTATTACTTTGAATCATTTGGATCTTATTATTCATACCGTAAGAGAAAGATTACAGGATGAAACATGATAGGTAGCATTCCACATAAAAAATTCTGTTTTTATCATTTACCTACTCGAGGACGAGCATGAATTAAGCTTGGGGATGCTTGATACGTCTCCAACATATCTATAATTTTTGATTGTTCCATGCTATTATAGTATCAATCTTGGATGTTTTTATATGCAATTATATATCATTTTTTTGGGACTAACCTATTAACCTAGTGCCCAGTGCCAGTTGCTGTTTTCTACTTGTTTTTGGCTTTTCAGAGAAACAGTACCAAATGAAGTCCAAATGCCACGAAATTTTTTGGAGATTTTTTCTGGACAAAAGAAACCTTGGAAGCTTCAGGAGGAGGCCAGAAGCCTCACGGAGGCTTCACAAGGCAACAGGGCGCGCCCCAGGGGGGCGCCGTGTTGCCTTGTGGGGCCCACGTGACTCCGTTTGACCTGATTCCAATTCTATAAATTCACAAATATTGGGAAACCATCAGAGAGCCAGAAGAGAAAACCTTTCCACCGCCGCAAGCCTCTGTTCTTCCGCGATCCCATCCGGAGGCCTTTTTCGGTACTCTGCCGGAGGGGGAATCGATCACGGAGGGCTTCTACATCAACCTTGCTGCCCTTCCGATGATGTGTGAGTAGTTTACCACAGACCTACGGGTCCATAGCTAGTAGCTAGATGGCTTCTTCTCTCTCTTTGATCTTCAATACAATGTTCTCCTCGATGTTCTTGGAGTTCTATCCGATGTAATCTTCTTTTGCGGTGTGTTTGTTGGGATCAGATGAATTGTGAGTTTATGATCAGATTATTCATGAGAAATATTTGAGTCTTCTCTGAACTCTTTTATGCATGATTGTTATAGCTTTGTATTTCTCTCCGATCTATCGATTTGGTTTGGCCTACTAGATTGATTTATCTTGCAATGGGAGAGGTGCTTTGTGATGGGTTCAATCTTGCGGTGCTCAATCCCAGTGACAGAAGGGGACATTACACGTATTTGTATTGTTGCCATTAAGGATAAAAAGATGAGGTTTATTCATATTGCTTGAATTTGTTTCTCTACATCATGTCATCTTGCTTAAGGCGTTACTCTGTTTTTATTAACTTAATACTCTAGATGCATGCTGGATAGCGGTCGATGAGTGGAATAATAGTAGTAGATGCAGGCAGGAGTCGGTCTACTTGTCTCGGACGTGATGCCTATATACATGATCATTGCCATGAATCCTTCATAATTATTTGCTTTTATATCAATTGCCCAACAGAAATTTGTTTACCCACCGTATGTTTCTGTGCTCGAGAGAGAAGCCTCTAGTGAAAACTATGGCCCCCGGGTCTATCTTTATCATATAAAAAACCTAAAAATACCTTGCTGCAATTTATTTACTTTTATTTTAATTAGTGTTTTAGTTTATCTATTTACCTTGATAAGATTTAATCATTGCAAATAACCGCTAAGAGGATTGACAACCCTCTTATTTGCGTTGGGTGCAAGTGTTTGCTCTTGTGTGTGCAGGTGCGCATAACGGAATTTTGCTTGGTTCTCCTACTGGATTAATAACATTGGTTCTTAACTGAGGGAAATAATTATCTCTACTGTACTGCATCATCCTCTCCTCTTCGGGGAAATACCAACGCAGACTACAAGTAGCAGGAAGAATTTCTGGCGCCGTTGCCGGGGAGACATCATCAAAATTACCAAGTACCTTCGCACAAACTATCAATCACTTGCATTTATTTTATTTGCCTTTTATTTGCATTTGCCTCTCGTTTTCATCTCCCCCACTTCTATTTTTTTACAAGAACACAAAAATATTTTATTTGCTTGTTTGCTTGCTTGCTTCACCATTATGGCTAGTTCTTCGCTCGTTACTACTACCCTTGAAAATGAAGTACTTAATTTTAAACAAAGGGGAGGAGAGAATTTAAAAGATGCTTGCTATAGGATTTGCGATGCTCAAAATAGATCAACTCATAAGCAATCCACTACTGTTTTTCTTCGAAATTTTTATTTGGGAATCACTACTTGGTATAGATTTGTTCTTGACACTATTACCGGAGGGAATTTCTTGATGTGTCCCACTTTGGATGCTTTCAATGCTATGGGAAATTTAGTGGGTTCACCCCCTATCATTATTAATGAAACGACATTAACTTTGGAGCATGTTATGCAAAGGTTAGAAGCTATAGAAAATAAAATGCCTACTATCGAACATCTTGAAAATTTAGATAAAAAGGTCCACAGTCATATTACTCAATTTGGTTCCAAGGTGGGGATTGCTTTGAAAACTTTAAAGGAAAAGGAACCAATAATTAACGAAAGGATAGACCAAAGCTCCGCTAGAATTGATAAGTTAGAAGAAATTATCAACAACTTGGGTTCCGCTTTTTCCTCCACTAAAAACATTGATAGGACTCCTCCAAATAAAAATTGCAAGTTTGTATATGTTCCTAAGGTCAAGGGTGCTACTTCTAGTAAAGGAAGCGAGGATCTTAAAATGATTGGCGTGCACCCCAATTTCATTGATATAATTAAGGAACCTATCCATAAAAATAAGATTCTTGATTTTGTGCCTAGAAGTGTGATGATGAGAATCTCCTATGTTAAATCTACTAGAAAAAATGAATGTGTGATTGAGGAGTTGGAAACCAAGGATGACAACACTTGAAACTATGCATTATGCCTAGCTAGGGGCATAAAACAATAGTGCTTGTTGGGAGGCAACACAATCGCATCCGTCTCGTCTGCTGTTTATAAATTTGGCAAAAAAATGCGGGAAATTGTCAGAACACGAACACACTTGCATGTGGACCAGATATATGTATGAAAAGGGTGGATTGATGTTCAAATACCCAATGCACAACTTTGATGTGGCACGTGTCTCACAAAGCGCCCATTATTGCTATAGTCCGCCACCCCCCCCCCACTTCGTGTCGGTGGGAGGGGAATCCTAGCTATGAACCCATGCCCCGAAATAGCTAGGTCTGACATCTCACCCTACCGTAACACAAAACCTATAGGAGTCCATCATATGGTCAACCCCCTGCTACTTGTGAGCTGCGTTGGTAATTCCCTGAAGAGGAAGGGAGATGTAGTACAGTAGAGATAATTATTTCCCTCAGTTATGAAACCAAGGTTATCAATCCAGTAGGAGAATCACGCAACACCTCGTTAGCAGCACCTGCACACAAAACAATAAATCCTTGCACCCAACGCAAACAAGGGGTTGTCAATCCCTCGGCGGTAATTCCAAGATTAAATTGTATGTGATAGATAGATAGATTGAACAAAAATACAAAATAAAATAAATAAATAAAAAGTGCAGCAAGGTATTTTTAGGGTTTTTAATATATGATTTAGATAGACCCGGGGGCCATAGTTTTCACTAGAGGCTTCTCTCATAAACATAGCATACGGTGGGTAAACAAATTACTGTTGGGTAATTGATAGAAAAGCAAATAATCATGACGATATCCAAGGCAATGATCATGTATATAGGCATCATGTCTGAGACAAGTAGACCGACTCCTGCCTGCATCTACTACTATTACTCCACACATCGACCGCTATCCAGCATGCATCTAGTGTATTAAGTCCATAAAGAACGGAGTAACGCCTTAAGCAAGATGACATGATGTAGACAAAGTAAACTCACGCATGAATAAACCCCATCTTTTTACCCTTAATAGCAACGATACATACGTGTCATGTCCCTTTCTGTCACTGGGATTGAACACCGCAAGATCGAACCCATTACAAAGCACCTCTTCCCATGGCAAGATAAATCAATCTAGTTGGCCAAACCAAATCAATAGATCAGAAAAGAAATACAAAGCTATAATAATCATGCATAAAAGATTTCTGAGAAAACTCAAATAATATTCATGGATAATCTGATCATAAACTCACAATTCATCGGATCCCAACAAACACACCGCAAAAAGTGATTACATCGGATAGAACTCCAAGAACATCGAGGAGAACATTGTATTGAAGATCAAAAAGAGAGAAGAAGCCATCTAGCTACTAACTATGAACCCGAAGGTCTGTGGTAAACTACTCACGCATCATCAGAAGGGCAGCAAGGTTGATGTAGAGCCCCTCCGTGATCGATTCCCCCTCCGGCGGAGCACCGAAAAAGGCCTCCAGATGGGATCTCTCGAGAACAGAAACTTGCGGCAGCGAAAAAAGTATTTCGTGGACTCCTCTGTTGGTTTCCCGATTTTAGAGAATTTATAGTGGTGGAATTAGGTCAAACGGAGCTGTGTGGGCCCCACAAGCCACCAGGGCGCGCCACCCCCCCATGGGGCGCGCCCTGGTGCCTTGTGGGCCACTGCTCCATCTTCTGGCCCTCTCCCAAAGCTTCCAGTACTTGTTATGTCCAGAAAAAAATCTCCAAAAAGTTTCGTGGCAGTTGGACTTCGTTTGGTACTGATATTCTGGAAAACCAAAAAACAGGCAAAAAACAGCAACTGGCACTGGGCACTAAGTTAATAGGTTAGTCCCAAAAAATGATATATAATTGCTGTAAATGTATATAAAAACATCCAAAATTGATAATATAATAGCATGGAACAATAAAAAATTATAGATACGTTGGAAACGTATCAGCATCCCCAAGCTTAATTCCTGCTCGTCCTCGAGTAGGTAAATGATAAAAACAGATTTTTTGATGTGGAATGCTACCTATCATATTCATCATATATTCTTTTCTTTTGTGGCATGGACATTTGGACTTGAATAATTCAAAGCAATAGTCTATAATTTGACATGAAGATATAAATACTCAAGCATCCTAACAAGCAACCATGTCTTTCAAAATATCAACGCTAAAGAAAGTTATCCCTAGCCCATTATGCTCAATCATTGATCCATTCATGAGACACACTCAATATTAGCTACACACAATGCATAAGTATGACAATAGTGCTCTCTAGTTGGTGCTTTTATAAGAGAAGAAGGAGACTCAAAATAAAAATAAAAATTGCATAAAAGTAAATAGATAGACCCATCGCAGAGTGAAGCAGAGATTTGCTAATGTGCTAGAGCTCAAAGCTTAAATTAGAGAGATAAAATTGTTTTGAGAGGCATGCTTTTCCTGTCAACGAAAACGACCGAGAATTCCCAATATTTTCCATGCTAGACACATCATAGGCGGTTCCCAAACAGAAAGTAAAGTTCATTTCCTTTCCACCATTCTTTCACAATCCATGGCTAGCCGTATCCACGGGTGACCTCACCAACACTTTCCAAGGAATTTTTTGTTATTAATTTTTGATTCATTGTGGGACTGGGCATCCCTATTACCAACCACTCTCTCGTGCAATGACAAGTGAATAAACACTCATCGTGAGAATAACACACCTAGCATGGAAAATAATGGCCACCCCCTGCCGCTTCATGAGCGGTACGGGCACACAAAACGGAAAATTATTTTGAAAATTAAAGTTGGCACACGCAAATTTACTTGGAACGGCATGGAAATTCCGCATATAGGTAGATATGGTGGACTCATTTGGCATAACTTGGGTTTAAGGAGTTTGGATGCACAAGCAGTATTTCCGCTTAGTACAAATGAAGGCTAGCAAATAGATTGAGAAGCAACCAACCAAAAAGCGAAAACGGTCATAAACATGCATTGAACATAACTAACACCAAATAATGCACCATAAGTAGGATATAATTTCTTTGCATCACTATTAACTTAATGTGCATGCATAGGGAATCACAAACCTTAACACTAATATTCTTACTAAATCACAATTACTCACTAACATGACTCACATATCATCATCTCCATATCGCAAAACTATTGCAAGGAATCACACTTATCATATCCAATGATCTATATGAAAGTTTTTATTATATCCCTCTTGAATATTCATCACTTTGGGACCAAATTCATATCTTGTGCAAATTACCATTACTATTATCAACTCTCAAAAGATATAAGTGAAGCATGAGAGTGCACATATTTCTTCAAAATTTATCAACTCTCAAAATGATATAAGTGAAGCATGAGAGTTCAAATATCACTTCAAAATTTTAATCTTATCAACTCTCAAAATAATATAAGTGAATCATGAGAGTTTAAATATTTCTTCAAAATATATCCACCACTGTGCTCAAAAAGATTTAAGTGAAGCACTAGAGCAACTGCCTAGCTCAAAAAATTTAAGTGAAGCACATAGAGTATTCTAACAAATCATGATGATCGTGTGGCTCTCTCAAATAGGTGTGTCTAGGAAAGATGATTGTGACAAACTAAAAAGCAAGCAAAGCAAAGACTCAGATAATACACGACGCTCCAAGCAAAACACATATCATGTGACGAATAAAAATATAGCTCCAAGTAAAATTACCGATGGTTGGTAGAAGAAAGAGGGGATGCCTTCCGGGGCATCCCCAAGCTTAGACGCTTGAGTCTTCCTTGAATATTACCTTGGGGTGCCTTGGGCATCCCCAAGCTTAGGCTCTTGCCACTCCTAATTCCTTCATCCATCGTGATCTCACCCAAAACTCAATCACACAAAACTCAACAAAACCTTCGTGAGATCCGTTAGTATAACAAAACAAATCACTACTTTAAGTACTATTGAAAACCCATTCATATTTTATTTTTGCTTTATACCCACTGTATTCTAACTTCTCCATGGCTTATACCCCCCGATACAATCCATAGTTTCATCAAAACAAGCAAGTAGTGCATAAAAAACAGAATCTGTCAAAAACAGAACATTCTGTAGAGATATATTTAAAATCTATACTTATGTAACTCCAACAATTCTGAAAAATTATGGCATCATGGGAAATTAATATACCAATACTGTGTAAAAATTTCAGATTTTTATGACGCTCCAGTACAGAACCAAAATTCCAGCACTGGACACAAAACTTTCTATTTTCCAAACAGCATGAATTATACTATCTTCCAAATCATCCTAAAGGCTTTACTTGGCACAAACACTAATTAAAACACAAAAACACAATGATAACAGTAGCATAAATATTAAAACACACAATAACAGAAACAAAAAGTAAAAAATTATTTTATCCATTGGGTTGCCTCCCAACAAGCACTATTGTTTTATGCCCCTAGCTAGGCATAATGCATAGTTTCAAGTATTATCATCCTTCAAGTTGATTCCATAAGTGGCCCTCATAATGGATTCATATGGTGATTTAATTTTCTTCCTAGGGAAATGTTCCATACCCTTCTTTAGTGGAAACTGAAATTTTATATTCCCTTCTTTCATGTCAATAACGGCACCTATGGTTCGTAAGAACGGTCTACCAAGTATTATGGGGCAAGAAGGATTGCATTCAATGTCAAGTACAATAAAATCAACGGGCACATAGTTCCTATTTGCAAGAATAAGAACATCATTAACTCTACCCAAAGGCTTTTTAATAGTAGAATCCGCAAGATGCAAATTAAGAGAACATTCATCTATATTGGTAAAGCCTAGTACATCACATAGAGATTTTGGAATTGTGGAAACGCTAGCACCCAAATCACATAAAGAATTGCCCTCATAATTTTTAATTTTAACTTTAATGGTGGGTTCCCGTTCATCATATAATTTTCTAGGAATTGAAACTTCTAGTTCTAGCTTTTCTTCTAACGCTTTCATCATTGCTTCTACGATGTGTTTAGTAAAATCCTTATTTTGCTCATAAGCGTCGGGTGAATTTAACATGGATTGTAACAAAGAAATACACTCAATCAAGGAACAATTATCATAATTAAAATCTTTGTAATCCAAAAGAGTGGGCACATCGCTAGTTAAAGTTTTTACCTCTCCAGACCCACTTTTATCAAAAAATTTATCAAGATTTTCACCCTCCGAATTATGGGGACGCCTACTAACTAAAGTTGGCTCTTCTTCAGTCCCCTTTTCATAAAGTTTTATATTGCTAAACAATGAATCAATAGATGAAACACCAATCATTTTATTATCCTCATCATTGCTATGATAGAAACCGGGAGGAATCGCTTTTTCTAAAAATTCTCGTTTAGCTTTTAGCATGGCGGTTCTTTTCTTACTCTCATCCATGGAGAGATATAAAGCTTTAATTGATTCATTAATATCAATTTTGGGTGGCAAAATTTTAGTCTTAATATTTTCCACATCATGAATAGTTCTATCAATGCTCCTAGACATATCATCAAGTTTACTCAATTTTTCTTCTATCGTAGTGTTGAAAACCTTTTGAGCATTAATAAATTCTTTAATATTAATTTCAAGATCAGAGGGAATCCTATTATTATTATTATTATAAGAATTGCCATAGGAATTGCCATAACTATTAGAGGAATTTCCAGGAAACGGTCTAGCATTGAAATTACCTCTATAAGCATTACTATTAAAATTGGTTCGTGAGATAAAATTCACATCTATGGGATCATTATTTTGCTCAACCAAAGTGGATAAAGGCACATCATTAGGATCAATAGGACCACTTTTGCTAGCAACCAATTTCATAAGCGCATCAACTTTATCACTCAAAGTACTAATTTCTTCAACAGAATTCACTTTTTTACTAGTAGGAACTCTTTCAGTATGCCATTGTGAATAATTTGCCATAATATTATCAAGCAATTTAGTAGCTTCTCCCAAAGTAATTTCCATAAAAGTACCACCCGCGGTGGAATCTAAAAGATTTCTAGAAACAAAATTTAATCCCGCATAATTTTTTTGTATGATCATCCACAAATTTAAACCATGAGTAGGGCAATTTCTTATCATTAATTTCATCCTTTCCCAAGATTGGGCAACATGTTCATGATCAAGTTTCTTAAAATTCATAATTTGATTTCTAAGGGAAATAATTTTCGCGGGAGGAAAATACTTGGTAATAAAAGCATCTTGACACCTATCCGAAGAATCGATACTATTTCGTGGCAAAGATGAAAACCAAATTTTTGCACGATCCCGCAATGAGAACGGAAATTATTTTAATTTCACAATATCATTATCCACATCTTTTTTCTTTTGCATATCACACAATTCTATGAAAGTGTTAAGATGGGATGCAGCATCTTCATTAGGACTACCAGAAAATTGTTCTTTCATAACAAGATTTAGCAAAGCGGCATTAATATCACAAGTCTCCGCACTAGCAGCGGGAGGAGCAATCGGAGTACTAATAAAATCATTATTATTAGTATTAGAAAAATCACACAATTTTGTATTTTCTTGAGACATCGTGGCTACGCAAACAAGATAACAAGCAAACAAACAAGCAAACAAGAAAAAGGCAAACGGAAAATATTTTTGTATTTTTGTAAAAAAAAAATTTAGAAGTGGGGGAGATGAAAATGAGAGGCAAAGGCAAATAAAGTAAATGCAAGGAGATGAAAGTTTTATGCGTAGGTACTTGATAGATGTTGATGATGTCTCCCCGGTAACGGCGCCAGAAATTCTTCCTGCTACTTGTGAGCTGCGTTGGTAATTCCCTGAAGAGGAAGGGAGTTGCAGTACAGTAGAGATACGTATTTCCCTCAATTATGAAACCAAGGTTATCAATCCAGTAGGAGAATCACGCAACACCTCGTTAGCAGCACCTGCACACAAAACAACAAATCCTTGGACCCAACGCAAACAAGGGGTTGTCAATCCCTCGGCGGTTAATTGCAAGATTAAATTGTATGTGATAGATAGATAGATTGAACAAAAATACAAAATAAAGTAAATAAAGAAAAAGTGTAGAAAGTTATTTTTAGGGGTTTTAATATATGATTTAGATAGACCCGGGGGCCATAGTTTTCACTAGAGGCTTCTCTCATAAAAATAGCATACGGTGGGTAAACAAATTACTGTTGGGCAATTGATAGAAAATCAAATAATCATGACGATATCCAAGGCAATGATCATGTATATAGGCATCACGTCCGAGACAAGTAGACCGACTCCTGCCTGCATCTACTAATATTACTCCACACATCGACCGCTATCCAGCATGCATCTAGTGTATTAAGTCCATAAAGAACGGAGTAACGCCTTAAGCAAGATGACATGATGTAGACAATGTAAACTCACGTATGAATAAACCCCATCTTTTTATCCTTAATAGCAATGATACGTACGTGTCATGTCCCTTTCTGTCACTGGGATTGAACACCGCAAGATCGAACCCATTACAAAGCACCTCTTCCCATGGCAAGATAAATCAATCTAGTTGGCCAAACCAAATCAATAGATCATAGAAGAAATACGAAGCTATAACAATCAAAGAGTTCAGAGAAAACTCAAATAATATTCATGGATAATCTGATCATAAACTCACAATTCATCGGATCCCAACAAACACACCGCAAAAAGTGATTACATTAGATAGAACTCCAAGAACATCGAGGAGAACATTGTCTTGAAGATCAAAAAGAGAGAAGAAGCCATCTAGCTACTAACTATGGACCCAAAGGTCTGTGGTAAACTACTCACACATCATCGGAAGGGCAGCAAGGTTGATGTAGAGCCCTGATAACCCACAAGTATAGGGGATCAACTGTAGCTTTTTCGGTAAATAAGAGTGTCGAACCCAACGAGGAGCTAAAGGTAGAATTAATATTCCCTTCAAGTTCTATCAACCACCGATACAACTCTACGCATGCTTAACGTCCGCTTTACCTAGAACATGTATAAAACTATTTTGTTGGTGATAGGATAGGTTTGCAAGAATAAAACTAGAAGTACTTTGCGAGAATAAAACTACAAGTAATTTTCAAGATAATAAAAGTTAGTTGTTTAGTAGAAAGTTTTTGTAATACAAGAGAATGATTTGTCCCTACGCAATCGATAACGAAACCGGTAATCATTGTTGCAATTTTATATGAGGGAGAGGCATGAGCTAACATACTTTCCGTACTTGGATCATATGCACTTATGATTGGAACTCTAGCAAGCATCCGCAACTACCAAAGATCATTAAGGTAAAACCCAACCATAGCATTAAGTATCAAGTCCTCTTTACTCCCATACGCAACAACACCCTTACTCGGGTGTAAGCTTCTGTCACTCTAGCCGCCCACCATAAGAGAATTATGAACGTATTGCAACACCCTACAGCGGGAATCCCTCATGCTTGCGCGACACGGAGGGCACCATAGGACAACACCAAAATAAAACATACAACTCAAACCAATCACGATCATCAATCAACCCATAGGACAAAAAGAATCTACTCAAACATCATAGGATGGCCACAAATCATTGGATAATAATATGTAGCATTAAGCACCATGTTTAAGTAGAGATTACAGTGGGGAGAAGAGGTGTTACACCGCTGCATATAGGGGGAGAGAGTTGGTGTTGATGACGGCGAAGTTGTTGGTGTAGATTGCCGTCACGATGATTGCCCCGGCGTCGTCCCAGCGCCACCGGGAGAGAGGGGGAGAGAGCCCCCCTCCTTCTTCTTCTTCCTTGGTCTCCCCCCTAGATGGGAGGAGAGTTTCCCCTCTGGTCCATGGTCTCGATGGCGGCGGAGGGGCAAGAGTCCCTCCTAGATTGGATCTCTCTCTCTGTTCTCTTCTGTTTCGCGTTCCTGTTTTCTGGCCCTTCACCGTTTCTTAAATTCCTGGAGATCTGTAACTCCGATTGCGCTGAAATTTTAACACGATTTTTTCCAGATATTAGCTTCCTTGCGCCCGAAGTAGAGCACCAACCGACCTACGAGGGCCTCACGAGGCACCACGGCGCGCCTGCCCCCCTAGGCGCGCCCTGGTGCCTCGTGGGGCCCACGAGCACCGTCTTGCGTTGATTCTTCTTCCCAAAAATCACATATATTACAAAATAATTCTCTGTAAAATTTCATTGCATTTGGACTTCGTTTGATATGGATTTTCTATGAAACAAAAAACAAGCAGAAAACAGGAACTGACACTGGGCACTGGATCAATATGTTAGTGCCAAAAATAATATAAAATGTTGCCAAAAATATGTGAAAGTTATAGAATATTGGCATGAAACAATCAAAAATTATAGATACGACGAAGACATATCAGCATCCCCAAGCTTAATTCCTGCTCGTCCTCGAGTAGGTAAATGATAAAAAAGATAATTTTTGATGTGGAATGCCACCTAGCATAATCTTGATCATGTAATCTAATCATGGCATGAATATTAAGACACGAGTGATTCAAAGCAATAGTCTATAATTTGATATAAAGACATCAATACTCAAGCATACTAACAAATAACCATGTCTTTCAAAATATCAATGCTAAAGAATGTTATCCCTAGCCCATTATGCTCAGTCATTGATCCATTCATGAAACACACTCAATATTAGCTACATCTAGTGCACAAGTATGACAATAGTGCTCTCTAGTTGGTGCTTTATAAGAGAAGATGGAGACTCAAATTAAAAATAAAAATTGCATAAAAGTAAATAGACAGGCCCTTTGTAGAGGGAAGCAGAGATTTGCTAATGTGCTAGAGCTCAAGGCTTAAATTAGAGAGATAAAAATATTTTGAGAGGCATGCTTTTCCTGTCAATGAAAACGACCGAGAATTCCCAATATCTTCCATGCTAGACACATCATAGGCGGTTCCCAAACAGAAAGTAAAGTTTATTTCCTTTCCACCATTCTTTCACAATCCATGGCTAGCCGTATCCACGGGTGCCCTCCATACCAACACTTTCCAAGGAATTTTGTTGTTATTAATTTTGATTTCATTATGGGACTGGGCAACCCTATTACCAGCCACTCTCTCGTGCAATGACAAGTGAATAAACACTCATCGTGAGAATAACACACCTAGCATGGAAAATATTGGCCACCCCCTGCCGCTTCATGAGCGGTACGGGCACAAAAAACAGAAAAATTATTTTGAAAATTAGAGTTGGCACACATAAATTTACTTGGAATGGCATGGAAATACCGCATATAGGTAGATATGGTGGACTCATTTGGCACAACTTGGGTTTAAGGAGTTTGGATGCACAAGCAGTATTCCCGCTTAGTACAAATGAAGGCTAGCAAATAGATTGAGAAGCAACCAACCAAAAAACGAAAACGGTCATAAACATGCATTGAACATAACTAACACTGAATAATGCACCATAAGTAGGATATAACTTCGTTGCATAACTATTGACTTTACGTGCACGCATAGGGAATCACAAACCTTAACACCAATATTCTTACTAAATCACAATTACTCACTAGCATGACTCACATATTATCATCTCCATATCGCAAAACTATTGCAAGGAATCAAACATATCATATTCAGTGATCTACAAGTTTTATGTAGGATTTTTTGACTAACCATGTGAATGACCAATTCCTGTTGACTCTCTAAATAGATATAAGTGAAGCAAGAGAGTTTAATTCTTTCTACAAAAGACCATGCTCTAACAAATATAAGTGAAGCAAAAGAGCATTCTACAAATAACGGTTTTCTATATGAAGAGAAACAGGCATCCAAACTTCAAATGATATAAGCGAAGCACATGAAGCATTCTATAAAGCCATACTCAAAAGATATAAGTGAAGTGCAAAGAGCATTCTATAAATCAATCAAGGACTATCTCATGCCAGCTTGGTGCATAAAAGAAAAGTGAAAAAATAAACACAAGAGACGCTCCAAGAAATTACGCATATCATGTGAACAAAACAAAAACCGAGACATACCGATAATTGTTGAATAAAGATGGGATGCCTTCCGGGGCATCCCCAAGCTTAGACGCCCGAGTCTCCTTGAATTTTTACTTGGGATGCTTTGGGCATCCCCAAGCTTGAGCTCTTGCCTCTCCTCATTCTTCTCATATCAATACCTCCTCGATCTTTGAATATTTCATCCACACAAAACTTAACAAAACCTTCGTGAGATCCGTTAGTATAATAAAGCAAATCACTACTTTAAGTACTGTTGCAAACACATTCATATTTTATTTTTGCATTATACCTACTGTATTCTAACTTATCCATGGCTTATACCTTCCGATACAATCCATAGTTTCATCAAAACAAGCAAAACAATGCATCAAAAACAGAATCTGTCAAAAACAAAACAATCTGTAGTAATCTGAACATTGACCATACTTCTGTAACTCCAAAAATTCTGAAAAATTAGGAAAAAATAAAAAATTTGCATAGCAGTACTTTGTAAAAATTTCATAATTTTTGCATGTTGCAGTAAAAAATGTAAATTCACGCACTACAAAAAAAGTTTCTGTTTTTGCACCGCACATACCGAACAAGCAATTTAAACATCCTAACGGTAAATCTTGGCACATTATTTTTATAATACAATGGATTTGTACAAGGGTATAATTATTTTTGTTGAAAATTTTCTGTAATTCAAGATTTGCAAAGTTTCCATGGGCATGAACAAAGTTCAAGGAGCTCCCCCACTTCAACGGTGCTCGTCTTTCTTACTTTCACTTTCCTTTTTGAAAAGTTTTAGGTTCCCCTCTATATTTTTTTGTTTTTAAACCTTTTAAAAGCACACAACAGAATAAACTGACTCTCTAAAACTTCTGGGTTGTCTCCCTGGTAGCGCTTTCTTTAAAGCCATTAAGCTAAGCCTAAAGTGCTCAAGTAATTAATCCACCCGGATCCCAAGGTATATCAAAGCCAATTTTAATTAACAATGATTTGTAATTTAGTAGTAAGCACCAAGCAACATATATCATGCAATGATGAAGTCTAACTCTCTTCCTAAGCATCGGCATGTCATAAAAGAACAATTCATGCACATCAAGTAAAGGCCAATGCATAGTATAAGCAGTTTCTTGTAATTTTATCGCATTGGAAACATAGAGAGACAGAGATGTAGTTCCTCTCTCATAATAATTGCAATTAGGAGCAGCAAGCACATGCATATTATATCCATCAAAATTATCATGTGCAATAGTAAAACGCAACCCATCAATATAATCCTGAATAAGAGCAAACTTCTCCGATATAGTGTAGTTGAGAGAATTCAAAAAGATAATAGGACTATCATGTGTGGGTGCAATAGCAACAATTTCATTCTTAACATAAGGAACTATAGCAAGTTCATCTCCATAAGCATAATTCAAATTGGCATCATGGCCACAATCATAGCAAGCATCAATTTCATCAAAAAGCGACATTTCAAACGAATCCAATGGATCATAGCAATTATCATAGCATTCATCCTTCGGTAAGCACGAAGGGAATTTAAACAATGTATGAGATAAAGAGTTACTCTCATCAGAAGGTGGGCACGGGTGATCAATCCTCTCTTCCTCCTTTTGTTCTTCGCTCTCCTCATCATCTTTTTCATCTAATGAGCTCACAGTTTCATCAATTTCTTCTTCCATAGGAGCCTGCAAAATATTAGTCTTTTCTTGGACAGCGGAGGTGTCCTCAATATATTATTTCATATAAGCATTAGAAGCATAGTTTTCATGCCAATATTTAAGTATGGCAAAAAATTTAGATTTGTAGAGAGTAGCATCATACTTTTCAATCAAAGAAGCAATTTCATAAGCACCCTTAAAAGCAACAAATACTTCAATTTGTTCAATATCATAGTAACTATAAACACCTTTAGCATAAGAAGATATGATTCCATTATCACTAAACTCACATTGGTAGGGAAGGTGTTTCTTAGGGTCTTCAGAACAACAAGTAAAATCATGTATTTCGCATAAATTCCAAGCATAGCAATTCAAAGTATTAATATGATGCCATAAGAGTTTCCCTTTTTGAGACAAGCGGTGTCGCACAAAATAAGCATGCTCATTTAATGATTTTCCCTCAACTAAGCTAGTTGAGTTTTTAGCACGAGCACATAGGGATCGAAGATGATCCAAGTAGAAAGCTTCAGCAGTATGATAGATTTTGGGTGGTTCTTCAACCATTGGTTTAGCAGGTACAACTAATTTTTTTGGTATTTTGCATTTCCTACCCATAACTAAAGATAGAAAACAAGAGCAAAAAATAAAATCTACTCAGTGATAAAGCAAACAAGCACACACGAGAATATCAACCCCACGCTATTGCTCCCCGGTAACGGCGCCAGAAAAAGGTCTTGATAACCCACAAGTATAGGGGATCAATTGTAGCTTTTTCGATAAATAAGAGTGTCGAACCCAACGAGGAGCTAAAGGTAGAATTAATATTCCCTTCAAGTTCTATCGACCACCGATACAACTCTATGCACGCTTAACGTTCGCTTTACCTAGAACAAGTATAAAACTATTTTGTAGGTGATAGGATAGGTTTGCAAGAATAAAACTAGAAGTACTTTGCGAGAATAAAACTACGAGTAATTTGCAAGATAATAAAAGTTAGTTGTTTAGTAGTAATTTGCAAGATAATAAAAGTTAGTTGTTTAGTAGAAAGTTTTTCTAACACAAGAGAATGATTTGTCCCTAGGCAATCGATAACTAGACCGGTAATCATTGTTGCAATTTTATATGAGGGAGATTCATGAGCTAACATACTTTCCGTACTTGGATCATATGCACTTATGATTGGAACTCTAGCAAGTATCCGCAACTACCAAAGATCATTAAGGTAAAACCCAACCATAGCATTAAGTATCAAGTCCTCTTTACTCCCATACGCAACAACCCCCTTACTCGGGTGTAAGCTTCTGTCACTGTAGCCGCCCACCATAAGAGAATTATGAACGTATTGCAACACCCTACAGCGGGAATCCCTCACGCTTCCGCGACACGGAGGGCACCATAGGACAACACCAAAATAAAACATACAACTCAAACCAATCACGATCATCAATCAACCCATAGGACAAAAAGAATCTACTCAAACATCATAGGATGGCCACAAATCATTGGATAATAATATGTAGCATTAAGCACCATGTTTACGTAGAGATTGCAGCGAGGAGAAGAGGTGTTACACCGCTGCATAGAGGGGGAGAGAGTTGGTGTTGACGGCGGCGAAGTTGTTGGTGTAGATCGCCGTCACGATGATTGCCCCGGTAGCGTCCCGGCGCCACCGGGAGAGAGGGTGAGAGAGCCCCCCTCCTCCTTCTTCTTCCTTGGTCTCCTTCCTAGATGGGAGGAGAGTTTCCCCTCTGGTCCATGGTCTTGATGGCGGCGGAGGGGCAGGAGCCCCTCCTAGATTGGATCTCTCTCTCTGTTCTCTTCTGTTTCGCGTTCCTGTTTTCTGGCCCTTCACCGTTTCTTAAATTCCTGGAGCTCTGTAACTCCGATTGTGCTGAAATTTTAACACGATTTTTTTCCAGATATTAGCTTCCTTGCGCCCAAAGTAGAGCACCAACCGACCTACGAGGGCCTCACGAGGCACCACGGCGCGCTTGGCCCCCCTAGGCGCGCCCTGGTGCCTCGTGGGGCCCACGAGCACCGTCTTGCGTTGATTCTTCTTCCCAAAAATCACATATATTACAAAATAATTCTCCGTAAAATTTTATTGCATTTGGACTTCGTTTGATATGGATTTTCTGTGAAACAAAAAACAAGCAAAAAACAGGAACTGGCACTGGGCACTGGATCAATATGTTAGTCCCAAAACTAATATAAAATGTTGCCAAAAATATGTGAAAGTTGTAGAATATTTTTATGAAACAATCAAAAATTATAGATACGACGGAGACGTATCAAGCCCCTCCGTGATCGATTCCCCCTCCGGCGGAGCACCGGAAAAGGCCTCCAGATGGGATCTCTCGAGAACAGAAACTTGCGGCGGCGGAAAAAGTATTTCGTGGACTCCTATGTTGGTTTCCCGATTTTAGAGAATTTATAGTGGTGGAATTAGGTCAAACGGAGCTGTGTGGGCCCCACAAGCCACCAGGGCGCGTCACCCCCCTGGGGCGCGCCCTGGTGCCTCGTGGGCCACTGCTCCATCTTCTGGCCCTCTCCCGAAGCTTCCAGTACTTGTTATGTCCAGAAAAAAATCTTCAAAAAGTTTCGTGGCATTTGGACTTCGTTTGGTACTGATATTCTGGAAAACCAAAAACAGGCAAAAAAACAGCAACTGACACTGGGCACTAAGTTAATAGGTTAGTCCCAAAAAATGATATATAATTGCTGTAAATGTATATAAAAACATCCAAGATTGATAATATAATAGCATGGAACAATCAAAAATTATAGATACGTTGGAGACGTATCACCCCCCCCCTTCGCTTCCGGTCAAAGGTGGACCGTGTGCGGGCCCACAAATGTGTGCTTGTGGCACGAGATGGGTGAGACCACATACTAACCACATGCGGGTATATATATATGTATGAAAAGGGTGTGGTGTGATATTTAAATACCCAATTCACAATTTTGATGTGGCACATGTGTGCCTCTCGCAAATTAACCGGGCATCCCCGACCCCACGGAGTTTCAGGAAGTGCGGAGTAGTGCCCCCCCCTAACACACACACACACTTTGAGTCGGTGGGACGATAGGGCATCTCACCAAGACGTACTGTAACACGGACCAAGAAGAATCCACCATGGTCGTATAACCTCTCTCTCGTTGTTGGTCAAAGTGATGGACGTCCACGCGGCCCCACAAATGGGCTAGCTTGTCGACGATAACCACGCGAGGGAGTGCCCGTAGACAACCACTGCGTGCATGTGGCCCAAACTTATGTGTGGAAGTGTTGTGTGGTGTTTGAATACCCAATGCACAACTTTTGATGTGGCACCATGCTTTGGAACCGAAAAGTCCCCACACGGAGCTAGCGAGGGTTCACGACGCGTATAGTATATATATATATATATATGTACGTATGTCACCCCACTTCAAGCCGGTGAGAGGGATTCATGCGTACGCATGCATGCGCTAAAACTTAGGTCTCTGGAATTAATCTCACCATGATCGACCTACTATACGGTAACACGAACCAAAGAAGAAGAATCCACCCTGGTAACCTCTCTCCTTGTCGGTTGAAGTGATGGACGTCCACGCGGGCCCACGAATATATAGGCTTCCCGCCGATAACCATTCGAGGGGAGAGTGTCCAAAGACAACCACTGCATGCATGTGTCCCAAACATATGTATGGAGGTGCGTGATGCATGCATATGTTTGAATACCCAATGCACACCATTGAAGTGGCGCATGCGTCAAAAATCGCACAGTCCCCACACAGAGCGAGGTTCATGACGCGTCGTGTATATATATGCTCGCCCCCCCCCCCCCCCCACTTTGATCCGGTGGAAGGGATTCATGCGTACACATGCGCTCAAAGTATATTATGTAATCTCATATATAGCATGACCTATATCGTAAGACAAACCAAAAATTAATCCCCTCCCAAGTCAAAATTATAACCTCTCTCGCTGTCGGTCAAAAGTGATGGACCAAGCGGGCCCACTGATGGAAGCATCGCCGATAACCGCATGAGTGAGTGCCAGAGGACACCGACATCGCTTGCATGTGGCCCAAACATATGTATGGAGGTGTGTGTGGTTGTGATGTTTGAATACCTAATTAATGCACAACTTTGATGTGGCACCCGCCTCAGAAACCGTAAAGTCTCCACACGGAGCGAGGTTCTCGTGACGCGTAGTATATATATATATATATATATATATATGTGTGTGTGTGTGTGTGTGTGTGTGTGTGTGTGTGTGTGTGTGTGTGTGTGTGTGTGTACACACACACACACACACACACATATATATATATATATGCTGGTCCCCCCTCTTCGACGCGTACTATATAATCCTACCGTACACAACCCGAAAAGAAATCCTCCTTTGGTCGTCAAATTAACCTCTCTCGTTGGGTCAAAGTGATGGATGACGACCTCGCGGGCCCACAGAGAGGGAAGCGTTTTGCACGCGAGTGAGTGTCCTATAGGGCAAACGATGCACCGTCTGCATGTGGCCCAAAGAGGCCGGTGTTTGTGTGATGTTTGAATACGTACCCAATGCACACCTGCCTCGGAAACCAAAAAGTCCCCACAGGGAGCGAGGTTCATGACGCGTAGTATGTGATGGTCGTCCCCTAGCTCCCCCGGCCCTCTTCGACGCGTACTATATACTCCTACTGTAACACAAACCAAAAAGAATCCTCCTTGTTGGTCAAATTAATTAACCTCTCTCTCGTTGGGTCAGAGTGCTGGAGACGACCTCGCGGGCCCACGGATGGAAGCGTCACACGCGAGTGAGTGTCCTATAGGGCAACCACCGCCTGCATGTGCCCAAAGAGGTGTTGTGTGATGTTTGAATAACCAATGCACAACTTTGATGTGTCACCTGCCTCGGAAACCGGAAAGTCCCCACACAGAGCGAGGTTCATGACGCGTAGTATATATGTTCCCCCGCCTCTTTGATGCGTACTATATATATACTCCTACCGTACGTAACACAAACCAAAAAAGAACCATCCTTGTTGGTCAAATTAATTAACCTCTCCCTCGTTGTAGGTCAAAGTGATATGGTGGGCGACGACCTCGCGGGCCCACAGAGAGCGTCACACGCGAGTGAGTGTCCTGGAACAACCACCGCGTGCATGTGGCCCAAAGAGGTGTTGTGTGATGTTTGAGTACCCAATGCACAACTTTGATGTGGCACATGCTTTGCAAACCGGAAACACACACAGAGGTTCACGCGTGTATGGTCCCCCTCACTTTGAGCCGGTGGTGAGAGGGACTCATGTGTCCGCACGCGCTCGAACTTTGATCTGGAATCTCACCATGATCCACACCGTATACACAGGCCAAGATGAATCCACCTTTGGTCAAATGCCTCTCGCTGTCGATGAAAACTGATAACCTTCGCGGGCTAACGAATGGGCACATCGCTGATAACCGCACGAGGAGTGTCCGAGGACCACCAATAATGCATGCATGTGGCCCGAACATATATATATATATATATATATATATATATATATATATATATATATATATATATATATATATATATGGAAGGGTTGTGTAATGTTTTAAATAACCAATTCATGACTTTGATGTGGCATGCCTCACAAAACGATCAATCCCACATGGAGGATCACGACTCGTAGTGTACTGCCGGACCTCCCCCCCACCCACACACCGCACCACCATCGCCACTTTGAGGCATGTCAAACTTTTTCTACACTGAACTTGTGACCAAAGGAGTGTCGTGTTAAAATTTGAAAAAAAAATCAGAGTTCATTCGGCCGTTTTTATACATTGATTGATTTCCAAGGGATTTAATGTGCAGAAATCAAAATTGAGCTACATGCACACGTGATAGTGCACCAAAATGGATTGGAAAATCATATGTGTGTCCCTGGGTGCATGTTTATTCCCCGTGAAATTTCAAACATTGAGAATCTTGATTTTTAAAATCCAGTAAATCCAAAACTTAGTTGAAATTCATGAAACTTATCGTGGTGTCATATGGACACCAATAGACTGTGATATTGTATTTTTTTGTCAAATTTGAGACAAGTTTTGATATAATCTTCTTACAAACGGGAGATTATTAATAATTGGCAACCAATATCGCAAATGGATTATTTATTCGAACCGTGGGCGTTAGACCAACAATGTACGTGCCGTGCTTCGGTTAAGCAATAAAGCGGCAGAATTAATCATCAAAAAAGAAAAACAATATACGTGCCGCCACGCGTCCCGTGTGCCGTGCGAGCAGGCGTGAGTTGACGGGACGCATGCGAGCAGTCCGCCGCGTAGGCAGACCGGGAGGCGTGCGGGCAGGTGTGTGAATTGACGGGAGGCGTGTTCGCTGCGCAGTGTCACCGGGAGGCGTGCTATTAGCTGTGTGAAGTGACGGTAGGCATGCCAGTGCTATTTGTGAGCTGCGTTGGGATTTCCCCGAAGAGTAGGGGATGATGCAGTACAGTAGAGATAAGTATTTCCCTTAGTTATGAAACCAAGGTTATCAATCCAGTAGGAGAATCACGCAACAACTCATTAGCAGTACCTGCACACAAAACAACAAATCCTCGCACCCAACGCGAACAAGGGGTTGTCAATCCCTTGGCGGTTAATTGCAATATTAAATTGTATGGTGATAGATAGATAGAGCGAACAAAAATACAAAATAAATAAAGTAAAATTGCAGCAAGGTATTTTTAGGATTTTCAATATATGATAAAGGTAGACCCGGGGGCCATAGTTTTCACTAGAGGCTTCTCTCTTGAAAATAGCATACGGTGGGTGAACAAATTACTGTTGGGCAATTGATAGAAAAGCAAATAATCATGATGATATCCAAGGCAATGATCATGTATATAGGCATCACGTCCGAGACAAGTAGACCAAAACGATTCTGCATCTACTACTATTACTCCACACATCGACCGCTATCCAGCATGCATCTAGTGTATTAAGTTCATAAAGAACGGAGTAACGCCTTAAGCAAGATGACATGATGTAGACAAAGTAAACTCATGCATGAATAAACCCCATCTTTTTACCCTTAATTGCAATGATACATACGTGTCATGTCCCTTTCTGTCACTGGGATTGAGCACCGCAAGATCGAACCCATTACAAAGCACCTCTCCCATTGCAAGATAAATCAATCTAGTTGGCCAAACCAAATCAATAGATCAAAGAGAAATACGAAGCTATAATAATCATGCATAAAAGAGTTGAGAGAAAACTCAAATAATATTCATGGATAATCTGATCATAAACTCACAATTCATCGGATCCCAACAAACACACCGCAAAAAGTGATTACATCGGATAGAACTCCAAGAACATCGAGGAGAACATTGTATTGAAGATCAAAAAGAGAGAAGAAGCCATCTAGCTACTAACTATGGACCCGAAGGTCTGTGGTAAACTACTCACGCATCATCGGAACGGCAGCAAGGATGATGTAGAGCCCCTCCGTGATCGATTCCCCCTCCGGCAGAGTGCCGGAAAAGGCCTCCGGATGGGATCTCTCGAGAACAGGAACTTGCGGTGGCGGAAAAAGTTTTTCGTGGACTCCTCTGTTGATTTCTCGATTTTAGAGAATTTATAGAGGTGGAATTAGGTCAAACGGAGCAGAGGTGGGCCCACGAGGCACCAGGGCGCGCCACCCCCCTGGGGCGCGCCCTGGTGGCTCGTGGCCACTTCCTCTATCTTCTGGTCCTCTCCCGAAGCTTCTAGTGTCTCTTATGTCCAGAAAAAAATCTCCAAAAAGTTTCATGGCATTTGGACTTCGTTTGGTACTGATATTCTGGAAAACCAAAAACAGGCAAAAAACAGCAACTGTCACTGGGCTCTAAGTTAATAGGTTAGTCCCAAAAAATGATATATAATTGCTTGTAAATGTATATAAAAACATCCAAGATTGATACTATAATAGCATGGAACAATCAAAAATTATAGATACGTTGGAGACGTATCAAGCATCCCCAAGCTTAATTCCTGCTCGTCCTTGAGTAGGTAAATATGATAAAAACAGAATTTTTGTTGTGGAATGCTACCTATCACTAGTAGAACGCCCGTGCGTTGCTACGGGATACAATGCATATAAATGAATCAAACAAATGATTAAGGTAGTCTCCAAGGCCAAAGTTCATTTTCCCTCATACATCCGGGCGTGTAAAGGGTGCCCAGCGGGCTCCCAAAATTGAACCGTCTGGACAGTCCGGGATCCCCCAAATCCAAACCATATGTGGGGAAGAAATGTGGTTGTCCAGACTATCCGCCATGTTATCTCCAACACACGGGCCCAACACAAAAAAACCCCAACCCACGACACACCCTTTCCTTTTCCTACCGGACCCTTCTCTTCTGGCTCAGTTTCCCACTGTAGTAGACATTTCTCGTTGGAGCCCTCTCCTTTAAAATTAGATTATTCCCACCTCACTTTCTCGCCATGGGTCTATAGTTGCAAAGAAATGTTTGTGCGTTGCTACGGGCAGAAGGCGAGAAATGCCACAAGCACGTTACAACAAGCGCTAAAGTTCCTCTCGCATATCCCACCTTCCCATTAACCACTGTGATTCCCTAGCATGCTTAAGTTTTGGCGATCAAATGAGGAGGCAAAATTAAAGCACTTTCAAAGAGAAGTAAACCATATGATGCAAGAGTTAGTTGTATTTTGTTTTAATTATAAAGCATCGTATTGGGTCGATGAACCCCTTTCTTCGATGTAATCTCATAAATAATGCAAGAGAGCCATGATAGCCTTCCTTAGAAAAACACAATGCCACGCAACACTCCAATGCATACCGAAACAGCGTAGGACAAAAATTGATCTTAATCAACCTAACAAAAAGGCGTAAGACAAAAATAGATCTTAGTCAACCCAACTGAATGCCCGTGTGTCGCCACGGAATAACAAAAAATATGGTAATTAAATAATTATTCTAATTGAGAAATGTGCATTGAACCTGACATCATGTGGCAAGCTGATCAGGAGCCCCAACAGCCCAATTCGTCCATCGATCAATTGATCTCCTCTAGTGCTCGTGCTTGACGACATCACTATGAAGCTCATGCGCAAGCGGGAAAACACCAGAAGTCCGGCGGCTCTCGTATGTAGCGAGATCGATCCGGCCTATTTTGCGGTGGTCGACTTCGCGTCGGCAGGTCCATCTTCATCTCTTGCCGCATTGGAGAGGACGGGAGGACTGTAGTGATGGGAGAGATGGTATCGCCAGAGAAGAGAAAAAATGTAGCGAGATTGATCAGGCCTATTTTGCGGTGGTCGACCTCGCGTCGGCAGGCCCATCTTCATCTCTTGCCGCATTGGAGAGGACGGGAGGACTGTAGCGATAGGAGAGATGGTATCGCCAGAGAAGAGAAAAGAAGGCGAGCAGGCAAGCCTATCGTGCGTGTTTCTTTTTTCCTTTCCCCTCAACGGATGGTATGTGTGTAGGTTAAATTTGCCACGGGACAATAAAACATATAGTATACCATTATTCAAACATATAGCTAAATATCTTTCATCATGTATATTTCTCCAGGCAAGCTCACCTTCTCCTCCTCCAATCATCATCCATGCACGGGGAAGCAAATAGGAACTCAATTCTTTGTCCATTGTGTTGTATTTTTTTTGTGTGTAGATATTGGTCCTCGTTTGCTAGCGACGATGTTGAGGCCGTGGTGGCGTCAGCTATGTCCAACCTCCTCCCCGCCCCGCCAAGGCCGTGGTGGCGTCAGCCATGTCCAACCTCCTCCCCGCCCCGCCAAGTGAATCCACTATGCCTCCGTTTCGCTGAATAATATAATTTCGCTATATTTGTTTAATCTAATTTTTAAAAATTTACAATTTCTAAGCATGCAGTCCGGCTTCCAGCTCACACAACCGGGAAAATATTGTGTTTATTCTTACGGAAAAACATAGCACCGAACTAATTCAGTAGCAAAATGTTGTATTTCTGCATCATATGCAATCCTCAAGTCATTTTGTTCTTTCTTTCTTAATCTCACAAAATGAACATGTACAAGGAGGCATGATGAAAAAGGAAAATTCTTTACACCCAATATGACCAGGCGTCAGTCGTACGCTCACATCAGAATTTTAAAACTAAAAGTACATAATGTTGATATGGTACAAACAACTGATCTAGCTACTCACGTCTCCTTATTGCACCTTTCCCATTCCACTCATCACACCTACTATATCCCTCAATTTCAGTTCACAAAAATGAATAGATGTTTGGACTACCAGGAACACTTAACAGGGGCCACTAATCCGTCACCAGCTTCAAGATGATACTGCTATTTTCTATAGCTTATAAGACAAAAAACAAAAAACAACTGCAAGTTCCTTATACTACTTTGAAGTTAAACCAACACAACTTGATCCATCAATACGAAAAAACTGAACTTGTCACCGACAAGGTGGAGAGAGAGATAAGTACTCCCTCCGTTCCTAAATATATGTCTTTTTAGGGATTTCAATATAGACTACGTACGAATGTATATAGACGTATTTTAGAGTGTGGATTCACTCATTTTGCTCCGCATGTAGTCCGTATTGGAATCTCTAAAAACACTTATATTTAGAAACGGAAGGAGTACTTACTTTCACGATATTTTTTAACAGAGCACTTGTCTCATTAGCTATAAGATCATAAGCGGCCCTAAACTTGATAAAATAATAAGCTAAAACAATTATTAGCTAATAATGGATCAAATCCTAAAATTTATCGATCCATAAATGTTTCCAAATCTTGTTCATGGGTTCATCTCGAGAATATTCAGAGGATATTTGCCATGGCATTTCGATGCCTTCAACCAACGCTCCTGAAAATTCTGTAGAACATCATAAGCTGTTGGACCATCAATTTTCGAATGCAAGTCATGCCATGGTTCCCTTGGGCACGGGCATCATCTGACTGCAAACGGAGGACAAGGATAATTACTTTCAGTTTCCCTAAATAAAACTTTCAGAACAGCAATTCAAAATTAACACTAAGCATAGGAGAAGATGCAACTATTCTTCTGTCCTATGATGATCTCATTCCAATGATTAAGAACCAAACACAACATAAGTTTCCTACTCCTGTAAAAAAAAAGACTCCAGTAATTGTTACATGAGAAGCTGCAAAAATACACAAGTACGCAACAAAGGAGTCGGACACTTACAACAAAGTTTGGATTGTAATAATCCTCCTTGTGCAAAGTTTGAAGACTTGCCCAGGTATGTCATAGTGTCGACCACATAAATCAAGGCCTTCGATAAAAGCAATTATTTTTCTCCTATCACTGCGAGCATCAACATCCACGACAACTGTTTTCTGGTGATGACTATAAGCTTTTTTGTTCCCAGTTTTCAAAACCTTCATATGATAAATATTTGGCACTAAATAATTGGCATAATACAAGATTATTCATAAAAGAAATAAAGGAGTATTATTGTGTGCAGCTATATGTTTTTTTGTCTAAATAGTCATAACTGCTATTTTGAAGTATAAGACAGCAGCATAATGTACCTTCATGGTTGCAAAAGTCATGGAACGTAATACTCTCAGTGTCATCCAAAACATGATCTATAATGACTTATAAGAAAAAGGTTTATATGGCATAACAATAGGGATAATCTTTTTCAGCCAGCTATGGAGTTTCCCAGCAGATCTTTGGCAAAGCAATATTTGAACTGAAGAGTGCTTACAAAATCTGCGTATTTCCTCGTCTCATGTACCCATATATCCATTCTAAAAGTAAAAAAGTGGTAAGAAGATCTACATTGACTCTTCATCATAGGTAAAAATAGGGAGAAAAAGTGGTAAGAAGATCTACATTGATTCTTCATCATAGGTAAAAATAGGGACAAAAACGCATACTTTTGTATATCTAACAAAAATATATCATAGAAATTTTGGACTATACTTCTCTCAAACAAATTTTGGACTACTTCTCTCAAACAAATTTTGGACAATAGTGAGAAATATCCTCTGAATATTATCTATGTCACAGCTACGTATTTTGTTTAATCATTTCAGATGATAACCACATATATAATGGTAAATTTTCAGCACATATTTAATTAAGAAATCTGTGAACGTTGGCCAACGGGGATGCCTGTACCTTGTTTGGGACAGCTCAATCAGCCCGAGCCTTCTTCAATAGTTGGGCGCCGAAGCTCTGGGTGCTCGGCGACTGGTAAGCCAGACGCCTTCTTCATCTACAAACAGAAGAGACAGTTTGTTTCTGTTCATCCAGCTGGACTGAAGATTGGAGGAAGGAAAGAGGAGGGGAAAAACGAAACCTCGGTGGTGAAGAACAACGGCAAGCATGGGGTGGAGCATCCTCATCAAGGCCGCGCTGGCCGGTCGCCGGCTAATGTCACTGCTCTGTGCAGCCATGCTCGCCTACGCCTACTCCTCATGCACATCAAGTAGTCGACCTTAAGTCCAGCCTGCTTCTTTTTTGCCCTTTGCAACCAACTTCTTCACCCTCTCTAAGTCTGTGCATCAATTAATTTATTGTCAGTTATATGCTCAATAATAATTATCAGCTATGTTAAGGTGTGAGGTTGTCAACTACTTGACGAACATAAACTATACGCAACTCAAAAGTAGAGTGTTCAAAATAAGCAAAGATGCACAGTTAACAATGATACTGAATTAATGAGTCTCAAGTAAACTGAACTGGTGCCAAGTCAACACAATAGCCTCTTATAGGACGAGGTGAGTACTAACCCCACCTTGTTTTTTAGAGCACGCAAATTTCTTACAATATTTTTTATAGAAGGAGAAAGCAAGTAATGTTACAAGAGAGCTGTCGTAATAATAGGAACACCAATAATACATCACTCCTAGATACATATGGAACTACTCACACACGCAACAGCTCTAGTTCCTCCGGCCAGCTTCCAAAGACGCAGATCAGATAAGATTTGAGTGGTCACAGATTAGTGTTGGCAAATAATAAAGGCTACAGCAGGTTAACATGACCAGAGAATCAAAACCTCACCGCTTCTGCTTTGAAATGAGGGCCCTGCTCGTGATCCACCACTCTTCCAAGACATCAGAGACCAAGGGGAAGATGATGGTGTTCTCCAATCGGACAGCCTCAAGGCAGCGGTGCCAAACCTGCCTCGAGTAGATGGATTGCATGAGTATTGAGATATCTATCAAGTACATAAAGCTTGATCAGCACGGTCCTTGCTTTGGTCGCAGAGGAAACACACTAACAACCCCGCCATTAGAGTCAAGGAATGAATGGTATTGAGATATCTAAGTACATAATGTATGGTAATATGAATTCACACCTAGAATTTTGCTTGCAAAGTAACATAAGGTATCTACCTATCCTGCTCATCCCCTTGACGCACCACTCTGTTAGCGATACTTCCTAGAGTGTTGGTCTAGTTCCTCCAGCAATGGTAAATTAAGAAGAACCTAAGAACTCCTGCAAGTGTCGGATAAAAATGTTGATGTCATCTGTGAAGGCCTTGGGACCCCATGTTTCGAAGTCTTCTACAGGAAATTGCTTTCAAAGTTATGTAAGAGCGGAAAAGGGGGTTCTGTTCATACCTTTGATGGATCGGCCTGAGCCTTCTTCAAGAGCTGGGCGCCGAAGCTCCTGGTGATTGGGCGATTGATCCCCGCCGGTAGCTGGATCTTGCTGTTGCAGTGAACAAGACCAGATTCAGTTCAGTCCAAAGAACGGAAGAACAAAAAAACAGGACATTGTTTGTTCCTTGCGCAGATTTTCTTACCCGTCGAGGACGTTGGCATGGACAACGTTACCGAGGTCCCCGGGCACCCATATGTTTCCTCCCGCACCGGGGAGGCCGGCGTTGACACCGACGTCCTTCTGTTTCCTGTCGGGCCTGCGGCACCTGGACATCACAAACGAGAAACATGAGTAAAGATCAAGGAATTGCTCGTTGACACACGGATCTTGCAAGAAACTCGCTCGCATCAGACTGTCCTGGTTGGAAACATTATTAATGAAAATCCGATCTTGGCAAATTAGACTCGTATATGAACAGCAGAACTCAAATGAAACAAAGCCGTGAGAAACCCAACGACGCAGCCAGGACCAAATCGAGAATCCCTAGAGCGGTCGTTTCCCATGCAGCGTGGCAAGAAAGAGAGATTCTGCGGATGGGCAGACGGGCCGCTCACCTCTGTTGGTCGGCCGCGGAGCGACAGCCGCGTGCTGGTTATGCGCCTGATCACCATGGGGATTGTCCCAGCGAGGTGCTTCCGGCGATCTCTCCCTCCGGTCCCTCTCTGCTCCTACTATAGCTAGTTCTCTGGTGGGAAGGAGGTGCGACGGCGGCGCGTGGAAGCCCTAGAACGGGAAGAGGATGGGGGATTGGGGGCATTGGTGGGGACGAGGAAGCTGATTTTGTTTCGTTATACGTGCGAGGGGGCCTCGTGGCCTGGTTTTTTTCCGCTACGTTGAACGGGAGTTTCATGGGACGAAAAAAAACCAAGGTGGGAGGTGGGACGAAAAAATCCGAAACGGAGACTACCAACTGCTCCATTAGGAGTAGAGTTATTCATCATATATTTTTTTCTTTGTAGCATGGACATTTTGACTTGAATGATTCAAAGCAATAGTCTATAATTTGACATGAAGACATAAATACTCAAGCATACTAACAAGCAACTATGTCTTTGAAAATATCAACGCTAAAGAAAGTTATCCCTAGCCCATTATGCTCAATCATTGATCCATTCATGAAACACACTCAATATTAGCTACACACAATGCACAAGTATGACAATAATGCTCTCTAATTGGTGCTTTGTAAGAGAAAATGGAGACTCAAAATAAAAATAAAAATTGCATAAAAGTAAATAGATAGGCCCTTCGCAGAGGGAAGCAGAGATTTGCAGATGTGCCAGAGCTCAAAGCTTAAATTAGAGAGATAAAATTATTTTGAGAGGCATGCTTTTCCTGTCAACGAAAACGACCAAGAATTCCCAATATCTTCCATGCTAGACACATTATAAGCGGTTCCCAAACAGAAAATAAAGTTTATTTTCTTTCCACCATTCTTTCACAATCCATGGCTAGCCGTATCCACGGGTGCCCTCCATACCAACACTTTCCAAGGAATTTATTATTATCATCATATTTTTTTTTCATTTCGGGACTGGGCATCCCGATTACCTGCCACTCTCTCATGCAATGACAAGTGAATAAACACTCATCGTGAGAATAACACACCTAGCATGGAAAATATTGGCCACCCCCTGCCGCTTCATGAGCGGTACGGGCAAACAAAACCGAAAATTATTTTGAAAAATTAGAGTTGACACATGCAAAATTACTTGGAACAGCATGGAAATACCGCATATAGGTAGGTATGGTGGACTCATTTGGCACAACTTGTGTTTAAGGAGTTGGATGCACAAGCAGTATTCCCGCTTAGTACAAATGAAGGCTAGCAAATAGATTGAGAAACGACCAACCAAAAAGCGAAAACAGTCATAAACATGCATTGAACATAACTAACACCGAATAATGCACCATAAGTAGGATATAATTTCGTTGCATAACTATTGACTTTATGTGCATGCATAGGGAATCACAAACCTTAATACCAATATTCTTACTAAATCACAATTAATCACTAACATGACTCACATATTATCATCTCCATATCGTAAAACTATTGCAAGGAATCAAACTTATCATATCCAATAATCTTTCACGGAAGTTTTTATTATATCCCTCTTGAATATTCATCACTTTGGGACCAAATTCATATCTTGTGCAAATTACCATTACCATTATCAACTCTAAAAAGATATAAGTGAAGCATGAGAGTGCAAATATTTCTTCAAAATTTTAATCTTATCAACTCTCAAAATAATATAAGTGAAGCATGAGAGTTCAAATATTTCTTCAAAATATAGCCACCGTCGTGCTCAAAAAGATTTAAGTGAACCACTAGAGCAACTGCCTAACTCAAAAAATTTAAGTGAAGCACATAGAGTATTCTAACAAATCATGATAAAAGTGTGGCTCTCTCAAATAGGTGTGTCTAGCAAAGATGATTGTGACAAACTAAAGAGAAAACAAAACAAAGACTCATATAATACACGATGCTCCAAGTAAAACACATATGATGTGATGAATAAAAATATAGCTCCAAGTAAAATTACCAATAGTTGGTAGAAGAAAGAGGGGATGCCTTCCGGGGCATCCCCAAGCTTAGATGCTTGAGTCTTCCTTGAATATTACATTGGGGTGCCTTGGGCATCCCCAAGCTTATGCTCTTGCCACTCCTTATTCCTTCATCTATCGTGATCTCACCCAAAACTTGAAAACTTCAATCACACAAAACTCAACAAAACCTTCGTGAGATCCGATAGTATAACAAACAAATCCTTAACTCTAAGTAGTGTAGTAAATTGATTCATATTTAATATTAGCATAATGCTACTGTACTCCAACTTCGCCATGACTCATACCCCCCGATACGATCCATAGATTCATCAAAATAAACAAACTATGCAACAAAAACAGAATCTGTCTAAAACAGAACAGTCTGTAAAGATATATTTAAAAGTCATACTTCTGTAACTTCAAAAATTCTGAAAATTAGGACAACGTGGGAAATTCATATACCAATACGGTGTAAAAATTTCAGATTTTTATGACGCTCTAGTATAGAAATAAATTCCAGCACTGGACGCAAAACTTTCTGATTTCCAAACAGCATCAATTATACTATCTTCCAAATCACCCCAAAGGCATTACTTGGCACAAACACTAATTAAAACGTAAAAACACAATCATAACAGTAGCCTAATTGTGCAAACACACAAGAAGAGAAATAAAAAGAAATAAAATTATTTTATTCATTGGGTTGCCTCCCAACAAGCGCTATTGTTTTATGCCCCTAGCTAGGCATAATGCATAGTTTCAAGTATTATCATTCTTCTTCCTCTTATCCAAAGATGTACTTTCATCAGGAGGTTTTTCAAAGGTAATATGAAACACATCATCCATGGAAATTTTAGCATTAGCAAGTTGTCCATCTGCAAATCCCTCTTGATTACAGGCTACAATCTAAGAATATTGTCTACTAACACTATTGAAAACTTGTTGGATTATATTCAAAGGGGGAACTTCTTTTTTAGTATTCTCATCAAAGATGTGGTCATTGCGGAACAAATACCTCAACAAGTAATCACTATTATAAAGGATCTCATCTATTACCGGATTTTCACGGTTCATACCATAAAAATCAAAGATCTCCCTAGCTTCTCGCACTATGTGATCAAATTCATTCATGAGGACAAGGGTAGCTATTTTCTTAGCTCTAGGATTTTTTATAAATGGTAACTCATAAAATAGTCTTTGCAAAGTAGGATGGGTGCGTGTCGTGGTGAAATCACAGCAGATGCCATGAGATGGCTAGAAGTGGGGGCTGCGTGAGGACGCCGGTGGGTTCCGGAAGCGAGGTTGGCACGCGCATGCGGGAGACACAAGGCGTACCCAGGTCCAGGGCCCTCCGGGGAGGTAAGACCCCTAGTCCTGCCGAATGGGTTGATAGGCTCAGAGGCCACAATGGTTACAATGGTGCTCCTGGAGCTGTTTGGGAGGAGGAGGAAGAAGGAGTTAGCTCTCCCTCGGCCTCTCCTGTGAGCATGTGTGCGTGTGTTACTACTAGATGCCGACCATGCCTGGAGCTGAACGAAGAAGAAGCTGACCCTCTGCATGGTGGCCTCCTGGGGGGTCTTATAGCCCGATCCCCCAGGGTTACATGGGTAAAATTACACACGCCGGGACCCGGACGTCGGCGTCTGGAGCTGGCTGTGGGCCCGCCGGCTGATGGGCCCCGCCGGCTGCTCGGCACTGTGGCCTATCGCCTCGAGCGTCACAGAGTGGATGGCGTCGTGGGGGGCTGCAGTGGCGCGCTGGTGCTGACGCCGGCCATCCCGGTCAGCAGGGTTGGCAGCTTTGCCGGCGCGCCTTCCCGAGACGGTTTGCACTGTAGCCATGTTCTCCCGTCGTGGGGGGCCGTCTTGTCACGGGGAGCGATGGGACGCCTGCTGACCCATCGTCAGCCGGTTATCGGATAGCCGGACCCGGCCCGGGGCCGGGCCTAGCCGGCTTGCGCTGGGAAGCCGGCCGGATGGCCAGCCGGCGGGGTGGGGCACGGGCTGCCCCGATATTTTTGAAAAGGGGCTCCGGGTTCGCTTGCCTACCCGGGGGTCATCCCCCAGACAATTGTCCCCGAAGCTGTAAAGGCTCGCCGGCTCCAATCGGGAGAGGCTTTGCAGCTTATCCCCCCCGAAGGAGCGCGGTTGCGTGGCGAGGTAGTGCCGGCTTGAGGCCGCCGTTTGCCGGCTTCCAGGAGCCGGGTCAAGGTACTTGGTTTCGTCGGAGTCTGAACGGCTCGGCCGGCTGGCCCTGCCGATACGGGGGAGTGCGTCGGTCGCCAGATGAAATCTCGCCACGTGTAGCCCAGTGGCTGAAGAGGCCTGCCAGGCCACGCGCGCGACGAGACGTCGCGGTGGGCTGGGTCCCACTGGGCCACGGCCTCGGCCCGTGCACGGGATTTACTGCGGCCGCACGCGCCTATTGGAGTTCTCGGGGCAGTTAAGGCGTGACTTAACGCGCCCGTGTATTGCGGGGGAGTGGGGATCGTGGGCGCAAACGATCCCACTCCCCCACATTCGACCAGGGTCTTTAAATGGGAAGGGAGGGGGAGAGGCCGAGGCATTCGCTCCTCTGCCCCCGCCCGTTGCTTCGCCTCTGCCTCCCCATCTTCCTTCTCGCGCACACCGCCGCCGTACGCCGTCGCCTGCGCGGCGTCGCCCGCTAGGCACGCCACCACACCGCACTGCGACCCTCGCGCGGCCGTTCTCTCCTCGCTCCACCGCCGCTGCCTTCTTCCTTCCTCGACCGGGCTTCTCCTGCTTTCGCCAATGGCGCCGCCAAAAGGCTCGTGGGAGGGGTCGGTGGTCACCGACGACGACATCGACTATCTTCACCGCACGCGGCGGCTGCCGCCGGCGGCGGAGGTGGAGGCACGCGCGCCCGGCAAGGAGATGGCGCCGGACCCGTGGAGTGGCGAAGTGGTGGTGTTCTACACCCACTTCCTCCGCTGGCTCGGGCTTCCGGCGAGCGTCTTCTTCAAGCGCTTCCTCACCTACTTCGGTCTCCAGCCGCACCATCTGGGGCCGAACGCCATCCTGCAGCTCGCCGGCTTCGCAACGCTGTGAGAGGGCTACGTCGGCATCCTCCCGTACGTGGAGCTGTGGTGCCGGATGTTCTACCTCAAGCAGCAAGGAGCATCAGCCGGCATCATGTCCGAGTGCGGGGCGGCCGTGCCGATTACCCGGACGACGGGCCCCTTCCCGAAGCTGCCGCTCGAGGACTCCGCCAAAAAGTGGCAGAAGTCCTTCTTCTATGTGAAGAACGCGGACCCGGCCAACGACCGCATCAACCTCCCTCCCTTCGTCGATGTGCCCCCGGCCAAGAAGCTGAACTGGGGGCACAACCCGAAGAGCTCGTCCGCGGAGATCTTGGGGATCTGCCGTCGGGTAAAGGAGATGACGGACCGCGACGAGCTCACCGCCGTGGACCTCATTGCCGCCTTCATCGGTCGCCGGGTGCTGCCGTTGCAGAGGCGGCCGCACCGGATCTGCGATATGAGCGGCCGGCGTGACCACTGCTGGCTGTCGACGAAGGAGCTGATGGCGGAGGAGATCGCCGTGCGCGTCAACGACGTCTCCGCCGCCGGCCTCAAGGTGAAGGAGTGGCGGTTCGACAAGAAGCCGTACAGCCGGGATGCCCCGGCGCCAGCGGTAAGTCTCTGGTCTTTGTTCTTCGCCGCGTCCGCCCTTCTCAAGCGCCCTGACGCCCTGGGCCGGCTGCAGCGCTTCCCGAGCCAGCTGGTGCATGACGGCCCGAGTCCCATGGTTCTGCAGCCGGACCGGGATGAATCGGACCCGGAGGGCGAGGAGGCCGGCAACGCGGGAGCCGAAGGCGGCGAGGAGCGCCCCGCGGGCGCGGAAGCCGGCGGCTCCGCTCAAACCGGTAAGTCTCTGATCCCGGATGTTTTGCGCGAGTGGCCGGATGACGACGAAGATGACGAGGACGGGACAGGAGATGCAGCTCCTCAGGGCACGGAGGTGGGCGACGGGGCCGCCCCCAGGGGGCGGCAGAGAAGGGTGACCGGGGAGCCGGCGGGCCCAAGCCGGCCGCACGGGAAGCAGCCGGTCGATGCGCGGCCGGCTGCGAAGCACCCCACTGCGACGCAGACGGGCGCCCTGAAGAGGTCCACCAAGAAGGCGCGCCGGATGGCGCCGCCGGCGGGTCCGACGCGAGCGGTTCCCGTGGTCATAGGGTAAGTTTCTCTTGCGGTTGAATTGTTGCCTTATTTGCTGCTGTTGCTGTTGTTCTCTCTTTTCTTTTCTTCTTCTTCATCTCTCTCTCGCGCCGTCCAGGAGCACGCTCAAGCTGGCGGAGGTGGCCGCGGCAGCGGCAGCCGCGGAGGAGGCCGACCGGCGGCGGGGCCGGAGCGGCGCGGTGGAGCGCGAAGCGGCGGAGACCACCGAAGAGGTGCTCGCGGCCCACCAAGCCGGCTCCGCCTTGGAGGACGCCCAGTGTGGCGCCCCGCCTGAATACCACTGTAGTCAGACGGTCACCGCACATACCAGCCCAGGAAATCACTCTGGCGTGCGCTTTTACAACAAGTATCATGAACAAAGACATTTCTATTAATGGATATATATAAGTCTTACATGATATTTTACAAGGGTGACGGCAGCGGAAAAG
Organism: Elymus sibiricus; assembly: GCA_039707655.1. Taxonomy (NCBI): domain Eukaryota; kingdom Viridiplantae; phylum Streptophyta; class Magnoliopsida; order Poales; family Poaceae; genus Elymus; species Elymus sibiricus. Next base: position 299,892,223 of record CM077668.1, read on the forward strand.
CTCTATCTACGGCAGCATGGTCTTGGTGCGGCTCCAATCCACAGGGATCTGACTGGGTTACTCTTCTAGCCCGCGAACACTCCGGCTCCTCGCTAGTGGTCGTCAGATCCTTAGGTGAACCTGGCCACATTGAAGGCCGCTGAGTACTTTTGAATGTACTCGCAAGCAAACCAAACCAACATATACATCAAGCAAAGCAATCCATGGCATTCAAGCATGCACTTGTTATCGTAACATCATTAGCTATCATGGTATGGCAGGATTATCTAGCAAGATTAATCATCTAGCAGCATTAATTATCATGTCATAGCAGGATTATCTAGCATCATTATTACGGATCATGTCCTAACAGTATTATCTAGCATGTAAACTATCAAAGTAACTGCAGTATGACGAAGATAAAGCATATCAAGTAATTTATTCCATACTCCGAATAATCTTAGGATCCAATCCAAACCCGATCCAAGTCATGCGGTCATCCGACCACTCATCTCATAGCCATCACATGGCTAACATCCCATATACCTGACATCATCTGATGTCCATGCCTCTGTACTGCAAGTCTGACAAACCTTACCATTCTTTGGTTCAGTCTTAGCAATAACATTATACAGTTTGTTCCTCCAGACTCGACACAGACCAAATAGTGTGACCTAGTACGAACTGTGTCCCATGACCGAGGACGCGGCTATTCGAATAGATTTACACTCTGCAGAGGTTGCGCACTTTACCCACACTATGGAGCCCCTGGCCTCATGCTCCCATTCGGGTGGACCGGTGCTGCTCCAACGAAACTTGCCTAACCCGTGACTCCTCCATCGTACCACCGACAATCATCCTCCCCCGGAGTCCTGCCCTGGGTGGCCCCTGTGTCACCCCGTGACACCTGCCACCGTCGTGGCCAACTAAACTGTCCTAAATGGGGACCGCACGCAAACAAACAACTGGGCTCACAAGGTTATCGTTGTCTACCTGATCAAGGCAGCACGCACGCATAACCTTCCCTCTGTGGTGGTACCGATAAAGGAGCACGCTGCTAGACCAAGCCAAGGCCGTCCCATACCGGCAAGTGTGGCTGCACTGGAAAGTTCGGTTCAATGGCACTATGACTCGATCCAGCCGACGGAGGAGGTTGTTGTCATTATTAAGTCACATTTCTTTATCATTGCAACAACAGTAACAATGCATGATGTAACAATTATGGAAAACATAACAACCTATCTCCATACAATATCACAATGAGTCATTAGTGAGACAATATTTAAATGGCAAGTTATCACTTTACAAGTTCTAGCTGTAAGTTACGACCATCTGAACCCTTGCACGAAACCAACAAATAAACCTGTAGCCACCAGAAGGGTCTTTACAACTCAGATCTGGGATGTTACCGGAATAACTCAACCCCGGCTCAAGACGGCTGAAAAGCAGCTCAGAGCATGACACGGTGTTGATAAAAAGAGTGTAGCGGTCCCCTAAGACGGTCGAAGAACAGCTCAGAGCATAGGGTTACCGCTACAGAAATAAATTCAACAGCTGCCCGAGACGACCGAAAAGCAGCTCAGAACACGGGCCAGTTGTTGAAAAGAGAAACATAAAGTCGGCATCCACCCCGAACGGCCGGAAGCAGCTCAGAACAAATGCGTGGTACCGTCACCAAAGAAAGGCAGGCAAGGGTTCATTAGCGTCACATACAGCTCACCACTACGCATACGAGCATAAGCATATTAATTTAAACACACGAGAATAACACAGAGCAATGCTTTAGGGCACATATCAGATGGTCGGCTTGCCTGGGAGTGAAGGAATACTCCGGAAAGAAGTGCGATCACCTCGTGGAAAATTCGCCGGAGAAGATTCCCTCTCGGAGAGGCTGAATATAGGGCAGGGGCAAAATGGGCATTTTCAGAAAGTGTAAACATGGTGAAAGTGATGTCATCGGAACGGGCTCGACGAATAGAGAACGTGGGTGTTGGATTCACCTGAATCGGAGTTACGAGCGAAAAGTTGTGTCCGTTCGTTGTTTAGGCCGAAAATAAACAGAAACTGTTCATTTCTGCTGTTAACTAGCGAACGTCCACTATATAAGGGTTTCGGCGGCTGAGCTGAAACAGAAGGCGCATTTTGGAAAATACGCTTTCGCTAGATGGAAGCGTATTCTTGTCTGAAGCCTCGCTGGTTTACGCTTTCCTTAACAGAAAGCGTATTCAATGTATTACGCCTTCACTTAAACAGCTCGGGCCCGCCGGTCGGTGGGACAAACCCCTCCACTGGGTGGCTTACAGGTGGGGCCTACCAAGCCTTCTCTCTCCTCCCCTGCTCCCTTCTTCTTCCTCCTGCCTGGAACAGAGGACGGCACGGCCGCGATCGATTCCGGCGATGGCGAGCTCGGGGGCCTTGGGCGGCGACGGGAACAGGTCCACTGCTCCATCCCGCGCCCGTGGGTGGTGGGCTCGGCTCCGGGGACGGCCGGAGTGAGGCGCTGCGGTGGCGGCAGAGCCGCGACGGCTTTGGGCAGTGGCGGGGCTCCGGCGAGAGAGAGGGCTAGGCGGGGGCAGGAGAGGGATCGCCGGAGAGTGGCGCGTCTGGTGGTGCAGTCCACGGGCACCGGGGAGGACTGGGTGCAAGGGTGCGATGGTGGCAGTGGGCGATGGCCGCGACTAAATTGCGGCACTCCGGCGAGGGGCTTGGCCGTGCGAGGGCGTAGGGGTGCACTAGAGGTAGTGGGGAGGAGGTTGAGGAGCTCGGGGATGCCCGGAGAGGCTCGGGCCGCGGCTATTTATAGCCGACCAAGGCAGATGGATAGGGACGGCCGCCGTGGCGATCCTATCGTCGCACTGGAGCTCCGGCGAGGTGGCGCGCGAGGAGAGGTGCCGACCTGACGAGCCTGGGAGCGAAACGACGACTCGAGGAGGAAGGAGCCAGCGGAGGGAGACGACACCGAAGGTTCACGGGGCGACAGTACCACGGCGGCGATCGCCGTGGCGTGGGGAGGAAGCAAACGAAGGGGGAAATGACCAGAGAGGGGTGCGAGGACGACAGGGAGTCAGGTCGGCATGCTAGGACACGCCATGGCAGCATGAGCTGGCCTGTCCGACGCGATGGACGCGCAGAGCGCTGTTCCTGCGTGCAGTTCACGCGGTCACCATGCGCACCGGCCGTTCTGGCGCGTTCCTGCTTGCCACACCTTGTCCAACACGTCACTCGTTGCTCAAATAGATAAGATATAGCACTGGATAGACCAGGAAGGGTCTAGGTTGATCGAGGAGATCCAAAACAGTCTCTGGACAGAAACTTGGACAGGAAGTTGTGGTCAGAAAAATGTGCCAATGAGCTGGGCAAGTTGTCATAGGGAAATGTGGTAGGAAGGAGTAGAGTCTGGCAAAATTTGAAGTCATTTGGACCAAGTTTGCATGCACTTCCTTTGCAATGCCAAATTTAGTCCAGAAACTAAATCTTGATGTTGTGCTCAAATGGCTGAATGGATTGGGCTGAAATTTGGTGTAGAGGGGTTATTTAGATGCATGGAGATACTGGAAAATTTTCAGCTCATTTGGATATACCAGAATGGTACTTCCTTCACAGAGCTTGAATATGGACAGAAACTAGATGGAATTTTTGGTAGAAAATGGCTAGATAAAATGATGTGAATTTTTGCATGATCACATCATATAGGGAATGTGAGGTCCTGGATTAATTTCAAGATTTTTGAAGCAACATAAAATATAGTTGCTTCACAACCTCAAAATTGATCCAGAAACAAGAACTGGATGATGTGCTCAAAATTTGAACAATGGAACTTGGGTTCTTGATGGAAATGATGAAGATATGGATAGGAGAAGCTCCACAAATTATTTGGGATTTTTCCTGGCGACCAAAATGGTAGTTCCTTTGGAAAGTGCCCAAATTGCAATATTGGCATAAAATAGGAAAATGCAATTTCCCTTATTTAATTGTGGCCAATATTTTTATGGGATCTCAATATGATCACAAAGAATATCTCCACAAGTTTTCATGAACTTTGGAGATGGATAGATATTTTTCTGGATTTAATTCCTTTAAATGGTAGAAAAAGGAATTAATTTTAAATGAAAAATATTGCAAATGACTTGGCAATATTTTTGCATATCCAGGGTTTATAGATGTGGGATGATCATTGGGAAAAGTTTGGGAGGCAACAGATCAAAGGAAATTGGGATTCCTTTGTAACGGAAGGAAATAGGGTTTCCCTTCCGGTGACTCGGAAGGTAGGGTTTTGGCAGCAGAATCCTGAGAATGAAGTTTGAGTGGCCAGGTTGGACTAGACAGAATCTCTGGTTTGATAGGAAGGGCAAGGCTAAACGACCATCTTCATATACCCAAGAGCGAGAGAAAATCCAATAACATCGAAAAAAGACGGGAGTCAAATCCCGCGAAGGAAAAAAAACAAGGAGCGAAAACCAGGGTGTCACACCTAGCGGGACGCCTGGAGGGCCCGGGCCAAGGCCGAGAAGGAGATGTCCGAGGCGTCGGCCAAGGCGTGGAGCATCGCCGTGGCCGAGGTCATGGCGAGACGGCGGCGGGTCGCGGAGGAAGCCGCGTGGCCGGAGTGGACGACATCGTCGCCACCGTCGTCGCCGGTTGCGGAGCACCGCTCCAAAGCGGTGCACGACCCGGCCCGCCGGGCGGAGGCGGATGCCCGCGTGGCCGCCGAGGAATCAGCCGGTCGCAGCGAATCTGGCGACCACGAGCCGGAGGTCGACACGACGGCAAACCTGGAGGTGCCGCCGACTGTCGACCTGACGGACGGAGCCGGAGGCAGTGGCGGAGGGGACCGCGAGCCGGAGGCCACGCCGGGCGGAGGAGGAGCGCCGCCGCCAAGGACGGAGACCGCGCCGGGGAGCTCACGCACCCTGGTGACGGCGGAGCCGCGGGCCGTGGGGCTTAGCCTTGAACTGAGGCCGGCCGGCAGTGGGACCAGCGTCGGGTCCGCGGTTCAGCCGCAGCGGACCTGGGCAGCGAGCTCCAGCGAGGCGACGAGCGGCGCCCCCCGGAGTAAGCTGGACGCGGCGGTGGATTCTCTGCGACTGTAGATCGCCAACCACCACAGCCAGTGGCAGAGCTTTGCCCAGGCGGAGAGCGGCCGGCTGCAACAGCTGGAGCAGACTTTCGTGGTGAGTTCTCCTGCCCTTCATGCTTTCTTGCTTTTCGTTTCCTCTTTGCTCTTCTTGACCGGCTTGGTCGCTTTCCAGTGGGGGCGCGTCAGCGCACCCACTGGGTGTAGCCCCCGAGGCCCGGGCCGGCTGCGCAGCAGGCGGGTTGGGCCTTCTCAGGCGTCCGTGTGCTGACTTTTTCTTCTTTGCAGTCCATCTACGACCAGCGGGTGGCGGCATACAACCGCCTCCTGGGCCGGTACCGCGCGGCCAGGGATCAGCTGGCAGCCAAGGAGGGGGAGCTTCGCCAGGCTAGAGGTATTTTATCGAGCTTCTCTCTTGCGTTCTTCCAGTGGGGGCGCGCCAGCGCTCCCACTGGGTGTAGCCTCCGAGATCCGGGCCGGTTGCGCAGCAGCCGGGTCGGATCTTCTTTGCTTCTTGTTTTGCTTTCTCGTCCGGCTTCTTACCTGAATCCGGATCCAGATGCGTAGCCGCCGCCGTTGACCCGGCGGAGATGGAGGGGCTCCGGCTCTGGCTGGCGGAAGTAGGCCAGCTCCATGACCAGGCGGCCGCGGAGCGAGACCGGCTGCGGGAGGAGGCGGCCCGGGCAGTCCGGGAGAGGGACGAGGCCGCCGCCGCCCATAAGGCTGAGCTGGACCGGCTCGCCGAGGAGTGCCGTCAAGCGGCGGCTCAGCAGGAGGAGGCGGCAGAGAAGGCCGTCAAGGAGGTCGCCCAGCTCAAGACGGACCGCGACCGTAGCGCCAATGCATTGGCGGCGAGGGAGCGGGAGGCGTTGCAGGACGCGCTCTACATGGACGAGCTCCTCACGCGTAAGCGTTTTCGCTTGTGTCTTTTGCTTCTTTCTGTTTTCCGCCCTTTGGCGTCTTGGTCAATCTTCTTTCCCTTTCCTTCCAGGGTTCTTCCCCGAGACCCAAGGGTCGGCCGAGGCGGCGGTGAACGCCCACCGGCAGGAGTAGATGGCGGCGGGGGCCGCCGTCGAGGAGTACGCCGCCTGGTCGGTGGCGGAGATCACCGTGTCCACCAAGGCTCGCTTGGAGGCGGTGGAGTGCTAGATGAGCCGGCTTTTCGAAGCCGGTTTGTCGATGGTGGCCGCCCTCTGGCCGGGTGCGGTGGCGCCGAGCAGCGTGAGCCGGCTGGCGCGTTGGCTGGAGGCCGGCACGGCACGGCTCAACGCGTCGAGGGCCTCCGCGGCTCGAGCGGGGCGGACATGGCGCTCGGGGTCGTGTTGTCTTGCTACCCGACCATCCGCTTGGACCAGCTGCGCGCCCGGAGGGCTGGGGCGGAGGCGGACTTGGCGGAGCGGGCGATGTCGATCGCCGTGCGGGCTAGCGACATTGCGTCGTTCGCCCCATACGGGGAGTTCATGCCGGAGCGGGCGCCGGACGGCGCGGAGCTTCCCGCCGATGACTTCGGCCTGGAGCTCGAGGACCCGGAGGGCAGCTCGGCCGAGACGGGCGCCGACACGGACGACGACGCCGGCGAGTTGGACGACACCGCCACTACGGAGAACCCGGCGCCGAGTGATGCCGACGAGGCCGCAGCTTAGGGCTTTTAATTTTCCTGTCTTTCTTTCTTTCAAACTTGAAACTTTTGTTAGCTGGCAGATCCACCCACTGGGGGGTGTGAATTTATTGTAATGAACTACTGGTCGCGGGCCTTGTTGTATGTATAAATGCATGTTTGTCTCTTGTATGCTTGTGCCTGCCGTCTGGCGGTTTCGCTTTTGTTCTTTTCCCTTAGCTATTTTCCTGTTCGCTTCCCCTTTCGTCGTCCTCCCCGCCAGTCGGACAGCCGGGATCCGGTCTGTAGCTGGGACGGGGAGCCGGACTCGGAAGAGAGCGATTAGTACTTAGGCCTTAGGATTTGAGCTCAAGCGAAACACCCACTGGGCCGGCTGGCTGCAGGCGGCGAAGCCGGCTGGAGCGCAGCCGGTCTGTGCGGCGGAGCGTAAAGCGAGAAGAGCCAGGTTGGCCGAGCCGGTCGTTCGTACTTAGCCATTTTTCGCGTGAGGATGCTTGCAGCCTTTGGCTCTTGCCAGCCTTGAACAGCCGGGAGCCGGTCTGTGGCTTATGGTAGAGAGAGGGCTTCGAAGGTGCGCACGTTACTGACCGGGTTGAGGAGAACGTGGCGCGGGCTAGCCGGCAAGCCCCCGAGCCGGCCGTGCCGACCCGACGGGAGGGAGGCGAATGCGGTAAAGTGCGCAAGAACTCGATAGAGATGAAAAGGTGGCCCCCGAGTGTCGTTCGGGGGATCTGCTGCTTTCATTAACTTCCAAAAGGGGTAGTGATACATACATACATGGTTCAACTGTAAAACGGACAGAGGAGCTCCGCGTTCCAGGGGCGTTCCGTCTCTTCGTCGGAGGCGTCTCTCTTGCGCTTGATTTGCTTTTGCGCGTCGATGAGGTAGTACGTGTTGTTGCGCAAGGCCTTGCTGATGATGAAGGGGCCCTCCCATGGGGAGGATAGCTTGTGCTGGCCAGCTGTTCGCTGGATCAGCCGTAGCACGAGGTTGCCCTCGCGGAGAGCGAGGGGCTTGATCTTCTTGCTGTGGTAGTGGCGTAGGTTCTGCTGGTAGATGGCAGACCGGCTGAGGGACAACAGGCGCGCCTCCTCTAGCAGGTCGACGCCGTCTTCGCGTGCTGCTGCGGCCTCTACCTCCGTGTACAGGGTGACCCGAGGCGAGTCGAACTTGAGATCCGTGGGGATGATCGCCTCGGGCCCGTAGACAAGGAAGAATGGGGTGAAGCCGGTTGAGCGGTTGGGGGTGGTTCAGAGACTCCATAGGACGGCCGGCAGCTCATCGATCCAGCTGCCGGGTGAACGTACGAGCGGCTCGACGAGTCGCGGCTTGATGCCGGCCAAGATGAGGCCGTTTGCCCGCTCCGCCTGGCCGTTGGACTGAGGGTGTGCGACGGAGGCCAGGTCAAGCCGGATGCCGGAGACGGAGCAGTAGCGCGCTAGCGCGCCTTTGGCAAAGTTGGTGCCGTTGTCGGTGATGATGCTGTTGGGGACGCCGTAGCGGACAGCGATGTCTTTGATGAACTTGACGGCCGTGGGGCCGTCAAGTTTCTTGATCTGTCTTGCCTCGATCCACTTGGTAAATTTGTCGACGGCTACCAGAAGGTGTGTCATGCCGCCCCGAGCGGTTTTGAAGGGTCCCACCATATCGAGGACCCAGACGGCAAAGGGCCACGCAATGGGGATGGTTTGGAGTGCCGCAGCCGGCTGGTGGCTCTGGGCCTTGAAGTGCTGGCAGCCCTTGCACTTGAGGACTAGATCCTCGGCGTCCTTCAGCGCAGTTGGCCAGTAGAAGCCATGGCGGAATGCTTTGGCCACCAGAGACCGGGAGGCGGCATGGTGCCCGCACTCGCCCTGGTGGATATCGAGCAAGATCTCGAGGCCCCTGGCCGTCTCGACGCATCGCTGGAAGATGCCGGTTGTGCTGCGCTTGACGAGCTCGCGGTTGATGATGCTGTAGGCGGAGGCCCGGCGCTGCACCTGCCGAGCCTCGACCTCATTCGCCGGGAGCTCGCTGTTTGCCAGGAAAGCGAGGATCGGTTGGGCCCAAGACGGTGCCTCCAGCACCGTGAGGACGGCCACTTGCGCGGGTTCGGCCGGGTCGGGAGGCGGCGAGCTGGAGCCGGCAGCCCCCGAGCCGGAGCCGGCAGTCCCCGAGCCGGAGCCGGCAGCCCCCGGGGCTGGGTGAGAGGCGGCGGCGCCCGGGATTGGGATGGCAGTCCTCGGGGTGGCGCTGACAGTCCCCGAGCCGGAGCCGGCAGTCCCCGAGACGGAGGGAAGGACTGTTGGGTCGGCCGGGATGAAGATGGATTCTGAATCCGGAGACGGCTTGATGGGCGGCTTGCGCAGGTGCTTGAGGGAGACGCCGGTTGGGATTGCTTGCCGGCTGGAGCCAAGCTTGGCTAGAGTATCCGCCGCCTCGTTCTCGTTTCGGGGGACGTGGAGGAACTCGCAGCCGTCGAAGCTGCCGGTCATCTGCTGGACCAGGTTGCGGTAGCTGGCCATGTTGGAGTCCCTGGCGTCCCACTCGCCAGAGGCTTGCAGGACCACCAGGTCAGAGTCGCCGAAGCAAAGGATGCGCCGGATGCCGATTTCTTTGGCCAGCCGGAGGCCGTGGACGATGGCTTCATACTCGGCGACGTTGTTGGAGGCGACGAAGTGGATTTGAAGCGCGTAGCGCAGCCGGTCGCCCTTGGGGGAGGAGAGCACGATGCCGGCTGCCAAGCTGGAGGCCATCTTCGGGTCGTCAAAGTGCATGCGCCAGTGCGTCGCGTCGGGAGCCGGCGGCAAGTATTGGGTCTCCGCCCAATCGACGAGGAAGTCGGCCAACGCCTGTGATTTGATGGCGGTACGAGGCTTGTAGAGGATGGTGTGGCCGGCTAGCTCGATGGCCCACTTGGCGATCCGTCCAGAGGCATCCCGGCATCCCATGATCTCGCCGATGGGGGCCGTGCTCACCACGGTGATGGCGTGCTCCTGGAAGTACTGCCTGAGCTTCTTGGCGGCCAAGTACACGCCGTAGCACATCTTCTGGTAGTGGGGGTAGTTTTGCTTGGACGTGGAGAGGACCTCGCTGAGGTAGTACACAGGGCGCTGGACCGACTGTGCCTTGCCTTCCTCGGGGCGCTCTGCCACCGGCACCACGCTGACCACGCGGGTGGTTGCCGCGATGTACATCAGGAGCGGCTCCTTCTCAGCCGGCGCGGCCAAGACGGGTGTGGTGGAGAGCATGCGCTTGAGGTCGCGGAAAGCTTCGTCCGCCTGGTCGGACCACTCGAACGGCGTCGTCTTATTCATCAGCTGATATAGGGGCAGGGCCCTCTCCCCCAGCCGGCTGACGAACCGGCTGAGAGAGGCCAAGCAGCCGGTGAACTTCTGGACATCGCGCAGCCGAGCCGGCTTGCGCATGCGGTCGATCGCCTTGATCTTCTCCGGATTGGCCTCAATGCCACGTTCCGAGACGAGGAAACCAAGGAGTTGGCCAGCCGGCACGCCGAAGACGCATTTCTCTGGGTTGAGCTTGATCTGGAACTGGCGCAAGTTGGCAAACGTCTCCCTGAGATCCTCGAGGAGGGTGAGGTGCTGCTTGGTCTTCACCACAATGTCGTTGACGTAGACGTGCACGTTCCGGCCGATCTGAGGCAGGAGGCATTTTTGCATGCAGCGCTGGAATCTGGCGCTGGCGTTCTTCAAGCCGAACGACATGGTGATGTAGCAATACTCCCCGAAGGGGGTGATGAAGGACGTCTTGAGGGCATCCGCCGGGTCCAGCTTGATCTGGTGGTAGCCGGAGTAAGCGTCCAGGAAGGACAGGAGCTCGCAGCCGGCTGTGGAGTCAATGACTTGGTCAATCCGGGGTAGGGCAAACGGGTCCTTGGGGCAGGCTTTGTTCAGGCTGGTGTAGTCGTTACACATGCGCCAAGTGCCGTTCTTCTTCAGGACGAGGACCGGGTTGGCCGGCCACTCGGGGTGGAACACTTCCATGATGAACCCGACTTTGAGCAGCCGGGCGATCTCTTCGCCAATGGTTCTTCGCTTCTCCTCGGAGAAGCGGCGTAGCGGCTGCCGGACCGGCTTGGCATCCGGCCGGACGTGGAGTTTGTGCTCGGCGTACTTCCTCGGAACACCCGGCATGTCTTTAGGGGACCATGCGAAGATATCCCGATTCTCACAGAGGAAGTCGACGAGCTCGCCTTCCTATTTGCTGTCGAGGCCGGAGCCCATGATGACGTACTTGCTAGAGTTGGGGTTGGACGGGTCGAGTGATACCTTCCTTGTGCCCTTGGCCGGCTTGAAGGACCCCTCATCGGCCGGCTGCTAGAGCTGAACCGGCATGACCGGCTGCTCGCCAGCCAGCGCGACAAGACGGTCGAGCTGGCGCCTCTCCTCGGCGATGACCAGCGACTCGGCCAGCTTGGAGCCAGCTTTGGCGCACTCCAGGGACTTCTTGTAGTCGCCGGTGATGGTGATGATGCCCTTGGGACATGGCAGCTTCATCTTGAGGTAGGCGTAGTGGGGGACCGCCATGAACTTGGCCATGGCGGGTCGGCCCAAAAGCACGTGGTAGGGGCTGGCGTGGTTGACCACTTCGAACCAGATCGGCTCTCAGCGGAAATGGGCACTGGTGCCGAACAGCACGTCCAGCCGCACCCGGCCGATGGGGGAGCACGAGGCGCCTGGCACGATGCCGTGGAACACCATCTGGGTGGGCTGCAGCTGGCCCTCCTCGATGCCGAGCTTGACCATGGTGTCGCGGTAGAGGATGTTGATGCTGCTGCCGCCATCGATCAGCACCCGCGAAAAGTGGCAGGTGCGCTTCTCGGCGACGAAGGTGGGGTTGAGGATGAGCGCGTAGCCACCCGGCATGGGCATCACGGCCGGGTGGTCCTCCCGGGACCAATTGACGGGACGGTCGGACCAGTGCATGTACTGGGGGACCGGGGGGACGACGGCGTTCACCTCGTGCCGGTACTTGCGCTTGTTGTGCTTGTCGTCGCCTTCGTTGGTGAAGACGTCGTAGGCCGCGTCCTACTAAGGGTAGGGCTTGTTGGCGAGGGCGCCGGCTGCCGGAGGCGGCGGGGGAGGCGGCGGGAGCTGCGGGTCGGGACCGGGCGGTGGTGGTGGGAAATCGCCGCGCATCAGGCGCTGGGTGATGCTGCAGTTCCAGAGCGTGTGAGTGGAAGGCTTCGCTCCGTTGTGGTGCTTGCATGGTGCGTCCAGCATCTGCTCAAAGGAGAACTTGGGCTGCCAGGCCATCTTGCCGGTGCGCTGGCATTTGACGCCGCCTTGCTTGGCCGGCTGCTCCTCTACCACGGCGGCCACTTGCTGGTTGTTGTAACGAGGAGCCGGCTGCTCGGCCTTCCGCTTGTTGTTGTTGTTGTTGTTGTTGTTGTTGTTGTTGTTGTTGTTGTTGTTGTTGTTGTTGTTGTTGTTGTTGTTGTTGTTGTTGTTGTTGTTGTTGTTGTTGTTGTTGTTGTTGTTGTTGTTGTTGTTGTTGTTGTTGTTGTTGTTGTTGTCTTGCCGGCGCTGGTTGGTTTCGCCAGCCGGTTTCGGGGCGGCCGGCTAGACCAGGACCGGCTTGCCGTCCACGTCGACCGTGATCTTTACGCGCATCGCGGAGTCGGCCGTGGCGTACTTGTCCGCCACCGCCATGAGCTCCGCCAGGGTGTCCGGCTCGTTGCACATGAGCCGGTGCTTGAGCAAGGTGCCGTCTCGGCACCCATCGACGAAGTACTGGAAGGCTTGCACTTCATGGACGCCTTCGCAGGAGTTACGCAGTTCGGTCCACCGTGTGAGGAAGTCGCAGAGAGGCTCGCTCGGGCCCTGGACACACACGGAGAGCTGGCGAGGCCGACCCGGACGCTTGTACGTGCTGGTGAAGTTGCGCATGAATGCATCCTCGAAGTCCAGCCAGGAATTGACACTGCCGGCCCTCAGACTGTTAAGCCATGTCCGGGCCAAGACGAGCAGCATGAGGGGGACATAGCGGACCGACACGCGCCGGTTGCCGCTGGCGATGCCGACAGCCGTGGTGTAGTCGGTTTGCCAGTCCTCCGGCTTGGAGATGCCGCTGTACTTGGGGGTGTCGCGGGCCAGCGTGAACCCTTTGGGGAAGGGCTCTTCGCGGATGCGGGGTCCGAAACACGCGGGGCCAACGGAGCTCTCCTCCTCGAGGAGCGTGGACCGCGCCAGCCGGTCGATGCGGTGGCGGGCGTCGGTTTCGTCGTAGGGCTCGCTGGGGCCCAGCCGGCTCGCGACGGGGCCGCGTGGCACCGCGCTGGCGGAAGCCAGCCGGGGTCGTTGAGGCGGCGGGGAAGGAAGTTCCGGCTGTTGAACCCGGCCATCACCGGCAGTCTCGTTGGCAACCCCGTCGCCAGCCGTCGCGACGCGGTTGTGCCAGCTCCGGCTTGCCCGGCGCCGGCCAGAGCCGTGACTCATCGAGCCGGCAGGGGAAGACGCCTGCTGCGTGTCCCGAAGGGCCCTCTCCGGGTTCGCGGTGTTTCCCGAAGCGGAGGCGGATGGCTGGGCCGGGTCGAAACGCCTCTGCTGCTCGTTCGCCGTGGTGATGAGGTCGCGGATGCGCTGCTGCTGCAGCAGCTCCTCGCCCTCCAGGAACTCGAGATCCGCCATGGCCGCCTGCACCGCGCGCATGTTCTTGACGGGGGTGTCGTAGACCGGCCGGCCTGCGCCTAGGGCACGGCCGATTGCGCCCCCACGGATTCGCACCTCCGCGGCCCGGCTAGGCTCGGCGGCGGCCAGCGTGAAGCCGTGGACGCTGTCGTACTCTCGCTGGGCGGACTCTAGCCGTTGCCGCGAGCGTCGTGGCCTCGACCAGCAGATGCTCACGGTCCTCGTTGAGCTGAGCCGCTGCGGCCGCCGTGTCGGCGGCGGGCGTGATGGGGGCTTGTAGGCTCCGGATCGTCTCGCGGAGCAGGTCGACCCGGTGAGGCGGGCCCGCAGCCGCGGCAACGGCAGCCGCGGCAGCCTTCTCCTTGCTGCGCGAGGAGCCGGAGCTAGCGCCGATGGTTAGCACCTCCGCGCGGATGCAGAGGATTGCGACGTCGTTGGGGACGGCGCCGCCAATGGGAACCGGCGAGTCGGCAAAGCTGTGTACCTCGCCAGGGTACTCGTCGGGGACGAGCGCGACGAAGACGCGCAGCGCGCCGAAAGGAACGACGAGGCAGCCTGCGGGGCAGGCGGCGTCCGCGCCAGGCGCAGAGTCACAGCCAGCCGGGTTGGCCGCGCAAGGCGCGTGGACCAAGCCGTGCGTGATGCGCTCGCCGGAGCTGGTGAAGGGCCTCGTCTGGAACTTGACTCCGGCCGACGCCGCGAGCAGCCCCACGGTGGGCGCTAACTGTCGTGGTGAAATCATGGCAGATGCCATGAGATGGCTAGAAGTGGGGGGCTGCGTGAGGACGCCGGTGGGTTCCGGAAGCGAGGTTGGCACGCGCGTGCGGGAGACACAAGGCGTACCCAGGTTCAGGGCCCTCCGGGGAGGTAACACCCCTAGTCCTGCCGAATGGGTTGATAGGCTCAGAGGCCACAATGGTTACAATGGTGCTCCTGGAGTTGTTTGGGAGGAGGAGGAAGAAGGAGCTAGCTCTCCCTCGGCCTCTCCTGTGAGCGTGTGTGCGTGTGTTGGTACTAGATGCCGACCATGCCTGGAGCTGAACGAAGAAGAAGCCGACCCTCTGCATGGTGGCCTCCTGGGGGGTCTTATAGCCCGGTCCCCCAGGGTTACATGGGTAAAATTACACACGCCGGGACCCGGACGTCGGCGTCTGGAGCTGGCTGTGGGCCCGCCGGCTGATGGGCCCCGCCGGCTGCGGGGCCCGCCGGCTGCTCGGCACTGTGGCCCGTCGCCTCGAGCATCACAGAGTGGATGGTGTCGTGGGGGGCTGCAGTGGCGCGCTGGTGCTGACACCGGCCGTCCCAGTCAGCAGGGTTGGCAGCTTTGCCGGCGCGCCTTCCCGAGACGGTTTGCACTGTAGCCATGTTCTCCCGTCATGGGGGGCCGTCTTGTCACGGGGAGCGATGGGACGCCTGATGACCCATCGTCAGCTGGTTATCGGATAGCCGGACCCGGCCCGGGGCCGGGCCTAGCCGGCTTGCGCTGGGAAGCCGGACGGATGGCCAGCCGGCGGGGTGGGGCATGGGCTGCCCCGATATTTTTGAAAAGGGGCTCCGGGTTCGCTTGCCTACCCGGGGGTCATCCCCCCGACAGTGCGAATAAATCTTCTTTCAAGTTTAAGAACAAGTGCGGAATTAGCTTCGGCATAATTTTTGGTTTCTTTAAGTATAGGAGCATCATCACAAGCCAAGGTCCCAAGGCAATTAAAGAATTCTTGGATGACACTTTTTCCTATAATATTCCCATGTCCCAACACAAAAGTTTTAGCATCAAGATTGGTAGAACTTCCAATTTTAGGAGTTCTACCATCATTAGTTTTTGCCATGCCAAAATCACTCATGATAACAACTTCAAGCAAGCGAACAAGAAAACACGCAAAAAGGAAGACGGAAAATATTTTTGTATTTTTGTAAAAACTTTTTAGAAATGGGGGAGATGAAAACGAGAGGCAAAGGCAAATAAAATAAATGCAAGGAGATGAAGGTTTATGCGTAGGTACTTGATAGATCTTGATGATGTCTCCCCGGCAACGGCGCTAGAAATTCTTCCTGCTACTTGTGAGCTGCGTTGGGATTTCCCTGAAGAAGAGGGGATGATGCAGTACAGTAGAGATAAGTATTTCCCTCAGTTATGAAACCAAGGTTAAAAATCCAGTAGGAGAATCACGCAACAACTCGTTAGCAGTACCTGCACACAAAACAACAAATCCTCGCACCCAACGCGAACAAGGGGTTGTCAATCCCTTGGCGGTTAATTGCAAGATTAAATTGTATGGTGATAGATAGATAGATCGAACAAAAATACAAAATAAATAAAGTAAAATTGCAGCAAGGTATTTTTAGGATTTTCAATATATGATAAAGGTAGACCCGGGGGCCATAGTTTTCACTAGAGGCTTCTCTCTTGAAAATAGCATACGGTGGGTGAACAAATTACTGTTGGGCAATTGATAGAAAAGCAAATAATCATGATGATATCCAAGGCAATGATCATGTATATAGGCATCACGTCCGAGACAAGTAGACCAAAACGATTCTGCATCTACTACTATTACTCCACACATCGACCGCTATCCAGCATGCATCTAGTGTATTAAGTTCATAAAGAACGGAGTAACGCCTTAAGCAAGATGACATGATGTAGACAAAGTAAACTCATGCATGAATAAACCCCATCTTTTTACCCTTAATAGCAATGATACATACGTGTCATGTCCCTTTCTGTCACTGGGATTGAGCACCGTAAGATCGAACCCATTACAGAGCACCTCTCCCATTGCAAGATAAATCAATCTAGTTGGCCAAACCAAATCAATAGATCGGAGAGAAATACGAAGCTATAATAATCACGCATAAAAGAGTTCAGAGAAAACTCAAATAATATTCATGGATAATCTGATCATAAACTCACAATTCATCAGATCCCAACAAACACACCGCAAAAAGTGATTACATCGGATAGAACTCCAAGAACATCAAGGAGAACATTGTATTGAAGATCAAAAAGAGAGAAGAAGCCATCTAGCTACTAACTATGGACCCGAAGGTCTGTGGTAAACTACTCACGCATCATCGGAAGGGCAGCAAGGATGATGTAGAGCCCCTCCGTGATCGATTCCCCCACCGGCAGAGTGCCGGAAAAGGCCTCCAGATGGGATCTCTCGAGAACAGGAACTTGCAGTGGCGGAAAAAGTATTTCATGGACTCCTCTATTGGTTTCCCGATTTTAGAGAATTTATAGAGGTGGAATTAGGTCAAACGGAGCAGAGGTGGGCCCATGAGGCACCAGGGCGTGCCACCCCCCCTGGGGCGTGCCCTGGGCTCATGGCCACCTCCTCTGTCTTCTGACCCTCTCCCGAAGCTTCTAGTGTCTCTTATATCCAGAAAAAAATCTGTAAAAAGTTTCGTGGCATTTGGACTTCGTTTGGTACTGATATTCTGGAAGACCAAAAACAGGCAAAAAACAGCAACTGGCACTGGGCACTAAGTTAATAGGTTAGTCCCAAAAAATGATATATAATTGCTTGTAAATGTATATAAAAACATCCAAGATTGATACTATAATAGCATGGAACAATCAAAAATTATAGATACGTTGGAGACATATCAGCGAGCAGTCAGCTGCGCAGGCTCACCGAGAGGCGAGCCAGCCCTTTGACCGTCGCCCGCCTCGCTCCCACTGCTCCATATTAATGGCGCGCCCGAGCCGCTGGTCGTAATAGGCGGCCGCACCCCCCGTCCACAGTGGTCACCGCCGTCTGGAGTGTATGAGGATGCCGCTGAAGCGCACCATCGGAGGGAGTGGCGACGCCGGGGTTGGTGAAGCACCCGCGCAACGCGTGAAGCTGGGCATAGAGGTTGCCGTCGCCGCCGACGAGGTCTCGCGCGGACCATAGCGCGACCTTGACGTCGTCGCTCCCGTCGTGCCTCGCCAGCTGGGGCCGGAGGTCCACATCAACTCCGGCAACGACTCCGACTCCGACGGAAAACCAGTTAGTCATCTATACCCATTTTTGCGGCAAATATATCATGTGTTTTCTCTGGTTACTCCTGCCCCCCTCCCTCCCCCTTCATATTTTTTGGAATAGAAATCCTATGGTTATGTTCTCTCAGTCCATGAAATCAGAGTAAGATTCATTAGATCCGTGTAGTGTACTGTATTGATTGTTTGAATGGTATCCGTCTAGGGTTAGTGATTAATTGTTTGTTCTGTACAAATGATTTTTGCTAATAATCCGACAAGGGTTAGCGTTCGTGCTAATAATTCGTAGCTAGATATTGAGAATTGATTTTGAATGTCCTACATATATGTTTGTGCCATTTTTTTTGTTCCAGATCTTGAGAATTGATTTTGAATGTCCTACATATATGTTTGTGCCAATTTTTTTCCCCAGATTGGTATGTACACTGATGAGGCTCCGGCCAGCACAGCCGCCGGTTGTAGATCCTGCACCCGGTAGCGAGGGCAGAAGCGGCCACGGCCCCCCTGGATCTGAGGAACCCGTAGAATATCGGGCGGACAGCATAAGCGATCTCCCGGGCGCCATCCTTGGGGAGATCATCTCCCTTCTCCCCACCAAGGATGGCTGCCGCACACAGGTCCTCGCATCTTGGTGGCGCCCTCTGTGGCACGCCGCGCCTCTTAATCTCGACGGTCATCAGCTATCTGTCGTTCATGATTTTGAACTCCCAGGATCCATCATCTCCTCCCACCAGGGCTCCGTTCAACGACTCTGCATCCCGGCATGCTGCCTGCTGCACATACCCTGCACGGTGGATGACTGGCTGACATCCCGTGAATTCAAAAAACTCCAGCAGCTTGAGTTCTACCATTACTACGAAAATATCTTACCACCAACCGTTGTATCTGTGCCCTCACCACCGATGTCCATCTCATGGTTTTCCTCCTCTCTCCACACCGCCACCTTGGCCCAGTGCCATCTAGCAGACAATCTAGTACAAATGCTTCAACTCCCACTACTAAAAAACTTGCGCTTGTGGTGGTTGATCTGTCCGAGGCCTCACTGCACGGCATCATCCACTCCAGCTGCCCTGCCCTGGAGCGCTTGCTGCTTGTTTTTGGAGAAGAAATCCGTATCCGTTATCTCCAAATAAAGTCGCCTCACCTTGTAAGCATTGGAATTTGTTTTAAAGGACAGGAGCTCATCATCGAAGATGCCCCTTCACTTCAAAGGTTGCTCCTTGATTATTGTTATGCACCTTCGCAAATAACTGTGGTCTCTGCGCCTAAACTGGAGACCGTGGGTGTAATTCATGATCCGTTTAAAGGTTACAAGATGGTGTTTGGCTCCACAATTATCCAGGTACTGTATATTATCATCAACACTTTTGTAATCATAAGCTGCATTTTTCATTTGTGCGCATAAGTTTTATATCATCTTGGAGTACACTTTTGATACTAATTTTATGTTCTATGCTCAATGAAGAGTTTGTCCATGGATAGCCTATCAATGGTGCTGGATTCTGTCAAGACCTTACATATCAGTATGTGGTGTTTAGATCTGAACACGATTATTGGCTTGCTGTGATGCTTTTCATGCCTGGAGAATTTGTATATAGAGGTGATGATTTCACGCACATTGAAAGCCCATATATAATGTACTAGAATTAACCGTTCAGCTGTCGCTCTTTCGACATACTCTTTTTTTAGACATTAACTGTTTTCAATCTTCATGTCTATTTAGGCAATAACACATGGACAAAAAGGTATAACCAATCGGTGGCATAAGAAGCTCAGGGAATTTCTCAGTTCTCATGGCATTCGCTTGAGGACAATAACAATGGAAGGATATGCATCCAACCATGCAAACACTAGCTTTGTCACATTCTTCCTGTTGAATGCGAGGGTACTATTGTCCATGAGGATTAAGTTTTTTAACAAAAAGTTTCTCACGGATGGACACGTTGAACAACACAAAAAGAAGTTTTAGGTGGACAAAAGGGCTTCTGAATGTGCTCGGCTTCTATATACAACAACTTGTGATCATGTACTTGTAAATTTTCAGGCCCAGGATCTTGATTTTAAGGATCAGACCGATCCATTTGATTGTGACTGCCGAAAACTTTGGTTGAGTTAGATGCTATTGCCATGTTCAATCTGGGTTTTGTCTAAACCTGATGAACTGATCCTCGTGCTTTTGTACCGTTTGTAAGCTGGAGTTAGATGTTGTTGCCCTTTTCAACTTGGTCGTGACTCATATTTTCTTTCAAACAGGGCCAATGGCTTGCCATTTCTTTAATTAAATGCCTAGAAATCATAAATGTGTCCTTGGGTGAATGTTTAGGTCCCATTTCTTTAGTTGAATGCCTAGAAATCATAAATGCTATATGCAATAATTATGCATGTGGTTGCTCGCCGTTGAGGCGGCCGCGGCGTGCTCTGCTCGCGTCCCTTCGCGCGCTCTGCTCGACGTTGAGGCGGCTGAAACGTCTCCAACGTATCTATAATTTTTGATTGTTCCATGTTGTTATATTATCAATCTTGGATGTTTTTATACACATTTACAACAATTATATATCATTTTTGGAGACTAACCTATTAACTTAGTGCCCAGTGCCAGTTGCCGTTTTCTGCCCTATTTTTCTTTTACAGAAAATCAATACCAAACGAAGTCCAAATGCCACGAAACTTTATGGAGATTTTTTTTGGACAAGATAAACACTAGAAGCTTCGGGAGAAGACCAGACGCCAGAGGAGGTGGCCACGAGCCACCAGGGCGTGCCTGGGGGGGGGGGGGCAGGCGCGCCTTGGTGCCTCGTGGGCCCACCTCAGCTCCGTTTGACCTAATTCCACCACTATAAATTCAAGAAAAATCAGAAACCCTCGGGGGAGTCCACGCAATACTTTTTTCGCCGTTGCAAGTTTCTGTTCTCGAGAGATCCCATCTGGAGGCCTTCTCCGGTACTCCACCGGAGGGGGAATCGATCACGGAGGGGCTCTACATCAACCTTGCTGCCCTTCCGATGATGCGTGAGTAGTTTACCACACACCTTCGGTTCCATAGTTAGTAGCTAGATGGCTTCTTCTCTCTTTTTGAACTTCAATACAATGTTCTCCTCGATGTTCTTGGAGTTCTATCCGATGTAATCACTTTTTGCGGTGTGTTTGTTGGGATCCGTTGAATTGTGAGTTTATGATCAGATTATCCATGAATATTATTTGAGTCTTCTCTGATCTCTTTTATGCATGATTATTATATATTTCCTCTCCGATCTATTGATTTGGTTTGCCCAATTAGATTGATTTATCTTGCCATGGGAAGAGGTGCTTTGAAATGGGTTCGATCTTGCGGTGCTCAATCCCAGTGACAGAAAGAGACATGACATGTATGTATCGTTGCTATTAAGGGTAAAAAGATGGGTTTTATTCATACGTGAGTTTATCTTGTCTACATCATGTCATCATTCTTAAGGCGTTACTCCGTTCTTTATGGACTTAATACACTAGATGCATGCTGGATAGCGATCGACGTGTGTAATAATAGTAGTAGATGCAGGCAGGAGTCGGTCTACTTGTCTCAGACGTGATGCCTATATACATGATCATTGCCTTGGATATCGTCATTATTATTTGCTTTTCTATCAATTGCCCAACAGTAATTTGTCTACCCACCGTATGCTATTTTCTCGAGAGAAGCCTCTAGTGAAAACTATGGCCCCCGAGTCTATCTAAATCATATTACTAAAACCCTAAAAATATTGCTGCCATTTTCTTTTATTTATTTTTTGTATTTTTGTTTCAATCTATCTATCTATCACATACAATTTAATCTTGCAATTGACCGCCGAGGGATTGACAACCCCTCGTTTGCGTTGGGTGGAAGGATTTGTTGTTTGTGTGCAGGTGCTGCTAACGAGGAGTTGCGTGATTCTCCTACTGGTTCGATAACCTTGGTTTCCTAACTGAGGGAAATACTTATCTCTACTATGCTGCATCATCCCTTCCTCTTTGGGGAAAATACCAACGCAAGCTACAAGTAGCAGGAAGAATTTCTGGCGCCGTTGCCGGGGAGACATCATCAACATCTATCAAGTACCTTTGCATAAACTCTCATCTCCTTGCATTTATTTTATTTGCCATTTGCCTCTCGTTTTCATCTCCCCCACTTCTAAAACGTTTTTACAAAAATACAAAAATATTTTCCGTTTGCCTTTTTCTTGTTTGCTTTTTTGCTTGCTTTATCATTATGGCTAGTTCTTCGCTCGTTACTATTACCCCTGAAAATGAAGTACTTAATTTTAAACAAAGGGGGGAGAGAATTTAAAAGATGCTTGGTATAGGATTTGTGATGCTCATAATAGATCAACTCGTAAGCAATCCTCTTCCATCCTTCTTCGCAATTTTTATGTGGGCATTACTACTTGGTATCGATTTGTGCTTGATACTATTACTGGAGGGAATTTCTTGATGTGTCCCTATACGGATGCTTTTAATGCTATGGGAAATTTAGTGGGATCACCACCTATTACTATTAATGAACACAACTTTGACCTTGGAACATGTTATGCAAAGGTTAGATACTATTGAAAACAAAATACCTACCATTGAGCATATTGAAAATTTAGATAAAAATATTCATAACCATGTCACTCAATTTGGATCAAAAGTAGGTATTACTCTTAAGATGCTAAAAGAGAAAGAACCAATAATTAATGAAAGGGTGGAACAAAGTCCCGCTAGGATCGATAAGTTGGTGGAAATTATTAATAAATTAGGTTTCGCTTTTTCTTTTGCTAAAACTATTGAAAAAATTACTCCTATCAAGAATTGCAAGTTTATGTATGTCCCTAAAACCAATGGTGCTACTTCTAGTAAGGGAAATGAGGATCTTAAAATGATTAGCGTGCACCCCGATTTCATTGGTATAATTAAGGAACCTATTCACAAAAGTAAAATTCTTGATTTTGTGCCTAGAAGTGTGATGGTGAGAAACACCTATGTTAAATCTATTAGAAAAAATGGATGTGTGATTGAGGAGTTGGAACCCAAAGATGACAATACTTGAAACTATGCATTATGCCTTGCTAGGGGCATAAAACAATAGCGCTTGTTGGGAGGCAACCCAATGAATAAAACAATTTTTTTTCTGTTATTGTGTTTTTTTACTTTCATTCTACTGGTATTATTGAGTTTTTGTGTTTTTAATTAGTGTTTGTGCCAAGTAAAGCCTTTAGGATGATTTGGAAGATAATATAATTGATGCTGTTTGGAAAACAGAAAGTTTTGCGTCCAGTGCCAGAATTTTGTTTCCGTACTGGAGCGTCATAAAAATATTAAATTTTTACACAGTATTGGTATATTAATTTCCCAGGTTGTCCTAATTTTTCAGAATTTTTGGAGTTAGAAAAGTATGGCTTTTAAATAGACTTCTACAGACTGTTCTGTTTTTGACAGATTCTGTTTTTGATGCACTACTTGCTTGTTTTGATGAATCTATGGATTGTATCGGGGGGTATAAGCCATGGTGAAGTTAGAGTACAGTAGGTATAATGCTAAAATAAAATATGAATGGGTTTGCAACAGTACTTAAAGTAGTGATTTATTTTGTTATGCTAACGGATCTCACAAAGGTTTTGTTGAGTTTTGTGTGATTGAAGTTTTCAAGTTTTGGGTGAGATCACGATGGATGAAGGAATAAGGAGTAGCAAAACCCTAAGCTTGGAGATGCCCGAGGCACCCCAAGGTAATATTCAAGGAAAACTCAAGCGTCTAAGCTTGGGGATGCCCCGGAAGGCATCCCCTCTTTCTTCTACCAACCATCGGTAATTTTACTTGGAGCTATATTTTTATTCGTCACATGATATGTGTTTTGCTTGGAGCGTCTTGTATTATATGAGTCTTTGCTTTGTTTGCTTTTTAGTTTGTCACAATCATCTTTGCTGAACACACCTATCTTGAGAGAGCCACACGTTTATCATCATTTGTTAGAATACTCTATGTGCTTCACTTAAATTTTTTGAGCTAGGCAGTTGCTCTAGTGCTTCACTTAAATCTTTTTTAGCACGGCGGTGGCTATATTTTGAAGAAATAAACTCTCATGCTTCACTTATATTATTTTGAGAGTTTATAAGATTAAAAAATTTAAGAAATAAACTCTCATGCTTCACTTATATTATTTTGAGAGTTGATAAGATTAAAATTTTGAAGAAATGAATTCTCATGCTTCACTTATATTATTTTTAGAATTGATAAGATTGAAATTTTGAAGAAATATTTGCACTCTCATGCTTCACTTAAATCTTTTTGAGAGTTGATGATAGTAACGGTAATTTGCACAAGATATGAATTTGGTCCCAAAGTGATGAATATTCAAGAAGGATATAATAAAAACTTTCATATATATCATTGGATTTGACAAGTGTGATTCTTTACAATAGTTTTGCGATATGGAAATGATAATATGTGAGTCATGTTAGTGAGTAATTGTGATTTAGTAAGAATATTAGTGTTAAGGTTTGTGATTCCCTATGCATGCACATCAAGTCAATAGTTATGCAAAGAAATTATATCCTACTTATGGTGCATTATTCGGTGTTAGTTATGTTTAATGCATGTTTATGACCGTTTTCGTTTTTGGTTAGTTGCTTCTCAATCTATTTGCTAGCCTTCATTTGTACTAAGCGGAAATACTGCTTGTGCATCCAAACTCCTTAAACCCAAGTTGTGCCAAATGAGTCCACTATATCTACCTATATGCGGTATTTCAATGCCGTTCCAAGTAAATTTGCGTGTGCCAACTCTAATTTTCAAAATATTTTTTCCGTTTTGTGTGCCCGTACCGCTCATGAAGCGGCAGGGGTGGCCATTATTTTCCATGCTAGGTGTGTTATTCTCACGATGAGTGTTTATTCACTTGTCATTGCACAAGAGAATGGTTGGTAATAGAGATGCCCAGTACCACAATGAAATCAAAAATTAATAACAACAAAATTCCTTGGAAAGTGTTGGTTTGGAGGGCACCCGTGGATACGGCTAGCCATGGATTGTGAAAGAATGGTGGAAAGTAAATGAACTTTACTTTCTGTTTGGGAACCGCCTATGATGTGTCTAGCATGGAAAATATTGGGAAATCTCGATCGTTTTCGTTGACAGTAAAAGCATGCCTCTCAAAATATTTTATCTCTTTAATTGCAGCCTTGAGCTCTGGCACATTTGACAAATCTCTGCTTACCTCTGCGAAGGGCCTATCTATTTACTTTTATGCAATTTTTATTTTTACTTGAGTCTCCATCTTCTCTTATAAAGCACCAACTAGAGAGCACTATTGTCATACATGTGCATTGGATGTAGCTAATATTTGAGTGTGTTTCATGAATGGGTCAATGATTGAGCATAATGGGCTAGGGATAACTTTCTTTAGCGTTGATATTTTGAAAGACATGGTTGCTTGTTAGCATGCTTGAGTATTTATATCTTCATGTCAAATTATAGACTATTGCGTTGAATCATTCAAGTCCAATGTCCATGCTATAAAAGAAAACAATATGTGATGAATATGATAGGCAGCATTCCACATCAACAATTCTGTTTTTATCATTTACCTACTCGAGGACGAGCAGGAATTAAGCTTGGGGATGCTGATACGTCTCCAACGTATCTATAGTTTTTGATTGTTCCATGCTGTTATATTATCAATCTTGGATGTTTTTATACACATTTACAGCAATTATATATCATTTTTGGAGACTAACCTATTAACTTAGTGCCCAGTGCCAGTTGCTGTTTTCTACCCTGTTTTTGTTTTACAGAAAATCAATACCAAACGAAGTCCAAATGCCACAAATCTTTTTGGAGATTTTTTTCTGGACAAGATAAACACTAGAAGCTTCGGGAGAAGACCAGACACCAGAGGAGGTGGCCACGAGCCACCAGGGCGCGCCTGGGGGGCAGGCGTGCCCTGGTGCCTCGTGGGCCCACCTCAGCTCCGTTTGACCTAATTCCACCACTATAAATTCAGGAAAAATCAGAAACCCTCGGGGGAGTCCACGAAATACTTTTTCCGCCGCCGCATGTTTCTGTTCTCGAGAGATCCCATCTGGAGGCCTTCTCCGGTACTCCACCGGAGGGGGAATCGATCACGGAGGGGCTCTACATCAACCTTGCTGCCCTTCCGATGATGCGTGAGTAGTTTACCACAGACCTTCGGGTCCATAGTTAGTAGCTAGATGACTTCTTCTCTCTTTTTGGTCTTCAATACAATGTTCTCCTCGATGTTCTTGGAGTTCTATCCGATGTAATCACTTTTTGCGGTGTGTTTGTTGGGATCCGATGAATTGTGAGTTTATGATCAGATTATCCATGAATATTATTTGAGTCTTCTCTGATCTCTTTTATGCATGATTATTATAGCCTCGTATTTCTTCTCTGATCTATTGATTTGGTTTGGCCAACTAGATTGAGTTATCTTGCCATGGGAAGAGGTGCTTTGTAGTGGGTTCGATCTTGCGGTGCTCAATCCCAGTGACAGAAAGAGACATGACACGTATGTATCGTTGCTATTAAGGGTAAAAAGATGGGGTTTATTCATACGTGAGTTTATCTTGTCTACATCATGTCATCGTTCTTAAGGCGTTACTCCGTTCTTTATGGTCTTAATACACTAGATGCATGCTGGATAGCGGTCGATGTGTGGAGTAATAGTAGTAGATGCAGGCAGGAGTCGGTCTACTTGTCTCAGACGTGATGCCTATATACATGATTATTGCCTTGGATATCGTCATGATTATTTGCTTTTCTATCAATTGCCCAACAGTAATTTGTCTACCCACCGTATGCTATTTTCTCGAGAGAAGCATCTAGTGAAAACTATGGCCCCCGGGTCTATCTAAATCATATTACTAAAACCCTAAAAATATTGCTGCCATTTTCTTTTATTTATTAATTTTTGTATTTTTGTTTCTATCTATCTATCTATCACATACAATTTAATCTTGCAATTGACCGCCGAGGGATTGACAACCCCTCGTTTGCGTTGGGTGCAAGGATTTGTTGTTTGTGTGCAGGTGCTGCTAACGAGGTGTTGCGTGATTCTCCTACTGGTTCGATAACCTTGGTTTCATAACTGAGGGAAATACTTATCTCTACTATGCTGCATCATCCCTTCCTCTTCGGGGAAAATACCAATGCAAGCTACAAGTAGCGGCGGCCGCGGCACGCTCTACTCGTGTCCCTCCGCGCGCGCTCTTTCATTGGTTGGGGCCGGCGCACGATCACGTTTTGGGCGCCATATGCATGCGATTGCATCCGCGCGCGTCCCCACGATGCAGTTAATACATGCGGCATGATGCAGTTACGCGCTGCAACAACTGCCATCCGCGCGCGCCGATACTCCAGGCCATTCGGCCTCCCCATTTATTCCCACGGCCATTATAACCTTAGTCTCTTCAACCTTTCGATCGCGCCCCACAACACAACAAGCACACCCATGATGACACATAGAGAGAGAGAATATCCAGCGGCGCTCCAATGGAGTACGGCGTGCATCGTGTGGACACCCATGTGAGGGAAAAGGAACTCACGATGGTGTACACCATCGACCCGTCCGTGGTGGAGGACTCCATCAACACCATGGAGCAGTTGCTTGCTAAGGACGACAAGTACAAAGTGGTCGGCTTCGACCTCCAGTACACCGGCGGTTGTCCCGGGGTTGATCATGCGGTTGCCGTCGCCCAGTTGTGCGTGGGACATCACGTCCTCATCTACCACTATTGCCTGGCCACAAGTGCTTGCGAGCATTTCACCAGGTTTGTCAAGAGCTCCGACTACAAGTTCGCTACGGTGGACACCGTCAATGATGTAAAAGCGCTCCAGATTTCGGGCTTGGCCTGCCCGAAGCTTGTCGACATCCGTGGCCACTACAGGGTCTCGGGCAGCACGAAGAAGGACACCCTGGTTGAACTCGCCGCGGCCATCATCGACCCCTACTACGAAAACATGAAGGAAGGTTCCAAGAGAAATCCTAGATCCTGGCACGGTGCCTGGGTGCGGAGACTGGTTGAACCTCACCTCAAGTTTGTAGCCACGAACATGTACACATGCTACGAGATGCACAGGCGGATCGTCGACATGAGGGAGTGCCTCCTTCCTGCAGACGATGAGGGATCGAGCCACAAGCAGAGTAGCAGTGGCAAGCGTCACAGGAAGAAGTAGATGATGATTAGATATGATCGTTTCTCCTAGTTTATTATGCACGTAATTGTTTACTTTGGTGTGTGCAAATGTTATGTGTGTAGTCAGTTATGTAATTGGATGTTTAATTTGGTTATGCAATCATGTCCTTATAAATATATATGTTGTTGTTCTGTAGACAGAGAGTGTAGATGTTGTGCAGATTGAGCAAATCACATCGCACACGGATTAAACTACGGAACCCGTCGGTGATGATTTCATCAATTGCTGACAATTGTTTACCAGCAAGCGTTTGCCCACAACACACACGGGTTATTAGCAGGAATCGTCAGTGTTGTTATCGGTCTTCCCACACATTTCTGATTACCGACCTGTTTGCCGCGTATCACACACATCTTGTTAAGTTGAACCATTTCTGTTGTGTTGGGTAATCACAAACAGTTCATCCGAGTGAACGGTATGCCGTGTATCACACACACCTCGAACTGGCTGTCTGTTTCTATTGTGTTGGGTAATCACAAACAGTTCACCCGAGTAAACTGTATGCCGTGTATCGCACACACCACGAACTGGCTGACCGTGTTTGTTATTCTGGCTTATCGCAAATAGTTCGTATGGATCAACTGTATGCCACGTATCGCACACACGTCTCTAATCTGAATCGTTTTTGATTTCTCCAGCATCGCAAACAGTTCGTCTTATTGGGGACGGTTTTTTTACGACACCGTTTGCGATTCATGCATCGCACACAGTTTGGTCGTGGGGTCTCTGATTCATGTGTCGTGTTAGCGGTCACCTGCAGTAGTGCCTCTTGAATTCAACATGCATATCTCCTGGCTGAGGCAGAGGAAGATCCTCTTCCTCCTCACTGGGTTGATCTTGTTTTCTCCTCAAGTCGGCCTCCTCCTCTTCGTCAGATGACCATCCTTAGGGATCAATATCCCCATAGACTCTAGGGTTTGCAATAAGGTGCGAGACATAGCTGTCCCCATCTGAGTCTTGCGATGACATAGTGTGTCCAAACCTGTTAGGAAAAACAGCCCGAAACAAGAACAGAGGAGGAACTTGCGATGCGGTGGTCAAAACACCCGTGAGTATATATAAAGAATTTTTATCTTGCAGTACAAGCATACGAGAGGAAAACGGAGTCGGGAAGGCACATGAGGGGCCCACAAGGCAACATGGCGCGCCCCAGGGGGGTCGTGCCCTGTTGCCTTGTGACCTCCTCATGGGTCCTCTCGGCTGTTTCTTTTTTTTTTCTAATATTCCAAAACGGACAGAAATAATTTTAATGGAATTTTTGGAGTCGGTTTACTTACCGTATCACATACCTACCCCTTTTAAGGGTTCTGGAGCGTTCCTAAAGGACTTTTTGCTGTGTTCCTCCGGTGTCATTGTCTGAATAATATTAGTTTCAACGTTAATGGGAGTACCTGAGATATAATGCTTAATTCTTTGCCCATTCACCACTCTCGGGTTGGTGCCTTCGGAGTTGTTGATTTTGATAGCTCCAGAGCAATAAACATCTTCGATGATATATGGCCCTTCCCATTTAGAGAGAAGTTTTCCTGCAAAGAATCTGAAATGAGAGTTGTACAATAAAACTTGCTCACCCACTTTAAATTCCTTTTTTTATTCTTTTATCATGCCATCTTTTAACCTTTTCTTTAAATAACTTGGCATTTTCATAGGCTTGAGTTCTCCATTCATCTAAAGAGATAATATCAAATAACCTCTTTTCACCGGCAAGTTTAAAATCATAATTAAGTTCTTTAATTACCCAATAAGCTTTATGTTCTAACTCAAGAGGTAAATGACATGCTTTTCCATAGACCATTTTATACGGAGACATACCCATAGGATTTTTATAAGCAGTTCTGTAAGCCCATAATGTATCATCAAGTTTCTTAGATTAATTCTTCCTGGATCTATTAACGGTCTTTTGCAAAATTAATTTGATTTCTCTATTACTCAATTCAACTTGACCACTAGACTGAGGATGATATGGAGATGCAAATCTATGATTAACATCATATTTAGCGAGCAATTTACGGAAGGCCCCATGAATAAAATGTGAACCACCATCGGTCATCAAATATCTAGGGACTCCAAACCTCGGAAATATAACTTCTTTAAGCATTTTAATAGAAGTGTTATGATCAGCACTACTAGTTGGAATAGCTTCTACCCACTTAGTAACATAATCAACATCAACTAAAATATGAGTATACCCATTAGAGGAAGGAAAAGGTCCCATATAATCAAAACCCCAAACATCAAATGGTTCAATAACAAGTGAATAATTCATAGGCATTTCCTGGCGTCTACCAACATTACCAATTCTTTGACATTCATCACAAGAAAGGACAAACTTACGTGCATCTTTGAAGAGAGTAGGCCAATAAAAGCCAAATTGTAATACCTTATGTGCAGTTCTGTCTCCCGCATGGTGTCCTCTGTATGCCTCGGAGTGACACTTCCATAGGATTTGTTCCTATTCATGCTCAGGTACACAACGTCTAATAATACCATCTACTCCTTCTTTATATAAATGTGGGTCATCCCAAAAGTAATGCCTTAAATCAAAGAAGAACTTTTTCTTTTGTTGGTATGTGAAACTAGGTGGTATATATTTAGCAACAATGTAATTAGCATAGTCTGCATACCAAGCAGTGTTACGAGAAGCATTTATCATAGCTAATTGTTCATCAGAGAAATCATCATTAATAGGAAGTGGGTCAACAAGAACATTTTCCATTCTAGACAAATTATCTGCTACGGGATTCTCGGCTCCTTTTCTATCAACAATATGCAAATCAAATTCATGTACCAAAAGAACCCACCTAATAAGCCTAGGCTTAGCATCTTTCTTTTTCATAAGATATTTAATAGCAGCGTGATCAGTATGAATAGTAACTTTGGAACCAATAACATAAGATCTAAATTTATTACATGCAAACACAACTGCTAAAAATTCTTTTTCAGTCGTAGCATAATTTCTTTGAGCACTGTCTAGAGTTTTACTAGCATAATGAATAACATTTAATTTTTTATCAACTCTTTGTCCTAGAACAGCACCAACAACATAATCACTAGCATCACACATAATTTCAAAGGGTAGGTTCCAATCAGGTGGTTGAACAATAGGTGCAGATATTAAGGCTTTCTTAAGGATTTCAAAGGCTTCTACGCAATCATCATCAAAAACAAATGGAACATCTTTTTGCAAGAGATTAGTAAGAGGCCTGGAAATTTTAGAGAAGTCTTTTATAAACCTTGTATAGAAACCAGCATGATAGAGGTAACTTCTTATACCTTTGATATCTTTAGGACATGGCATTTTCTCAATTGCATCAACTTTAGCCTTATCAACTTCAATACCTCTTTCAGAAATTTTATGCCCAAGGACTATACCTTCATTTACCATAAAGTGGCAGTTCTCCCAATTCAAGACAAGATTGGTTTCTTCACATCTCTGCAAAACTCGATCAAGGTTGCTTAAGCAATCATCAAAAGAAGTTCCGTAAACGGAAAAATCATCCATGAAAACCTCAACAATCTTTTCACGAAAGTCAGAGAATATAGCAGTCATACATCTTTGAAAGGTAGCAGGTGCATTACATAAACCAAAAGGCATACGACGATAAGCATAAGTTCCATAAGGACACGTAAATGTGGTTTTCTCTTGATCTTCTGGTGATACAGGTATTTGAGAGAAACCAGTATAATCTTTCTAGCATTTGATCAATAAAAGGCAAGGGGTAATGATCTTTCCTAGTAGCTTTATTTAATTTTCTAAAGTCAATTACCATTCTATAACCGGTTAAAATTCTTTGTGGGATAAGTTCATTTTTATCATTAGGAACAACAGTAATACCTCCTTTCTTAGGAACACAATGAACATGACTTACCCATCTACTATCGTCTATGGGAAAGATTATACCTGCCTCCATAAGCTTTAATATTTTAGTTCTTACCACATCTTTCATCTTGGGATTTAACCTTCTTTGATGATCAACAACTGGTTTAGCATCTGACTCCATATGAATTTTATGCTGACATAAAGTGGGACTGATGCCCTTAAGATCATCAAGAGTATATCCAATAGCTGCACAGTGCTTCTTCAGAGTTTTAAGTAATCTCTTTTCTCCATGCTCTGAAAGGTTAGCACTAATAATAACAGGATATATCTTCTTTTCATCAAGATAAGCATATTTAAGTGTATCAGGTAATTGCTTTAATTCAAACACAGGATCATTCTTTGGTGGAAGGGGGTCTCCCAAAGTTTCAACAGGCAAGTTATGTTTAAGAATAGGTGCTTGTTTAAAGAACATCTCATCTATTTCATTTCTTTCATTCAGTTGCATATCATTTTCATGGTCTAGCAAGTATTGTTCTAAAGGATCAGTAGGAGGCACAACAATAGAAGCAAGACCAATAATTTCATCTTTAGTAAGTAATTCTTCATCATGAGGTTGTCTACTAAACTTAGAGAAATTGAATTCATGAGATATATCACCAAACTTAACTCTGACCTTTTCTTTAACACAATCAATTTCAGCATTAACGGTATTCAAGAAAGGTCTACCAAAAATAATGGGACAAAAATTATCTTGTTGTGAACCAAGAACAAGGAAATCAGTAGGGTATTTGATTTTTTCACACAAGACTTCAACATCTCTAACAATCCCGAGTGGTGTAATAGTATCTCTGTTTGCAAGCTTAATAGTAACATCAATATCTTCAATCTCAACAGGTGCAATATCATTCATTACTTCTTGATATAAAGAGAAAGGAATAGCACTCACACTAGCACCCATATCACATAAACCATGATAGCAATGATCTCCAATCTTAACAGAAACCACAGGCATGCCAACTACGGGTTTATTCATATCCAACATATCTTGATTATTTCTAACGGGTTTTGCAATTCTAGCAGCCTCATCACAGAAATATATGACATGTCCATCAATATTATCAACCAAGAGATCTTTAATCATTGCAATATTAGATTCAACTTTAATTTGTTCAGAAGGTCTAGGTGCTCTAATATTACTTTTATTAACCACAGTTGAAGCTTTAGCATGTTCCTTAGTCCTAACAAGGAAAGGAGGTTTCTCAATATAAGCAGTAGGAATAACTGGGTCAACATTTTAAACAATTGTTTCTTCTTTAACAATTATGGGTTCCTCTTTTAATTCAATAGGTGGATGGTATTTAAACCATTTCTCTTTAGGGAGATCAACATGAGCAACAAATAGTAAGGTAATTTGTAACAAGTAACAAATAGTAATGGTAGCAAAGGTGCAGCAAGGTGGCCCAATCCTTTTTACAGCAAAGGACAAGCCGGAACGAACTTGTATAATAAGCAAACCGTTCTCGAGGACACATGGGAATTTCATCTAGTCACTTTCATCATGTTTGTTTGATTCGCGTTCACTACTTTGATAATTTGATATGTGGGTGGACCGGTGCTTGGGTGCTGTTCTTACTTGAACGAGCTTCCCACTTATGATTACCCCCTCTCGCAAGCATCCGCAACTACAAAAGAAGAATTATGATAAATATAACCATAGCATGAAACATATGGATCCAAATCAGCCCCTTACGGAATAGCACATAAACTAGGGTTTAAGCTTCTGTCACTGTAGCAACCCATCATCTAATTACTACTCCACAATGCCTTCCCTTAGGCCCAAAGATGGTGAAGTGTCATGTAGTCGACGTTCACACGACACTACTAAAGGAAGCAACAACATACATATCATCAAAATATCGAAGGAATACCAAATTCACATGATTACTTATGACAAGACTTCTCCCATGTCCTCAAGAACAAAAGTAACTACTCACAAATCATATTCATGTTCAAGATCAAAGGGGTATTCAATATCATTAAGGATCTGAACATATAATATTTCACCAAATAAACCAACTAGCATCAACTACAAGATGTAATCAACACTACTAGCAATCCACAGGTACCAATCTGAGGTTTTGAGACAAAGATTGAATACAAGAGATGAACTAGGGTTTGAGATGAGATGGTGCTGGTGAAGATGTTGATCAATATTGGTCCTCCCAAGATGAGAGGATCGTTGGTGATGTCGATGGCTTCGATTTCCCCCTCCCGGAGGGAATTATCCTCGGCGGAATCGCTCCGCCGGAGAGCAAAATTGCTCCTGCCCAGGTTCCACCTCGAGACGGCGGCGCTTCGTCCTAAAAGTCTTCTCTATAATTTTTTTAGGGCAAATGAGCCTATATAGCAGAAGGAGGGGGCCGGAGGCCAGCTGTGGGCCCCATAAGGCATCTGGGTGTGCCCAGGGGGGCCGCGCCCTGTAGCCTTGTGGGCAACTGGTGGGTCCCCTCTGGTATTTCTTTTCTCCTGTATTTTTTATATATTGAATAAAAAATCTCCGAGAAGTTTCATTTCAATTAGAACTATGTCGAATAGGTATCTTTGCTGTAGCTATTTCAGGTCCAGAATTCCAACTGCCAGTATTCTCCCTCTTCATGTAAATCTTGCAAATTAAGAGAGAAAAGTCATAAGAACTACATCATAAAGTGAAATAATGACCAAATACATTACAAATAACAGTATGAAATCATGATGCAAATTGGACGTATCAATGTGGCATATGTAAAATAGAAGCATGGGCTAGACAGGCCACACCCCAGTTGATACCCTGCTCCATCTCAACAATAACCAAAAAAACTGCTCGAGCTGCTAGGTCCCAGGTGTCAGCCACTCCTTGTGCAATTCTCTCGTCTATTGACTATAAGCTTACAACGTCGTGGGTCCCAAATGTTAGCAAACCACTAAGAGGAAGCATTTTCTTTTTTGGTTGTAACAAGGAGGCACTTGCTCGTGTATGACCATGGACATGGTGGGTCCCTACTGTCATCCTCTCCACGTACAGTCCTCTCCCGATTCCTCTCATTTGTCGACCATGTTGACAACGCCAGACGGTGGCGCCGCGGCGAGCGCACCAAGGTGGAGGACGATGCGAGGCCTCGGACGGGAACGAACAAGAGCCTTGAAGATGCGGCAGTGAAGTCGCGGGCGAAGGTGTTGGGGAACGTTGCATGCAAAACAAAATTTTCTACGCACACGCAAGATCTATCCATGGAGATGCATAGCTACGAGAGGGGGACTGTGTCTACGTACCCTCGTAGACCGTAAGCGGAAGCGTTAGAACAATGCGGTTGATGTCGTCGAACAACTTCACGATCCAACCGCCCGAGCACCGAACGTACGGCACCTCCGCGTTCAGCACACGTTCAGCTCGGTGACGTCCTCGACTTCTTGATCCAGCAATACGGCGAGGTAGTGGATGAGTTCCGGCAGCACGACGGCGTGGTGACGGTGATGGTGATGCTATCTCCGCAGGGCTTCGCCCAAGCACTGCGAAAATATGACCGAGGGACGGAACTGTGGAGGGGGGCGCCGCACACGGCTAAGACAATGTTGTGGCTTGTTTGGGGCGCCCCCTCTCCTCTATTTATATATGTGTAGGGGCTTGGAGTAGAAGGAATAGTGCCACATGAACAGTACCACATGAATAGTACAACGTGAACAGTATCACGTGAATAGTACACACGTGGACTTGGACTCCAAAGTCCAATCCTATTCCTACTAGGACTCTCCTTTTTTCCTTCCCTAGCTGCGTGGGCTTTTCAGGATTTGGTGCGCCTGGCCCAATAAGGCCAAGGTGCCTCCCCTTAGCCCATGCCAGCCCTTGGGACGTGGTGGACCCACTTGTGGACTTCCGGACCCCTCCGGAATCCTCCGGAACCTTCTGGAAGCTTCCCGGTACAATACCGAAAAAACCGCACCTTTTTCCGGAACCCAAAATATGACTTCCCATATATAAATATTTACCTTTCGACCATTCCGAGACTCCTCGTGACTTCCGGGATCTCATCCGGGACTCCGAACAACATTCGGTTACCAATTCACATAACTCATATAACACTATATCGTCAACGAACGTTAAGCGTGCGGACCCTACGGGTTCGGGAATGATGTAGACATGACCAAGACGCCTCTCCGGTCAATAATCTATAGCGGAACCTGGATGCCCAAATTGGTTCCTACATATTCCACGAAGATCTTATCGGTCGAACCGCAATGACAACATACGTAATTCCCTTTGTCCATCGGTATGTTACTTGCCCGAGATTCGATCGTCGGTATCTCCATACCTAGTTGAATCTCGTTACCGGCAAGTCTCTTTACTCGTTCCGTAATACATCATCCCGTAACTAACTCCTTAGTCACTTTGCTTGCAAGTTTCTTATGATGTGCATTACCGAGAGGGCCCAGAGATACCTCTCCAAAACACGGAGTGACAAATCCCAGTCTCGATCCATGCCAACTCAACGGACATCTTTGGAGATACCTGTAGAGCATCTTTATGATCACCCAGTTACGTTGTGACGTTTGATAGCACACAAGGTATTCCTCCGGTATCCGAGAGTTGCATGATCTCATGGTCCGAGGAACATGTATTTGACATTCAAGAAAGCAGTAGCAATAAACAGAACGATCATATGCTAAGCTAACGGATGGGTCTTGTCCATCACATCATTCTCCTAATGATGTGATCCCGTTATCAAATGACAACTCATGTCTATGGTTAGGAAACCTTAACCATCTTTGATCAACGAGCTAGTCTAGTAGAGGCTCACTAGGGACACGGTATTTGTTTATGTATTCACACATGTATTTAGGTTTCCGGTCAATACAATTCTAGCATGAATAATAAACCTTTATCATGAACAAGGAAATATAAAATAATAACAACTTTATTATTGCCTCTAGGGCATATTTCCATCAGTCTCCCACTTGCACTAGAGTCAATAATCTAGATTACATAGTAATGAATCTTACACCCATGGAGTCTTGGTGCTGATCATGTTTTGCTCGTGGAAGAGGCTTAGTCAACGGGTCTGCCACATTCAGATCCGTGTGTACTTTGCAAATTTCTATGTCCCCATCCTTGACATATTCACGAATGGAGTTGAAGCGTCTCTTGATGTGTTTGGTCTTCTTGTGAAACCTGGGCTCCTTGGCTATGTCAATTGCTCCAGTGTTGTCACAAAAGATTGTCATTGGACCCGATGCACTAGGTATTACACCTAGATTGGATATCAACTCCTTCATCCAGACTCCTTCATCTGCTGCTTCCGAAGCAGCTATGTATTCCGCTTCACACGTAGATCCCGCCACGACGCTCTGCTTGGAACTGCACCAACTGACAGCTCCACCATTTAATATAAATACGTACCCGGTTTGTGAGTTAGAGTCATCCGGATCAGTGTCGAAGCTTGCATCGACGTAACCCTTTACGACGAGCTCTTCGTCACCTCCATAAACGAGAAACATGTCCTTGGTCCTTTTCAGGTACTTCAGGATATTCTTGACCGCTGTCCAGTGATCCACTCCTGGATTACTCTGGTACCTCCCTGCCAAACTTATGGCAAGGCACACATCAGGTCTGGTACACAGCATGGCATATATAATAGAACCTATGGCTGAGGCATAGGGAATGACTTTCATTTTCTCTATATCTTCTGCCGTGGTCGGGCATTGAGTCTGACTCAACTTCACACCTTGCAAGACAGGCAAGAACCCTTTCTTTGACTGATCC
Organism: Elymus sibiricus; assembly: GCA_039707655.1. Classification (NCBI taxonomy): domain Eukaryota; kingdom Viridiplantae; phylum Streptophyta; class Magnoliopsida; order Poales; family Poaceae; genus Elymus; species Elymus sibiricus. The sequence goes on from CM077668.1 coordinate 299,929,328, forward strand.
ATTTTGAACTTCTTCAAAACATTGTCAAGGTATGTGCTTTGTGAAAGTCCTATCAAGCGTCTTGATCTATCCCTATAGATCTTGATGCCCAATATATAAGCAGCTTCACCGAGGTCTTTCATTGAAAAATTCTTATTCAAGTATCCCTTTATGCCATCCAGAAATTCTATATCATTTCCAATCAACAATATGTCATCCACATATAATATTAGAAATGCTACAGAGCTCCCACTCACTTTCTTGTAAATACAGGTTTCACCGTAAGTCTGTACAAAACCATATGCTTTGATCACCTCATCAAAGCGTATATTCCAACTCCGAGATGCTTGCACCAGTCCATAGATGGATCGCTGGAGCTTGCACACTTTGTTAGCACCCTTAGGATCGACAAAACCTTCTGGTTGCATCATATACAACTCTTCTTTGATAAAACCATTAAGGAATGCAGTTTTGACATTCATTTGCCAGATTTCATAATCATAAAATGCGGCAATTGCTAACATGATTCGGACAGACTTAAGCATCGCTACGGGTGAGAAAGTCTCATCGCAGTCAACCCCTTGAACTTGTCGAAAACCTTTAGCGACAAGTCGAGCTTTGTAGACAGTGATATTACCATCATCATCTGTCTTCCTCTTAAAAATCCATTTATTCTCAATGGCTTGCCGATCATCGGGCAAGTCCACCAAAGTCCACACTTTGTTCTCATACATGGATCCTATCTCAGATTTCATGGCCTCAAGCCATTTGTCGGAATCCGGGCTTATCATAGCTTCTTCATAGTTCGTAGGTTCGCTGTTGTCTAACAACATAACTTCCAGAACAGGATTACCGTACCACTCTGGTGCGGAACATACTCTGGTCGACCTACGAAGTTCAGTAGTAACTTGATATGAAGTTTCATGATCTTTATCATTATCTTCCTCTCTTATTGGTGTAGGCATCACGGGAACGGTGTTCTCTGATGAGCTACTTTCCAATTCGAGAGAAGGTACAATTACCTCATCAAGTTCTACTTTCCTCCCACTCACTTCTTTCGAGAGAAACTCCTTCTCTAGAAAGGACCCATTCTTGGCAACAAAGACCTTGCCTTCGGATCTGTGGTAGAAGGTGTACCCAATTGTTTCTTTAGGGTATCCTATGAAGACGCACTTCTCCGCTTTGGGTTCGAGCTTATCAGGTTGAAGCTTTTTCAGATAAGCATCGCATCTCCAAACTTTAAAAAATGACAACTTAGGTTTCTTGCCAAACCACGGTTCATACGGTGTCGTCTCAACGGATTTAGACGGTGCCCTATTTAACGTGAATGCAGCTGTCTCTAATGCATAACCCCAAAACGATAGTGGCAAATCGGTAAGAGACATCATAGAACGCACCATATCCAATAAAGTACGGTTACGACGTTCAGACACACCATTATGCTGTGGTGTTCCAGGTGGCGTGAGTTGTGAAATAATTCCACATTTTCTTAAATGAAGGCCAAACTCGTAACTCAAATATTAGCCTCCGCGATCAGATCGTAGAAACTTTATTTTCTTGTTACGATGATTCTCTACTTCACTCTGAAATTCTTTGAACTTTTCAAATGTTTCAGACTTGTGTTTCATCAAGTAGATATACCCATATCTACTCAAATCATCTGTGAAGGTTAGAAAATAACGATACCCGCCGCGTGCTTCAACATTCATCGGACCGCATACATCGGTATGTATTATTTCCAACAAATCAGTAGCTCGCTCCATTGTTCCGGAGAACGGAGTTTTAGTCATCTTGCCCATGAGGCATGGTTCGCAAGTATCAAATGATTCATAATCAAGAGATTCCAAAAGTCCATTCGCATGGAGTTTCTTCATGCGCTTTACACCAATATGACCTAAACGGCAGTGCCACAAGTATGTTGCACTATCATTATCAACTTTGCATCTTTTGGCATCAATATTATGAATATGTGTATCACTACGATCGAGATTCAACAAGAATAGACCATTCACAAAAGGTGCGTGACCATAAAAGATGTTACTCATATAAATAGAACAACCATTATTCTCTGACTTAAATGAATAACCGTCTCGCAATAAACAAGATCCAGATATAATGTTCATGCTCAACGCTGGCACCAAATAACAATTATTGAGGTCTAAAACTAATCCCAAAGGTAGATGTAGAGGTAGCGTGCCGACGGCAATCACATCAACCTTGGAACCATTCCCGACGCGCATCGTCACCTCGTCCTTAGCCAATCTTCGCTTATTCCGTAGCTCCTGTTTCGAGTTACAAATATGAGCAACCGAACCAGTATCAAATACCCAGGCGCTATTGCGAGCATTAGTGAGGAACAGATCAATAATATGTATCTCAAATATACCTTTGCTCACTTTGCCATCCTTCTTATCCGCCAAATACTTGGGGCAGTTCCGCTTCCAGTGACCAGTCCCTTTGCAGTAGAAGCACTCTGTTTCAGGCCTGGGTCCAGCTTTGGGTTTCTTCGTGGGAGCGGCAACTTGCTTGCCGTTCTTCTTGAAGTTCCCCTTCTTTCCCTTGCCCTTTTTCTTGGAACTAGTGGTTTTGTTAACCATCAACACTTGATGCTCCTTCTTGATTTCTACCTCCGCTGATTTCAGCATCGCGAAGAGCTCGGGAATTGTCTTCTCCATCCCTTGCATATTATAGTTCATCACGAAGCCTTTATAGCTTGGTAGCAGTGACTGAAGAACTCTGTCAATAACACTCTCAACCGGAAGATCAATTCCCAGCTAAGTCAAGTGGTTGTGGTATCCAGACATTCTGAGTATGTGTTCACTGACAGAACTGTTCTCCTCCATCTTAGAGCTGAAGAACTTGTTGGAGACTTCATATCTCTCAACCCGGGCATTAGCTTGAAATATCAATTTTAGCTCCTGGAACATCTCATATGCTCCATGGCATTCAAAACGCTTTTGTAGTCTCGGTTCTAAGCCGTAGAGCATGGCACACTGAACTATCGAGTAGTCATCAGATCGAGCCTGCCAGGCGTTCACAACGTCTGCAGCAGCTTCTGTAGCAGGTCCATCACCTAGCGGTGCATCAAGGACATAATCCTTCTGTGCAGCAATGAGGATAATCCTCAAGTTACAGACCCAGTCCGTGTAATTGCTACCATCATCTTTCAACTAAGCTTTCTCTAGGAACGTATCAAAAACAGGGGAGCTACAGCGCGAGCTATTGATCTACAATATAATTTGCAAAGACTATCAGGACTAAGTTCATGATAAATTAAGTTCAATTAATCAAATTACTAATGAACTCTCACTTAAATTAACATCCCTCAAGTTAACTAAGTGATACATGATCCAAATCAACTAGCCCATGTCCGATCATCACGTGAGATGGGATAGTCATCAATGGTGAACATCTCCATGTTGATCATATCTACTATATGACTCATGTTCGACCTTTCGGTCTCCAGTGTTCCGAGACCATGTTTGTACATGCTAGGCTCGTCAAGTTTAACCCAAGTATTCTGCTTGTGTAAAACTGGCTTACACCTGTTGTATGTGAACGTAGAATCTATCACACCCGATCATCATGAGGTGCTTCGAAACGACGAACTTTAGCAACGGTGCATACTCGGGGAGAACACTTTTATCTTGAAATTTAGTGAAGGGATCATCTTATAATGCTACCGTCGTTCTAAGAAAAATAAGATGCATAAAGGATAAACATCACATGCAATCAAAATATGTGACATGATATGGCCATCATCATCTTGTGCTTTTGATCTCCATCTCCAAAGCATCGTCATGATCTCCATCGTCACCGGCTCGACACCTTGATCTCCATCGTTGCGTCGTGGTCGTCTCGCCAACTATTGCTTCTACAACTATTGCTAACGCATAGCGATAAAGTAAAGCAATTACATGGCGCTTGCATTTCATACAATAAAGAGACAACCATAAGGCTCCTGCCGGTTGCCGATAAATTACAAAACATGATCATCTCATACAATAACGTATATCACATCATGTCTTGACCATATCACATCACAACATACCCTGCAAAAACAAGTTAGACGTCCTCTACTTTGTTGTTGCAAGTTTTACGTGGCTGCTACGGGCTTCTAGCAAGAACCGTTCTTACCTACAGCACAAAACCACAACGGTGATTTATCAAGTTTGCTGTTTTAACCTTCAACAAGGACCGGCCGCAGTCAAATTTGATTCAACTAAAGTAGGAGAAACAGACACCCGCCAGCCACCTTTATGCAAAACAAGTTGCATGTCTGTCGGTGGAACCGGTCTCATGTACGTGGACATGTAAGGTTGGTCCGGGCCGCTTCATCTTACAATACCGCCGAATCAAAATAAGACGTTGGTGGTAAGCAGTATGACGATCACCGCCCACAACTCTTTGCGTTCTACTCGTGCATATCATCTACGCATAAACCTGGCTCTGATACCACTGTTGGGGAACGTTGCATGGAAAACAAAATTTTCTACGCACACGCAAGATCTATCCATGGAGATGCATAGCTACGAGAGGGGGAGTGTGTCTATGTACCCTCGTAGACCGTAAGTGGAAGCGTTAGAACAACGCGGTTGATGTCGTCGAACAACTTCACGATCCAACCGACCGAGCACCGAACATACGGCACCTCCGCGTTTAGCACACGTTCAGCTCGGTGACGTCCTCGACTTCTTGATCCAGCAAGACGGCGAGGTAGTGGATGAGTTCCGGCAGCACGACGGTGTGGTGACGGTGATGGTGATGCTATCTCCGTAGGGCTTCGCCCAAGCACTGCGAAAATATGACCGAGGGACGGAACTGTGGAGGGGGGCGCCGCACACGGCTAAGACAATGTTGTGGCTTGTTTGGGGTGCCCCCTCTCCTCTATTTATATATGTGTAGGGGTTTGGAGTAGAAGGAATAGTGCCACGTGAACAGTACCACGTGAACAGTACACACGTGGACTTGGACTCCAAAGTCCAATCCTATTCCTACTAGGACTCTCCTTTTTTTCCTTCCCTAGCTGCGTGGGCTTTTGAGGACTTGGTGCGCCTGGCCCAATAAGGCCAGGGTGCCTCCCCTTAGCCCATGCCAGCCCTTGGGACGTGGTGGACCCACTTGTGGACTTCCGGACCCCTCCGGAATCCTCCGGAACCTTCTGGAAGCTTCCCGGTACAATACCGAAAAAACCGCACCTTTTTCCGGAACCCAAAATATGACTTCCCATATATAAATATTTACCTTTCGACCATTCAGAGACTCCTCGTGACTTCCGGGATCTCATCCGGGACTCCGAACAACATTCGGTTACCAATTCACATAACTCATATAACACTATATCGTCAACGAACGTTAAGCGTGCGGACCCTACGGGTTCGGGAATGATGTAGACATGACCAAGACGCCTCTCCGGTCAATAATCTATAGCGGAACCTGGATGCCCAAATTGGTTCCTACATATTCCACGAAGATCTTATCGGTCGAACCGTAATGACAACATACGTAATTCCCTTTGTCCATCGGTATGTTACTTGCCCGAGATTCGATCGTCGGTATCTCCATACCTAGTTCAATCTCGTTACCGGCAAGTCTCTTTACTCGTTCCGTAATACATCATCCTGTAACTAACTCCTTAGTCACTTTGCTTGCAAGCTTCTTATGATGTGCATTACCGAGAGGGCCCAGAGATACCTCTCCGAAACACGGAGTGACAAATCCCAGTCTCGATCCATGCCAACTCAACGGACATCTTTGGAGATACCTGTAGAGCATCTTTATGATCACCCAGTTACGTTGTGACGTTTGATAGCACACAAGGTATTCCTCCGGTATCCGAGAGTTGCATGATCTCATGGTCCGAGGAACATGTATTTGACATTCAAGAAAGCAGTAGCAATAAACAGAACGATCATATGCTAAGCTAACGGATGGGTCTTGTCCATCACATCATTCTCCTAATGATGTGATCCTGTTATCAAATGACAACTCATGTCTATGGTTAGGAAACCTTAACCATCTTTGATCAACGAGCTAGTCTAGTAGAGGCTCACTAGGGACACGGTATTTGTTTATGTATTCACACATGTATTTAGGTTTCCGGTCAATACAATTCTAGCATGAAGAATAAACCTTTATCATGAACAAGGAAATATAAAATAATAACAACTTTATTATTGCCTCTAGGGCATATTTCCATCAGAAGGGGAGTATGATGGTTTACTGGTTCGGGTGCGGGGTGGGGCTGACGTCACCATTAACGGTTTAGGATACGATGGGGCGGCAATGCGTGCGCGGAGGCGCAGCCAGCCATGGGAGACGGGAGCAGGCGGCCCCGCCAGCGCTGGTTTGGTTTTGGCGGCTGGAGGAAGAAGTGACCGAAGAAACACGACAGACTGTACATGCAGCAGGAGTACTTCACAACCTTAACTGAATGCAGCAGGAGTACTTAACAACCTTAACTAAAAGCAGTAGGAGAAACTAACAACCAAAGCTGAAAGCAGTATGAGTACTTATACAGGTTAAACCGTACAAGGCACGCCTCAAACTGTGCTACTTCGCCTACAGTCAACGAAGGGTGAGGCCACCAAGCCCCAGGACAAGGCCCAGGCGCCACATCAGTTCCAGCCCGTTAACTGTCCGCTATGTCTTTGGGCTCATTTGCGGCCCGAGGTTCTTTCGGCCTGTTAGCGGCCCATTCTAGAGTTGGGCCAATTTCCAGGCGGTACGTCTTTCGGCCTTTTAGCGGCCCATTCTGGAGTTGGGCCAATTTCCAGCCCGGTGTGTCTTTCGGCCTATTGACGGCCCACACCACAGTTGGGCCAATTACGGTCCAACCTGACTTTTGGCCTATTAGCGGCCCATGTTCTCCATGGCCCAATTCCAGCCTGAGCTGACTTTTGGCCTGTTAAAGGCCCGTGTTGTATATGGGCCCACATAAGGCATGATTGGCTTTGGCCCTGTTAATGGCCCGACATGGAAATGGGCCAAGCATTAACTGAGGTCTATTTCAGCCTGCTAATGGCCCGTTGGCTCATTTCCATTATTGTGGCCCAATCGAGCTTTCGGCCTGTTAATGGCCCATCAACTAATTGGGCCTACCTTACATTTGGGCCTGCTAAACTTCCTGCATGGCTGTAGGCCCATTTAAGGACAGGGCCAAATACGGTCCATCAAGGGCCCACGTTGATTTTGACCCACCTATTACTTTGAGCCCATTACGAGTACCATTTATGGACAGTGATAAATCCGGTCCATCAAAGGCCCAAGCCAATTTTGGCCCATCTTGTAACTATGGGCCCATTACGGGGCCCATTATAGGCAGTGGGCCGCTCCCCTCGATGAAGGGCCCACGTCGCTTTGTTCTAGTTATTAATTTCACTGCATATTTTGGCTTGTTTGCTGCCAGTTGTGCTTTCGACCCAGAAAGCTGGGGTGCGAGCCGCGCTAAGCAAATATACGACATACAAGGAAAAACATAGTACATCGAAGCATATATTACAGGAAATTACATCCACGGGGCAATCAAAGATTGATGCTAGTGCAAATAAATGAACAGAGCTTAACGATCTACAACCTCACAATCTGCAACCTCAGCACGGATGACGCCCGTAAGCATCTAAGCACAGTATAGCACAGAAGAAAGAACATGGGCCGCAATGATGTCAAATCATTAACGGGCCTTTGACGGGCCAAATTGGCAGAACTCGTATAGGCCGTGTTTGTAAATGGGACGTGTGCAAGGAGGCCGTAAATGGGCTGGCCCGCTTATTTTGACTGGGCCGGCCTTTTTAACCTAATGGGCCACTGTTGGGCCATGCCATGTGTCGACGTTTCATAGGCCCGTCTCATCCATTGGATAGATGACATCTGTCACAATATAGAGCTGACACGTGGTTCCGTTAGCGAATGAGAAAATGACATGTGGAAAATCGTCATTGGTCGAGGCTATTAACGGGTATCGGATCCAAAACCGGCACCCGATAGCTTAACGGCGACCCGTTACGGTGGCTGCCACGTGTCGGTTACCCTTGACGAAATCACTTCCATGACGCGCCATTTATCGTCATGGAAGTGGACACTTCTGTGATGATAATTTGAGTATTGTCATGGAACACTTCTACGACAGCACATGTATGACTATATTGATTCTGTCATAAAATCATGACGGATGTACATGCGTAACAGAAAACGTGACCTACTGTGACAAACACATATTATCACGGAACTGTTTTTTTTTGTAGTGCTTGAAAGTTGAGCATAAATTCGTCCTCGAGGTCATCCCATTCGCCGATCGAATCTGGCGGGAGACTATTGAGCCAATGCCGGGTTGAGCCCATCAGCTTTAATGGTAAGTATTTGATAGCGTGGATATTGTCTCCAACTGCTATGTGGACTGCAAGGAGGAAATCCTCAATCCATACCAAGGGATCCCTATTCCCATCATATTGGTCGATGTTTGCGGGATTGAATCCCTCTAGGAACTGATGCTCCATAACCTCATCCGTAAAACAGGCAGGGTGAGTAGCTCCTGGACACGTGCAAGTGCGTGCTGCACATCTGACATGGATACACCGCGATTCCTGTCACGCACGTCGCCATTTCTAGCCAGCCAAGCTAACTACCCCGCCTGTCCAGCAGGTGGGCGTTGCCGGGACTGGTAAATCGACCAAGGAGGTGTGTTCTCGGGCCATTTAGGCCTTTTGTCCTGGGGGTCCAGTCTCGAGCCCCTGGTGGGCGATTACGTCCACTTCTGTGCTCCGGCACCTCGGGAGCGCGTATGTCTGTACTGGCCTGGCATTTGTTCATGCGAAGCGATCGGTTTTTGACGGATCGATCGAGGTTTTCGACCCACTTGCGCCAAGATATGGCACTGTCCTCGGCTGTTGCGTCCGTCTCTTCGAGTAGATTCCTAGAAAGGTGTGGTGGTTCGTTGTTGGCCTCTATCTATCACAGCCTGGCATTGAGTGCCTCCTCGGCTTGAAGAAGCTTGGTGCACCAGTCTTTCAGATAGTTCTCTTCATGTCGAAGACGTTGAGACGTATTTTTTATTCTCTTGGTTGTGCTAACCAGCCTTAGACGCAACGCGTCGTAGTTGGTATTGTCGAGGGACTCGTTCAAATTGTCCTCGTCTTCGGGGACAAGGCTTGTATCTGCATCGTCATCGGGGTTGTAATCTTCCCAATTGTCGACGCTGTGGCCTTCCCAATTGTTGATGTTGTCGCCATCGCCGCCGTTTTTATGAGGACGTCCGCCACCGCTACCATCGCCGTTACTGGGGCTTTCTCCTCCCCTGTTCTTAGGGGTGTCCACTGCTACTTGTGAGCTGCGTTGGTAATTCCCTGAAGAGGAAGGGAGATGCAGTACAGTAGAGATAAGTGAAAGTACATGTGCTGCCCCCATGTTTGGTTTTGGTAATTGATGACAATCTCTATGGACTAATGGTTGCCTTGAGTTATATTAAAGGGTTTGTCCATAGGCATTTCTTGAAGTCCATTTGTTGGTTTCAAGGAGATTATTTGATGACCAAGGTGATATTCAAGGATTTATCCAAAGATTGGTCATGTGAGAGTTTAGCTTATTGCAAGCATGTCTTGAAGAAGAAGATTGTGTGAACATTCATGTTTACCTTCAAGACATCATCTTTATGCTGAGAAGATTTGATTCAAGGTTGATCAAGACTAAGTCAAAGAGTGATTCAAGTTGATCAACACACAAAGCGTAGAAGATGTACCGAGAGGGATCAAGTGATCCCATGGTATGGTAAGCATTGTCCATTACGCTTTGTGTACTAACCCATTGTCTACGTGAGAGTTCTATGTGGGGTTAGGTATGTTTCCATGGGCTTGCGTCAAGAGGAAGATCTCATTCAACCCATGGAGGATGACATCAAGTGGTGATCATCATCAAGTTTGCGGTGTGCAAGTTCAAGTGGAGCATCACGAAGAGATCATGCTTGAAGCTTGCCGTCCATTGTGGAGACAATGGACTTGTGAAGATGTGCCGAAGAGTGGCTCACCCATAGTGGAGTATGGGGGAGCAATCAACTTGTCTTCATCGAGCCAACGCAATCAAGAAAGGTGGTCCAACTTGAGGAAGTCAAGATCGTCATCATCTAGCTCAAGTGAACTATGTGCAAGGCAAAGGTTTGCCCTTGATAGGTTTTCTATTTTACCGGTCTCATGGTGGTAGTTGGGAGACCGGGTTATAGGATCGATTGCCGTACTATCAAGGGGGGCTCTCAAGTAAGTAGCTTGATCATATCGTTCATAGAGAGCTCAAACCATTGCATTCTTGCATCATCTTTCTTGGTTCTTGTTTGGTGTTTCTCTTTGTGAGTTTTTGAGCTTATGGTCATCTTCATGTCAAGCTCAAGTTCATCGAGAACGGATTTTGTTTCCTTCTTCTAGTATGTTCTCGATGTTGGGGTTTATGCCGGATCATCATTCATAGAGGTTCCACATCTCTATATCATAGGCATATCTCTACTCGTCGTCCTCTATCCAACAAGCTTGAGTTTGCTCTTTTCGGAGCTCATTTGCAGAAGTTATGGCAGTTCTGGTTTTCTTGTAGCCATCTGTTGCTGTGCTTGTGAGCTGGAGGCCACAAGCGGTAGTACAGCTCTGGTAATCGGTAGTACCGCTTATAAGCGGTAGTACCGATGTCCAGTTCCGCGATTACTACCGTTGTTTCTGGGAACTCGACTTTCGTGTCGGGTTTGCGTGGAAGTGCAACGGTAGTGCGAAGCAGTAGTACCGCCTATAAGCGGTAGTACCGCCCGCTACTACCACTGCACTACCGCTCCCTCCAGGTCTCGATGCACTCTCAGTGGAAGTGAAGCGGCAGTGGAGAGCAGCACTACTGCCTATAAGCGGTAGTACCGCTCAGGTGTGCGGTAGTACCGCTATAGCAGTTCTACTGCTTCTCCCCTGTTCCTGCTCTGCTTCTGAGTAACCCCGAGCTGCAACCCCAGCGGTACTACTGCTGGGACGAGCGGTAGTACCGCTCCGGCTGCACTTCCGCCTCGTGGCTTCGTGCCATTGCACTGCTTTTGGGTTACTACCGCCCGAGCGGTAGTACCGCTCTGTGGAGCGGTAGTACCGCTCTGTGTGGGCTGAGAGCAAGGTAACGGTTGGATTTTTTCCCCTCCCATAAAAGGGGGTCTTCTTCCCCCTTGAACCTTATCCTTTAAGCTCGAGTTCTTCCCCCATTGTTGACCTTCTTCGAGCTTGCTATCTCTCAATCCCTCCAATGATTCTTGCTAGTTCTTGAGGGAAAAGAGAGAGGAGATCTAGATCTACGTTTCCACCACTCACTTTCTCCTCTATGTGAGGGGAACCCCTTGGATCTAGATCTTGGAGTTCTTGGTGTTCTCCTTCTTGTTCTTCCTCTCATATTCCTCCATAGCTTTCGTTGCTTTGGTGGGATTTGAGAGTGAGGGACTTGGGCACTCTGTGTGCCCTTGCCATTACATTTGGTGCATCGGTTTGAGTTCTCCACGGTGATACGTGGAAGTGAAAGTTGAGAAGCTTGTTACTCTTGGGTGTTTGGGCACCCTAGAGCTTGTTCCTCTTGGGTGCCCTAGATGGTTGGTGTTGTCGGAGCTCAATCATTGTGGTGTAAAGCTCCGGGAAAGCGTCGGGGTCTCCAATTAGGTTGTGGAGATTGCCCCGAGCAATTTGACGGGTACCGGTAACCGCCCCCAAGGGTTGCGAAAGTGTACGGGTTCGGTGACTGCCCCCAAGGGTTGCCATTTGTACGGGTTCGGTGACCGCCCTCAAGGGTCCCTTAGTGGAATCACGGCATCTTGCATTGTGCGAGGGCGTGAGGAGATTACGGTGGCCCTAGTGACTTCTTGGGGAGCATTGTGCCTCCACACCGCTCCAAACGGAGATTAGCATCCTCAAGGGTGCGAACTTTGGGATACATCATCGTCTCCGCGTGCCTCGGTTATCTCTTACCCGAGCCCTTTACTTATGCACTTTACTTTGTGATAGCCATACTGTTTCATGTTATATATCTTGCTATCACTTAGTTGTTTATCTTGCTTAGCATAAGTTGTTGGCGCACTTAGATGAGCCTAGTTGTTGTAGGTTTTGTGCTTGACAAATTAACCGCTAGGTTTATTCCGCATTTGTTCAAGCCTAAATCGTAATTATTTTAAAGCGCCTTTTCACACCCCCCCCCTCTACGCGACATCCACGATCTTTCAATAAGTATTTCCCTCAGTTATGAAACCAAGGTTATCAATCCAGTAGGAGAATCATGCAACACCTCGTTAGCAGCACCTGCACACAAAACAACAAATCCTTGCACCCAACGCAAACAAGGGGTTGTCAATCCCTTGGCGGTAAATTGCAAGATTAAATTGTATGTGATAGATAAATAGATTGAAGCAAAAATATAAAATAAAATAAAGAAAGAAAAAGTGCAGCAAGTATTTTTAGGGTTTTAGTATATGATTTAGATAGACCCGGGGGCCATAGTTTTCACTAGAGGCTTCTCTCAAGAAAATAGCATACGGTGGGTAGACAAATTACTGTTGGGCAATTGATAGAAAAGCAAATAATCATGACGATATCCAAGGCAATGATCATGTATATAGGCATCACGTCCGAGACAAGTAGACCGACTCATGCCTGCATCTACTACTATTACTCCACACATCGACCGCTATCCAACATGCATCTAGTGTATTAAGTCCATAAAGAATGGAGTAACGCCTTAAGAACGATGACATGATGTAGACAAGATAAACTCACGCAAGAATAAACCCCATATTTTTACCCTTAATAGCAACGATACATACGTGTCATGTCCCTTTCTGTCACTGGGATTGAGCACCGCAAGATCGAACCCATTACAAAGCACCTCTTCCCATGGCAAGATAAATCAATCTAGTTGGCCAAACCAAATCAATAGATCGAAGAAGAAATACGAAGCTATAATAATCATGCATAAAAGAGATCAGAGAAGACTCAAATAATATTCATGGATAATCTGATCATAAACTAACAATTCATCGGATCCCAACAAACACACCACAAAAAGTGATTACATCGGATAGAACTCCAAGAACATCGAGGAGAACATTGTATTGAAGATCAAAAAGAGAGAAGAAGCCATCTAGCTACTAACTATGGACCCGAAGGTCTGTGGTAAACTACTCACGCATCATCGGAAGGGCAGCAAGGTTGATGTAGAGCCCCTCCGTGATTGATTCCCCCTCCGGTGGAGTACCGGAAAAGGCCTCCAGATGGGATCTCTCGAGAACAGAAGCTTGCGGCGGCAGAAAAAGTATTTTGTGGACTCCTCTATTGGTTTCCCGATTTTTGGGAATTTATAGTGGTGGAATTAGGTCAAACGGAGCTGAGGTGGGCCCACGAGGCACCAGGGCGCGCCTGTCAACGAAAACGACTGAGAATTCCCAATATCTTCCATGCTAGACACATCATAGGCGGTTCCCAAGCAGAAAGTAAAGTTTATTTCCTTTCCACCATTCTTTCACAATCCATGGCTAGTCGTATCCACGGGTGCCTTCCATACCATCACTTTCGAAGAAATTTTGTTGTTATTATTTTTTGATTTCATTGTGGGACTGGGCATCCCTATTACCAGCCACTCTCTCGTGCAATGACAAGTGAATAAACACTCATCGTGAGAATAACACACCTAGCATGGAAAATATTGGACACCCCCTGCCGCTTCATGAGCGGTACGGGCACACAAAACGGAAAATTATTTTGAAAATTAGAGTTGGCACACGCAAATTTACTTGGAACGGCATTGAAATACCGCATATAGGTAGATATAGTGGACTCATTTGGCACAAATTGGGTTTAAAGAGTTTGGATGCACAAGCAGTATTTCCGCTTAGTACAAATGAAGGCTAGCAAATAGATTGAGAAGCAACCAACCAAAAAGCGAAAACGGTCATAAACATGCATTGAACATAACTAACACCAAATAATGCACCATAAGTAGGATATAATTTCATCGCATAACTATTGACTTAATGTGCATGCATAGGGAATCACAAACCTTAACACTAATATTCTTACTAAATCACAATTACTCACTAACATGACTCACATATTATCATTTCCATATCGCAAAACTATTGCAAGGAATCACACTTATCATTTCCAATGATATATATGAAAGTTTTTATTATATCCCTCTTGAATATTCATCACTTTGGGACCAAATTCATATCTTGTGCAAATTACCGTTACTTTCATCAACTCTCAAAAAGATATAAGTGAAGCATGAGAGTGCAAATATTTCTTCAAAATTTCAATCTTATCAACTCTCAAAATAATATAAGTGAAGGATGAGAGTTTATTTCTTCAAAATTTTAATCTTGTCAACTCTCAAAATAATATAAGTGAAGCATGAGAGTTCATTTCTTCAAAATTTAGCCACCGTCGTGCTCAAAAAGATTTAAGTGAAGCACTAGAGCAACTGCCTAGCTCAAAAAATTTAAGTGAAGCACATAGAGTATTCTAACAAATCATGATGAACGTGTGGCTTTCTCAAAATAGGTGTGTTCAGCAAGGATGATTGTGACAAACTAAAAGGCAAACAAAGCAAAGACTCATATAATACATGACGCTCCAAGCAAAACACATATCATGTGACGAATAAAAATATAGCTCCAAGTAAAATTACCGATGGTTGGTAGAAGAAAGAGGGATGCCTTCCGGGGCATCCCCAAGCTTAGACGCTTGAGTCTTCCTTGAATATTACCTTGGGGTGCCATGGGCATCCCCAAGCTTAGGCTCTTGCCACTCCTTATTCCTTCATCCATCGTGATCTCACCCAAAACTTGAAAACTTCAATCAAACAAAACTCAACAAAACCTTCGTGAGATCCGTTAGTATAACAAAATAAATCACTACTATAAGTACTGTTGAAAACCCATTCATATTTTATTTTTGCATTATACCTACTGTATTCTAACTTCTCCATAGCTTATACCCCCCGATACAATCCATAGTTTCATCAAAACAAGCAAGTAGTGCATCAAAAACAGAATCTGTCAAAAACAGAACAGTCTGTAGCAATCTATTTAAAAGCCATACTTCTGTAACTCCAAAAATTATGAAAAATTAGGACAACGTGGGCAATTCATATACCAATACTGTGTACAAATTTCAGATTTTTCTGACGCTCCAGTACAGAAACAAAATTCCAGCACTGGACGCAAAACTTTCTGTTTTCCAAACAGCATCAATTATACTATCTTCCAAATCATCCTAAAGGTTTTACTTGGCACAAACACTAATTAAAAACACAAAAACACAATCATAACAGTAGAATAAATGTGAAAACACAAAATAACAGAAACAAAAGATAAAAAATTATTTTATTCATTGGGTTGCCTCCCAACAAGCGCTATTGTTTTATGCCCCTAGCTAGGCATAATGCATAGTTTCAAGTATTGTCATCTTTCTTCTTCTTATCCAAAGGTGTACTTTTATCAGAGGATTTTTCAAAGGTAATATGAAACCCATCATCCATAGAAATTTTAGCATTAACAAGTTGTCCATCCGTAAATCCCTCTTGATTACCGGCTACAATCCAAGAGTATTGTCTATTAACACTATTGAAAACTTGTTGGATTATATTCAAAGGAGGAACTTCTTTTTTAATATTCTCATCAATGATGTGGTCATTGTGGAAAAAATATCTCAACAAGTAATCATTATTATAAAGGATCTCATCTATTACCGGTTTTTCATGGTTCATACCATAAAAATCAAAGATTTCCCTAGCTTCTCGCACTATGTGATCAAATTCATTCCTAAGAACAAGGGTGGCTATTTTCTTAGCCCTAGGATCTTTTATAACCGGAAACTCATAAAACAATCTTTGCAAAGTAGGATGGGTGCGAATAAATCTTCTTTCAAGTTTAAGGATAAGTGCAGAAATAGCATCGGCATAATTCTTAGATTCTTTAAGTATAGGGGCATCATCAAAAGCCAAGGTCCCAATGCAATTAAAGAATTCTTGGATGACACTTTTTCCTATAAAATTACCATGTCCCAACACAAAAGTTTTAGCATCAAGATTGGTAGAACTTCCCATTTTAGGGGTTTTACCATCATCAGTTTCTGCCATGCAAAAATCACTCATGATAACTACTTCAAGCAAGAAAAGAAGCAAACAAGAAAAAGGCAAACGGAAAATATTTTGGTATTTTTGTAAAAACTTTATAGAAGTGGGGGAGATGAAAATGAGAGGCAAATAAAATAAATGCAAGGAGATGAGAGTTTTATGCGTAGGTACTTGATAGATATTGATGATGTCTCCCCGGCAACGGTGCCAGAAATTCTTCCTGCTACTTGTGAGCTGCGTTGGTAATTCCCTGAAGAGGAAGGGAGATGCAGTACAGTAGAGATAAGTATTTCCCTCAGTTATGAAACCAAGGTTATCAATCCAGTAGGAGAATCACGCAACACCTCGTTAGCAGCACCTGCACACAAAACAACAAATCCTTGCACCCAACGCAAACAAGGGGTTGTCAATCCCTCGGCGGTAAATTGCAAGATTAAATTGTATGTGATGGATAGATAGATTGAAACAAAAATACAAAATAAAATAAATAAAGAAAAAGTGCAGCAAGTATTTTTAGGGTTTTAGTATATGATTTAGATAGACCCGGGGGCCATTGTTTTCACTAGAGGCTTCTCTCAAGAAAATAGCATACGGTGGGTAGACAAATTACTGTTGGGCAATTGATAGAAAAGCAAATAATCATGATGATATCCAAGGCAATGATCATGTATATAGGCATCACGTCCGAGACAAGTAGACCGACTCCTGCCTGCATCTACTACTATTACTCCACACATCGACCACTATCCAGCATGCATCTAGTGTATTAAGTCCATGAAGAACGGAGTAACGCCTTAAGAACGATGACATGATGTAGACAAGATAAACTCACGCATGAATAAACCCCATCTTTTTACCCTTAATAGCAACAATACATATGTGTCATGTCCCTTTCTGTCACTGGGATTGAGCACCGCAAGATCGAACCCATTACAAAGCACCTCTTCCCATGGCAAGATAAATCAATCTAGTTGGCCAAACCAAATCAATAGATCGAAGAAGAAATACGAAGCTATAATAATCATGCATAAAAGAGATCAGAGAAGACTCAAATAATATTCAAGGATAATCTGATCATAAACTCGCAATTCATCGGATCCCAACAAACACACCACAAAAAGTGATTACATCGGATAGAACTCCAAGAACATCGAGGAGAACATTGTATTGAAGATCAAAAAGAGAGAAGAAGCCATCTAGCTACTAACTATGGACCCGAAGGTCTGTGGTAAACTACTCACGCATCATCGGAAGGGCAGCAAGGTTGATGTAGAGCCCCTCCGTGATCGATTCCCCCTCCGGCGGAGTACCAGAGAAGGCCTCCAGATGGGATCTCTCGAGAACAGAAGCTTGTGGTGGCGGAAAAAGTATTTCGTGGACTCCCCTGTAGGTTTTCTGATTTTTGGGAATTTATAGTGGTGGAATTAGGTCGAACGGAGCTGAGGTGGGCCCACGAGGCACCAGGGCGCGCCTGCCCCCCCCCCCCCCCAGGCGCGCCTTGGTGGCTCGTGGCCACCTCCTCTTGCGTCTGGTCTTCTCCCGAAGCTTCTAGTGTTGTATATGTCCAGAAAAAAATCTCCAAAAAGTTTTGTGGCATTTGGACTTCGTTTGGTATTGATTTTCTGTAAAACCAAAAACAGGCAGAAAACAGCAATTGGCACTGGGCACTAAGTTAATAGGTTAGTCCCAAAAAATGATATATAATTATTGTAAATGCATATAAAACATCCAAGATTGATAATATAACAGCATGGAGCAATCAAAAATTGTAGATACGTTGGAGACGTATCATCCACCATGTAGACGTCATATGTGGACATTGCGGTCCACCGGCCTGTGGATTTGGTAGCTGGTGGTGGGTTGTCCGAAGACTCTCGAACTTCGTCGTCCATATCGGCTACCTCCTCGGAGGCGCTTGCGAGAACGTCAGTTAAATCTTTCACGTTGGCCACTAGGTGGGTGCTGGGTGGGTCAAAATTTTTGATCTTCCCTGGTTGTTCCAAGATTCGATCATAGATCGAAGTTTGATCATCCAAGATCATGAGTTTCTGAATCCGAAGGGTTTTCTCACTGTCTTTCATGGTCTGATCGAGCGTCGGGACCAACGGAAATTTTTCTGGGATCCGATCTGACATGGACCCAGGTTCTTCATCGATAGCCAGGTTGACAGTCATACAGGAAGGTCATGCCAGATCCGACCTGGTCATTGATTCGGAGCGCCATCGAACCGCTGCGACAACTCAAAAGGACTTGTATGGGCCACCAATGATGGAGTCAAATCCAGCAGATCTCAGGTAGGGGGTCCTGATCAAGTAGCCTTGGTGCGATGGTAATAGAGACACAAGATTTTACCCACGTTCGGGCTCTCACAAAGATATAATACACTAGTGCATGCGAGTGCTATACAAACGGGTTTTACCCCCTTTCCGTGACAGAGTTTTAAACAGGCGAGTGCAGTCCTGCCTGTGTGTGCGATAGGGGGGGTCCATCCCACACGACCCAGAAACCATCGGCGATAGGTTCTCCAGTCACACGCGCTAGGCAAAAAGAGCTCGCGTGCGACCGGGCGAGCCATCGCAGACAATTATACAAGCCCAATCGTGTGAGATATACTTAGCATCCCACACATTGAATCCTAGACAAACGTTTCCGTTCGTATGTACATCACACACAATTTCCCGCATCACATTGTCTGGGATAGCGTTGCCATCACAGACGATATTTATAATTTTATTGTTTGCATTATTGAATGCATCATGCACGGTGCCTAGAAGAAACTGTATGGCATAGGCTGTCCATCACACACACTTTTTATGTGGAAAACGTTTGTGCAAGGTGGCCTAACACAAATAGTTGTCCAGAGGAAATCGTGTGTGATTGTTCATTGATCCAACATGTTTACTTCCTAGAAACTGTGTGCGTTGTCTGAGGTCATCGCCCACGGTTTTGTCTCAATAACCGTCTGCAGTAGAAAAACCCAATAAGCAGCCTAATTGGCCTATTATTTTAATCCATTTAGTAATCAAATTGACATTTCATATTAAACACACAATATATTTCATTTTCGTATTATGGCAACCAGGATTTCATAATTGAAATACATCAGAGTACAACATCATATAGCTTCAGCACTCAGTTACACCATATAAGCATATAGCTAGCTACGCCATTACACAACAGCACCAAGTTTCACATGCAACATCTAAAACCTTTGGAAATTAGCATCATAGACGGTAGATAGATAGATGAATCTCATCTGGAAAACTACTGAAGCGGAAGGCGAATATTGAGCCTTCAATGATGTCGAAGGTCCTTGCAACTTTAGGCCAGTGCCTGTGGATGATTGACCGCCCATCCTTCGTCCTCTTGAGGAAGACTTCAATATTGTACCGTGGGTGTTGTATGAATACCTTCCTCGCCTCTTGACCATACAGGTGGTTTGAGAGGTAATCATTGGTGAACTGCTTTGGAAAGGCCTGAAAACAAAGATATGCATAAATATCTTCTCTAAATTTTGAAATGGCGCAAAGGAAAAAAAAAACAAGGTATAAGAGTTAGTACCATCCTATAGTTGACTGTTGTCTTCTTAATTGTGCAGACAAAGATCATGTTGTTTTTCGTCACTAGTTTCTTTATCCTAACAATCTTTCTGAGTTTCTTGACTTGACTGATTTTCATGGACATCTCATTTCCCCATATACAAAATGGGTCGAACAGTGGGTCAAAACCTCTGACAGCAGGACCTACATGTGCAAGACCAAATTGTTAAAAACCTAAATATTAGAATGGTTCCTCCAATTGCACAATAATGTGCTATTATCCAAAGGACCATGCATATGCAAACCTCGATGGTAAACCTCAGTGCCTCACATTGTTTCCCTGCAACACATATAAGGTAGTTATTGATAAGGTAAGTGAGAGTTGGCATACTATCAGTAAAATATGTTGATGAAAAATAAACACATTGCAGATCCAACAGATTAATTCAAGCCACATGGAAAAGCCAGTTATCCAAACCAAGCATGCTTAAGAACTAGGAAATATAGCAATTGTATATGTTTCTCATGTATTTAGTACAACCAAATTCGATTTATTTCCCACATGCATAACAATATAAAATTGTACTCACAAGAATTGAACATCGCATTGCAGAATTGAACCAAACAGTTAACTGAACACCACAACAAATGAACCAAACAGTTAACTGAGCACCACATTGCACAATCGAACATACTAGAAGATCAAACAGTTAACCAAACCAAGCATGCTTAACAACTTTGAAATATAGCAATTGTATATGTTTCTCATGTATTTAGTACAGCCAAATTCAATTTATTTCTCACATGCATAACAATACAAAATTGTACCCACAAGAATTGAACATCGCATTGCAGAATTGAACCAAATAGTTAACTTAACACAACAACAAATGAACAAAACAGTTAACTGAGCACCACATTGCACAATAGAACATACTAGAAGATCAGACAGTTAACCAAACAAAGCATGCTTAACAACTTGGAAATATAGCACTTGTATATGTTTCTCATGTATTTAGTAGCCAAATTCTATTTATTTCTCACGTGCATACACTACAAAAAAAAGACACATCCGTGACATTATGGCCCGAACGAAAACTTTTTCTGTCATGGTTGTGACACTTCTATGACAATAATTGTGACAAAAACACGTATCATCATAGATGTGGTGGGCTCCTACTTCTATGATAAAAAATTATGACAGAAAATGGGCTTTTCGTCCTGGGCGGGCCCGAGACGCACCCGCATGACATTCTTTGGGCCGTCCATGACGTAAAAAATTGTGGTAGAAGTGAGGGCGAGGAAATTTTCGGGGAGTTCCCAGTTACTGTGGGTGGTCGGGCCGAGCGATGCAGTGTGGTTTTGCGTGTTTCTCTCTCGTACGCGCGCGTGTGTGCGAGGCGCTCGCTAACTAAACCTGAGCGAGGCGTACGTTCGCTTACTGAACCCGAGCGATTGATCGCCCTCGCACTACGTACTGAACACAAGCGATCGATCCCTCACACTACGTACTGAACCCGATCGATCCCTTTGCTGCTAAGTGAAGCCGATCGATCCCTTCGCTACTAACTGAACCCGAGCGATTCCTTCGCTGCTAACTAAACCCGATCATTCTTCTCACTGCTTACAGAAGCCGATCGAGCCCCCGTGCGAGACGTAGCTAGCCGGTTGGGTTGCCTCTCGATGAACAGTGCACGTTGCTGCCGCGCGCGCGATACACGTAGACACAAGTCGAGACGCATCGATCGAGCCGGTTGGTTGGCTGTGGATGAACAGTTCCCGTTGCTGCCGCCCGGTCATATGCCCCACCCCAGCCGGTAGGGGTTGGATGAACAGGACCCCGGCCGTGTAGGCGGTTGGCGCTGGATGAACAGGACCCTGAGGAGGCCGTTCCATGGTACGCCATACCCCAGCCGGTTGGGGGTGGATGAACAGGACCCCGTGGAGGCTGGATGAACAGTAGCCGGTGGAGGCTGGATGAACAGGACCCCCGTGGAGGCTAGATGAATAGTAGCTGGTGGAGGCTGGAGGAAGTCGACGGTGGATGAACAGTAGCCCGTGGAGTCCCGTTTTGCGGTACGCCACACCCCTCCCGATGAACAGGACTCCATTTCGACCGTAGGCAGTTGGGGAGAAGTCCGTTTCCTCCATTTTGCGGTACGCCAGACCCCTCCCGATCAACAGGACCCCGTTTCGACCGTAGGCGGTTGAACGGAAGTCTGTTTCCTCCGTTTTGCGGTACGCCAAACCCCCAGCCGATGAACACGACCCTGTTTTGATCGTAGGTGGTCGAACAGAAGGTCGTTTCCTCTGTTTTGCGGTATGCCAGACCCCGAGTCAATGAACAGGACCCCGTTTCGGCTGTTCCGTCCAAGCGGGTTGGCTCCCGATGAACAGGACGAGTTCCGACTAGTCACTTAGCTCCCGATGAACACGACGTTGTTTCCTCTGTTTCGACCCAGCCGGCTGGCTTTCGATGAACACGAGGCCGTTGCTGCCATTCGTTGCCTCTCCATGTACACGAGCCCTGGCCGTACGTATGCGCGAGTACGCTTTCTAGACCCCGCACGTATGTACGTACGTGGCCGTATTCTTTGCCGTGTGGTTGTACGTACGTGTACACGATTTAGACGGGTCTGAACTGCTATGTCGGGGGCTCAACTACGGCACGTGCCGCTACTTACTCGGCCATGGTTCATCCTTGCAGAGAGACCGATCGACCAGTATGTACGTACATGTTCGCGACCAGACACACAACGCTACGTACGCTTCGACTGGGTGGGTCCCTGCTGTCAGGGAGGATAAGGAGGCACTTCCTTGCGTGCGAAGATGTAGCTGGTGGGTCCAGCTGTCAGCCTCATCGCGTACAGTCCTCTGTCGATGGCTGTCGTTCATTGACCATGTTGACTACGCCGCGCCGAGAGCACCAAAGCGGTGGATGACGGCGAGGCCTAGGAAGGGAACGATGCGGAGCTGGGGAAGACGCGGCAGTGGATGCCCGCGCGGAGGGGAGTACGAGGGTTGACTGGTTTGGCTGCGGTGTGAGGCTGCCATCGCCGAAGAATAACAGGGGATGTGGGTGAGTAGAGGGAAGGCCTGGCCAGCGGTGGAAGTAGGGTGGGGCGGTGAGGCCTACGCGGCAGCACAGCCGGCCACGGGAGGCAGGAGCAGGCAGTCCCGCCGGCGCTGGTTTGGGCGGCTGGAGCAAGAAGATCAGAGATTGAAGAAGCAGCACAGCCGTTGGATGAACATCCAACGGTCACTGCTGCTAGAATCATTTGTTGACTAAGTTGACAAAGCCCTGCGTACGGGTCAACTTTGTCAACTTAGTAGGCCCACAAGTTAGCCTCCAAATAAGGTGGGTCCCAGTAAGCAAGGGGAGGAATCATTTTTCTTGCGCGTAATAAGGAGGCACTTCCTTGCGTGCGACCATGGACCTCATGGGTCCCAGCTCTCAGCCTCTCCACGTACAGTCCTCTTCCGATGGCTGTCGTTCATTGACCACGTTGACGACGCTGTGCCGAGAGCACCAAGGCAGTGGACAACGATGAGACCTGGGAAGGGAACGACCCGGAGCCGGGGAAGACGCGGTAGTGGTTGCCCACACGGAGGGGGGTACGAGGCTTTACTGGTTTGGCTGCGGTGTGAGGCTGTCATCGCCGGAGAATAACAGGAGGTGTGGGTGAGTAGATGGATGGCCTAGCCAGCTATGGGAGTAGGGTGGGGTGATGAGGCTTGCGCGGCAGCACAGCCGGCCACGCGAGGCGGGAGCAGGCGGTGCCGCCGGCGCTGATTTGGGTGGTTGGATCAAGAAGATCAGAGATTGAAGAAGCAGCACGGCCGTTGGATTAGCATCCAACGGTCACTGCTGCTAGAATCGTTTGTTGACTATAAATTGACAAAGCCCTGCGTACGCGTCAACTTAGTAGGCCCACAAGTCAGCATAACATCTGTGGCGGACAACATATAGCCCATTTGCTATTTTTCCTAAATTTACAAACCAATTGCTAATTATTACGTAATTTATTGCAGCCCATATTATATTTTTGGAATACCTCACCATTTTCTCCAAGGACAGGATTAAAAATTTCAACGATATTTCATTGAAATTGCCGAATTATTTTTAATCCTGAAATTTCGAGCCCGATAATAACTAAATTTAAATTATGTTAAAATCCAATGAAATTTGAAATATCAAAAAATAAAAGAAAATTTTTAATTTGAAATTAATTGCTCATTTATAGCCCTTTTTGTCTTGGCAGGCCGAATGTATCCCTCGTCGTCTTGAAAGATTTGCAGCCCAGCAGGACGGAGAAAAAGAAATTGGCCTGTGTAGGCTATTCTACGAAAAAAAGGTGGGCTAGTCATTTTCACTGTGAAAAAAAATAGCTGGGCTCTTCATATTGTAAACAAAAAATAAAAGCCTGGGAGGGAACGACCCGGAGCCGGGGAAGACTCAGCAATGGATGCTCACGCGGAGGGGAATATGAGGGTTTACTGGCTCGGCTGCGGTGTGAGGCTGCCGTCGCCGGAGAATAACAGGAGGTGTGGGTCAGTACAGGGATGGCCTGGCAAGCGATGGGAGTAGGGTGGGGTGGTGAGGCCTGCGCGGCAGAACAGCCGGCCACGGAAGGCGGGAGCAGGCGATGCCGGCGCTGGTTTGGGCAGCTGGAGCAGGAAGATCAGAGATTGAAGAAGCACGCCGGTAGTTGTATTGACATCTAACGGTCTCACGCTGGTAGAGTCGATTTGTTGACTAAGTTGACATAGCCTTGTGTACGCATCAACTTAGTAGGCCCACAACTTAATATATAAACTATTTTTTTGTGAATATAATATATAAACTAATAAAACTATATATATATAAAGTAGAGATGACAAAAATAGAACTGGGTTGTGCGTTTTCTTCAGTAACAACAGCTCGGCTGCTGATGTTCTAAGAAAAAATAAAACCAAGGCTGGGCAGCCCAGAGGCCAGTTGATACCTGCTAGATCCTTGTGGCCGCATGTCATCATGGGCTGCACCTGTTAATAAACAAAACATAACCTGGGCAGTCTACAGCCCAGTAAATATTTGCTCGACCTCAAAAAAATATACTACCTGCTGGATCCCAGTTTTCAGTCTCTCCTTGTAGAATTCTCTCGTTTATTGACTATGTTGAAAATTTCATGGGTCTTAGACGTCAGCATATTTTTTCCATCGCGACAATAAGTGTGTGCACTTGCTTGCGTATGGCCATGGACCTGCTGGGTCCGTATTGTTAGCCTCTGTATGGACAGCCCTCTTCTGGTTCCACGGATGAATTTCTTGCAAATCGGATGATTTTCATTGAAACCGGACCAAATTCATTACATTTTACATGTTTCTTTTTCTTATCTAACACTTTACATATTTCAACTAAACGATAGCCGACTAGGCCTTTTTTTAGTCCAAAAATGATCGCTGGAAGCGGCGGCTCCCGTTTCTCACGCCTGTTAAAATTTTTGGTTAACTGAGAACTCGAACGAGAGAACATGTCGTATGCGGTTTTTTTAGTGATACTGTATGTGGTATGTGGGTTAGAGGGATGGCATGGGAGGCGCTTCCCGCGATTGAGGTCCCGACACTTAACTGTTCTTAAATGCCCAAATCCATCTCGGAATGGCTATGGAAATGCCATAATAGGTAGGTATGGTGGTTGTTATGAGGAAGATATAAGGAGGCTTATGTGTGATAGACCGTATCATATCACGGGGTTTGGATGCACCGGCGAAGTTTGCACCAACTCTCGAGGTGAGAAAGGGCAATGCATGGTACCGAAGAGGCTAGCAGATTGCGGAAGGGTGAGAGTGCGTATAATCCATGGACTCACATTAGTCATAAAGAACTCACATACTTATTGCGAAAGTCTATTAGCCCTCGAAGCAAAGTACTACTACGCATGCCCCTAGGGGGGAGGTTGTTAGGAGTTAACCATCGCGCGCCCCCGACCGCCTCACAAAGGAAGACAATAAAGAATAAATCATGCTCCAACTTCTTCGCATAACGACAGACCATACGTGCATGCTTCGGGAATCACAAACCTTAACACCAATATTCTTACTAAACCACAATTATTCACTAGTACCTCCCACATATTACCATCTTAATATCGCAAAACTATTGCAAGGAATCAAACTTATCATATTCAGTGATCTACAAGTTTTATGTAGGATTTTATGACTAACCATGTGAATGACCAATTCCTGTTGACTCTCTAAATAGATATAAGTGAAGCATGAGAGTTTAATTCTTTCTACAAAAGACCACACTCTAATAAATATAAGTGAATAAAAAGATCATTCTACAAATAACGGTTTTCTATATGAAGAGAAACAGGCATCCAAGCTTTAAATGATATAAGTGAAGCACATGAAGCATTCTATAAAGCCATACTCTAAAGATATAAGTGAAGTGCATGAAGCATTCTATAAATCAACCAAGGACTATCTCAAACCAGAATGGTGCATTATTAAAAGGAAAACAAAAGGCACACAATGCTCCAAGAATTTACGCATATCATGTGAACAAAACAAAAACCGAGACATACCGATAATTGTCGAAGAAAGATGGGATGCCTTCCGGGGCATCCCCAAGCTTAGACGCTTGAGTCTCCTTGAATATTTACTTTGGGGTCCTTGGGCATCCCCAAGCTTGAACTCTTTCCTCTCCTTATTCTTCTCATATCGATACCTCCACGTTCTTCAAACACTTCATCCACACAAAACTTAACCAAACTTTTTATTAGAGGGGTTAGTATATATAACATCAAATCCCATCATGTCCTGCTGTAACATTATTGTATAATTATTATCAAACATTACCCACTGTATGCTATCACAATTCTATGGCTCCCAAGTCAATGGGGCTCAACAAGATTTCAAACATACGCAAATATAGAAACTATAACAGCAATCTGTGAAAACAGGACAGTCTGTAAAGATGCAGATGGTACATATACTTCTGTAACTCAAACAATTCTGAAAACTTAGGACAAAATAAAAAATTTGCATAGAAGTACTTTATAAAAATTGCAGAATTTTTTCATGTTCCAGTAAAATAACAAAATTCAAGCACTACAGCAAAAGTTTCTGTTTTTTCAGAGCACACACCAAACAAGCAATTTAATCATCCTAAAGGTAAATCTTGGCACATTATTTTTATAATACAATGGATTTGTACAAGGGGATAATTATTTTTGTGAGACACTTCCATGAAAAATTCTACATTGTTTCCATGGGCATGAACACAAGTGTTCAAGGTCGACCCTCACTTCTCCAATGCATAACCTTCCAATCGCTTCTCTTTTTGAAAAAGTTTTTAGGTTTCCCTCTATATTTTTTTTGTTTTTAAACTTTTTTAAAAGCACACAACAGAAATAAATGACTCTCTAAAACTTTCGGGTTGTCTCCCAGGCAGCGCTTTCTTTAAAGCCATTAAGCTAGGCATAAAGTGCTCAAGTAGTCGATCCACCCGGATCCCAAGGTATATCAAAGCAAATTTTAATTAACAATGATTTATAATTTAGTAGTGAGCACAAAGCAAAATATATTATGCAATGGCGAAGTCTAACTCCCTTCCTATGCATCGGCATGTCATAAAAGAACAATTCACGCACACATAATAAAGGCCAATGCATAGTATAAACAGTTTCTTGCAATTTTATCGTATTGGAAACATAGAGAAGCGGAGATGTAGTTCCTCTCTCATAATAATTGCAATTAGGAGCAGCAAGCACATGCATATATATTCATCAAAATCATCATGTGTAATAGTAAAACGAAACCCATCAATATAATCCTTAATAAGTGCTAACTTCTCCGATATAGTGTAGTTGGGAGAATTCAAAAAGATAATAGGACTATCATGTGTGGGTGCAATAGCAACAATTTCATTCTTAACATAAGGAACTATAGCAAGTTCATCTCCATAAGCATAATTCATATTGGCATCATGCCCACAAGCATAGCAAGCATCAATTTCATCAAAAAGGGATATTTCAAACGAATCCAATGGTTAATAGCAATAGCATTCATCCTTCAGTAAGCACGAAGGGAAATTAAACAATGTATGAGTTGAAGAGTTACTCTCATTAGAAGGTGGGCACGGGTGATCAATCTGCTCTTCCTCCTTTTGTTCTTCGCTCTCCTCCTCAATTTTTTCATCTAATGAGCCCACAGTGTCATCAATTTCCTCTTTCATAGATTCCTGCAAAATATTAGTCTCTTCTTGGACAGCGGAGACTTTCTTAATAAACTCATCAATGTAGGCATTATATTCATAATTCTCATGGTAATATTTAAATATAGCAAAATTTTGAGATCTGTAAACAGCAACATCATAATTTTCACACTTTTCAAACAAAGATTCAATTTCATAAACACCCTTAAAAGCAACAAATTCTTCTATTTGTTCCACATTATAGTAATCATATATACCATTAGCATAAGAAGCTAAGGTTTCATTATCATTAAATTCACATGAAAAGGGAAGGTGTGGAGCCTTCATCCTAGAGCAGCAAGTATAATCATATCTTAAGCATAAATTCCAAGCATACCATTGCAACATTTTAATTTGATCCCATAAGTGTTTCCCTTTTTGAGACAAGCGATAATCCCTAAAGTATTCCCGTTGATCCAAAGTAACTCCCATTATCAAGTTGAATGGAGATTTATCAGGATTATCAAAGTAGTATTTAATGTTTTTCACATAACCAGCATCGAGGGTTTTAGGAGGTTCCCCATCTCCATGAGTAGCAAGTACAACTAATTTTTTTGGTGTTTCGTGTTCCATATCCATAACTAAAGATAGAAACCAAGAGCACAAAATAAAAACTACTTAGTGATAAAGCAAATAAGCACACACGAGAATATCAACCCCACGCTATTGCTCCCAGGCAACGGCGCCAGAAAAAAGGTCTTGATAACCCACAAGTATAGGTGATCAATTGTAGCTTTTTCGATAAATAAGAGTGTCGAACCCAATGAGGAGCTAAAGTTGAATTAATATTCCCTTCAAGTTCTATCGACCACCGATACAACTCTACGCACACTTAACGTTCGCTTTACCTAGAACAAGAATGAAACTAGAAGTACTTTGTAGGTGTAATGCTAGAACTACTTTGCAAGAATAAAACTAGGAGTACTTTGCGAGAATAAAACTATGAGTAATTTGCAAGATAATAAAAGTTAGTTATTTAGTAGAGAGCTTTTGTAACACAAGAAAAGGATTTGTCCCTGGGCAATCGATAACTAGACCGGTAATCATTATTGCAATTTTATATGAGGGAAAGGCATGAGCTAACATACTTTCCGTACTTGGATCATATGCACTTATGATTGGAACTCTAGCAAGCATCCGCAACTACCAAAGATCATTAAGGTAAAACCCAACCATAGCATTAAGTAACAAGTCCCCTTTACTCCCATACGCAACAACCCCCTTACTCGGGTGTAAGCTTCTGTCACTCTAGCTGCCCACTATAAGAGAATTATGAACGTATTGCAAACCCTACAGCGGGAGTCCCTCATGCTTGCGCGACATGGAGGGCACCATAGGACAGCACCAAAATAAAACATACAACTCAAACCAATCACGATCATCAATCAACCCATAGGACAAAAAGAATCTACACAAACATCATAGGATGGCCACAAATCATTGGATAATAATATGTAGCATTAAGCACCATGTTTAAGTAGAGATTATAGCGGGGAGAAGAGGTGTTACACCGCTGCATGGAGGGGGAGAGAGTTGGTGTTGACGGCGGCGAAGTTGTTGGTGTAGATCGCCATCACGATGATTGCCCCGGCGGCATTCCGGCGCCACCGGGAGAGAGGGGGAGAGAGCCCTCCTCCTTCTTTTTGCTTGGTCTACCCCCTAGATGGGAGGAGAGTTCCCCCCTCTGGTCCATGGCTACCATGGCTCCCGGAGGGGAGGAGCCCCTCCGAGATTGGATCTCTCTCTGTTCTCTTCTGTTTCGCGTTCCTGTTTTCTGGCCGAAAACCGTTTCTTATATTCCCGGAGATCCGTAACTCCGATTGCGCTGAAATACATGATTTTTCTCTCGATATAAGCTTCCTTATGGCTGAAGAACAGCTGAAAGCACATTGCTCCCTTGGTGGTTTTGGTAATTTATGCCAACATACATGTTGTTGGACTAATGCTTTTATCTAGTGAATTTCATACAAGTTCAACAATGGCGTGGCAGGGACAAAAGGATGTGGAACCCTTCAAAATGCTAAGGACAAGGATTGGCAAAAGAACAAGACTCTACATTTTTGGTTTAGTGATCCAAGATCACATTAAGTCCATAGGAAAGCCAATACTATTAAAAGGGGATGAGGTGTTGCTTAATGGTCTTTTTGCTCAAGTGCTTAGTGACAGTACTCCTAAATCCTCAACCACTTTCTCCATCCAAATATGTCCAAGACCTACATTCCAAGTCGGCCCCACCGAAACTCTCTATCCGGAGCCACCGAGTTCATCTGGACTTAGCCACTGCCAAAATCCTACCAAATCGGATCCACCGATATGGATCTCGGTCTCACCGAGATGGCCTTGCCAACTCTCTGTAATCATTTGCACTCACTTCGGTCCCACCGAGTTTTGCAAATCAGTCTCACCGAGATGGCTTGCCAACTCTCTGTTTCCTTATTGCTTCAATTCGGTCCTACCGAGTTGATGCAATCGGTGCCACCGAGACGAGGTTTGCCCTAACCATTGCACTTTGGTCCATCCGAGTTGTTTCAGTCGGTCCCACCGAGATTCCTAACGTTCATATCTTTTACACAGTTCGGTGCCACCGAGTTGGGTCAAAAGTGTGTAACGGTTGGATTTTGTGTGGAGGCTATATATACCCCTCCACCACTTCCTTCTCAGTAAGGAGAGCCATCAGAACGTGCCTACACTTCCACCATACATTTTCTGAGAGAGAACCACCTACTCATGTGTTGAGATCAAGACATTCCAACCCAACCATTTGAACCTTGATTTCTAGCCTTTCCCAAGTTGCTTTCCACTCAAATCCTTCTTCCACCATAGCCAAATCTGTGAGGAGTTGTTTGAGTGTTGGGGAGACTATCATTTGTAGCACAAGAGCAAGGAGTTCATCAACAACACACC
The DNA here is from genome assembly GCA_039707655.1 of Elymus sibiricus. NCBI lineage: Eukaryota > Viridiplantae > Streptophyta > Magnoliopsida > Poales > Poaceae > Elymus > Elymus sibiricus. The sequence goes on from CM077668.1 coordinate 299,960,108, forward strand.
ATCTATTACCTTTTGGAGAGTGGTGTCTCCTAGATTGGTTAGGTGTCACTTGGGAGCCTCCGACATGATGTGGAGTTGAACCAAGGAGTTTGTAAGGGCAAGGAGATCGCCTACTTCATGAAGATCTATCCCGAGTGAGGCTAGTCCTTCGTTGACGTAAGCCATGATGGAATAGACAAGGTTGCTTCTTCGTGGACCTTTTGTGGGTGGAGCCCTCCATGGACTCGCGCAGCCGTTACCCTCCGTGGGTTGAAGTCTCCATCAACGTGGACGTATGATAGCACCACCTATCAGAACCACGCCAAAAACCACCGTGTCTTCATTGCGTTTGATCTTCCATACTCTACCCTTTACATTCCATACTTTTGCATGCTTTACTATTTTCGCTGCTCAATCTCTAGATATGCATGTGTAGAAAGTATTGGAGTGATCTTAACTTGTGCCAAAATCTGCCTAAGTTCCAAGAAAAATTAAAATCTACAACTTTGGTTGGTTAAGTGTCTATTCACCCCCTCTAGACCTATCTCCTCGATCCCACAATTGGTATCAGAGCTTTGGTCTCCATTGCTTTGGTTTCATAACCTTTGGAGGGAGATGGATGTGTCTACTTTGGGGAGTCTTAGATGTAGAGTGCCTATTCTCAATGGGCAGTATTACAACTTTTGGAAGGATAAAATGCTTGATATCTTTGATGAATTTAACTTGAGCAAGTATATTCATAATCCTTATGCGCCCCCTATTGATCCCTTGCATCCTACTCATGAAGAGGAAATTGACATGCTTCGTAATCTTAGAACCGTCAATCTTATCATTAGAGGATTACCTAAAGTTGTGCTTGGTTGTATGCAAAACTTTGAGTGTGCTTATACTCTATGGCATGACTTGGAAAAGCGATACCCCGATTACTCTTTAAAGAGTCTTGATAAGATTCTTCATAAGACTATTGCTTTTCACAAGATGAGTCCTAATGATCCTAAGTTTGATGATTGCTTGTTTGAGCTTCGTGATCTTATGTGTGCTAAAGGATATGTTAGAACTATTAGTGACATTATCACGGAAGCCATTAGAATCCATAAACTTGAACATTGACATGATCATGAAACTAATGAATCTATTGCCCTAGGTGATGATCACATGAAGGATGATGATGATGTTGAGCATGGCTATTATGATGAGGACGAAGAATTTGATATTGAATTTGAGAAGACCATGAGGAATCTCAGTCTTATGACAAATCTTCGAGATTACATGGCCGGAGGAAAAGAGTGGATTCTTGATAGTGGATGTACCGATCACATGACCGGAGATAGAGACATGTTTCGTGAGCTTGCTAAAAATGATGGTCCACGCAAGTGTGTGACTTTTGGAGACAACTCCAAGGGTAAGGTACTTGGCCTTGGTAAGGTGACCATATCCAATGATAGCTCCATACAAAATGTTATGCTTGTCGAATCTCTTGGTTACAATCTTCTTTCCGTATCTAGACTAGCCGATTTTTGCTTCAATGTTCTATTTACCAAAGTAGATTGCCAAGTGTTTCGTCAAGATAATCATAATATGGTCTTTACCGGCATTCGTAGAGGTGATCTATACATTGTTGACTTCACTAAGAGAGCCCAACCTCGTACATGTTTAATTGCTAAATCTTCTAAAGGTTGGTTATGGCATAGGAGACTTGGACATGTTGGCATGCGTAACCTCGATAAACTTGTTAAAGGAGATCACATTCTTGGAGTGAAAGATGTTATATTTGACAAAGATCGACTTTGTAGTGCTTGCCAAGTAGGAAAACAAGTTGGAGGAAGCCATCCCATGAAGAACATTATGACCACGAGGAGACCACTCGAGCTACTTCATATGGATATTTTTGGTCCCAACTCCTATAAGAGTCTTGGTGGTAACTCCTTCGGTTTGGTCATTGTTGATGATTTTTCCAGATTTACGTGGGTGTTCTTTCTTGATGAAAAATCACAGGTACAAAATATCTTCAAGAACTTCACAAGAAAGGCCCAAAATCAATTTGAAGTGAAGATCAAGAAGGTTCGGAGTGACAACGGAACGGAGTTCAAGAACACCAATGTGGACACCTTTCTTGATGAGGAGGGTATTTCACATGAGTTCTCGGCTACGTACACACCTCAACAAAATGGAGTTGTTGAGAGGAAGAACCGTACCCTTATTGAGATGGCAAGAACAATGCATGATGAATATAAGACGCCAAAACACTTTTGGGCGGAAGCAGTTGAAACAGCTTGTCATGCAACAAATCGACTTTACCTTCACAAGCTTCTTGGTAAAACAGCGTATGAACTGCTCACCGGTAACAAACCACAAGTTGGATACTTTCGAGTATTTGGCTCAAAATGTTACATTCTTGATAAGCATCGTCGTTCAAAATTTGCTCCTAAATCTCATGAAGGTTTCCTACTTGGTTATGGATCGAACTCTCACACTTACCGTGTCTACAACAACTTCACTCGAAGAGTTGAAGAGACGGTAGATGTGAAGTTTGATGAGACTAACGGCTCGCAAGTCGAGCAATTGCCACTTGATGTAGGAGATCAAGAACCATCGGAAGCAATCCAAGACTTGTCCATTGGCAAGATTCGCCCCATGGACGTAAAGGAGAGTACCTCGTCTATTCAAGTGGAAGCCCCAACCTCACATCAAGGTGAACAACAAGTTGATATGGAGGCGTCCACAAGTGGAACATGTCAAGACGATGGAAATGAGGAAGTGCAACAAGATGATCCACCTCAACCTCCTTCTCCACCTCCACAAGCGAACAATGACAACATCAACGAAGAAGAAGAAGATGATGATGAGGAGTAAGCCTCACCACAACCCAAGCAAAAGCTACCTCGAGTCAGAGCAAGAGTCGACAAGAATCATCCCGTCGAACAAATACTTGGAGATATCCAATCCGGGAGAATCACTCGCTCTAAAACTCGCTTAGCTAACTTTTGTGAGCATTACTCATTCATCTCTAGTGTTGAACCTTTGAAGGTGGAAGATGCTCTCAAGGACCCCGATTGGGTGAATGCAATGCACGAGGAGCTACACAACTTTGAGAGGAACCAAGTTTGGACATTGGTTGAGAAGCCTAAAGATGAGCAAAACATTATTGGAACCAAATGGATGTTTCGGAATAAGCAAGATGAAGATGGACAAGTTGTACACAACAAGGCTCATCTCGTAGCACAAGGCTACACACAAGTCGATGGTATGGACTATGGTGAGACCTATGCCCCCGTTGCAAGACTTGAGTCCATTCGCATTTTACTTGCTTATGCCAATCACCATGATATCACTCTTTACCAAATGGATATTAAAAGTGCGTTCTTAAATGGTGAAATTGAGGAGGAAGTGTATGTTAAACAATCTCTCAGCTTTGTGAATCCCAAGAAACCTAATCATGTTTACAAACTGCGTAAAGCCCTTTATGGTCTTAAACAAGCCCCTAGAGCTTGGTACAAATGCTTGACAAAGTTTCTTCTTGAAAAAGGCTTTGAAATTGGGAAGATTGATTCAACTTTGTTCACTAAGAGGGTTAATGGAGAATTATTTGTATGCCAAATTTATGTTGATGATATTATCTTTGGATCTACTAACCCCTCTTTCAGTGAAAAGTTTGGAAGGTTGATGTCGGAAAAGTACGAGATGTCTATGATGTGTGAACTCAAATTCTTTCTTGGTTTGCAAATCTAGCAAACTAGGGAAGGTACCTTTGTTTCTCAAACAAAGTATACCAAGGACTTATTCAAGAAGTTCAACATGCAAGAGAGTAAGGTATGAAAACTCCCATGCCCACGAGTGGACATCTTGACTTGACCAAGGATGGCAAACCGGTTGATCAAAAGGTTTATCGATCTATGATTGGTTCATTGCTATACCTATGTGCCTCCTGTCCCGACATTATGCTAAGTGTGTGCATGTGTGCGCGATACCAAGCAGCACCCAAAGAGTGTCACCTTAAGGCCGTGAAAAGAATTGTGAGATACTTGTTACATACACCAAACTTTGGCATATGGTATCCCAAAGGATCTTCTTTTAATCTTGTTGGCTACTCCGATTCGGACTATGCCGAAGACAAGGTTGACAGAAAATCCACTTCGGGTACATGTCAACTTCTTGGTAGATCTCTTGTGTCTTGGTCCTCCAAGAAACAAAACTCCGTATCTCTATCTACTGCCGAAGTGGAATACATTGCCGCGGGATCATGTTGTGCTCAATTACTATGGATGACACAAACTCTTAAAGACTATGGTGTGCATGTGAGACATGTACCATTACTATGTGACAATGAGAGTGCTATTAAGATAGCACACAATACCGTGCAACATTCTCGAACTAAGCATATTGAGGTTCGTCACCATTTCATTCGAGATCATGTTGAGAAAGGTGACATTGACCTTAAACACGTTCGTACCGACAAACAATTGGCGGACATCTTTACCAAACCCCTTGATGAGAAAGTGTTTTGTCACTTGAGAAGTGAGTTAAACATCATTGATGCTTCAAACGTGAACTAGAGGTTCATGTGGATGCATGCAAGGGCATGAGCTTTCTTGACTAATCCATGGTACTTCTATGATCATCTTACATCTTGGACTTTTTGCTCCCTTGTATTGTATCTAACCTTTTGTAGGTACCTGGACAAGCTTCATGTCACAAGATTGCATCTCACTCTTATCATAAGCAATCTTGTATAACCCAAGTATCAACAATTGATGGTGGAACAAGGAACAAGACAACCTAAACATATCATTTGACAAACTTTTGAGATATGCTTCATTCTTGTCATTTTGGAAGATGAACTACACATGATAGGATAGCTCCAAACTTCAACTAATGAGCATCCACTTCAAGTTCAACTACATGATGGACATCACTACCAAATCCCAATGTAAGTTCTCACGTCTTAGAGAAGCTTTACTCAAAGACATGAGCTAAAGCAACTCAACAAGATGTGAATACATTGAAATGCTTAAAGGAAAAATGGCAACCCCATTTTGAGCTTAAACAATGAGTATGACATATGATCAAGTGTTCTCACTTGACTCCTAAGTCAATATACTCTAACATAGGTGACCTAGTCGCCGACCCATCTAGATGAAGTTCTCCAATATTTCCTTTGTTTGTTCTTCTTGCAAGAGTGTTTCCTTAGACGTTTCTTTTCTTCATCTAGACGTTTCTTTGCTTCTTTTCTGTGTTGCTTTTTGTTTAGCTTGTTTCACAGCCAATTCATTGCAAATCCTTGTGAGAATTCCTTTGCCTAGTGAGCTAAGTTGACAAATTGTTCCTTTGCATCAAACTCGGTTCCACCGAATTGATTCAACTCGGTGTCACCGATTTTGCTGCTCTCAGGAGTTTTCTGTCAAATATTTCCTGAGTTTTTTTGCTCCAGCTCCACTCAATGATTCTTATCCTCTATTTGCATCTAAAGCCACTCAATGGCTAGATGTGTTTCTCAAGGACTGAACCCACTTGATCAATGACCTTTAAGTCCATTCTTGGAAATTGATGTCAAAGGGGGAGAGAGGAATACATCAAAGCTTACCACTACAAAAGAGATGCACCTTACAAGAGGAGAGAATGTTACATGTTTCTAAGAGGGGAGAAACATGATCAGTTTGCTCTTTGGTTTGTTCTTTGGTTGCTCTAGTTTTCTCACCCTACCTGCTCCCAATATCCAATGTCAGATTCAGGGGGAGAGGAAGTTCTTTAAGGGGAGATAACTATTTCTTTCTTTCGGGGACATGTCTATTTCAAAGAAGTATTCACCTAGTGATACTCTATTCTACATGTCATCCCAATCTTGGTTTCTTGATTGATCTTGTGATTTTTTCTTGAGGAAGTTATCTTGTGTTATCTAACCCCGTTTTCTCAAGTGTATTTCTTCAGGTACTTGATCAAGAACTTCAAGGTAAGTATATGCATCACACTCATGTACATGATTGACCTCTTGCTAGTATATATTGATTGCAAGGAGACAATCATGGACATGTTGACACCTATATGATATATATGTTGCTCTGATGCATATAGCCAAGATACATGTTGCATGTATATCTCCCATGTGATATCATCATCTTATATGCAAATCTTCAGGGGGAGTTCAGGGGAGCTCATACATGTTACATGCTTTCCTTCAAAGCTTTCATACAAACTTCTGCTAAATCTTTATTTGAAGCTTTGATGTATGTTGTCATCAATTACCAAAAAGGGGGAGATTGAAAGCACATTTTCTCCCTTGGTGGTTTTGGTAATTTATGCCAACATACATGTTGTTGGACTAATGCTTTTATCTAGTGAATTTCAGACAAGTTCAACAATGGCGTGGCAGGGACAAAAGGATGTGGAACCCTTCAAAATGCTAAGGACAAGGATTGGCAAAAGAACAAGATTCTACATTTTTGGTTTAGTGATCCAAGATCACATTGAGTCCATAGGAAAACCAATACTATTAAAAGGGGATGAGGTGTTGCTTAATGGTCTTTTTGCTCAAGTGCTTAGTGACAGTACTCCTAAATCCTCAACCACTTTCTCCATCCAAATATGTCCAAGACCTACATTCCAACTCGGCCCCACCGAAACTCTCTATCCGGAGCCACCGAGTTCATCTGGACTTAGCCACTGCCAAAACCCTAACAAATCGGATCCACCGATATGGATCTCGGTCTCACCGAGATGGCCTTGCCAACTCTCTGTAATCGTTTGCACTCACTTCGGTCCCACCGAGTTTTGCAAATCGGTCTCACCGAGATGGCTTGCCAACTCTCTGTTGCCTTATTGCTTCACTTCGGTCCTACCGAGTTGATGCAATCGGTGCCACCGAGATGAGGTTTGCCCTAACCATTGCACTTCAGTCCATCCGAGTTGTTCCAGTCAGTCCCACCGAGATTCCTAACGTTCATATCTTTTACACAGTTCGGTGCCACCGAGATTTCTGATCGGTGCCACCGAGTTGAGTCAAAAGTGTGTAACGGTTGGATTTTGTGTGGAGGCTATATATACCCCTCCACCACTTCCTTCTCAGTAAGGAGAGCCATCAGAACGTGCCTACACTTCCACCATACATTTTCTGAGAGAGAACCACCTACTCATGTGTTGAGATCAAGACATTCCAATCCAACCATTTGAACCTTGATTTCTAGCCTTTCCCAAGTTGCTTTCCACTCAAATCCTTCTTCCACCATAGCCAAATCTGTGAGGAGTTGTTTGAGTGTTGAGGAGACTATCATTTGTAGCACAAGAGCAAGGAGTTCATCAACAACACACCATCTATTACCTTTTGGAGAGTGGTGTCTCCTAGATTGGTTAGGTGTCACTTGGGAGCCTCCGACATGATGTGGAGTTGAACCAAGGAGTTTGTAAGGGAAGGAGATCACCTACTTCGTGAAGATCTACCCCGAGTGAGGATAGTCCTTCGTGGACGTAAGCCATGGTGGAATAGACAAGGTTGCTTCTTCGTGGACCCTTTGTGGGTGAAGCCCTCCGTGGACTCGCGCAGCCGTTACCTTCCGTGGGTTGAAGTCTCCATCAACGTGGACGTACGATAGCACCACCTATCGGAACCATGCCAAAAACCACCGTGTCTTCATTGCGTTTGATCTTCCATAGTCTACCCTTGACATTCCATACCTTTGCATGCTTTACTATTTCCGCTGCTCAATCTCTAGATATGCATGTGTAGAAAGTATTGGAGTGATCTTAACTTGTGCCAAAATCTGCCTAAGTTCCAAGAGAAGTTAAAATCTGCAACTTTGGTTGGTTAAGTGTCTATTCACCCTCCCCCTCTAGACCTATCTCCTCGATCCCACAAGAGCCCCAACCAACTTACGGTGTGCCCACAAGGCACCACCGCGCGGCCTGGGGGGGTCGCGCCCATCTGCCTTGTGGAGGCTGTGGGCCTCCGTTTGCATTGATTCCACCTCCCAAAAATCACATATATTCCAAAATAATTCTCTGTAAAATTTTATTGCATTTGGACTTCGTTTGATTTGGATTTTCTGTGAAACAAAAAACAAGCAGAAAACAGGAACTGGCATTGGGCACTGGATCAATATGTTAGTCCCAAAACTAATATAAAATGTTGCCAAAAGTATATGAAAGTTGTAGGATATTGGCATGAAACAATCAAAAATTATAGATACGATGGAGACGTATCATGCCCCTCTGCCGGCCGTTGACCATCACCGACATGGTATTGCCGGTCTTGTGCCACATCGCGTGCATGCCGCACTCCAATTGTATCTTGCGACGCGTCCGCGTACCCCTTTAAACGCCCTAGAGTTGCGCTGGAAGAAATGCTTGCTTAGGCCACTCAGTGTGATACCTGCAGTTTGGCGAAATACAATCCCAGGCCGGGCAGCATACATCAGAAATTTGTAAAAAGAAAGAAATATATTTTGTGCAAGTAGACAGTCGATCGGTGTCTCACCTGGAAGTTTCTCAGGATGGGTGGAGCATATGTCGTGCTCGCTGTCGATGGTCGGTATGAACAAATCGATGAGAGGGTGAGATCTCGCGCTGTCAGCTCTCACTTTAGCCTCAAGGTTCTCGATCAGCTCCTGATCTATGAAATTGAACTTGACGCCAGCCGACAGCACCGGCCAATCCTTCTTGGACTTGCAGCAGTTAATTCCAGTTAAACGGTACTCAATGTATGATCAATCAACTATTAAAGTAAATGATGAAAGATTTCAACAGATAAGTGCTACTCCAAATCTAAAATCCATGATGCCCGAACAAACTGGGGTCTCGGCTTCATTATTAGATGCATACTCTAAAGACTTGAAAAAACCCATAAAGATTGAAATCATCATACAGGGCGACGGGATGAATACTCACAGGAGCGGCCTCACTGGTTCCACCCTTCATGCAGCTAGCTTGAAGAGCTTCCTTGTTGAGATCAAATTTCTCAGCGTCTTCCTTTTGACTACTTGCAATGAAGTATAGCAGCTCCACAAGCTCATCGCCCATCCTACCAACTGGATCAGAACAAGGCGTCGGCTGGGAGGCGGGGAGACCGGGAGAGAATGGGAGAGAACACGAGAGTGCTGCTGGACTACCAGAGGGGTGAGGCTCACTTTGGTGAACCGAACACGCGGCCGGGACTCTTGTGTCACCTCACGCGTAGCGTGTTGTCATGTCAATTCAATGTGAGGACATGATGAATAATTTGACCGACGTGTACTAGTACTACTAGTCGTACAAGTACTACTTACCTAGTACGAGTAGCGCAATATACGGTATAGAGGAGTACTAGTAGTACAAATTTTAGAAATGATGTACATTCATGCAATCTCCATGTTGCTTCCATATTTCTTTAAATAATATTAGAGGGGCGTTGCTAAAGCCTTAGTTTTAAGGGCATTATGCAAGAGTGTTTAGAAGGAGCTTACAAATAGGTGCCTACAAAGTTACAAGGCTGTGCGACAGACTTGTAGGCTACATGAGTAATACAAAATATAATTCCCATTGGACAACACTTTCACGAACAAGTACGCACTTGAAGCTTAATTGCTATATATGGCTTCTGCACAACATCTCCATCATCATTATCAAAATACATGCTACGCAGGTGATGTAGGATGCACTTGATCCCAGAATGGTATTTAACCTTCAAACTAACTAAAGTACAAAATAACCAGCAGAACAGGATCATGCGACAACTAGCAGGATACATGGCTCAGTCTAGATATCACTACGAATCAAGTAGTGCATATTAGTTGTTGGCATAAACCACATCGCCGCATGTCGGGTTTGCAAAAGCCATTCATCGCTTGGAAGCTTGATGCCTTTCACACACTGAAGTTCATCTGGCAACAAGCTGTGTCGACGAATCTCTGGATATGGTGCTTCATGAAATCCATGGTACGATGTGTCAACACAGTTCCCCTGGCGAATGGAACTTGCATAGCACGATAATCATCGTCGGTGATATGTTTGATGATTGGTTGGATGATCGAATAATTGAGCCCGAGGAACAGGGAGTGGTTACCGAGGCTGTAAACCCGCCTCCAATTGAATACGCCAGGCCCAACGAAGCTCGGATCTTTCTCGAAGACGAAGCAGCCATAGCCATCACAGTCGCGAACGCCCCATGCATTGTACCGCATGTGGTTTGATGAAATGGTTTGGTCACTTTGGTACGTGCGAATGAGCATCAAATGCCCACCATCAGTTGAACGAGCGATAAACCACCACCCATTGACATTTATATTTCCAGGTTCTAGAATTATAAAGGCCAGCGCATTTGCGTCTGCTGCAACAAATCAATTTGGAGACCAAAAGGACAAAAATATACAATCATGTTCAGAGTATGTGTGGAATTAAGATTATTATAACAGTGACACAGATTGTAGCCAGAGAATTACAATGCCGTGGTCATAATCATATCCTAATTTTTTTTAAATGCCAATGGCTTTCATATTCTAGCAATACGTCATGGTTCAAAGATGATGTAAAAATGAGAGGAAAACAGCTATGCCGGGGCCTACTCATATTCTACCATAACAGTTAGATGCCAACTGTTCTCATATCAACTCTAACAATAACATGCGTGGTTATAAAAATCTTGGAAATGAGAGTAACATATAGCAATCATGTGGTTATACTCATAATATCTATTCTAACAATTATTAGATGCCAATTGTTCTCATATCAACTCTAACAATAACATGCATGTGTGGTCATAAAAATCTAGGAAATGAGAGGAACATATAGCAATGATGTGGTTATACTCATAATATCTATTCTAACAATCATTAGATGTCAATTGTTCTCATATCAACTCTAACAATAACATGTGTGGTCATAAAAATCTAGGAAATGAGAGGAACATATAGCAATGATGTGGTTATAGTCATACTATCTATTCTAAATTTCTAACAATCAACAGGCAGTCGCATTCATATGGTAAAGATGAGATGAGATAGAACAATTACACGACGATGGACTCCACCAGTATATGCAGCCAATCTGTCCGTCCACAGCGTAAACGATGCCATCGTGCACTATAGCATCAGACAGAAATGGAGGGTAAACATGATTGATGATGAGCCATAACCATGTATGGCGACCGGATTCCAGATAGGCTAATACCCCGTCGAACAAGGCAATGAGCTTGTAATCTATGTAGTCTTCTGATGGTGTGGGTACTTCGCAGATTACAACCTTCAGCAAATGGAGGTCCAACCAAGTGCCCGACGCCTCTCGTGCGTAGTAGGCAGGAGTATCCGGCGGGCCGCGAGGCTGGATGTCGGCAGTATCCAACGATGGAAGGGTGATCTCTCACTGGGTGTAGATATCCACGAGACGCCACAGACTACCCGATTGGTGTATGAGGACGATCCAGTTGGCCTTCATGCCCGCCCAATAGTGGCGGCGCATGAAGGGCAGGTGGGCGGGGAGTGGTAGCATGTCGATGGGCATGATGGAAACCTCCGTAGGATCGTCACGTAGGTGTCTGGGCCAGTTGCGAGGATTAGGCATCAGCAAGCAAGGTGTCTTGAAAAGGGCCGGCCGGCTGCCGATGAGTAGACGGTGCATAGACACCAAGCATGTGGCCAGACGCACGGTGCTGAGCAAGTCCATACGATTACAGATCTGCTCCAAGAGAACATCGGGGAGGGAATTCCAATCGCAGCTCTGCGTGTCAGTCGGTTCTGCCATTGGGTTTTTTAGGGCGCTGAGTGATTGGGGTTTTCGGTGCGTGTGGGCAAGCGAGGAAGTGGATGCGGGCGGGCGAGAGAAGAAGATGGCGTGTGTGGGCAAGCAGTGAGCAGGGGGAGATGGTGCGCGCGAGCGACCGAGGAAGATGGCGCGGGCGAGCGAGCAGTGAGCACTGGAAAATGGTGTGCGGACGAAGATGGGAAAGGGACGTCCATGGGGAAGAGAGGAGGAAGAAGAGGGAGAGACGGGGAAGAAGGTGCAATCTCAATTCAACTAGTACTACTAGTATACACGAGTGTAAATAGTTAAGAGGATGACATGTGGGTCTACGTCAAGCAGGCCCATATGTCAGTCAACGGAAGAGAGAGGTGCGTACACGTAATTGCGGAAGCGTGCTCCACTGGCAGACATGATGGCACTACAGGGTAAGGTTGATTTAGTAACACCAGCACACTGGCTCAGCTTATTAATCAAGTGTCCCATCTGCTGCAGCGTGTATTGTCACTTCACTTTGAAGACTAGTAGTTGAATAGACCGATGGGGAATAATGGATCGCCAAGACTTCCTATCTATGCCTCTACTCTCATCCTGTCCAACATTAAGAACCATTGGCCAAGGCTCCCGGCGCCAATTACGTAGTAGTACCTACTCCCTCATTCCAGTTTATATACAGCTCAATAAAAAAGATTCATCAACCAAGGTAATAGTAGAAGATGAGTGCCAGAAGAATTTTTTGTACTAGTACTACTGTAGTACTTTGCAAAAGTACTCAATTAATGGGCTCGTTTTCCTCAAGAAAATTGTGTTTATGAACGTATTAATTGCAATGCATGCGTGCATGCGTGAACAACAAATGACCAGGACTTTTACATGCATTGGAGTAATTCTTGCATGCAACATTTTAATGAAGCTTGAAATATGAACATGTGAATGGGAGGGACTAGAACCATCACGCATTCATGCAACACTCACATGTACACATGCACGCACGCAACACTCACGTAGCCATGCATGCGGCACACAGCACACGACACAACACACACGCTCACGCTCAAGTGCTCAACCTACACGTGCATGCACACACATACACAACCAGGGTGGTTCGCGCGCAAGGGTTGGACTCCTGTCATGCCTGCGTAAAGTTTTGTTTAACTTATTTCTTTGCTCTACCAACTGACAGGTGGGACCCAGAAACCACGTGCCAATTTAACCAGTCAAGAAAGTGCCACGTACACTATTTGACCGTATAATCATCGCAAAACGTATATAGTGACCATAATGAGTGTATTATGAAGTCTAGTGACCGTATTGTTACAAATACAGTGACCGCCACTGTATTTATCTCGTTTCAAATTAAGCCATATTAACCGGAAAGGAGGCAGTATGGACTACTAGTACTACTGTGTCCCGTCAACTCGCAGAACGAGGAGAAGCTTGCTTACTACACCCTCTCCCTTGGCCGCACGTGTGATGGCTCGCAGGACGAGGAGAGGCTTGCTTAGTACGCCTATGCCCTCTCCCTCACCCACGCGCGCCGTGGCTCACAGGACGAGGAGAAGCTTTTGACTACAGCGCGCTCTCCCTCGCCCTCGCTCACGCGATGGACGTGCGACATTTCATTCGGTGTCAGATTGCCAGAAGCATATAGTACTGTAGTACCATCATTGTTGAACTTGGACCTCCCGAAGAGGCGAAGAGCCAAGCGCAAGGTTATAGGAGTATGAGCAGTCGTACAACTATAGCGAACAACCGCTACTGTATGATGCTGCCACATCACCTATAGCCAAAGCTGTGCCACCTTTTTTTCTCACAAAGCGTGTTGGTGCCCGTGGAACAGCCACACAAGTTGCACGTACACATAACACATCTACAAGTAAATTCTAAAGGACAAATGCCAACATGCCACACAAGTTCATCTCCACTTCATGTGATAAATTTGTGCACGACTACTCTACATATATTTACAGTGCTACCATTCACAATTTACCATACTCCACTTACACGTTATAGATGGGCTCCATGTCGTCCTCCAGGTTCCAGTCCCATGTGTTCTTCATAGATGGCACGATCCATAGCGGTGGGCAACAGGAATCATTGTCACAGCTTTCTAGTGCGGTTCCACGTGATGGAGACTCATCCAAGCTGAAGCGGCATAAATCAGGGATTGCGTGTCCCAACATGTTCAACCGGCGGTGCACACTGAAGACACAACCATGCTTCATGAACGGCAGGCCTTCGGTGTCGTGCACGGAAGGTGGCATCTGTTTGACAATGGGGTAGCTATCCCCAATGAAAAGCGAGTACTCTCCAAGAGTGTCCCTCGGCTCCCACATAGCATCACGGGGGTCGAACTCGGAGCCGTCCATTTGGTACACGTGGCATCTCAGATCTGGACACATGGTGACGTACATGGTCAAGGTCCATGCAGGATAATGTTGTGCTCAAATATGGCGCACAGTAATATTGTGCAGCGAGTAGTACTACTATACTATAGAGGAAGTTCAATAACCTACTAATTATATATAGCCATTTTTGGCTACACGGAGGATATAAGACATGGAAAAACAAAAATGGTGGGAGTGGATTCAAGAGCCAGCTATACGCGTACTCCTAGGTAAAAAGTACTACTCCCGCCGATCCCTGCGACACACTAGCACTATGGATCCGAAGTAGTAGTAGTAGTAGTAGTAGTAGTAGTAGTAGTAGTAGTAGTAGTAGTAGTAGTAGTAGTAGTAGTAGTAGTAGTAGTACAATGAAAGAGAAGGCAATGAGAGAATGGAATACCTGGGTACATGGTGAGGGTCCGATCGTGGTAGATCGTGGCACCTTGTTGCACATCAATGGTACCATGGGTAACCACTGCTAAGATAGTTGATCCCAATTTGCCAAAGTTAACTACAAGGTTCCAGGTTAGACCGAATGGTGGATGCACATAATCCAACACATCCAGGATCGGCGATCTGATTTTGATCGGGGGATGCGTGGTCCCTGCAAAATAATGGAGTACCGTTAGGGATGCAAATGATGGTTAGTGCATTCCGTTTGTTATCTCCCGTACCGTAGGATGGCACCCAGATGAAACAAGTCCCCTGGCTTGTCACAGCGAAGATACGACCTACATGGCACACGGCGTCTACGAACTTGTGCGGGTACAAATCTGTCGCGGCCAACATGTGCCAGCCTCTGCCGTCAGGGCCATTCTTATTGATGGCAATCCGTGTGTCGAACACCGCGATGAGATAGTAATCGTCGTAGCTGCGGTGCTTGGTCGGCGGGTCCACAATTGCTATCTTCTTCAATCTCATGGTGGCTTCATCATACCTATTCAAGCCATTCCAGTCTGGAAGGCTGATCCCAAAGCTGGACAAGGGGTCTACGGGAACGGACGCACTGCTGTGGATGTTGTGCAAAATGATGGTGGTATCCGGCCGTAGGTATGCAAGCCAATCTCCGTTCGCACCAACCCAAACCTGTGGGACGGGGGGCATCGGAGAAATTATGGGATGGAATAACTAAGTATTTTTAGAATATACATTACATGATCAAACACAATGACTGACCTTCTCATCGGACAAAATCCGACTGCCTCTCAACGTCGGCAACTCAAGCGGCGTCAAGATGCAACCGCGGCCACGTTGCGGTGGACTGGAGTCCCATTGAATAACCTTGTCCTCGAGGACACATGGAAGACCAACAAGCATGGCCTTCTCCCAAGCCTGTTTACGCACTGTCTTAAAATAGTTGGTGCAGGAAGCACCGAGTCTTGCGGCAGTGAGGAAGTCGGAGCGGCGTGCGATTTCTCCCAAAGATTCGTCGTCCAAGGTCTCCTAGTCCCAGCGAGGAGGAGAACCGCCTGGCGAATCCATGGCAGCAGTGACGAACTACCTTGGTCTCTTCGGGAGGGGAACTGGTGAGGAGGAGATAAGAGCGTAATCGTAGGGCCTCGTCCCTTCGTGAAGGAAGTTATGCGGGCACGCATTAGCGGTATTGCGATGGTGCAGTTACGTATTATTTAATATAGGAGTAGTACTAGTACTCAACTTTCCGGGCACAAGCTCCGAGATAATTACATTCATTTCTGTGGGCCCTAACTGACCTGGTGAGAGCTACCGCAGCTGGCTTCCCAATTTCCTTCTATCGGGCGTTGGTCATCAGGTTTTGTTTATTGATTTAATGTGTGTGGTACCCATCAGAGTACGATTCATTGGAGAACTTTTATATGACAACAAATCTATCATACAGACTATTGCAGATGCTCTTAGTGTACCAGTTTTCAACTTTTGAATCTCAAGGCCAAGGAGCTACAGTAGCAAGTGGAGGGTAGTACATTCAAATTCAAATCCAACAATATAATTTTTGGTGACATGCATTAACATTTTGCTAGTCAAATATGTGATCAAACTTTAACTCAAAATACGATGGTGACTAGTAAACCAGCCCGAAAGTAGCAGTAGTACTGTTCTCTAGAACCATCGTTGTAACTATCAATGCAGGGAAAGTACACCTGCGTACTGTAGACCTGCTTGCTGCTCTATTCATGCGTGTAGCTGGCCTGCTCAGTCGCTCCTCTCACGCACACACTATTGCGGGGGCAAAATATTTGAGTTCTTTCATACTGCGAGAGTAGGCTTTTTCTTTTCCACTAGTACACGTGTACGTGCACAACACGTGCAATGTTTAATTTATGAATACAACTTTTCCATGATTTTTGCAAAAGAAAGAAACAATCACATGGCTCTAGAAAAGTTTAGCAAATCAACTATTCTACTCCCTCCATCCCATATTATGAAAATGTTTTTCAAGCTAATTTTGTACTATAAGGAGCAAAGTCCATGCGTGCAACGCCACAAGCTACAGAGTACTTACATTAGGTCCAGGTCTAGGGCCATATTGCACAGTTCCCAATGCGGCGCCAGGCTTTTCCGGCTCCTCCAGCTTAATTGGGAGGCGGCATTAAAGATGGCAGTTGAGGAAGCAGCAAGCGAGGGCGGCTGCTACTCTATGCGAGCCATGAGATGATTGCGCGTGCAAAATATACGGGAGGGAAAACCCGTGCACGTGGCTGGGCTATCCGCGACCACTGGTACAATGCAACGTAGAATTCCTATTTGTTGCTAGTAGATTGTTCCTTATACATATTGGAGTATTTAACAAAAAACTACCACTTTCGAACCAGCCATACCAAGAAACCACCAGTCTACAAAAAAATAGCAAAAACATACCAAAAATTTCTTAAACTGTCGTGAAAAACTACCAAGTGCCGATTAGGCTTGTTTAAACCCATGTGGCACCTTAAGTCAACGCTGTCTATTTGACCGGCAACTTATGCGTTATGACTTGTGGGACCTACATGTCAGTCCAAAAAAAATCCCCGAGTCACCTCCTACCTCCGGCCCATCCACCTAGTCATCCTCGGCCATGGGAGGCAGTCACCGCCGCCGGCTGAAAGCGAGGTCAAAAGCGCCGGCGGCGCGGAGCCCATCTTGCGTCAGCCGGAAGCTAGCTCGACGCGGCACTCGCGACCGCTAGCTAGCCAAGCTAGCACACAACATGTTGGATGCATCCAGCTGCTTGTGTGCAAGCTAGCTTGGCACGGTGGTGCGGTGGCTTGCTTGCGCGTGCTGCGCTAAGGCCAGCCATCTGGCTCGGGCGGAGGCCAGCGCAACGGCTTGCTCGTGCGTGCCGCGCTCAGGCCAGCCATCCTGCTCGAGCGAAGGCCAGCGCGGCGGCTTGCTCGCGCGTGAGCCGCGCTCGGGCCAGCCAACCAGCCCGTGCGGAGGCCAGCGCGGCGGCTTGCTCGTGTGTGAGCCGCGCTCGGGCCAGCCACCCAGCCCGTGCGGAGGCCAGTGCGGCAGCCAGCCCGTCCGCTGGAGCGGCGGCCAGCTCGCCCATCACCGGCGCTGACGATGAACACGCATACGAACTGTTTGAAGAAGAGGATAGATGCTCACATGTGGGTCCCACCTGTCGTAACAGTCAACTCTACAGTCAAACATACGGTGTTGACTTAAGGTGCGTCGTCAGCACGGACGTGTGGGCTAACCCTGTCATAAACGGGTTTAAACGAGCCTAATCGGCACTTGGTACTAGTTTTTTTTAGGAGTTTGGTAGTAGTTTTTTGGCACGGATTGAGAAATTTTTGGTATGTTTTTGCTATTTTTTGTACAATAGTTTCTTGCTAGGGCTGGTTGAAAGTGGTGCTCTTTTGTTAAATACTCTACATATTGTAAGTAGGAGTGAAAGCTAAGCTTTGGAAGTCTATAAGCACGGCTAGTTACATAGTATGTATGTGTACGTAATTCAAACTAAATATCGACCATGGGTGACTAATATCTTGATGGAAAACTCGAAACTATGGAAATACAAACGTATTATTGATACTTGTTTCCATAAACTTGGATCTACGTTCTATTCAACGGCTGAGCATGTGGGGCCTTAGCACGATGACTTCCCGACTGTCTAAAACAAGGTTTTCCCGTCTCCGGTAAGGAGGAGGATGACTGCGGCGTGCCTTCGGCTGGCTCTAGTGCTCGTAGTCATCGTTAGGTGGTCTACGAACGTGTAGATGTATTTTTTTCACGTCTTGTGTTCTTTGTACTGCCACGGCTGATGAATAGATCGTAAGTATCTCGCAAGAAAACCTTGGTTGAGTGTGTGTGCGAGTGAGAGATCGTGCGTTGGTGTGATATGGAGAGACTAAGGCAGAGATAAGAGAGTCATTGCGTGTTTTTGTTTGTGTGAAAGATAGAGAGAGACCTATATGGGACTTTGTGTTGTGTAACGTGGAGGCGGATAGACATAGTCACAGAGTGAGTGTGTGAGATACGCATGCGGACATAGGGAGAGAGGTGTGAATTAGAGAGACGGGAATTTTTGGTGTGCATGTGAGTTAGAGAGAGAGGTAGGGATATATATATACCTAGAGCTGGAGAGAATATACAAGGGTGTGTGTCTTAAAAGAGGGATCCAGATAGATGGCGTGGTGTGTGTGTCTGTGTCTGTTTTGTGCGCGCGTGTGTGGGAAAGGGAGAGTGTGTGTGTGTGTGGAGAAGAGAGACCACTGATGATGTAAAGCTAGTAGGGGGAGGTGGGATGATATGGCATGTGTGTCCAAGAGAGAGAGAGAGAGAGAGAGAGAGGCATGTCTAGTAGCGGGACAGTGTGGGTGTGGGCGGGGGTGTGTGCTATATATTTGGAAGAGACATCGAGTGTGTGTGAGAGAGGGTTGTGTGAGAGAGAGAGTGCGGGAAGGGAGAGAGAGAGAGAGAGAGAGAGAGGGAGAGAGAGATGGATAGAGAGAGTGAGAGAGAGAGATAGATGGAGGTCGATTGTGTGCGAAAAGTGGCCTATAGATAGGGAGAGGAGGTCGATGGTGTTCGAAAGTGGCCTATGTAGGGAGACACAAGTAAAGCGTGTCATTGTGTGCGTCAGAGAGACTTCATGAGAGATCAAAATAGATGGTGGAGAGAACATCGCGCGAGTTTGAGATCGATGATACGCTAGAGATTTATGGAGAGAGTCGCGACATATAGTGGGAAGAAGGGTCGGATCTGCATGTGAAGAGATGGAAAGAGGCGAGAGGTACACAAGGAGAGGGAGGGTGTTTGTGTGTAGTGGGGGTGGTGAGTGAGATGTGTGTCAATGTGAGAGTGAGAGATGGTGGAGAGCGTGCGAGAGCCAGATATACGTAGGGAGAAAGATGTTGGGGGCAGTGTGTTTTGTGTGTATGGGAAAGATACATGGCTATAGAGTGTGTGCTTGGGAAAGATAGATGCCAGGAGACCTAGAGAGTGGGGGAACATATGTGTGCATGTCCGAGAGACAAAGAGATAGAGACCTATATTGGGGTTCAGATCTAGAAGAGAGATAGAGGGGGTAATGTGTGCGTGCGTTTGTGTCCGGGGGAGAGAAAGGCTTGTGTGTGGGGGGGAGAGGGGCCGGGGTGGTGTGCTTCAGATAAAGAGTGAGGGGTGTATGTCTGAGAGATATAGACGTAATTAAAATACATGGTCAAGAGTGTGCGCACTCAGGCTTGATCATTTTTTTCTTCATATTTTTGGACTATGAGATAGCGATACTTTTGAACATGCGAGGTATATTTTAAAGTACTAGAATTACTGACCTAAGATTGGAAATTCTGAATTTGACTGCATTATTAGCTTTTTTTAATTCATTTAAATGGGGGTACAATTTTTAACCCGATTGCGTGATTTCTAATTCATATATCAAACTTAGAGATATAGACATACGGTCGTGTTCAAACCTTGTAATCATCCACTTTATTCATACACATACATATTTGTTTGTGTCATCATATTTAGGAGAAACGCATTCGAAATTTCATTTGAATTGGAGCATATGATGGTATTTGCTTGTAATGGCTCAATGATCCATATTTGAATTGAATGGACAATCTAAGTTTCGAGTTGGAGACATTGATTTTCGAAACTTGCACCTTTTTTTCTCGCGTGCACAACAAATAAATACTCGGCCATGATATCATAGTCGGTTGTACAAGACGAGAAGACATAATTTCAGCCGCCAAAAGCTTTCAAACTTCCCGCTCACATCGAAATTTCTCGAGCCTGAAAGTTTAGCCCAATGATATTCCTCTTTTACCCCTGCCACATCAACGGAAAGGGGCTACTTTGGTAACTCCATTGTTTTCCCCTCTTTGCCCCCAACATTCTAACCCAGAACCACTCCCCTCCCCGCCTCCCCCAAGCCGCTGAATCTAGTCCTCCGCCACGGCGGTGCACCTCACACCCCGCCGGATCTACCTTTCGCACCTTGGAACCCCCAACTGCCAACTCACCACTACACCGGAGCCGCTTCAGCGATTGGCTTGTCCACCGCACCAGATCTCCTTGACCGCCATCATGGTCCAGCGCGCCGGATCTGCTTCACCGGTGCCCTCGTCCACCACAGTGTAGGCCCTTCACCGACGCCCTCGTTTGCCACATCGCTGGCCCTTCATAGAAGCCCTCGTCCGCCGCAACAGACCCGCCTCACCGAAACCACTGTACACCGCCCCGGATGTGCATCGCCGACGCCTTCGTCCACTGCACCGGACCCGCACCACGGACGCCATATTCAACTCCACCGGCCCAGCTTTACTGCCGCCGCCGCCTCATCAGGTTATTTCAATTACTACTGCTTTGGTTTTTCTCGTCTTTATTGTACAACAGTTCACTTACCACATATCAGCTTTCTTGGATGTCGACAGGCGCCGCACCTAAGCACCGGAGCCGCTTCACCAACGGCGACAGCCGGCCCAACTCAACCGCAACACGAGCACCATCGACGACACTTAGCTTTCACGTATGACAACGATGCCCATACGCCGCCGAGAATCAGGTACTATTCTCCAACGGCCGGCGCCTACGTTCACCTTCTTAGCATAAGCACTGCACCTTTGAATTTCTTTAGGGCATCATTCAATTTTTTATGAGAGGCGTTATTCTGCTTGCACCTGTAGGTCCAAATGTGTGGTAGTGAACAGGTTATATGTGCTAAATTACAAATCAGTGCACCTGTAGTTACAATGCTTTTTCTTTGTCCTAAGTATTACTGTACTTCCTAGATATTACTGCCTCCTATTTTACTTCTTGCATGCTATATTTATGATAATGGTGTTGTTCTGATGTCACCTCTTGGTTACAATTATTGTACTGGACTGCTTCTATGTTCTCTATGCTAAATTACACATCAGCAAACTAGCTTGTAGTTCCGCTGCTTTTGGTTCGTCTTAACCTACATTTTTCAATGCTAGCTATTACCGCACTGCTCCGAGCCTCTGTTCATAACTTTTTTGTGCGTTATTGATCTTCCCAAGTTGCATGACTAATTTGTTGCTTTTATTCATTATGGAGTTGCCAACCGCATCAAGCAAAATGCTTTTTCTTTTTGGGCTGTCACCTCGAACAAGCGCAAAAATAGAGTGAAGCACACATATTGTCGTGTAAGCACACACCCTTCTTTCATTAGTTTAGATGAATCATTGATGTTCAATTTGAACTGTGCATGTGATTAAAATTAGTTTTACCAAAATAGAGGGGGAAGAATAAACTACAATGATTAGATTTGCATGCACGGGATGCTGACGACATCTTCAAAGAACATTGCAACAGCAGCGAGCCTTCATAGCGACATATGGTAAGCCAGTGTGTTTTAGTTACAGTGAAATGTCATGCATGTGGGCTGCTTTCTTGGCTTGTGCCCTCAACCTGTAATCCTACTGAATTACAAATAGTTCAGTTGCCTGCTTTGCTGTATTGCTTGATTAGAATGCTTGTTTCTTACTCCCTCCGTAAACTAATATAAGAGCATTTAGATCACTACTTTAGTAATCTAAACGCTCTTATATTAGTTTACAGAGGGAGTACTTGTTAGGCTATACCTGAGTTGGCCAATGTGTCAGAAGTGCCTGCCGTACTATCGTAAAGAAATGCATGCATACTTCATTTGACTCCTTAACTTTTCCTATGAACTCCATCACAAGACTGTCTTGCTAGTTTATATGAGGCCACACTGTTTAAGTGCTTTCTTAGAATATTTCAACTGTTTATATGCTTGGGCAACTAAATATAGTTGTGGTACACTGCCTTTCAGCTAACCATTTTCATTTGTTTTTGGCTGATGCAACTTTGAACCATTTAAATATAGCTTGCCGTGCTCGGCAATAATTCGGATGTAGTTTACCATGTAAGCTGACTGCCTGGATCATGCGATAACTATCTGTTACTTATGTCCAGCGGAAACCTTTCAGGATGCAGTTCAAACTAGGACACAATGTACACCCTAGGATCTATTTGTGGAAGCAGTGCGCCATCCATGTTACCAGATGGTAGCAGTTCAGAGGCAACCCCGTTGGAGAGCACAGATATTATAGTTCTTGAGGCTCTACTAGAGGCAGAAAGAGAGGGTGTGGCTGCCATGAATGAGGTAATCCTGATCATGAGGCTGGAAATTATGCAATTAGCTGCACACATTATGCAAGCAAACAAAGATGTGGAGCAAGTAAGATAGTTGCATTTGGAGACGGAGAAGGTCCTGCTGCTTTTGCTATCTGAAGCCCAGGCTAATCCTAGTTCTTCTTTAGATACCAGTTGAAATTGTCATTAGATTAGTATACTTGCATGTTGTGTCATGTTTGTGAATGGATTATGTTGTAAGACCCCTTATTTGTTGTCCATGTCTTGTAATGATCTGATTTTCTTAGGCGAGGCAATCCTCAGTACTTATAGGAGTGGACATAAGGTGAACTATTTTTCGTGTGAGTAGATTGTGTTGGATGAAATAACTGTTTGACTCAAAGTGGATTCAACCTTCTGAATTCGAGTATCATGGCATTTGTAAATCATATTCATATATAAAGGTGGAATACATCTTTGTTGTGCTTTAGAAGATATCTAAAAAAACAAAGAATGATTTATAAAGATTTGTAATCGAATACAAAATGGGTTCGAATTTAGTTGCCAGGGTAAACTCGAATGCTTATTCTCCCAAAATTCGAAAGAAGCAGCAAAACACCCACTCCCACGTCGGCTGCCCGAAACCAGTGTTTGGGAGATGGAAATTACTGTCTACCCCTAACACGCACAACCTATCGGCCCGATTTCCACTGCTCTAAACAGGGGTAGGTTTGTAACTTCACTCAGACGTGACACGACCGCCTCTCACCCCATTCAGATAAGGTGGGCGCCAAACGTGGGCGGCAAAACACATTTGATTCAAGCTCATCCCAAAGACCTCTCTCTCCCCCTCCATTTCCCCATTCATAAACGGTGGGAGGCAAAACAAACTCTCCTCGACCGAAATCGATCTAGGCAAATATTTTAAGTAGGGGCAGGTTTGTAACTTCACTCATACGTGACACAACCGCCCTACCTGTCAGCCCCGTTCATACACCATGGGCGCCAACCGTGGGCGCCAACCGTGGGCGCCAAAACACCCTCTCCTCACCCGAAATCGCTCTCGGCAAATATTGGGGAGATGTGAGATTACCGTCCTATCCCCAACCGACAAGACGTCCGAAATTTTAAACGGGGGCTAAGTTGGTAACTTCCCCACATTTCAGACAAGCGCGTCCCAAAGACATGGTTCCCCCCTCCTCTCTCGCTCCATTTCCCCATTCGTACTCCATGGGCGCCAAAACACCCTCTCCACCCCAGCCTCCTCCGTCCGCCACCCCATTCACCGCCGTCCTCCTCCACCATGCCAGAGCAGCTACCCCGACGCCGTCGTCCATTACAAGAGATCGACGTCTCTCATCCACCGCGCCGGATCAGGATCCTAGCATCGCGTCGTCTCGCTTCATCAGCGCCGTCATCCACCTTGCTGTGGCCGCTCCTATGACCGTCTCGTCCACGGCAATAGGACTTATCCCCCGATGCTGCCGTCCGCCGTCTTAGATCTGCTTCCATGCCGCCGACAGCCATAGCACCCGCAGCACCCTCAACGTATCAGCAGAGGCCTACACGGCGTCGCAAGAGAGGTGGTACTCTTTCATATCTACTTAAGTTATTGATCTCACCCAGAAAATAGACCGTCACTTGTTTACTGTACTTTCTTGTCCATACCTAATCTTTATTTGTTAGTTGAAAGCAAACATTGGTTGCGAAGTAGCCTTTGTCCGGTTAGGACCTTCAGATCCGCCATGGCACGGTCAACACTATACTCGCAATGCTTATGGTTTTCCCCTTTTATATTCACTACCATAATCCTAGGTGCTTCGTGTCGTGCTAGCACTGCTCCTCAACCCATCAAGCGAAACAACATGCCACTCATAACTCCAAAGCTTAGTTGTTCAAATACGAATCTGATATGATGCTGATATTACTAAAACAGAGAACTTTAATTGGTCAGCTAATGTTCCTACATTAATTTCGAAAAGCATGTGCACCACATATGGAGAGATAGTAGGGAATTGCATATCTTTATGCGCTCTGGTTCATCATGGGTGGGCAACACACATTGTACTATCCAAAATCTGCTTGCTCTTCTTTAACATGTTCCTCTTCTGTTCTTCTTGATAAGTCTAGTAGTAGAGTATGTTCCTTGTCGGGAACTGGAGCAGGGACATTTGCAGTCGACATGTACATTGGGTCACTTATGATGGATGCTTTCAACTATTCTAGTTGGTCTGCCATAATATCCAGGAAATGCTGGGAGCTGTGTCGCCTTTGAGAGTCTAGACTGATAGTAACAGTATTGCGCCTTCAGTTGAATAGAGCTGCTCCTGTAGGGGATCCAAAGCGTTTCCAGCCGTACCGGCAATACAATCCCATATGTTCCAGCTAGTTCCACTTTCCCGATTTCACTCGTGATGCTTAGGGTTTTCCCCTTTTATCTACACTACTATGATCTGCGTAGGTGCTTTGTGTCGTACTAGCAGCACTCCACCCTTCAAGCTAAATAACACACCACTCATAATTCTAAAGCTTAGTTGTTCAAATACGAATGTGATATGATACTGATATTAGTTAACACACACACATTTAATTGGTCAGCTAATGCTCACACTTGAGTTTCCAAATGCATGTGGCAACATATAGAGAGACAGCAGGGAATTGCATTTCTTTGTCACTTGTTTACTGTACTATCTTGTCCATACCAAATATTAGTTGTTAGTTGAAAGCAAACATTGGTTGCTAAGTAGCCTTTGTGCGGTTTGCAGCTTCAGATCTGCCATGCCACGGTCAACACTATACTCATCATGCTTAGGGTTTCCCCCTTTTATGATCACTACAATCAGCCTACGTGATTTGTGTCGTAAGAGCACTGCTCCACCCATCAAGCTAAACAAGCTTAGTTGTACAAATTCGAATCTGATATGATGCTGATATTAGTAAGACAGAGACAGGTTTAATTGGTCAGCTAAATGTTCCTACTTTAGTTTCGAAACGCATGTGAGCCACATATAGAGAGACACGAAGGAAGAGTATTTGTCTGTGCGCTCTGGTTCATCATGGGTGGGCAACACACATTGTATTATCCAAAATCTGCTTGCTCTTCTTTAACATGTTCCTCTTATGTTCTTCTTAATAAGTATAGTAGTACAATATGTTCCTTGTCGAGAACTGGAGCAGGGACATTTGCGGTCGATAGTTATATTGGGTCGCTTCTGATGGATGCTTTCAACTATTCTAGTTGGTCTACCATAATATCCAGGAAATGTTGGGACCTATGTCGCCTTTGAGAGTCTAGACTGATAGTAACAGTATTGCGCCTTCAGTTGAATAGAGCTGCCTCTGTAGGGGATCCAAAGCATTTCCAGCCGTACCGGCAATACAAGCCCATATGTTCCAGCTAGTTCCACTTTCCTGATTTTACTCGTGATGCTTAGGGTTTTCCCCCTTTATCTACACTACTATGATCTGCATAGGTGCTTTGTGTCGTACTAGCAGCATTCCACCCTTCAAGCTAAACAACACGCCCTCATAATTCCAAAGCTTAGTTGTTCAAATATGAATGTGATATGATACTGATATTAGTTAACAGACACACATTTAATTGGTCAGCTAATGCTCCCACTTGAGTTTCCAAATGCATGTGGCAACATATAGAGAGACAGCAGGGAATTGCATTTCTTTGTCACTTGTTTACTGTACTATCTTGTCCATACCAAATCTTAGTTGTTAGTTGAAAGCAAACATCGGTTGCTAAGTAGCCCTTGTGCGGTTTTGCAGCTTTAGATCTGCCATGCCACGGTCAATACTATACTCATCATGCTTAGGGTTTCCCCCTTTTATGATCACTACGATCAGCCTACGTGATTTGTGTCGTAAGAGCACTGCTCCACCCATCAAGCTAAACAAGCTTAGTTGTACAAATTCGAATCTGATATGATGTTGATATTTATAAGACAGAGACAAGTTTAATTGGTCAGCTAAATTTCCTACTTTAGTTTTGAAATGCACGTGAGCCACATATAGAGAGACAGAAAGGAATAGTATTTCTCTGTGCGCTCTGGTTCATCATGGGTGGGCAACAGACATTGTATAGAAAGACTTGTAATATCTACAATCTGCTTGCTCTTCTGCTCTTCTTTAACATGATCCTCTTCTCTTGTTCTTTAATAAGTACAGTATGTTCCTTCTTTGGGAAGAGGAGCAGAGACATTTGCGGTCGACATGTCAGGCCGAGTTGTTCTTCCTTAGTATATTTTGAAGCTATCATCTACGAAGTATCATTACTTCTGGAGCTCTCAACAGGGAGCCTATATTTTGAGTAGCAGGCCACACTATATTAATGCACACACCAAATTACATCACACATGGCATCTCTCAGAAGAATTGCACAGAGATAGCACATAGGGGTTTACAGGGAGGCACTATTGGATTAGAATTCCATATGCATTACAAAGATAATCTCACTTATTTTTATGTTTTCATGCATGTCAGGTGTTGAACATGATCATAATGAATATGACAATGGGCGCACCAGAGGAATATTGCGGAACAATCCACTGGCTAACAAACTTGGCATCAAGGGATTGAGATCCCGTCTGGATGCAATGGACCACACACGCTCCCCATCTACAACTTCCATTGTAGAATATGATCCTAAAGACGATTCTCGCCTAGATAGAGACCCAAGTATATTTAGCTCTCCAGATGAGTCAGAGTCAGATGGCCTATCTTATTCACCCACCAAGGTGCTTGCTCTAACTTGGCAAGGTTGTATTGGTCGCACGTATCTTGCATTACTTCTACTTTGTTACACCACCATCTGCTTAGTTTACACATCATATATGAGAATATGCCATGCCTATCCATTTTCTGTACCTATTCCATGTGTCATCATATTAGGTTTTTCCACTAAAATGTTGTTCTTTAGCAATAGATGTCCAAAAGGAAGAGGGTGATTGCAGATCCTGAAGGAGTACAAACAAAGTATTTGCAAAAGGTAGTGATCCATTCTCAAGGGATCATAGGATCTCACAAAAATACTGCGCACTGCATTGCTCTTGTCAGTTCCTCTTGCCCTTTATCACCATACTTACACTCATTGCTGTTTGATTATGTAGCATCACTGTGCATGTTAGCTTCCTTATCCACCGTTTGCTCGAAATTATAAGATCTATATTTACTCTTACATAAATGTAGAATAATCCCAATGGTTATGAAGTTCTGGATTGCTCTTGTAATTACCTGTTGTCATGTACTCCCTCCGTATCGAATTACTTGTTGCTCAATTGGATGTATTTAGAACTAAAATAGTGCTAGATACATTCATTTCAGCGACAAGTAATTCCGGACGGAGGTAGTATTACTGTACTTACATTGAGAGATAGTTGATTGTTTGGCATTACTCTGCATCTTATCTATCCTGCCCTCCATTTTCTCCAAATTATCAGATCTACATTTACTCTTACCAAAATGTTGAATAAAGCCAATGCCACTGCACAAGTTGAGGTCTGCATTCCTCTTGTCAGTACCTTTTGCCTTGTAACGATGTACTTAATTGATAGCTATTTGATTATGTATCATCACTCTGCATCTGAGCTTCATTATCCTCTATTTCTTCCAATATTATTAGATCTATATTTACTCTTTAAAAAATGTAGAATAAAGGCAACACTTATGAAGAAGTTTCTTTGGGGAATTTCTTGAATTATCATTCCATTGACATGGAGAAGGGCTTTGTCGAGCCCATGTTAACATGTAATGTAAGTCCATCCTTCTCAAGCCTTCAAACTTTGTTCTAGTATAGATTTGGATAGGCATCATTTCCTCCACTGCTTTTTACTTTTGTGTTTGCATCAGATTGCATGTTTGCAACAACTGCCAGTTTCAAATTGTAGTTGTAAAAACATGTTCCTTATTCATACCATTTACATTAATCAGAATAGATGCATTGATTTTCTTTAGCCCTGCATGTATGCTTGTGTTCTAGATCTCTAATCCGGTGGTGTGGTGAAGCTGCCCATGCCTGCATCATCTTATTTGCTGCTTTGTCTTAACTGATTTTGCCGATGATACGGACAATGTCGTATTATGTTAATGCTATTTTAAATTGTATCTCTGAATTTGCCAATATAAAATGGGATGGAATTGTCACACACTGAGCATCGTTGCTTATATATTTGTGAAACTTGTTCTCTGTCTCCTTTCTCTTTCAGATTAATATCTCTGATGCCAGGCAGAACTTTAGGGAAGATAGTGAGCCAAACCCATTGCTGGTACCTATCACTTATATTGCAGCGAAGAAGGTAAACCATCTTGAAGAGAGCGAGATGACCCCAAGGTTATGTCTTGATGAAGACAGTGAGTTCAAGAGACTCACCAACAGCTGTGACACAACCTTGGTTAAGTTGCTGCCTGAATCAGTTCAACTTCTTCAGTCTCAACTTCAAGCTGAAAGACTTGGTGCAGCTCAGGTCTGACTTGAAGTACAATCCCTAACGAAGATCAAAGAGGACACCCGTGTGTGCTTTATAGCAACGCGGCTAGAGCTAGAGGATTTAACGTTCAGACAACTCAGGTCTCATCAGCTTGTTCAGCTGCTTGCGCTGCAGCACCGGGGTAGGACTAACGTTTCTTGAACTGTGTTGAAGTGCTGTTGGTTTTGTCTATTATTTTGACGGCATGTTTTTTTGCACTGTTGGCGACCATTGATGCCCAGTGTATGTAATCTGCGGTCTAGTTGCCCTTTATTATCAATGGTGGCGAAATTTGATGCCCAGTGGATGTAATATTCTGTAATTTCATTATTGTATAGTCTAGGTTTATTCTTAGTCGGTATGCTGTAATTTAGGCTGGTAGCTTCAACGGAGCTCAACGGCCCAATACGTTATCGGTCTGTCAGCGGTATATAAAAAGAAATTATGCTACCCAAATAGGCCGGCCCGTAACTAGTTATATATGGGCCAGAAAGTCGGCCTATAATCATCTCAGGCCATTATTAGGCCTAAACATAAAGTAGTTTTCGGCCTTTAACAAGCCGAGTAAAACGTGGGCCGCAGCCAGAAATTTCCCTGGGCTTTTAACAGGCTGAAAAGGAGATTGAGCTTGAATTGAGCCGAACAATTCATGGGCCGGAAGCAGGCCGAAACATTCGTAGGCCCATGATTGGCCCAATTGCATACGAGCCGTTAACAGGCTAAAATTTATCACAGGCCTTGGTTGGCCCAATAAAATTATGGGCTGTAAGCAGGCCAGATGCAAAGTAGGCCATAATTTGGCCCAACTATGTCACGGGCCTTTAACAGGCCGTTAGTCAGGTTGGGCTGAAATTTATCCACGAAGAGTACGGGCCGTTAAGAGGTCGAAAGTCACTTCGAACTAGAAATCGGCCCAGATGCAGCACAGGCCGTTAAATGGCCGAAAGTTAAACCGGGCCGAAAATGGCCCATATGCAGCAACAACGGCTAACAGGCCGAAACCATATCGGGCCAAACTGTTAAACGGGCCTTTAACAGGCCGAGATACAAACCGGGCCTACAATGGGCCCAAAAGCTAACGGGCCGGATCTATTATGGGCCGTAATTTGGCCCAAAACACGATCCGTTATGGGCCATAATTTGGTCCAAACCATGGCAGGCTGTTAACGGGCCGGTCCACTAGTGTCTGACAAAATCTTGTGGGCCTTTAGCTGGGCCGGCCCATTTAGGTCAAATGGGCCACTGTTGGGTCGTGCCACGTGTCAACATATCATAGGCGCGTCTTGTCCATTGGACGAATGACATCTGTAGCAACGTCGAGCTGACACGTGGATCCGCTGGCGAATGAGAATTTACACGTGGAAAATCGCCATTGGTCAGAGCTGCTAACGGGTTATCGGATCTAAACCGGAACCCGATAGCTTAACGGCGACCCGTTACGGTGGATGCCATGTGTCGATCACCCTTGACGAAAACACTTCCATGACGCGATATTTATCGTCATGGAAATGGACACTTCCATGATGATAATTTCAGTATTGTCATGGAACACTTCTACGACAGCACAGGTATGACTATCTTGATTCTGTCATAAAATTGTCACGGATGTACATGCATGACAGAAAACTTGACCTACTGTGAGAAAGACGTATCATCACGGAAGTGTTTTTTTTTGTAGTGATAACAAGCCACAATTGTACCCACAAGAATTGAACATCACATTGCAGAATTCAACCAAACAGTTAACTGAACATCACAACAAATGAACCAAACAGTTAACTGAGCACCACATTGCACAATATATAGAACATATATACTAGAAGATCAGATTGCATAGTATAACATTACATAGGACAATTCACTAGAAGTTCTAAAGGAAAGGCAGGAGCAGCACATGCAACAGGTAAACCGAACATGCTTAACCGGCATAGCTAGCTGAACATAGGTCCTTATAGTAAGCTAAAAAACAAGCTACTCCTCATCGTCGGAGATATCGATGACGATGGGCTCCTTAAACTTGTAAGAGGGTGAGGCATCCACATCGTGGGAGCTCTCCTCGTAGTGGTTAGTCGCCTAAGCCACTCTGGGCACCAACATGCTGGCTCTGGAGTTCAGGTAAGCACGAGCACGCAGAGAAAAGACCTCGTAGTCTTTGTCAAAGGCACCGGCGGTGGTTTCAAGAAAGCACCACAAACTGTCGTTTAAAGCAGCCAACCACGTGGCGGCGTCCGCGCGCGCTGCGTCGACGGTGGCCTCGACGGCGAGGTGCTCCTCCAAGATCTGGGGGTCGGCATGCATGGCAGCCATCGCGATGACATCCGCGCGTGCGGCCGCGATTTTCTTCTCCGCTGCCAAATGCTCCTTGAGCTCCTGGCTATACTGCGTGCACCATGGCTTTGGGCGGTGCTTATTTGGAGGATGGGGCGGTGATTTGGGTGGAAGGTGTCGCACCGGCGGTCGGGGCATGTTGGGATGGAGGAGGAGGAGGAGAAGGATGGGGTCGGGTGTGGATTACCTGACTAGATCGACGAGGCCGAGCAGCAGGAAGGAGCGTCGCCGGCGAGGAGGCGGCATTGCAAGCAAGCAGTGAAGGTTTGAAGTTGGAAAGGAAGGTGGAAACAGGGGAAATGTGGCTATTGGTCAGGAGGAGGGGGAGGTAGATATTTCCGTGGATGCTAAATTTTTTTGCTCGGTGCAGCGCAAAACTATCGCGCAAAGTGTCATCAGACACGGTCCCTTATTCAGCACTGTGTACGATATCTAAACATCACAAACGATTCATATGGCTTACCCCATGTGTGATGAGTTTGAACGTGCAAATTTTGGTTCGAATTTCCCTGGTTACAGTGGTCATCCACGTCATTGCATAATTTGGGTACACAAAAGATCCTACAACACACCCACACTTCTTAATCGAGCAAGTTCAGCAATTAAACAGAGCTAGCCGACCTAAACATTACTCTAGCAAAAGACCGGCGCTCTAAACAAAGACTACTACTCCGCCTAGCGCTCGTCGATCTCCGCCGCCTCCTCCATGTCCAGCTCACGCTCGACGATCTCCCGGGGAAGGGGCTCCATGGCATCCATCGCAACATACTCGACAAGCATCTCGCCGTCCGCGTCCATCATCTCTTTGGAAAAGGCGCCAAGAGCTGGGTGTGGGCGGCCGCGGTCTGGGCGTGGACGACCTCCATCTCTTCTAGGGATTCCGCCGACGAACGGACGGATGCTCGAGCGCTCTCGACGATTACCAACTCTTCGGAAGTAGGTTGCCGACTGGTGTCGGAGAAGCTTCTTGCGATTTGTGCGATGACCGCCAAGAGCTGGGCGTGGGCGGCCTTGATAATCCCCAAGTGCAAGGAATCATCGTAGCACTTTCCAAAGATGGAAGTGGTAAGTATGGAATGTTGAACCCACAAGGAGCTAAAGGTAAGATCAATATTCTCTCAAGTCCTATCTGCCACTGATATGACTCTACGTACACCGAGCGTTTGCTTTCATCTAGAAACGAAAAACTACGTTGTGGGTATAAAGAGGATAGCTTTGCATGATATCGGAGAACTAAAACATAAAAATAGGTGATGCCTAAATAAAGTTAGAATATATTACAAATAGCGAGTGTGGAATAATGATGGTATGGTGTGCGGAATTGTCCTAGGCAATTGTTAACAAGAACGGTAATCATTATTGCAATCTTATATGAGGGAGAGGCATGAGCTAACATACTTTCCGTACTTGGATCATATGAACTTATGATTGGACCTCTAGCAAGCATCCGCAACTACTAGAAATCATTAAGGTAAACCCAACCATAGCATTAAGTATCAAGTCCCCTTTACTCCCATACGCAACAACCCCCTTACTCGGGTGTAAGCTTCTGTCACTCTAGCCGCCCACTATAAGCGAATCATGAATGTATTGCAAAACCCTACAGCAGGAATCCCCCACGTGTGTGCGGCACGCTAGGCACCATAGGACAGCATCAAAATAAAACATACAACTCAAACCAATCAAGATCATCAATCAACCCAAAGGACAAAAGAAATCTACTCAAACATCATAGGATGTCAACACATCATTGGATAATAATATGTGGCATAAAGCACTATGTTCAAGTAGGGGATTACAGCGGGGTGCAGGAGAGTGGACCGCTGAAAAGAGATGAGGGAAGTGATGAAGACGGTGATGTTGATGAAGACGATCACCGTGGCAATGGTTCCCCCGGCGGCACTCCGGCGCCACCGAGAGAGAGGGGAAGAGAGGCTCCCCCTCCGGCTTGCTCCTCCATGGCCTCCCCCTAGATGGGGAGAGGTTCTCCCTCTGGTCCTTGTCCTCCATGGTGCCCGGAGGGGCTCGATCTCTCTCTCTTTGTTCTCTTCTGTTTCCGCGTCCCTGTTTCTGGCCGAAAACCATTTCTTATATTCCCGGAGATTCGTAACTCCGATTGGGCTGAAATTTTGAGGGGATTTTTATCTAGAAATTATCTTTCTTGCGGCGAAAGAAGGGCCCCAATCGACGTCCGAGGGAGTCACAAGGCAACCGGGCACGGCCAGGGGGGCGCGCCAGGTTGCCTTGTGACCACCTCGGGCACCATCTTGTGTTGATTCTTCTTCCCAAAAATCATATATATTCCAAAATAAATATTCGTAAAATTTTATCGCATTTGGACTTTGTTTGGTATGGTTTTTCTGGAAAATAAAAAACATGCAAAAAACAGGAACTGGCACTGGGCCCTAGATTAATAAGTTAGTCCATAAAAATAATATAAAAGTGCACCAAAACCATATAAAACTATTGTGAACATGGCATGAATACTTCATAAATTATAGATACGTTGGAGACGTATCAGCATCCCCAAGCTTAATTCCTGCTCGTCCTCGAGTAGGTAAATGATAAAAGAAATAATTTATGAAGTGTGAATGCTAGCATAGTGCATAAGTTTGATCGATGATAATTTAAATCACTTTTTCTAGCATCATTATATATCATAAACAGCATCTCAACGCATAAAACTTCTCATTATCAAGTAGCAAGCTATTCACATGTTAAAGTATAGACCATAAACTTTCTTGAAAACTAACAAACTATGTTCTCAGTCATCAAACAATTGCAATTCATCTTATTTTCAGGAAGGGTCTATGTAAGAGCTTTGGTTTAGCAAATTCCACATACTCAACTATCATTTAGTCTTCCATGATTGCTAACACTCAAAGCATATTTTTAGAACAAACCGTTTCAGTCAAACACATAGGAAGATAGGGGCTTGATGTTTCGCCTGCCAACTTATTTATCTCAAAGATAATGTCAACAATAATAACTCATGATCACCTATATTCAACTGGATATATGTGCCTGGATCATTCCCTACCACATGATGCTTGCCCACTAGAGAATAAATAGAGCAGAATAGGGATGAACATTACTGACTCTTGCATAAAAGTAAATACAGAAAAGTAAATACAGAAAAGTAAAAGATGTTGTCAGAGGGAAGCAGAGGTTGTCATGCGCTTTTTATTTTTGGATGTGCAAGCTCTTAATGGAAACGAACGTCACTTTATATTGCCCCTCGTGATAGCAACCTTTATTATGCAGCCGTCGCTTTTATTTCTTCACCATCACAAGTTCGTACAAAGCTTATTTTCCCTTCCAATAAAAGATCATACATATTTAGGAGCAATTTTTATTGCTTTTTGCACCGATGACAACTTACTTGAAGTATCTTATTCAATCCATAGGTAGATATGGTGGACTCTCATGACAAGAAACTGGGTTTAAGGGTTTTTGGATGCACAAGTAGCATCTCTACTTAGTACGAATTTTTTGGCTAGCAAAAGATCCTAAGCAAGCACCACATGTTAGAGGATCCATGACAATATAACATTTATGTGAATATAAACAAACATAACCCATTACGTTGTCTTCCTTGTCGAATGTCAACTACTTGATCAAGCTTGAAAATAATTAATGTGGGCTCACAATCATAGAAGATGTCCAAGATAGTATATTTATATGTGAAATTTCTCTTCCTTTAATATTCTTTCATGAATTGTTCAAGTGACCAATGTTGTGTTTGCTAACTTTCAATAAATTTTACCACTTATACTTCTTATATGTGAAGTCATTACTCCCCATGGGACAAGCATATGAAGCATATATAATTTCATATTTATGACATTCAATTCATTCAACAATTCACTATTAGGATATAAGTGAAGCACGAGAGTGAATGACAAACTACTCCGATAGATGTAAGTGAAGATCAATGAGTAGTCAATCAATTAAGTAGCTATGTGAGGACTCTCTCCAAATCAAGATTTTTGATCTAAGTATTTTATTCAAACAGCAAACAAAATAAAAAATATGCTCCAAGCAAAACACATATCATCTGACGAATAAAAATATAGCTCCAAGTAAGATATACCGATAGTTTTGAAGACAAAAGAGGGGATGCCTTCCGGGGCATCCCCAAGCTTAGACGCTTGAGTCTTCCTTGAATATTACCTTGGGGTGCCTTGGGCATCCCCAAGATTAGGGTCTTGCCACTCCTTATTCTCCTCATATCGATATCTCACCCAAAACTTGAAAACTTCAATCACACAAAACTTAACGGAACTCATGAGATAGGTTAGTATGATAATAAATAAATCATTCACTTTGGTACTGTCAAGAGAAGATCAAAAATTTTCACATAATTCCTACTGTACTCTATCATTTCCACAATCTATATCACTCAATATAAGCTATGGAAATGCTAAAACAAGTAAACTATGCAAACAAAACAGATTCTGTCAAAAACAGAACAGTCTGTAATGATCTGAACTAGAACCACACTTCTGTAACTCCAAAAATTCTAAAAAATTGGGACAGCCTAAACAATTTGTAACCCAACACTGTGTAAAAATTTCAGAATTTTTTGACGCCCAGTAAAAAATGTAAAATCAAATACTGGGCGCAAAAGTTTCTGTTTTTGCACCGAATCAAATCAACAAGCATTTGCACTATCCCAAAGGTCTTACTTGGCACTTTATTGAAATAAAAGATACATGAAATGATTACTACAGTAGCTTAATCATGTAGACACACAAAAACAGTAAAGATAAATAGTGGGTTGCCTCCACACAAGCACTTTTCTGTAAAAAAAAATTAGCTATGCATTGATATTTTAATGATACTCACCTAAAGATAAGAGAATTAACTAGCATAGGAAGGCATAACAAGTGCAAATTCAAAAATTTCAACACATGGAGAGGGAACTTGGTATTATTGATAGGATATTCATAATTATGACAAATTTTACAAGAATAATTATCACTACTTTAAGTACCATCACAATAATTATCATAAGTAGAAACTTTTATCTTATCGTAATCAATTGAAATTTCTTCCAAAATAGTGGAATTGTCACCAGATAAAGTTATGACCTCTCCAAATCCACCTTTATCATTATTCTAATAAGATTCAACACCCTCCAAAATAGTGGGATCATTGCTATATAGAGTTGACACTCTTCCAATCCCACTTTCGATGGTAATTTCATTCATACTCTAAAAGATATAAGTGAAGTTCATAGAGCATTCTAAAATGAATATAGAGAGACCAATATCCAAGCTCAAAATATATAAGTGAAGCACATGAAGCATTCTATAAAGCCATACTAAAAAGATTTAAGTGAAGCACATGAAGCATTCTATAAAGCCATACTCAAAAGATTTAAGTGAAGCGCATGAAGCATTCTATAAATCAACCAAGGACTATATCATACCAGCATGGTGCATAAAAGGAAAGGGAAAAATAAAAACAAAATATGCTCCAAGAATTTATGCATATCATGTGAACAAAACAAAAACCGAGACATACCGATAATTGTCGAAGAAGAAAGATGGAATGCCTTCCGGGGCATCCCCAAGCTTAGACGCTTGAGTCTCATTGAATATTTACTTGGGGTGCCTTGGTCATCCCCAAGCTTGAACTCTTGCCTCTCCTCATTCTTCTCATATCGATACCTCCTCGATCTTCGAACACTTCATCTACACAAAACTTAACCGAACTTTTTATTAGAGGGGTTAGTACATATAACATCAAATCCCATCATGTCCTGTTGTAACATTATTGTATAATTATAATCAAACATTAACCATTGTATGCTATCACAATTATATGGCTTCCAAGTCAATGGGGCTCAACAAGATTCAAACATAAGCAAATAAAGAAACTATGACAACAATCTGTGAAAACAGGACAGTCTTTAAGATGCAGATGAAACATATACTTCTGTAACTCAAAAAATTCTAAATAATTAGGACGTAATAAAAAAATTGAATAGTAGTACTGTGTAAAAATTTCAGAATTTTTTCATGCTCCAGTAAAATATGTAAATTCAAATACTACAGCAAAAGTTTCTGTTTTTGCACTGCACACACCAAACAAGCAATTTAAACACCCTAAAGGTAAATCTTGGCACATTATTTTTATAATACAATGGATTTGTACAAGGGGATAATTATTTTTGTGAGAAACTTCCATGAAAAATTCTACATTGTTTCCATGAGCATGAACACAAGTGTTCAAGGTCGACCCTCACTTCTTCAATGCATAGCTTTCCAATCGCTTCTCTTTTTGAAAAAGTTTTAGGTTCCCCTCTATATTTTTTTGTTTTTAAACATTTAAATGGCAGACATAATAAAGTTTATATTACACAAAATAAGAAAAATACTCTCTAAAACTTCCGGGTTGTCTCCCAGGCAACGCTTTCTTTAAAGCCATTAAGCTAGGCATAAGAGGCAAGTAAAAAAAATTATATTTTGCATTTTTTAATTTTTGTTTGTTTGTTTCACCCACAACTAAAGAAAGAAAACAAGAAAGCAAAAACAAAAGGAAAAAAAATCTACTTCATGATGAAAGCAAACAAGCATACACGAGAATATTAACCCCACGCTATTGCTCCCCGGCAATGGCGCCAGAAAAGAGCTTGATAATCCCCAAGTGCAAGGAATCATTGTAGCACTTTCCAAAGATGGAAGTGGTAAGTATGGAATATCGAACCCACAAGGAGCTAAAGGTAAGATCAATATTCTCTCAAGTCCTATCTGCCACTGATATGACTCTACGTACACCGAGCGTTTGCTTTCATCTAGAAACGAAAAACTACGTTGTGGGTATAAAGAGGATAGCTTTGCATGATATCGGAGAACTAAAACATAAAAATAGGTGATGCCTAAATAAAGTTAGAATATATTACAAATAGCGAGTGTGGAATAATGATGGTATGGTGTGCGGAATTGTCCTAGGCAATTGTTAACAAGAACGGTAATCATTATTGCAATCTTATATGAGGGAGAGGCATGAGCTAACATACTTTCCGTACTTGGATCATATGAACTTATGATTGGACCTCTAGCAAGAATCCGCAACTACTAGAAATCATTAAGGTAAACCCAACCATAGCATTAAGTATCAAGTCCCCTTTACTCCCATATGCAACAACCCCCTTACTCGGGTGTAAGCTTCTGTCACTCTAGCCGCCCACTATAAGCGAATCATGAACATATTGCAAAACCCTACTGCGGGAATCCCCCCGTGTGCGCGGCACGGTAGGCACCATAGGACAGCATCAAAATAAAACATACAACTCAAACCAATCAAGATCATCAATCAACCCAAAGGACAAAAGAAATCTACTCAAACATCATAGGATGGCAACACATCATTGGATAATAATATGTGGCATAAAGCACCACGTTCAAGTAGGGGATTACAGCAGGGTGTGGGAGAGTGGACCGCTGAAAAGAGATGAGGGAAGTGATGAAGACGGTGATGTTGATGAAGACGATCACCGCGGCGATGGTTCCCCCGGTGGCACTCCGGTGCCACCGAGAGAGAGGGGAAGAGAGGCTCCCCCTCCGGCTTGCTCCTCCATGGCCTCCCCCTTGCTACTTGTAAACTGCGCTGGTATTTCCCCGAAGAGGAGAGGATGATGCAGTATAGTAGAGATAAGTATTTCCCTCAGTTAAGAACCAAGGTTATCAATCCAGTAGGAGAACCACACCGAACCTCGTTTGCAGCACCTACACACACAAAAGCAAACACTTGCACCCAAAGCAAATAAGAGGGTTGTCAATCCCCTTAGTGGTTATTTGCAAGGATTAATTCTAATAGTGATAGATAAAAAGTAAATTGCAAAATCAAATAAAAGTAAGTAAATTGCAGCAAGGTATTTTTGGATTTTAATATATGATAAAAGTAGACCCGGGGGCCATAGTTTTCACTAGAGGCTTCTCTCTCGAGCACAGAACATACGGTGGGTAAATAAATTACTGTTGGGCAATTGATAGAAAAGTGCATAGTTATGACGGATTCATGGCAATGATCATGTATATAGGCATCACGTCCGAGACAAGTAGACCGACTCCTGCTTGCATCTACTACTATGACTCCACCCATCGACCGCTATCCAGCATGCATCTAGGGTATTAAGTATAAAACAGAGTAACGCCTTAAGCAAGATGACATGATGTAGACAAAGTAAACTCAAGCAATATGATTAAACCCCATCTTTTTATCCTTAGTGGCAACAATACAAATACGTGTCATGTCCCTTTCTGTCAGTGGGATTGAGCACCGCAAGATTGAACCCATCACAAAGCACCTCTCCCATTGCAAGATAAATCAATCTAGTTGGCCAAACCAAACGGATAGATCGGAGAGAAATACAAAGCTATAACAATCATGCATAAAAGAGTTCAGAGAAGACTCAAATATTTCTCATGAATAATCTGATCATAAACCCACAATTCATCGGATCCGAACAAACACACCGCAAAAGAAGATTACGTCGGATAGAACTCCAAGAACATCGAGAAGAACATGGTATTGAAGATCAAAGAGAGAGAAGAAGCCATCTAGTCTATGGTAAACTACTCACACATCATCGGAAGGGCGGCAAGGTTGATGTAGAAGCCCTCCGTGATCGATTCCCCCTCCGGCAGAGTACCGGAAAAGGCCTCCAGATGGGATCGCGGAAGAATAGAGGCTTGCGGCGGCAGTAGGGTTTTCTCGTATGGCTCTCTGTTGGTTTCCGAATATTTGAGAATTTATAGAAGTGGAATTAGCTCAAAAGGAGCCACGAGGGCCCACAAGGCATCAGGGCGCGCCCCCTGGGGCCGCGCCCTGTTGCCTTGTGAAGCCCTCGTGAGGCTTTTGGCATCCTCCAGAAGCTTCCAGGGTCTCTTTTGTCCAGAAAAAATTTGTCAAAAAGTTTCGTGGCATTTGGACTTCGTTTGGTACTGATTTCCTGAAAAACCAAAAACAAGCAGAAAACAGCAACTGGCACTGGGCACTAGGTTAATAGGTTAGTCCCAAAAAATGATATATAATTGCATATAATTGCATATAAAACATCCAAGATTGATACTATAATAACATGGAGACGTATCACCCCCTTGATGGGGAGAGGTTCTCCCTCTGGTCCTTGGCCTCCATGGTGCCCGGAGGGGCGGGAGCCCCTCCGAGATTGGATCTCTCTCTCTGTTCTCTTCTGTTTCTGCGTCCCTGTTTCTGGCCGAAAATCGTTTCTTATATTCCCGGAGATCTGTTTGGACTTTGTTTGGAAAGGTTTTTCTGCGAAACAAAAAACATGCAGAAAACAGGAACTGGCACTGGGCACTAGATTAATAAGTTAGTACATAAAAATAATATAAAAGTGCACCAAAACCATATAAAACAATTGTGAACATGGCATGAATACTTCATAAATTATAGATACGTTGGAGACGTATCAGACCTCCACATGGGTGTGGGCGGCCTCCATCAGGGCTACGGCGGCCGCCGAGGAACGGACAGCTGCTGTGCTGCTCTCGCCATTTGCTAACCCCGTCGCAAATGTTGCTGCCCCCATCTCAGCTACAACAGCTGCCCTTTCAGCTGCCACAGCCGCCCGGTCGGAGATTGCGGCCCCGCTCATGGAGGTTGTGAGCATGCTCATGGCGGCTGCAGCCAAGCTCTGGCCAGAGTGGGCCACCAAAGTTGCCCTCACGACGCGGGTCCACCTTCCCATCTTTGATCGGTAACGATTGAACAGTAAATGATATTGGGGAGCAAGTGTGGTTGACGGGCCAGCGGTGGACTGTAGCCGACGAAGCTTCGGGCGTAAGCCATAGATGAGGGTTCTCCAAGATATTTTGTACTGCATCTCACACGATTCCTGATGATAAACTGTGTGTGATGTACTTGATTTTTCATTTTGATTTGAAATACAAAATGGGGTCACAGCGGGAAAGGATGGTGTTTGAATTGCTAGAACATTTATCTCTAGTGAACATGCAACTATAGGAGTGTCATGTTCAAATTTGGAATTATTCAGGATTCGTTTGGACATTTTTATACATTAACTGAGTTTTCTAGGCATTTAATGTGCATAATTCAAATTTGAACTACATGCACATGCTCTAGTGCACCAAAATGGGTTGAAAAATCATATATGTGTCCTTGGGTGCATGTTTAGGTCCCATGCAAGAAATGGGAATGAATTTCAAACACCTCAGCGTCGTGGATCGGCCGCAAACATTGAGAAACTTGGTTTTAAAATTCCTGTAAATCCAAAACTCGTCTGAAATTCATGAAACTTGGCATGGTGTCATGAAATGGCACCAACATGCTGTGGTAAAAGTTTTGTCCAATTTGGGACAAGTTTTGGTATAAGCTTCTTACAAACCAGAGCTTCTCACTAGAAGCCTCGTGGTTCCGATAGGGAACGTGTCACCTTTGTGGACGAAACGACATTCGTTGCCTCTTCTCGCCATGAATTTTTTTTTCAGAGGCAACATGGATTAATACGAGTGTCGTGTTAAAATTTGGAATTATTCAGGGTTCGTTTGAACTTTTTTATACATTAACAGATTTTTCTAGGCATTTAATGTGCATAATTCAAATTTGAACTATAGACACATGCTCCAGTGCACCAAAATGGGTTGAAAAATCATATATGTGTCCTTGGGTGCATGTAGGGACTGTAGGGTTTTGTTTTCCAATTTGAGACAAGTTTTTTGAATTTTTTTTCTTCTAGAGCCAACATTGAGAATATTGGTTTAAATTCTAGTAAATCCAAAACTCACACGAAATTCATGAAATTGGGCATGGTGTCATGATATAGCACAAATATGCTCTGGTATTTTTCGTGTCCAATATGAGAGAAGGTGCACACATTAACAGCCAACAAAGCCATTTTGGAACAAATAGCTGTCACGCTATCATCACAAACGGTTGTACACACTACAAAAAAAAAGACACATCCGTGACATTATGGCCCAAACGAAAACTTTTTCTGTCATGGTTGTGACACTTCTATGACAATAATTGTGACAAAAACACGTATCATCATAGATGTGGTGGGCTCCTACTTCTATGACAAAAAATTATGACAGAAAATGGGCTTTTTGTCCTGGGCGGGCCAGAGACGCACCCGCATGACATTCTTTGGGCCGTCCATGCCGTAAAAAATCATGGTAGAAGTGAGGGCGAGAAATTTTTTGGGGAGTTCCGGTTACGGTGGGTGGTCGGGGTTGAGCGATGCGGTGTGGTTTGCGCGTTTCTCTCGTACGCGTGTGTGTGTGCGAGGCATTCGCTAACTGAACCCGAGCGAGGCGTTCGCTTACTGAACCCAAGTGATCGCACTAGCCAGCTACGTACTGAAGACGAGCGATCGATCCCACTACGTACTAAAGCTGATCGATCGATCCCTTCTCTCCTAACTAAACCCGAGCGATTCCTTCACTGCTAACTGAACCCGAGCGATTCCTTCGCTAGTAACTGAACCCGAGCCATCGATCGCTGCTGCATGCTGCTTACTGAACATTATTATTTAAATCATAGGCGTTCTACTCACCATTTACGTGCCGCCATGCGTCCCACTTTTTATTGGCTAGGAGGTGCCGTGCGGGCAGCTGTTTGAGTAGACGGGAGGCGTGCGAGCGAAGTCCGCTATGCAGGCTGACCGGGAGGCGTGCGAGCAATCCTCCATTGCGCAGGCTCACCGGGAGACATGCGAGTAGTACGCTACGCAGGCTCACCGGGAAGTGAGCCCTTTGACCTCCATCGCCGCCCACCTCGCTCCCAACTTCTCCATTAATGGCGTCCGAGCCGCTGTTTAATACGCGGCCTTACTGCCCGCTCACTCACAATCCTCTCTCTTCGCCTCCCATTCCCCTCTCGCCCTCCTCCTATCATCCAGACCCCCCACCTACACCATTGCGCACAAGCTCAAAATTTATTGATGGTTTTGGTTTCGAAGCCCGAAACGGTTCCCGAATGGCGTACGTGGGCCCGTGTTCTCGGATGTGTACGTGTCTGCCCACTATCACACACGGTCAACATATCATCATCGTGCCCGATGGATGGGCCGTCGCGCCTCCCACGGGTGCCAGACAGTTAACCAAAACTGGCT
Organism: Elymus sibiricus; assembly: GCA_039707655.1. NCBI lineage: Eukaryota > Viridiplantae > Streptophyta > Magnoliopsida > Poales > Poaceae > Elymus > Elymus sibiricus. The sequence continues at coordinate 300,003,610 of CM077668.1, forward strand.
TTATAAATTATAAAAGACAGAAATGCTCAAACAAACATTGGTACTTCCTATAAATTAGGGGCAAAATTTGTCGCCTTTACATATGATTAGTGACTTAAAATGTCGATAAGCGACATTTCCATACAATTATAATAAAATATAGGCTAAAAGGCTGCACTGGTGGCCTTCCGACGACGGTCTTCTCGGACTCCATGATCAACACTTCAGCAGCACCCTTGCGTCCGTTCATTCCGACTGTCCGGACCCGCGGCACGGTACCCGTCGCCGCCTGCGGAGCTGCTGGCGCTGGGAGGCTTTTGGGGCTGCTGAGCCTCGTCCAGTAGAGCTTGACAGCGTGCAATCGCGTGCATGACATGCCCACAGCACCGCTCCATCTCCATCTCCCTCCACTGGTAGCAAATTCCATCCATGACCTGCATCCCCAAGATATTACGGTGGTGTTGCTCTACTTCGCTGGGGATGTCATCTCCGCCAACGAGGTGCTCGAGCCTGGCCACCACATCATCGGGATCGAGGATGACACGGCCTCTGGCGGCAATGATGAGGCGGCGGACAGGATTTCTCATAACTGAATCACAGATGACCTCTGCCCATTCCTGGCGGGTCATCAGGCTCTCAATGGGAACCGGTGACTATGGCTCTCCGGGTGGGTCGTTGATACGTCCATTTTGCATCATGATTTCCTACTATTTTTTGTAATGTATTTGGTCATTATTTCACTTTATGATGTAGTTCTTATGCCTTTTCTCTCTTAATTTGCAAGATTTACATGAAGAGGGAGAATACCGACAGTTGGAATTCTGGACCTGAAATAGCTACAGCAAAGATACCTATTCTACAGAGCTCCAATTGACCTAAAACTGCACGAAGATTTTTTATTGAATATATAAAAAAATACTGGAGAAAAGAAATACCAGAGGGGACCCACCAGTTGCCCACAAGGCAACAGGGCGCGGCCCCCCTGGGCGCGCCCTGATGCCTTGTGGGGCCCACAGCTGGCCTCCGGGCCCCTCCTTTGCTATATAGGCTCATTTTCCCTAAAAAAATATAGAGAAGACTTTCGGGACGAAGCGCCGCCGTCTCGAGGCGGAACCTGGGCAGGAGCAATTTTGCTCTCCGGCGGAGCGATTCCGCCGGGGATGCTTCCCTCCGGGAGGGGAAATCGAAGCCATCGACATCACCAACGATCCTCTCATCATGGGAGGACCAATCTTCATCAACATCTTCATCAGCACCATCTCCTCTCAAACCCTAGTTCATCTCTCGTATTCAATCTTTGTCTCAAAACCTCAGATTGGCACCTGTGGGTTGCTGCTACTTGTAGCTTGCGTTGGTATTTTCCCCGAAGAGGAAGGGATGATGCAACACAGTAGAGGTAAGTATTTCCTTCAGTTATGAAACCAAGGTTATCAATCTAGTAGGAGAATCACGCAGCACCTCGTTAGCAGTACCTTCACACAAACAACAAATCCTTGCACCCAACGCAAACGAGGGGTTGTCAATCCCTCGGCGGTAAATTGCAAGATTAAATTGTATGGTGATAGAGAGATAGATTAAACAAAAATACAAAATAAAATAAATAAAAGAAAAGTGCAGCAAGGTTTTTTAGGGTTTTTAATATATGATTTAGATAGACTCAGGGGCCATAGTTTTCACTAGAGGCTTCTCTCATAAAAATAGCATACGGTGGGTAGACAAATTACTGTTGGGCAATCGATAGAAAAGAAAATAATCATGACGATATCCAAGGCAATGATCATGTATATAGCATCACGTCCGAGACAAGTAGACCGACTCCTGCCTGCATCTGCTACTATTACTCCACACATCGACCGCTATCTAGCATGCATCTAGTGTATTAAGTCCATAAAGAACAGAGTAACGCCTTAAGAACGATGACATGATGTAGACAAAGTAAACTCACGCATGAATAAACCCCATCTTTTTTCCCTTAATAGCAACGATACATACATGTCATGTCCCTTTCTGTCACTGGGATTGAGCACCACAAGATCGAACCCATTACAAAGCACCTCTTCCCATGGCAAGATAAATCAATCTAGTTGGCCAAACCAAATCAATAGATCGGAGAAGAAATACGAAGCTATAATAATCATGCATAAAAGATATTAGAGAAGACTCAAATAATATTCATGGATAATCTGATCATAAACTCACAATTCATCGGATCCCAACAAACACACCGCAAAAAGTGATTACATCGGATAGAACTCCAAGAACGTCGAGGAGAACATTGTATTGAAGATCAAAAAGAGAGAAGAAGCCATCTAGCTACTAACTATGGACCCGAAGGTCTATGGTAAACTACTCACGCATCATCGGAAGGGCGGCAAGGTTGATGTAGAGCCCCTCCGTGATCGATTCCCCCTCCGGCGGAGTACCGGAGAAGGCCCCCAGATGGGATCTCTCGAGAACAGAAACTTGCGGTGGTGGAAAAAGTATTTCGTGGACTCCTCTGTTGGTTTCCCGATTTTTGGGAATTTATAGTGGTGGAATTAGGTCAAAAGAGTCAGAGGTGGGCCCACGAGGCACCAGGGCACGCCTGCCCCCCAGGCGTTCCCTGGTGGCTCATGGCCACCTCCTGGGTCTTCTGGCCTCCTCCCGAAGCTTTTACTGTTTGTTATGTCCAGAGAAAAATCTCCAAAAAGTTTCATGGCATTTGGACTTCGTTTGGTATTGATATTCTGTAAAACCAAAAACAGGCAGAAAACAGCAACTGGCACTGGGCACTAAGTTAATAGGTTAGTCCCAAAAAATGATATGTAATTGATGTAAATGTATATAAAAACATTCAAGATTGATAATATAACAGCATGGAACAATAAAAAATTATAGATACGTTAGAGACGTATCAGCATCCCCAAGCTTAATTCCTGCTCGTCCTCGAGTAGGTAAATGATAAAAATAGAATTTTTGATGTGGAATGTTGCCTATCATATTCATCATATATTCTTTTCTTTTATAGCATGGATATTTGGACTTGAATGATTCAAAGCAATAGTCTATAGTTTGACATGAAGATATAAATACTCAAGCATACTAACAAGCAACCAAGCCTTTCAAAATATCAATGCTAAGAAAGTTATCCCTAGCCCATTATTCTCAATCATTGATCCATTCATGAAACACACTCAAATATTAGCTACATCCAATGCACAAGTATGATAATAGTGCTCTCTAGTTGGTGCTTTTATAAGAGAAGATGGAGACTCAAAATAAAAATAAAAATTGCATAAAAGTAAATAGACAGGCCCTTCGCAGAGGGAAGCAGAGATTTGCTAATGTGCCAGAGCTCAAAGCTTAAATTAGAGAGATAAAATTGTTTTGAGAGGCATGCTTTTCCTGTCAACGAAAACGACCGAGAATTCCCAATATTTTCCATGCTAGACACATCATAGGTGGTTCCCAAACAGAAAGTAAAGTTTATTTCCTTTCCACCATTCTTTCACAATCCATGGCTAGCCGTATCCACGGGTGCCCTCAATACCAACACTTTCCAAGGAATTTTGTTGTTTATTAATTTTTGATTCATTGTAGGACTGGGCATCCCTATTACCAACCATTCTCTCGTGCAATGACAAGTGAATAAACACTCATCGTGAGAATAACACACCTAGCATGGAAAATATTGGCCACCCCCTTCCGCTTCATGAGCAGTACGGGCACACAAAACGGAAAATTACTTTGAAAATTAGAGTTGGCACACGCAAATTTAATTGGAACGGCATTGAAATACCGCATATAGGTAGATATGGTGGACTCATTTGGCACAACTTGGGTTTAAGGAGTTTGGATGCACAAGCAGTATTTCCGCTTAGTACAAATGAAGGCTAGCAAATAGATTGAGAAGCAACCAACCAAAAAGCGAAAACGGTCATAAACATGCATTGAACATAAATAACACCGAATAATGCACCATAAGTAGGATATAATTTCTTTGCATAACTATTGACTTGATGTGCATGCATAGGGAATCACAAACCTTAACACTAATATTCTTACTAAATCACAATTACTCACTAACATGACTCACAAATTATCATTTCCATATCGCAAAACTCTTGCAAGGAATCACACTTATCATATCCAATGATCTATATGAAAGTTTTTATTATATCCCTCTTGAATATTCATCACTTTGGGACCAAATTCATATCTTGTGCAAATTACCGTTACTATGATCAACTCTCAAAAAGATATAAGTGAAGCATGAGAGTGCAAATATTTCTTCAAAATTTTAATCTTATCAACTCTCAAAATAATATAAGTGAAGCATGAGAGTTTATTTCTTCAAATTTTTAATCTTGTCAACTCTCAAAATAATATAAGTGAAGCATAAGAGTTTATTTCTTCAAAATATAGCCACCACCGTGCTCAAAAAGATTTAAGTGAAGCACTAGAGCAACTGCCTAGCTCAAAAAATTTAAGTGAAGCACATAGAGTATTCTAACAAATTATGATAACGTGTGGCTCTCTCAAAATAGGTGTGTTCAGCAAGGATGATTGTGACAAACTAAAAATAAAACTAAGCAAAGACTCATATAATACATGACGCTCCAAGTAAAACACATATCATGTGACGAATAAAAATATAGCTCCAAGTAAAATTACCGATGGTTGGTAGAAGAAAGAGGGGATGCCTTCCGGGGCATCCCCAAGCTTAGACGCTTGAGTCTTCCTTGAATATTACCTTGGGGTGCCTAGGGCATCCCAAAGCTTAGGATCTTGCCACTCCTTATTCCTTCATTCATCGTGATCTCACCCAAAACTTGAAAACTTCAATCACACAAAACTCAACAAAACCTTCGTGAGATCCGTTAGTATAACAAAATAAATAACTACTTTAAGTACTGTTGCAAACCCATTAATATTTTATTTTTGCATTATACCTACTGTATTCTAACTTCTCCATTGCTTATACCCCCCGATACAATCCATAGTTTCATCAAAACAAGCAAGTAGTGCATCAAAAACAGAATCTGTCAAAAACAGAACAGTCTGTAGCAATCTATTTAAAATTCATACCTATATAACTCAAAAAATTCTTAAAAATTAGTAAAACGTGGGCAATTCATATACCAATACTGTGTAAAAATTTCACATTTTTCTGACGCTCCAGTACAGAACCAAAATTCCAGCACTGGATGCAAAACTTTCTGTTTTCCAAACAACATCAATTATACTATCTTCCAAATCATCCCAAAGGCTTTACTTGGCACAAACACTAATTAAAAACACAAAAACACAATCATAACAGTGGAATAAATGTGAAAACACACAATAACAGAAACAAAAAGTAAAAAATTATTTTATTCATTGGGTTGCCTCCCAACAAGCGCTATTGTTTTATGCCCCTAGCTAGGCATAATGCGTAGTTTCAAGTATTGTCATCTTTCAAGTTGATTCCATAAGTGGCCCTCATAATGGATTCATATGGTGCTTTAATTATTTTCCTAGGGAAATGCTCCATACCCTTTTTTAATGGAAATTGAAATTTTATATTCTCTTCTTTCATGTCAATAACAGCACCTATAGGTCGTAAGAAAGGTCTACCAAGTATTATGGGGCAAGAAGAATTGCATTCAATGTCAAGTACAATAAAATTAATGGGCACATAGTTCCTATTTGCAAGAATAATAACATCATTAATTCTTCCCAAAGGCTTTTTAATAGTGGAATCCGCAAGATGCAAACTAAGAGAACATTCATCTATATTGGTAAAACCTAGCACATCACATAGAGATTTTGGAATTGTGGAAATGCTAGCACCCAAATCACATAAAGCATTGCACTCATAATTTTTAATTTTAACTTTAATGGTGGGTTCCCATTCATCATATAATTTTCTAGGAATTGAAATTTCTAGTTCTAGCTTTTCTTCTAACGCTTTCATCATTGCTTCTACGATGTGTTTAGTAAAAGCCTTGTTTTGCTCATAAGCGTTGGGTGAATTTAACATAGATTGTAACAAAGAAATGCACTCAATCAGGGAACAATTATCATAATTAAAATCTTTGTAATCCAAGAGAGTGGGCACATCGCTATTTAAAGTTTTTACCTCTCCAAACCCACTTTTAGCAATTTTCTTATCAAGATTTTCACCCTCCGAATTATGGGGACGCTCTTTAGCTAAAGTTGACTCTTCTTTAGTCCCCTTTTCATCAAGTTTTATATTGCTAAACAAAGAATCAATAGATGAAACACCAATCATTTTAATATCCTCATCATTACTACGATAAAAACCGGGAGGAATCGCTTTTTCTAAAAATTCTCGTTTAGCTTTTAGCATGGCGGTTCTTTTTTTATTCTCATCCATGGAGACATATAAAGCTTTAATTGATTCATTAATATCAATTTTGGGTGGCAAAATTTTAGTCTTAAGATTTTCCACATCATGAATAATTCTATCAATGCTCCTAGACATATCATCAAGTTTACTCAATTTTTCTTCTATCGTAGTGTTGAATTTTTTTTGAGCATTAATAAATTCTTTAATATTACTTTCAAGATCAGAGGACATCCTATTATTATTATTATAAGGATTACCATAGGAATTGCCATAATTATTAGAGGAATTTCTAGGAAACGGTCTAGCATTGAAATTACCTCTATAAGCATTATTATTAAAATTGTTTCACGAGACAAAATTCATCTACGGGATCATTACTTTGCTCAATAAAAATGGATAAAGGCACATCATTAGGATCAATAGGAGCATTTTTGCTAGCAACCAATTTCATAAGCGCATCAAACTTATCACTCAAAGTATTAATTTTTTTAATAGAATTCACTTTTTTACTAGTAGGAACTCTTTCAGTATGCCATTGTGAATAATTTGCCATAATATTATCAAGCAATTTAGTAGCTTCCCCCAAAGTAATTTCCATAAAAGTACCACCCACGGCGGAATCTAAAAGATTTTTAGAGACAAAATTTAATCCCGCATAAATTTTTTGTATGATCATCCATAAATTTAAGCCATGAGTAGGGCAATTTCTTATCATTAATTTCATCCTTTCCCAAGATTGGGCAACATGTTCATGATCAAGTTGCTTAAAATTCATAATTTGATTTCTTAGGGAAATAATTTTTGCGGGAGGAAAATACTTGGTGATAAAAGCATCTTTACACCAATCCCAAGAATCGATACTATTTCGTGGTAAAGATGAAAACCAAATTTTTGCACGATCCCGCAATGAAAATGGGAATAATTTTAATTTCACAATATCATTATCCACATCTTTTTTCTTTTGCATATCACACAATTCTACGAAAGTGTTAAGATGGGATGCAGCATCTTCATTAGGACTACCAGAAAATTGTTTTTTCATAACAAGATTTAGCAAGGCGGCATTAATATCACAAGTCTCCACACTAGCGGTGGGAGGAGCAATTGGAGTACTAATAAAATCATTATTATTAGTATTGGAAAATCGCACAATTTTGTATTTTCTTGAGACATCGTGACTACGCAAACAAGATAACAAGCAAGCAAACAAGCAAACAAGAAAAAGGCAAACGGAAAATATTTTTGTATTTTTGTAAAAACTTTTTAGAAGTGGGGGAGATGAAAATGAGAGGCAAATAAAATAAATGCAAGGAGATGAGATTTTATGCAAAGGTACTTGATAGATGTTGATGATGTCTCCCCGGCAACGGCGCCAGAAATTCTTCCTGCTACTCTTAGCTTGCGTTGGTATTTTCCCCGAAGAGGAAGGGATGATGCAGCACAGTAGAGGTAAGCATTTCCCTCAGTTATGAAACCAAGGTTATCAATCCAGTAGGAGAATCACGCAACACCTTGTTAGCAGTACCTTCACACAAACAACAAATCCTTGCACCCAACGTAAACGAGGGGTTGTCAATCCCTCGGCGGTAAATTGCAAGATTAAATTGTATGGTGATAGATAGATAGATTAAACAAAAATACAAAATAAAATAAATAAAAGAAAAGTGCAGCAAGGTTTTTTAGGGTTTTTAATATATGATTTAGATAGACCCGGGGGCCATAGTTTTCACTAGAGGCTTCTCTCATAAAAATAGCATACGGTGGGTAGACAAATTACTGTTGGGCAATTGATAGAAAAGCAAATAATCATGACGATATCCAAGGCAATGATCATGTATATAGGCATCACGTCCGAGACAAGTAGACCGACTCCTGCCTGCATCTACTACTATTACTCCACACATCGACCGCTATCCACCATGCATCTAGTGTATTAAGTCCATAAAGAACGGAGTAACGCCTTAAGAACGATGACATGATGTAGACAAAGTAAACTCACGCATGAATAAACCCCATATTTTTACCCTTAATAGCAACGATACGTACGTGTCATGTCCCTTTCTGTCACTGGGATTGAGCACCGCAAGATCGAACCCATTACAAAGCACCTCTTCCCATGGCAAGATAAATCAATCTAGTTGGCCAAACCAAATCAATAGATCGGAGAAGGAATACGAAGCTATAATAATCATGCATAAAAGAGATCAGAGAAGACTCAAATAATATTCATGGATAATCTGATCATAAACTCACAATTCATCGGATCCCAAGAAACACACCGCAAAAAGTGATTACATCGGATAGAACTCCAAGAACATCGAGGAGAACATTGTATTGAAGATCAAAAAGAGAGAAGAAGTCATCTAGCTACTAACTATGGACCCGAAGGTCTGTGGTAAACTACTCACGCATCAACGGAAGGGCAGCAAGGTTGATGTAGAGCCCCTCCGTGATCGATTCCCCTTCCGGCGGAGTACCGGAGAAGGCCCCCGGATGGGATCTCTCGAGAACAGAAACTTGCGGTGGTGGAAAAAGTATTTTGTGGACTCCTCTGTTGGTTTCCCAATTTTTTGGAATTTATAGTGGTGGAATTAGGTCAAAAGAGTCAGAGGTGGGCCCACGAGGCACCAGGGCGCGCCTGCCCCCCTCCCCCCCAGGCGCGCCCTGGTGGCTCGTGGCCACCTCCTGGGTCTTCTGGCCTCCTCCCGAAGCTTCTAGTGTTTTTTATGTCCAGAAAAAAATCTCCAAAAAGTTTCGTGGCATTTGGACTTCGTTTGGTATTGATATTCTGTAAAACCAAAAACAGGCAGAAAACAGCAACTAGCACTAGGCATTAAGTTAATAGGTTAGTCCCAAAAAATGATATATAATTGCTGTAAATGTATATAAAAACATCCAAGATTGATAATATAATAGCATGGAACAATCAAAAATTATAGATACGTTGGAGACGTATCAGTTGCTAGTAGTGTTGATTACATCTTGTAGTTGATGCTAGTTGGTTTATTTGGTGGAAGATTGTATGTTCAGATCCTTAATGATATTCAATACCCCTCTGATCTTGATCATGAATATGATTTGGAAGTAGTTACTTTTGTTCTTGAGGACATGGGAGAAGTCTTGTCATAAGTAATCATGTGAATTTGGTATTCGTTTGATATTTTGATGATATGTATGTTGTTGCTTCCTTTAGTGGTGTCGTGTGAACGTCGACTACATGACACTTCACCATATTTGGGCCTAAGGGAAGGCATTGTGGAGTAGTAATTAGATGATGGGTTGCTAGAGTGAAAGAAGCTTAAACCCTAGTTTATGCGCTATTCCGTAAGGGGCTGATTTGGATCCATATGTTTCAAGCTATGGTTAGATTTATCTTAATTCTTCTTTCGTAGTTGCGGATGCTTGCGAGAGGGGGTAATCATAAGTGGGAGGCTTGTCCAAGTAAGAATAGCACCCAAGCACCGGTCCACCCACATATCAAATTATCAAAGTAGCGAACGCGAATCAAACAAACATGTTGAAAGTGACTAGATGAAATTCCCATGTGTCCTCGAGAACGCTTTGCTTATTATACGAGTTCGTTTCGACTTTTCCTTTGCTGTAAAAAGGATTGGGCCACCTTGCTGCACCTTTGCTACTGTTACTATTTGTTACTTGTTACAAATTACCTTGCTATCAAACTATCTGTTACCTACAATTTCAGTGCTTGCAGAGAATACCTTGCTGAAATTCGCTTGTTATTTCCTTCTGCTCCTCGTTGGGTTCGACACTCTTACTTATCAAAAGGACTATGATTGATCCCCTATACTTGTGGGTCATCAAGACTCTTTTCTGGTGCCATTGCCGGGGAGTGAAGCGCTTTTGGTGAGTGGAATTTGGTAAGGAAACATTTATATTACGTGCTGAAATTTACTGTCACTTGTCACTATGGAAAGTAATCCTTTGAGGGGCTTGTTCGGGGTATCTTCACCTCGACCGGAAGCAATAAGAGTTGCTCCTCAACCAACTAAACCTACTAAAAATATTTATTATGAAATTCCTTCGGGTATGATAGAGAAACTGCTAGCTAATCCTTATGTAGGAGATGGAACGGTGCATCCTGATATGCACTTGATATATATAGATGAAATTTGCGGATTGTTTAAGCTTGCAGGTTTATCTGGAGATGGAGTTAAGAAGAAGGTATTCCCTTTATATTTGGAGGGAAAGGCAATGACATGGTATAGGCTATTGGATGATACTGGAACATGGTATTGGTACCGGTTGAAGCTGGAATTTCACCAGAAATTTTATCCTATGCATTTGGTTCATCGTGATCGGAATTATATATATAATTTTTGGCCTCGTGAAGGAGAAAGTATCGCTCAAGCTTAGGGGGGGCTTTAGTATATGTTGCACACATACCCCAATCATGAGCTCTCAAGAGAAATAATTATTCAAAACTTTTATGCCTGGCTTTCTCATAATGATCGATCCATTCTCGATACTTCTTCTACTGGTTCCTTTATGAAGAAAACTATTGAATTCAGATGGGATCTTCTGGAAAGGATTAAACGTAACTCTGAAGCTTGGGAAATCGACAAAGGTAAAGTGTCAGGTATAAATCTCGAGTTTGATTGTGTTAAATCTTTTATGGAAACTGATGCTTTTCATAAGTTTAGTACTAAATATGGACTTGACTCTGAGATAGTAGCTACCTTTTGTGAATCCTTTGCTGCTCATGTTGATCTCCCTAAGGAGAAATGGTTTAAATACCATCCACCTATTTAATTAAAAAAAGAACCCATAATTGTTAAACAAGAAACAATTGTTTACAATGTTGACCCAGTTATACCTACTTCTTATATTGAGAAACCTCCTTTCCCTGTTAGGATTAAGGAACATGTTAAAGCTTCAACTGTGGTTAATAAAAGAAATATTAGAGCACCTAGACCTTCTGAACAAATTAAAGTTGAATCTAATATTGCAATGGTTAAAGATCTCTTGGTTGATAATATTGATGGACATGTCATATATTACTGTGATGAGGCTGCTAGAATTGCTAAACCCGTTAGAAATAATCAAGATATGTTGGATAAGAATAAACCCATAGTTGGCATGCCTGTCATTTCTGTTAAGATTGGAGATCATTGCTATCATGGTTTATGTGATATGGGTGCTAGTGTGAGTGCTATTCCTTTCTCTTTATATCAAGAAGTAATGAATGATATTGCACCTGTTGAGATTGAAGATATTGATGTTACTATTAAACTTGCAAACAAAGATACTATTACACCACTCGGGATTGTTAGAGATGTTGAAGTCTTGTGTGGAAAAATCAAATACCCTACTGATTTCCTTGTTCTTGGTTCACAACAAGATAATTTTTGTCCCATTATTTTTGGTAGACCTTTCTTGAATACCGTTAATGCTGAAATTGATCGTGTTAAAGAAAAGGTCAGAGTTAAGTTTGGTGATATATCTCATGAATTCAATTTCCCTAAGTATAGTAGATAACCTCGTGATGAAGAATTACCTACTAAAGATGAAATTATTGGTCTTGCTTCTATTGCTGTGCCTCCTACTGATCCTTTAGAACAATACTTGCTAGACCATGAAAATGATATGCATATGAATGAAAGAAATGAAATAGATGAGCTATTCTTTAAACAAGCACCTATTTTTAAACATAACTTGCCTGTTGAATCTTTGGGAGACCCTCTTCCACCAAAGAGTGATCCTGTGTTTGAATTAAAGCAATTACCTGATACACTTAAATATGCTTATCTTGATGAAAAGAAGATATATCCTGTTATTATTAGTGCTAACCTTTCAGAGCATGAAGAAAAGAGATTACTTAAAACTCTGAAGAAGCATCGTGTAGCTATTGGATATACTCTTGATGATCTTAAGGGCATCAGTCCCACTTTATGTCAGCATAAAATCCATATGGAGCCAGATGCTAAACCAGTTGTTGATCATCAAAGAAGGTTAAATCCCAAGATGAAGGATGTGGTAAGAACTGAAATATCAAAGCTTCTGGAGGCAGGTATAATCTATCCCATAGCCGATAGTAGATGGGTAAGTCTTGTTCATTGTGTTCCTAAGAAAGGAGGTATTACTGTTGTTCCTAATGATAAAAACGAACTTATCCCACAAAGAATTGTAACTGGTTATAGAATGGTAATTGACTTTAGAAAATTAAATAAAGCTACTAGGAAAGATCATTACCCCTTGCCTTTTATTGGTCAAATGCTAGAAAGATTATCTATGCATACACACTTTTGCTTTCTAGATGGTTATTCTGGTTTCTCTCAAATACCTGTATCACCAGAAGATCAAGAGAAAACCACATTTACCTGTCTTTTTGGAGCTTATGCTTATAGTCGTATGCCTTTTGGTTTATGTAATGCTCCTACTACCTTTCAAAGATGTATGACTGCTATATTCTCTGGCTTTTGTGAAAAGATTGTTGAGGTTTTCATGGATGATTTTTCTGTTTACGGAACTTCTTTTGATGATTGCTTAAGCAACCTTGATCGAGTTTTGTAGAGATGTGAAGAAACCAATCTTGTCTTGAATTGGGAGAACTGCCACTTTATGGTAAATGAAGGTATAGTCCTTGGGCATAAAATTTCTGAAAGAGGTATTGAAGTTGATAAGGCTAAAGTTGATGCAATTGAGAAAATGCCATGTCCTAAAGATATCAAAGGAATAAGAAGTTTCCTCGGTCATGCTGGTTTCTATAGAAGGTTTATAAAAGACTTCTCTAAAATTTCTAGGCCTCTTACTAATCTCTTGCAAAAAGATGTTCCATTTGTTTTTGATGATGATTGCGTAGAAGCCTTTGAAATCCTTAAGAAAGCCTTAATATCTGCACCTATTGTTCAACCACCTGATTGGAACCTACCCTTTGAAATTATGTGTGATGCTAGTGATTATGCTGTTGGTGCTGTTCTAGTACAAAGAGTTGATAAGAAATTAAATGTTATTCATTATGCTAGTAAAACTCTAGACAGTGCTCAAAGAAAGTATGCTACGTCTAAAAAGGAATTTTTAGCAGTTGTGTTTGCATGTGATAAATTTAGATCTTATATTGTTGACTCCAAAGTTACTATTCATACTGATCATGCTGCTATTAAATATCTTATGGAAAAGAAAGATGCTAATCCTAGGCTTATTAGGTGGGTTCTTTTGCTACAAGAATTTGATTTGCATATTGTTGATAGAAAAGGAGCCGAGAATCCCGTAGCAGATAATTTGTCTAGAATAGAAAATGTTCTTGATGACCCACTTCCTATTAATGATGATTTCCCTGATGAACAATTAGCTGTGATAAATGCTTCTCGTAACACTCCTTGGTATGCAGACTATGCTAATTACATTGCTGCTAAATATATACCACCTAGTTTCACATACCAACAAAAGAAAAAGTTCTTCTTTGATTTAAGGCATTACTTTTGGGATGACCCACATTTATATAAAGAAGGAGTAGATGGTATTATTAGACGTTGTGTACCTGAGCATGAACAGGAACAAATCCTAAGGAAGTGTCACTCCGAGGCAAACGGAGGACACCATGCGGGAGATAGAACTGCACATAAGGTATTACAATCTGGCTTTTATTGGCCTACTCTCTTCAAAGATGCATGTAAGTTTGTCCTTTCTTGTGACGAATGTCAAAGAATTGGTAATGTTGGTAGACGTCAGGAAATGCCTATGAATTATTCACTTGTTATTGAACCATTTGATGTTTGGGGTTTTGATTATATGGGACCTTTTCCTTCCTCTAATGGGTATACTCATATTTTAGTTGTTGTTGATTACGTTACTAAGTGGGTAGAAGCTATTCCAACTAGTAGTGCTGATCATAACACTTCTATTAAAATGCTTAAAGAAGTTATATTTCTGAGGTTTGGAGCCCCTATATATTTGATGACTGATGGTGGTTCACATTTTATTCATGGGGCCTTCCGTAAATTGCTCGCTAAATATGATGTTAATCATAGAATTGCATCTCCATATCATCCTCAGTCTAGTGGTCAAGTTGAATTGAGTAATAGAGAAATCAAATTAATTTTGCAAAAGACCGTTAATAGATCCAGGAAGAATTGGTCTAAGAAACTTGATGATGCATTATGGGCTTACAGAATTGCTTATAAAAATCCTATGGGTATGTCTCCGTATAAAATGGTCTATGGAAAAGCATGTCATTTACCTCTTGAGTTAGAACATAAAGCTTATTGGGCAATTAAAGAACTTAATTATGATTTTAAACTTGCTGGTGAAAAGAAGTTATTTGATATTAGCTCTTTAGATGAATGGAGAACTCAGGCCTATGAAAATGCCAAGTTATTTAAAGAAAAGGTTAAAAGATGGCATGATAAAAGAATTCAAAAACGGGAATTTAAAGTGGGTGAGCAAGTTCTGTTGTACAACTCTCATTTCAGATTCTTTGCAGGAAAACTTCTCTCTAAATGAGAAGGGACATATATCATCAAAGAAGTTTATCGCTCCGGAGCTATCAAAATCAACAACTCCGAAGGCACCAACCCGAGAGTGGTGAATGGGCAAAGAATTAAGCATTATATCTCAGGTACTCCCATTAACGTTGAAACTAATATTATTCAGACAATGACACCGGAGGAACACATCAAAGAGTCCTTTCGGAACGCTCCAGAACCCTGAAAAGGGGTAGGTATGTGATACGGTAAGTAAACCGACTCCAAAAATTCCATAAAAATTATTTCTGTCCATTTTGGAATATTAGAAAAAATACAAAAATAAGAAACAGCTGAGAGGACCCACGAGGAGGTCACAAGGCAACAGGGCGCGACCCCCCCTGGGGCGCGCCGTGTTGCCTTGTGGGCCCCTCGTGCGCCTTCCCGACTCCGTTTTCCTCTCGTATGCTTGTTCTGCAAGATAAAAATTCTTTATATATAATCACGGGTGTTTTGACCACCGCATCGCAAGTTTCTCCTCTGTTCTTGTTTTGGGCTATTTTTCTCACAGATCTAGATCACCATGGCGCCTCCAAGCTCGTCCAAGGACAAGTTCTACGAGAAGGTCATCAACCCGTACCTACCGGAGGTTATGAAGCACCCTCAAGCCATTGAGTTGCGTGAGGGGGTGCTCCACATCCGGGATGTTCAAGGGCCTAAGAAGACCGGGAGCGAGAAGGCCAGGCTGGAAGCGGTGGAGCAGGAGATCTTCAAGTGTCAAGGGATGGTGGAACGCGGACTCAGTGCTAACCACTCCATGATCACGGAATTCATCCGTGAGCATAAGGTGGACAGCAAGGATATTGGGGACGTCATCTTCAAGCTCAATGACCGGATTGATCATCTTCAGGCCCAAATTTATGATCTACAAAACCAAAATTTTGAGTATGAGGCCAGGTTCAAAGGTATGAGTTTAGCTGCAAATTTCAGGACTCCGGAAACACGTTCATCCTTTTATGATGGAGAGCCTATGCCTTGGAAGACGGAGGACAAGCCTATCACTTCATCACCACCATCACCGAAGGAGACTTGAGTACACGGGTATGGGCACCACCCTTGGCTTGTGCCAAGCTTGGGGAGGTGCCCTGGTATCGTATCACCATCACTTTTATTATCATTATCTATCTTAGTTCGATTCTTAGTTATTTCGTGATTTAGAGGAATAAAGTTTTAGTATGGTTTAGTTTCGAGTGCTTGCTTTGTGATCTATCTATGTAATCGTGTGTGAAAGTTATATAATAAAGAGTAGTTGAGTTGAGTGTTTTGCTTTTGTTGATCCAATCTTGGAAATAAAATAAAGAGAATAAAAAGTAAGATCATATGCTAATCCTATGGGGAGTGATGACTTCACATAAAAGAAGTATAATTGATAAAACTTGTTGGAGGTTAACAAACATAGCATTGGTCATTGTTGCAATTCATGAAAAAGTAATAAAGGAAGAGAGGTTTCACATATAGATATACTATCTTGGACATCTTTTATGATTGTGAGCCCCCATTAAATATTCTATGTCAAATAGTCGACGTTGGACAAGGAAGACAACGTAATGAGTTATGTTTGCTTATATTCACATAGAAGTTATATTGTTTTGGATCCTCTAACATGTGGTGCTTGCCCCCTATCTTTTGCTAGCCAAAAATTCACACTAAGTAGAGATACTACTTGTGCATCCAAAAACCCTTAAACCCAGTTTCATGTCATGAGAGTCCACTATATCTACCTACGGATTGAATAAGATCCTTCAAGTAAGTTGTCATCGGTGCAAAAGCAATAAAAATTGCTCCTAAATACGTATGAACTTTTATTGTAACGGAAAATAAGCTTTGTACGATCTTGTGATGGTGGAGAAATAAAAGCGACAGACTGCATAATAAAGGCCGCTATCACAAGGGGCAATATAAAGTGATGTTCCTTTACATTAAGAGTTTGCACGTCCAAAAATTAAAAGCGCATGACAACCTCTGCTTCCCTCTGCGAAGGGCCTATCTTTTACTTTATGTATTTACTTTTATGCAAGAGTCAATAGTATTCTCCTCTATTCCGTTTTTATTTTTCTCTCTTGGCAAGCATCATGTGGTGGGGAAAGATCCAGACATATATATCTAGTTGGATGTAGGTGATCATGAATTATTATTGTTGACATTACCCTTGAGGTAAATAAGTTCGGAGGCAAAACTCTAAGCCCCTATCTTTCTATGTGTCTGGCTAAAACTTTTGCTCCATAAGTATGCCGTGAGTGTCAGCAATCATAGAAGACTAAATGATAGTTGAGTATGTGAACTTGCTAAATAAAGCTCTTACATAGACTCTTTCTGATAATATGATGAATTGCAATTGCTTCAGTAACTGAGATAATAGTTTCTTAGTTTTTAATACGGTTTATGGTTCATACTTTAGCTTGTGAATGAATTGTTACTTTTTCATGAGAAGTTTTATGATGATATATTGATGTTATAATAAAGATCATGATGCCTTCATATCCATATTTTATTTTTATCGACGCCTCTCTCTCTAAATATGTGGTCATGATTATCGATTTCGGCTTTCGCTTGAGGACAAGCGAGGTCTAAGCTTGGGGGAGTTGATACGTCCAATTTGCATCATGATTTCCTATTGTTATTTGTAATGTATTTGGTCATTATTTCACTTTATGATGTAGTTCTTATGGCTTTTCTCTCTTAATTTGCAAGATTTACATGAAGAGGGAGAATACCGACAGCTGGAATTCTGGACCTGAAATAGCTACAGCAGAGATACCTATTCTACAGAGCTCCAATTGACCTGAAACTTCACGGAGATTTTTTATTGAATATATAAAAAATACTGGAGAAAAGAAATACCAGAGGGGACCCACCAGTTGCCCACAAGGCAACAGGGCGCGGCCCCCTGGGCGCGCCCTGATGCCTTGTGGGGCCCACAGCTGGCCTCCGGCCCCCTCCTTCTACTATATAGACTCATTTGCCCTAAAAACTTGGATGAAGCGACGCCGTCTCGTGGTGGAACCTGGGCAGGAGCAATTTTGCTCCCCGGCGGAGCGATTCCGCCAGGGATACTTCCCTCCGGAAGGGGGAAATCGAAGCCATCGACATCACCAACGATCCTCTCATCGCGGGAGGACCAATCTTCATCAACATCTTCACCAGCACCATCTCCTCTCAAACCCTAGTTCATCTCTTGTATTAAATCTTTGTCTCAAAACCTCAGATTGGTACCTATGGGTTGCTAGTAGTGTTGATTACATCTTGTAGTTGATGCTAGTTGGTTTATTTGGTGGAAGATTATATGTTCAGATCCTTAATGATATTGAATACCCCTTTGATCTTGAACATGAATATGATTTGTGAGTAGTTACTTTTGTTCTTGAGGACATGGGAGAAGTCTTGTCATAAGTAATCATGTGAATTTGGTATTCGTTCGATATTTTGATGATATGTATGTTGTTGCTTCCTTTAGTGGTGTCGTGTGAACGTCGACTACATGACACTTCACCATCTTTGGGCCTAAGGGAAGGCATTGTGGAGTAGTAATTAGATGATGGGTTGCTAGAGTGACAGAAGCTTAAACCCTAGTTTATGCGCTATTCTGTAAGGGGCTGATTTGGATCCATATGTTTCATGCTATGGTTAGATTTATCTTAATTCTTCTTTCGTAGTTGCGGATGCTTGCGAGAGGGGGTACTCATAAGTTGGAGGCCTGTTCAAGTAAGAACAGCACCCCAAGCACCGGTCCACCCACATATCAAATTATCAAAGTAGCGAACGCGAATCAAACAAACATGACGAAAGTGACTAGATGAAATTCTCATGTGTCCTCGAGAACGCTTTGTTTATTATACAAGTTCGTTCCGGCTTGTCCTTTGCTGTAAAAAGGATTGGGCCACCTTGTTGCACCTTTGCTACCGTTACTATTTGTTACTTGTTACAAATTACCTTGCTATCAAACTATCTGTTACCTACAATTTCAGTGCTTGTAGAGAATACCTTGGTGAAAACCGCTTGTCATTTCCTTCTGCTCCTCATTGGGTTCGACACTCTTACTTATCGAAAGGACTACGATTGATCCCCTATACTTGTGGGTCATCAGTCGTCGATCATGCCGCCTAGCAACTCTGGATCTTTTGCGCAGTGGATGGCAAACTGCTCTTCCCACTTCCTCTACAATACGTCCATTGTGCGCCCAAGGAACGGCACGTCGATATCACTGTCGATGGGCCATGGCGCCTGCACCGGCCGACGAAGCTCTTGCTCTCCGACCTGCTCCGGCTCGTTCTCCTCGTCGAAGATGTAATCCATGAAGGGGCCGACATCGAAGCTTTGGTTACCTGGCCTGCTTGGAATAATTAATGGTAGATGGGTGTGGACTAGATCTGCGCACAGTGTCGCTACGGTGCGTTGCCGCCTGGGTCATATAGAGCTAGCCACTCGCTAGTGGCGGGAAACCGACGGGGGAAGAGGAGGGAAGTGTTGGCGTGGATTGCGGGACACGTCTGTGTTGGTAGGTACGACTTGGTGCATGCACAGTTTGGTCGAATGGTGTGATGTGAACCGCAACGTCGTCGTTCTCCGGGATGCCGCCGGCTCGCATCCGCCGGCATGTGGACGGCTATTCCCTGAGTGTTCAACTGCTATATGCATATGGTTGCTCGCGGTTGAGGCGGCCACGACGCGCTCTACTCGCGTCCCTCCGCGCGCTCTGCTCGCCGTTGAGGCGGCCTCGGCGCACTCTGCTCACGTCCCTCAGTGCGCGCTCTGCCAGCGGTTGGGGTCGGCGCACGATCACGTTTGGGGCGCCATATGCATGCGGTTGCGCCGCGCACGTCGCCACGATGCAGTTAATACGTGCGGCACGATGGAGTTACGCGCTGCAAAAACTGCCATCTGGACGTGCCGATACTCCAGGCCGTTCGGCCTCCTCATTTATTCCCGCGGCCATTATAACCTTAGTATCTTCAACCTTTCAATCGCGCCCCATAACACAACAAGCACACCCACGACGACACATACAGAGAGGATATCTAGCGGCGCTCCAATGGAGTTCGGCGTGTATCCTGTGGACACCCACGTGAGGGAGAAGGACCTCTCGGTGGTGTACCCCAACGACCCGGTCGTGGTGGAGGACTCCATCAACACCATGGAGCAGTTGCTTGCTGAGGATGACAAGTACAAAGTGGTCGGCTTCGACCTCCAATACACCGGCGGTCGTCCCGGGCATGATCAGAAGGTTGCCGTCGCCCAGTTGTGCGTGTGCCATCACGTCCTCGTCTACCACTACTGCCTGGCCACAAGGCCTTGCGAGCGTTTCGCCAGGTTTGTTAACTGCCCCGACTACAAGCTCGCTAAGGTGGACATCATCAATGATGTAAAAGTGCTCGAGACTTCGGGCTTGGCCTGCCAGAAGCTTGTCCACATCCATGGCCACTACAGGGTCGGGGGCAGCATTAAGCAGAAGGCATCCCTGGTTGACCTCGTCGGGGCCATCATCGACCCCTACTACAGTAACATGAAGGATGCCTGCAAGATCAATCCTGCAATCTGGCACAGGGCCTGGGTGCGGAGACTGAACGAAGATCACCTCAAGTTCGCGGCGAAGAACGCGTACACATGCTATGAGATGTACAGGCAGATCGTCGACATGAGGAAGTGCCTCCTTCCTTTAGAAGATGAGGGATCGAGCCACAAGCAAAGCAGTGGCGGCAAGCGTCACAAGAAGAAGTAGATGATGATTAGATGATCGTTTCTCCTAGTTTATTATGCATGTAATTGTTTACTTTGGTGTGTGCAAATGTTATGTGTGTAGTCACTTATGTAATTGGATGTTTAATTTGGTTATGCAATCATGTTCTTATAAGTATATATGTTGTTGTTCTGTAGACAGAGCATAGATGTTGTGCAGACTGAGCAAATCACATCACACACGGACTAAACTACGGAACCCGTCGGTGATGAATTCATCAATCGCTGATAATTATTTACCACCAACCGTTTGCACACAACACACACAACTTATTAGGAGGAATCGTCTGTATTATTATCGGTCTTCCCACACAATTCTGATTACTGACATGTTTGCCGGGTATCACACACATCTAGTTAAGCCAAATCGTTTATGTTGTTTTGGCTCACCACAAACAATTCATCCGAGTGACCTGTATGCCGCCTATCGCACACACCTTGATCTGGCTAACCATTTATGTTGTTTTGGCTCATCGCAAACAGTTCATCCGAGTGACATGTATGCCGTTTATCGCACACACCTTGATCTGGCTAATTGTTTCTGTTGTTTTGACTCATCTCAAATAGTTCATCCGAGTGACCCGTATGCCGTCTATCGCACACACCTTGATCTGGCTGACCATTTCTGTTGTTTGGGCTCATCGCAAATAGTTCGTATGGATCAACTGTATGCCACGATTCGCACACGCACCTCCAATCTAAATCGTGCTTGATGGATCCGCCATCGCACACAGTTCGTTTTATTGGTGATGGTTTTATTACGATATCGTTTGCGATTAATGCATCGCACACAGTTTGGTCGATTGGTCTCCTATACATGTGTCGCTTTAGGACCATCCTGTAGTAGTGATACCCTATGTCTTGCTTTGATCGTATTGATTTTGAGGGAGTACAGAGTACAGGTTGATCTACCATGAGATCGATGTGTGTATGTGTTGCCGTCTACGAGCCCTACCCCTCGGCTTATATAGGTACGGGGGTTGTCTAGGGTTTACACATAGGTCGGTTACATCTAGCGTAATCGTCGTGTAGACGAACTTCAGTTTTGGAGTAGGCGCCAAGTATTCGGAAACATCCCATCTTGGCGTTGTGGGCTTCGACGAGTACGACCCACCAGTAAATCATCATGGGGGTCCTCGGCCCGGCCCTCCTGGGCGGGAGATGATGTGGCAAGCACCCCCTAGTCTAGGACACCATCACTGCCTGTCTCCTTCCCTCCCCTCTCTGTCCCGTCCCCTCCTCTCCCCATGCCGAGCTCCGGCGGCGCGCCGGGCGGTGGATCCGGCAGCGAGTCGGACCCCTTCGACTCAGACGCCCTGTTGCGCGAGGAGGACAACAAGGACCTTGCCCTCCATGTCACACTAGCGTGGTCGCGGGTGGACACGGCGGGAGCTAGAGCTCCGCACCATCCCCTGTCGCCTAGCGACGCAATGCGGACGATGACATCAACTCGTCGCGCTCCGCTGCGCGCTCCACGCCGGTGCAAACACACCCCCGCACCCCATCCCACCCCTCCATCCTCTTCTCCTGGACAACGGTGGATGTTCATGACCGTGCCAGTCCAGACCCCACGGTGGAAGACGCCCGAATCGGAGGTGCGCGCCGCACGCCGCGAGAGGCAACGAGCGGCGGCGGTAGAGGCAAGTTCCTTCCGCAGGCCACACGTGTCCGCTCCCGCGCCGATTGATCCGAAGGAGAAGCTCCTATGCGAGGTCCTCTGCCGGTCACGCACGACGGAGACGGATGCGAGGCGCCTCTACTGCAAGAACGCGAAGGCACTCCAGCTCGTCATCTAGGAGTCCGAGGCGCCTCCGACGAAAGTGGCACGGCTCGCGAAGGAGCCGGCCCGCACCGCCCCGTCGTCTCACGGGCTTCGTCTCTTCTCCGACAGCGGCACAAAGAGCACCGACAACGATGAAGCCCCTCCGGCTGTCGACGCCTCGCTGAGGACTACTACCTACGCTCTGATGACCGCAAGGGGAAGGGGCCGGGGAGAAAATGGTGAAGTCCGGCGCCTCCCCCTCCGCATAGTTTATGTCTGTGTAGTTTCGCTTAGGCTAAGTCCAATTGATGAACATTTTGTGCCTGGTAATGTTATGAACATTTTGCGTCCGATGCTATGATGAACTTTGCTATCCCCAATATATATATATATATATGTGTGTTTGGTATTGCTATGTTCTTTGTGCCTACGTAAAAATTTGATCAGGTTGCATGAGTTGCATGGATTTGAGGGTGACGATTGTGGACACAGAAAAATAAGGGGTGACCGGTCACTGTCCGCGGACGCGTCTGCAGACGTTCGATGGGTCAGATTTGTTGTGTCCGGCAGTACATGCTCTTATGAGGCAAATCAGGGAAAAGGTGGAGCGACGAATGGAATAAGCTTATTGTTGAAAGTTTGAAGATTTGTTACTAAAAGTATAAAAATCAAAATGATGGCGTGGTATGGCAGGAAAATAGAAGCAATGAGGATCATCTATTTATGCATACATAGGATTGGGTGAAACATGTTTGTTAAACATATATTTTATGGTTATAAACACCATTAGTGCAAAGGTTATATATTTAAAGTGTAACAGAGAAATAGGTCTACAAAAATTCTGTAGCAGACAAAACACCCACCACAAGTGCAATGCTAAGCATGTAGTTCTCACCAGAATCTTTAGTGCAATGCTAAGCATGTAGTTCTCACCAGAATCTTTAGTCTCGTCCAATTTTTTCACGAAAATAGTTAAAGACAATAAAGAACCCTTTTTGAAATATACGATAAAATCATCTAGAGTATTATTTTCTCACGAAAGCTTTGTCAATTCTGAATAAATTGACAGTGTAACGCTATTTTCACGCAGAGAATAAAGTGCTGGCCGGAAACTTTCAGTCTCATTCAAAATGTTTCTGCTCGCCGGAAACTTTCAGCCTCGTCCAAAAATTTAACCAGATCGACTTAAGCTGATCAAAATAATTAAATTTGTCTTGGTTGGGGTGCGCCACACTTGGACAGTAGTGCAACGTCCAAGGAACACACGAGGGCCCCAATGGCAAGCCATTGTGGTGGGCCCTCCCCCATAAAAAATAAATTTAATATCGTTATGGACACATGGTCCACATATCAGATATTAAACTGATAAGAACAGATACTACACTTGATCTTAGCCAAAAGGCCGAGAAAGGTATGAATTAGAACGGAGCCCTGCCCCTCACTTTATACTCGTCCGACCCTGCTCGCTGAGCTCCGCGAGCGATGTGGGACTAATCGAACCGGGAGGTTTTCTGCCTGCGCCTCGTTCCCGAGCGTTTGGGCAGAAGCAAAGAAGCCCAGCGAGAAGATAAAAAGCCTCAAGGCCCATTTCTCTCTCTCTATCGGCAGCGGCGGGTCGAGCAGAGGAAAGGAAGCTTTCTACCCTAGAGATAAAAGCAGAGGAGAGGAAGCGGAGGCGACGATGTCGGCGATGACGGCGGCGGTGCCCTTCTGGCGTGCGGCGGGGATGACCTACATCGGCTACTCCAACGTCTGCGCGGCGCTGGTGCGGAGCTGCCTCAAGGAGCCCTTCAAGACCGAGGTCTCCTCCCGCGAGAAGGTCCATTTCTCCCTCTCCAAGTGGACCGACGAGAAGCAGCAGAAGCCCAGTAAGTTCCTCGATCCGATCAAGTCCTTGTCTCGCGTCCTCGATCCGGTTTGATTTGCTTGGTTACGGGATAAATCCTAGGGTTCGTGGATCTGGCTTGGTACTGTTGGATGTGGATCTTGGTCTGGTCTAGCTGTTTACTAGGTTGACCTACTGAACTGAATACGATCGGATCAGCGATGATGTTTGGTTGGGCTGCGCGTCTTCGCGTGATTCTGTTGCGCACCTGCGTTGACGGAGGGGGGTGTGGGTAATTGACGATGACCCAGATCTATTGTGCGTCTGTTTTTTTTTCTGTTGGTAGAAATGTGTTGTGAAGAGGGGAAAACTGACCTACGCAAAAGGATGTTCTTAAAGTTAGCTGTCAGTGTAATATACAGGATTATTGTGTCATCTGCTAAGGACTCTGGTATCAACTCTCTTGGGATGTATTTTGGTTTTTAATTCATCCTATAGCCTGGAGCTGCTAGAATCGTAAGATTATGTTTTACAGTTTTAGTACTAACTTAGTATTACTTATCTGCTGGAAACTAGAGATGAATAACCATGAATGTAATAAAATGAGGATCCTACCCTGAATGTGACCTTGTATAGGCTGGATTGGGTAGACATGATGGTGCTTATCGTCTCTGTTTTATGCATAATTTTACCAGATAAATAATATGTTTATTCCATTAAAACCAGGAGAAACTCAATAGTGGTGACTGTATTTGAACATTAACCGTTGGAATCCCACCTGAACTTCTATGCAGTCATGGTTATAGATTAATCTCTGCAAGCTTTTGCGATAGTTTTTTTTTCTTGATGCAAGGAAAATATCATGAGATTAACTGTTGGAATACCACGCGTCTGCTGTGTACACAAGAGCATTCATGAACTCATGCTAACGATAAAGAAACCTCACGAGGCAAAGGCATGTGTTTTTTTACTAATAGAGATGGCTGGCGTGGCAATAATTAGCACCCGTAGTTTTCACTTTTCAGCGTAAATGCATCAGTACCTCATAGTTCTGCAAATGCCTCAAGATTTGTCATACCCTATTTGTATGATGATTCAGAGCTGGTAGTAAAGCAGAGAGAGTTTATTCAGCTGCATTATTGCATTGTGAACACTGAGTAAAACAGCTGGATAGGTGCAACTAGGTTCATAGTGATCTATAGGATATTGATTTTGTGCTTCATATAAGAAGCATCTATATTGTAATTGCAACTTATGGATCTCAGCAACTGCAAAAGTAGATGCGGAATGCTTAAGTGACTGCTATAGCTGCTGAGTGATTTGTTGCATCCAACATCTACGCTATTCTGAATAATTTGCTATCCAGTTTTTGATAATTTTGTACTTGCACATCTAATGTCTTATTTTCTTCATGGCGGGTATTGAACCCAAGTAGAACCAAATGAGACTCTTTCTTGCATTGGTTCTACTTCATGCTGTATTGTTCTCTTGAGCACTAACTTTGTTGTTCATGTTGCAGCTGTGCGCACAGATGATGAATGAAGATCGGGTGCCATGGTGATGTTTTGAGAAGTTGTTGTTTTATGGTCAGCGCTTAAGAATAAATTCTTCTTTCGGTGACAATGGATCTATTCCGATACTATGTTATTATATTTACTAATTGCTCCTTCTCTACTTGATGAACCATGTGAAACTCTTGTCTTGTGGTACTTGAGTGAACGTGTTTTTATATATCTTGCAGTACTTCTAAATCTTATGAATAAACTGTTTTAGCTATGTGGTGTTGGTAATGCGAGGACCCCTGTCAACCCCCCCCCCCCCCCCCCCCCCCCCCCCTTCAATGTTTTGCCCCTTAGGGAGCTCGGATAACTTTCGTAGCCTTTTTAAAATAATGATAACAATAATACTAATATCAAAAACACTTTGAATTAAAATCTTATTAAAAAATATGTTCATTTCTGTGCTACACAGAAGAAACATTTGGATCTACAATATATGTTGTATGTGCTATTATAGATATCTAAATAATACTGCGTAGTAAATAGTGGGAGTATTATAGCAACACATTTATTTTGTTGTGCAGCAAAAAGAAATCTTGACCAAAAATTATAGGATCATTGTTCGCTAAATTTTTATGAAGCTTTGGTTTATTTATTTTGACAATTTCGGGACCCGATGGACACGAGCCAAGGCGCCTCTCTATATGGTTGTGTGGCTAATAACCGATTAGCCAATGATAGCCATTGACGCTACAGCTAAACGATTCACAACCGTGCCAAATACCAGAATGTTCTTTCCTTTCTGGACTAGAAGGTTGTAACTTGTAGCTCTGTTGACATCGTAATAAAGCGCCATGAGGCAAAATCTCCCCCCCCCCCCCCCCCCCCCCCCCCCCCCACCCAAAAAAAACTTGCTGCAGCTGAAGGATGATGACATACGCAAATTCAGCATTTCACCGCAGTTCAGAACAGAAAAGCGCATGCACAACACAACACAACAAACAAAAGAAAGCCATCAAATGGGCGATACACCTCTAACCAAAGATGTCGCGCCTATCAAATGTGGTAATTTGCCTCTCATAATACGCTATGCACCAAGGAGATGCTACTAACTATACGAGTACAGGACCGCGGCGCAGACACAAGAATGAGTCACACCTTGTCAAATTTGGCCCAACCATCACAATTAGAATTACGGAGGCCATTCCCAACAGAAATTATGGAGGCCGTTGCCAAATAGAGTAGACCCCTTAATTACAGCCGATACCGTTAGAACTCGAAGGCGAAAATATGCCACAGAGTCGAGGATGTTTTATCAAGCCCCATCATTTGAGTTCCAATAGAAGTCACCTCCTTCGGTTGAGTAACCATATGGGAGATGAGGTCCATAAACAACACTGCCGTTCAAAAATGTCATCTGGTCCACCTGCGAAGCTGCCTGGTAAGCGTCTGGAGCATTACCCTGAGCCGTGTTGTTTTGAACCGGGTAGATGTTTGTGCTGACATCCTTTGTCCGCGCACGGGCAGTCCGCTTGTTCTCCACGGGACCGTCCGCGCTCAGCCTGACCATTTGCTGCTGGATTTCAATCAGTGGACTGCAAGTGAATTTTGACTTAGCACTCTTCTTTGCGTCCGAAGACTTGAATTCGAGCCGGTATAAGGCAAAAGCGTCGCGATCGTTGATCTCATACTCATAGAGGTGCCATTCATAGCTGCTAGATGGCTGTGGATCCATGTAGTATGATCTCTTCAGACCCCCAAAGTCTTTCATCACCTGCTTCCTTGATTCATGCCAGCCACGGCCGTTGTAATCTGGCAGTGACCTTTGCTTCCGGTTTCCACTGTCGAATGCCCTTCTTGGTTTGTCAAAGAAAAGCCATTCTCTCATAGATTCACCTTCAAAGATGTAAAGATCAAAAAGTTCTGCAAATGATAGAAATGAATCAACAGTCAGAACATAATTACCGGTACCGATACAAATGTAAGAACATGAGTTATGCGGCAAGAAAGAAGTTACCAGGTGCATTCCAAGGGGACTTCGTAGTTGCAGCCCCTTCACAGACAGGAACACCGACATGCTTTCCTTGGATTTTCGCACTAAGAGCAGCAAACAAAGGGCCATCTTTTAGATCAATACCTCTAGGACGGATCACGGGCATTGTGCCTGGAGGGCCCTCTTCCTTCACAGCTAATTCAGCATGGTACATGCTGCAGTAATCTTGCCACCTTTCAGATCCTTGAGCAGGCCGAGGGCAGTCCCAGAGAGCGCACTTTGGCCTCAGGAACGAAGCAGGTGCCGGAGACATTGTTGTGAGCAAGTCTGACATGTGGAGGAAAACATCTCCAGCATTCTGCCCATAGTTGTTCATATCAAGATATGCATTAGGGGGCAACTCTTGTGGCAAATTGAATTGCGGATATTCTTGGTGACCAATCCCTTCAAGGTTATTGAGGATTTCTGGATTGGACCCAGGAAGGTTTATCTTGTAATCATCGTCGTAAAGAAAATCATCAACAGTAAGCTCCTGGTTCACATAGTACATCTGGAAGGACATGGCAAAAGCTCGTTAAATTTAGCTCAGTTACGTCAAAAGTAAAACTCAAGAAATGGAACTGACAGAGAGATGGCAAAACTCCCAAAGACCTGGCACCGAACCTAAACAAGATGTCATGTATAAAGCATAAAACACTGGCGGCTGTTCTCAACAATGCAAGATGATTGATGATCTTAGCGCTGGGATGACCCCTTCTCCAGAAATTCACTATGGTATGCCTGCAGGCAGCACAATCCCAACTAATCCCAGGGCAGAGGTACAAGATTGTGTGACGCTTCACCCTAAGCGCGCAAGTATAAAAGAAGAATCGATGTACAGCATGAATTTCCTTGGTTTGATTCAAACCAAATTAAAAAACCACATAAGGAAAGCATGGGTGTCTTTGAAGTAGTGCTTCTACATTTGGTAGCTCGTGCAAGGGATGCAGGCGGATGCGTCCACGACCGTCCGCGAGACCGAAAATAAGCTAAACGGTGCTGCTTTAGAAACCGAACTAATACAAAAACCATCAATGCGGACTTCGCGGGCGCGTCCGCCTGCATCCAATAACTACTTTTGCCAGCTGTGCCGCACAAAGCTAGAAATCACCACTCTTCTTGATGCAGCTTGGTAAGACAGGTTTTGCAGGGAGGCTTTTATGGTCAAGATCACCAGGCTTCAGTCTGGATATCTGGGGCTGCTGGACTGGGAGAACCCAGCTCCAATTTTCCTGTGGTTCATGAGCAGAAAAGCAAGCAATAGATAGAGGCTGACTTAAAAGGCTAAGTATGGCGACTTTGGATGGTAAGGGATTGATTATTATTTTCAAAATAAGAAACTCCCTGTGCAAGATCTTCTAGAGTGAATAAGGCAGGGGGCAGAAAGTAAGGATCCCGTCGTTGCCTTCACCTCTGAAATGTGGCGTGATGGTGATTTGATTTTGCTAGGCTACTAGAGGCAGTAATCTTAGGTCCAACGTTGGTTGGTCCCTTTTTCTTTGCTCCTCATCCTTTAGAACTATCATTTGCTTTTGGTTTGCAGGGTTTTTCGCACCCCTAACGGAATGAAGTAGATACTGCTACTTCTACAAAAACTTTGACCAGTGTCTGCGCTTATCGTATATGTGCTGGTGCCAAAATTTAGTATAAGGCAGCACACAGCAGAAGAAAAAGCGTCAGCAGGGGTATCACACCAGCATGCTAAGGGGGTACAGAAGCAGGCAGAAAAGGAAACCAAAATGGATGATATCCTAACTTAAGATGAAAAACAAAGCACCCTTGTACCCCATAAGATGGTTAAAGACAAAAAAAAACTTGCCTTTTGTCTCCAAATATTACTACAAATCAGCTTAACAAAACTAAATATTCAGAACCACCAAATACACTAACAATAGTCTGAACTAACCCCGATGGTTTCAGATCCATATACAAGAAGCAATCATGAAGAATTTCAGGTAAGTTCATAGCTATGCAATTATATATAATACAAAAGCAAAGTACTCCTTGCTGTACACCACCAGAAGGCTTTAGTTTTCTTCTCCATGTGTCTTTGCATAGTAAAGTATACATTATGAATCAGCTTAACTGACCACTTAACCAACATTTAGACCCCAACTACAAGAAGCACAGAACGGTTTCTGTTTATAGATATATAAACAAGTATATTCTTGAGTTCAATTTTATGCTAGACATAAAAATTGCAACCACCTGGAGGTTGTACTCTGACTAAATGGAACATGGATTGCAGGATCAGGCGTAAAGCTCAGTGGCTTCGCAGTCTGCGTGAATCTATTATTGTTATGTAATGCAAATGTGTAAAACTAGGTTGATAATGATTATCCAAGACCATCGAAAGCATAGAGCCATAGACTCATTGTGAAAACTGCTATACTATGCTTTCATCGATATCTGAAGATGCCCCCGGCCTGACCAGCTACTAATCTATTTGGCCTGGACCACAGCCATGGTGAGTCCTCTCCTATGTTACTGCCTAACCTGATGATCCTTCAAGAGCTCCTGCCATACAGCCCTTTCATGCTCATGTTAATGAAAGGGTAGAAGAATGGTAGAGTTTAGTGTGTTACTATGTCTACGCTTAGTTCAAAGGCAAAATGTATTGCAAAAGAATAAAAAAAAATTACCCTTAAGCTACGATTTTGACCACAGAAGCACAAAACACTTGTAAGAGCTTGATTTAATTGACGGTATCGAAGATATAAACTAATTTAACAAACATAAGTTGAAGAAAAGAAGGATTAGTCAGAACTATGCAACTCCTGGAGCCACATGATGTCCATTGTGGTTGTAAATCACACATTTTTACCCCAAAAATAAAGTAATAAGCAAACTAGATCCGATCTATCAGTATCACTGCAATGAGATTAGCTACAAAAGCCAAATCACAAAAGGCAGTAGCTCAAGCCTCATACTATGTAAAAATTTCTAGTTTTACCTCTGGACTGAAGACAACCTAGATTGATATGCACATCCATCACAGATCTCCATACAAATTCAAATTTGAATATTTGTGATTCTGATCAACTGATCAGTATATAGAGCTCCATGTCATTCCCCACCAACGCGCAAGTATTTTTTCCATAAGAAATGCAGAAATCCTCACCAAATGATAACTGAACGGGAAGTTGCTAGCAGGTCACACCATATATACAACTAAAAGTATACGCATATAATCTAACGACCAGGGATCACACATTCACAGTAAACCACAAAGGTATAAAAAAGTAAGCCACAAGTAGCAAACTGTTAACAACAACTCAATAAAGACTACCTGATCGTGGAACACGGCAGTAGCAGGAGTCAGCACCTCTCCACCAGTGGCGATAACTCCCGGACCCAGCGACGGCGGCTGCTGCGCCACAGTCACTGGATCCGCGATCGCTTCCTCGCGCGGCTCCGGCTTCATGTCCTGGTCTCCCTGCGCGTGCTTGTGAGCCTGATTAGCGGACGGCCGGGGCTGCTGCTCGACGAGCTTGCTGGTGGCGTCGTCCTCCTCCTCGGCCGCCGCCAGCTGCGGCGGCCGCGGTGTCTCGGATGGCGGATCCGACGGGTCCCGGTTGTTCCCCTGCCGTGCCGTCGACCACAGCCACCCAATCAAACACCAGCAAAACAAACACGGCACAAACAAACCGCAGATTGAAGTGGGAACGTACTGCCTGGAGGGAGGAGGCGGGGGACGGGACGCTGAGCTCGGCGCGCCACTCGCGGAGCATCTGGTGGAGCTGGGCCTCGAGGAGGACGGCGTCGGTGGAGCGGGCCTCCTTGCGGGCGTACTGGAGGCCGAAGAACATGTCCTGGAGGTCGTCGACGCGGGTCTTGGCGCGGGCGCGGAACTGCTGGTGCCGCGCCGACCCCGCCGACCGCGTCGACCCCTTCCGCATCGCGCCGTCCCCGATCGATCGGCGCGGCGGAGTGGATGGGAGCCTTGCCGTGCGGCGGCCTCTCCTTCCCTTTGCGCCCCGAGAGATGCTCGTATAATTTGGTGTCGTTTCTCTCTCTCTCTCTCACTTGGTATGGCTGCCACTTTGCTGGGTCGGCTCGCGAAAAGCGACGGCACGCGGCAAAAAGGAAGCGGGTGGGCGGAGTAGATAGGCAGGAATCCACGACTCGTCAAAGTCGAAAGCGTCGTCCGGTAACAGTGTCATGCGGTGGACTCGCTCGTCTTCGCTCTTCGACTTTGCTTCGTCACCTCGCCAGTGATTTTGCTTCGCCGCTGGTCAGGTTCCTCTTCCCTTCTCGTGGGGGCTTTCGACGTCAAGATGAAACATTTCTATTTCTCCTTTTTCTCGTTCGAATCTCTCCTTTTCATTCTCTCTCAGAGCAACTCCAACCGGCCGAGTCAAACGGACACACGTTTCGTCCGTTTTTTGTCTGTTTGGGTCGGCCGCGCGGACGCCCGTGTTTGTTTTTTCAATTGGGTCGGGCGCGTGCACCCAACGCTTGCCAGACACAAATTTTTTAAACGGAGACTAAAAAGCTAGCAATCACGTTCAAACTTATAACATAATTAAACATTAAAAGCCGGTCAACCACCGGCCAAAGTCCACATAAACATTAATTAAACATAATTAAAAAAAACTTTGCGCCTCCGCGCGTGCTGCCTAGGTGTCATCGTCGTCCGACCCGGGGCCGATGAGGTCGACCAGCTCTGGCACCGGGCCAGCCCAGGGGAATGCCGCCTCCCAGGCCCGGCTCACGTCGCCCTGCTGCGCCGGCTGCACCGCCGGCTGGGCTGCTCCGCCGCGGAGGCGGCGCTCCTCCTCCTCCTTCTCATGGCGCTCCTTCTCTTCCTCGCGCTCGATCTGCATAAGGCGCTCGTCCACCAGTGCACGCTGCCTCCACTTCTCGAGGTACGCCGCCTCCTGCGTTGGCGTCGCGCTGCGCCACAGGGGGGGGGGGCATTGACCCACTGGCGCAACCCACGGGTCCAAACGTAGCTCGCCACGGGCTCTGTCGACGGCAGCTCGGCCTTGGGCTCGGGGAGCCTCGGCGGCCACGGCGGAACCAGGCAGTCGCCGACCGCAGAGAGGGCGAGGGCCTCCGCCAGCCTCGCCTGGTAGGCCGCCTCCTTCTCCTTCGCCTTGCGCCGCCCCTCCTCGATGGAGGTTTGCATGGCCGCCGCCAACGCCGCCTGGTAGGCAGCCTCCTCCCCCTCCTCCTCCGTCTTGACCTTTGGGGGCGGCGGGGGTAGGCGTGGTGGTGATGGATGCCGCGGCGGCGTTGCTCCTCGTGCTCGAGGGCAAACCAGACCTCCCAATCGGGAGAGTCCGGCGCGTAGGCAGGTAGCGCGCGTTGCTCCGGCGTCAGGAGCTCCCGGCGCCTGCGTACCTCCTCGGCGTGTGCCCGCCGCGACCGCGGAACCGCCGACACCGGGATGCGCTGCGGATCCAGGTGCCAGTCGTGCGGCAGCGTGACATCTGGGTACGGCAGGTAAGTACTCCATCTGTTTCAATATAATTAAAGTTCTAGATTTGTCTTAAGTCAAGTTAGCTTACTCGCAAAAAAGAAAAGAAAAAGCTAGCTTAATTATTTTTTCCGCGGAAAGGCTCAAGGCCATATACTAATTCTAGCTTAAATTTGACCAACTATATATACAAGATCATAGTATAAAAATAAATTTTATGGAGATGACTAAGGATATTCGTTCCCCCCAGGCTCTCGCGTCGCCCCTCGCGGGCTACACGAGAGCGACCAAACCCTAGCCCCGCCGCCACCCCTCCCCTCCACGCCGCCACCCGAGGCGCTCGCCGGCGATGCTGCGCGTCTGGTGGTGAAGGTGGCGGCGAGGATCCATTGCTCTGCGCTGCAGGGGGCCTTGGATCTCAAGGCGGCAGCCCTGATTGGCGAGGGCGATGTCGATCTCGTCCGACGGATTGCGCCACCGGTGCTGGCTGTCCCTACTGGCCGCGTGGGCAGCGGTGGGGCGATGGAGGATCGTCGCTGGTGTGGGTTGCGTCGTCGGCCTCGGCTGCTCTGCTTCCCGGTCCCCTCTCCTTCGCCATGGTCCTTCCTCGCCGATCTGGTCGCTCCTCCTCCGGGCCGCCATATCGGGCACACGAGGGTGGGATGGTGGACATCCTGGAACGGGGGAAACCCCTACTCGACCTCCCATCGACCCCAACGACGGCGGTGCTCTGATGTCTACTACGCAACGTTTATTCTTGTAGACGTTGTTGGGCCTCCAAGTGCAGAGTTTTGTAGGACAGTAGCAAATTTCCCTCAAGTGGATGACCTAAAGTTTATCAATCCGTGAGAGGCGTAGGATGAAGATGGTCTCTCTCAAACAACCATGCAATCAAATACAAGAAATCTCTTGTGTCCCCAACACACCAAATACAATGGTAAATTGTATATGTGCACTAGTTTGGCGAAGAGATGGTGATACAAGTGTAGTATGGATAGTAGATATATGTTTTTGTAATCTGAAAATAAAAAAAACAGCAAGGTAGCAAGTGATAAAACGGAGCACAAACGGTATTGCAATGCTTAGAAACAAGGCCTAGGGTTCATACTTTCACTAGTGCAATCTCTCAACAGTGCTAACATAATTGAATCATATAACAATCACTCAACGTGCGATAAAGAATCACTCCAAAGTTCCTAATAGCGGAGAACATAACATAGAAATTGTTGTAGGGTACGAAAGCACCTCAAAGTTATCCTTTCCGATCAACCTATTGAGTCATCCCTATAAGTGTCACAAACAGCCCTAGAGTTCGTACTAAAATAACACCATATGATACGCATCAACCAACTCTAATGTCGCCTAGATACTTCAATGTCACCACAAGTATCCGTGAGTTGATTATTCGATATGCATCAAACAACTTTAGATTCATAATATTCAATCCACACAAAGAACTTCAAAGAGTACCCCAAAGTTTCTTATTGGAGAAAAGATAATGAAAACGTGCAACCAACCCTTATGCCTAGATCACCCCAAGGTCACGGGAATTCGCGAGTTGATCACCAAAACATACATCAAGTAACTCAATAGAATACCCCATTGTCACCACGGGTATCCACATGCAAGACATACATCAAGTGTTCTCAAATCTGAAATATTCAATCCGACAATAACGAAACCTCAAAGGGAAAAAATCAATTCATCACAAGAAGATAGAGAGGGAAGAAACACCATATGATCCAACTATATTAACAAAGCTCGCGATACATCAAGATCGTGCCAAATCAAGAACACGAGAGAGAGAGATCAAACACATAGCTACTGGTACATACCCTCAGCCCCGAGGGTGAACTACTCCCTCCTCGTCATGGTGGCCGCCGGGATGATGAAGATGGCCTCCGGTGATGATTTCCCCCTCCAGCAGAGTGTCGGAACAGGGCTCCGGATGAGATCGCTTCGGAACAGAGGCTTGCGGCGGCGGCGTGGAAGTTCTAGGTTTCTTTCTGGGTTTTTTGGTATTTATAGGAATTTTTGGCGTTGGTTTCACGTCAAGTGGGACCACGAGGGAGCGACAAGCTCGCTAGGCCCTCCCTACCCCCCAGGGCGCGCCTAGCAGGCTTGTCGCTTCCTCATGACTCTTCTAGTCCTTCCACGAAGCTTCGGGGGTCTCTTATGTTTCAAAAAAAAATCACCAAAAAGTTTCAGCCAATTCCGAATTTTTTTATTTCTGCACAAAAAACAACACCACGGTAGTTCTGCTGAAAACAACGCCAGTTCGGGTTAGTTCCATTCAAATCATACCAAAACCATATAAAATTATTGTAAACATGGCATGAATACTTCATAAATTATAGATACGTTGGAGACGTATCATGCTCCGGTGTCGAACTCCCTCCCGAGGGCGTGTCGGGCTTCTTCGTCACCCCCATCCTCCTCCCCCACGACCCCGGGTGAATTCCTTGGCCTTGCTAGCCGAACGGCGGTGGCGCTGTGGCGTCTCGGTCCTCCTTGGAGGCGTCGTTCAAGGGAAGGGCGAGGATGTGGTCTCGTGGCAAGGTGTTTGGTGGCGGCAATGGTGCTCTGCTCTCCGGGATGACGGCAATGGTGGTGGCGAGGCGGTTCCCCTGCAATCCTTCAGCGGCTCTATGTCCTGTTCGGCTCTGGGCAGCCGGCCGGTGTACGGCGTCCGCGTGTTGTGGCACGGCTCGGACGTATGGGTGATTGGATCTCCCCTCCGGCATTGGCTCGGGGCGGCAAGCATTTGAGCCGACCCTTTTCTCCACACAACCCGGTTCCTCTCGGCCTTCACATTTGCAGTCTTCTTGTTGCAGATGCGCCGCTGTTCTAGTTTGTGTTGAGCTCTCCGGCGGTTTGATCCTGGTTTCGCTGTGGTGGTGTCATGCTCGCCTTTGCTCTGCTTTGTAGTGCTGGATTGTGAGCGAGCGATGCCTGTTATTTTCCAGTTTTTCCTCAAGCTTTGGCCTTTTTATCAGCATTGTTGTATCCTAACCGGTTGATGGCTTCATTAATTTGAAGTCGGGCTTTACGCCTTTTCTCTAAAAAGAATATAATTTTTATAAAGAATCTCATGGTAGCAACTTGGTGTCCTAGATGTTAATATATTTTTCTGTACACTTGATCAAATTTAAATAAGTTTGACTTAAGACAAACCCAAAACTTTTTTTTTGACGTCAAACCCAAAACTTCAATTATTATTTTTGAAACATAAAATTTCATTAACCAGAATGCTCAGCAGACTCGCCGGCAACCAAGTCTGAAACAAAGCAAAGGAAGGCAAAAAGATTGCAGCTCCACAAGAAATAATGGTCTCTGTGTGCGCATATATGGCGGAATGGATTGGCGTGCATAGAAAGGAGGCTCCGGAGCGGAAGACAAAGGAAACGCACAAGTGGACAGCACCTGCAGAAGGATGGATCAAAGCAAACTCAGATGGGGCGGTGTCCAAGCACGGAGATAAGGGAGGAGGAGGTGTGATTTTAAGAGGCCATGCAGGAGATTTCCGAGCGGCTGCTTGTCACTGCTACCACCAGGAAGCTGATCCTGAGATGGTGGAAATCCTAGCCTGCAAGCGGGCTGTTCAATTGGCAGCGGAGATCAATGTTCGGAAACTTCACCTAGAGACGGATAACAAGGCTGTGGCGCAGATGCTCCAAAGCGAAGGAAAGAGCTTGGCTGCTGCGGGGCCAAGGGTGGAGGAGATCAAATCAATGTTTCAGTTTTTTGAGGATGTGAAAGTGTCTTGGGTTGGACGTTCTGCAAATTCGGCCGCGCATAAGATTGCTAGGGTAGGAGTTGGAGAGGAACTATGTAAGGTTTGGCTTATGGTGCCACCAGACTTCGTTCTTAGTGTGGTCTCTGATGAGATCCCAGACTTATTTTAGTTAAATAAAGCGGCATTTACCCTAAAAAAAAAAAGTCTGAAACAAAGACTGGGCTTGAACCTAGCCAAAACATAGTGGCTTAGTGGCTTCAGCCATACGGTACCCATATGGCGCAAGCGCATGGGCAACAGAATTACATGACCGACGACAGAAATTAAACTCCAACATGTCAAACTTCAATTATTTTGAAACAAGGTATAGTATAACCTATGAATTTATATCACCCTAGCAGGAGTCCTGAGCCGTACAAAGAGTGAAAGCCCAACGGACGGACGGGATCTCTGCATCCTCCGACGCCGCGACCCCTGGCTAGGAGCCGGACACATCGCACCCACCTCGCCCGTGCGTCCACCGTCGCCGCGAGCTCGCCTTCCCCTCGAGCCACGTCTACCCGCGTGAGGACACGTAAAGCCTCCCTTCCCCCGTCCCCACATGTCATCCAAACGAGGCTCGATTATTCTTAACCCTCTCGCCCCGCCTCCCCGTCTCCTTCTCCGGTCGCCCAACCGAGCAGGGGTGTCGCCATTGTCGCCTCTCTCTCGCAGGCCGCCTCCGCATCCGTCACTAGGTCACGAGACCTAGGATCCCCCGCCCCCTCGCTGTGACCTCGCCGCGATGTGGTGGAGGGCGGTGGCCAGGGCTCGCCGCCGGATCCCGGGAGCGCGGCCCGTGTCGACGGCGGCGGCGGGGAAGAGCGGCCGCGAGGTGGTGGTGCCGCGGTTCGGCGGGCCGGAGGTGCTGGAGGTGAGGCAGGGGGTGCCCGCGCCCGATCTGAGGCCCGGGGAGGTGCTCGTGCACGCGCGCGCCGTCTCCATCAACCCCCTCGACTTGCGAGTGAGCACTCCCCCCATTTTGGACACCCCCTCCCCACCTTGGGACTTAGGGGAACTGTCTGGTGAAACAGTCGTTTCCTTTTGTTTCTGACATGCGGGGAATCAGGATTAGCTTGGGTCGTTGGGCGCCTGTTTTATCTGAACCAATCGCATTGTAGGAATTTATTGGCCAGTCACTAATTCGTTCCGATGCTTGCTACTGAACAGTGTGAGGATTACTGCCATGTGAATGAAAGACTGCTATAATAAACATTAGAGTTATACATTTTTGGTCCCAAATGACACATGATGTGTGTTATTAGAATATGAGATGTACTATTCTGTTTTCAGAATAAATGAATCTGCTTTCAGATTATATCATTCCATTGCTAATTGTTGGAGTGTTTACTTGGTAAATGTATTGTTTGTCGGCAGATGCGGTCTGGCTATGGTCGTTGCATATTCGAGCCACTCCTACCTCTCATCATTGGCCGGGATATCAGTGGTGAAGTTGCAGCTACAGGGACTTCTGTGTCGTCATTTTCTATTGGGCAAGAAGTGTTTGGTGCCTTGCATCCAACAGCCATTAGAGGGACATGTGCTGATTATGCAATTCTTTCACAGGATGAGCTTACTGCTAAACCATCTACTCTCACTCATGTGGTAGGAGCTCACTGAAATCCTATCCTTTGCATTCTGCTATTTCTTCAAAAGTCTAATTCAGGATTACTTTCAGTTTGTCCACCTAGATTACTCAATAGTTTTACTATGATGATTTGATCTAGTTTTGGGCATATACCCTGTTTCAGTTTCTAATATATACAAGGTATATATTTTTAATCAATTTCAAGGGTGTACATTTGGTAGTTCCAGCAAAGGGTCTGTT
This sequence comes from Elymus sibiricus, assembly GCA_039707655.1. Lineage (NCBI taxonomy): Eukaryota > Viridiplantae > Streptophyta > Magnoliopsida > Poales > Poaceae > Elymus > Elymus sibiricus. The sequence goes on from CM077668.1 coordinate 300,042,276, forward strand.
ATTTCTTACGTTTGGTAATGGAGAGAAGAATTATTTTTTCTTAAGTTGATGACTTAAGACATAGTGTTTAGTTTGGTTGCCTGCTTGCGAAAAGGCTGCTTACGAGCAGCGAGAGCTAATTTTTTTTATATTACAGGAGGCCAGTGCAATTCCGTTTGCTGCGTTGACTGCGTGGCGTGCTTTATATGGTACTGCTGGAATTTCTGAAGGGTATGTTCTATTGCACACCACAGTTTGACAAGTTGTCTTTTTTGCTGTTTCTTGTGAATTGGTCACACATTGGTTGATTTACTGAATATTGTTAATATGGCCACTATTTACTGCTATGTTCATGATCTAGGTAGGTATGCATTAGATGATTTCTGAATTATGCTGAATTTTCTTTGGCAGTTATATTTGTGCTCCTCCCATTTGCGTATTGAGCAGCTAACCAGAAGCATGCTACTGTCAAAAGTTAATTCATTTGAAGTTTTAGGAATATTTGTTATATTTTGCGCCACAGTTCCTCTCGGTTTCTACCGTGTACTCCCTCCGTAAAGAAATATAAGAGCGTTTGGATCACTAAAGTAGTGATCTGAACGCTCTTATATTTCTTTACAGAGGGAGTACTTGGCAACTCTGCAGGAAGCCTGGAACGTTGCACTTCCCTTTTGATTGTTCTGAAAACCAATCTGTTAGTTAGGCCAACATTCCTGATTAAATGCCAGCATATTAAAGTTTATTTTTCCATTCTTATGAACTGGTCGCAATCAATTTTTATTTTAGACAAAGATTACTTGTGCTTGGTGGAGGAGGAGCAGTTGGGCTTTCTGCTGTTCAGCTTGCGGTAGCTGCAGGGTGTAGTGTTTCAGCTACCTGTGGAGCCCAAAGTATTGAGCAAGTTTTGGCAGCCGGTGCTGAAAAGGCTATTGATTACGCCACTGAGGTAAAATCCTTCAGAAGTCAGAACTCTTGTGTTATCCATAATGATGCAGTAAAGTCTCTTGACCTTCAAATATTTTGACCTCAACAACATAGCGAAGTCATGTATGTCCGTGGTTTGTGTAGATATTTCACTGTACAATGATCATTCTGTCTTAGCAGAATAGGAATGCATATAGTGGGATAGTTATGTATTAGTATGGTACTCAAGACACCACATTTCATTTCTGTCACTTTTACTTATCACTGTAGCTTTATTGCCACATGAGCTGGTAAATTCATGCATAAATGGAGAAATGGGGAACCTAGAATCACTACTTTTTCAACTTCACTTTGCTCTGTGATGCTGAACACAAGGGACTGCTAGCTGTTGTGTATCATTATCTCCTTTTATGTTTTTGCTGAATCTCCCATTTCTCTTCGAGGCTATGAAGCAGCAAAATTAACTATGCAATTTGGCAGGATGTGGCTAGTATGTACAGAGTGGCTTTACTTAGATCTATTGTTACTACCATTTCTTTCCTTGCAAAACCGCAGTACGGCAGTATTTATAGATTTATCGACCATGCTCTTGGTGCCAGTAGTTCTGTATGTGAGCTGTAGCTGTTGTCCGACTCCATGTGACTGTGTGATCTGCTGTATACATATAACATAATATTCTGAAGTTGTTAGTTATTCTCCATATCTGAGAAAGCATGAAAGAACTTTGTGTCAGGGGTAAAGAATCTTTTTCTGCAGTTTGATGAAATAGTTAAGCCGCCACCCTCTCATATATTTTGATTCTCTTTTCGAGAAATTTTCCTAGCCTTGAATAGCATTTCCTCCATGATGTTTATGTTTTACATTGTGCACTACAGGATACTGAATCAACGGTTACAGGAAAGTTTGATGCCGTGTTAGACACAATAGGAGTAGCTGAAACTGAAAGAATTGGCATTAATCTTCTGAGAAGAGGCGGACATTATATGACCCTTCAGGTAATCAATCTGCACATTTAATCTTTCCGTGTTTTTCTTTTGTTTCTCCTTTCCTTATTGTCTTTCCTTTTATGTGATTAGGGAGAGGCAGCTTCACTAGCAGATAGATATGGATTATATGTGGGACTTCCGGCTGCTACCGCTACTTTACTAAAGAAACAGATGCAGTATCGTTGCTCTCATGGAATAGGTAAAGAGCTCCGTTGACATGTATATTTTGATCTATTCGTATAATTCGTTTTCGGAACTTGTTATGTCTGAGGCTGCGGGAACCTATTTAATCACTATAGATTATGTGGTAACTGTTTATAATCTGTCGAGGCCCACAATTCCAGTCACAAGCGGATGCTGTTTTAGCAACAAAAAAGAAAAGGAAGCAAGAAATACAAAGTGCTTTCTTTAGTTGAGTTGCAAACACTACTAGGATTTGGTTGTTGTAGTATTATAAAATGCTTTCTCTAGCTATCTAGGTAGCATACATACCTTCCGTTATCCGTGTAAGATGCTGTTCTTTACAAATGCTGTTCCCATCCAATATAATACAATTTCAGAGTACTGGTGGACATACATGAGAGCTGATCCTGACGGTCTCCATGAGATCCAGAGGCTGTCCGGAGCTGGAAAACTACAGATACCGGTAGAGAAGACTTTTCCTATCAGCCAAGTAAGAGAAGCTCATGAGGCCAAGGAGAAAAGGCTTGTGCCTGGCAAGGTGGTTCTAGAGTTCGACTAGTGTTAACAGGGTTTTGTCCGACAGTCACGCAAGGACCGACGTCCCTTCTTAATTGTACCATGATGTTTATTTTTGTCTTTCTTCAAAAAAAAGTTGTGCGGCTTAATTTGCTTGTTCTCTAGGTAGTACTCCAAAGGTTATTTTGCCAGGATTTAGTGTAAATGCAGTAAATAATGATATGCAATACGAAGAGACTTGTTTCAAAGGATCCCAATCATTATTATTTTCAGGTGCATTTTCTCCCGCCAGAATACGTTTGTGGATGGACGTAGAGTCCTTAGAGCATCTCCAATAGATGATCTAAAATAGCAGCCAAAAAACAGGGTGATGTAAAATATACATCACCAAAAACGTGTTTTTTAGGGCACCGAGAACGACCAACTCCAGCAGGTGATGTAGAATAGGGTCCAGCTCCGGACTCCGTCTTCTTCCTCTCGAGGTCGCGCTTCCAGAAGAAATCCCGCTCGTACTGCAGCTCGGTGCCATACCGGCCGGACACGCGCAGCCGCACACCCTTGTAGCCGGTCTTGCTCTTGGTACTCTTCTTCGGTGCCATGGCGGGCGGCGGGGACGCACGGCGACGGCAACAACGGATGGATTCGGGGGCGGAGGCGTGACGGCGATGGCTGCTGGTGTCGTCAACGGCAGGGGGCGACGGGTAGGGGGCGGATTGAAGCGCGGCGGCGGCGGCGATTTGGAGGTGATGGCGGGATTTGGGGCGGCGGCGGCGGGATTTGGTGCAGCGGCAGTTGGACGGCGAGGGGAGGGGGTGGATGTGGCGTTTGGGGCGGCGGAGGCGACGGATTTCGCCGGAGCGCGCGGAAGGTTCCGTGCGGCAGTTGCACGCGCGCGCGAGGGCGTGTGGCTTTTTGGCACGGGCACATGTGATGTATATTTACATCACCGTAGCTAAAATATACATCGTGATGTAAATTTTTTTGGGCGCTGCTACGCGTCCGCCGGCCGATGTTTAGATATTATCCGTCGCCTCGACGGCCGTTGGATGCCCGAGCTGATAGCCGTCCGATCTAGTGTCCGCGCCCCGCATGCCCACTCGTTATTTCCCGCAACAAAAGCTCTGTTTCAGAAACAAGACACTCTTGCCCCCGGCCCCGACAGAGCTGCGCCCCGCGCGCCGCCGCCGCCAACCCACCGCAAAATCAGCCCGCCGCCGGCGTGCATGAGCTAAATTGAAGTTTCTGCAACACTATGGCGCACCATATCGCGCGTCAGATGGTTGGATCTGACGCAAATTGAGCTCACCGAGGGGCCCTGCTTCGAGAACAGGAGCGACCATCGTTCTCAGCTCCGAGCGCCGCCGGGGGGCTTCCGCCGCATGTTGGAGTTTCCTCTTGGTTCACAAACCCCCCGGTGGTGTTTCCTGAAACTACTTCGAGCAGATCGCATCGGGAAGCCTGGGTTAGTTTCTGAAACATGATCTCTGTTTCACTCTGAAAAAACATGAAAACCTGTGTAGAAAACATAGCTATCTCTGAAACATGAATCAACACATCCCACTGTTCTGCTTGATGTATCTCTGAAACATGATTTCATTGTCTACTAGTGTTTCTGAATTCCTTGCAAGTGTAAGCCAGAAAAAAAATGTAGATAAACTGTGTTGATTACCTATCTTGTTGATTCCATGGAGAGATAAAATGACAAGATAAAATGTAGAGTTTCTATTGATTTCATATCTTGTTGATTCCATGGAGAGATAAAGTGACTGTTACACAAAAACTGTGTTGCAGGAAGCTGAAACCGAAGGGGAAGAGAGCTATGTCCAAGGCAATTTTTCTGTTGGTGGTGGTGAAGATTCAGAGGGGTTGTTGCATGCTGATGATGCAATGCAAGATGATTTAGATGATGGGGATGTTTCATCGCAGCCACTGCCGCCCTATGTTGGCATGGTGTTTGACACACTTGAGGATGCACGGAAATTCTACAACGACTATGCCTTCAAGTTGGGGTTCGGGACACATATATCTTCTTCAAAATTCAGTCAGAAGAGAGGCCAGAAGAAAGAGGATTCAGTACTAATCAAGAGGGTCTTTGGGTGTGTGCACGCTAGAAAGCCCGATAAACCGGAAACGAGTAGCACCTCGGAGAGCATTGCAACAGAAAACAGCAACTCTAGTAGGCGGCCTAGTGAAGGAATGGATGTAACAAGAAAACGTCAAAAAAACAGGCTGCTCCGTCATGATTGTAAGGCGCATATGATTGTTGGGCTAAGAGAGGAGAGATGGACAGTGACTTGTTTTGTTGCAGAGCATACACATCCATTGATGGAACAGCCGGAGCGTGTTAGGTACTACCGCTCGCACCGCAGTATACCCGAGGAGGATAACCAACTATTATTGACGTTGCATGATGTGAACCTATCAAATTCAGATTGCATGGGCGTCCTTGGTAGGATCCATGGAGGTGACACCAGGATACTCCCGTATGTGAAGAGAGATGTTTCGAATGAACGTGCAAAGCTCCGGAGAGGGCTAACAGCGCGAGACATGGATATGACAGTCAAGTACTTTGAGAGGAGGAATGCTGAGAATCCAGCTTTTTTCTATGCGAAGCAAAAAGATCCTGCAACAAACTCCGTGTCTGCCTTATTTTGGGTTGATGGGAGAACAAGGGCATTGTACCCGAAATATAAAGATTGTGTGTTCTTCGATACAACCTTCTGCACCAACAGATACAACATGCCATTTGCTCCTATAGTTGGGGTCAACAACCACCTCCAGACCATTGCACTCGGGTGTGCCTTGTTGCCGGATGAAACCATTGAAACATTTAAGTGGGTGTTTTAGCAGTGGATGGTTGCGATGGATAACGAGCATCCAACCAACATCATGACTGACCAGGACCAAGCGATGGCAACAACTATTGAGCAGGTGTTCCCAAACACCTGCCATAGGTGTTGCAAGTTTCATGTGTTTAGCAATGCGCGTTCTAAGTTGGGAAGGTTGTTGAGCAGAGATGAGGCATTTGCAGATGTGTTCTACACTTGTATCAATCAATCAGAAATTGAGGAAACATGGCAGCACATGTTGCATTATTTCGAAGTGGCTGAGAACAAACATCTGAAGAACATGTGGCTCAACTCATATTTCAAGATGCTGATTCGTCCGGCTGATTCGGTTTGGAGGTTTGTGCAGCAGTATGAAATGTGCCAAGAAACTATGCTTGATCGTGAGGACAATGCTGGATTCACCGGTGAAATGACGGCTCCGCCACTATACTCTAGGTATGCCAGTTTCACTATACCAAAGCACACAAAAAGGGTTTTCTAGAGATGCTGAGTCTATCTGTGATTTGCTTTGTGACCTTTGTTTCATTTTTAAATGTTGCAGGTACAACTTTGAGCGCCAAGCTGCTGGTTACTACACATGCAACGTCTTTGGCAAGTTCCAGAAACAAGTGACTGCATCTACCGGATTCATTATCCACCAAGACCCTGAGTACCAAGGACAAGGGCTCCAGTTCCAGCTAACATCAAGCTTGTATGAGAACCCAAAGCCCTTCTCTGTGCACGTCGTGATGGATGAAGGGGTGTTTGAATGTAGTTGCCACTACTTTGAGATGAATGGCCTGATTTGTGCTCACATAATAAGGGTGATGGTGCACCTCAATGTGCAGGCTATTCCGCAACAGTACTTGTTGGAGAGGTGGTCTGAAGCAGCAACAACAAGCATGGCCAGAACTGGGCGATTGCTGGACTTCGGGCACCCCTCAACAAATACACTGAAATACAACTCCTTGTGCCGAAGATTAACATGGCTCGCCTCCAATGCATGCTGCAATGATGATGCCTACAACATTTTAGATGAAGCAATAAAGGTTCTTGAGCCTGCCATAGCAGCGGCAAAGAGAGGAGTGCTGCCAGAACAGCACACAACGCAGCGGAGTGAACCCCCAACACCACCCGCTGCCGCAACGGTAACATTGAATGATGACCTACCACAGCCTCAAAGCTCGGAGATGCTACAAAACCCAGCTCGTGTCCTTAAGAAAGGTCGGCCAACTGAAAGAGAGAAGAGAAAGAAGACGCTGGTAGAGCAGCGAGATGATGAACAAAAAACGAAGGCGAAACAACAAGAGAAGAAGCCAACAGCAACAGGAAAACCAAGTGCTGAAAAAAGGACTGTCCGTTGTAAGCACTACCATGAAGGACACAATATTCAGACATGTGAGCCCCTAAAAGCCGCAATGGAGGCGGCGGCAGCACCCCCTAAATGCCAGTTCTGCTCTGAGGTTGGACATGCAGTACCAGCTTGTGAGTACTTGAGAGCTGTGATGGCAAGTGATCCAAAAATTGCCCAAGCAACGCAACTGAAGCTCTAGAAAAAAAAAGACCTAAGCAAAGATGTTTTTCATTTCGGGAAAAGATCCCCCATCAGCCGGCTTTTCGTGTTTCGTTTCATCTACTAAGCAAGATGAACTTGCTCACTGTCTTTGAGCTACATTTGTAACTTCTTTTTTGCAAACTTGATGATGTACAAGTTGTAATTTCAATTTGCAACCTGTGTAGTTGAAACATATAACCTCACTATTTCTATGTAGTTGCCTGGGTTTTGGGACATACAACCTCACTGTTTCTATGCATTATACATCCCATATTTATTCATATTGCGGGGAAAATTAATCTTGTGTGGTGAGATTGCTCTTGCGTTGCATCCATGAAAATAGATAATGTATTCATATTACAGGAAAACATGATTCATTTTGGTTATGTTACTGGAAGATGTATTCATGTATTCATGTTACAGGGACATGATGTGGTGATGAGAAAATGCCTTCAATTCATGATTTTGCTAGCGTAAAAAAATATAGAGCAAAACATCATGTTACAGAGACGACAATCGTTATAGTAAATTTCGCCATTGAAAAATTTCTCATGCAACAAGGGGCTCCCATACAACAAATGAAAACAGCAGTGTACAAAAAAGCATACTATGGAACACACTTCAGGGAAGGTAAAAAAATGCCATTGGATTACCAGGTCTACATTGCATACATGTGTGCAACACCAGATCAGTAGTGAACAGATGCTCCAGCATACAAAAATAGAGAGGAGGCATGCCCAAGCATGACACATTTTTCTTCCAAAACATGAAACTTTAGTTTCATATACTACTAGATAGCTCGGTTACAAACATGTCGCACACACATGCACCGGAAAAGGCCTAAACTACTAGAGAGGTCTTGCTGCGGTTGACATCGATCTATGAGTTTTTGAGCAAGGCTTGGAACTCCTCCTCTGAGATGAGGGTGTTTTGAGGGTGCTTGAAAAGCTTCGCCGCAACGTACTTCCGGACATTGAGCAATGAGATTGTGTCATAAGCATACACAGCAAAAAAGAGAAACACATCATGAGATACTAGCAGGGAAAAATGGTGGGTAAAAAATATTAATTTGGCACTAGTGTTGCAGAGTGTTTCTTTACTACTAGCTTTGCACATGTTGCAAAAAAAGAAAAAAAGAAGAAAATGAGCCTGAGTCATACTGTATTGAATGGCTTCATCCCCCTGGCAGTTAAATTCTCCATGTATAGAATAGAAAAGATGCCACAATCAAATCTGCCAAGGAAAAAAAGGGAGGAAAAATGAGATCACAAAAATCAGATGAAATTGCTTCCTAAAACAGATGTAAAGTTGCGAATTGGCACAAATGAAAAAAGAATGGAAAATACTACGTTGTTGACTGTTGCGGGTAGCCTGGTGGATTGAACCGCTCAAATGTGTCGAGATCATGCTTCCATGGGTTCCTTTCTTTGACCAGAGTTTTGAAATTTGTTATCTGCAATGTTGAATTGATTGGTACCGCAACATTGATTTGAAAACACGGGGAAAAATCAGAAAATATATATGTGTTGGACACCATACCAGATTGCAACAAGGCTTCTCAAGGGTGCTGACGTAATCAGGGTCTTCACTCCTGGAGTCGAAGACATTGAATTGTTTTTGCATGAAATTTACAACAACAACTGCCCAATGGTCATTCTGGACAATGGTGAAGAACAACTGCAAATATTCAAAATGAGATAATTCAAAAACTGAAGCATTGTACATCTCTTTTCTTCCCTTGGATGGAATTGGCTATGTCGCGCAGCCGCTTTGCTGACCATCGGGTTTGGTAGATGGACATGCTGCGAAACAAAAACAAAAGTAAGTCAAGCTATGAAGCTATGAAGCTACAGGAAACACAAGTACAAAAATTCAGGAACATAAAACCATGCTACAGGAAACACAAGTACAAAAATTCAGAAAGTAAAACCATGAGCACCAGGAAAACCAAGTACTGGCTTCATTCCTGCAACTCTCACAGCTCGTGCGTCCATTTGAACTATAATGAACTCCAAAAATGCAACACCAACAAGCTCTCACAACTCTCACTCATGCTGCTCTTTCATAGACAGTTGCAGAAAAACACAATGAAAACTCAAAAAAAATGTTACAATATACTGGATGAAACACATCTTCTGAACCTTGTTTACAACAAATTATGGTTCTGTCATTTCTGAAACATAATCTATGATGCTACACGCAATCCACTACTAAAAAATTTCACATAACATAGAGGTATACAGGCGAAATCAACTACATAAATCAGACATTGCTATGAGCTACACAGAAATTTGCTATGAAGAGGGTAACAAGGTTCAGCAATGTTATGAGCTGCACAAAATTTCAGAAACAAAAACAAACTCTGCAATCCCAGCAAATCTCGTCTCTGACTACGCCGGCGACCACCTCTTCCTACTACACCGGCGTCCTCCTCCTCCTAGTACAAACTACCACCATCACCTACAACAGCCGCGGAGCACCACCACCACAGCGGGGAGCACAACGATGAAACATGGCGGAGCACACCATCGTGACGGGGCACCACCACCACCGCCCACCACCACATCCCTCCCTTAATGTCGCCCCTATAGGAATGGGGGGAAAATCTGTGGATCTACCGGGGAAAGGATGCACACCTGCTTGTGTAGCCGTCAGCGACCTCAGATCGCGTCGTCGTCATCGCCAGCGCGGCTGGTCTGCCGCCGTCGCCCACCTAGCCGCCGCCTCCGTCCCAGCCGCACGGTGCTCTGCCTCCCCGCTGCTGGATCTAACCACCACAGAGCTTTGAAACACGCTCTCAGTTGCAGAAACCGTTTCTGAAACAGCAGCTGAGCCGCAGACCCGTGCGCGTGGGTGCGGGGTGCTATCGGCCGTTGGAAGAAAAGACGATCCGACGGACACGGAGCCGGCGGACGTGTGCGCGCGATCGGCCGGCAGAAGGTAAGCTTTTCCCAATTTTTTTTGCCCATTTTTACATCACGGGCTGCTGTTGGAGAGACTAATTTTTACATCACCAGGGACAAAAAAGTCTCTCCAATACGAGCTTCTTGATGTACTTTCTTCCAACGGCCGATAACACCCCGCACCCACGCGTGATGTGCTCAACGGAAACGGTGGTGGGGGGCTTGATCTTGAGGATCCACGCGTTGTGCTTGAGCGCCTTCCGCACCTTCCAATTTTTTCTCATGGAGGCCTCAATTTTTTCTCATGGAGGCCTCATAGATGAGCGGAGCAATGTCCTTAGGCTTGCGCCCAAGGAGCCAAGGAGAGTCCCAGAAAGGGGTCTTCGCGCCGTTACCAACGATGATGGTGGTGGAAGCATAGAAAAAGTTGAGGTCCTCATCGTCGCATGGGCTTCCCATCCCCACCCACATCTTGGTGGGCTCCTTCCATTCATACCACGGCCACCGCAACCTGAGAGCCCGAGTGAACTTGTCGGTGTTGAGAACCCCAAGCCCCCCATACTCAAGAGGCCGGCAAACACGAAGTCTGAACACGAAGTAACTACAATTCCAGGCACCTCGTTACTACCAGGAACATATCATCCTCTGATGTCAAAAAAAGAAAGAAAGGAATATATCATATCATCCTCCATCGACAGCTCCAATTCAGACCAAATCTCTCCGGGGACACACTATTCACAACGCGCGGTACACAAATCTCAGCGCTGGGTTTCCAACGCGATGGAATCATTCAAGGAACTGCCTACAGAGGCGATCTGCATCCGGCGTCGGCAGCTAAGCCGCCGTGGGTTGCTGAGCCGCTGGCTCTGGCTCTGGCTCTGCCTGGGCAGCGCCGGAAGTGAAGGCCCTTGGAAGAACCCACGGCCACCCTCCCCCTACCCCGGTCACCCGCTCCACCTCGGCCACCCTCAGCTTCATCATCTGCTTTTCCCTCTCGAGTTCCTCCATCTTTTCCTTTATTTCCTGCCATTTTCAAACATCAACAGCTGACCATCTCTGCAGAATTCTTGACAAGATTGTATGTAGGGCATGATCCAAATTAAACTGTCAGCGATTTGTTTTGTCTCTTGATATGTAAGTGCAGGATAAAAGTAACTGTTAATTACAGAGATAAATATGAATTCTAGAGAGTAGAGTCCACAACACAGATTAGCACCTTCTGTCGTGTACTTGCTCGTGTGATATATCCTAGAAATCTCATGTGTTCCATTAAAAATATGGAAGTGTGAAAACTGCGTCTCTCAGTGAGAACAATTTGAACCAAATATCCTTTTTTCCGAAAAGGGGAATACCCCGGCCTCTGCATCACTTGATGCACATAGTCATCTTTTTTTCCATTAAAAATATGAAGATCTAGGACAGTTAATGATAACAGAAAGCAGATTCTTGAATTGTTGGGTTTTTAGTTCTTCCATATGCATTATGGAAAGCTGTTAATAACTCAACAGTCCATTCAGGTCCAGAGTACTTACCGAGAAAATGAACAGTTCACCAAGAAGATCTGTAGCAGCTTGAATAGCTTTCTCTTCATTCAAGGGCCGAATGTGAATGTCAGTTGCACGTCCAATAAGTCACCTCTGCATGTTTGTTGCTAAACGATGGTTTGCCTGAACATAGCGTGGCATACATCTTGTCAGTAGAGTAATCACACTCACACAATGTATTATATATATATATATATATATATATATATATATATATATATATATATATATATATATATATATATATATATATTGTTTAGTACTCTATACAAGAGAACCAGAGCGCATCCAAATTTATAATTCTTTGAACAGATAAATAAACTGTAAACAGAAGAGGACATGGCAAAATTGCTATTCAGTTCTTGTATGAGTAAATCTTAACCGAGAAATTCTTTAAGTGTTCCAAAAGGATTGAACATCATCATCAACAATACTTCACATCTATTTCCTTCGTGACACATACGCTCTATCCACATCAATAGCATATACACAAGTCCTTTCACTGTCAGCAAGAAGTAACGTGACATTTTGATGGTGATCATTGACATATGTTGTTCACACAGAGTTCCATTGTCATTCTAAACTGATCTGTAAGACTATAAGGAATCACTGTAAACTGTCATCGCTTAGATATTCCTTTTGTGATATTAACACCAGCATTCAGAATCTCAAAGAACTACCATGTGTCCACATTGAAGAACTTTTGGCGTCAGATAAGGTTGCACCAACAATCTGGATCAAACTACATTGGCGTTCACAGGAATCAAACTCCCCCCCCCCCCCCCCCCCCCCCACCCAAAAAAAAACAACAACAGTGAGTGATCGATACCATTATCATAGAACAGGGTGACCTAAATCGCCAATTATCCCACACGCCCAAGCATGCAATCGATTCGATTCTGCGACATATCAGACCAATGCTGTCACCAACTTGTAATCTCCATTACTATTAAACAAGCAAACAAAAACTTTCTTACGTGCACCCCACAATTAGTCCCACAAAACCACCTGAACCAATCAGCACCACACGATTAAGCCCACAAGTCTCGATCTAACAGCCATCATTGATCTAATACCTCTATGGTGTGCACTTAGCAATTTCCAATGACTGACCGTACTACTCCACTAGGAGAGGAGTACTCGAACTACCGGCCCCACGTCCCCTACAATCATGGAAATCTGATCGCAAACTAAGGAAACTCCACGCCCTTGACCTCAACCTCACCATCTGGCACGGCGCCGCACTGCACCGTTCCGTCGCCTCCCTGCACGATCGTCATCGCCGATTGTTGTCGCTGCGGCATCCGTCTTGCGAGATCGCCAGTGCCCAGGAGATAGAGCCTGCCCCGGCACCCGCGCATCCGTCCTGCGAGATCACCAGTGCCCGGGAGATAGAGCCCGCGCCGCCGCGCCCTCCCTGCCCGGCACCCGCACCACGCGCCGCCGCGCACGCGCCCGCCTTGCCCAGGCACCCGTGCCTGCCGCGTCCCCTCAACCAGCTGGCCACACGCAATTGTGATTCTTCTGAGCACTTCTTCAGGTTCGACTTCTTCCTTTGACATGTTGCAACATTACTCATGATTAGATTTTTGAGAATAGAGTTCTAAATAATAAACAGTTGCACACCAAAATGCTATAAGCCGTTCCTTTTACATCTCTAATTAATGGTTTTCTAACTGAATCACGCACCCTATCGCCTGGGACTGTTGTCGAAAAAGTTGGCTTTCAGAATTTACAAAAGTGACTTATCAACAAAAAGGACAGTGTAGTATGTTTTCACGAAGGAAACAAATATTGCTTATCTGCCTGTCAGTAATAGAAAACTTGCGTCTGATGTTGATGTTCAGTATTATATGCACAAAATATCCATGCTTCTAACAATTTAATGACATGAATATTCTGATAAGTGGAAAGACGTAAATATCACAACATGGCTAAGCGAAGAGTGTATTAAGAGCAGGCTGCAAACAGATGTGTATACCTCCTAACTCAAGGCAATCAACATTATGTGTTTTTTGTATGTCCCCATTAGTTGCATTACAAAGGAAGTGTCTCCAAAATTAAGAATAAAAGTATGCATATGCACATACCAAAAGTGCAAGATCATGGGATCCAAGCAGTCAATCTTTTAAGACTTTGACCATTAGTAGAAAGTATACATACTGACTATATGAGGATAATGAAACTGGATTTGCGTTGCAAATTGCCTTCACTATATCAAGTAAAGACAGGAAAGTGGCTTTACTATATCAAGTTCCATCAACATGACCACCAACACAATCGTTCTACAAAGTAATATAGCATCTATCCAGCTCTGGGATGTTACAATAAATTGTATAAATCTGTATAAACCCACTTTTGCACACATTTAAACTGAACACATCCGGAGTACACCTGATCCATTCTAATTCTAACCACTAAAGAAGTTGGACTTCCTGCTTCCAGAGTGTAAAATGGTGCATTTGAATGTCTGTTTGTTGGAACTATATATCATTATACTTATTCTATGTTGTATCATCACTATTGCAAAACTAACTTTGGTTAACACAGACCTCACAAATTGTATGATTCTAGATAGACCCCCCCCCCCCCCCCCCCCCCCTCCTCCGAGAACCTCAAAACATCAAACACATCACCAGAAGTTGAGCTCATCTCACAATCATTTATCCTTTCACCGACTGTCAATCCAACAAACGATGACTTAATAGATGAACTTTGTTTGTTCATCGGTATGATTGATGATGTCCCTTTACTAGAGTAAGACATACTTTTTCATATTTTAAAGTATGAAGTGAATAAAACTCAAAACAATACATAGATCGCATCGATAAATGGACCTTCAAGAGATAATGGTGTTTAGTTGTGTTTTTTTTATTATGTAACAATTATAATACAATTATGTGATCATCAATTTTATGTGAAGACATGTTTCTGGATCATATGTTACACGTGCTCATATCGTTGAGCATAAGAAAAAAGTATACTCAAATAGATGTTTATTGTAGATTATGATACGTGTGTTGCACGTGCATGCGTACTAGTTAACCAGTAAAAACAGAAGTAGGTCCTCACCCTTTTTCTAATATAAGCATTTTGTCATGCACTTCCCCCGCTTGAAATCATCAAGAGAGAGAGAGAGAGAGAGCAAAGAAACACGGAAGGAAGATCCGCTCCGGCCCTTCAAACCGTACTGGACAGAAGCGATCAAGAAGTGCGAGCGCCCCCCCAACTTCCAGACACCAGGATCAGGGGCACGGGCGAGTTAATACGGGGTATGAACTGACGGAACGTCACCTGCGCGACGTCGATGATGAATCCGCGGAACCTGGGGTGGATGCCGGCGTTGCGCTTGAGGCGATTGGCGACGGGCTTGCTCAGCGTCCGGAACGCGAGCAAGCCGAGCTTCATCAGCGGCAGCACCATCGTCGCGCCCCGCGGTCCTCCGCTGGTGCTCGCGAAGGGGAGAGAGGAGGCGGCGCGGGTGTGGGGGCGCAGGCGGCGTGGCGGAGTTTGTTGCTGGTTTGGTTTGGCTCTACTTTTCTTGGAGAGGAAGGAGAGGGGACTCTTGAGGAAGGACAGGCTTGTTCGCTTATTGGCCAAGTTGGTCGCTAGTTTCCCCGTGCCCGTTAACAATTCAATAAACTTATTGCCCAAGTTTGGCTCTGCTTCCATACAGTACGGGACCAGAATCCCCAAAACACACATGTGCCACAGTCACGTATGTATGCGTTCTCTTTGGTCGTAATATTGGAGTATCTTTTAAGATAGCACAAAATAAATCCACTCTAACCAGACAATACATATGTGTTTAGAGCAACTTTAGCAAAGTCACCATATCGGCCCAGTCGCCATAATAATGACGATTTTGGCCGAAAAGACCGCTCTACCAGAGTAGCCATCCCACCACCGATCGCCATAGTTTTTGGAGGGCGCTCCAAATCAAGCCCGCGAGCCTTCATATTTGACGGTTGGGCGAGGATATTTGGAGCTGACACCATCTCAAAAATGGTTTGGGCGCGACTGACATTTCCCCCTCCTGCCGCCTACCCTCCCTCGCTATAGCTCTGACTTTGACTACTTTCGGCCGTCCCCAGTCCCCGCCGACGATGTCGGATGCTGTCTCGACCCCCGCGTCCTATTCCATCGATATGGAGTCAGATCACGTGACTTCAACGGTGGTTGCACCTCCTGCACCTCTGACGGCCGGCCACCACCGCCTAGGGCAGCACCTCGTCCTCACTGCCAGCGCGAGTACGACGCTGAGGTGGCAAACCCTATGCCACCGCTTGCAGGCGTCAACCTCCCCCGGCTGGTACCGAGGGGACCGAAGAAGAAGGCAAGGAAGGGCCATGCCGTTGCCCCTCCCCGTTTCGTCCCGGCGGTGGGCGAAAGCGCCTTCCAAATCTTAGGTCGGACCAGAAACAACAATGAGGTAAAAAATACATCCTTTGCCTTGTATGCGGTTTTTGTTCGATTGAATGCGAGATGACCGTGGATTTTTTTTGGCAATTATACAATGTTTGTGATTTAGCGATGATTTTGTGATTTTTTAGGGGGGGTCGACGATCAACAACGAATCATTCCTCAAGAGTATGATGGATGATTTTGGTGGGACAAATGATTTTGATCTTGAGGGTGCATCGTTGTCACGTTTTGAGCAAATGGATGCGTCTATCCAAGATACGAAATTCGATCAATTCGAAGCCTCCGGCTCGTTGAAGAAGAAAGCAATTTGGGGAGCAAACTTCACCCCGGATGAAGATATTGTGCTTCTCAGGGGATGGGAAGATATGTCTCTCAATGCGGGTGTTTCAAATGTCATATTGGGCGGAGAACGAAGCGTAACCTCAATTCTCTCACAAAACCGACATGGTACGATTCAAAAGAGGTACTAAGTGAAGCACGCTCCTCCTAGCGGTGTCACCGTTGACCAATATGTAAGGAAATCTGTTGTTTTTTTATTGCCACATTTGCATTACTTTGAGCATTTTCATCAAATTAAGAATTTGTTTGTTTTAGGAAATCATAGCACAAGAGAGGTACCGACAAATGGTGAAGTCAAAGGGCAAATCATTTGGCCTCCTGCATTGTTGGAATTTGTTGGAATTTGCTGGAAGACCACGAGAAGTGGAAGTCGAGGAAATGATGAAGGCAATCCAAAATCTAAGAAATGCGACAATTCATCTCCGGGGATGGATTACGGTGAAGATGATGATGGTGATGGATAGGAAAGGGAAAATGTGTGTCCCACTCCGGCATCTAGCATGGGTCGGCTCGACGGGAGGAAGAGAGGGAAGGAGCAACTCAAGAAAGAGGGGTTGGTAAAGACAAGAACCGAGTATGTCCATTATAATAAGCAAGAAAACCGGAGATGAAGGAGAAGAAAAACCAAGAGAAGAAGGCGAGATGGAATGCTATGCAAGAGAACAGATGACATCATGAAGAGATGGAGGCGCGTATGCTCTAAATTCAGAATAATAGGGCGACAACCGAACACATTGAGTCAGAGAATTGGTTCATCATGTTGGATGCGAACCAAATGGATCTAGTGGCGTGAGAATTTTTGAGAGACGGCGTGAATGGTGCTCATACGTTATAGGAACCTCGAAGGAGGAGACAATGCACATGCCAGAGGAAGGGATGGTGCACACGCCGGAGCAGAGGACGGTGCAGGCGCCGGACAAGGGGACGGTACATCCATCAGAGCAGGGTATGGTGCCACCTGATGTCCAATATAAGGCCAGCATGCAAAATTAATGCCAAATTGCCAATTCCAGCAGCCCCTGGAAAAACATATCATTGGTCGCAACAAGAAGCATGAAACATTCGACTGCATATTCACAACAAGGATCATGGCAATCAGGGTTATGTTTAAGTAGCTTGGATATGGAATATGACTTCACCTCCTTGAGGTGTCAAGTCCAGGAGCAATAGTAAATTGCAGCGATACATAACCCCAAATGGATAACCCCACATGGCATAACATCGCCAACGGCTATGGAATATCCCAATATACAACATAAACCACCAGAAAGTGTCTGCATTTCATTCTTCAATATGTGAAGCATGGTGAATGCAAATATACCATGTGCCATCTATCTTCTCGAAGACGTTGGTGGCAATTTGCTTCCCCCAAGATTTTCCTTTGGTCTTAACCAACTCCAAGCATGTAACATAACCAAGGTCACCGCGCACATGAACCTCTATGTTCTTAAGATCAATGTTTAGAGGGAACTCATAATCCGCGTTGCAAACCATCTCCCAGCTTTGCAAGACGACATCGTAACCGGATATCCGACCTGCGCCGGGATGGACAACATACACATGGTCTCCTTTAGCCCAGATAGAGTACATTGCAGTAAAATCTCCATTCTTGAAAGCGTTGTAGAATCGTGTATTTGCTGCAAGGACGGAAGCTTCAGTATCCTCATGGAGGACGCGCAGATCGTCCCTGATTTTGGCAGCACAGGCATAATCTTCTTCCCGGATAGCTCTGTCCAAATTATGCTGAAGGGTTTCTTCGTCAGCTAACTTATCTTCTTCAGTTTTTGGACAGCCATCAGCCTCCCCACTTTTAACATGGCAAATTCTGGATCTGTTAAAGTTGGAGGCTGCAATTTGAAGCCCTGCACTGAACGTGTGGCATTATGAGAATAGCACATGGTTGTGTTTCTACTTAATTCCTATTGAAAAGTATTAAACATATCAGTCATGACCACTATCGGCTAGATTCAAATATCTGAAAATGGCTCATTCAGAATTACAGTTCCGATAGAACGTTCTAACTTATTACTTATGCAGAAAATTACTACTCTCATAAATACTCTGTAGCATCAGAAAAACACAAGCTGCACATTCTAGTCTTCTAGGTTCACAAGTGGAGCTAGACACATTAGCAACTGATGTTATCTTCTAGTAAACCTCTAATTGGCTCCAGAGTAAGTTCACATTCATCTAACGCTTGTCTAGGTCTTCTGTAAGTTAGGCCAGTTATATAAGATCATATGAGACAGTGCTAATATGCCACCACACAAGCGCATATTGGTATCTACACAATCCAATTCCATAGCTGCAGAACTAACGTCTGACAAAAAATAAATTATGCCCCCAGAACTGCTGAAACATGGAAGGGGCGGGGCGGCCGACGGTGCGAGAACCGGAAGAAAAAAAAAATCCCAACCAAACTGAGTGGTTGGAGCAAGAACCAGGGGATTACTGCGTGGGCTTATGCAATCAGACCAAGAAATCGAGAACAATAGCCAGGAAAGGGGCCTCACAAGGTTCTCTCCGCACCGCGTCGTCGGATGCAGAGGCGAGCCGGGGAGGGGTTGTGGTTATCGGTGAAGAAGAACGCCGCTTCCCTGAGCGGCGCACTCGCGGACGGCCGCAGGATGGCTCTCGCAGCCTGCGCCGCCGACATCGCCGGGAAATAAGTCGTCGCAGCCGCGCAGGCAGGCTATCCTCCGGCAGCTCGTGTTTATCTTTTTTTTTTTTTTGAGCTCGTGTTTATCTTTGACTCTCTCTGTCGTCGGCTCGTCGCTCGGCTCCGTTGTTATTTTAGGAAAATTATATTATGAAATCGTCCCTGTGGGTATGTAGTTTTGCGCGTTCCAGCGAAGCATATGTGAAAACAACATTTGCAGGTGTGATGAGAAAAGGATCAGATCTATTACAAGATTTACCGGAAGTACAAAGTATCTCAAACATAATAAAAATTACATCGAGATTCCGAGCAACCGAACGACTATTATAGCCACCAGAACGAGTGCCGAGAGCCGGCTAGGCACCGATGCCTTCGCCTCCTCTCCGAGATCCGCCCGCTCCGACTGTCCCCCACAACCGCGATCCCCGCCTCGGATCAAAATCCTCTTCCCCCGTACTCGCCCATTCCGAGCGCCTCTTCTACGCCATGCTCGTCCCCTGCGCTGCGCTCGGCGGCTTCTGCTGCTATCTCGTCGGGCGTGGCCACGGCTCGTGCTGCGGGGGTGAGTCCGGTATAGCTGGTGGACCGTTTCGAGGGAGAGGAGTTCGTTGACAACTTGATGGCGGTGGAAGACTGTGTGGAGGCTTTTGAGGCCTTCCGTGACGGCGTGCTGCGTCCCCACTCTCCTGCACCCACTCCTGCTGCTGCGGCGACCGTGTCGCCGACCCGGGCCTCGAGGACCAGTGCCAGGGTGGCCACTACCAAAGCATCCAAGATGATGGACAAGGCGATGACTCTCAAGGCCGGCAAGTCCATCCAAGGTATAACTTCAAAACCTGTGACTAGATCGATGTCTTCCTTTAAAGTGTTGGCCCTGGCTTCTAATGCTCATCTGTTGAGAGTTGCTAAGGATAGCAATATTGTGCTGGGTTCGGAGGAGAGATCTCCATTACAGGTGCTCGAGTGCTTTCGAGCACAGGAGGCTGCGCAGGCGGCCATCGCCGAGGCCATTGCGCGCCATGACTTGGCCCGCACGGTGCTCGCTGAGGCCCAGGCCGAGGGGCAGGCTCAGGGTCCTGAGGATCCGGCCAGGGAGACGGCCGGATTCTCCGGTCGAGCGACCTCGGGCCGTGGCCGCGGTAGAGGGCGCGGCAGAGGGAGAGGCCGTGGCCGGGCCATTCCGCCTCCGAGAAGAGGGGCGACCACAGTAGACGGGGCGGGGGCCCGTTCCCCCTCTGGATCGCAATGAGAGGCCTATTTTGGAACCTGAGGGGGTTTGGCCAGCGGGATCGTCGTAGACAACTGATCGAGTACATCCTGGAGCAGCATCTCGACTTTGTCGGGCTGCAAGAGACGATCCGCTCCTCCTTCTCGCAAGTGGAGGTGGACTCCCTTGGGGGCGCCATGGCGTTTCATTGGGAGTGGGTGCCAACCACAGGGCGATCGGGTGGCATCTTGCTAGGCCTTAATAAAGAAACCTTCGACGACATTTCTTTCTCGAGGGGAGAATTCTTTCTTGGGGCGGAGGTGCTCCAGAAGAACAATAACTTCAAGTGGGAGCTTTTAGTGGTTTACGGTCTGGCGGATCACTCGAGATCCCTGGACTTCCTGCGTGAGATTTATGCCAAGGTGGCAAACTCCCAGTTCCCCGTGGTTGTTGCGGGTGATTTTAATCTCATCAGGTCGGCAGACGATAAGAGTAATCGGAGGATTAATGACCAAGGTTTGGTGGATAACTTCAATGACTGGGTGGCGGATTTATAACTAATCGAGCTGCAGAGGGCTGGAGCTCGGTTCACTTGGACGAATAATCAAGATCACCCTGTTAGATGTGTTTTAGATAGGGTCTTTATTTCCACGGAGTGGGAGGCTAAGTTCCCGACATGCGCCTTGTCGGCCGAGACCCGCCTTGGTTCGGATCATTGTCCGCTTATCCTGCACTCTGGGGAGTCACAAATCCGTCCACCGAAACGCTTCTTCTTTGAGCGTCAGTGGCTGCTTCAACCTGGGTTCGTTGAGAGGTGAATAGAATTTGGGAGGATGCGAGGCGAAACCGACCACACCGATATGGCCCCTTATGTCATGTGTTGGACGAATGGCAACACTGTATTCGGAGATCGCGCCATCACCTTAGGGGATGGGGGGCTAATGTGGGGAGCCATACCCGTGTACGTAAAGAGGCCTTGATGGTGGAGATAAGGGATCTCGACGGCAAGGTAGATTCGCTTGGGCTATCTAATGCGGAATGGGCTAGAAGATACGCCGCGGAGGACGAGATGATTTTCATTCTCACATGTGAGGACATATACTGGCAACAGAGAGGGCAACAAAGGTGGGTGCTTAAGGGAGACGCTAGTACGGAATTCTTTCATGCTGTGGCTAATGGTCGCCGTAGGAGATGCATGATTACTTCCCTAAGGGACGGGAGCATTGTTTAGGCCCTTAGAACACATATTGACGGCTTCTATCGCGACTTACTGGGTTCCACCTCGGGAGGGGCGGCATCCCTAGGTCCGAATATGTGGGAGGGACCAAGGCTGGTTTCCCCTCTCGATAACCTGGCTCTCACTCGGCCTTTCTCCTTCGCGGAGATCTCGAATAATCTTAAATCCATGAGAGGAAATACTGCCCCTGGACCGGACGGGTTTCCGGTTATTTTTTATAAGAAGTTATGGAGCTTGGTGGGGCCCCAATTTGCTACTCTGGTTCATGAGTTCACGTTGGGCAGGATAGATGTGAAACGCCTAAACTATGGGGTCCTTGCGCTGATTCCTAAAGTCCAGGGTGCGGACAATATTAGACAATACCGTCCTTTAACCCTCATTAATGTGAGCTTTCGCCTGCTGGCCAAAGGGTTTGCCAATCGGCTCGCTCCGGTTGCTAACAAGGTGATTGACCCCAGCCAAACGGCCTTCATCCGTGGTCGAAGCATATTAGATGGGGTGGCGGTGCTACATGAGGTTCTACATCAGATCAGACTCACCAAGGAAGAGGTGTTTATTCTCAAGATCGACTTTGAGAAAGCATACGATAGGGTCCGGTGGGATTTTCTTGACGAGGTTTTGAACCAAAAGGGCTTTGACCTGCTTTGGTCTAGCTGGATGCGGCAATTGGTCCGGGGCGGCCAGACGGCGGTAAATATTAACGGCCACATCAGACCTTTCTTTAGGAATAAACGGGGAGTCCGACAAGG
The DNA here is from genome assembly GCA_039707655.1 of Elymus sibiricus. NCBI lineage: Eukaryota > Viridiplantae > Streptophyta > Magnoliopsida > Poales > Poaceae > Elymus > Elymus sibiricus. The sequence continues at coordinate 300,064,310 of CM077668.1, forward strand.
AGACCCAATCTCGCCTCTCTTATTCAACATCATTGTGGATGCTCTGGCTGGGATACTTGACCGTGCCAAGGCGGCCGGACATATCTCGGGAGTGGCGCCTGATATTATGCCAGGCGGGATTTCTCATCTTCAATACGCCGACGATACATTAATCTTTATTAGGAATTCTGAGAGGAAAATTGTTAACTTAAAATTTCTTCTGATGTGTTTTGAAGAGATGTCAGGCCTTAAGATCAATTTCGATAAGAGTGAGGCTTTTGTCACGGGTGGTGACCTTGAATCCCAGCTTCGTGCGGTTCACATGATGAATTGTGAGCTAGGCTCTATCCCGATGAAGTACCTTGGCATGTCGATCTCTTCGAGGGCGCTCACCATGGGAGAGTTTCAACCGGTAGTGGACAAGACCACGACAAGGGTGGAGCCGTGGCAAGGCAAGCTTTTAGCGTCGGGAGGGAGACTCGTTCTCGTTAATGACTGTCTAACAAACATTCCTATGTTTGTTATGGGCTTCTATTTGCTCCAGGATGGGGTGCATGAGAAATTGAATAGAGTGAGATCTAGATTCTTTTGGGCTAAGGAAAACCAGAAACAAAAGTATCACATGGTTAGTTGGGAGAACATATGCCAACCCAAAGAGAATGGTGGCTTGGGAGTTATCAATACTAAAATCATGAATTGGTGTCTCATGACCAAGTGGGCGTGGAAAATCTTAACTGGCCAGGGAGGGGTGTGGCTGGACATCTTTGTGAGAAAATACCTCACATCGGATGGCCTGGATTTTCGCCCAAATGTCAAGCTATCTCAGTTTGCGAGGGCTATCAAAAAGGTCCAGCCTCTGCTGCGCCTAGGAACCAAGTTCCGGATTCATAGTGGGAAAACGGCATGCTTTTGGACTGATCGCTAGCTCGGGGAGGATCCGCTGCAGTTGGTGTTTCCTAGATTATTTGAGATCTCCGATAATCAGGCCGCGAGGGTTGCGGAGTTGTGGCGCCAAGACCGGTGGGAACCTCGGTTCTGCCAATCCCTTGGGCCACTAGAGATTAGTGAATGGGAGACGCTTCGTGACAAACTTCAGGGAGTGCATCTCACCTCTGAGCAGGATGAGGTGATCTGGCACCTTGACCCCTCGGGTCAATTCTCGACTGGTTCGTTATATAGAGAGATTTTCAGGACTGCTCCTCCCTGTGACCTTTCTGGGATTTGGAAGGCGCGCCTCCCGGCCAAGATTAAAAATTTTCTTTGGCAAGTGGCGCGGAATAGAATTACCAGCGGTGACCAAGTCCAGAAACGCAGGGGGCCTGGGGATGGCAAATGCATTTGGTGTGAAGAGAGTGAAGACCGCGACCATATCCTTTTTCGATGCACCATGGCACGGTTTGTCTGGAGTGCCATTAGAGAGGTGACCGGCTGCACCTGGAACCCGAGTGGCTTCTCTGAATTTTACCGGCTCGCAAATGCCACGGTGGGGAGAGACCGGAGAATGGCATGGCTGGGCTTTGGGGCCATCGCTTGGGCTCTTTGGACCACTAGAAATAAGGCTCTGATTGAGGGACAATTCATCCGGCATCCGGCTGACCTATTATACAAATTGGTGTCTTTCTTGCAGCTGTGGAAGCTTTTGGCAAGATCTCAAGACAGAAGGCACATGGAGGTGCTCGCTTCAAGGGTGCTAACAAAGTGCACTGAGCTTCGTCGTGCACCCTAGGGGTCTTCGCTGGCCTTCTCCGCCCCGGCTACCTCGACAGCCCTTCGTCGCCTGCTTGCTTGCTTTGCTTTGCCTCGCGCTGGCTCGCTTTTGCTTTGAGCTGCTCCCGCGCTGCGTCGCGTGTATGGCTGCTGGCCTGTATCCGTACTGCCAGTCTGCGTTGTGGCTGCATTTTGCCTTTTGCTTTTGCTTCCTCCTGTACTCTAAGGGCCTCATTCTAAGGCCGGGCAGATGCCTCCTATCTAAAAAAAATATGCCGGGTTCTCGAGGAAGAATACACACGTGAACAGATGCCATTTCTTGGTTTGTCCGGAATCGATCGATCGTTGGAAACATACATCAGTTGGTCCTAGCCCGATGCGCTCACCACGGACACCTCGTCGACGGGAATGTCTTCTTTCACTGAACGAACATCGTCGGAAAGACTGAAATAAATCCAAAAAAAATGTGAGCACCAATACTAAGTTTAGGACTTGAACCTAATGGACCGGTTCCACCACAAGAAAATAATAATCTCAGCTTGTTGTCAGCTGAAAGGGGTATTTCTATAATTACATACCTCGCTTATGTCGGGCGATGTCAGCGGCGCACTGTGTGCTGGTTGGGAAACTTCCCTGAGGACCTCGTACATGTGATCAACGACTGTAACCCTTATATTTAATGAGGTAAATACAGTGGGAGTTTTAGAATTTGCACGCAACGGTCAGTTTGGTGCATAAACTTGTAAAATGCGTGATTCTAGTCATCGAACTTGCGTCGGCCGTGCAAATACGGTCATATATACCGTACACGGACGGATCCGGTGCTTGGTTGGTACGCCAGGGTGGACAAGGCCCACTGTCAGGGACAGATGGCGCTCGGCTATTTTGCACAAAACCCCCTCGCCTTTTTTATTTGCGGAAAAAGTAAATAATTGGTGGGTCCTGCTTGTCAGTATAGTGCGAAGTTAAACGTGAAAACGTATGTCCGCAGGTCGCGAACCCACGCCAAGGGTAGCACTAGCACCCAAGCCGGCCAAGCCACTTCAACAAAAGACTGTACATGTTTACATTTTTATTTTTTGAAGTATCTATAGATGTTTACATAGGTAGCAGAAATGGGATCAGTTCGTGCGGCCCATTTTGCATCTGTTCATTTTCTTTAAAAATTAATAGATACATAGTATGTAAATTATAATCCAGTAATAAAATAACTTACAAATATTGTTCATGTATTATTTTAAAATAGTACATATGAATTTTAAAAATGTTTGTATAATTATAATACAAATATTTTTAAAAATATTCATAATTATAAAAAATGTTCGGTTTTTTAAATTCGTAGAATATTTTAAAAAGTATTCATAATTAAAAAAATGTTTGTATAATTGCACCTGTTCGTTTTGTAGAAATTTGTGGAGCAGAAAACTTTGTTCATGAATTATTTTTAAAATAATATTTATGTATTATAGAAAAATGTTTGTATAAGAATAATACAAATATTTTTAAAATTACTATTTATAATATTATTTAAATTATACATGAATTTCAATAATTATACGCACATTCTTATAATTAAATGTTTGTATAATTAAAATAGTCATAATTTAAAATCTAAATTGTTGGTATGAATATTTAAATCATGTCTAATATGTAAATTATATATCATTTTTTAATATAAGTCATGAGTAAAAATTGTAAACAAGTGAATATTCATAAATATTTTGTAAATCTTGTATTCATCATTTTGTATAATTTAAATATAAGTCATGAGTGTATAATTCTTTTTGTATTCATTAAATTTTTTTAATAAACATTTTAAATGTCTATATTAACTATTTTTTTATGTAATACACAAGTGTATATTTAATAAACTGTTGACTCTACATTTTACTTGTATTAAGTCACGTCATGTGCACGGCAGATATTTAGTTGATAACCCGGACGTTTTTTCAGTATAACTCAAATTGTATCTCGTCTTAGATACGTAAATGTTCCTCTTGCAATTGTCGTATCCTTCTTGTGCCTACCTGAGCTAGCGAGTTCGATCCCCCACCTCGCTTCTGTATTTAGCCCTCACAGGAGCCTTTTTTCCTACCAACGACGGTATTTTTATGCAAATACATGTCGCCCCGAGTGCCATCTGTCGTTGACAGTGGGCCTTCTCCATGCTAGCGTGCCAAGCAAGCACTGGATACGTCCGCGTACGGGATACGTGACGATGACCAAAATCACGTATTTTACAAGTTTGTGCACCAAACTGACCGTCGCGTGCAAGTTGTAAGACTCGCAGTGTATTTACCTCATATTTAATCAATGATTCTCTTTCTCGCGTATTTTGTGGAAGGAGGTCACTGGAGGCTGGAGGGGCGGGGGCTTTAGGAACCTTCGTAGTTTGTAGGCATAGCAACACAAGTTACGCAATGCAACTTAAACTATCAACTATTCAGACGCTCGGCCGGATGGCATCATAGGTAAGGTCGTGGTGGCGCCTCTTAATTAACCAAACTCTAGCTCTCCCAAGTCCCAACACCAATGAAGCACCTTGTCATGGACGCTAACCGTGACTCCAGCCTCGCCACCGACGACGAGCTCCTCCAAGCGCAGGCCGAGCTGTGGAACCACGTCTTCGCGTACACCAAGTCTATGTCCCTCCGGTGCGCCGTCGAGCTCGGCATCCCCGACGCCGTCCACCGCCGCGGCGGCTCCATCACTGTGCCCGACCTCGTCGCCGAGCTCTCCCTGCCCCCCTCCAGGGCGCCCTACCTGCGCCGCCTCATGCGTCTGCTCGCGCACGCCGGTTTCTTTGACGCCGGGTCAGCGCCAGACACCTACGGGCTCACCCTGCTCTCGCGGCTCCTCGTCTCGGCGCCCGGCGCGGGCCAGGGCCTCTCGCCGTTCGCGCTCGCCATGCTGCACCCCATCATCGTGTCCCCGTCAATGTCGCTGGCGGCGTGGTTCCGCGCGTCCGACGACGCGGCGCGCGTGCCGTTCGCGACCGCGCACGGCGGGCGCGAGTTCTATGCGATGGCGAAGGAGAACCCGGAGTTTGGCGCGGCGTTCAACGACGCCATGGCATGCGACGGCCGCTTCGTGATGGACCTGATCGTGCGCGGCCACGGGCAAGACCTGTTCCGGGGGCTCGCCTCGCTGGTGGACGTCGGCGGCGTGTCCGGCGCCGCCGCGTTCCCCCACGTCAAGTGCAGCGTCCTGGAGCTGCCGCACGTCGTCGCGAGCGTCCCTCCGGGCGACGGGGGCGTGGAGTTCGTGGCCGGGGACATGTTCGAGCGCGTCCCTAAGGCCGACGCTGTCCTCCTCAAGGTCAGGCGCCTTCCTCTGCTGATCGGCGGACTTGACTGATCGATGACGTTCCGTTTTTACTATGGGATTTTTGTTCGCAGTGGATTTTGCACGGGTGGGGGGACGAGGAGTGCGTGAGGATACTGCGGCGGTGCAGGGAGGCGGTGCCGGCCGGCGGCAGAGTAATCGTGATGGACCTGGTGGTGGGGTCGAGCCCGGGGGACGCGAGGGCCACAGAGACGCAGCTGCTGTGGGACGTGGTGATGATGGGAGTGGTGGGGAGCCCGGAGCGGGACGAGCGCGAGTGGCGCAAGATATTCGACGACGCGGGATTCAGCGGCTACAAGATCCTGGCCATCCTCGGGATCCGGTCAGTGATCGAGGTGTATCCTTAGATTTCCTTTTCTCTCTGGTATTTTCTTTAATGAAAATCGACGAGGAGGTTCGTTGGTTAAAAGAAAAAAAATCAATCTATGATGGCAAAGGGGTGCGCCGGCGGCGGCTCTGCATGTCATTTTCAGTTTCCCTGTGGATTTCTTTTTCTGTTCCAATGTTCCAGCAAAAAATGTCATTTGTCTGTGTTTACCAAAACTGTCATCAACGTGAGTATATGCAAAAACTGTCATCACCTTCTCCTGCTTCTGCCATCAAATCTTGTTAGGAGCTGATCAAACTAACCTTTTCTTATGTGTCATGCAAGCGATATTCGATGTCACTATCATGCGATACTAAACTTGTTGAAGGCGAAAAACTAAAAGAAACATCTCCCATAGCCGACCCAGCCCAGGAGGGATGTTCCCAACAATGCTAACTTACAAGTGGTTTCCAAGTCAAAACAAGTGGTTTGTTAAGGAATTAACTTACGGGCTAATCCTTGTCGACAATCTTAACTAACCTGATCCCTGATTCAAACAAATACCCCCCCCCCCCCCCCAAAAAAAATTAAAAACCGATGTTCAAGAAATCGGTAACTGGTAACTGCTCGGTCGGCTTAGGAGTACATATATTTAAATTTTTTATGTATTATACCATACTTCCATGCACCCAACTATGTAATACTCCCTCCGTTCCTAAATATAAGTCTTTTTAGAGATTTGAATATGGACTACATACGGATGAATATAGACATATTTTAGAGTGTAGATTCATTCATTTTCCTCCGTATTTGTCCATATTAGAATCTCTAAAAAGACTTATATTTAGGAACGGAGGGAGTATATCAAAATATTCTACTGTAGGCATATAAAAAAACATAGACAAGAGCTAAATTAATAATTGTCATGCATCCAAGCCTACACAATTTCAAAATTCAAAATTATCAATTAAACATTTAAACTTGCTAACATACGTATAGACACACAATATGCTACAAATAACAACCCAAACGAACAGTTCAATCCACTAATCTACAAATTTGTAATCTATAATCTAATAATCTATGAATGTTGGATTCTACACTGAGAGAGGAGAAGAAGATGGTAGTACCTTGCTTGTTGGTGATGCCATGGAGGAAGGTATTGAGGAGTAGCTGACAGGACGGGCGATGGGGAGCAGCCCACGGGAGAAAATGAGGAGTAGCCGGCGGGTGGGGATGGGGTCCAGGCAGGCGACTGAAGTGGCGGAGCTGTTGGATCTTGGAGGTGTAGTGCGGTGGCTGGCGCCGTCGAGGACCTGACCAGCCGCCAGCTAGGTCGGGAGGGGATGAAAAGAGCAGGAGGGGGGTAGGAGGAGGGCCGAACCCTAGCTATTGAGGAGCAAAAGGGGGATGGGAGGGGTTATGGGCCAAAATTTTGGGCTTCGTTTGCCACCAGTTAATGAGTCAGTAGCGATTAATCGGTCTGACAACGGATTAATCGGTCTGACGGGCCAGTTAATCGGTCTGACAAGGTAACGCGACGAATAGGTGCTACTCGAGTCGGTCACCCTACGAGTAGCGATTAAATGGCCCGTTAACTGATTAATCGGCTGAATTCTTGAACAATGTCAAAAACCATATTTAGAAGTTTTTATGAAATCAGAAAAAATTCTCTGGAAACATGTATGTGTTCACTACGGATCCATGAAATTTTGTTTTGAAAAAAAATGTATTTTGTAAGTTGTACAAAAAAACAATATTCAGGCCCCAAAACAAAAAAAAGGCCCATTTGAAAATACATATTTGTCTTTTCTTTCACGCGTGAAAGTAAAATGTTTTGAAATTTTGCACATACGTAGCATACTTGTGTATTTGTGTTTACAAAAAAAAAATCATTGAAAGCACATTTGCTCCCTTTGTGGTTTTGGTAATTCATAACAACATATATCTCATTGAACTAATATCCATTCAAGTTAAAGATTTCAGAATGTTCAATGATTGGCATGGCAAGGACTAGAGATGTGGATCCCTCAAAATGCTAAGGACATGGATTGACAAAGGCTCAAGACTCTACATTTTTGGTTTAGTGATCCAAGATCACATTGAGTACATAGGAAAGCCAATACTATTAAAAGGGGATGAGGTGTTTCTTAATGGTCTTTTTGCTCAAGTGCTTAGTGACAGTACTCCAAAACCCTCAACCACTTTCTCCATCCAAATTTGTCCAAGACCTACTTTCCAACTCGGCCCCACCAAAATTTTCTATCCGGAGCCACTGAGTTCATGTGGACTTAGCCACTGCCAAAACCCTAACAAATCGGATCCACCGATATGGATCTCGGTCCCACCGAGATGGCCTTGCCAACTCTCTGTAATCGTTTGCACTTACTTCCGTCCCACCGAGTTTTGCAAATCGGTCTCACCGAGATGGCTTGCCAACTCTCTGTTGCCTTATTGCTTCACTTCGGTCCCACCGAGTTGATGCAATCGGTGCCACCGAGACGAGGTTTGCCCTAACCATTGCACATCGGTCCATCCGAGTTGTTCCAGTCGGTCCCGCCGAGATTCCTAACGTTCATATCTTTTACACAGTTCAGTGCCACCGAGATTTCTGATCGGTGCCACCGAGTTGGGTCAAAAGTGTGTAACGGTTGGATCTTGTGTGGAGGCTATATATACCCCTCCACCACTTCTTACTTAGTAAGGAGAGTCATCAGAACGTGCCTACACTTCCACCATACATTTTCTGAGAGAGAACCACCTACTCATGTGTTGAGATCAAGAGATTCCATTCCAACCATTTGAACCTTGATTTCTAGCCTTTCCCAAGTTGCTTTCCACTCAAATCCTTCTTCCACCATAGCCAAATATGTGAGGAGTTGTTTGAGTGTTGGGGAGACTATCATTTGAAGCACAAGAGTAAGGAGTTCATCAACAACACACCGTCTATTACCTTTTGGAGAGTGGTGTCTCCTAGATTGGTTAGGTGTCACTTGGGAGCCTCCGACATGATGTGGAGTTGAACCAAGGAGTTTGTAAGGGCAAGAAGATCGCCTACTTCATGAAGATGTATCCAAGTGAGGCTAGTCCTTCGTGGACGTAAGACATGGTGGAATAGACAAGGTTGCTTCTTCGTGGACCCTTCGTGGGTGGAGCCCTCCGTGGACTCGCGCAACCGTTACCCCCTGTGGGTTGAAGTCTCCATCAACGTGGACGTACGATAGCACCACCTATCGGAACCACGCCAAAAACCACCGTGTCTCTATTGCGTTTGAAATCTCCGATCCCCTCCTTTACTTACATATGCAATTGTTTACTTTCCGCTGCTACACTCTTAGAATTGCATGTGTAGGGTGATGCTTGACTTGTATACTTGCTAAAATCTGCCTACATCTAAAATTGGGAAAAGGTTAGGTTTTTATTTGGTCAAGTAGTCTAATCACCCCCCCCTCTAGACATACTTTCGATCCTACAAGTGGTATCAGAGCTTTGGTCTCCATTGCTTTGGCTTCACAACCTAAGAGAGTATGGCGTCTAGTGAGGGTAATTATCACCGTAGAGGTCCATATTTTGATGGTACAAACTTTGCTAGTTGGAAACATAAGATGAAAATGCACATTCTTGGTCATAACCCCGCCGCTTGGGCTGTTGTTCGTGTTGGCTTGCAAGGTGATTTCTTTGAGGATGGCAAGGAACCGGATCATGAAGCAACCCCGGAAGAATTGAAGATGTTGCAATACAATGCTCAAGCTTGTGACATTCTCTTCAACGGTTTGTGTCCTGGGGAATTCAACAAAATCAGCCGCCTCGAGAATGCAAAGGAAATTTGGGATACTTTGGTTGATATGCATGAGGGTACCGAGTCCGTCAAGGAATCTAAGTTGGACGTGCTTCAAAGTCAACTTGACAAGTTCAAGATGAAGGATGGTGAAGGAGTCGCTGAGATGTACTCTAGGCTTGCTCTCATCACAAATATGATTGTCGGCTTAGGAAGTGAAGAGATGACCGACAAATTCATCATCAAGAAGATACTTAGAGCTTTGGATAGAAAATATGATATTGTTTGCACATTGATCCAAATGATGCCAAATTACAAAGATCTCAAGCCCACGGAAGTCATTGGAAGGATTGTTGCTCATGAAATGTCACTCAAGGACAAAGAGGAGCTACACAACAAATCAAGTGGTGCTTACAAAGCCTCAACCGATGCTCCAACAATTCCAAGTGACAAGCTAGTATCCAATGAAGAGATAAGCCTAATGGTGAAAAGATTCAACAAGTTCTACAAGAACAAAGGGAAAGAAAGAAGCTCTAGCTCAAGACACTATGAGAGAAGATCATCAAGTCGTGACCGTAATTGCTACAATTGTGGAAAACCCAGACACTATTCCAATGAGTGTATGGCTCCCTACAAGAAAAGAGACGAATCACCAAGAGGAAGACATAGAAGAGATGAATCACCTCATAAAGAGAGAAGGAGTAGAGATGATCGTGATGAACGAAGACACTCTCGAAGAAGCAATGATTCGGAGAGAAAGGACAAGTCATCAAAGAGCTACACAAGAAGAAGACATCAAGCTCATGTTGGTGAATGGGTTTCCGGCTCCGACTCCGGCAATCACTCCGAGAGAAGCTATCACTCCAACTCCGACTATAGTCAAGATGAAGGTGTTGCCGGACTTGCTCTTGTGTCATCCAACTCCCATAATCTATTTGACTCACCAAATGAAGGAATTGGAAGATGCTTCATGGCAAAAGGCCCCAAGGTATCACACCCCGAGTATCTTGATTTTAATAGTGATGAAGATGACTTGCTTGATGATGATGATTTACTTGTTGATAAGGCTAGTGATGTGAGCTATAATGAAAATGCTAGTAATTATGATAGTCAAGAGGAAACACAATGCTATGAAGGAGATTGAGCGTCTAACTAAATAACTAAATGCTCTTAAGTTAGCTCATGAAACAACTCAAGAAGATCATAAAGAACTTCTAAGAACTCATGAGAAGTTACGCTTCGAGAAGCTAAATTTAGAGCAAGAGCATGAGTTTCTTAAAGCAATCAATGATGATCTTCGAAAAAAGAGTTCTTCATATCTTGCCAAACGTTTACTCTTGTCTACCTTTATGCCACAAGTTAAACCTAAGCAAACTAGTAACAAGGGTAAAAAGGGTTCTACCTCTAGTAGTAACAATAACAATGCTAAATCCAATATTGTTGCTTCTTGTAGTTCTATTGATTCCACTAATGATTCTCTTAGCCAAGTTACACTTGAGCAAGAAAATATTCTATTGAAAGAAATTATAGAAAAAGGTGTCTACAAGAGCCTTGCCGGGAGTAAGCAATTTGAGGAAATTGTATGCAAGCAAGGGAGGCACCGGAAGAACCAAGGTGTTGGTTTTGAACGAAAGTTCAATGCCAATGGAGTTGAGTGGGAAGAAGATCAATACCCCAAGACGAAGTTTGTTCCTCAACAAGAGAAGTATAATCCTACTTCCTTCAAGGGAACACAAGCTCAATAAGATCTTCCACCACAAGACCACAAGCTAAAAGGCAAGGACAAGCTTCAAGAAGAGATTGACTCATTTGAAGAAGCGCCTCAAGCCTTGGCCAAGTGGGTTCCCATGACTTCATCAAGTTCTACTTCATCAAGTACTACTACCACTCCAAGGATTCCCATCAAGTTGATGTGGGTCCAAAAGAAGAAGAACTAGAGAGTTCTTGAGGGTGACTCCACCAACAAACTTCACTCACATTCATTTATGGTAAGAACTTGTGCAATCAACTTCCAAATTTTGCACTAGTTCATGGAGTCACAAACCCTCTTGTTGGTAAGGCAAGGGACAAGGTAGTCATTGCATTCATGGACATCATTATATGTGTATTTCACTCTTTGTCTATGAATATCCTTGTATGTTCCTTGTGTGGGACTAACCCATGTAGGTATTGAAAGCACAAAACTCCAAAGGATTGCTCCCAACTCTTGATGGTCTACATCAACATTGAGCATCCACATCTTCAACATCTACATGAAGTCATCATCGACAAAACCCAAGGTTAGTTCATCCCTCTTTGGGGGGATATCACATCTAGGGGGGGCTTTACTCTAAAAATTGAGCTAAAGCAACTCTAATGGTGTGAACACATCAATGCTTTATGTAAAAGTGGCAACCACACTTGTGCTTAAACGATGAGTATGACCTATGATCAAATGTTCTCATTTGACTCCTAAGTCAATATACTCATATATAGATGACCTAGTCATCGCCATTGCTTGATAGATGCTAGAATTGGTTGTGCATGTTTGACACATATTTCATTTGCTATCTTATTGTGTGAGCATGTTAGTTTACATGTTTTCTTCATTCGAGGACATCCATTTGTTGTTTTGATTGTCTTTGTTTTTCTGGCCAAGTGGATGTACAAGAATGCCTAAGTACTTTCTCTAGCTATCTATGCTTTCTTGTCTCAAATTCTATTTTTGCTACATCACAAAAATTGAACAAGTCTTTTTCGGACCCTCCGGGTGAGGAGCACTCGGAGCCACCGATCTGAAAGGGCTGAACCTCCAAAACCTTCTACATGATTTCGGCCGAACCAATTTACTCACACTCGGTCCAACCGAAATCATTTAGATTGATCTAGGTTTCCATCTCGGTGTCACCGAGTTGAACCATTTCGGCGCCACCGATGTGCTAAACTGCTTGCAGTTAAACATATCGGTGCCACCGAGTTGTCCAACTCGGAGCCAGCGACAGCACACGGGTATATATACTTCGCGGGCCCGAACGATTGAAATTTCTCAAACCTCTTCGTTCCCGCACCCCGTTGCTGCCGTCGCCCAGGTCTCCGGATCGTCGCCCTTGTCTCCAGCGCGCCTTCGCCGCCGGAATCCGTCGCCGTCAACGGCAATCTGCTCCGCCGTTGTCGCCGTAGAGGATCTCCACCAAGTTAGGGTGAGATTCGACTCCCTTCGTGCTCTAAATTCTGATTCAATGCACGGATGGATTGCCATTATTCTTGCCACGGATTGAGAACTTCCTTTACACTACAAATTCATTAGATTAGATTCGAGTAAAAAATTTAGGTTTAAGTTTCCGCCGAACGCATCTTGGATCGACCGATTAGAGATTTTCGGAGTCACAGATTTGGCCCCAGGCCATTGCACTAGTACGTCTCGGTGCCACCGAGTTGTACGAATCGGTGAGACCAAAAGTAAAATCTCTGTGAAACCCTAGCATCTCAGAGACACCGAAACCCATCTCGGTCTGACCGAAATGGAGTGTAAAGTTTCTGTTGAGAGCTTTAGTATCACCGAGATGATCAACTCGGTCCATCAGAAATGCCTTCTGTAAAAACTTGAAACTAAGATTTGAACTCAATTTTCATGAAAAACATCTGCTTTTTGTGATGACTCATCTACTCTGCCCATACCCATCTATTCACAGGGTCAGCTTTGCAAGATGTCTGATGCCAACGACAGCCAGAATATGTCAGAGCGGCACACTGATCTCAGTTCACGCTCTAGTCCCGAGGAAAGATTTTATGAGGAAGAGATAAGCTCTCCAGATCTTCCAAAGGTTGCAACAAGGACCAGGAAGAAGAGAACCTCAGATGATGAGGATGAGGACTTTGTGGCAAGTGAGGCCACAACAAATAAGAGGCAAGTGGTTGCTAAGGAGTATGGCAAAGTAGCTAGCTCAAAACCTGCCACCAAAGACAAATCTGCTGTGAAGAAAGTTACAAAGAAGAGCATGACATTCACACTTGAGGAACCAAGTGATACAGAGGCAACTGCTACAGGGAAGAAGAAGAGGGCTAGGAAGACAACTGCTCAGGTTGTGGGCAAACCCTCCATGAGGATTGGTGAGGAGGAGGAGGAGCCTGCAGCTGATGCACCTCCTGCCAAGACTCAGAAGCTTATGTCAGATGCTATGAGGACTGCTGCCCCCACCAAGTCCAAGCCCAAAGCTCCAGCACCCAAGAGATCCACAAGAAATATCCCAGCAACTGAGAAGAACAAGGCCCCAGTGCCTGAAGCTGATGTTGATGAGGAGCCACTAGTGCTCAGAAAATTGAAGCCCAAGATTCCAGATCATGACAATGCACACCCTGTTGCTGAAAATATGATGCTCGGGAAGGACAAAGGACTGCGTCAGTGGAGATTGTCTGATCCATATGCTGTAAGAAGAACTGCTTGTGATTACCGCTTCCAGACCAGAGAACAACAAGACTTCTATGAGACTGTACTGCTTGATAAGAAGCCAATCGTCAGTGACATGAGATGGGTGGATTGGAAGTACATCGATGCAAATGAGGACTATTTCCCCCATGTTCATGAGAGTTTCAGGATAGCTGGTGTTGATGACTTTGTTGGACAGAAGCTTACAAAGTGGAATGATGAGATGATCATGCAATTCTACTCCATAGCTCATTTTTATCTAGATGGAAGAATTGTGTGGATGACTGAGGGATCCAGATACCAGTCGACCATCTCTGAGTGGGCTACTCTTCTTGGTGCTCCAGAAGAAGAAGATGATGACATTGATATCTATGCCAAGCTCAAGATGGACCACAATTCCATGGCCAATATGTACACAACTATTCCAGAGAAAGACATCGAGACACACAAGTTAGGGTCAGTAAAGCACTTGCTACCTGGTTTGGCCACCACTAACACTATCTTGAGGTACACTCTGTTGCCCAAGTCAGGAGATGATAAGATGATACGTGGCCACTCCATCAACTTGCTGCACCTCTTTGATACACCTCAGAAGTTCAAGGTGATGAGCTTGATTGTGGAAACCATCAAGAGGACAGCTGCTGATCAGAAGAGATCTTGTGGATATGCTCCGCACATTCAGATGCTCATCAACTCCAAGGTTGGAACGAGCACTTATCTTCTTGATCGTGAGCATCTCCCACTGCGTCCAGAGTTCGAGGACAATGTTATAGTGATGGACCCTTCGCATCCTACATCTGCTCATGCACAAGAGAAGATCCGAGCAGCCGCAGAAGCAAAAGCAGCCAAGGAGGCATCTGCTCCAAATGCACCCATTGCAAACCTCAAGTCGAAGAATGACCAAATGACTTATCTGCTGGAAGCGACACTGAGAATTGAGCGAAGTCTGGCCAACCTCACCAAGAACCAGGCTAGCCTAGAGCGGATAGTCGAGACTAAGATTCATGATCTTGATGTAAAGATCATTGAGGTACAGACCATTGTGGGGAAGCTGAAGGATGACGTTGATGCCGCCAGGGCAACTTCTGATGATAGTGGAGATGACATACCCACTACTGAGAGATTCCAGACAGTGCCTAGGGCAGCCAGGTCTACTGCAGTGCCTGTTGCGGATCTGAGGACCACAGTCTCTGCACCTGCTGCTGCTACAGTGCCACCTCCGGTCTCTACTCCACCAGCCCAGCAGACGTCAGCTGAAGCCTTCGCGGATGCACTTCTCTCAACGCCGTCTACGCGCACCGGAGCTGCCAGCCGGAGATCATCTTCAGGAGCTTCCGAGGATCGTGCCTAGAGAGCCGCATAGTCCTATACCTATTCGAACTTTTTGGTACTTGTTGCCAAAGGGGGAGAATTTGTATAGATCATAGACTTCGAGAGAGAGTGTTTTGCTCGTTGGTTTTTCTCGAGTTCTTTTGCTACTATTTGCTTTATGCTACTTTGGTTTGATGTGTGCTTGATACTACGTGTGTGAGATACTTTGAGATACTTGATGACCCACAAGTATAGGGGATCAATCGTAGTCCTTTCGATAAGTAAGAGTGTCGAACCCAACGAGGAGCAGAAGGAAATGACAAGCGGTTTTCAGCAAGGTATTTTCTGCAAGCACTGAAATTATCGGTAACGAGTAGTTTGATAGCAAGATAATTTGTAATAAGTGACAAGTAGCAATAGTAACAAAGAGTGCAGTAAGGTGGCTGTGACGCCCCTGACTTAATCATGCACTAATCATACACGCAAATGCGCACGATCAAGCACAGGGACTCACGGGAAGATATCACAACACAACTCTAAACTCAAATAAAAGCATAAGTCATCATATTACAAGCCAGGGGTCGCGAGGACCCGAATACATAAGTCATACACACAAATGATATCTGAGTACAGACATAGTTAGTCAAAGGTGCCTTAAGAAGGCTAGCACAAACAGCGATACAGATCGAAAGGCGAAGGCCTCCTGCCTAGGGCCTCCTAACTACTCCTGGTCGGCTAGCTCGATCCAGCAGTAAGTGCCGTCGGGATCCTCCTGGTAGTAAGCTCCTGTGGTGGCATCTGGCTCCTGGGCTCCGTCGTCTGATGTATCATCAAATGGGTATGGGAAAAAGAAGAGCAGAGCAACCGTGAGTACTCATCCAAAGTACTCGCAAGACTGACATCAGAACTATACTACTTATGCATTGGTATCAAAGGAATGGGGATATATCTTTGGACTGAACTGCAGAATGCCAGAGTAGAGGGGGAGAAGCCTAGCCTATCGAAGACTAGCATCTTCAAGCAATCTTGCAGCATCAGAAGAGAGTAGAATATAGTAGCATATAATAGTGGTTGTATGGTAGCAACTCCCTGAGATCCTTTCTCGACTATCCCGCGAGAAAGTAATCCCGAGAGCAGTAGTAACAGTTTAATATGTATCATCATCAGTTTGTAGTTATCATAGATCTGGATACAACTCTGAGCATCCTGTTACCGTGGACACGGCTATTCGAATAGATAACTTCCCTGCAGGGGTGCACTACTGTTACCCAACACGCTCGATTACCTCCGGCCGGACACACTGGCTGGGTAATAACCGGCCTCGGGTGATCGACACGACGCAGTCCTACCTAGGCTCAGCAGAGAGGTCAACACGCCGGTCTAAATCCTAAGTGCGAAGGGGTCTTGGGCCCATCACCCTTTGCACTCCTGCACGTTGCGTGGCTGGACGGGGAGCAGGCGCGACACTGAAAACACCAGTGACGTAACCAGCCCAATCCCGACGATCAGCCCGCATCTCTGAGCTGTGACGTCTGAAGAGCTTTCGGCTGATACATACGACGTAGAGGGCCCCATTAAACCATTATCCCACGTGGTGGTAGTGCGTATAGGGCACGACGACCCACTCAGATCAAATACCCAGTTCTGTTAGGCGTATTTAGTAACTCGCAGAGACGAACAGAGTTTCTGTCGCTTCGACTTGGTAAAACATGACGCGCGGGTGCTCTTGGAGCCGACCCGTCTTTAATGATATTCACTCGCGGGCACCCTTGGGGCCAGCCCGACTTTAACATTGGAAGCTGTCGGGACTCAGGTCCATCTCTGACTGGATGGTACCACCAGCCCTTCAGCCCCGTAACAGTAAATGAATGTAGTAATGTAAGCATTTCCGTGATCCTCACCCAGAGTGATCACGGCCTGGTAACAAGCATGGCATACGGACAAGGCGAAGGGGCCATAGATGGAACAGCAGCATAGCTAAGTAGGCATCATGGGATAATAGGTAATGTATCAGTAGCAGGCGACAAAATCAGGCTATGCATCAGAATAGGTTAAAGCATGACAGCGGCAATTTCTAGTGCAAGCAGGAGGGAGAAAGAATAGGAGATATCGGTATGTGTCAAGGGGGGATTGCTTGCCTGGAAGCTCTGCTGAGAGAGGTTGATCGTCTGTAGGCTGCTCGTCGGGGGTGTAGTCGAACTCTGCTGCAACGGCGTCGGTCTCGGCGTCTATCGAGAGAGAAGGAGGGGGGAAGAAACAATAAATTTCACGGAAAAAATGCAATCACTATGCATGACAAGCCTAAAATGATATGCAGATGTGTTTTACTGCCTAACTAAATGTTTTAGTTAATTTAGGAATTTATTTGGATTTATTTTATTAACGTTGAACACTATTCATTTATCGAAAACAGTCAAAAAGTTCCATGTTCACCTAGCTAGGAGTGTTGGACATGCATTTTGATCACATATTCAGAATCTTCATATTTTTCTGATCATTTTACATAAAAAATTATTTTTATCTGACTTACGGTTTAAAAGATATGATTTTTCAAAGTTTTAAACATTTTCTGGAATTAATTTAATTAATAAATACGAATTATCCAGAACAGTGAAGGGGTGACGTCATCATGACGCAATGCTGACGTCAGCAGCCAACAGGACGGTTGACTGGAGTCAAACCTGACCTGTGGGTCCAGTGGGTCCCACTGGTCAACCTCACAGTAGTTAATTAGGTTTTAATTAATCTAATTACATATTATATTAGGGGTGGGGCCTACTGGTCAGCGGGTAATTAACGTTTTAATTAACTAATTTAATTAATTAACCGATTTCTATTTATTTAAATTCGTTTAAATTGCGCGGGACCCACATGTCATCCACACTGGTGAACAGTGCCCGCGCGCTGACCAAGTCAACTGGGCCCGCGGGGCCCAGTGGCAGCGGCGGGGCCCGCGGTGCCACGTCGGCGCTAGCTGGACGCCGGCCACCGGAGCACGCCGGCGAGGCCGAACGACGGCGAGCAACTCCGGCGAGCCCGGAATCTCGCTGTGGTGCTCCGTTTTGAGCGTTCTCGGGCTCAATCGAACGAGCAGAGCAGCGCGCGCCGCGTGGGGTGAGTGGTTGGACGCGGAGATGGCCGGAGCGACGCCGGCGACGACGGGTGGCGGCGGAGCTCTCGGGCGCGTCACGGGCGAGCGGCTGCGGTGGGTTATTTCGCGCGGTTTAGGGTGCGTTCGAACGAGGGTGAGGTGCCGCATCCAAACAAGGCGGTGCGAGGTCACGGGAGCCACCGGAAACGGCCGGACGGCGAGGTGCCGCGGCGGCGAGTTAGCTACGGGGGAGAATGAGCGGCTCGGGAGAGGAGGCAGAGGGTGGGGATGCTCACCGGGCGGCTAAGTAAAGCCCGTGTTAGCTTAGGAGCAGTGGGAGTTGACGGAGACGACGGCGGTCGCCGGCGACAGAGAAGGCGAGGACGAGGTCGATCCCGATCGTGCGGTCGTTCCCGAGCTCGATGGCGAGACGCAGCTGATGTAGCCGAGCGAGGCGGAGCAGATGGACACGTCGGAGAGGCAATCGGGAGGCGGTGGTCGCGGGATTGAGCGGTGGTCGGCGGCGAGGTTTCGGGTGAGGTGGGGAACGAGAGAGAGAGAGGCGTGTGGGGGGGACTGGGTAGCTAGGGTTTCGCGGGAGGGGACGAGGAGCTCGGGGCTGCCCTTAACCACGACGGGGAGCCGTCGGATGGACGACAGTGGGGCGAGCGGCGGCGGATGCGCGCGCGCGGCGACACCTACCCGAGGAGGACGAAGGCGCGGTTGGGCTGGGCCGTACTACACTGTACACTCGAAGCCCAAACGTACAGTGAGCGCTTCCGTTTTTCTTTTTCTTTTTCTATTTCTTTTTTTAGTTTCTGTTTTGTAATTGCTAGGCCACTAAATGAGTTTTATAAATTGTGTGACTTAGTTCATATAATACAGTGCATTATTATCTATCACCAAAAACTGGTTTGAGTAAAATATGATTTCATTTGTAATTTAGTTTAAATAAAAGGTATTAAAATGCTGCTGTTAGTTACTGTTTTAGGTTGATGGAGTTACTTAGGCAATTTTAGTGATGTTGCTTTTCTGAACATAATTAGTAATGGATTATTTGCTATTTAATGAACATTTTTATTTCAAATTTGGAACAACTTTTATTTTCACTTTAAATTTGGATTGAAATTAGAATTGGAATTTGAAATGAGATATGATGCAATGATGATCAAGCATAGTTAATCAGGATGACTTGGCATTTTCAGAGGGTGATCACTGTAGCTATTACATAGGGATGTTACAATTCTCCTCCTCTAACAAGAATTCTCGTCCCGAGAATTAAGAGGAAGATTGAAAGAAAGTGGGGTATTCTTCGCGAAGACGATCCTCGCGTTCCCAAGTGGCTTCATCCTCAGAATGATTCGAGCACTGAACCTTGAGGAACTTGATCGACTTCTAACGAGTCCGACGTTCAGTTTGATCAAGAACGCGGATCGGATATTCTGGGTAAGACAGATCTTCTCGCAATTCAAGCACTCCATGATCCACAGCTCGGATAGGATCCTTGAAGCAACATCGGAGTTGCGACACATGAAAGACGTCATGCACTTGAGAAAGGTTCGGTGGCAATTCCAATTGATATGCCACTTCTCCTCGACGGGCGAGAATACGAAACGGTCCAATGTAGCGAGGAGCTAACTTGCCCTTGATTCCGAACCGATGAGTGCCCTTCATCGGAGTGACACGAAGGTAAGCTTGCTCACCAGGCTGATAGACCATTACCTTGTGCTTTCGGTCATAGTTGCTCTTCTAACGAGACTGAGCAGTTTTCAGATGTTCACGGACAATGCGGACTTGTTCTTCAG
This sequence comes from Elymus sibiricus, assembly GCA_039707655.1. NCBI lineage: Eukaryota > Viridiplantae > Streptophyta > Magnoliopsida > Poales > Poaceae > Elymus > Elymus sibiricus. Next base: position 300,084,038 of record CM077668.1, read on the forward strand.
CTTGTTGGATAATATCCGGTCCGACGAGTGATCGTTCCCTAGTTTCTGACCAATTCAGAGGGGTTCGACACTTACGTCCATAAAGAACTTCAAACGGTGCCATCTTCAGACTAGCTTGATAGCCATTGTTGTAAGAGAATTCGGCATACGGAAGAGATTCCTCCCATTTCTTACCGAATGAGATGACGCAAGCTCGAAGCATATCTTCAAGCACTTGGTTGACTCTTTCAACTTGACCCTGAGACTGAGGGTGGAAAGCAGTGCTAAAAGACAGATGAGTTCCCATGGCTTCTTGGAAACTGTTCCAAAATCTAGAGGTAAAGAGGCTGCCACGATCTGAACTGATCTCCAACGGAACACCGTGGAGTGACACAATTCGGGAAACATACAAGTCTGCTAACTGACTAGCAGTGATAGTCTCCTTGACTGGAAGAAAGTGAGCAACCTTTCAGAATCAGTCGATGACGACAAAGATAGCATCATGACCCTTCTGCGATCTGGGAAAACCAGTAATGAAGTCCATTTGGACTTTGTTCCATTTCCATTCAGGTATTTCAAGGGGTTGCAAAGTTCCAGCAGGCCTTTGATGTTCTACCTTGATGCGACGGCAAACGTCACACTCAGCAACATATTTAGCAATATCATGTTTCATATCGGGCCACCAGTACCGCTGACGAATGTCTTGGTACATTTTGGTACTACCAGGGTGAATAGACAAAGGCGTGTCATGTGCTTCTTTCATGACATCCGAACGGGAGTCCAGATTGCGCCTTCTGGGGACCACTAGGCGGCCTTTGAAGAACAAGGCACCATCCTCACCAACATGGTAGAATGAAGGATTTCCCTTGGAGAGGAAGTTCTTAATCTTCTCGACTTCAGAGTCATATTTCTGTCTGGTCTTGATGTTGCGCTCGAGGTCTGGCTCAACCTCCAGGGTATTGAGATAACCCTGAGGAACAATGTGAAGGTTCAATTTGCGAAGCTCTTCATAAAGCATAGGTTGTGCTTCCTGAACCATGAGGTTGTTGCAATAAGCCTTGCGACTCAAGGCATCAGCCATTACATTAGCCTTGCGAGGGGTATAAGAGATATTCATATCATAATCGGCTATTGTCTCGAGCCACCTTTGTTGAGAAAGGTTTAGGTCTGGCTGAGTATACAGATACTTCAAACTCTGATGATCCGTGTATATCTCGCAACGATTACCAAGGAGGTAATGTCGCCATAGCTTCAGAGCATAAATAACCGCAGAAAATTCGAGATCATGTACTGGATAATTTTCCTCGTGAGGACGCAATTGACGAGAGCCATAAGCAACTACTTTGCGCTCTTGCATTAGGACACAGCCTAATCCTTGACATTTTTCTGTCCATTCAAATTTAACACCCTTGTGGAGCAGGTCAGCTAATGGCTTTGCAATCTTGGAGAAGTTCTCGATGAATCGACGGCAATAACTAGCGAGTCCGAGAAAACTCCTGACTTGCTTGACATTCTTCGGAGGAGTCCAATCAAGAATGGCCTGAACTCGTTCGGGGTTAACAGCAATGCCATCCTTGGAAATCACGTGACCAAGATAAGTCACCTCGGATAACCAGAATTCACACTTAGAGTACTTGGCATATAACTGGTGTTCTCGAAGTTTCTCCAATACAAGCTGAAGATGTTCAACGTGTTCTTCTTCATTCTTGGAAAATATAAGGATATCATCCAAGTAGACCACGACGAATTTGTCGAGGTAGTTCATGAAGATATAGTTCATCAATCAGGAGAAGGTTGCTGGAGCATTAGTTAATCCGAAGGACATAACGGTGTACTCGTATGATCCATAACGAGTAACGAATACAGTCTTCGGAATATCCTCCTTACGAACTCGGATCTGATGATAACCCAACCTCAAGTCGAGTTTCGAGAACACAGAGGATCCAGCAAGCTGATCATAAAGATCGTTGATCCGGGGCAGTGGATATTTGTTCTGGATTGTGGCTTGGTTAATGGGCCGATAGTCCTGGACCAATCGATTAGTTCCATCCTTCTTCTTAACAAAGAGGGAAGGTGCCCCCCAAGCAGAGGAACTGGGGCGGATGAAACCCTTTTTAAGTGACTTGTCGATTTCTTCCTTAAGCTCGAGAAGTTCATGCGGAGGCATCTTATAAGGACGCTTCGCAATAGGGGTAGTGCCAGGCTTCAAGTCGATGACGAACTCGACAGCTCTAACCGGGGGTATTCCTGGAAGTTCTTCCGGAAAGACGTCCGGAAAGTCACGGACGACCGGAACGTTCTCAATCCCCTCAAGTGGTGAGGCATTCAAAGCATTCAGAGCATATATCTGAGCTTCGGCATTCCGGGTGATTCGGGCGGCGTAGTTCACTATCTCATCGGAGGGGTGAAGGAGTTGGACGACTTTGGTGGCACAATTGATCGAAGCAATGTGAGCTTTCAACCAATCCATTCCCAGAATGAGGTCTATGGTGGAAGACTTCAGGATAATGGGTGAAACAAGGAATTCCAACCCTTCAATTTCAACAGAGACATTGTGTGCCATCACAGAGGTTTGACACTGGCCTCCAGGGGTACGGACGACCATTTGTAGGTTCATTTTATCAAATGCAATGTCATGTGATAATGCAAATGCTCCTGACATGAATGAATGCGATGCTCCTGAATCAAATAAAACAAAAGCGGGTACTGAGTTAACGAGGAGGGTACCCATCACAGTAGCAGGCTGATCCTGAACTTCTTCAATGTCAATATTGTAAGCATGTCCACGACCATAAGCAGCAGACCCAGTATTATAGTTGCTGGTCTGATTGTTGCCACGACCATTGCCACGGCCATTGCGAGGAAATGCCAACTGATTCTGATTCTGGAGGCAGTCCTTAGCAAGGTGACCTGGTTTGCGGCACTTGAAGCACATACCATCTTCAGGACGAAGAGGAGCACTGGGTGGAGCAGCTTGAGCTCTTGGCTACCCCGGTGGTGGAGGAGGCAGACGGGGTACAGCATAAGAGGACCTCGGCGCAGGAGCAGTTGGACGGTACACACTATTGGGAATCCAGATACGACGTTTCTGTGCTGAGCTCGAAGATGAGCCAATGTCACGATAGCGCTTCTGCGACTCCTTGTGCTTGATCTGAGCGGTCTCAACCAGAATAGCCTTGTTCACGAGAGTGGCAAAGTCGGTGAAGTCTTGAGCAGCAAGTGCAAGCTCGAGGTCTGGGTGGAGTCCACTACGGAACTTCTCCTGTCTACGAGCATCAGTTGGAATGTCTTCTTCAGCATAGCAGGACAAGTTAAGGAACTCCCGCTGATAGGCTTCGACGGTCTTGTTGCCCTGAACGAGGTTGCGGAACTCGGTCTTCTTCCGGTCTATGATTCCCTGAGGAATGTAGCGAGCACGGAAGGCAGTCTGAAACTCAACCCAAGTAACGATTGTCCCAGCAGGCAGTGTACGCTTGTGAGTGGACCACCATTGAGCAGCGGGTCCCTTCAGGAAGTAGGTCGCGAAGGTGACATAGTTGTCAGGGGCGACACTAGCAGACTCCATCTCAAAAGCAATGTCGCGGAGCCAGTCATCAGCATCCAGTGGCTGTTCAGAATTGCGATAAGTAGTGGGGTTGAGGCGCACAAACTCTGACAGTGTTATTGAAGCTGGGTCCTGGTTCTGATTGTTTTGATGCGGGAACTGAGCCATAATGTTAGTCATGAACTGACGGTTCAGCTCGAATTGCTGCATCATAGCTGCCATATAGTCTGGTGGTGGTGGGTTTTCGAGGGCACGGCCACGACCACGACCACGAGCACCTGGCCTAACCATCCTGCTAAAAATTCAACAGGGGGTAGTTTAGAAAAACCACTTGCGAGTGTTTAAAGACAAGCTTAATGTAACACGACAATGAATAAGCAGTGCAATAGATACATAACAGTAGTCAATTAAGACATACATATCCATACACAGAGTCGGTTACACGCGGACAGCATAACGGCGTAAAATTAAAGAAAAAGACATACTAGGCGGTGCGCAGGCACGCGGTGAGGAATACACAACGAGACATAGCAAAGGCTACATCAACGTCGGGGAAAACCACTGAAACGGGGTAACTGCAAGTGCGAACGATGAGTATCTGTAGCAGAAAAGTCCTTCTCTCCATGTGCACTCTGATGCAGAACCCGATCTCGAACTGGTAGAAGAGGTCCACGCGCAGGCCTGTGACCTCCAACAGCAGGCCAATCGATACCTGCCGGCATCTGAGTCCTGCATGGGTAAAGGATATACTCTGGATGTATCCCTGCACAAACAGCTGGTAGCAACTGCGTCATAGCATCGTAGAGACGTGCTCGAGTGGCAAACAACTCGACTGCAAGAGCCCGGTTAGTGCGATCCAGAGCCTGAGTACACTGAATCAACATGTGCGGGTCGTATCGACGACGCTCGATAGGGGCACAGATAGCTGTGTAGCATCCAGTAGCATCTCCAGTAGGTGCATACGGAATGTATCGGAACTCAGAGGCATCCAAGCTACTATGCTCTCCACGGAGTCGTGCGACAGCAGAATAGGCAGCATCATGGACTGCCATCTCAATCGTCACACCGATACCGTGAAAGATGTGCAACTCAGTGTCGGAGTTGTCCCTCTGATCATAAATACGAACATTAGCATGGTACTGCTCCTGGTTGAACTCGCGGAAATCCTCATAGACCATGTACTCGGGGTACCAGCGGTAGCCCAGTCTGGTCAGGAGGGCGATCAGGACAGCTGGAAAACCAGGGACATCACGAACCCAAGTGCGAAGCACAAGCTGCATCGCAGGGCGCGGCGGGAACAAACGATCCATCTGAAACAGAGGAAATTCAGGATTGTCAAATGACCATGAGAAGTATTTAATAACTTGGAGGGAAAGGTTTAAACAAACCAATGGAAAGGAAAATGTGATTACCAGACTAATCAGATCAACGTGAAGGAATAAGCACAGATAATCCAGCTCTCCGGATGGGCGAGATTACGAGATCCTAGTGTCGGCGTTAGTAAAATTCATTTAACCCGAAAGGAAGAGAATTCAGAGTCCTAGAGTATAGAAGAGGAATAAAAGATCCTAATACCACCCAGTTGGCGACGTGGGCCCGTAAGCCACACAGCCATGTTAGTAAAATAGTTTTCGGAAATACTAGACTCAACTGCGGCCAAGGAGTTGGAGAGGGGCTTCCTACAAGCAATCGGCTCTGATACCAACTTGTGACGCCCCTGACTTAATCGTGCACTAATCATACACGCAAATGCGCACGATCAAGCACAGGGACTCACGGGAAGATATCACAACACAACTCTAAACTCAAATAAAAGCATAAGTCATCATATTACAAGCCAGGGGTCGCGAGGACCCGAATACATAAGTCTTACACACAAATGATATCTGAGTACAGACATAGTTAGTCAAGGGTGCCTTAAGAAGGCTAGCACAAACAACGATACAGATCGAAAGGCGAAGGCCTCCTGCCTAGGGCCTCCTAACTACTCCTGGTCGGCTGGCTCGATCCAGTAGTAAGTGCCGTCGGGATCCTCCTGGTAGTAAGCTCCTGTGGTGGCATCTGGCTCCTGGGCTTCGTCGTCTGATGTATCATCAAATGGGTATGGGAAAAAGAAGAGCAGAGCAACCGTGAGTACTCATCCAAAGTACTCGCAAGACTGACATCAGAACTATACTACTTATGCATTGGTATCAAAGGAATGGGGCTATATCTTTGGACTGAACTGCAGAATGCCAGAGTAGAGGGGGAGAAGCCTAGCCTATCGAAGACTAGCATCTTCAAGCAATCTTGCAGCATCAGAAGAGAGTAGAATATAGTAGCATATAATAGTGGTTGTATGGTAGCAACTCCCTGAGATCCTTTCTCGACTATCCCGCGAGAAAGTAATCCCGAGAGCAGTAGTAACAGTTTAATATGTATCATCATCAGTTTGTAGTTGTCATAGATCCGGATACAACTCTGAGCGTCCTGTTACCGTGGACACGGCTATTCGAATAGATAACTTCCCTGCAGGGGTGCACTACTGTTACCCAACACGCTCGATTACCTCCGGCCGGACACACTGGCTGGGTAATACCCGGCCTCGGGTGATCGACACGACGCAGTCCTACCTAGGCTCAGCAGAGAGGTCAACACGCCGGTCTAAATCCTAAGTGCGAAGGGGTCTTGGGCCCATCACCCTTTGCACTCTTGCACGTTGCGTGGCTGGACGGGGAGCAGGCGTGACACTGAATACACCAGTGACGTAACCAGCCCAACCCCGACGATCAGCCCGCATCTCTGAGCTGTGACGTCTGAAGAGCTTTTGGCTGATACATACGACGTAGAGGGCCCCATTAAACCATTATCCCACGTGGTGGTAGTGCGTAAAGGGCACGACGACCCACTCGGATCAAATACCCAGTTCCGTTAGGCGTATTTAGTAACTCGCAGAGACGAACATAGTTTCTGTCGCTCCGACTTGGTAAAACATGACGCGCGGGTGCTCTTGGAGCCGACCCGTCTTTAATGATATTCACTCGCGGGCACCCTTGGGGCCAGCCCGACTTTAAGATTGGAAGCTGTCGGGACTCAGGTCCATCTCTTACTGGATGGTACCACCAGCCCTTCAGCCTCGTAACAGTAAATGAATGTAGTAATGTAAGCATTTCTGTGATCCTCACCCAGAGTGATCACGGCCTGGTAACAAGCATGGCATACGGACAAGGCGAAGGGGCCATAGATGGAACAACAGCATAGCTAAGTAGGCATCATGGGATAACAGGTAATGTATCAGTAGCAGGCGACAAAATCAGGCTATGCATCAGAATAGGTTAGAGCATGGGAGCGGCAATTTCTAGTGCAAGCAGGAGGGAGAAAGAATAGGAGATATCGGTATGCGTCAAGGGGGGATTGCTTGTGTGGAAGCTCTGCTGAGAGAGGCTGATCGTCTGTAGGCTGCTCGTCGGGGGTGTAGTCGAACTCTGCTGCAACGGTGTCGGTCTCGGCGTCTATCGAGAGAGAAGGAGGGGGGAAGAAACAATAAATTTCACGGCAAAAATGCAATCACTATGCATGACAAGCCTAAAATGATATGCAGATGTGTTTTACTGCCTAACTAAATGTTTTAGTTAATTTAGGAATTTATTTGGATTTATTTTATTAACGTTGAACACTATTCATTTATCGAAAACAGTCAAAAAGTTCCATGTTCACCTAGCTAGGAGTGTTGGACAGGCATTTTGATCACATATTCAGAATCTTCATATTTTTCTGATCATTTTACATATATAAATTATTTTCATCTGACTTACGGTTTAAAAGATATGATTTTTCAAAGTTTTAAACATTTTCTGGAATTAATTTAATTAATAAATACGAATTATCCAGAATAGTGGAGGGGTGACGTCATCATGACGCAATGCTGACGTCAGCAGTCAACATGACGGTTGACTGGAGTCAAACCTGACCTGTGGGTCCAGTGGGTCCCACTGGTCAGCCTCACAGTAGTTAATTAGGTTTTAATTAATCTAATTACAGATTATATTAGGGATGGGGCCTACTGGTCAGCGGGTAATTAACGTTTTAATTAACTAATTTAATTAATTAACCGATTTCTATTTATTTAAATTCGTTTAAATTGCGCGGGACCCACATGTCATCCACACTGGTGAACAGTGCCCGTGCGTTGACCAGGTCAACTGGGCCCGCGGGTCCCAGTGGCAGCGGCGGGGCCCGCGGTGCCACGTCGGCGCCAGCTGGACGCCGGCCACCGGAGCACGCCGGCGAGGCCGAACGGCGGCGAGCAACTCCGGCGAGCCCGGAATCTCGCTGTGGTGCTCCGTTTTGAGCGTTCTCGGGCTCAATCGAACGAGCAGAGCAGCGCGCGCCGCGTGGGGTGATTGGTTGGACGCGGAGATGGCCGGAGCGACGCCGGTGACGACGGGTGGCGGCGGAGCTCTCGGGCGCGTCATGGGCGAGCGGCTGCGGTGGGTTATTTCGCGCGGTTTAGGGCGCGTTCGAACGAGGGTGAGGTGCCGCATCCAAACAAGGTGGTGCGAGGTCACGGGAGCCACCGGAAACGGCCGGACGGCGAGGTGCCGCGGCGGCGAGTTAGCTACGGGGGAGAATGAGCGGCTCGGGAGAGGAGGCAGAGGGTGGGGATGCTCACCGGGCGGCTAAGTAAAGCCCGTGTTAGCTTAGGAGCAGTGGGAGTTGACGGAGACGACGGCGGTCGCCGGCGACAGAGAAGGCGAGGACGAGGTCGATCCCGACCGTGCGGTCGTTCCCGAGCTCGATGGCAAGACGCAGCCGATGTAGCCGAGCGAGGCGGAGCAGATGGACACGTCGGAGAGGCAATCGGGAGGCGGTGGTCGCGGGATCGAGCGGTGGTCGGCGGCGAGGTTTCGGGTGAGGTGGGGAACGAGAGAGAGAGAGGCGTGTGGGGGCGACTGGGTAGCTAGGGTTTCGCGGGAGGGGACGAGGAGCTCGGGGCTGCCCTTAACCACGACGGGGAGCCGTCAGATGGACGACAACGGGGCGAGCGGCGTCGGATGCGCGCGCGCGGCGACACCTGCCCGAGGAGGACGAAGGCGCGGTTGGGATGGGCCGCACTACACTGTACACTCGAAGCCCAAACGTACAGTGAGCGCTTCCGTTTTTCTTTTTCTTTTTCTATTTCTTTTTTTTAGTTTCTGTTTTGTAATTGCTAGGCCACTAAATGAGTTTTATAAATTGTGTGACTTAGTTCATATAATACAGTGCATTATTATCTACCACCAAAAACTGGTTTGAGTAAAATATGATTTCATTTGTAATTTAGTTTAAATAAAAGGTATTAAAATGCTGATGTTAGTTACTGTTTTAGGTTGATGGAGTTACTTAGGCAATTTTAGTGATGTTGCTTTTCTGAACATTTTTATTTCAAATTTTGAACAACTTTTATTTTCACTTTAAATTTGGATTGAAATTAGAATTGGAATTTGAAATGAGATATGATGCAATGATGATCAAGCATAGTTAATCAGGATGACTTGGCATTTTCAGAGGGTGATCACTGTAGCTATTACATAGGGATGTTACAGTGGCCCAATCCTTTTTATAGCAAAGGACAAGCCGGAACGATCTCTTATAGTAAATAAAGCGTTCTCGAGGACACATGGGAATTTTATCTAGTCACTTTCATCATGTTTGTTTGATTCGCGTTCGCTACTTTGATAATTTGATATGTGGGTGGACCGGTGCTTGGGTGCTGCTCTTACTTGAACAAGCCTCCCACTTATGATTGCCCCCTCTCGCAAGCATCCGAAACTACAAAAGAAGAATTAAGATAACTCTAACCATAACATTAAACATATGGATCCAAATCAGCCCCTTACGGAATAGCGCATAAACTAGGGTTTAAGCTTCTGTCACTCTAGCAACCCATCATCTAATTACTACTCCACAGTGCATTCCCTTAGGCCCAAAGATGGTGAAGTGTCATGTAGTCAACGTTCACACAACACCAATAAGAGAATCAACAATATACATATCATCAAAATATCGAACGAATACCAAATTCACATGATTACTTATGACAAGACTTCTCCCATGTCCTCAAGAACAGAAGTAACTACTCACAAATCATATTCATGTCCAAGATGAGAGAGGGATTGAATAGCATAATAGATCTGAACATATAATATTCCACCAAATAAACCAACTAGCATCAACTACGAGATGTAATCAACACTACTAGCAACCCACAGGTACCAATCTGAGGTTTTGAGACAAAGATTGAATACAAGAGATGAACTAGGGTTTGAGATGAGATGGTGCTGGTGAAGATGTTGATGAAGATTAGTCCTCCCACGATGATCGCTGGTGATGTCGATGGCGACGATTTCCCCCTCCCAGAGGGAAGTATCCCCGGCAGAATCTCTCCGCCTGAGAGCAAAAGTGCTCCTGCCCAAGTTCCACCTCGAGACGGCGACGCACCGTCCCGAAAGTCTTCTCTATATTTTTTCTAGGGCAAATGGACTTATATACCAGAAAATGGGGGCCAGAGGCCGACCAGGGGCCCCACGAGGTACCAGGGAGCGCCTGGGGGGGGGGGGGGTGGCGCGCCCTGGTGCCTCGTGGGCACCTGGGTGGCCCCCTCTGGTACTTCTTGCTTCCAGTATTTTTTTATTTATTCCAAAATAAATCACCATAAAATTTCAGCTCATTTGGAGATGTGCAGAATAGGTATCTCTGACATAGCTTTTTCAGGTCCAGAATTCCAGCTGCCGGCAATCTCCCTCCTTGTGTAAATCTTGCATATTAAGAGAGAAAAGGCATTAGAATTGCTCCACAAAGAGTTATATTGATTAAAATCACTATAAATAACAGTAGCAAAACATGATGCAAAATGGACGTATCAACTCCCCCAAGCTTAGACCTCGCTTGTCCTCAAGCGAAAACCGATATCGATAATCATGTCCACATGTTTAGAGAGAGAGGTGTCGATAAAAACAAAATACGGACATAGTAGCATCATGATCATTATTATAACAGCAATATTCATTATCATAAAACTTCTTATGAGCAAGTAACAATTCATCAGAACAATGGAGTATAAGGCATAAACTTTCTTGAAAACTAACAAACTATGTTCTCAGTTAACAATGCAATTGCAATTCATCATATTTTCAGGAAGGGTCTCATGTAGGAGCTATTTAGCAAGTCCACATACTCAACCATCATTTAGTCTTCTATGATTGCTAACACTCACGACATATATATGGAGCAAAAAGTTTTAGCCAGACACATAGAAAGATAGGGGCTTGTGATTTCGTCTCCCAACTTATTCACCTCAAGGGTGATGTCAACAATAATAACTCATGATCACTCATATCCAACTGGATATATATATGCCTAGATCTTTCCCCACCACATGATGCTTACAAAAGAGAAAAATAAAAAGGAAGTAGAGGAGAACACTATTGACTCTTGCATAAAAAGTAAATACATAAAAGTAAAGGATAGGCCCTTCGCAGAGGGAAGCAGAGGTTGTCATGCGCTTTTTGTTGTTGGATGCAAGAGCTCTTAATGCAAAGGAACGTCACTTTATATTGCCCCTTGTGATAGCAACCTTTATTATGCAGTCTGTCGCTTTTATTTCTTTACCTTCGCAAGTTCGTACAAAGCTTATTTCCCTTACAATAAAAGTTCAGACATATTTAGAGGCAATTTTTATTGCTTTTTGCACCGATGACAACTTATTTGAAGGATCTTATTCAATCCATAGGTAGATATAGTGAACTCTCATGACATGAAACTGGGTTTAAGGGTTTTGGATGCACAAGTAGTATCTCTACTTGGTGCGGATTTTTGGTTAGCAAAGATATTGGGCAAGCACACATGTTGGAGGATCTATAACAATATAACTTCTATGTGAATATGAACAAACATAATTCATTACGTTGTCTTCCTTGTCCAACGTCAACAATTTGGCATAAAATACTTAATGGGGGCTCACAATCATAAAAGATGTCCCAGATAGTATATTTGCATGTGAATCTTCTCTTCCCTTATTAACTTTTTCATGAATTGCATCATTGACTAATGCTATGCTTGTTAACTTCCAATAAATTTTACCACTTATACTTTTCTTTATGTAATGTCATTACTTTGCATAAGATTAGCATATGATCTTTTTCATTATTTTCACTGCTAGGATTGGAACTTGAAAGTAAAGAAGCAAAAACTCAAACTACTCTTTATTATATAACTCTCAACTCGACTACATAGATAGATAGATCACGAAGCTAACACTCGAAAATAGATCATACTAAACTTTTATTCAACTAAATCATGAAATAACTAAGGATCGAACTAAAGATAGGTAAAGATAATAAAAGTGATGGTGATACGATACCGGGGAACCTCCCCCAAGCTTGGCACAAGCCAAGGGGAGTGCCCATACCCATGTGCTCAAGTCTCCTTCTTCGGTGATGGTGAAGTGGCTAGCTTGTCCTTCAGCTCAAGCAGATACATCAATCTGCGGTTGATGCTCCGAAGGGCGATGTTTTGCTCTTCCAACAAAATAACTTCACGAGTGAGAGATGTATTCTGAGCACTAACTATTTCAAAGACTCATAGGGCTTCAATTACGGATGGGGAGAGATGATCATATAAAGGTTGTAAGATATCTCCCTTCTCTGCGGTCTCCTCCATGGGGATGGCTTGCCCTTCTCCCGGAGCCTGGGATCCTGCAACTTCCTCGACCTTGTCCTCGTTGCCATTGTCTTCTTCTCCCGACGACAACTCGTAGTAAACCTCGCTGTAGGGGCATTTGCCCGGCGATGGTTGCACAATGCGTTGCTTGGCACGAAGCTTTTGGGGAGCCATGGCGATCTAGATCTGTCAGAAAAATAGCACGTGAATACTACTTTGGGGCGCCCCCTCTCCTCTATTTATATATGTGTAGGGGCTTGGAGTAGAAGGAATAGTGCCACGTGAACAGTACCACGTGAATAGTACACACGAGACTTGGACTCCAAAGTCCAATCCTATTCCTACTAGGACTCTCCATTTTTCCTTCCCTAGATGCGTGGGCTTTTGAGGACTTGGTGCGCCTGGCCCAATAAGGCCAGGGCGCCTCCCCTTAGCCCATGCCAGCCCTTGGGACATGGTGGACCCACTTGTGGACTTCCGGACCCCTCCGGAATCCTCCGGAACCTTCTGGAAGCTTTCCGGTACAATACCGAAAAAACTGCACCTTTTTCCGGAACCCAAAATATGACTTCCCATATATAGATCTTTACCTCTCGACCATTCCGAGACTCCTCGTGACGTCCGGGATCTCATCCAGGACTCCGAACAACATTTGGTTACCAATTCACATAACTCATATAACACTATATCGTCAACGAACGTTAAGCGTGCGGCCCTACGGGTTCGGGAATGATGTAGACATGACCGAGACGCCTCTCCGGTCAATAATCAATAGCGGAACCTGGATGACCATATTGGTTCCTACATATTCCACGAAGATCTTATCGGTCGAACCACAATGACAACATACGTAATTCCCTTTGCCCGTCGGTATGTTACTTGCCCGAGATTCGATCGTCGGTATCTCCATACCTAGTTCAATCTCGTTACCGGCAAGTCTCTTTACTCATTCCGTAATACATCATCCCATAACTAACTCCTTAGTCACTTTGCTTGCAAGCTTCTTATGATGTGCATTACCGAGAGGGCCCAGAGATACCTCTCCGAAACACGGAGTGACAAATCCCAGTCTCGATCCATGCCAACTCAACAGACACCTTCGGAAATACCTGTAGAGCATCTTTATGATCACCCAGTTACGTTGTGACGTTTGATAGCACACAAGGTATTCCTCCGGTATCCGGGAGTTGCATGATCTCATGGTCAGAGGAACATGTATTTGACATTCAAGAAAGCAGTAGCAATAAACAGAACGATCATATGCTAAGCTAACAGATGGGTCTTGTCCATCACATCATTCTCCTAATGATGTGACCCCATTATCAAATGACAACTCGTGTCTATGGTTAGGAAACCTTAACCATCTTTGATCAACGAGCTAGTCTAGTAGAGGCTCACTAGGGACACGGTATTTGTTTATGTATTCACACATGTATTTAAGTTTCCGGTCAATACAATTCTAACATGAATAATAAACCTTTATCATGAACAAGGAAATATAAAATAATAACAACTTTATTATTGCCTCTAGGGCATATTTCCATCAGTCTCCCACTTGCACTAGAGTCAATAATCTAGTTCACATCGCCATGTGATTAACACCCAAGAGTTCACTAGAGTCAATAATCTAGTTCACATCACCATGTGATTAACACTCAAAGAGTTCTAAGGTGTGATCATGTTTTGCCCGTGAGAGAGAATTTTAGTCAATGGGTCTGCAATATTCAGACCCATGTGTGCTTTGCAAATCCTTATGTCATACTGTAGATGCTGCTATCACGCTTTACTTGGAGCTATTCCAAATGACTGCTCCATTATACGTATCCGGTTTGCTACTCAGAGATATCCAGATTGGTGTAAAAGCTTGCATCGACGTAACCCTTTACGACGAACTCTTTATCACCTCCATAATCGAGAAACATTTCCTTAGTCCTTTAGTTACTAAGGATAATTTTGACCGCTGTCCAGTGATCCACACCTGGATCACTCTTGTACCCCCTTTGCCAGACACGTGGCAAGGCACACATTAGGTGTGGTACACAGCATGGCATACATTATAGAACCTATGGCTGAGGCATAGGGAATGACTTTCATTCTCTCTCTATCTTCTGCCGTGGTCGAGCTTTGAGTCTTACTTAACTTTACACCTTACAATACAGGCAAGAACTCCTTCTTTGACTAATCCATTTTGAACTCCTTCAAAATCTTGTCAAGGTATGTACTCATTGAAAGTCTTATCAAGCGTCTTGATCTATCTCTATAGATCTTGATGCCCAATATATAAGCAGCTTCACCAAGGTCTTTCATTCAAGTATCCTTTTATGCCATCCAGAAATTCTATATCATTTCCAATCAACAATATGTCATCCACATATAATATTAGAATTGCTACACAGCTCCCACTCACTTTCTTGTAAATACAGGCTTCACCGTAAGTCTGTACAAAACCATATGCTTTGATCACCTCATCAAAGCGTATATTCCAACTCCGAGATGCTTGCACCAGTCCATAGATGGATCGCTGGAGCTTGCACACTTTGTTAGCACCCTTAGGATCGACAAAACCTTCTGGTTGCATCATATACAACTCTTCTTTGAGAAAACCATTAAGGAATGCAGTTTTGACATCCATTTGCCAGATCATAAAATGCGGCAATTGCTAACATGATTCGGACAGACTTAAGCATCGCTACGGGTGAGAAAGTCTCATCGTAGTCAACCCCTTGAACTTGTCGAAAACCTTTCGCGACAAGTCGAGCCTTGTAGACAGTGATATTACCATCAGCATTTGTCTTCCTCTTAAAAATCCATTTATTCTCAATGGCTTGCCGATCATCGGGCAAGTCCACCAAAGTCCATACTTTGTTCTCATACATGGATCCTATCTCAGATTTCATGGCCTCAAGCCATTTGTCGGAATCTGGGCTCATCATAGCTTCTTCATAGTTTGTAGGTTCGCCGTTGTCTAACAACATGACTTCCAGAACAGGATTACCGTACCACTCTGGTGCGGAACGTACTCTGGTCGACCTACGAGGTTCAGTAGTAACTTGATCTGAAGTTTCATGATCTTCACCATTATCTTCCACTCTTATTGGTGTAGGCATCACGGGAACGGTTTTCTCTGATGAGCTACTTTCCAATTCGAGAGAAGGTACACTTACCTCATCAAGTTCTACTTTCCTCCCACTCACTTCTTTCGAGAGAAACTCCTTCTCTAGAAAGGACCCATTCTTGGCAACAAAGACCTTGCCTTCGGATCTGTGGTAGAAGGTGTACCCAATTGTTTCTTTAGGGTATCCTATGAAGACGCACTTCTCCGCTTTGGGTTCGAGCTTATCAGGTTGAAGCTTTTTCACATAAGCATCGCATCTCCAAACTTTAAAAAAACGACAGCTTAGGTTTCTTTCCAAACCACAGTTCATACGGTGTCGTCTCAACGGATTTAGACGGTGCCCTATTTAACGTGAATGCAGCTGTCTCTAATGCATAACCCCAAAACGATAGTGGCAAATCGGTAAGAGACATCATAGAACGCACCATATCCAATAAAGTACGGTTACGACGTTCAGACACACCATTACGCTGTGGTGTTCCAGGTGGCGTGAGTTGTGAAACAATTCCACATTTTCTTAAATGAAGGCCAAACTCGTAACTCAAATATTCGCCTCCGCGATCGGATCGTAGAAACTTTATTTTCTTGTTACGATGATTCTCTACTTCACTCTGAAATTCTTTGAACTTTTCAAATGTTTCAGACTTGTGTTTCATCAAGTAGATATACCCATACCTACTCAAATCATCTGTGAAGGTTAGAAAATAACGATACCCGCCGCGTGCTTCAACATTCATCGGACCGCATACATCGGTATGTATTATTTCCAACAAATCAGTAGCTCGCTCCATTGTTTCGGAGAACGGAGTTTTAGTCATCTTGCCCATGAGGCATGGTTCGCAAGTATCAAATGATTCATAATCAAGAGATTCCAAAAGTCCATCAGCATGGGGTTTCTTCATGCGCTTTACACCAATATGACCTAAACGGCAGTGCCACAAGTATGTTGCACTATCATTATCAACTTTGCATCTTTTGGCATCAATATTATGAATATGTATATCACTACGATCGAGATTCAACAAGAATAAACCATTCACAAGGGTGCATGATCACGAGGGATATTATTCATATAAACAGAATAACCATTATTCTCTGACTTAAATGAATAACCGTCTTGCAATAAACAATATCCAGATATAATGTTTTATGCTCAACGCAAGCACCAAATAACCATTATTTAGGTATAATACTAATCCCGAAGGTATTACGAGCGTGTCGATATTGATCATATCAATCTTGGAGACACTTCCAACACATATCGTCACCTCGCCCTCAGCTAGTCTCCGTTACTCTACAGCTCCTGCTTCAAGTTACTAATATTAGCAACTGAATCGGTATCAAATACCCAGACGCTGCTACGAGCACTAGTGAGGTACATATCAATAACATGTATATCAAATATACCTTTGTTCACTTTGCCATCCTTCTTATCCGCCAAATACTTGGGGCAGTTCCGCTTCCAGTGACCAGTTCCTTTGCAGTAGAAGCACTCTGTTTCAGGCCTGGGTCCAGCTTTGGGTTTCTTCGTGGGAGCGGCAGCTTGCTTGCCGTTCTTCTTGAAGTTCCCCTTCTTTCCCTTCCCTTTTTCTTGAAACTAGTGGTTTTTTTAACCATCAACACTTGATGCTCCTTCTTGATTTCTACCTCCGCTGATTTCAGCATCGCGAAGAGCTCGGGAATTGTCTTCTCCATCCCTTGCATATTATAGTTCATCATGAAGCCTTTATAGCTTGGTGGCAGTGACTGAAGAACTCTGTCAATAACACTCTCAACCGGAAGATCAATTCCCAGCTGAGTCAAGTGGTTGTGGTACCCAGACATTCTGAGTATGTGTTCACTGATAGAACTGTTCTCCTCCATCTTACAGCTAAAGAACTTGTTGGAGACTTCATATCTCTCAACCCGGGCATTAGCTTAAAATATCAATTTCAGCTCTTGGAACATCTCATATGCTCCGTGGCGTTCAAAACGCTTTTGCAGTCCCGGTTCTAAGCCGTAGAGCATGGCACACTGAACTATCGAGTAGTCATCAGATCGAGCCTGCCAGGCGTTCACAATGTCTGCAGCAGCTCCTGCAGCAGGTCCGTCACCTAGCGGTGCATCAAGGACATAATTCTTCTGTGCGGCAATGAGGATAATCCTCAAGTTACGGACCCAGTCCGTGTAGTTGCTACCATCATCTTTCAACTTAGCTTTCTCTAGGAACGCATTAAAATTCAACGGAACAGTAGCACGGGCCATTTATCTACAACATAGATATGCAAAGAAACTATCAAGACTAAGTTCATGATAAATTAAGTTCAATTAATCAAATTACTAATGAACTCCCACTTAAATTAACATCCCTCAAGTTAACTAAGTGATACATGATCCAAATCAACTAGCCCATGTCCGATCATCATGTGAGATGGGATAGTCATCAATGGTGAACATCTTCATGTTGATCATATCTACTATATGACTCATGTTCGACCTTTCGGTCTCCAGTGTTCCGAGACCATGTCTGTACATGCTAGGCTCGTCAAGTTTAACCCAAGTATTCTGCTTGTGTAAAACTGGCTTACACCCGTTGTATGTGAACGTAGAATCTATCACACCCGATCATCACGAGGTGCTTCGAAACGACGAACTTTAGCAACGGTGCATACTCGGGGAGAACACTTTTATCTTGAAATTTAGTGAAGGGATCATCTTATAATGCTACCGTCGTTCTAAGCAAAATAAGATGCATAAAGGATAAACATCACATGCAATCAAAATATGTGACATGATATGGCCATCATCATCTTGTGCTTTTGATCTCCATCTCCAAAGCATCATCATGATCTCCATCGTCACCGGCTCGACACCTTGATCTCCATCGTTGCGTCGTGGTCGTCTCGCCAACTATTGCTTCTACAACTATTGCTAACGCATAGCGATAAAGTAAAGCAATTACATGGCGCTTGCATTTCATACAATAAAGAGACAACCATAAGGCTCCTGCCGGCTGCCGATAAATTACAAAACATGATCATCTCATACAATAACGTATATCACATCATGTCTTGACCATATCACATCACATCATACCCTGCAAAAACAAGTTAGACGTCCTCTACTTTGTTGTTGCAAGTTTTACGTGGCTGCTACGGGCTTCTAGCAAGAACCGTTCTTACCTACGGCACAAAACCACAACGGTGATTTATCAAGTTTGCTGTTTTAACCTTCAACAAGGACCGGCCGCAGTCAAATTCGATTCAACTAAAGTAGGAGAAACAGACACCCGCCAGCCACCTTTATGCAAAACAAGTTGCATGTCTGTCGGTGGAACCGGTCTCATGTACGTGGACATGTAAGGTTGGTCCGGGCCGCTTCATCTTACAATACCGCCGAATCAAAATAAGACGTTGGTGGTAAGCAGTATGACGATCACCGCCCACAACTCTTTGTGTTCTACTCGTGCATATCATCTACGCATAGACCTGGCTCTGATACCACTGTTGGGAAACGTTGCATGGAAAACAAAAATTTTCTACGCACATGCAAGATCTATCCATGGAGATGCATAGCTACGAGAGGGGGAGTGTGTCTACGTACCATCGTAGACTGTAAGCGGAAGCGTTAGAACAACGCGGTTGATGTCGTCGAACAACTTCACGATCCAATCGACCGAGCACCGAACGTACGGCACCTCCGCGTTCAGCACACGTTCAGCTCGGTTACGTCCTCGACTTCTTGATCCAGCAAGACGGCGAGGTAGTGGATGAGTTCCGGCAGCACGACGGCGTGGTGACGGTGATGGTGATGCTATCTCCGCAGGGCTTCGCCCAAACACTGCGAATATATGACCGAGGGACGGAACTATGGAGGGGGGCGCCGCACACGGCTAAGACAATGTTGTGGCTTGTTTGGGACGCCCCTCTCCTCTATTTATATATGTGTAGGGGCTTGGAGTAGAAGGAATAGTGCCACGTGAACAGTACCACATGAATAGTATCATGTGAACAGTACCACGTGAATAGTACATACGTGGACTTGGACTCCAAAGTCCAATCCTATTCCTACTAGGACTCTCCTTTTTTCCTTCCCTAGCTGCGTGGGCTTTTGAGGACTTGGTACGCCTGGACCAATAAGGCCAGGGCGCCTCCCTTTAGCCCATGCCAGCCCTTGGGACCTGGTGGACCCACTTGTGGACTTCCGGACCCCTCCGGAATCCTCCGGAACCTTCTGGAAGCTTCCCGGTACAATACCGAAAAAACTGCACCTTTTTCCGGAACCCAAAATATGACTTCCCATATATAAATCTTTACCTCTCGACCATTCCGAGACTCCTCGTGACCTCCGGAATCTCATCCGGGACTCCGAACAACATTCGGTTACCAATTCACATAACTCATATAACACTATATCGTCAACGAACGTTAAGCGTGCGGACCCTACGGGTTCGGGAATGATGTAGACATGACCGAGACGCCTCTCCGGTCAATAATCAATAGCGGAACCTGGATGCCCATATTGGTTCCGACATATTCCACGAAGATCTTATCGGTCGAACCACAATGACAACATACGTAATTCCCTTTGTCCGTCGGTATGTTACTTGCCCGAGATTCGATCGTCGGTATCTCCATACCTAGTTCAATCTCGTTACCGGCAAGTCTCTTTACTCGTTCCGTAATACATCATCCCGTAACTAACTCCTTAGTCACTTTGCTTGCAAGCTTCTTATGATGTGCATTACCGAGAGGGCCCAGAGATACCTCTCCGAAACACGGAGTGACAAATCCCAGTCTCGATCCATGCCAACTCAACAGACACCTTTGGAGATACCTGTAGAGCATCTTTATGATCACCCAGTTACGTTGTGACGTTTAATAGCACACAAGGTATTCCTCCGGTATCCGGGAGTTACATGATCTCATGGTCGGAGGAACATGTATTTGACATTCAAGAAAGCAGTAGCAATAAACAGAACGATCATATGCTAAGCTAACAGATGGGTCTTCTCCATCACATCATTCTCCTAATGATGTGATCCCGTTATCAAATGACAACTCATGTCTATGGTTAGGAAACCTTAACCATCTTTGATCAACGAGCTAGTCTAGTAGAGGCTCACTAGGGACACGGTATTTGTTTATGTATTCACACATGTATTTAAGTTTCCGGTCAATACAATTCTAGCATGAATAATAAACCTTTATCATGAACAAGGAAATATAAAATAATAAAAACTTTATTATTGCCTCTAGGGCATATTTCCATCATCAACTCCCCCAAGCTTAGAGCTCGCTTGTCCTCAAGCGAAAGCCGATATCGATAATCATGTCCACATGTTTAGAGAGAGAGGTGTCGATAAAAACAAAATACGGACATAGTAGCATCATGATCATTATTATAACAGCAATATTTATTATCATAAACTTCTGATGAGCAAGTAACAATTCATCACAACAATGGAGTATAAGGCATAAACTTTCTTGAAAACTAACAAACTATATTCTCAGTCAACAATGCAATTGCAATTCATCATATTTTCAGGAAGGGTCTCATGTGTAGGAGATATGCCCTAGAGGTAGTAATAACAGTTATTTTGTATCTCCAAGTTTGTAATGAATGTTTATGTTCCATGCTATAACTGCAATGATTCTCGAGTCTGCAATATCCACGAGGCTCGGAGGGAAACTCATGTGCACGTGTGGTATAATAAATGGTAAAATGTATTCCTAGTCTTGCCTCTAAGACTGGCTCAAGTATTGCATGATGATCCTGTTTTCCTGATCATGGGCATGTCTATGCCGGCAATTTTTGAGGGCACAATTTTGGAGAACACTTGTGTTGAATCGACCCGAATTGATGGTATGCTCTGAGATACATTCGTCACAAGTTAATGGTTAATAAGACAGAGAAAGTTAATGTTTGCATTATTCCTTAGACTTTGACAGTATCGAGTTCCTTCGTGCTTGCTTAGTGAACTTTGGGGTTTGTTAAACGTCATCCGTAACTGGGTGGCTATTACGGCGGCTTACGGTTTCACAGAAAAGTATGACAAGAAACGAGATAGCTCAAGATTGGGATTTGCTCCTCCGATGATGGAGAGATATTCTCGGGCCCTCTCGGTGTTACGGTATCCATCATCGTCTGGCCGGACACTTTGGGATTTGATCACTGGGATGCCGGAACACGAAAACGAGAAAAGAGAACAAAACCGGTAATGAGGTAACTGGCATAGTGGACAAGTTGTTGATCCACGAGGATGTAGAAAATCTCACCTCGGGTGTTTGTAACATATCGCGAAGCAACAGGAATATCACACGGCAACTGGAGGTTCACTCGAATATTCATTCGTGTGGGTATAGGGGTCAATATGGGTGTCCACGGCTCCAATGTCGATCATTGATCGGAAAGTGTTCCGGGTCATGTATATACTTCACCGAACCTATAGGGTCACACGCTTAAGGGTCATCTATCTGCTGAATACTAGACGGGGAGTCTGAGAGAAAATCACCGCAAAAGTTTCGGAGACAACGGAAACGTTCCGGAGAGAACACCGGAATAGTTTCGGTAAAACTGAAAAGTTGTTTCGGGGTATGCCATTAAGTCAAATTGGTTTCGGCACATGCGTGGAAATTCTTGGAGGGTGCCAGAATTGTTCTGGAAACTTCTGGGATTTTTCTGGGATAAAAACCGAAAATGTTCCGGAACTGCCGGAACCGGTTTGGTTGCTTTTCGCAGATGAAAATCACTAATCCGGAATGGTTTCGGAACGCGTCCAAAATCATTTGTGTGGGTACTGGAATTATTCTAAGACCCATAGAAATATTTTCGGATTTAACGGTCGCAGAAAATTGGTTCCGTGAATAGTGAAAATCACTTTATGGTTAATTTTTTGGAAAGGCACCTTTTGGGATTTTTCCCAAAAGGCTTCTAGAAGACTTAGGGACTAAGGAACCCCCTTTGGGGGCCCCCATGGGGTGGCCGGCCAAGGAGGAGCTCCTCCATGGAGCTCCACATGCCATTCCTTTTTGCCTTTTATTCTCTTTATGTGTGACATAAAGTGGGGGTACTTTGGTATTTTTGTGTGCCAATCCTACCCCTTGGCTTTCCTATAAATAGAGGTGGAGAGGTGCTCTCCACACTCATCCCTTGCTCTCATACACATGCCATGCTTTGTCTGGCTCTCTCTCTCCCTCCCACTAAATAGTTTCGTAGAGCCGAAAGGTTGTCTGGGTTCCGGCAGGAACTAGTTCTGGACGGCGAAGCCCTGCCGGATAGCTGACACTGTATGTGTGCAACCCCGTAGAGAGGTCGTAGTTTTGATCTTTTGCCCGAGGGGCTGTTCGAGGGTCCTCCTGAAGGGTTGTCCGAGTTACCGTTCGAGTTTCGAGGGTCCTCCCAAAGGGCTGTCCGTGACATCGTCCGAGGGACTGTCCGACCGCCTCCTGAAGGGCTGTCCGACGAGGGAGTACATCCTCGCGGTTGGGAGGTTGTAAATCCTAGCTGCGGGGATCTGCACCGACGATCTACATCGACTCTTCTTCTGCTGCGCTACGAGTCGGTAATGATCAGATCAAACCCTGTATGCAGTCTCCATAGTGGTCCTGGAAGTGCTCACTGTACCGAATTTTTTTGTTTTCTATCGCGTTCCCCTACATCATGTAGGAGCTATTTAGCAAGTCCACATACTCAACCATCATTTAGTCTTCTATGATTGCTAACACTCACGACATATATATGGAGCAAAAAGTTTCAGCCAGACACAAAGAAAGATAGGGGCTTGTGATTTCGCCTCCCAACTTATTCACCTCAAGGGTGATGTCAACAATAATAAATCATGATCACTCATATCCAACTGGATATATGTGCCTAGATCTTTCCCCACCACATGATGCTTGCAAAAGAGAAAAATAAAAAGGAAGTAGAGGAGAACACTATTGACTCTTGCATAAAAAGTAAATACATAAAAGTAAAGGATAGGCCCTTCGCAGAGGGAAGCAGAGGTTGTCATGCACTTTTTGTTGTTGGATGCAAGAGCTCTTAATGCAAAGGAATGTCACTTTATATTTCCCCTTGTGATAGCAACCTTTATTATGCAGTCTGTCGCTTTTATTCGTTTGCCATCACAAGTTCGTACAAAGCTTATTTCCCTTACAATAAAAGTTTAGACATATTTAGAGGCAATTTTTATTGCTTTTTGCACCGATGACAACTTACTTGAAGGATCTTATTCAATCCATAGGTAGATATAGTGGACTCTCATGACATGAAACTGGGTTTAAGGGTTTTGGATGCACAAGTAGTATCTCTACTTGGTGCGGATTTTTGGCTAGCAAAGATATTGGGCAAGCACCACATGTTGGAGGATCTATAACAATATAACATCTATGTGAATATGAACAAATATAATTCGTTACGTTGTCTTCCTTGTCCAACGTCAACAATTTGGCATAAAATACTTAATGGGGGCTCACAATCATAAAAGATGTCCAAGATAGTATATTTGCATGTGAATCTTCTCTTCCCTTATTAACTCTTTCATGAATTGCATCATTGACTAATGCTATGTTTGTTAACTTCCAATAAATTTTACCACTTATACTTTTCTTTATGTAATGTCTTTACTTTCCATAAGATTAGCATATGATCTTTTTCATTATTTTCATTGCTAGAATTGGGACATGAAAGTAAAGAAACAAAAACTCAAACTACTCTTTATTATATAACTCTCAACTCGATTACATAGATAGAGAGATCACGAAGCTAACACTCAAAAATAGATCATACTAAACTTTTATTCAACTAAATCATGAAATAACTAAGGATCAAACTAAAATAGGTAAAGATAATGAAAGTGATGGTGATACGATACCGGGGCACCTCCCCCAAGCTTGGCACAAGCCAAGGGGAGTGCCCATACCCATGTGCTCAAGTCTCCTTCTTCGGTGATGGTGGTGGTGATGAAGTGGTGCGATTGTCCTCCGGCTAACATGGCATAGGTTCTCCATCATAAAAAGATGAACGAGTCTCCGGAGTCCTGAAACTTGCAGCTAAACTCATACCTTTGAATCTTGCCTCATACTCATAATTTTGGTTTTGAAGATCATAGATTTGGCCTTGGAGATAGTCGATTCGTTCATTGAGCTTGAAGATGATGTCCCCCATTGATCGGTCATCCACCTTGCGATCATGGGTGAACTCTGTGATCATGGAGTGGTTGGCGCTGAGTCCACGTTCCACTATCCCTTGGCACTTGAAGATCTCCTGCTCCACCGCTTCGAGACTGGACTCCACGCTCCCGGTCTTCTTGGGTCCTTGCACATCCTAGATGTGAAGCACCCCCTCACGCATCTCAATGGCTTGAGGGTGTTTCATCACCTCCGGTAGGTAGGGGTTGATGACCTTCTCGTAGAACTTGTCATTGGAAGAGCTTGATGAAGCCATAGCGATCTAGATCTGTCAGAAAAATAGCACGAAAGAAGAACAGAGGAGATTTCTGTGATACGGTGGTCAAAACGTGTGGGAGTATATATAAAGATTTTTTATCTTGCAAAACAAGTAATCCAGATGAAAACGGAGTCGGGAAGGCTCACGTGGGGCCCACGAGCCACCAGGGCGCGCCTGGGGGGTGGCGCGCCCTGGTGCCTCGTGGGCACCACGTGGGTCCCCTCGGCTGTTTCTTATTTTTGTATTTTTTCTAATATTCCAAAAGTGACAGAAAATATTTTTATGGAATTTTTGGAGTCGGTTTACTTACCGTATCACATACCTCTTCCTTTTCAGGGTTCTGGAGTGTTCCGGAAGGTCTCTCTTATGTATTCCTCCGATGTAATTGTTTCAATAATATTAGTTTCAACATTAATGGGGGTACCTGAAATATAGTGCTTAATTCTTTGCCCATTCACCACTCTCGGATTGGTGCCTTCGGAGTTGTTTATTTTGATGGCTCCGGAGCGATAAACTTCTTCGATGATATACGACCCTTCCCATTTAGAGAGAAGTTTTCTGCAAAGAATCTCAAACGAGAATTGTACAATAGAACTTGCTCACCTACTTTAAATTCCTGTTTTTGAATTCTTCTATCATGCCATCTTTTAACTTTTTCTTTAAACAATTTGGCATTTTCATACGCTTGGGTTCTCCATTCATCTAATGAGCTAATATCAAATAACCTCTTTTCACCGGCAAGTTTAAAATCATAATTTAGTTCTTTAATTGCCCAATATGCTTTATGTTCTAACTCAAGAGGTAAATGACATGCTTTTCCATAAACTATTTTATAAGGAGACATACCCATAGGATTTTTATAAGCAGTTCTATAAGCCCATAATGCATCGTCAAGTTTCTTAGACCAATTCTTTCTAGATCTATTGACGGTTTTTTGCAAAATCAATTTTATTTCTCTATTACTTAATTATACTTGACCACTAGTTTGAGGGTGATAGGGGGATGCGACTCTATGGTTGACATCATATTTAGCAAGCAATTTACGGAATGCACCATGAATAAAATGTGAACCACCATCAGTCATTAAATATCTAGGGACTCCAAACCTTGGGAAAATAACTTCTTTAAGCATTTTAATAGAAGTGTTATGATCAGCACTACTAGCTGGAATAGCTTCTACCCACTTAGTAACGTAATCAACAGAAACTAAAATATGTGTATACCCATTGGATTTAGGAAAAGGTCACATATAATCAAATCCCCAAACATCAAATGGTTCAATAGCAAGTGAATAATTCATAGGCATTTCCTGACGTCTATCAACATTACCAATTCTTTCACATTCATCACAAGATAAGACAAACTTACGAGCATCCTTGTAAAGAGTAGGCCAATAAAAACCAGATTGCAATACCTTATGTGCAGTTCTGTCTCCCGCATGGTGTCCTCCGTAAGCCTCGGGATGACACTTCCGTAGGATTTGTTCCTGTTCATGCTCAGGTATACAACGTCTAATAATACCATCTACTCCTTCTTTATAAAGATGTGGGTCATTCCAGAAGTAATGTCTTAAATCAAAGAAGAACTTTTTCTTTTGTTGGTATGTGAAACTTGGTGGTATATATTTAGCAACAATGTAATTAGCATAGTCTGCATACCAAGGAGTGTTACGAGAAGCATTTATCACAGCTAGTTGTTCATCAGGGAAATCATCATTTATAGGAAGTGGGTCATCAAGAACATTTTCCATTCTAGACAAATTATAAGCTACGGGATTTGCAGCTCCCTTTCTATCAACAATATGCAAATCAGATTCTTGCAGCAAAAGAACCCACCTAATAAGTCTAGGTTTAGCATCTTTCTTTTTCATAAGATATTTAATAGCAGCATGATCAGTGTGAATAGTAACTTTGGAATCAACTATGTAAGATCTGAATTTATTACATGCAAACACAACTGCTAAAAAATTCTTTCTCAGTAGTAGCATAATTTTTTTGAGCACTGTCTAGAGTTTTACTAGCATAATGGACAACATTTAATTTCTTATCAACTCTCTGTCCTAGAACAACACCAACAGCATAATCACTAGCATCACACATAATTTCAAAAGGTAAGTTCCAATCAGGTGGTTGGACAATAGGTGCTGTGGTTAAGGCTTTCTTAAGTGTTTCAAAGGCTTCTAGACAATCATCATCAAAAACAAATGGAACATATTTTTGCAAAAGATTGGTAAGAGGCCTGGAAATTTTAGAGAAGTCTTTAATAAATCTCCTATAGAAACCAGCATGACCTAGGAAACTTCTTATACCTTTAATATCTTTAGGGCATGGCATTTTCTCAATAGCATCTACCTTAGCTTTATCAACTTCAATACCTCTTTCAGAAATTTTATGTCCCAATACAATGCCTTCATTCACCATAAAGTGGCACTTCTCCCAATTCAAGACAAGATTAGTTTCTTCACATCTCTGCAAAACTCGATCAAGGTTGCTTAAGCAATCATCAAAAGAAGTTCCGTAAACGGAAAAATCATCCATGAACACCTCAACAATCTTTTCACAAAAGTCAGAGAATATAGCACTCATACATCTTTGAAAGGTAACAGGTGCATTGCATAAACCAAAAGGCATACGTCTACAAGCATAAGTTCCAAAAGGACAAGTGAAGGTGGTTTTCTCTTGATCGGGTTGTGATACGGGTATTTGAGAAAAACCAGAATAACCATCTAGGAAATAAAAGTGTGTATGCTTAGACAATCTTTCTAACATTTGATCAATAAAAGGTAAGGGGTAATGATCTTTTCTAGTAGCTTTGTTTAATTTTCTAAAATCAATTACCATCCTATAACCAGTTGCAATTCTTTGAGGAATGATTTCATTTTTATCATTAGGAACAACGGTAATACCTCCTTTCTTAGGGACACAATGAACGGGACTTACCCATCTACTATCAGCTATGGGATAGATTATACCGGCTTCTAGAAGTTTTAATATTTCGGTTCTTATCACCTCTTTCATCGTAGGATTTAATCGTCGTTGGTGGTCGACAACTGGTTTAGCATCAGGCTCCATATTAATTTTGTGCTAACATAGAGTAGGACTAATGCCCTTAAGATCATCAAGAGTATATCCAATAGCAGCACGATGCTTCCTCAGAGTTTTTAGTAATCTCTTGTCTTCATGAGCTAAAAGGTTAGCACTGATAATGTAACATCCCCATGTAATAGCTACAGTGATCACCCTCTGATAATGCCAAGTCACCATGCTTAACAGTGCTTGATCATCATTTGCATCATATCTCATTTCAAATTCCAATTCAATTGAAATTCAAATTTAAAGTGAAAATAAAAGTTGTTCCAATTTGGAAATAAAAATGTTCATTAAATAGCAAATAATTCATAACTAAATATGTTCAGGAAAACAACATCACTAAAAATCACTAAGTGACTCCAACAACCTCAAACAGTATCTCACAGCAACATTTAACACCATTTTATTTAATACAAATTGCAAATGAAATAATTATTTCACCAAACCAATTTCTGGCAGTGTCAAATGTTACCTAGTATTTAAATGGGCCACATTTGCATTTTACAAAAGTCAACTAGTAGTCTAACAATTAGCAAAACAGGCAGAATAATAGAAAAAGAAAAAGAAAAAGAAAAGGAACAAAGGACCACTGTGCACTTGGGCCGTAAGTGCACAGTAGCCAGCCCAGCCCGCCACCCCGGTCGTCGTCCTCCTCGGCAACTATCGCCTGGTACCTGCGCCCGAGCGCGGATGGCCTCGCTGTCTGGATCGAGAGCTATGAACTGGCAATGGACTTGTTGGGTGCAAGTGAGTCGGTGTGTGCGCGTTACCTACCTCTGATGTTGGAGGGCCCTGCGCGCACTTGGATGAAAAACCTACTGGCGAATTCTATCAACACCTGGCAGGAGCTGAAGGAGCGTTTCATCAAGAACTTCCAGGGGACCTGCAAGAGGCCGACAACAATTGTTGATCTGGAGCGTTGTGTCCAGCGCGAGGACGAGTCGGCGCACCATTGGGCTCGCCGGGTTGCAGAAGTTATACACAGTTCAGATAGCATCTCGGCGGCTCAGGCAGTGCTTGTTCTGGAACGAACATGTAAGTTCCAACCCCTGGTCCAGAAGCTTGGGCGGCTCAAGCGAAAGGTCCAGGACATGGGAGATCTCATGGATGTCTTAACCCGGTATGCGGAGTCGGATAATACCAAGGATACACCGTCGGACGAGGAGAAATCTGACAAGGGCAAGAAAGCTGGCGGCAAGGGTCAGCAACAGAGCAACGGTAATGGTCAGAA
The DNA here is from genome assembly GCA_039707655.1 of Elymus sibiricus. Lineage (NCBI taxonomy): Eukaryota > Viridiplantae > Streptophyta > Magnoliopsida > Poales > Poaceae > Elymus > Elymus sibiricus. Next base: position 300,113,104 of record CM077668.1, read on the forward strand.
CAACAGCGGCGGTAAACGCAAGGGTCACGACGATGGCTCTGATCTGGTGGCAAACACAAGCATAGAGAATAAGGGTCAGCGGCAGAATGACGGTTCGAGGAAGCAGTCTGGAAGTCGCCCTCTCACTTACGAGGAGGCCCTCAAAGCTCCTTGTTCGAAGCACAGTTATAATGGTAAGCCGGCCACTCACTCCTGGGAAAATTGCTACGTGATGCAAGAGTTTGCCAAGCGCATCTTCCAGAATCATCATCACGGGGGAGGCAACGGCGGACAACCCGCCAACCCAGGACCCGGCTTCTCGGGGGCCGGCTTGCAGGGACCCTTCGTCGGGCCCGGCTTTCAGGGAAATAGTGGCCAGGGCGGCGGGTTCCAGGGGGCTGGAAACCCGGGAGGTGGCAACCAGAGAGGCAACCAAGGAAATCAGCATCAGGCTGGTGCAGCAGGATTTCAGAGTAATCCGAAGCAGTTAAATAGCGGACAGTATCACGTCTTCACCACCAGCACCCGTAAGCGGGATCGGAAGGTGCAGCGAAGAGCCGCCCACGTGGTTGAGCCGGCAACCCCTTACTACCTCAACTGGTCTGAGCAGCCGGTTACCTGGAGCAGGGCGGATCATCCAGTCATACTCGATCACCCTGGCCACTTGGCTCTGGTGGTTGCACCACAAGTTGGTGGGTATACCCTGACAAAGGTGCTCATGGATGGGGGCAGCAGCATTAACATCCTATATTATGACACGTTCAGGCGGATGAATCTGTCCGATAAGCAGCTAACTCTGTCTTCTACAGTCTTTCACGGCATTGTACCTGGCAAGTCGGCATATCCCATGGGAAGAATTTCCCTTGAGGTGGCCTTTGGATCAGAAGACAACTGGCGTTCTGAGTTCCTGTCCTTCGAGGTGGTCAAGCTTAAGAGCCCATACCACGCCCTGTTTGGCCGGCCGGCTTACGCGCGGTTCATGGTGCGCCCATGTTACGTTTACCTGAAAATGAAGATGCCAGGACCAAGGGGAACCATCACAGTGGAGGGGAATCGGAAAATTGCACTCGAGTGCGAGGAAGGAGATGCAGCTTACGCCGAGACGGCTTGTGCCGCGGAGGAGCTGCGGTATTACAAGGATAATGTTGACCCGGCTGACAGGACATCTCTAAAGAAGCCCACTACGGAGTCTGACCCCCTGCTCAAGTTTAAGTCGGCCAGAGATACAAAGCAAGTTGATTTCACCCCAGGCAATTCTTCCGAGCAGTTCACCATCGGGGCAAATATGGATCCCAAATAGGAAAGCGCGCTCATCGAGTTCATCCGTGAGAATCGGGACATGTTCGCATGGAAACCTTCTGACATGCCAGGTGTACCGAGAGAACTCGCTGAGCACTCCCTTAATGTGGATCCTAAGTTTAAACCAGTTCGCCAGTTTCTCCGTCGCTTCAACGAGGAGAGGCGGAAAGCTATTGGAGAGGAAGTGGCCCGGCTCCTAGCAGTCGGGTTCATCGTCAAAGTCTTTCATCCTGAGTGGTTGGCTAACCCAGTACTTGTTCTGAAGAAAAACGGGACTTGGCGGATGTGTGTTGATTACACAGACCTGAATAAGGCTTGTCCTAGTGACCCCTTTGCTTTGCCCCGTATTGACCAGATCATCGATGCTACGGTGGGTTGTGAGAGTTTATGTTTCCTGGATGCTTACTCTGGTTACCATCAAATCAAGCTGAAGCCGGAAGACCAGGCCAAGACGGCTTTCATCACACCTTTTGGAGCCTTTTGTTATACAACCATGTCATTTGGCCTGAAGAGCGCCCAGGCGACTTACCAGCGTTGTGTCCAGAACTATTTCCGCAAGCAGATCGGGCGGAATGTTCATGCTTATGTGGATGACATCGTGGTTAAATCTCGGAAGAAAGAGACTCTGTTGGAGGATCTCAAGGAAACATTTGACAATCTCCGTGTCTACAAGATGAAGCTTAACCCGGAGAAGTGTGTTTTTGGTGTCCCTGCAGGAAAGCTTCTGGGGTTCCTTGTCTCTGAGCATGGCATTGAAGCTAACCCAGAGAAAACCAAGGCGATCACGACCCTGGCTAAGCCGGCCAAGCTAAATGACGTGCAGAAGCTGGCTGGGCGGGTTGCGGCCTTAAGCCGGTTCATAAGCCGGCTTGGCGAAAAAGCAATCCCGTTATATCAGTTGCTCAAGAAATCCGATGACTTCGTCTGGAGTAAGGAGGCAGATCAGGCTTTTGAGGCCCTTAAGAAACAGCTATCTGAGCCGCCGGTCCTGGCTGCCCCTCGCGAGAAGGAGTCGATGCTATTGTATATTGCTGCCAATAACAGGGCTGTAAGCGTGGCGGTCATCGTCGAGCACAAGGAGGATGGCAAGGAATATCCTGTCCAGCATCCTGTGTATTATGTCAGCGAGGTGTTAAGCGAGTCCAAGCAGCGATACCCACATTGGCAGAAGCTGGTCTGCGGAGTATTCATGGCTAGCCGCAAACTGAAGCATTACTTCCACGAGCACCCAATCACGATGGTTAGTTCAGTGCCTCTTGGGGATATAATCCAGAACCGGGAGGCTACAGGCCGGGTTGCTAAGTGGGCTATTGAGCTCGGCCCCCATAATCTAAAATATCTGCCTCGCACAGCAATTAAGTCTCAGGCGTTGGTGGATTTCATTAATGACTGGACAGAGTTGCAGGCTCCCGAAGAGAAGCCTGACACAACGTACTGGTCTATCCACTTTGACGGCTCACGGCAGCTCGAAGGCTCGGGGGCTGGAGTTGTGATCACTTCCCCCCGAGGAGACAAGTTTTGTTACGTTTTGCGAATCATGTTTACTTGCACCAATAACGCTGCTGAATATGAGGCGTTGCTTCATGGGCTTAGGATGGCCAAGGAGATGAATCTGAGCCGGGTCATGTGCCTGGGCGACTCAGACCTGGTGGCCCAGCAAGTTTCAGGTACATGGGACTCCAAGGATCCGCTTATGGCGGCTTACCGACAGGCAGTCTCCAATATTGTTGGACACTTCAAAGGTTATCAAGTCGACCATATCGATCGCCGGCAGAACGAGGCGGCAGACGCACTCTCTCGTTTGGGTTCTCAACGTAAGCCAGTGCCACCCAATGTGTTCCTGGACGTCTTGCACAACCCGTCTGTCAAGTTGCCAACAGAGGAGGATTTGGCTGTTCCTGACCCGGAGGCGGCTCTCGTGGCAGCTATCCATGCCATCCCTGATTGGACGGTCCCCTATTTGGCTTACTTAAGCCGGGGAGAACTGCCGACAGAGGAACTCCTCGCTCGGCAGATCATCACACGATCTAAGTCTATGACTATTGTCAATGGCGAGTTACACCGACGAAGCGTCACTGGTGTTTTTCAGCGTTGCGTTTCGCCGGAAGAGGGTCGCGCAATCCTCAACGAGGTTCACTCTGGTGACTGTGGGCACCATGCCGGCTCAAGATCACTGGTCGCAAAGGCTTTCCGGCATGGGTTCTACTGGCTCACGGCTCATGCTGATGCAGAGGATATTGTCCGTAAGTGCGATGGTTGCCAGAAATACGCTCGCCAGGCCCATGTCCCGGCTCAGGAATTCAGGATGATACCAATTACTTGGCCGTTTGCAGTCTGGGGGCTTGACATGGTGGGACCCTTCAAACGTTCCAAGAACAAGCATACGCACCTCCTGGTGGCTGTGGATAAGTTTACCAAGTGGGTGGAAGCAGAGCCGGTCAGCAACTGCGATGCCGCAACGGCGGTCAAGTTTCTAAAAAAACTGATATTCCGATTTGGGTACCCGCACAACATCATTACAGACAATGGAACCAATCTCTCCAAGGGGGCTATGGAGCAGTTCTGTCAGCAAGTGCACATCCGGCTTGATCTGGCATCGGTTGCGCATCCTCAGTCCAACGGGTAGGCATAAAGGGCTAATCAGGAATTACTGCGCGGTATCAGACCCCGGCTCATGGTGCCTCTGCAGCGCACGCCGGGTTGCTGGGAAGAAGAGTTACCTTTAGTACTTTGGAGCATACAGACTACTCCCAACAGGTCGACAGGCTATACGCCGTTCTTCCTGGTCTATGGTGCAGAAGCCGTGCTTCCAAGCGATATTCGTCACGACTCCCCTCAAGTGGCGGCTTATGTGGAGGCAGATAATGAGCTAGCTCGCCAAGATGCTCTTGATGCTTTGGAAGAGGAGCGCGACCTTGCGGCATCCAGATCAACAATCTATCAGCAAGACCTCCGCCGCTATCACAGCCGTAGAGTTCGAAGCCATGCTTTCCAGGAAGGTGACTTAGTGCTCCGTCTGATTCAAGACCAGACATGCATGCATAAGCTTTCACCGCCTTGGGAAGGGCCCTTTGTGGTCAGCAAGAATCTCAACAACGGGTCATATTACTTGGTTGATATGCGTGAAGCAGAGAAGTCACGTACATCTGACGAGGAAACAAGCCGGCCCTGGAACATTGCCCAGCTCCGGCCATATTACACCTAAGTCATTGACTAGGTTACACCTTTGTACATATCTTCTATTATGTATATACCTCTTTTTGATCAAATATAATAACGACCAGCAACACTGTATGAAGGTGTTGTTTTGCCTCAAAACTTGTGTACAGGATCTTTATTTGTTGATCTTGGTTACTTGGGGGCTTCCAACGCAAATTGAGTTTAGCTTACAAAACCCTCTTAACCCGGCGAGATGCCACAACGTTGGTTAAACCTGCCTGTTAGCAAGATGCTACTCCCTATAAAAACGACCCGGCGTACTTCTGATGAGTCAATCACGTATGTGACCCTGAACTCATCCGAGTTAAAACGCTCGATTGGTTGTGGAGAGCCGGCTTCCAGAAAGCGAGGACAAACCAGCAGGCCATGTGCCAGCTTCATGAAAGCGTATTCCGGTTTGTGCTTTGTAAGCCGGCCGTTTCACGCATAGTCCGACTTACAATTTTTTCTCTCGCATACATACATTCTTGCATACATACTTACATTCAGGCATATCATCTCTGCATACATGCATACATCCATGCATATCATTTACTTAGGTCCATTTGAACTACTTGATTAGTTGAAAACAGTAACAAAGATTACTCGTTCAAAGTGGCATCGTCACTAACCATCACATACGGTTATATTGCTTCGGCAGAATCATTCCGTTGCAAGCCGGCTCTCAAGGCCAAGAGGAGGGTTCACAGAAGCGCAAAGTGTTTACATGGGCATCAGAAGTTTTATGCTACCCTATTACAAGCCGCCTATCAGCTGCGGCCATGGCAAAAACTTTTACAAGGTTCGGCCTACGTCGATAAGCCGGCGTTTACGCCGCCGGGTCAGAGCTGGCACCAGTGCCTGATGGATCACCATGAGCCGGATCTTCGTGGCCGTCGTCACCCTCCATTTCTTCGCTTGAGTCACCGGTCGACCACTGAATTGTGCGCAATGCTTCAAACAGGGCGTCGGTGGATATCAGAGCAGAAGGGTCGACTTCAGGGGCAAAGGATGTCTTACGTGTCCGAGTTAGGGCCACCGGCTCATGATTTGGCGGCTCTATCCGCTCATTAACTTCCGAATAAGGTGCCTGGTACCGGGTCAGATTGGTCTCTTCTGCAATGGCGGTGGCTGCAACCCGGGTCTCTCTGATGCAGCGTTGGAAATCCCTCTTGGTGAAGGGCGTGTCATGTACATTGTACAATGGGTAGCCGCCCACAACTTGAGCCGGGTCAAGCTCTGGTACGTATGCCCTTGCTCGAGCTAGTGCTGTTAGAGCCCCCGAGCGACAGCACGCCTTCTTCCAGTCTTCAAACCACATGGGCACAACAGACAGCTCTTTCAACATGTCTGTGATTAGCTGTGGAGGCGACTTGTTGTTTTTAGCGGCCATAATGCATCGACAGCCGCCTATATACAGTTGTTCCACGAAAGTGTACACTGCCTTCAGCTTCACTACTGGTTGTTGCAGCAATACTTGGTTCTTGCGACCTGCAAAGAGAGGTATGCACGATCAGTTAAGCCAGCTATGTCTGGTAAGCCGGCCCAGTTGACTCATTCTTATAGCTTTACTTACCAAAAATGGCCCGGGTCATGGCTGTAATCTGGTTCTTCAAAGTGGTCAGCTCTTGTGTCACCGGCTCTACTTGCTTTTCGGCCTCTTCAGCTCGCGTGAACAGGGCGGCTCTGGCGGCCTCCGTCTCTTGCAAGGTGGCCCTTAGAGTCTCCAAAGCTTTCTTTGCTTCAGCGGCGGCTTCTTCATATTCTTGACGCAATTTCTTCTCTTTCTTGGCCTCCTTCCGAAAGCCGGCGGCCTGGGTTTCTACTTGGTCTAGCATCTCCTGTAGGGCAGACTGTTATACACGACATGCATATGACCCGGGCCGCCCTGAAGGGCAGCCCGGCTCATGGGGGCTACATATTATCGAGCTTGAAAATAAGCAAGGAAGTGTTGGAAATATGCCCTAGAGGCAATAATAAATTAGTTATTATTATATTTCCTTGTTCATGATAATCGTTTATTATCCATTCTATAATTGTATTGATTGGAAACTCAAATACATGTGTGGGTACATAGACAACACTGTGTCCCTAGTAAGCCTCTAGTTAACTAGCTCGTTGATCAAAGATGGTTAAGGTTTCCTAGCCATAGACATGAGATGTCATTTGATAACGGGATCACATCATTAGGAGAATGATGTGATGGACAAGACCCAAACTACGAACGTAGCATATGATCGTGTCAGTTTATTGCTATTGTTTTCTGCATGTCAAGTATCTGTTCCTATGACCATGAGATCATGCAACTCCCTGACATCGGAGGAGTACCTTGTGTGTATCAAACATCGCAACGTAACTGGGTGACTATAAAGGTGCTCTACAGGTATCTCCGAGGGTGTCTGTTGGGTTGGCATGGATCAAGACTGGGATTTGTTACTCCGTGTGACGGAGAGGTATCTCAGGGCCCACTCGGTAATACAACATCACAATGAGCCTTGCAAGCAATGTGACTAAAGTGTTAGCCATGAGATCTTGTATTATGGAACGAGTAAAGAGACTTGCCAGTAACGAGATTGAACTAGGTATAGAGATGCCGACGATCGAATCTCGGGCAAGTAACATACCGAAGAACAAAGGGAACAGCATACGGGATTAACTGAATCCTTGACATAGAGGTTCGAACGATAAAGATCTTCGTAGAATATGTAGGAGCCAATATGGGCATCCAGGTCCCGCTATTGGTTATTGATCGTAGAGGTGTCTCGGTCATGTCTACATAGTTCTCGAACCCACAGGGTCTACACACTTAACGTTTGGTGACGATTAGTATAGTTGAGTTATTGTGTTGGTGACCGAAGGTTGTTCGGAGTCCCGGATAAGATCCCAGACATGACGAGGGTCTCCGGAAGAGTCCGGAGGTAAAGATTAATATATGTGATAATAGTGTTTTGATCTCCGGAAGGATTCCGGAATTCACCGGAAGAGGTTCCGGATGTTTACCGAAGTGTTCGGGTGCAGCAACACTTTATATAGGCCAAAGGGGTAAAGCCCAAGAGGTTTTGGAATGTGCAAAAGGAAGTTTTGCTGCTGCCTTAAGCGGTACTACCGCTGGTAAGGCAGTACTACCGCGTAAGCGGTACTACCGCTGTGAAGCGGTACTACCGCTCGTGAGCGGTACTACCGCTTGTGCGCGATACTGCTGGAATCCGAGTTGGACTCTTTCCCTGCGGGCTAAACCGAACTTGTGTGGGCAAAACCGACCTGGAGGAGGCTTTTACTCCAAGTTTAGACCCCAAGGCTTAACATATAAATAGAGGGGAAGGGCTAGCACACGGGACACATTAAGATTTCCCAAGCCGTGGGTCGGCAACCCTAACCCTCTAGTTCTCCCGTCATAATCTCCGTAGTGCTTGGCGAAGCCCTGCAGAGATTGTTCCTCACCACCATCACCACGCCGTCGTGCTGCCGGAACTCATCTACTACTTCATCATCGCTCGCTGGATCGAGGAGGTGAAGGCGTCATCAAGCCGTACGTGTGTTGAACGCGGAGGTGCCGTCCGTTCGGCACTAGTTCGTGATCGGATCGAGGGACGACTTGCGATTTGGATCGCGGATACGTTCGACTACATCAACCGCGTTTCTTAACGCTTCTGCTTAGCGATCTACAAGGGTATGTAGATTCACTCTCCCTCTCGTAGATGCTCATCACCATGGATAGATCTTGTGTGTGCGTAGGAAATTTTTTGTTTTCCATGCAACGTTCCCCAACAGTGGTATCAGAGCTAGGTCTATGCCTAGATGAGATCTCGAGTAGAACACAAACGAGTTGTGGGCGTGGGTGTATACATATTGCTTTCCGTTACTAGTTGATACTTGATTCGGCGGTATTGTGAGATGAAGCGGCCCGGACCAACATTACTCGTACGCTTACGAGAGACCGGTTCCTTCAACTGACATGTAACTTCGTTGCATAAAGATGGCTAGCGGGTGTCTGTCTCTCTCACTTTAGTTGAATCGATTTCAATGAAGAGGGTTCTTTTAGAAGATCAAAAAGCAATCACTACACCACGTTGTGCTTTTGTGTAGGTAAGAACGGTTCTTGCAAACCCGTAGCAGCCACGTAAAACTTGCAACAACAATTAGAGGACGTCTAACTTGTTTTTGCAGGGTATGTTGTGATGTGATATGGCCAAGTACATGATGAGATATATGTGATGTATGAGATGATCATGTGTTGTATAGAATATCACGACTTGCATGTCGATGACTACGGCAACTGGCAGGAGCCATAGAGTTGTCTTTAATTATTTTCGCCGTTTTGCTTTGCTTTATCGCTATGAGTTAGCAATAGTCGTGGAAGCAACAGTCGGCGCGACAACCTCATGGCGACACGTTGATGGAGATCAAGATGATGGAGATCATGGTGTCATGCCGGTGACGATGGAGATCATGCCGGTGCTTTGGAGATGGAGATCAAAAGCACAAGTTCATGGCCATATCATGTCACTTATGATTTGCATGTGATGTTAATCCTTTTATGCATCTTATTTTTCTTAGGACGACGGTAGCACTATAAGGTGATCCCTCACTTAAATTTCAAGATAAAATTGTGTTCTCCCCGAGTGTGCACCGTTGCGAAAGTTCATCGTTTCGAGACACCACGTGATGATCGGGTGTGATAGACTCTACGTTCACATACAACGGGTGCAAGCCAGTGATGCACGTGCGGAACACTCGGGTTAAACTTGACGAGCCTAGCATGTATAGACATGGCCTCGGAACACAAGAGACCAAAAGGTCGAACATGAGTCATATAGTAGATATGATCAACATGAAGATGTTCACCATTGAAACCACCTCAACTCACGTGATGATCGGACTTGAGTTGGTGGATTTGGATCATGTTACACTCGAATGACCGGAGGGATGTCAATTTGAGTGGGAGTTTTTTAAAATATGATTAACTAAACTCATTATCTAAGAACAATAGTCTAAAGTTGTCTTTGCTATATTTATGTTGTAGATCATGGCTCGCGCAGTAGCACCCCTGAATTTTAATGCGTTCCTAGAGAAAGCTAAGTTGAAAGATGATGGAAGTAACTTTGTGGACTGGGCCCGTAATCTAAGGATTATCCTTACGGCTTCCCAGAAGGCTTATGTCCTTGATGCACCGCTTGGTGATCCACCCGCTCCAGTTGAGTCTCTAGACGTTGTGAACGCCTGGCAGGCTCGTTCTGAAGATTACTCAATAGTTCAATGTGCAATATTGTATGGCTTAGAACCGGGACTTCAAAGACGTTTTGAACGTCATGGAGCATATGAGATGTTCCAGGAGTTGAAGTTTATCTTTCAGAAGAATGCCCGGATCGAGAGATATGAGATCTCCGATAAGTTCTATGCTTGCAAGATGGAGGAGAACGGGTCTATCAGTGATCACGTACTCAGAATGTCTGGGTACTCCACCCGTCTGGCTGAATTGGGGATGCCCCTTCCGCCAGAGGCTATCACTGACAGAGTTCTTCAATCATTGCCACCTAGCTACAAGAGCTTCGTGTTGAACTATAACATGCACGGGATGAACAAGTCAGTCGCCGAGCTGTTTGCGATGCTGAAGCCGCTGAGTCTGAAATTCAGAAGGAGCATCAAGTGTTGATGGTCAATAAAACCACTAGTTTCAAGAAAATGGCAAGGGTAAGAAGGGTAACTCCAAGAAGAGTGGCAAAGCAGTTGCTCCTCTCGTGAAGAAACCCAAGGCTGGACCCAAACCAGAAACTGTGTGCTTTCATTGCAAGGGAACTGGACACTGGAAGCGGATCTGCCCCAAGTATTTGGCTGACAAGAAGGCGGCCAACAACAAACAAGGTATATATGATATACATGTTATTGATGTGTACCTTACCAACTCTCGTTGTAGTGCCTGGGTATTTGATACCGGTGCGGTTGCTCATATTTGCAACTCAAAACAGGAACTGCGGAATAGACGGAGGCTGGCAAAGGACGAAGTGACGATGCACGTGGGAAATGGTTCCAAGGTTGATGTGATCGCCGTCGGCACACTCGCTCTTCGATTACCATCGGGATTAGTGATGAACCTGAATAATTGTTATTTAGTGCCTGCGTTAAGCATGAACATTATATCTGGATCTTGTTTATTGCGAGACGGTTACTCATTTAAATCAGAGAATAATGGTTGTTCTATTTATATGAGTAATATCTTTTATGGTCATGCACCCAATGTGAGGGGTTTATTCTTATTGAATCTCAATAGTAATGATACACATGTTCATAACATTGATGCCAAAAGATGTAGAATTGATAATGATAATACCACTTTCTTGTGGCACTGCCGTTTAGGTCATATTGGCGTAAAACGCATGAGAAAGCTCCATGTTGATGGACTTTTGAAGTCACTTGATTTTGAATCACTTGACACATGTGAGCCGTGCCTCATGGGCAAGATAACTAAAACGCCGTTCTCTGGAACAATGGAACGGGCAAGTGACTTATTGGAAATCATACATACTGATGTATGCGGTCCGATGAGTATTGAGGCGCGCGGTGGTTATCGTTACTTTCTTACCTTCACTGATGACTTAAGTAGATATGGGTATATTTACTTAATGAAACACAAGTCTGAAACATTTGAAAAGTTCAAACAATTTCAGAGTGAAGTTGAGAATCATCGTAACAAGAAGATTAAATTTCTACGATCTGATCGAGGAGGAGAATATCTGAGTCATGAGTTTGGCAGTCACTTAAGGCAGTGTGGAATTGTTTCACAATTGACACCGCCTGGAACACCACAGCGTAATGGTGTGTCTGAACGTCGTAATCGAACCTTATTGGATATGGTGCGATCTATGATGTCTCTTGCCGATTTGCCACTATCGTTTTGGGGTTATGCATTAGAGACAGCTGCATTCACTTTAAATAGGGCACCATTGAAATCCGTTGAGACGACGCCATATGAACTTTGGTTTGGCAAGAAGCCAAAGCTGTCGTTTCTTAAAGTTTGGGGATGTGATGCTTATGTCAAAAAGCTTCAGCCTGAAAAGCTGGAACCCAAAGCGGAGAAATGCGTCTTCATAGGATACCCAAAAGAGACAGTTGGGTATACCTTCTACCTCAGATCCGAAGGCAAAGTGTTTGTCGCTAAAAACGGAACATTTCTTGAGAAAGAGTTTCTCTCGAAAGAATTGAGTGGGAGGAAGATAGAACTTGATGAGGTTGTTGAACCTTTATGTCAACCTGAAAGTAGCGCAGCACAGAAAGATGTTTCTGTAGAGCCTACATCGGCTGAAGAGGAAGTTAATGATGATGATCATGAAGCTTTGGATCAAGTTGCTATCGAACCTCGTAGGTCGACAAGGACGCGTACTGCTCCTGAGTGGTACGGCAACCCTGTCTTAGAGGTCATGTTGTTGGACAACGATGAACCTACGAGCTATGGCGAAGCGATGATGGGCCCAGATTCTAAGAAGTGGTTAGAGGCCATGAAATCTGAGATGGGATCCTTGTATGAAAACAAAGTGTGGACTTTGGAAGTATTACCTGAAGGGCGTAAGGCCATTCAGAACAAATGGATCTTTAAGAGGAAGACGGACGCAGACGGTAATGTCACCGTCTATAAAGCTCGACTTGTGGCAAAAAGTTTTTTCACAAGTTCAAGCAGTTGACTACGGTGAGACCTTCTCACCCGTAGTGATGCTTAAGTCCGTCAGAATCATGTTAGCAATAGCTGCCTTTTTCGATTATGAAATTTGGCAGATGGATGTCAAAACAGCATTCCTTAACGGTTTCCTTAAGGAAGAGTTGTATATGATGCAACCAGAAGGTTTTGTCGATCCAGAGAATGCTGACAAAGTTTGCAAACTCCAGCGATCCATTTATGGACTGGTGCAAGCATCTCGGAGTTGGAATCTTAGCTTTGATGAGGTGATCAAAGCGTTCGAGTTTATACAAGTTTACGGAGAAGCTTGTATTTACAAGAAAGTGAGTGGGAGCTCTATAGCGTTTCTAATATTATATGTGGATGACATATTATTGATTGGAAACAATATAGAAATGTTGGAAAGCGTAAAGGAATATTTGAACAAGAGTTTTTCAATGAAGGACCTAGGAGAAGCTGCTTTCATATTAGGCATCAAGATCTATAGAGATAGATCAAGACGTTTAATAGGACTTTCACAAAGCACATACCTTGATAAGATTTTGAAGAAATTCAAAATGGATCAGTCCAAGAAGGGGTTCTTGCCTGTTTTGCAAGGTGTGAAGTTGAGTAAGACTCAATGCCCAGTGACTGCAGGAGATAGAGAAAAGATGAGTGTCATCCCCTATGCTTCAGCCATAGGCTCTATCATGTATGCAATGCTATGCACAAGACCCGATGTCAGCCTTGCCATAAGTATGGTCGTGGACGGCGGTCAAGAATATCCTGAAGTACCTGAAAAGGACTAAGGACATGTTTCTCGTTTATGGAGGTGATCAAGAGCTCGTCGTAAAGGGTTACGTCGATGCAAGCTTTGACACTGATCCGGATGACTCTAAGTCACAAACCGGATACGTATTTATTCTTAATGGGGGTGCGGTTAGCTGGTGCAGTTCCAAGCAAAGCGTGGTAGCTGATTCTACATGCGAAGCGGAGTACATCGCTGCCTCGGAGGCAGCGAAGGAAGGTGTCTGGATGAAGGAGTTCATGACAAATCTTGGAGTAGTGCCTAGTGCGCTTAACCCAATGACTCTGTTTTGTGATAATACTGGTGCCATTGCTCTAGCCAAAGAACCAAGATTTCACAAGAGGACCAGACACATAAAGCGATGTTTCAATTCCATCCGCGATTACATCAAGGAGGACGACATAAATATTTGCAAAGTACACACGTATCTGAATGTTGCAGATCCGATGACTAAACCTCTTCCAAGGGCTAAACATGAACAACACCAGAACTGCAAGGGTGTTCGATTCATTACAATGTAAATCACATAGTGATGTGAACTAGATTATTGACTCTAGTGCAAGTGGGAGACTGTTGGAAATATGCCCTAGAGGCAATAATAAATTAGTTATTATTATATTTCCTTGTTCATGATAATTGTTTATTATCCATGCTATAATTGTATTGATTGGAAACTCAAATACATGTGTGGGTACATAGACAACACTGTGTCCCTAGTAAGCCTCTAGTTAACTAGCTCGTTGATCAAAGATGGTTAAGGTTTCCTAGCCATAGACATGAGATGTCATTTGATAACGGGATCACATCATTAGGAGAATGATGTGATGGACAAGACCCAAACTACGAACGTAGCATATGACCGTGTCAGTTTATTGCTATTGTTTTCTGCATGTCAAGTATCTGTTCCTATGACCATGAGATCATGCAACTCCCTGACATCGGAGGAGTACCTTGTGTGTATCAAACATCGCAACGTAACTGGGTGACTATAAAGGTGCTCTACAGGTATCTCCGAGGGTGTCTGTTGGGTTGGCATGGATCAAGACTGGGATTTGTTACTCCGTGTGACGGAGAGGTATCTCAGGGCCCACTCGGTAATACAACATCACAATGAGCCTTGCAAGCAATGTGACTAAAGTGTTAGCCACGAGATCTTGTATTACGGAACGAGTAAAGAGACTTGCCAGTAACGAGATTGAACTAGGTATAGAGATGCCGACGATCGAATCTCGGGCAAGTAACATACCGAAGAACAAAGGGAACAGCATACGGGATTAACTGAATCCTTGACATAGAGGTTCGACCGATAAAGATCTTCGTATAATATGTAGGAGCCAATATGGGCATCCAGGTCCCGCTATTGGTTATTGATCGTAGAGGTGTCTCGGTCATGTCTACATAGTTCTCGAACCCGCAGGGTCTACACACTTAACGTTTGGTGACGATTAGTATAGTTGAGTTATTGTGTTGGTGACCGAAGGTTGTTCGGAGTCCCGGATAAAATCCCAGACATGACGAGGGTCTCCGGAAGAGTCCGGAGGTAAAGATTAATATATGTGATAATAGTGTTTTGATCTCCGGAAGGGTTCCGGAATTCACCGGAAGAGGTTCCGGATGTTTACCGAAGTGTTCGGGTGCAGCAACACTTTATATAGGCCAAAGGGGTAAAGCCCACGAGGTTTTGGAATGTGCAAAAGGAAGTTTTGCTGCTGCCTTAAGCGGTACTACCGCTGGTAAGGCAGTACTACCGCGTAAGCGGTACTACCGCTGTGAAGCGGTACTACCGCTCGTGAGCGGTACTACCACTTGTGCGCGATACTGCTGGAATCCGAGTTGGACTCTTTCCCTGCGGGCTAAACCGACCTTGTGCGGGCAAAACCGACCTGGAGGAGGCTTTTACTCCAAGTTTAGACCCCAAGGCTTAACATATAAATAGAGGGGAAGGGCTAGCACACGGGACACATTAAGATTTCCCAAGCCGTGGGTCGGCAACCCTAACCCTCTAGTTCTCCCGTCATAATCTCCGTAGTGCTTGGCGAAGCCCTGCAGAGATTGTTCCTCACCACCATCACCACGCCGTCGTGCTGCCGGAACTCATCTACTACTTCATCATCGCTCGCTGGATCGAGGAGGTGAAGGCGTCATCAAGCCGTACGTGTGTTGAACGCGGAGGTGCCGTCCGTTCGGCACTAGTTCGTGATCGGATCGAGGGACGACTTGCGATTTGGATCGCGGAGACGTTCGACTACATCAACCGCGTTTCTTAACGCTTCCGCTTAGCGATCTACAAGGGTATGTAGATTCACTCTCCCTCTCGTAGATGCTCATCACCATGGATAGATCTTGTGTGTGCGTAGGAAATTTTTTGTTTTCCATGAAACGTTCCCCAACAGGAAGTCCCATGCAGCTGCGGGCAGTCTACATGGCACTTGGGGGCTAATGCATGAGTTGATTTTTCTGCTCAGTTATGAAGACCCGTCCATCACGAATGATGAGCCGGCCTTTGGGGTTACCGATTGAAGATGAGCTTACCAATTATTATATTTTGGAAGTCCCGGGTCATTATTTCATATTAACCCGGCCCTTGGGGGCTAATACATCCATTGATCTATTCTGCTAAGTTATGGAGACCCGCCCGTCATCAATGATGAGCCACTCTTTGAGGACGCCAGTGGACGGTTCTACTTACAAGTTTCAGTTGGAAAGTCCCGGGTCGTTATTGCATAATGACCCGGCCCTTGGGGGCTACATATATATATGGTACAAGATGAAGGGCGCAGCTTACCTCGTATTTTCGCTTCAGTGAAGTGATCATGGCGATCTCTGTGTCCCGGCTGTCCGACAGCCGGGTCAGCACGGCCTGGTGCAAGGTATTGGTGTCTTGGTCTTCAAATGAAGAGAAGTTCAGAGCCGTCTTTCCTTTGTCCTTCGCGGCCGGCTCAGGCTTGGCAGGTATTTTAGCAAGGGTGGTGGAAACCTCTGGAGGTGTTTGCCGTTCTGCAATCACCACTGTGTCTTCTTGAGCTGGTGCCACGGGCGGCTCTTTGGGTCATTCTTCAGCTGGGTTTTCATTTTCCTGGATAACAGGCGAAGGCGGACGAGCTAGGCTGATGGGGTCTTGAGCTGGCGGGCTGTTTGGGACTGCTTGCTCGTCTTGGCCATCCAAGGTGGCCTCTTTATCCCCTTGGGTGCTGGGTTGAACGACCGGGTCAGATGACCCGGCAAGTGGTTTCTTCTTGATAGCCTTCGTACTGTGCAAAACAACAAAGGAGTCATTCATTTGAAGGAGGGAAGGATTAATGAATTGTTATACCAGTATGTACTTACCCAATATTAATATTGAAAGCCGGCGCCTGTGTCGCGCTTGACTCGCCCGAGGAATGGGATGTCTGATATGCCGAGTCATTTAAATGTAAGGGCTCCTTAAAACGGCCTGCTAGAGGAAAATAAGAAGTTGGACTAAGAAGCACCTCAGCTCGCGCCTTACGAGATGGCGGCTCATATGGAAGCCCGCTGCTTAAGTCGCCTTCACTGCTCCGGGTCTTCTGTTTGGAGGTCCCGGGTTGACGAGTCTTCTTCAAAATAAATTTGGGATCTAAATGAGCATCACGGTGCGAAAAAGAGACCTTGCGGACGGCAACCCGGGGTTTCCTTCGAACCTTGCGGATCACAGCCCGGGTCTTCTTCCGAATAGGAATTGGGGAATCAGAATCAGAAGATATTAAGGTTACCTCCGACTCGTTGGTATGGCTAACTTCGGTTTCGTTCTGAAGAAAAGGGGCGTTAGCAAGTTGAATGAAAAGACGGCCAAGTGAGTCAAGTTCTACCTCAGCCTCGCCTTCTGCGGCCGGCTCATCAGTACCAGCCGGCTCATCTTGTTTCTCCGCTGGAGCGAGGGCGGGTTGTTGAGGTTTCTTCTTCTTCCAAAATCTATCGTTCGCCTGTTTGAGACGAGTTGGCAGTTGACAATGAGCAAAGAAGGGCGAGTTAAAGAACAAGAGTAAGAAGGAGCAGACACTCACTGAAGGCACCGGGTTGGTTAAGCAGAAGGGGGCCAGCCCGGTTTTGTTGCATTTCTCCTGAGGCTCTCCCAATAGCTTCTTGATGGTTTTGTTGATATCACTCGCGGATAGATTGACTTGACTGAACCGTTGAGCGTCTGCCGGCTCACCAGTATAATTGCACATCAGGTCGCCTCTGTGGCTAAGAGGCTGGATCCGCCAGCTTACCCAGCACCGGGTCAGATCAATCCCAGTAAGGCCGTTAGCAACCAAGGCCCTTAGTTTGGAGTAAACAGGGGCGAATTGCTTGCGTTCTTCTGTTGATGGCCAACCCGGAAAGGCCACTGTGGCATTGAGCCGGTCTGGTCTGTAACCCGACAGGGGATTTTCACCTTGAGGGGCAGTGCTTTTGCAGTAAAACCAAGTCTTGTTCCAGCCCTTGGGGTGACTCGCCAGCTTGGCCTCAGGAAAGGGAGTGTTCCTTCGCCTTTGAATAGAGACGCCGCCAAGTTCTATGCTGGGGCCATCAGTGAACTCAGTCTGATGGTTAATATAGAAGAATTCGCGAAAAAGCAGGACAGTTGGTGCCATTTGGAGGTACACTTCGCAGAAGACTTGAAATTGGCACAGGTTGGTAATTGAGTTCGGTCCAAGATCTTGCGGTCGGAGGTCGAAAAAATGGAGAACGTCACGGAAATTTTTTGACCCGGGCGGCCGAAACCCCTTATGCAGATGGTCGGCGAAGACCACCACCTCATCTTGTTGGGGCTGGGGGGTGCTTTCCTCTTCAGGCGCCCGCCAGTTGATTGCGGTTTGAGCCGGCAAGAGGCCCTGCCCTACAAGCTCGTTCAGCATCAAGGTTGAGACTTGCGATCTAAACCAGTTGCAGGATTTGTCGGTCTTGGGGGCCATGGCGACTTAACAATTTAACTGCAAGGACAAAAATGACAAGCCGGCGTGTTAAGCTTAAGAAGGACAAGCCGTCAGAGTACAAGGCCCGGTCAAATGATAAAAATCAGGATGGCTAAATTCATAACCCGGATTCATGCAAGCCGTCGAGGGCAATTATAAGCCGGAATTGACGATGGTGGTGCTTTGGATTTCTCCTAAGTGTTGAGCTAGTGACAAACAAGAATTTGATGGAGCAGCTACTTTTACGGATCTAAAAATATTGCGGAAAGAAAATTTTAAAAGACCTAAGTGGGGATGAACACGATGGCCTGCCATCAATGCGAGTCTGTGATGGCCGATACTGAGAGCCAGATGCGAAAATGAGTATTACCGCAGTGAATAGGGTGCCAACACGGATCATTTCGTTGATCTTGGATCTACTAGACAAGGGGAGAAGGACGAACACGAAGAACACGAAGAACACTGATGAACTACAGAGAATGGGCGCAGTAGATCCAGAGGAGCAAGGGTTAGGGTGTACCTGATTGCGGCGAATGCGGCAGCGGAGTCTGGTTGAGCTCCGGCGATGATGAGCGTCGGAGAAGGCGTGGTCCAGGTCGTCGGAGAGCTCTAGGGCGACGGCGCTTCGGGTCTGACGAGCAGGCGCGAGGAGGAAGAAGAGTATAGGGTAAAAAAGTGAAAGTGGGAATGAGCTGGCATATTTATAGCCGCGGTAAAGGTTAAAACGGCAAGGGCGGAACCCCAGGCGGCGCAGTAATTTTCGGTGGTGTGGCGCCTCGATTCTCGCACCTGACAAGACGGGACGTACCCACTCAAGGATTTGAGACGATATCATCCCGGATTTCGCGGAAGTGGATCGTGACGTCATGGGGGACAAAAGTTGAACTTGCTAGGTTTTAATCTGAGGGGGTGAACCTAACGATCCTCTAACCCGTCAACTTGAGCCGGTCCACGATGGCGACTTGAGAAGAGCGGCTTGGGAGCACTTGGAAATGTGTTACTAATGCTTTGTTTTTTCAGGATGGAGTTTAACGTGAATAAATTCAAGTCAAACTGAGGGCTAATGTTGGGGATATTCACCAGCAAGGAGACCCGGCAGAGTGTTAACCCGGCCGTAATGCGAGCTTAGCGGGCCAACTCACTGCGGGGCTGAAGTCTCTATATGGGCCGGCTTAGCAAGGCCTGGTAAGGATAGGCCGGCTTACATAATGGGCCGGCTCACGACAAGTCAGATGGCAAGGAGAGCCGTCTTGGAGAGCAAGTAGGGAAGAATAGGAGGCGGGTCAAATTACGATCCGGACTCTCATGTAATCTAGGGTTCCGCCTGTATATATAAAGGGGAGCACCTATACGAAAAACTAAGTTGCAATCCCCTCGAGAGCTAGGGTAGCGAATCTGCATCCCTATAATCGAGATCCACAGCAATATAGACAAGCAAGACGTAGGCTTTTACCTCCACCGTGAGGGGCCGAATTTGGGTAACCCGGCGTCTTCTTGTTCCCGCTCAACCCCGCTAAGCTTCCACGTTAGTGCGATGGCCTCATCTTTAAGTCCTTCTGCTAGGACATTTGTCGCGACAAAACCACGACACATCCCGCGGCTCCCCGGCGCCGCTAAGGCCTCCCCTGGTCGCTCCCCTCTCTCCCCGAAACCCTAGCGCCCCCAGTTTCCCCCCTCGCTCACTCCATCGCTCCCATTCGAGCTCGCCCGTAAACGCCCGGCGTCGATCCCGCAGCTACCGGCCTCCCCACCCCTCGCCGAGATGTCGTAGAGCACCGCCTCCGTCCGCTACGTCGCCCTGCGCAAGCCATTGGAGCCGGGAGCCCCCACCGCGGGTGCTGCTTCCTCTTCTTCCTCCTCGAGCTTCTTCTTCTCCGGCGTGATTCCGGCGACGACAAGCTTCCCCGAGCCCATTTGAGCACACCTGCAGGGCCCGGTGAGCAGCCGCCGTCTTCTCCCCCTCTTCCCCGTGCGTATCCGTCCCCGTAGCTCGCCGCATTGGAGATGCCCGAACGCTCCGCCGCGGATCTCGTCGCCAGCGACCGTCCGGTGACCATTTGGTCTCGGGCTCGTGCCCGTTGTGTTCGCACGCGCACGTAGATCATATCTAGCTACTTAGATTGCCCGCGCGCGCACCGTTTAGCCATTCCCGTAGCTCACCCGAATGCCTCGCCACCGGCGAGGTCAGAACGCTCGACTCCGACCACCGTAGCTAGCGCCGCTAGGCTAGATCGACGCGGCTCGGAATGCTCGATCGATAGCAAGAAACGGCGCTCGATTTGAACCACCGTGCGAGAAACCCTAGCTCGCCGGAGTTGTTGCCGTCGTTCGGGCTTGCCGGAGAGCTCCGGTGACCGGCGCTGACTCGGCGTCCGACGTGGCGCCACGGGCCCCACCGCTCAGCCACTGACCCTGGGTCCCACTGGGCCCAGTTGACCCTGTCAGCCGCCGACGTGGCACCGTGGCCCACTGACATGTGGGTCCCGCCGGATTAAAACATTTTTAATTTAAATAAACTGTTAATTAAATTAATTAGCTAATCAGTCACTCACATAGGGGTCCCACCTGTTAATTAAATCAATTAGTTAATTAAAACCCTGTTTAATTAGTCCAGTCACTGACCAGTGGGACCCACTGGTCAGATTTGACTCTGGTCAGCCAGAGTTGACTGCTGACGCCAGCACTACGTCATGCTGACGTCACCTTTTACTATTATGGATAATTCGGATTTAATTAATTAAAATAATTCTAGAAAATGTTTAAAACTTTGAAAAATCATATAAATTAAACCGTAACTCGGATGAAAATAATTTATATATAAAAAACGATCAGAAAAATATGTAGAATCCGAATATCCTACCCACGTACCTACCACACCCCTCTAACATACCGAACATCGAACTTTTTGCCCGATTTCGATAAATGAATAGTGCATGACCTTAATAAAATAAATCCAAATAAATTCCTAAATTAACTAAAACAATTATATAGGCAATAAATCACCTCTGCAAATCATTTAGGCATGTCATGCATCACTGTTGCATTTGTTGCCGTGAATTTATTGTTTCTTCCCCCTCCTTCTCTCCCGATAGACGCCGAGACCGCCGCCGACGCAGCTGAGTTCGACTACGCTCCGGACGAGCAGCCCTCAGACGACCAGCCCCTTTCAACAGAGCTTCCAGGCAAGCAACCCCCCTTGACGCATGCCTATATCACCTATTCCTTCTCCCTCCTACTTGCATTAGAAATTGCTACTGTTTTGTTTTATCCTATTCTGATGCATCGCCTGTTCTTGTAACCGTTATTGATACCTGCCTGTTATCCTAAACTGCTTAGTATAGGTTGGATGGAAAACCATCTATGGCCCCTCTTCCTTGCTGTAGTTGCCCCGCCTTAGTACATGTGCCCCGATCGATGTGATCGAACGGGTGGAGAACAGCACATCACCGCATATTCCCCCTTAAGTTGCTCGACTCTACAAAGCTACCATCGAGTGCCGAGGGTGATACCTCTTATCTCACTTCCGATGATACCTCTGTAGAATAGCTATCCGGTTGTGGGAAACCGAGGGTGATTCCTCTTTCATCACCTCCGATAAAGCTCCTATCGTGCAACTCCTCGAGTGGGAATCCTTCGAGGGTGATTCCTCGGATCCCTTCTCGATACTTTGACCTTTGTCGTAGCGGGTCGACCCCGAGGGGTACCCGCAGGGAATTATGAAGTTGGGCTTGCCAGGAGGGCACCCGCAAGAGATTAATGTGGCGAAAGGACAGGGCAGGCGGAGACCTCCCTGGTCGATATCCGTGTGTTACCAAGTCGGAGCGACAGGTAGTCTGATCGCCTCTGCGAGTTACTAAATACGCCTAACGGATTTGGGTATTTGATCTGAGTGGGTCGTTGGCCCTATACGCACTACCACCATGTGGGATAATGGTTTATGGGACCCTCTGCGTCGTTGTTTCTCCCGAAAGCTCTTCAGATGTCACAGTTCAGAGATGCGGGCTAATTGCTGGGGTGGGCTGGTTACGTCACTGGTGTATTCAGTGTCGCGCCTGGGCCCCGGCCAGTCACGCAACGTGCAGGAGTGCAAAGGGCGATGGCCCAAGACCCCTTCGCACTTAGGATTTAGACCGGCATGTTGACCTCTCTGCTGAGCCTAGGTAGGACTGCGTCGTGTCGATTACCCGAGGCCGGGCATTACCCAACAAGTGTGTCCGGCCAGATGTAATCGAACGTGCTGGGTAACAGTAGTGCACCCCTGCAGGGAAGTTATCTATTCGAATAGCCATGTCCACGGTAACAGGACGCTCAGTGTTGTATCCCGATCTACTACTACTTGAACTGGATACCTGTTAAATAATTATAAGCTCCGGGATCGCTTTCTCGCAGGGAGTCGAGGAAGGATCTCTGGGCTTTGCCTCCACATGCTTGTTAATTTATAATATGCTAATCTGCACTCTTCTAATGCTGCAAGATTGCTTCAAGATGCTAGTCTTCGATAGGCTAGGCTTCTCCCCCTCTATTCTGGCATTCTGCAGTTCAGTCCAAAGATATAGCCCCATTCCTTTGACAATGATGCATATTTAGTATAGTTCTGATGTCAGTCTTGCGAGTACTTTGGATGAGTACTCACGGTTGCTCTGCTATCTTTTTTCCCCATACCAAATTGATGAAATCAGACGATGGAGTCCAGGAGCCAGATGCCACTGCAGGAGCTTACTACCAGGAGGGTCCCGACGGCACGTACTACTGGATTGAGCCAGCCGACCAGGAGTAGATTCGGAGGCTCCCAGGTAGGAGGCCTCCGCCTTTCGATCTAGAGTCGTTGTTTCTGCTAGCCTTCCTAAGGCAAACTTGACTAACTATGTCTGTACTCAGATATTATTTGTGTGTATGACTTATGTATTCGGGTCCTCGTGACCCCGGGTTTGTAATATGATGATTTATGTTTAAATTTGAGTTTAGAGTTGTGTTGTGATATCTTCCCGTGCGTCTCTGATCTCGAGCGTGCACGTTTGCGTGTATGATTAGTGCACGGTCGAGCAGAGGGCGTCACAAGTTGGTATCAGAGCCGACTGCCTGTAGGAAGCCCCCGTCCGGTTCCTTGGTCGAAGTTGAGTCTAGACATTGAAAAACTATATTTTACTAACTTGGATGTGTGGCTTACGAGCCCACGTCGCCAAGTGGGTGGTATTAGGATCTTTTATTCCTCTTCCTTACTCTGGGACTCTAAATCCTCTTCTATTCGGGTTAAATGATTTTACTAACTCCGGCCCTAGGTTCTCGTATTCACGTCCACCCGGAGAGTTGGATTATCTGCACTTGTTCCTTCACATTGATCTGATTAATCTGATAATCACATTTTCTTTTCCATTGGTTTGTCTAACCTTTCTCTCCAAGTTATATTATACTTCTCACACTGTCATTTGACAATTCTGAATTTCCTCTGTTTCAGATGGATCGTTTGTTTCCGCCGCGCCCTGCGACGCAGCTTGTGCTTCGCACTTGGGCTCGTGATGCGACTAGTTTTCCAGCTGTCCTGATCGCCCTCCTGACCAGACTGGGCTACCGCTGGTACCCCGAGTACATGGTCTATGAGGATTTCCGCGAGTTCAACCAGGAGTAGTACCATGCTGATGTTCATATCTTTGATCAGAGGGACAACTCCGACACCGCGTTGCACATTTTTCACGGTATCGGCATGACGATTGAGATGGCAGTCCATGATGCTGCCTACTCTGCCGTCGCACGTCTTCGTGGCGAGCATAATCGCTTGGATGCCTCAGAGTTCCGATACATCCCGTATGCCCCTGCTGGAGATGCTACTGGATACTACACAACTATCTGTGCCCCTTACGAGCGACGTCGATATGACCCGCATGTTTTGATTCGGTGCACTCAGGCTCTGGATCGCACTGCCCGGGCTCTTGCCGTCGAGTTGTTTGCCACTCGAGCATGTCTCTACGATGCTATGACACAGTTGCTACCAGCTGTTCGTGCAGGGATACATCCAGAGTATATCCTTTACCCGCGCAGGACTCAGATGCCGGCAGGTATTGTTTGGCCTGCTGTTGGAGGTCACACTCCCGCGCGTGGACCTCTTCTTCCAGTTCGAGACCGGGTTCTGCATCAGAGTACACACGGAGAGCAGGACTTTTCTGCCTTAGACACTCATTGTCTGCACTTGCAGCTACCCCGTTTCAGTGGTTTTCCCCGACGTCGATGTAGCCTTTGCTATGTCTTGTTGTGTATTCCTCACCGCATGCCTGCGCGCCGCCTAGTATGTCTAGCTTTTTAAATTTGCGCCGTTATGCTATCCGCGTGTAACCGACTCTGTGTATGGATCTGTATGTCTTAATTGACTACTATTATGTATCTATTGCACTATTAATGTATTGTCGTGTTACATCATGTTCGTCGCTAAACACTTCCAGTTGTTTTTACTAAACTACCCCCTGTTGAAATGTAGCAGGATGGTTAGATCAGGTGATCGTGGTCGTGGTCGTGGCCGTGCTCCCGAAAACCCACCACCGCCAGACTATATGGCAGCTATGATGCAGCAATTCGAGCTGAACCGTCAGTTCATGACTAATATCATGGCTCGGTTTCCGCACCAGAACAACCAGAATCAGAACCCGGCTTCAATAACTCTGCATGAGTTTGTGCGTCTCAACCCCACTATTTATCGCAATTCTGAACAGCCACTGGATGCCGATGACTGGCTTCGTGACATCACCCACGAGATGGAATCTGCCGATGTCGCCCCTGCCAACCTTGTCACCTTCGCGTCCTACTTCCTGAAAGGACCCGCTGCACAATGGTGGTCCACCCACAGGCGTTCACTACCTGAGGGGACAATCATCACCTGGATCGAGTTTCAGGCTGCCTTCCGTGCTCGTTACATTCCACAGGGAATCATGGACCGGAAGAAGACAGAGTTTCGTAACCTCACTCAGGGCAATAAGACTGTCGAAGCTTACCAGCAGGAGTTTCTTAACATGTCCCGCTATGCCAAAGAAGACATTCCAACTGATGCTCATAGGCAGGAGAAATTCTGTAGTGGACTCCACCCAGACCTCAAGCTTGCACTTGCTGTTCATGACTTCGCCGACTTCGCCACTCTGGTGAACAAGGCTATTCAGGTTGAGACCGCTCAGATCGAGCACAAGGAGTCACAGAAGCGCCACCATGACATTGGCTCATCTTCGAGCTCAGGAGAAAGGCGTAAGATCTGGATTCCAAACAGCATGTACCGTCCAACTGCTCCCGCGCCAAGGCCCTCCTATGCTGCACCCCGTCTGCCTCCTCCACCACCGAGGCAGCCGAGAACTCAAGCTGCTCCTCTTCGTCCTGAAGATGGTTTGTGCTTCAAGTGTCGCAAACCAGGTCACCTTACCAAGGATTGCCGCCAGAATCAGAATCAGTTGGCATTTCCTCGTAATGGCCATGGCAATGGACGTGGCAACAATCAGACCCGCAACTATAATACTGGGTCTTCTGCTTATGGTCGTGGACATGCTTACAACATTGACATTGAAGAAGTTCAGGATCAACCTGCTACTGTGATGGGTACCCTTCTCGTTAACTCAGTACCCGCTTTTGTTTTATTTGATTCAGGAGCATCGCATTCATTCATGTCAGAAGCATTTGCATTATCACATGACATTGCATTTCAAGAGATGAACCTGCCCATGGTTGTCCGCACCCCTGGAGGCCATTGTCACACCTCTATGATGGCACATAACATCATCGTTGAAATTGAAGGATTAGAATTCCTTGCCTCCCCCATTGTTCTGAAGTCTTCCACCATAGATCTCATTCTGGGAATGGATTGGTTGAAAGCTCACATTGCTTCGATCTATTGTGCCACCAAAGTCGTCCAACTTCTTCACTCTTCCGATGAGATAGTGAACTACACCGCCCGAATTACCCGGAATGCCGAAGCTCAGATATATGCTCTGAATGCTTTGAACGCCTCACCTCTTGAGGGAATTGAGAACGTTCCAGTCGTTCGCGATTTTCCGGACGTCTTTCCGGAAGAGCTTCCAGGAATACCCCCGGCTAGAGCTGTCGAGTTCGTCATCGACTTGAAACCTGACACTACCCCTATTGTGAAACGTCCCTATAAGATGCCTCCGCATGAACTTCTCGAGCTTAAGGAAGAAATTGACAAGTCGCTTAAAAAGGGTTTCATCCATCCCAGTTCCTCTGCCTGGGGAGCACCTTCTCTCTTTGTTAAGAAGAAGGATGGAACTAACCGATTGGTCCAGGACTATCGGCCTATTAACCAAGCAACAATCCAGAACAAATATCCACTTCCCCGGATCAATGATCTTTATGATCAGCTTGCTGGATCCTCTGTGTTCTCTAAACTCGACTTAAGGTTGGGTTATCATCAGATCTGAGTTCGTAAAGAGGACATTCCGAAGACCGCTTTCGTTACTCGTTATGGATCATACGAGTATACCGTTATGTCCTTCGGATTAACCAATGCTCCAGCAACATTCTCTCGCTTGATGAACTATATCTTCATGGACTACCTCGACAAGTTTGTCGTGGTTTATTTGGATGATATCCTTAGATTGTCCAAGAACGAAGAAGAACACGCCATACATCTTCGGCTGGTATTGGAGAAACTTCGAGAACATCAACTTTATGCCAAATTCTCCAAGTGTGAATTCTGGTTATCTGAGGTGACTTATCTTGGTCACATGATTTCCAAAGATGGCATCGCTGTCAACCCAGAACGAGTTCAGGCTATTCTTGACTGGACTCCCCCGAAGAATGTCAAGCAAGTCGGGAGTTTTCTTGGCCTTGCAACCTATTGCCGCCGATTCGTCGAGAAATTCTCCAAGATTGCTAAGCCATTGACTGATCTGCTTCACAAAAGCGTTAAGTTTGAGTGGAAAGAAAAATGTCAGGAAAGCTTTCAGACACTCAAAGATAAGTTGACATCTGCTCCAGTGCTAGCACCCCCAGATACCCGCAAGGACTTTGTGATATATTGCGACGCATCCCGTCAAGGATTAGGCTGTCTCCTAATGCAAGAGCGCAAAGTAATTGCTTATGGCTCTCGTCAATTCCGTCCTCACGAGGAAAATTATCCAGTACATGATCTCGAGCTTGCTGCAGTTATTTATGCCTTGAAGCTGTGGCGACATTACCTTCTCGGTAATCGTTGCGAGATATACACGGACCACCAGAGTTTGAAGTACCTATACACCCAACCAGATCTGAACCTTCGTCAATAGAGATGGCTCGAGACAATAGCCGATTATGACATGAATATTTCTTATACCCCTGGCAAGGCTAATGTAATGGCCGATGCCTTGAGTCGCAAGGCTTATTGCAACAACCTCATGGTTCAGGAAGCGCAACCTATGCTTTATGAAGAACTTCGCAAGTTGAACCTTCACATTGTTCCACAGGGTCATCTCAATACCCTGGTTGTTGAATCAGAGCTCGATGACCTCATCAAGCATATACAGAAGGCTGACTCTGAGGTCGAGAAAATTAAGCGAGATATCAAAAGGGGAAAGCCCTTATTCTTCACCATTGCTACTGATGGCGCCTTGTACTTCAAAAACCGCTTAGTGGTTCCTAGAACGGGACACCTGAATCTGACCCCGCGCGTCATGAAAGAAGCTTATGATACGCCTCTTTCAATTCACCCTGGTAGTACCAAGATGTACCAAGACATCCGACAGAGATATTGGTGGCCTGCTATGAAGTGAGATATTGCTCAGTATGTCGCTGAGTGTGACGTTTGCCGTCGAATCAAAGCAGAACATCAAAGGCCTGCTGGAACTCTGCAACCCCTTGAAATTCCCGAATGGAAATGGGACAAAATCGAAATGGATTTCATTACTGGTTTTCCCAGATCACAGAAGGGTCATGATGCTATCTTCGTCGTCATTGACCGATTCTCAAAGGTTGCTCACTTTCTGCCAGTCAAGGAGACAATCACTGCGAGTCAGTTAGCAGACTTGTATGTTTCCAGAATCATGTCACTCCACGGCATTCCGTTGGAGATCAGTTCAGATCGTGGCAGCCTCTTTACTTCAAGGTTTTGGAACAGTTTCCAAGAAGCTATGGGAACTCATCTATCTTTCAGCACCGCTTTTCACCCTCAGTCCCAGGGACAAGTGGAACGAGTCAATCAAGTGCTCGAAGATATGCTAGGAGCTTGTGTCATCTCATTCGGTAAGAAATGGGAAGAATCTCTCCCGTATGCCGAATTCTCTTACAACAATAGCTATCAAGCTAGTCTGAAGATGGCACCCTTTGAAGTTCTTTATGGACGTAAATGCCGAACCCCTCTGAATTGGTCAGAAACTGGGGAACGATCACTCGTAGGACCGGACATTATTCAACAAGCTGAAGAGCAAGTCCGCATTGTCCGTGAGCATTTGAAAACTGCTCAGTCTCGTCAGAAGAGCAATTATGACCGAAAACACCAGGTAATGGTCTATCAACCTGGCGAACAAGCTTACCTTCGTGTCACTCCGATGAAGGGCACTCATCGATTTGGAATCAAGGGCAAGTTAGCTCCTCGCTACATTGGCCCGTTCCATATTCTCGCCCGTCGAGGAGAAGTGGCATATCAATTGGAATTGCCACCGAACCTTTCTCAAGTGCATGATGTCTTTCATGTGTCACAACTCCGACGCTGTTTCAAGGATCCTATCCGAGCTGTGGATCATGAAGTGCTTGAATTGCGAGAAGATCTTTCTTATCAAGAGTATCCGATCCGCATTCTTGATCAAGCTGAACGTCGGACCCGACAGAAGGAGATCAAGTTCCTCAAAGTTCAGTGGTCGAATCATTCTGAAGATGAAGCCACTTGGGAACGCGAGGATCGTCTTCGTGAAGAATACCCCGCCTTCTTTCAGCCTACCTCTTAATTCTCGGGACGAGAATTTCTTTTAGAGGAGGAGAATTGTAACATCCCCATGTAATAGCTACAGTGATCACCCTCTGATAATGCCAAGTCACCATGCTTAACAGTGCTTGATCATCATTTGCATCACATCTCATTTCAAATTCCAATTCAATTGAAATTCAAATTTAAAGTGAAAATAAAAGTTGTTCCAATTTGGAAATAAAAATGTTCATTAAATAGCAAATAATCCATAACTAAATATGTTCAGGAAAACAACATCACTAAAAATCACTAAGTGACTCCAACAACCTCAAACAGTAGCTCGCAACAACATTTAACACCATTTTATTTAATACAAATTGCAAATGAAATAATTATTTCACCAAACCAATTTATGGCAGTGTCAAATGTTACCTAGTATTTAAATGGGCCACATTTGCATTTTCCAAAAGTCAACTAGTAGTCTAACAATTAGCAAAACAGGCAGAAGAATAGAAATAGAAAAAGAAAAAGAAAAGGAACAAAGGACCACTATGCACTTGGGCCACAAGTGCACAGTAGCCAGCCCAGCCTGCCACCCCGGTCGTCGTCCTCCTTGGCAGCTGTCGCCTGGCGCGCGCGCTCGAGCGCGGAAGGCCTCGCTGTCAGCCATCCCGCGGCTCCCCGGCGCCGCTAAGGCCTCCCCTGGTCACTCCCCGCTCTCCCCGAAACCCTAGCGCCCCCAGTTTCCCCCCTCGCTCACTCCATCGCTACCATTCGAGCTCGCCCGTAAACGCCCGCCGTCGCCGCCGTCGATCCCGCAGCTACCGGCCTCCCCACCCCTCGCCGAGATGTCGTAGAGCACCGCCTCCGTCCGCTACGTCGCCCTGCGCAAGCCATTGGAGCCGGGAGCCCCCACCGCGGGCGCTGCTTTCTCTTCTTCCTCCTCGGGCTTCTTCTTCTCCGGCGCGATTCCGGCGACGGCAAGCTTCCCCGAGCCCATTTGAGCACACCTGCAAGTCCCGGTGAGCAGCCGCCGTCTTCTCCACCTCTTCCCCGTGCGTATCCGTCCCCGTAGCTCGCCGCATTGGAGATGCCCGAACGCTCCGCCGCGGATCTCATCACCGGCGACCGTCCGGTGACCATTTGGTCTCGGGCTCGTGCCCGTTGTGTTCACACGCGCACGTAGATCATCTCTAGCTACTTAGATCGCCCGCGCGCGCACCGTTTAGCCATTCCCGTAGCTCACCCGAATGCCTCGCCGCCGGCGAGGTCGTAACGCTCGACTCCGACCACCATAGCTAGCGCCGCTAGGCTAGATCGACGCGGCTCGGAATGCTCGATCGATAGCAAGAAACGGCGCTCGATTTGAACCACCGTGCGAGAAACCCGAGCTCGCCGGAGTTGTCGTCGTCGTTCGGGCACGCCAGAGAGCTCCGGTGACCGGCGCTGACTCGGCGTCCGACGTGGCGCCGCGGGCGCAACCGCTCAGCCACTGACCCTGGGTCCCACTGGGCCCAGTTGACCCGGTCAACCGCCGACGTGGCACCGTGGCCCACTGACATGTGGGTCCCGCCGGATTAAAACATTTTTAATTTAAATAAACTGTTAATTAAATTGTTAATTAAATTAATTACCTAATCAGTCACTGACATAGGGGTCCCACCTGTTAATTAAATCAATTAGTTAATTAAAACCCTGTTTAATTAGTCCAGTCACTGACCAGTGGGACCCACTGGTCAGATTTGACTTTGGTCAGCCAGAGTTGACTGCCGACGCCAGCACTACGTCATGCTGACGTCACCTTTTACTATTCTGGATAATTCGGATTTAATTAATTAAAATAATTCCAGAAAATGTTTAAAACTTTGAAAAATCATATAAATTAAACCGTAACTCGGATTAAAAAAATTTATATATGAAAAACGATCAGAAAAATATGTTGAATCCGAATATCCTACCC
Organism: Elymus sibiricus; assembly: GCA_039707655.1. Lineage (NCBI taxonomy): Eukaryota > Viridiplantae > Streptophyta > Magnoliopsida > Poales > Poaceae > Elymus > Elymus sibiricus. Next base: position 300,143,773 of record CM077668.1, read on the forward strand.
ACATACCTGCCACACCCCTCTAACATACCGAACATGGAACTTTTTGCCCAATTTCGATAAATGAATAGTGCATGACCTTAATAAAATAAATCCAAATAAATTCCTAAATTAACTAAAACAATTATATAGGCAATAAATCACCTCTGCAAATCATTTAGGCATGTCATGCATCACTGTTGCATTTGTTGCCGTGAATTTATTGTTTCTTCCCCCTCCTTCTCTCACGATAGACGCCGAGACCGCCGCCGACGCAACTGAGTTCGACTACGCTCCGGACGAGCAGCCCTCAGACGACCAGCCCCTTTCAACAGAGCTTCCAAGCAAGCAACCCCCCTTGACGCATGCCTATATCACCTATTCCTTCTCCCTTCTGCTTGCATTAAAAAATGCTACTGTTTTGTTTTATCCTATTCGGATGCATAGCCTGTTCTTGTAACCGTTATTGATACCTGCCTGTTATCCTAAATTGCTTAGTATAGGTTGGCTGGAAAACCATCTGTGGCCCCTCTTCCTTGCTGTAGTTGCCCCGCCTTAGTACCTGTGCCCCGATCGATGTGATCGAACGGGTGGAGAACAGCACATTCCCCCTTAAGTTGCTCGACTCTACAAAGCTACCATCGAGTGCCGAGGGTGATACCTCTTATCTCACTTCCGATGATACCTCTGTAGAATAGCTATCCGGTTGTGGGAAACCGAGGGTGATTCCTCTTTCATCACCTCCAATAAAGCTCCTATCGTGCAACTCCTCGAGTGGGAATCCTTCGAGGGTGATTCCTCGAATCCCTTCTCGATACTTGGACACACGGTTACTTTGACCTTTGTCGTAGGCGGGTCGACCCCGAGGGGTACCCGTAGGGAATTATGAAGTCGGGCTTGCCAGGAGGGCACCCGCGAGAGATTAATGTGGCGGAACGACAGGGCAGGCGGAGACCTCCCTGATCGATATCCGTGTGTTACAAAGTCGGAGCGACAGGTAGTCTGATCGCCTCTGCGAGTTACTAAATACGCCTAACGAATTTGGGTATTTGATCTGAGTGGGTCGTTAGCCCTATACGCACTACCACCACGTGGGATAATGGTTTATGGGACCCTCTGCGTCGTTGTTTCTCCCGAAAGCTCTTCAGATGTCACAGTTCAGAGATGCGGGCTGATTGCTGGGGTGGGCTGGTTACGTCACTGGTGTATTCAGTGTCGCGCCTGGGCCCCGGCCAGTCACGCAACGTGCAGGAGTGCAAAGGGCGATGGGCCCAAGACCCCTTCGCACTTAGGATTTAGACCGGCGTGTTGACCTCTCTGCTGAGCCTAGGTAGGACTGCGTCGTGTCGATTACCCGAGGCCGGGCATTACCCAACAAGTGTGTCCGGCCAGATGTAATCGAACGTGCTGGGTAACAGTAGTGCACCCCTGCAGGGAAGTTATCTATTCGAATAGCCGTGTCCACGGTAACAGGACGCTCAGTGTTATATCCCGATCTACTACTACTTGAACTGGATACCTGTTAAATAATTATAAGCTCCGGGATCGCTTTCTCGCAGGGAGTCGAGGAAGGATCTCTGGGCTTTGCCTCCACATGCTTGTTAATTTATAATATGCTAATCTGCACTCTTCTAATGCTGCAAGATTGCTTCAAGATGCTAGTCTTCGATAGGCTAGGCTTCTCCCCCTCTATTCTGGTATTCTGCAGTTCAGTCCAAAGATATAGCCCCATTCCTTTGACAACGATGCATATTTAGTATAGTTCTGATGTCAGTCTTGCGAGTACTTTGGATGAGTACTCACGGTTGCTCTGCTATCTTTTTTCCCCATACCAAATTGATGAAATCAGACGATGGAGTCCAGGAGCCAGATGCCACTGCAGGAGCTTACTACCAGGAGGGTCCCGACGGCACGTACTACTGGATTGAGCCAGCCGACCAGGAGTAGATTCGGAGGCTCCCAAGCAGGAGGCCTCCGCCTTTCGATCTAGAGTCGTTGTTTGTGCTAGCCTTCCTATGGCAAACTTGACTAACTATGTCTGTACTCAGATATTATTTGTGTGTATGACTTATGTATTCGGGTCCTCGTGACCTCGGGTTTGTAATATGATGATTTATGTTTAAATTTGAGTTTAGAGTTGTGTTGTGATATCTTCCCGTGCGTCTCTGATCTCGAGCGTGCACGTTTGCGTGTATGATTATTGCACGGTCGAGCAGAGGGCGTCACAGATAATAACAGGATATATCTTATTTTCATCAAGATAAGCATATTTCAATGTATCAGGCAATTGCTTCAATTCAAATACAGGATCACCCTTCGGTGGAGGAGGGCCTCCAAGAGTTTCAACTGGCAAATTATGTTTAAGGATAGGTGGTTGCTCAAAGAACATCTTATCTATTTCTTTTCTTTCATTCATATGCATATCATTTTCATGGTCTAGCAAATACTATTCTAATGGGTCAGTAGGAGGTACGGCAATAGAAGGAAGACCAATAATTTCATCTTTACTAGGCAATTCTTTATCATGAGGTTGTCTACAAAACTTGGAGAAATTAAACTCATGAGATGTACCACCGAAATCAACACTGACAGCTTCTTTAGCGCAATCAATCTTAGCATTAAAGGTGTTCAAGAAAGGTCTACCAAATATAATGGGACAAAAGTCATCTTGTGGAGAACCTAGGACTAGAAAATCTGTAGGATATTTTATTTTTCCACACAAGACTTCAACATCTCTAACGATCCCAAGTGGTGTAATGGTATCTCTGTTTGCAAGCTTACTAGTAACATCATTGTCCTCTATTTCAATAGGTGTAATATCATTCATAATTTCTTGATATAAGGTAAACGGAATAGCACTAACACTAGCACCCAAATAACATAAGCCATGATAACAATGATCTCCTATTTTAACAGAGACAACAGGCATGCCTGCTATGGGTCTATTTTTATCTTTAGGATCTGGTTTAGCAATTCTAGCTGCTTCATTACAGAAGTAAATAACATGCCCATCTATATTATCGACCAAGAGATCTTTAACCATAGCAACATTAGGTTCAACTTTAATTTTTTCAGAGGGTCTAGATGCTCTAATATTACTTTTGTTAACCACAGTTGAAACTTTAGCATGTTCCTTAATCCTAACAGGAAAAGGTGGTTTCTCAATATAAGCAGTGGGCACAACTGGATCAACATGGTAGACAATTGTTTCTTCTTTAATACTAACGGGTTCATCAATCTTTTCTTTAATAGGGGGATGATATTTAAACCACTTCTCCTTAGGGAGATGAACATGAGTAGCAAATGATTCACAAAAGGAAGCTACTATCTCAGAGTCAAATCCATATTTAGTGCTAAACTTATGAAAAGCATCGGTGGCCATAAAAGATTTAACACAATCGAACTCAAGTATTATACATGACTCATTACCTTTGTCGAGTTCCCAATCTTCAGAGTTGCGTTTAATTCTTTCCAGAAGATCCCATCTGAATTCAATAGTTTTCTTCATAAAGGAACCAGTCGAAGAAGAATCGAGCATAGTTTGATTATCATGAGAAAGCCGAGCATAAAAATTTTGTAGGATAATTTCTTTTGAGAGCTCATGGTTGGGGCATGTGTACATCATGTACTTAAGCCTCCCCCAATCTTGAGCAATGCTTTCTCCTTCACGAGGCCAAAAATTATATATATAATTCCGATCACGATGAACCAAATGCATAGGATAAAATTTCTGATGGAATTCTAGTTTCAATCGGTTCCAGTCCCATGTATCATTATCATCACATAGCCTATACCACATCAATGCCTTTCCCTCCAAAGATAAAGGGAATACTTTCTTATTAACTCCATCTCCGGATATACCTACAAGCTTAAACAATCCACAAATTTCATCCACATAGATCAAGTGCATATCAGGATGTACCGTTCCATCTCCTGCATAAGGATTAGCTAGCAGTTTCTCTATCATACCCAGAGGAATCTCATAATAAATATTTTCAGTAGGTTGAGGAGCAACTATTTGTGTTTCCGGTCGAGGTGAAGATACCCCGAACAAACCCCTCAAAGGATTACTTTCCATAGTGACAAGTGACAGTAAATTTCAGCACATAATATAAATGTTTCCTTACCAAATTCCACTCACCAAAGGCGCTTCACTCCCCGGCAACGGCGCCAGAAAAGAGTCTTGATGACCCACAAGTATAGGGGATCAATCGTAGTCCTTTCGATAAGTAAGAGTGTCGAACCCAACGAGGAGCAGAAGGAAATGACAAGCGGTTTTCAGCAAGGTATTTTCTGCAAGCACTGAAATTATCGGTAACGAGTAGTTTGATAGCAAGATAATTTGTAACAAGTGGCAAGTAGCAATAGTAACAAAGAGTGCAGCAAGTTGGCCCAATCCTTTTTGTAGCAAAGGACAAGCCGGAACGATCTCTTATAGTAAGTAAAACGTTCTTGAGGACACATGGGAATTTCATCTAGTCACTTTCATCATGTTTGTTTGCTTCACGTTCGCTACTTTGATAATTTGATATGTGGGTGGACCGGTGCTTGGGTGCTATTCTTACTTGAACAAGCCTCCCACTTATGATTACCCCCCCTCGCAAGCATCCGCAACTACGAAAGAAGAATTAAGATAACTCTAAACATAGCATTAAACATATGGATCCAAATCAGCCCCTTACGGAATAGGGCATAAACTAGGGTTTAAGCTTCTGTCACTCTAGCAACCCATCATCTAATTACTACTCCACAATGCATTCCCTTGGGCCCAAAGATGGTGAAGTGTCATGTAGTCGACGTTCACATGACACCACTAAGAGAATCAACAACATACATATCATCAAAATATCGAACGAATACCAAATTCACATGATTACTTATGACAAGACATCTCCCATGTCCTCAAGAACAAAAGTAACTACTCACAAATCATGTTCATATCCAAGATCAGAGAGGGATTGAATAGCATAATAGATCTGAACATATAATCTTCCACCAAATAAACCAACTAGCATCAACTACAAGATGTAATCAACACTACTAGCAACCCACAGGTACCAATCTGAGGTTTTGAGACAAAGATTGAATACAAGAGATGAATTAGGGTTTGAGATGAGATGGTGCTGGTGAAGATGTTGATGAAGATTAGTCCTCCCACGATGAGAGGATCGCTGGTGATGTCGATGGCGATGATTTCCCCCTCCCGGAGGGAAGTATCCCCGGCAGAATCTCTCCGCCGGAGAGCAAAAGTGCTCCTGCCCAAGTTCCACCTTGAGACGGCGGTGCACCGTCCCGAAAGTCCTCTCTATATTTTTTCTAGGGAAAAATGACTTATATACCAGAAAATGCGGGCCAGAGGCCGGCCAGGGGCCCCACGAGGTACCAGGGCGCGCCTGGGGGATGGCGCGCCATGGTGCCTCGTGGGCACCTGGGTGGCCCCCTCTGGTACTTCTTGCTTCCAGTATTTTTTATTTATTCCAAAATAATTCTCCGTGAAATTTCAGCTCATTTGGAGATGTGCAGAATAGGTATCTCTGACATAGCTTTTTCAGGTCCAAATTCCAGCTACCGGTATTCTCCCTCCTTGTATAAATCTTGCATATTAAGTGAGAAAAGGCATTAGAATTGCTCCACAAAGTGTTATATTGACTAAAAACACTATAAATAACAGTAGAAAACATGATGCAAAATGGATGTATCATCGGGAAGGCTCACGTGGGGCCCACGAGCCACCAGGGCGCGCCTGGGGGGGTGGCGCGCCCTGGTGCCTCGTGGGCACCAGGTGGGTCTCCTCGGCGGTTTCTTATTTTTGTATTTTTTCTAATATTCCAAAACTGACAGAAAATATTTTTATGGAATTTTTGGAGTCGGTTTACTTACCGTATCACATACCTCTTCCTTTTCAGGGTTCTGGAGTGTTCCAAAAGGTCTCTCTTATGTATTCCTCCGGTGTAATTGTTTCAATAATATTAGTTTCAACATTAATGGGCGTACCTGAAATGTAGTGCTTAATTCTTTGCCCATTCACCACTCTCGGATTAGTGCCTTCGGAGTTGTTTATTTTGATGGCTCCGGAGCGATAAACTTCTTCGATGATATATGGTCCTTCCCATTTAGAGATAAGTTTTCCTGCAAAGAATCTCAAACGAGAATTGTACAATAGAACTTGCTCACCTACTTTAAATTCCCGTTTTTGAATTCTTCTATCATGACATCTTTTAACTTTCTCTTTAAACAATTTGGCATTTTCATAAGCTTGGGTTCTCCATTCATCTAATGAACTAATATCAAATAAGCTCTTTTCATCGGCAAGTTTAAAATCATAAGTAAGTTCTTTAATTGCCCAATATGCTTTATGTTCTAACTCAAGAGGTAAATGACATGCTTTTCCATAAACCATTTTATAAGGAGACATACCCGTAGGATTTTTATAAGCAGTTTTATAAGCCCATAATGCATCGTCAAGTTTCTTAGACCAATTCTTTCTAGATCTATTGACGGTTTTTTGCAAAATTAATTTTATTTCTCTATAGCTCAATTCAACTTGACCACTAGTTTGAGGGTGATAGGGAGATGCAATTCTATGGTTAACATCATATTTAGCAAGCAATTTACGGAATGCACCATGAATAAAATTTGAACCACCATCAGTCATTAAATATCTAGGGACTCCAAACCTCGGGAAAATAATTTCTTTAAGCATTTTAATAGAAGTGTTATGATCAGCACTACTAGTTTTAATAGTTTCTACCCACTTAGTAACGTAATCAACAGCAACTAAAATATGAGTATACCCATTGGATTTAGGAAAAGGTCCCATAAAATCGAATCCCCAAACATCAAATGGTTCAATAGCAAGTGAATAATTCATAGGCATTTCTTGACGCCTACCAACATTACCAATTCTTTGACATTCATCACAAGATAAGACAAACTTACGAGCATCCTTGAAAAGAGTAGGCCAATAAAAACTAGATTGCAATACCTTATGTGCAGTTCTGTCTCCCGCATGGTGTCCTCCGTAAGCCTCGGAATGACACTTCCGTAGGGTTTGTTCCTGTTCATGCTCAGGTATACAACGTCTAATAATACCATCTACTCCTTTATAAAGATGTGGGTCATCCCAAAAGTAATGTCTTAAATCATAGAAGAACTTTTTCTTTTGTTGGTATGTGAGACTAGGTGGTATAAATTTAGCAACAATATAATTAACATAGTCTGCATACCATGGATTATTATGAGAAGCATTTATGACAGCTAATTGCTCATCAGGGAAATCATCATTAATAGGTAGTGGGTCATCAAGAACATTTTCCATTCTAGACAAATTATCTGCTACGGGATTCTCAGCTCCCTTCCTATCAGTAATATGCAAGTCAAATTCTTGTAGCAATAAAACCCACCTAATGAGTCTAGGTTTAGCATCTTTCTTCTCCATAAGATATTTAATAGTAGTATGATCGATGTGAACAGTTACTTTAGAATCAACTATGTAAGATCTAAATTTATCACATGCAAACACAACTGCTAGAAATTCTTTTTCAGTAGTAGCATAATTTCTTTGGGCACTGTCTAGAGTTTTACTAGCATAATGGATAACATTTAATTTCTTATCAATTCTCTGTCCTAGAACAGCACCAACAGCATAATCACTAGCATCACACATAATTTCAAAAGGCAAGTTCCAATCATGTAGTTGGACAATAGGTGCAGTGGTTAAGGCTTTCTTAAGCATTTCAAAGGCTTCTAGACAATCATCATCAAAAACAAATGGAACATCTTTTTGCAAAAGATTGGTAAGAGGCCTAGAAATTTTAGAGAAGTCTTTAATAAATCTCCTATAGAAACCAGCATGACCTAGGAAACTTCTTATACCTTTAATATCTTTTGGACATGGCATTTTCTCAATAGCATCAACCTTAGCTTTATCAACTTCAATACCTCTTTCAGAAATTTTATGCCCCAAGACAATGCCTTCATTCACCATAAAGTGTCACTTCTCCCAATTCAAGACAAGATTAGTTTCTTCACATCTCTGCAAAACTCGATCAAGGTTGCTTAAGCAATCATCAAAAGAAGTTCTGTAAACGGAAAAATCATCCATGAACACCTCAACAATCTTTTCACAAAAGTCAAAGAATATAGCAGTCATACATCTTTGAAAGGTAGCAGGTGCATTGCATAAACCAAAAGGCATACGTCTATAAGCATAAGTTCCAAAAGGACAAGTGAAGGTGGTTTTCTCTTGATCGGGTTGTGATACGGGTATTTGAGAAAAACCAGAATAACCATCTAGAAAACAAAAGTGTGTATGCTTAGATAATCTTTCTAACATTTGATCAATAAAAGGTAAGGGGTAATGATCTTTTCTAGTAGCTTTGTTTAATTTTCTAAAATCAATTACCATCCTATAACCAGTAACAATTCTTTGTGGAATGAGTTCATTTTTATCATTAGGAACAACGGTAATACCTCCTTTCTTAGGGACACAATGAACGGGACTTACCCATCTACTATCAGCTATGGGATAGATTATACCTGCTTCCAGAAGTTTTAATATTTTGGTTCTTACCACCTCTTTCATCTTAGGATTTAATCGTCGTTGGTGGTCGACAACTGGTTTAGCATCAGGCTCCATATTAATTTTGTGCTGACATAGAGTGGTACTAATGCCCTTAAGATCATCAAGAGTATATCCAATAGCAGCTCGGTGCTTCCTCAGAGTTTTTAGTAATCTCTTTTCTTCATGCGCTGAAAGATTAGCACTAATAATAACATGATATATCTTCTTTTCATCAAGATAAGCATATTTCAATGTATCAGTCAATTGCTTTAATTCAAATACAGGATCACCCTTAGGTGGAGGAGGGCCTCCAAGAGTTTCAACAGGCAAATTATGTTTAAGGATAGGTGGTTGATCAAAGAACATCTTATCTATTTCATTTATTTCATTCAAATGCATATCATTTTCATGGTCTAGCAAATATTGTTCTAACGGATCAGTAGGAGGTACGGCAATAGAAGCAAGACCAATAATTTCATCTTTACTAGGTAGTTCTTTATCATGAGGTTGTCTACGAAACTTGGAGAAATTAAACTCATGAGATATATCACCAAACTTAACTCGAACCTTTTCTTTAACACAATCAATTTCAGCATTAACGGTATTCAAGAAAGGTCTACCAAATATAATGGGACAAAAATTATCTTGTTGTGAACCAAGTACTAAGAAATCAGTAGGATATTTGATTTTTCCACCCAAGACTTCAACATCTCTAACAATCCCAAGCGGTGTAATAGTATCTCTATTCGCAAGCTTAATAGTAACATCAATATCTTCAATCTCAATGGGTGCAATATCATGCATTACTTCTTGATATAAAGAAAATGGAATAGCACTCACACTAGCACCCATGTCACACAAACCATGATAGCAATGATCTCCAATCTTAACAGAAATAACAGGCATGCCAACTACGGGCTTGTTCTTGTCTAACATATCTCGTTCATTTCTAATAGGTTTAGCAATTCTAGCAGCCTCATCACAAAAGAAAATAACATGCCCATCTATATTATCGACTAAGAGATCTTTAACCATAGCAACATCATGTTCAACTTTAATTTGTTCAGAGGGTCTAGGTGCTCTAATATTACTTTTGTTAACCACAGTTGAAGCTTTAGTATGTTCCTTAATCCTAACAGGAAAAGATGATTTCTCAATATAAGCAGTAGGCACAACTGGATCAACATGGTAAACAATTGTTTCTTCTTTAACACTAACAGGTTCCTCGATCTTTTCTTTAACAGGGGGATGATATTTAAACCACTTCTCCTTAGGGAGATCAACATGAGTAGCAAATGATTCACAAAAGGAAGCTACTATCTCAGAGTCAAGTCCATATTTAGTGCTAAACTTATGAAAAGCATCGGTGGCCATAAAAGATTTAACACAATCGAACTCAAGTATTATACCTGACTCGTTACCTTTGTCGAGTTCCCAATCTTCAGAGTTGCGTTTAATTCTTTCCAGAAGATCCCATCTGAATTCAACAGTTTTCTTCATAAAGGAGCCAGTCGAAGAAGAATTGAGCGTAGTTTTATTATCATGAGAAAGCCGAGCATAAAAATTCTGTAAGATAATTTCTTTTGAGAGCTCATGATTGGGGCATGTGTACATCATGTACTTATGCCTCCCCCAAGCTAGAGCGATGCTTTCTCCTTCACGAGGCCAAAAATTATATATATAATTCCGATCACGATGAACCAAATGCATAGGATAAAATTTCTGATGGAATTCTAGTTTCAATCGGTTCCAGTCCCATGTATCAGTATCATCACATAGCCTATACCACATTAATGCCTTTCCCTCCAAAGATAAAGGGAATACTTTCTTCTTAACTCCATCTCCGGATAAACCTGCAAGCTTAAACAATCCACAAATTTCATCCACATAGATCAAGTGCATATCAGGATGTACCGTTCCATCTCCTGCATAAGGATTAGCTAGCAGTTTCTCTATCATACCCGGAGGAATCTCATAATAAATATTTTCAGTAGGTGCAGTAGGTTGAGGAGCAACTATTTGTGTTTCCGGTCGAGGTGAAGATACCCCGAACAAACCCCCTCAAAGGATTACTTTCCATAGTGACTAGCAACAGTAAATTTCAGCACGTAATATAAATGTTTCCTTACCAAATTCCACTCACCAAAGACGCTTCACTCCCCGGCAACGGCGCCAGAAAAGAGTCTTGATGACCCACAAGTATAGGGGATCAATCGTAGTCCTTTCGATAAGTAAGAGTGTCGAACCCAACGAGGAGCAGAAGGAAATGACAAGCGGTTTTCAGCAAGGTATTTTCTGCAAGCACTGAAATTATCGGTAACGAGTAGTTCGATAGCAAGATAATTTGTAACAAGTGACAAGTAGCAATAGTAACAAAGAGTGCAGCAAGGTGGCCCAATCCTTTTTATAGCAAAGGACAAGTCGGAACGATCTCTTATAGTAAATAAAGCGTTCTCGAGGACACATGGGAATTTCATCTAGTCACTTTCATCATGTTTGTTTGATTCGCGTTCGCTACTTTGATAATTTGATATGTGGGTGGACCGGTGCTTGGGTGCTATTCTTACTTGAACAAGCCTCCCACTTATGATTACCCCCTCTCGCAAGCATCCGCAACTACGAAAGAAGAATTAAGATAACTCTAACCATAGCATTAAACATATGGATCCAAATCAGCCCCTTACGGAATAGCGCATAAACTAGGGTTTAAGCTTCTGTCACTCTAGCAACCCATCATCTAATTACTACTCCACAATGCCTTCCCTTAGGCCTAAAGATGGTGAACCTTGATTTCTAGCCTTTCCCAAGTTGCCTTCCACTCAAATCCTTCTTCCACCATAGCCAAATCTGTGAGGAGTTGTTTGAGTGTTGGGGAGACTATCATTTGAAGCACAAGAGCAAGGAGTTCATCAACAACACACCGTATATTACCTTTTGGAGAGTGGTGTCTCCTAGATTGGTTAGGTGTCACTTGGGAGCCTCCGACATGATGTGGAGTTGAACCAAGGAGTTTGTAAGGGCAAGGAGATCGCCTACTTCGTGAAGATCTACCCGAGTGAGGCTAGTCCTTCGTGGACGTAAGCCATGGTGGAATAGACAAGGTTGCTTCTTCGTGGACCCTTCGTGGGTGGAGCCCTCCGTGGACTCGCGCAGCCGTTACCCTCCGTGGGTTGAAGTCTCCATCAACGTGGACGTACGATAGCACCACCTATCGGAACCACGCCAAAAACCACGGTGTCTCCATTGCGTTTGAAATCTCCGATCCCCTCCTTTACTTACATATGCAATTGTTTACTTTCCGCTGCTACACTCTTAGAATTGCATGTGTAGGGTGATGCTTGACTTGTATACTTGCTAAAATCTCCCTACATCTAAAATTGGGAAAAGGTTAGGTTTTTATTTGGTCAAGTAGTCTAATCACCCCCCCTCTAGACATACTTTCGATCCTACAATCATTTTTTTGGCGTTGTAGAAAATGATTTTTGAAAACGGGCACCAAGGTGCCCGTGCACCGTTTGCAATTTTTGCCCCCCTCCCTCTCCCTTCTGATAAATTGTGCAACAATTGCCCGTGCAACTCATCTGTTTTTTATTTTTTATTTGTGTAGCCTTTGCCCGTGCAACTCACATGAAATGCAAAGTAACAATGCACCTTCATGTGTCATCCTAGGTATCAACTACCGAACTATAATTGAGGGGCTAATCCAATCAGTTTGGGGGGAATAGAGGTAAAGATGGTTAAATTGTGTTTTTCCATTTTAAAGTCGGTACATTGGCGTATCCTTAGAAGGGTTATTCCTTGTCATTTGTACAATCATTCCGTGGCATTAAATGGAATTTTTTTCCCCTTTCACTCTTGATATTTTGCAATCTTCTGGAATTTGAGCAAAATAGAATTGATTTTTCTAGTCCTTGGATTTTCCACATAGTTCCGATTCCGGGCTTTATCCTCCGGTGGATATATGTATGTGCTTGGGTTCGGGATTTAGGAAAAAGGGGTGTGGGTGGAGATTTAGAGGGACGGCTGAGAGAGAGAGAGAGAGAGAGAGAGAGAGAGAGAGAGAGAGAGAGAGAGAGAGAGAGAGTGTGGATGACAATCGGTGTAAGATGGTGCAACAAACCATGAGAGGCGGAGTATCAATTGTTCGGCCGATGCTAGAGTGTGGGGCAAGGAAACCACAGTGAACGTTGCAAATTGGAATGAGAGGAGATAATGCTAGACCCGGAGACAAGAAATGGGCGGCTCTGCTGAAAGACTATGATACATGTGGGAGGAGAAGGGTTAGGGGATAAAATAGGGTGGTGTCTCCTATAGGGGGCTGTGATGTGATAGCAACCATCACATGAAACCGTGATACCATGTCATAATAATTAGCTTTACATTTTTCAAAAAAAAAAAACTAAAAAGAATTATGAATGGTCACAAGACATGTCTACTATCTCTAAAATTTTCAGATCCAAATTCAAAACATAAATGGAGAAAAAAAGAAAAATCCACATGTGAATACTGTCAGTTTTACCTTTGTCTTTTTTTCAGAAAAAACTTCCAATCTGTTCATCAACTGTCATGGCACTACAAAGAACACCAGAAAAAACAAATTATATCCAGGCCTGTAGACCACCTAGTAACGACTACAAGCATTGGAGCAAGGCGAAGGCGTGATGCTGTCATCATCCCTCCCTCGTCGGAGTCGGGCAAACCTTGTTGTAGTAGACAATTGAGAAGTTATCATGCTACGGCCCAACATGACCAACGCACCAGAACAGCAACCGTCGTGGATGAAAAGAATCGTAGATCAAAAGGATCAAACCTGAAGACACACAAATGCATACGAACGAAGACCAGATCCATACAGATCCATCAAACATCGATTGAATCCCGCGAGATCCGTCGGAGACACCTCCACACGCCCTCCGACGACGCTAGACGCACCGTCGGGACGGGGGCTAGGCGAGGAGGATGTTATTCCATCTTCAATGAGTCGTTGTCGACTCGTCTTCTTGAGTAGGACACAAGCCCTAACCGACACACAAAGAACATCTAAAAACTGAACAGGAACCCTCCCGCTGGCAAGGGACGGGGTCCACTATGCCTTCATGGCCCTAAGGACGCAGGGGACGAGGCAGAGCGGCGGCGGCGCCGACGGGAGGCAGGAAACCCTCGCCTAGCCACCGGAGGGTCGCGAGACGAACATGTACTGACTATTCATGTTGAATTTATGTTTTTTGTTTCTTCATGTGTATTTCGAATTTGAATTTGAATTATTTAAGGATTGTACACACATGTCTGAACATTCACAAATTCTTGATACATCAAAAATTTAAATTTTGAAACTTACAGGGGAAAATATCATGTGATATGCCTCATACAGGTAGGGTAAGAAACAACAGCATGGAGCTAGGGGTTGAGTATTTGATATGCTCCAAACCCCACTGGCCAACTCTTAGTCGATTTTACATATTTGTTTATACATGTATAAAAAATGTTCACCCGGTGTCATAAAAAGATGTTCGTATAGTACAACAAATATGTAATAATGTCTCGGTCGACTAAGTACTAAGGGCATCTCCAACGGCGGGCCGTCTATGGACGCATCCGCAGACACATTTACAGGAGCCGACCATCCAATCCTATAACTCAAATGTCCATCTTTATTGAGAGTGGATTTTTTGCTCTCAGGCTCCATGGAGCCCTTTATTTTCAAACATTCAAAAATCAACCTTTTAATTTCAAAAAAATCAGAAAAAATACACAAGTACTTATTTTTTATATATGTATGAGATTTCATCACAAAATACATTTTTATGCGGCCTGTACAAAAAAAAACATAATCATGTGATTTTATAGTGAATAGTACATGTGCTAGAAATATGTGATTTTATCATTTTTGTGTAGCTCGCATAAAAAGGTATTTCATCATAAAACTTCGCAGACAAGTAGTATACATCCACATGTATATATGTTTTTTTTTCAGAATTTTTTGAAACTTTAGCTTTAAAGTTTTCAAATAAAAGGCTCCATGGAGCTCAAGCTCCATATTAACCTAAAAAAATGTCCACCAAATAGAAGCCACTTTCCGTCAAACGGAAGCCACTTCCCATCAAATAGAAGTCACTGTCAAGCCACTTTTCGTCAAACAAAAACTGCTTTCCGCCAAACAGCGCACCACGCCGCGCCCGCCGTGATTGTTTTTGGTTGGCCAGGCGAACATTGGGACTCCCACGAACCTCCCAAAACTTTGCATCCAGTTTGTGGGAATTTTGACGCGCGGACGAGTCCGCGGACGTATGCGGCATCCGGGTTGGATGTCAAAAATGGTCAGGACATGTCCCATGATTCAGACATTTGCGGGCGATTTGAGGGATGCCGCTGGAGATGCCCTAACTACTACTCAGTTGCCAAAACGGTTTTTGGTTGGCCAGGCGAACATTGGGACTCCCACGAACCTCTCAAACTTTTGCATCCGGTTTGTGGGAATTTGGACGCGCGGACGAGTCCGCAGACGTATGCGGCATCCGGGTTGGATGTCAAAAATGGGCAGGACATGTTCCATGATTCAGACATTTGCGGGCGATTTGAGGGATGCCGCTGGAGATACCCTAACTGCTACTCGGTTGCCAAAACGTCTTAGGTAGTTCAGTATCGATTTACTAATTAAGTCGTGCAAATAAGAAAAAAAATATTCACCGAGTGGTAATAAATTATTCATCAAACCCAAAAGTAAACAAAGTGGTTCTCGGAGCTAAGAATTTTTTATTTTGTAGGGATCTCAATGTTAACATAGAGCTAGGAAATTCTCATATGACCGAGAGTTAGCAAAATTGATGATTTGGTCAATCGACAGAGCTCACCCGTCTGGGACAGTAAATCATCTTGTCAAGTACTCCGTCTAGCACTATTGTAAACGTTGCCGTATCAGACAGGAGACAAAGGTAAGGCAAAACACGAAATAGGGTCCATTAGATACATAGCATAAACTAAGTACTAGCAGTGATACAGTCATGTCCAAGGAGATAGCAAATAAAGGTTCCTGATACAGATTCAAAGGCGATACAGGTGAAATCATCTAAAATACATATGGGGTGCACCGGCCGCATGTCACCACCCTTATTTTCCATCCGCGAGCAGGGTACATGTAGCGTCCAACAAAGGAACGGCATCCCTGGTACAGCCACGGGAGCAATACAGCTAGAACGAGTGCATCAGGAATACGGCTGGGACAATGCTAACTGTACCTGGGGTGATGCAAGTAGCATCTGCATGCTCACATGCATATTCACCGAAGGTCCCTGGATGCGCAAAGACTGATTATTAAAGTTTCTTAGAAAGAGCACTGCAAATTACTTGGATCGTACTGGAACTGGAGTAGCATCATATTCCCAGGGGAGCGGCGCAGAGGGCGTGAAGAGCGCCGGGAGTGGCGCGGTTGTATCCAAACAAGTCTAGCATCCGCGGATTCTGACAGTCGGCTTCATGGCTCCCTTCCTTGGCACAGTCTTCTTCTGTTGGCAACATCTTCTCGGTCAAGGAAAACCCGAAAAGCATGCAACTGGTTCTGGCAACCTTCCTTCCATCAGATCCAAGCTTAGCAGCACCATCACCAGGAGCATTTCGAGTTCCAAATGGGTTAAGCTGGCTGCCATTTCCAGCTTCTTCGTTGTTCTTGCTTGCCAGCCAAAGCTGTGGCGGAACCACTGCGGGTGAGGGCGAAGACGCTTCTGCCGGCAGCGGAGTAGACAGGGAGAGAGGATACCCTCGAGCTGCAGACGAAAACCCTCCGTTCATGGCGGACGAGGTACGCATGTAATTGTACAGCCCGTATCCCCCTTTCGCGGAACATGTATCAGACACCATTCCTTGGAACAGAGGAACCGTCTGACAAACTTCTTGACCTTGCAAGACCTCCGGGAACCCAACGGATTCACCGAAGCCTACAGGTTGGTAGGCGAAATAGGAGCTTTGAGGTGGAAGCCTGCTTGCTGGACCACCCAGCATGCAGCTTCGTGTATCAGCCAGGAACCCCGTACCATCAGAACGCCTGAATTCTGTGGCGCCACCTGGCTGAGGAGGACATGTAACACGATGAGTTCCAGAACCCATCAATTCTTGACCTTGCAAGACCCTGGGGAGTTTATCAGCTCCCACGGAGTCCGGACGACCATTTCCATCTACAACATTTTATGGCCAAGCCAGTTAACATATGGTTAAGAATCGTAGAATACCAAGCATACGTGGTTACCTACAAAACGTCAGCACTGTGCCGTGGGAAGTGGGAACTTACACAGAGTTGGGACGTCCACATTGCCCTGAGGGCACAGTTTAGTTCGTTTAGAACTGGATGCTGACAGAGACTGAGCAATAGAGACCGAGCCACCAACTATCTCGATCTCCCACGGAGATAGTCTGTTTTGGCTATTACAGTCTGTGCCATCCTCCCATCTTACCTGAACAAGAGGGTATCATTTCAGTTCACAGATAATCAGTGAACCAGTCAGCTATAAATTAATGCTTGATATAAAAGATACAGTACAACTCTTAATGCATCTTCAGTGATTCTACAGCTAGAGCAAATTAGGACATACTCCCTCTGTCCCATAATATAAGAGCGTTTTTGACACTATTATTAATTCATTTTCTAAAAAGACATTTTCATCACCATGCTATGTTTTAAAAAGTACCCCTACCCAAAGGATAAAATCTAAATAATAAAATGTGCGACTTAATCTCTACCACTTACTTAAAAAAAGAACTATTCCTTTTTCCTGCCCGGCAAGTGTTTTGTCCCCCCGCCCTCTCCGTTTTGATTATTTCCCTCCTATCATTGGTTTTTTCACTACTTTTCCTTGAAAACCGCCTTAATTGTCCCACCTTATATTGACTTACCAAATAAATTTATGTTTTCTTTGGTAAGTCAATAATTATCATTAATAAATTGATATATGATAATCTAATTGATCGCGCTATTACTCTTCGTACCAATGAAGATTCATCCCAAAATAAGGCTGATTGGATCGAGTTGAAATTCATGCGTAAAATATACAACGATACGGAGCTCGTCTCCAAAAATCATGGTATAGAGTTTTTCACATCGTTGATAGATTATTATAAACAATAAGATCGGTTATTAGCTATGAAAAGCCAAGCTTAGTTAAACAATACTAGTATTAGCGTGGAACGTGAGAAAGCAATGGAAAATGACCCCAAAAACTTCATTATTATGGCTATAAGCCCTACTTTGGTCAAAACATAAATTCTTACTCCCTCCGGAAGTAAAACCACGACAATTATTTTGGAACGAAGGAGTACTAAATAAGTGTTTTTTTTAGGTAGGTAAATCACAGGCAGAATTTTATAAACATTTATTTACACAATCACATTAATATGGGCAGGTAAATCACGGGCTAACATACAAGAATATTTATATCGCGTTGCAATGCACAGGCAATTATCTAGTATCTAAAAAAATTGCATTTCAGGCTATGTGTAAACACTATTTTTTGTTAAGGACAAGGTGGATTGGCAAGTCTCTGTGCATAAATTTAAGGGTGAGTAAACCTGAATGTGAGGATGCGTCTTATAGCACATTGTGAGCACTTTCAAGTCTTTCAAGTCTCATTAGAGCATTTTAAGTCAGATTCATGATCAGGCAATATAAAAGGCCCAGAAAAAAATATACAATTATCTAAACTACTGCAAGGCAGCACGAAGATAATGGCGTTCTGAATTGCTAAGACCTAAATGCTTAATGCAATCGACTGAAATACCTACCAGCAGGCTTTTCCATTTTGAACCAGTCCACCTAATGGGGTCCACTTCATTAATACCTGTAATCATTCCAGATCGCCTACAAAACAGGAAGTAAAACTCAGTAGATATTGTACAAAACTAAATTTAGTTGAGTTAAAAGGGACAGACCTCTCATTAACATCTTCACTCCCGTACTGAATCTTAAACCTCATTCCAATACAAAATGGACGGTTCAAGCTCTTCAGGAACTTCCAGTACGGAACAATAAATTCAGATGCAGCAGCCCTGTAGAGAGTTCAATAAATTCAGATTCAAAATATGTATGTACATGTTGTATGCTCGCTCAACCTAAAAGGAATAGCTTTTCTATGGCTTCAGTGAATAGTTTTTACTCGTCTTTTTGTAGCTACATGTTATAATTTATTTTCTTGATGAAGAATATGTCTTATATCTGTGCTCAAACTAAAAACCTACAAATATATCCAGGGTTGTATCATACTACTATTTTTAACAAGCACCAATAACCCTCCTTGTCAGCATCATAATGTATCATCCAGAATCATATGTCCAATTTTAAGGCAGCATTATATACTACTCCCTCCGTAAAGAAATATAATCTAAACGCTCTTATATTTCTTTACAGAGGGAGTACTTAAGAATGAAAAGTATATGCTTAATTAACAAACCTTGGATTGTAACAGATGTGAAAAACACTTCTATGTTTCACGGAATTAGCCACAGCAGAGAGCGTGTGTATCTTTGAGCTGTTGCTACTGAAAACTTTCAAAAGGGCCTCATTTTTAAGCTGAATGGCTCTCCTTACACCAAGTCGTAGTTCACCATCATCACCTCTATAAAAGGGAAAACACTTTATGAATAAGAGAAATAAGGACAGAAAGCTCTACAGTTCATCATTGTTCATTTGCTTACCGGAGAAATAAGACTGCATCCCCTGAGACAAGTTTCTTTTTATTAACAAACGAACTCCATCCAGTCGTTAAAAGGTGCCTACGTGGTTGACCTGGAAGGCGAAGGGCATTTCATAACATCGCACATGGTACCTTGGTAGAAGAACAAGATACTGATATATTTGCTTCAAAATCAGAATGAACGATAGAATTACAGAGAGAAGAGTTTGTCCATTATTTTGAAGATACAACTTCAGTAAGGCACTGTCCATTATACAAGATACTGATATATTTGCTTCAAAATCAGAATGAAGATAGAATTACAGAGAGCAGTTTGTCCATTATTTTAAAGATACAACTTCTGCAAGGCACTGTCCATTATACTAATATGTTTGCATATACAACGTCCCGATTCAGCGTCTCCAGGATATGTAATAGCACAATAAACAGAACACATACTGAAAGTTGCAAATGTATAATCTAACTCGTATTAGTAAATTTTGGGCAGTGTAAATAAACCTGCTCATGAAACATAGGATGTGGTGTTGAGGCCGGGGCAATCCCCTTTTCGAAAAAAAAACATAGGATGTGGTGTTGGGAAAGGTTGCCAACAAAACCTATGTAGGGATGCAGAGCAGCGCCCGATCTGTCCCGTTGTCAAAGTAGATCAGATTAGTTATAATCTTGCCGTTCAGATTTAGTGCAGTTTGAACTAATCTCCTGTTTTGCGGGCTTGCGGGATGCCCGCTTGCATCCCTAAACCTAGGCCAGTTCATCAATGTATTTTCGCAAAAACAATGCCCTACTTACAGAAAAAACTACTTGTGAGCTGAAAGTGGAAATTTCGGAGAGTTGAAGCTGCATCTTCCATATACTTAACAATGCTGGAAATTTCGGAGAGTTGAAGCTGCATCTTCCATATACTTAACAATGCTCACTAAAATAGTCCTCCAAGATTATATTAGGTATTGTGTGTTTGAAGACTAAAAAGCAGTTACAGAGAGCTTTCTTCCAGTGGACTTTCTTTGCCTCCGAATAAATGATTAGATGGAAATATGAGACATCATCTTCCAATTGAAGCATCAAGTATAACGTTTACCAGCAACAAGAAAATAATACATGATGCAAAAAAGAGCATTGCATACTCCTGATCAAGTACTACATTCAGCACTGATCTCACCTCTATAGATATGGCGGAACCTCCACTTCGCTCCATGCAAATCCTTTGCAACAAGCTCTTGGGAAGGCCTGATCTGCTGGTAGTCCTAAGAAGAAACAAAGTAATCAAAAGTGGTTAGAGGTGCAGTACAAAACCATGAAACAAAGGAATAATTTCACGTGCCAAATGGCCCAAATAAAATTTCCAAACTCACTCACCAGCGGAGGGAAACAGTCCTCAGCAGCACGGCGGGGAACAGAGAATCCCCCGTGTGTGCTTGTGTCAGAGGCTGTTAGTGTCTTGCAAAACATGTGCAGCATCCGGGATTTCCTTTCTCCATCGCCATCCTCCATGTCATCTTCCCCTTCAAACCTACCACCTCCCATGTTCTTCTCAAAGACCTGAACCAATCGAGAATGTGCAGTATTGATGCATCCGACATGTCCATGGGAACAATCAACAGTTCAACTTCACAAACAAATATTCCATTTCTCTCCTTTCTAGAAGAGAACTAACAAAACCCAGAAGTTTGTCAGTTGACATTGGTAACTTAATTATTCCTAGTTAGCTTTTTTTTTTACAGCAAGTATTCCTAGTTAGCTTAATAGGCCTAGAGGCATGCTAAATCAAGGCACATTGTACTACGGAAGGTCTTCCGTTTATTCAGAGGCCTGCAGTCAATGAAGTACTCCGTAGCTAAATGATGTGAGAAATTGCTAAAAACGACATATGTAGAGTAAACAAAATGTAGGCATTATTAATTACACTGTATGATTGCAGCATGCCGGAAGCTGAAAACCAACCGAAGCAGCCACACATTTGACCTCAAAGCCCCAAAATCCCATGGAAAATTCATGGGGGCACACACATGAATCCAGCCAAGTGACTGGAGCAGCATCTGTTCTTACCTCGCCCTCCGCCACCAGAGCCAGCCGCGCGTAGACCTCGTCCGTCGCCGGATCCGCCTGCAGCACAGACACATACGCGACCCTGGTCGTCAGATCAGCACCACAGCCAGCAAAGGAAGAGACCAAAAACGAGCAATGACACGAGCAGCACGGCGTGCTGCGGAAGACTCACGCATAGCTCGACGTCCACCACGCGGCACGCCACGTGCGGCGGCAGGGCCACCGGCACGTCCCCCCCGCCGCCGGCCGCCGCGAGGTGCGCCTGCGGCAGGTAGACGACCGCGCTGCCCCGGCGCGGCAGCGCCACGACCGGCCCCGCGCAGGCGTGCCACAGGTCCCGGCACACCGACACCGCCGCCTTGCCAGGCTCGTCCGCCGCGTTGAGATCGATGCCCATGGCGCCCGCCCACAGCCCCGCCGTCCCGTCCGGAAAAGGGGGGCGCGGTTAAAAGTAGGCGGGTGAATCAACCGCGGCCGCGGGGAGGATGTGGGAGCAGCAGGATGTGAAGCAGGAGGAGGGCCCCATTAATGCCTCCGAGGGCGTCGCTCTGCAGCCATCTCCTTGTTCTATCCCCCCATCCCCATGCCGCCCTGCCCGGCTGCCCCCCCTCGATCTCCTCCTCCCCTCCCCTCCCCTCCCTCGGCTGCCGCGCGCGGAAGCAAGGTCGCTGTTGCTGTTCCTGCTGCCGCTGCCGCGTCGCTGTGGGCTGTGGCTGAGCCTGGCACTGGGACACGAGTCGCCCACGATTTTATGACGCGGGCGTGAGGCGTGGGCGTGCCTGGGGACGGATTGGGCGGGGCTTTTCCCGTCCTTGGCCGTTCTCTCAAGACTTTAGTGGCACGGTGCGCGCTGCTCTGCTCCGCTGCCCGCTCGCTCAGTGGCTACTGCTCGCGGCCGCAGCAGCTGCCGCTTTAGGAACCACTGTTCCCCCACCAGGAGGCCACCGCCGGGCCCAGGCGCCAGCGCCTCGGGTAGAGAGCGTGCAGTGCCCTGCCACCGTACCCCGTCAGCCGTCACCAACGGTAGCCTAGCCCTCGTGTTACCATGTCTGTCGTCACGCCACGCCTTTTTTCCAACGGTGGTGAACAAAAACTTCCGTTCAACCTTCATTCCGAACAATTCAGACGCCCGCCTTGTGGGCTCGAATCTATCTATGTCCGTTTGTTTGATTGTTGATGGACACATGTGGCTACTTACGTGCGTGCGTGCATGTGATGATGATGATGGTGGTGTAGGACGACGGCTGGCCGTAGGTGATGAAATGAAAGCGTGCGTTATGGCCCTGGGCCCTCTCCTCTACTACGACAGGTGGTTCGGTTCCTACCTATCTATCAGTGGCGGACCCAGGAATTGAAGTTAGCTGGGGCGAACATTTAATGTCTAATTTTTTTTGGGTACAACTGCAACTCTATTCAACCAAAACTCATAGCATTCAACAACAAAAGAATTAAAAAGCTCTTAAAAACTAGTAACTGCTAACATGGACTCTTGCCGTTTGAAATGCTCACTTATGCCAAAATAAGATCCCATAATTCCAATTTCATCAGATGAGCAGACAAATTCTCCAAAAGAAGCTATTTATGATAGATAAGAATATACCTGGGACACTTGGATCAATATAGCTTGATGTTGGGCTGCGGATAGAGTGGCGATCAGGGGAAGCATCAGGGATTTCCCCGGAGATCTGAAAAGGATTTTCAATGCATTAATGCACGAGAGCAAGGAATTCTTACAGAAACAAGTTCAGATTTCATCAATGCACGAAAAACCAAGTGTCTGAATGATAGGTATTTACCTGTTGCCCACTTGTCAGCCGAGGAATACGATGATGAGGTTCATGGCGAGAGGATGAAGACAAATCAATGTCTTCTCCTTGACCCTGCAGCTGCCACTCTGGACCTTTGCCATTCCCTTGCTTGTAGTTGAACTCATTGTCCAGGTCATCAACATCTTCTTCCTCCTCATCTCCCGGAACTCGGGGGCTGCCTGACAAGTGATGTATACATCAAATTAGCATGATTTATGAACAAAAACATAATAATACGAGGTCGATGGGTTTAATTCTATATGTCGAGCAACAAGCAACGACTTTGGCTCATATAAAGCAAGCACAAAGCAGACTTCCATATGCAATTCTCATACAGATCACATAACAAATCAGCATGCTGTAGTAGAAACAAACCTTTCAGCCTCTTGTATCTAGTCTTGCACTGAGGACAGCATTTGACCCCATCCTTGCGTTCATACTCGTAGCAAGGGCGGCAGACCGGGAAGGCGCACTCATTGCAGGCAACAAAGAGTGCCGCCGCCCCCTGCCGCGGTGCCGCCCCCCGCCGCCGGCCGCCCCCAGCCCCCCACAGCCCCGTCGCCTGGCCGCCCCCAGCCCCCCACTGCAGGCCCCGCCGCGGCCGCCCCCAGCCCCCCACTGCAGCCCCCCGCCGCAGCCCCCCGCCGCGGCCCCCCGCCGCGGCCCCCGTCGCGGCCGCCCCACGCCTCAGCCCCCCGCCGCCGGTCGCCCCCAGGCCCCCACTGCCGCCCCCCGCCGCTGGGCGCTGGCCCGACCTGCAGGGGCGCTGGCCGCCTGGCCCGAACTGCTGGCGGCCTGGCGCCTGGCGGCGGCGCTGGATCGGTGGAGGCGTGGAGGGGGAAGTGGGGGCTGGCGGCGCTGGATGGTTTGACGCTCGACGGGAACTGCTTGCTGCCTCGATGGATCGATCGATGCAGGGGAAACTGGGGGCTGGATCGATCGTTTGTTTGGGCCTGAAAAATAGCCCAGTCCACCGGCCCAGAAAACTTACCGCTTCGAGTCTTCGACCTTCGTCTTCGTCTTGCCCGCACGAACAGAACCAACGCCGCCGCCGCTGCCTTTCAGAGGACAGGTAGGTCGGGGTCCCTCCTTCGCCGCTGGCGAGCCGGGGCGGCCGCCCCAGCTCGCCCCAATGGTGGGTCCGCCACTGCTATCTATGCATACATCTCGGCGCTGTCGTGTCGCGGCACGTATCAATGCGTACGTCCGTCGTCGATCCGCTTCAATGCTAAGCATGCAGTCGACCGATCTGACTGACTGGCTGACTCTGCTCTGCTCTGCTGCAATCAATGGCCGATAAGCACGCAGTGATTGCCAGCCCCCGGGGCCCGGGCTGACGGCCACGGTCACAGTCACAGTCGCAGGCCTGCCTGTTTCATCTCCTCTCGGCGGAAGACAGGGGGCTGTAAACGACTGGAAACCGGTCCGTCCAGCTCCGGGCAGCGTCGCAGCGCGCCAGGGCGTGGTGCGGTCAAACTGGAACAGGCCGTGCCGTGGCCATCTCCCTGCTGCGCCAGCTGCTTGCTATTTATAATGGTGTGCCCATGCTAGTCCAGTCCAGCCCGTGATCATGCACGGCAGGCTAGCTCATCCGATCCGACGTTTTCCTTCGCTTTAAGCAAACCCAGACCCAGACCCAGACCTAATTAAGTGTGGCGATGCCAACGTAGTAGCAAAATATGCCACTCATCTCTGTTGGCATATCGTGCATGGGATATCACGGGTTGACATCGCCACTTTCATACATACGTATGCAAGAATGATGCATCATCTTGCATGCAGAAGCAAGTTTGAACCAACCGCGGCCGCGCGAATGCACCACGTTTATGTTGCATCGGTGAGCGTATGTACGTCATTGACACGCTTACCGATGCATCCGTCGAGGACTACTACCTCCGTCTGAGTTTATTAGGCCCCTTTGTATTTTGGGTCCAAGTTTGACCATGTATTTAACTAAAAATATATAAAGTATATGCTACCCAAAGTATATTGTTAGATTTGTATTTGAAAGAGGTTTTCTATGGTATAGTTTTTGTGACGTATAGTTTATATTTTATTAGTTAAATTCATGGTCAAATTTTGGCTCAAAATAAAAGGGAGCCTAATAAACCCGGACGGAGGGAGTAGTATACTGCCCGAGAGACGCGTGTAGGCGCGGTAATAAAACGGTGTTCCGGATTCTCGTGCACTCCCGGGCAGTATCCATCCACAAACTCACCGCCACCGCTCTACTGGACATGAACCAGTCCGCGAACACAGATGTTGGAGCCGGCCATCCAACATTAAACGCATATATTTAGTACAAACTGGATTTCAACTAACCGGACGATTTTTAAATTCAACAAGATTAACCGGATGTTCAACAAGTTTTTCGTGGATGGATCATGTTATCCCACACATACTACCCCTTGAGCTTTATCCAACAATGTATGTGCGTGAATGGTCCGCCCTCTGTCCTGTAGTACATCACGGCAGCGCGTGCAGGCTACACAACGTGTAGAGCAACAATGAGTGAATGAATCAATCAATTAACATGTAGAGCAAGAAGAAACAAAACTTACGATCTCCACGGCTGCCGCGCGCAACTGCCACATTGCCTCCAGCCGATCAACCGCGCCACAATACTTCATGACAGAGCTCTGGATGGTGTACCATCGATACACTAAGGACTTGACACTGTGCTACTCCCGCATGAGTTGTTGGATTTCTCCGAAGAGAAAGGGTGATGTAGCACAACAGTAAAAAGTATTTTCCTCATTTAAGAAGCAAGGTTTATCGGACTAGTAGGAGGCACCAAGCTAACAACGTTAGCAGTACCTGAACACAAACAATTAAATTGTTTGCACCCCACAAGAATTACATCGGATGGATCTCCAAAGAGATCATATCAAAAGAGAGAGAGAGAGAGAGAGAGAGAGAGAAAGCCATCTAACTACTACTATGAGCATGTAGGTCCTGAAAGAACTGTTCACACATCATCATGAAGGCAGCAAGGTTGATGAAGATGGCCTTCCCAATGATTTCCCTCTCCGACAGAGTGCCAAATCAGGGCTCAAGATGGGATCGCGTTGGCATAGAGGCTTGCAGCGGCGATAAAAATTGCTTCGGTCTCGCTCCGAAGGTTCTTGAATATATGTGTATTTACAGTCCAAGAATTAGGGAAAACGGAGCATCAGGGGGGCCACAAGCCACCCCGGCGTGCCCTACCCCTCAGGGGGCGCCCCCTAGCTTGTGGCCCCCTCATGGGTCTTCTGGCCTCCTCCCGAAGCTTCTAGGGTCTCTTATGTTCCAGAAAAAATCGTCAAAAAAGTTTCATCGTGTTTGGACTTCTGTAGGTATGGTTTTTCTGCGAAACCAAAAACATGCAAAAAAAACAGGAATTGACACTGGGCACTAAATTGATAGGTTAGTCCAGAAAAATAATATAAAATGACATAGAAAGCAAACAAAAGTGATAATATAATAGCATTTAAGAATAAAAAATTATAGATATGTTTGAGACGTATCAGCATCCCCAAGCTTAATTTCTGCTCGTTCTCGAGTATGTAAATGATAAACAAAAGAATTTTTGATCTTGAATGCTACCTAACATGTCCTTAATCAAATGATGTAATCTTGGTATGAATATTAGGATACGGATTATTCAAGGCAATAGTCTATCAATTTGACATTGAAATAATAATACATAAACATGCAAGTAAGGGCATCTCCAAGGCGAACCCACAAACCTGATGCATCCGTCCGAACCGCGCTGTCCGGACAGCGAAAGCCATCCAATGCGGGCCTGTATCGGTCCGCGGCATGGTCCGGACGTACTTTCTCCCGCAAACCGGGTTGCCAAATTTGCGGGTTGCCGTTGGATATGCCCTAAATAATTATTGCCTTTCAAAATAAAGATGTTAAAGAACGTGATCCCTACACACTTAATCACGATAAGCATGGCACGCTCAGTCTTCCTAGTATAAGATATCAAGTTATGAACAACCCCGGTGCCAAACCAAGCAATTAAATCATACTTTTTCTCGCTTCAACTTTTTCAACTTTCACGCAATACTTGAGCGTGAGCCAAGAACTTAGCACTTTGGATGGCAAAGAGAATGATGGTGGCGGTTTATAAGGGAAAACATAAAGGTATAAGAAAGTGTCACATCAACGCGGCTTGATCGTTAGGCAATGGAGAGGCCTTACAATCGATGTTAATGCGAGGAATGGGGATTGCCATGCAACGGATGCACTAGAGTTGTAAGTGTATGAAAGCTCTATATGAAACTAAGTGGGTGGGCATCCAATTTACTTACCATGAAGACCTCGAGCATTTTGAGAATGCTCATCATCGGAATATGCAAGTCAAGTTCTCATAATGTAAAAAAACCCACTAGTATATAAAAAATGAAGATCATGAAGACTCTCTATATGAAATACATGGTACTACTTTGAAGCACAAGTGTGGTAAAATGATAGTAGTGTGCCCCTCTCTCTTTTTCTCTCATTTTCTTTATTGGCAGCATGGACCTCATCCCCTCTTTTTCGAGGAATCATAAGTCTCCTCCAATTCATATCCTCACAGGTAGGGCACACTCTAATAATGCATCACACTTTATTTTACTTACAACTTGAAACATAAACAACATGATGACTGTATATGAATGCCTTTGACAGTTTACCAGGATGTGCAATGTTCTAGCATAACATGTACTATAATGTTGAATGGTGGCTTTGCCACAAATATCATGTCAGCTCTATATGATCATGCAAAGCATAATGACAATGAATGCTCAAGTCATGCAATGAATAGTAACAATGAAAGTTGCATGGCAATATATCTCGGAATGGCTATGGAAATGCCATAATAGGTAGGTATGATGGTTGTTTTGAGGAAGATATAATTAGGCTTATGTGTGAGAGGGTGTATCATTTCACGGAGTTGGATGTACCTGCGAAGTTTGCACCATGTCTCGAGGTGAGAGTGAGCAATGCACGGTACGGAAGAGGCTAGCAAAATATGGATAGGTGGAAGTGCTTAAAGTCCAAAAACTCACATTAATCATAAAGAACTCAAATACTTATTGCAAAAGTTTTACTAGCCCTCGAAGCAAAGCGTAACTCGCATGCCCCTAGGGGGTGGTAGGTGTTAACCATCGCCCCCCCCCCCCCC
Source organism: Elymus sibiricus (assembly GCA_039707655.1). Classification (NCBI taxonomy): domain Eukaryota; kingdom Viridiplantae; phylum Streptophyta; class Magnoliopsida; order Poales; family Poaceae; genus Elymus; species Elymus sibiricus. The sequence goes on from CM077668.1 coordinate 300,171,997, forward strand.
CCCCGATCCAAACACACAAAGGATGTCAATCAAAGATAAATCACACTCCGACTTCCCCGCTAATGCCAGCGGCTACCACTTTCATGCATAAAGACTCACAAACCTTAACACCAATATTAATACTTAACTTTAATCATTTACTAACACACTCATATGTTACTACCTCAATATCGCAAAACTATTGCAAGGAATCAAACTTATCATACTCAATGATCTACAAGTCCATGCAAGTTTTTATTATATCACCATTATACACCTATTATATTTGGACCAACCATACAACTCATGCAAATTACCACTTCCTATTCAACTCTAATAAAGATTTAGGTGAAGCAAGAGAGTGCAAATAATTTCTACAAAACATATCACCATGCTCAATCAAATATAAGTTAGGTACAAGAGCAATTGCCTCAACTCAAAAAGATATAAGTGAGGAACGAATGAGCATTCTATAAATATAAGATGAATTTGTGTCTCTCATAACAGGTATGATCTCGAAACAATGATTGCAAAGACCAGCAAACAAAACCAAAATAAAATAAATGACGCTCCAAGCAAAACACATATCATGTGAAGAATAAAAATATAGCTCCAAGTAAGATATGCCGATAGTTTTGAAGACGAAAGAGGGGATGCCATCCGGGGCATCCCCAAGCTTAGACGCTTGAGTCTTCCTTATATATAACCTTGGGGTGCCTTGCGCATCCCCAAGCTCAGGCTTTGGCTGCTCCTTATTCTTCTCATATCTTCATCTCACGCAAAACTTGAAAACTTCATTCACACAAAACTTAACGGAACTTCGTGAGATAGGTTAATATAATAAAAGTAAAAATCATTCACTTTGGTACAATCAAGACAAGATTCATAATCAATCTCAATTGATGTCTACTGTATTCTATCATTTCCACAATTTATATCCCCCAATATAAGCCATAGAAACTTTAAAACAAGCAAACAAAGAAAACAAAATAGAATCTGTCAAAAACAGAACAGTACATAAAGATCTACTCCCTACGTCCCATAATATAAGACGTTATTACATCAAGTATGTGAGCATATTGGATGTAATAACGTCTTATTTTTATGGACGGATGGAGTAATTTTTTATCATACTTATGTAACTCTAAAAATTCTGAAAAATTAGGACACTACATACAATTTGTAATTTAGTACTGTGTAAATATTTCAGCAATTGATCACGTTCCAATACGGAATGAAAATTCAAACACTGGTCGCAAAAGTTTCTGTTTTTGCACAGAACCTAATAGACAAACAATTTGCAACATCCCAAAGGTTTAAGTTGGCACTTTATTGAAATAAAAGATACAAACACAATTACTAAAGTAGCAATAATCATGTTGACACACTAAAAACAAAATAAAATAAAGGATAATTGTTGGGTTGCCTCCCATCGAGCGCTATTGTTTAATGCCCTCTAGCTAGGCATAATGCAATCTATCAAGTTTTATCATATTTCAAAGATACATCATAAGTGACTCTCATGTTAAATTCATAAGGAAGTTTAATTCTCTTTCTAGGAAAATGTTCCATACCTTTTTTTAGAGGAAATTGGAACCTTATGTTACCTTCCTTCATGTTAATAATTGCACCTATAGTTCTTAGAAAAGGTCTCTCAAGTATAATAGGACAATAGGAATTACATTCAATATCAAGAATAATGAAATCTACAGGCACATAATTTCTGTTAGCAATTAAAAGCACACCATTCACTCTACCCATAGGCTTCTTAACCGTTGAATCCGCTAGGTGCAAGTTTAAAAAACATTCACTCATATTAGTAAAACGGAGAACATCATATAATGCTTTTGGAATAGTTGAAACGCTGGCTCCTAAATCACACAAAGCATTGCACTCAAAATTATTTATTTTAATCTTCATAGTGGGTTCCCACTCATCATGCAATTTTTAGGTATGGAAACCTCTAATTCAAGTTTTCCCTCGTTAGCTTTTATAAGATCTTCTACGATATGTTTAGTAAAAGCTTTGTTTTGATCATAAGTAGTGGGTCAATAATCATGGATTGAAGCAAGGGAATACATTCAGTAAGGAAAAAAATTATCATAATTAAAATCCTTGAAATCCAAGAAATACTATGGCCTAAACGACTGGCTAGTAATGAGGTTTAGATACATGCTGGGAACTCTGTAAAGGTTACAGACTTCCCATCGACGTATTTCCTCTGTATTCATTTTAGAGTTTTATATACTCTAGCCCATTGCATAATGTTTGATGCAAGAAGGTTGTTCATAATAGAACAATTGTTGTTCGGTGTTATGAATAACATAAGGGCCATACTTCCATTATGAATGTGATGTATGTTATGAATATTTATGATAATATAATACATACATAACACTGACGCTAAATGTCGTAAGACTAAAAGAATACCACATTTGTGTGGCACTGCGTTTGGTCACATTGGAGAAACCCGCATGGAGAAATTCCATAGTGATGGATTTTTGAAGTCATTTTGATTATGAATCATCTGACATTTGCAATTTTCATCCGAAAGGTAAAGTGACTAAAGTACCGTTCACGAGCCATGAGGAACGAGCAATGAACTTATTGGTAATCATACATATTGATGTGTGTAGTCCAATAAGTGATGTTGCTAGCAGTGGATTTGTCCATATTCAACGATGACTCAAGTAGATATGTAAAAATTTGCTTAATGAGACATAACTCTGAATCCGTTGAGATAATTCAAAAGGTTTCCATAATGAAGTAGAAATTATTATAACAAGAAAAATTATGTTTCTGTAATTAGATTGATAAAAGGAATATTTTAGTTACAAGTTTAGTGAATGCCTGATGTGTGAAAAGAGTTTCATAGCTTACACCTCCCAGAACACCACTGGGAGTGAAATGTCCGAGAAGATGTAATCAAATCATATATGACATGGTAAGATCAAAGATGACATAAATCAATTTGCCATTATCCTTTTTGAAGTAATGCTTTAGAAACTGCGTCTTTTACACTGAAAAGAGCGACATCGAATCTGTTGAAATGACGCTATCGTATGGTATGCCAAATCATGTTTTGTCTTTTCTTAACATTTGGAATTTAAGAAATGTGTAAAATGTTTACAAATCTATTCCAAATATAAGTGCTACTTTGTTGGTTATCCCAAATTGTTGGATATTGCTCCATCACTATGCCGAGGCAAAGTGTTTGTCACATAGATCGGTATATTTTGAAAAATTGTTTCTTGCAAAAAGGTGAGTAGGAGGACAGTGCAGCTCGACGAGATAACCGAATCTTCGCCATCAGATCAAAGGAAAGAAACTTTGGAAGTAGGTCAAGAGTTTCCTACTACGACTAATACGAAAGCCTTTACATGAGATGTATGGACTTCAGTCGAACTCATAGCTGAATCACGTAGGCAAAACTCGTGCAAACCTCTAAGGTCTGCAAACGAGATATTGTTGTTAGACAACAGTATACCTACGATACACATGGAAGTGATGATGGGCCCTAACTCCAGAATTTGCTAAATGCAAAATAATCCAAGATAGTATCCATATACATGATTCGAGATTAGATCTTGATAAACCCCTCTGGAAGGCTCAGAGTCTAACGAATATGGATGGAACTATAAACTGATATGGATAAAAATGTTTTTTTATCCAGAAAGCTTTACTTGTTGCTAATAACAAATTCAAGAAGTTGACTACGACGAGATTGTCTCATCGTAGCGATGCTTAAAGTCAGTTCGAGTTATACTAGCAGCTAATACATATGTCAATTATGAGATATGAAAAATGGACGCCAAAAGGATTTCCATGATATGAAAATACAACTAAGGACATGTATGTGATACAGTCCAAACTATTTTGTCGATCCAGAGGATGCTAGTGAGTGTGCAAACTTCAGAGATCCAATAATGAACAAAAGCAAACATAATGGAGTTGGAATCTTTGTTTTTTGATGAAATATTCAAAGAGTTTGATTTCATCAAGGATAGCGAAGATGCTTATATTTACAAAAAAAAAGTGGGAGCATAATAATAGTTCTAAAACTGTGTGTGCATGACACATTGTTGATTGGAAATAATAAAAACTTCTTAACACGAAATAGGCCTTCACTAAAAATAATTTTTCGATGAAGTACTTGGGCTAGGTACACAAAATAGGACCGTTTTTCGATGAAGTACTTGGGCTAGGTGACGCGAAATAGGCTTTCCTGACACTACCAGTGCACTCATCACTTTCATCATTCTTGCATCTATAGCTTTAGCTCTCATAGCGCTACTCTTTCCTGCAGTTAACAAGTTTTAACAACTTTTGCCCCTTTTCTAATGCTCTAGTTCACCCCTTTTTATCTCCAACCCAGGCAACTAAATCAACAACAACATCACCTATGAGATAACTGTGCTTAAGCAAATACAACATGTATGGCAGATCCCAATGCCAGAAGTCACACCCATGCTGCAATTTTGTAAGCACATTACCAACTACTCCCTCCTTCCAAAAATAAGTGTCGTTGATCGAGTACAAAGTTGTACTAGATCAGCGACACTTATTTTGGGACTGAGGGAGTATATTATTGAAGAAATTTTCGACATGACCAAAAGAAGAACAAATGAGAACCCCATGAGTTACCCCATTACACAAACACTTGTAAAACACCCAACCTTCATGCTCATCTGTCCCCCGAGAGGAAAAGCGTCACCTCCTCGCCACAGTCCAGGCAATCCACGAGGGGAATCGTTGGGTAACGGGGGCGACACCCAGTCCGGGAGGAGCTAGCGGCGGACATGGCGAAGGACGACCCACGGGCGAGGCGAGGGCCGCCGGCGGCGGTGAGGGGGTTTAGGGATTTGCGTCTGAGGGGGTAGGGGGGCCAAGGACCGAGCAAAATAAATGTGACGTCAAATATGTTGCCACCTACTCGGTTTAACCAAGGATGATGGCGAAAAAAGTCGAGGACGCCGACAAAGCTTCGACGGGGCCATGGCCGCGACACAACTAAGTATGTTGTTTGATTCGCAAAGATGGGAGGGGCGTATTAGCAAGAGTGCAAGGGACGATTTGTGCCCGACAAGTTGGGCCGACGGAGCCGATGGCTGTAAGGCGGCGTGATCTGACAGGCCGATGACTCTTTTGCCACAATGCGAAGTTTATGGACGGGCGCGTCACTTTTAGCAAGTTTATGGATGAATAGTGCTCATGCTAAGTTTGTGGCGTGCAGATGATATTACCTCCGGTTTTGTTATTTCTCAGGTACTTGATTTTTTTTTTTGCGTCAGTCACCTTCCTTCTGGCACGCCGGATCTTGTCGAAGAAGAAGAAACCTCGCCGAAGAAGATAACCCCACTATCTATCTTACGGGGAAGCCATTGCCCCACACTCTATCTTACGGGGAAGCCATTGCCCCATTCTATCTTTAGGGGTGGGGGTGCAGGGGATCGCCGAAGTTCTTCATTGGTGCGGCGGGGAATAGAGGGATGGCCGGGCGGCGGCCAGCAACGGCGGTGGGGGAGGTCGAGGGAGGGGGTGTGGCGGTGAGGCGTTGCGCGGTAACGTCCGCCGGCCGCGGGTGGTGGAGGCCGGCAGTTAAGACGGGGCGGGCTGGGGGCGTCGTGAGGAGGAAGAAGGAAGGGAGGAAGAAGATGAACAGTGACAATCTGTTTTGGGCTGTTTGATTAAGATCTGACGGTTCATGAGTAAAGTGACTGAAGGTTGAAACGTTTTCAGGCACCTAATGTATAAAGGATCCCTATTACCTCAATTTTGAGCATGACAGCACAGCATTGAGCCAGCTCTCACGCACGGACCGGAAGCAGCGAGCTCAACGCGTCGTACGTGACTGCTTTCACCCACCAGTTCTTACGATTTACCGGCCGCGTGGGCCATGGCCGCCCTGCGTCTGCGGCGGCAGCAGCTATCCCGGGGGGCGCTCCGCTCTCAAGTCTCAAATCACACCATACACGTCCTCTTTGGGTGGCTCCCCCTCTCTCTATGTCTGTGGCCCGTTGCTCGTCTTTTGAAACGTAGGGGCCGGGCCTTTCTACTTTTGCAGCGAGTGAAGTGAGCTCGCCTCGCTGCGCTGCCTCTGCCGAGTAAAATGCATCAGCCATCCCTGAACTCGCTGGCAAGGACCAAAACGGTCCCTAAACTCTCAAACTGATCCAATACGATCCCTAAACTTGCAAATACGATGCCAGTACGGTCCTGGAACTTGTGCAACCAGTCCTGGGCTACGCATGCACGTACTGCTCGCGTACGCCGTGACGTCCACGTCAGCATACACATGAGTTCGCAGGCAACCGCTGCGAGTCCTTGGTGTTTTTTCCGTTCGCACCCCCAGGATCTGGTTCTCTCACTCATCCGCCCTCCCCTGTTCCTCTCGTCAGAACAGAAACACTCGACCTTGGACGGCGGCGGTGGCGGCGGCGACCTGATGATCGTCGGCAGGTCCAGCACGTGAGCGGCCCAGGGACGACGGCAGGTCCAGCACGCCATGTTTGATCATGTTCTGTTTAAATTCAGTGATTGACTTGTTTAATTATGCCCTGTTTCAAGGAACAACATAGTGGCAGATCAAGCAAAAAAAAACTAGCCATGAAGGATCAAATGAAAAAAGAAACTGCAGCAAGTAGTTCAAAGGCAGAGGAGGAAAGGTTACATTCATCCCAATTTCAGAGAAACAAGCCAAAGAATATAGGTGCATCTTCCAATCAGAGCAGGCTAGGCTTCAAGAAACCTAGAAGGGTTAATATGTTTGATGAATTTAGGTGAGGAGAAATGTGTAGTCAGAAATGGGGATCTTCATGACTTTTGTGTTTCTGCTTATGATCAGGTGCAGAACTTGTAATGTCTATGTTCTGTTTATGATCATTGTGCCGATCATGAGACTACTGAATTTGTAAACTACTGCTATGTACTGTTCAGATTCGAACTTATGCTTTTGTACTGGCAAGAGTTCAGTTGTGTGTTCAGTTCATATATGTTCACTTCATATATGTGTACTGGCAAAAGTTCATTGCAAAAGTTCACTTCATATATATGTTCTCAGTGTCAAAAATCTGTCAAGAATCATTAATGTACATGCATTTATAATCTGTCAAAAATCTTTACTGTACATGCATTTATAATCTGTCAAAAATCATTACTGTGCATATATTCACTGTCACAATTCATATATTCAGTCATATGCAGATACAAGCTGGTCTCACTGTAGATGTACATGCACAATCTGTCAAAATGCATATTTTCAATAATATAGCACATTTCACTTCCAATGCAACACAAGGATAGTTCACAATATAGCTGACAAGGATAGTTCACAAACATATACCAGATAGCAAATTTCAGCTTCCCAACACAAGGATAGTTGACATACACCAGGTAGTTCACAATCAGTACTAGTGCATACCTGACATTACATAACAGCAAACAGAGGCAACATTACATAGCTGACATAACAGCCAAGTTCAGTACTCTAAGATACATAAAACTGGAATTACATAGCCAATTTTCAGAATTCGCTACTGCCATCTGGCATTCTACTTATGATCAGGTTTGATCTCAATGAGGTCGCCATCAAGCTCAGTCAGAACACCTCGCACGGCAGGACGCCACACCGCTCCTCGATGGCCGTCACAAGTGCGTCCGCCATCACCAAATCGCCACCATCTCCGACGACCGTCGCCATCAGCACGTGCCCAAGGTAGTGCGCCTCCTGCACATCCATGGACGGCATCCGCGCGAGACAGGGCTCTCCCCGTCGGCACACCTCCTGCGGAAACCGTCGCCACAGCAAGCTGCGGCTCGGGCCACCGGCGGCGACAGGTGGGGGAGGCGCGACTTGGTGGCCACCGGCGACGGGAGGGGGAGGGCGATAGGAGGTGGATAGGCGCCGAGGCTGCCGCCGTCGACGGAACTATCCGTCACGCTGGCGCCGCACGATGCGGGTGGAGTGGAATGCGATTTGGGAAACTAGGGATTGAGGCTTCGTTTGGGGATTTTGACAAGGAGACGACCGGATTGTCTGACTGTGGGCCCTCTACGCTGACATGGCTGATGTGGCTGACGCGGCGTACGCGAGCAGTACGCGCGTACGTAGCACAGGACTGCTCCAGCGAGTTCAGGGATCGTATTGCCTTCGTATTCTCAACTTTAGGGACCGTATTAGATCAGTTTCAGAGTTTAGGGACTGTTTTGGACCTTGCCAGCAAGTTCAGGGATGGTTGATGCATTTTACTCGCCTCTGCCTGGCCTTTCTCTTTCTTTCTTTCTCTGGTTTTTTAATGGCATGCACGGCACGGGGTGGCATGTCGGTGTTGTTAGATGTGTGTTTGGTGTGTTCTCTGCGGTACTACCGCTGGGAAGAGCGGTACTACCGCCCGAGTGCGGTACTACCGCCCGAGTTCGGTACTACCGCTCTGAGTGCGGTACTACCGCTTGTAATACCTCACATGTATATGTATTGGCCTTTGGCCCACTGTGAATGTTAGTTGCTCATTCCTAACATGGTATCAGATGCTTAGGTTCTCTCCCACCCCGCACGCCGCAGCTCCGTGCTCTCCTCCTCCACCGCCGCCGCCGCTGCTAGCTGCGAGCTAGCTGCTCCGGCCGCCCTCCCCTCGTCTGGCTGCCCGCTGGGCTCGCCGCCTCTGCCGCGCCACCAGAGCCCGCCTCCGCGCGCCGTCCGGCTTCGCCCGCCCCCGCGTGCTGCCGGCCTCCTCCGCGAGCCACCCGGCCGCCGCCGCCTCCTGCCGGCCGGCCGCCGCCGCCCCTTGCTCCGCCCGGCCCTCCTCGCCGCGGATCCGGTCGCCTCCGTCGCGGATCCGGCCGCCCCGTCCCGCCCACTACCTGGCTCGGCCCGGCCGCAGCCGCCCGCAGCGAGTACCGCGCAAGCGGTACTACCGCCCGTTTCTGCCGCTCTACTTCCGCTCGAAGGTCAGGCATTGCAGAAAGTTGCACAGAAGGTTCACATAAGCGGAAGTGCCCACGGCACTGGAACCGCAGAAGTACCACGCAAGCGGTACTACCGCTGAGCAGCGCGGTACTACCGCCCTGAGCAGAGCGGTACTACCGCTGGGAAGAGCGGTACTACCGTCCGGAACGGTACTACCGCTGAGCTAAGTGGTACTACCGCAGGGCAGGGTGAGCTCGTCATGTCTTCGTCGGGCTATGTGGCTGTTCCTCGGTGCTCGGTGATCTTCGATGGCACCAACTATGCTGAGTTTGTGGGTTTCATGCGCATCCACATGCGTGGTCTTCTCCTGTGGGGCGTTCTCTCTGGTGAGGTTCCCTGTCCGCCCTGGCCTGTTGCTCCTGTGGCTCCTACCCCGCCGGTGCCGCCTGTTCTTGCTGCTGATGCTTTTCAGGCTGATCGGGATACAGCCAAGGCCCTTTATGATGCTGCGGTTGATGCTTATGATCAGCAGGTATCCGCCTACTCAGATGCTCTTTCTGTTTATCGGGATGATCTGTCTGCTTACACTCAGTGGTGCAACGATGATGCTCGAGCTGCTGCTGTTCTCACTGCGAGTGTCTTACCTCAGTTTGCGTCTGAGTTCATGGGTCTTGGTCCTATTGCTGCGATGTGGTCCTATCTTTGTCAGCGATATCAGCCATCTGGTGATGCTCTCTACTTATCTGTGGTGCGTCAGGAGCACGCTCTTCAGCAGGGTGACTCTTCTGTTGATGAGTTCTACTCACAGAGCTCTGCCATCTGGCACCAGCTTGACTCTCTCAGGACAGTTGTTTGTGGTACTTGCCGTTGTTGCCAGACTGTGCGGTCTGACTTGGAGTTTCATCGCCTCCATGAGTTCTTATCTCGCCTTCGTCCAGAGTTTGAGCCTCGGCGTGCTCACCTGCTTGCTCGTGGTCGTGTTCCTATTTCGGAGGTGCTTGCAGAGCTTCGTGCTGAGGAGACACGCCTCCGTTCTGCTGGTCTGCTTGTGGTTCCCACTGTTCTTGCTGCCCGAGCTCCTGTGTCGTCTGCTCGCCTCACCACTCCACCGCTCCTGCCTACACCTCCAGGGGGGGCGGGTCACCCTCCTTCTTCAGGAGAGGGTCGGCCGCGCTCGCACACCCTCTGTGGCTACTGCAACAGGCCAGGTCACCCAGAGTCTGATTGTCACAAGAAGCGGAAAGACCTGAAGCGCTCTTCTTCTAGTGGGACTCGTGCGTCCTCCTCGACTTTGTCGCTCACTGACTAGGATATTGTGCGGCTCAAGCGCATGTTGGCTTCCTCTGGTTCTTCCTCGATGGGTTCTGTTGCCACTGTGACTGCCACCACCACTCCGCCCCCGCCAGAGCCTACTCAGTCAGGTACATCCTCGTGGGTTCTGGATTCTGGAGCTTCTTTTCATATGTCTTCTGATTCTTCTGCTTTGTCTTCTCTTCGACCTCTTGATTTTCCTCTTAATGTTCTCACTGCCGATGGCACACGTCTTCCTGTTGCTAATCGTGTCATCCTTTCCACTCCGTCTTTTTCGGTTCCTAGTGTTTCTCATGTTCCTCGTCTTACCATGAATCTCTTTTCCGCTGCCCAACTTACTGATTTTGGTTGTCGTGTCATTCTTGATGCCGACTCTTGTTCTGTTCAGGATCGTCGCACTCAGGCTCTGGTTGGCGGTGGCCCTCGGCGCCGTGAGTCTGAGGGCCTTTGGGAGGTTGACTGGCTTCGTGTTCCTTCCGCTGCTACCACATACGCCAGTTCACATGCTCTTGCTGCCTCCTCTTCTGCGTCATTCCAGCAGTGGCATCATCGACTTGGTCACATCTGTGGCTCTCGCTTGTCCTCATTAGTACACCAAGGCGTCTTAGGGTCTGTCTCCGGTGATGTTTCGTTGCATTGTGAAGGTTGTAGACTTGGCAAACCGACTCAGTTACCTTATCCTACCAGTGAGTCTGTATCTCAGCGTCCTTTTGACTTAGTTCATTCTGATGTATGGGGTCCTGCTCCTTTTGACTAGAAAGGGGGTCATCGCTACTATGTTCTGTTTATTGATGATTTCTCTCGCTACACTAGGCTTTATTGTATGAAATCTCGCAGCGAGGTTCTCCCCATATACAAACGTTTTGCTGCCATGGTTCGCACTCAATTTTCCACGCCTGTCCGTATCTTCCGTGCTGACTCAGCTGGAGAGTATATCTCTCACATGTTGCGTGGTTTTCTTGCGGAGCAGGGCACTCTTGCCCAATTCTCTTGCCCTGGTGCCCATGCTCAGAATGGTGTTGCTGAACGCAAACATCGCCATTTGCTTGAGACGGCTCGGGCGATGATGATCGCCGCCTCTCTTCCACCCCATTTTTGGGCTGAGGCCGTTTCCGCATCCACCCACCTCATCAACATTCAGCCTTCGGCTGCCTTGAAGGGTGGTATTCCTATGGAGCGTCTCTCTGGTCGCTCTCCTGACTACTCCGCTCTTCGTATGTTTGGATACGTGTGCTATGTTCTACTTGCTCCGCGAGAACGAACCAAGTTGACTGCTCAGTCAGTTGAGTGTGTTTTCCTTGGCTACAGTGATGAGCACAAGGGCTATCGCTGTTGGGATCCTGTTGGTCGCCGTCTGCGCATTTCTCGTGATGTGACGTTCGATGAGTCTCGTTCTTACTATCCGCGTCCCTCCTCCTCGAACTTTTCCGTGGAAGATATTTCCTTCCTTCTCCTTCCTGACACACCTCCCACTGTGCCTCCTGTTCTTCCTTCTCCCCCGGTGCGTCCCCCTACACCACCGGTACCACCATCCCCTCCCTCCTCCTCCTCTCCCTCGTCTCCACCATTCCCTCCCTCCCCACCCTCCTCCCCAGTCTTTCGACCTCACTCCCCGTTTCCTCTCCACTACACTCGTCGTCCTCGTGCTGTGGATGATCCTACTGATGTGCCCTCTACTTCCAGTGCACCTCCTCTCACGCCTCCGCCGGTCCATAACCTCCGTGTTAGGCCTTGTCCCCCACCCGCTCGCTATTCTCCTGACCAGTATGGTCTTTCTGCCATTGCTGAGCCCACCACCTATCGGGCTGCCATGACTCAGCCTGAATGGCAGCTTGCGATGGCCGAGGAGCTTGCGGCGCTTGAGCGCAATGGCACATGGGATCTGGTTTCTCTTCCCTCCGGTGTTCGTCCCATCACCTGCAAGTGGGTCTATAAGATTAAGACTCGCTCCGATGGTTCCCTTGAGCGATACAAAGCTCGTCTTGTGGCTCGTGGTTTTCAGCAGGAGCAGGGACGCGATTATGATGAGACATTCGCTCCTGTGGCCCACATGACCACTGTCCGCACTCTCCTCGTTGTGGCTTCTGTTCGTCATTGGTCTGTATCTCAGCTTGATGTCCAAAACGCTTTTCTCAATGGTGAGTTGCGTGAGGAGGTTTATATGCAGCCACCACCGGGGTACTATGCTCCTGATGGTATGGTCTGCCGACTTCACCGCTCCCTCTATGGTCTTAAACAGGCCCCTCGCGCCTGGTTCTCGCGTTTCGCCTCTGTCGTTACTGCCGCTGGCTTCTTGCCTAGTGATCATGATCCAGCACTGTTTGTCCACACCTCTCCTCGTGGTCGGACTCTTCTCCTTCTATATGTTGATGACATGATCATCACTGGTGACGATTCTGAGTATATTGCCTTTGTTAAGGCCCGCCTCCGGGAACAGTTTCTGATGTCTGATCTTGGTCCTCTTCGCTACTTTCTTGGGATCGAGATTTCTGAGACCTCTGCAGGCTTCTTCATCTCCCAGGAAAAATATATTCAGGATCTTCTTACTCGTGCCGCTCTCGGTGATGAGCGCACTGTTGTGACTCCTATGGAGCTCAACGTTCAGCTTCGTGCTTCTGACGGTGATCCTCTTCCTAATCCCACTCGCTATCGCCACCTCGTTGGGAGCCTTGTCTATCTTGCTGTTACGCGTCCTGACATCTCCTATCCTGTCCACATTCTCAGCCAGTTTGTTTCAGCCCCCACCTCTGTCCACTATAGTCACCTCCTCCGTGTTCTACGATATCTTCGTGGCACGATCTCTCATCGCCTTTTCTTTCCCCGCTCCAGCTCTCTCGAGCTCCAGGCCTACTCTGATGCTACGTGGGCTAGTGATCCCTCTGATCGACGCTCGCTGTCTGCTTACTGTGTCTTCCTTGGTGGCTCTCTTATTGCCTGGAAGACAAAGAAACAGACTGCGGTTTCTCGCTCGAGTACAGAGGCTGAGTTGCGAGCGATGGCTATGCTGACGGCTGAGGTGATCTGGTTACGATGGTTACTTGAGGATTTTGGTGTGTCTGCTACTCCATCGACTCCCTTACTGTCAGACAGTACCGGTGCTATCAGTATTGCGCGTGACCCGGTGAAGCATGAGCTCACCAAGCACATCGGCGTGGATGCCCACTTTGTACGTGCTGCTGTGCAGGATCAGACACTGGCTCTTCACTATGTGCCCTCTGAGTTACAGTTGGCAGACTTCTTCACGAAGGCACAGACTCGAGCGCAGCATGACTTCTTTCTCTCCAAACTCAGTGTTGTTGATCCACCATGAGTTTGCGGGGGGGGGGGGGGGGGTGTTAGATGTGTGTTTGGTGTGTTCTCTGCGGTACTACCGCTGGGAAGAGCGGTACTACCGCCCGAGTGCGGTACTACCGCTCTGAGTGCGGTACTACCGCTTGTAATATCTCACATGTATATGTATTGGCCTTTGGCCCACTGTGAATGTTAGTTGCTCATTCCTAACAGGTGTGACAAGACGTAGAGCCGTTCTGCTTTTCGCGGGGACCCGGCGGGCCGTCGACTTTTCTTGCTTCATGGCGGAGGATTGATTCATCGTCTTGCGTCGTCGCCTTGGCTCTGTGCTCTTCTCTCCTCCCTTTTTCTTCGGATCCCCTTGTGTTCAATCAAACCCTTTCTGTAGGCCCCGAGCGGAGCTGGTCGTCATGGCCCGTGTAGGAATCGGTGTTCACGTGCGACGAAAAGACACCAAAGTGAACAGTGGAGTGGTGGTGTAGGTTGAGAACGGCAGGATGGCCGAATGGGCTTGGACGTTGTTTCTTTTGTGAGAGAGGATGGGTTTGGACGTGAGTCATGAGGGCAAGCGAGAAAACAAACTATCACCGTATCACGTATACTTTGCCCACCCGAGAGCATCTACAACCGGACTCCTCAAACACTCTCTATAGATTCAGGCGAATCACCCGTCAGTGACTGGTTATCTTGACCCAGCCGCACCCCTCGTATCGGCCTTATACATCTGGGCTGACCGGCACCCCTCATATCGGTCATATGCGTCTCACACGGGGACGAGGAGGCATGGCTCTCCGCCGCTCCCAGAAGAGTGCGCCCGACCGCAGACGGAGTTGATTCGACGAGAATCCATTGCATCGGCGCAAATGGCCTCGGATCCGGCGGTGATGGTGGCTCGAGACGTGTCCCTCTGCCTCGCCAAACGCGGTGAGGTCCGTCTAGCGCCCCAACTCCGTTGTGGGGCACAACCCCTTCGGTGGCGCCTCGTCCCCGTGGTATCGGGCTCCGAGTCGGAGGTCAACGCCATCACGCATCATGGATCGTCCGGTGTTATGGAGCGGCATGCCCGCCTTACGAGACAGAGGGCGTGGGAGGCCACGGCATCCCTCGCGGTTGAAGCGGCGGAGTCACAGCCGCACGCAGCTGTGAGGAAGCCATCCATGCCCGCGTCCTCGAGAAGCTGCAAAGAGGAGGGAGCGTGCCCTCGCCCGGAACACGGTCCATGCCATGGCCGGACTGCCCCCCCCCCCCAAAGAGGAGAAGGAGGTCAGTGACGGGTCGGACATATCCAAGGATGAGGAGATCCGGCTCGATCCATTTTGCGTCTTCGAACGCTACTTTCGCGACAAAGACGGCAAGAGCGACGACAAGGGTAAGGGCAGCCGTGGATGATCTTTCTCCATAGCTTAGTATGTAGAGCATGCCAATTTTTGGTAGTCCGATGGCATGCATGATGAAGTAGCCGGACACTACGTGTGAGATCGAGATGTATTTATGTGGAGATAGTTTACGATGCATGTGATTGTATGGACTTGAGAATTTACTAATGAGGTATCCGGTTCATGGTTTTTGAGTCGCCGGCTAATCGCCGACTAATCGCCGAGTCGTCGCGGCGTGGCTGGCTCGCGCAGGCGACTTGACTCAGGAAGCGAGTCGCGCGACTCACTGGCTCGCCGGCGACTTGGAGCGATTAGTCGGCGGCTAGTAGCCGCCGGTCGCGCGGCTTGCTCCAGATGGCCCACCTGCCAGAAAATTTTTGGGGGGAGGATAAGAGGGCCAGAGCGGGGGAATCACAGAGAAAGAGAGGGAAAGGGAGGGAACCGCGTGGGTTCACTGACCTAGCAGCGGCGGGCGCGGGCTGGCGCGCACGGGCCGCGGGCGGGGCGCGCAGGGAGGCGAGGCGCGTGCACGTGTGCGAGGCGAGCCGCAGGCGGCGGCGGCGGCGCGCGCAGGCAGCAGCACGTGTGCGAGGCGAGCAGCGGCCAGCCGCGGTTGGCCGCACCTGCGCGCCGGACTCCAGATCGGCGGCCGCCGGCGACGCGCCCCCTCCAGATCCGCCGGTGACGCGCGCCCCCACGAGCCTCCTCCGCCCACTGCCTCCGCCGGTGACGTGCCTCCTCTGCCTCTCTTTGCTCTGCTAGGCTGCTGCTGTGTGCTCTGCTGCTGCTGCTTTTTTTTTTTTTGAGAATGTGCTCTGCTGCTGCTGTTAGATGTATATGTGCTAGGCAGCTGCTGTGTGCTCTGCTGCTGCTGTTGTGTGCTAGGCTGCTGCTGTGTGCTGTGTGCTCTGCTGCTCTATGTACTGTTGTGCCATGGCGACTTGGGGCGACTAATCAAGCCAAGTCGCTGACTCAAGCCAGCAAGCCACTAGCCGCAGCCTCGGCGACTCAAAAACCATGATCCGGTTGTGAAAGCGGATATTTGAAAGGCGACCGGTCACCGTCCGCGAACACGTCCGGACGCGTCCGTGGGCCACGACTTGTCAAGTCCAGTTGTTATGCTCTAGTGAGGAGGGGAATGGAGACGGGAGAACAAGAGGATGAGCTGTCCTAGGGGTGGCAACCCCTCATGAAATCAACTGAAAAAAAACTCATGAAATACCTTTTTTTTAAAGAGTTCCTCATGAAATACACTACGCCCCGCTACTAACTTCTTCTTCTTAAGCCTGGAAAGAAAAATCTCCTTCTTCACACCTGGAGCTTTTTTTTTTAAAGCTCTTCACACCTGTAGTTGGAGGAACTAAGAGCGTGAGAGCTATCGGACAGTCCCGAAGTGTTCTTCCAAACGCTAAATGAAAACGTTTGTTCTTCCAACCGCTAAATGAAAAGGTTTGGGAAGTAATTAATATCTAGCGTATGTCAGCCAGGAGCCCATCCCAGCGAACGCCTTCCTCGCCGTTGCACGAATTTGGGCGCAAGGCCGATGCCACGTACAGCAGCTGGAGTCATTCGGGGCGAGGGAAGCCTACCACTCGACTGGAGCGGGTTTTTATGAATACTTGCAACCAAACTGCTATATGCATTTTTAAAGCTAAATTTGTTTTCAATTCATTTTTTATTTTGAAAAAAAGAATCCAAACTCCTGAATTTTTTCCATTTCTGAAAGAACAAAAATCCCCATTTCTTCAGCGGGATTTTTTTCCTAAACTTGCAATGTGGATTTTTAATTATAGGTAGCATGGTATTTTCGTTTTATTTTTATCCATGACATTTTTTGTGTTTCAATACTTGGGAATTTTTAGTCTTTTTTGTAAAGCCCAATGACTAGTTTTTGGGACATGTTATCACTTATTCATGGCAATTTTCAATTTTTTTTTTACTTTCTCACATCGCAGATTTAGTATTAAGAGCATGGCATTTTAAAATTAATAATATGATAGTTTTATTATTAAGAGTATGGCGTATTTATTATTATGAGCGTGACATTTTTAATATCAATAAATTACATTATTATTATTAAGATGATGATAGCTTTATTATTAAGAGCATGGCAGTTTAAAATTAATAGGGTTGCAATTTTATTATTAAGAGGATGACATTTTTATTATTGTTTGCATGGCATTTTTATTATCAAGAGGATGGCAGTTTTATTATTAAGTGGATGGCAATTTCATTATTTATTGGCAAGGCAATTTTATTTTACTTTCATTGACATGACATTTTTTTTATGATTTTTTGCACAGTGGACCAAATAAGGCAAAATTTACACATGGCATTTTTGTTTTGGGTCCATGGCAAGAATAACGAAAAACACTTCTCCAGAAACATGTCATTTTTTGCATAGTGAAACATCTTCACAACAAAATTCACAATTTTTTTTTGTAGATCACACGACACATTTTTTAAATTATACCGTTGTCAATTTATAAATTAGAGAAATGGCAGTTCATAAATTAGTATGGCATTTATCATATTTTTAGAATCGTGGCATTTTTGAATTTATTTTTTCTCGGTTTTTTATAAGAAAATGTGTATTTTTGGTTCATGGTTTTGAAAAAAAAAATACTGGTCCCCTAGGCCATTCGGGGTTCGCCCTGCCCCTCCCCGCTGGCGAACGATCGAGTGGGGCGAAACGTTAGTTAGGATTTGCTCCCCTAGGGAACGAAATCGTTCAATGGGAGCTGCTCCCTGGCGCCTATTCCGCAGATATTAGGGTGAAAAAGTTTTCCCTTAAAATTTTACCACTGAAGTTGTGTGATTCGAAAATAATGTTTTTATTACCAAAGGAATCCAGACCATAAACTATTTTGACTCATTTAGGCCGAAATTACAGGCCTACTATATACGAACTATACGTGACAAAGCACAATCAGCCATCACTGTCTCCTCCAAAAAAAGCTACGGTTCCCTTGTCTTCCGCCGGCGCCGCTGCCGGTCCGCCTCGTCTCCGGTGGCCTTAGGCCATGGGGCGTGGTGGATCCTGGCCCTTGCCGGTGGGAGGAGCTCCGCTTTTAGATGTTTCTTTTGGTTTTTGTTAGGGTTTGTGTACTACTCAGAAAGACGAGCCAGCGGTGGCTCCCTAAAGATGGAATAAGTATCTTCCCGCCTAGCCCTCGTTCCGTTGGTGCGCCTAGCATCTTCGGAGGGCATGTGAAGGTGTGTCTTCGACGGATCTCGCAGGATTTTATCGGTAGTTGTCTTTGGTGGATCTACTCGGATCCAATCTTTGTCCGAGTTTCTTCAGGTTGGATCCTTCCGAGCTACGCGTCTTTTAATCGGTGGCGGTTGCTGTTCTGGTGCGCTGGTACTATGGGGTCTTAGCATGACGACCTCCCAACTATGTACTACAATAAGTTTTTGCCTAGCTCCGGCGAGGGAGGGGCGATGACGGCGGCACACCTTCAGCTCGCTTCACTGCTTGTAGTCGTCGCTAAGTGGTCTACGGATCTAGATGTAATTTTCATTATTTCTGATGTTCGTTGTACTACCATAATTAAAGATGAGTATATCGAAAGTTTTCCTGCGAAGAAAAGAAATTACAGGCCTACTTCGCACAGTTACACGTGCACCCCTAACAAAAAATACCAATGATTAATTGGGCTGAGACGTACATACGGCTAGGGAGTGTGTCGGCAATACCGGTAGTATGGTATAACGGAGTTTTTTTTTTTTTTTGAAATGAAACACCTTGCATTCCATTAGCTGGGCGCGACTAAGTCGTCGGCCACAGCACCCATTACATCAAGGGGGAGGTTAGTGAGCCACACATGGTCACCACCAACGCCCAGCCTTACACCATGGCTAGCCAACAGATGGGCTGGCTTGTTACAAACGCGACGCTCAAAAATGATTTTATACTCGATGAAACCTAGCTGCAACAAGTACTTGGACTCACGAAAGAGGGATCCGAGTTGGCTTCTGTCCGACAGGTTGGATTCGATCGCTTGTTTAAGAGGGAGACAGTCCGTCATGAAGATAACATGTCCCATACCAAAACTTTCTGCTAGATTGATAGCTTTCATGAGGGCCATAGCTTCAGCATGTGTCGCATCAGAGAGGTTAGTGAGAGCCCCCGCTGCAGCAAAAAGAACATCCCCGTACAAGTCCCTGGCGATGCAGCCCCAACCCCCCCGCCTGTTGGCCGCTAGATAGGAGGCGTCCAGGTTAACCATGATCCAGTCCTGCGGTGGCGGCTTCCATCTTCCAGGATCAGTTGCCGGTGCCTGTTGGAAATATGCCCTAGAGGCAATAATAAATTGGTTATTATTATATTTCCTTGTTCATGATAATCGTTTATTATCCATGCTATAATTGTATTGATTGGAAACTCAAATACATGTGTGGGTACATAGACAACACTGTGTCCCTAGTAAGCCTCTAGTTGACTAGCTTGTTGATCAAAGATGGTTAAGGTTTCCTAGCCATGGACATGAGATGTCATTTGATAACGGGATCACATCATTAGGAGAATGATGTGATGGACAAGACCCAAACTGTAAACGTAGCATTTGATCGTGTCAGTTTATTGCTATTGTTTTCTGCATGTCAAGTATCTGTTCCTTTGACCATGAGATCATGCAACTCACTGACACCGGAGGAATACCTTGTGTGTATCAAACGTCGCAACGTAACTGGGTGACTATAAAGGTGCTCTACAGGTATCTCCGAGGGTGTCTGTTGGGTTGGCATGGATCAAGACTGGGATTTGTTACTCCGTGTGACGGAGAGGTATCTCAGGGCGCACTCGGTAATACAACATCACAATGAGCCTTGCAAGCAATGTGACTAAAGTGTTAGCCAGGAGATCTTGTATTACGGAACGAGTAAAGAGACTTGCCGGTAACGAGATTGAACTAGGTATAGTGATACCGACGATCGAATCTCGGGCAAGTAACATACCGAAGAACAAAGGGAACAGCATACGGGATTAACTGAATCCTTGACATAGAGGTTCAACCGATAGAGATCTTCGTAGAATATGTAGGAGCCAATATGGGCATCCAGGTCCCGCTATTGGTTATTGGCCGTAGAGGTGTCTCGGTCATGTCTACATAGTTCTCGAACCCGCAGGGTCTACACACTTAACGTTTGGTGACGATTAGTATAATTGAGTTATTATGTTGGTGACCGAAAGTTGTTCGGAGTCCCGGATAAGATCCCGGACATGACGAGTATCTTCGGAATAGTCCGGAGGTAAAGATTGATATATGTGATAATAGTGTTTTGATCTCCGAAAGAGTTCCGGAGTTCACCGGAAGGGGTTCCGGATGTTTACCGAAGTGTTCGGGTGCAGCAACACTTTATATGGGCCAAAGGGATAAAGCCCACGAGGTATTGGAAAGTGCAAAAAGTAGTTTTGCTGCCGCGTAAGCGGTACTACCGCTTGTGTGAAGCGGTACTACCGCCCGAGCGGTACTACCGCTTGTGTGAAGCGGTACTACCGCCCAAGCGGTACTACCGCTTGTGTGAAGCGGTACTACCGCTTGTGTGCGGCTGTGCACGATTCGGCAGGGGTCCGAGTTGGACTCTTTCCCTGCGGGCCAAACCGACCTTGTGCGGGCAAAACCGACCTGGAGGAGGCTTTTACTCCAAGTTTAGACCCCAAGGCTCAACATATAAATAGAGGGGCAGGGCTAGCACACGGGACACATCAAGATTTCCCCAAGCCGTGTGCGGCAACCCTAACCCTCTAGTTCCTCCGTCATAATCTCCGTAGTGCTTGGCGAAGCCCTGCAGAGATTGTTCCTCACCACCATCACCACGCCGTCGTGCTGCTGGAACTCAACCACTACTTCACCATCGCTCGCTGGATCGAGGAGGTGAAGGCGTCATCAAGCCGTACGTGTGTTGAACGCGGAGGTGCCGTCCGTTCGGCACTAGATCGGAAGGATCGTGATTGGATCGCGGGACGCTCGGCGATTTGGATCGCGAAGACGTTCGACTACATCAACCGCGTTTCTTAAACGCTTCCGCTTAGCGATCTACAAGGGTATGTAGATTCACTCTCCCTCTCGTAGAGGCTCATCACCATGGATAGATCTTGTGTGTGCGTAGGAAAATTTTTGTTTCCCATGCAACGTTCCCCAACAGTGGCATCATGAGCCAGGTCTATGCGTAGATGAGATCTCGAGTAGAACACAAACGAGTTGTGGGCGTGGGTGTATACATATTGCTTGCCGTTACTAGTTGATATTTGATTCGGCGGTACTGTGAGATGAAGCGGCCCGGACCGACATTACGCGTACACTTACGCGAGACAGGTTCCTTCAACTGACATGTAACTTCGTTGCATAAAGATGGCTAGCGGGTGTCTGTCTCTCTCACTTTAGTTGAATCGATTTCAATGAAGAGGGTTCTTTTAGAAGATCAAAAAGCAATCACTACACCACGTTGTGGTTTTGCGTAGGTAAGAACGGTTCTTGCAAACCCGTAGCAGCCACGTAAAATTTGCAACAACAATTAGAGGACGTCTAACTTGTTTTTGCAGGGTATGTTGTGATGTGATATGGCCAATTACATGATGAGATATATGTGATGTATGAGATGATCATGTGTTGTATAGAATATCACGACTTGCATGTCGATGAATACGGCAACTGGCAGGAGCCATAGAGTTGTCTTTAATTATTGTATGACCTGCGTGTCAATCATTAAGCGCTATGTAATGCTTTACTTTATCGCTAAACGTTAGCAATAGTCGTGGAAGCAACAGTCGGCGCGACAACCTTATGGCGACACGTTGATGGAGATCAAGATGATGGAGATCATGGTGTCATGCCGGTGACGATGGAGATCATGCCGGTGCTTTGGAGATGGAGATCAAAAGCACAAGTTCATGGCCATATCATGTCACTTATGATTTGCATGTGATGTTAATCCTTTTATGCATCTTATTTTGCTTAGGACGACGGTAGCATTATAAGGTGATCCCTCACTTAAATTTCAAGATAAAATTGTGTTCTCCCCAAGTGTGCACCGTTGCGAAAGTTCGTCGTTTCGAGACACGCCGTGATGATCGGGTGTGATAGACTCTACGTTCGCATACAACGGGTGTAAGCCATGTTACACGTGCGGAACACTCGGGTTAAACTTGACGAGCCTAGCATGTACAGACATGGCCTCGGAACACAAGAGACCGAAAGGTCGAACATGAGTCATATAGTAGATATGATCAACATGAAGATGTTCACCATTGAAACCACCTCAACTCACGTGATGATCGGACTTGAGTTGGTGGATTTGGATCATGTCACACTCGAATGATCGGAGGGATGTCAATTTGAGTGGGAGTTTTTTAAAATATGATTAACTAAACTCATTATCTAAGAACAATAGTCTAAAGTTGTCTTTGCTATATTTATGTTGTAGATCATGGCTCGCGCAGTAGCACCCCTGAATTTTAATGCGTTCCTAGAGAAAGCTAAGTTGAAAGATGATGGAAGTAACTTTGTGGACTGGGCCCGTAATCTAAGGATTATCCTTACGGCTTCCCAGAAGGCTTATGTCCTTGATGCACCGCTTGGTGATCCACCCGCTCCAGTTGAGTCTCTAGACGTTGTGAACGCCTGGCAGGCTCGTTCTGATGATTACTCAATAGTTCAATGTGCAATGTTGTATGGCTTAGAACCGGGACTTCAAAGACGTTTTGAACGTCATGGAGCATATGAGATGTTCCAGGAGTTGAAGTTTATCTTTCAGAAGAATGCCCGGATCGAGAGATATGAGATCTCCGATAAGTTCTATGCTTGCAAGATGGAGGAGAACGGGTCTATCAGTGATCACGTGCTCAGAATGTCTGGGTACTCCACCCGTCTGGCTGAGTTAGGGATGCCCCTTCCACCAGAGGCTATCACTGACAGAGTTCTTCAATCATTGCCACCTAGCTACAAGAGCTTCGTGTTGAACTATAACATGCACGGGATGAACAAGTCAGTCGCCGAGCTGTTTGCGATGCTGAAAGCCGCTGAGTCTGAAATTCAGAAGGAGCATCAAGTGTTGATGGTCAATAAAACCACTAGTTTCAAGAAAAATGGCAAGGGTAAGAAGGGTAACTCCAAGCAGAGTGGCAAAGCAGTTGCTCCTCTCGTGAAGAAACCCAAGGCTGGACCCAAACCAGAAACTGTGTGTTTTCATTGCAAGGGAACTGGACACTGGAAGCGGAATTGCCCCAAGTATTTGGCTGACAAGAAGGCGGCCAAGAACAAACAAGGTATATATGATATACATGTTATTGATGTGTACCTTACCAACTCTCGTTGTAGTGCCTGGGTATTTGATACCGGTGCGGTTGCTCATATTTGCAACTCAAAACAGGAACTGCGGAATAGACGGAGGCTGGCAAAGGACGAAGTGACGATGCGCGTGGGAAATGGTTCCAAGGTTGATGTGATCGCCGTCGGCACGCTCGCTCTTCGATTACCGTCGGGATTAGTGATGAACCTAAATAAGTGTTATTTGGTGCCTGCGTTAAGCATGAACATTATATCTGGATCTTGTTTATTGCGAGACGGTTACTCATTTAAATCAGAGAATAATGGTTGTTCTATTTATATGAGTAATATCTTTTATGGTCATGCACCCAATGTGAGGGGTTTATTCTTATTGAATCTCGATAGTAATGATACACATGTTCATAACATTGATGCCAAAAGATGTAGAATTGATAATGATAATACCACTTTCTTGTGGCACTGCCGTTTAGGTCATATTGGCGTAAAACGCATGAAGAAGCTCCATGCTGATGGACTTTTGGAGTCACTTGATTTTGAATCACTTGACACATGTGAGCCATGCCTCATGGGCAAGATGACTAAAACTCCGTTCTCTGGAACAATGGAACGGGCAAGTGACTTATTGGAAATCATACATACTGATGTGTGCGGTCCAATGAGCATTGAGGCGCGCGGTGGTTATCGTTACTTTCTCACCTTCACTGATGACTTAAGTAGATATGGGTATATTTACTTAATGAAACACAAGTCTGAAACATTTGAAAAGTTCAAACAATTTCAGAGTGAAGTTGAGAATCATCGTAACAAGAAGATTAAATTCCTACGATCTGATCGAGGAGGAGAATATTTGAGTTATGAGTTTGGCAGTCACTTAAGACAGTGTGGAATTGTTTCACAATTAACACCGCCTGGAACACCACAGCGTAATGGTGTGTCCGAACGTCGTAATCGAACCTTATTGGATATGGTGCGATCTATGATGTCTCTTGCCGATTTGCCACTATCGTTTTGGGGTTATGCATTAGAGACAGCTGCATTCACTTTAAATAGGGCACCATCGAAATCCGTTGAGACGACACCATATGAACTTTGGTTTGGCAAGAAGCCAAAGCTGTCGTTTCTTAAAGTTTGGGGATGTGATGCTTATGTCAAAAAGCTTCAGCCTGAAAAGCTGGAACCCAAAGCGGAGAAATGCGTCTTCATAGGATACCCAAAAGAGACAGTTGGGTATACCTTCTATCTCAGATCCGAAGGCAAAGTGTTTGTCGCTAAAAACGGAACATTTCTTGAGAAAGAGTTTCTCTCGAAAGAATTGAGTGGGAGGAAGATAGAACTTGATGAGGTTGTTGAACCTTTACTTCAACCTGAGAGTAGCGCAGCGCAGAAAGTTGTTTCTGTGGAGCCTACATTAGCTGAAGAGGAAGTTAATGATGATGATCATGAAGCTTTGGATCAAGTTGCTATCAAACCTCGTAGGTCGACAAGGACGCGTACTGCTCCCGAGTGGTACGGCAACCCTGTCTTAGACATCATGTTGTTAGACAACGATGAACCTACGAGCTATGGAGAAGCGATGATGAGCCCGGATTCCGAGAAGTGGTTAGAGGCCATGAAATCCGAGATGGGATCCATGTATGAAAACAAAGTATGGACTTTGGAAGTATTACCTGAAGGGCGTAAGGCCATTCAGAACAAATGGATCTTTAAGAGGAAGACGGACGCGGACGGCAATGTCACCGTCTATAAAGCTCGACTTGTGGCAAAGGGTTTTTCACAAGTTCAAGGAGTTGACTACGATGAGACCTTCTCACCCGTAGCGATGCTTAAGTCCGTCAGAATCATGTTAGCAATAGCTGCCTTTTTCGATTATGAAATTTGGCAGATGGATGTCAAAACAGCGTTCCTTAACGGTTACCTTAAGGAAGAGTTGTATATGATGCAACCAGAAGGTTTTGTCGATCCAGAGAATGCTGACAAAGTTTGCAAACTCCAGCGATCCATTTATGGACTGGTGCAAGCATCTCGGAGTTGGAATCTTCGTTTTGATGAGGTGATCAAAGCGTTCGAGTTTATACAAGTTTACGGAGAAGCTTGTATTTACAAGAAAGTGAGTGGGAGCTCTATAGCGTTTCTAATATTATATGTGGATGACATATTGCTGATTGGAAACAATATAGAAATGCTGGAAAGTGTAAAGGAATATTTGAACAAGAGTTTTTCAATGAAGGACCTAGGAGAAGCTGCTTTCATATTAGGCATCAAGATCTATAGAGATAGATCAAGACGTTTAATAGGACTTTCACAAAGCACATACCTTGATAAGATTTTGAAGAAGTTCAAAATGGATCAGTCCAAGAAGGGGTTCTTGACTGTTTTGCAAGGTGTGAAGTTGAGTAAGACTCAATGCCCAGTGACTGCAGAAGATAGAGAAAAGATGAGTGTCATCCCCTATGCTTCAGCCATAGGCTCTATCATGTATGCAATGCTGTGCACAAGACCCGATGTCAGCCTTGCCATAAGTATGGCCGGAAGGTTTCAAAGTGATCCAGGAATGGAACACTGGACGGCGGTCAAGAATATCCTGAAGTACCTGAAAAGGACTAAGGACATGTTTCTCGTTTATGGAGGTGATCAAGAGCTCGTCGTAAAGGGTTACGTCGATGCAAGCTTTGACACTGATCCGGATGACTCTAAGTCGCAAACCGGATACGTATTTATTCTTAATAGGGGTGCGGTTAGCTGGTGCAGTTCCAAGCAAAGCGTGGTAGCAGATTCTACATGCGAAGCGGAATACATCGCTGCCTCAGAGGCGGCGAAGGAAGGTGTCTGGATGAAGGAGTTCATGACAGATCTTGGAGTAGTGCCTAGTGCGCTTAACCCAATGACTCTGTTTTGTGATAACACTGGTGCCATTGCTCTAGCCAAGGAACCAAGATTTCACAAGAGGACCAGACACATAAAACGACGTTTCAATTCCATCCGCGATTACATCAAGGAGGACGACATAAATATTTGCAAAGTACACACGGATCTAAATGTTGCAGATCCGATGACTAAACCTCTTCCAAGGGCTAAACATGAACAACACCAGAACTGCATGGGTGTTCGATTCATTACAATGTAAATCACATAGTGATGTGAACTAGATTATTGACTCTAGTGCAAGTGGGAGACTGTTGGAAATATGCCCTAGAGGCAATAATAAATTGGTTATTATTATATTTCCTTGTTCATGATAATCGTTTATTATCCATGCTATAATTGTATTGATTGGAAACTCAAATACATGTGTGGGTACATAGACAACACTGTGTCCCTAGTAAGCCTCTAGTTGACTAGCTTGTTGATCAAAGATGGTTAAGGTTTCCTAGCCATGGACATGAGATGTCATTTGATAACGGGATCACATCATTAGGAGAATGATGTGATGGACAAGACCCAAACTGTAAACGTAGCATTTGATCGTGTCAGTTTATTGCTATTGTTTTCTGCATGTCAAGTATCTGTTCCTTTGACCATGAGATCATGCAACTCACTGACACCGGAGGAATACCTTGTGTGTATCAAACGTCGCAACGTAACTGGGTGACTATAAAGGTGCTCTACAGGTATCTCCGAGGGTGTCTGTTGGGTTGGCATGGATCAAGACTGGGATTTGTTACTCCGTGTGACGGAGAGGTATCTCAGGGCCCACTCGGTAATACAACATCACAATGAGCCTTGCAAGCAATGTGACTAAAGTGTTAGCCAGGAGATCTTGTATTACGGAACGAGTAAAGAGACTTGCCGGTAACGAGATTGAACTAGGTATAGTGATACCGACGATCGAATCTCGGGCAAGTAACATACCGAAGAACAAAGGGAACAGCATACGGGATTAACTGAATCCTTGACATAGAGGTTCAACCGATAGAGATCTTCGTAGAATATGTAGGAGCCAATATGGGCATCCAGGTCCCGCTATTGGTTATTGGCCGTAGAGGTGTCTCGGTCATGTCTACATAGTTCTCGAACCCGCAGGGTCTACACACTTAACGTTTGGTGACGATTAGTATAATTGAGTTATTATGTTGGTGACCGAAAGTTGTTCGGAGTCCCGGATAAGATCCCGGACATGACGAGTATCTTCGGAATAGTCCGGAGGTAAAGATTGATATATGTGATAATAGTGTTTTGATCTTCGAAAGAGTTCCGGAGTTCACCGGAAGGGGTTCCGGATGTTTACCGAAGTGTTCGGGTGCAGCAACACTTTATATGGGCCAAAGGGATAAAGCCCACGAGGTATTGGAAAGTGCAAAAAGTAGTTTTGCTGCCGCGTAAGCGGTACTACCGCTTGTGTGAAGCGGTACTACCGCCCGAGCGGTACTACCGCTTGTGTGAAGCGGTACTACCGCCCAAGCGGTACTACCGCTTGTGTGAAGCGGTACTACCGCTTGTGTGCGGCTGTGCACGATTCGGCAGGGGTCCGAGTTGGACTCTTTCCCTGCGGGCCAAACCGACCTTGTGCGGGCAAAACCGACCTGGAGGAGGCTTTTACTCCAAGTTTAGACCCCAAGGCTCAACATATAAATAGAGGGGCAGGGCTAGCACACGGGACACATCAAGATTTCCCCAAGCCGTGTGCGGCAACCCTAACCCTCTAGTTCCTCCGTCATAATCTCCGTAGTGCTTGGCGAAGCCCTACAGAGATTGTTCCTCACCACCATCACCACGCCGTCGTGCTGCTGGAACTCAACCACTACTTCACCATCGCTCGCTGGATCGAGGAGGTGAAGGCGTCATCAAGCCGTACGTGTGTTGAACGCGGAGGTGCCGTCCGTTCGGCACTAGATCGGAAGGATCGTGATTGGATCGCGGGACGCTCGGCGATTTGGATCGCGAAGACGTTCGACTACATCAACCGCGT
This sequence comes from Elymus sibiricus, assembly GCA_039707655.1. NCBI lineage: Eukaryota > Viridiplantae > Streptophyta > Magnoliopsida > Poales > Poaceae > Elymus > Elymus sibiricus. The sequence goes on from CM077668.1 coordinate 300,200,056, forward strand.
TTCTTAAACGCTTCCGCTTAGCGATCTACAAGGGTATGTAGATTCACTCTCCCTCTCGTAGAGGCTCATCACCATGGATAGATCTTGTGTGTGCGTAGGAAAATTTTTGTTTCCCATGCAACGTTCCCCAACAGTGCCTTGGGTGGAGTCGCATGGAACTCGTTCCACTCAGCGATAATGACTAGCAATTGACCGGCAAGCTCCGCCGCGCCCGTCCTTCTCTCGCCATGTGTAATGCGGTTCCGTTCACTCCACCATTTCCACAGCAGGCTCTGAGCTTCGTCATGTTTGGCAATGATAGAATTTTCTCGAGTACTTCTAGGGGTGAAGATGCTCCCATCAGTTCCAGCCTGACCTCCTCGAGGCCGGCCTCCCTCCAAACTTGCTTGACCCATTTACACCTGAAGAAAAAATGGCCTCCGTCCTCGAACAGCCGCCCACAAACAGCACACCGTGTGTCTAGTTCAATTCCTCGCCTTGCAATGTTCATGTGGAGAGGGTGGCTGTTGTGCCCAAAACGCCAAAGGAAATGATGTACCTTTCCTGGGCAGCTAACCTTCCAGATAGCGGTCCATACAGCCTTGCGCCAACCTGGGTTTGTCGATCCTTCGCCCTGCTGCACCTGGCTCTCTTCCTTGATCATATTTATATGCACCCTGTAGGCTGATTTGACAGAGAAAAGGCCCTTCGGATCAAAATGCCAAGCAATGAAATCATCATGCTGTTCAAAAACTGGTATGGACAGAATGATTTCTGCATCCTCATGGTGGAAGGTCCGACGCACAAGATCCTCATCCCAGGAATTCAGTGTCGGGTCAATCAGTTCGGATACCTTGGTGAGTATGTTCTGCCCTTGCCCAGTAATTGGTTGTCTCGACAGATCGCGCAGAAGCCAGGGGTCGGTCCAGATTCTTATGTTTTCTCCAGACCCCACTCGCCAAATACACCCTTCTTTTATGATCTCCAGCCCTTTCGGGATGCTGCGCCAAGTGTAGCTCATTCCCGCCATTGGGACATCGGCGAGAATGTTGCCGTCACGGTAATACTTAGCTTGCAGTACTCTAGCACAGAGGGAATCCGGAGCCTGAAGAAGACGCCAGGCCTGTCTTGAAAGCATCGCTAGGTTGAAAGAATGTAGGTCTTTGAAACCAAGCCCTCCACTCTCCTTGGGTAGCTTCATCTTTTCCCAACTCACCCAGTGCATCTTCCTCTCATCTTTTTGTTGCGACCAACAGTACTTGCAAATCATGTTGCTAAGCTCCTCACACAGGCCTTTAGTAAGATCAAAACAGCCCATAGCATACGCCGGGATCGCTTGGGCCACGGCTTTCACTAGGATTTCCTTACCTTGCATAGAGAGAAAACGCTCCAGCCACCCCTGGATCCTTGCCCACAAGCGATCTTTAATATATTCAAAGCATTGTTTGACTGATCGGCCAACATATAGTGGGAGACCAAGATATTTACCATTCTATGTTTCTTGCTGCAGACCCGATATATTCATCACCGCACCCTTGACCGCAGCCTTCGTATTTCTGCTGAACATGATGGAGGACTTATTCCGATTAACCATCTGACCCGACCCAGCTTCGTAGACCTCCAGGATTCGATTAATCTCGGACGCACCTTCTTCTGTGGCCTCAAACAGGAGTAACGAATCATCGGCAAACAATAAATGTGTCACGGTTGGAGCCTCCGGTGCCACCTTGATACCCTTCAGCCTGCCAGAACTCTCAGCCTGTTGAAGGAGCGCCGAGAAGCCCTCCGCACACAGGAGGAAGAGATAGGGTGAGATGGGGTCCCCTTGCCGCAACCCCTTACCCAAAACAATGGTGTCGGTGTACGTCGAGTTAATCTTGAATTTGTATGAGACTGTTCTGATGCACTTCGATATCAATTGTACGAATCCCTCGCAGAAGCCCAATTGGTTCAGGATCCTTTCCAAAAAACTCCACTCGACTCGGTCATAGGCTTTACTCATGTCCAGCTTAAGCGCCGCAAAGCCAGCAGCTCCCGTTCTCTTCCTCTTCAGAAAATGGGACATCCCATAAGCTAGAAGCGTGTTGTCCGAGATCAATCTACCAGGAACGAAGGCACTCTGATTGTCAGAAATGATCTCTCACAATATGCATTTGTCGGGAGGATGACCCCCGGATAGGCTCAAGAAGACAAGATGACATTTCAAAACATCGAGGCGGCCAACGCCCCTCGGTCCGGCCGGTTCTCCACCCGGCTGCTTCGGCGGCTCTCCAACCGGCTGCTCCAGCCGGCCTGCTGCGTGAGGTCAATCGCAGCGTCCCATTGGACACAACATGAAGACACTATAGCCTGCGTCATGCGTCACTTAACTGCGCTCCAATAGTCCAGCACTGTTAACCAATAGTGACGCACTATAGCCTGCATCATGCGTCACCTCGCATGTCCATTCCAATAGTGCATAGTTGGCCATGTGGGTCACCCCTTGTCCCCTGGGCACCCCTTTATAAGGTGCACCAGGGAGGAGCTCTTCCAGGAGCTCACTCACGGCCATGCTCACTCATTCACTCACGCTCTCTCATTCTCTCATTCTCACACACTCCTGAGGCAAGGGGAACAGGCTCACAGCCTCATGCTTCCTCCTCTAATACAGCTGTAGGAGCAAGTCTGTACTAACATATACACCGCATATACAACAGACATGCAATAGTAGGGGTGTTATCTTCCACGAAGGGCCCCGAACCTGGGTAAACCATCTTGTACAGTTGCCCAATCCCGTCCCGGATCTCCACCGTAACCTTGCCGCCCCACACTTTTAACCATCCCATGACATCTGCCGTGAGAATACCATGACATTTGGCGCCCACCGTGGGCTAGCTGCTGTTGGAATCGCGGTCTGGGCGGGACCATCTTCGTCACCACCATCGCAATGCCGGCCGCCCGTCGCGGCTCCCGCGTCTGCTCCGCCCGTGTCCGGCGTCGCCGCCCCCGCGGGCTACTCCGCCTCCGGCCGCCTCCCTGGTCGCCGCCTCCTGCCTCGTCCTCGCGCCCGTCTCCCGCGGCCTCCGCCGCCGCGACGCCGTCGTTCAAGGCCCCAGCCTCGTCGCGCCCTCAACCTCCAGCGCGCGTGCGTCCGCCCGCTGCCGCGTTCGCCCGCCGCTGCTTCTACAGCCGCTGCTGCCGCTTCTCCTTCTTGCTGCTGACGTCGCCGCTGCTCGCCGTAGCCGCCGCGTCGGGGCCCTCTGTGAGCTCGTCCTCCTCTCAATTCTCCCCTCTGCAGCTCCCTGCGCCTCCTCCTCCCTCGCGCCTACTGCACCCAAAACCGAGCGGAGGAGCTCGCGCCCGAGCCCCTGCTCCTCACAGCCATGGCGCCCCTGTGCCCCGCGCCCCTGCCTCGCCTGCAACTCTCCTGCTGCATCGCCGACCGGCCTCGCATCGGTTCCCCTCGCCCCTGCTCTCCTCTTCGCCACGGCCCCGAGCTCTCAGCTCCACCCATGGCCACCACCCTCTCCGCTCGTGAGCCCCGCGTCCCCGCGACGCCGCACCCCCTCTGCTCCGCCTGCTCCGCGCCCGGCCCCCGTCCCGCGGGCCGCCTGCTCCGCGCCCGGCCGCCTCTGCGCGCCTCCGCCTCGCCTCCGCATCGCGTCGGTCTGCTCCCCCGCGCGCGGCTCTGCCTGCGCCCGGCCACCAGCGTCGTCCCGCTCCGCTTGCTCCGCGCGTCCGCCCCCGACCGCGTCAGGCCGCGTCCCGCGCGCCGGCTCCGCCTCGCCTCTGCTCCGACCGCGCTGCCCCGTCCCCGCGCGTCCTCCGCTACCGCACCCCGCCGCTGCAGCCGGCCGTAGCCGCGCGCCCGCCGGCTCGCCGCCCCGTGCTGGACGTCTTCCGCTCGTCCCGGCCACCTCCGCGCGCCCGCACCCTCGCCCGCCTTTCCGGCTCCACCTGCGCCGCGCGCCGGCTCTGCCCCGCTCCTCCACGCGCCCCTGCGCCCGAGCCGCCCGCCGGCCCCGCCCGCGGCTCTCCGTCGCCCCGCGTCGCCGCGCTGCCCCGCCCCTCGCGCGCCGGCTCGGCCCGCGTCCTCCCGCGCGCGGCTCCGCGTCGCCGCGCAGCCCCGCCTCGCGCCGCCCCGGCCCCGGCCTCCCCGGCCGCTGCTCTGCTCCGCTCCGGCCGTGCTCGTGTGCGCCGTGTCCGGCCTCCTCCTCCCACGCCCGTGCGCGCCCCAGCGCCAGCTGCCGCTCCGCAGCCGGCCTCCCCTGCCGCCGGCTGCCGCGCTCCCGCCCGCCGACTTGCCGCCCCAGCCGGCCACCTCCGCCCCCCGCGCGCGCCGGCTCGCTTGCCGCTCCAGCCGTCCGCTGTGGCCGGCTGCTCGTGAAGAAAAGAGGCCGGCTGCCCACGCCAAAAAAAAGGAAAGAGAAAAAAGAAAGAAAAAAAAGAGAAGGAAAAAGGCCGCCAGCTGTGCCCGCCCGCCCGCGTCGTCGCTCGGCCGGCGGCCCTGCCTGCCCGCTTCAGCGCCTGGCCGGCTGCGCCAGGCCGGCCCAGCTGCCTGTCCGCTTCGACGCCTGGCCGGTCGGGCCCGACCGGCTGGGGCGCTCCTCAACCACCCGGAGGCTCGGGCTGTCTGCCGGCGGACATCTCCACCCCGTCTACACGAAAACCAACGTGAGCTCCCCATCCGCATACCCCGCGCACAAAAACGGATAACCCCGAGCGACCCTCGGGGGCTATTTTCGCATTTTTTATCAGCTGATTTACTGTTCACCCCGGCGCTAACTAGTTTCGGCCCGGGGGCTGGCCGTTTGCCTGATACGTTCTTCCCCGCAGACGGCTTAGTAGTGTGCACGATACCGAAGGCCCACTCTTCGTCTCAGCTACAGACCGGCTCCCGGTTGTCCGGCTAGCGAGAGCAAAAGCTGGAGGTCACCCCACGCGAAAGACGTCCGGGGGAGAAAACGGCTTGGGCGACCCGATCGTTTCCTTTATGAGTATCTGCTCGGTCGAATCTGCTCCCAGAGTCCGAGTACTGTACACTCTACTCCGCGGCCCAGTCTTCGCCTCAGCTACAGACCGGCTCCCGGCTGTCCGGCTGGCAAGAGCAAAAGACTGAAGGGGGCTCGGACGAAACCGAGTCGGCACCCTCTGCATAAACTTGCACTGCCAAAACCAAACATTCGATATATCTGCGCTGGCTAACTTTGTCTTTGCATGATCATTTCCGTGGGGAACCCCCCTCCTCTCCCGGAGGCTACACCCAGTGGGTGCGCCGGCGCGCCCCGCTGGAAAAACGCCTCGCCGGCTGCAGGCCTGCCGCCGGCCGCCGCCGAGATCCTCGACGCCACCGTCTCCTCCATCGACAACGAAGACCCTCCGCCCGACTCTTCGAGTCGCCCGAAGGCTCGGAGGCTACACCCAGTGAGTGTGCTGGCGCGCCCCCCACTGGAGAGACAGCAAAGCTCCGCTCCCACCAGCCGGCGGACTCCGCTCCGCGCCCGGCGGCGCCTCGCGCCCACCAACCGGCGGACTCCGCTCCGCGCCCGACGGCGCCTCGCGCCCACCTGCCGGCGGACTCCGCGTCCGCGCCCGCCTGCTGCAACAAACTGCAAGGACCCTCCGCCCGACTCTTCGAGTCGCCCGGAGGCTACACCCAGTGGGTGCGCTGGCGCACCCCCACTGGAAGCAAGCTGCGCCGGCTGCGGCCCGCAGCCGGCTGTCATCGGCAATCTCTGCTTCAACATCAGCGAACACCCTCCGACCGACTCTTCGAGTCGCCCGGAGGCTCGGAGGCTACTCTCGGGAGGATGACCCCCGGGTAGGCTCAAGAAGACAAGACGACATTTCAAAACATCGGGGCGGCCAACGCCCCTCGGTCCGGTCGGTTCTCCACCCGGCTGCTCCGGCCGGCTCTCCACCCGGCTGCCCGTCCGGCTGCTCTAGCCGGCCTGCTGCGCTAGGTCAACCGCAGCGTCCCATCGGACACAACATGAAGACACTATAGCCTGCGTCATGTGTCACTTCACTGCGCTCCAATAGTCCAACACTGTTGACCAATAGTGGCGCACTATAGCCTGCGTCATGCGTCACCTCGCATGTCCATTCCAATAGTGCATAGTTGGCCATGTGGGCCACCCCTTGTCCCCTAGGCACCCCTTTATAAGGTGCACCAGGTAGGAGCTCTTCCAGGAGCTCACTCACGGCCATGCTCACTCATGCTCACTCATTCTCACACACACCTGAGGCAAGGGGAATAGGCTCACAGCCTCCTGCTTCCTCCTCTAATACAGCTCTAGGAGCAACTCTGTACTACCATATACACCGCATATACATCAGACATGCAGGAGTAGGGGTGTTACCTCCCAGGGAGGGCCCCGAACCTGGGTAAACCACCATGTACAGTTGCCCAATCCCGTCCCGGATCTCCACCGTAGCCTTGCCGCCCCACACTTTTAGCCATCCCATGGCATCTGCCGTGAGAATACCACGACAACATTTGAGCCGGTTAGCAATGACTTTTGACACGAGCTTGTACACAATGTTGCAAAGGCTAATAGGGCGTAGGTCTTTTAGCCGTTCTGGGTTCTTCACCTTCGGGATAAGTACCACTAGGGTATCGTTCCATCCCTCTGGAACACTGCCTGACGGTGTCCTAGATTAGGGGGTGCCAACCTAGCCGGCCCGTCTCCTCGGATGGGCCGATATGCCCTCGTACGTAATCAAGATGGACTCCGGAGGCCGCAGATGGGAGACGTGATGAAGGCTGCCTCTGCCGAAGACTTGCAGTACACTTCAAGATTATTCCAGCCGCCTTATTCTAAGATACCGACCTTGTAACCCTAGATACCCTCCCTGGCGTGTATATAAGCCATAGGGTTTAGCCCGTAGGGGACATTAGCGCAACATCGAACACCTAGCTATAGTAGTTAGACACATATTACGATCTCGAGGTAGATCAACTCTGTACTCGATACATCTCCATTAATATAAACAGAAGCAGGACGTAGGGTTTTACCTCCATCAAGAGGGCCCGAACCTGGGTAAAACATCGTCTCCTTTTGTCTCTGTTACCATCGATCCGAGATCCGCAGCTCGGGACCCCCTACCCGACACCGGTGCTTTCATTGAGAGTTCCGCTGCGTGATCGCCAGAAGGATCAATGGGATCGCCGGTTAACGGCCTCAAACCCATAGAGCACATCTCCACGACCGAAGTCTCGGTCACGGCAACACCCCCACCTACGGTGGGAGCAAACCTTGACCCCTCTCTGATCCTACCAGAGAGTCCCCTCATGGGCAAGGGGCTGAGATACTTCCTGGAAAGTGGATCGGACAACGACTCACCAGCAATCGACTCCCAGATCGAATCGGCTTGACCGATAACGGCGGATCCAGCATCGGACGAGGGTGACGGGGTTCCGCTGTCTTTAGAGATCGGATCCGGCCCGCTCACCCGCTGCACAGAATATCGTCCCGATAACTTCGGCCCGTCTGACATTTAGGACTTAGCCTACGTACGGCAGGTCCCCGGCGAGCCAATCCGACAATACTGGGCCAGATTCTTATCCGTCAAGAACAAGATTCTAGATTACCAAGATTCTGATATAATCGCCACCTTCGAGCGTGGATGCAAGGATAAAGGCATCTCAAACGCCCTTACTCGCCGTTGCGTCCAAACATTCCCTGAATTAACCAACTTGGTAACTCGATTCTGCGCCATCGAAGACACCTGGCAGACCGAGGAGAATACATACTCGATCTGTAACAACTACCCGGGACGCGACCAGCCAGCGCTTCGGCACGAAAATCACAAACGGAACATCCCGGCCGATCGACCTCGGAAGAAGAAAACCTCTGATCACTCCGGAACGGCCCTGGACGGCTTCCTGGTTAAACCATGCCCGATCCATGTCGTATTAGTTAACTCCTGCCCAACCCACGACCTTCGAGACTGTTGGGTGCTAAGGCAGGTTGCCAAAGGGGGGCCCGCCCTTTTGGCGGCTACCTCCAGCCACTCTGGATGGACCTCGGATGAAGACGAGGTCTTAATGATTTATGAGACATTTACGTCTAAAAACCAACGCAAACGGGCCTTACGGGAAGTTAACGCCGTCCGGCGGGTATCGCCTCGGGATGCGTGGATAGACACGCCGATCTCCTTCACTCAGAATGACCAATCGAAGTCTACCCGGGACAGGTGCCCCGCCGCGCTAGTCCTCGATCCCATCGTGGACCGCTGTCGCCTCCATAAAGTCCTGATGGACGGAGGCAGCAGCCTGAATTTGATATATGAAGACACTCTGGATAAAATGCACATCGATAGAACACACATAGAACCGAGCACCACTACCTTTAAAGGGATAGTGCCCGGGAGAGAGGCACGCTGCAGTGGAAAGATAACTTTAGACGTGGTCTTCGGGACCTCGGACAATTATCGCTCCGAAGAGATTACATTCCATATTGCGCCTTTCAAAAGCGGATATCACGCCATCCTCGGACGGGACGCCTTTTCAAGATTTCAAGCGGTACCGCATTATGGCTACATGAAGCTCAAGATGCCGGGCCCAAAAGGGATCATTACCATTTCAAGTGATCCTGACAGGGCACTCAAAGCCGAGAATAAAACGGCGTCCCTCTCCCTCGAGACCCTGGCCGAAGCCTTCGTGGCCGAAGAATTAACCGCACTACGCGCCGAAGTCGATCGGGACGATGTCATCCTTGACAAAAGATCAAAATCTACTTATTTCAAGCCGGCCGACGAGATTATCAAATTCCAGGTTCACCCCACAGACCCCGCTAAAACGGCGTCCATAGGGGCTAACCTCGACCCGGAAGTTGCCGAAGGTCTACGTGCTTTCCTTAGGGAAAACTGGGATATATTCGCCTGGCACCCCTCCGACATGCCTGGGATACCCCGTAGGCTCGCAGAGCACAGCCTAAACATACTGGCAGGCTATAAACCCGTTAAGCAAACACTTCGGCGTTTTTCCGAGCCCAAGCGTCAAGCAATGGGCGAGGAACTGGCAAAGCTGCTGGAGGAAGGATTCATCAAGGACATAAAACACCCCGACTGGCTAGCCAACCTGGTCATGGTACCGAAGAAGGATAGGTCCTGGCGGTTGTGCGTCGATTTTAAAGACCTCAACAAAGCTTGCCCTAAAGACCCCTTTCCTCTACCCCGTATCGACCAAATTGTGGACGCCACTGCGGGTCACGACGCATTGTGCTTCCTAGATGCCTATTCAGGGTATCATCAAATAAGAATGAAGGAATCGGACCAGGCAGCAACAACATTCATTACGCCTTATGGACCGTTTTGCTTCAATACGATGCCCTTCGGACTAAAGAACGCTGGCGCTACGTACCAGCGTATGATTCAAACATGCCTGAAAGACCACATCGGAAAAACTGTGGAGGCCTATGTAGACGACGTGGTTGTCAAAACCAAACGCGTCGACCAACTGGTGGACAACCTCCGTGATACATTTGCCAGCCTACGGGAATATCAAATAAGACTCAACCCCGAAAAATGCGTCTTCGGGGTCCCGGCTGGCAAACTCCTCGGTTTTATTGTATCTAGCCGAGGAATTGAGGCCAATCCGGCCAAAATTCGAGCCCTGGATCGCCTAGAGATCCCTACAGAGGTCAAAGATGTACAAAAGCTAGCGGGCTGCGTTGCAGCCCTAAGTCGTTTCATATCACGGCTGGGCGAAAAAGCTTTACCATTGTACAGGCTGTTAAAGCAGACTAAAACGTTTAAATGGACCAAGGAGGCTGCGGCGGCCTTGGAAGACATCAAGGCCCTCCTTGCCACCAACCCAATCCTGGCAGCACCAGGCGTTTGCGAACCGATGCTATTATACATCTCGGCTACAAACCAGGTGGTTAGCGCAGTCCTCGTGGTCGAACGGGGCATGGAAGGTCATAAGTTCCAGGTCCAGAAACCCGTATACTACGTGTCCGAGGTCTTAACCCCCTGCAAGACACGCTACCCTCACTACCAAAAGATAGCTTACGCAGTCTTTATGGCATCGCGCAAGCTTCGGCACTACTTTCAAGAGTGCGCGGTGACGGTGGCATCCGACGTCCCGTTGAGTGACATAATCAACAACAGAGACGCAACGGGACGCATCGCCAAATGGGCTATAGAGCTCCTACCTTTTGAAATTATCTACAAACCGCGCCGGGCCATTAAATCCCAGGTGTTGGCGGACTTCGTCGCCGAATGGACCGAAGCCGAACTACCCCGTGAGTACAACACCTACTCGCATTGGACGATGTATTTCGACGGTTCCAAAATGCTTGCCGGTCTAGGGGCTGGCGTGGTGCTCACTTCCCCCACGGGAGATAACATTAAATATGTACTGCAAATCATGTACATAGATTCCAACAACGCGGCTGAGTACGAGGCCCTCTTACATGGGCTTCGGATAGCAGTCTCCATGGGTGTTAAACGACTCGAGGTCCGAGGTGATTCTAACCTCGCGATCTCGCAAATTAATGGCGAATTCGACGCCAAAGACCCAAAGATGACAGTCTACCGCAATGCCGTCATAAATATCTCGGCCAGGTTCGAGGGGCTGGAATTCCACCATGTACCCCGAGATAGTAACCAGGCCGCAGATGTACTCGCCCGGATGGGCGCAAAACGGGACAAGGTTCCCGTGAACACCTTCCTCGAGCGGCTTTTCAAGCCATCCGTAGTCTGGCTAGACAGCAAGGGGACACCGGACTCAACCGATGTCGGGCAACAGGCCCCGCCCGAAGAGGATGATGGTATCATAGGCGGATCAACGATCCGGAAGATCGATTCAGTGCACGAGGTCATGGCAGTCATTGCACCATGGACCGAGCCACTCCTCGCATACCTACTCCGAAAAGAGCTCCCTGACAACCAAGCCGACTCCCGTCGGATTGTAAGACAGTCTAAAGCTTACAAGGTTAATGAAGGGGAACTTTATAAAATTAGCACAACGGGCGTCCTCCAGAGATGCATATCCGAAGAAGAAGGGAAACTCGTACTACGCGAGATACACTCCGGCATGAGCGTACATCACGCCGCGGCTCGGACCCTGGTTAGCAACGCCTTTCGGGCCGGTTTCTACTGGCCAACGGCAAGTGCCGATGCCTCAGCATTAGTACAGCGTTGCCCGGGCTGCCAGGTATTCGCCAAACAAAGCCACATGCCCCCCACGGCTCTGCGCACCATCCCCATTACGTGGCCCTTTGCGGTCTGGGGGCTTGATATGGTCGGGCCACTCAAGGGAGGATTAAACAAAAACAAATACCTACTCGTTATGGTAGATAAATTCACTAAGTGGATCGGAGCAAAGCCGGTTACCTTGGCTGAGGCCGTCCAGGTCATCGGATTCATTTCGGGGGTAGTTCACCGTTACGGTGTCCCCCACAGTCTGATCACAGACAACGGAACCAACTTCACGGCCAAAGAGGTCAAGGCATGGTGTAAGAAAATGGGCATCAAGCTCGATTACGCGTCCGTCTACCACCCGCAGTCTAATGGCCAAGTGGAGCGAGCCAATGGACTCGTCCTCAGTGTAATTAAGCCACGGCTCGTCCGCTCCCTTCAAAAAGCCGATTGCAAGTGGGTTGAGGAACTTGATTCCGTATTATGGGGCTTGCATACCACACCGAACAGATCCACAGGGTACACCCCGTTCTTTATGGTATACGGTGCCGAAGCGGTCCTCCCCTCCGATATCATACACGACGCACCTCGGGTGCGCATGTATGAGGACCTGGAGGCCGAACTCGATCGGCAAGACGCCCTACACGCTCTCGATGAAGAGCGCAATGTCGCTCGGGCTAGATCAGCTATTTATCAACAGCAGGCACGACGCTACCATGCTAGAGAGGTTCGCGCCAAAGAATTTAATGTCGGGGACCTCGTAATGAGATTACACCCCGAAAAGCAAAAACACAAGCTTTCCCCTAGATGGGACGGACCGTTTGTCATTGACCAAGTACTCGTTGGAGGAGCTTATCGAATCCGAGACCCAGAGGATGGACGACTGGAGCCCCATCCGTGGAACGCGGCGCTACTCCGACGTTTCTACGCATGAAACCAGAGCATACGGTTTGTGTAAATACCTTGTGCATTTTTTTTCTCTTTTCTTTTTTGTCCTTTACCTCGGTAAATCATTTAATGACCTTGAGCACAATCCAGCATGTTCTTTTCAAAACATAAGCTATTCTGCCCCTTACGAACTTTTGTCTTTCAAGCCAATATATGCATCGATCCACTTTAAAATTTGACCAAGCTGGGTTGCCCGGCTCCTGTGCTTGCCCTCTACGTTCCCGATATTTCGGCTAGAGGGCAAAGGGAGCACCGCTGTGATTGTTACTCACGGGTCAACCGATGTAGTACCTCAGACGGACAAAGCCGAAAGCTAGCGTTCTTACAATGTGGATTGGTCGGCTATGACATAGGACTAACATGGCATGGGTCTTTTCAAACCCCGACCAGGGGCTTTACCCCCGAGGTCATCCGTCTCCGGACGGGCGTGTTCGACACAAACACCCGAGGAAAGGAACCGTTGGATGAACTATTTTCCTCGGAAGATGTTTCTTACGTTAAATAGTAATATAACATAACCTTCTGTTGCCCTCTTGTCCTTCGAGCCGGACAGCCCGATTGCCTGGTCACCCGAAGCATCTGGCCCGATGACCTCGGCCAGTAGTACGGGACACTCCCTGGAATTTATTCAGGGAGGGAGAAGCCGACGGCTGGCTGACAGAGTCTGGATCAACGGACGGACACAAATTGACATAGTATACTTCGGTACATAAAGTCATACAATACTTTTCACGCACGGTCGAGCCCGTCTATCAGGATGTCTAACGAACAATCCTTTTGCGAGAGGCGTGCCGCAGGCATTACACTGTCATATGCTTGACTGGTAGGGATCTCTTCCCCACCAGGCCCCATGGGTCCCACCTCTGCCAATTCCATCGTCTTCAGACCGGTATAGTGGGTCTTCACCATGGCCCAGGCCTCCCTCGCACCTTCTCGACAAGATGACACTTTCCACGCTTGGATCCTGCGCCGTGCTCTCTTTAGCTGTTCGGCCAGCGCGGCCATGTCCTCGGGAACTGGCACCACCTCGGGCCATAAAGCCTGGTGAACGTCCTTCATCACTTTCCGCGTTCCTTCGTGCACCTCGGATAAACGGATGCTCATGTCCTCGGACGACGGCCCCGAGACTCCGGAGGAAGACCAGTCAAGTTAGCTGTCATAAATAACATTTTGCATGACAAATCTTTCGGCTTAACCGCATAACCAATGTCTGTCGCGACTTATAATTTACCATAAATCATGTCATCCGTGCGTCGATTCTTTGCTTCCGCAGCAGCCAGGCGAGCCTTTAAGCTCTCAATCTCCTGGGCTTGGCGGACATTCTTAGCCCTAAGCGCATTCACGCTACCCGCTCTCTAAGTAACCACCTGTTGATTCGCCTGGCGTTGCGCTTCAGCATACGCCAGATCGTCGCGGGCCCGCTTCAGGTCTCTTTCGAGATGGCCCAGGGCTTCCGCTGCTACAAGAAATCCTGGCGTCAGTTCTACTCTTCGGACATTACTTACTTCAATAAACAAGCACTTACCGTGCGCCTCTCTGGTGAATTTCTTCACCTGCTCAACCTCGGACAACGCCGCGTCAAGCTGCACCTTTGTTTGGTTTAATGCCGAGGTCAATTGCTCGTTCCTTAAGCGAGCCTCCTATTATAGCAAAGTTTGCGGGTTAACATTCAAGTCTTGACTCGACCCCAGGGGCTCGTATCAAGCCTTAGGGGCTACTACCATACTCGGTAGTTGTACTTGTCTTTAAAAGACCTTACCCGCAGCCCTCGCGATAGGATATCCAGTGACTCGTCAAAGGCACCTCGGGTCGCCCCGAGGTACGCGTCTACCGCGCTGAGAGCATTAAGCTCCCTGTCCGAAAACGCCGGATTGTTTAAAGAAGCCTTTCGCCAACGATAATTCGCGGCACATTGGATTTCGGATGGAGTGGCCGATGTCACCGAGTCTTCGGGCTGGGTGGATCTGGGGTCCACCCTCGTAGGATTTTGGACCTCTGTTTCCTTGGGCGGAGACGTGCTTTTCTCGGCCTCCACATGTACGTTAGTGGGTGGAGGCTGTCTGCAAACAATTAGGGATGTTAGAATCCCAAGTGTCTTTTCTGAAAATATCGACCTAGGAAATACCTAGTGACGGATGGAGCACTTTCGCCTGTTCCCGTGCCCTCGACCGGAGCTTCTTGCGCTTGGCTGGGCCCTTTCCGGTGGAACCGCTTCTCTGCGTAGGCGTTGGGAGCGCCGCCCCTTTGGAGGAGGAGTCGGAAGACTGGAGACGGGGGGACGAGGGACTCTCTTTCGTTTAGAGGAAGGGAGAGTTACCGATGAGGCTGGCCTCGTCCCCGGCATGTCAGGGATGACCGCTACCTTCGAGCCATCAAGGCTCTCCAGGAAGAAACTCCTTCCTTCATAAATCAACCCTAGATCTTCATCCTCATGACGAAGAGGGTCTTCGGCGCGGCTGTGCGACTCCGGCTCGGGGGCCGGACTGCTCACTCCTTCAAGCCAACGTCTCCACCTCTGTTCAACCGATGTGAAACGGATTAATGTTGGGGATCCCCGAGGTAAAATGAATAAGCCCGAAGTAAACACTTACTATGTCGGCAGGGTTGTAGTATGACAGCCCGTCTTGGAACCGGCGCTTGGCAAACTCCTCGGCCGACCCTTGGTATATGCTGGCTAGTACGGCTCCGAGGGTCATTTGATCCATAAAAGCCCCTTTGATGGACCGAGAGGCGTCTTCAGACCCATTGTAATCGCACAATAAGTGCTGACGCTGCCGGAGAGGCTGGACTCTTCGGTCTAGAGCAACCGCCATCACGTCGATGATGGTCAGGCCGGCGCTTGATAGGGACTTCACCTTGGCTGCTAGCCTAGTCACGGCTTCGCGTTCCTCTTGAGCCGAACTCAGCGGCCTCCAGCTGTAACGCTTCTGTGGTGGGTCCAATGAGAAGGGTGGAAGGCCTGGCCGGACTGGCTCATACAACGGGACGTCGGTGATGTAGAACCACTCGGAGGGCCAGTAATCGGTTTCCTCCCGAGGTGTCCCCGCTGGGTAGTTAGTCTTGTCAATTCGGTAAACTTCGGCTCCTCCAACCTCGAATAGCTTGTCTGTCGAAGAGCGGGGCACGACGCAGAAGTATTTCCGCCACAATCCGAAGTGTGCTTGACAGCCGAGATGTAACTCGCAGAGCGCAACGAACCCCGCCACATGCAGTATCGAATTCGGGGAGAGGTGGTGTAATTGCAGCCCGTAAAACTCCAACAGACCGCGGAGGAAGGGGTGTATTGGGAAACCTAAGCCGCGGAGGAGGAAAGGCACGAAGCATACCCGCTCATCTCCTCGTGGCGAAGGGTAATTTTCGGCATGTGCTTGACCATCAATGGACGTCAGTCCAGGACGGGTAGCGGCTAGATCCGCATCAGGCAGGTACCCTTGTGTCGCCAAGCGCTCCAATTGGAGGCGCGCGACGGAACAGCTCCCCCAGTCTCCCCTATCAGGGCCATGAGGACGCTTTGACGATCCTTCACCGCTCACCATTGTTCGGGCTCTTGCGCCGGAGAGGGGA
The DNA here is from genome assembly GCA_039707655.1 of Elymus sibiricus. Lineage (NCBI taxonomy): Eukaryota > Viridiplantae > Streptophyta > Magnoliopsida > Poales > Poaceae > Elymus > Elymus sibiricus. The sequence continues at coordinate 300,215,674 of CM077668.1, forward strand.
GGGGATTTTTCGCTGTGGTGGCAAAAGTGAACTGTCACCAGCAGGGGTTACGCGTCTGAATAAATAAAGGGCAGAGGGGGCTGACGTTTCGACGTTTTTCTCCATAAAGGAGGCTCAGCCGCCTAGGCCGCACGATTCTTGAAATCTAAAATCGGGCCCCAACGGAATTCTAAGGGTTGACCGAAGTCTTTAAATTTGGTCGGGGAATAAAGCATGGGAACTTGTCTATCGAGCCAAGACTCCGGGAATTGAAGGCCGTCGACCTCGGCATCGAAGACCAGTTCAGGGGCTACTGACGGTGTCCTGGATTAGGGGGTGCCAACCTAGCCGGCCCGTCTCCTCGGATGGGCCGATATGCCCTCGTACGTAATCAAGATGGACTCCGGAGGCCGCAGATGGGAGACATGATGAAGGCTGCCTCTGCCGAAGACTTGCAATACACTTCAAGATTATTCCAGCCGCCTTATTCTAAGATACCGACCTTGTAATCCTAGATACCCTCCCTGGCGTGTATATAAGCCATAGGGTTTAGCCCGTAGGGGACATTAGCGCAACATCGAACACCTAGCTATAGTAGTTAGACACATATTACGATCTCGAGGTAGATCAACTCTGTACTCGATACATCTCCATTAATATAAACAGAAGCAGGACGTAGGGTTTTACCTCCATCAAGAGGGCCCGAACCTGGGTAAAACATCGTCTCCTTTTGTCTCTGTTACCATCGATCCGAGATCCGCAGCTGGGGACCCCCTACCCCGAGGTCTGCCGGTTTTTACACCGACACTGCCGCCATGCAACACGTGTAACACCTCCTGCACCACGCTATCACCAACTAGCTGCCAATACTTCTTGTAGAAGATCGCCGGCATACCATCCGCACCAGGTGCTTTCAAGTCACCAATACTGTCCAGGGCCTTCTTTACCGAAAAAGGCTTCCGCCCCGCTTTATATATAAAGCAACGATCCACAGCAACTCGGTACAAACGCACGCCACCACAACACACGCACACATCCAAGGCAGGATACATAGATGCTGAACGCAGCAACACCTCCCCTAGCACTACAAGAGCCACCGGGGTCCTCCGCCGTGAACACGCCACCGCGAAGAGATGAAGCCACATACGACGAACCGTGAGCTCCAAGGCGGCGCCTTCGGGAAGGAAACGACACCGGAGCGCCGCCACCGCCCGACCCGAGGGTCAGAGTTTCCCCTGGAGCAACACGACGGGCAATGAGAGCCGCGACGACGCCTTCAGGAAGGGAACGAGCTTCGCCGCCGCCGGTCCGTCCAAAGAAAGAGCGGGTTTTCACCCCGGCCAACACTCACTGCCACCGAACGCCACACTCCGGCAACCACACCGCCCACACGGCCATAGTCACCGGGCAGCACCGAGCCACGGGCTCTGCCCATGAGCCCCGCGCAACCACCACCAGGGCCGCCGCCCCGGCATCCAAGGCCTAAACACTACCTCACCCGAGACCCGCCGCTACCCCAACCAAAGAGACTGAGCGCCCCCCAGCGTCTGGCCTCAATCGACTCGTCCTGCTGCACCGTGCGCGAGACGAGCTCGGTCCTGCTGCACCGTGCGCGAGACGAGCTCGGTCCTGCCGCCGGGCGCGAGACGAGCTAGGTCCTGCAGCCGTGCGCGAGAAGAGATTGGTCTTGCAGCACCGGGCGCGAGACGAGCGATGGACCGCAGCTGGGAGCGGGCCAACCCTCCGACGAAGATTGCGCCCGGGCATCGAGAAGAGGGGTCGAAGGCCTGCACAGGCCGCTCACCGACGGGCCGACGCCAAAGAAGTCCAGCCGCCGCCGTGAGACGATCCCGACCACCGCCATGAGCCACCACCACGCCGTGGCAGCCCACATCCACGCCGAGCACAGCCCGCGGCACCTGCCATCGCTGGATCGGCCGGGGGCCGGCAGGCCCGCCACCACCAGGGAGCGCTGCAGCAGGGGCGGCCACCGGAGCAAGCCACCACCTGCGGCAAGCCGGAGCCCCACCACCACAAGGGCCCAGGCCACCCGAGCCGCCACCGCGTCAGATCTGGGCCGCGTCCAAAGCCGCCGCCGCCAGGAACAGAGCACGCCCCCAGCCCGCACCAGCCACTCCACGCCGCCGCCTGCAGGCCGCGTCCCCGTCGCCAGCCGCCGCCGCCGCGCAGCCGCCCAACCCAGATGGCCCGCGCCATCCAGCGCCGCGCGGGGGGAGGAAGAGGCCCCGCCGCCGCTCGAGCTGGCCGGGCTTTGCCCGCCAGCACGCCGGGGCGGCGGCGAGGGTAGGGAGGAGCAAGGAGGGGGGTCGAGCCCCGCGCGCTAGGGTTTCCCCCCCGGCGGCGCTCGCGGGAGCGGCCAGGGAGGGGAGGGGAGCGTCAGGGCCTTCTTTACTTCCTCGGCTGTGAACTCAGCCATGAGAAAAGCATTCATTTGTGCCGTGACCTTCGGGTTAATGATATTGATAAAATCATCGGCCAAGAGACCTGTCATGGGGTAAAGAGGGATGAAAAATAGTCAGTAACTAGGGCCTTTAAGCCCTCTTCCCCTTCCACCACTGTCCCATCATCCTTCCTCAACTTTGTGATTGTATTTACTCGTTTTCTTTCACTTGCATAAGCTTGGAAAAACTTTGTATTACGGTCACCATAGGTCATCCAGTCGACATGAGCTCTCTGTCTGTACATTAAGTCATGTTGCTCCTCCAGCTGCTCGAGTTTAAAACGCAAGACCTGCTCCTGGTGCACTGAAGCTTGGGAGAGCACTCCTCTTCTGCATGCCTCAAGATCACCTTTGGTTTTCTTGATCCGCTGCGCCAGATCGCCCAAAATATTCCGGCTCCACTCGCAGAGATCGGACATGACTGATTTTAGGCAGTTCTGGATAGTACCATTACCGGATGCCTTTACAAGGTCCCAAGCGTTGTGGACCCGAACATCGCACTCATCTTCCAAGAGCCAGCGTGCCTCAAACCTTTTGAAAGCATTAAAGTCTCTATATTACCGAACTGGTCTTCCCCCGTCAAGGTCTAGAATGACAGGCCTATGGTCAGATTTACGTGGATCGCCATTCACCACTTTATAACCAGGGAATCATGCGCGCCAAGCAGGTGTAGCCACAACTCTATCAAGCCGCTCTCGGATATAACCCTCAACACGGTAATTGTTATTTCTCCAAGTGAAAACATCACCCTCAAACCCGAGGTCCTTTAAGTCACAGTATGCTAAAACATCGCGAAATTGCTGCATACATGACTGGCTACGGGCTACACCGCCCTCTTTTTCATAATTAAACATAATCTCATTAAAATCGCCAATGCACAACCACGGGAGCTTCACTTGATTATGGAGGATCCGTAGAAGGCGTCATGTTTCCGATTTGTTCTTTGGGTCCCCATAAATCCCTGTGAGTCTCCATTTGAAACCGTCCTCCTCAGTCACTATAGTTTTTTTTTCGAAAAGGGGGTTAACCCCCGGCCTCTGCATCAGAACGATGCATGCGGCCAATTTATTAATAAGCAAATAGTTTAACAAGGTCTCCAAGTCTCAGAAAGTAAAAATGCTCACAAAGAGCTAAAAACAGGGAATCGGGATAGCCACAACCGGCGGCATAAAAATAGATAGGAAGCTAAACACCTATCCTACTACATGACCGCCATCCAAACTGGTTGAAGATAGCCCGTGCTACCGTCTCCCAGCGGATAGACCCAGTAACCATACGCTCCCTGGCATCCATCGGAGTGAGTAGCGACCACATATGGATCAACGTAGTGGCCCGGAAGATAACCTGCAAGAAATGAATATTTGTTGTTCTGTTAAAAACCAAATCGTTCCTGCAGTTCCATATAGCCCATAATAAAGCACATATGCCTACACGAATGTGTCTCGCTGTTTCTATGTCAACTCCATTTAGCCACGTCCCAAATAACGTGTGGATGCTAGTAGGAGGAGCAATGTTAAACGCTATATGGACAGACTGCCATAAAATTTTGGCCATGGGACACTCAAGAAAGAGGTGTTTGATAGATTCATCATGATCACAGAAGCTACATCTTCGAGATCCTGACCAGTTACGTTTTGCCAAATTGTCCTTAGTGAGAATGACTTGTTTGTGGACAAACCACATGAACACTTTAATTCTTAAGGGCACTCTGACTTTCCAAATATGCACAGATCGAGGGATAGAGGCCGAGTTGATAATATCCAAATACATGGATTTTACCGAAAACACTCCATTCTTGGTTAGTTTCCAGTGTAACTGATCTGGCTGTTGAGAAAGGTGGACATCCATCAATCTTCTCACAAGATGTAGCCAAGCTTCCCAACGGTTTCCCGCTAAAGTCCTTCTGAATTGAATATTTACAGGATTGGACTGTAATATTGTTGCAACATAGGCGTCTCTACGCTGAACAATATTATAGAGAGAAGGATATTGGATAGCTAGAGGCGTCTCTCCTAGCCACGTATCCTCCCAGAATCTCGTGGAAGTACCATTGCCAACGATAAACTTTGTCCTGTGGAAGAAGGCTGATTTCACTCTCATCAGTCCTTTCCAAAAAGGCGAATCGGTTGGTCTGACCGTCACCTGTGATAAGGTCTTAGAATGAAGGTACTTATTACGCAGAATCTGGGCCCATGTGGCATCGGTCTCTACAGATAACTTGTACAACCACTTGCTGAGTAAGCACATGTTCTTCACCTCTAAATTTTCAATGCCAATACCACCCTGGTCCTTTGGCCTACAAATAATATCCCATTTAGCAAGTCTGTATTTCCGTTTTAGCTCGTCACTCTGCCAGAAAAAACGCGATTGATAGAAGTCCAATCTTTTCCGTACCCCTACTGGTACCTCAAAGAAGGACAAAAGAAACATTGGCATACTCGTGAGCACCGAATTAATGAGAATTAGCCGGCCTCCATATGACATAAGTTTGCCCTTCCAGCAACTTAGTTTCTTTTCAAATCGATCTTCAATGCACTTCCATTCTTTGTTAGAGAGCTTGCGATGGTGAATCGGTATGCCCAGATATGTGAAAGGCAGCAAGCCCAACCCACATCCAAACAGTTGTTTGTAAGCTTCTTGTTCGTCTTTAGCTCTCCCAAAGCAGAACAATTCACTTTTATGGAAGTTAATCTTTAACCCTGACAACTGCTCGAATAAACATAACACAAGCTTCATATTTCTTGCTTTCGCCAGATCATGCTCCATGAAGATGATAGTATCATCTGCGTACTGTAGAATGGACACTCCACCATCCACTAGATGCGGGACGAGACCACCTACTTGGCCATTGTCTTTAGCTCTTCCTATTAGAATTGTCAGCATGTCTACCACTATGTTGAACAAGATAGGTGACATCGGGTCTCCCTGTCTTAGACCCTTGTGTGTCTGGAAATAATGACCTATATCATCATTCACTTTTATTCCGACACTGCCCTTTTGCGTGAAAGAATCTACCTGCTTTCTCCAGGATTGATTGAACCCTTTCATTCGCAAGGCCCGCTGAAGAAATGGCCACTTAACCTTGTCGTACGCTTTCTCAAAATCCACCTTAAAAACCACCCCATCTAGTTTTTTCGTGTGGATCTCATGGAGCGTTTCATGAAGGACCACAACCCCTTCAAGGATGTTTCTGTCCGGCATGAAGGCTGTTTGAGATGGTTGCACCACACTGTGTGCAATCTGCGTCAGCCTGTTAGTCCCCACCTTGGTGAAGATTTTAAAACTGACGTTAAGAAGACATATCGGTCGGAACTGCTCAATCCGTACCGCCTCTGTCTTCTTCGGGAGTAAAGTTATCGTTCCAAAATTTAAGTGAAATAGCTGCAAATGCCCAGAAAACAAATCATGGAACATTGGAAGCAAATCACCCTTAATAATATGCCAGCACCTTTTATAAAACTCTACCGGAAAGCCATCCGGCCCAGGCGCTTTATTATTCTTCATCTGTGAAATCGCCTCAAACACCTCTTTCTCTGAAAACGGGGCGGATAAGATCTCATTCTCATCCGTCGCAAGTTGAGGGATATCCTCAACCCTCGACTCATCTAAGGACACAAAACTATCCTCGGGAGCCCCAAACAACTGCTTGTAATAATTGGTAATGTATAATTTTAGGTTCTCCTGACCCAAAATTGTCCCCTCAGTCACTATAGTATCAATATGCATCCTTCCCTTCCATCGCAGATTCAAATTGATCCCTCTTCTCCAGAACAATGATATACCACCACTCTTCCCATCACAGTCACGCGCCACCATATGCAACAAACCAAGTTTTATTCTGAACTTATCAAGTCTCTTCTCAGTGAGCTTGGTCTCACACAAGAAGAGAATGTCGGGGGCCTCCTTCTTCTGGATATCCAGAAGACCACGAACTGCCGGCCCGTTCCCTATCCCCCGGCAGTTCCAAGCCACAATCTTCATTAGGAATCGCAGGGCTTTCCAGGCAGCCCTGCGCTCTCTGAAATACCACCCGTAGACTGTCCATCCTTTTGCTCAACACACAACTTTTTCTGTACCCCGTCTCCACCCATTTTCACATCCTCAAAACCTCTCTTACCACCAGATGAAGCCGCAACATGCACTGTACTGCCCATATTATTGACCCTTCCTTTCTTATCCTTTCCTTTCAGCCTTTTAAAGGTGCCTACATTCTTTCCCTGCTTCTGAGCTTCGCTAGAATTCTGTTTTTGGAGTTGTCCAACCCATTGCAGTTGATAGCTCATAATGCCCGCCTTGAGCGGGAGGGAGACCTCCTGTTCGCCCAAACGCTATTTGGCGTCTTATACGCCGGTTACAGTTCATTCGAAAAAACGATGCGCCCACACCTGTTCATCCTTGGGCTCGTCCCATTTAGCTTCTTTTTTCTCCTTTTCACACTGTACGCACCACGTCTTGTAAGCTAGTTTGATCGATTCGGTGTTGTAGTTTTTATTCCCACCGATTCTGGGAACCTTCTAGAAGGTCCAATCGAGTATTTCAATGGTTTCGTTCTTTTTTTGGTTTTTGTTTATTCTTTTTTTCTTTTATCTGTTTGTTTATCTTTTTCGCTTTGCTTTCTGTTTATTTTTATTTTTTTATTTTATTCTTTTCTTAACTAAAATTTCATGAACTTTTTACATTTTTGTGTTTTTTTAAATCAAGACATTTTCAAATTCATAATTTTTTTTCAAACTTGTGAACTTTTTCTATATTTGCATGAGTTTTTTCTTTTTCGTAGATTCGTTTATTCAAAACGTTTTATCTTTTAAACCGTGCGTCCAAATGTCAAACCGTTTTTATCATTGGATTCCTCGCGTCGGGATCTTCAAAACTAGATCACATGTTGATAGGTTTTGATTAACTTTTTTCCTCACGAAAAAACCGAATCGGGAGCACATTCTTTTTTTCTTTCCGAAAGAGGCACGGCCGTGCCTCTAGCGGAAGCAAAAACGTGCCTCTCACGGAAGGGAAAAAAAAAAGAAAACTCATTTTTTCCGTTTCTAAGAGGCACGGCCGTGCCTCTCGCGAAAACAAAACCGTGCCTCTCGCGGAAGCAAAAACGTGCCTCTCGCGGAAGGAAGGAAAAAAAGAAAACACGTTTTTTTCCGTTTTCGAGAGGCACGGCAGTGCCTCTCGCGAAAGCAAAACAATGTCTCTCGCGGAAGAAAAAACGTGCCTCTTGCAGAAGGGAAAAAATGCAGTTTTTTTTCCGTTTCCGAGAGCTCGCGAAAGCAAAGCCGTGCCTCTCGCCGAAGCAAAAGCGTGCCTCTCGTAGAAACGAAAAAAAGAAAACATATTTTTTTTCATTTCCGAGAGGTACGCTCGCGAAAGCAAAACCGTGCCTCTCGCGGAAGCAAAATCGTGCCTCTCGCGGAAGCAAAAAAAAAACACATTTTTTCACGAAAAAAAATCGAATTTTTTTTTCGGTCCAAAAGCTAAGAAAGACCGGTGAAAAACCAAAAAGCCAAAAAAAAAGTTTAACAAGCCGAAAACACGTGCGAAAAAGTAAAATAAAAAACAAAATCCGGAGGGAGCGTCCAGAGCGCGACACGTGGCGGCGGCTGAGAGGGGGCCAAGTGACGCGCTCTCAGCCCACCCCAAGTGATCGTTGGGAGGCACCCGAAGGAGCACTCGTTAATTAGTTGCTCCCCAATTTCGTTAGCTGGCGCTGATTGGGACTACTCTCCTGTTCGTTGCTTATTGGCATCAAACAGTGCAGTCAACCCCTGAAATCGACCGCCAATTGGCCGGCCCAATTCTAGTGAGCTCCACTTGTGAGATTTTTTTTTTTTTGAAAACTAGATGTTGGATGTTTTTCTCTATGATTTTGTTCCTTTTTTTTTTTTTTTTCAAAAGATATTCGTTGTGTGTTTTTAAAAAATTCGTGTGTATCAAAAAACATTTCAGAATGTATTCTAAAAAAGATCACCGTACATTAAAAATGTTCAGTCTTTATTAAAAAAAATGTTTACTGTATTCTCAAAAATGTGATCATACATTTAAAAAAACTATTTTATAGTAAATAAGTGTTCTACGTGTATTTGAAATGTTCATCCTATATTAGGAAAAAATTATAGTACAAAAACTATTAAGTGCAAAACCCGAAAAAACCAAGCCCAAAATAAAAATAAATAAATAAAAACCAGCAAGGAACGGAAACCAAATATGAAAAAAAAATCAAAACAATGAAACCACAAATGTTTTCGAAAAAAAGGACGATAAAGACAGAAGCTCGCAGCGAGGCCACCAACTGGGTCTCGCTTCGACGAATATACGCCAAGTTAACGCGACATCCCCTGTTCAGAGGACGCTAGCAGGCCATCCCATTAAGTTAGCGATCGCTGCAGTCCTTCGCTTGGTTCGGTGTTGCTAGCTTGACAAATCCTAAACGGCGCCTTAAGCGCCCGTTCCTTCCTTTTATTGCAAACGGCGCTTAAGGGACCAGGCGAATAAAATAACAAAAGAAATAAAAGTGCGCCGTTTGCAATAAAAGTGCGCCTTAATCGGCCGTTCCTTCCTTTATTGCAAACGGCGCACTTAAACCCCCTCTCTTCTCTCGATCAAACTGGCCGGCCCATTTTAACGCACCAGGCGAATCTCTTCTCCCCGGCTTTGGGAAGCTCCCAGAAGCTTCCTAGGCCGGTTTTGGGAAGCTTCTGGAAGCTTTCGGCGGGATTTCTTCTTTTTTTCGTTATTTGATTTTCTGGATCCTTTTTCTTCTATTTTATTTTTATTTTATTTTTTTGTAAATTTGATGAATATTCTTTTCAAAACGATGAATTTTTCAAGTGTGATGATTTTTTTCCAAAACTGGTGAACTCTTTTTCGAAATTAATAAAGTTTTTTTTCAAATTCATGAACTTTTTTTGAAAATCAATCAACTTTTTTTCAATACTGATGAACTTTTTCAAATGCGATAAACTTTTTTTTAGAAAATCCATGAACCTTTTTTTGAAATCGATGATTTTTTTTCAAATTCTTGAACTTTTTATAAAGTTGATTAACTTTTTTTTCAATATATGAACTTTTTTGAAATTCGTTGAACTTTTTTTCAAAATCGATAATTTTTTTTTTGAAATTTAAGTTTTTTTTTAATTTCGATGTTTTTTTTCAAACTTCATGATTTTGTTTTTGAAAATTGATGAACTTTTTTTGAAGTTTGTAAACTTTTTCAAATGCATGGAAATAATTTGAATTCATGAACTTTTTCATATTTTTGTTCAAAAATAATAATTTGTGATTTTTTTTTACCGTTCAACTGGTCAACCGTTAAATGAAACCGTACGAAGGTTGGCGAGCGATTTTGCTTTGCCACGTGAGCGCCAGAAACACCAAACTGGCGCCAGCGCCGGTTAGAAGCTCCCTGCTAGCTCAGTCGACCATCATCTGCTCACTCGGCCAACAGGTTGATCGTTGAATTTTGAAAAAGAAAATCATGAACCTGAAAAAGGTTCACAGAATTCGAAAAATTTCACAAATTGGGGGAAAGAGATTGTTAAAAAAAAGTTTAATAAATTTTTAAAAAATAGCTAAACTGGAAAAGTTCATGGATTTGACAAGTTCATGAAATTTGAAGAAAAAAATCGCAAAGTTGAAAAAATTTCAAAAATTGGAAAAAAGTTCACGAATTTGGAACAATCATTTTTTTTAAAGTTACGCGTTTGTAAAAAGATGAAAAACAAAAACAAAAAACCAATAAAACAAAAAAATTGGTTTTTAAAAACCAGAAACAAAAAGGTTGAAAAAAACAACCGGAAGCTTCCTAAGACCGGGTTGGGAAGCTTCGAGAAGCTTCCCCATAAGAGGGACAACTTCCCGCTACGTGCCTTATGTGACGCCCCCGACTCGATCGTGCACTAATCATACACGCAAATGCGCTCGATCAAGCTCAGGAACTCACAGGAAGATATCACAACACAACTCTAGACACAAAAATAAAATAATACAAGCTTTATAGTACAAGCCAAGGGCCTCGAGGGCTCGAATACATAAGTTCGAATACAAGAGTCAGCGGAAGCAACAACATCTGAGTACTGACAGAAAGAGTAAACAAGTTTGCCTTAAGAAGGCTGAGCAAAACAACGACATCTAGATCGAAAAGGCGCAATCCTCCTGCCTGGGAGCCTCCGAAACTACTCCTGGTCGTCGGTCTCCACGTAGTAGTAGGCTCCGTCGGGGTAGTACGTAGTAATCATCGGCGGGATCAGCTGTCTCCGGGGCTCCGTCATCTGATCGCTGCAATCGGGTATGGGGGGAAAATGTAGCAAAGCAACCGTGAGTACTCATCCAAAGTACTCACAAGACTTACATCAGATCTATGCTAAGTATGCATCGGTATCAAAGGGAAGGGGCTGTATCTGTGGACTATACTGCAGAAATGCCAGAATAGAGGGAAGGCTTAGCCTATCGAAGACTAGCATCTTGCAACATTAGAAGAGTGCAGATTAGCATATAATAAAGCAATAATTATATAATAGCAATGTGTAGGGGAACGCGACAGAAAACAAAAAAATTCGGTACAGCGAGCACGCCCAGGATCACTATGGAGATGGCATACAAGGTTTGATCTGATCATTACCGACTCGTAGCGCAGCGGAAGTAGAGTCGATGTAGATCGTCGGTGCAGATCCCCGCAGCTAGGATTTACAATCTCCCAACCACGAGGATGTACTCCCTCGTCGGACAGCCCTTCGGGAGGCGGTCGGACAGTCCCTCAGACGATGTCACGGACAGCCCTTCGGGAGGACCCTCGAAGCTCGAACGGTAACTCGGACAGCCCTTCGGGAGGACCCTCGAACAGCCCCTCGGGCAAAAGATCGAACCTACGACCTCTCTACGGGGTTGCACACATACGGTGTCAGCTATCCGGCAGGGCTTCGCCGTCCAGAACTAGTTCCCACCGGAACCCAGACAGCCTTTCGGCTCTACGAAACAATTTCGCGGGGAGGGAGAGAGAAGGCCAGATCATGCATGGCATTTGTATGTGAGAAAGAGTGAGTGTGGAGAGTGCCTCTCCACCTCTATTTATAGGAAAACCCAAGGGGTAGAGGGGACTTGAAATACCCAAAAAACCCATCATATGGATCCTCCATAAGGGCATAAAAGGAAGGCAAGTGGAGCTCCATGGAGGAGCTCCATCTTGGCCGGCCACCCCTAGGGGCCCCCCCTAGGCCCCCACCTAAATGGGGTTCCTATCCATCCATGTCATCCCTAAGATCTTTTGAGCAAAGCCCAAAAAAGTGGCTTTTCAAAAAATAACCAAAAAATGTCTTTTCACTATTCACGGAAACATTTTTCCGCGACCGTTAAATCCGAAAATATTTCTGTGGGTCTTAGAATAATTCCAGTACCCACTAAAATAATTCTGGACGCGTTCCGAAACATTTTCAGATCAATGATTTTCATCAGCGAAAAGCAACCAAAGCGGTTCCGGCAGCTCCGGAACATTTCCGGTTTTCCCCCCGGAAAAATCCCAGAAGTTCCTAAAACAATTCTGGCACCCTCCAAGAATTTCCAGGCGTGTGCCAAAACCAATTTGACTTAATGGTATACTCCGAAACAACTTTTCAGTTTTACCGAAACTCTTCCGGTGTTCTCTCTCCAGAACTCTTCCGTTGTCTCCGAAACTTTTCCGGTGACTTTCTCTCAGACTCCCTATCTAGTATTCAGCGGATAGATGACCCTTAAGCATGTGACCCTATAGGTTCGGGGAAGTATAGACATGACCGGAACACTTTCCAATCAAGAATCAACATCGGAGCCGTGGACACCCATATTGACCCCTATACCCACACGAATAAATATTCGAGTGAACCTCCAGTTGCCGTGTGCTATTCCTGTTGCTTGACGATATATTACAAACACCCGAGGTGAGATGTATCGGTATCCCCGTGGATCAACAACTTGTCCACTATGCCAGTTACCTCGTTACCGGTTTTGTTCTCTTTTCTCGTTTCCGTGTTCCGGCATCCCTGTGATCAAAATCACATTGTGCCTGGCCAGACGATGATGGATACCGTAATACCGAGAGGGCACGAGAATATATCTCCATCGTCGGAGGAGCAAATCCCAATCTTGAGCTATCTCGTTTCTTGTCATACTTTTCCGTGAACCCGTAAGCCGCCGTAATAGCCACCCAGTTACGGATGACGTTTAACAAACCCCAAAGTTCACGAAGCAAGTACGAAGGAACTCGATACTCTCATGGTCTAAGGAATTATGCAAACATTAACTTTCTCTGTGTTATTAACCATTAACTTGTGACGAATGTATCTCATAGCATAACATCAATTCGGGTCGATTCAACACAAGTGTTCTCCTAACATTGTGCCCTCAAAGTTGCTGGCATAGACATGCCCATGATCAGGAAACTAGGACCATCATGCAACACTTGAGCTAGTCTTAAAGGCATGACTAGGAATACATTTTTCCATTTAATATACCACACGTGCAAATGAGTTTCCCTCCGAGCCTCGTGTTATTGCAGACTCGAGAATCGTTGCAGTTATAGCATGGAACATAAACTTTAATTACAAATTTGGAGATACAAAATAACCATTATTACTGCCTCTAGGGCATATCTCCTACAGACTCCCACTTGCACTAGAGTCATAATCTAGTTACATGGCTTCCCTAACACCAATGGCTATCCGGTGCTGCTCATGCTTTGCTCGTGGTAGAGGCTTTGTCATCGGGTCTGACACGTTCACATCCGTGTGAACTTTGCGTACTTTCACTAAACCCGCTTCGACATGATGTCGAATGAGTTTATATTTGCGTTCAATATGTCTTGTCTTATGGTGCGAAGATGGCTCCCTAGCCTGAGCCACGACACCACTATTATCACAATAGATCTCCACCGGGTCCAGCGCACTCGGAACCACACCAAGGTCTTCAAGAAACTGCTTGATCCAGACCGCCTCCTTGGAGGCTTCTGAAGCTGCAACATATTCTGCCTCTGTCGTAGAATCCGTCACTGTCTTTTGTTTGGAACTTTTCCAATCAACTGCGCCACCGTTCAATATGAAAACATAGCCTGATTGAGATTTGAAGTCATCTGGGTCAGTCATGAAGTCTGCATCAGTGTAACCACTTACAATGAGCTCTTCATCACCTCCGTACACAAGGAGTAAATCCTTGGTCCTTCTTAGGTACTTAAGAATATTTTTGACTGCGGCCCAGTGTTCCAATCCTATATCACTTTGGTACCGGCTGCTAACACATAGCGCATAGGAAACATCCGGTCTTGTACATAGCATGGCATACATAATAGTACCAACTGCCGAAGCATATGGAACATCATTCATTTGTACTCGCTCATCGAGAGTCCGAGGACACTGATTCTTGCAAAGCACTGTGCCAGGTGACATGGGGAGTAGGCCTTTCTTGGAGTTCTCCATGTTGAACCTTTTCAACACCTTGTCAATGTACGTGCTTTGGCTAAGCGCTATCAGGCGTTTTGATCTATCTCTATAGATTCTGATGCCCAATACATATGCCGCTTCGCCTAAGTCTTTCATTGAAAAACTCTTCTTCAATGAGTCTTTTATTTCGCTAAGAAAATTCACGTCATTTCCAATCAGCAATATGTCATCCACATACAAGATTAGAAATGCTTTTGCGCTCCCACTAAACTTCTTGTAAACACAAGATTCTTCGTCATTCCCGATGAAGCCAAACTGTTTGACCACCTCATCAAAACGAATGTTCCAGCTCCTTGACGCTTGCTTCAGACCATAAATGGCTTTCTGAAGTTTGCATACCTTTCCAGCATCCTTATGAACGACAAAACCTTCAGGATGTATCATGTATACATCTTCTTTGAGATTTCCATTTAGGAAAGCCGTTTTGACGTCCATCTGACATATTTCATAATCGAAATAAGCAGCAATTGCTAGTAATATCCGAACAGACCTAAGCATAGCTACGGGCGAGAAAGTCTCGTCGTAGTCTGCTACTTGTGAGCTGCGTTGGGATTTCCCCGAAGAGGAGGGGTTGAAGCAGTACAGTAGAGATAAGTATTTCCCTCGGTTATGAAACCAAGGTTATCAATCCAGTAGGAGAATCACGCAACAACTCGTTAGCAGCACCTGCACACAAAATAACAAATCCTCGCACCCAACGCGAACAAGGGGTTGTCAATCCCTTGGCGGTTAATTGCAAGATTAAATTGTATGGTGATAGATAGATAGATCAAAAAAATACAAAATAAAATAAATAAAGTAAAATTGCAGAAAGGTATTTTTAGAGTTTTTAGTATATGATAAAGGTAGACCCGAGGGCCATAGTTTTCACTAGAGGCTTCTCTCTTGAAAATAGCATACGGTGGGTAAACAAATTACTGTTGGACAATTGATAGAAAAGCAAATAATCATGACGATATCCAAGGCAATGATCATGTATATAGGCATCACGTTCGAGACAAGTAGACCGACTCCTGCCTGCATCTACTACTATTACTCCACACATCGACAGCTATCCAGCATGCATCTAGAGTATTAAATTCATAAAGAACGGAGTAACACCTTAAGCAAGATGGCATGATGTAGACAAAGTAAACTCACGCATGAATAAACCCCATCTTTTTACCCTTAATAGCAATGATACATACGTGTCATGTCCCTTTCTGTCACTGGGATTGAGCACCGCAAGATCGAACCCATTACAAAGCACCTCTCCCATTGCAAGATAAATCAATCTAGTTGGCCAAACCAAATCAATAGATCGGAAAGAAATACGAAGCTATAATAATCATGCATAAAAGAGTTCAGAGAAAACTCAAATAATATTCATGGATAATCTGATCATAAACTCACAATTCATCGGATCCCAACAAACACACCGCAAAAAGTGATTACATCGGATAGAACTCCAAGAACATCGAGGAGAACATTGTATTGAAGATCAAATAGAGAGAAGAAGCCATCTAGCTACTAACTATGGACCCGAAGGTCTGTGGTAAACTACTCACGCATCATCGGAAGGGCAGCAAGGTTGATGTAGAGCCCCTCCGTGATCGATTCCCCCTCCGGCGGAGTACCGAAGAAGGCCTCCAGATGGGATCTCGCGAGAACTGAGACTTGCGGCGGCGGAAAAAGTATTTCGTGGACTCCTCTGTTGGTTTCCCGATTTTAGAGAATTTATAGAGGTGGAATTAGGTCAAACGGAGCAGATGTGGGCCCATGAGGCACTAGGGCGCGCCACCCCCCTGGGGCGCGCCCTGGTGGCTCGTGGCCACCTCCTCTGTCTTCTGGCCCTCTCCCGAAGCTTCTAGTGTCTCTTATGTCCAGAAAAAAATCTCCAGAAAGTTTCGTGGCATTTGGACTTCGTTTGGTACTGATATTCTGGAAAACGAAGAACAGGCAAAAAACAGCAACTGGCACTGGGCACTAAGTTAATAGGTTAGTCCCAAAAAATGATATATAATTGCTTGTAAATGTATATAAAACATCCAAGATTGATACTATAATAGCATGGAACAATCAAAAATTATAGATACGTTGGAGACGTATCATAGTCCACTCCTGGAACTTGCGTGAACCCTTTCGCGACAAGTCTAGCTTTGTGGATAGTAATGTTACCATCCGCGTCCGTCTTTCTTTTGAGAATCCATTTACAACCAATGGGTTTTACGCCTTCTGGAAGTTCTTCCAAGTTCCAAACTTGGTTTTCGTACATGGATTCCATTTCGGATTTCATGGCTTTGTGTCATTCCCTTGAGCTGGGCCCCGCCATCGCTTCCTTGTAGTGCGCAGGTTCATCATCTTCAAGAATGAAGATTTCGTTATGAAACCACTCAGGTGGCTGGATAGCCCTACCTGATCTGCGCGGTTCAGATACAACATTGTCTCAAGGTTCCGCATCACATGCGACAACTTCCGGCTCGGTTGTAGGGATAATTTGCGGAATTACTTCCGGTTCCTTAGCCATATCAACTGTCGCTGAAGATTCACTAATCTCATTAAGTTGTACTGTCCTCCCACTTGCTTCTTTAGCGAAAAATTCTTTCTCGAGAAAGTGTCCAACTTTTGCGACAAACACTTTGCCCTCAGACTGGTGGTAGAAGGAATACCCAATGGTGTTTTTGGGATAACCTACAAAGTAACATTTGTCTAATCTGAGATCAAGTTTGCTTGGCTGTAAATGCTTTACGTATGCCTCACAAGCCCAAATTTTGAGATGCGACACACAAGGTTTCTTCCCATGCCACATCTCATGTGGTGTCGTCTCAACAGACTTAGACGGTGCTTTGTTTAGTGTGTGAGCGGCAGTTTCCAGTGCGTGACCCCAAAAAGATATCAGCAGATCTGTAAGAGACACCATCGACCTTACCATGTCTAACAGGGTTCGGTTATGTCTTTTTGACACTCCGTTTCGCTATGGAGTTCCGGGAGGCGTAAGCTGTGAAACGATTCCACGGTCACTCAGATGTTGGCTAAACTCATGACTAAGATATTCGCCCCCGCGATCTGATCGCAGAAACTTAATCCTTTTGTTACGATGATTTTCTACCTCAGTCTGAAATTCTTTGAACTTTTCAAAGGGTTTTGACTTATGCTTCATTAAGTAGATATAGCCATACCGACTTAAATCATCAGTAAAAGTCACGAAGTAGAAATACCCACCCCATGCGGTTGTGCTCATTGGACCACATACATCACTATGTATTATTTCCAATAATTCACCCGCCCGTTCAGGATGACCCGTGAACGGCGTCTTGGTCATTTTCCCCATCAGACAAGCTTCACATGTGTCAAATGATTCAAAATCAAAGGACGGTAAAACTCCATCTGACTGAAGTCTTTGCATGCGTTTCTTTCCGATGTGGCCAAGCCGACAGTGCCACAAGTGGTGGTGGTATCAGCCTTCTTAAGGTGTTTAGCATTCACGTTAAAGACATCATTTCCACATTCAAGATTTAGTATGAAAAGGCCCCCAACAATGGGTGCAAATCCATAAAACATATCCTTACAATAAAGCGAACAACCATTGTTCTCAGACTTGTAGGAGTACCCATCGTGTACTAAACATGATCCAGAGATAATGTTTCTACACAATGCCTGAACAAAATAACAGTTACTTAGTTCTAGGGTAAATCCTGAAGGGAGACGTAGAGGCATAATGCCAACGGCTTGAGCGGCGATCCCAGCGCCGTTCCCGACACGCATCACGACTTCATTCTTTGCCAGCTTGCGCACCTTCTGAAGCCCCTGTATCGAGTTGCAAATGCGAGCAACCGATTCGGTATCTGTCGGTGTAAAAACTGGCAGACCTCGGGGTAGGGGGTCCCGAGCTGCGGATCTAGGATCGATGGTAACAGAGACAATGGAGACGGTGTTTACCCAGGTTCGGACCCTCTTGATGGAGGTAAAACCCTACGTCCTGCTTCTGTTATATTGATGAAGATGTATCGAGTACAGAGTTGTTCTACCTCGAGATCATAATGTGATTCTAACTTCTAAGGCTAGGTAAGCAATGTTGTGTTTACCCCCCCCTACGGGCTAAACCCTATGACTTATATACACGCCAAGGAGGGTATCTAGGGTTACAATGTCGGTATCTAGGAATAAGGCGGTTGGACAAATCTTGAAGTGTACTACAAGTCTTCGGCAGATATAGCATTGATCACGCCTCCCTCGTACAGCCTCCGGAGTCCATCTTGGTCACGTACGGGGGTACATCGGCCCAACCGAGGAGACGGGTCGGCCCGGTTAGCACCCCCTAATCCAGGACACCGTCAGTAGCCCCCGAACTGGTCTTCTACGCCGAGGATGATGGTCGACAGATATCACTTCGGATCCGGAGTCTTTGGCTTGACAGACGAGTTCCACTTTACATTTCGGATTCTCTTTAACAGGACATCGATATCCGTGGTCCAACCGAGCTGGTACCCTGCCCGAGGGGTGTAAGTATCTTAGCCTCGAAGGCTGATTGTACAGGTATGAACAATCCAATCCTCCTTGACAACTTTAACGGAGAGGCTCACTCCATGACGAGTTGAGCAGTTACTGCCTCATCCTCAAATCGCGGTTTGAGGCAAGTTGTTTACTGGCACGTCCCTTCGAAACAGAAATCGTGCCCGCTTTCTCAGGGATATCATCAAGATTTTGTTTCCCCCCATATGTTTCAACGGCATTTTTGATAGCGGCCGCGAATTTATCGGCGCAGCAGGGGACTCTTGCCCTTTTATAGGTCTATAAGAACCAAAGGGAGCGCAATGACGCACGCTCCCATTCCTTCCCTACTGCAACGCCGTCTAGCTCCAACGCCCGGATCCAACCAGCACGCCCGCCCTTTTCGCGAGCTCAGTCTTCTCAACCAGCCATGGCCGACACCCTCAAGGGGCACTGGGGCGGCTCCATGGTGACAGCGGCGACTATCGCCGAGCTGCGCGACACGGGGTACCTAGCCCCACCATCACTGCCCGCGCTCCATCGACCGACCAACTGGTGCCCGCTCCCAACGTCGGGGAGCGGGTAGTCTTCGTCCCCCACCTCATCCGAGGCCTGGGGTTCCCACTACACCCCTTCGTGCGCGGGGTAATGTTCTACTACGGGTTAGACTTCCACCACATGGCCCCCAACTCTATTCTCCACCTCGCCGCTTTCATCATAGTTTGTGAGGCTTTCCTCTGCTGCGAGCCACACTTCGGCCTGTGGCTGAAGCTTTTCGGAATCAAACCGAAATCCAGCGGACATGATCTTGCGGAGTGCGGGGGAGCCATGGTCAGCAAGAACCAGGGGGGCCATCTGGTTCAAAGGAACCTTCATCGAAACGGTGAAGGAATGGCAGAGGGAGTGGTTTTATATCACTGAACCTCTTGCCCCTGGTCAAACCGAAGTCCCGGCCTTCTCGGCCGGGCCACCCAAGAAACTCAAGTCCTGGAAGGAGAAGGGCATTGCTTGGGGGAAGCCAGAAGAGGTGGAGACCCTGATCGACAGGGTCCTGTGGTGGTCCACGACGGGGAAGGTTGAGCTGGCCGATGTCATCAATGTCATGCTCAACCGCCGTATACTTCCCCTCCAGTTTCGGACTAAACCGATGTGGGCACAAAAGCCCGAAGACATGGACACCATCAACACCTTCTTCCGCTCCACCTTGGCCACTATGTGGACGAAGCTCATGAAGCTGGCCAAGGATAAGATCCCCCAGGCGGGAGAGGACCGCGGCCTCGAGCACGGCTATGAGCCCCCCCGGTAAGTAATTTTGCCCTTTAATCTACGTGCTTTGTTAATTGTGTCGAGGATCAAAGTTTTTACTCGAATCATTGTGTTTTGACATTTTGCAGAAGTGGTCGGCCTGGGTAAAAGGGGTACGATGCCCAGCCCCACTGCCGGAGCAGCCCCCAACTCCCCTGCTCTCAGCGCTTCTGACCGACGAGCCACATGTGGTGGCCGCCAAAGGGACGAAGCCCCAGACGGGGAGGTCCAGTGCTCGGACCAGGGGGACCTCGGTCACCCGGTCAGAAGAGACCCACACCTCCGCCGCTCAAGACGGCGACGCCGAGGAGGGCGAGGAGGAGATTCCCCCCCCCCCCGAAGGGGAAGAGGTTGGCGATAGAAGACGCCGACGTGGGCATGCCGCCGAAAGGCTCAAAGAGGCCGAGGCGAGCCTCATCCGAGGCCGCCAGCAAGTCATCGGAGAGGGCCGAGCTCTCTGGTGACTCAGAGGAAGACCCCCTCGCAATGGGGAGGAAGAAACCGGCACCTCGAGGGTAAGCCGTTGTCTCTATCATCTTTCCTTAAGTCACTTTTTCAGCAAGGGGGAATCTTACACAAGTAGTTTTTCATGTGCAGTCCGCCGAGGGTAATCCCCAGCGGCTCTTCAGACGGGCTGCCATCAACCAGCGGGACTCCAGAGCCCGCTGTTTCTCCCCCAAAGCCTGACGGTCTGGGGGAGGCGACGTCCACCCTGGTCCCCGAAGTCAACTTGACGGGGGCCGACGAGGTGGTGACCGCGGCCGAGGACGACACCTCGGCCCGACAAGATCCGGGGGCGGAGCGCCCCGAGGTCATCAAAGAACTGTTGGGCCAGTCGTTGGCCCAGCCGGAGTCTACCTTGGCTCCACCACAATGGGCGGAGGCCACTCGGATGGAGACACCCGAGGTCATTCCGTCACCCCAGCCTACTACCCAGGGACGGACTGGCGTGGGGTGGACTGAGGAGGTGGAGGAGGCCCTGAGGGGTGCTTCCATCAAGGAGGAGCACCGTGCCTTGATGGGCACGGCGCTGGAGAGCTACCGGTCCGCAGGGGCCGTCCTGCACGAGGTTTTTAAGAACCTCGCAGCAGGTTTCGAGGTATGATTTCCGCGCATTCACGTTGTTTATTTAAGCTTTTTGTTTTTGTGAGTTGTGTCCGAGGACATAAGGGTATAGCCTTCTAAACAGCATAGTGAGTGGGTAGCCCCCGAGCCCGAAGTTGGTTTCAAGAAACCGGCATCGGGATCGCTTGACGTAGTAGGTGCCGATGAGTGAACTGAATTATTCCCTTTACAATAAGGATCCGTTTTGTTTCAGGTTGCGACCTCGACCCCGGACTCCAACTCCGAAGAGATGGCGGAGATGAACCGGAAACTTGAGCAGTCTCAAGGCAAGCAAGTTGAAACTTGCCGTGCATATTTGCTATATATGTGTAATAGGTGTGAAGGAAAACAACTAATGCCGAACTGTGTTGACAGCGGAGCTGGAGATGCTCAAGGCCGAGCTTGACAGAGCTCGGAAAGAGGTGCAGTAGCAGGAGAATGCAGCCGCCGCGGCTGAGAAGGCCCGGGCTGCCGAGAAGGCGGCCGGAGAGAAGCACCAGGCACGGGTGCTAGAAGTAGAGGAGACCCTGAAGGGCGTGTTCGAGGCACGCGACAAACTTCAGGAGGAGGGGTAGCGGACGAAGGAGGAGCTCGAGAAGCTGCAGCGCGCCCACACCAAGCTCAAGACCTCGGCTCGAGCGGATCGCGAGGTGCTCCTGCAAGTGGAGCAAATCGCCTCGGGTAAGAAATTTTTGCTGCAGTGTATGTTTGGTAGCAAAGGGTGTGTCGAGCTCACCCAATTATGGCGTTCCGCAGAGGTCTTCAAGGATCTCCCACAGAGCGCGGAGGATGCGGTGGCATATTTCGGCCAACTGGCGGGCCATGAGGCGGAGAAAGCCTTCTGGGGTCAATTCCCGGGGTCGCCGTCAGGGCAGCTGCTGAATCATCGAGTGAAGCAGCTGGTCGAGCTGTTCCGCCTGACAAGACCGACACTCCAGGACCTCTGCGTCGCGTTGTGGCCTGCCGAAGCCATGCCAAAGAGTCTCTTCGGCCTGACGGCCCGTCTCCAAAATGCCGTGCCCTGCGTTGAGCGCTGGAAGAGGTCCGCATGCTTCGAAGGGGCGCGGAGGGCATACGCTTGCGTGAA
This sequence comes from Elymus sibiricus, assembly GCA_039707655.1. Classification (NCBI taxonomy): domain Eukaryota; kingdom Viridiplantae; phylum Streptophyta; class Magnoliopsida; order Poales; family Poaceae; genus Elymus; species Elymus sibiricus. Next base: position 300,237,542 of record CM077668.1, read on the forward strand.
GACTCACTTCCGCAAGGTTGACGCGGAGACGTGTGCCGCTGGCCCTCCTGCCGACAAGCCACGGACTGCCGAGCAGTTCTTTGCCGAGGTTGAGGCGGGAGCTCGGGCAACCGAGGCCATGTGCCCCAAGGACACTCTGTATTTTTAGGTGATGCTTTGGAATGCCGGAGTGTATAATGTAAAGACTCTATCCCGTGTTTGAATGAAGATGGCTTGAGATTCCATATGTTTTTATTTTATAATTCAATTATGCCTCCAATATGACTGTTTAAAATGAGAGTGGCCAGTCGTCGGCTTCAGCCCCAGTGTAGGTTATACAGAGGGTGCTCCTTAAGGCATATCTGACCCTTGGCCGACGTCTCGGTACCCGGAGGCGGTCAATGACTTAAAGGAACTAGGCAATCGGACTATAGTGGCTTGACAGCTTTCATTTAGTCGTAGGAGTTTGACTATGGGGGCTGAGGACCAGCCCCCGGCGTAGGGAGTGTGCGGCCAACGCGGCCGAGGTCTAGGCCATGGCACACTTCGGCTAGAAATAAAAGCCCTTCGTTTGACACGGGTGATCTCTAGCGTCACATCGCTTGACGCGGTCTCTGGATGGCAGACCAGTTTGCGCTTACCCAGATAGTCAGTTTTCGGCTTTCTCCACTGAGGCGCCATGCCAATTAACCTGGCGGCGCAATCGCAGTGGTTCTCCCGTTACACCCTTAGCCGAATACATCGGGAACATAAGGGGTACACATAGGATCTGGGCAACCCAACTATTGACCGAAATCTAGGTTCGAAACTGATGCATATAAGGCCAAAAATCCGGGACGCCGAATACATCGGACTTTCCTATACAATTGCATCTTTTTTAAATACTTCATCGTCCCGGAGCTATGCTGATAAAGAAATACAATAAAGACCTTGAAAGGGCACGGTTTCTTTATATCATAGTGTCAAGCATGTACAAGCCCAGTTGTGACGAGAGTAATTAAAAGAGTACAACGTGAATAGTAAGGAAGAAAGGAAAAAAGGTCGGATAATTACTGACGGATTTGAAAAGATCCGGACCGAAGCCTACCGCACGTCTGCGTTTCCGAACTGTTGAACATATCACTCTTGATTGATGACGGCTGATTTGTGGAGGCTAATGCCTGACCGGCCCTTTATACTCTCGAAGTGTTCGATTAACCGAGTTCCTCAAAGGGAGGTGTTTGCCGGCATCGTTCTGTGGTTAAGGCCACAGAGACGTAGTGACGCTCGGCTACTTCTTTTACAGATGCCTGTCTATGCAGGGGCACGAAGCCTTGTCCTTGCGTGGTTAATCCACGCGTGACGCGTGGGTAGTTGTATTGGCTCCTCGACGTCCCAGGGAATTTTGAGTGCGAAGTTGTGCACCCTGGGGACGTAGTGCCCATAGCTAGGGCACGCGAGGAGCCCGCATCCCTATTTCGGGTGCGGGGGTAGCTGGCCGAGGTCGACTTGTGCAGCCCGGGCTCGCTTCAAAGAGCGAGCGGCGCGTTTATCGCTGCGGGCTGCCTCCTCGGACGCTTGGACCTCGGCTGCAAAAGCCGCGGTCTGTTCCTCTGTCTGGAGTGAACGCTCGGTGTTACCATTGACTGTGATGACACCGTTGGGTCCCGGCATTTTGAGCTTGAGGTAGGCGTAATGGGGGACTGCGTTGAAGCGTGCAAAGGTCGTGCGTCCTAAGAGCGCATGGTATCCACTCCGGAAGTGTACGATGTCGAAGATTAACTCCTCGCTTCTGAAGTTCTCGGGCGAACCGAAGACTACCTCGAGGGTGACTGTCCCGGTACAACGGGCTTCGATGCCCGGAATGACACCTTTCAAGGTGGTAGAGCTCGGCTTTATCTGGGATGAGTCAATGCCCATCTTCCGAACCATGTCCTCATAGATGAGGTTAAGACTGCTTGCCCCGTCCATCAGAATGCGTGTTAGATGATAACCATCAACAATAGGGTCCAGAACGAGCGCCGCAGATCCGCCATGCCTGATGCTGGTCAGATGATCATGCTTGTCGAAGGTGATCGGGTAGGCCGACCATGGGTTATACTTCGGGGCGACTGGCTCCAACGCGTATATGTCCCGAAGCACACGCTTTCTCTCCCGTTTAGGGATGTGGGTGACATAGATCATATTGACCTCTGTTACCTCATTTGGAAATTTCTTTTGCCCTCCATTATTGGGCTGCCGAGGTTCATCCTCATCGTCGCTGCGGTGTTGGGTTTTATTCTGACCCTCTGCCGCTATCTTGCCAGCTTGTTTGAAGACCCAGCAATTCCTATTGGTGTGTGTTGCTGGTTTTTCATGAGTACCGTGAATCCCACATGGGCGGTCCAGGAGCCTGTCAAGCTGGCTAGGTCCGTCTTTGTTCCCCTTATAGGGTTTTCTCTTCTGCCCGGATTTAGGTCCGGCGAATCCAGCATTGACCGCGGCGTCTTCAGTGTCGCTTCCGCCGTTTTTATACCTGCGCTTATTTTTATTGCGCTTCGGTTTTCCATTGGCGTCGCGGGTTTCCGAGGTGCCTGCCTCACCGTTATGAGTACTTCGGGCGAGCCAGCTATCCTCTCCCGCGCAAAAGCGAGTCATCAGAGATGTTAGGGCAGCCATAGTCCTCGGCTTATCATGGCCGAGTTGTCGGGCTAGCCATTCGTCCCGAATATTATTTTTGATGGCGGCGATGGCCTCGGCATCGGAACAGTCTATAATCTAGTTCTTCTTGGTGAGGAACCTGTTCCAGAATTTCCAGGCTGATTCGCCTGGCTGCTGGGTAACACGGCTGAGGTCATCAGCGTCCGGAGGTCAGACATACGTGCCTTGGAAGTTTGCCCGAAAAGCGTCTTCTAGGGCCTCCCAGCTGCCGATAGAGTGAGGGGGGAGGCTATTAAGCCAGTGTCTCGCCGGCCCCTTTAACTTGAGTGGCAGATATTTGATGGCATGCAGATCATCTCCATTGGCCATATGTATATGTAAGAGGAAATCCTCGATCCAGACTGCTGGGTCTGTGGTACCGTCGTATGATTCTATGTTAATGGGTTTAAACCCTTCCGGGAACTAATGCTCCATCACCCTGTCTGTAAAACAAATTGGGTGAGCTAGACCTCGGGACCGAGGAGGATCTCGTCGGGTCTCGGGAGAGAGCCGTGAGTAAGCTTGATCTCGGGCACGGTCGTTCCTGTCCATCCAGGCAGCGTAGCCGTTGGGCCGAGGGGGAGCCCTATTTTCTTCAATACGACGTCTAGCGTCGCGAGGATCCAGGTGGTCCACGAGGTCTTTACCATGACGGCGTGGGGGTGGCCTTTCACCATGGTCTTCTCGTCTTGGCCTGTCCCGGCCTCTAGGGGGCCGATCGAGGTCGTCAGCAAGCTCTTCGTCGAATTCTGGTAGGAGGCGCCTGCGTGGGTAAGACTTTGGTGCACTACGGCGTCGGTCCTCCATATCCTGCTCGGCAGAAAGCACTTCAACCCACTTTTCATTTAGCGCGTCGGTATTTTCCTGCAGCTGCTGTTGCTTGCGTTTTAAGCTCCGGGCCGTCACGACGAGGCGTCGCCGAAAGCGTTCTAGTTCGAAGGGGTCCTCGGGGACGATAAAGTCCTCGGTACCGAGGCTGTCGTCTTCCTCGGACTCCGGCATGTAATTGCCGTCGGCCCCTTCGAAGAGGTCATCGCGATCAGAGTCCACAAGAGGTCGGTCTGGTGTGCCGTTCCTTACTGGGGAGGCTTGAATGTCCTCCTCAGGTTTATCGGCGTCGCCGTCCTCCTCATTGCCGTTATTGGTTGTTGCTTCGTTGCCACTAGGTTTCCCATTATTACCCCTTCGGCGCCGTCGCCGGCGTCTTGGAGGGGAGTTGGGGGTGTCCACCATATAGACATCGCAGGTGGATGTGGCGGTCCACCTGCCCATGTTGACCGAGGGCAAGGTGTTCTCGATGGGGCCGTCGACGTCCTCCTCCATATCTGAGGGTTCGCCGTAGTCCAACACGTCGGTTAAATCATCGATCGTGGCGACCAGGTGGGTGGTGGGTGGGATGTAAATTTCCCTATCGTCGGCTTTAAGTCTGATCTGATCGTAAACCGAAGTCTTGCCGTCCGAGATGGACATGCTCTGGATGCGGCAAAGCATCTCATCAAGATGAGATAACTCTTTGGGATCCATGGATGCGCCGTAGGAAGGGCTGATTCGAAGCACATCCGGTATGTGACCAGGCGTGTCTTCGGAGCGAAGGGAGTCTGAACGTATTTCGGAGTTTTGATTCGAAATCATCTCTGGCGCCGCGTCGAGAGTGGGAGCAAGATCTTTCTCTGAACTAGTGGTCGAGGGGAGATCAGCCGGAGTGGCAGCGTCGGTAGTCTCAAAAGACGTCATGACAGAGTTCGGTTCCGGGGTTGAACCTCCAGAACCGGCCGAGCTTTTGATCAGGCCGGGCGTCCATCCCGATAGGACGAGTTCGCCGCGGGAATCGGCAGTGTACTCGAGGCCACCGAAGGTTATGACCCGTCCTGGCGTGTAGTTCTCGACAGAAGTCAAGTGTCCCGTCGAATCGGCGCAGAACATCATGCTGCCGAAGACGAAGAGCTGTCCGGGGACATAGACGTGTTGGGGAACGTTGCATGGAAAACAAAAAATTTCTACGCACATGCAAGATCTATCCATGGAGATGCATAGCTACGAGAGGGGGAGTGTGTCTACGTACCCTCGTAGACCGTAAGCGGAAGCGTTAGAACAACGCGGTTGATGTCATCGAACAACTTCACGATCCAACCGACCGAGCACCGAACGTACGGCACCTCCGCGTTCAGCACACGTTCAGCTCGGTGACGTCCTCGACTTCTTGATCCAGCAAGATGGCGAGGTAGTGGATGAGTTCCGGCAGCACGACGGCGTGGTGATGGTGATGGTGATGCTATCTCCGCAGGGCTTCGCCCAAGCATTGCGAAAATATGACCGAGGGACGGAACTGTGGAGGGGGGCGCCGCACACGGCTAAGACAATGTTGTGTGCTACTTTGGGGCGCCCCCTCTCCTCTATTTATATATGTGTAGGGGCTTGGAGTAGAAGGAATAGTCCCACGTGAACAGTAACCGTGAATAGTACACACGTGGACTTGGACTCCAAAGTCCAATCCTATTCCTACTAGGACTCTCCCTTTTTTCCTTCCCTAGCTGCGTGGGCTTTTGAGAACTTGGTGCGCCTGGCCCAATAAGGCCAGGGCGCCCCCCCTTAGCCCATGCCAGTCCTTGGGACGTGGTGGACCCACTTGTGGACTTCCGGACCCCTCCGGAATCCTCCGGAACCTTCTGGAAGCTTCCCGGTACAATACCGAAAAAACTGCACCTTTTTCCGGAACCCAAAATATGACTTCCCATATATAAATATTTACCTCTCGACTATTCCGAGACTCCTCGTGACGTCCGGGATCTCATCCGGGACTCCGAACAACATTCGGTTACCAATTCACATAACTCATATAACACTATATCGTCAACGAAATTTAAGCGTGCGGACCCTACGGGTTCGGGAATGATGTAGACATGACCGAGACGCCTCTCCGGTCAATAATCAATAGCGGAACCTGGATGCCCATATTGGTTCCTACATATTCCACGAAGATCTTATCGGTCGAACCGCAATGACAACATACGTAATTCCCTCTGTCCGTCGGTATGTTACTTGCCCGAGATTCGATCGTCGGTATCTCCATACCTAGTTCAATCTCGTTACCGGCAAGTCTCTTTACTCGTTCCGTAATACATCATCCCGTAACTAACTCCTTAGTCACTTTGCTTGCAAGCTTCTTATGATGTGCATTACCGAGAGGGCCCAGAGATACCTCTCCGAAACACGGAGTGACAAATCCCAGTCTCGATCCATGCCAACTCAACAGACACCTTCGGAGATACCTGTAGAGCATCTTTATGATCACCCAGTTACGTTGTGACATTTGATAGCACACAAGGTATTCCTCCGGTATCCGGGAGTTGCATGATCTCATGGTCGGAGGAACATGTATTTGACATTCAAGAAAGCAGTAGCAATAAACAGAACGATCATATGCTAAGCTAACAGATGGATCTTGTCCATCACATCATTCTCCTAATGATGTGATCCCGTTATCAAATGACAACTCATGTCTATGGTTAGGAAACCTTAACCATCTTTGATCAACGAGCTAGTCTAGTAGAGGCTCACTAGGGACACGGTATTTGTTTATGTATTCACACATGTATTTAAGTTTCCGGTCAATACAATTCTAGCATGAATAATAAACCTTTATCATGAACAAGGAAATATAAAATAATAACAACTTTATTATTGCCTCTAGGGCATATTTCCATCAGTCTCCCACTTGCACTAGAATCAATAATCTAGTTCACATCGCCATGTGATTAACACCCAAGAGTTCACTAGAGTCAATGATCTAGTTCACATCACCATGTGATTAACACTCAAAGAGTTCTAAGGTGTTATCATGTTTTGCTCATGAGAGAGAATTTTAGTCAATGGGTCTGCAATATTCAGACCCATGTGTGCTTTGCAAATCCTTATGTCATACTGTAGATGCTGCTATCACGCTTTACTTGGAGCTATTCCAAATGACTGCTCCATTATACGTATCCGGTTTGCTACTCAGAGATATCCAGATTGGTGTCAAAGCTTGCATCAATGTAACCCTTTACGACGAACTCTTTATCACCTCCATAATCGAGAAACATTTCCTTAGTCCTTTAGTTACTAAGGATAATTTTGACCGCTGTCCAGTGATCCACTCCTGGATCACTCTTGTACCCCCTTTGCCAGACACGTGGCAAGGCACACATTAGGTGTGGTACACAGCATGGCATACATTATAGAACCTATGGCTGAGGCATAGGGAATGACTTTCATTCTCTCTCTATCTTCTGCCGTGGTCGAGCTTTGAGTCTTACTCAACTTTACACCTTACAATACAGGCAAGAACTCCTTCTTTGACTAATCCATTTTGAACTCCTTCAAAATCTTGTCAAGGTATGTACTCATTGAAAGTCTTATCAAGCGTCTTGATCTATCTCTATAGATCTTGATGCCCAATATATAAGCAGCTTCACCGAGGTCTTTCATTCAAGTATCCTTTTATGCCATCCAGAAATTCTATATCATTTCCAATCAACAATATGTCATCCACATATAATATTAGAAATGCTACAGAGCTCCCACTCACTTTCTTGTAAATACAGGCTTCACCGTAAGTCTGTACAAAACCATATGCTTTGATCACCTCATCAAAGCGTATATTCCAACTTCGAGATGCTTGCACCAGTCCATAGATGGATCGCTGGAGCTTGCACACTTTCTTAGCACCCTTAGGATCGACAAAACCTTCTGGTTGCATCATATACAACCCTTCTTTGAGAAAACCATTAAGGAATGCAGTTTTGACATCCATTTGCCAGATCATAAAATGTAGCAATTGCTAACATGATTCGGACAGACTTAAGCATCGCTACGGGTGAGAAAGTCCCATCGTAGTCAACCCCTTGAACTTGTCGAAAACCTTTCGCGACAAGTCGAGCTTTGTAGACAGTGATATTACCATCAGCGTTTGTCTTCCTCTTAAAAATCCATTTATTCTCAATGGCTTGCCAATCATCGGGCAAGTCCACCAAAGTCCATACTTTGTTCTCAGACATGGATCCTATCTCAGATTTCATGGCCTCAAGCCATTTGTCGGAATATGGGCTCATCATAGCTTCTTCATAGTTCATAGGTTCGCTGTTGTCTAACAACATGACTTCCAGAACAGGATTACCGTACCACTCTGGTGCGGAACGTACTCTGGTCGGCCTACGAGGTTCAGTAGTAACTTGATCTGAACTTTCATGATCTTCACCATTATCTTCCTCTCTTATTGGTGTAGGCATCACGGGAACGGTTTTCTCTGATGAGCTACTTTCCAATTCGAGAGAATGTACAATTACCTCATCAAGTTCTACTTTCCTCCCACTTACTTCTTTCGAGAGAAACTCCTTCTCTAGAAAGGACCCATTCTTGGCAACAAAGACCTTGCCTTCGGATCTGTGGTAGAAGGTGTACCCAATTGTTTCTTTAGGGTATCCTATGAAGACGCACTTCTCCGCTTTGGGTTCGAGCTTATCAGGTTGAAGCTTTTTCACATAAGCATCGCATCTCCAAACTTTAAAAAATGACAGCTTAGGTTTCTTGCCAAACCACAGTTCATACGGTGTCGTCTCAACGGATTTAGACGGTGCCCTATTTAACGTGAATGCAATTGTCTCTAATGCATAACCCCAAAACGATAGTGGCAAATCGGTAAGAGACATCATAGAACACACCATATCCAATAAAGTACGGTTACGACGTTCAGACACACCATTACGCTGTGGTGTTCCAGGTGGCGTGAGTTGTGAAACAATTCCACATTTTCTTAAATGAAGGCCAAACTCGTAACTCAAATATTCACCTCCGCGATCGGATCGTAGAAACTTTATTTTCTTGTTACGATGATTCTCTACTTCACTCTGAAATTCTTTGAACTTTTCAAATGTTTCAGACTTGTGTTTCATCAAGTAGATATACCCATACCTACTCAAATCATCTGTGAAGGTTAGAAAATAACGATACCCGCCGCGTGCTTCAACATTCATCGGACCGCATACATCGGTATGTATTATTTCCAACAAATCAGTAGCTCGCTCCATTGTTTCGGAGAACGGAGTTTTAGTCATCTTGCCCATGAGGCATGGTTCGCAAGTATCAAATGATTCATAATCAAGAGATTCCAAAAGTCCATCAGCATGGAGTTTCTTCATGCGCTTTACACCAATATGACCTAAACGGCAGTGCCACAAGTATGTTGCACTATCATTATCAACTTTGCATCTTTTGGCATCAATATTATGAATATGTGTATCACTACGATCGAGTTTCAACAAGAATAAACCATTCACAAGGGTGCATGATCACGAGGGATATTATTCATATAAACAGAATAACCATTATTCTCTGACTTAAATGAATAACCGTCTTGCAATAAACAATATCCAGATATAATGTTTTATGCTCAACGCAAGCACCAAATAACCATTATTTAGGTTTAATACTAATCCCGAAGGTATTACGAGCGTGTCGATATTGATCATATCAATCTTGGAGACACTTCCAACACATATCGTCACCTCGCCCTCAGCTAGTCTCCGTTACTCTACAGCTCCTGCTTCAAGTTACTAATATTAGCAACTGAATCGGTATCAAATACCCAGACGCTGCTACGAGCACTAGTGAGGTACATATCAATAACATGTATATCAAATATACCTTTGTTCACTTTGCCATCCTTCTTATCCGCCAAATACTTGGGGCAGTTCCGCTTCCAGTAACCAGTTCCTTTGCAGTAGAAGCACTCAATTTCAAGCTTGGGTCCAACTTTGGGTTTCTTCGTGGGAGCGGCAGCTTGCTTGCCGTTCTTCTTGAAGTTCCCCTTCTTTCACTTGCGCTTTTTCTTGAAACTAGTGGTCTTGTTAACCATCAACACTTGATGCTCCTTCTTGATTTCTACCTCCACCGATTTCAGCATCGCGAAGAGCTCGGGAATTGTCTTCTCCATCCCTTGCATATTATAGTTCATCACGAAGCCTTTATAGCTTGGTGGCAGTGACTGAAGAACTCTGTCAATAACACTCTCAACTGGAAGATCAATTCCCAGCTGAGTCAAGTGGTTGTGGTATCCAGACATTCTGAGTATGTGTTCACTGACAGAACTGTTCTCCTCCATCTTACAGCTGAAGAACTTGTTGGAGACTTCATATCTCTCAACCCGGGCATTAGCTTGAAATATCAATTTTAGCTCCTGGAACATCTCATATGCTCCATGGCGTTCAAAACACTTTTGTAGTCCCGGTTCTAAGCCGTAGAGCATGGCACACTGAACTATCGAGTAGTCATCAGATCGAGCCTGCCAGGCGTTCACAACGTCTGCAGCAGCTCCTGCAGCAGGTCCATCACCTAGCGGTGCATCAAGGACATAATCCTTCTGTGCAGGAATGAGGATAATCCTCAAGTTACGGACCCAGTCCGTGTAATTGCTACCATCATCTTTCAACTAAGCTTTCTCTAGGAACGTATCAAAAACAGGGGAGCTACAACGCGAGCTATTGATCTACAACATAATTTGCAAAGACTATCAGGACTAAGTTCATGATAAATTAAGTTCAATTAATCAAATTACTAATGAACTCCCACTTAAATTAATATCCCTCAAGTTAACTAAGTGATACATGATCCAAATCAACTAGCCCATGTCCGATCATCACGTGAGATGGGATAGTCATCAATGGTGAACATCTCCATGTTGATCATATCTACTATATGACTCATGTTTGACCTTTCGGTCTCCAGTGTTCCGAGACCATGTCTGTACATGCTAGGCTCGTCAAGTTTAACCCAAGTATTCTGCTTGTGTAAAACTGGCTTACACCCGTTGTATGTGAACGTAGAATCTATCACACCCGATCATCACGAGGTGCTTCGAAACAACGAACTTTAGCAACGGTGCATACTCGGGGAGAACACTTTTATCTTGAAATTTAGTGAAGGGATCATCTTATAATGCTACTGTCGTTCTAAGCAAAATAAGATGCATAAAGGATAAACATCACATGCAATCAAAATATGTGACATGATATGGCCATCATCTTGTGCTTTTGATCTCCATCTCCAAAGCATCATCATGATCTCCATCGTCACCGGCTCGACACCTTGATCTCCATAATTGCGTCGTGGTCGTCTCGCCAACTATTGCTTCTACAACTATTGCTAACGCATAACGATAAAGTAAAGCAATTACATGGCGCTTGCATTTCATACAATAAAGAGACAACCATAAGGCTCCTGCCGGTTGCCGATAAATTACAAAACATGATCATCTCATACAATAACGTATATCACATCATGTCTTGACCATATCACATCACAGCATACCCTACAAAAACAAGTTAGACATCCTCTACTTTGTTGTTGCAAGTTTTACGTGGCTGCTACGGGCTTCTAGCAAGAACCGTTCTTACCTACGGCACAAAACCACAACGGTGATTTATCAAGTTTGCTGTTTTAACCTTCAACAAGGACTGGCCGCAGTCAAATTCGATTCAACTAAAGTAGGAGAAACAGACACCCGCCAGCCACCTTTATGCAAAACAAGTTGCATGTCTGTCGGTGGAACCGGTCTCATGTACGTGGACATGTAAGGTTGGTCCGGGCCGCTTCATCTTACAATACCGCCGAATCAAAATAAAACGTTGGTGGTAAGCAGTATGACGATCACCGCCCACAACTCTTTGTGTTCTACTCGTGCATATCATCTACGCATAGACCTGGCTCATGATGCCACTGTTGGGGAACGTTGCATGGAAAACAAAAAATTTCTACGCACACACAAGATCTATCCATGGAGATGCATAGCTACGAGAGGGGGAGTGTGTCTATGTACCCTCGTAGACCGTAAGCGGAAGCGTTAGAACAACACGGTTGATGTCGTCGAACAACTTCACGATCCAACCGACCGAGCACCGAACATACGGCACCTCCGCGTTCAGCACACGTTCAGCTCGGTGACGTCCTCGACTTGTTGATCCAGCAAGACGGTGAGGTAGTGGATGAGTTCCGGCAGCACGACGGCGTGGTGACGGTGATGGTGATGCTATCTCCGCAGGGCTTCGCCCAAGCACTGCGAAAATATGACCGAGGGACAGAACTGTGGAGGGGGGCGCCGCACACGGCTAAGACAATGTTGTGTGCTACTTTGGGGCGCCCCCTCTCCTCTATTTATATATGTGTAGGGGCTTGGAGTAGAAGGAATAGTGCCACGTGAACAGTAACCGTGAATAGTACAGACGTGGACTTGGACTGCAAAGTCCAATCCTATTCCTACTAGGACTCTCCCTTTTTTCCTTCCCTAGCTGCGTGGGCTTTTGAGGACTTGGTGCGCCTGGCCCAATAAGGCCAGGGTGCCCCCCCTTAGTCCATGCCAGTCCTTGGGACGTGGTGGACCCACTTGTGGACTTTCGGACCTCTCCGGAATCCTCCGGAACCTTCTGGAAGCTTCCCGGTACAATACCGAAAAAACTGCACCTTTTTTCGGAACCCAAAATATGACTTCCCATATATAAATCTTTACCTCTCGACTATTCCGAGACTCCTCGTGACGTCCGGGATCTCATCCGGGACTCCGAACAACATTCGGTTACCAATTCACATAACTCATATAACACTATATCGTCAACGAACGTTAAGCGTGCGGACCCTACGGGTTCGGGAATGATGTAGACATGACCGAGACGCCTCTCCGGTCAATAATCAATAGCGGAACCTGGATGCCCATATTGGTTCCTACATATTCCACGAAGATCTTATCGGTCGAACCGCAATGACAATATACGTAATTCCCTTTGTCCGTCGGTATGTTACTTGCCCGAGATTCGATCGTCGGTATCTCCATACCTAGTTCAATCTCGTTACCGGCAAGTCTCTTTACTCGTTCTGTAATACATCATCCCGTAACTAACTCCTTAGTCACTTTGCTTGCAAGCTTCTTATGATGTGCATTACCGAGAGGGCCCAGAGATACCTCTCCGAAACACGGAGTGACAAATCCCAGTCTCGATCCATGCCAACTCAACAGACACCTTCGGAGATACCTGTAGAGCATCTTTATGATCACCCAGTTACGTTGTGACATTTGATAGCACACAAGGTATTCCTTCGGTATCCGGGAGTTGCATGATCTCATGGTCGGAGGAACATGTATTTGACATTCAAGAAAGCAGTAGCAATAAACAGAACGATCATATGCTAAGCTAACAGATGGATCTTGTCCATCACATCATTCTCCTAATGATGTGATCCCGTTATCAAATGACAACTCATGTCTATGGTTAGGAAACCTTAACCATCTTTGATCAACGAGCTAGTCTAGTAGAGGCTCACTAGGGACACGGTATTTGTTTATGTATTCACACATGTATTTAAGTTTCCGGTCAATACAATTCTAGCATGAATAATAAACCTTTATCATGAACAAGGAAATATAATAACAACTTTATTATTTCCTCTAGGGCATATTTCCATCAAGACGTCCCCACAGCCGTTAGTGCGATTGATCCGCAGGTGAGCCATCGACCCTTCCGGTGATCGCGCAGCGGAACTCTCAATGAAAGCACCAGTGTCGGTGTAAAAACCGGCAAACCTCGGGGTAGGGGGTCCCGAGCTGCGTATCTAGGATCGATGGTAACAGAGACAATGGAGACGGTGTTTACCCAGGTTCGGGCCCTCTTGATGGAGGTAAAACCCTACGTCCTGCTTCTGTTATATTGATGAAGATGTATCGAGTACAGAGTTGATCTACCTCGAGATCGTAATGTGATTCTAACTTCTAAGGCTAGGTAAGCAATGTTGTGTTTATCTCCCCCCTACGGGCTAAACCCTATGGCTTATATACACGCCAGGGAGGGTATCTAGGGTTACAATGTCGGTATCTAGGAATAAGGTGGCTGGACAAATCTTGAAGTGTACTACAAGTCTTCGGCAGAGATAGCATTGATCATGCCTCCCTCGTACAGCCTCCGGAGTCCATCTTGATCACGTACGGGGGTACATCGGCCCAACCGAGGAGACGGGTCGGCCCGGTTAGCACCCCCTAATCCAGGACACCGTCAGTATCAAATACCCAAGACTTAGAATTTTCGCTAGCAAGCAAAACGTCAATGACATTAACCTGTATAACAGTTATACCTTTTCTGGTTTTCCCGGACTTCTTATCTTCCAGATACTTCTTGCAGTTTCTCTTCCAGTGTCCTCTACCCTTGCAGTAGAAGCACTCAGTTTCATTCTTGGCTCCGCCCTTAGAGTTGCTTTGGGAGCCGGTCTTACCAGCGCCCTTGCCCTTCTTGGACTTGCCTTTCTTTTTAAAACTGGCGGTTTTATTCACATGCAACACTTGCTTGCAATTTTTCCGCAGTCCTCCTTCCGCAGTTTTCAGCATGGCGAGCACCTCATTTGGTGTCTTCTCCATCCCACTCATGTTGTAGTTCATGATAAAACCGTCGTAAGACGGGGGGAGTGAAGAAAGCAACATGTCCATCATATGGGCTGGTGGAATTAGAAATTCCAGGGTTTTAAGCCTTTCAGCGTAGCCAATCATTTTGACCACGTGTTCGCCAACTGAACTGCCCTCAGCCATCTTGCAATCCATCACGGTCTTCATGATATCAAAACGTTCAGACCGTGCGGTTTCCTTGTACAGAGCATCCAATTCCCAGATCATATCACGGGCATTATGGAATTCAAAATGTTTTTGAAGCTCTGGACTCATGCAAGCTAGCTTGAGGCACTGCACAAAGTTGTAATCATCATCCTTAGTGGCCCAGACATTTTGTTCATCTTCCGGGGTAGTTTTCGCCGGTTTAGCTGGAAGAGAAGATTCAAGCACATACATTCTCTTAGCGCTCCTGAGGACAATCCTCAGGTTACGGACCCAGTCCGCATAGTTGTTTCCAGTCGCAACTAACTTCTCTTTCTCTAACATTGGGACTAAGTTGAACGCGGTGTTGCGAGCCATTTGATCTACAACGGTAAACACAAGTTTAATTTAGACTTTGTCCATAATTAATTTGCACTAGTGAATAAACAATTTTATTCTAAAGTGCGCTCCCACATAAATCAATATCTCTCATAATTGATTTTGAGTGATTCAAGATCCAAATTTCAATTCAACACCGAGGATGCATCCATCTCAAGTGACGAGAATTTCATTTGGTAGGCCAACTTGCCAATCACATCTCTATGTGACTCTTGTTCATCTTTCGATGGGCGTGTTCCGAGCTCAGGACAATCCTCCGGAACGACAAGACAACCAAGTGATCTTGCTGCGAGATCTCAACTCACCCGCCTTACACTTCTCTAATCGTTCGTACCCATGCATCGATGTGATACCCCGAAGAGATAGGTGCCGTGACGGTGCTACACTTGGGAGAACACTAACTACTTGATATTTTAAGTGAGAGATCACCCTAATAAAAAGCGACTACCGCGCAATCAAGAAGGGTGCATCAAGAGGGATAAACATCTCAGGCAATTCATAATAGCATGATATGGTATAGCTCTTTCTGACGGAGAAGTCTTTAATTTCTTTGTCTTCGGCATTTGCATCGGTGTTCACCTTCGCGAAGATTGCCACCACCTTGTCGATGCACCAGATAATATTGCTATCTCTATAGCTAATAAAATAAGTGCATTACTTAAGGTTGACTCGCAGGTCATTAAAGTGACAATCATATGGCTCCAGCCATCATGCCGAATCATGACACGCAGGTCATGTTAGTAAATTTACATCATATAGTCATCTCATACATAATCGAATTAATATGAGAACTGCTATACCACATCACATGCACATCCTGCAAAACCAAGTTAGACGCCTCTAATCGGTTTATGCAAAATTTTATTTTACGTGTCTTCTAAGGTTTGGACTTAAACCACAGCTACCAACGTTTATCATCAACTATGATTATTCAAGTCGCTAGATTAACTTTGCAGGGTGTATGAAACACGAGATAATAAAATCTCGAGCCCCATACTAAACTTCGTCATACGCATGACCCCAGTGCAGATCATATTGCATTGCCCTTTCGTGTGCGAAATTTCATCTTTCTTTTAACTATGGTGGAACCCAAAGAATTGATAGCACTTCGTTGATCAATCAGGATCACGGATTGCCAGAACTTTGTGAAATTCCACCATGCCGTTTCAAGATCAGAAATACGCAAATTCTAGGGAAGCAACAAGAACATCGGGTAACAGATTTCATTTGCCACCCGCAT
The DNA here is from genome assembly GCA_039707655.1 of Elymus sibiricus. NCBI lineage: Eukaryota > Viridiplantae > Streptophyta > Magnoliopsida > Poales > Poaceae > Elymus > Elymus sibiricus. The sequence continues at coordinate 300,253,417 of CM077668.1, forward strand.
AAGTAATTTTCAGCAATAGATCTCATCTACTACAAAATTATATTATGCAATACCCATACATCTCTATGTATTCTAGATCGTAACCTGCATCTAAGCATAGCAAGGCTCTTAATGCCACTGTAGGGGAACGCGACAGAAAACAAAAAAAATCGGTACAGCGAGCACGCCCAGGATCATTATGGAGATGGCATACAAGGTTTGATCTGATCATTACCGACTCGTAGCGTAGCGGAAGTAGAGTCGATGTAGATCGTTGGTGCAGATCCCCGTAGCTAGGATTTACAACCTCCCAACCGCGAGGATGTACTCCCTCGTCGGACAGCCCATCAGGAGGCGGTCGGACAGTCCCTCGGATGATGTCACGGACAGCCCTTCGGGAGGACCCTCGAAGCTCGAACGGTAACTCGGACAGCCCTTCGGGAGGACCCTCGAACAACCCCTCTGGCAAAAGATCGAACCTACGACCTCTCTACGGGGTTGCACACATACGGTGTCAGCTATCCGGCAGGGCTTCGCCGTCCAGAACTAGTTCCCACCGGAACCCAGACAGCCTTTCGGCTCTACGAAACTATTTCGCGGGGAGGGAGAGAGAAGGCCATATCATGCATGGCATTTGTATGTGAGAAAGAGTGAGTGTTGAGAGTGCCTCTCCACCTCTATTTATAGGAAACCCCAAGGGGTAGAGGGGAATAGAAATACCCAAAAAACCCATCACATGGATCCTCCATAAGGGCATAAAAGGAAGGCAAGTGGAGCTCCATGGAGGAGCTCCATCTTGGCCGGCCACCCCTAGGCCCCCCCCCAAATGGGGTTCCTATCCATACTTGTCATCCCTAAGATCTTTTGAGCAAAGCCCAAAAAAGTGGCTTTCCAAAAAATAACCAAAAAGTGCTTTTTCACTATTCACGAAAACATTTTTCCGCGTCTGTTAAATCCAAAAATATTTCTGTGGGTCTTAGAATAATTCCAGTACCCACTAAAATAATTCTGGACGTGTTCCGAAACATTTTCAGATCAATGATTTTTCATCAACGAAAAGCAACCAAAGCGGTTCCGGCAGCTCCGGAACATTTCCAGTTTTTCCCCTGGAAAAATCCCAGAAGTTCCCAGAACAATTATGGCACCCTCCAAGAATTTCCAGGCATGTGCCGAAACCAATTTGACTTAATGGTATACTCCGAAACAACTTTTCAGTTTTACCGAAACTCTTCCGGTGTTCTCTCTCCGGAACTCTTCCGTTGTCTCCGAAACTTTTCCGGAGACTTTCTCTCAGACTCCCTGTCTAGTATTCAGCAGATAGATGACCCTTAAGCGTGTGACCCTATAGGTTCGGTGAAGTATAGACATGACCGGAACACTTTCCAATCAATGATCAACATCGGAGCCGTGGACACCCATATTGACCCCTATACCCACATGAATAAATATTCGAGTGAACCTCTAGTTGCCGTGTGCTATTCCTGTTGCTTCACGATATATTACAAACACCCGAGGTGAGATGTATTGGCATCCCCGTGGATCAACAACTTGTCCACTATGCCAGTTACCTCGTTACCGGTTTTGTTCTCTTTTCTCGTTTCCGTGTTCCGGCATCCCTGTGATCAAATCACATTGTGTCTGGCCAGACGATGATGGATACCTTAATACCAAGAGGGCCCGAGAATATCTCTCCATCGTCGGAGGAGCAAATCCCAATCTTGAGCTATCTCGTTTGTTGTCATACTTTTCCGTGAACCCGTAAGCCGCCGTAATAGCCACCCAGTTATGGATAACGTTTAACAAACCCCAAAGTTCACGAAGCAAGTACGAAGGAACTCGATACTCTCATGGTCTAAGGAATTATGCAAACATTAACTTTCTCTGTGTTATTAACCATTAACTTGTGACGAATGTATCTCATAGCATAACATCAATTCGGGTCGATTCAACACAAGTGTTCTCCTAACATTGTGCCCTCAAAGTTGCTGGCATAGACATGCCCATGATCAGGAAAACAGGACCATCATGCAACACTTGAGCTAGTCTTAGAGGCATGACTAGGAATACATTTTTCCGTTTAATATACCACACGTGCAAATGAGTTTCCCTCCGAGCCTCGTGTTATTGCAGACTCGAGAATCATTGCAGTTATAGCATGGAACATAAACTTTAATTACAAACTTGGAGATACAAAATAACCATTATTACTACCTCTAGGGCATATCTCCTACAAATGCCTAGAGATCCTTCCTCGACTCCCTGCGAGAAAGCGATTCCGGAGCCATAATACCAGTTTAGTGTCACAAATATCCAGTTCTAGTTGTAGTAGATCGGGATACACTCCGAGCGTCCTGTTACCGTGGACACGGCTATTCGAATAGATATACTTCCCTGCAGGGGTGCACCAACTGACACAACACGCTCGATTAACTCTGGCCGGACACACTTACTTGGGTCATGCCCGGCATCGGCTGATCGACACGCCGTAGTCCTACCTAGGCTCAACAGAGAGGCCAGCACGCCGGTCTAAATCCTAAGTGCTCAGGGGTCTTGGGCCCATCGCCCTTTGCACTCCTGCGCGTTGTGAACGCGGCCGGGAGCAGACACCCCCCCCTTAATACAAGCGTAGGCGGTTACCGTCCAACCCGGCGCGCGCCACTCATTTGCTAACGTCTGAGAGCTTTTGGAAGAATCGTACGACGCCGAGTGCCCATACTTATTCCCATGTGGTGGTTAGTGCGAAAAGGCCAGAGGCCTACTCAGATCACATATCCAAACCCGTTAGTGTGTTGGGAGCTCGCGGTGACGATCAGTGCTCCTGTCGCCCCGTCTCGCGGACTTACGACAAGGGTCAGGCCCATCCCTTTCCTGGGGCGGTCTGCCTGCCCGGCCGTGCCGCGTAATTATCTCGCGGGTACCCTCACAGTCAAGCTGACTTCACATCTCTCGCGGGTACCCCTCGGGGTCGACCCGACTTCAACAAGGGACTGAGGTAACTACAGGGTATCCGTGTGTCCATAACATCAAGGGGAAATCCTAGGAATCACCCTCGTTGGATTCCTACTCGATGTAAAATGTCAAGGTGAACCTGGAGGAATCACTCTCGATGGGTTCACACTTGAGGGGCTGCACGACAGAGGCATCATCGGAGGTGGTGAAAAGAGGAATCACCCTCGGTTACCCACAACCGACTAGCTACGCTACAGAGATATCATCAGGAGTGAGGTAGGAGGTATCACCCTCGGCACTCGATAGTAGCTCTGCAGAGTCATACAACTAAGGGGGTGTGCGGTGATGTGTCGGTTTCTGCACGTCGATCACACTGATCGAGCATCCGGAAGCAAAGCATGGCAACACGGACAAGGGTGCGGGGCCACTGATGGATCACTAACCAGCCTATACTAAGCATATAGGACAACATGTAAAGTATCTACAACAGGTTACAAAACCAGGTTATGCATCAGAATAGGAGCTGTCGAATACAGTAGCAAAATCTAATGCAAGCACGGGAGAGAAACAATGGGCGATATAGGAATGATCAAGGGGGTTTTGCTTGCCTAGAAGCTCTGCTGAAAGGGGCTGGTCATCTGCGGCGTAGTCGTAACCAGCGGCGTCAGCGTCGGTCTCGAGGTCTACCGGAGAAGAAGAGGGGGAAGAAACAATAAATATAAAGCAAACAAATGCAACACAAGGCATGACATGGCAATATGCTATGCCGGGGGTGACCTAATGCGGTGCTAAACGTTACAGCCTGAGCGGGAAAATATCTGGGAATATTTTCCCGGCTTTAGCCATTTATCGGACAGACGATCCGGAGGGGAAGGTTCCATGTTTGCAGTGTTGGAGGCATGTGACAGGTATGTGGATGACATATTCGGATTCGTCTTATTTTTCTGATCATTTTTCATATATAAATTATTTTCATCTGACATACGGTTTATTTTCTATGATTTTTCAAAGTTTTAATCATTTTCTGAATTTTCTGATTTATTAATAATTCGAAATATATTAAACTGAAAATGCTATGTGCACCCAGAAGAGTGCACACAATAGTGCACGCAGTGACTGACAGTGGGCCCCAATTGACTGCCCAGTCAGCAGTCAGCTGGAGGCTTGACTGGTCAAAGGGGCTCGGGGAGGGGGGACCCACCTGCCAGTGACTGGGCTTGCCCAGTGAGCTGGTTTGACTAGTCAACTGGGTCCAGGGGGACCCAGCTGTCATACACTGCTAGTTTAACAGTGTTTAATCTAAACTAATTTAGTTTAATTAGGGTGCCGGCCCAGGCTGTCAGTGACTCAGTTAGCAGTGGGTTAATTAACGTCTAATCTAAACGCTACAATGTTGGCCCCACTTGTCAGTGGCCATTAGGGCTGTGGTTAGTGGCTAATGGCTGGGCCCCACCGGTGAGCTGCACACCGGCGTTTAAAACGCGGTGGCGCGCCGGCGGCAGCCACAGGAGAGGCGGCGAGGCTCGGAAATCGCCGTCCGGCGGCCAAAACGCTCGCGGATGGCCGCGTTCGAAAGCACGCACCGAGCCGCGTCCAGCGGTGCTAAGCGCCCGAGCAGAAATGGTCGGGAGCGGCAGTGGCGTTGACAAGGCCGAAGGCCGGAGCTCGGGGGAAGCACGGCTTGGCGACGTGGGGCTCTAACGCCCAAGCTAACTGACTAGGCGGCCATTAGGGAGCACCAGGAGCACGACGACGGCGCCGGTGCATGGAGCGGAGCACGGGAGCGCGAAGCTCACTGGCCATGGCGGCGGCCGGAGCTCGGATGCGACGGAAACCAACTACGGGGCGGGGTCATGCGAAACAGAGACGTGGGGAGGCTCGCGGCTCACCTAGCAGGCGCACGGAGGCCCGTTGACGGCTTAGAAGCTGCAGAACAACGGCGAATCGGCGTGGAGCTCACTGCGGTCGACGGAGATGGAGACGAAGGGGATGGAGTGGAGGCAGCTCCCCGACGCGAACGGCACAGCGTAGGCGATGTGGACGACCGTGGCGGAGCTCCCGGACACGGCGGTGAGGCTCGGGGTCGACGGTCGCCACGGCTGCGACGAACAACGGTGACGACGTCGCTCGGCCGACGGAGGAGGAGAAGGGGAAAGGCGATGGAGAGCGAGGAGGTGTGAGCAGAGGCGTCCAGGGGCTCGAGGGGAGGCTCGGCCTTATCCCCTCGCCCACCTGTCCGTCGCCGTGGCGGCCAGTGGCCGGAGCCGACGCGGCCTGGCCACGCGCGCGGTGACACGAGGGGGAGCAGGTAGACGATGACTGTAGAGTGGGTTGGGCCGCACACTGTAGCTTTGGGCCTTAGTGCACAGTAAGGTTTTTCCTTTTTCCTTTTATGTTTCTGGTTTTCTCTTTTATACAAACTGCTTTGAAATATTTTGAACTGCCAAATCACTTTTGAAAAATGTGGGACTTGACCACATAAATACTTTGTGAATTTTGGCACTGCCACAAAAAGTTTGAGAGGCAACTGAATCCATTTGATTTTTTCACAAATGAAAAGGCATTTAAAATGCCGAATTGGCACTATTTTAATTGCTATAGCCCATTTTAGCATTGAGGTGATGTTGTTTTTCTTAACAAACATTTGTTATGGAATATTTGCTAAATGATGGACTATTCTGCAACCATTTCTGTGCAACTTCAAGTTTCACTTGTAAATTTGAATTGAATTCAATGATGGAGTTTGAAATGAGATATGAATCCACTGTGATCATTCATTGCAAATCAAAATGACTTAGCATAAACATGAGGATCACTGTAACTTATTACACAGGGGTGTTACACCTTAGATGGGCTATATGCCGTTCGGATCGAAGGGTGTGCGCTACCTACAATTAACCCTATAACCGGTGCCTTAAGCGCCGAATAGGAACTTGGAGTTGACGCCCACAGTTTGCCAGCTGAATGAAAGGCAGGCCCGCCTTAATGGGTAAACAGAGTAGAACTATGACCTGGATTGGTTCAGGACCTTCAGGTTCCCTAGATTTAGCTCTGGCAGATTGTAATGACCATATCTCGTGAGTAATACAAGTTTTTACCCGTAAAAAAAAGGTATTACGGTCTATGGAAATTGTTTATGATTATCAAATATATGTCCGTCTGCGCTAAAATAAATGCTTATTTGTAAGATTAAATGTTGATGCAACTTCTGAAAAACCCTTGAATAAAATATTTTTTGTGGAAAAAAATCTACATTTCTGCCAAAAAAGTCCATGAATCAAAACTTCACCATGAATATTTTTGCCTATTTAACAAAAAATATGTGAAAAAGGATAATAACTAAATCTATTACACGAAATTTATTTTTAAAAATTCTGCAAGAAAACATAGATCGCTAGACAAAACATATGTATGAACAATTTAATGTACTACATGGAATTTTATATGAATGAATTCAATGAAATATGTATGATATTTAGAAAAAAGTATTAAAAGTTAAAAATAGTAATATAAACGGAAAAAAGGAAAAAGGGTAGAAAGACATCAGAAAAATATAAACCAAATGAAATGGATAAAAATGTGAAACACGCGCATTGCCCTGATCCAAATTAGCTGGGGCAGCTCGCGGTGGACGCCGAATGACACCGAGAACGAGTCTGTATAGCACTGGCTCATCGAGTCGCCGTCCAGGTCAAGTGGTCGTCACCGGCAGTAGGAGACAACGAGGGTGCAGCCGCCGTGGTGTATCCATGCACCATGCGGTGATCGACGGGGCAGCCGTTGTGGCAGTTCATTGCTTCATGCGTGCTGGGCTGCCGCGTCGCACGAGAGCTCGCCAGCAACGGCATGGGGGCTTGGCTCGTGCCGCCGTCTGACATTCGACCGGGCGGGAATCCGCGGTACCCCAAACCAGAGGCGGCTGTGTGCGAGTTCGTCCGTCTCTCGGCGCCTGACCTGATTGTTGAGTGAGGTCTACAAGAACGACGGCAACCAGCCACCAGATCCTCCTACCACCTACGTTGTCATTATGTCCTTGGCGTGTCGACGAAGCGGCCAAGCGGGCGTTGTCGGGGCGCGGGTGACTTCAGGAAAGAGAGATGTTGACAAAGAAGTTGGAAATTGGCATGTGGCCATGTGGGCCCAAATGATCAGTGTGAGAAGTGAATAATCCCGGTCAGGATCGTCCTTTCCCCGACGCAACAAATGGATCTGTGGCGTATATTGACCGGGATCGATAAATACAGGGTGCCGGTTTCAGAGATTTTAAGGTGAGGATTCGATTTAGACTTCGAGTACGAATTCAAGGTTTATTTCAGACTTTTTTCATTAATTAATTACCTTGTTTGGATTATAGGGGAATGTTTTTGTACACGCTGGTCGGCATGCGTAGATTCTCCTTTATTGTGTTGGAAATCCGTATAAATAATGATACATGATGAAACTTTATCCTACACTCTAAAGCAAGATGGAACCAACCTGATGACTTTTTTAAAAGCGAGCACCAATGTCAAGTTTAGGAATTGAATTCTGATTTTTTCAATTTTTTTTGGAAAAGGAGGATCATCCCCGGCCTCTGCATCAGAATGATGCATGCAGCCATATTATTAAGCGAAAAATCCACAAAGGTCTGCGGTGTAGTACAAACTCATCCGGAGCTTAAAATAAAGGAAGAATTATAAAAGTTGCCACAACCGGCGAAAATAGGTCGAGATGACTAAACACCTAGCCTGTTATAGGACCACCATCCAAACCGGTTGTATATATCCCGAGCTCCCATCTCCCACCGGGTACACCCAGTATCCAAAAGCTCTCTGGCTTCCGTAGGAGTGAGTAACGACCACGTACGGATCCAAGCAGTGGCCCTGTAAATAACCTGCAAAAAAATATGCGAGTTTGTCTGTTAAAAACAATGTCATTTCTACAGTTCCATATAGCCCAAAGTTATGCGCATACTCCTATTTGAATATGTCCCGCAGTGTTTGGCTCCACTCCATTTACCACGTCCCAAATAACGTGTTAATACTATTCGGAGGGCTGACAAAAAAGGCTATATGAATCGAGCGCCATAAAAGTTTAGCAAGAGGACATTTGAGAAAGAGGTGTTTAATATTTTCATCCTGATCACAAAAGCAGCAGCATTGACTACCCTCCCATCATCGCTTTGCTAAGTTATCCTTAGTCAGAATCACCTCCTTGTGAACAAACCACATGAAGACTTTGATTCTTAAAGATACTTTAATCTTCCAAATATTTGACGATTTCGGAATTGGACCAGAGTTAATTAAATCTAAATACATGGATTTCACTAGTCACCAGTGAACCGCATCTGGCTCATCAGAGAGATGAATGTCCATCAACCTCCGCACTAGATGTAACCACGCGCCCCATAGGTCACCTATTAAAAATCTCCTGAACTGGATGTTTAAAGGGACTGACTGTAATACTGTAGCAACATAAGCGTCCTTACGCTGTACAATATTATAAAGAAACGGATACTATGTGGCTAAAGGCGTCTCCCCTAACCATGTATTCTCCCAAAATCTAGTCGAGTTACCGTTTCCAATGATGAATTTAGTCCTATGAAAGAAGGCTTCTTTCGTCCTCATTAACCCCTTCCAGAAAGGTGAGTCATTGGGTCTTACGGTAACCTGGGCCAAGATCTTAGATTGCCAGTACTTATTACGCAAAATTTGTACCCACGTACCTTCGGTCTCAATGGAAAGCCTGTACAACCATTTACTGAGCAGGCATCTATTCTTAATCTCTAAATTCTCAATCCCGAGCCCACCCTGGTCCTTCGGTCTATGATACGTCTCCAACGTATCTCTAATTTTTTATTGTTTCATGCTATTATAGTATCAATCTTGGATGTTTTATATACACTTACAAGCAATTATATATCATTTTTTGGGACTAACCTATTAACTTAGTGCCCAGTGGCAGTTGCTATTTTTTGCCTGTTTTTGGTTTTTTAGAATATCAGTACCAAACGAAGTCCAAATGCCACGAAACTTTTTGGAGATTTTTTTCTTGACAAAAGAGACCCTGAAAGCTTCGGGAGGGGACGAGAAGATGGAGCAGTGGCCCACGAGGCACCAGGGTGCGCCCAGGGGGTAGGGCGCACCCTGGTGGCTCGTGGGGCCCATGTGGCTCCGTTTGACATAATTCCGCCTCTATAAATTCTCTAAAATCGGGAAACCAACAGAGGAGTCCACGAAATACTTTTTCCGCCACCGCAAGTTCCTGTTCTCAAGAGATCCCATCTGGAGGCCTTTTCCTGCACTCCGCCGGAGGGGGAATCGATCACGGAGGGGCTCTACATCGACCTTGCTGCCCTTCCGATGATGCGTGAGTAGTTTACCACAAACCTATGGGTCCATAGTTAGTAGCTAGATGGCTTCTTCTCTCTATTTGATCTTTAATACAATGTTCTCCTCGATGTTCTTGGAGTTCTATCCGATGCAATCACTTTTTGCGGTGTGTTTGTTGGGGTTCGATGAATTGTGAGTTTATGATCAGATTATCCATGAATATTATTTGAATTTTCTCTGAACTCTTTTATGCATGATTGTTATAGCTTCGTATTTCTCTCCGATCTATTGATTTGGTTTGGCCAACTAGATTGATTTATCTTGCAATGGTGCTTTGTAATGGGTTCGATCTTGCGGTGCTCAATCCCAGTGACAGTAGGGGACATGACACGTATTGTATCATTGATATTAAGGATAAAAAGATGGGGTTTATTCATGCGTGAGTTACTTTGTCTACATCATGTCATCTTGCTTAAGGCGTTACTCTGTTCTTTATGAACTTAATACTCTAGATGCATGCCAGATAGCGGTCGATGTGTGGGGTAATAGTAGTAGATGCAGGCAGGAGTCGGTCTACTTGTCTCGGACGTGATGCCTATATACATGATCATTGCCATTGATATCGTCATGATTATTTGCTTTTCTATCAATTGCCCAACAGTAATTTGTTTACCCACCGCATGCTATTTTCAAGAGAGAAGCCTCTAGTGAAAACTATGACCCCTGGGTCTACCTTTATCATATATTAAAAATCCTAAAAATACCTCGCTGCAATTTTACTTTATTTATTTTATTTTGTATTTTGTTCGATCTATCTATCTATCACCATACAATTTAATCTTGCAAATAACCGCCAAGGGATTGACAACGCCTTGTTCGCGTTGGGTACGAGGATTTGTTATTTTGTGTGCAGGTGCTGCTAACGAGTTGTTGCGTGATTCTCATACTGGATTGATAACCTTGGTTTCATAACTGAGAGAAATACTTATCTCTACTGTACTGCATCATCCCCTCCTCTTCGGGGAAACCCAACGCAGCTCGCAAGTACCAGGAAGAATTTCTAGCGCCGTTGCAGGGGAGACATCATCAACATCTATCAAGTACCTACGCATAAACTTTCATCTCCTTGCATTTACTTTATTTGTCTTTGCCTCTCGTTTTCATCTCCCCCACTTCTAAAATGTTTTTACAAAAATACAAAAATATTTTCCGTTTGCCTTTTTGTTTGTTTGCTTGTTTGTTTGTGTTGCCATGTGCCATCTATTTGCTTGCATCTTCGCTTGCTAAAAATCTATTGATATAGATCCTCATCCACTTACTAATCTTTTCAAAAGATCCAATTATAATGAACCAATTGCTAGTGATTTGAGTGCTCTTGACTTTCTCTATGAAGTTCTGCTTGAAAATCATGAATCTGAAAATTGTGATGAAGTGTTAGAAGAAGAAATTTATAAACTGATTCATGATTGCTCCTTGATTGAAAAGCATGATTACAATGATGTTATTATAAATTCTATTAATGTCAATTGTGCTAATAATATGCAAAACTACAAGCTTGGGGATGACAATTTTGTTATGTCCACTACTTATTGCAATGATCACGATTGGGGTGATAATGCTTCTTATGATCTTGAAAATTTATTTAAGCCTCATGATGATTATGTTATTGATAATAATGTTTGCAATACTATTAAAAGTGGGTTTGGAAGAGCGTCAACTTTAGGTAATAATGATCCCACTACTTTGGAGAATTATCAATCTTATGAAATTTTTGATAAAAGTGGGTTTGGAGAGGTCATGACTTTAGTTGATGTTAATCCCACTATCTTGGAAGATTATAAAATTTTTATGCATGTGGATCATGAAGATAAAATTATATATAATAGCTATATTGTTGAATTTGATTATGATCCCACATGTAATTATTATGAGAGAGGAAAATTTGGTAGATATTGCTTGTCTTGATAATTTGTTTTCCTATAAAATGCCTATGTATAGGAAGTATATTAGACTTAAGTGTGTTTTTCACATGCTACATGATGCTCTCTTTGTGTTTCAATTATTATCTTTCATGAGAGCATCATTGAAATCTCAAGCCTATCTTAATGGCTATAAAGAAAGAGCTTGTTGGGAGACAGCCTAATAAACTTTTACCTACTGTTTTTGAGTGTTTGCATAATTATAGCTTCTGTTATGATTTTGTTTTTATGTTTTAATTAGTGTTTGTGCCAAGTAAAGCCTTTGGGATGATTTGGATGATAGTTGCTTTGATCCTGTGCAAAAACATAAACTTTTGCGCCCAGGAGAAGAATTATCTAAATTTGATGAAGCATGATAAAATTCTGAATTTTTTACACATGATTAATATACAAATTGCCCACGTTGTCCTAAGTGTTCAGAATTTTTGGAGTTACCGAAGTATGGTCAATATTCAAATTGCTACAGATTGTTCTGTTTTTGACAGATTCTGTTTTTGATGCATTGTTTTGCTTGTTTTGATGAAACTATGGATTGTATCGGGGGGTATAAGCCATGGAGAAGTTAGAATACAGTAGGTATAATGCAAAAATAAAATATGAATGGGTTTGCAACAGTACTTAAAGTAGTGATTTGCTTTATTATACTAACGGATCTCACGAAGGTTTTGTTGAGTTTTGTGTGATTGAAGTTTTCAAGTTTTGGTTGCGATCACGATGGATGAAGGAATAAGGAGTGGCAAGAGCCTAAGCTTGGGGATGCCCGAGGCACCCCAAGGTAATATTCAAGGACTCACAAGCAACTAAGCTTGGGGATGCCCCGAAAGGCATCCCCTCTTTCTTCTACCAACTATCGGTAATTTTACTTGGAGCTATATTTTTATTCGTCACATATCATGAGTTTTGATTGGAGCGTCGTTATTATATGATTCTTTGTTTTCTTTTCTTTTTAGTTTGTCACAATCATCTTTGCTGGACACACTTATTTGAGAGCGCCACACGTTTATCATGATTTGTTAGAATACTCTATGTGCTTCACTTAAATCCTTTGAGTAAGGCAGTTGCTCTAGTGCTTCACTTATATCTTTTTGAGCACGCCGGTGATTAAATTTTGAAGAAATATTTGCACTCTCATGCTTCACTTATATCTTTTTGAGAGTTGATAATAGTAATGGTAATTTGCACAAGATATGAATTTGGTCCCAAAGTGATGAATATTCAAGAGGGATATAATAAAAACTTTCATATAGATCATTGGATATGATAAGTTTGATTCCTTGCAATAGTTTTGCGATATGGAGATGATAATATGTGAGTCATGTTAGTGAGTAATTGTGGATTAGTAAGAATATTGGTTTTAAGGTTTGTGATTCCCTATGCATGCACATAAAGTCAATAGTTATGCAATGAAATTATATCCTACTTATGGTGCATTATTCAGTGTTAGTTATGTTCAATGCATGTTTATGACCGTTTTTGCTTTTAAGTTGGTTGCTTCTCAATCTATTTGCTAGCCTTCATTTGTACTAAGCGGGAATGCTGCTTGTGCATCCAACTCCTTAAACCCAAAGTTGTGCCAAATGAGTCCACCATACCTACCTATATGCGGTATTTCCATGCCGTTCAAGTAAATTTGCATGTGCCAACTCTAATTTTTCAAAATAAGTTTTCGTTTTGTGTGCCCGTACCGCTCATGAAGCGGCAGGGGGTGGCCAATATTTTCCATGCTAGGTGTGTTATTCTCACGATGAGTGTTTATTCACTTGTCATTGCACGAGAAAGTGGCAAGGTAATAGGGATGCCCAGTCTCGAAATGAAAAATAATAATAATATGATGATAATAAAAAATTCCTTGGAAAGTGTTGGTATGGAAGGCACCCGTGGATACGGCTAGCCATGGATTGTGAAAGAATGGTGGAAAGGAAATAAACTTTACTTTCTGTTTGAGAACCGCCTATAATGTGTCTAGCATGGAAGAATTTGGAAATTCTCGGTCATTTTCGTTGACAGGAAAAGCATGCCTCTCAAAATAATTTTATCTCTCTAATTTAAGCCTTGATCTCTGGCACCTCTGCAAATCTCTGCTTCCCTCTGCGAAGGGCCTATCTATTTACTTTTATGCAATTTTTATTTTTATTTTGAGTCTCCATCTTCTCTTACAAAGCACCAACTAGAGAGCACTATTGTCATACTTGTACATTGGGTGTAGCTAATATTGAGTGTGTTTCATGAATGGATCAATGATTGAGCATAATGGGCTAGGGATAACTTTCTTTAGCGTTGATATTTTGAAAGACATGGTTGCTTGTTAGTATGCTTGAGTATTTATGTCTTCATGTCAAACTAAGACTATTGATTTGAATCATTCAAGTCCAAATGTCCATGCCACAAAAGAAAAGAGTATATGATGAATATGATAGGTGGCATTCCACCTCAAAAATTCTGTTTTTATCATTTACCTACTCGAGGACGAGCAGGAATTAAGCTTGGGGATGCTTGATACGTCTCCAACGTATCTATAATTTTTGATTGTTCCATGCTATTATAGTATCAATCTTGGATGTTTTATATACACTTACAAGCAATTATATATCATTTTTTGGTACAAACCTATTAACTTAGTGCCCAGTGCCAGTTGCTTTTTTTTTCTGTTTTTGGTTTTTCAGAATATCAGTACCAAACGAAGTCCAAATGCCATGAAACTTTTTGGAGATTTTTTTCTGGACATAAGAGACCCTAAAAGCTTTGGGAGGGGACGAGAAGATGGAGCAGTGGCCCACGAGACACCAGGGCGCGCCCAGGGGGGTAGGGCGCGCCCTGGTGGCTCGTGGGGCCCACGTGGCTCCGTTTGACCTAATTCCGCCTCTATAAATTCTCTAAAATCGGGAAACCAACAGAGGAGTCCATGAAATACTTTTTCCGCCGCCGCAAGTTCCTGTTCTCGAGAGATCCCATCTGGAGGCCTTTTCCGGCACTCCGCCGGAGGGGGAATCGATCACGGAGGGGCTCTACATAAACCTTGCCGCCCTTCCGATGATGCGTGAGTAGTTTACCACAGACCTACGGGTCCATAGTTAGTAGCTAGATGGCTTATTCTCTCTATTTGATCTTCAATACAATGTTCTCCTCGATGTTCTTGGAGTTCTATCCAATGTAATCACTTTTTGCGGTGTGTTTGTTGGGATCCGATGAATTGTGAGTTTATGATCAGATTATCCATGAATATTATTTGAGTTTTCTCTGAACTCTTTTATGCATGATTGTTATAGCTTCGTATTTCTCTCTGATTTATTGATTTGGTTTGGCCAACTAGATTGATTTATCTTGAAATGGGAGAGGTGCTTTGTAATGGATTCGATCTTGCGGTGCTCAATCCCAGTGACAGTAGGGGACATGACACGTATTGTATCGTTGCTATTAAGGATAAAAAGATGGGGTTTATTCATGCGTGAGTTTACTTTGTCTACATCATGTCATCTTGCTTAAGGCGTTACTCCGTTCTTTATGAACTCAATACTCTAGATGCATGCTGGATAGCGGTCGGTGTGTGGGGTAATAGTAGTAGACGCTGGCAGGAGTCGGTCTACTTGTCTCGGACATGATGCCTATATACATGATCATTGCCTTGGATATCGTCATGATTATTTTCTTTTCTATCAATTGCCCAACAGTAATTTGTTTACCCACCGTATGCTATTTTCAAGAGAGAGGCCTCTAGTGAAAACTATGGCCCCCGGGTCTACCTTTATCATATATTAAAAATCCTAAAAACACCTTGCTACAATTTTACTTTATTTATTTTATTTTGTATTTTGTTTGATCTATCTATCTATCACCATACAATTTAATATTGCAAATAACCGCCAAGGGATTGACAACCCCTTGTTCATGTTGGGTGCGAGGATTTGTTATTTTGTGTGCAGGTGCTGCTAACGAGTTGTTGCGTGATTCTCCTACTGGATTGATAAACTTGGTTTCAAAACTGAGGGAAATACTTATCTCTACTGTACTGCATCATCCCCTTCTCTTCGGGGAAATCCCAACGCAGCTCACAAGTAGGAGTCTACAAATAATATCCCACTTAGTGAGCCTGTATTTTCTCTTGATTTCATCGCATTGCCAAAAAAATCGTGATCGATAGAAGTATAACATTTTTCGTACCCCAACGGGAATTTCAAAGAAAGACCTTGTGAGCATTGAGTTTATCAGTACCAGCCGACCACCATAAGACATAAGCTTACCCTTCCATCAGCTAAGTTTTTTTCACATCGATCTTCAATACACTTCCACTCCTTGTTTGATAGCTTGTGATGATGAAATGGTATACCCAAATAGCTAAACGATATGGCACCCAGTTCACATCCGAACAATTGTCTGTATGCATCTTGTTCATCTTTTGGTCTTCCAAAATAGAACAATTCACTTTTGTTAAAATTGATCTTCAATCCCGACAATTGTTCAAACATGCATAGTACCAACTTCATATTTCTAGCCTTTGCCAGATCATGTTCCATGAAAATAATAGTGTCATCGGCATACTGTAGTATGGACACCCCACCATCCACAAGATGGGGTACAAGTCCTCATACTTGGTCGTCTTCTTTAGCTCTACCTATAAGAATTGCCAACATATCTGCCACTGTGTTGAACAAGACAGGAGACATCGGGTCTCCCTGTCTGAGGCCCTTTTGCGTCTGAAAATAATGACCTATGTCATCATTTACTTTAATGCTGACGCTGCCTTTTTGTATAAAAGAATCAACTTGATTCCTCCAGGAATCGCCAAATCCCTTCATACGTCAGGCCTGCTAGAGGAACGACCATTTAACCTTATCGTACGCCTTCTCGAAGTCCACTTTGAAGACAACCCCATCCAGTTTCTTCGAGTGGATTTCATGAAGTGTTTCATGTAGGACGACAACACCCTCTAGTATGTGTCTGCCCAGCATGAAAGCCGTCTGAGTTGGTTGCACCACGCTATGCGCAATCCGCGTCAGTTGGTTAGTACCAACTTTAGTAAAAAAATTGAAGCTCACATTAAGCAGACATATCGGTCTGAACTGCTCAATAAGCACTGCCTCCTGCTTCTTTGGCAACAACTTTATCATTCCAAAGTTTAGGTGGAATAGCTGAAGTTGGCCATTAAACAAGTCATGGAAGATTGGCAAAAGGTCAGCCTTAATGATATGCCAGCATTTCTTATAAAACTCTGGTGGGAAGCCATCCGACCCTGGTGCCTTATTGTTCTTCATTTGTGAAATCGCCTGTAACCCCTCTTTCTCAGTGAATGGCGCTGACAGAATTTAATTCTTGTTTGCCCCGAGCAGAGGTACATCCTCAACCATTTGCTCGTCGAGCGACACAAAATTGTCCCGAGGAGCTCCAAAAAGTTGTTTATATTAATTAGAGATGTATAATTTTAGGTTCTCATGACCTACAATTCTACGCTCCTCCTGCTCTAACTGATTTTTTTCTTCTTTCTGTGCTTTCCACTTGCAAAGAAATGAAAAAACTGTGTGTTGTCGTCGCCTTGGATGACCTGCCGCACTTTAGCTCTCAGTGCCCATTTCATCTCTTCTTCTCTGAGAAGTGCACGTAGTTTTTGCTCGGCCTCTGTCTTAGATGCCCGTTCGACTGCATCTAGTAAAGTGGATTCGGCTTTTAAATCGAACTCATTTATAAGGTGGATAAGTCTTTCCTTTTCCACCTTATAAATCCCACTTTCATTTTTTGCCCAGCCCCTCAAGAACTGCCGCAAATGCCTAATCTTATTTTGCCATCGATCAATATTGGAATTACCTCCTGTCACCTTATCCCATTCCCGGGCTATCATATCAATGAACCTCTCTCTCTCTCGAACCATGCTAGTTCAAAAGAAAAGATATTCTTGTTGCCCACATGGGTCGCTTCCCCAAAGTCAACAAGCAAAGGAGTATGGTCTGATATTCCTTTCTGTAAAGCTTGAACCGTCACCAGAGGGAAGTTCTGTTCCCACTCAATGCTGGTGAGAACTCGATCCAACTTCTCGTATGTTGGGTTTTGCAATGAGTATGCCCAAGTAAATTGTCTGCCTATGAGATCTATCTCCCTCAAGTCTAGACTTTCGATAATGGTATTAAACATGAATGACCATCTTCCATCGAAGTTGTCATTATTTTTTTCTTCTCTCCTCCTGATTATGTTGAAATCACCTCCCACCAGGATGGGTAACCTTTCATCTCCACAGACCCGCACAAGGTCAGCTAGGAAATCTGGTTTTAGTTCTGGTTGTGCAGCTCCATAGACGGCAACTAGCGCCCATCTGAACCCATCTACTTTCGAGCGCACACGGAATTTAACGGCAAATTCACCAAGTACGACATTCACCACTTCTAGTGTCTCACACTTAACCCCAAGTAAGATCCCGCCAGATCTTCCCCTTGGTGGTAAACAATACCAATCAAAATCAACGCCACCGGATATGGTGCTAAGAAACTATGACGTAAAATTATCCCTACCTGTCTCAAGTAAGGCAATAAAGTCCAACTTGTGTTCTAATGATGCCTCTGCCAGGAACCTTGTTTTAGCCAAGTCTACCAGACCTCTGCTATTCCAAAAGATTCCTTTCATTTTTCATCATGAAGTTTATGTTTGAACCTTATTCCCGCGCTTCTACGCACGGTCGATGTGGGATAAACCTTCCTCTTCCAGGATCGTTTTGGCTTATCCGGCACCACCTCCTGGTCCTCATGACCGAGGTCCGTTTGCGCGTCAACTTTCGGTTGCAGAGGGGCCATATACCCCTCTGAAACCGTCTCAGCATCCTCCTCCTCTAATACACTAGTGGGAACTACATCCTCACACAGGCTCTCTAGTGCCCTAACACCTAGAGCATTGATGTCACTATCATTCATTGGTCTTACGGCTGCAACATTATGAAGCATCTCCATTGCTCTATCAGCTTCTAAGTCTAGCAAGTCATTTACTGATTTAGCTACTTCTTTCCCATTGTTACCCAGTGAAACTCCCAACTTATTGGAATTACTAACAATATAATTTTCAGAAAAGTGCAGAATAGAACAACTCGTATTTACTGACATACCTGTAGTAGCTTCGATGTCACGAAGCTTGGCTGCCCGCATGGCATGCCCCAACTGCAGGTCATCAGCATCCGGTTGGGTCTGGATCCGGTGACTCACCCGTTTGTCACCGGACGTCGGGTCCGGAATCCCTTCGAAAGCGATAACATCCTCCGTTGTGGGCTCATCCGGGACGTGGCCGCCTGCCAAGTGCCTAACTGGTCCCACAGCGGCCGGTGCTGGCTCCCGTACCAGCGGACGGGGAGAGTGGGACGAGGCCGGCTGTCCAGAGCTCGCCACTGAAGCCGGACTCCCCTCCGCAAGTGCCAGGGCCGACTCTGCCGAGCCCCCCTACCCACCTGTTGGAAAGGTGGTGGGCGCCCGGACCGGCGCCGACCGAGGCGATATGGTGGGGGAGTGTACGACCGCCTGCCTGGGACTCCCTACCACCACCTCCACCTGAGAAGGACTCAACCGCCGCCGAGGTGACTGGTGAGACCGGACCGAGGCCTCCTGCCTCGTACCCGCATCGTCAGCCACCGAGAGAGGCGCCTCCACGCGCCCAAGTATATCCAACTCTCGCTGAACCGGTGAGATCGGCGGCAGCTCCTGTTCCTCAAGCCCCTCCATCTCTATGCGGTCACCCCAAAGACGACTGGGCGCAGATGATGACCCAAAAGAACCAAACCTTAGTGAAGTCATCGGGGTCGACGGGGGTGCAGCCCCCTTGGCCACATGAGCCTCAGCAGGATGAGCAGACTGTCCCTCAGTACTGGGTGTGTTATCACGTTTATCCTGCTCAGAACCCTTGCTCTCATTCCCGTTCCCATCACCACCCTCAGTCATGTCCACATTGTTATCATTGGGAGCCTCATCAACATAAGGATGGTCCTCAATCTCAATCTCAAGGTCATATCACTTGAACTCTGATGGGTTGGGGATATCACTCTCCTCCTAACTACCCAACCACAGGTTGGTTCGTAATACCTGATGGTACATTGGGCCTCTATGGGTATGATGAAATATTGTGATAGACTCTGAAACATGAAAGAAACCCAACAAAACATTATGGCATAATCTATGAAACAAACTCTCACAAAGCCAGGAAGCGTGGCATGAATCATTAGGTGATTCTACATTTGATATTCCCTCCGTACCAGTGCATTAGTCATTTTAGGTGGTGCGCCGTGACCAAGACTGGGGAGAAAACCGAGAAAACTTTATGTTTATTTGCTAATCAATATCATTGCATGCAAAGAACTGACCACTACATGCCGTGTTCGGTAGTCTCTAGTCATTGAAGGCACACATGTCCCACATCTCCTATTGGCCCTTTCCTTTTTTCGTGACAAGAAACAGAGAACGAGGTGGGTAGTTAATGCAATGCGCCTAAGCATTTTGGGATTATTTGGTTTTCGTAACGTGCCTAATGCATCGGTACAGAGGGAGTAGTATGGTCTATGCACACAATGGCGGATCTAAAGGGAATAAGCCTATACGGCCATGCTAAAGGATACCACAAATTTTCTACCTTCCCTGTCAATTTTATTGCTACAATTAAGTAATTTGTTGTTGGATGGGTGGGCCACGGTTTAGTTTTGGTCCCACTAACTCCACGAGTAAATCTATACCTATATCTATACCAATATAAAAAGACTCAAAGTGGCAGATCTAACAAATCTCGGCTGTTAAATCATGTCAATCCAACGACCTATATTACTTCAATGGCGAGCGCTCAACACGTTTAGTGTGCAATTAATATCATACCAAATTCAACGTCCACACTATGCACGTAATTAACACGTAACTGATATCCTACCTAATATCAACGTGTAATTAATTTTCTTCCTAATATCAACGTGCATTGCACGTACATGTTTACTAGTACCAATACGAAAGAGCGACTAGCGAGATCCAACATATATCATCCGTTCAACCGTGTCTATCCAATGGTCTATGTTGTCCTGGTGTTTAGCGCTAAATGTGTTTAACGCTAAACGTGTTTAGCACTAAACAAGGTTAGTATCCTCTCATAATTAATAATCTACCTAATATCGACATCAGTGCCAAACCAATTAATTATACATTAGCTAATATATCAACGTGCACCTAATATTGATGTGCAATTAAGATCGTGCCAAATGTTAGTGTGTGATGCAATTAATATATTATCTAATATCTCCTTAAAAAAATATTGTTGAATAATAACATACATTGCACGAACACATTTTGTAGTTACAAAAAAACACCGCATTAGGGACTAGGGTTCCAATTTGCCACCATTAGATTATGCCATATGAGTTTATAACTCTACACGTGCATATGAATTTTCCTCTGAACCTCTTGGTTTTCGTAGGTCTGAGGGCCATAGAAGTAATAGCATAGAATATAAACCTTAATTATAAACTTGGAATTAAATAATAACACAATTATTATTGCCTCTAGGGCATATTTCCAACACATAAGTTGACCAACCCTAGTGGATCGGCATAGTAATTTTGAATTGAAAGTATTTTGCAGAATGAAAAATATTCATTAGAGTTCCATAGGTTAAAACAACCATTTGATATCGACTTAACATATTAAAGAAAATATCATTCTTGTAGATCTAATGTCATAGTCCACATTGTTTCTAATAAGGGCATGTACAATGGTGCAATCTTTCTTAGAAGTTCCATGTAGGATAAATGCTGAGGTGGAGGAGAGAGAAATCATAAGAAAAGACTTGCCTTTTCTTATTTAAGAGATGATCTCTTAACACAATATGTCTCACCATGTTTTTAGGAATGCCTAGTTATTCAAGATAAGGCTAAGTGATAACCCATTGTAGACATGTTTTTATTGTCATATCTGAATTACATGCAAGCCTTAAGATAAGACTGTCTTATCAACCATTGTACATGCCCTAAACACATTTTGTACCGACTTCATCTTTGTTACATCAATCTTAGCAAAATTCAAAGTCTACATGTTCTTTCCAGTATAAGTACAATTTCCTAATATATATTTATGATAAATACTGATATATTTTAACAATAATACTTATAGCAAATTCTGGCTCAATGAAAATCCTTGTGCGATCCAGATCAGTCCATGTATAGTGTTTGCTATCCATTTGACTTACCCTTTGAATACATGAACTGTATACTCTCATGATCCATTGTGTTTGTGCCAACTAGTTGCTCTTTGTCGGTGTAATGAGAACCAGGGTCTCATAAACCATCTAGGCTTGGGGTTATGCTAATCTAAAGCTGTTGTGAAGCAGCCCCGGCAAGACGATACGACCGGCAAGTACTCCACCAGCAAGCAAGACCAAGAGCTCGCCGGGGAGAAGCTTCTTCCCGGCAGCACATCTCATCCGGCAAGGCGGAGCCGGCAAGACAAGACTCCAGGCGGGTCATCCAGAAGATCAAGTCTACTGCTACCGGCAAGTTCCGCACCGGCAAGCAACGACCCGGCAAGCTCCCTTTGTCGTTACTCCACCGCTCCATCTCGGCGGCCTGTCAGAGGCTCGCCGACAGGTGTCGAGCGGGCAGGTAGTTAGGTGAAGCTTGTCGGGGCACGTGGCAGCTCATCGCCTAAGGAACACCTTTATCGACACCCGTCCCTGTGAGTGTCCAGCCAGTATTCTTCCCCTGTATTTACCATTTTGCCATTGTGGTAACCCCTTTCTTCTATAAAAGGAGGTCCATGGCAACCTTAGCAAAGGATCGGACCCCTGTCCATTCGCAGTAGCCCAGCTGCGCCCCCGAGCTCCTGGCCGGGAGGCCGCGCTCTCTGTAATGGCGGGGCTTGTTCATGCACAATGAATACGCCCAAAGCAGGAGTAGGATTTTATGCCTCATGGCGGCCCAAACCTGGGTAAAATCTCCTGCCTTCTCTGCTGGATCTGCTCTTTGTGTGCATCGATCTCCCCAGCCGAACCGCAAAGGGGCCCGTTCGGTCCCATAGATCGTCGTTTCCCACGACACTCTTCTATATCAATTCCATAAACTTTGAGATACCTTGGTTCATAATGTTTTATCCATAAGCTGTAACAACACATATAGTTAACATTAATATTAAGATGATAAAAATATTAAATAATGAAACCTTTTTTTTACTTGCTGTCAAATTCATCTTTTTCTGTGGTTAAAATAGAATCCTCAAAAGATTCTCGCTGTAATTTGATTGGCAGGTTGGACCGCATAGTATCAAACATTATATACATTTCAGCTGAACAGAATTAACTTGTCTCTGCATAATCTCACAGTCAGAGAAATCACCAAAATCAACATACTGCGTTCAAGTAATTTTAATTTCTTTGTAATGCTGCTTGACCTTCTTGTAAAAGTCCAGAGCAAAATTGTAAACATTCTGTTCCATACTTGAAACACTTGATGTATTAGAATTGTAGTGATCGTGCTCAACACTTCGGGTACTTAGATTTTCAGTTGGATCACACTTAGTAATTGACATTTCAGCATTTAAACCTGGAATCCAACAATTACCTAAGATAATATCATTGTTGAGAAAGCAACTACTAATTATAGCAAAAAAAAGTTTTAGCATCTTTCACCCTTATCGTAGTTTCCCCTTCAATGGTTTCTTCCACATTTGCTTCAACTCTGTTAATAAATTTTCTCTTTGAACCACTTGTATTGGTATAAGTAGAACCTTCATGTGTACAGCCAACAATAATTAATCATAATTATATTAATGCGATGAACAAAATAAGTGATTTGAAAAACATTACCTTCTGATCTTGAAACAACATTACTGAGAACAAAAACTTGTTTCAAAACGTTTGGCTGAATTTCATTACTTGAGACCATAAACTAATATAGACATCTATGAACAATCATTTTAAAAGCGAAGTATAATACACAAATCGTTTCTTTTTGCAATACCCGATACCTTATTAGTTCTCTCAAGCAAGCATGGGCTCAAACCTCTTTGAGTGCAACACATAGAAGTTTGCTTTAACAACAAGAAGATTTTATCTATACATTCAATATCTTCTCTAATTATATCATTCTTCTTCATATTCCATTCACGAATTCTTTCAGCATGCCTCAATTTGAATTCTTGAGTTACAAAATGTCTCACCTTCAAATATAGTTGAGATCAGTCCACAAAAATGAACAACATTTCGAACTTCTAAAATTTATAAATGAAAATTTACCATGGGTGGACAAGTATCTCTTATATGATCACTGAACCTTCCATTTGATATATGTTATGGATATGTTGAAGGTAAGAAAAACTGCACATTCTTTCGAATAACTTCAGGCCATTTGATATTTCCATTGTTCTTTAGTGATTCTTTAGAGAAAATGTTACTGATTGTGATTTATGTGCAACCATTGTCCTTTCAAACTAGTCAACAACAAAATTGTCTAGCTTCCTATCAATCATATTCCTCATATAACATACAAGTTCAGGGCTTTCAATCTACAAAGAAAGGTAAAATAGAGTATTCTTGATTAGTTATAACAACATTTAAGGCGGATAGCTAATTGAACAACACACTACATAGTGTGCATGCATCATACGTTGTGTATCGATCTCTTGTTTTCTTACAAGATGAAATCATAGGATTTATGTGGCGCTTATCATAGTCTGCAATCCTAGGCAGTTTGATGTGTCTCTTTGGTACAGTTTGATAATGATTATCAAGGTAGAATATCTGCATACATTGTGTATATAATTATATAATCATCCAACATTTCCTATGGTAATCGAGATTCACATGATAACTTGTAGAAAGAAGTGACAACCATACAAATATACGACATGACTATTTGACTGAATTTGTTGTTGTGCCTTTTGTAATAGCATCAAATAGATAATTCATTGCATGCTCACACCAGTTATATTCTCCTATGCAATTAATCCTGCATAGGGCTCCCTAATAATCAACGATTGTGCAGTCATGTTTAGAAGAAGGTGTTCCCAAAGGACCCATAATAAATATAACACATATTGCCTTAAAGCATGCCTTTTCAGCTTCACTTGATAATTCTATTATATCTCTGTCTAAAAAAAGTTGTTGGCTTCAAGCTGTGAGAATCATTTCCAATCATACCTATATTTTTCTTCAAGAAATCAATAGAAGTAGCAGTTGTCTGACCATCAATACCACCAATATCTCTACGTCCAGAAGGAACCCAAAAAATTGTGCATATCTCCGGCAGAGAATTTGAGTTTCCTATCTTGAGACATCTTAATGTAATAATCCTTGACATCTATTGCAATTACAAGAAATGTACTAAATTTAACATGAACTTTTTTAATTAGAGGCAAGTTCAACAACCCATCAAATTTGATTTCCTAGAGCATAAATTTCTTGTAGTCCGTTGATACGTCTCCAACGTATCTATAATTTTTGATTGTTCCATGCTATTATAGTATCAATCTTGGATGTTTTATATGCCATTATATATATCATTTTTTGGGACTAACCTATTAACCCAATGCCCAGTGCCAGTTGCTGTTTTTTGCTTGTTTTTCCTTTTCAGAAAATCATTATATTATCACAAAGAGTCCAAATGAGAAAAAAAATTGGATTAATTTTTTCTGGACAAGAAGAGACCCCCGAAGCTTTGGGAGAAGACCAGAAGAGCCACGAGGAGGCGGCAAGCCTGGAGGGCGCGCCCAGAGGGGTAGGCGCGCGTCCCAGGCTTGTGGGCCCCTCGTAGCCCCTCCTGACCTAATTCCAGCGCTATAAATTCCCAAATATTCCCAATATACTAGAGAGACAGAAGAGAAAACCTTTCCGCTGCCGCAAGCCTCTGTTCTTCCGTGATCCCATCTGGAGGCCTTTTCCGGTACTCTGCCGGAGGGGGAATCGATCACGGAGGGCTTCTTCATCAACCTTGCTGCCCTTCCGATGATGTGTGAGTAGTTTACCACAGACCTACGGGTCCATAGCTACTAGCTAGATGGCTTCTTCTCTCTCTTTGATCTTCAATACAATGTTCTCCTCGATGTTCTTGGAGTTCTATCCGATGTAATCTTCTTTTGCGGTGTGTTTGTTGGGATTCGATGAATTGTGAGTTTATGATCAGATTATTCATGAGAAATATTTGAGTCTTCTCTGAACTCTTTTATGCATCATTATTATAGCTTTGTATTTCTCTCCGATCTATCGATTTGGTTTAGCCTACTAGATTGATTTATCTTGAAATGGGAGAGGTGCTTTGTGATGGGTTCAATCTTGCGGTGCTCAATGCCAGTGACAGAAGGGGACATGACACGTATTTGTATTGTTGCCATTAAGGATAAAAAGATGGGGTTTAATCATATTGCTTGAGTTTACTTTGTCTACATCATGTCATCTTGCTTAAGGCGTTACTCTGTTTCATACTTAATACCCTAGATGCATGCTGGATAGCGGTCGATGAGTGGAGTAATAGTAGTAGATGCAGGCAGGAGCCGGTCTACTTGTCTCGGACGTGATGCCTATATACATGATCATTGCCATGAATACGTCATAATTATTTGCTTTTCTATCAATTGCCCAACAGTAATTTGTTTACCCACCGTATGCTATGTGTTCGAGAGAGAAGCCTCTAGTGAAAACTATGACCCCCGGGTCTACTTTTATCATATATAAAAACCCAAAAATACCTTGCTGCAATTTATTTACTTTTATTTTATTTAGTATTTTAGTTTATCTATCTATCACTATCAGAATTAATCCTTGCAAATAATCGCTAAGAGGATTGACAACCCTCTTATTTGCGTTGGGTGCAAGTGTTTGCTTTGGTGTGTGCAGGTGCGCTTAACGGGATTTTGCTTGGTTCTTCTACTGGATTGATAACCTTGGTTCTTAACTGGGGAAAATAATTATCTCTACTATACTGCATCATCCTCTCCTCTTTGGGGAAATACGAATGCAATCTACAAGTAGAAGGAAGAAGTTCTGGCGCCGTTGCCGGGGAGACATCATCAAAATTACCAAGTACCTTCGCACAAACTATCATCCACTTGCATTTATTTTATTTGCATTTGGCTCGCGTTTTCATCTCCCCCACTTCTAAATATTTTTACAAAAACACAAAAATATTTTTATTTGCTTGTTTGCTTGCTTCGTCGCGATGTCTAAAGAAAATAAAAAATTGTGTGACTTTTCCAATACTAATAATAATGATTTTATTAGTACTCCTAAAGTCGTGTGACATTAATGTTGCTTTGCATAATCTTGTTATGAAAGATTAATTTTCTGGTAGTCCTAATGAAGATGCTGCATACCATCTAAATACTTTCGTTGAGCTTTGTGATATGCAAAAGAAAAAAGATGTGGATAATGATATTGTCAAATTAAAATTATTTCCGTTCTCACTACGAGATCGTGCTAAAACTTGGTTTTCATCCTTGCCTAGAAATAGTATTGATTCTTGGGATAACTGTAAGGATGCTTTTATTACCAAGTATTTTCCTCCCGCTAAGATTATTTTTTTAAGAAATCAAATTATGAATTTTAAGCAACTTGAGCATGAACATGTTGCACAATCTTGGGAGAGAATGAAATTAATGATAATAAATTGCCCAACACATGGCTTAAATTTATGGATGATCATACAAAATTTTTATGCGGGACTAAACTTTGTTTCTAGAAATTTGCTAGACTCTACCGCAGGTGGTACTTTTATGGAAATTACATTGGGAGAAGCTACAAAACTTCTTGATAATATTATGACAAATTATTCTCAATGGCACACTGAACGAACTCCAACTGGTAAGAAGGTAAATTCTGTTGAAGAAATTAATACTTTGAGTGATAAGATGGATGCTTTGTTGAAATTGGTTGCTAGTAAAAATGCTCAAATTGATCCTAATGATGTGCCATTGTCTACCCTGATTGAGCAAAATAATGATGCTATTGATGTGAATTTTGCCTCTAGAAATAATTTCAACAACAATGCTTATAGGGGTAATTTCAATCCTCGGCCGTTTCCTGGAAATTCCTCTATTAATTATGGTAATTCCTATGGTAATCCATATAATAATAATAATAGGATGCCCTCGGATCTTGAAAGTAATATTAAAGAATTTATTAATTCACTAAAGAATTTCAATGCTATGATAGAAGAAAAATTGAATAGAGTTGATGAATTGGCTAGGAACATGGATATAATTGCTCATGATGTGGAAAATCTCAAAACTAAAATTTTGCCACCCAAGCATGCTATAAATGAGTCTATTAAAGCTATCTATTTCTCCATTAATGAAAGTAAAGAAAGGACCGCTAGGTTGAGAGCTAAGCGAGAATTCCTAGAAAAAGCGATTCCACCCGGTTTCTATCGTAGTAATGATGAAGATATTAAAATGATTGGTGTCACTCCTATTGAATCACTATTTAGTAATATAAAACTTGATGAAAAAGGGACTGAAGAAGAGTCAACTTTAGAGAGAAGGAGTCCCAATTGCTTGGAGGGTGATAATCTTAATGATAAAATTGAAAAAGTGGGTTTGGAGAGGTCAAAACTTTAAATAGTAATGCACCCACTACTTTGGATTACAAGGACTTTAATTATGATATTTGTTCTTTAATTGAGTGTATTTCCTTGTTGCAATCCATGATTAATTCACCAAATGCATATGAACAAAATAAAGCTTTCACTAAACATATTGTAGAAGCCATGATGAAAGCGCATGAAGAAAAACTTGAGTTGGAAGTTTCAATTCCTAGAAAATTACAAGATGAATGGGAACCTACTATTAAAGTCAAAATTAAATATTATGAATGTAATGCCCTTTGTGATCTTGGTGCTAGCATTTCCACTATACCAAAGTCTTTGTGTGATGTGCTAGATCTCACCGACATGGATCCTTGTTCCCTTAATTTTCATCTTGCGGATTCTACTATTAAAAAACCATTGGGTAGAATAAATGATGTGCTTATTCTTGCTAATAGAAATTATGTGCCCGTGGATTTTATTGTTCTTGATATTGAATGCAATCCTTCTTGTCCCATAATACTTGGTAGGCCTTTTCTACGAACAATAGGTGCTATTATTGATATGAAAGAAGGTAATATAAGATTTCAATTTCCATTAAAGAAAGGGATGGAACACTTCCCTAGAAATAGAATTAAGGCACCTTATGAATCTATTATGAGGGCCACCTATGGAATTAACTTGAAGGATGACAACACTTGAAACTATGCATTATGCCTAGCTAAGGGCATAAAACAATAGCGCTTGTTGGGAGGCAATCCAATGAATAAAATATTTTTTTGTTTTTTACTTTCTATTCTTGTGTGTTTACACAATTATAGCCTCTGTTATGATTGTGTTTTTATCTTTTGATTAGTGTTTGTGCCAAGTAATGTCTTTGGGATGATTTGGATGATAGTATAATTGATGCTGTTGGAAAACAGAAACTTTTGCGTTCGGTGCTGGAATTTTGATTTTTCGCTGGAGCATCAGAACCTTCTAATTGTTTTACAAAATATTTATATATGAATTTCTCACATTGTCCTAATTTTTCAGAATTTTTGGAGTTACATAAGTATGATGTTAATTCAGGTCTTTACAGACTGTTCTGTTTTAGACAGATTCTGTTTTTGTTGCATAATTTGCTTATTTTGATGAATCTATGGATCGTATCGGGGAGTATGAGTCATGGAGAAGTTGGAGTGCAGTAGCATTATGACAATATTAAATATGAATCAATTTACAACAGTACCTAAAGTTTAAGATTTGTTTGTTATACTAACGGATCTCACGAGGTTTCTGTTGAGTTTTGTGTGCTGAAGTTTTCAAGTTTTGGGTGAGACTACGATGGATAAAGGAATAAGGAGTGGCAAGAGCCTAAGCTTGGGGATGCCCAAGGCACCCCAAGGTAATATTCAAGGAAGACTCAAGCGTCTAAGCTTGGGGATGCCCCGGAAGGCATCCCCTCTTTCGTCTACAATCTATCGGTAACTCACTTGGAGCTATATTTTTATTCATCACATGATATGTGTTTTACTTGGAGCGTCTTGTGATATAGTTTGTTTGCTTTTTAGTTTGTCACAATCATCTTTGCTGAACACACCTTTTTGAGAGGGACACACATTATTCGTGATTTGTTAGAATACTCTATGTGATTCACTTATATCTTTTGAGCTAGGCAGTTGCTCTAGTGCTTCACTTATATCTTTTAGAGCACGGCGGTGGTTATATTTTAAAGAAATATTTGCACTCTCATGCTTCACTTATATCTTTTTGAGAGTCTAATAATTAGCAATGGTAATATGCACAGGTTATGAATTTGGTCCTAATATGATAGGTATTCAAGAGGGATATAATAAAAACTTTCATGTAGATCACTGAATATGATAAGTTTGATTCCTTGCAATAGTTTTGCGATATTAAGATGGTAATATGTGGGAGGTCCTAGTAGATAGTTGTGGTTTAGTAAGAATATTGGTGTTAAGGTTTGTGATTCCCAAAGCATGCACGTATGATCTGCCGTTATGCTAAGAAGTTGGAGCATGATTTATTCTTGATTGTCTACCTTATGAGTGGCGGTCGGGGACGAGCGATGGTCTTTTCCTACCAATCTATCCCCCTAGGGGCATGCGTAGTAGTACTTTGCTTTGAGGGCTAATAAACTTTCGCAATAAGTATGTAAGTTCTTTATGACTAGTGTGAGTCCATATGAAAGGGCATGTAGCCCCTAAGTGTGGTTTTGGTAATTAATGACAATCTCTATGGACTAATGTTTTCAGTGAGATATATTTGAAGGTTTTGTCCATAGATGGTGCCTCAAGGATATTGGATGGAATCAAGGATGAAGTCCATATATATGAAGATATATTTGCTCTAAGCTTTGGTATTAAATGACAATTCCTATGGAGCATCAAGTGCATTGAATCTTATATGAAGATATGTTCCATAGTGATGCTTGAAGTGCATTGGGTTGTTTTGTGAAGAATGCCATCAAAGCATCCGAAGAAGTCCTTATGGTATCCTTCTCTGGATACACCGTGCTCACGGGCTTGTACCGTGCGCACGGGGTCGAGTGTCAACTCTGTGGATACCCCGTGTTAACGGGGCCTAGGTGTTTGGCTTTCGAGATCCCATGTCCAGTGAGGTTTCAAGTTGGTCTTTGGGGATTTCTATTGAAACCATAAAGATTGATTTCAATGCCTAATCTAATTATGTTCATGGTGGAGTTCATTGGAGGATCTCAAAGATTGACATATTTGGGCTTTTAAGGATCAAGGGCTTGAGAGAATAATCAAAGAGAAGAATTCAAGTTATGGTTTCAAGACAAGATCATGATGAGCTCATGTGTTGGGTTTAGGTTACTCAAGTCTTGAAGCAAGCAACTAGAGTGAAGAATTCATTGTGCCTCTCAAGAGCTTGTGATGGAGTTTTTAGAAGGGCAAGTGGTGACCAAGATGATATTCATAGTGGAACTTGATATGGTCATGAAAGAGTCTTTGGTGATATAGTCTTGAAGCAATGAAGGGAAATGAAGAGTTCATTGTGGCTTTCAAGAAACCAAGATGGAGCTTAAAGTAAAGATGTTGGTTGACCAAGATGAAGCTCGAAGATTATATCTAAGTGGTCAACTCTCAAAGCACAAACATTGTACCACGTGAGATCAAGTGATCTAGTGGTATGGTAAGTAATTGTGAATTGTGCTTTGTTACCTAACCCATGCTATGTGTTTGTTATGTCTATGTGGGTTAGGTGTTTCTCATGGGCTTGCATCAAAAGGAAAGATTTCAAGTAGCCTATGTGTGGATGACATCAAGTGGTGATGGTCATCGGGTTCGAGGAGTCCACGTGCAAGATAAGAAGCCAGAGGTTATATGCTTTGAAGCTTGCGGTCCACATCATGATAATGTACTTGTGAAGATGGGCTTGAGTTAAGGCTTCCCTCATTGCAACATGAGGAAGCAATTCGAGTATCTTCACCAAGTGGTTGTGGACAAGAAAAGGATTCCATTGTGAAGGAAGCTTTAACGTCTTCAACAAGTTCAAGTGGAATGTGCAAGGCAAAGGTATAACTTAGCTAGGTTTTACTAGTTTTGTCGGTCTCATAGTGCTTGGTGGGAGACCGGATTATAGGTTTGATAGCCGTACTATCAAGAGGGACTTTTGGACGAGTAGCTTGATCACGTCGCATGTAGAGAGCTCAAACCTTTGCATAATTTGTATCATTCTTTCTTGTTGATCTTGGGTGGTTCTCTATGTGAGGACCTTGGGCTTTTCCATAGCTTCAAAACGAGCCCAAGATCATCGAATTCGGAGTTCGTATGCCAAAGTTGTGCATGTTTCAGTGGGCTGCTGCAGGCTGTTCTGGGTACCCCGTGCGCACGGGGTTGTTTGGCCTTGTACCGTGCACACGGGACCCCGTGTGCACGGGGTCCCGTGTGCACGGGGTCTAAACCCCCGTGGGCACGGGGTGTCCAGAATCAGCCCGTTGAGCCCCAACGGCTAGTTTCTGAGTTTGGCTATTTAAGGGCTCTTTCCTCCTACCGGTTGGGGGTTGGTTCTTACACTTTCTAAACACTATTTTGAGCCTCTTACCACCTCTCCCTAACCCCTATATCCCCTCTATGTGAAGGGGGATTTGTGGATGGTTCTTGGAGTCATTTGTTGATTTCCTCCATTGCATCTTCTCTCTTCAATCTCCTACTTTCTTGAGTTGCATCTTGTGAGATTGAGAGAGTGAGTTAAGCATTTGTTGCTTGACCTTGCTTTGCATTTGTTGCATTAGTTTGAGCTCCCCACATCGATTAGTTCGAGTGAGAGTCCGTGAGTTTATTACTCTTGGAGGTTTCCGCCTCCTAGACGGTTTGGTGATATACTTGAGAAGATTGTGAAGAGGCCTAGCTGGCCGTGGTTCCCCTGGAAGCTTCCTCTTGTGGTGTGCTCCGGGGAAGGGTGTGAAGTGGCCTAGGTGGTCAAGGTTCCTCCGGAAGCTTCCTTGCTTGTGGTGTGCTCCGGAGAAGTTTGTAAAGGTGTGGTGGTCGCCTTCAAGACCAACCCCGAGTGAATCGAGGCTCATCCGTTGGGGGTGACTCGAAAGGGAGAATACGGTGAGTCACTTGGTGGCGCCCCGAAGCTTTGGCTTCGGCACCGCTCTAACGGAGATTAGCACTCTCACGAGTGTGAACTTCGGGATAAATCCGCGTCCCCGACTCACTTGTGGTTATCTCATTCCCACACCCTTTACTTTCCGCAATTCATACTTGCTCATATTGATATATCTTGTTCTAGTTGAATTGCTTAGTTGTTCCTACATTTCCATATCTTGTGATATAGTTTGTGCTTGCTAGTTTCCTTAAGTGCCTATCTTGTTTAGCATAGGTTGTTGGTGCACTTAGTCGAGCCTAGCATATTTAGGATTTGTGCTTGAAAAGTATCCGTTTAGTTTAATTCCGCATTAGGATAAAGCCAAATCCGTAAAAGTTTTAAAACGCCTATTCACCCCCCCTCTAGTCGTCATCTAGATCCTTTCACCATGGATTATACGCACTCTCACCTTTCCGCAATTTGCTAGCCTCTTCGGTACTGTGCATTGCCCTTTCTCACATTGAGAGTTGGTGCAAACTTCGCCGGTGCATCCAATCCCCGTGATATGATACGCTCTATCACACATAATCCTCCTTATATCTTCCTTAAAACAGCCACCATACCTACCTATCATGGCATTTCCATAGCCATTCCGAGATATATTGCTATGCAACTTCCACCGTTCTGTTTTTATGACACACATCATCATTGTCATATTGCTTTGCATGATCATATAGCTGACATAGTATTTGTGGCTCAACCACCATTCATCATTTTTATACATGTTACGCTAGTATCATTGCACATCCTGGTACACTGCCAGAGGCATTCATATAGAGTCATATTGTTCTAGTATCGAGTTGTAATATTGAGTTGTAAGTAAATAAAAGTGTGATGATCATCATTATTAGAGCATTGTCCCAGTGAGGAAAGAATGGTGGAGACTAACGAGTCCTCAAAAAAGTGGGGATGAGGTCCATGAGGCTGTTCTAAAAAAAAGAGGCCAAAAAGAGACCACGAAAAAAATGAGAGAAAAAGAGAGAAGGGGCAATGTTACTATCCTTTTTCCACACTTGTGCTTCAGAGTAGCACCATGTTTTTCATATAGAGAGTCTCCTGTTTAGTCACTTTCATATACTAGTGGGAATTTTTCATTATAGAGCTTGGCTTGTATATTCCGATGATGGGCTTCCTCAAATGCCCGAGGTCTTCATGAGCAAGCAAGTTGGATGCACACCCACTTAGTTTTCATGTTGAGCTTTTATACACTTATAGCTCTTAGTGCATCCGTTGCATGACAATCCCTACTCCTCGCATTGACATCAATTGATGGGCATCTCCATAGCCCGTTGATTAGCCTCGTCGATGTGAGACTATCTTCTTATTTTTGACTTCCCCTTATTGATCTCGACCACCATACTCTATTCCACCCATAGTGCTATATCCATGGCTTGCGCTCATGTATTGCGTGGGGGTTGAAAAAGCTGATTCGCGTTAAAAAGTATGAACCAATTGCTCGGCTTGTCATCGGGGTAGTGCATGATAAATATTTTATGTTAAGAAGATGGAGCATGACAGGATTATATGATTTTGTAGGGATAACGTTCTTTAGCATTTTTTTAAAGACATGATTGTTTATTAGTATGCCTGAGTATTGATGTCTTTATATCAAATTATAGACTATTGCTTTGAATCATTCAGATCTTATTATTCATACCGTAAGAGAGAGATTACATGATGAAACATGTTAGGTAGCATTCCACATCAAAAATTCTGTTTTTACCATTTACCTACTCGAGGACGAGCAGGAATTAAGCTTGGGGATGCTTGATACGTCTCCAACGTATCTATAATTTTTTATTGTTCCATGCTATTATAGTATTAATCTTGGATGTTTTATATGCAATTATATGCCATTATATATCATTTTTTGGGACTAACCTATGAACCCAGAGCCCAATGTCAGTTACTGTTTTTTTGCTTGTTTTTGCCTTTTCAGAAAATCATTATCAAAAAGAGTCCAAACAAGAAAAAAAAAACTTTGGATTAATTTTTTCTGGACCAGAAGAGACCCACGAAGCTTCGGGAGAAGACCAGAAGAGCCACGAGGAGGCGGCAAGCCTGGAGGGCACGCCCAGGGGGGGTAGGCGCGCCCCCTAGGCTTGTGGGCCCCCCGTAGCCCCTCCTGACCAAATTCCAGCACTATAAATTTCCAAATATTCCCAATATACCAGGGAGACGGAAGAGAAAACCTTTCCGCCGCCGCAAGCCTCTGTTCTTTCGTGATCCCATCTGGAGGCCGTTTCCGGTACTCTGCCGGAGGGGGAATCGATCACGGAGGGCTTCTTCATCAACCTTGCTGCCCTTCCGATGATGTGTGAGTAGTTTACCACAGACCTACGGGTCCATAGCTAGTAGCTAGATGGCTTCTTCTCTCTCTTTGATCTTCAATACCATGTTCTCCTTGATGTTCTTGGAGTTCTATCCGATGTAATCTTCTTTTGCGGTGTGTTTGTTGGGATCCGATGAATTGTGAGTTTATGATCAGATTATTTATGAGAAATATTTGAGTCTTCTTTGAACTCTTTTATGCATGATTATTATAGCTTTGTATTTCTCTCCGATCTATCAATTTGGTTTGGCCTACTAGATTGATTTATCTTGCAATGGGAGAGATGCTTTGTGATGGGTTCAATCTTGCGGTGCTCAATCCCAGTGACAGAAGGGGACATGACACGTATTTGTATTGTTGCCATTAAGGATGAAAAGATGGGGTTTAATCATATTGCTTGAGTTTACTCTGTCTACATCATGTCATCTTGCTTAAGGCGTTACTCTGTTTCATACTTAATACCCTATATGCATGCTGGATAGCGGTCGATGGGTGGAGTAATAGTAGTAGATGCACCCAGGAGTCGGTCTACTTGTCTCGAACGTGATGCCTATATACATGATCATTGCCATGAATCCGTCATAATTATTTGCTTTTCTATCAATTGCCCAACAATAATTTGTTTACCCACCGTATGCTATGTGTTCGAGAGAGAAGCCTCTATCGAAAACTATGGCCCCCGGGTCTACTTTTATCATATATAAAAACCCAAAAATACCTTGCTGCAATTTATTTATTTTTATTTTATTTAGTATTTTATTTTATCTATCTATCACTATCAGAATTAATCCTTGCAAATAACCGCTAAGAGGATTGACAACCCTCTTATTTGCGTTGGGTGCAATGTTTGCTTTTGTGTGTGCAGGTGCGCTTAACGGGATTTTTCTTAGTTCTCCTACTGGATTGATAACCTTGGTTCTTAACTGAGGGAAATACTTATCTCTACTATACTGCATCATCCTCTCCTCTTCGGGAAAATACCAACGCAATCTACAAGTAGCATCCGTAAATCCATTCAAAATAGCACGAACTTGGTTTACCTTCAATCTAGATTCAGAGTTACACTTCATCGTCATTTTCTCCGCTTGAGTCATCTCCTTCAGTGTAATAATATCTTAAATCTCTGCTACATTTCGATGTGCCACTTGCTGAATAACTTGACTTAGACGGCATATTTATCACTAAAACATAAAAGAAGTCAATATACCATACAGATAGTTGTATGTACATATCATATAAATATTTATCAACAATTTAGTCATTGACATTAAATAATAAGACCACATAACATTAATAAATATTTTAACACAACACCTAGTACAATAAAATGTGGTAATTCAATCAACTGGTTCCTAACATTATGATTAGTAAGGCACAAATCAAGATTATACATTATGGCAATAACATTGAACATAAAAAATATTTACAGATCCAAGTAACTTAATAAATACATTCATGTCCTACTATGCCAGTGAATAAGATAACTGGAAAAAATTATAACTAATGCATACATTTAATTTTGCATCGAACTATCAGTCATTTAAGTTTGTCAACATTTATACAATATATTTATAAATAAATTGAAGTTTTAGAAGTCAAGTTCATAAGGTAATTGTCTTTCTATATGCAACATTCATGTTTAATTTAGTAACTATTTTTCGTGAACTTAAATCACGTTTTACATACATATCTGAGTACATCTATTTTTATGTTCGATAAAATAATCGGTACTCAAAATTTCCGTTGTACAAATATTTAATAACTATGTGATCCAAATTCTTCTAAGGGTACATGACATTCATGTGCTGTAAGTTTCACTTTCCTTAACTAACATAGTGACCTAAGTTCTAGTCTCAGTAACTAACGTACTGCCCAAGTTTCTGAGTTTTCATTTTCGGTACTTACAATCACTTCTTAGACTCGTAAACTACATTCGTACGTGATTATTTGTGTTGTAAGATCCAGCCCTAAAATTTCCCTTACTAGCAAGATTGGCTAAGCCAAAGATCCGACTTCTTGAAACATGACAAACCAGTACAAGCCCCTAAAAGAAAAAAAAGATTGAATACCCAACAACCATATGCAGAACTTGTGCTTAGAAGAACATTCGAAGAACATCAAAAACACACAACATCGACTAACCTGTGCCGGATAAGCTTACATAATACGCCTCCTACTGTTGTTTAGTCGTTACCGTCTGTGAGCCATTGCAACAAAATAGCTTTGATTGCTTCTCGTCTACTAGTGTGCTCCTAGAACACAAGAGTTCTAAGAAGAGAAGAAGATGGTACTTGAAGAACAGACAGGGAGAGAGAAGAACACAATGAACGGTTTCAGCACAAGACTAGCGTTTTAGTAGACACTTGTTATCGGAACTGTTCATCAAAATATCCGTACCTTCGAAAACGGACCCATAGAAACAGGTATAATGCTTTCGCTTTACGATGCAAATACAAATATATGCGTACTGATATACGCCGGCGAATACATGAAATTCACAAACAAGGTTGCGAATCTTGGCGCAGATCGGCGACCCACAATCTGCGTGAACCCGCCCTTGTGTGCAGCAAATCACCTCCCGGAGGCGCGGTTCCTCGTCTAGTGAGTTGTCTCATGCGCTTCTTGGCGGGGTGTAGCACTCATGTACTTTTTTTTAAACTTTGGCAACCTTCATTAAACGATGATCAAATCTATTACAAGTGAAGGAATAAGAAAATCAAGAGGTTTCTCTCGCCACACCTCCAAGGATTTCCTTCTGTAACTTGATCGAGCTAGCGCGTGCGTCGCGCCATTGTTTTCTCGGGCACAATGCTCTATGGTTGCCCTGCCGAAGAGACTCATAATCTGCCGGTAGTCATCTGCCACTACAGCCCCCGAAGCAAGGTAATTTGATGGATCCAGAATAGCTTGGACAGTTTCTTATGAATAGTACTCACGCTCTCCGCTCCTCCTTGTCGGGCCCCGCCGGCATCCCTCTCCCTTGCCTGCTGCCACTCGCGGCGGGCGGCGCGCACCTCCGATTCCGGCGTGCGCGTCTGCGGCATCGGCGGAGCGGGCACTAGAACTCACTGTTGCCCTTGCGGAGCAGCGGCCAGTAGGTGAGGATGTCGCCGGACGAGCTGCGTGGAGTGAGCTGCCAGCGCGGCGGGAAGAGCTAGCTCCGGCATCGGCGCTGCGCCGCGGGCGACAGGCGACAGGCGGCAGAGCTGATCTGGAACTGCCCCGTGTCCACCCGCGACCGCTGCAGCGTGATGCGGAGGGCCAGCTCGTCCTCTCCGCTGGCAGTCTCGAGAAGGAAAGCGTCCCAATCATCGCTAGAGCCGTCGGAGTGGCTGCCGGAGCTCGACATGGTGGACGGAGATCGGATTGGAGAAAGGGAGGAGCAGAGACGGAGCAGAGCAAAGTGAAATGGAGTGTAGGGTTTGCTCCGGATGGGTTTTTTGTGGGGACGGAGTGGTGTCAGAGGCGGGCTGGGCTGACGTGGCGGACGCGCCCTATATCCGCCCTACATTTGGGCTGGATATGAGAAGTGCCGGACAACCCGGATGTTTGAGGTCGGTTTGAGGCGTCGGATGTGCCGATGTTTTTGAACGGTTAGTGACCGGTTCGTTCGGGCGTTTGAGGCGCGTGGTTGTAGATACTCTTTAATAATAGTGTGCTGAATCACCACACGGATCGAGATTCGGTAGGTACTCCCTCCGGTCCTTTTTACTCTGCGTATTAGATTTTTGTCAAGTTAAACTTTGCAAAGTTTGACCAAATTTATTATAAAAAATATCAACATCTACAATATCAAAAATATATACTATGAAACTACATTTCGTAATGAACCTAACATTATTGATTTGGTATTGTGAATATTGATAGTTTTTTCCAGAAATTTAGTCAGAGTAGAGATACTTTGACTTCCGACAAAAGTTATATGCAGTCTAAAAAGTACCGGGGGAGAATTTAAGAACTCACGCTGCCAAAATGCTCGTTCGGGAGCAAACTTGATCGCTCGCAGCTCATGACTTCCATCAATGCGAGACTTACGCAAATGTCTCCTGGATCTCGCACGCAATTCCATGCATCATGCGCACTGCGCCGTGCACTCACGCTCTCCGCCCACCCCGCAATCCGCGCATCGACCATCCGCACGGCCCTTTCCAATCTACCATCGCTTCCCGCTGCTACCAAAGCGGTCCAATTATCCGACGCCTCTGAGACTCCAGCGGCCACACTCCGGCACGGCTATATATACAAGTGGATGGGCGCGCACGGAGACAAGACAGACCCACACGGCCCGCGCTGCAGCGTTGCCTCCTACCGCCACGGTGCCACCGACGATCGACGACGACGACGCTTCCATCCATGGCTTCCTCTGCATCCCGCCTCTGCCTTCTCGCCATCGCGATCCCCTTCCTCCTCGCCGTGGCCGCACCCCGCGTGGACGCGTGGGGCGGCCGCTTCTTCTTCAGCAAGATGACGCGCCCCGGGGCCGTCGTCGAGGCCGACAAGGCGGCGGACAAGGCCACCGTGGCGAGGGAGGCGCTCGACGCCAACAGCGCGCCGGCGGCATTCTCGCGGCCGTCCAGCAACCGCGGCTACGGTCTCTACGGCCGCCCGGAGGAGAACGAGAAGTACCCGCCGGCCTACTTCCGCCGCGGCGTGCACCGCGACGCGGAGAAGCTGACGACCACCAACGTCGAGCCGCGGCACGAGGAGGAGGCGGCCGTCACGGTGCAGGAAGAAGAATCCTCGGGCGAGGAGGAGCCGGCGTTCCCCGCGGACGGCAGCGGCAGGGGGCGGCCGCTGTCGTACATGCGCCGCGGCGGCAAGCACGAGCGCGACTACTACGGGATGAGCGACACGAGGCTGTACCAGAACGGCCGGTACTACTACGACGTGGAGACCGACAAGTACGGCTACGGCTACGAGTCCAACCCGGTGCGGACGGCGCGCCCCGAGCCCGAGGACAACGGCTCCGGGTACGGCCGCCCCGGCCGCGAGCGGAGGTACGGCGACGCGGCCGGATACGAGAACGACAACGGGGTGGCGGAGAAGCAGAACAACGACGGCGGCGCCCGGGAAAACCAGAACGAGCAGTACAATCCATGAGTAAAGACAGGGGTTTGTTTCTGCTTGCGATCGTCAGATACGCTATGTGGTAGGAGTATAATGCTCCTTGCTTGTGTGCTGCAAGCTAGTACGACGTCGTCACTACTTGCTTCTAATCTTCTACTGCACTGAAGGCTCAAGGTTGAGCTATCTAGCCGCCGGTGTGTGAAATGGTGATGAAACGTATACGTACGGATGAATAATCTGTGTGAGTAATGGAATGTGTACTGTTATTACAAGAAATATATAAGCGCTTCTCTGCTTCACTGTTCATTTCTATCGGTGCACGGACCCATTTCGTGTGCCGGAATGAAGATAATCAAGCCTCATTCTGAAAGGCATGATTGGTTTAGTCGCACATATATTTTCCGGGTCTGCCATTCGACGTGGAGTGCACTTCCGCCTTTTGCGGGGCTAGATTCGCACCAAAAATTTCACACATGTTCACATCCCGAAGAGTACCTACCCAGCTACCTACCTTGTGTCCTTGTGAAGTCGATCGATTTACTCCCTTCACGTCGATGATGGGTCACAAAGTGGCGCGCCATAATTAATTTCAGCAGACAAACCACATTACCATGTAGGCCACAATTTGTCCTCTTCAAAGGACAGGGTGCATGGCGGAACTGCAGTGCCGACCGCTGCTCGCATTGGATGCTGGTGGCACCTACCAAACAACGACCTACGGGGCCATCGATCATGGCCTTTGGGTGTGTGTGTACCTACAGCTGGAGCACTGTACCACTTTGTTCGGTACAACAAGACCTTCGGTTCATTAAACCTAGAGTCCAAAGCTCAGTACCTTTTGTTCGAAAGTTGATGCGCATTGAACTTCATGGTGCCACCACGGTAAGTTTTGCCGGATACATAGAGGACCATCGTGTACTGAGTTTCTGCATCTTGATTGTAACCCTATTATCTTGAAATAAATTTCTTTCACCCCGCAAAAAAAAAAAAAAGGTTTTGCCCGCTACGGTCGATCGGTCTTCTTTCTTTATAGTTCACTTTTATACTGGTGCTCTTCTTTCTTTATAGTTCACTTGTATACTGGTGATTGTATACGTGCAATGCATGTTAATATTAGGCAAGATATTAATTGTATTGTACATTAATATTAGACAAGATATAAATTGCATATTAATATTATGTAAGGTATACACTTAGTTAATGTTGACGTTGATATTAGGAATGCTATTAGTTAGTGGAGGATGCTAAACATGGTTAACGTTAAACATTGAATCAATGTAGACCGTTGGATAGATGCGGTTGAACGGTGGTTCTTTTGTTTTGAGAATCAACGGGTGAGAATTGTTGGGTCACCGCAACTCGCGCTTTTCATATTGGTATATATATACCTCATGGTTTTGCTTGTCAATCAGATACGATACATCACATTGAAAAAATTGAATTGAAGACGGACGATGAAATCTCCGAAAATCTCAAAAGATATATTAAATCATCTTCTCAGGCTGTCTTGGGGGCGACAATGCTGCCTAGGGTTTGGTGCAGGTGACAGTGAGATACATCTAACGAAAGATACATGCTAGGTTTCGGGGCCAACGATGATGGGGTTTGGGCTGACGATGCACACTTTTGGT
The DNA here is from genome assembly GCA_039707655.1 of Elymus sibiricus. Taxonomy (NCBI): domain Eukaryota; kingdom Viridiplantae; phylum Streptophyta; class Magnoliopsida; order Poales; family Poaceae; genus Elymus; species Elymus sibiricus. The sequence continues at coordinate 300,294,783 of CM077668.1, forward strand.
TCACCACCGGTGTCGCGGAATATGGTTTGGTGACACCACAAATGCGCCATAAGCCTTCTTTGTGAGTGTTTTCTACATTTTTAGATAGCGAGTCATAAAATTTCTTTTTTTACTGTAGAAAAAAGGCCACAGAATACTCGTACGATTCCCGATTACGTTGGATATATGCAGGAGTCTTCCTGTACTGATTCTTGTGCGTTCACTATGCACCATTTTTTGCGGGTAATTATGCACATAATATAAAGGAGAGTATAATTGATACTTTTTGTCTTTGCCCTTAGTGCTACTGTGTTTTTACTTTTTAGATTTGTAATTGTGAATTTCGTGCATTTAACTATAGTTCCTATACTTGTGCATTGAAGCCATGGCAAGTCATTAAATCGTACTAGCGGAATATAATATGTCTACTATGTTTACAAAAGGAATCACATATAAATCAATAGTGTAAGCATACTAGATAAATTGCCCGTGCATTGTAGCAGGTACATTTTCTCTGGCGTAATTATAGTGATTGACCTGCCATTTTATCGTTAACGTAATTACATACCAAGAATTAAAGTTAACTATCAATTGAATAATACTTATTGACGTACCGAAGAAAACACGGTTTTATTTGGTAAGCTGTAAACATGGAGGTAGTTGTGGCGGTTTTCAAGAAAAAACAGTGAAAAAATGGGTAAAACCAAAAAAGGAGTAGGTAGGTGGGAAGTGAGGACGAAAGAAAGGAACGGACGACATAACCTTGCATATTTTTTTGGTAGGAGAATAGAAACATGGCACAACTCAGTTTGAGGCCAAAATATTTGAGCAATAATTCTCAAGTATATGCCTCCACACCTAAACTGAATCCAAAGACATGCTATCTGTACGTATGGACTTTAGTTGTAATCACACTCCCGAGTCATGACAATTTCAGGTTAGCCAAACAAAAATTTTTTTTGAATTTTCTGTGACATTAGATGTAGGAGGTGAAGAGCAAATAATAAGGTAAATAAAAGCTTCAATGAATGGCGGCAAGTAAAAATGAATTATTTTGAATCAACACTCGCGAGTAAGATCCATGATCTGGTACATAAATCTTAACTTAGATTGCTGAGAGTTCACTACATCATAAACTTTAATCTTATCCAACTAGATCATTTCATTGCCATTTTCCTCTTGGATATGCAACTCAAAATAGATAGCCGCATTTTTCAGGCATTCTCTGTGTGCGGTTGGATGCTCGTTTACCGAAGAACAATGTTTGTTGTATAAGCTAGTGTTCTACTTGCATCAACAATAAAGAAATCAACCAATGATAAGAATGGTGTGACATTCATGATAAAATAGAACAAATGAATTATGGAAAAGATATTGGTCTCATCTTCAACTTCTATTGTTGTAGTTGAACCACTTGTCACTCACTCCATGACTGCCTATTTGTGGAAATATAATGACTGAACATTACATGCATCATGAACTGGTAAGATGACTAACATACTAACAAGTGGCATAGAGCAAATATTATTACTTTCAAAGCATTGTTACAACATGGATATCAACAAAAGAATCACGCATAAGAACAACCAGTAATGCTTCCAGAGAGTTTAGTTGGACATCATAAGTGCATAAAGTGAATCAAAAAATACACAAAAAAAATATCGTGCTCGAGTCATCTATGCAAACTCACACGTAACCATTATCACATGCAGGTCACAACCTTCATGCACACATTTCATTTTAAAGTTTGCAAAGATATATGGAAATAGTTTAGAAATTAAGGATTTGAATAACACATGCTTGACTATTTCCACTTTAACCACTGCAATGGGGAAAATTAACAAAGGAAAGAACCATAATACATGGATAATCGAATAATAGAACACATCATGCACCCTCGAGCTGCATAACATGGCCGACTCCTTTCCAGTTTTGCGATGAGGTCCCTCGGAGCTACAACACAATGGCACTACATTTACACGTCTGTCGACGACAATGAAGATTTCCAGGCATGATTGTTTCAGAGCAAAAGGGCTATGATGTGTCAACTACACCAAAAACAGGTGCATGAGAAAGAGAGAGGGAGAGAGAGAGAGAGAGATAGGAGAAAGTTGGTTGGACCAGGCGAGGCGAAGAGATAGTTGACGGAGAAAATATGGATAACCCTAGCTCGCCTCTCTAGATCCCGTGGCACATACATGTACATTATAGGAGAGGACATGGAAATAAGACAATGGTTTTGGGAAGGACTATTAGTGCAATTGGAAGATTCTTCAAGGACTAGTATGTAATATATACTAGTACCCCACCTCCGTTAACATCCCGTTCCTCTATTTCCCCTCCAATGACCCATAATCCATGGGAGCATCTGGTGCATCAGTTTAGCTATTTTACAGGGTACTCTATCCTCTTTTCATTTTTCTTGCGAAATACCATCATGATCTATTATAAAAGTTCACCAGTATAAAGCACCCCAAACACAATAAAAATTGCATTGAGTTTTGATGTCCCGCGGGGCTGGTTGAAGCACTCTCGTGGAAGTATAATCCCAACTTATATCGTTTCCAATGAAGATTCGGAGGCGAGTGTTAATTCAAGTGTATCGTCGCATACGGGGTGTCACAAGTGATGCGGGACACCGCTGAAACAATATTTCATGGTGCCAAATAACTCACAAGGAGCAGCAACTATCTCTCTCAAGTGGCAAGAACAAGAGGAAACACACTCAAATATATTGCAGCGGATAACTAGCTTGGTTTACAAGGACGAACCCAAACCATGAAACTTGTGAACCTATGCAGAATCACAAGAGAGAACCACAAGGATCCTATATGAATTGAGGACAGGCCCTCCAATCCACACACACGAGCTAACACACAACGATACTAGTGCTCTCAGCACAACACAACCCTCACTGGCTGTTCTACAAACATAAACTCAGAAATCTCATCCCCTTCACATGGAACAGCCAGGGAGTACTTATACTAGAAGCACCTACTAGTTAGATGTGAAAACAACTCAAAATGAAGGGTAAATTCGTGAGCTCCAAGATGTAGCAGGAGCAAACATGTTGAGCCTCGCGCTGTAGTTAATTCCTGGACAGCTTGCATGGAAACTTGCACAACTTTTGACTCAAGACCTCAACTGATGCACCGTTTTTTTGAATGAAAGCTGACTTCAAACACCATCTTATGCAGCCCCTAAAACGTGCTAGACCCTTCCAGAATTAATTAGGTTTAGGTGGGAAGTTGCAGCTAGAAAATTGTTGTGGCATTTCTGATGTAGGGTGGAACCCTAATTCGTCGATCTTTTCACAATTGGAGGGGGAAAAGGCAAGAACTCAAGAACACAAGAACACAAATCACTCAATTGACACAATCACAAGTCACACATACACTAGATCCACATGCACATACGAGGATTCACGATACAAAGTCAACACGGGAGGATACACGGTAGCTAGTTCATCTCGATCCGGAGAGGAATCGAGGTCTTGATATCCAGAGTGGATCTTCTCACATGGGTCTCATGGAGGTCTTGATCTCCATGGGAGAGGTATGGATGAGCAAAGCTCTAATCTCAAGAGCCAACACTTTGATAACCCTAAAACATAGAAGAGGAGGGGTATTTATAGTCTAGGGGACGAAATAGATACATGGGCCTCGGGCCAAAACACATGTGCTGCGGGGTGCCTGGATGATCCGGCCTTCGAGAGCCCGGATGATCCGGGCGGGCGCCCGGACGTCCGGGCGGGTCAGCTGCTGTTGCGGGGGAGCCGGACATCCGGGCCGGGGTCCGGACATCCGGGCTGAGGCCGGATGATCCGGGCCGGGGTCCGGATGATCCGGCTAACTTTTGTCGGTTCTGATGTGCTGGGGCGCTGTAACACCCCTGGGTAATGCAGTACAGTAATCCCTCATGATTAAGCCAAGTCACTTTGTTTTGCAAAGCTTAATCATCTTTGATTCATATCTCATTTCAAATTCCACCACTGAAAACAATTCAAATTGCTAGTGAAATTTGAAGTTGCACAAAAATTGCTGAAAAATAGTTCATCATTTAGCAAATATTCCAAAGCAAATATTTGTTCAGGAAAACAACATCACCTATTTGCTAAAATGAGCTATGGCAATTAAAACAATGCCAAAAGAAGCATTTTAAATGCTTCTCCAATTATGAAAAATTCAAATGGATTCAAACCTCCCCCAAACTTTTTGTGGCAGTGCTCAATATTCCCTAGTATGTGTTTTGACCAGCGTGACATTTTTGCAAAGTCAATTGATGGCTAAAAATAAATGCAAAATAGCTGCTGGAAAATGAAACGCAAAAAGAAAGGGAAAAGGCCTTAACACTACTGCGCATATGGGCTTAAGTGCACAGTGCCTGTGGCCCAGCCCACCTCTCTCTCTCTCCCACCTCCCGCCTCTCTCCTCTGTCATGTCGGCGCGCCCGTGGCCGCGCGCGCGCGCCGGCGAGACGGCGATGCTACAGGCGCCGCCGAGGGGATAAGGACGCGCCCCTCGGCCCCCTCGTCGTCCTCATCCACTTCTCTCCCTAATCTTAGCCCTCTCTCGCTCGCAGTCGAGCTCGCCCGAGCACGTCCGTCGCCGTCGCCGTCGATCCTGCGGCCACCGACCACCTCATGCCTCGCCGCCATGTCGTAGGGATCCGCCGTCGTCCGCTTCGTCGTCCACGCCCACGAACTCGAGCCGGGGAACACCGCAGCGACTGCATCGTCCTCGTCTTCCTCCTCGGACTTGCCGGCATTCGTCGTTGATTCCGGCTCCGTCTGCGCTCCCGTTCACTCGCCGGGCCTCCGTGTGCCTTCCCGGTGAGCTTCCGCTCGAAACCCCTCTCCTCTCCCTTTCTTTCCGCGCCTGTAGTCGCCTCGCCGCCATGGTCGTACCCGCCGCCACGGTAGAGCTCGCCGCCGTGGTCTCCGTCGCCGCAGCTCGCGTCCGAGCACGTAGACGTGCTCAGCGCGCTCGTAGGAGCCTAACGCCACCGCTCGCTCGCCTTGCCGTGCCCCACATCGCCGTATCCGACCACGCCCGATTCCGGCCGCCGCCCGCGAGCTCGCTGCCGTCGACTCCGGCCACCCCAGCTCGCGATACTCGCACCGTTGGACGCGCGAGACAACGCTCGTTCGAACGGCTCCGGCCGCGCTCGATTTGGCCGTCTGTAGCCGATTTCCGACGAGGCCCGTGGCCCTCCGCCGCGTATTTGGTCGCCGGCGGCTAAACGCCGGCCGCCTCCGACGTGGCTGGCCTGGGGCTCACCCCTGGGTCACTACCAGTGGGTCCTAGGGGCCCGGTTGACCGCGTTGACCGGTCAACCATGCTGACTGGGCAGCACTGTGCCACTGACAGGCGGGCCCCACTCGCTAATTAACCTTTTTTCAATAAATTAATCTGTTAACTAATTAGTCACTGACAGATGGGGCCCACCTGCTAATTAACCCCTATTAGTTAATTTAATCTCTGTCTAGCCCTCTGTGTATGACATGTGGGTCCCAGTGGTCACGTTTGACCTGGACCGGCTGTGTTGACTGCTGACGTCACCCTGATGTATTGCTGACGCAATAAAGTATTTTCTGGTATTTTCGAATTAAAATTAATTCCAGGAATTTCAGAATATTGTTTAAAACTTTAAAAATCATAGAAAATAATCCGTAGCTCGGATGAAAAAGTTTTCTACATGAAAGTTGATCAGAAAAACGAGACGAATCCGAATATGCCTTCCATGCAGCTGTTACATGCACACAACAATGCAAACATGGAACCTTCTCCTCCGGATCGTCTGTCCGATAATCACCTAAGCCAAGAAAATATTCCCAGATATTTTTCCGCTCCGCCTGTAACGTGTAGCAATGCGTTAGGTCACCACTAACACAGCATATTGCCATGCCATGCATCTGTGTTGCATTTGTTTGCTTTGTATTTATTGTTTCTTCCCCCTCTTCTCCCCAGTAGACCCAGTGACCGACGCTGCCCCTGAGGACTGCTACATCCCCGACGACCCCTCTTTCACCGCAGAGCTTCCAGGCAAGCAAAAACCCCTTGATCATCCCTATATCGCCCATTCTTTCTCCCTCATGCTTGCATTAGATTTTGCTACTGTAATTGATTGCTCCTATTCTGATGCATAGCCTGTTTTTGTAACTGCTGTTGATACCTTACATGCCATCCTAAATGCTTAGTATAGGTTGGTTAGTAATCCATGAGTGACCCCTCACCCTTGTCCTTGTTGCCCCGCTTTGTTACCGGTGCCCCGATCAATGTGATCGATGTACAGAGACCGACACAGCACCGCACACCCCTTAGTTGTACGACTCTGCAGAGCTACTATCGAGTGCCGAGGGTGATACCTCCTACATCACTCCTGATGATATCTCTGTAGCCTAGCTAGTCGGTTGTGGGTTACCGAGGGTGATTTCTCTTTCACCACCTCCGATGATGCCTTTGTCGTACAACCCCCTCAAGTGTGAACCCATCGAGGGTGATTCCTCCGAGTTCACCTTGACGGATACATTTAGTGGGAATCCTTCAAGGGTGATTCCTCGGGTTCCTCCTTGATGTGATGGACACACGGATACCTTGACTTTTATCTCAGTCCTTGATTAAAGTCGGGTCGGCCCCGAGGGGTACCCGCTAGAAAGGTGAAGTCGGGTTGACTGTGAGGGTACCCGTGAGATAATTACGAGGCGTGGCCGGGCAGGCAGATTGTCTCAAGAGAGGGAGGAGAGGGATTAGGCCTGGCCCTTGCCGCAAGTCCTCGAGACAAGGCGACGGGACCATAGATCGTGGAGCACTGATCGTCACCGCGAGCTCCCAACACACTAATGGGTTAGGATATGTGATCTGAGTAGGCCTCTGGCCTTTTCGCACTAACCACCACGCGGGAATAGTATGGTTACTCGACGTCGTATGTATCAGCCGAAGTTCTTCAGACGTTAGCAGTTGAGCGGCACGCGCCCGGGTGGACCGCGAAAGCCTGCGTGTGTATACAGGGGCTAGGTCTGGTCCCGGCCGTCCTCGCAACGCGCAGGAGTGCAAAGGGCGATGGGCCCAAGACCCCTGAGCGCTTAGGGTGTAGACCGGCGTGCGGGTTTCTCTGTTGAGCCTAGGTAGGGCTACGACGTGTCGATCAGCCTAGGCCGGGCATGACCCGAGTAAGTGTGTCCGACCAGAGTTAATCGAGCGTGTTGGGTAAGTTGGTGCACCCCTGCAGGGAAGTATATCTATTTGAATAGCCGTGTCCACGGCAACAGGACGCTTGGAAAGTATCCCGATCTACTACAACTAGAACTGGATACTTGTGAAACTAAACTGTTATTAAGGCTCCGGAATCGCTTTCTCACAGGGAGTCGAGGAATGATCTCTAGGCATGATTACTATTATAATTGTTACTTATTACTTTATAATATGCTAATCTGCACTCTCCTAATGCTGCAAGACGCTGAAGATGCTAGTCTTCGATAGGCTAGGCTTTCCCCTCTATTCTGGCATTTCTGCAATCTAGTCCACAGATACAGCCCCTTCCTTTGATACCGATGCATAAATAGAATAGATCTGATGTAAGTCTTGCGAGTACTTTGGATGAGTACTCACGGTTGCTTTGCTACCATCTTTTCCCCATACCCGATTGCTGCGATCAGATGACGGAGCCCCGGAGCCAGCTGATCCCGCCGACGATTACTACTACCACGGTGGAGCCTACTACTACGTGGAGTCCGACGATCAGGAGTAGATAGGAGGATCCCAGGCAGGAGGCCTGCGCCTTTTCGATCTAGTGTCGTTGTTTTGCTCAGCCATCTTAAGGCAGACTTGTTTAATCTTTATGTCTGTACTCAGAGATTGTTGTTGCTTCCGCTAACACGTGTACTCGAGCTTATGTATTCGAGCCCTCGAGGCCCCCAGGCTTGTAATATAAAGCTTGTATTATTTTGTTTTGTGTCTAGAGTTGTGTTGCGATATCTTCCCGTGAGTCTCTGATCTTGATCGTGTGCATTTGCGTGTATGATTTGTGCACGATTGAGTCGGGGGCGTCACAAGTTGGTATCAGAGCCGACTGCCTGTAGGAAGCCCCTTTCCAACTCCTTGGCCGAAGTTGAATCTAGTATTTGAAAAACTATTTTACTAACATGGTTGTGTGGCTTACGGGCCCACGTCGCCAATGGATGGGTTTAGGATCTTTTATTCCTCTCCTTTACTCTGGGACTCTGATTTCTCTTCTATTCGGGTTAAAGATTTTGCTAACTCTAACTCTAGGTTCTCGTGATCACATCAACCCAGAGAGCTGGATTATCTGCAATCATTCCTTTCAAAGTTATCATATGCTTCTCACACTGTCAGCGTCCTGCAAGACAGCTCATACGCCAGACTATGACAGTTGATGCGACTGGATTCCCTGCTATTCTGGTCGACCTCTTGACCAGGTTGGGATATCGCTGATACCCCGAGTACACTGTTTACGAGGATTACCGCGAGTTCAACCAGGAGCAGTACCACGCTGTGGTTCGTATCTTTGATTGGTAGAATAACTCCACCACTGAGTTGCACACCTTTCATGGTAATGGAGTGACTGTCGACATGGCAGTCCATGATGCTGCCTATATTGCTATTGCCCGTCTCCGTGGAGAGCACAGCCGCTTGGAGGAGACTGCTTTCAGATATACCCCGTATGCCCCCGCTGGGGATGAGAGTGGATACTACCCTGCTGTTTGTACACCTTACGTGCGACGTCGTTATGACCCGCAGGTTTTGGTTCAGTACACTGAGGCTTTGGACCGCACTGCCCGAGCTCTTGCTGTCGAGTTGTACGCCACTCGTGCTCGTCTTTACGATGCTCTGACACAGTTGCTGTCAGCAGTCAGTGCAGGGATACATCCTCAGTATATCCTTTACCCACGTAGGACGGAGATGCCACCAGGTCTTGAGTGGCCTGCTGTTGGAGGTTTTACTCCTCCATGTGGTCCTCTTCTTCCAGTTCGGGACCAGGTTCTGCACCAGAGTGTTCACGGAGCGCAGGATCCTCATGTCGAGGGTACCCTGCGTCGTCACTTGCAGTTGCCTGGCTCCAGTGGTTCATTCCGACGTTGATGTAGCTATCGCTATGTCCCGTTGTTGTATCCCTCCACCGCGTGCCTGCATGTCGCCTAGTGTGTCTAGCTTTTCCTTTCTGAACTTGTACCACTGGCTTGTAACCGATTCTATGTATGGATCTGCATGTCATGTTTGACTATGATGATGTATCTATTGCACTTCCCTTATTGTGCGTGTTACTTCACGAATGATTCCATACATCTGCAACTGCTTGCTGCTAAACTGCCCCCTGTTAATTTTTAGCAGGATGGTTAGACCCGCAGGTCGTGGCCGTGGTGCCAACAATCCACCACCGCCCGACTATATGGCTGGAATGATGCAACAGTTTGAGCTGAACCGTCAATTCATGCAAGGGCTTATGGATTAGTTTCCTCGTCCAAATGCTAACCAGCAGCCAGCCCCAATAAACCTTGCAAGATTTCGTGCGCCTCAACCCAATTATCTTCCGCAACTCAGTTCAGCCGCTTGATGCTGATGACTGGCTCCGCGACATCACATATGAGATGGAGTCGGCTAATGTTGCCCCCGCCAGCTATGTCACCTTCGCATCCTACTTCCTGAAGGGTCCCGCTGCTCAATGGTGGGACAGTCACAAGCGTACTCTAGCTATTGGAACTATCATCACTTGGGTGGAGTTCCAGGCTGCTTTCCGTGCCCGCTATATTCCCCAGGGAATCATGGACCGGAAGAAACGTGATTTCCGCAACCTCACCCAGGGCAGTAAGACTATCGATGTTTATCAGCGGGAGTTCCTTGACTTGTCTCGCTATGCTGAGGAAGACATCTCTACTGATGCCCGCAGACAGGAGAAGCTCCGTGAAGGGCTCAACCCTGATATCAAGCTTGCACTCCTTGTCCAAGACTTCGCCGACTTCACCACCTTGGTGAACAAGGCCATTCAAGTTGAGACTGGACTGAAGGAACACAAGGACGCTGTCAAGCGCACCCATGATGCAGGCTCATCTTCGGGATCGTCATCGCAGAAGCACCGTATCTGGATTCCTCACAGCGTGTACCGTCTAGCTGCACTTGGGTTGCCAAGACCTCAGGCTCCACTGCTTCGAGCCCCTGCTCCCCGTCCCAATGATGGGTTTTGCTTCAAGTGTGGCTGTCCAGGTCACCGTGCCAGAGAATGTCCTCAGAATCAGAATCAGCTTGCACTTCCCTCTGTTGGTCGTGGAAATGGCCGTGGCAACAATCAGCCCCACAACAACAATGCCAGACCTTCTTATGGTCGTGGTCAAGCTTACCATGTTGATCGGAATGAAGCTCAAGGTCAGCCAGCTAGTTTGAAGGGTACTCTTCTTGTTAATTCAGTATCAGCTTCTGTTCTATTCGATCCAGGAACATCATATTCATTATAGCCAAAGCTTTTGCATACATGCATGGCATTAAATATGATGAGTTGAAACGTTCTAGCCGTTCGCGACTTCTAAGAGGTACTTCCAGTAGAACTTCCAGGAATACCCCGATCTTTTCCCTTCTACCTCTTAAATTCTCGGGACGAGAATTTCTTTTAGAGGAGGAGAATTGTAACACCCCTGGGTAATGCACTACAGTAATCCCTCATGATTAAGCCAAGTCACTTTGTTTTGCAAAGCTTAACCATCTTTGATTCATATCTCATTTCAAATTCCACCACTGAAAACAATTCAAATTGCAAGTGAAATTTGAAGTTGCACAAAAATTGCTGAAAAATAGTTCCTCATTTAGCAAATATTCCAAAACAAATATTTGTTCAGGAAAACAACATCACCTATTTGCTAAAATGAGCTATGGCAATTAAAACAGTGCCAAAAGAAGCATTTTAAATGCTTCTCCAATTATGAAAAATTCAAATGGAGTCAAACCCCTCCCAAACTTTTTGTGGCAGTGCTCAATATTCCCTAGTATTTGTTTTGACCAGCGTCACATTTTTGCAAAGTCAATTGATGGATAAAAATAAATGCAAAATAGCTGCTGGAAAATGAAACGAAAAAAGAAAGGGAAAAGGCCCTAACACTACTGCGCATATGGGCCTAAGTGCACAGTGCCCGTGGCCCAGCCCACCTCTCTCTCTCTCCCACCTCCCGCCTCTCTCCTCTGCCGTGTCGGCGCGCCCGTGGCCGCGCACGCGCGCTGGCGAGACGGCGACACGGCGATGCTACAGGCGCCGCCGAGTGGATAAGGACGCGCCCCTCGGCCCCCTCGTCGTCCTCATCCACTTCTCTCCCTCCTCTTCGCCCTCTCTCGCTCGCAGTCGAGCTCGCCCGAGCGCGTCCGTCGCCGTCGCCGTCGATCCCGCGGCCACCGACCACCTCACGCCTCGCCGCCATGTCGTAGGGATCCGCCGTCGTCCGCTTCGTCGTCCACGCCCACGAACGCGAGCCGGGGAGCACCGCAGCGACTGCATCGTCCTCGTCTTCCTCCTCGGACTCGTCGGCATTCGTCGTCGATTCCGGCTCCGTCTGCGCTCCCGTTCACTCGCCGGGCCTCCGTGTGCCATCCCGGTGAGCTTCCGCTCGAAACCCCTCTCCTCTCCCTTTCTTTCCGCGCCCGTAGTCGCCTCGCCGCCATGGCCGTACCCGCCGTTGTGGTAGAGCTCGCCGTCGTGGTCTCCGTCGCCGCAGCTCGCGTCCGAGCACGTAGACGTGCTCAGCGCGCTCATAGGAGCCCAACGCCACCGCTCGCTCGCCTTGCCGTGCACCACATTATGGTATCCGACCACGCCCGATTCCGGCCACCGCCCGTGAGCTCGCCGCCGTCGACTTCAGCCACCCCAGCTCGCGAGACTCGCACCGTTGGACACGCAAGACAACGCTCATTCGAACGGCTTCGGCCGCGCTCGATTTGGCCGTCTGTAGCCGATTTCCGGCGAGGCCCGTGGCCCTCCGCCGCGTATTTGGTCGCCGGCGGCTAAACGCCGCCCGCCTCCGACGTGGCTGGCCTAGGGCCCACCCCTGGGTCACTGCCAGTGGGTCCCAGAGGCCCGGTTGACCGCGGTGACCGGTCAACCGTGCTGACTGGGTAGCACTGTGCCACTGACAGGCGGGCCCCACTCGCTAATTAACCTTTTTTTAAAAATAAATTAATCTGTTAACTAATTAGTCACTGGCAGATGGGGCCCACCTGCTAATTAACCCCTATTAGTTAATTTAATCTCTGTTTAGCCCTCTGTGTATGACATGTGGGTCCCAGTGGTCAGGTTTGACCTGGACCGGCTGTGTTGCTGCTGACGTCACCCTGACGTACTGCTGACGCAATAAAGTATTTTCTGGTATTTTCGAATTAAAATTAATTCCATGAATTTCAGAATATTGTTTAAAACTTTGAAAAAATCATAGAAAATAATCCATAGCTCGGATGAAAAAGTTTTCTACATGAAAGTTGATCAGAAAAACGAGACGAATCTGAATATGCCCTCCATGCAGCTGTTACATGCCCACAACACTGCAAACATGGAACCTTCTCCTCTGGATCGTCTGTCCGATAATCACCTAAGCCGGGAAAATATTCCCAGATATTTTCCCGCTCCGGCTGTAACGTGTAGCAATGCGTTAGGTCACCACTAACACAGCATATTGCCATGCCATGCATCTATGTTGCATTTGTTTGCTTTGTAGTTATTGTTTCTTCCCCCTCTTCTCCCCGGTAGACCCAGTGACCGACGCTGCCCCTGAGGACTACTACATCCCCGACGACCCCTCTTTCACCGCAGAGCTTCCAGGCAAGCAAAACCCCCTTGATCATTCCTATATCGCCCATTCTTTCTCCCTCATGCTTGCATTAGATTTTGCTACTGTAATTGATTGCTCCTATTCTGATGCATAGCGTCTTTTTGTAACTGCTATTGATACCTTACCTGCCATCCTAAATGCTTAGTATAGGTTGGTTAGTAATCCATGAGTGACCCCTCACCCTTGTCCTTGTTGCCCTGCTTTGTTAGCAGTGCCCCGATCAATGTGATCGATGTACAGAGACCGACACAGCACCGCACACCCCTTAGTTGTACGACTCTGCAGAGCTACTATCGAGTGCCGAGGGTGATACCTCCTACATCACTCCTGATGATATCTCTGTAACCTAGCTAGAAGGTTGTGGGTTACCGAGGGTGATTCCTCTTTCACCACCTCCGATGATGCCTTTGTCGTACAACCCCCTCAAGTGTGAACCCATTGAGGGTGATTCCTCCGAGTTCACCTTGATGGATACATTTAGTGGGAATCCATCGAGGGTGATTCCTCGGGTTCCTCCTTGATGTGATGGACACACGGATACCTTGACTTTTATCTCAGTCCCTGATTAAAGTCGGGTCGGCCCCGAGGGGTACCCGCGAGAAAGGTGAAGTCGGGTTGACCGTGAGGGTACCCGTGAGATAATTACGAGGCGCGGCCCGGCAGGCAGATTGCCTCAGGAGAGGGAGGAAAGGGATTGGGCCTGCCCTTTGCCGCAAGTCCTCGAGACGGGGCGACAGGACCACAAATCGTGGAGCACTGATCGTCACCGCGAGCTCCCAACACACTAATGGGTTAGGATATGTGATCTGAGTAGGCCTTTGGCCTTTTCGCACTAACCACCACGCGGGAATAGTATGGGCACTCGACGTCGCATGTATCAGCCGAAGTTCTTCAGACATCAGCAGTTGAGCGGCACGTGCCCGGGTGGACCGCGAAAGCCTGCGTGTGTATATAGGGCCTAGGTCTTGTCCCGGCCGTCCTCGCAACGCGCAGGAGTGCAAAGGGCGATGGGCCCAAGACCCCTGAGCGCTTTGGGTGTAGACCTGCGTGCTGGCCTCTCTGTTGAGCCTAGGTAAGGCTACGGCGTGTCCATCAGCCGAGGCCGGGCATGACCTGAGTAAGTGTGTCCGGCCAGAGTTAATCGAGCGTGTTGGGTAAGTTGGTGCACCCCTGCAGGGAAGTATATCTATTCGAATAGCCGTGTCCACGGTAACAGGACGCTCGAAAAGTATCCCGATCTACTACAACTAGAACTGGATACTTGTGAAACTAAACTGTTATTAAGGCTCCGGGATCGCTTTCTCGCAGGGAGTCGAGGAAGGATCTCTAGGCATGATTACTATTATAATTGTTACTTATTACTTTATAATATGCTAATCTGCACTCTCCTAATGCTGCAAGACGCTGAAGATGCTAGTCTTCGATAGGCTAGGCTTTCCCCTCTATTCTGGCACTTCTGCAGTCTAGTCCACAGATACAGCCCCTTCCTTTGATACCGATGCATAAATAGAATAGATCTGATGTAAGTCTTGCGAGTACTTTGGATGAGTACTCACGGTTGCTTTGCTACCATCTTTTCCCCATACCCGATTGCTACGATCAGATGACGGAGCCCCGGAGCCAGCTGATCCCGCCGACGATTACTACTACCACGGTGGACCCTACTACTACGTGGAGTCCGACGACTAGGAGTAGATAGGAGGATCCCAGGCAGGAGGCATGTGCCTTTTCGATCTAGTGTCGTTGTTTTGCTCAGCCTTCTTAAGGCAGACTTGTTTAATCTTTATGTCTGTACTCAGAGATTGTTGTTGCTTCCGCTAACGCTTGTACTCGAGCTTATGTATTCGAGCCCTCGAGGCCCCCAGGCTCGTAATATAAAGCTTGTATTATTTTGTTTTGTGTCTAGAGTTGTGTTGTGATATCTTCCCGTGAGTCTCTGATCTTGATCGTGTGCATTTGCGTGTATGATTAGTGCACGATTGAGTCGGGGGCGTCACAGGCGCTATAGTCAGATCGTCCGGACGGCGGTCCGGAACGTCCGGGCATCGGCCGGATCATCCGGACGGCGGTCCGGATCGTCCGGGCTGGTGTTGTTTCGCCCGTTTCCTTCTTCGTCTTCGCGTTCTTCTTTCTCCTTGGCTCGACCTTGGTCCTTAGCTTCTCCATGATGATCTCCTTGGTACCTGAGTATGCATAGGGTCTCCGCTTGAGGTAGCATCCATGTCTCATATGCTTCAAAGTGAAATTGCGAGAGGAGTGATGTCACGTCCTTCTCGATGGCCCTTGCTCGTGCTCGTGTCATAGGTCCTCGTGGCACTTGAGGTGACGAAGGTGAGTCCATGGGGATGACCTCGGGATGCTCCGCATCATCTCCTCCCCCCTTGGGAAAGATCCATCCTCGGATCGAGATCCATATCACCATGGAAGGGAGATAAGTCCTTGACGTTGAAGATGTCGCTCACGTTGTACTTGTCGTGCGGGATGTCGATCTTGTAGGCGTTGTCGTTGTAGCGTGCTAGCACCTTGAACGGTCCATCGGCTCGAGGAAGTAGCTTTGACTTGCGTTCGTTTGGGAAGCATTCTTTGCGTAGGTGTAGCCACACAAGATCTCCGGGGTTGAACACCATGGGGTGCTTGTTGATGTTGACCTTGGTCGTGAGTCGTTGTACTTGGCGCTCGATTGGTTGCCTTGTATCTTCATGCATCTTCTTGAGGTATGTAGCTCGTGCACTCGCGTCCATGTCGATGCGCTCTTGGAGTGGTAGCGGTAGGATGCCCAATGGAGACAATGGTTGAAGCCGTAGACGACCTCGAAGGGGGACTTGCCGGTAGTCGAATGTCTTGCTCGATTTTAGGCGTACTCGGCGATGGGTAAGCATTCCTCCCACTCCCTTATGTTCTTCTTGATCAACACGCGAAGGAGTGTGGATAGCATCCGGTTCGTGACCTCCATTTGGCCGTCGGTTTGGGGATGATATGCCGAAGAGAATAGTAGCTCGATTCCGAGCTTGGCGCATAGGGTCTTCCAAAAGTAGCTTAGGAACTTGACGTCGCATTCCGATACAATCGTCTTGGGCACTCCACGCAATCTCAAGATTTCCCTACAAAAGAGATTTGCAACATGTGAAGCATCGTCGCTCTTGGTACATGGAATAAAGTGTGCCATCTTAGAGAAACGGTCCACAACAACAAATACTGAATCTTTGCCATTTTGAGTACGAGGCAAACCAAGCACATAATCCATACTAATATCTTCCCATGGTTGATATGGAATAGGAAGTGGCATATATAAACCATGAGATTGAGCTTTTGACTTAGCTTTGCGGCATGTAGAGCACCGGTTGGTGTAGCTTGAAACATCTTTGGCCAAAAGTAGTTCTTGGAGAGCGTAGCGAAGGTCTTGTCACGTCCAAAATGTCCCATGAGTCCTCCGCCATGAGCTTCTTGCAAAAGTATTAAACGAAGAGAAGACTCGGGAATACAAAGTTTGTTAGCTCGCATAAGATAACCATCTTTCAAGTAATATTGCTCCCAAGTTTTATGCGGCAAACATTTGGCATAAGGAATTGCAAATGACGAATCATGCTCATATAAGTCTTTAATGTGCTCAAATCCTATGACATTCAACTCAAGTTTAGTAACCAACATGCATTTGCGTGAGAGAGCGTCCACCACAACATTTTCCTTACCTTTGATATACTTGATAACATAAGGAAATGACTCAATGAACTCACTCCACTTGGCATGACGCTTATTCAATTTAGTTTGACCCTTTAGGTACTTAAGCGTTTCATGATCCGTATGGATGAAAAATTCACGTGGACGGAGATAATGTTCCCACACATGCAAGACTCTCACTAAAGCATATAACTCTTTGTCATATATAGGATAGTTAAGTTGTGCACCGGAGAGTTTTTCACTAAAATATGCAATGGGTCACTTCTCTTGCATTAACACACCACCTATGCCATTACCACTAGCGTCACAATGCACTTCAAAAGTTTTATCAAAGTTGGGTAATGCAAGTAATGGAGCATGTGTAAGCAAGTTCTTAAGCTCATGAAATGCGGCATCTTGGGATGGACCCCAAACAAATGGTGCATTCTTCTTACTCAATGCGTGTAATGGTGATGCAATAGTGCTAAAATCCTTCACAAAGCGTCTATAAAATCTAGCTAAGCCAAGGAAACTACGCACTTGAAGCAAATTGGTTGGTTGTGGCCAATTTTTAATAGCATCAATTTTAGCTTCATCAACATGAACACCCTTAGATGAGACAACAAAGCCCAAGAAAACAAGCTTATCAACACCAAAAGTGCATTTTTCCATGTTAGCATAAAGTTTCTCGTCTCTAAGAACTTGCAAGACGTCTCTAAGGTGTTTGACATGATCTTCAAGAGTTTCACTAAACACAAGGATGTCATCAAAGTAAACCACAACACAAATGCCAATATATTTGCGAAGAACATAATGCATCACACGCATAAAAGTGCTAGGAGCTTGCGATAAACCCATAGGCATGACTAACCATTCATACAAGCCAAATTTGGTTTTGAAAGCCGTTTTCCATTCATCACCTTCTTGCATGCGTATTTGAGGTCAATTTTAGAGAAAATTGTGGCTCCACTAAGTTCATCAAGCATGTCATCTAAGCGTGGAATGAGATGACGATATCTAACGATGATAGCATTTATGGGACGACAATCGGAACACATGCGATAGGTACCATCTTTCTTAGGCACAAGAATTACCGGAACGACACATGGGCTCAAGCTCTCGCGTACATACCCATTCTCCATGAGATGTTACACTTGCCTTTGGATCTCTTTGGTCTCGTCAGGGTTGACGCGGTAAGGTGCCTTGTTTGGTAGGGGTGCGCCGGGGATGAGATCAATGCGGTGTTCGATTCCGCGTAGAGGAGGAAGTCCGGGAGGTAGTTCATCGGGAAACACGTCCTTGTATTCCTGTAATAGATGAGACAACACTAGAGGAAGATGTTGTGAAGTATTAGTCCGCTCAACTTCACCTTCGCATAAAAGCACAAAGTGAAGAACACTTGATGGGCTCTCACTCACATCCCTCAAAATCTCTTTTGGTGGCTAAAAGAACTAGATCTCTTTTGTCGCTCATCGTGGAGTCGCTCATTTTTGGCTTGTGGTGCTCACTCTCTTTTTTGTGGTTCACTTGCTCACTTGTCTCTCCACGATGGGTAGATGCTTGCTTGTCAGCGATGACTTGACTTGGCGTCATTGGTCGAAGAACGAACTCTTTTCCCTTCATCTTGAAGCTATAGTGATTGGTCCGTCCATTGTGGGTGACGCCACGATCGAATTGCCAAGGTCGTCCAAGTAGGAGATGGCATACGGACACAGGAACCACATCACACTCCAAGGTGTCTTCATACGCGCCTATCTTGAAGGAGACTTGAACGGTGTGCTCCACTTGAATGGTGCCGGAGTCACTCAACTATTGGACCTTGTAGGGGTGAGGGTGCTTCTTCTTGATCAATTGTAGCTTGGAACATAACTCTTCACTTGCCAAGTTGTGGCAACTTCCGCCGTCGATGATGACCTTGACGGAATGTCCTTGAATACCCGCTTTGGTATGGAAGATGTGGCAATGTTGGTCTTCGTCTTATTGTTGTTGAAGTGTCAAGACCTTGGAGACAACAAGAGCGGGGCTTGAATCATTATTGCAAAAGATTTGAGCGTCTTCATCTTCATTCACTTGGCGGTGCATGGCCACTTGCTCGAGGGCTTCCATTTCATCTTCACTCATTGAGTCGTAGGTGCTGTCGGCGTTGAGAATCATAGTGCGTCGTGTTGGGCACTCAAATGATTTGTGGCCTCGTCCCTTGCAAGTGAAACACTTGATATGACTCGTCTTGGTGTCGTCCGTAAGAGTTGTTGATGACGAAGGCTTTTGCTTGGATGTACTTGTATGACGACTCGAAGATGTCGTAGGTTGCTTGGAGCTTGACTTGTCGCCGGTACTTGGTGTAGATCGATTCGTGGAAGGAGTTGTAGAAGTCGTTGAAGCTTGAGTGTAAGAACCGCAGGTCTTCGAAGAGTACTTGGAGTACTTGTAGTCCTCTTGTACTTGTCGCTCTGCTTTGGTTGCTTGGTGCATGATACGTCTCCAACGTATCTATAATTTTTTATTGTTCCATGCTATTATAGTATCAATCTTGGATGTTTTTATATGCAATTATATATCATTTTTTGGGACTAACCTATTAACCTAGTGCCCAGTGCCAGTTGCTGTTTTCTGCTTGTTTTTGGCTTTTCAGAGAAACAATACCAAATGAAGTCCAAATGCCATGAAACTTTTTGGAGATTTTTTTCTGAACAAAAGAAACCTTGGAAGCTTCGGGAGGAGGCCAGAAGCCTCACGGTGGCTTCACAATGCACTAGGGCGCGCCCTAGGGGGGGCGCGCCGTGTTGCCATGTGGGGCCCACGTGACTCCGTTTGACCTAATTCCACTTCTATAAATTCACAAATATTAGGAAACCCCCAGAGAGCCAGAAGAGAAAACCTTTCCTCCGTCGCAAGCCTCTGTTCTTCCGCGATCCCATCTGGAGGCCTTTTCCGGTACTCTGCCGGAGGGGGAATCGATCACGGAGGGCTTCTACATCAACCTTGCTGCCCTTCTGATGATGTGTGAGTAGTTTACCACAGACCTACGGGTCCATAGCTAGTAGCTAGATGGCTTCTTCTCTCACTTTGATTTTCAATACAATGTTCCCCTCGATGTTCTTGGAGTTCTATCCGATGTAATCTTCTTTTGCGGTGTGTTTGTTGGGATCCGATGAATTGTGAGTTTATGATCAGATTATTCATGAGAAATATTTGAGTCTTCTCTGAACTCTTTTATGCATGATTGTTATAGCTTTGTATTTCTCTCCAATCTATCGGTTTAGTTTGGCCTACTAGATTGATTTATCTTGCAATGGGAGAGGTGCTTTGTGATGGGTTCAATCTTGCGGTGCTCAATCCCAGTGACAGAAGGGGACATGACACATATTTATATTGTTGCCATTAAGGATAAAAAGATGGGGTTTATTCATATTGCTTGAATTTGCTTCTCTACATCATGTCATCTTGCTTAAGGCGTTACTCTGTTTCATACTTAATACTCTAGATGCATGCTGGATAACGGTCGATGAGTGGAGTAATAGTAGTAGATGCAGGCAGGAGTCGGTCTACTTGTTTCGGATGTGATGCCTATATACATGATCATTGCCATGAATCCGTCATAATTATTTGCTTTTCTATCAATTGCCCAACAGTAATTTGTTTACCCATCGTATGTTTATGTGCTCAAGAGAGAAGCCTCTAGTGAAAACTATGGTCCCCGGGTCTATCTTTATCATATAAAACCTAAAAATACCTTGCTGCAATTTATTTACTTTTATTTTAATTAGTATTTTAGTTTATCTATTTACCTCGATAAGATTTAATCCTTGCAAATAACCGCTAAGAGGATTGACAACCCTCTTATTTGCGTTGGGTGCAAGTGTTTGCACTTGTGTGCGTAGGTGCGCTTAAACGGAATTTTGCTTGGTTCTCCTACTGGATTGATAACCTTGGTTCTTAACTGAGGGAAATACTTATCTCTATTGTACTACATCATCCTCTCCTCTTCGTGGAAATACCAACGCAGACTACAAGTAGCAGTGCACTAGCTCGAGGAGGTTGGAGTACGGTTGGAAATCAGCAATTTTCTTGATGGGATGGTTGAGGCCATTCAAGAATCTCGCCATAGTTTGTTCATCATCTTCCTTGATATTGGCTCGTATCATTGCAATCTCCATTTCTTGGTAGTATTCTTCAACGGACTTGGTGCCTTGCTTGAGGAGTTGTAGCTTCTTGAAGAGGTCACGGCTATAGTGTGTAGGCAAAAAGCGAGCTCGCATGCCATCTTTCATTTATTCCAAGTGGTGATGGGTGGCTCGCCCTTCTCTTGGCATCATTGGATCACTTGCTCCCACCAAATGAGAACATAGTCTTGGAACTCAAGAGATGCCATGGCAATCTTCTTTTCCTCTTCGTAGTTGTGAAGACGGAATATCTTGTCGACCTTCAATGCCCATGAGAGGAATTCTTCGGGATCATTTCCACCAGAGAATTTAGGCATGGTGAACTTGAGCTTGCCGTAGCGCTTTTCATTGTGTTGTTGGCGATGGCGATGACGCTCGTGTCTTGGAGGAGGATCTTCTACCTCTTGCTTGTCATGCTCATCTTGATTGACTTGACATCGAGGTCGTGGAATTCTTGCACGGTTCCTCATCTCTTGGTGCTCCTCATTCCTTGCGGCCTCTTCTTGTTGCTCGCGTTGGGGGGCCTCTTCTTGTTCTTGCACACGGCGGCTGCGGTCGGTGACGTTGCGAGTTGCTTCGCGTAGGGCACGTCGAGCTTCAAGTGCTAGTTCCTCACGACGTTGTCGTTCTTGTAGTAGAGCATCGTCATCTTGGTGTACTTGACGTTGGCATTGTGGAACTTGATCTTGCTCCCTGTTGGCATTTGCTTGCCGGTTTTGTCACTCGCGCTCTCGAAGACGGTCTTGCAAACCATTGTGGAATGGGTTTCGTCAAGCTTGCCGGTCTTCATGTACATGAGGGCGATGAGAGCGTGCTCGTGGAAGACTTGCATCCGAAGAAGTGTCCGAAGAGTTGCGACTTGAGTGGCGTCGTCTTGATCTTGAACTTGACGAAGTGGAAGAAGCGCGGTTGACCAACATGGTACAGAACTCTTCCATTTGAGATGATAGCTTGTTGTCAAGAGTTTTTCGAAAGTCGGAGGCGAGTTGTTCGATGCGTTCGCCCAAAGCTTCACTTTCCTGATGTAAGGCTCGTTGGACGCCAAAGAGGTGTGCCTTGGTGACTGATACGTCTCCAACGTATCTATAATTTATGAAGTATTCATGCCATGTTTATTATAGTTTTATATGATTTTGGTGCATTTTATATGACTTTTATATGATTTTTATGGACTAACATATTGACCTAGTGCCCAGTGCCAGTTGCTGTTTTTTGCTTGTTTTTGGTTTTCCAGGAAAACATATCAAACGAAGTCCAAATGCAGCGAAACTTTTTGACAATTTTTTCTGGAAGGAAAGGGACCCAGGAAGCTTCGGGGGAGCAGCAGAAGACCCACAGGGGCCCCACAAGCCACCTGGGCGCGCCCTAGTGCCTCGTGGGCCCCCTGTGGCTCCTTTTCGCGTGATTCCAACGCCAAAAATTCTTATAAATAGAGAAACCCCTAGAAATAACCCTAGAACTTCGACTCCGCCGCCGCAAGCCTCTGTACCTCCACGATCTCATCTACAACCCTTTTCCGGCACCCTGCCGGAGGGTGAAATCATCACCGGAGGCCATCTTCATCATCCCGGCGGTCTCCATGACGAGGAAGGAGTAGTTCACCCTCGAGGCTAGGGGTATGTACAAGTAGCTATGTGTTTGATCTCTCTCTCTCGTGTTCTTGATTTGGCACGATCTTGATGTACCGCGAGCTTTGTTAATATAGTTGGATCATATGGTGTTTTCCCCTCTCTATCTTGTTGCGATGAATTGAGTTTTTACCTTTGAGGTTTCACTATTATCAGATTGAATTCTTTTATGGATTTGAGAACACTTGATGTATGTCTTGCATATGAATACCCGTGGTGACAATGGGGTATTATATTGATTCACTTGATGTATGTTTTGGCACTCAACTCGCGGATTCCCAAGGTGACATTGGGGTAATCTATGCATAGGGGTTGATGCACGTTTTCGTCCTACTTTCTCCGGTAGAAATCTTGGGGCACTCTTTGAAGTTCTTTGTGTTGGATTGAATATTATGAATCTGAAGTTGTTTGATGCATATCAAATAATCAACTCACGGATACTTGTGGTGACATTGGAGTATCTAGGTGACATTAGAGTTGGTTGATGCGTATCATATGGTGTTATTTTAGTACGAACTCTATGGCTGTTTGTGACACTTATAGGGATGGCTCAATAGATTGATCGGAAAGAATAACTTTGAGGTGGTTTCGTACCCTACAACAGTTTCTATCTTATGTTCTCCGCTAATAGGAACTTTGGAGTGATTCTTTGTCGCGCGTAAAGGGATTGTTATATGATTCAATTATGTTAGCATTGTTGAGAGATTGCACTAGTGAAAGTATGAACCCTAGGCCTTGTTTTTAAGCATTGCAATACCGTTTGTGCTCACTTTTATCGTTTGCTACCTTGCTGTTTTTATTTATTCAGATTATAAAAATATATTTCTACTATCCATACTACACTTGTATCACCATCTCTTCGCCGAACTAGTGCACCTATACAATTTACCATTGTGTTGGGTGTGTTGGGGAGACAAGAGATTTCTTGTATTTGATTGCAGGGTTGTTTGAGAGCGGCCATCTTCATCCTACGCCTCCCACGGATTGATAAACATTAGGTCATCCACTTGAGGGAAAATTGCTACTGTCCTACAAAACTCTGCGCTTGGAGGCCCAACACGAATCTACAAGAATAAGTTGTGTAGTAGACATCAGTGACTTAGTCGTTCGGTGCATCGTCTTGCTCATCGAAGAGAGGATTCGAAGAAGTGCCCGACCTATCCATGATTCTCAAACAAGTGTTAGTGGAAGAAGGGAACGAACTAGACCAATGTACCTTATCCACTGTTGAAGATGGATCAATGATCACTCGATATGGTATTACGGAAATAGTGCAATTGGTATCGGATCATGTCAATTCTCACACCTACACAAAGTAAAGCTTTTGGAGGAGTTTGGTTAGGATGGTGGCACAAAATATTAGCAATTGTAAGCAAGATATCAATAATGTTGAGAAAGACTCGCAAATTCGCAAGTGAAACAAGTAGAACAATAGCAAAGATACACGGAAACACACACACGGATAGATAAGTGAGGTCGTGCAACCAAGGAATGAGCACAAAATGTGGAAACCCGGAAACGCTCGTGTTGCACAACTCGAGAGAGACGCTAGCACGATTACTTAATAGGCGGATACGACACTTGTGCACAACCTATAGGAGACAAAACGATCAACTTCTATCTCAAGTATGCTTTGTATGTATGAGTCCCAGTGAACTTGTCACGATGATCCAAGATGATCAAAAAAGATATGTAATGTGGCGATGCTATGGCTATTGCTTACAAGCTTGTTGTTGCTCTTTTCTTTTTGCTTAAAAGCTTTTCTTTCTTTTGATATTTTCCTTTGGCCACTTATGCGAAATGCTCTCACGATGGTAGCAATGATGTATATGCGGGAACAAAATTTGGCACAAGAGATGATATGATGATATATGCACGCTATGATAGCTATGCGGAACGGTATGACTAAAGTGCACAAGTAGAGTTGCCCGGCAATACTCAAATGGCTAGTCTCGTAGGAAAGCGATGCAAAAGAGGGCCTTTGGGTTAACAATGCAATGGCAAGGGAATGAACGAGTTATCGTCGCAATTACCGTCCTTTCTTACGGTGGTGTTCTCACGATGGTGAGACGGTCGTTGTCGATGTCGAGTCCATGGCGATGATGAGTGGCGGTGAAGTCGATGTCGAACCGTGCCTAGTTAGCCGAAACACACTAGGAAACGGAAATTCGCAACTCAAAATCTCAAATGGTGGTGGTGGTCGTCTAGGGGTATAGGGGAAGGTGGGAAAGCGATGGTGGTACTCGGGGAAGCTATGCAGAAGTGGTGGCGGTGGCAGAAGACCTGCTGAAAAAAAATTCAGCAAGGTTCAGCCGAAGCCAGATGATCCGGGCCTCGGTTTGGCGGATCCGGGTCCTGGTCCGGATCGACCGGGCAGGTCAACTCCGCGCGGTGGAGCTCGGGAAGAACCCTAAAATCGGTGGAAAAACGAAAATTTCAGGGATTTTCGAGGTGGGGATGGTGGGGAAGTGTAGATCCACTTGCAACACACGAAATCCACGGATCAAAATCAACAAAACATCATCAAACTCACAAATCACAAAAAAATTGGGAGGGCTATTTTTGTGGGAATTTTTGAAATTGGGGAAAAACAACAAAAATGAGGGTAGCAAATGGAGGGGAAGGACTCCAAATTGTGAATCAACGTGGCTCTAATCCAAGATGTTGTAGGGTGGAACCCTAATTCATCGATCTTTTCACAATTGGAGGGGGAAAAGGCAAGAACTCAAGAACACAAGAACACAAATCACTCAATTGACACAATCACAAGTCACACATACACTATCCACATGCACATACGAGGATTCACGATACAAAGTCAACATGGGAGGATACACGGTAGCTAGTTCATCCCGATCCGAGAGGAATCAAGGTCTTGATATCCGGAGTGAATCTTCTCACATGGGTCTCATGGAGGTCTTGATCTCCATGGGAGAGGTATGGATGAGCAAAGCTCTAATCTCAAGAGCCAACACTTTGCTAACCCTAAAACATAGAGGAGGAGGGGTATTTATAGGCTAGGGGGACGAAATAGATACATGGGCCTCGGGCCAAAACACATGTGCTGCGGGGTGCCTGGATGATCCGGCCTTCGGGAGCCCGGATGATCCGGGCGGGTCAGCTGCTGTTGCGGGGGAGCCGGACATCCGAGCCGGGGTCAGGACATCCGGGCTGAGGCCGGATGATCCGGATGATCCGGCTAACTTTTGCCGGTTCTGATGTGGTGGGGCGCTATAGCCGGATCGTCCGGACGGCTGTCCGGATCGTCCGGGCATCGGGCGGATCATCCGGACGGCGGTCCGGATCGTCCGGGCTGGTGCTGTTTCGCCCATTTCCTTCTCCGTCTTCGTATTCTTCTTTCTCCTTCGCTTGGCCTTGCTCCTTAGCTTCTCCATGATGATCTCCTAGGTACCTGAGTATGCATAGGGTCTCCGCTTGAGGTAGCATCCATGTCTCATATGCTTCGAATGGAAATTGCGAGAGGAGTGATGTCACCTCGTTCTCAATAGCTCTTGCTCATGCTCGTGTCATAGGTCCTCGTGGCACTTGAGGTGATGAAGGTGAGTCCATGGGGATGACCTCGGGATGCTCCGCATCAATTTCCTCCAAAATAGGCACCGGAAGCTTCCCAACAAAGATAATGGTTTTGCCCATGTCTTTCTTTGGCTGCTCTAATGGTTTAACATTTGTGGTAGCATGAACCTCACTTTTTGATGCCTTGCTCATGATCTGGTGCACATCAACAAGTCTCGTGTGAATTGATTATTTTGGTATCTACAAGAATTATGGTGATGGTGGTAGATATAAGTAGCTAAAGTGTCAAAAAAAATGGTTTAAAACTAAAGTTACAAAGAAAGAACATAAAATAAATTGTGGTTTCCAGCAATGGAAAAGTTAGGCGCAGAGAGGTTCAATTCATGGTGAATCATGAATGTGCTAGTGCATCGGTAACATCAAGTTGCATAATTTGTGATTATACTCCTCATATTCTATATTCAGTAGGCGAGTTAATAGCCAAACGCCTCCTGCCAGAATTGCTTGACTCTATTATCCCACCTTTCTTTACCATCAGCAATGGTCAGCTAATCAATTAAGGTCGTTGGACAGGACCAACACTGTAAGCATCGTGGCTTCAGTGTTCTCCTTGTATTGTCTTTGCTTCTTGTTATACCAACACCACTCATATGGTGGTCGTAGATTCACTAAAATATATGTGGTTACCGTGTAGGTCTTTGATACGTCTCCGACGTATCTACTTTTCCAAACACTTTTGCTCTTGTTTTGGACTCTAATTTGCATGATTTGAATGAAACTAACCCTGACTGACGCTGTTTTCAGCAGAACTATCATGGTGTTGTTTTTTGTGCAGAAATAAAAGTTCTTGGAATTGGACGAAACTTTTTAGAGATTTTTTATGGATTAAATAAAAAATACTGGAGCCAAGATCCACTGGAGGGGGGCCACCTGCTGCCCACGAGGCACCAGGGCGCGCCACCCCCCTAGGCGCGCCCTGGTGGCTTGTGGGGCCCACGTGGCTCCGCCGACCCTAATCTCAGGCCTATAAATTCACAATTCCAGAGAAAAAAATAAGAGAAGAAGTTTCATCGCGTTCTACGAAACGGAGCCGCCGCCACCTCCTGTTCTTCATCAGGAGGCCAGATCTGGAGTCCGTTCGGGGCTCCGGAGAGGGGGATCTTCCGTCATCGTCATCATCAACCATCCTCCATCACCAATTTCATGATGCTCACCGCCGGGAGTGAGTAATTCCTTCGTAGGCTTGCTGGACGGTGATGAGTTGGATGAGATTTATCATGTAATCGAGTTAGTTTTGTTAGGGCTTGATCCCTAGTATCCACTATGTTCTGAGATTGATGTTGCTATGACTTTGCTATGCTTAATGCTTGTCACTAGGGCCCGAGTGCCATGATTTCAGATCTGAACCCTCTATGTTTTCATGAATATATTTGAGTTCTTGATCCTATCTTGCAAGTTATATGCACTTGTTACGTGCCATGATCCGCATACCCCAAGGTGACAATAGTTGGGATTCTTTCCGGTGATTGCCTTAGTTTGAGGAGTTCATGTATTCACTATGTGCTAATGCTTTGTTCCGGTTCTCTATTAAAAGGAGGCCTTAATATCCTTTCAATGCAAATGTTATGAAACAATTGAAACGAAATGCCTACATGATTGATCGCTTGAGTGACTTGTTATTTAGAATTGCTAATGATGTCAAAGGTGTAGGTAAACATGCATCTATGGTTCAAACCCAATTAGAACAAGTTGCTAAATCTCAAAGTGAATTGCTCAATGAAATGAATAACAATATGAATGATCATGCTGTTAGAGTAATGACTAGAGGAGGTAGAATGACTCAGGAGCCACTTTATCCTGAAGGTCACCCTAAAAGAATTGAACAAGACTCTCAAAGAATTAATGTTGATGCACCCAGTCCATCTAAAAAGAAAAAGAAAAAGAAAAATCTTAGGACTTTGCACACTTCTAGTGAACCTGAGGTAGAAAAACCCTTAGAAGATAATAATGATGTTTCTATCTCCGATGCTGAAACACAATCTGGTAATGAACAATCACATGATGATAATAATAATGATGATGCCCATATAGATGCCCAACCAGACAATGATAAAGAACTTGATAATGATGTTGAAATAGAACCTGCTGTTGATCTTGATAACCCACCTCCTAAAAACAAACGTTATGATAAAAGAGACTTCGTTGCTAGAAAACATGGTAAAGAAAGAGAACCATGGGTTCAAAAACCCATGCCCTTTCCTCCTAAACCATCTAAGAAAAAGGATGAGGAAGAATTTGAACGCTTTGCTGAAATGCTTAGGCCAGTCTTTCTGCGTACTCGTTTGACTGATATTTTAAAGAGGGCCCTTTATGCTAAATATATGAAAGACATTGTCACAAATAAAAGAAAGATACCTGAAGCTGAAATTTCCACCATGCTTGCAAATTATTCTTTTAAAGACGGAGTACCTAAGAAACTAGGAGATCCAGGGATACCAACTATATCATGCTCCATTAAAAGGAATTATGTCAAAACTACTTTCTGTGATTTAGGAGTCGGTGTTAGTGTTATGCCCTTCTCTTTATATAAAAGACTTGATTTGAATAAACTCACTCCCACTGAAATATCATTGCAAATGGCTGACAAATCAACTGCCATTCCTATCGGTGTTTGTGAGGATGTGCCCGTTGTAGTTGCAAATGTTACTATCCTAACAGACTTTGTTATACTTGATATGCCCGAGGACGACAACATGTCGATTATCCTTGGTAGATCCTTTTAAAATACCGCAGGGGCTGTTATTGATTGCAACAAAAGCAAGGTCACTTTTCATATCAATGGTAATGAACATACGGTGCACTTTCCGAAGAAACAATTTCAAGTAAATGGTATTCATGTTATTGAAAAGACTCCGACAATTACTATTGGAAGTTTTCAACTCCCTCTTCCTACTGTCAAAAAGAAATATGAAACTCTTATTATCGGGGAGATGCATATCCCCGTTGAGGTAACTTAGTGTTATACGAAAATTCTTCGGTTTCATGTCACTCAGAAATAGTTTGTTAATAAGACTTGATCAACCTTATTAATGGATTTTTTCTGAAGGGCATGTGGTAGATGAATTTAGTAAGCACAACTTTTTGTACCCACCTTTTGCTCTTTGTTAATTATAGTTTAATAAAATAAAATGCCATGATTATCCTGTTTTCTGAATTATCCGTGCAATAAAAAATGGCCCAAAAATAAAAGTGCTCAGAATGCAATAAAATTTTGACATGAATTTTTATAGAATAGTTAAGAATTTTTGGCACTAAAATCATACCAGGGGGATGCCCCAGGTGCCCACGAGGCACCAGGGCGCGCCACCCCCCTGGAGCGCCCTGGTGGCTTGTGGGCCCCACAGGGACCCCCTCACTTATCCCTTCAGCCTACTTCGTCTCTTACCTCTAGCAAAAATTCCTGGTAGCTCTCTCTCTCGTGTTCTTGCTTCCAAACCTGAGATTTTCGATCTCTTTGCTCGGAGCTCCTTTTCCGAAACTGTTTTGGGAGATTGCTACTTGGTATGTGACTCCTCCATTACTCCAATTAGTTTTTGCTCTAGCGGATTATATTTTGCATAATTAGCTGCTCTTGGTGCTACTGAAAATGAGCTTGCATGTTGAATTCTTTGAGTTCCAAGTAGTTTGAATGCTTGATAAGGCCTCTAGACATCCATATGAGTAGTTGCTATCAATTTTGTGAAGTTTTATTGATATCATTTTGTGGCCCAAAAATTTTCAGAAATTGTTCATAGAGAAAATGAATTTCTACCGGAGGAGTTCCTCGAACCGGAACGCATTGGCAGCGGCAGAGGATGAGGCCCAGGATTGGGACGCTAGGGTGCCGCCGCCTCAGCACTTTCACATGGGACTGGATGGCTACTACGGATGGCCGTAGACCAAGCTAGGCAAAAGCCTATGCTTGGGGGAGTACGTATCTCTCACCGACATTACATTCATGATCACACATTTCATTCCAGTTGTCGGTGTTCATACTTTTTCATTGTATAATCCATGTTAGTTTTATCTTCTCGCTTTCTTCTTGCGTGTTTGAAAAACTTTGAGAAAATCTAAAAACATTTTTCGCTTCTTTTCGGTTTTTCTTTCTAGCTTAATTAGTCGTAGTATTAAAAGAAAACCCAAAAAGATTTCCCGTTTCTTCTTTTGCTTGTTGGGAGCTTTCCCGTGTAAATAGTTTTTCTCGTTTTTGTTTTGTCTTCTTTAATTTGCTTCCTTCAAGAAAAACTAAAAAATCCAAAAATATTTCAGTGTGTTTCTCTGAAATTCTTTTCTTTTGTTGAGTCATTGTAAGGACAAGACCACGATGAAAATGTTGAGTGGCTCTCGTATGCATTATCGTTGATCTAACAAAGAGCCCATATTACCTTGTCTTCTCCTTTGCATAAAATGCTTGCAGATTCCAGCTTAGTCCACGGCACACTTGCACTATTTTTATTTTCACATCATTCGGTCGTGCAAGTGAAAGGCAATAATGACGATGATTTGATGAAGTGACTGTGGCAAAGAAAAGCGAGTATGAACTCAACTTGTTTTTGTTTTTGTAAATATGTTTAACTCAGTATCCATGATTCAGCATATTATGATTAAACATGTTTATGATGACAATTAGAGATTATAGTTGCTCATGACATGCTTAAGTATCTAGGGATGGATAATGATTTATCTTGGGTGTCAACATGCATTAAAATGTTCATGATGTAGTATGATGATATGGTATCCTCCTCTGAATGTCTCGAGTGGCTTGACTTGGCACATGTTCACGCATGTAGTTGATTCAAAACCAACATAGCCTCCACGACATTTATGTTCATGGTGCTTATATCCTACTCATGCTAGTATTCAATGTTGATTATTCATAATGCATGATTATAACCGTTTTCGCTCTCTAGCTGGTCGCTTCTCAACCTATTTGCTAGCCTTCGCCTCTACTAAGCGGAAATACTGCTTGTGCATCAAAACCCTTAAACCAAAGTTATTCCAGATGAGTCCACTATATCTACCCATATGTGGTATTACTCTGCCGTTCTAAGTAAATTTGCATGTGCCACCTCTAAATATTCAAATGAGCATTTGTTTTGTGTGCCCGTACCGCTCATGAAGCGACAGGGGGCGGTCAGTATCTTCCATGCTAAGCGGGTTATTCTCATGATGAGTGCTTATTCACTTGTCCTTGCACGAGAGGGGCTGGTAATCGGGATGCCCAGTCCCATGATCTAAAATTGCAAAATAATTAAAGAAACTCCCCCGGAAAGTTGTTGGTATGGAGGGCACCCGAGGATTCGGCTAGCCATGGCTTGTGTTTGTTGGTGGAGGGGGAGTAAACTTTACCTTACCGCTTGGGAACCGCCGCTAATGTGTTTAGCATGGAAGATATTGAAAACTCTCGGTCGTGACGTTGACAGGAAAGGCATACCTCCCAAAATTATATTTATCTCTGATTTAAGCTTCGAGCTCTGGCACCTCTAGAAATCCATGCTTCCCTCTGCGAAGGGTC
Source organism: Elymus sibiricus (assembly GCA_039707655.1). Classification (NCBI taxonomy): domain Eukaryota; kingdom Viridiplantae; phylum Streptophyta; class Magnoliopsida; order Poales; family Poaceae; genus Elymus; species Elymus sibiricus. Next base: position 300,326,118 of record CM077668.1, read on the forward strand.
TATCTATTTACTTTTATGTTATTTTACTTTTATTGTCGAGTCACCACCTTCTCAAACAAGCACCAGTCCTGAGAGCACTATTGTCATTCTCATGCATTGTGTATAGTTAATATTGTGTGCATCATGACTGGATCTCTTCTACCATGAATTACAATGTTTAGTCGCTGCTTGAATTTTAGAGGTGCTCTGCATTTATGTTTTGCAGTCTCAGAAAGGGCTAGCGAGATACCATGTTGTCATATTATATCATGATTGTTTTGACAAAGTGTTGGCATTTGAGATATCTTATTATTGCTCGCTAGTTGATTATGCCATCGATATGAGTAAATATAATTTCTAGGAGTTATCATTTGCATAGTTAGTTATAATCTTTGCTGAAACCCTGGGTATTATTTAAGCATATATATAGATACAAGAACAAAAGAGTTCGTAAAAGTTTTTCTTTATCACTTTCAGTTTGTCAACTGAATTGCTTGAGGACAAGCAATGAGTTAAGTTTGGGGGAGTTGATATGTCTCCGTCGTATCTACTTTTCCAAACACTTTTGCTCTTGTTTTGGACTCTAATTTGCATGATTTGAATGAAACTAACCCGGACTGACGCTGTTTTCAACAGAACTACCATGGTGTTGTTTTTTGTGCAGAAATAAAAGTTCTTGGAATTGGACGAAACTTTTGGAGATTTTTTATGGATTAAATAAAAAATACTGTAGCCAAGATCCACTGGAGGGGGGCCACCTGCTGCCCACGAGGCACCAGGGCACGCCACCCCCCCAGGCGCGCCCTGGTGGCTTGTGGGGCCCACATGACTCCGCTGACCCTAATCTCAGGCCTATAAATTCACAATTCCAGAGAAAAAAATAAGAGAAGAAGTTTCATCGCGTTCTACGGTACGGAGCCGCCACCACCTCCTGTTCTTCATCAGGAGGCCAGATCTGGAGTCCGTTCGGGGCTCCGGAGAGGGGGATCTTCTGTCATCATCATCATCAACCATCCTCCATCACCAATTTCATGATGCTCACCGTCGGGAGTGAGTAATTCCTTCGTAGGCTTGCTGGATGGTGATGGTTTGGATGAGATTTATCATGTAATCGAGTTAGTTTTGTTAGGGCTTGATCCCTAGTATCCACTATGTTCTGAGATTGATGTTGCTATGACTTTGCTATGCTTAATGCTTGTCACTAGGGTCCGAGTGCCATGATTTCAGATCTGAACCCTTTATGTTTTCATGAATATATTTGTGTTCTTGATCCAATCTTGCAAGTTATACGCACCTGCTACGTGTTATGATCCGCATACCCCAAGGTGACAATAATTGGGATTCTTTCCGGTGATTACCATAGTTTGAGGAGTTCATGTATTCACTATGTGTTAATGCTTTGTTCCGGTTCTCTATTAAAAGAAGGCCTTAATATCCCTTAGTTTTCTTATGGACCCCGCTGCCACGGGAAGGTAGGACAAAAGATGTCATGCAAGTTCTTATCGCAAGCACGTATGACTATATACGGAATACATGCCTACATTACATTGATGAATTGGAGCTAGTTCTGTGTCGCCCTAGGTTATGACTGTTACATGATGAATGTTATCCAACATGATCCCCGATCCAATGTCTACGAGTTTTTCACATATTGTTCTTTGCTAAGTTACTACTGTTGCTATTACTGTCACAATTGCTACTACTATTACTGCTACTATTACTATTGCTATTGCTATCAAACTACCATACTACTGTGGTACTGATCACTTGCTGTAGATATTTAGTCTCCAGGTGTGGTTGAATTGACAACTCAACTGCTAATACTTGCAAATATTCTTTGGCTCCCCTTGTGTCGAATCAATAAATTTGGGTTGAATACTCTATCCTCGAAAACTGTTGCGATCCCCTATACTTGTGGGTTATCAGTCTTCGGATCATGTTGTATGCGCCCTTAAATTGGACAACAAGCATTGCGCTCACCATAAATAATAAACCTATTATTCTCTACTATTAAGGGGGGTTGGTCGTTGTACGTTCACCTTCGCCTCCACCCCTCCCCACATCCTCCCGCCCCCACGTCCTGCATTAACCCAATTAAATCAAATCAAATCTTACCAAAACAACACATAAATCAAAACTTACCTTGCCTCTTCCCTACCCATACTCAAATCAAACCAAATGTTATAAAAATCTAGAATATGGTGGGTGTAAGATTTGTATGAGACACGATTGGTGTTGAACCACTAGAATATGTATGCCCTCGTTGCAACGCACATACAATTAGCTAGGTAATCATAGAAGTGATCTCACAAATATCAACATAAGGGTTGGGCACAAACGAATCTCACCAACCCCCTACATCTCCCACACCTTAGGGATTGCCCGCGCATGAGAGAAAGATAAGAAACAAAATGCAGAGATTATGCAAAAGGGAAACCATATCAATAATATCGTGGTTTGCCACAATAAGATTAATGATTAAACCAATCTCAATCTCTGGATCAAAGTACGAATAGAGTTACAAACCATAGCCTTACAAGTCAGAATATTTATCTACGATGGTGTTGTCAATGATGGAATGGAGAATCAGGCTGCGGACGGGACCGGAACGGATCTAAGCAAAGTAATTCTCCTCTGGGTCTCTCCTCAGCTCTGGTTATAGTTTGAGGATGTTCTGTTGTTCTTCTCTATAAATCCTCAATATTATTAAAGTTGCTTTTATAGATGAGAGGGAGGCGTCGGCGCCTGGTATGACCAGTAGTACGAGCGGGGCTGCTCGTACCACTCGCCGTCTTCTGTTCTGTTGACACCAGATGGATATCTTTTCAACGGGAAAGTCACCCGTCTCCTCCTCTGTCATCCCAGTATACTTCAAGTCCTTGCAAAAGTGTTTAACTTGAAAACATGTAAGGAAACAAGGTTTCTCTAATATCGGTAAATAATCATTAGTGAATAGGTGAAACCCGAAGAGTAACTTTGAACTAGACTTTGCGCATGTTATTTCACTTGAACTAACATTTGTATTTGAAGTGGTTTGAACTTACGTTATGGACTCACTTCACATGGTGACATTTATGTTTTTTGAACAACGGGAATGGACCCGAAGATCCTAGATGATATCATTAATATCTCAAAATTGTTACGACACACCACAATGACCCCGGGAAAGATAAAAAACACAACCAAATCCTTCAATTATGCAAAGATGACCCCTTGATTGGACATGCATTGTAGGTACATTGTCGACCACTAGACCACCAGTTTCCGCTCACTAACCCTAAGCCTAGCTTTGCGTCGTCAGACATTCTCCGGCTATGTCTTGTTGCATCGACAGTTAGCCATTAACACATCGATGCGTGATTACGAAATTTGTGCCACACTTGGCATGAGGCTCATCAAAGAGAGTGCCACATCACCCTGATCACTCTAATGAGTGGATCCATGCGGTAGAAACCACTTAAAATTCTAAAACATGGTTAAAAAAATGTATGTGTATATTATTTGGTAGAAACTAGAAAATGATAGAATTTGGTTCGTTCCATAGCTGTATCACGAAATACATTTCTCCACAAGGAACTATATGAAAATCAAAGCAAAAAATGTTGGCTCCAAGGTCTTGTGGCACGACATGCATGCACCAAGTGAAATGTCATTAAGTGCCTGCAGGTTAAGACAAATATAATGACATCACTAGTTTAAAAGCTACTCCCGAAAATAAAAATTATTTTGCAGGTAAAATCATTGGCTCGATACTGTCATGGCTTCGTAATTTTACCTGGGGTATGTTTCGACAACCTTTTTGGGACTCTTTTGTTACTATGTAATATTCCTCTGTAAACTAATATTTCACTAGGGTATGATTCATCTTATATTTTACACACAAGTTATGGATCTTTTTCTAATGAGTTAACACATGCCGATTTTGGTACCAATACATTAGCACTCGTAACTTCGTAAATCATTCGGTGGTTAGATATGTTTTGACAGTAAAGCTGGATTCTTCTATTACCATGCAATAACACTCTCACCACCATCATTTTTGTAACAAGTTACCATGTGGTAACTTTGGTATAATACACGGGCTACTTCGTAAATCACTGGATGGTGATTTTTTTTATGGAAACATATGAATATGAGATAAAGTCACATATTGAAGCTCTTGTTGAGACAAGGCCAACTATGAAGACGGTTTGTAACTACAGTTCACATTTTAGGAGTTAAAACATTTTAAAATTTCAATCTTCAAAAGAGTCAAGATAATATTGGTTGATACATTCTATTTTGTATGCATGCAAATTACAATGTTAAAAAACATCTTATTTTTTATTAAAAACATCATAATTTTTTAGGGAAAAAGTAATACTAATATTTTGAGTGGATTATTTTTAAGAAATACCCGTAACTTTATTCAAACACGAGATCATTTTTTTTTGCATGGATCAAACACGAGATCATTACAAGTGCAATGCTTTGGATCAAAGATTCAATAAACTACAATACAACTTCTAAAAGTAAGAATTACAATAAAATCTCTCAGATACACCTTCCTCATGATAATAAATTTTGGAAGACAAAATTCTTAACAAAGACACCGTAGACACTGCAATTAGACCAGAACAGCGAAACTGCTTCTTTTTTTAGGGGAAAGAACAGCGAAACTGTTTTTTTAGGGGAAAGGCCAATTCTTTATTGATCGAAATCCACAGATAGTGTGATAATGTTTACATCATGTGGTTGGCCAAACCACACATGACGCCCAGGGGCTAAATTAAGTGCATATCTAGCTAAACTATGAGCTTCTATGTTACTATCTCGCCCTTCAAAAATAAAACTGCAAGAAAAAGCGAAACTGCTACTTCGGTTCTCAAACGAGAGAGCCATAACTAGGTTTTTTTTTCCGTTAGAGATAAGTATGGGCTAGGCATTTCCTATACGGCGCTTAATGCGCCCGCTACAGTGCATTTCACAACTTGGCGCACACCCCCCTCCGCTCCTGGGCCGGCCCATCTATTTTTTTCTTCTGTTTTTTGAACCCCAAAAAGTGCGCGTGAGGAGTAGCATTCGAACCCACGACCTGCTCATCTAGTTTAGCTACGGTAGCCACCCAGTCAACCCACCCGAATGTGATTAGTTACATTCTGTTTAACCTTTTCTTCTGTCTTTTTTCTTTTTTCTTTTTCCTTTTTCCTTTTTTTTTTTGAAAATGCGTGAATTTTTTTTAATCAAAATCTATGAACTTTTTTCAAATCCATGAACTTTTTTTTAAAACCGGTGAACTTTTTTTCAAAATCCAGTGAACTTTTTTTCAAATTCAATGAACTTTTTTCAAATTTGTGAACTTTTTCCAGAATCGATGAACTTTCTTTCAAAATCGATGAACTTTTTTCAATTTTTTTGAACTTTTTTTTAGAATCGAAGAACTTTTTCTCAAATGTGTGAACTTTTTTAAAAAAATTGATGATTTTTTTTCCAAAATCGAATGAACTTTTTTTCAAATGGATGATTTTTTTTTTCAAATTTGATGAACTTTTTTTCAAATGGATGAACTTTTTTTCAAATTTGATGAACTTTTCTTGAATGAGACATTTGGAATAGAAACGTACAAACGCAACAGGAACCAGCGATTGAACGAACGAAACGAAAGAAAGAGAGTATTTGAAGGTAGGTTCGGTAAGGTGGTCCTCCTCAAAAAAGAGCTAGGGTTCCTGCCTCTCGCCGGCGCCGCCGCAGGTCCGCCTCGTCTCCGGTGGCCCTAGGGCCATTGGGGCGCGGTGGATCCTGGCAAGGGCCGGTGGGAGGGCTCCAATTTTAGTCGTTCCTTTCCATTTTGTTAGGGTTTGTGTCCTGCTCAGGAAGACGAGACGGCGGCGGCTCCCTGAAGATGGAATAAAGGTCTCCCCGCCTAGCCCCCGTTCCGGCGGTGCGTCTAGCATCGTTGGTGGGCGTGTGGAGGTGTGTCTCCGACAGATCTATCTTTGGTGGATTTGCTCGGATCTCGTCGTTGTTCTTCTACGTTCATATGTCTTTGGGTTGGATCCTTTCGATCTACGTTATTCTTCATCGGCGGCGGTTGCTGTTCTGGTGCGCTGGTCCTATGGGGCCTTAGCACGACGACTTCCCGACTGTCTACTACAACAAGCTGTGCCCGACTCCCGCGATGGAGGGGCGATGACGGCGGCGCGCCTTCGGCTCGCTTCAGTACTTATAGTCGTCGCTAGGTGGTCTATGAATCTGGATGTAATTTTTATTATTTCTTGTGTTCGTTGTACTGCCATGATTGAAGATGAATAGATCGGAAGTTTTCTCACAAAAAAAAGAAACGAAAGAAAGAGAAACTACGATCGAAAGAAACGGGAACTACCGAACGAAAGAAATAGTCATAACACAGTGCGCACTAGTGGGCTTCACGAATTCGGCCCGCTTAGGCGCGCAGTGGGCGCCGGATCGTCAAATCGGCGCTAAAAGCGCCGATTAGGAGCTCCCTATGGGCTAAGCAGCTTTTTTTAGCAAATGGGCTAAGCAGCTGTGATGCCCTGTAAGGTACTAGATATATCTCCTCTAGATTATGGTTCTCACACACTCACAATCTGATACATGAATCGAGTTACAGAGAGAAACTGAGGTAGGGGAAGAGAGGAGGAAGGGGAAGGAGATAGCCGCCGCCGCCGGTTCGTTGATCCACTGGATGATCTGTTCATTGTCTGTCTCCAGCTACTTGTAGCACGCAGCGCTCAGGGTGGCGCACAACCGGGCCTAGCCCATGTGCTATCGTAGGGGCGGCCCATGTACACATGCGGGCCCGAGGGCTCCTAACATCCCTCCCTTCTTGAAACTCAGCTTGACCCCAAGCCGACACCACTGATAACCACTTGGATCCCAGTGCACTCGATGTTTCTGGACTTAGTCGAAGTCTTGGTTGTAGTCAAAGTTGGAGTAGATGTCAACATGGTTGAAGCAGCAATTGTGGTGGATGAAATTCTCGTCGAGGATGTAGCCATTGTGCAGACCGTCGTGGTCAAAGCCGAGGTATTATACGTGGTCGATGAAGCCTGGTGGGAAGACGGCGGTGACGACGATGATACCCCTCCCTTCTTGAAAATGATCTTGATTGTAGCCTGTAGAGAATGTCATACCACTCATGGCCGGTGCCCCCTTGCTGATTATCTGCACCATCAGAATCGCCGGTGATTGTAAATGAGATAATGGCACAAAACCAGGACAATTCCCTCTTCGAAAATGTTCTTGCTTGCAGCCAAAAGAGAACTGCATGGAATCCACCACACGTTGACCATCATGAAACTTTATTCGACAGCGAGTAATGCCTTCCCATGGGTCAAAAACCTGAAATGACAATGTCTTGTCGCTGGCGCCAGGATCCCAGGACTGCTCAAGGTGATGTGCACTAGCCAACTTACTGCCAAGTAAATGACCAATCCCAACTTCAAACAATCTTGAATAAATCTTCAGTATAGTCACAAATCCAGCAATGGACTTCATGGGAAATAAGAGCTGCTGAGTGTACATGGCTGCAACAGGGAATGGCCATGGGTGTTTTGGTTGGGCTGATGGTATATAGAAGGATATGCAGGGTAACTTGCCCAAGAGAACAGCTCCAAATGTCGCAACCCATTTGATAGTTGTCGCACTGGACATCATATAAATGAATTCATGTGCTAGAGGTATCATCGACCAAGAACTTGCAAACCCATTGAAAAGATTGTTCACAGGTGGAATTACAGTCGACGTCGGTGATTCTTCATTGCTAAGCAGCGTCAAAAGCACACACTTGCAATCCTCTGGACTCGAAATTTTCCGGTGCACTGACAAGTTAATAAAATGAATTTTCCTTTGCAATTTGTCACCCATAGGAACACTACATACAGCAGCATGCTCCAATATGTGCTGCTCGGACAAGTTCCAATGCTCTTGTGTTTTACACACAAGGGTTCTAGTAGTATCCAACCTCTTGGACTGCTCATGAATAAATAGAAACAGATCCTCAATATATTCCACTAAACCAAGGTCATGGGCAGATATAATTGCAAGCCAACACAAATTAGTAATACTGGAACAAAATTCATCAAAGAGCTCAGTTCTGAATAGTTCTGACCACACACGTACAGTTCGACCGTTGCCGGAAAAATATGGGGGCTTCGGCTGAATATGTTTTTGACTGAACCCAAAGATCAGTTGTACACTGATGCAGTTTCCAAATAGACAGTTCAATGAAGGAAGCACGATTGCCCAATAATTTTCCCTTGCGGTGCATGGTTTTTGTTTGTTGCCTGTGCTCAGTCTTTGGGATCTACTCCATGGAACCAGAGATAAATTCAGAAGTCCAGGAATAGCTTGAGTTGCCCCACAATTGGTTCCACTGATGCGCGAACACATCCATGCATCAGCTCTTGTGCTTGCACAACTAGGAAACCCCCAAGAAGTTGCTCGCTCACTCGGACACCCCTGCTGTATATGCTCATTTTGCCAACAACTCCCCTTAAAATCCTCTTGATTCCAGAATTCCCAAATCACATTGGGTCGTTCTGACCACACATGTACTGCTCCGCAATTGTTTGAAAAAGATGGCCCATGTAGTTGCAGCTGCACACTTTGCAAATACCACAAGGATTGCCTCAGAAAAAACGGAGCACCAAAGGATACATAAGTAATTAGTGGCAGCAGTCCTTCACGGCTCAGAGCAATGCCTTCATGAGAGCAAGCAAATGACGGCCATGGCATGAGTGGAATCTCACTCCCCTCTGCAATATGATCTGCCAGAAACGATGGCCACGGTGTCGGCCGTATCAACAGTCCTTGGTGCCTTGTGGGTAATGAGACGTCCTGGACATGGTCCCGGAACGACCATGTGGCGATGACTCCTTTCGAAAAATCTGTCGAACAACTCACAATTGTCTTGGCGATGCAGACCAGGGGCACATCATAGGTAACCTCGAAGACCTCCTTGGCCTTTGTGATATACGAGGAAACGCCAGGAGGTACTGCGATGTCGAGGGACTCAACGCTCACGGCAGAGTCAGTGAACGGCTCAACCTCCTTGTCTTTGAGGTCGACGGTGGGCTCAGGGAAGACGGTTGTGGAGGCACCACGGACCTTGTTGACTATGGCGGTGGGAACGACTTGGTTCGGACCTTCCGTCGAACAGGTGGTGGGCGTGGTTGCGGTGTATGCAGGGGACGCGTTGAGGATGCCTTCGAGGACCTCCTAGGGCGTGATGGAGCAGGAGACGTCGTGGACGGGCGCCGACGTGCCGGTTGTGCTCTCCGACAAAGTGGCCGGCGGTGGAGGACTGTGGATGGTGGCGGGTGTACCGACGTCATGGGCGTCCAGTTTCTCGGTGAGGGACCTCATGGCATTGGTGTAGGCGTCGAGCCTAGCGCCGAGCCGCTCGAGATACTCCTGGATGGACGGATCCATGGTTGATTCCCTCGTATGGTGGTGGTGAAAAAAAAATTGGGGGAAGAATTTGAGGAAGGGTGGTGCCTGGCTCTGTATACCAGATGTAAGGTACTAGATATATCTCCTCTAGATTATGGTTCTCACACACTCACAATCTGATACAGGAATCGAGTTACAGAGAGAAACTGAGGTAGGGGAAGACAGGAGGAAGGGGAAGGAGATAGCCGCCGCCGCCGGTTCGTTGATCCACTGGATGATCTGTTCGTTGTCTGTCTCCAGCTACTTGTAGCACGCAGCGCTCAGGGTGGCGCACAGCCGGGCCTGGCCCATGCACTATCGTAGGGGCGGCCCATGTACACATGCGGGCCCGAGGGCTCCTAACATGCCCATAACTCACTTGGGCCAAACTGAGAAGGCGGAGGTGCCAGCCGGTCAATAAGGTGAAGCTGCGGCGCTCTCCATTCCCCTGTCTCCCCTCCCCCTGCCGTGCCCATCGCACACGCCCCGCCGCAATGGCCGCCGTCGCCGCCGCGAGATCCTTCCTCCGATCCGGATCTGCTGCCTCCTCCCTCCGCGGGGCCGCCGCTAGAGCCGCCCCCCGCACTGGTCCAGCTCCGCTCCCGAGGCGACTCCCGGCCTCCGCTCCCCGCGTCCTCCCAAGGTACGAGCGCTCTTGGTTAGTGCCTCTCTAGGAGCATTCGTTTTGCCACTTGAGCTGGATGAAAATTCTGGTATCCATGTTTCGCCATCTGTAGGTCACCGGTGGAGATGACCAGCTTCTGCGTGGAGTCGCTGATGCCCATGCACAGTGCCACGGCGTCGGCGCTCATGACGTCGCTCCTTGCCACCCCGGCTCGCACTGGGTTTGGTTGGCTGACAGAAGGTGATTTTCACATTTCTATGTAGTTTTGTTTTCGCAATCTTAGATGCCTTATGTCACGGTGCATGTTTGTCTGTTGCTATCTACTGTTGAGCAGACTAGTTTTAGTTGTCGCGGACTGCAGAGTAGAGTAGTTTTGGGCTGGTAACAAGCGCATCAGTCTCTGCGGGTTAGATCAATTTTGTCTTCATAATCAGTCTGATGGTAATATGGATTTGATGTGTGTTAGTTGTAATTGTGCTTTTAAGCCTGTCCTAAAACAGGCTAATGTTGCATTCTCATGCTGTCATTACATTTTTGACACCATATTTTTAAAGTGTCGCAACCCTCAAGTGCCCATTTCATAACCATACTGTAAATATATCTAGGGGGAGAGTCAACCAACTTATGTGATGGGAGTCATTTTTCTGTAGATAAAAAAATTTCAAAATCTGATGATTAAATTTGTCATGTTGAAACCAATCTTATACTTCCACATGGTCCTTGTTGTAGGTCAGGACGAAACTAGATGAACATCAAGCCCCAAAAGGTGAATAAACCTTAAGTACTTACTAATAACTGTTCATGATTAAGTACCTTCATTAATTTATAGTTCAGAGGAATTCGTGGAAAGAGGAGGCCATTGCACTTATTGGGGTCGGTTATTGAATAGATTGTTTGTAAATGAAAATCATGGTAGCCCTGCAAAGTGTGTTGCCATCACAAAAAAAATGGTGCACGTCAACAAAAGCTTCAAAATACCGATAATTGTGAACAATCTGTTATTATAGTTGTCGACCTTTTGGCTATACCAGAGATCATTTGCTTTGCAAAAGTTTCCCTTTGATTAGGTGAAGCTGTATGTATATTTAGTTTTTAAGCAAAATATTGTTTTGAATATTCACATAGTCATGAGTGACACATTTGAGGCAAAAAGGTCACTGATTCTTTTGTATTGACCCAGCTGGCAATGATGACGTGTGACAGTTTCTAGGTGGAATGTAGCAGATTATAATCTCCTCACCTCAAATATTCAGGTCTGATCACATTTTAAGGAGTATCCATAATAGCATATGTTTGTAGTGTGTTTCATAAATTCTCCTACCATTTGACTTGCACAAGAATGCAAGGTGAAGATGCTTAAAAAAATCAGATCTGACAAAACCATGTCATTTTTTTCACGTGGTAGATAAAGACTGTACTCAACCATGGACATAGCAACATAGAAATTTCAACTTGGGTCCACTCCTCACTTCCCCACTCATCTGAAAGCCATTGCATCTTGATCAAGTTTCTTTTGAAGTTAGTCATTAGTATCATTTCCATGAGTTTATGGAAGTTACTTCACCAAATATAAGAAGAACATTAATCTGTTGGGATTTTGCCTCCATTATTTGAAGAAATGCTAGCAATTAAATTTAGAGAAATATTAAAGGGTTTGTTCTTGAACCTTTTGCAACACAATGCAAGTCTACATACATAACATATGCTGGATACATATTACTTTTATGATTATTGTCCGCAAAAATAAACATGTGTGCCTTTCCTTGTAGCCAAAAGAATGTTTGTTTGACCCATTTTTTTTTTATCTCTGTAGACTTGTGAGTAGTGACAATGGAGGTTCTCTGGGATGAAGAACGCATCCTTTTTATTTTTGCGATATGTATCTGCTTTATTTTGCAAAGTGGAACTCATGGACACGGCGCAAACGTAGTTATTACGGCTGTTACATTTGCAATGTCAGTTGAAGAGTTGGAGCTTAGATTATTTGTTTCTATTTGTAGATGGATGATTTCTTCTTGTCGGAGCCTGCTGTGATGGTACCTGCTACGAACCTCCCAAATTGAATTTGAAAGTACTCTTTGGTCGCCTTCTTCTCAGTCTGTACTATCCTGGGATTTTCGTTTGTATAAGTATCTACAGGATTATTATACCTGATTGTGCCAAGATTTAACCGAATTGGTGGCATGGAGTACTACTGATTATGCCTTTCGCGGAGGAAAAAATAATGCTTAGTTGGAAGTTTCTGCTTTGTTTTGCTTCTGCTCTTCTTACGTTATTAAGTCGTTGGAGAAAAATGTAGTACTTCACAATACGATCTCTAGCTCTCCGTACCTGCTTAATTTTTTTAAGGGAGCGCCTAGAACTCAGCTGAATTCAGCTGATGTCATCATGTATCGATACTAGTATTTTACCTCCGTGATCCACCGCGTATGTCTAGTTTTCTCGGTAGGCTGGTTTTCTTTCTACGTGCGTTGTCTGGGTCGTTAATATGGGCCATTAGTGGGCTGAGCTGTGTGTCCAGCCTTGTCCGTGTCTCTCTTTTATTTTTTTATTTTTGTGTGTGTATGTGTATTCATCCATTTGGAACCGAAAAAAGGGCCTACAACCATCTACGAACTGGATGAGCATATTACTAGTCCATTGCCACACGATTTTCCTCTTTTTCTTGTAACTGTGTATTAGACAGTATACTATGAGCCAGCTGCACCCAGATTTCTTAAAAAAATATTAATAAGTTAGAAAAACATTTTTTTGCAGCGAAGGCTCGTTGTAATTCCAGCGTGAGCATTGTCTCTATGTGCAGTGGATGCTAACCTGACAATGGAATTTTTTTGCATGCAAGTCTACTTGTGTGTGGGATGTTGCGGATGGGGTGTCATACAATTTTTAAAAAGAAAAAGGTAAAAAAAAACTATGCGCAACTCTAGTTGCGTGTGGGTTGCAATTGCGACCCCATGTTAAAAACTTGCAATTACAATCCCACTTATAAAATTCTAGTTGCAAGCTCATTTGAAAAACTTGAAGTTGTGATCCCAATTTGAAAACTTGCAGTTGTGACACGACTTAAAAACTTGCTGTTGCTACCCCATTTACAAACTTGCAATTACAATCGCATTTATAAAATTGCAGTTGCGACCTCATTTGAAAACTTACAGTTGTGATCCCAATTTGAAAACTTGCAGTTGCGATCCCAATTTGAAAACTGGCAGTTGCGACCCCATTTGAAAAACTTGCAAATACAACCCCATTTGGAAAATTGCAGTTGTGACCTGATTTCAAACACTTGAAGTTGCCATCCCAATTTAAAAACTTGCATTTGCGACCAGACTTAAAATCTTACATTTGCTACCCCATTTAAAAAACTTTCAATACAATCCCGTTTATAAAGTTACAGTTGCGACCTCATTTGAAAAACTTGCTGTTGTGATCCCAATTTCAAAACTTACAGTTGCGATCCCATTTGAAAAACTTGCAAAATACAATCCCATTTAGAAGAAACTTGTATAATAATAATAATAGTAATAATAATAATAGTAGTAGTAGTAATAATAATAGTAATAATAATAGTAGTAATAATAATAATAATAATAGCACTCACACTTATTGTGCGCAAGATAAGTGTGATGTGTGAAATCAATACTCCTAGCAACCCTGTTGCTTGGTAGTTAATGGACAATAATCTCATTCTTAGCGTGTTGGTTATTGAATCATCATTTTAAGATTGATCGTGCTACCTAGTCCATCTTCCCTGGTGCACTCTTCGATCAATGAGTTAGGATTGTGTCAGTCCCTTGCTTATTTGGTCATATCATCTTGCCCTGGAAAAGCAAGATTGTCTCGAGCGTAATAACATATCGGTGGTTCGTGATTTTCCGAATATCTTCTCGGAAGTATCACCAGGTTGTTCCCTGACCGTTATGTTGAGTTCGTGATCAAGTTGGTTTTTCTCTAAACCACCCCTTCTCCAAGAACCTGTGTTGGATACCCCTGAGCTAGTTGGTTAAGCTAAACAACAACTTGGAGAGTTGGAAGATAAAAGCTTTGCCTTACTTAGTTCATTCCAAAGGGATATCTTTTGTGTGTGTATGTGTTGAAGAGAGATGATATCTTCATCGATTGACCTTCACGATCAATTGTTGGATCTATTATCTCATCCAAACTTTGATTTGAGTGTGGGCTATCGTCAATCAAAATCAGAACCAACGATTTTCGTAATGTTGTCTTACTCGTTGATATTTCCTCGAGCATACACCATTATATCCTTTGGTCCGACCGATGCTATCACCTTGTTCACATAGTTGTGGAATTCCATCTTAATGGAAATCTTGATAATTGTTGTTGAGCCCATCGGCAACATCTTTATCTTCTCCATGATTTTGATGAACATTAAGCTAGTGTTGGAAACTTGTGTAAGCATTGTCTTCGTGTCCAGTTCATGAAGTACATGTTTTGGATGAAAGAAGTGACTTCCTCTAATTCACGTGTCTATATGTGATGCAAGTTGCCGCCGTGAATTCGAGAAATCTTGTTTTGCTTCCTCTGGAATCATCCCAAGTCAGTCATGCAAGTACGAAGTATACTATGGTTTGGTAGATTTGCAACCTCCCTTCCACATGTATTTCCTAGCACACCAAGCCACTGATTGATTTGTTTCAGGAAAAGAAGTTAAGTGCTAATCCATGGTACTGCACAAGACTTCGATATCCTTGATGATGGTTCCCAACCAGAACTCGGTTGTATTTTGTTGTAAGATTTCTATGTGGGCACGATTGTCTTGGACAGTGTGTTCACGTGTATATTGCAATCCAGTTCCTGCTTTGGAGTTGCTACCGTAGTTCATTTCCCGAGAATCTCGCAATGTCATCTCGTCGATTTGTGTTGCAAACTTGCTTTTCAGACATGCCGAGTCTGAAGTATGCTGTCACCAACCAGATCTGAATCTCAGGCAGATATGATGGTTGGAACTTCTCCCAAGAATTACAACATTGGTCTCTTTGTAACCCGGTAAAGTGGATGTTGTGGCTAACACACTTCTCCGGAAGACCTGTTGTTGTAGTATCTTGTTCGGCAAGATTAGCTATTCTTCCATGAGGATTTGCTATGACTTAATCAAGAAGTTGTTCCTTATGGATTCTTTGTGCTCCCAAAGTCCAACCTTTACTTGATGTTCTAGATCCAAACGGTACATATAATTGGGTTAGGCTAGTACATCAAAGAGAACATTAAAAGCGGCGTGCTAAATGTCTCTCGGTTGATCATCCAGATTTCGTTCCTTGGCATAGCTTAGGTGAAATCTGAGAAAGTGTTGTCTTCCTTTGCATCTGCATCCTCCATCATTATTCATCATGGTAGTACGAAGTGTTGCCAGGATCTTGGCATAGATGTTGGTAAAATCCTGATGAATATGGAAATGCTCAAGTTCTTGAAAGCACGCTCAAATAGTAGGTTATATACTCGGTATCAATTGGAATATGCCCCGTTGCCGAGTTGTTCTATAACTCTAGATTCCAATCCAATCTGAGTATGCCATTTCTTTCGAACTCCTTCAACGATCATTTGTAAATTTGCCTCAGTCTGGTATAAAGAGTTTCAATGATCTCTGTATCAAAAGTAATTCTTTTTGCCACTTAAGGGAATAATTCTACGAGTCACCTCCCCTAAGGTGCCCCGTTATGGAATCATGGCAATTAACTCCTCACTACTTTGAAACCCATGCACCATCTTACTTAAGCGAAGAATTATTGCCTACCAAATTGAACCTTCGTCATCTATTTCTTTCTGTCCCTCTCGATGTGTGTTTTGCATCTCAGCTCAGGAGATGTTCTTACATCTCATTCCATGAGTTGATCGTGAGTTGCTCGATCTTCGTGAAGATCGATTCTCGTAGAATTTCCCTGTTTCTTTTGTCGTCGTGTTTGAATGAAGATCTCGAAAGCAAAGACGTCAATATCAACATGATGCAATGAATCAACATCTTCGAGAAGGGCAACTGGATCATGAAGATTGTGTTACTTTTATGCCCCCCCTTCCCTCTTACCTCACATCTTGAATCTCGGGACGAGATTCTTGTTTAGTGGTGGTGAGTTGTCACAACCCTAGAATATTGATTGTACATAGCTGCATCTGCATCCATGCATCATGTTTAAAATTCAAATGAATTTAAAATGGGGATGTTCAAACCCTAGCACCAAATAAAATTTAAATAGGTTCAACTAAAATTATTTTTAATGAACCCAAAATGCCCTTAAAAATGTTCATGATTTAGGGAAAAGGGTGAAAACCCTAACCATAAATGGTGCACATTTTTCCAGGACATAATTGGGCTTTGAATTAACTCAATACTTACTTGAATTAGAGTTATAAAATGCTATAAATAGTTTTATCACTCCAATAATTCTGAAAATTTGTGAGGGGCTCTGGAACAGTCCAACTAGTCCACACAATATTTATCAGAAGCAACAAAAATGATTTAGCTTAAACACTAAATCAAAACATATCTGCAAAAATAGAAAACAGAAACAAAATAGGAAAAGACAGAAGAGAGAGAGATACTTACCTGGAAGCCCATTGTGCACGGCCCAGCCCACCTACCTCCACCGCGTCGTCTTCCTCCTGCCAGTAGGAGCAGGCGCGTGGCCACCGCACGCCGGCACGCGCCACAGCCACCTCCTGCTTCCGCCGATGCCCTGACGTCGCCTAAGAACGCCACGCCACCCCTCGACCTCTCCCTCTTCTCCCTCGTCCTCATCCTCTCCTCTGTCTCTCACTCCCACGAACGCCCGAGCGCCACCCTCGCCGCCGTTCGCCATAGCCGCAGCCACCGAGCTCCCCGCGGCCGTGCACCGTGTCCAGAAGAACCGCATCCTCGTCCTCGTCCTCTCCACCGAGCCACGGTATGGCGGACACGCCGCAACGTCGCCATCGTCGTCATCTTCACCGTCGGCCACCGGAGATCCACATCGTCGATTCGTCACCTCCAGGACGTCCCCGAGCACGCTGAGCGTCTATGCGAGTTCTATGTGAGCCCCATGTCGTTTCCCCCTTCTTCCCTGCACGTGCACGCCCTCTAGCCCATCGAGCCGCCATTCCCGAAGCTCGCTGCCACTCGCCCATGGTGCCGCCATGGCAACAACAGCCACAGTTCGCAACCGAGCACTTCTGCGAGCTCAGCAGGTTCCCAGAAACCCAACGCCACCATCCATGCTTTATATCGTGCTCCGTGGGCTCGATTTCGTCGAGCCGTAGCTTCGGCCGCCGCGGATGTGCTCGCTGTCGCCGACTCCGGGCACCCCGCGACCTGCTACTGCCTTCCCTGGATGCGCGGGAGCATGGGCTACCTCCCGGTGCCTTCCTCCGCCGCTCCCGTGGCCTCCCGGTGCGTCTCCGCCGTGGCCAGAGGTCACCGGCGGCTAACCGCCGGCGTAACTAGCCATTAGGGCCTAATCACCCTGCTAACTAGCACTTAGGGTCACTGACAGGTGGGCCCTATTGTTTAATTAACGCGGCTAACTAAATAGTTAGGCTTAATTATACTCTGTTTAATCACTGTGCAGCTGACACCGTGGACCGACACGTCAGATTTGACTGTGTTGACCTGCTGACTCAGTGATGACGCATGGCTGACATCATAAATGTTTCTGGATTTTAAATAAATCAGAAATGATTTATGAATTTCAAAAAATTCCCTTAACTTCTAAAAATCATAGAAAATAATCTATAACTCCAATGAAAATAATTTATATATGAAAAATTATCAGAAAAATATGAAGAATCTGTTTATGCCATGTTCATGCATGTTTGAACAAGTTAACTCCACTGTTAGGATAAATCATGATTAGGGCAAATTTGATATATAGATTTGGAGTTGGAATTTGATGTAGGTTTGAATTCCACTTCAAATAAAATGACTTACTGCTGCATTAGGTGAATTCAGTACCTTAACATGTCATGATCATACATCATGTTTGTTGCATTGCATTGATTGTGTTCTTCCTTGTTTGTCGGTGTTTGTTCCTTCTCGGTAGAAGACGGTCCCGACGTCATGATCGTTGACACCGATGAAGAGCTAATAGCTATACTATGTTCAGAAGTGCTAGGCAAGCAAATCCCCTTGAGCATTCCGATACAATCCCACTCTCTCGCTCTTGCTCTCTTTTATTGCATTAGGACAACAACGATTCAACTGTTACATGTTGCGGTAGTTGAACCCATTCCTCTGCATGACCTGTCTTTGCCACAGTAAATAGTTAAAACCTTCTAGCATGAGTAGGAATTGCTTGAGCCATGTTGTGACTACTCATCCATGCTTGCTTGTTATGCCTGCTATGCTTAGAGTTGTGTTGGGTCTGATCCATATGGGCGATGAATTGGAATGGTTGTGTTCATGTCCTACTGTGTGAGAGCTAAGTGTGTGAACACGATTTGGTAAAGGTAACGATGAGAGGCCATGTAGGAGTACATGGTGGGTTGTCTCATTGAGACCGTCCTAAAGAACTGAGTTCTGTGTATGTTATCCAAGAACAACTACTACCACACATTGGGATACTTAATTGACCCTCTTGCTTATTAATCGCCTCGATCTCTGTCCAGGAGTTGCAACTTGTTTCTTGTGTTTGTAGGTTGTGCTAGTAGTCTACCAAGTGGCACCCGGTACAAGTGGGCTTGGGATAGACTAGGCACCATGGCCCAGTGTACCAAGCGCAGAACCATCCGTCGAGGTGGATTTGGGAACCCTGCACACATCATTTGGGGCCGTGATGGAAACTTCGGCCGGACTTCCCTTGCGGGTTCAGCCTCAGATAGGCGATAAACCTGGACTAGAGTCTTGCGCGGTTAGTCAGGTTGTGGCCGACACCCTCGCCAGGCTTCCGCTTGAAGGTTGCCGAGATACATGACGTGTATATGGTGGTAAGTGGTGAAAGCGTGTGTGAAGAAGTACACCCCTGCAGGGTAATATGATCTATTCGAATAGCCGCGTCCTCGGATATGGACTACTTGGAGACTTATATGGTTCATAGACAACTTGAAGTGGATACTCTAAAATGCGCAAGATAAGTGTGAGTGCTATGGATGGCCTTCTCGTAGGGAGACGGGAGAGGATCCATAGTGGTGTATTGATATGGTGAATATGTGGACTCGTGTGCGCTTTCTCACCTCAAAGAAGTTACTGGTAGTCGTAGTACATGATAGCCACAGAGTCAGAGCTGGCTTGCTGCAATTAAACTCCACAACCCCATTGTTAATACTGATGCATAAGTAGTTAGTTCTGATGTAAGTTTTGCCGAGTAACTTTGTACTCACGGTTGCTTAATTCATGTTTTTTGCAGAGGAGACTTCAGTCTCGCTAGTAGTTTCACGTGGGCTTCGACGAGTAGCTTGGGAATCCCAGACAGAGGTCTGGTTCCTATGGAGGGTCTTGTAGATAGTCAGGCTTCTCAGCCTTTTTCTTTTGTAGTTGTCTGTACTCAGGCATGTTCATGCTTCCGTTGCTTGTATGACTTTGTATGTTGGGTCGTGAGGCCCATGCTTGTAATATCATGCTATGTATGGCTCTTCGGAGCCTCTTAAATGAATACTTTGATTCATAGAGTTATGTTGTGATGCCATGTTGTATCTACACATATCGTGCATATTGTGTGTATGTTTGAAATGCATTGGTATGTGTGGGGTTTGACACCTAGTTGTGTGCCTTTGGTAGTAGTAGTAGTAGTAATAATAATAATAGTAATAATAGTAGTAGTAGTAGTAATAATAATAATAGTAATAATAGTAGTAGTAGTAGTAGTAATAATAATAATAGTAATAATAGTAGTAGTAGTAGTAGTAGTAGTAATAATAATAATAGTAATAATAGTAGTAGTAGTAGTAGTAGTAGTAGTAGTAGTAGTAATAATAGTAGTAGTAGTACTAATAATAGTAGCAGCAGCAGCAGCAGTAGCAGTAGCAGGAGTAGTAGTAGCAGCAGCAGTAGCAGTAGTAGTAGCAGCAGCAGTAGCAACAGCAGCAGTAGAATAATAATAATAATAATAATAATAATAATAATAGGAAGTATTAATTTTAGGGGCCCAACTTGCACACAACGATCCCATTAGGAAGTATTATCAGCCATGTTGCGGCGGTTCCAACTATACTACAAAAAAAACCTAAAACAAAACATCGCCGACAACCCTTCCCTGACCCGGTTGCGGTCGCTTCATACCCCTTGCAGTTGCGCTTGAGTATGATGAGTTGCAGTTGTAGCCGGGTTGCGGCGATTGCGACTACTACTACAAAAAAAACCTAAAACAAAACATCACAACACCGACACTCCCCACCCCCCGACAACCCTCCCCCGACCCGGTTGCGGTCGCTTCATACCCCTTGCAGTTGCGCTTGAATATGATGAGTTGCAGTTGCAGCTGGGTTGCGGAGGTTGCAACTACTACAAAAACAACCTAAAACAAAACATTCCACCGCCGACACCCCTCCCTCGACCCGGTTGCGGTTGTTTTATATACCGCTTGCAGTTGCGCTTGAGTAGGATGAATTGCAATTGCAGGCGGGTTACGGCGGTTCCAACTATACTTCAAAAAAAACTAAAACAAAACATCACCGGCAACCCTTCCCGGTCCGGTTGCGGTCGCTTCATACCCCTTGCAGTTGCGCTTGAGTATGATGAGTTGCAGTTGTAGAAGGGTTGCGGCGGCTGCGACTACTACTACAAAAAAAATCTGAAACAAAACATCCCACCACTGACACCCCAACCCCCCGACAACCCTCCCCCGACCCGGTTGCGGTCGCTTCATACCCCTTGCAGTTGCGCTTGAGTATGATGAGTTGCAGTTGCAGCCGGGTTGCGGAGGTTGCAACTACTACAAAAAAAAACCTAAAACAAAACATTCCACCACCGACACTTCTTCCCCGACCCAGTTGCGGTCGCTTTATATACCGCTTGTAGTTGCGTTTGAGTAGCATGAATTGCAGTTGCATCTGGGTTGCGGCGGTTGCAACTACTACAAAAAAACCAAAAAAGTAGCCCGCTGCCGACAACCCTCCTCGCCCCGATCCGGTTGCGATCACTTTATACCCCTTGTAGTTGTGCTTGAGTAGGATGAGTTGCAGTTGCAACTGGGTTGTGGCGGTTGCAACTACTAGAAAAAAACAACCCACCACCGATAACCACCCCCCCTCCCCAACAACCCTTGCCCAACCCGGCTGCGGTCGCTTTATACCGCTTGAAGTTGCACCTGAGTAGGATGAGTTGCAATTACAGCCGAGTTGCGAGGGTTGCAACTACTACACAAAAACCCTAAAAAACAGCCACTGCCGACAACCCCCTGTAGGGTAACGCAGCAGAAAACAAAAAATTTCCAACCTACGTACCAGCCCAGGATCACTATGGAGACTGCATACAAGGTTTGATCTGTTTCGTTACCGACTCGTAGCGCAACGGAAGTAGAGTCGATGACGATCGGCGGTGCAGATCCCCGCAGCTAGGATTTACAACCTCCCAACCGCGAGGATGTATACCCTCATCCGCCCCCGGACAGCCCTCCGGGAGGCGGTCGGACAGTCCCCCGGACGGTGTCACGGACAGCCCTTCGGGAGGACCATCGAAACTCGGACAGTCACTCGGACAGCCCTTCGGGAGGCACTCTCAAACTAAGACCGAAACTACGATCTCTCTACAGAGTTGCACACATACTGTGTCTTCTATCCGGCAGGGCTTCGCCGTCCAGAACTAGTTCCCATCGGAACCCAGACAGCCTTTCGGCTCTACGAAACTATTTCGTTGGGAGGGAGAGAGAAGCCAGAAATGTCATGGCACTTGTATGTGAGAAGGAGAGAGTGTGGAGGCAGCCCCTCCACCTCTATTTATAGGAAATCCAAGGGGTAGGGTTTCTTGGCCCCCAAGCCTTCTAGAAACCTTTTTGGGAAAATATCCCAAAAGGTGACTTTTCCATAAATATCCACAAAAAGCACTTTCACTATTCACGACGACATTTTTCAGCGTCTGATCGAACTGAAAATATTCATGTGGGCTTAGAACATTTCCAGTACCCACCAAAATAATTTTCAACGCGAGCCGGAACAATTCCGGTTTAGTGATTTTCATCTGCGAAAAGCATCTGAAGCGGTTTCGGCAGCTCCGGAACATTTCTGGTTTTCATTCCGGAAAATTCCAGAAAGTTTCCAGAATGATTCTGGCACCCTCCAAGAATTATCAGGCATGTGCCGAAACCAATTTGACTTTATGGTGTACTCCGAAACAACTTTTCGGTTTAGTGATTTTCATCTGTGAAAAGCAACTAAAGCGGTTCCGGCAGTCCGGAACATTTCCGGTTTTTGTCTCTGAAAAATCTCAGAAGTTACCGGAACAATTCTGGTACCTTCCAATAATTTCCAGGCATGTGCCGAAACCAATTTGACTTTATGGAATACCCTGAAACAACTTTTCAGTTTCACCGGAACTATTCCGATATCCTCTCCGGAACGTTTCCGTTTCGTCCGAAACTTTTTCGGTGATTTTCTCTCAGACTCCCCGTCTAGTATTCAGCAGATAGATGACCCTTAAGCGTGTGACCCTATAGGTTCAGTGAAGTATAGACATGACCCGGAACCCCTTCCGATCAATGATCAACATCGGAGCCGTGGACACCCATATTGACCCCTATACCCACACGAATGAATATTCGAGTGAACCTCCAGTTGCCGTGTGCTATTCCTGTTGCTTCGCGATATGTTACAAATACCCGAGGTGAGACATGTTGGCATCCCCGCGGATCAACAACTTGTCCACTATGCTAGTTACCTCGTTACCGGTATTGTTCTCTTTTCTCGTTCCCGTGTTCCGGCATCCCCGTGATCAAATCACAAAGTGTCTGGCTAGACGATGATGGATACCGTAACACCGAGAGGGCCCAGAGATATCTCTCCATCGTCGGAGGAGCAAATCCCAATCTTGAGCTATCAAGTTACTTGACATACTTTTCCATGAACCCGTAAGCCGCCGTAATAGCCACCCATTTACGGATGACGTTTAACAAACCCCAAAGTTCATGAAGCAAGCATGAAGAAACTCGATACTCTCATGGTCTAAGGAATTATGCAAATGTTAACCATCTCTGTGTTATTAACCATTAACTAGTGACAAATGTATCTCATAGCATAACATCAATTCGGGTCGATTCAACACAAATGTTCTACTAACATTGTGCCCTCAAAATTGCCGGCATAGCCATGCCCATGATCAGGAAAACAGGATCATCATGCAATACTTGAGCCAGTCTTAGAGGCCAGACTAGGAATACATTTTACCGTTTATTATTCCACACGTGCATATGAGTCTTCCTCCGAGCCTCGTGGTTATTGTAGACTCGAGAACCATAGCAGTTATAGCATGGAACATAAACCTAATTATGAACAGGGAGATAATCAATAACATATATTATTGCCTCTAGGGCATATCTCCTACAGACTCCCACTTGCACTAGAGTCAATAATCTAGTCAATGCTAATGCATTTTACACCTGTGGCATACCGGTGTAAAATATGCTTCGCATGTGGTATAGCCTGATATCCAACGGATCTGACGACTTCAGCTCCGTGTGTAACTTTGCATATCCTCACGTTTTCACGCTTTCACAAAATTCATATTTTGTGTGGACTTGGCTTTGCATATGTGTGAATCATTGGTCGAAACCTGATTCCTCAGACTGAGCTATGGAGCAACTATCTGCAATAGTGTCCCATAGACCAAAGCCATCTTGGAACCATACTAAGTTCATGAATGAACTATATGATTCAACAACTTCTTTGTCGCTTCTTAAGCGTCAACATACTTAGCCTTTGTTATAGAATTCGCCACAGTATCTTGTTTGGAACAATTTCCAACTACCGTGCCACCATATTGTGTATTACACAAAACCCTTAACTTAAAACGAAAATCGCATGGAGTATTGATGAAGACTGTATCGATGTAATTACTTACAACGAGCACTTCATAATCTCTGCTTGCGAGAAAGCATGTCATTAGTACTGCTCTAGTACTCAATGACATCTTTCACTGTTGTCCCATGATCAGTACTTTGATCACTTTGGTATCTATACTCGCAACAACTTTGGAGTATTGGACATATCTGGTTGTTTTACATACCATGGAATACATGATTAATCCAAACACAAGAGTGTGTGGAATCACCATCATGTATTTTGCTCATCAGTGTTTTGGGACACCAAGTCTTGCAAAAACTCTTTCCATGTGACTTCGGCAAGAATCACTCCTTGACGGTTTTTAAATGCTAAAAGGTTTTAGCATCTTGTCAATATATATTCATAGCTTAGCCCCATTAGGTAAATCTATCTCCATAGATCATCATGCCTAATATTGAGGCTATTTAGCCTAAGTACTTCATCGAAAAACTATTTTCAAACGAAGTAATAATTCGTGTCAAGAAATTTTATTTCCAATTAACAATGTGTCAAGCACACAAGGTTTTTAGAAATATTATTATGCTCCCACTTACTTTCTTGAATCACAAGCATCTTCGTTACCCATTTGATGAAGTCAAACCCCTTTGACCATTCCATCAAAAACGAAGATTCCAACTCCACTTTGCTCTCTTCTGTCCATCGCTGGAACTCTGAAGTTTGCATACTTACTAGCATCCTCTGGATTGACAAATTACTTTGGACTGTATCACATACACGTCCTAGGTTTCATTTCCATCAGATGGAAATCCTTTTGTCATCCATGTTTCATATCTCATGATTGAAATATGTATTAATTGCTAGTTCAACCTGAACCGACTTCAAGCATCGCTACGGTGAGACAATCTCATCGTAGTCAACTCCTTGAACTTGTTAATGCAACAAGTCGAGCTTTATGGATAAAACATTTTATCCGTATCAGTTTTTAGTTCCATAAATATTCGTTAGACTCTAAGTCTTCCGAAAGGTGTATCAAGATTTTAATCTCGAATCACATATATGGAAACTATCTCGGATTGTATTGGCATTTAGCCAATTCCGGAGTCAGGGCCCATCAACGCTTCCTTGTGTATTGTAGGTATACTGCTGTCTAACAACAATATCTCGTTTGCGCACCTGATAGGTTTGCACGAGCTTTGCCTACATGGTTCAGCTGCAAGTTCGACCAAAGTCCATACATTTTATTGTAGAGACTTCCGTATCAGTCGCAGTAGGAAACTCCGGAATCACTTCCAAGGTTTCTTTCCTTTGATCTGATGACGAAGATACTGGTTATCTCGTCGAGTTGCACTGTCCTTCCACTCACCTTTTGTAAGAACTGTTCTCTTTAAAAGCATACCGTTTTGTGGCAAAAATCCTTTGCCTCGGTATAGTGGTGGGGGAATACCCAATGACTTGGGATAACCTACAAAGTAGCACTTGTCTGATTTGGAATAGGTTTGTAACCTTTTACACAAGCCCCATATTCCAAATGTTAAGAAAAGATATAACATGGTTGGGCGTACCACACCATGGCGTCATTTCAACAGACCTGATGGAGCTCTTTTCAGTGTAAAAGCCGCAGTCTCTAAAGCATCACTCTATAAAAGGGATAATGGCAAATTTATTTATGTCATCTTTGATCTTACCATGTCATAAATGGTTCGATTACATCTTCACGGACTTTTCACTTGCAGTGGTGTTCCGGGAGGTGCAAGTTATGAAACCCCTTTCATAACTCATCAGACATTCGCTAAACTTGTAACTCAAATATTCCTTTCTGCAATCGAATTGTAGAAACATAATTTTCTTGTTACAATAACTTCTACTTCATTTTTGAAAACCTTATGAATGAATTCAAAAGATCCAGACTTACGTCTCAACAAGTAAATATCCATATATCTACTTGAGTCATTTCTGAAGATAGATAAATCCACTACTTGCAACAACATTTATTGGACTACACACATCATAATGTATGATCACCAATATGTTCTTTGCTCGTTCCTTATGGCCTGTGAACGTTATTTTAGTCACTTCACTTTTTAGAGGAAAGTTGCAAGTGTCAGATGATTCAAAATCAAATGAGTTCAAAATCCATCATAATGGAATTTTCCATGCGGGTTTCTCTCATGTGACTAAATGCAGTGCCACACTTGTGTGGTATTCTTTTAGTCTTGCGACTTTTAGCGTCAGTGTTATGGATGTATCATATTTCCATCAATATTCATAACATACATCCCATCTAGGATGGAAGCATGGCCCTTCATGTTATTCATAATACTAAACAACAATTGTTGTTTTTATGAACAACTCTTTTGCAACAAACATTGTGCAATGGGCTAGAGTGTATGAAACTCTAAAATGAATTATGAAAGTAAACTCAGAGGTAATGTATTATTATCAATATTCATAACATACGTCTCATTCATAATGAAAGTATGGCCCTTATGTTATTCATAACACCGAACATCAAAAGTTCTCTTATGAACAACCTTCTTGCAAGATACCTTATGCAAAGGGCTAGAGTGTGAAACTCTAAAATGAATTATGAAAGTAAATACATAGGGAATACACCGATGGAAGGCATAGTAACATTTACTATGTTCCCTGCGTGTATCTAAACCTCATCCCTGGCTAGTCTTTCAAGCCACAGTAGTTCTTTCATCGAGTTGCAACAGAATGCAGTCGAGCGGGTATCTTTGTGATTAACTCACAATACCCAAGAATTAGTGGTTAACATGTTTAACCATAATTCCCAAGAACTATATCTTTGACCAGCCTTCTATACATCAAAAACTTGTATGACATTCATACATGAGCTGGATCTTCCAGTCTTCTTTCCTTTTGCCATTATACTTCTAACAGTTTAACTTTTAGTATTTCTCCTACTCTCAGAAGAAGCATTCAACTTAAGAGTGGCGTTACCCCCGGACTTCCTAGGCGTGAAATTCTCACTAACACCCTTCGGACACTTCCTTTCTCTTTAAGTTGTTGTTTTATTCACCTTTCATCATATGACAGGCGTTCTCCTGGATCCCTCTCTTATCAGTCTAATGCATAGTAAACTCCTTTACTAATAGTTTGCAAACAAACATTGCTTTGGATATCTCATATCTTTTAGCCTTTGTCTGTCTCTGAAAATGATTTTCAGATTCCATGAATATCACATAACTATCCAAACTTTCGAAGTTCGGGTCTCATGGAAGCAAACGTATTGCACTTGACTGAAAACGGAATTCTAGCTTTTGGATCGAAGGACGAGAGTCACATGATCCATAGCATTAGCGGGAGAATACCGAAAGCATGAGATAGGACAAAGTCCTTCTTGGCACACTTGAGGACAATCCTCACATTACGTTACCAACCGTAAAGATTTAACCAGATATTTAACAGCTATTCAATTTTAATAGGGAAGGTGGAAACGCGAGCCATTATTCTACAACTATTATGCAAATCACACTTAGACAGTGTTCAAAATTAATTGCACTGAGAATTAAAAGAATTAATTCTACAGTGCGCTCCCACTCAAATCAATATCTCTCATAATTGATTGTGAGTGATACAAGATCCACATTTCAATTCAACGCCATTGATGTGGACATCACTGATAACGAGAATTTCAATTGGTGGGCAAACATGACGATCACATCTCTATGTGACTCCTGTTCATCTTTCGATGGGCGTGTTCCGAGCTCAGGACGATCAAGCCAGAACGTCAAGACAACCAAGTGATCTCGCTGCGAGGTCTGACCTCACCCGCCTCACACTTCTCTAATCGTTCGTACCCATGTGGACATGGCGCACCCCGAAAAGTTAGGTGCCGTGACGGTGCTACACTTGGGAGAACACTAACTACTTGATATTTTTGTGAGAGATCACCCTAATAAAAGCGACTACCGCGCAATCAAGAAGGGTGCATCATAAGGGATAAACATCTCAGGCAATTCATAATAGCATGATATGGTATAGCCCTTTCTGACGGAGAAGTCTTTCATTTCTTCGTCTCCGGTCATTCGCGTCGGTGTTCACCTTCGCGAAGATTGCCACCACCTTGTCGATCCACCAGATAATATTGCTATCTCTATAGCTAATAAAATAAGTGCATTACATAAGGTTGACACGCAGGTCATTAAAGTGCAATCATATGGCTCTAGCCATCATGCCAAATCATGACACGCAGGTCATGTTAATCAATTTACATCATATAGTCATCTCATACATAATCAAATTATTATGAACACTGCTATACCACATCACATGCACATGCAAACCATCCTGCAAAACCAAGTTAGACGCCTCTAATCGGTTTATGCAAATTTTCATTTTACGTGGCTTCTAAGGTTTCGAACAAACCGCAGCTACCAACGTTTTATCGTCAAGTATGATAATTCAAGTCGCTAGATTAACATCGCGGGGTGTATGAAACACGAGATAATTAAATCTCGAGCCCCATACTAAACTTCGTCATACGCATGACCCCCGTGCAGATCATATCTGCATTGCCCTTTCGTCTGCGAAATTTCATCTTTCTTTTTAACTACGGTGGAATTCAAAGAACTATTAGCACTTCGTTGATCAATCAGGATCGCGGATTGCCAGAACTTTGAAACTCCACCATACCGTTATCAAGATCAGAAATATGCAAATTCCAGGGAAGCAACAAGAACATCGGGTAACAGATTTCATCTGCTACCCGCACAAATAATTTTCAGCAATAGATCTCATCTACTACCTAATTATATTGTGCAACACCCATACATCTCTATGTATTCTAGATCGCAACCTGCATCTACGCATAGCACGGCTCTTGATGCCACTGTAGGGTAACGCAGCAGAAAACAAAAATTTTCCGACCTACGTACCAGCCCAGGATCACTATGGAGACTGCATACAAGGTTTGATCTATTTCGTTACCGACTCATAGCGCAGCGGAAGTAGAGTCGATGACGATCGGCGGTGCATATCCCCGCAGCTAGGATTTACAACCTCCCAACCGCGAGGATGTATACCCTCATCCGCCCCCGGACATCCCTCCGGGAGGCGGTCGGACAGTCCCCCGGACGGTGTCACGGACAGCCCTTCGGGAGGACCATCGAAACTCGGACAGTCACTCGGACAGCCCTTCGGGAGGCACTCTCGAACTAAGACCGAAACTACGATCTCTCTACAGAGTTGCACACATACGGTGTCTTCTATCCGGCAGGGCTTCGCCGTCCAGAACTAGTTCCCACCGGAACCCAGACAGCCTTTCGGCTCTACGAAACTATTTCGCTGGGAGGGAGAGAGAAGCCAGAAATGTCATGGCACTTGTATGTGAGAAGGAGAGAGTGTGGAGGCAGCCCCTCCACCTCTATTTATAGGAAATCCAAGGGGTAGGGTTTCTTGGCCCCCAAGCCTTCTAGAAACCTTTTTGGGAAAATATCCCAAAAGGTGACTTTTCCATAAATATCCCAAAAAGCACTTTCACTATTCACGACGACATTTTTCAGCGTCTGATCGAACTGAAAATATTCATGTGGGCTTAGAACATTTCCAGTACCACCAAAATAATTTTCAACGCGAGCCGGAACAATTCCGGTTTAGTGATTTTCATCTGCGAAAAGCATCCGAAGCGGTTTCGGCAGCTCCGGAACATTTCCGGTTTTCATTCCGGAAAATTCCAGAAAGTTTCCAGAATGATTCTGGCACCCTCCAAGAATTATCTGGCATGTGCCGAAACCAATTTGACTTTATGGTGTACTCCGAAACAACTTTTCGGTTTAGTGATTTTCATCTGTGAAAAGCAACTAAAGCGGTTCCGGCAGTCCGGAACATTTCCGGTTTTTGTCTCTGAAAAATCCCAGAAGTTACCGGAACAATTCTGGTACCTTCCAATAATTTCCAGGCATGTGCCGAAACCAATTTGACTTTATGGAATACCCTGAAACAACTTTTCAGTTTCACCGGAACTATTCCGATATCCTCTCCGGAACGTTTCCGTTTCGTCCGAAACTTTTTCGGTGATTTTCTCTCAGACTCCCCGTCTAGTATTCAGCAGATAGATGACCCTTAAGCGTGTGACCCTATAGGTTCGGTGAAGTATAGACATGACCCGGAACCCCTTCCGATCAATGATCAACATCGGAGCCGTGGACACCCATATTGACCCCTATACCCACACGAATGAATATTCGAGTGAACCTCCAGTTGCCGTGTGCTATTCCTGTTGCTTCGCGATATGTTACAAATACCCGAGGTGAGACATGTTGGCATCCCCGCGGATCAACAACTTGTCCACTATGCCAGTTACCTCGTTACCGGTATTGTTCTCTTTTCTCGTTCCCGTGTTCCGGCATCCCCGTGATCAAATCACAAAGTGTCTGGCCAGACGATGATGGATACCGTAATACCGAGAGGGCCCAGAGATATCTCTCCATCGTCGGAGGAGCAAATCCCAATCTTGAGCTATCAAGTTACTTGACATACTTTTCCATGAACCCGTAAGCCGCCGTAATAGCCACCCATTTACGGATGACGTTTAACAAACCCCAAAGTTCATGAAGCAAGCATGAAGAAACTCGATACTCTCATGGTCTAAGGAATTATGCAAACGTTAACCATCTCTGTGTTATTAACCATTAACTAGTGACAAATGTATCTCATAGCATAACATCAATTCGGGTCGATTCAACACAAATGTTCTACTAACATTGTGCCCTCAAAATTGCCGGCATAGCCATGCCCATGATCAGGAAAACAGGATCATCATACAATACTTGAGCCAGTCTTAGAGGCCAGACTAGGAATACATTTTACCGTTTATTATTCCACACGTGCATATGAGTCTTCCTCCGAGCCTCGTGGTTATTGTAGACTCGAGAACCATAGCAGTTATAGCATGGAACATAAACCTAATTATGAACAGGGAGATAATCAATAACATATATTATTGCCTCTAGGGCATATCTCCTACACCCCCCGATAACCCTCCCCCGACCCGGTTGCGGTCGCTTCATACCCCTTGCAGGTGCGCTTGAGTATGATGAGTTGCAGTTGCAGCCGGGTTGCGGAGGTTGCAACTACTACAAAAACCCTAAAACAAAACATTCCACCACCGACACCTCTCCCCCGACCCAGTTGCGGTCGCTTTATATACCGCTTGCAGTTGCGCTTGAGTAGGATGAATTGCGTTGTAGCCGGGTTGCGGCGGTTGCAACTACTAAAGAACCCCCCCCCACCAAAAAAAAAACAGGCCGCCGCCGACAACCCTCCCCCGGCCCGATCCAGTTGCGGTCGCTTTATACCCCTTGTAGTTGCGCTTGAGTAGGATGAGTTGCAGTTGCAACCGGGTTGCGGCGGTTGCAACTACTACAAAAAAACAACAACCCACCGCCGATACCCCCCCCTCCCCGACAACCCTCGCCCAACCCGGTTGCAGTCGCTTTATACTGCTTGCGGTTGCACCTGAGTAGGATGAGTTGCAATTGCAGCCGAGTTGCGAGGGTTGCAACTACTACACAAAAACCCTAAAAAACAGCCACTGCCAACAACCCCTCGATAACCCTCCCCCGACCCTAGTTGCGGTCGCTTTATACCCCTTGCAGTTGCGCTTGAGTTGGATAAGTTGCAGTTGCACCCCGCGTTGCGGCGGGTGCAACTGCTAAAAAAACCTTTAAAAAATCCCACTGCCAACAACCCTCTTCTGACCCTGGTTGCAGTCGCTTTATACCCCTTGCGGTTGATATTGAGTAGGATGAGTTGCAGTTGTAGTCAAGTTGCGGCGGGTGCAACTACAAACAACGCATACCCCCCCCCCCCACCTAAAAATAACAGCCCATTGTCGACAACCCCCCGACAACATCCCTCGACCCCGACTCGCTTTATACCCCTTGTAGTTGTGGTTGAGTAGGACGAGTTGCAGTTGCAGTGAAGTTGCGGCGGTTTGCAACTACAAAACAACCCACAGCACCTTCTGAAAAAACCGCCCTTGTAGAAATAATAATATGAAAGTAAAAACTATAACTATAATATTAATTGGTTAAACATTAGAAATATTGTGTCACGGCTGTGGCGATTATGCATAATTTGACAACACATGCAGTTATACACAGAGTACAACCCGTATGAATAATACTAGTAAAATTATATATTTTTTTTAAAAGTCAGACCTTTAAGTATCACCATTCCCTCTTTCTCTCGAACAGAACAAAATATAAGAACATGAAAAAGAAAAAGACAACAAAAAACCGTTGTTTTGAGAATAAACAGCCTGGACAAAAAAAAATCAACGGTGAATAGTAAAGGGGGTCTGCACCTTTGAAGTGTCAAGTTCTCGTACAAAAAAAATCTAAAACAATTAGCTTCCTATAAAAAACAATTACACAAATTATACATGGTCAAAAAACAAACAACTGCAAAAAGAAGCAGCAACAAAAGTGACAAGGCCTGTAGCATCGGACGTTACAAACATGCATAGCCTGACAACTAAAAAAGTATAGCCCGTCAGCGGGGCGCTTGCCATACTACGAAGAAAAAGTTACAAGAAAAACGGGCCTGGCGCACATCGTTGCACAAGTTCAAAAATATCTAGTCGCTCTGCACTAATCACGATGTGTTTGATCTAATGGTTTTGAAAAAATGTAACTTATTAAGGATATTTAAATGGTTTTGAAAAAATGTACTATCTAAACCAATTAGATTCCTATAAAAAATGTACTATTATCAACCGTCGACAACCCCCGATAACCCTAGACCGGTTATTTTTTTAAATAATAATAATAATAATAGTTCCTCCGATCCATATTAATTGTCACTGATTTAGTTTAATTTTATACTAAATTATTGACAATTAATATGAATCTGAGGAAGTAATAATAATAATAATAATAATTATTATTATTATTATAAGAGGTAATTTTTTAAAAAAAACTAAACAATCAATTTTACAATATCTAGCAACAAATGATATTAAGCTAAACAAAAAATGGATATACCAAAAAAGGAAAAGGGAAAAGAGTGAAACAATGTTCTACTAAATATACTGAAGCAAAGAAAAAAAAACAGAAAACATCAATCTATCATGAGAAAAATGTAAAAGAAAGTCATTAAAAAAGAGCTGACCCCTAAGACGCTACAGTGAACAAATGAAAAAATATGCAAAGGCTGGGTTTTTTTTTTGAGAAATTGCAAAGGATGGTAGTGTTCGCATCTTTTGAACCCTGTCTTTTCTTTTTCGGCTGGTTCAAAAAAAAAGAAAATAAGAGCCCACATAGTCTAGCTCGGTAGACAAACAAATAAAAGGCCAGGTAAACTCACGCACATGGGCTGCCGTACGAGACGAGCCATGTACCCCGCATCACGATACAACTCACAACGCGAGTATGAATCTCAAGCGTGACAAATTGAACGGCTAGAAAAGTGAATGAGACATTGTTAAAACTCAGCTAGCTGAGTTTCAGTCAAACCATTTTTTTAATGTACTGTATTTAGCAATTTATGCAACCTGGCCTTAACGGGACCATTTTCAGTCTATAGTTCCAGTCGATCTAACAATCACTCGTCGATATACTACATGATAAAAAGCAATTTGTCATTATTCGAGCCAACTGCTCCAATCTAAGAAGTGTAGCTCATGAGTTGCCTAGATTAGCTAGATTTTCCTGTCGTGGTACTTGGTTTCGTGAGACCCTTAGTGCCATCTAGGGGTGCAGAGCGGTGTCCCGCAAAGACCTGCTTAACAGTAGGATAGTACAAATTAATCTAACAAGCTTTAATCTAGATAGAACAGAATTTGATAGCTTTGTATACGAAGCGGTATGGGTTTGTGCGCCGTTCTGCACCCCCAGTGCCATCACCCCTATGCTTGTGAGCAACGCTACCTTGATTACTACTTCGTCCCGTAATGTAAGATGTTATTACAACAAAAATTGCAAATGGTGCACGGGCATCATGGTGCCCTTTACCAAAAATCCATTTCTAAACGGAAAATAAATAAATTAGACACACACATGTATACTATGTAAATTTCACAACATTTTACTTTCACATGTGGCGTACAAGGAAAAAACAAATATGTGTTTCCAAATGGGCCGCTTTTTTTTGGCTGGAATTTTGTTTTTTTAACAGCTTACAAATTATATTTTTTTTCAAAACAAAATTTCATGAATCCATACAAGTTTCCCTAGATTTTATATTTTATTTTTTAAACTTCTAAATATGTTTTTTACTTTTTCAAAAAAAAGGGGCACCATGGTGCCCATGCACCATAACTTCGCACTTGTTATTACAAGCGATAGATAAGAAACTATGGGACGGAGTAACATACCACTTTTCAAACCTTAGCCTAGTTGTTACCGTTTAGGCTAGGAAATTTTTTCGCGTGGAATAAAATAAATGTTTGAACAGTTTATTTTATCTTTTGCATTTTCATCTCTTGGGTCATGTCCATTGAAAGTGCACTAGTACTTGAGCTAGGAGTTACTTGGACTCGTATCCATCTTCAACTCGAAATCAAGCCCACTATTCATCCTTTTCCTCTAAACCGGCGATCCAAACTCACTTTGAATTTCATTCGGACTCAAGCCCAACGACCCAAGGATAGCCAAACATCTTAACCTTTGCTCCAACATGTTTTCATGGCCCCGGAAGGTTCCTTTGGACGACCAAATACAAACCAACTTGTGTCAAACTCAGATTCCAACTTTGGCTTCGAATACAAGAAAGAAACCCAATCCCTATGCAATTCGTCGACAAAGGGCAGCTCCAACCAACCCTCCAACCGACCTACGACCCTTATAAATACCCCCTACACCCGTAGGCTCCAAACCCATGAAACCATAGTTCATGAGCCACCCAAAGTCGCAACAAAGTTGATCTCGCGGAACTCGCGAGACAACAAGAAACAGTCCCGTAATCCGTCTGTTCCTGGCGACTCGAACATCTTCTTGAAGAATTCTCTGGTGGAGTTCTGAGAAATTGAGTCTACTCCATGCCTGTAAAATTTGAGTGTGATCCAACGGTGCGAACTCCCGTGACATTCAATCTACCAAGACCAGGCAAGTTTTTTCGCAAGTTCAAACCTCCGGTTTGCAGTTATATCCTTAGGTTTGATATAGTTTTTTTTGCATCGTTAGACCTTTCTAATCAGATCTCTAGGGTGTCATCAATCTCCCCCTAAAACATTTCTCTAGTCCATTGATACGTCTCCGTCGTATCTACAATTTTTGATTGTTTCATGCCATTATCCTACAATTTCCATATACTTTTGACAACATTTTATATTATTTTTGGGACTAACATATTGATTCAGTGCCCTGTGCCAGTTCCTGTTTGTTGCATGTTTTTGTTTCGCAGAAAATCCATATCAAACGAAGTCTAAACGCGATAAAAATTTACGGAGATTTATTTTGCAATATATGTGATTATTGGGAAGAAGAATCAACGCGAGACGATGACCGAGGGGGCCACAAGCCCAGAGGGCGCGCCTGGCAGGCTTGTGGGTCCCCTGTAGGTCGGTTGGGGGTGTCCTTTGGCCGCAAGGAAGCTAATATCCGGATATAAATCCCCTTAAAATTTTAGCCCAATCGGAGTTACGGATCTCTGGGAATTTAAGAAACGGTTTTCGGCCAGAAAACAGGAACGCGAAACAGAGAGAGAGATATCCAATCTCGAAGGGGCTCCTCCCTCCGGGAGCCATGGCGGCGAAGGACCAGAGGGGAAACCCTCCTCCCATCTAGGGGGGAGGCCAAGCAAGAAGAGGAAGGAGGGGGCTCTCTCCCCCTCTCTCCCGGTGGCGCCGGAACGCCACCGGGGCAATCATCGTGACAGCGATCTACACCAACAACTTCGCCGCCGTCAACACCAACTCTCTCCCCGTCTATGCAGCGGTGTAACACCTCTTCTCCCCGCTGTAATCTCTACTTAAACATGGTGCTTAACTCTATATATTATTATCCAATGATATGCGGCAATTCTATGATGTTTGAGTAGATTCGTTTTGTCCTATGGGTTGATTGATGATCGTGATTGGTTTGAGTTGTATGTTTTATTTTGGTGCTGTCCTATGGTGCCCTCCGTGTCGCGCAAGCGTGAGGGATTCCCGCTGTAGGGTTTGCAATACGTTCATAATTCTCTTATAGTGGGCGGCTAGAGTGACAGAAGCTTACACCCGAGTAAGGGGGTTGTTGCTTATGGGAGTAAAGAGGACTTGTTACTTAATGCTATGGTTGGGTTTTACCTTAATGATCTTTGGTAGTTGCGGATGCTTGCTAGAGTTCCAATCATAAGTGCATATGATCCAAGTACAGAAAGTATGTTAGCTCATGCCTCTCCCTCATATAAAATTGCAATAATGATTACCGGTCTAGTTATCGATTGCCTAGGGACAAGTACTTCTCTTGTGTTACAAAAGCTTTCTACTAAACAACTAACTTTTATTATCTTACAAATTACTTGTAGTTTTATTCTTGCAAAGTACTCCTAGTTTTATTCTTGCAAAGTAGTTCTAGCATTACACCTACAAAGTACTTATAGTTTCATACTTGTTCTAGGTAAAGCGAACGTTAAGTGTGCGTAGAGTTGTATCGGTGGTCGATAGAAATGGAAGGGAATATTGATTCTACCTTTATCTCCTCGTTGGGTTCGACACTCTTATTTATCGAGAAAGGCTACAACTGATCCCCTATACTTGTGGGTTATCAAAACCTTTTTTTGGCGCCGTTGCCGGGGAGCAATAGCGTGGGGTTGATATTCTCGTGTGTGCTTGTTTGCTTTATCACTAAGTAGTTTTTATTTTCTGTTCTAAGTTGTTTTATATCTTTAGTTATGGATATGGAACACGAAACACCAAAAAAATTAGTTGTACTTGCTACTCATGGAGATGGGGAACCTCCTAAAACCCTCGATGATGGTTATGTGGAAAACATTAAATACTACTTTGATAATCCTGAGAACTCTCCATTCAACTTGATAATGGGAGATACTTTGGATCAACGGGAATACTTTAGGGATTATCGCTTGTCTCAAAAAGGGAAACTCTTATGGGATCAAATTAAAATGCTGCGTTGGTATGCTTGGAATTTATGCTTAAGGTGTGATTATACTTGTTGCTCTAAGATGAAGGCTCCTCACCTTTCCTTTCAATGTGAATTTAATGATAATAAAACCTTGGCTTCTTATGCTAATGGTATATATGATTACTATGATGTGGAACTAATAGAAGAATTTGTTGCTTTTATGGGTGCTTATGAAATTAAATCTTTGTTTGAAAAGTATGAAGATTGTGATGCTGCTATTTACAGATCTGAAAATTATGCTATACTTAAATATTGCCATGAGAATTATGAATATAATGCCTATATTGATGAATTTATTGAGAAAGTCTCCGCTTTCCAAGAAGAGACTAATATTTTGCAGGCTCCTATGGAAGAAGAAATTGATGACACTGCGAGCTCATTAGATGAAAAAGACAAGGAGGAGAGCGAAGAACAAAAGGAAGAAGAGCGGATTGATCACCCATGCCCACCTTCTGATGAGAGTAACTCTTTAACTCATGCATTGTTTAATTTCCCTTCGTGCTTACCGAAGGATGAATGCTATGATGATTGCTATGATCCCTTTGATTCGTTTGAAATATCCCTTTTTGATGAAATTGATGCTTGCTATGCTTGTGGCCATGATGCCAATTTGAATGATGCTTACGGAGATGAACTTGCTATAGTTCCTTATGTTAAACAAGAAATTGTTGCTATTGCACCCACAGATGATAGTCCTATTATCTTTTTGAATTCTCCAAACTACACTATATAGGAGAAGTTTGTGCTTATTAAGGATTATATTGATGGGTTGCGTTTTACTATTACACATGATGATTTTGATGAACATGATATTCATGTGCGTGCTGCTTCTACTTGCAATTATTATGCGAGAGGAACTATATCTCCACCTCTCTATGTTTCCAATACGATAAAATTGCAAAAACTGTTTATGCTATGTATTGGCCTTTACTTGATGTGCATGAATTGTTCTTTTATGACATGCCGATGCATAGGAAGAAAGTTAGACTTCGTCATTGCATGGTATATGTTGCTTTGTGCTCACTACTAAATTACAAATCATGGTTAATTAAAATTGGCTTTGATATACCTTGGGATCCGGGTGGATCGATTACTTGAGCACTATATGCCTAGCTTAATGGCTTTAAAGAAAGCGCTGTCTGGGAGACAACCCAGAAGTTTTAGAGAGTCATTTTATTATGTTGTGTGCTTTTAAAAAGTTTAAAAACAAAAAAAAATAGAGGGGAACCTAAAACTTTTTCAAAAGGAAAAGTGGAAGTGAGAGAGACGAACACCGTTGAAGTGGGGGACGTCCTTGAACTTTGTTCATGCCCATGGAAATTTTGTGAATCTTGAATTACAGAAATTTTTTAACAAAAATAATTATCCCCTTGTACAAATCCATTGTATTATAAAAATAATTTGCCAAGATTTACCTTTAGGATGTTTAAATTGCTTGTTTGGTGTGTGCTGTGAAAAAACAGAAACTTTTGCTGTAGTGTTTGAATTTCTATATTTTACTGGAATGTGCAAAAATTCTGAAATTTTTACACAGTACTGTTATGCAATTTTTTTTGTCCTAATTTTTCAGAATTTTTTGATTTACATAAGTATATGTTTCATTTGCATCTTTACAGACTGTCCTGTTTTCACAGATTGCTGTTATAGTTTCTTTATTTGCGTATGTTTGAAATCTTGTTGAGCCCCATTGACTTGGGAGCCATAGAATTGTGATAGCATACAGTGGGTAATGTTTGATTATAATTATACAATAATGTTACAGCAGGACATGATGGGATTTGATGTTATATGTACTAAGCTTTCTAGTAAAAAGTTTGGTTAAGTTTTGTGTGGATGAAGTGTTCGAAGATCGAGGAGGTATCGATATGAGGAGAATAAGGAGAGGCAAGAGCTCAAGCTTGGGGATGCCCAAGGCACCCCAAGTAATTATTCAAGGAGACTCAAGCGTCTAAGCTTGGGGATGCCCCGGAAGGCATCCCATCTTTCTTCGACAATTATCAGTATGTTTCGGTTTTTGTTTTGTTCACATGATTTGCGTAAATTCTTGGAGCGTCATGTGCTTTTTATTTTTCTTTTAATAATGCACCATGCTGGTATGA
Organism: Elymus sibiricus; assembly: GCA_039707655.1. Lineage (NCBI taxonomy): Eukaryota > Viridiplantae > Streptophyta > Magnoliopsida > Poales > Poaceae > Elymus > Elymus sibiricus. Next base: position 300,365,255 of record CM077668.1, read on the forward strand.
TATAGTCCTTGGTTGATTTATAGAATGCTCTTTGCACTTCACTTATATATTTTGAGTATGGCTTTATAGAATGCTTCATGTGCTTCACTTATATCATTTGAAGTTTGGATGCCTGTTTCTCTACATATAGAAAACCGTTATTCATAGAATGCTCTTTTGTTTCACTTATATTTATTAGAGCGTGGGCAAGTCTTTTGTAGAAAGAATTAAACTCTCATGCTTCACTTATATCTATTTAGAGAGTCAACAGAAATTGGTCATTCACATGGTTAGTCATAAAATCCTACATAAAACTTGTAGATTACTGAATATGATATGTTTGATTCCTTGCAATAGTTTTGCGATATTAAGATGGTAATATGTGGGTGTACTAGTGAATGATTGTGGTTTAGTAAGAATACTAGTGTTAAGGTTTGTGATTCCCGAAGCATGCATGTATAGTTATGCGATGAAGTTATATCCTACTCATGTTAGTATCCAATGTTAATTATTCGCAATGCATGATTATGACCGTTGTCGCTCTCTAGTTGGTCGCTTCCCAATCTATTTGCTAGCCTTCACCTGTACTAAGCGGGAATACTGCTTGTGCATCCAAATCCTTAAACCAAAGTTGTTCCAGATGAGTCCACCATATCTACCTATATGTGGTATTACTCTGCCGTTCCAAGTAAATTTGCATGTGCCACCTCTAATCATTCAAATAAGCATCTGTTTTGTGTGCCCGTACCGCTCATGGAGCGGAAGTGGGTGGTCAGTATCTTCCATGCTAAGCGGGTTATTCTCACGATGGGTGTTTATTAACTTGTCATTGCACGAGAGAGGCTGCTAATTGGGATGCCCAGTCCTGTGGTCAAAATCGAATTATAAATGCAACAAACTCCCCCGGAAAGTTGATTGTATGGAGGGCACCCGAGATTCGGCTAGCCATGGCTTGTGTTTGAATGGTTGAGGGGGAGTAAACTTTACCTTTTCGCTTGGGAACCGCCTATAATGTGTTTAGCATGGAAGATATTGAGAACCCTCGGTCGTGACGTTGACAGGAAAAGTACACCTCTCAAAATGTATTCATCTCTGATTTAAGCTTCGAGCTCTGGCACCTCTGCAAATCCATGCTTCCCTCTGCGAAGGGCCTATCCATTTATTTTTATGTTATTTACTTTTATTGTTGAGTCATCACCTTCTCATTCAAGCACCAGTTGGAGAGCACTATTGTCATTTTTATGCATTGAGTATAGTTAATGTTATGTACATCGTGACTGGATCAATGATTGAGCATGACGGGCTAGGGATAGCATTCTTTAGCATTTTTATTCTGAAAGGCATGATTGTTTATTGGTATGCCTGAGTATTGATGTCTTTATATCAAATGATAGACTATTGCTTTGAATCACTCGTGTCTTAATATTCATGCCATGATTAGATTACATGATCAAGATTATGCTAGGTAGCATTCCACATCAAAAATTATCTTTTTATCATTTACCTACTCGAGGACAAGCAGGAATTAAGCTTGGGGATGCTGATACGTCTCCGTCGTATCTATAATTTTTGATTGTTTCATGCCATTATCCTTCCACATACTTTTGGCAATATTTTATATTATTTTTGGGACTAACATATTGATCTAGTGCCCAGTGCCAGTTCCTATTTGTTGCATGTTTTTTGTTTCGCAGAAAATCCATATCAAATGAAGTCCAAACGCGATAAAAATTTACAGAGATTTATTTTGGAATATATGTGATTTTTGGGAAGAAGAATCAACGCGAGACGATGACCGAGGGGGCCACAAGCCCAGAGGGCGCGCCTGGCAGGCTTGTGGGTCCCCTGTAGGTCGGTTGGGGGTGTCCTTTGGCCGCAAGGAAGCTAATATCCGGATAAAAATCCCCTCAAAATTTCAGCCCAATTAGAGTTACGGATCTCCGGGAATTTAAGAAACGGTTTTCGGCCAAAAAACAGAAACGCGAAACAGAAGAGAACAGAGAGAGAGATATCCAATCTCGGAGGGGCTCCTCCCCTCCGGGAGCCATGGCGGCCAAGGACCAGAGGGGAAACCCTCCTCCCATCTAGGGGGGAGGCCAAGCAAGAAGAGGAAGGAGGGGGGCTCTCTCCCGGTGGCGCCGGAACGCCGCCGGGGCAATCATCGTGACGGCGATCTACACCAACAACTTCGCCGCCGTCAACACCAACTCTCTCCCCCTCTATGCAGCGGTGTAACACCTCTTCTCCCCGCTGTAATCTCTACTTAAACATGATGCTTAACGCTATATATTATTATCCAATGATATGTGGCAATTCTATGATGTTTGAGTAGATTCGTTTTGTCCTATGGGTTGACTGATGATCGTGATTGGTTTGAGTTGTATGTTTTATTTTGGTGCTGTCCTATGGTGCCCTCCGTGTCGCGCAAGCGTGAGGGATTCCCGCTGTAGGGTTTGCAATACGTTCATAATTCTCTTATAGTGGGCGGCTAGAGTGACAGAAGCTTACACCTGAGTAAAGGGGTTGTTGCGTATGGGAGTAAAGAGGACTTTTTACTTATTGCTATGGTTGGATTTTACCTTAATGATCTTTGGTAGTTGCGGATGCTTGCTAGAGTTTCAATCATAAGTGCATATGATCCAAGTACAGAAAGTATGTTAGCTCATGCTTCTCCCTCATATAAAATTACAATAATGATTACCGGTCTAGTTATCGATTGCCTAGGGATAAATACTTCTCTTGTGTTACAAAAGCTTTCTACTAAACAACTAACTTTTATTATCTTGCAAATTACTTGTAGTTTTATTCTTGCAAAGTACTCCTAGTTTTATTCTTGCAAAGTAGTTTTAGCATTACACCTACAAAGTACTTCTAGTTTCATACTTGTTCTAGGTAAAGCGAATGTTAAATGTGCGTAGAGTTGTATCGGTGGTCGATAGAACTTGAAGGGAATATTGATTCTACCTTTAGCTCCTCGTTGGGTTTGACACTCTTATTTATCGAGAAAGGTTACAATTGATCCCCTATACTTGGGTTATCATCCATGCAGCCAAATTCGATCACCGAGGTCATCTCCGAGCCACTATATCTGAGAAGCGAATCCGTCCAGGTTTTCACTGGTTTTGCAAGCAGCCTAGCGGTCGACTCGGTATGCCAATCCTTGGGTCATAATTTAGCCCTATATGTCTACTTTCTAGTCTAGTTTACGGATCTCCCAAAGTGACGTGGCTTTGTTTACCACATTGGGTGATTCGTAAACTAGACTAGAATAGACATATAGGGCTAAATTGTGACCAAAAGTTTTGACGTTTGGCATACCGAGTCGACCACTAGGCAGCTTGCAAAAGTGGTGGAAATATGGACAAATTCACTTCTCAGATATAGTGGTTCGGAGATGACCTCGGTGATCGAATTTGGCTGAGAAATGTTTTAGGGAGAGACTGATGACACCTAGAGATCATATTAGAAAGGTCTGCAAACCGGAAGTTTTAACTTGCAGAAAAACTTGCCTGAACAGGACTCGGTAGATTGGACGTCACGGGAGTTTGCACCGTTGGATCGCCCTCAAATTTTGCAGGCATGGAGTAGACTCAATTCCTCAGAAGTCCATTGGAGGATTCTTCAAGAATATGTTCGAGTCACCGGGAACAGAAGGATTACGGGACAGTTTCCTGCTGTCTCGCGAGTTTCGCGAGATCAACATTGTGGCGACTTTGGATGGCTCATGAGCTATGATTTCATGGGTTTGGAGCCTAAGGGTGTAGGAGAGGTATTTATAAGGGTCCTATGTTGGTTGGAGTTGCCCTAGGTCGACTAGAATTGGATGGATTGTGTTTCTTTCTTGTATTCGAAGCCAAAGCTGGAATCCAAGTTTGACACAAGTTGGTTTTATTTGGTCGCCCAAAGTACCTTCCAGAGCCAAGGAAACATGTTGGAGCAGAGGTAAAGATGTTTGGCTAGCCTTGGGCCTTGGGCTTGAGTCCGGATGAAATTCAAAGTGAGTTTTGATCGCCGGTTTAGAGGAAAAGTGTGATGAGTGGGCTTGATTTCAAGTAGAAGATGGATATGAGTCGAAGTAACTCCTAGCTCAAGCACTTGTGCACTTTTAATGGACTTGACCCAAGAGATAAAAATGCAAATGATAAAATAAATTGTTCAAACATTTATTTTATTCCACACGAAAAAAATTCCTAGCCTAAACGGTAACAACTAGGCTAGGGTTTGAAAAGTGGTGTGTTACAGAGGGAGTATCTAATAAAATAAAGGGGTGTTGAGATGTTAAAAAAAAGCAAGTATAGTTCAAGCAGCAGGTTTGGAAAACACTTGTTCTGATTAAGAGCGAAATAGTCCACACTTACACGTAGACCTGTACATACTCGTACTCCACAAGTGAGAAATTGTTGTCCTCCTTCACATCGAAGCTTGCCGGTTCAGTGACTTCAACAAGCCCCCCTTTGTCAACAGCTAGCTTCATTATCCCCTTGGGCATGCCAAGCTTTGCATCCCAAAGAATAACAGTGTTGCCGGGCTTCAGCATGTCAACACTGTCAACATATGTTATTTCTGTAAGATGCTTCCCATGTAAAACCATGCTAACTAAAACAGTAAGACAATCATGCATTTGTCTAACTATATGCAACGAACAGATTACGGAAGGATCTAATTTGCTACGTTCAGAAATTATAACCATACAAAGTAGACTTCTCAAATAAACATTTATTTTTTTAGGAAGGCCAGTGTGATCAATCAAGGACAATACTCGCAGCAGTATAGCACGCACGTATTGATCCCATGAATGAACTAACAATTGTTGTTCCTAAACGGACTCGGAGAAGGCGATGTAGCTACTGCATGCTGGGTGAACGAAATAGCGGGAGTCTGCACGAGAGCGATTTTTTGGCGGCCGAGCTACTCGGGTCAGGTTATCTCGTCCGCTGGTGAGCGCCTCGTGATCTGTTATTGTCGGAAGCTTGTCCCCCCTGGTTCGTTTCGTAGCCTTAGCCACTAGGTTTCGTAGGAGTACTCGGGTGGCACAACTGCAACTCGCACCGGTGCAGGTTTTTTGGATGGGCTTCGTATTCAAGCTTCACTCGTCCAGTTCGGTGCTTGTTCCCGTTTCGAATCGTTTGCAGTTGATTCTCTGTGGCCCACCACTGTTTATACAGATTTTTTTTTGACGCTCAACCACTGTTTATGCAGTTGAAGTGACGAGTCAATTACACCACTAGTGCTAGAACTTGGGACAAATGATCACTTTAGTGATAGAACTTGTGGTGTACATATATAAGTGGTTTAAAAACTTGGCTTGACGTTGCAAATACGGTATTGCATATGCCTGGGGCGCTGACTATGTGTGCCAACATGGCGTGAAGGCCGTTGTCAGTGACTGAAAGGGGAGGGCAGGGCGTGTGGCCTGTCTTTTTGCAAAAAACCCCTCGATATTTTTTCTCTCATTAAAAAGTCCATCGGTGAGAAACTGTTAAAGGAAAAATGCTATACTCGAGCTTCGAACTGCCGACGGGTGGCTAGCCAACACATCAAGAAGACTTTGATGTTACATTAGATACATAAGCTCTACATATTGTACGCTTAACAATATAAATTAAGGATTTTTAATCCCAAAAACAAAGTACAGCAGGTTAAATACCCGGGCATATATACCACCCCCAACACAAGACGTCTCTTGTTTCAAAAGTATAATTACGCTTTGCATAATTTAAAAATTCATGTCATTTTAAAAAGAATTCATGTGTTATTTTAAAACATATTCATTCAAGTTAAAATATTTATGAATTATAAAAAAGTTTATAATCCCTGCATTTTTTTATAAGATTTAAATAGTAACATTTCCGAATCTGCAATCTGAGGACACACTAGACTAGTATTTATTTTTCATACATATTTATATTTAATTTTATTTAAAAATAATAAATATTGTTTTTAGAAAACACACAAACATGTGTACTCTTTTTAAAACAACCTAAAAGTTTCTTAAACCATGATCACTTTTATATACTACATGAATATGATATTAAAAATCAGGAAAAAAATTCAACATATATAAGAATTTATTTAAATATATAAGTTAATAATAGGTTTTAGAATCATAGTTTTTTTTAATTCATCAGTTAATTATTTGGGTTTTTGTTAAATTAGTAAGTGGATATGGTTTGATGTTATATGAACATTTGTTAATGTATTTTATTTTATTTATATGTATATTATTTATAAGACAAGATTATAATTTACATATTTGTTAAAAAATAAAAATGCAAAAAAATTAAATGTTGAAATTGTGCGCACTGACTGCAATTCAGTTTAGCCACACGATCATTTTGTGTTATAGTTATAAAGTGTAATTATGCTACAGAAATAAGCGGTTGGAGTGGTATCCCCGGGCACTAATTTAATTATATATGGATTTTTGGTAAATTAGTTTGTGGATATGTTTTGATGTTATATGAACATTTTTAATGTAGTTTATTTAATTTATATGTATATTATTTATAACACATGATTATAATTTATATATTTTTTACAAAATTTTAAAAATGCAAAAAACTAAAATGTTGAAAATGGCTGCACTGACTGCATTCAGTTTAGTCACACGAACGCGCGTTGTGTTATATTCATAGAGTGTAATTATACATCAGAAATAAGTTACCTTGTCTGTTGTAGTGGTATGCCCAGGCACGTATTTACCCGGAGGTTCCTGGTTTGAATCACCGAGCATGCACTTGGTTTTGGATTTAACTTGTTCAGTCAAAATATATAAAGGACATGTATCGTTTAATGATTACAAGTCTGCCTATGTGGGCTGGCTAGACCAGCGCGCACGCAGTCCGCAAATCGCCGGTTCGAACCTCCAGTGTACCAATTTCATTTTGTACTTTTTCATGAGAGAAAAAAATATATAGGGGCTTTTCGCAAAAAAAAAGGCCACACGCCCTGCCCTCCCCTTTCAGTCATTGACAGTGGGCCCCCATGCCATGCTGGCACGCATAGTCAGCGCCGCAGGCGTATGCAACACCGTATTTGCACCGTCAAGCCAAGTTCTTGAACCACTTATATGTACGCCACAAGTTCTAGCACTGAAGTGCCATTTGTGCCAAGTTCTAGCACCAGTGGTGTAATTGACTCTGAAGTGACTGGACCATTGAACTTTATTGGTTAGTGGGGCCAGATTCCAAAGTGCTCTGTAGATAAATTCGTGACCGTACTACTGTACCAAACTAGTACAACGTGAGAATGTTCAAAAATAATAATCACCTCGTACATAATTAAACATACGACATTTCGGTTTGCTAATGGTGTTGTACTACGTACTTGAAAACTTTATTAATTGAATTTTCTTGTCATATGAAAACACTAATAAATAAAAGAATGCATTTTTGCGTACTTCCTCGACGGTAAATTTCTTCTCGTGCATGAGATTAAGTAATTTTTCGACTGTACATTTTTTTTCTCATGTACTCCCTCCATCCCGAAATACTTGTCGCAGATGGATATTTCGGACGGAAGGAGTATGAGATTATTAATTGAGTTTTCTGGAGTATTAAATAATTTCTCGACGGTAAATATCTTTTCGTCTATGAGATTATTAATAGAGTTTTTTGGCATATGAAAAGCTAATAAATAATAGAATGCATTTTTGCGTACTTTCTCGACGGCAAATTACTTCTCATGTATGGATTAAGTAATTTGTCGACGGTAAATTTCTTCTCATGCGTATGAGATTATTAATTGAGTTTTCTAGAGTAATAAGTAATTTCTCGATGGTAAATTTCTTTTCGTGTATGAGATTATTAATTGAGTTTTCTTGGCATATGAAAACACCAATAAATAAAAGGATGCATTTTTGCATACTATCCTATGCAGGTTTTAATAACAAATGTTTAAATAAAAAACATCGGGTAGCTGACAAAATTTTCCGTATAAAAATTTGGCCTGATTGTAAGAGCATCTCCAGCAGTGGCTGGATATTTGCGCGCTGCAAAACTCGGATGCAGCGCGCGCTATCTGGATGCAGCGCGTGGTGGCCGCGCGGCCTTCGCCAGAGGCGGCAAATGGCGCTGCAAATCTTCCCACCTCGGATCGTCGTCGGCTCGTTAGAGCGCGCGTCATTTGGTGCGGGAGATTTGGCGCGCAGGATAGCGCAAACGCCCGCGCGCGGTAAAGTTTTTACAGCGCGCGCTCTTTTCCTGCGCCCGCTGGAGGAGCCCGCACCCGCGCTGGCGCGCTATATCGACGGTTATTTTAGCGCAGCGCAAATATCCAGCCACTGCTGGAGATGCTCTAAGAAAGAAATCATTGGGAACAAATATGTTCAGTACAGATGTTATCTATCCTGCAAGTGGAACATTTGTTAACAGGAGGCAGAAACAGAAAATAATGGAGCTGACTGAGTCTCTTAGAAAATAATTGATTCTGTCTTGTAAACGAATTTGTCGTCTCTGTGCTAGGGGGTGCGGGGCCGTTTCAGTGGGTCTGGCCCGATTTTTTTAATAGCTTATGGCAGGCCATTTGATGTAGACAAGGAGTAAAAGCGGGCAGTGGCATGGGCTGATGCTAGATTCGCTAGCTAAGAGGCCTACGACGAGCTGAATACACGGGCGGTCAGCGTCTACAAGGGGGCAGTATCCTTGAATACAGGGGGGCTCCGATCCCAAAAGGATATAGACGGCCTGGATAAAGTCCTGCCTGACGCACGGCCTCTGTTAGGCATTAGGGCATCCACAATGTCTAGAGGCAGCATGGCCTCTATGCTGGGTCCCATACGTTGCCTCTAAGTTTTAGGGAAAATCACGTAATGTATAGAGGCTGTGGTCACCTCTTCGATGGACCCTACCAACTGGTTTAGAAAACAAGCTTCTCAACATATTATATTCTACCACAACCGCTCCCTAGAACTGACATATGGGGTCACCCAATTTCTTTATTCCTTAGAGGCTGCCTCCATGCTAAGAGGCGATGCTAAGAATTTTGGACTAGAGGCTGGGGTTTGCAGTGTATGGAGGCTGCCTCTAAGAGGAGAGAGAATGCTTAGAGGCAGCAAAAACCATACATTGTGGATGCTCTTAGCGGAGTCTGCACTAGACTCTAGCTACTGATCATTGATCAAGTACTCATTCTTGATAACTAGGAGCGCAATTTTGCACATTGATTTACAAAGCTAACGATAACCACGAGACACCCCGAGTCAAAGATTTAAACAAAACAGCACATGATGCCGGTTACCAGATGCTACGTATCCTAGCAGATTAATTACTACAGAAAAAGGGGGATATCGTACCCTGGTCGTTGCGGGCGGTGAAGAGGATGCATCCCGTCTCATCGCCGACGAGGCACTCGGCGATCCTCGTGGGCCTCGCCGCCGGGCCAAAGCGGGTCACCACGGTCTTGGTCTCGGTCTTGGTCTTGGAGCTTAGCACCTTAACGAGGAGCGTGTGGCCAGTCGACGTCCCGGGCCTGAGATTTCCCACCTTCATGAACACCGGCGTCCGCTCTGCCGCCGCGGTAGCCATGGAAGCGGAACAAGCAAACAGATAGAAACTCGAGGACAGATGATAAGGAGTTGAGGCTAGATTACGAGGAGTTGGGACTTTGGTCTGCCAAAACCCTAGACGCGATGCTCTGAATTTATTATGGATGGTTACGAGTCTCAGTACGTGGTCGAGGACGACACAAACGATGGGGCGGAGGAGTTGTTGTTGCATCAGACGTTGCCGTTGTTATCCGTTTTGCTTTAGTCTGCAAAAAGGCGAAAAAGGCTCATCGAATCCAACGTCTTGAGGATCCTCGAGTCTCAGCTACACAACAATGGACGATTTTACATCTTGGTCGTATTCGAAAGAGGTCTTCCGTATCGTCTTCATGCTGCTTAGTGCTTACCTCGGTTGATTTGATCCGCCTTGGCTATTAGGGCATGTATAATGGTGGCATATGGATACAGATGCCTCATGACAAAAAGTAGTTTAAGACATCTATATTGATTTTTTCTCCCCAATGCAAGCTACTACTAGTGAGCCTCGTCAAAGAATAGAAAATAGACTTCCACTACACATGCAGGCCGAATTTGGTGTTTTGACCCTTTGCGCAAAGTTTAGTCGGATCTGACCCCGTTTGAAAATATTTCAAGATCTGACCCCTTTTCCTACCGCCGAGGCGGTTGGCGGTAGGGTTGTGCAGCCTACCGTGGGAGGCCTCGGCGGTAGCCCACTCATCCACGTCAGCTCCACTAAACGCCCGCCGTTTCCTACCGTCCACCCTACCGTCGCGGACGCTGGCGGTAGCCTATGCAACCCTACCGCCAGAGACCACGGCGGTAGGTGCTGAGCAGTTATAAACCAGCAGGGGCCGGGTCGCGGGGCCCACCCATGAACCCAGCTCCCATCTTCTCCCCTGCGCCGCGCCGCAACAGAGAGGAACTCCTTTCTCATCCCCTCCACTTCCCTCCTCCGATCTCCTTCGTTTCTCCACCTTTTTGCGGATCGAGATGGCTCCGAAACGAGAGAAGTAAGCTCTCTCAATCCCTCCAATTAGTTTTAGTCAAAAAGCTTTTGATTTGATGCATTATTTGGCACAAGATGAACCCTATTTCATCTAGTAGATTTTAATTTTTGTTGATTTTAGGTTTGTTTTGTTTGGAGCAAGATGATGTATGTGGTTGAAGATGAACCCTAGTTCATTTAGTATTAACTAGTTTATTGATTCTATATAGTTTGAAGATGAACCCTAGCTCATGTTCATAATTTTTTTTAATTGTTCATTCATGTTTGATAATTTGATTGATGTGGTTGGATATGATTGAGGTTGAATATGTTATGATGGAAAAATATGATTGATTCATGATATGATGGATAAATATGATTGATTATAGATATGATGGATAAATATGATTGTTGATTCAATATGATTTTTTTAGTTTGATTCAATATGATTCATTTGCTTCGATGTAGTGACTAGTTTTTAGTTTGATTCAATATGATTCATTTGCATATTACTTTGTCGATTGTATCTTTTATTATATATTTATTGGTTGATGTTGGTTGAATATGACATATTTGAAGAATATGAATTGAATGAACGTTGATGTTTGTTGAATATGATTGATTATATCTTTCTTATAGATTTATGCATATTGAATGAATGTTAAATTTATGCATATTGAAGGTGAATGAATGTTGTTCACATTTGATGCATGTTAGTACTATATATTAGTGGATTATATGATAATAACTGAATTTGCAATTGTTTTAGGAGGCCCCCCCTTGCGCCCGCCATCAGCACTAAGTACACCATGCTTGACCATGCTTTCGACAACTGTCATCGCGCCCGTTTTATGGAGAATGGAGTGGCAATAACTATGATCAAGTTGTTGCACCAAAAATTTCTCTTTGCGAAATGAAGTTACTAACTATTTTCGTTTACATTTTGACAGATGCTACCGCCATTGCGGATGAGGGGCCACACGAAGGCCATTCAGATGCAGTATGACGAACGCTACACGTTGTACTTCAGGAGAGCAAGGCTGTTGGGTTTCGTGCTTCAGTTCAAGCGTGTGCCGCCGATGCTCGTCCACTCAGTTCTCACAGCTTTGGTTGACCGGTGGCGCCCCGAGACGCACAGTTTCCATCTCCCATGTGGTGAGATGACGGTGACGCTCGAGGACTTCGGCATGATCACAGACCTACCGATCCAGGGGCAGGCTCTCACTGGGCGAGTGGAGAGGAACAACTGGCGAGAGAGGGTTATCGCCCTCATCGGTGACCGCCCTCCCATGAAGGGTAACCGAACATCCGGTGTATCACTGCCCTGGATCCAGAACAACTGGTCCATATGCCCGGAAGATGCCGATGCGAGGACTGTGGAGCAGTATGCGAGGGCCTACGTGTGGTATCTTCTCACAGAAGTCGTGTTTTCAGACTGCTCGGGGCACACTGCCCTATGGATGTATCTCGACTTCCTGGTTGACTGGGATGCAGGGTACAGCTGGGGGTCTGCCGGCCTCGCGTACCTATACCGTTCGGTAAGAGAAACATCTCAATATTTGTTTATGGACGTATGTAGGTTGCTTTAAATTGTGTTATCTGATCATCAATTGGTGTTTGTAGCTGGACGAGGCAACGCAGAGGACGGAAGAGAAGTCCGGTATGTGTGGATTTGTCTGGGCCCTCTCTATTTGGATGTGGAAGCGGTTGCCGGTGGGCCGTCCTAAGAAAGATGCCCGGCGTCCATGGACGGAGTATGGCGATGACGGCGACAATGCTCGATACCCGACTGCCGCGTACGCTTGGGACAAGGTGAAGGTCTTCACGGGCAAGGCCAGTGCGTTGTACAAGGTCTTCACCAACGAGATGGACAACCTGACAGCTTACCAGGTATACCAACGAGCTTACCAATCTTTTTGTAGCCACTTTCATAGTTGCTTACCAATCTTTTTGTAGGTTAACTGATGGCTGTATCACGACCGAGAATGGGGGTTCGAGCTCAATGTGATGTGCTCCGAGGACTGGCTTGCATGGCGGTGCATTGTGCCTGAAAGCGCAGGTTTACTCCCAGAGGGGGGGTGAATGGGAGATTTTTAGAAATTCGTCAAACTCTGAAGATTTTGACAAAAATCAGAGTGACGAAATAGAAACAGAGGCGAAACTAGATCGACACAGATACAAGTAGCATGCATATGAAATACATACAAGTGAAGAACATGTGATCATACAGGCAGACATGCATGAGGAAGATGAACTGAAGAAATGAAAAACAACATGATGAAAGTCTTCAGTTTAAATTCTTCAGAAAGGTAATACACAAGTTCTTCAGTAGCGAAATTGCGTAAAGGTAAAGGGTGAGGAATTTGAAACCAAGAAAGCTCGGTGAAGACACAACGATTTGGTAGACCAGTTCCAGTTGCCGTATCAACTGTACGTCTGGTTGAGGCGGCTGAGTCTTACCTCGGAGGACACTTAGTCCTCACTGTATTCCTCTTGAGCTAAGATCACTTAGACCTGGCCCAATCACTCGTGATAAGTCTTCAAGGTAGACTTCCAAACCCTTCACAGACTTGTTCACCGGCACGCCACAATTACTCTTGAGGCTCAGAACATGACGCCTAACCGTCTGGAAGAATGACAGTCTTCAAAGGTAATAAGCGTCAGATCACACAGATCAACTTCTTCAGTGATGCTCAATCACTTTGGCTCTGGTTGGGTTTTTCCTCACTTGGGTTCTCACAAAGTCGTCAGAGGAAGGGTTGCTCTCAAATGACAAGTGTCAATCTCTCTCTAGAGTAGTCAACCAACTAGTGGTTGTGGGGGCGGCTATTTATAGCCAGGGGGCAACCCGACATGAATTGTCATAATTGCCCTTCTTAGACATGACCATTGTCAGGATAAGGATCTACTCGACAGCTGGCACGTGGCTCAGCAACGGTCGGAAAATTGAACTCTCAATTTCGCCAGGGCACTCAGTTTCCTCACGATAGGCAGACCGCATTGGCGAACTCCTAACTCCTCAGCCTGACCTAATTCGTCAGCGACCAGATGAACTGCGTCACTGTCGCTTAGCAAATTCGTCAGCTGTTTCGGAGATTTCCAAAGGCTTCACTCGAAGCGGCTGTAATGTGTATAGGTTTGAGCATCACTTTGGAATTGTGATAAATGTTTCACGTAGACCCCCTTTAACAGTACGGTTTTTCCTATGACTCAAATAAGAAGAAAAAGAAACTATGAGAACAAAGTCTTCAAGCTTCAAAGTCTTCACATCAATTTCTTCAAAGGCCGCACCAAATTCTTCACTTGAAGAAATACATTTTTAGGGGTCGACTTCCGTGGGTTAAACCAAGTCTTCAGGGACTATTTCACCTGTGTACACTCACAAACACATTAGTCCCTTAACCTATTTGTCTTCAATACTCCAAAACCACTAAGGGGGCACTTGATGCACTTACAATCTCCCCCTTTTTGGTGACTGATGACAAATCAGTTAAGTTTTCAACGGGAGTAAATAATGGAAGTGTAAGTACAGAATGTGAAGACATTGGTTACATGATATAGAGGAACTCCCCCTGAAGATGTGCATATGAAGAATTTGCTTTGGATTGCAAATGCACAAAGCAGGTTGAAATTATGGAGATCTCCCCGTATATCTTGGAATCCAATCATGCATGATCATAAGATATTGAAGAATTTGAATGCATAATGAAAATTGGTGTCTGACGAATTATAACATGCATGCACATATATCATTGAGAATTTAGAGCATAATCACACATGCAGATAAACGTAGCAGAAAAGCGTCAGACCACCAACAATTATTAAGTTACAACTCATCAAAGGAGCGAATCAAATAAAACCAAGAGTTGCAACTTAGCAAAAACAGCCCAATATATGACCCGCTTGAAGACTAACACTCAAATTTCTCCCCCTTTGTCATCAAATGACCAAAAGGAGACGAAATTGGGGACAAACGCCCCTGAAGAAAATCATCTTGACGAATTCGGAGGAGCGGCAGTGTTGTCGTTGTTGTTGCGTAGAGAAGAGGGGCCTGTTGCAGTGTCTCTTCATTTTCATCGGTGGTTCTTGAAGGAGACACTGAGCTTGGTACCATCTGAAGAACTTGGACCTTCTTGAACTTCTTCTTGGGCGGATTGGCCCAATCGAAGTCTTGTTAGAATTCCATCTCTACAAGTTCTTCAGGGGTCTTCAGATGTGAAAGAATAGCCCAGCTTCTGTCAAAGATCTCATGGGCATAATAGTGATTTTTGCGAACTGAGTTCTGCGTCACAGTCATATTTGCGAGTATCGCTGCAAGCTGACGCTTGATAACCCACAAGTATAGGGGATCAATTGTAGCTTTTTCGATAAATAAGAGTGTCTAACCCAACGAGGAGCTAAAGGTAGAATCAATATTCCCTTCAAGTTCTATCGACCACCGATACGACTCTACGCACACTTAACGTTTGCTTTACCTAGAACAAGTATGAAACTAGAATTACTTTGTAGGTGTAATGCTAGAACTACTTTGCAAGAATAAAACTAGGAGTACTTTGCGAGAATAAAACTATGAGTAATTTGCAAGATAATAAAAGCTAGTTGTTTAGTAGAAAGCTTTTGTAACACAAGAGAAGGATTTGTCCCTAGGCAATCGATAACTGGACCGGTAATCATTATTGCAATTTTATATGAGGGAGAGGCATGAGCTAACATACTTTCGTACTTGGATCATATGCACTTATGATTGGAACTCTAGCAAGCATCCACAACTACCAAAGATCATTAAGGTAAAACCCAACCATAGCATTAAGTAACAAGTCCTCTTTACTCCCATACGCAACAACCCCCTTACTCGGGTGTAAGCTTCTGTCACACTAGCCGCCCACTATAAGAGAATTATGAACGTATTACAAACCCTACAGCGGGAATCCCTCACGCTTGCGCGACACGGAGGGCACCATAGGACAGCACCAAAATAAAACATACAACTCAAACCAATCACGACCATCAATCAACCCAAAGGACAAAACGAATCTACTCAAACATCATAGGATTGCCACACATCATAGGATAATAATGTATAGCATTAAGCACCATGTTTAAGTAGAGATTACAGTGGGGAGAAGAGGTGTTACACCGCTGCATAGAGGGGGAGAGAGTTGGTGTTGACGGTGGCGAAGTTGTTGGTGTAGATCGCCGTCACGATGATTGCCCCGGCGGCGTTCCGGCGCCACCGGGACAGAGGGGGAGAAAGCCCCCCTCCTTCTTCTTCTTGCTTGGCCTCCCCCCTAGATGGGAGGAGAGTTTCCCCTCTGGTCCATGGCCGCCATGGCTCCCGGAGGGGAGGAGCCCCTCCGAGATTGGATCTCTCTCTCTGTTCTCTTCTGTTTCACGTTCCTGTTTTCTAGCCGAAAACCGTTTCTTATATTTCCGGAGATCCGTAACTCCGATTGCGCTAAAATTTTAACATGATTTTTCTCTCGATATAAGCTTCCTTGCGGCCGAAGAAGAGCTCCAACCTACTTACGGTGTGCCCACAAGGCAGCACCGCGCGGCCAGGGGGGTCACGCCAAAGTGCCTTGTGGAGGTTGTGGGCCTCCGTTTGCGTTGATTCCACCTCCCAAAAATCACATATATTCCAAAATAATTCTCCGTAAAATTTTATCGCGTTTGGACTTCGTTTGATATGGATTTTCTGCAAAAAAGAAAAAAGAAGCAGAAAACAGGAACTGGCACTGGGCACTGGATCAATATGGTAGTCCCAAAAATAATATAAAATGTTGCCAAAAGTATGTGGAAATTGTATGATAATGGCATGAAACAATCAAAAATTATAGATACGACAGAGACGTATCAGCATCCGCAAGCTTAATTCCTGCTCGTCCTCAAGTAGGTAAATGATAAAAAGATAATTTTTAATGTGGAATGCTACCTAACATAATCTTGATCATGTAATCTAATCATGGCATGAATATTAAGACACGAGTGATTCAAAGCAATAGTCTATAATTTGATATAAAGACATCAATACTCATGCATACCAACAAATAATCATGTCTTTCAAAATAATGATGCTAAAGAAAGTTATCCCTACAAAATCATATAATCCTATCATGCTCCATCTTCGTAACATAAATATTTATCATGCACTACCCCGATGACAAGCCGAGCAATTGGTTCATACTTTTTAACGCGCTTCAGCTTTTTGAACCCCCACGCAATACATGAGCGCAGTCCATGGATATAGCACTATGGGTGGAATAGAATGATGATAGAGATTAATAAGGAGAAGTCAAAAAGGAAGATAGTCTCACATCGACGAGGCTAATCAATGGGCTATGGAGATGCCCATCAATTGATGTCAATGCGAGGAGTAGGAATTGCCATGCAACGGATGCACTAAGAGCTATAAGTGTATGAAAGATCAAACTGAAAACTAAGTGGGTGTGCATCCAACTTGCTTGCTCATGAAGACCTCGGGCATTTGAGGAAGCCCATCATCGGAATATACAAGCCAAGTTCTATAATGAAAAATTCCCACTAGTATATGAAAGTGACAACATATGAGACTCTCTATATGAAAAACATGGTGCTAATCTGAAGCACAAGTGTGGTAAAGGATAGTAACATTGCCCCTTCTCTCTTTTTCTCTCATTTCATTTTTTTTGTTTTCTCTTTTCTCTTTTTTTTTCTTTTTTTTGTTGGGCTCTTTTTGGCCTCTTTATTTTTTATTTTTTTAGAACAGTCTCATGGACCTCATCCCCACTTTTTCGAGGACTCATTAGTCTCCACCATTCTTTCCTCACTGGGACAATGCTCTAATAATGATGATCATCACACTTTTATTTACTTACAACTCGATATTACAACTCGATAAAAACTATACAAGATGACTCTATATGAATGCCTCTGGCAGTGTACCAGGATGTGCAATGATCTAGCGTAGCAAAGAAATAAAAAAAACCGACAAGCCTTGAAAATATCATGCTAGCTATCTTATGATCGTGCAAAGCAATATGACGATGAATGCTCAAGTCATGTATATGATGATGATGGAAGTTGCATGGCAATATATCTCGGAATGGCTATGGAAATGCCATAATAGGTAGGTATGGTGGCTGTTTTGAGGAAGATATAAGAAGGCTTATGTGTGATAGAGCGTATCATATCACGGGGTTTGGATGCACCGGCAAAGTTTGCGCCAAATCTCGAGGTGAGAAAGGGCAATGCACGATACCGAAGAGGCTAGCAAATTGCGAAAGGGTGAGAGTGCGTATAATCCGTGGACTCACATTAGTCATAAAGAACTCACATACTTATTGCGAAAGTTTATGAGCTCTCGAAGCAAAGTACTACTACGCATGCACCTAGGGGGACAGATTGGTAGGACAAGGTCCATCGCTCGTCCCCGACTGCCACTCATAAGGTAGACAATCAATAATAAATCATGCTCCAACTTCTTAGCATAACGACAGATCATACGTGCATGCTTCGGGAATCACAAACCTTAACACAATTATTCTTACTAAACCACAATCATTCACTAGTACCTCCCACATATCACCATCTTAATATCGCAAAACTATTGCAAGGAATCAAACATATCATATTCAGTGATCTATAAGTTTTATGTAGGATTTTATGACTAACCATGTGAATGACCAATTCCTGTTGACTCTCTAAATAGATATAAGTGAAGCATGAGAGTTTAATTCTTTCTACAAAAGACTTTCCCACGCTCTAATAAATATAAGTGAAGCAAAAGAGCATTCTACAAATAACGGTTTTCCTATATGTAGAGAAACAGGCATCCAAATTTCAAATGATATAAGTGAAGCACATGAAGCATTCTATAAAGCCATACTCAAAAGATATAAGTGAAGTGCAAAGAGCATTCTATAAATCAACCAAGGACTATCTCATACCATCATGGTGCATTTATTAAAAGAAAAAGAAAAAAAAGCACACGACGCTCCAAGAATTTACGCATATCATGTGAACAAAACAAAAACCGAGACATACCGATAATTGTTGAAGAAAGATGGGATGCCTTCCGGGGCATCCCCAAGCTTAGACGCTTGAGTCTCCTTGAATATTTACTTGGGGTGCCTTGGGCATCCCCAAGCTTGAACTCTTGCCTCTCCTTATTCTCCTCATATCGATACCTCCTCGTTCTTTGAACACTTCACCGACACAAAACTTAACCGAACTTTTTATTAGAGGGGTTAATACATATAACATCAAATCCCATCATGTCCTGCTGTAACATTATTGTATAATTATAATCAAACATTACCCACTGTATGCTATCACAATTCTATGGCTCCCAAGTCAATGGGGCTCAACAAGATTTCAAACATACGCAAATAAAGAAACTATAACAGCAATCTGTGAAAACAGGACAGTCTGTAAAGATGCAGATGGTACATATACTTCTGTAACTCAAAAAATTCTGAAAAATTAGTAAAAAATAAAAAATTTGCATAGAAGTACTGTGTAAAAATTTCAGAATTTTTGCACGTTCCAGTAAATTATAGAAATTCAAACACTACAGCAAAAGTTTCTGTTTTTTCACAGCACACACCAAACAAGCAATTTAAACATCCTAAAGGTAAATCTTGGCACATTATTTTTATAATACAATGGATTTGTACAAGGGGATAATTATTTTTATGAGAAACTTCCATGAAAAATTCTACATTGTTTCCATGAGCTTGAACACAAGTGTTCAAGGTCGACCCTCACTTCTCCAATGCATAACCATCCAATCGTTTCTCTTTTTGAAAAAGTTTTTAGGTTCCCCTATATATTTTTTTGTTTTTAAACTTTTTAAAAGCACACAACAGAAATAAATGACTCTCTAAAACTTATGGGTTGTCTCCCAGGCAGCGCTTTCTTTAAAGCCATTAAGCTAGGCATACATTGCTCAAGTAATCGATCCACCCAGATCCCAAGGTATATCAAAGCCAATTTTAATTAACAATGATTTGTAATTTAGTAGTGAGCACAAAGCAACATATATCATGCACTGACGAAGTCTAACTCTCTTCCTATGCATCAGCATGTCATAAAAGAACAATTCATGCACACATAATAAAGGCCGATACATAGCATAAACAGTTTCTTGCAATTTTATCGTATTAGAAACATAGAGAGGTAGAGATGTAGTTCCTCTCTCATAATAATTGCAATTAGGAGCAGCAAGCACATTCATATTAAATTCATCAAAATCATCATGTGTAACGGTAAAACACAACCCATCAATATAATCCTTAATAAGTGCAAACTTCTCCGATATAGTGTAGTTGGGAGAATTCAAAAAGATAATAGGACTATCATGTGTGGGTGCAATAGCAACAATTTCATTTTTAACATAAGGAACTATAGCAAGTTCAACTCCATAAGCATAATTCAAATTGGCATCATGGCCACAAGCATAGCAAGCATCAATTTCATCAAAAAGGGATATTTCAAACGAATCCAAGGGATCATAGCATTCATCCTTCGGTAAGCACGAAGGGAAATTAAACAAGGTATGAGATAAAGAGTTACTCTCATCAGAAGGTGGGCACGGGTGATCAATCCGCACTTCCTCCTTTTGTTCTTCGCTCTCCTCCTCAATTTTTTAATCTAATGATCTCACAGTGTCATCAATTTCTTCTTCCATAGATTCCTGCAAAATATTAGTCTTTTCTTGGACAGCAGAGGTGTCCTCAATATATTCTTTAACGTAAGAATTAGAAGCATAGTTTTCATAGCAATATTTAAGTATGGCAAAATTTTCAGATTTGTAAAGAGTAGCATCACACTTTTCAATCAAAGAAGCAATTTCATATGAACCCTTAAAAGCAACAAATTCTTCTATTTGTTCAATATCATAGTAACTATAAACACCTCTGGCATAAGAAGATAAGATTCCATTATCCTTAAACTCACATTGGTACTGAAGGTGTTTTTTAGGGTCTTCAGAACTACAAGTAAAATCATGTATTTCACATAAATTCCAAGCATAGCAATTCAAAGTATTAATATGATGCCATAAGAGTTTCCCTTTTTGAGACAAGCGGTGTCGCACAAAATAAGCATGCTCATCTAATGATTTTCCCTCAACTAAGCTAGTTGGGTTTTCAGCACGAGCACAAAGGGATCGAAGATGATCCAAGTAGAAAGCTTCAACAGTATGATAGATTTTGGGTGGTTCTTCAACCATTGGTTTAGCAAGTACAACTAATTTTTTTGGTATTTTATGTTTCCTACCCATAACTAAAGATAGAAAACAAGAGCACAAAATAAAAACTACTTAGTGATAAAGCAAACACGCACACACAAGAATATCAACCCCACGCTATTGCTCCCCGGCAACGGCACCAGAAAAAGGTCTTGATAACCCACAAGTATAGGGGATCAATTGTAGCTTTTTCGATAAATAAGAGTGTCGAACCCAATGAGGAGCTAAAGGTAGAATCAATATTCCCTTCAAGTTCTATCGACCACCGATACAACTCTACGCACACTTAACGTTTGCTTTACCTAGAACAAGTATGAAACTAGAAGTACTTTGTAGGTGTAATGCTAGAACTACTTTGCAAGAATAAAACTAGGAGTACTTTGCGAGATTAAAACTACAAGTAATTTGCAAGATAATAAAAGCTAGTTGTTTAGTAGAAAGATTTTGTAACACAAGAGAAGGATTTGTGCCTAGGCAATCGATAACTGGACCGGTAATCATTATTGCAATTTTATATGAGGTAGAGACATGAGCTAACATACTTTCCGTACTTGGATCATATGCACTTATGATTGGAACTCTAGCAAGCATCCGCAACTACCAAAGATCATTAAGGTAAAACCCAACCATAGCATTAAGTAACAAGTCCTCTTTACTCCCATACGCAACAACCCCCTTACTCGGGTGTAAGCTTCTGTCACTCTAGCCGCCCACTATAAGAGAATTATGAACGTATTACAAACCCTACAGCGGGAATCCCTCTAGCTTGCGTGACACGGAGGGCACCATAGGACAACACCAAAATAAAACATACAACTGAATCCAATCACGATCATCAATCAACCCATAGGACAAAACGAATCTACTCAAACATCATAGGATTGCCACACATCATAGGATAATTATGAATAGCATTAAGCACCATGTTTAAGTAGAGATTACAGCGGGGAGAAGAGGTGTTACACCGCTGCATAGAGGGGGATAGAGTTGGTGTTGACGGCGGCGAAGTTGTTGGTGTAGATCGCCGTCACGATGATTGCCCCGACGGCGTTCCGGCGCCACCGGGAGAGAGGGGGAGAGAGCCCCCCTCCTTCTTCTTCTTGCTTGGCCTCCCTCCTAGATGGGAGGAGAGTTTACCCTCTGGTCCATGGCCGCCATTGATCCCGGAGGGGAGGAGCCCCTCCGAGATTGGATCTCTCTCTCTGTTCTCTTCTGTTTCATGTTCCTGTTTTCTGGCAGAAAACCATTTCTTATATTCCTGGAGATCCGTAACTCCGATTGCGCTAAAATTTTAACATGATTTTTTTTCTTGATATAAGCTTCCTTGCGGCCGAAGAAGATCCCCAACCGACTTACGGTGTGCCCACAAGGCAGCACCGCGCGGCCAGGGGGGTCGCGCCAAAGTGCCTTGTGGAGGCTGTGGGTCTTCGTTTGTGTTGATTCCACCTCCCAAAAATCACATATATTCCAAAATAATTCTCCGTAAAATTTTATCGCGTTTGGACTTCGTTTGATATGGATTTTCTTTGAAACAAAAAACAAGCAGAAAACAGGAACTGGCACTGGGCACTGGATCAATATGTTAGTCCCAAAAATAATATAAAATGTTGCCAAAAGTATGTGCAAATTATAGGATAATGGCATGAAACAATCAAAAATTATAGATACGACGGAGACGTATCAACGCTTTACCCAGTTATGATTCCTGTCCCCTTTCTGATGAAGACTAATGAGAAGCTCACGATCAGTCATGACTCGTGGAGCTTCACCTTGAGGCTTTTGCTGTGGTGCATTTGCGTCAGTGTCTTGGCTTGAAGTATCATATCATGTGGACTGCGAGACAGGCAGATGAAACTGCCCATCAAGAGGACGAATTCCTTCATCAATGACTGCTTGCCTTTGCTAGGAACTGAAGAAATGGTATTTTGAAGAATTTCCACATCTGGCATAAAGCAGAGATGATTTTGGCAGTCAGCCCTGTAGTTGATTAAAGACCTTGTTCTGATGAATCTCATAATCCATGGTGCGTAAGGCTTCAAATCAAATGGAGATTGTGCAACTGTTTCCAGAGTCCTCATGAAGAAATCATGGATATTGATAGGAATACCATGGATGATGTTGAATAGCAAGTTCTTCATGATTGCCACAACTTCTTCAGTCTCAGAGTTGTGACCCTTGATTGGACTGAGGGTTTTGGTAAGAATGCGGTACACTGTGCGCGGAACAAAGAGCAAATCCTTCACTAGGAAGGTAGTCCTTGGAGCTTCTCCTTCGGACAAAGGCTTCATCAGCACTTGCATCAGTTGATTGGACAGCTCTGGTTCTTCATAGATTTTTCTAGCTTCTTCTGAGGGCAATTCAACTTGAAGGGCTTGAAGCAATTCATCAGCAGGAGCCTTGTAGTGTGTGTTCTCACTCATCCAATCGAGTGCCCAAGAGTGAATATCGTCAACATCACCAGAAAGATGCAGAGTGGCATATAATTGAAGAATTAGCTCTTCATTCCAATCACAGACGTTAGTGACAAAGTTGAGCAGCCCAGCATCGTGAAGAACAGCCAAGACTGGCCTAAAGCATGGTAGTGACTCCATATCCACATGAGGAATATGGCGATGCGGGAAGACCTTGTTCTTGTCAAATAGAAGTGATGAATAGTAATTCAGTTGTGTCTTCGTCCAGAATCGTTGACGCCTGATCTTTGCAGAGTCATAAGGAGACTCGCCTATGAAGAAATTCCTCTCTCCAAAGAAGGCAGCATTATCAAACTTAGGTCTTCTGATGCTTTTGCCAACTTTGGGCATTGAGGGTACAGGCTGAAGATTGATCTTCTTTGGCCTCACATCAAAAATGGGCCTGGGAGAGCCCGTTGAATCATTGGGATCCGTGATAGCCAAAGACTTGGCAACTTCCTCAGCTGTTGTAAATGGAACAATTTCAGAATCTGCTGAGGGTGTTCACTCTTCTTGTTGAGTAGGAGGAGGTGCAACTTCTTCACTAGTCATTGGTTGCACGATCTCTTCAGCTGATGCAGCTGGAATTTCTTCAGTGATGGTCTGAAGGGAAGGTTGACGTCCTTCAGAACCAGTATGATTTTCCTCAGTGATAGCTGGTGACTGAGGCACTTGTGTCAGAGGCGTGGTGAGGGGTGAGTTCAGAAGAGCAACATCCCAGAAATCATCATGAATAACAGGTGTTGTGGATCCCACATCCACGTCCTCTTCAGTTTCCTCATTGCTTGTATGTGAAGCAGTTTGATCTTCAGTCACACGGACTGGCGGTGACGCACACGATGATACCTGATGAAGTGAAGCGTCTGCTTCAACTTCAATTTCTTCATCCACCCGCTCTGTGGAAGCAGCAGAGTGGGTAATCTCTTCTTCATCAGCAGGTGGGATGACATAATCCAGACCATATGGAACAATCTGGAATTCTTCTAAGTTCCGAGTTGGGGGCGTTGATGAAATTGGAATAGCATCAATTGGCGCATTTGAAGACATTGGAGCCGTCTTCAATTTCTTCACTTTCTCAGTGGAAGGAGGTGCTGATGCTTTTCTCTTCTCAGTAGCCTTAGTTTTCTCCACTTCTGATGCAGAAGGAAGTGTTATGATCTTCAAAGATGAAGTCTGTTCAGGCACAGCTGCTGAGGAACTTGGTAGAGCAATTTCTTCAGGCGCGGTTGTTGCAGTCGCCCTGGCAGTTTCTTTAGGCGCAACTTCTTCAGTTGCCCTAGCTTGAACTTGCGGAGGAGATGAAGGCACAGTCTCACTGGCCTGAGGAGCTGGTGGCGGAGCTGAGGAACTTGATGGAGGCGCTTGACCAAGCTTGGCTGCCTCCCTTCTGTTGTGATCAGCAACCACTTTGTTGGTTGTGTTGATGAATCTATCTCTCACGCCATAGAAATGATTGGCTTGCCGTTCATATTCATCAGACAACTGTTGAATCTCATATTGAAGTGCTATGAGCTGCTGAGGAGATATGGTAAGCATGTTTTTCTTCAGCTCCTTCTCCTTCTAAAGTTGTTGCTTCTTTACAAGCTTGTCTTGTGCAATCTTGTGCTTCTCTGTCAATATGAAGGAGGACAACACATGGCTTGGACCAGGAGGCAAGTCGAGGTCGTCAAGTGGTGTATCTGGCTTCTTGCACCATATTTCAATGAAGTCCAAAATCTTCTTAGGATCAAGAAGAAATGGAACTGAGGTATTCTTGGCACGAGCAGCTTCTTCCATTCTTCTCTGAACGAACTCAGCGAGTTCATCTTCATCAGCCATATCATTTTCATCAACCTGAGGCACTACGGCCTTGCTTCTGGGGCTGGGCCTCGTTCCACAACCTGTTGTGGCCTTATTCTTCAGCATGGGTGTGTTTGAAGAAATATGCCCACTAGCTGAGGCACTTGATGCTGCAATGGTGGCCGTTCGAAAACCTTCAGTGCGCTGGCAAGATGCGAGCACAACTGGTGTTGAAGCTTTTGCAGCAGCCATTGAAGAACTTGTGGCTGGCGGAGGTGCTGACGAAGTTGGTGCAGAAGGAGCCTTAGGTGCTGAAACCTTTGAAGATGATGGCTTTGGCTCTGAGGGCTTAGTAGAAGATTTTGAGGCTAAAGACTTGGGCCGTGAGGGCATATCAGTTGAAGGCTTAGGCTTTTGAGCCGGCTTCTTCCTCATAGCTTTCTTGGGCATACTGCCACTTGAGCCTACACCAGCATCTGCTGATGCCTTTGAGGCCCTGTTGAATTCTTCAACGGCCTTCTGAGCCTGCTTCTGCAATTTGGCTTGACATTTAGCCCATTCTTCAGGAAATTCTTCACCCCTTCTGATGCTAGTGGGGTCAGTCGTCTGACCAGGAGCTAGCGGAGGCCTCTTTCATGGAGGCTTGACAGCGAAATCCTTCATGTATTTTGGGGTGACATATCTGTAGCTCCTCCATTCATAGGCCCATCGCCTCTTGATTTTCTGCATACGTGTTTTTTGTTGCTTGTCAATTTCTTTCCCATGAATTTCTTCATCAGGAGTGCAGTAGCCTGCGTACAGATCATCAGGGATCTCGAAAGCAGTGTGTTCCTCTTTTCTCTTTCCTCCCTTCCGAGGCTTTTTACCATCAGCCATTTTCTTCAACAGAGGGATTTGAATTTTTGAAGTTTCTGAAGATATTTGAAGATTTTCTTCAAGAAATGCTGCAAATGAATTAAGTTGATGAGAACCTAGAGATTCGTTGGCAGACATGTGTACCTGTGAACAGAGTATAGTTGCGAGGAAATTGGGAAGAGTCACATGCGTTCTCAGAAGTTTTTCAAAACAAATCTAGTTGAGGAAATTGACCCTTATCATTTTGAAGAAATTCACTAAGTGTTCTTGACTTAGGTTCCAAAGTTGTGCAGATTGTGAAATTTGCACAATTGAGGAATCTAATCATTAAGCATAACTTAGATGAAATAACCAAGACTGGCCAGAAGGAAGTGCTGAAGAATTGGAAAGAAGTGGTAAAAACTGCACTAGAAGAATTTTTGGAAGTAAAAAGATCAAACTTGAGCAGTAAAAATAAATTTTAATTATCCCAAGGATGAACTCGATGAACTGAACGACGAGTTGAAGGAAATCGTCAGTTCAGATCCTTCGTTCCCTAACTTGGCGACGAAAGACAGCTAGGGCGGCGGCGGAGGTGAAGAAATCCGTTGTCGGCGCGAGTACGGCGACGAAGAAGTCGAGGCAGTGAAGCTCTTCTTCTCCAGCGGCAGCGCTAGGGTTCGGGAGTGAGAGCGACAGGGGCGCGGGAAGTGAAGTAGGATAAGGTTGACGGGGTCAAGCCTTTATATAGGCGTGGTGAAAACCGGGCGATCTGAAGATTTTGGACGGATAAGCCCCTGGCAATTCCCATCTCAGCGACACGCGTCATACATGCATTTTGAGTGTGCTTATCCACGCGTTCGATGCGCAGGATTAAGTTACTGTGGCAACCGCCAAAAATTGGAATTGAAAATTTTAAAATGTGTTCGTAATTTCTTCAGCTGACAAGGACACAGTGAAGACTTTGAACGGTGTCAATTAGAACGCATATGAAGAGATTGTGAACAGAGTGGTTTGAGTTTAGCATAGAGGGGAGCGGGTCCGATCACATTCACATAGACGAAAAAGCAACTTGAAGAATTAGCAATATGTGAATGCTGTTGAGGACATGAAAAACTCATATATATATATATAGAGAGAGAGTAACACAATTCTGATCCCAGGATCAGAATAGTTATTCTAATCCTGGCGCGCCCTATATAGGGGCGATCGGATGTTCCTGAGCTCCCAACAAACCCACCCGGCGGCACAAAAGAAAAAAAAATCCCACCCCACCTGCTCCCCACGATCCCCTCCCCTAACCTCCCCCGATCCCACATCTGCCCTCCCTCCCTGGCCCGCGCCGTCGCCGGATCCTTCCACCAACCGCACCATCGCCGGCCCCGACCTCCAATCGCGATGCCGCCAGGCCCGACCCCCAACCGTGCTGCGGCCGAAGCCCGACCTCCAATCTCGCGTCCATGCCCGACCTCCCTGCGCCGCCGCTCCCCGCTATACCTAGCTCTCTGCGCCGCCGCCCCTGACCCTACCTGCGGCGCCGCCGCCGCCCCCGACCCAACCTCCGGCGCCACCGCCGCCCCAACATCAAGCGCCATCTCTCCCCCGCCCCAAACTCCGGCGTCCCCTCGCCCGCCCCAACCTCCCTGCGCCGCCGTCCCTGGCCCAACCTCTGGCGCCGCCGCCGCCCCTAACTCCGGCGCCGTCACTCACACCCAACCTCCAGCGCCCCAACCTCCGGCGCAAGGGTGCCCAGTCCAGCCCTGCAGCGTCAGGGAGGTCGATTCCATCGCGAGCAGCAGTCCACGGTGGTCAACTCCTTTTTCCTATGTACTGACGACCAAATCATCTAATCCCTCCCCAGAAATCCCTCTGTAGCATAGACCAAGTTTAGAAAAATTTGGTTTGTGGAGAAAAGTGTAATTTTTATTACTATTTTGTATGTTTCATTTGACAAAGGCTTCATATGTTTCATTTTTGTATGTTGCCCCGATAGTTCAAGTGCAAACAGAAAAAAAAGTTCATGTACAGCTACGAGAGAAAAAGCTCATCTAAATAAAAAGAGAGTTAAGTTAATAAAAAGTGTTTTATAAAAAAATGTACTCGAAGTTCAATTACTATGGAGAAAGTACTCGTTTTAGAGAGTAGACATCACGTTAAGAAAAAAACGGAAAAGTTCATGGGCAGGAATAACAGAGCAATTCATGAAAAGTTCATGGAAAGATGATTGTGCTCTTTTCGGTGTTTGCTCACATGACCAGTTTAAATGCAGAAGCTTAGATATTTTTGGTTGAAACAAACGGAAATAATATTTACAATGAGAAAAAATAAATTTAATAGTAATCCAATTTTCCTTTTATAAAATATAAAACTAAGAAGTTCAAATTTAAATAACACATTAGTTCAAAACTAAAAAAATAGAGTAGTTCAAAATTTACAAAACTTGAATTTTCCCCTTTTCTAAAAAAAACCATAGATGTTCAAATTTTAATAACAGAGAAGTTCAATTTTTCTTACAAAACCAAGAAGGTCAACTCAAAATAACAGAGCAGTTCAAAAATAGTTTATAAAAAATGGATTTTCAAAAAACCTAGAAGTTCAAATTTGAAATAACCGAGAAGGTCAAAAAACCTAGAAGTTCAAATTTGAAAACCCAAGAAGTTCAATTTGAAACGCCATTCAAAAAAATATAGAAGTTCAAATTCAAATAACGGTGTAGTTCAAAGTTAAAAAAAATTCGAAAATTCGCTTTTCAAAAAAAAAAACTAGAAGTTCAATTTAGAATAACAGATCACTTGATTTTCACCGTTTCAAAAAAACCCGAGAAGTTCAATTTAAGGACTCTAAGAAGTGCGAATTTAAAAACTCAGATTTTCCTTGCTGCTAAACAAATAAAAATCGAGAAGTTCAAAATAAAAAAATGGAGTAGTTCGATGTATACGGAAAAATCAAATTACTTCCGTTTCTAAGAAAAATAAAAGTATTTTTTCTAAGAATAAGACTTCCGTTCAATTTTTAATTTGAAAAATTACTTCCGTTCAATTTTTAAAAATTTGTTTGATGCTTATTTGAAAACATATTTTTTCTAAGAATAAGACTAAGAAGTTCAAATTAAAATAACAGAGAAGTTCGAAGTATATAAAAAGCTCAGATTTTTTCTCGTTACTAAAGAATAAAGTGAAGAACTTCAAATTAAAATAAAGGAACAACTAATTTTTTTAACAAAGTGTTGATGTTTATTAATAAAACTAGAATTTTCACAGATATCCTTTTTTGTTAAATTATCAACGATGAAGTTAAAATTGAAAAAGTAGTCAAATTTGATGTTTATTTAAAAATCGAAAACAATTCTTTACTCAAAAATATAAAAAGGTGAAGTTCAAATTGAAATAACACAGAAGTTCGGAGTTTACTAAACCCTAGGATTTACCTGTTCAAAAAATAAAAAACACAACGCCATTTTTTGCATTTTAAAAACAACTCATAAACGGAAAAAAAATGGTTGCTAGAAGTTCAAGTGCTCGGCAAGGAAAAGTTCAAAAATTCTTGTGAGAGAGGTTCACCGTGTATTTAGATGTCCAAAACACATAAAAAAGATGCTGTTTTTGGTGTTTTAAAATAATTCTCTCAAAACAGAGAGAAGTTCAAAAGTGATAACAACCGGAAGTTCACGTACTGCATGGTGTGTGTTTCGTATGAGAAAAATACAATAAAAAGGCAAAGTCTAAAACTTTTGTTGCTAGAAGTTCAAGTGCTCGGCCCGGGAAAGTTCAAAAATTCTTGTGAGAGAGGTTCACCGTGTATTTAGATGTCCAAAACACATAAAAATATGTTGTTTTTGGTGTTTTAAAATAATTCTCTCAAACGAGAGAGAAGTTCAAAGTGAAACAACCGGAAGTTCACGTACTGCATGGTGTGTGTTTCATATGAGAAAAAACAATAAAAAGGTAAAAAAAATTGTTGTTAGAAGTTCAAGTGCTCGGTCCGAGGAAGTTCAAAAATTCGTGTGAGAGAGGTTCACCATGTATTCAAAAACTTTCCAAAACGGTATATTGTATGCTACATTCCAAAGGGTATATAGTATGCTCTATTCCGAAAAACGGTTAAAACAAATTGGTGTATGTTGTTCGAAGCAAAAGTTTAACCATATTAGAAAAAGTTGTGTCTTTTCAACATGTTTCTAAAAAGGTATATCATTTAGGGAGCTCCGAGGAACGGGTGAGGAACTACGAACAAAAATACGAGACCGAAGTTCAACGTGAAAACAGCGAGCAGTTCAACTACGATACGGAATGCGTCTCAAAAGAGAATAAAAGGAACAAAACTAAAAACCTAAAAGTGTTGTTGCAAGAAGTTCACGTGCTTCTCCCTGCATGGTTCAAAATTTCTAGTGAGAGAAGTCCGTCATTCATTTACATGTTAAAAAAAAGGCAAAACAACGTTGTTTTTGCCTTTTTAAAACTGCTCGCAAACGGCTACGAATTTGTAACAACTGTCTACACGAAAAAGTTGCTCCTATTCATAAGCTTTCCGGTGGTATATTATATGCTACATTCCGATAAACGGTTTTGAAGTTTCATTTATACCGTTAAAACCACGTTTTTACGTATTCAAAAAAATATCTTGAACCGTCGCGAATATGAAAAAATGATCAACACGGGGAAGTTGCGCGTTTTCAACAGCTTTCCATCGATATATCATTCGCTCAATTCCGACAAGTGGTTGGGAAGTTACGGGCAAAATACAGCACCTGAAAAACAGAGTGAAGTTCAAGCTGAGATATACGAGAAGTCCAACTTCTTCACAGTGTGCAGTTTCGAATACTCTGTATCGCGATGAAGGCAGAACGCATGATCTCGTCGTTTTCAAAATTACATAAAAACGACAGGGAATTAGAGGAAACTTTCTATATGAAAAAGTTTCGCATTTTCTATAGCTTTCCAACGGTATATTATTTGCCCCATTCCGATGAAGTTTGAGAAAATTACAGCCAAAAAATGATTTCGGCCATATTCAAAATTGACATAAAACCGTAAAGAATTAGGAGAAACATTCTATACATAAAAGTTTCGCATTTGTTCAAGCTTTCCAACGCCATATCGTTTGCTGCATTCTGACATACCATTTAAAAATTGACGTGAAAATACCAACTCGGCAGAACTTCGGCCGTTTTCTAAATTACATTTAAACCATATAAAATTAGGAAAAACTTTCTATATGAAAAGAAGCGCAATTTCATAAGTTTTCCAACGCCGTATCATTTGCCTCAATCGGATTAGCCATTTTCAAATGGCGCCAAAAATACGAGCTCGGCTGTTCGGTTTGAAAAATTCCGCCATTTGTGAAATTGCTCTTTAACCGTAAGGAATTTGGGAAAACTTTCGAGATGTGGAATGAGCGGATTTGCAGCAGCTTTCCAACGCCATATCATTTGCCTCATTCCGATAAACGGTTTAGAAATGGGCTCGAAAATACGATTCACGGTTTTTTGTGTGCAGAAAAACGGTTTTCAAAACTCCTCTTAAACCGTTTAGATTTTGACAAAAATTCAACTTAGGTCGTGACCCTCGTGTACACAGCTTTCCAACGGTATATCGCAAGCCTCATTTGGACAAAGTTAGCAGAAGTTCAACCTGTCACCAAGTGAAGTTCAGGTCGAACAACTCAAGCGGTTCAACTAAGAATCAGAATATTATTATGATCCCGTGATCAGAATAGTGTCTATTCTGCCAATATTGGTAGAATATTTATTTTGCCCACACTTCCGAAGTGCACGCTCAACACGAGGGCACTGCACTTTCTGAAGCAAACACACTGCAGTACTGAGACTAGTGAACTTCTCATCGAAAAAACTGTACGCGGTGTTTTTCGGTACTGTTTTCGCTCTAGTTTTTAAACCGTTTGTCGGAATGAGGCGTGTAATATACCGTTGGAAAGCTATGGATTAGGCGCAACTTCGCCATGTTGAAATTGTTTCTAGATTCTTCGCGGTTTAAGAGCAGTTTCGAAAACGGTGGACGCCCGACGAGTGGCAGCGAGCGTATTTTCGCGTTTTTTTGCAAACCGCTTGTCGGAATGAAGCAAATGATACGCCGTTGAAAGATATCGTCGAGGCGCAACTTTTTCATACATATTACTTTCTCTAATTCCTTACAGTTTAAGAGGAGTTTCAAATTTACTAAATCACGGAATTCTGTTTTTTCAAAATTTTGCAATTTTTCGGTATTGTTTTCGCTCCAGTTTTTTAACCGTTTGTCGAAATGAGGTGTGTGATACGCCGTTGGAAAGCTACAGACGAGGCGCAACTTTCATATGTAGAAATGTTTTTGAGATTCCTTACGGTTTTAAATTAATTTTGAAAATGGTGCGGCGGACGACGGGTGGCAGCGGACGTTTTTCCGCAATTTTTTACAGACCGCTGGTCGGAACGATTCAAATGATACGCTGTTGGAAAGATATCGACGAGACACAAGTTTTTCATGTAGAACACCCTCTCTAATTCCTTACGGTTTAAGAGCAGTTTTAAAATTACCGAAATGCGGACACTCTGTTTTTCGCGACACCAAAATCGACGAGTGAACTTCATCGTACAGAAAACCGCACTGCTTCAGACCGAAAACTGCACTGCATCCGACGAGCAAGCGAACCGCATAGTTTTCTTTTTTGTGAGACGTAAATTTTCCCACACGAAGAAGTCGAATACGGTTCACATCGGGCGTAAGTGAACCGCAACATTATCGAGAAGTGAACCGCATTACTTTTTTTTGTTGTTTCCGTAACAATTTTCTTGCATTTCACTTTTTGGGAGTAAGTGAAGCGCAACACTACTAAAAGTGAACCGCGACACTATCGAAAGTGAACCGCGGCATTACCCGAAAGTGAACCGCATGAATTTTTTGTTGAAGTTTTTTCTAACTTTTTTATGAACGAGAGTGGACCGTAGAGACGAGGGCAAGTAAACCGCGACATATATCGAAGTGAACTGCATTACTATTTTGTTGTTTCGCTAAAAATTTCACACTTTCACGTTTGGGCGTTGGGCGCAAGTGAACAGCATCACTCTCAAAAGTGAACCACATCCGAGGACCAAACGCACTGTAGGTGTTGATGTAGTTGACTAAGTTTTGAAACACACGAAACAAATTACACTTCATACAAAGGGTAATGAGCTGCTACACAGATTGGAGTGAACTACTTTTTGTGTGTTCTTCAAACAAATTTATTCAAGACATCAGTAACAGACAACTGAACAAAAAACAAAATGCACTGAAACATCCATCCACCGAACTGCAAAAATGCACCAAAGTCATGACCTGCAACTCAGCCGAGTTGCATCGCTGATCGAGGCGAACTGAGGCATGGCTCGATGGGGTTGTCGGCACCCACAGCTAGCAGACTGCATGCACACACACTGCACCGCATGGGTGCACTGGGCAAGCTGCACAGGGGCTAGGGGTGGATGTCTTCCTCTGCTCGCCATGGTGTCATCGTCTATAATTAAGATCAACATCAGTTCAAGACCAGCTATAAATAAGAAAATCTAGTAAAGACTGAACTGAAAAAAATAGATTGCACACGGGAAGGATTCATGGTGGAACTTCCTGGGTAAAAACCTCAGAGACAAGAGATTTGTACTGCTACTTGCACGCACTAGCCATGTCGGGGAACAATGAACACGACACTGGGAATTTGGAGCTTCTCAAACTGAACCCTACCTAATTGAATCGCTCACGCGGCCCATCCGAACTCCACAATAGGTCCATCTGTACCGCGGACGCAAGCAACAAATGTGGTCCAGAGTCGCCGGCTAACTGCATGGCCCTGACGCGCGGACTGCACGGCGGCACTGCCGGACACAGCTGCCCTTCGGCAAACTACACGCAGGGCTCCGGTGGACTGAGCACATGCTCCTCGCGAGCGTGGCATGCCCAAGTAAACTGCAGAATTTTGTATAGGGAGGAAAGGCGCCCAACACACGCGCTGAAACCGTGTGTGCCAGCGAGCGGCTTGAACGGGCGAGGTCTCGCGGGATCCGGGTCCTCCGTCGAGGTGAAACCATAGTTTTTTCTTTGCAAATCCTTGATGCAAAAACATATTTTCTGAACTGCACTTCGAGCACCCCACCGAATTGAAACTGCACTAGAAACAAACAATTTCTTAACAATCTAGATGCAGCAAAATATGAACCAAAAAAGAAAGGCATTGTTCCACGTCCAACTGCAATGCACATCAAACTTTTGAAAAAACGAACCGCACGGCGTGCCGCAAACGAACTGCAAATCTGGGATGAAGGCGGAGGAGGGAGGCGGAGGTGGAGGTCGGGGAATCCGGTGAACCGCACTGCACACAAACTACTCATCAATTGTTTTCTCTAAAATTACCTATGAATAGCATGACGAATTGCACGGCGTCGCCGCCCGCACTGCATGCCGTGGGCGCATGGCGAACTGCACGGCCTCGCGCGTCCATGCTAAGCAGGCTGCCCGTGCCCTCATCGCCAGCAGAAGGTAAGGTGGAAGAGGGGTTACATAGAGAGGGGAACCAACAGCATCTCGCTGGCGGAGGCAACGAAACCAAGCCAAACTGCACGGGAGGAGCAACCGAATCGCCTGGGAATCCAAAATGAATCTCGCCGGCGGCGAGGTGGATTTACAAGGGGAGGAGAGGGATGCCCCTTCGCTCCTGACCTGGATCACGGACGGGGATGGAGCTCATCGGGGGAGGAGGGTGGGCGGGGGGGCTTGTGAACTGGGGAAGCAGAAGAGCCCGGATCCGGCGGATCCATGGAGACGGGGTGGTCGGCGCGTCGGGGCTCCGGAAGCAGCGGGTCGCCGAAGTAGGAGGCAGGGGTAGCCGGCGGTGCAGCGCTCTGGTGGCGTAGGTCAAGGCGGATTGGGGTGGAGCTCGGGGGCTCGGTGCTCTGTCCGGGGAAGGTGGGGCGCGGCCAGCACGGTGGCTCGGCGGTGAGAAAGAAGTTGGGCGGCCGGAGAGGGAGCTGGTCGGGCGGCGCAGGCAAAAGGTGGAAGGGGCGGCGCGCCGTAGGAGGGAGGTTATGTGGTAGGTGGGCACGGGAGAGAGTGGGTGGCGCCGGCGCTGCTTCCTGTGGGTGAGTCGGGGGTGGGTGGGGTATTGGCAGAATAAGGTCTAGTATTGGTAGAATAAGGTCTTAAGGGTGTTGTTAGAATAGACCCATATATATATATATATATAACACTTGGGCTTATTCTGCCAACACTACCACCCGTCACAACAGAAACCCGAACAACCCCCCACCGGCCACCACCACCCACCCACCGAGTCAACCTTAGCCCACACACCCCTTCTTCCCCGAAGTACCCCCACCCCCACGATCCCCACGCCCAACCTCCCTCCCACTCCTAGCTCCCCCTACCACAACCACCACCCACGACGACCTCCCATCCCACCCCCGGTTCCCCTACCTCCCTGCCCAGCCACCTACCTCCAGCCACGCCCGGCCAAGCCAATCACCGGATCCGGGGGGATCCTCCTCCGCCTCCCTCTCCCGCGCCTGCCCCGGCCTCCCACCGCCGCCCTCACCTCCCCGCCCCATCGTGCCGGCCACTGGATCGATGTCGGCACGCCGCCCCACAACCTCCACCGTCGGGCCCCAGAGAGCAGCCATGGCGCCCCTGGCCCCCTACTTCTCGCCAGCGCCTCCAGTGGCCGTGGACGCCGGCGACGGTTGGATCCGGCCTCCACCGCGCCTATAGCCATGGGATCCGTGGATCTCCCACATGTGTGTTCCCCCGTCAGCCCCACCGCGCCTGCCAGCAGTCCGGCGGCTCACACCAGCGGCACATGCAGTTCACCCCCCACGATGGGCAGTGGAGGCTCTCCCCTCGAGCCGACAGGCTCCCTGGCTGACTCGGCCCACGAGCATGCAGCTCTGCCCACGCCGGCGTGCAGCTCGACCAACGGGGGCTTGCAGTTCGGCCCACGGCACCGACGGCTCCCCTGGATCCTGACTGTTAACTCGCGTGTGGAGCGCTACCTGCAAAAGCCGGGGAGGCTCGCGAGGCAGTTGAATGGACGGCGGCGCGGCATGCAGTTCAATCGCTTGGGCGAGCAGTTTGGTGGCCGCATGGTAGCGGTGCAGTGCGCCTCCGTGCGTAGTTTTGTGGGCGTGTGCGCCTCCAGAGGGAGTTGAGCAGCCAACTCCCTTCCTCCTCCCCGGCGAGCACGAGGCCTGGGCGAGCATCCCCACGGATCCAACTCCGTATTCCCTTCCTCTCCGGTACAGGCAGCGAGCGCCAGTGACTTACAGGAGCTCGGGACATGCGACATCGCGGCCACACATCCAAAAAAGTGGCACCTCCGTCCTCCGACGAGTACTGGCTCCGGTGTCTAAGCACCCACTCTACTCCACGAACATGCTGGCGTTCCTGTGAAGCTCGAAGCCACAAGTGAGAGGTGCTACCTACGGCCACCGCAGTGTTTTTTTACCAGCAAGAGGTTCACTTGACGTCTCTGATGAAGTGCGGTTGGTGCGGCTAGATAATTTTGGGAGTTGTACACATAGTAATGATTTCAAAATAGGATCAGTATTAGAAATGATTTCTTGCAGTTCAGTGCTTTTGCAGCTCGGGGACACGCGTGTTGCGGTTCAGTTCTCATCCATTTTTGCGTGCAGCTGCAGTTTGTCATCGCCGGCGTGCAGCTGTAGATCGAGCAAAGCCGTGGCGTGCATCATGCCAGGTAGTTTGGTGGGCCGCGACATATAGTTCTGCTGGGTTACGCCTCAGTCACGATAATGGAGCTCCGACAGTATGTAGTTTGCTTATGTTGTTGTTGCTGACCCCCCCCCCCAAGATGCTGGAGTGTAGTTCATCTCTATATTGTTTGGTTTTTTTGAACTTGTGACATGCAGTTCGCCGCGTATGGTGGTTGCTATGTAAAATTTGAAGTGAATTGTTTTTACAAATAGGTGTAGTTAGTTGTAAACCCGTCCGGCAGCTTCCGCATCTACGCTGCCCCTGTTGTCCACTTCGCCGTGCAGGAGCAATCTCTGCAAACCTCCTATTCCCCCTCGTGCAGTGCAACTCTTAGTTGTCCTTCAGTACGTTTTGGTCCGGAAGAAAACTGTTGTTTCGCTCTCGTTTGTGACAAGAATTTGGGGTACACTTCTGTTAATAAAACCACGAGGGGTACAATTTCTTTTTGGATGCGGTTCACTTGTACTATGGGTTGGTTCACTTTCATTTTTTAATTTTGCAGTCTATGCATGCAGTTTGTGTGTGAGAGGGATTGAAGACCCCCATCACTTTTCCTTAACATCAGCAAATGTGTGTGGTTCACTTTGTGAAAATAAAAAGAAAAAAGAAAAACATCTACAAAACAAGTCATGCAGTTCACTATTGGTACTGTCGCGGTTCATTTTCGGTAGTGTCGTGGTTCACTTACTGCCAAAAAGAGAAGCGCATAAAATTGTTACGGAAACGACAAGAAAAAGTAATGTGATTCGTTTCTCGATAGTGTTGCGGTTCACTTACGCCCGATGTGGTCCACTTCCTCGTCTGAGAAAATTTACGCCTGACAAAAAGAAATCATGCAGTTCATTTGCCCGTCTGATGCAGTGCGGTTTTCAGTCTGAAGCAGTGCGGTTTTTCTGTCCGATGTGGTTCACTCGTCGATTTTGGTGTCGCGAAAAACAGAGTGCCGCATTTCGGTAATTTCAAAACTGCTCTTAAACCGTAAGGAATTAGAGAGGGTGTTCTACATGAAAAAGTTGCGTCTCGTCGATATCTTTCCAACGGCGTATCATTTGAATCGTTTCGACCAGCGGTTTGTAAAAATTCGCGAAAAAACGTCCGCTGCCACCCGTCGTCCGCCGCACGATTTTCAAAATTAATTTAAAACCGCAAGGAATCTCAAAAACATTTCTACATATGAAAGTTGCGCCTCATCCGTAGCTTTCCAACGGCATATCGCACACCTCGTTTCGACAAACGGTTAAAAAACTGGAACGAAAACAGTACCGAAAAATTGCAAAAATTTGAAAAAACAGAATTTCGCGATTTAGTAAATTTGAAACTGCTCTTAAATCGTAAGGAATTAGAAAAAGTAATATATATGAAAAAGTTGCGCCTCGACGATATCTTTCCAATGGCGTATCATTTGCTTCATTCCAACAAGCGGTTTGCAAAAAAACACGAAAATACGCTCGCTGCCACTCGTCGGGCGCCCACCGTTTTCGAAACTGCTCTTAAACCGTGAGGAATCTCGGAAAAATTTCAACATGGCGAAGTTGCGTCTAATCCATAGCTTTCCAACGGTATATTACACGCCTCATTCCGACAAACGGTTTAAAAACTGGAGCGAAAACAGTACCGAAAAACACCGCGTACAGTTTTTTCGACGAGAAGTTCACTAGTCTTAGTACTGCAGTGTGTTTGCTTCAGAAAGTGCAGTGCCCTCGTGTTGAGCGTGCAGTTCGGAAGTGTGGGCAGAATAACTATTCTACCAATATTGGCAAAATAGACGGGCTGTATATATATATATATATATATATATATATATATATATATATATATATATATATATATATATATATATATATATATATATATATATATATCCTATTCTAACAACACCCGTCTTATTCTGCCAACACTTTCCTTCCCCACCGAGCCCACCGAACACACAGGAAAAAAGAAAAAAAAAAGAAAAATCAACCCACCCACACTCTCTCCACCTTCTCTTCGTGCCCCACCCCCCTCGCTCCCACCTGCTTCCTCCTCAGCCGCCTCCTCCCACCTTCCTCTGCTGGCGCCGCTAGGGGCTCGTGCCTCTCACGCTAGGGGCCGCGCCGCCACGTAACTCCGCTGCCCCGGCAACCCACCTCCTCGCAGCCCGATGCGGGCGGTTCCCCCACGCCCGACGACCTCCCACCGCCGCCAAGTCCCCACCCCGGGGAGCCGAAGCCTCCCATTCTTCCCCACACGCTGCGGCCCTCATTCCCAGCAACTCCGGCCTTCCTCCCATCGCCGGCTAGCCGTGGTGCCAACCGGCACCTCCTCGCGCCCCCCGGCCACCTCGCGGCATGAGTTAGCGCCGGATCCAGGCGGCTGCGGCCACCCGCTATGTGCTGCCGCTCGATCCAAGCTGCGGCGCCGCCCTCATGCTTCCGTCGCGCTTCTATGACTGGTTGCGGCTCCCGGACGGATCCGGCGAAATCCTCCCCACTGGACGCCTTCCCAGAATGGATCTGGCGAGACCCCCCAAAACCGCGTCATTTGCCGTCGTAGATGAGCAACGCAGCTTGCAGCCGTCATCGCCCCAGGGTCCCATGATTTGGCATGCTCCTCGTCAGCTGGCCCCGCCTGAGCCTCCCGCGTTGGCTCTTCAATGGAGCTCGCGAGCCTCGACACCGAAAGAGGAGGGCAGGTGATGACGGCTCGGCTGCCGCCGCCGCGGTGGATGCGAAACCCAGTGAGGAGCCCCCATGCGCGATGTCGTCCTGGCCTCCAATGGGTTCGATGGTCGCCCGAATCCCGTGCGCAATCGGCTACTCCTCCGCGGCTGCTCTTCCACACCCACATGAAGATCCTCCTCTTCTTTGAAATCTTGCAGTTTGTCGGCGTGCCCCTGTGCGGTTCGCCCGCCTGCCCCCCATGCAGTTCGCACCCCTGTGTAGTCCGGCGAAAACGGACGTGCAGCTCGCTGGCATGAGATGCGGTTCAGTGCTCATGTGGGTGCAGTTCGTGGGCGCGTCGGCGACAATGGCAGCAACGCAGCGCCACCCCAAATGCGAGCGACGGCGAGGATGGTCTTTCGTTTCACTTCTGCAGCTTTTGGGCACCTCGTGCGGTTTAGAAAACTTGGGCCTGCAGTTCGGTGCTCCCTCGGTGGGCAGCATATGAGTAATGCGGTTTTGCTCGTCGCCGTGCAACTCGGGCGCAAGCATGATGCGGTTCGGTGCTAGTGCACTTGCGGTCTTTTTTGCGTGCAGCTGCAGTCCGTTTCATCTCCGTGTGCAGTGAAATTTCGGGAGAGCCGTGACGGGAGAAGTTCCCGTGGCATCTCAGTTTACTGCTATTTTTTATGCGGGGATCAGTTCACTACTGAGATCCGTTGTGGTTCTCTTCTTCCCAACAGCAGAAGATGCGGTGTGGCTACGACACGGTTGAAGTTCAGGACATTTTTGTTGCTTTTTCATATTTCGTGGGTCATCTGTCGGTGAGCTCTCCCACGACGCGTCGTGCAGTTCGCCGGTCACACATCGTGCAGTTCACCGGCCGCGTGACTGTAGTGCAGTTCACCCCTCGTGTGCGGCGTGTGCGGCAGTGGTGTGTGCGGCGTGCAGCTCGGAGCAAGCGGGCATGCAGTTTAGTCCGCTGTTTGTGGTTTTTTTTTTTGTGTCTATCGAATGTATCTGGTTGGGATATGATGTATTGTGTGTTAAAAATATTTGTTGAGATGTTCATTTCAATAAGCATTAATGGTTCATTTTCAAGAGAAAAATGGATTGATGCAGCCCACTTCGAGGAGTCTTGTGGTTCACTGCATTCAATAGGGAAGAAACAAAGTGTAGTTCACTTGTTTCATCACAAAAGGAAACGGTGCCGGTCACTATGTCTTTATCAGATAGATGTGGCTTTGAAGCTCACTTTGTTATCTCATGAAGTTTGCTATAAAACTCCTCCGCAGTTCACTTGGTAAACAGGAAAAAAAATATCTCAAAGAAGCTCGCTTCTCATTATATGTAGTTCACTCGTTCAGTCCCTGCGGTCCACTCGCCTGGTCTACGCGTGCAAAAAATAATAAGTATGAAAAAAGACAACAAAAACAGATGCAGTTCACTTTTGGTAGTGCCATGGTTCGCTTACTCCCAATGTGAAGTATAGCAAAAATGTTACGGAAACGATAAAAATAAGTAATGTGGTTCCCTTTTCGATAGTGTTGCGGTTCACTTGCCCTTGTCTTTGTGGCTCACTCTCGTCCACAAAATAATGTTAGAAAAAAAGACAAAAGAAATCATAAAAAAATTATAAAAAAGACAAAAGAAATCAGGAATACCCGTCTGGTGCAGTGCGGTTTTCGTCTGAAGCAGTGCGTTCTTCTGTCTAATGCAGTACACACGACGATTTTGGTGTCGCGAAAAACAGAGTGTCCGCATTTCGATAAAATCAAAACCGCTCTTAAACCGTAAGGAATTAGATAGAGTGTTCTACATGAAAAAGTTGCGTCTCATCAATATCTTTCCAACGGCGTATCATTTGAATCATTTCGACCAGCAGTTTGTAAAAATTCGCGAAAAAACGACTGCTGCCACTCGTCGTCCGCCGCACCATTTTCAAAATTAATTTAAAACCGCAAGGAATCTCAAAAACAATTCTACATATGAAAGTTGTTCCTCATCCGTATCTTTCCAACGGCATATCACATGCCTCGTTTCGACAAACGGTTAAAAAACTGGAGTGAAAACAGTACCGATAATTGCAAAAAAAATTGAAAAATAGAATTCCGCGATTTAGTAAAGTTTAAACTGCTCTTAAACCGTAATGAATTAGAGAAAGTAATATATATGAAAAAGTTGCGCCTCGACGATATATTTCCAACGGCATATAATTTGCTTCATTCTGACAAGCGGTTTGCGAAAAAATGCAAAAATACGATCGCTGCCACTCGTCGGGCGCCCACCGTTTTCGAAACTGGTCTTAAACCGCGAGGAATCTCGAAAAGTG
The DNA here is from genome assembly GCA_039707655.1 of Elymus sibiricus. Taxonomy (NCBI): domain Eukaryota; kingdom Viridiplantae; phylum Streptophyta; class Magnoliopsida; order Poales; family Poaceae; genus Elymus; species Elymus sibiricus. The sequence goes on from CM077668.1 coordinate 300,406,716, forward strand.
TTCAATGGTGAAGTTGCGCCTAATCCATAGCTTTCTAACGATATATTACACGCCTCGTTCTGACAAACGGTTTAATAACTGGCTCGAAAATAGTACCGAAAAAGTCGCGTGCAGTTTTTTGTGACGAGAAGATCACTCGTCTGAGTACTGCAGTACGTTTGCTTCAGAAAGTGCAGTGCCCTCGCGTTGAGTGTGCTATTTGGAAATGTGGGCAGAATAACTATTTATTCTGCCAATATATATAAGAAGAATTAGCTCAAGCAATGAAGAACAATCTCAAATGACGAATTTGAAAAAGTTTGACGAAATTGCAAATGACGAAAAACTCAAATTGAAGAACGTCAAGAAGAGGGTGGTGGCGTTACCCACCGTATAAGTATTTTGATTATTTCAGATACCGCGTGCAATTGTTGTAGGGTTCTGAGAATCAAATTTCTTCACACTTAGAGGGTTAGTCTTCATTGATTGAAGAAAAATGTTACTTCGTGTGTTGCGCATCAAAGTCATCAAGAATGCAGAAGCGTTAGGATGTGTGTCCTTTTCAAAGGACATTCGAAGATTCTAGAATGTTTAGCTCACACCGCAACATGCAAAACCTTCTCTCATCCAAGGGCTTTGTGAAGATATCTGCAAGCTGGTCTTCAGTTTTCACATGGTTGATGACGATGTCTCCCTTCAGCACATGATCACGAAGAAAATGGTGATGAATCTGAATGTGCTTCATCCTTGAGTGTTGCACTGGATTGTGGGCGATCTTGATGGCACTCTCATTGTCGCAGTAGAGTGGCACTTTCTTCATGTTGATGCCATAATCCTTGAGGTTCTGCTTCATCCATAGCAGCTATGAGCAGCAGGCACCAGCGGCAATGTACTCAGCTTCGGCTATGGAACGTGAGATATTGTTTTGCTTCTTCGAGGACCAACATACAAGAGATCGTCCTAGGAAATGGCATGTGCCTGATGTTGACTTGCGATCCACACGATCTCCAGCATAATCAGAATCAGAAAATCCAGCAAGATCAAGTGATGAGCCCTTGGGATACCATAATCCAAGCGTTGGTGTGTGAGCTAAATATTGAAGAATTCGTTGAACTTGTGAAAAACCCTTTGCCACAAGTCGAGCTTTATAGACGGTGACATTACCGTCCACATCCGTCTTCCTCTTAAAAAATCCATTTGTTCTGAATGGCCTTACGCCCTTCAGGTAATACTTCCAAAGCCCATACTTTGTTTTCTTACATGGATCCCATCTCGGATTTCATGGCCTCTAACCATTTCTCGGAATCCGGGCCCATCATCGCTTCTCCATAGCTCGTAGGTTCATCGTTGTTCAACAACATGACCTCTAAGACAGGGTTGCCGTACCACTCAGGAGCAGTACGCGTCCTTGTCGACCCACGAGGTTCGATAGTAACTTGATCCGAAGTTTCATGATCATCATCATTAACTTCCTCTTCAACTAACGTAGGCTCCACAGAAACAACTTTCTGCGCTGCGCTACTCTTTGGTTGAAACAAAGGTTCAACAACCTCATCAAGTTCTATCTTCCTCCCACTCAATCTTTCGAAAGAAACTTTTTCTCGAGAAAGGACCCGTTTTAGCAACAAACACTTTGTGCTTGGATCTGAGATAGAAGGTTCACCCAACTGTTACGTTAGGGTATTCTATGAAGATGCATTTGTCCGCTTTGGGTTCGAGCTCATTAGGTGAAAACCCTTTTTCACATAAGCGTCGCAGCCCCAAACATTAAAAAATGACAGCTTAGGTTTCCGCCAAACCAAAATTCATACGGTGTCATCTCAACGGACTTATGGTGCCCCTTTTAAAGTGAATGTGGTTGTCTCTAATGCATAACCCTAAAACGATAGTGGTAAATCGATAAGAGACATCATAGTTCGCACCATATCTAATAGAGCACAACTACGACGTTTGGACACACCATCACACTATGGTGTTCCAGGTGGCGTGAGTTGTGAAACAACTTCCACATTGTCTTAAGTTATATACCAAACTCGTAACTCAGATATTTACCTCCACGATCATATCGTAGACATTTTATCTTCTTGTCACGATGATCTCAAACTTCACTCTGAACTTTTCAAACGATTCAGACTTGTGTTTCATTAAGTAAATATACACTATATGTACTCAAATCATCAGTGAAGGTAAGAAAATAACGATATCCACCGCCCACTACAAAACTCACTGGACCGCATACATCAACATGTATCATTTCCAATAAGTCAATTGCTTGCTCCATCATACCGGAAAACGGGGTTTTAGTCATCTTGCCCATGAGGCATGGTCCGCATGTCTCAACCGATTCGAAATCGAATGAGTCCAAAGATCCATCAGCATGGAGTTTCTTCATGCGTTTTACACCAATATGACATTTAGCGGCAGTGCCACAAGTATGTGGTACTATCATTATTAACTTTGTATCTTTTGGCATCAATATTATGAACATGTGTATCACTACGATCAAGATTCAATAAACCATTCTCATTGGGTGCATGACCATTGAAGGTATTATTCATGTAAACGGAATAACCATTATTCTCTAACTTGAATGAATAACCGTATTGCAATAAACATGATCTAATCACGTACATGCTCAACGCAAACACCAAATAACATTTATTTAGGTTCATCACTAATCCCGAAGGTAGAGAGAGCATGCGATGGTGATCACATCAACCTTGGAAACACTTCCAACACTCATCGTCACCTCACCCTTATCTAGTCTCCGTTTATTCCGTAGCTTTTATTTCGAGTTACTAACATTTAGCAACCGAACCGGTATCCAATACCCAGGTGCTACTAGGAACACTAGTAAGGTACACATCAATATCACGCATATCAAATATACTTCTGTCGACGTGCCAGCCTTCTTATCTACCAAGTATCCAGGGGTGTTCCGCTTCAGCGACCGTTCTCCTCATAATAGAAGTACTTAGTCTCGGGTTTGGGATCAACCTTGGGTTTCTTCACTGGAGCAGCAACTGACTTGCCATCCATGAAGTTTCCCTCCTTGCCCTTGCCCTTCTTAAAACTAGTGGTTTTACTAACCATCAACACTTGATGCTCCTTCTTGATTTCTACCTTCGCGGGGTCAAACATCGCGAATAGCTCAGGGATCATTATTTCCATCTCTGGCCTTTTATAGTTCATCACGAAGCTCTAGTAGCTTAGTGACAGTGACTTGGAGAACTATACCAATCACTATCTTATCTGGAAGATCAACTTCCACTCGATTCAAGCGATTGTAGTACCCAGACAATCTGAGCACATGCTCAACGATTGAGCTATTCTCCATCATCTTGCAGGCAAAGAATCTTGTTGGAGGTCTCATACCTCTCAACACGGGCACGAGCCTGAGATCCCAATTTCAGCTCTTAGAACATCTCATATGTTCCGTGACGTTCAAAACGTTTTGGAGCCTCAATTCTAAGCCGTAATACATGACGCACTGAACTATCAAGTAGTTATCAGAACGTGCCTGTCAGATGTTCACAACATCTACAGACGACGCTTGAGGGGGTGGCGCACCGAGCGGTGCATTAAGGACATAAGCCTTCTGTGCAGCATTGAGGACAATCCTCAGATCACGGACCCAGTCCGCATTATTGCTACCATCATCTTTCAAATCTATTTCTCTAGGAACATATAAAAATTCAGGGGAGCTACAGCGCGAGCTAGTAATCTACAACATAATTTGCAAAGACATTTTGACTATGTTCATGATAATGAGTTTAGTTAATCATATTACTTAAAACTCCCACTCAAATTGACATCCCTCCGGTCATTCGAGTGTAACATGATCCAAATCCACCAACTCAAGTCCGATCATCACGTGAGTTGAGGTGGTTTCAATGGTGAACATCTTCATGTTGATCATATCTACTATATGACTCATGTTCGACCTTTCGGTCTCTTGTGTTCCGAGGCCATGTCTGTACATGCTAGGCTCGTCAAGTTTAACCCGAGTGTTCCGCACGTGCAACATGGCTTACACCCGTTGTATGTGAACGTAGAGTCTATCACACCCGATCATCACGGCGTGTCTCGAAACGACGAACTTTCGCAACGGTGCACACTCGGGGAGAACACAATTTATCTTGAAATTTAAGTGAGGGATCACCTTATAATGCTACCGTCGTCCTAAGCAAAATAAGATGCATAAAAGGATTAACATCACATGCAAATCATAAGTGACATGATATGGCCATGAACTCGTGCTTTTGATCTCCATCTCCAAAGCACCGGCATGATCTCCATCGTCACCGGCATGACACCATGATCTCCATCATCTTGATCTCCATCAACGTGTCGCCATGAGGTTGTCGCGCCGACTGTTGCTTCCACGATTATTGCTAACTCATAGCGATAAAGTAAAGCAAAACGGCGAAAATAATTAAAGACAACTCTATGGCTCCTGCCAGTTGCCGTACTCATCGACATGCAAGTCGTGATATTCTATACAACACATGATCATCTCATACATCACATATATCTCATCATGTAATTGGCCATATCACATCACAACATACCCTGCAAAAACAAGTTAGACGTCCTCTAATTGTTTTTGCAAATTTTACGTGGCTGCTACGGGTTTGCAAGAACCGTTCTTACCTACGCAAAACCACAACGTGGTGTAGTGATTGCTTTTTGATCTTCTAAAAGAACCCTCTTCATTGAAATCGATTCAACTAAAGTGAGAGAGACAATCACCCGCTAGCCATCTTTATGCAACAAAGTTACATGTCAGTTGAAGGAACCTATCTCGCGTAAGCGTACGCGTAATGTCGGTCCGGGCCGCTTCATCTCACAATACCGCCGAATCAAGTATCAACTAGTAACGGCAAGCAATATGTATACACCCACGCCCACAACTCGTTTGTGTTCTACTCGAGATCTCATCTACGTATAGACCTAGCTCGGATGCCACTGTTGGGGAACATTGCATGGGAAACAAAAATTTTCCTACGCACACACAAGATCTATCCATGGTGATGAGCATCTACGAGAGGGAGAGTGAATCTACATACCCTTGTAGATCGCTAAGCGAAAGCGTTTAAGAAACACGGTTGATGTAGTCGAACGTCTCCGCGATCCAAATCACAAGTCGTCCCTCGAACCGATCACAAACTAGTGCCGAACGGACGGCACCTCCGCGTTCAACACACGTACGGATTGATGACGCCTTCACCTGCTCGATCCAGCGAGCGATGGTGAAGTAGTAGATGAGTTCCGGCAGCACGACGGCATGGTGATGGTGGTGAGGAACAATCTCTGTAGGGCTTCGCCAAGCGCTACGGAGATTATGACGTAGGAACTAGAGGGTTAGGGTTGCCGCACACGGCTTGGGGAAATCTTGATGTATTCCGGGTGCTAGCCCTGCCCCTCTATTTATATGTTGACCCCTGGGGTCGAAACTTGGAGAAAGAGCCTCCTCAAAGTCGGTTTGGCCCGCAAGGCAAGAGTCCTGCTCGGACTCCAGGACCAGACGCCAGGGTCCTCGGCGTCTGGCCCCTGGCCTCCGCAAAACTTCCTTTTGCACCTTCCTAAAGCCTCGTGGGCTTTACCCCTTGGCCCAAATAAAGTGTTCTCGTACCCGAACATTTCGGGAAACATCCGGAACCCCTTCCGGTGAATTCCGGAACCCTTATATCAATCTTTACCTCCGGACTATTCCAGAGCTCCTCGTCATGTCCGGGATCTCATCCGGGACTCCGAACAACTTTCGGTCACCAACATAACAACTCAACTATACTTATATCGTCACCAAACGTTAAGTGTGTAGACCCTGCGGGTTCGAGAACTATGTAGACATGACCGAGACACCTCTACGGTCAATAACCAATAGCGGGACCTGGATGCCCATATTGGCTCCTATATATTCTACGAAGATCTTTATCGGTCGAACCTCTATGTCAAGGATTCAGTTAATCCCGTATGCTGTTCCCTTTGTTCTTCGGTATGTTACTTGCCCGAGATTCGATCGTCGGTATCTCTATACCTAGTTCAATCTCGTTACCGGCAAGTCTCTTTACTCGTTCCGTAATACAAGATCTCGTGGCTAACACTTTAGTCACATTGCTTGCAAGGCTCATTGTGATGTTGTATTACCGAGTGGGCCCTGAGATACCTCTCCGTCACACGGAGTAACAAATCCCAGTCTTGATCCATGCCAACCCAACAGACATCCTCGGAGATACCTGTAGAGCACCTTTATAGTCACCCAGTTACGTTGCGACGTTTGATACACACAAGGTACTCCTCCGATGTCAGGGAGTTGCATGATCTCATGGTCATAGGAACAGATACTTGACATGCAGAAAACAATAGCAATAAACTGACACGATCATATGCTACGTTTACAGTTTGGGTCTTGTCCATCACATCATTCTCCTAATGATGTGATCCCGTTATCAAATGACATCTCATGTCCATGGCTAGGAAACCTTCACCATCTTTTGATCAACGAGCTAGTTAACTAGAGGCATACTAGGGACACAGTGTTGTCTATGTACCCACACATGTATTTGAGTTTCCAATCAATACAATCATAGCATGGATAATAAACGATTATCACGAACAAGGAAATATGATAATAACTAAATTATTATTGCCTCTAGGGCATATTTCCAACAACTACACCCAGTGGGTGCACTCAGCGTGCCCCCACTGGAATGGTATCCACTCGGAACCGGTCCGCTCGGTCCGAGTGATGGCCAAACACAAAAAAAAACAGAAACAATGACAGAACAGATTCTAAGCTCTAAGACTCCCGCCGACTGCCTGCAGTCGACGGCAGTCTCGGGGACTACACCCAGTGGGTGCACTCAGCGTGCCCCCACTGGACTGGTATCCACTCGGAACGGTCCGCCCGATCCGAGTGACGGCCAAACACAAAAAACACCCAGTGGGTGTACCAGATATTTTCCAACTGGAATTCCTACTGAAGAAAAAAGACTTGGAGATCAACTTACAAGGGCACTTACTCGAACGTTCTCCTGGAGAGCGGCACTGGCATCATAAGCCAACTTCCCAGCCGCGCACATCTCCCTGAGTCGTTGGGTCATCAGTTCCGCCTGGATCATCGCCTCCTTGCTGGCCCCGGTTTGGTCCTCCGGCGTCTTGTACAGATTGAAGATATTGACGGGAGGAGTCGGAACCGAAGCCAGAGCAGTCGATGGAGCCGCGGCAGGACCAGCCTCAGCCTGAGAAGAACCCTGCCCCGGCGGCACGGTCAAGGCGGGTACAGGTGCAGCTCGAGGCACTTCGTTCGGTGGCGTCTTCCGTGTGGTGGCCTGAGGAGCAGTCGGAACTGGGGTCTCCTTCTCAGTGTCCCTCCGCGACGGCTCTTCATCATCATCTCCGACGTGGATGACCTCTGCAAGCACTACGTTCACTCGACGCAATCAGTCGCAATACACGATTCAATCGGATGAAGGCATTTCAGTCGAATGACAGGTCGAAGCAAAAATGAAGTCATTGTTACCTTTTCGAGAAGTGGCTGTGTCTGCCGACTCGGCCTCGGTGCGGTCCCCGTCAGTCTGCATGGGAGACGTCGTCGAGGTTGCAGCACTGGTTCATAAGATGCACTCGGTCAGAAGAATCACGAAAGTTGACAAAGGCAGAAAAGAAAAGCTGAGAAAGATACTCACGTTGAGGCGACCGGCAAAGTGACCTTGATCTGAGGCAGAGCCTTCCGAGGCTTGGGGGAGGCGACCTTGGGCTGCTTGGCGGCCTTCTCAGTCGGCACAGGCGACGAGGTCCTAGTGCGCTTCGGAGCCTTAGCACTCGGAACCGCCTCCTTCTCCGGGCCAGCACTCGGATCATGAAGTCGTCTGGAGCGGGGCTCGGAGCGCAGCTCCGGAGACAGAGAAGACTCGACCTCGCCACTCCCTTCTGAGTCCTCACTTTCTTCCTCGCTGTCCTCCGCGTAGCTGCCTCCGGCGCTGCCATGTTCGCTCTCCAAGCCTCCGGCAGGTTGTTCTCCATTCGGCACAGGCGATAACATCTTCTGGAACTCCTGCAAGACATGAAGATTAAAGACAGACAGTTCAGTCAGTTCACTCGGATCGATCAGTTCACTCGGATAATTTGTGCATCGGTAATTCACTCGGAAATTCGTGCCTCACCTCCAATGGTTGGTTGTTGACGTCGTAGGGCGGGATCCGTCTTGACCTTCGCGGATTGTCACGTGCGCCAGTGATGCACCTGATCCACTGTTCCACCGTTTTCTCCTCGACGTCTTCCGGATGCACTCGGGTCAGATCACTGGGTCCAGTGTAGAGCCACATGGGGTGAGCCCGCTCCTGCAGCGGCTGGACCCTCCGACTGAGAAAGACCTCCAGGAGGTCCAGGCCAGTCAATCCACCCTGAATCAGGCTAACCACGGCGGTCATCAACATCCCTACATCCGTCTTCTCCTTTCTATCAACCGTTAGCGAGGGAGGAGTCTAAACTCTCTCAGTCGTGTAAGGAGGAAGGCCAGTCGACGAGCCCGAGCATGGCACGTCGTTGCAGTAGAACCAGGTCGACTGCCAGCCCCTCACCGAGTCGGGAAAAGACATGGATGGGAATGCACTTTTTCCCTTCATCTGAATACCTAAACCACCGCACATCTGAATCATGTGCGTCCTCTCTCCATCGGGGTCAACCTTCTTAACCGATTGAGATCGACACGTGAAAATATGTTTGAACAAACCCCAGTGCGGCTGACAACCCAAAAAGTTTTCACACAGAGAGACGAATGCAGCAAGGTACATTATGGCATTTGGAGGTAGGTGATGGAGCTGAGCACCGAAGAAGTTCAAGAATCCACGGAAAAAAGGGTGGGGTGGCATGGAGAAACCTCGCTCGACGTGCGTGGTGAGGAGCACTCGCTCCCCGGGGCGCGGCGCGGGCTCGGTCTCCCCTTCTTCCGGCAACCTCCAGGTCCCGTCGCGGATTAGCCAGTCCACGACGAGCCCGCTGACGTCGTCGACCGTGGTGGTCGGCGGGATCCAGTCGCCCTGGATCCACCCGGGCGGGAGCGCAGCTCGGGAGCTCGACGCTTTCCTCCCCTTCGCCGCCTTCTTCGCTTTCTCAAGCTTCGCCGTATTGTCTTTCACCATCGCCGCCGGGCTCTTCAGCATTGAGGAGGATTCGTGCGGAGTGGGTCTCTGGAGAAGAGATTGGGCGGAATGGGAGGAGTGGAGAAAAGGGGATCTGGTCCTCTCTTCCTCTCCAACGCGGCAGCTCTATATATATCGTCGCCCGCTCCCCAATCCACACCGCTGAATCATGGGCCCGCAGATCCCTCAAATCGTGCCGTCGGAGAACCAGCAGTACGTGGCAAAGAGTGGGGCAAAAATCGAGGCATCACGCCCCACTTTCCCCACTCGTTGCGCTGCAACCGTTCACGCGCGCTCAGATATGGTTTCAAATCCCGCAAAATCCGGAGTCCAGCAACCCGGTTGCTTTCACTCCGAAGACGTGCCATGTACGCTCGGATCCGCTCCGGCACACGGCATATGGCTACTCATTTCACTCGGATGGGAACTACTCACTCGGATGGAAGTTACCCATTCGGATGGAGACTACTCATTTCACTCGGACGTCATATGGTCCAGAATCCGTCAAGGTGCCGCATGAAGACAAGGGCGTCTAAACGACCAGTAAGAGTTCTTGAGCGCCTCCGTATCGCTCAACTCGCCTGGGAATTCGCCTTGACTCGACCCGCCTAACCTCGACCGATTTGGGGGCTAATGACGAGGGCATGTACTAGGGATAGGGTAATAGGCCTGACCTATAGACCCTACCCTAAGACACCACACGCCTTATACTGGGCCCCAGGGCCAGATCAGGGACCGAGAATTCCGCAGACTGACATTCACTCGGAGTTCAACGAACCACTCGGGAGGCAAGAGTTCACTCGACCAGCTTGTTTCACTCGGAGCATCCGAAAGTCACTCGACCAGAGAAGACCAGGAGACTCCAGGAGCGTAACGGTCGGGACGCACATTCGAATGTATTAATTGTATTCAATGCGCCCGTTACCTGCCGCCCTTAAACCCCCTCTTAACCCCTGGTAATGGCAGCCTTCATGGGAGGACTTGGCGGACACTATATAAGCCACCCCCAGCTCCATTCCAAGGGTTCGCATCTTTTGTAAACCTATACACTCAAGAAATACAGCTCCAGAGCACCGAGACGTAGGGCTATTACCTCCACCACTGAGGGGCCTGAACTCGTAAATCCGAGTGTAACACCTGCGCCGTAGCTAGGCTATGCCCTCTCATCCGTACCCCTACACACTACTGTCAGGCTTGCACCCACGACAGCCGGCCTGGTCGGCCTGGCGGCCAGCTGGGCCGAGGCCCAGGGGGGGCTTTTATTTTTTTATTTTTATTTTTATCTTTTGTTTATTTTTCTTTTATTGTTTATTTTATTTTCCAAATTATTTTAGTTTTATAAAATATATAATTAGCACCTAAATTAGTGTTACTAGATATACCACTGCCACAATAATTTTGGTATTTAAATAAAATAGTTTGCAATTTTATAATTTTAAAAGGCATTTAATTAATTGATTTAGCTGTTGTTTTAATTATTCTAGGACATTTAAATACTTTATAAAAATGTGGTTTCTCCACCATAATTATCTATGAATTATTTGCCACAATTAGAACATTTTAGTTTTGACATTTGAAAACTTGAATTGTTTGACTTTATTTTAAATTTGAATTTGAACTGGATTTGAATCAAGTGAGATTAGCAACAGTAATAGTGGTGACATGACATCATTAGCAGGGGATTATTGTAGCTTAATACATGGGGATGTCACAAGCGGAGAGCTCATGAGTGATACCAAGTTCGTCAAGATAATCATCAAGTCATGTGTTCTTGCACTCGGTGCCGTTGTCGCTCCTGATGTGTTTGATCTGGAGACCATAATTCGTCATGGCCCGATTGGAGAATCATCTGAAGACATCCTGAACTTCAGTCTTGAAGGAAATGATGTGCACCCAGGTGTAACGAGAGTAGTCGTCAACTATGACGAATATGTAGAGAGATGTTGCATTGGTTAGTGTGGCATAATGGGTAGGACCAAACAAATCCATATGAAGTAATTCAAAAGGGCGAGTTGTGGTCATGATTGTCTTAGCCGCATGCTTGGATCTGGTCATCTTTCCAGACTCACAAGCACCACACAGATGATCATTGATGAATTTGAGGCCTTCGACGCCAATGATGTGCTTCTTCTTGACGAGTGTGCTTAGATTCCTCATGCTAGCGTGTCCGAGACGTCAATGCCATAGTCAGCACTTTGAAGCTTTTGCTAGTAGACACGTGGCAGGCTGAGGACCTAAGGAGAAATCTACAATGTACAAATCACCTCTCCTAAAGCCTTCGAAGACTTTGGATTTGTCAGATTCCAGCAGCACAATACATCTATATTTGCCAAAGATGACAATCATATCAAGATCACAAAGCATTAAGACGGACATGAGGTTGTATCCAAGGGACTCGACAAGCATTACTTTTTCCATGTGTCGATCCTTTGAGATAGCAACCTTACCTAGACCCAATACCTTGCTTTTTTCCTTTGTCGGTGTATGTGATATGCTTCAGATGAGACGGAGTAAGGGGAGCATCAGTGAGTAAATTCCTATCACCAGTCATGTGATTCGTGCAACCACTATCCAGGACCCATTCAGTGGCTTTGGGTGTGTCATCCTGTAGAGGCGTTAGTCTGACTTACAAATTCATATACTTCAAAGTGAAGAATATGATGATCAATTTTGTCAGACAATTTCATCAATGAATATTAACTAGCAGCATAAGGGATGTGTGAAATGAATGATTCATTTCATCATGATTAGCCTGCATCTCAACAGGCATTTTGTTAGGTCATTAGCAAATTCGCCAAACATTTTAGTTGTCTGAAGACCTGACCCTGCAGAAGAGATTAGTTCTTCTTAACCACCCACATCTGAATGGGTGGTTGAGAAGCAATGTATCAAAGTGCATTAATGGAGAACTTAGGCATTGAAGAATATGCATTTCTCTTCACAGGAGGGTTATAGTAGTTGAATGAGTAAGCAGAGAATTTTTTCGATGTTTTGTGGACATAGTGGTTCGAAGAATAATGCTCATATTCATCAGAACGCTGTTTGTTTCCCTGCAAAATAGAGTCATTAGCACGACCATAAGTGGGTCTGCGTCCATTTGACGACTTTGATCCCTGTGAAGAATTTGGCCTGGGATGTTTCTTCTTCATCGGTGGTGTCATGATGACATTCACCTGAAGATTTTCCAGAAGGCTTTTGGGAACCCAGATTTTCTTCACAGGTGCACCATTCCAGCAGTTAGTACCTACAAATCTGGCAAATACTTCACCATTCTAGTTTTTGAACAGTTTGTAGTTGGAGTCAAATGACACATCTAAAGAATATGAAGTATCACAAGTTTAGCCAGATAAAGTAGATGGGTCTATTGGTGGTCCGTTCGCAGCAACCCATGTGGTTTTGGGATACTGCTTAGGCTTCCAATAAGAGCCATTAGTGTTAAGCGTTATCTCAAAAGCAATACCCTCTTTCCTAGGGCTCCTGTGAAGAATTTGCTTTTTGAGCACATCACAAAGGGTTTGATGCCCTTTGAGGCTTTTGTACATGCATGTAACGTACAATTCCTTAAACCCTGCATTTTCATCAGTATCACTGGTGGCATCCTCAGATGAGGGGTTAGTGGCCACAGAAGCAGTTGAAGTAATTGAAAGTACTGAAGCATTTGAACATTCAGCTGAAGAATTTGCATTTTCACGTTCAAGGCATTTTAAGCATGGTGCAACAAATTCTTCTTGAGCGGTACTGATCTATTGAGCGAGGAGTGAATCGTTCTCTTTTTGAAGATCATCATCAGACGCTCTCAGCTTCTCGAGATCTTGCTTCCTTTGAAGAAATTTATAGGAGAACTTCTCATGTTCGGCTGAGAGGGCCACATGATGACTTTCAAGTTTGTCATACTTTGACTGAAGACGTTTGAGATCGTCAGCCAAGGTCTGAGAGCGTTCCATTTCATCATTCAACATGCTTTTATCTAGGAGATTTTGAATTCTTTCCATGGCATTTTGTTGCCTAGTGGCAATATTTGCAAGCTTGGAATAACTGGGTGTCATGTTTTCATCAGGTTCACCTTCACTAAAGGAAGATGAAGGTCTTTGGAGTACTTTGGTGCCTCTTGCCATGAGATAGACATCAGACGAAGTTGAGGCAGGATCTAATTCCTGAGATTTGAGGGAATTCCTGAATTCCACAAGCCAGGGATCGTCACGTCTATATGCCCCTTCATAGACATCAGAGATCCTGTCCCTGATGAGCTTCGGGTTGCCCAGATGATAGATGCGAGTGAACTCATCCTTGGTCAGTCGAGAATAGATGAAGTATTTGGCCCGAGCATCTAGCCGAGTGTACTTCCGAATGTCATCAGCATTCGCCATCTTGCAGAGGTCGGTCAACCCCAGTTCAGTGATTGTCCATAGATCACTGTCCATGGCCAAGAGATGCTTTCGCAGCATGACCTGGATAGTTCGTGCCATCGAAGATGGGGCACGCAGCGGATACCTTGATCATTCTTGCAGTCGACATAACTAAAACTCTAGGTGGTTAAACCAAAATCACACAGAACAAGGGAGTACCTTGCTCTGATACCAATTGAAAGCGCATGTTTACTCCCAGAGGGGGCTGAATGGGAAATTTTTAGAAATTCGTCAAACTCTTCAGAAAGGGAAATTTTGACGAGAATTAGAGTGACACAATAGAAACAGAGGTGAAAGTAGATCAACACAGATACAAGTAGCATGCATATGAAATACATACAAGTGAAGAACATGTGATCATACTGGCAGACATGCATGAGAAAGATGAACTGAAGAAATGAAAAACAGCATGATGAAAGTCTTCAGTTCAAATTCTTCAGAAAGGTAATACACAAGTTCTTCAGCTGTGGAATTGCATAAAGGTAAAGGGTGAGGAATTTGAAACCAGGTAAGCTCGGTGAAGACACAACGATTTGGTAGACCAGTTCCAGTTGCTATATCAACTGCACATCTGGTTGAGGCGGCTGAGTCTTACCTCGGAGGACACTTAGTCCTCACCGTATTCCTCTTGAGCTAAGATCACTTAGACCTCGCCCAATCACTTGTGGTAAGTCTTCAAGGTAGACTTCCAAAACCTTCACAGACTTGTTCACCGGCACGCCACAATTACTCTTGGGTGCTCAAAACATGACGCCTAACCGTCTGGAAGAATGACAACCTTCATAGGTAATAAGAATCGGATCACACAGATCGACTTCTTCAGTGATGCTCAATCACTTTGGCTCTGGTTGGGTTTTTCCTCACTTGGTTTCTCACAAAGTCGTCAGAGGAAAGGTTGCTCTCAAATGACAAGTGTCAATCTCTCTCTAGAGCAGCCAACCAACTAGCTGTTGTGGGGGCGGCTATTTATAGCCAGGGGGCAACCCAACATGAATTGTCATAAATGCCCTTCTCAGACATGACCGTTGTCAGGATAAGGATCCACTCGACAGCTGGCACACGGCTCAGCAACGGTCGGAAAATTGAACTCTCAATTTCGTCGGGGCACTCAGTTTCCCCACGATAGGCAGATCGCACTGGCGAACTCCTAACTCCTCAGCCTGACCTAATTCATCAACGACCAGGTGAACTGCATCACTGTCGCTTAGCAAATTCGTCAGCTGTTCTGGAGATTTCCAAAGGCTTTACTCGAAGTGGCTATAATGTGTATAGGTTTGAGCATCACTTTGGAATTGTGATAAATGTTTCACCTAGACCCCCTTTAACAGTACAGTTTTTCCTATGACTCAAATAAGAAGAAAAAGAAACTATGAGAACAAAGTCTTCAAGCTTGAAAGTCTTCACATCAATTTCTTCAAAGGCCGCACCAAATTCTTCACTTGAAGAAAAACATTTTTAGGGGTCGACTTCCGTGGGTTAAACCAAGTCGTCAGGGACTATTTCACCTGTGTACACTCACAAACACATTAGTTTCCTAACCTATTTGTCTTCAATACTCCAAAACCACTAAGGGGGCACTTGATGCACTTACAGTGCCAATGATATGTGTGTACGCCGTCGAGTGGCACTTACCACAGCACGTGGCCACGCAATTTGGCATGTTCCAAAATACCCCACCGGCACGCCCCAATGACACCGGTGGCTTCGACCTACACTGGTGAGGGCATTTGTTCTCTACTACAGTGTTTTCATTCTGTTTGACGTTCTTATGATGTTTTATGTTTTATTGGTGCTTATGCTTTGCAGGAAGAGTAGGTGATACGTCTCCAACGTATCTATAATTTTTTATTGTTTCATGTTGTTATATTATCAATCTTGGATGTTTTTATATACATTTACAACAATTATATATCATTTTTCTGGACTAACCTATTAAGTTAGTGCCCAGTGCCAGTTGCTGTTTTCTGCCTGTTTTTGGTTTTACAGAATGTCAATATCAAACGAAGTCCAAATGCCACGAAACTTTTTGGAGATTTTTTTCAGGACATATACATCACTAGAAGCTTCGGGAGAAGGCAAGAAGCCCCAGGAGGTGCCACGAGCCACCAGGGCGCGCCTGGGGGGGGCAGGCGCGCCCTGGTGCCTCGTGGGCCCACCTCTGCCTCTTTTGACCTAATTCCACCACTATAAATTCCCAAAAATCGGGAAACCAACAGGGGAGTCCACGAAATACTTTTTCCGCCGCCGCAAGCTTCTGTTCTCGAGAGATCCCATCTGGAGGCCTTTTCCGGCACTCCGCCGGAGGGGGAATCGATCACGGAGGGGCTCTACATCAACCTTGCTGCCCTTCCGATGATGCGTGAGTAGTTTACCACAGACCTTCGGGTCCATAGTTAGTAGCTAGATGGCTTCTTCTCTCTTTTTGATCTTCAATACAATGTTCTCCTCGATGTTCTTGGAGTTCTATCCGATGTAATCACTTTTTGCGGTGTGTTTGTTGGGATCCGATGAATTGTGAGTTTATGATCAGAGTATCCATGAATATTATTTGAGTCTTCTCTGATCTCTTTTATGCATGATTATTATAGCTTTGTATTTCTTCTGCGAACTATTGATTTGGTTTGGCCAACTAGATTGATTTATCTTGCCATGGGAAGAGGTGCTTTGTAATGGGTTCGATCTTGAGGTGCTCAATCCCAGTGACAGAAAGGAACATGACACGTATGTATCTGTGACGCCCTCTGCTCGACTGTGCACTAATCATACACGCAAATGTGCACGCTCGAGAACAGAGACGCACGGGAAGATATCACAACACAACCCTAAACACAAAAATAAGTCATACAAGCTTTATATTACAGGCCAGGGGCCTAGAGGGCTCGAATACATAAGCTTGAGTCATACAAGCATCAGCGAAAGCAACAGTATCTGAGTACAGACACAAAGTTAAACAAGTTTTCCTTAAGAAGGCTAGCACAAACAGCGACACTGATCGAAAAGGCGAAGGCCTCCTGCCTAGGGCCTCCGAATTACTCCTGGTCGGCTGGCTCAACCCAGTAGTACGTGCCTTTGGGGCTCTCCTGGTAGTAGTCTCCTGTGGTGGCATCTGGCTCTGGGGCTCCATCGACTGATTTCATCAAGCGGGTATGGGGAAAAAGATAGCAAAGCAACCGTGAGTACTCATCCAAAGTACTCGCAAGACTGACATCAGAACTATACTAATTATGCATCGGTATCAAAGGAATGGGGCTATATCTTTGGACTGAACTGCAGAATGCCAGAATAGAGGGGGAAGAAGCCTAGCCTATCGAAGACTAGCATCTTCAAGCAATCTTGCAGCATCAGAAGAGAATAGAGCAAGATAATATATATATATCAATCATAGTTTAGTAAAGCCCCGAGATCCTTCCTCGACTACCCTGCGAGAAAGTGATCCCGAGAGCGGTAGTAACAGTTTAATATTGTAGCAGTAACCATTTGTAGTTGTAGCAGATCAGGATACAACTCCGAGAGTCCTGTTACCGTGGACACGGCTATTCGAATAGATAACTTCCCTGCAGGGGTGCACTACTGTTACCCAACACGCTCGATCACATCTGGCCGGACACACTTGCTGGGTAGTGCCCGGCCTCGGGAGATCGACACGACGCAGTCCTACCTAGGCTTAGCAGAGAGGTCAGCACGCCAGTCTAAATCCTAAGCACGAAGCGGTCTTGGGCCATCTGGATGATCAAGGGGGTTTTGCTTGCCTGGAAGCTCTGCTGAGAGGGGCTGGTCGTTTGAGGGCTGCTCGTCTGGAGCGTAGTCGTACTCAGCGGCGTCGGCGGCGGTCTCGGCGTCTATCGGGAGAGAAGGAGGGGGAAGAAACAATAAATACACGGCAACAATGCAACAGTGATGCATCACATGCCTAAATGATATGCAGAGGTGATATAATGTCTAACTAATCATTTTAGATAATTTAGGAATTTATTTGGATTTATTTTATTAAGGTCATGCACTATTCATTTATCGAAAACAGGCAAAAAGTTCCATGTTCACCTAGATAGGAGTGATGGTCAAGCATTTTGACCACATATTCGGATTCTTCATATTTTTCTGGTCATTTTTCATATATAAATTATTTTCATCCGAGTTACGGTTTATTTTATATGATTTTTCAAAGTTTAATCATTTTCTGGAATTTCTGGAATTAATTAAATTGAATTATCCAAAACAGTGTAGGATGATGTCAGCATAACGCGTGCATGACATCAGCAGTCAACTCTGGCTGACCAGAGTCAAACCTGACCAGTGGGTCCCACTGGTCAGTGATTGTTTAAACTAAACAGAGCTTAAAATAGTTAATTAGGCTTAATTAATGGGTGGGACCCAGTAGTCAGTGACAGATTAACTAATTAATTTAATTGACAAATTAATTAACATTTTATTTATTTATAAAAATGTTTTATTACAGGTGGGACCTGCATGTCAGTGGCTGGGTCAGCCCAGTCAGCAATTGACTGGGTCAACCCAGTCAACTGGGGCCCGTGGGGCCCGCGGTCAGTGGCACAAGGGCGGCCACGTCGGCGCCACGCTGGACGCCGGCCACCGGAGCACTCCGGCGAGCCCGAGTGCAGCGGTGAACTCCGGCGAGCCTAGAAATATTCTGTGGTGCATCATTTCGCGCGTGCTTGGGCTTGCTGGAACGAGAACTTCGTGCCGCGTACGGTGGTGGCCATGGCCGGAGCTGGGGAGGCCGGGATGGTCGCCGGCGACGACGTCGGGCGGCGGGGCTCTCGGGCGTGCTACGGGATCGGCGAAGCGGCGCGCTTGCGGGGGAAACAAAGGGCTAGGAGAGGCCTACGCGGCGTGGCTAGGCTAATGGGCACGAGCGCGGGGCCGTTTGGTCGCCGGAACGACGCCGGCGACGAGCTCCGCGGCAACGGGTTCGGCCATCTCCATTGCGGCGTCTTTGGCGACGGAAACGCGTGGGAGAGAGAGGGGAAAAACTCGCGGGTTTACAGTGAGCCTGCAGGTGTGCTCAAGCTTGCTCGGGGCGGCTCGTCGGCGGTGAATCGGCGACGGAGAAGAAGAAGCCCGAGGAGGAAGAAGAAGAAGCAGCGCTCGCGGTGGGGGCTCCGAGCTCCAACGGCGAGGTGCAGGCGGCGTAGTCGAGGGCGGCGGTGACGCTGGACACGGCGGAGCGGCGATCGGGGCACGGTGGCCGCGGGATGGACGGCGACGATGAGAGGAGCTCTCGGGCGAGGGGAGAGAGAGCGAGGGGAGGAGAAGGGGAAATATCTGGGGCGGCTAGGGTTTGCTGCGGGGTGGGTCTTATCCACCCCGCCGCCCTGTAGCGACGCGGGAGCCGGCCGGGCGTGGCTGCGACGGCGAACGGCGACGGGGTCGGGTGCGGGCGAGCGACCGCGGGTGAGCAGTGTGAGGGAGAAGGAGGTGGCGAGGTGGGCTGGGCTGGCGCGGCGACTTAGGCCCAGGCAGTGTGGGCCTTTTCTATTTTCTTCTTTTCTTTTCTGTTTTCTCTTTTTAGTTTCTGTTTTGAAAATAGTTTAACCACCATTTGACTTTTGTAAAATATGAGTGTTGTCCATATAAATACTAGACAATATTTAACACTGGCAGAAATTGGTTTGGTGAATAAATGATTTCATTTGAATTTTAATTAAATAAAATGGTACTTAAATACTGCTGCTTGGCACTGTTTTAGGATGATAGAGTCATCTAGTGATTTTTAGTGATGTTGTTTTTCTTAACATAATTAGTTATGAATTATTTGCTATTTAATGAACATTTTAGTTTCCAAATTGGAACAACTTTTATTTTCCCTTTAAATTTGAATTTCAATTTGAATTGGAATTTGAAATGAGATATGATGCAAATGATGATCAAGCACTGTTAAGCATGATGACTTGGCATTATCAAAGGTGATCACTGATGCTAATACATGGGGGTGTTACAGTATCGTTGCTATTAAGGGTAAAAAGATGGGGTTTATTCATGCGTGAGTTTACTTTGTCTACATCATGTCATCTTGCTTAAGGCGTTACTCCGTTCTTTATGGACTTAATATACTAGATGCATGCTGGATAGCGGTTAATGTTTGGAGTAATAGTAGTAGATGCAGGCAGGAGTCGGTCTACTTGTCACGGACGTGATGCCTATATTCATGATCATTGCCTTGGATATCGTCATGATTATTTGCTTTTCTATAAATTGCCCAACAATAATTTGTTCACCCACCGTATGCTATTTTCATGAGAGAAGCCTCTAGTGAAAAATATGGCCCCCGGGTCTATCTAAATCATATATTAAAAACCCTAAAAATACCTTGCTGCACTTTTTTTTGTATTTTTGTTTCAATCTATCTATCTATCACATACAATGTAATCTTGCAACTTACCGCCGAGGGATTGACAACCCCTTGTTTGCGTTGGGTGCAAGGATTTGTTGTTTGTGTGCAGGTGCTGCTAACGAGGTGTTGCGTGATTCTCCTACTAGATTGATAACCTTGGTTTCATAACTGAGGGAAATAGTTATCTCTACTGCGCTGCATCATCCCTTCCTCTTCGGGGAAAATACCAACGCAAGGTACAAGTAGCAGGAAGAATTTCTGGCGCCGTTGCCGGGGAGACATCATCAACATCTATCAAGTACCTATGCATAAACCTTCATCTCATTGCATTTACTTTATTTGCCTTTGCCTCTCGTTTTCATCTCCCCCACTTCTAAAATTTCTTTTACAAAAACACAAAAATATTTTTGTTTGCTTGCTTGCTATCTTTGCTTGTGTTGCCATGTGCCCTCTATTTGCTTGCATCTTCGATTGCTAAAAATCTATTGATATGGATCCTCATCCACTTGCTAATCTTTTCAAAATATCCAGTTATGTTGAACCAATTGCTAGTGAGTTGAGTGCACTTGATTATCTCTATGAAGTTTTGCTTGAAAATCAGGAATCTGAAAGTTGTGATGAAGTATTGAAAGAAGAAATTTATAAAGTGATTCATGATAACTCCTTGAATGAAAAGCATAATTGCAATGATGTTATTATTAATTCTATTAATGTAAATTGTGCTAATAATATGCAAAACTACAAGCTTGGGGATGATGATTTTGTTATGTCCACTACTTATTGCAATGATCATGATTGGGGTGATAATGATTCTTATGGTCTTGAAAATTTATTTAAACCTCATGATGAATATGCTTGCGATAATATTGAAAGTAGGTTCGGAAGAGTGTCAACTTTAGCTAAAAATAATCCCACATATTTGGAGAGTGTTCAATCTTATGAAATTTTTGGTGAGAGTGGGTTTGGAGAGGTCATAACTTTAGTTAATGTTAATCCCACTATTTCGGAAGATTATAAAAACTTAATGCATGTGGATCAAAAAGAGAGTATTGTTTATGATAGCTATATTGTTGAATTTGAGTATGATCCTACATGTAATTATTATGAGAGTGGAAAATATGGTTGTAGAAATTTTCATGTTACTAAATTACCTCTCGTTATGTTGAAATCATCAATGTTTTATTCTTCTCCTTTGCATATGCTAGAAATTGCTTGCCTTGATAATTTGTTTGCTTATAAAATGCCTATGCAAAGTAAGTATGTTAGAGTTAAATGTGTTTTTCACATGCTACATGATGCTCTCTTTGTGTTTCAATTACTATCTTTCATGTGAGCATCAATAAAATCTTAAGCTTATCTTAATGGCTATAAAGAAAGCGTTTGTTGGGAGGCAACCCAATGAATAAAATAAATTTTTACTATTTATTTCTGTTATTGTGTGTTTACACAATTATGCTTCTTTTATGATTGTGTTTTTATGTTTTAATTAGTGTTTGTGCCAAGTAATGCCTGTGGGACGATTTGGAAGATAGTATAATTGATGCTGTTTGGAAAACAGAAAGTTTTGCGTATAGTGCTGGAATTTTGGTTCTGTACTGGACCGTCATAAAAATCTGAAATTTTTACACAGTATTGGTATATGAATTTCACACGTTGTCCTAATTTTTCAGAATTTTTGGAGTTACAGAAGTATGGCTTTTAAATAGATTGCTACAGACTGTTCTGTTTTTGACAGATTCTGTTTTTGATGTGTTGCTTGCTTGTTTTGATGAAACTATGGATTGTATCGGGGGGTATAAGCCATGGATAAGTTAGAATACAGTAGGTATAATTCAAATATAAAATATGAATGGGTTTGCAACAGTACTTAAAGTAGTGATTTGTTTTGTTATACTAACGGATCTCACGAAGGTTTTTGTTGAGTTTTGTGTGATTGAAGTTTTCAAGTTTTGGGTGAGATCACGATGGATGAAGGAATAAGGAGTGGCAAGAGCCTAAGCTTGGGGATGCCCGAGGCACCCCAAGGTAATATTCAAGGAAGACTCAAGCGTCTAAGCTTGGGGATGCCCCGGAAGGCATCCCCTCTTTCTTCTACCAACCATCGGTAATTTTACTTGGAGCTATATTTTTATTCGTCACATGATATGTGTTTTACTTGGAGCGTCTTGTATGATATGAGTCTTTGCTTTGTTTGATTTTTTAGTTTGTCACAATCATCCTTACTAAACACACCTATTTTGAGAGAGCCACACGTTATCATGATTTGTTAGAATACTCTATGTGCTTCAATTAAATTTTTTGAGCTAGGCAGTTGCTCTAGTGCTTCACTTAAATCTTTTTGAGCAGGGCGGTGGCTATATTTTGAAGAAATGAACTCTCATGCTTCGCTTATATTATTTTGAGAGTTGATAAGATTGAAATTTTGAAGAAATATTTGCACTCTCATGCTTCACTTAAATCTTTTTGAGAGATGATAATAGTAATGGTAATTTGCACAAGATATGAATTTGGTCCCAAAGTGATGAATATTCAAGAGGGATATAATAAAAACTTTCATATAGATCATTGGATATGATAAGTGTGATTCCTTGCAACAGTTTTGCGACATGGGGATGATAATATGTGAGCCATGTTAGTGATTAATTGTGATTTAGTAAGAATATTAGTGTTAAGGTTTGTGATTCCCTATGCATGCACATTAAGTCAATAGTTATGCAAAGAAATTATATCCTACTTATGGTGCATTATTCGATGTTAGTTATGTTCAATGCATGTTTATGACCATTTTCGCTTTTTGGTTGGTCGCTTCTCAATCTATTTGCTAGCCTTCATTTGTACTAAGCGGAAATACTGCTTGTGCATCCAAACTCCTTAAACCCAAGTTATGCCAAATGAGTCCACCATATCTACCTATATGCGGTATCTTCATGCCGTTCCAAGTAAATTTGCATGTGCCAACTCTAATTTTCAAAATAATTTTCTGTTTTGTGTGCCCGTACCGCTCATGAAGCGGCAGGGGGTGGCCAATATTTTCCATGCTAGGTGTGTTATTCTCACGATGAGTGTTTATTCACTTGTCATTGCACGAGAGAGTGGCTGGTAATAGGGATGCCCAGTCCCACAATGAATCAAAAATTAATAACAACAAAATTCCTTGGAAAGTGTTGGTATGGAGGGCACCCGTAGATACGGCTAGCCATGGATTGTGAAAGAATGGTGGAAAGGAAATAAACTTAATTTTCTGTTTGGGAACCGCCTATGATGTGTCTAGCATGGAAGATATTGGGAATTCTCGGCCATTTTCGTTGACAGGAAAAGCATGCCTCTCAAAATATTTTATCTCTCTAATTTTAGCCTTGAGCTCTGGCACATTAGCAAATCTCTGCTTCCCTCTGCGAAGGGCCTATCTATTTATTTTCATGCAATTTTAATTTTTATTTGAGTCTCCATCTTCTCTTATAAAGCACCAACTAGAGAGCACTATTGTCATACTTGTGCATTGGATGTAGCTAATATGGAGTGTGTTTCATGAATGGACCAATGATTGAGCATAATGGGCTAGGGATAACTTTCTTTAGCGTTGATATTTTGAAAGACATGGTTGCTTGTTAATATGCTTGAGTATTTATGTCTTCATGTCAAATTATAGACTATTGCTTTGAATCATTCAAGTCCAAATGTCCATGCTATAAAAGAAAAGAATATATGATGAATATGATAGGCAGCATTCCACATCAAAAAAATTGTTTTTATCATTTACCTACTCGAGGACGAGCAGGAATTAAGCTTGGGGATGCTGATACGTCTGCAATGTATTTTTAATTTTAAATGTTCCATGTTGTTATATTATCAATCTTGGATGTTTTTATATACATTTACAACAATTATATATCATTTTTTGGGACTAACCTATTAACTTAGTGCCCAGTGCCAGTTGATGTTTTCTGCCTGTTTTTGGTTTTACAGAATATCAATATCAATCGAAGTCCAAATGCCACGAAACTTTTTGGAGATTTTTTTCTGGACATATACAACACTAGAAGCTTCGGGAGAAGGCCAGAAGCCCCAGGAGGTGGCCACGAGCCACCAGGGCGCGCCTGGGGGGCAGGCACGCCCTGGTGCCTCGCGGGCCCACCTCTGCCTCTTTTGACCTAATTCCACCACTATAAATTCCCAAAAATCGGGAAACCAACAGGGGAGTCCACGAAATACTTTTTCCGCCGCCGCAAGCTTCTGTTCTCGAGAGATCCCATCTGGAGGCCTTTTCCGGCACTCCGCCGGAGGGGGAATCGATCACGGAGGGGTTCTACATCAACCTTGCTGCCCTTCCGATGATGCGTGAGTAGCTTACCACAGACCTTCGGGTCCATAGTTAGTAGCTAGATGGCTTCTTCTCTCTTTTTGATCTTCAATACAATGTTCCCCTCGATGTTCTTGGAGTTCTATCCGATGTAATCACTTTTTGCGGTGTGTTAGTTGGGATCCGATGAATTGTGAGTTTATGATCAGATTATCCATGAATATTATTTGAGTCTTCTCTGAACGCTTTTATGCATGATTATTATAGCTTCATATTTCTTCTCTGATCTATTGATTTGGTTTGGCCAACTAGATTGATTTATCTTGCCATGGGAAGAGGTGTTTGTAATGGGTTCGATCTTGCGGTGCTCAATCCCAGTGACAGAAAGGGACATGACACGTATGTATCGTTACTATTAAGGGTAAAAAGATGGGGTTTATTCATGCGTGAGTTTACTTTGTCTACATCATGTCATCTTGCTTAAGGCGTTACTCCGTTCTTTATGGACTTAATACACTAGATGCATGCTGGATAGCGGTCGATGTGTGGAGTAATAGTAGTAGATCCAGGCAGGAGTCGGTCTACTTGTCTCGGATGTGATGCCAGTAATTTGTTTACCCACCGTATGCTATTTTCGTGAGAGAAGCCTCTAGTGAAAACTATGGCCCCCGGGTCTATCTAAATCATATATTAAAAACCCTAAAAATACCTTGCTGCACTTTTTCTTTATTTATTTTATTTTGTATTTTTGTTTCAATCTATCTATCTATCACATACAATTTAATCTTGCAACTTACCGTCGAGGGATTGACAACCCCTTGTTTGCGTTGGGTGCAAGGATTTGTTGTTTGTGTGTAGGTGCTGCTAACGAGGTGTTGTGTGATTCTCCTACTGGATTGATAACCTTGGTTTCATAACGGAGGGAAATACTTATCTCTACTGTGCTGTATCATCCCTTCCTCTTCGGGGAAATACCAACGCAAGCTACAAGTAGCAGTAGGCAGCATTGTCAGTCGATCATAGACTGGGGACACGAGCACATGGATCAGGTGAAAGCGTGGAACGAGAGGAGGTATCGCAAAGACGGGGAGAGAAGAGCGGTTGACTGGGATGCTTACGGGGAACGCATGAATTGGTATGACGATGGCGTGAAGTACCGTGTGCGCCTGTGGCCACAGTGGACGTTAGCCGATATCGCATCACTGCAGGAGGATGACTCCGAGGATGAAGCCTACCATGACAGCATCAGAGAGCTCAAAGGTGAATTTAGGAAGTATGCACCCCTGATGAACAGAGTGGTAAGTTGTGTTCAATTGTTTTGAGCCGGCGGTTGGATGAAAACTACTTTAGTCAATGTCACTAACTTACACATGATGCTTACATTTGCAGGCTTCGGAGCTGAACAGAAGTGATGGTGTCCTGGATTAGGGGGTCTCGGCCTAGTCGGTCTAGTCCATGGGCCGGACTCAAGGCCCGTTGAAGAATAAGGACTCCGGAGGCCTCCGACCTGTAGAATCAGCATATCGGGCCTCACCGAAGACTTGGCGTGTACCCCAAGAATGTTAGATTCGGCATGTAATCCCTAGATAGCAACCGACCATGTGTAACCCTAGATACCCTTGGTGCCTATATAAACCAGAGGGTTTAGTCCACAGAGGCGGATTCCTTCATCATTAACCCTAGGGTTTAGACCACAACTTACGATCTCGATGTAGATCAACTTTGTACCTTGATACATCCACAATATAAACAAGAGCAGGACATAGGGTTTTACCTCCTTAGAGAGGGCCCGAACCTGGGTAAATCTTTGTGTCCCTTGTCTCTTGTTAACCATTGATCCGATCTCACAGCTCGGGCCCCCCTACCCGAGATCTGCCGGTTTTGACACCGACATTGGTGCTTTCATTGAGAGCTCGTTGTTTGATCACCTTGGGACGATGGCTTCACCAACGGGCAATCTAAGTCCCCTTGGCACCATAGGTGCTCCTACGATCCTCATCAATGGGACGTCTGATGGCTCGACAGATCTCGATTCGCACTCCCCCTTCGAGGCGGTAGGATGCGATCGGGAAGCCTGTCTGGAGCTTTATGCTCCCTTTGCAAGGTCGGCCGATGGAGCCCGATTGGAGGAAACCTCGGATCCCAGCTCCCTCCTGAGGGATGAGCACGAGCTTGAACAGCTAGAGGAGACTGGCGCGTCGGACTTTAAGCCGAGCCCGGACTCTTCCGCTCATGTTTCCCACAAGGAACACGGGGGCACCTCGAAGTCCCCCCCGATCGGATTAATTTTTTTGATCCCACCCACACCCACGTCGAGTATTGCCCAAGTAATTCCGGCCTCCCGACGTCTCGAACTTGATCTATATAAAAAAACGAGCCGATGAGACAGTTCGGCAGTTCTGGTCGAGATTCTTGTTTGTCAAGAACGGGATATCTGACTGCCTGGACGTAGAAGCACTCGCTGCCTTCCGCCACAATTATCACGATGAGGGGGTGCTAATGCCCTCTCTCGGTGCCGAGTATAGACTTCCTCAGAGCTCTCTGAGTTGGTGTCAAGGTTTTGCACCATTGAAGACGCCTGGTTGGCTCAGGAATTAGCCCGCGCAGGCAAATCAAGAGAATACGACCTCGCACACGGGCAGCCATCAAAGCGCCCCATACTAGCAGAGTCATTACGAAAAATAAGGAAGACAGGATCTCCGACCGTCCTAGATGGACTGTGATACGTCTTCGTCGTATCTACTTTTCCAAACACTTTTGCTCTTGTTTTGGACTCTAATTTGCATGATTTGGATGAAACTAACCCGGACTGACGTTGTTTTCAGCAGAACTACCATGGTGTTGTTTTTGTGCAGAAATCAAAGTTCTCAGAATTGGATAAAAAAATTTGGAGATTTTTTATGGAATATATAAAAAATATTGGCATAAGAATCAACTGGATATGAGGCCCCTGTTGCTCACAAGGCAACAGGGCGCGATTCCCCCTAGGGCGCGCCCTGATGCCTTGTGGGGCCCATAGAAGTCCGTTTGACCTAATTCCAACGCTATAAATTCTCTTTCCCCAAGGAAAAAAATAGAGAAGAAGTTTCATCATGTTTTACGATACGGAGCCACCGCCACCTCCTGTTCTTCATCGGGAGGGCTGATCTGGAGTCCGTTCGGGGCTCCGGAGAGGGGGATTCGTCGCCATCGTCATCAGCAACCATCCTCCATCACCAATTTCATGATGCTCACCACCGGGTGAGAGTAATTTCTCCATAGGCTTGCTGGACGGTGATGGGTTGGATGAGATTGTTCATGTAATCGAGTCAATTTTGTTAGGGCTTGATCCCTAGTATCCACTATGTTCTGAGATTGATGTTGCTATGACCTTGTTATGCTTAACGCTTATCACTAGGGCCCGAGTGCCATGATTTTAGATCTGAACCCTTTATGTTTTCATGAATATATCTGTGTTCTTGATCCTATCTTGCAAGTTGTATGCACCTATTACGCGTTACGATCCGCATACCCCAAGGTGACAATAATTGGGATTCTTTCCGGTGATTACCGTAGTTTGAGGAGTTCATGTATTCACTAAGTGCTAATGCTTTGTTCTGGTTCTCTATTAAAAGGAGGCCTTAATATCCCTTAGTTTCCTTAAGGACCCCACTGCCATGGGAGGGTAGGACAAAAGATGTCATGCAAGTTCTTATTATAAGCACGCATGACTATATACGGAATACATGCCTACATTACATTGATGAATTGGAGCTATTGTGTATCGCTCTAGGTTGTGACAGTTACATGATGAATGTCATCCAACATAATTATACATCACTGATCCAATGCCTACGCTTTTATCATATTGATCTTTGCTAAGTTACTACTGTTGTTGCTGCTGCTGTTACAATCACTACAAAACTGCTACTGCTACTGTCTCTGTTACTATTGCTACTCTTACTACTGCTATCAAAACTATCATACTACTGTGCTACAAAACACTTTGCTGCAGATATTTAGTTCTCCAGGTGTGGTTGAATTGACAACTCAACTGCTAATACTCACAAATATTCTTTGGCTCCACTTGTGTCGAATCAATAAATTTGGGTAAAATACTACCCTCGAAGACTGTTGCGATCCCCTATACTTGTGGGTTATCAAGACCTTTTTTCTGGCGTCGTTCCCGGGGAGCATAGCTTTAATTGTTGAGTTACTTGGGATTTATATCTGTTGATCACTATGAAGAATCTGAAAAACGCTAAGACCAAGATCGTTCCCTCTAAGACGAGGGGAGGTAAGGAACTACCATCACACTCTGCACTTGATTCACCTTCTGTTTTGAGTAGGCTAGCGACACCACCACCTGCTATTCATTCTGATATGTCGCAAGTAATTGATGATACCACTTCTGCTATGAATGATACTTACGATGATGCTAGTACTATGCTTGATAATACTGTGCCACTAGGTGAATTTCTTGATGAACAAATTGCTAGAGCTAAAGAAACTAAGAATATTGAAATTGACGGAACTCCTGAAAATTGTGATTCACCTATTATGCCTAGCTCTCCTACTAGAGTTGAAATGCCTAAGATACCTGATGGTTATGTTATAGATGGAGAAATAGCTAGAGAATTTCTTGCTTGTAATGATAGAGATGATGTTAAGAAATTACTGGTTAAGCTTAAACAAAAGTCATTGATGGAGAGAATGAAATATGATCCTAAGTTTGCTACCTCTCCCATCTTTGTTAATGATAAGGATTATGAATTCTCTGTCGATCCTAAGTTAATTACTTTGGTTGAATCTGATCCTTTTCATGGTTATGAATCTGAAACTGTTGTGGTACACCTTACTGAATTGAATGATATAGCCACCCTATTTGCTCATGAGGAAAAAATTCGCTACTACAACATTCTCAAGTTGTTTCCTTTCTCATTAAAGGGTGATGCTAAGAAATGATTTAATACTCTTGCTCCTGGTTGTGTGCATATTCCCCAGGATATGATATATTACTTCTCTGAAAAATGTTTTCCTGCTCATAAGAAACAAGCTGCCTTACAGGAAATATTTAACTTTGTGCAAATTGAAAAAGAGAATCTCCCTAAAGCTTGGGGAAGGTTTCTCCAATTACTTAATGCTTTGCCTGATCATCCTCTCTTAAGAAGAATGAAATACTGGATATATTTTATAATGGACTAACCGATGCTTCTAGGGACTACCTAGATGGTTGTGCTGGTTCTGTTTTCAGGGAACGAACTGTTGGACAGGCTGAAGAACTATTGAATAATATGTTGAGAAATGCCGATGATTGGACACTTCCTGAACCACCACCTAAGCCAACTCCGAAGAAGAGAGGTATTTTATTCCTCAGTCCAGAAGATATGCAAGAAGCTAAGAAATCCATGAAAGAAAAGGGTATTAAAGCTGAAGATGTTAAGAATTTACCACCTATTGAAGAAATACATGGGCTCGACACCCTGACATAGGTAGTAGAGGTAAAATCTGTTACTAGATTCGATGAAGGTGATATTCTGTATAATAAATCTGCTAGCCAATGCCTGTATGAATTTGATAATTACATCATTAAGCAAGAACACTTCAATTTATATGTTATCAAT
The DNA here is from genome assembly GCA_039707655.1 of Elymus sibiricus. Classification (NCBI taxonomy): domain Eukaryota; kingdom Viridiplantae; phylum Streptophyta; class Magnoliopsida; order Poales; family Poaceae; genus Elymus; species Elymus sibiricus. The sequence goes on from CM077668.1 coordinate 300,436,502, forward strand.
CAACTAAAGAGAAATGCCTTCATGATAAATTATTTGAGTGATTTGATGTTTAGAACTGCTAATGATGTTAAAGGCTTAAGTAAACATGCTTCTATGGTTCATACTCAGTTAGAACAAATTGCTAAGTCACAAAATGATTTGCTTGATGAGATGAATAATAAAATGAATGATCATGTTGTTAGAGTTGTTACTAGAGGAGGTAGAATGACTACGGATCCTCTATATCCTGAAGGTCATCCTAAAAGAATTGAGCAATATTCTCAAAGAATTAACACTGATGCACCTAGTTCATCTAAGATGAAAAAGAAAAATAAAAATGATAAAACTTTGCCTGCTTCTTGTGAACCTGTGATAGAAAAATCTCCTGAGAACCAGAATGATGTTTCTATTTCTGATGCTGAGACACAATCTGGTAATGAACATCCACCTAATGATAATGATAATGATAATGATGTCCATGTTGATGCTCAACCAGATAATGATGTAGAAATAGAACCTGCTGCTGACTTGATAACCGACCTCCTAAGAATAAAAGATATGATAAAAGAGACTTCGTTGCTAGAAAACATGGAAAGGAAAGAGAACCATGGGTTCAAAAACCTATGCCTTTTCCTACTAAACCATCTAGAAATAAAGATGAGGAAGACTTTGAGCGATTTGTTGAAATGCTTAGACCTGTCTTTTTGCGCACTCGTTTGATTGATATGTTGAAAAATCCTCCATATGCTAAATACATGAAAGATATTGTCACTAATAAAAGAAAGATACCTGAAGCTGAAATTTCCACCATGCTTGCAAATTATTCTTTTAAGGGTGGAGTGCCTAAAAAGTTAGGAGATCCCGGAATACCTACTATACCATGCTCCATTAAAAGAAGTTATGTTAAAACTGCTCTATGTGATTTGGGAGACGGTGTTAGTTTTATGCCTTTCTCTTTATATAGAAAACTTGATTTAAATAAGCTTACACCCACTGAAATATTTTTGCAAATGGCTGATAAATCAACTACTATACCTATTGGAATTTGTGAGGATGTGCCCGTTGTTGTTGCAAATGTTACTATCTTGACAGACTTTGTTATACTTGATATGCCCGAGGATGACAACATGTCGATTATCCTTAGAAGACCCTTTTTGAATACTGCAGGGGCTGTTATTGATTGCAACAAAAGCAAGGTCACTTTTCATGTTAATGGTAATGAGCATACGGTTTATTTTCCGAGGAAATAAAATTTAGTGAATGGTATCAATTGTATTGAAAAGGTTTCGACAATCACTATTGGAGGATTCAAATTTCCTCTTCCTACTGTAAAAAAGAAATATGAAATCCTTATTGTTGGGGAGATGCATATCCCCGTTGAGGTAACTTAGTGTTATACGAAAATTCTTCGGTTTCATGTTACTCGGAAATAGTTTGTTAATAAGACTTGATCAACCTTATTAATTGATTCTTTTTGAGGGGCATGTGGTCGATGAATTTAGTAAGCACAACTTTCGGTAATCATAGTTTGCTCTCTGTTATTTATAGTTTAATAAAGTAAAATGCCATGATTATCCTGTTTTCTGAATTATTCGTGCAATAAAAAATGACCCAAAAATAAAAGTGCTCAGAATGTAATAAAATTTTAACATGATTTTTTCTGGAATATTTAAGAATTTTTGGCACTCAAAACAACCCAGGGGGTGCACCTGTTGCTCACAAGGTAACAAGGCGCGGCCACCCCCCAGGGCGCGCCAAGGTGCCTTGTGGGTCCCACAGGGACCCACTCACTTATCTCTTCAGCTCACTTCATCTCCTACTTACAGAAAAAATCATGGTAGCTCTCTCTCTCTCGTGTTCTTGCTTCCAAACCTGAGATTTTCGATCTCTTTGCTCGGAGCTCCGTTTTCGAAATTGTTTTGGGGGATTCCTCCTTGGTATGTGACTCCTCCCACTACTGCAGGATGGTCCTAATGCGACACATCAATCAGAGACCCCGCGACCAAACGGTGTGCGATGCATTAATCGCAAACGGTGTCGTACTAAAACCGTTGCTAATAAGACGAACTGTGTGCAATGCCGGAGACATCAAGCACGATTCAGATTAGAGACGCGTGTGCGATACGTGGCATACAGTTGATCCATACGATCTGTTTGCGATAAGCCAAAACAACAAACACGGTCAGCCAAATCGAGGTGTGTGCGATACACGGCATACAGTTCACTCGGATGAACTGTTTGCGATTACCCAACACAACAGAAACGGTCAGGCAGATCAAGGTGTGTGCGATAGACGACATATAGTTCACTCGGATGAACTGTTTGCGATGAGCCAAAACAACAGAAATGGTCAACCAGATCAAGGAGTCTACGATATACGAGCACACATTCTAATTAAAAGAATTGTGCGCGATGGTAATAACAAGCGCACACAGTTGATGGAACAAGTCGTGTGCTGACATCGCCGATTGCGGTGCACACGCCACGTACACATCCGAGAATGCTTGCCCACGTTAATTACACCATCCGGGAATCGTGCCACACTTCGAAACTGGAACCGTCAAATAATTTTGAGCTTGTTTCCCATCACATTCCAAATTACCACGCTATATGTAATTGCAAGCCTGTTCACACCGATCAAAACCTAAACGTTTTCCCACTCAGCAGCTTATTACTAGGTTATAAAAACCACCTACTTGAAAATGAATGCACATTCCTCCTCAATTCCTCATCAACAAACAAACAAGTCTTCGTCCTTTCTTGCGTCTGCCATGGCCCATGGGAGGAGTTCTTGGTCGAGAAATGACCACGGAGCGGCGAGCGAAGTAGCAGAGATGTCCCGCCTCGCCGCGATAGCAGCCGAGAGGTCCCGCCGCGCCGCCGAAGCAGCACAAAGGTCCCGCCGCGCCGCCGAAGCAGCACTGAGGTCCCGCCACGCTGCCGAAGCAGCAGAGTGGTCCGGCCGCGCCGTGGAAGCGGCACAGATGTCCCACCGCGCCACGGAAGCAGCAGGGAGGTCCTGCCGCGTCGCGGCGACCTGGATGGATCTATCGTGGGCACTCGAGGGCTCTCACAGGTGCATGCGCGCTATGCTCAATAAGCTGATGGATGACATCTCCCGCTGGGCGAAGCTGCAGGAGGAGAGCTATGCCGCGTCGGATAAATCGACCGGCATCATCCGGGGACTAAGAGGTGACAAGGTGAGGCTCCGCACCGAGCGCGACCTGCTGAGGGCAAAGATCGCCGGTAGGGCGAAGCAACACAAGAAGACAACTGGCATGTTGAAGAAGACGGCCGTCATGGTTAGGAAACTTATGGATGAGAATGCTAAGCTCTGCATCGAGTGTGAAATGCTCCTGGAGGAATCCGTGGATGCTCGCAAGCGACGTATTGAGGACGTGAAGGAGATCAAGGTGGACGAAATGACGAAGATGGCGTAGTAGATCGAGGTGAAGTAGAGAGCAGCAACCCAGATCATTGTCTACGTCTTCCTTCTTTTTCCCTTGTGTCTTTCGTGCGTTGCCGCATGTGGCATCTTGAATTATCTTCCTGAATATGTAAGACAATTATTATTATCCATTGCCATCGTCGTCATATATATCAGTCTTGCTAAGTCTCAGTCGATGCTATGTCCGTGAGATCTTACATCAAGATCCGTGCAAAATTTTCTTTTCTCTCTCTTAAATCTCAGTCGACTGAGGCCTAGCCACGCCATTAAACAGGGGCTCGGGCACCATTAATGGAGAAGTTGGGAGCGACGTGGGCGGCGGATGGATGTCAAAGGGCTCACCTCCCGGTGAGCCTGCATAGCGGTCTGCTCCACGCCTCTCGTCTACTCAAATAGCCACCCCGCACGGTGCCTCCTAGCCAATAAAAATGGGGACGCGTGGCGGCACATAAATGGTTAGTACAACGCCCATGGTTTGACTAACACTTGTGTTTCCGATTGTAACGTGGCAGCTCTTTGTTCCAAAATGACTTTGTTGGTTGTTAATCTGTGCGCCTTCAAAAAATCGGACAAAATTTTTACCACAGCATGTTGGTGCCATGTCAAGGCAGCATGCCAAGTTTCATGATTTCCAGGCAAGTTTTGGATTTACAGGAATTTAAAAACCAAGCTTGTCAATGTTTTCGGCCGAGCCACGACGCCCAGATGTTTGAAATTCATTCCCATTTCTTGCATGGGACCTAAACATTCACCCAAGGACACATATATGATTTTTCAACCCATTTTAGTGCACTGGAGCATGTGCATGTAGTTCAAATTTGAATTATGCACATTAAATGCCTAGGAAACTCAATAAATGTATAAAAAAGGCCAAACAAACCCGGAATAATTCCAAATTTTAGCACGACACTCCTATTGGTCTTTGTTGCCTCTGTAAAAAAATCAAGGCAGGAAGAGGCAGCGTATGTCGTTTCGCCCACAAAGGTGACACATCCCTTATCGGAACCATGAGCCTTCTTGAGAGAAGCTCCGGATTGTAAGAAGCTTATACCAAAACTTTCCCAAATCGAACAAATTTTTACCACAGCATGTTGGTGCCATGTCAAGACACCATGCCAAGTTCCGTGATTTTTAGGCAATTTTTGGATTTATAGGAATTTAAAAACCAAGTTTCTCAATGTTTTCGGCCGAGCCACGACGCCCAGATGTTTGACATTCATTCCCATTTCTTTTATGGGACCTAAACATTCACCCAAAGACACATATACGATTTTTCAACCCATTTTGGTGCACTGGAGCATGTGCATGTAGTTCAAATTTGAATTATGCACATTAAATGCCTAGAAACTCAATTAATGTATAAAAAAGGCCAAATGAACCCGGAATAATTCCAAAATTTAGCATGACACTCCTATTGGTCTTTGTTGCCTTTGTAAAAAAACAAGGCAGGAAGAGGCAGCGTATGTCATTTCGCCCACAAAGGTGACACATCCCCTATCGGAACCATGAGCCTTCTTGAGAGAAGCTCCGGTTTGTAAGAAGCTTATACCAAAACTTGTCCCAAATCAAACAAAAAAATTACCACAGCATGTTGGTGCCATGTCAAGACACCATGCCAAGTTCCGTGATTTTTAGGAAATTTTTGGATTGACAGGAATTTAAAAACCAAGTTTCTTAATGTTTTCGGTCGAGCCACGACGCCCAGATGTTTGAAATTCACTCCCATTACTTGTATCTGACCTAAACATTCACCCAAGGACACATATACGATTTTTCAACCCATTTTGGTGCACTGGAGCATGTGCCTGTAGTTCAAATTTGAATTATGCACATTAAATGCCTAGAAAACTCAATTAATGTATAAAAATGCCAAACGAACCCGGAATAATTCCAAATTTTAGCACGACACTCCTATAGTTGCATGTTCACTGCAGATAAATGTTCTAGCAATTCAAACAGCGACCTTTCCTACCGTAACCCCATTTTGTCTTTCAAATCAAAATGAAAAAAATCAAGTACACCACAAACAGTTTGTTAGCAAGAATCGTGTGCGATGCAGTATAAAATATCTTGGGGCTCCCTCATGTATGGCTTACGCAGGAAGGTTCGTCGGCTATAGTCCACCGGCCGCGCATCAACCACACTTGTGCGCCAGTTTTTCGCTGCACCGTTCGTAAATTTTCGGCAACCGCAGAAATATCTAGGTCCCCGCCCCCTACCCCCCACCAAAAGCCACATTTCCACTATTTCCTCCTTCCTTTCCAAGTTCAAACCTTCACTGCTTGCTTTGCAGCGCCGCCTCCTCGCCGGCGCCACTCCTTCCCGTTGCGCGGCCTTGTCGATATAGTCAGGTAATCCACACCCCACCCCATCCTCCTCCTCCTTCTCCATCCCACATGCCTTGACCGTCGGCGTGACATCTTCCACCCAAATCACTGCCCCATCCTCCAAATAAGCACCGCCCATAGCCATGGTGCACACATTATAGCCAGGAGCTCAAGGAGCATCTGGCAGCGGAGAAGAAAATCGCGGCCGCACGAGCGGATGAGGTCGCGATGGCTGCCATGCGTGCCAACCGCCAGATCTTGGAGGAGCACCTCGCCGTCGAGGCCATCGTCGACCCCTCGCGCGCGGATGCTGTCACACAATTGGCTGCCTTAAACGACAGTTCGTGGTGTTTTCTAAAGGCCGCCTCCGGTGCCTTCTAGTGAATTGTCCTCTGTAATGTTAATATGCAATCTGATCTTCTGAAATGTGATGTTCAGTTAACAGTTTGGTTCATTTGTTGTGATGTTCAGTTAACAGTTTGGTTCATTTGTTGTGATGTTCAGTTAACTGTTTGGTTCAATTCTGAAATGTGATGTTCAATTCCTGTGGGTACACATTTTTTATTATTATGCGTGTGAGGAATAAAATCAAATTTGGATGTACTCTATACATGAGAAACATACACAAATGCCATATTTCCTAGTAGTTCTTAAGCACGCTAGGCTTGGTTAACTATATGATCTTCTAGTATATGTTCTATTCTCCAATGTGGTTCTCAGTTAACTGCTTGCTTCATTTGTTGTGGTGTCCAGTTAACTTTTTGGTTCAATTCTGCAGTGTGATGTTCATTTGTTGTGGGTACAAGTTTTCATTAATATATGCTACTGATAGTATGCCAACTCTCACTTAAACTGATCAATATCTGCCTTATATGTGTTGCAGGGAAACAATGGGAGGCACTGAGGTTTACCATTGAGGTTTGCACATGCATGGTCCTTTGGCTAATAGCACATTATTGTGCAATTGCAGGAACCATTCTACTCCCTACGTCCATTATATAAGAATGTTTTTAAGCCATGTTAGCTTAAAAAACGTTCTTATATTATGGGACGGAGGGAGTAATATTTAGGTTTTTAACAATTTGGTCTTGCACACTGTAACACCCCAATTTTTGGCCCTTTCTTTTTCTTTTGGATTTCTTCGAATTTTTATTTGGAGTTCCTTTTTGGTGGCTTTGTGGTCTTGAAATCTGGGGAGATCTTCTCTTCTTACTCTTCCAAGTGGCTTGTCACTCCCAAATCTACCCCAAGGCCATGTCATTCCCATCTTAGCCCAACCCCAATATTTATTTATTGGAAATATTCCTTTTTCTATTAAAGGAATAACCCTGTTTGCTCTAGGTTGTGAAGCAACCTATATTTCTGCCATTCCAAAAATTCCCACAAAATTCTCATAAATTCTTTGGATCATATCTTCCACAAATATGTCAAAACCCATCCTTGCCTAGTTCAAAAATAATTCAGGAATATTCATTTCTTATTCTGTTCAGTATGGCACTTTGTGAAGGAAGTGCTATTTATCTTTTCTTGATTGTCCTAAATTTTATTTTGCACTCTCTCATATCCAAATAATTGCCACATGCCAAAATTCAACTCCATTTGCCTAGTAAATCTTCCTTAGCAAATTTCCAAAGTTTCTGACCAGAGAGAAGCTTTGTGAAGGAAGTACTAGCTAGGCTTATCCAAATGAGTTGAAATTTTGGTAGATCATCCATATGATCAAATCATGACTCTCCACCAAATTTCCCATCCATCCAACAATATATGTGAGCACACCTTCAAAACTTGGTTTCTGGTCACAATTTCAGTTTGTGAAGCAACTACATTTTATACTGCTTCATAAAATCTGAAATTAATCCTGGGCCTAAATATCCCTATATCATTTGAGCATACCAAAATTCACATCATTTTGCCAAGCCATTTTCTCTACAAAATTCCCCCAAGTTTCTGTCCAGTGGGTAGCATTGTGAATTAAGTACCATTTTTATTCATCCAAATGGTATGAAATTTTTGCAGTGCCTTTATATGCCCAAATGATCACTCTTCACCAATTTTCAACTCCATCCCCCACTTCATGTGAGTGCCACTTCATGATCTTGTTCCTGGACCAGATTATGCAGTTGTGAAGCAACCCTATGCTAATCTTGTCCAAGCCCCTCCAAATTTTACCAGCTTGTAGTCCTTCTTACCCTCAACCTCTTTGACAACCTATTTTACCATTTTCCCTAGTCAATTGACCACAGAACTTTGCAAAAAGTTGTTGCTACAAACTTCTGTTGATGCTACCCTTCATCATAAAGCTCTTTTCGTCGATCCATCTCCTCAGAGTGGCTCCAGTATGAGAGAACTTCTCTCTGGACATTTTTGGCCGGGCTGGGACGTCGTGTGTGTGTCGTTGGGCGCGGTGAGCATGCCACTGGCATGCCAGAGCGCGTGCTCTGCTCGCCGGACCCGCTCTGCCGCCGCCCGAGCGCCCTCCGTGCGCCACCTCTCCTCGCTGCAGAACCTCCCTTGCTCTCCCTCGCCTCCCCGAACCACCCTCCCCCGCTAGAAGCTCGCCGGACCGAGCCAAATCGATGGGCATGCATGAACAGTAGCCGCCCGCGCGTGCTCCTCCCCCTGCCATCCCGCGTCCGCTTTCTGCCATCCCGCGTCGCTGGCCCGCATCTCAGCCTCTCTCCCGTCGCCGTCAAAGCTCGCACGCGTGCCTGGCCCACTCGCCGGAGCATCTTTGCATCCCTGTGGCAGCTCTCGGCCCTCGCATCTTTCCCGGCTATTTAAGCCCCTCCAGACCATCTTCGAGCTCACCCACAGCCTCTCCAATCTCAAGAACCCCGCCCCTCCTCTCAACCGAGCTCGGGGAGCTCTCCTGCCCCTCCCATGGCCGAGCCACCGCCGCCGGACTCAGCTCGAATTCGAGCGAGCCCGAGCCCCTCTCCCCTTCCTTTCCCCACCAATGGAGCTACCAGAGCATGGCGGAGCTCTCCCCAACTCTCTCCACACCGTTCCACCACCGTAGCGCCTTGCCCATCTTCGTCCAACACCGGCCGCCGCCTCGGTCGAAGGGGTGCTCGTGTCCGACCGCCCCGAGGTCCGTGACCTACCTGAACGGATGTGTCTCGCTGCGCTGGTCACGCCAGTAGGCCGAGCGCCGCGGGAGACGGCCGGAGGCGCCGGCAATCGCCGCCCCGCCTCGGCCATGCGTGGGCGCGAGGTAGAAGACACCGACCCCCCCTCCTGCCAAGTGGGCCCCGCCCGTCGGCCTCTCGCGTGGACCAGGCCGGCCCGCTGGCGTGGATAAGTGGAGGCGTATTCTTCGGAATACGTCTTCCTCCACGGAAAGCGTACTCCAGCGCTGTTTCGGGCAAGAATGCATTTTCCTGTAGCGAAGACGCATTTTCAGAAATACGCTTTCAGTTTTTCAGCCCAGCGCCGAAAGTACTAATTTGCAGTCGTTCGTCCGTTAAGGGCAGAAATGGACAGATTTTTATTCTTTTTCTGCCTAACGAACGAACGGCCGTATCTCCGCAACCGTGACTCCGATTCAGGTGATTCCAAAGCCCACATTCTCTACTCGTCGAGCCCGTTCTGTTGGTATCATTTTCATGAGGTTGTCACACTATGAAAATGACCATTTTGCCCCTGCCCTTATTCAGCCCCCTTCGAGAGGGAACCGTTTTCGGCAAATTTTTCCGCGAGTGCTCCACACTTCTCCCCGGTGAATCCTTCATCCCCAGGCAAGCCACAATAGCCACTTGCATGATGGCATTCTAGTAGCCATGGTTTCCACTTGAATATTTAAATAATTGTTTGCTCATTTAATAATTTTTGAATGCTTCGAATGTGCTTGTGAATCCATGTCCATGCTTATGCCATGTTCATTTTCATCTAGTAAGTAAATTGATTAATTGCTAATGTTATTATTATCATGTTTTGCTCTTGTAAGCATTTCCGATGCTAGTGATAATGATATGCTCACATGGGTAGTTACGGTTTGAAACTACTTATGATATTCATGATCATCGTTATGCTATGCTCATTTGCATCTCGTAGAATATAAGGTTTATCATTATTGATGTAATGATGTTAAATGGTTATGTTGCCCATCCATGGTTACACTGATATCATGCTCATCTGCATTGTTATTTTGTTATGCTTTTATGACTCAGCTCATCACCATTCAAGTTGAACCTGACATTAATCAAACTTCAACAAATCTGTTGGCTGGGTCATGGTGCCACCGAATCGAGCTCACCAGTGAAACCACACTTGCCTAGATGGGGAGGCCCTAATGCGGTCTATTGTCATGCCTCTCGCCGGTGCCTCCAACTAGGGAAGGTTATGTGCGCGCTACCCTGATCAGGTAGGCGGCCATAAGCCTTGTGTACCCGGTTTTGGTATTGAGCTCAGGTCCCCGTTTGGGACAGTTTTGTTTGGCCACGACGGTGGCGGCCACATAGGTGGCAGATGTCACGAGTTGGCATCGGGGTCACCCAGGACATAGCCCAAAGCGGAGTTTGTCAGAGTGGCCGGGAGAGTGTCATGCAATAGATTGGTTTTGTTAGAATATCGTTGGTCCACCCGAATGGGAGCACGAGGCCATGAGTTCCGTGGTGTGGGTACAGTGTACTAACCTCTGCAGAGTGTATAATCTATCGATAGCCGCGTCCTCGGATATGGACACAGTTCGTAGTAGGTCACACTATGGGTCAACAGAAATAATAACCTGGATAATAAACAACCCCGGTTCGATGAGGAAAGAAGTTGGTTGATCTTTATGTGGTCACGAGATGATCACGATGGTATTCTTGATGATGGTTGATCATGAGGTGATCGTGTGATGATCACGACGGTAAGAAAGATTGATACCTATGGTGGTTACGAGGTAACCTCCGAGTAGAGTTAGTTTGTCCATGAGACCTTAAACGTCGACCCCCTTGCATGCTAGTGCTAGTATCATCATGTTCATATCATGAATTATATGTACATGCCATGCTCATGTTGTTCTAGTTGTGTCGTGCTCATCATTAATGTTTATCCTGTAAATGCCATGCTGTTGTTTGTCTTGATTGCTTTGGTTGCTGTGAGCTTGCGAGTACATTCAAAGTACTCACCTGGCGTGTCATGCCAGATTGCAGGTGATGCCGTGATTGCTTGTTTGTCAAGGATCCCGAGGTTGCGCTCTAGGATGCGTCCCAGCCAGAGTCCCTGCGGAGTGAAGTCCATCACCGTCACCGTTGTTCCGCTGCTAGATTTTATTCTGCTTCGAGATGTTCTGCTGCTAGCATAGAACTATATGAGCAGGCGTAGTATCGTCATGTCCCTGTATCCTTTGTAATATCGGACCCTTGTACCCCGATTATTTGAAATAAAGAGTTGATTTGTTCTATGCCAAGTAGTGCCGTATTCCAGAAGACTTGATCTCTGGGCTGGAATACGGGGTGTTCCGGTCTCTCTGAGCCGGGGTGCCACACACATGTAGGTCCTGCTGTCAGAGGTTTAGACCCACTGTTCGATCCATTTTGCATATGGGGAAATGAGACGGACATGAATATCAGTCAAGTCAAGAAACTCAGAAAGATTGTTAGGATAAAGAAACTAGCGTTGAATAACAACAAGATCTTTGTTTGCACAATGAAGAAGACATCAGTCAACTATAGGATGGTACTAACTCTTCTACCTTGTGTTTTTTCCTATGCGGCATTTCAAAATTTAGAACAGATATTTATGCATATCTTTCTTTTCAGTCCTTTCCAAAGCAGTTCACCAATGATTACCTCTCAAACCACCTTCATGGTTAAGAGGTGAGGAAGGTACTCATTCAATACCCACGGTACAATATTGAATTCTTCCTCAAGAGGACGAAGGTTGGGCGGGCAATCATCCGCAGCCACTGGCGTAAAGTTGCAAGGACATTCAACATCATTGAAGGCTCAATATTCGCCTTCAGATTCAGCAGTTTTCCAGATAAGATTCATCTCTCTATATACCGTATATGATGCTACTTTTCAAAGGTTTTAGATGTTGCATGTGAAACTTCGTGTTGTTGTGTAATTGCGTAGCTAGCTAGCTATATGCCTATATGGTGTAACTGAGTGCTGAAGCTATGTGATGTTGTACTCTGATGTAATTCAGCTATGAAATCCTGGTTGCTGTAATACGGCTATGAAACATATGGTGTGCTTGATATGAAATGTCAATTTGATTACTAAATGCATTATCAATAATAGGCCAATTAGCCTGCTTATTGGGTTTTTGTATTGCAGACAGTTTCTCAGACAACACCGTGGGCGATGACCTCAAACAACACACACAGTTTCTAGAAAGTAGCCATGTTGGATCAATGAACAATCACTCACGACTTCCGCCCGACAAATGTTTGCGTTAGGCCACCTTGCACAAACGTTTCCACATAAAAATTGTGTGTGATGTACATATGAACGAAAACGTTTTTCTGAGATTCACTGTGTGGGATGTACCTACGAACAGAAACAATTGGGCCAGTATAATTGTCTGCGATGGCTCGCCCGATCGCACACGAGCTCTTTTTGCCCCGCGTGTGTGACCGGAGGCCCTATCACCGACGGTTTCTGGGTCGTGTGGGAAGGACCCTCCTATCGCACACACAAGCAAGGTGACGGTTTAAAACTCTGTCGTGGAAAGGGGGTAAAAACCGTTTGTATAGCAGGTCGCTGCACCAGTGTCCATTGCTCCAATTAGTTTTTGCTTTAGTGGATTATATTTTGCATAAATTGCTACTATAGGTGCTACTAAAAATGAGCTTGCATGTTGAATTCTTTGAGTTCTAAGTAGTTTGAATGCTTGATATAGCCTCTAGGCACTTGTATGAGTAGTTGCTATCAATCTTGTGAAGTTGTGTTGACATTATTTTGTGGCCCAAAAATTTTCAGAAATTTGTTCATAGGAAAATGAACTTCCTCCGGAGAGGCTCTTCGAGCCAGGGCTCCAAGGGTGTCCTTGGGAATGCCCCGGACCGTGACCTCAACATTCTGCGTAGGACGGAGGTTCGACCGTGTGAATGGCCACACAATGCCTTCATGAACGAAGCCGGGTTCCGCCAAGAGTTTGCACAATTTGCCGCGAACTCCGGGCTAACCAACTTCCTTGCAGATGAGTGTGACCAGTACCACATCCTTATAAATTCCTTTGTGCAAAATTTTTATTTTCTGCCTTGGCTTGATATCCCCATGGTGCGTTTCGATTTATATTCTGAACAAAATGGGTTAACGCTTGCTGAGTTTTGTGAAATATGTTTAATCCCTTCTGATGGGGATGTGAAGGAACCTCGACCCGAGGAATTCGAGGATTTCCTTCTCACTTTGACCGTGGGAGAATCTAGGGACGTGTCGAGAGCCTGAGTTACTAGCTTGCATTTTCCTGCTATGCACTACTTCGCTTTATTCATAGGGAAATGCTTGACTACCAGGGAGGAAGGTGGTACACTGAGTGCCCCTGACCTCGCCATCTTACGTCGTGTTATTCACGGTGATCACACTTTTAGTTTGGGAGCCATCATTGCACGCCGCTTGCACACTAACAGGACTAGGGGTAAAATTCATGGCGGTATTTATGCTTCGCGTCTTGCGAAACACTTTAATGTTGCTATCCGTCCAAATGATTATTTGCTGCCTAAGGTTTATTTAGACCAACAGTGCATGGTCGATCACCACCTTATTGATGACCCCGAGCCTCCTCATTACATTCGTTATAATTTGGTATTTAGCGAGGTAACTCGCGAGATTATTTCGTTGCCTGCACCTTTCTTGTTTGATTCTTATGCCAGGCACGGATACACCATTATGCCACCGGACCTCATTGCCTATAAGAACGAGTTGGCCGCGGCAGAGAACGAGGCCCGGCCTTGGGATGCTCAAGTGCCTCCGCCTAACTACTTCCCGACCGGCCCTGATGGATTCTACGGATGGTAGTAGACCAAGTTAGGCCAAAAGCCTAAGCTTGGGAGAGTACGTATTTCTCACCGACATTACATTCATGTTCACACATTCATTCCAGTTGTCGGTGTTCATCCTTTTTCATTGTATTATCCATGATCGTTTTATTTTTGCTTTCTTCTTGTGTGTTTGAAAAACTTTGAAAACCCAAAAAGATTTCTCGTTTCTTCTTTTCTTGTTTGTTGGGAGTTCTCCTGTGTAAATAGTTTTTCTCGCTTTTCATTTTTCTTATTTAATTTGCTTTCTTCTGAAAAACTAAAAACTCCAAAAATATTTCAGCGTGTTTCTCTGAACTTCTTTTCTTTTCGCTGAGTTGTCCTAAGGAGAAGACCACGATGAAAATGTTGAGTGGCTCGCATATGCTTCATGGTTGATCTAACAAAGAGCCAATATTACCTTGTCTTCTCCCTTGAATACAATGTTTGCAGATTTCAGCTTAGTCCACGGCACTCTTGCACTATTATTATTTTCATATCATTCGATCCTGCAAGTGAAAGGCAATAATGACGATGATTTGATGAAGTGATTGTGGCAAGGAAAAGCTGGTATGAACTCTTGTTGTTTTTGTTTTTGTAAATATGTTTAACTCGGTATCCATGATTCAGCATATTATGAGTAAACATGTTTGTGATGACAATTAGAGATTATAGTTGCTCATGCCATGCTTAAGTAGCTGGGAGTGGATAATGATTTATCTTGGATATCAACATGCATTAAAATAGTTATGATGTAGTATGTTAGTATGGTATCCTCCTCTGAATGTTTCAAGTGGCTTGATATGGCACATGTTCACACATGTAGTTGATTCAAAACTAATGCGGCCTTCATGATATTTATGTTCAGGGTGTTTATATCATACTCATGCTAGTATTCAATGTTAATTATTCTCAATGCATGATTATGACCGTTGTCGCTCTCTAGTTGGTCGCTTCTCAATCTATTTGCTAGCCTTCGCCTGTACTAAGCAGGAATACTGCTTGTGCATCCACAATCCTCAAACCAAAGTTGTTCCAGATGAGTCCACTATATCTACCTATATGCGGTATTACTTTGCCATTCCAAGTAAATTTGCATGTGCCACCTCTAATCATTCAAATAAACATCTGTTTTGTGTGCCCGTACCGCTCATGGAGCGATAGGGGGCGGTCAGTATCTTCCATGCTAAGCGGGTAAATCTCAAGATGAGTGTTTATTCACTGGCATTGCACGAGAGAGGCTGGTAATTGGGATGCCAGTCCTGTAATCAAAATAAAGAAAAATATAATAAAACAAACTCCCCCAAAAATTTGATCGTTTGGAGGGCACCCGTGAATTCGGCTAGCCATGGCTTGTGTTGGTATGGTGGAGGGGGGGTAAACTTTACCTTTCCGCTTGGGAACTGCCGATAATGTGTTTAGCATTGAGGACATTGAAAATCCTCGGTCGTGACGTTGACAGGAAAAGTACACCTCTCAAAATTGTTTTCATCTCTGATTTAAGCTTCGGGCTCTGGCACCTCTGCAAATCTCTGCTTCCCTCTGCGAAGGGCCTATCTATTTACTTTTATGTTATTTTACTTTTATTTTTGTGTCTCATCTTCTCATTATAAGCACCAATCCTGAGAGCACTATTGTCATTCTTATGCATTGAGTATAGTTAATGTTGGGTAAATCATGACTGGATCTCTTCTACCCTGAATTAGAATGTTTAGTCGCTGCTTGAACTTTGGAGGTGCTCTGCATTTATGTTTTGCGGTCTCAGAAAGGGCTAGCGAGATAGCATGTTATCATATTATATCTTGATTGTTTTGACAAATTGTTGGCATTTGAGATATGTTATTATTGCTCGCTAGTTGATTACGCCATTGATATGAGTAAATGTAGTTTCTAAGTGTTATCATTTGCATGGTTAGTTCATGATCTTTGCTGAAAACTTGGGTGCTATTTAAGCTTATGTACAGATACAAGAACAAAAGAGTTCGTAAAAGTTTTTCTTTATCACTTTCAGTTTGTCAACTGAATTGCTTGAGGACAAGCAATGAGTTAAGCTTGGGGGAATTGATACGTCTCCGTCGTATCTACTTTTCCAAACACTTTTGCTCTTGTTTTGGACTCTAATTTGCATGATTTGGATGAAACTAACCCGGACTGACGTTGTTTTTAGCAGAACTACCATGGTGTTGTTTTTGTGTAGAAATCAAAGTTCTCGGAATTGGACGAAACTTTTTGGAGATTTTTTATGGAATATATAAAAAATATTGGCGCAAGAATCAACTGGAGATGGGGCCCCTGTAGCTCACAAGGCAACAGGGCGCGACCCCCCCAGGGCGCGCCCTGATGCCTTGTGGGGCCCACAGAGGTCTGTCTGACCTAATTCCAATGCTATAAATTCTTTTTCCCCGAGAAAAAAATAGAGAAGAAGTTTCATCACGTTTTACGATACGGAGCTGCCGCAACCTCCTGTTCTTCATCGGGAGGGTTGATTTGGAGTCCGTTCGGGGCTCCGGAGAGGGGGATTCGTCGCCATCGTCATCATCAACCATCCTCCATCACCAATTTCATGATGCTCACCACCGGGTGTGAGTAATTTCTCCGTAGGCTTGCTGGACGGTGATGGGTTGGATGAGATTTATCATGTAATCGAGTCAATTTTGTTAGGGCTTGATCCCTAGTATCCACTATGTTCTAAGATTGATGTTGCTATGACTTTCCTATGCTTAATGCTTGTCACTAGGGCCCGAGTGCCATGATTTCAAATCTGAACCCTTTATGTTTTCATGAATATATTTGTGTTCTTGATCCTATTGCTACTTGTAGACTGCAGTGGTATTTCCCCAAAGAGGAGAGGATGATGCAGTATAGTAGAGATAAGTATTTCCCTCAGTTAAGAACCAAGGTTATAAATCCAGTAGGAGAACCACACAAAACCCCTTTAGCAGCACATACACACACAAAAGCAAACACTTGCACCCAACGCAAATAAGAGGGTTGTCAATCCTCTTAGCGGTTATTTGCAAGGATTAATTCTGATAGTGATAGATAGAAAGTAAATTGCAAAATAAAATAAAAGTAAATAAATTGCAGCAAGGTATTTTTGGATTTTAATATATGATAAAGATAGACCCGGGGGCCATAGTTTTCACTAGAGGCTTCTCTCTCGAGCGCAGAACATACGATGGGTAAACAAATTACTGTTGGGCAATTGATAGAAAAGCAAATAATTATGACGGATTCATGGTGATGATCATGTATATAGGCATCACGTCCGAGACAAGTAGACCGACTCCTGCCTGCATCTACTACTATTACTCCACCCATCGACCGCTATCCAGCTTGCATCTAGGGTATTAAGTATAAAACAGAGTAACGCCTTAAGCAAGATGACATGATGTAGACAAAGTAAACTCAAGCAATATGATTAAACCCCATCCTTTTATCCTTAATGGCAACAATACAAATATGTGTCATGTCCCTTTCTGTCACTGGGATTGAGCACCGCAAGATTGAACTCATCACAAAGCACCTCTCCCATTTCAAATCAATCTAGTAGGCCAAACCAAATCGATAGATCAGAGAGAAATACAAAGCTATAACAATCATGCATAAAAGAGTTCAGAAAAGACTCAAATATTTCTCACGGATAATCTGATCATAAACTCACAATTCATCGGATCCCAACAAACACACCGCAAAAGAAGATTACATCGGATAGAACTCCGAGAACATCAAGGAGAACATGGTATTGAAGATCAAAGAGATAGAAGAAGCCATCTAGCTACTAGCTATGGACCCGTAGGTCTGTGGTAAACTACTCACACATCATCGGAAGGGCAGCAAGGTTGATGTAGAAGACCTTCGTGATCGATTCGCCCTCCGGCAGAGTACCGAAAAAGGCCTCCATATGGGATTGTGGAAGAATAGAAGCTTGTGGCGGCGGTAGGGTTTTCTCATCTGGCCCTATGATGGTTTCCGAATATTAGAGAATTTATAGAAGTGGAATTAGGTCAAAAGGAGCCACGAGGGGCCCACAAGGCATCAGGGCGCCCCCTAGGGCCGCGCCCTGTTGCCTTGTGGCCTCCTCGTGAGGCTTCTGGCATCCTCCCGAAGCTTCCAGGGTCTCTTTTGTCCAAAAAAAATTGTCAAAAAGTTTCGTGGAATTTGGACTTCGTTTGGTACTGATTTCCTGAAAAACCAAAAACAAGCAGAAAACAGCAACTGGCACTAGGCACTAGGTTAATAGGTTAGTCCCAAAAAATGATATATAATTGCATATAAAAAATCCAAGATTGATACTATAATAGCATGGAACAATCAAAAATTATAGATACGTTGGATACGTATCACCTATCTTGCAAGTTGTGTGCACCTATTATGTGTTATGATCCGCATACCCCAAGGTGACAATAATTGGGATTCTTTCCGGTGATTACCGTAGTTTGAGGAGTTCATGTATTCACTAAGTGCTAATGCTTTGTTCCTGTTCTCTATTAAAAGGAGGCCTTAATATCCCATAGTTTCCTTAAGGACCCCGCAGCCACGGGAGGGTAGGAAAAAAGATGTCATGCAAGTTATTATTATAAGCACGTATGACTATATACGGAATACATGCCTACATTACATTGATGAATTGGAGCTATTGTGTATCGCTCTAGGTTGTGACTGTTACATGATGAATGTCATCCAACATAGTTATCCATCACTGATCCAATGCCTATGCTTTTCTCATATTGATCTTTGCTAAGTTACTACTGTTGCTGCTGCTGTTACAATCACTACAAAACTGCTACTGTTACTGTCTCTGTTACTATTGCTACTATTACTACTGCTATCAATACTATCATACTACTGTGCTACTAAACACTTTGCTGCAGATATTTAGTTCTCCAGGTGTGATTGAATTGACAACTCAACTGCTAATACTCACAAATATTCTTTGGCTCCCCTTGTGTCGAATCAATAAATTTGGGTAAAATACTACCCTCGAAGACTGTTGCGATCCCCTATACTTGTGGGTTATCAGACTGCTGGATCAATCGTGTCCTATACACTCCGTCTCGTTAAACACCAATCCAACTCACAGCCTTCGAGCTTGTTGGGTCGTGAAACAGGTGGCCAAGGGAGGCAAGGCTCTCCTCGCAAATAAACCCATCATCAATCATGCCACAGACTCCTCGGACGAAGCCGAGGACTTGTCGATCTATCAAACATATGTATCAAAGAATCAAAGAAAAAGGGCTCTGCGCGAGCTCGGTCCCATCTAGATACGCACACCCTCGACCGCGTGGTTAGACGCGCCGATAACATTCAAGGAGCGCGATCAGCCGACAATAGACCTAAGCCTAGTAGACGGATGCCGGATGCATAAAGTGCTAATGGACGGCGGCAGCAGTTTGAACATCATCTACAAGGACATTCTGGAAAAAATGCAACTGGATACAACCCGCATCCAACATAGCTTCATCACTTCCAAGGGAATCATCCCCGGAAGAGAGGCACGATGTGAGGGAAAAATTACTCTCGACATGGTCTTCGGCACTCCCGAGAACTATAGGTCCGAGGAGTTAACATTACACGTCGTACCCATTTGAAGTGGTTATCATGCCCTTCTAGGGTGGGAGGCATTTATAAAATTTCACGCCCTACCTCATTACAGATACATGAAACTAAGAATGTCGGGCCCCAATGGAGTGATCACCGTCACCAGCAATCCAGAGAGGGCACTAAGGGCCAAAAATAAAACGGCCTCACTCACCCTCGAGACGCTGGCAGAGGCCTTTGTAGCCGAAGAGCTGGCGGCACTCCGGGCCACGGTCAACTCGGACGATGTCATTCTGGACAAGAGATCTAAATCGACATCATTCAAACCAGCTGATGAAATTGTTAAATTTCAAGTACATGCAACAGACCCGAATAAAACGGTGTCCATTGGTGCCTAGCTAGACCCAGAAATTGACGAAGCCCTTCGAAGCTTCCTTCGGGAAAATTGGGACATCTTCGCCTGGCATCCCTCAGACATGCCCGGCATCCCAAGAAACTTAGCCGAACACATCTTGAACATCATAAAAGGATTCAAACCAGTCAAACAAGCACTTTGGCGATTCTCCAAGCCCAAGCGTCAAGCTATGGGGGAAGAACTGGCTAAGCTGTTAGAAGCCGGATTCATCCGCGAGATCAAACACCCTAAATGGTTGGCTAACCTGGTTATGGTGCCAAAAAAGGATAAGTGCTGGCGGCTTTGCGTTGATTTCAAAAATGTTAACAAAGCCTGCCCCAAATACCCCTTTCCACTGCCGCGCATCGACCAGATCATTAATGCCACGGCGGGACATGACACTTTATGCTTCCTGGATGCATATTCGGGGTACCATCAAATCAAAATGAAGGAATCCGACTGATACGTCTCCAACGTATCTATAATTTTTGATTGTTCCATGCTGTTATAGTATCAATCTTGGATGTTTTATATACATTTACAAGCAATTATATATCATTTTTTGGGACAAACCTATTAACTTAGTGCCCAGTGCCAGTTGCAGTTTTCTGCTTGTTTTTGGCTTTTCAGAGAAACAGTACCAAATGAAGTCCAAATGCCACGAAAAATTTTGGAGATTTTTTTCTGGACAAAATAAAACTGGGAAGCTTCGGGAGGAGGGCAGAAGCCCCACAGGGGCTTCACAAGGCACTAGGGCGCGCCCCAGGGGGGAGGCGCGCCGTGGTACCTTGTGGGGCCCATGTGACTCCTTTTGACCTAATTCCACTTCTATAAATTCACAAATATTGGGAAACCCCCAGAGAGCTAGAAGAGAAAACCTTTCCGCCGCCGCAAGCCTCTGCTCTTCCACGATCCCATCTGGAGGCTTTTTTCGGTACTCTGCCAGAGCGGGAATCGATCACGAAGGGCTTCTACATCAACCTTGCTGCCCTTCCGATGATGTGTGAGTAGTTTACCGTAGACCTACGGGTCCATAGCTAGTAGCTAGATGGCTTCTTCTCTCTCTCTTTGATCTTCAATACAATGTTCTCCTCGATGTTCTTTGAGTTCTATCCGATGTAATCTTCTTTTGCGGTGTGTTTGTTGGGATCCGATGAATTGTGAGTTTATGATCAGATTATTCATGAGAAATATTTGAGTCTTCTCTGAACTCTTTTATGCATGATTGTTATAGCTTTGTATTTCTCTCCGATCTATCGGTTTAGTTTGGCCCACTAGATTGATTTATCTTGCAATGGGAGAGGTGCTTTGTGATGGGTTCAATCTTGCGGTGCTCAATCCCAGTGACAGAAAGGGACATGCCACGTATTTGTATTGTTGCCATTAAGGATAAAAGGATGGGGTTTATTCATATTGCTTGAATTTTCTTCTCTACATCATGTCATCTTGCTTAAGGCGTTACTCGGTTTCATACTTAATACCCTAGGTGCATGCTGGATAGTGGTCGATGGGTGGAGTAATAGTAGTAGATGCAGGCAGGAGTTGGTCTACTTGTCTCGGACATGATGCCTATATACATGATCATTGCCATGAATCCGTCATAATTATTTACTTTTCTATCAATTGCCCAACAGTAATTTGTTTACCCACCGTATGCTTATGTGCTCAAGAGAGAAGCCTCTAGTGAAAACTATGGTCCCCGGGTCTATCTTTGTTATATAAAAAACCTAAAAATACCTTGCTACAATTTATTTACTTTTATTTTAATTAGTAGTTTAGTTTATCTATTTACCTCGATAAGATTTAATGCATGCAAATAACCGCTAGGAGGATTGACAACCCTCTTATTTGCGTTGGGTGCAAGTGTTTGCTTTTGTGTGTGCAGGTGCGCTTAACGGAATTTTGCTTGGTTCTCCTACTGGATTGATAACCTTGGTTCTTAACCGAGGGAAATACTTATCTCTACTGTACTGCATCATCCTCTCCTCTTCGGGAAATCCCAACGCAGCTCACAAGTAGCACCGACCAGGAAGCAACAGCCTTTATAACACCCTACGGGTCGTTCTGCTTCAACACAATGTCGTTCGGATTAAAAAATGCCGGCACAATATATCAACGCATGATTCAGACATGCCTGGAAAAACACATCGGCAAAACAGCCGAGGCCTGCGTCGATGACGTAGTTGTAAAAACCAGGGACGTCCGGCAGCTAGTGAAGGATCTCGGTGAAATATTCGCCAGCCTCTGGGTCTACCACATTAAGCTCAATCCGGAGAAGTGCGTCTTCGGGGTATCAGCGGGCAAGCTGCTCGGATTCATCGTTTCCCATAGAGGAATCGAGGCCAATCCGGCTAAAATCCGTGGCTTGGCCGTGCTAGAGATCCCCACCGAACTCAAGCACGTTCAGAAACTCACTGGCTGCGTAGCCACCCTCAACCGATTCATCTCTCAACTCGGGGAGAAAGCTTTACCGCTATACAGGCTACTGAAGGAAACAAAGAACTTTAAATGGACCAGAGAGGCAGGAGAGGCTCTAGTGGAAATTAAAAGACTCCTCGCCACCAACCCCATACTGGCAGCACCAGGAATAGGCGAGCCGATGTTGCTATACATCTCGGCAACAAACCAAGTTGTCAGTGCGGTCCTCGTAGTCAAACGAGACGATGAAGGCCACAAATTCCAGGTGCAGCGGCCCGTATACTATGTTTCTGAGGTATTGACCCCGTGTAAAACAAGGTATCCTCACTACCAGAAAATTGCCTATGCAGTTTTTATGGCATCTCGGAAGCTACGGCACTACTTTCAGGAGTGTTCTATCACCGTGGCATCCGAGGACCCTCTGGGCGACATCATCAACAATAGAGACGCAACTGGTCGTATCGCCAAGTGGGCAATCGAACTCCTCCCATTCGAAATCACATTTCGCCCGCGCCGAGCTATTAAATCTCAGGTGCTGGCAGATTTCATGGCCGAGTGGACGGAGGCCAAACTCCCTAGAGAGTACAGTACATATTCACATTGGACAATATACTTCGACGGCTCCAAAATGCTAGCCGGGCTGGGGGCTGGGGTAGTTCTCACCTCACCCACCGGTGATAATATAAGGTACGTCCTGCAAATTATGTATGCGGACTCAAATAACGTGGCTGAATACGAGGCTTTGCTACATGGCCTGCAAATAGCAGTGTCTATGGGAGTCCAGCATCTGGAAGTCCGAGGTGACTCCAACCTAGCAATATCAGAAGTTAACGGTGAGTTCGACGCAAAGGGCCGAAACGCCGTTCTGGCCATATCAGCCCGATTCGAAGGTCTGGAATTCCATCATATCCCACGAGATAGCAATCAGGCCGCCGATGTTCTCGCCAGGATGGGTGCTAAGCATGACCAGGTTCCCGAAAACACATTTCTAGAACGGCTCTTTATGCCGTCCGTGGCATGGAAATATGGGAACATCGTGCTGGCTCCCTCAGACCCCGGAAAGGTCAACTCTCTGGTAGCTAAGAAGGATGATGGAATAGTTGGAGGCTCAGCTGTTGAAGAGACGTCCTCGGCTCATGAAGTCATGGCAGTTATCGCGCCATGGACCAAGCCCTTCCTCGGATATTTGCTCCGTAATGAGTTACCCGAGGACCTAACCGAAGCACGAAGGATAATTCGTCGATCAAAGGCTTATCGGGTCTGATATAAAAGAAGCATCACCGGTGTCCTCCAGAGGTGTATAACCGAAGAGGAAGGGCTCAAGCTCCTTGCTGAAATTCATTTCGGCATGAGCGGCCATCACGCCGCAGCTCGGCCCTTGGTCAGCAAGGACTTCCGAGCTGGATTTTATTGGCCTACCGCCAAGGAAGACGCGAAAACTTTGGTTCAGCGGTGTCCCGGCTGCCAGGTTTTCGCCAACCAAAGTCACATGCCCCCCATGGCTCTTCGGACCATTCCGATTACTTGGCCTTTTGCGGTCTGGGGGGCTTGACATGGTCGGCCCTCTTAAAGGGGGTCACATAAAAAGAAATACTTACTCGTCATGGTAGGTAAATTCACAAAATGGATCGAAGCAAAGCCGGTGACTATAGCCGAGGCGGTGTCGGTCGTGGAATTCATCTCCGGCGTAGTACACCGTTACGGTGTTCCTCATAGCATAATCACATATAATGGCACTAATTTTACTGCCAAAGAGGTCAAGGCGTGGTGCGCCAAAATGGGCATTCAGGTCGACTATGCCTCTGTTTACCATCCCCAGACCAATGGACAGGTTGAACGTGCCAATGGACTTGTTTTAAGTGGCATCAAGCCATGTCTAGTCCGCTCCTTGAAGGAGGCCGACTGTCATTGGGTTGAGGAGCTCGACTCCGTATTATGGGGCTTATGCACCACGCCCAACCGATCCACAGGCTACACACCTTTTTTCATGGTGTATGGAGCCGAGGCCGTCTTACCATGTGATCTCATTCACGACGCGCCTAGAGTGCGTATGTATGAGGAGAGAGAAGCCGAGCTAGATCGGCAGGACGACCTCGATGTCCTCGAAGAGGAAAGGGATGTGGCTCGGGCACGTTCCACCTTCTACCAACAACAGGCACGGCGCTACCAGAGCATGGCGGTCCGGACGAAGGCATTCAATAAAGGTGACTTGGTCATGAGGTTTAATCCAGAGAAGCAGAAGCATAAGCTGTCCCCAAAATGGGACGGACAGTTCATTATCGACGAAGTGCTCACCAGAGGAGCATATCATATCCGAGATCCTGAGGATAATAAGCTGGTGCCAAACCCTTGGAACGCGGCCCTACTACGGCGCTTTTACGGTTAACTGCAGCCACCCCCACTTTACCTTTTCGGTCATTTTCCAGTTAGCATTTAATAGCAACATTTTTTTCCTTTTTTATTAAGTTGTCAAAACTTCCTGCTAGTCGTGATCGGTCAAGCCAAGGTGATATAATTCCTTCGGACGCATATCATATGCATGGCATGTGCTATGTTGGGGGCTTTTTCGAAGCCGCACAAATTTCCAAAGCACTCTCGGTGCCGCCTTCTAATAAAAATCGTTGTACGCCTTTTATATGCATCGACTTGACTTAAGTTTTGGCCAAGTTGGGTTGCCTGGCTCCTGTGCTTACTCCCTACGTTCCCGATTGTTCGGCTAGGGGGTAAAGGGAGCACCTCTGCGATTGTTGCTGCCGGGTTAATCGGACTTGCACCTCAGACGGGTGAAGCCGAAAGCTAGAGTTCTTAAGAATATAGTTGGTCGACGGTGATGGAAGTAAAATTAATTTGTTTCACATCAGAAATCACTGGGGGGCTTCGCGCTCTCCTCGGACATAGGCTCCGACCTGTTTCAAACAGGCAAACAAAACCACCCGGGAAAAGGAACCGATAGCGGGACTATTTTTCTTGGAAGATGTTTCTTACGCCTAGACGTAATATAACATACGCTCTGGTTCACTTTGTTTTTCGAGCCCCGTAGCCGGATTGCCTTGTTCTCTGATGTATCGGATCTGTTTTCACCGATCCGAAGTAGGAAACACTCCTAGGCCAATGGTTGAGGAGGGAGAAGCCAAAGGCTGGCTAACAAAGTATGTATAACAGATGCGGTCGTAATAACGTAAAAGTACATAGATACATAGAGTCATTACAAGTATTTTACATTTGATCAAGCCTATCTATTAGCGACTTAAGGGAACAGCCCCGCTGAGATAAGCGCGCGGCGGGCATGACGTCGTCATAGACCAAGGAGGTCGGCATCTCTTTCCCGTGAGCACCGACTGGGCCAACTTCGGCAAGCCGCTCCGTCTTTATGCCAGTGTAGCGGGTCTTAACAATCGCCCATGCCTCCCTCGCGCCCTCCCGACGGGCCGATATCTTCTAGGTCTGTATTCGGCGCCGAGCCCCTCTGAGACGATCGGCGAGCTGGGACATATCCTTGGGCACATTCTCTTCGGGCCATAGAGCCTTAAACACGGCTTTCATAGCCTTCCGAGCTCGCTCTTGCACCTCGGTCAGCTCTGTCAATGCATCCTCGGATGGAGGGCTACTGGCTTCTTTCAACCGGCCTGTCAGTAACACTGCATGAAGCAACAATTAGCTCAGGACATGCGTAAGTTCCTTTAAAAAAAAGAGGCAAACAGTACACACCGGATATTTCTTCATCCACTTTCTTCTCCTTTGCCACGGAAGCAGCCAGCAGAGCTTTGAGCCGGTTAATCTCCTCGGCTTGCTGAGCGTTCTTCGCTTTCAGCTCACTTGTTTCCTCCTTGCTCCGGGACAACACAAGATGCTCGGCTTTCCGCTATGACTCGGAATACACCAAGTCCTCACGGGTCTGTCTCAGATCTTTTTTCCATCTGGCCGATGACTGTCGCTGCTATGAATTATAAGGAAATTAGGCATGGACCTAGTATACTTTACAACAGAACACCATCAACCAGAGGCACTTACCGTGCGCTTCTCTGGTGAAGGTTTTGACATGCGCAACTTTGGCCTGAGCGGCGCCTAGCTGTATTTTGGCTTGGGTCAGCTCCTTGGACAGGCTCGCGTTCTTCTCACGAGATAACTGCAAATTTTCAAAACAAGGTTTATCAAGCCTCTACGTGGTCTCTCATGCCCATATTATGGCTTGGGGGCTATTGGCTATTGAGCTCATACTCTACAGCTAAGTGAATCCACGTGTCGGATGTACCATCCGACAAGTGTCTTGGGGGTTGCTGCCTAATGCGGCGGTCAGGTTATCACAAGCTAAAAAAGAGAACTCGAAAAACAAGATTACCTGCAGGCCTTTGGACAAGACATCCACCGCCTTCTCAAAGACGTTACGGGTCGCGCCGAGGTAGGCGTCCACCGAACTGAGGCCGTTGAACTCTTGGCTGGAAAAGAAGGGACTCCTTAGAGAAGTTCTTCGGCGCCCATGGTTCATTGCGCTTTCAACCTCGGAGGTGGTCGCCGAGCAAGTCCCCGAAGTTGTCGGTTGTGGCACCCCGGCTCAGAGAGACCGGAACACCCCGTATTCCAGCCCAGAGATCAAGTCTTCTGGAATATGGCACTGCTTAGCATAGAACAAATCAGCTCTTTATTACAAATAACACGGGTACAAAGGTTCTGAAGGCATGAAGGTTACAGGGGCACGGCGACACTACGCCTGCTCGGATAGCTCTATGCTAGCAGCGGAACAACTCGTAGCGGAATAACTCCTAACAGCGGAACAACGACAACGGTGATGGACTCCACTCCGCAGGGACTCTGGCTGGGACGTATCCTAGAGCGCAACCTCGGGATCCTCGACAAGCAATCAATCATGGCCTGACCTGCAAGCTGGCATGACACGCCAGGTGAGTACTTTGAATGTACTCGCAAGCTCACATCAACCAAAGCAATCAAGACATACAACAACATGGCATTTACAGGTTAATCATCAAAGATGAACATGATACTACTAGAACAACATGAGCATGGCAACAACATATAATTCATGATAGGAACAGGATGATACTAGCACTAGCATGCAAGGGGGTCGACATTTAAGGTCTCATGGACCAACTTACTCTGTTCGGAGGTTATCTCGTGACCACCCACCTACCATCGTGATCATCACACGATCACCTCAGGATCAACCAAGCTCGGTATCAACTGTACAATCGTGATCATCACATGACCACACGGAGCTTGATCTCTACCTGTGATCATCGCATGACCACATAAAGATCAACCAACTTCTTTCCTCATCGAACCAGGGTTGTTATTATTCAGGTTATTATTTCTGTTGACCCATAGTGTGACCTACTACGAACTGTGTCCATGACCGAGGACGCGGCTATCGATAGATTATACACTCTGCAGAGGTTAGTACACTGTACCCACACTACGGAACTCATGGCCTCGTGCTCCCATTCGGGTGGACCAACGACGTTCCGACAAAACCAATCTATTGCATGACACTCTCCCGGCCACTCCCGACAAACTCCCCTTTGGGCTATGTCCTGGGTTGCCCCTGATGTCAACTCGTGACATCTCCCACCTCTGTGGCTGCCACCGTCGTGGCCACAATAACAAAACTGTCCCAAACGGGGACCCTGGATCCATACAACTTGGGCACTCAAGGCTTATGGCCGCCCATCGGGCCAGGGTAGAGCGCACACATAACCTTCCCTAGTTGGAGGCACCGGCGAGAGGCATGACAATAGACCGAATTAGGGCCTCCCCATCCAGGCAAGTGTGGTTGCACTGGTGAGCTCGATTCGGTGGCACCATGACTCAGCCAACAGATTTGTTCAAGTTCGATTAATGTCAGGTTTAACTTGAATAGTGATGAGCTGAGTCACAGTAAAATACATAATGCAATAACAATGCAGATGAGCATGACATCAGTGTAACCATGGATGGGCAACATAACCATTTAACATAGTATCAACAATGATAAATCATTGAGTCTAGGGGATGCAAATGAGCATGGCATAAAGATGATCATGAATATCACAAGAGTTTTTCATATCAAACCGATAACTATTCATATGAGCATATTATTATCAAAAGCATCGGAAAATAAAATATGAGATCTAACATAATAATAATACTAGCAAATAATCATTTAACTACTAGATGCAAATGAACAAGGCATAAGAACGAGCATGGATTCACAAGCATATATTATTCACGAAATAATTAAATGAGCAAACAATCATTTAAATATTCAAGTGGAAACCATGGCTACTGCAAGGCCATCATGCAAGTGGCTGTTGTGGCTTGCCTGGGGATGGAGGAACCATCAGGGAGAAGTGCGGAGACACTCGCGGAAAAATCGCCGAAAAAGATTCCCTTTCGGAGGGGGCTGAATAAGGGCAGGGGCAAAATGGTCATTTTCAGAGTGTGACAACATCATGAAAATAATACCATCAGAACGGGCTCGACGAACTGAGATCGTGGGCGTTGGAATCACCTGATTCGGAGTTGCGGGTGAAAAGTTACGGCCGTTCGTTCGACAGACAGAAAAACAAATTAAAATTGAGTTTTTCTGCTGCTAACGGATGAACGTCCGCAAATTAACGCTTTCGGCCGGCTGAGTTAAAACAGAAAGCGCCTTTCCAAATAATACGCTTTCAGTATACTGAAAATGTATTTTCAACCAAAACAGCTCAGAAGTGCGCTTTCTAAAACCGAAGACGTAATCCAGTGAAATACGCTTTCACTTAAACTCCTGTGGGCCCGAGTCAACGCGGTCGTCTGGCTGACAGGTGGGGCCGAGAGGTGGTGGGGCCCGCCCGGCCACGTAACCTTCTTCAACCCCGTGCGCCCGCGATGCACAGGAAGGTGCTCGACGCCGGCGGCCGTCCCGGCGACCTCGGCCGTCTCCGGCGACGCCCAGCCCACCGGTGAGCTCGGCTCGCAGCGGCGCATCCACCCATGGAGGATACGGAGCTCGGGGAGGGCGGGAGCTCGTGCTCCCTCGTCAATGGTGGACGGCGGCCACGGCCCCTTTCAGGCACGGCGTTCTGGGGTACTGGAGGAGGAGGGCAAGAGGTGGGGAGCTCCTGGGAGCTCGTGAGGGTCTCTGGTGGTGGCTAGGAGGGGAGGGGAGCCCGGACTCACCGGAATTTAGGCCGACCCGAGCGGCGGCCGTGGTTGAAATGTGGAGGAGAGGGAGCTCCTCGAGCCCACTAGAGAGGTCGGGGTGGGTGCTGGGAGAGAGGGAGAGAGGTTGGTGAGGAGAGGAGGGCCTCGGGTGGCTTTATATAGCCGCGGCAAGGATGCCATAGCCGGACGACGACGGGAGCTCGCAGACGATTCCTCTGGCGCGACCGCGTGCACGCGCGCACGCGCGGAGGGGGGGAGAGGTCCAGGGGAGGCTCATTCGGTGCAAAGCTATCGCGGGAAGGAAGAGGACAAGGGCTAAGCGACGACGGCCGTGAGCACACGCTGCGGCATGGTTCGCCGGAGAGGAAGAGGAGATGGGGAGGGGTCCAGAGAGGTTGCGTGGAAGCAGGGGAGTGGTGGCGACGCAGAGGACATGGTTTGGTGTCGCGAGGACGGCATTTGGGCGGCGGCAGAGGGCCCCGACGGCCAGAGCACGCTTTCGACGCGCCAGACCACGTGGTCACCGCGTGCACAGGTGCACGCGGGACTTTAGGGCCGCCCACACTATGTCTATCGTGTTGTCTCTCGTAAGTAGGTCCTACCTGAGGTGATAGATCAAATAAAGGCACTTTTTTCTGATGGGACACTTCGATGAAAGTTTTCTATTGCAAACTTAGGCAGGAAGTAGTGATCAACTTAGAGGGTATAAGAAATAAGCAAGATGTCACAGAGTCTTATGGTAGGAAGAACTACCATCATGTGGATTTTGAGGTCATTATGGAAAGATTAGAGTGCAGTTGCTTCACAACTGCCAAAAATTGGCCAGAATCTAGATCAGGAAGTAGCACTCACATAGGGTGTTGGATTGAGCTGAAAATTTGTGGAGGGTGATCATTTGGGCATATGAAGTTACCATAAAAATTTCATCCCATTTGGATAAGTAAACATGGTACTTCCTTCACAATGATCCACACTGGACAGAAACTTGGGGGAATTTTTCAGAGAAAATGGCTTGAGAAAATAATGTGAATTTTGGCATGATCACATTATTTAGGGATATTTAGGTCCTGGATTAATTTCAGAATTTTTGAAGCAATAGAAAATATAGTTGCTTCACAAACTGAAATTGTGACCAGAAACCAATATTTGAAGTTGTGCTCACATATTTTGTTGGATGGAGATGAAATTTGGTGGAGAGTCATGATTTGATCATATAGATGATATCCCGAAATTTCAACTCATTTGGATAATCCTAGCTAGTACTTCCTTCACAAAGCTTCTCTCTGGTCAGAAACTTTGGAATTTGCTGAGGAAGATTTACTAGGCAAATGAAGCTGAATTTTGGCATGTGGCAATAATTTGGATAGTAGAGAGTGCCCAAAAAATTTTATGGCAATCAAGAAAAGATAAATAGCACTTTCTTCACAAAGTACCATTCTAGACAGAATAGGAAATGAATATTCCTGAATTATTTTTGAACTAGGCAAGGATGTATTTTGACATATTTGTGGAAGATATGATCCAAAGAATTTATGAGAATTTTTTGGGAATTTTATGGAAGACAGAAATATAGGTTGCTTCACAACCTAGGGCAAACAGGGTTATTCCTTTAATAGATAAAGGAATATTCCCAAGAAATCAATATTGGGGTTGGGCTAAGATGGAAATGACATGGCCTTGGGATAGATTTGAGAATGAAAAGCCACAAGGAAGTGACAGGAGAGAAGATTTTCCCAGGTTTCAAGACCATAAAACCACGGAAAAGGAACTCCAAATAAAAATTCGAAGAAATCCAAAAGAAAAAGAAAGGGCCAAAAATCGGGGTGTTACATCGGTTGTGGTACCTCGGGGATACCCCCTGTGGCCGAGATCGGCTCCTCGTTCATCCTCGGGGTCGAGGTATTTGCCCCTTCAGCTAATGGCACCTCGGCGGATGACCTGCGCGGGAAAATACATTATTGGACTCGTAACCCTCGACCTCTAGAAGAGAGTGATGCAAGTAGAAGTACCTGTTCGGGGGAGGAGTGTTGTGCTCTGCCTCCATAGCCACTTCCAGTTGTAGGACACCCTGCATGGCAATTGAAGGGCCCCCTAGGGGGGCCGTACCGCCGCGCGGGTGCTTTGAACATCGACCCTTAGGAAGAGGAGTCAGGGTGCTTGGAGTTCCGCGAGATGGAGCTCTCTTTCGAGAGGAGGTGGGGGGATGTTTTACCGATGAGGATGGTCGTGTCCCTGGTAGGTCAGGAATAATGGCCACTCTTGAGCCATCGAGACTCTCCTGATAAAAGGTACCCTCTTCATACAGGGTAGATATTTCTTCATCTTCGTGGGAGGCGGGATCATCGTCACGACGATACTTCTCCGGTTCGGGTGCCGGGCAGTCCAGGGCCTCGACCCAGCGCCTCCACCTCTGTTCGGATACAGCGAACAACCATTACAAAAGAATAAACACAAAATGTTTGGATAGACGAGGAAGTTTGGAGAGACTTACCATTTCGGCTGGATTTTGGTAAGACAAGTCGTCTATGAACTTCCGCTTAGCAAAGTCCGCGGCTTCTCCCTTGTATATGCAGGCCAGGGCTGCGCCAAAGGCCGCGTCATTTCGGAAGCTTTCCCGAATGGATCGGGTAGCATCGTTGTCGCCGTTATACATGCACAGCAGGTGCTAACGCTGCCGAAGAGCTTGGCCTTTTTGGCTGATGGCCGTTGCCATCACGTCTATGATGGTAAGGCCGGTGTTTGTCAGACACTTTACCTTAGCAGCCAGAGTGGCTACTTCAGTGTCGCCTTTTTGGGCGGGGCTCCACGGCCTCCAACTGAACCGCTTCTTCGGAGGATCCGAAGTAAAGGTCGGGAGCCCAGGCCGAACTGGTTCATGCAGAGGGACGTCGTCCATATAGAACCATTTGGACGCCCACGTATCGGCATCTTCTCGAGGGGTGCCTGTGGGGTAGCCGGTCCCAGCTATGTGGCAGACCTTGGCTGTCCCCACCTCGTGTAACTTCCTATCCTGGGAACAGGGCATAACGCAGAAGTACTTCCTCCACAGCCCGAAATGAGCCGCGCACCCGAGGTACATTTCGCAGAGGGTCACATACCCCCGTGATATGCAAGATCGAATTGGGAGTCAGGTGGTGGAGTTGGATCCCGTAAAACTCAAGCAGACCTCGGAGAAAGGGACGGATAGGAAAGCCCAGGCTGCACAGAAGAAAAGGAACAAAGCACACCTGCTCGTCCCTGTGAGGGATGGGGTGGCTATCAGCGTGTGTCTGCCCATCCACGAATATTAAGCCTGGGCGGGTGGAGGCTAGATCGGAATCAGGCAAATAGCCTTGGGTGGAAAGTTGATTCAGCTGGAGACGGAGCACCTGCCCTAGTCGCCCTTGAGGGGACCATGGGGGCGCTTGGAAGAGCTAGCGTCGCTCGCCATGGCCGGAACTCTTGAGGTTAGACTCTGGGAGAGGGGATTTGCGATGAGAAACAAAAGAGGAAGACCAAGATGCACGTTGGGCGTAACTTTGGGTTGAGTACCCATTAATAAAGGCAAGGCGGAACGGCACTTCGACGTCTGGCCGTAAAGTGGCTTGATTTCCAAGGCGGCGCGGCGCTCAGTACAGCGTGTGGTGGGGCCAAATCCGAGAGAACTTATAGCGCAAATCGCTAAGGGGAACTCGCCTGTTAAGCCGAAGACTCCAAGCCGAAGTCATATGCCCGAAGAAGATTGTCGTCCTCGGCATTGAAGACCAGTTCGGGGGCTACTGACGGTGTCCTGGATTAGGGGGTCCCGGCCTAGTCAGTCTAGTCCATGGGCCAGACTCAAGGCTCGTTGAAGAATAAGGACTCCGGAGGCCTCCGGCCTGTAGAATCAGCATATCGGGCCTCACCGAAGACTTGGCGTGTACCCCAAGAATGTTAGATTCGACATGTAATCCCTAGATAGCAACCGACCATGTGTAACCCTAGATACCCCTGGTGCCTATATAAACCAGAGGGTTAGTCCGTAGAGGCAGATTCATTCATCCTTACCCCTAGGGTTTAGACCACAACTTACGATCTCGAGGTAGATCAACTCTGTACCTTGATACATCCACAATATAAACAAGAGGAGGACGTAGGGTTTTACCTCCTTAGAGAGGGCCCGAACCTGGGTAAATCTTTGTGTCCCTTGTCTCCTGTTAACCATCGATCCGATCTCACAGCTCGGGCCCCCCTACCCAAGATCTGCCGGTTTTGACACCGACAAGAAACATTTTTGATGGCTCGGATGCGCTTAGTTATGACCCCGGGACCGCGGAATCTGACAGCAAGCTGAGGGAAACGGTGAAGGTAACATCGAGCCTCCTAGCCTTACCTTATGTTTGAGTAACCACAAATTGGATCCATGCCATGTTCTTGTTTAATTGTAACCCTAAATTTGATCCATATTATGTTCTTGTTTATTTGTTATTGCAGAAGTTCATGACCCATTGTCGTAAGCTAGTGGGCATGCTTGGGTGCGCTAGCACGGCTGATGTCCATGTTCCTGGAGGGTCGATGCGTACCCTCGTTTCATCGAGTCACGCCGGCGGGGCTTCCTCTAGCCATGCCGCCTCGTCGTCTCGCGTTGTTGAGGAGGCCGAGGGAGAAGATGATGAGGAAGAAGAGGACGAGGAGCAAGCCGAGGATGATGAGGAAGGAGGTGACGAGGAGGAGTACGACAATGAAGACGGACCTCCACCCACTCAGCCAACCCAGGGCAAGAGGGTATCTCATCCACACACAGATGTTTTGAGCCCATCACCGTTCCAGAAAGAGCGCCCTCGTCGTCGCACAAAAAAGCCGGATGAGACCCGCTCGAAGAGAAACGAGGAGCGTACCGCGAATAGGGGGACGAAGACCAAGTGATATGGTCATGTCGAACTACTCGCTTCATGTTGAACTATTTGCTATTTCTGTTGAGCTGTTGTGAACGAGAACTTGCTGGTTAGGTTGAACTACTTGTTATCGTTGAACTACTTGTTTTCGTTGATATGTTGAACTATCATTTATATCGATGTGTGATGCATGTTATAATGTGTGAAATCATCATTTTTTGATTTGCAAACTATATTGCTGGTGTCAAACTGCCTTTTGGAATTGGAATGATCAAGTTCAGCAAAAAAATTAAGTGGGACAGGACCCTACCGCCATAGTCCCTGGCGGTAGGGTTACACACCCTACCGTTATTATTTTGCAAGTTCCAGTTCTAGCATCGGGCACAGGACCCTACCGCCACAGTCCCTGGCGTTAGGGTGTGCAACCCTACCGTTAAATTTTTGCAAGTTCATGTTACAGCACGGGACACAGGCGCAGGACCCTACCGCCAAGCAGTTCAGCGGTAGCTTAATGCACCCTACCGCCTGCCTCTCTGGAGGTACGGCCGTTAGGCCACGTCAGCAGCAAAACAGTAACATGACGGCGGCTGTCGTTAAGCTACCGCCGAGGCTTTCGGCGGTAGGCTATGCAAACCTACTGCCAAAGACCCCGGCGGTAGGAAAAGGGTCAGATCCCGAAATGTTTTCAATCTAAGGTCAAATCCGGCTAAACTTTGCGCAAAGGGTCAAAACACCAAATTCGGCCACACATGCATCCCTACTCTCCACTTTAACTTTTTCAGCTTTATGCACCGGACCACACTTTTTCTCCCCAAGCACCCGCCTCCTGCCGAGGATCCTGCTACATCATCCGAGTTCCTGATATCCGATCCTACATGGCCTGCGGGGCATCACCCTAGGGCTATGCATTGGCCATGCCCTTAAGAAGCCGAGTGGGAAAAAAAATTGGGACGTGTTTTGTTGCCTGCATGAGGCCCAACCAGCCCCGCGCGGGAAGAAAATAGGCTATTTGATTACCTGCGTTCACTGTTTGGCCTGCACCACACGAAGTTTAAAGCACTTCACAGCCAGGCCCGCTAGGACCTCCGAATTGGCAGTTTCCAGCGAGTCAGACTGAGTTGAGGCACATCGAGCGCACATGGTGGGCCCCATTGCACGAGAGGATGCCAGTGGATGCGAGCTATTTTGTGTTCATGTTTTGAACTATTTTGGTCGAATTTTATCAAAATTCATCGCGCACGGTCAACCGTTTGAAATATCCTTTGACCAGTAGCTTCATCTCGCAATTTCACACAATTTTTGTGTTGCATATTTTCTGTTTCGACGATCGTAGACGAGTAGATCTACATCTTTCTCATGGACTGTACTTATGCATATGTATGGTACGTTTTAATAACACTCCTTAATCTCCTTCATGCCTTCTAATCATTCCTCTCAGCCTCCTCTCCTGCGTCGTACTACACTAGCACCATCGCCGGTATTGTTCCTCTTGGCCTCCTCTCTAGTGTCTTGCTGCACTGCCACGACCGTCGGCGTCGTTCCTCTCGGCCTCCTTGCCCGCGTCCTGCTGCACTGGCGTCATCGCCGGCGTCGTTCCTCTCGTCCTACTTGTTCGCATCCTACTGCACTGGAGCCGTCTCCGGCGTCGTTTCTTTCGGCCTCCTCTCCCTCGTCCTACTACACTGACGCTGCCATGGCGCCCGGACTGCATTTTTCCTCCTCTGTCCTCTGCCTCAGCACCCTCTTATTCGTCCCTCCGCGCGGACTTTCTTTGCGGCGACGACGCTAGCAACTAGTTCGTCGTGCCACCGATGGGATCACTCGCCCACGACTCCGTGCTCGTCATGTCGGACACAGCGCCACGGCCACCGTCCACCGCAGTTGCCATGGCACTGTGTACCTCTGTGTGTTATGTGTAGCTGTTAACTCTTAATTACGCTGCCTGTATGCAACCAGACACCGTGTAGTTGCATCAGCACAACCAATGCAGGACACCAAACGCCATGACAAAATAGCTCCCTAATGCAAGAAGCCTAAGATGCGGGCAACCAAACAACATGCAGATGTTGGTTTTTTGCCTGTTTTTCCTCAGTCAGACTCAACTGAGACACACATGCAATGCAGGCAAAATCCTTACTCACAACCAAACACGTCCTTGACTGATGCAGATTTTTTCACTCAGCTGTTTTTTGTAGATGTCAAAAAAAAGCAGCCGAGTGAAAAAATCCGCATCAGTCAAATCCGCACAGCCCCGAGGGTGAGAGGGGGATGCCACGGCCGAGCCAGGACTGCCCCGAAGACGGGGGCGACGCAGCTGGCTGTGACGACATCAACAGAGGCGTTGGTGGAAAATTGAGACATTTGGGTGGGGAGCTTTTGCATTTTGACTGCCGGTAAGATTATAAGCTCTAGGCTGCCCGCAATGAGAGTATCAAAAGCGATATCATGCATATCAACTGGACATTTTTGCTAAGATGAAATACAATTAAATGAGGAAATAGAGGATTTGTATCATATCATGATACCATATCAAATGTTGTATTACATTGTGTCATGCATGATAATAAACGAGGCAATCTAAGATACTAACTTATGATATGCACTGTGAAAAGAGTATTATACGTTAGGGCATCTCCAACGCCGACTGGCAAATTTCCTTCCCCA
Organism: Elymus sibiricus; assembly: GCA_039707655.1. NCBI lineage: Eukaryota > Viridiplantae > Streptophyta > Magnoliopsida > Poales > Poaceae > Elymus > Elymus sibiricus. The sequence goes on from CM077668.1 coordinate 300,473,211, forward strand.
AGTTTGCATGTTGTGCTGCGGTGGTGGCTGAGATGGCGGGATGCCAGTTGAGTTCACCAAGCACTTGACCACCGCCCCAAAGGAATTCGTGCTGAGGACGAACATCAGTTGCGCCTGGAGAGTGACGGTCCGGACAATCAACGACAGGTTCACCATTGATAAGGGTGGGCCCTCCTCACCGTTGCTCATCAGGTTAGGATCGGGTACCTCGTCGCCTTCAAGCTGGTGACTCCCGTCACCCTAAAGATGATCATCTTCAAAGACGACGACGTCGAGGTGGTGACCAAGTGCAAGAGGCACAAGGAGGCCTTTGCCATGGATCTCTAGGAAGTTATCTCCGCACCTTTAAATTTTTTGCATAGGATGTTTAAGACTTTGCCGAAACTGTTTGTCGTTTAACTGCCTGTGAGTGTGTGTTTAAGATCCCGGTTTACGGCTTTATGCTATGCCTGTTTATCTACGTTGTGCCTATTTGTGTACTTGTAACCTCACCACCCCAACAAGAGATTACCAGAACAGATTTGTTGCATGTAATCAAACACCCACACTCTGCATCTTGATGTAAATACGTCAAAAATGATGCATGCTACCAAGCACGCACTTCGTGATGATGGTGTCTGCCCTTCAGACACTTTTGACCATTCGATCTCCATCTAACGCATGTGAGCCACATGCACTTTGCTAGTTTGTAGAAAACATGTGGTCCCAAATTTGAATAATTATTTTCTATTGCGGATACAAATATAGTTCCATCCATCATGCAATCATAACTTAACGATCCTCCTTTTGTGGGTAGTATCAAGCCACTATCCAACATCAGTGTGATAATCATCGCAAGAACATCATGTTCACATCATCAGTGTTTAAAATAAAATAAAAAATGCAAGCTGAATGGTGCATAATCCATTTAGGAGATCAAATTGTATATTACTGCTCAGCACATCACATTTGTTCTCAGAAACACAACTGCTGCAGCAACTAACAATCACTCATAGATAGAAATGCTTGATAAGAAGGAACTTGCAGTAGTTCGAGCGAACAATTCCAATATGAACTCAGAAGATCCATCTTTCACATTCTAGAGAACTCAACAGGTAGATTTGACCAACAGGCTTGGGAAAGCACTTCTTCTGATTAAGAAGAAGATCGATGTGATTTTCACTCTTCAACATTGACAAGTTCGTACTCCACAAGTGAAAGATTGTTGTCCTCCTTTACACCGAAGCTTGCTGGTTCAGTTACTTCAACACGGCCCCATTTGTCAACAGCAAGCCTCATTGACCCTTTGAACATATCAATCTTTGCATTGCGGATAATGACAGTGTTGCCAGGCTTCAACACATCAACTGTGAAAAGGTATAGAGAATGCTTGTTATATAGCCCAAGTAAACCAATGTTTATCAAACCAGTCATGTAATCATGCATTTGTGATAGAGCATTTGTGGCCGAGCACATGAGTTGAGGATCAACAAATTTCAGTAAAGCATAAAAGGAATATATTATGTAAGGATTTAATTTTTCTTGTTCCTAAGCATACAAAGTAGATTTGTCATATGATCATTTAATTATGCATAATGCATTAATGCTTATTGCCATAAGTAACAATATAATAAGCAGGAAAACATGATGCACATAATACGAAATTAATATGATTAAAGCATAGTGTGATTCGAGTTTACACTCTTTTGAACCATCATCTGCCTAACCATATAATGTAACAACAATCTACCAACCCACTTGACCAAGCGTGCCTGAAAGCCTCTATATCAAGCTAATGAGACCCATAACAATTGATTGGCAAATGGGCCTGGGTGAACATCGGGAGAACAAGGGCTCCATTTTCAGTGCACAAAAAGCTTTCAATAAGATAGATATACCTACTACCAGTGGATTTTAACCCCCCCCCCCCCCTCCAAAAAAAAGCCAAGCAGGGCATTGCTGTTTCAGACGCACTTGCACAAATACAAATATATATAGTACACAAAAAACACTTACTATACTACATGATGGGCTAAACTTTTTAAAGACATCGACACTTTCCAGTTCACCTGCCACTTGGATGTATTCTGGATTTATTTTTACATCTTCAGTTTTTTGACAATCCGATTATAGGACCATAATACACTTTATGTGTTCTGCCGCATAGACAGAACTCCGTAATAATAACAGATAAAAAAACATAATACGGTACTTTGATGTGCCAATCCAAGTTGTATGTAGAGCGCGAGAATCTCGAGTCAAGTCAATGCATCGATCGGTCACGAGTACTCGCGCACGACGCCAAAAAGAGAGAGTAGAAGCGGGAGAGCGGATCGTACCCTGGTCGTTGCGGGCGGTGAAGAGGACGCAGCCGGTCTCGTCGCCGATGAGGCACTCGGCGATCCTGGTGGGCTTGGCCGCTGGGCCGGGGCCGGGGCCGCCAGCGGCGCGGGCCTTCTGGAGGACGGTCTTGGAGCTGAGCACCTTGGCGACGAGCGTGTGGCCGCTGGTGACGGGCTTGAGCTGGTCCACCTTGATGAACACCGGCTTGCGCTTCGCCGCCGCCGCCGTGGCCATGGAGAGGGATACAGATAAGGGTTGGGAGAGGGATTAAGGGGGCTGGGGGTCTTCTTGGGAGGGCCAAACCCTAGATGGGGTGGGGCGAGTTTAATACGGGACGGGGAAGGTTGTGCGAGTCTCAGCCTGGGATCGAGGAGGCCACTAACGATGCGGAGGAGTTGTTAAATTAGGCGTTACTTGCCATTAACAGGGCAAAGGGCCAGTAGCGTGGCGAGATGGTCAATTGGTACTTATCCGTTTCTTCCTTTACCAAAAAGGTGAAAACTGAAAAGCCACCGCAGTCCGTCAGTGCGGAGTATAACCTGCTTGCCGTGATTGCCTACGCAGCTACGCTGCTACTAGCCGCATTTCTTTCAATGACAAATCCCAGCTGCAGTGACGTGTTTGGTTACTTTCGGTAGTTGCGTGGAAAAAATAAGCCAGACATGGAGGCTGGTTGAGAAAATATATGATAAAATATGACGTTTGCATGTTGTTTGGTTGTCTGTATGTGGGGTCTTTATATGGTGTGAGCAATTTCTACCATACATGCATGTTGATTAGAAGTTAACAACTACAATTAAACAGGGCGGTTACAGTAGAACATACACGTGCCAACACACACGTTTACACGAACAATACACGCACGGGTGCCAGCACACCGACACGTTCGCATGAACAACACACACGCACACGCACACGTTCACATGAATAGCACACAACGTAACAACACTCACAAGTTCGAAGCACCATTGTACAATACCCTAGCGAGATTAGAAGACTAGTGAGTTGTACATGTATTTGTCTACGGCCGTTGAAATGGAATACGTACAACACGAAAGTCGTGTGTAATGGAGAGATGAAGCTACTGGTCAAAGGAAAATTCAAACGGTCGACCATGCACAATGAATTTATCAAAAACCGCTTCGAAATTGAACATCTACAGTCAATGAAACCACGAACCAATCGTCTGAATGGAACCACAACGTGGCCGTGCATCTTTTTCGTGTACAACTTATGTCGAATTGAAGCACGGTTGTGTAGATTAGAAGAGACTAGTGAACGGGATTAGGGGTGAAGGAGATTAGGAGGGTGACAAGCATATTAGAGTGCACTGGTCGCATGTAGGTCTACTCATCTATGATTTGTGAAACAAAAAACCAACAACACAGAAATCGTGTCAGACGGCGACGTGAAGCTACTCGTCAAAGGAAATTTCAAACGGTCGACTGTGTGCCACGAATTTGTCGAAATTCGTCCAAAAAGGATCAAATATGAACACGAAATTCAGCATATACAGTGAGCGAAACTATGATCCGATCGCCTGAATGGAATCAGAACATCGAGGTGCATCTTTTTCGTGTACAACTTATCTCAAATCGAAGCACGATTGTGTAAAAAAGAAGAGGCTAAGTGAAGAAGATTAAGGAGGTGATTACGTGCAAACACGTACAGCCAGAGCCACCCACGTGCGCTCCAAAGCACCGCTCGGCCCTGGCTCGCTGAAAACTGCCGATTCGGGAGTTCCGAGCGATACATGCCCAGAGGTACTTTAAGAACCGTGCTATGCAGGCCCAACAGTGTTTGCATGTAACCAAACAGCCCGACCCCGAAAAAAGGCTACATACAGCAGGCCTGATTGAGCTTTTATGGGCAATGAAACGCGTCCTAGACGTTTGGCTTTGCGTTTCGTGTTTCTCTTCAAGCATATAAAATGCGAAACTACTACGTGCATGACGTTTCCTAACCGATTTGAGAATGATACTAAATCATGCGGCTGGGCTGCAATTTCTGCTATGCATGGACGGTTCTAACCATAGAGTTGTGCAAACATCGGCTCAAAACCGTCGTGTGCATAGCAACGTTCTATAAAATGTGCATGATGTTTGGTAGAAAAACAAATGAGAGATGTCTTAACATACTGAAAGTTCATTTCAGCCCCGCACGAAAAAAGCAAACATTACATAACATATGTGAATGTACTCATCTCTATAAACGAACATACACACCATAGAGCATCTCTAAGAGACCAAGTCGATAAATCTTAAGTACGACGGCCTTGCAGTAATCTCTCACTGAATGTTAAATTAAGTTTGAAAAAATACAAGGTAGATTGATTCCATCACAAGGAACCCATTTGAGCTATGCTCACTTCGCCAAGCAAGCTCGACTTTAAACCGTCACACTCTACCACCAAGTTCACGGTCAAGTTAGAGTCTTGACATAAAGATCTTGTGTAGTTTGTTACTTAAACCAATCATGGCTTGTATATTATATAAAGAGAACGTCAAAGACAAAACATATACTTCAACGAGGCAAGATTAGAGCTTAATATCACCATCATCGTCGGAGGCGGAAGGGGGCAGTGATTGGCTCTATGGGATGCAACTAGAGTTGAGAATGTATAATCAACAAGCCCACCACAGATCTTTTTGGCATTTGTTAGTAGCACATGCATGGGGAAGTGTGAACCCCAGGAGCAAGTACATGCCATATTGTTTTTTTCCACGGAAACCAAACTCCCCCTAGAGGCGATTAGGGTTCCGAGTGGACCTTGGCGACGCACACCTGAATTCGACGGTGGGGTGCCTTGCTTCTTCGGTGAAGGATGGAGACATCCAACGCGCGTGCTGGGACAATCCAGGATTCTCCTCACATGGCTAGGGCTCGTCTAGAGGAAGCTCTGCGCAAGCTTGGCATCACGGAAGAGGAAGCGACGCCCTTGGTGATTGATGATAGAGAAGATGGGAAGCCAAAGTAGTGGCTGCTAGCAGGAAAGGTTCCCCATCGCCATCCCTTCCACATCCAAACCATTACTAGCGCCCTTCGACCGGCGTGGGGAAATCCCCGTGGATTACAATTCGGATCCATGGGAGAAAACATGTTCGTGGCTGAATTTGAGAGTCAAAGAGATCGTGATCGGATCTGGGTGGGATCCCCATGGCACGTCAGTAAAAACGCAGAGATCTTGGCTAACTTTGAGGATTGCATGAGGCCGGACGAAGTAAGTTTTGACCGACTCCAACTTTGGATTCGTGTCCCTAATTTGCCCTATAATCTGCGGGATGATGCTTGGGGCAAGCTGATAGCGCAACAGATCGACAAAGACGCGACATCGGTTCTGTTTGACCATGTTGGTGGCTTTCTGATAGCGAGGGTCGCGATTGATGTTAATAAACCTCTACGGAGGTGGATCTTAATCAACTCCGCTAAGAGGAACAAGGAGGAATTTTATGATATTCAGTATGTACATGTGCCTCATTTTTGTTTCTCTTGTGGACGTCTAGGACATGGTGATCTTCTTTGCCCAACTCCAGGTCCCAGAGATGAGAATGGAGATTTGCCCTTCGGGCCAAAGTTGAGGGCACCAGATGACAGGAGGGAATCTGCCTCGGGTGAGAACAACAACAAAGAGCAACAACCGGCACCGAGTAGCAAGAGGGAATCCAAGAATTCTAGTAATGTTGGTGAATCTGCTGAAGTGAATTCCCCTATGAAAGATCGGACGCATGTAAAACGAAAGGGACCTCTGAAGCAGGTATACCGTCAGGTGCAACGGCAACTCCTCATTACTAATGGTGAGCAACAGACACATGATGATCAAGCACAAACTGTTGAGGAAGTGCTGGGCGATGGAAATGAGGACAGATCGGAGTTTGAAAGGGATGTGAAGAAGAAAAAACCTACACCAGAAAACTCAGCAACAGCTGCAGTGTAGCGCTGCCCGTCCCAATGAGTTGCATGTCGTGGAACTGCCGGGGGCTTGGGAACCCCGAGGCAGTTCGAGAGCTTTGCAACATTGTGAAGCAAGAAGGACCCGCCCTACTCTTTTTCATGGAGACAAAGATGAGAGGGAAGCGATTGGAGAGTCTGCAGAGTTCAATGGGCTTTGCAGGAATTTTGGTGTGGACTGTGAGGGGCTTAGTGGTGACATTGGACTGTTCTGGTCCAACCAGGTGATTGTTAGTTTGAAGAACTATAGTGCTGCACATATTGATGTTATGGTGCAGCAGGCAGATCTTTCTGCCCCTGAATGGAGGTTTACGGGTTTTTATGGTGCGCCAAAGACGGAACATCGACACCACAGCTGGCGATTCATGAGAACGATGTACAATATTGAGCATCAGGCTTGGTTATGCATGGAAGATTTTAACGAAACTCTCTGTGGACAGGAACATTTCAGCAGAAGACCAAGGCCCGAGTGGCAGATGAGGGCATTTAGAGAAGTCACTAATGAGTGTGGTTTTCATGATCTTGGGTGGAAGGGTGTTCCTTATACGTGGGACAACCGGCAAGGTGGTGATTTGCTACTTGTGAGTGCTACTTGTAGACTGCGTTGGTATTTCCCCGAAGAGGAGAGGATGATGCAGTATAGTAGAGATAAGTATTTCCCTCAGTTAAGAACCAAGGTTATCAATCCAGTAGGAGAACCACACAAAATCCCTTTAGCAGCACCTACGCACACAAAAGCAAACACTTGCACCCAACGCAAATAAGAGGGTTGTCAATCCTCTTAGCGGTTATTTGCAAGGATTAATTCTGATAGTGATAGATAGAAATATAAAATACTAAATAAAATAAAATTAAATAAATTACAGCAAGGTATTTTTGGATTTTAATATATGATAAAGATAGACCCGGGGGGCATAGTTTTCACTAGAGGCTTCTCTCTCGAGCGCAGAACATACGGCGGGTAAACAAATTACTGTTGGGCAATTGATAGAAAAGCAAATAATTATGACGGATTCATTGCAATGATCATGTATATAGGCATCATGTCCGAGACAAGTAGACCGACTCCTGCTTGCATCTACTACTATTACTCCACCCATCAACCGCTATCCAGCATGCATCTAGGGTATTAAGTATAAAACAGAGTAACGCCTTAAGTAAGATGAAATGATGTAGACAAAGTAAACTCAAGCAATATGATTAAACCCCATATTTTTATCCTTAATGGCAACAATACAAATACGTGTCATGTCCGTTTCTGTCACTGGGATTGAGCACCGCAAGATTGAACCCATCACAAAGCACCTCTCCCATTGCAAGATAAATCAATCTAGTAGGCCAAACCAAATCGATAGATCAGAGAGAAATACAAATCTATATTTAATCATGCATAAAAGAGTTCAGAGAAGACTCAAATATTTCTCATGAATAATCTGATCATAAACTCACAATTCATCGGATCCCAACAAACACACCGCAAAAGAAGATTACGTCGAATAGAACTCCAAGAACATCGAGGAGAACATGGTATTGAAGATCAAAGAGAGAGAAGAAGCCATCTAGCTACTAGCTATGGACCCGTAGGTCTGTGGTAAACTACTCACACATCATCGGAAGGGCAGCAAGGTTGATGTAGAAGCCCTCCGTGATCGATTCCCTCTCCGGCAGAGTACCGGAAAAGGCCTCCAGATGGGATCGCGGAAGAACAGAGGCTTGCGGCGGCGTAAAAGTTATTCGGGGTGGCTCTCTATTGGTTTCCGAATATTTGAGAATTTATATAAGTGGAATTAGGTCAAAAGGAGCCACGAGGGGCCCACAAGGCATCAGGGCGCCCTGATGCCTTGTGGGCCCCGCGCCTTGATGCCTTGTGGGCCCCTCGTGGCTCCTTTTGACCTAATTCACTTCTATAAATTCTCAAATATTCGGAAACCAATAGAGAGCCACCCCGAATAACTTGTACGCCGCCGCAAGCCTCTGTTCTTCCGCGATCCCATCTGGAGGCCTTTTCCGGTACTCTGCCGGAGGGGGAATCGATCACGGAGGGCTTCTACATCAACCTTGCTGCCCTTCCGATGATGTGTGAGTAGTTTACCACAGACCTACGGGTCCATAGCTAGTAGCTAGATGGCTTCTTCTCTCTCTTTGATCTTCAATACCATGTTCTCCTCGATGTTCTTGGAGTTCTATTCGACGTAATCTTCTTCTGCGGTGTGTTTGTTGGGATCCGATGAATTGTGAGTTTATGATCAGATTATTCATGAGAAATATTTGAGTCTTCTCTGAAATCTTTTATGCATGATTAAATATAGCTTTGTATTTCTCTCCGATCTATCGATTTGGTTTGGCCTACTAGATTGATTTATCTTGCAATGGGAGAGGTGCTTTGTGATGGGTTCAATCTTGCGGTGCTCAATCCCAGTGACAGAAGGGGACATGACACGTATTTGTATTATTGCCATTAAGGATAAAAAGATGGGGTTTATTCATATTGCTTGAATTTGCTTCTCTACATCATGTCATCTTGCTTAAGGCGTTACTCTGTTTTTATTAACTTAATACCCTAGATGCATGCTGGATAGCGGTCGATGAGTGGAATAATAGTAGTAGATGCATGCAGGAGTCGGCCTACTTGTCTCAGACGTGATGCCTATATACATGATCATTGCCATGAATCCGTCATAATTATTTGCTTTTCTATCAATTGCCCAACAGTAATTTGTTTACCCACCGTATGTTTCTGCGCTCGAGAGAGAAGCCTCTAGTGAAAACTATGCCCCCGGGTCTATCTTTATCATATTAAAAACCTAAAAATACCTTATTGCAATTTATTTACTTTTATTTTAATTAGTATTTTAGTTTATCTATTTACCTCAATAAGATTTAATCCTTGCAAATAACCGCTAAGAGGAATGACAACCCTCTTATTTGCGTTGGGTGCAAGTGTTTGCTCTTGTGTGTGCAGGTGCGCTTAACAGAATTTTGCTTGGTTCTCCTACTGGATTGATAACCTTGGTTCTTAACTGAGGGAAATACTTATCTCTACTATACTGCATCATCCTCTTCTCTTCGGGGAAATACCAACGCAGACTACAAGTAGCAGGAAGAATTTCTGGCGCCATTGCCGGGGAGACATCATCAAAATTACCAAGTACCTTCGCACAAATTATCATTCACTTGCATTTACTTTATTTGCCTTTTATTTGCATTTGCCTCTCATTTTCATCTCCCCCATTTCTAATTTTTTTTATAAAAACAGAAAAAAATATATTTGCTTGCTTGCTTTTATTGCCATGTCAACACATAAGAACAGAAAGTAAAACAAAAATTTAAGATCACTATGGATGCTCATCCACTTGATAATCTTTTCAAAAGATCCAATTATAATGAACCATTTGCGAGTGATTTGAGTGCTCTTGATTTTCTCTATGAAGTTTTGCTTGAAAATCATGAATCTGAAAATTGTGATGAAGTGTTAGAAGAAGAAATTTATAAAGTGATTCATGATAGCTCCTTGATTGAAAAGCATGATTGCAATGATGTTACTATAAATTCTATTAATGTGAATTGTGCCAATAATATGCAAAACTACAAGCTTGGGGATGATAATTTTGTTACGACCACTACTTATTGCAATGATCATGATTGGGGTGATAATGCTTCTTATGATCTTGAAAATTTATTTAAGCCTCATGATGAATATGTTATTGATAATAATATTTACAATAATATTGAAAGTGGGTTTGGAAGAGTGTCAACTTTAGGTAAAAATAATCCCACATATTTGGAGAGTGTTCAATCTTATGAAATTTTTGATAAAAGTGGGTTTGGAGAGGTCATGACTTTAGTTAATGTTAATCCCACTATTTTGGAAGATTATAAAACTTTTATGCATGTGGATCATGAAGAGAATATGTTATGTGATAGCTATATTGTTGAATTTGAGTATGATCCCACATGTAATTATTATGAGAGAGGAAAATATGGTTGTAGAAGCTTTCATGTCACTAAATTACCTCTCTTTGTGCTAAAATTATTAATGCTCCATTCTTCCTATTTGCATATGCTAGATATTGCTTGCCTTGATAATTTATTTTCCTATAAAATGCCTATGCATAGGAAGTATGTTAGACTTAAATGTGTTATTCACATGCTACATGATGCTCTCTTTGTGTTTCAACTATTATCTTTCATGAGAGCATCATTGAAATATCGAGCCTATCTTAATGGCTATAAAGAAAGAGCTTGTTGGGAGACAACCCAATAAACTTTTTTACTTCTGTTTTTACGTGTTTGCACAATTATAGCTTCTGTTATGATTGTATTTTTATGTTTTAATTAGTGTTTGTGCCAAGTAATGCCTTTGGGATGATTTGGAAGATAGTATGATAGATGTTGTTGGAAAACAGAAACTTTTGCGTCCAGTGCTGGAATTTCTAATTTTCTCTGGAATGTCAGAACCTTCTGAATTTTTTACACAATATTGATATATGCATTTCCCACGTTGTCCTAATTTTTCAGAGTTTTTGGAGTTACAGAAGTATGACCATAATTCAGATCTTTAAAGACTGTTCTGTTTTAGACAGATTCTGTTCTTGTTGCATTGTTCGCTTATTTTGATGTATCTATGGATCGTATCGGGGGGTATGAGTCATGGAGAAGTTGGAGTACAGTAGTATTATGCCAATATTAAATATGAATCAATTTACAACAGTACCAAGAGTTAAAGATTTATTTGTAATACTAACGGATCTCACGAGGTTTCTATTGAGTTTTGTGTGCTGAAGTTTTCAAGTTTTGGGCGAGACTACGATGGATAAAGGAATAAGGAGCGGCAAGAGCCTAAGCTTGGGGATGACCAAGGCACCCCAAGGTAATATTCAAGGAAGACTCAAGTGTCTAAGCTTGGGGATGCCCCGGAAGGCATCCCCTCTTTCGTCTACAATCTATCGGTAACTCACTTGGAGCTATATTTTTATTCATCACATGATATGTGTTTTACTTGGAGCGACTTGTGATATAGTTTGTTTGCTTTTTAGTTTGTCACAATCATCTTTGCTGAACACACCTTTTTGAGAGGGACACACATTATTCGTGATTTGTTAGAATACTCTATGTGCTTCACTTATATCTTTTGAGCTAGGCAGTTGCTCTAGTGCTTCACTTATATCTTTTAGAGCACGGCGGTGGTTATATTTTAAAGAAATAGTTGCACTATCATGCTTCACGTATATCTTTTTGAGAGTCTCATGATAGCAATGGTAATATGCACGGGTTATGAATTTGGTCCTGATATGATAGGTATTCCAGAGGGATATAATAAAAACTTTCATGTAGATCACTGAATATGATAAATTTGATTCCTTGCAATAGTTTTGCGATGTTAAGATGGTAATATGGGGGAGGTACTAGTAGATGATTGTGGTTTAGTAAGAATAATTGTATTAAGGTTTGTGATTTCCGAAGCATGCACGTATGATCTGTCGTTATGCTAAGAAGTTGGAGCATGATTTATTATTGATTGTCTACCTTATGAGTGGAGGTCGGGGACGAGCGATGGACCTTGTCCTACCAATCTATCCCTCTAGGGGCATGAGTAGTAGTACTTTGCTTCGAGGGCTAATAAACTTTCGCAATAAGTATGTGAGTTCTTTATGACTAATGTGAATCCATGGATTATACGCACTCTCACCTTTCCGCAATTTGCTAGCCTCTTCGATATCGTGCATTGCCCTTTCTCACATCGAGAGTTGGTGCAAACTTCGCCGGTGCATCAAAACCCCGTGATATGATACACTCTATCACACGTAAGCCTCCTTATATCTTCCTCAAAACAGCCACCATACCTACCTATCATGGCATTTCAATAGCCATTCCGAGATATATTGCCATGCAACTTCCACCGTTCCGTTTTTATGACATACATCATCATTGTCATATTGCTTTGCATGATCATATAGCTGACATAATATTTGTGGCCCAGCCACCGTTCGTCATTTTTATACATGTTACGCTAGCATCATTGCACATCCTGGCACACTGCCAGAGGCATTCATATAGACTCATATTTTTATTCTAGTATCGAGTTATAATGTTGAGTTGTAAGTAAATAGAAGTGTGATGATCATCATTATTAGAGCATTGTCCCAGTGAGGAAAGAATGGTGGAGACTAATGAGTCCTCGAAAAAGTGGGGATGAGGTCCATGAGACCGTTCTAAATAAAATAAAATAAAATAAAATAAAAGAGGCAAAAAAGAGCCATGAAAAAAAAATGAGAGAAAAAGATAGAAGGGGCAATGTTACTATCCTTTTTTTCCACACTTGTGCTTCAGAGTAGCACCATGTTTTTCATATAGAGAGTCTTCTATTTTGTCACTTTCATATACTAGTGGAAATTTTTCATTATAGAACTTGGCTTGTATATTCCGATGACGGGCTTCCTCAAATGCCCGAGGTCTTCTTGAGCAAGCAAGTTGGATGCACACCCACTTAGTTTTCATGTTGAGCTTTCATACACTTATAGCTCTTAGTGCATCTGTTGCATGGCAATCCCTACTCCTTGAATTGACATCAATTGATGGGCATCTCCATAGCCCGTTGATTAGCCTCGTCGATGTGAGACTATCTTCTTATTTTTGACTTCTCTTATTTACCTCTACCACCACACTCTATTCCACCCATAGTGCTATATCCATGGCTTGCGCTCATGTATTGAGTGGGAGTTGAAAAAGCTGAAGCGCGTTAAAAAGTATGAACCAAATGCTCGGCTTGTCATCAGGGTAGTGCATGATAAATACTTTGTGTGAAGAAGATGGAGCATGACATGATTATATGATTTGCAGGGATAACGTTCTTTAGCATTTTTATTTTGAAAGGCATGATTGTTTGTTAGTATGCCTGAGTATTGATGTCTTTATATCAAATTATAGACTATTGCTTTGAATCATTTGGATCTTATTATTCATATCGTAAGAGAAAGATTACATGATGAAACATGATAGGTAGCATTCCACATCAAAAATTCTATTTTTATCATTTACCTACTCGAGGACGAGCAGGAATTAAGCTTGGGGATGCTTGATACGTCTCCAACGTATCTATAATTTTTGATTGTTCCATGCTATTATAGTATCAATCTTGGATGTTTTTAAATGCAATATTATGCAATTATATATCATTTTTTGGACTAACCTATTAACCTAGTGCCCAGTGCCAGTTGTTGTTTTCTGCTTGTTTTTGGCTTTTCAGAGAATCAGTACCAAACGAAGTCCAAATGCCACGAAACTTTTTGGAGATTTTTTTTCTGGACAAAAGAGACCCTGGAGACTTGGAGAGGAGGCCAGAAGGTTCACGAAGCCTCTACAAGGCAACAGGGCGCGGCCCCAGGGGCGCGCGCCCTGATGCCTTATGGAGCCCACGTGGCTCCGTTTAACCTAATTCCACTCCTATAAATTGACAAATATTCGAAATCCATCAGAGAGGCAGAAGAGAAAACCTTTCCGCCGCCGCAAAGCTCTGTTCTTCCGTGATCCCATCTGGAGGCCTTTTCCGGTACTCTGCCGAAGGGGGAATCGATCACGGAGGGCTTCTACATCAACCTTGCTGCCCTTCAGATGATGTGTGAGTAGTTTACCACAGACCTACGGGTCCATAGCTAGTAACTAGATGGCTTCTTCTCTCTCTTAGATCTTCAATACCATGTTCTCTTTGATGTTCTTGGAGTTCTATCCGATGTAATCTTCTTTTGCGGTGTGTTTGTTGGGATCTGATGAATTGTGACTTTATGATCAGATTATTCATGAGAAATATTTGAGTCCTCTCTGAACTCTTTTATGCATGATTAAATATAGCTTTGTATTTCTCTCCGATCTATCGATTTGGTTTAGCCTACTAGATTGATTTATCTTGCAATGGGAGAGGTGCTTTGTGATGGGTTCAATCTTGCGGTGCTCAATCCCAGTGACAGAAGGGGACATGACACGTATTTGTATTGTTGCCCTTAAGGATAAAAAGATGGGGTTTCTTCATATTGCTTGAATTTGCTTCTCTACATCATGTCATCTTGCTTAAGGCGTTACTCTGTTTTTATTAACTTAATACTCTAGATGCATGCTGGATAGCGGTCGATGAGTGGAGTAATAGTAGTAGATGCAGGCAGGAGTCGGTCTACTTGTCTCAGACGTGATGCCTATATACATGATCATTGCCATGAATCTATCATAATTATTTGCTTTTCTATCAATTGCCCAACAGTAATTTGTTTACCCACCGTATGTTTCTGCGCTCGAGAGAGAAGCCTCTAGTGAAAACTATGGCCCCTGGGTCTATCTTTATCATATTAAAAACCTAAAAATACCTTGTTGTAATTTATTTACTTTTATTTTTAATTAGTATTTTATTTTATCTATTTACCTCGATAAGATTTAATCCTTGCAAATAACCGCAAAGAGGATTGACAACCTCTTTTTTGCGTTGGGTGCAAGTGTTTGCTCTTGTGTGTGCAGGTGCGCTTAACGGAATTTTGCTTAGTTCTCCTACTGGATTGATAACCTTGGTTCTTAACTGAGGGAAATACTTATCTCTACTGTACTGCATCATCCTCTCATCTTCGGGGAAATACCAACGCAGACTACAAGTAGCACGTATCAAGTATCCCCAAGCTTAATTCCTGCTCGTCCTCGAGTAGGTAAATGATAAAAACAGATTTTTTTTGTGGAATGCTACCTATCATGTTTCATCATGTAATATCTCTTACGGTATTAATAATAAGATCCGAATGATTCAAAGCAATAGTCTATAATTTTATATAAAGACATCAATACTCAGGCATACTAACAAACAATCATGCCTTTCAAAATAAAAATGCTAAAGAAAGTTATCCCTCATATAATCCTGTCATGCTCCATATTCTTAACACAAAATATCTATCATGAACAACCCCGGTTTTAGCCAAGCAATTGGTTCATACTTTTTAACGCGCTTCAGCTTTTTCAACCCCCCACGCAATACATGAGTGCAAGCCATGTGTCGTGCGTACGACCATCTATGGGGCCATCTAGCCCCTTTGCGGTTCGACTAGGGAGATCGATGAGCACAAAGAGAAGAACCAGCAGAAACGCAAGGAGTTTACCCAGGTTCGGGCCACTGTGAGGTGTAAAACCCTTCTCATGCTTTTAGTGTATTTGATGTGTATGAACACAAGTACAAGGAGCGCTTCTCCGGCAAGGTGCGGGGGAAGCAGCTACGCATGCAAGTTGTGCAAAGGATCGATCGATCCCTGTAAACGTTGCCCTGGCCCTCCTTTTATAGCTCAAGGGGTCACCACAGTGGCAAAACACTCATTACAGGTTGATTAGATAGCAAACAGTGCTATCATACCTAACTCTGCCTGTTTAGGACAAAAGCAATAAATGTCCGTTAGGTGTCATGTGGAGGAGGAGCCCCGGCAAGGATTCTGCACCGCTCGCCCAGCTACCTCCTATTATCTTGACATGCCTTCTGGATGGGTGTCATTAAAGGCAAATCTCCTTCCAGCGCGCTGACACGTGCCCGACAAATCCCACCTAACTGCCTGCGGATTCGACACCTCATCGATTAGCGACTAGCTGCTCGATGAGGTGGAGCGCTAATAGCTAGAGAGAGCTTGCCGGCACGGAGCTTGCCGGGCCTTCACCTTGCCGGCTCGGCCTTGCCGGCAAAAGTTATCTTCGGTGTAGAACTTGATGCTTCGTCTTCATCTTCTCCCCAGTAGCTTCTGCAACTGGGTCTTGAATCTTGGTCTTGGCGATCTCCGGCAAGCCTGGCCATCAAGAAGGCTGCTACTATCTGTGCATAAGTCAGGGTATATAATACCCATGTTTTATACACCGACAGGAGCCCCCGGGCCTGGGCCATACGCACGTCCGAAGCGTCGTTGGGCTAGGCCCAAACAATGCACAGGCACGCGGCGGGAAACTGCTGCCGCAATTTTTGCAATGATGATTTGCCTGACGCACGTCCACTCCGTGCATTAAATGCGGGACATGGGAGCGTGGACTGTTGTGGTTATTCCGCGGTAGTGCGCCTGTAAAAGCGCTGCTGGGGCAAACAGTGAAGAGCCAGCCCCCTCGCGCCTTCCCCATAAAAAGGCAACTGCGAGGGGACGCTGCTCATTCATCCCCGCTTCCCCCTGCTTCATCTTCTTCCCCTCGCCAGAACGGCTTCTGCCGCCGCCGCCACCGATTCGCATCTCATCTCGACTCCCTCTCTTCTCCTTGAGCCCTCATGGCACCCAAGAAAGCCGACGCAATGGGGAAGAAGCCCGCTAAGCCGCTCGACCCCAAGACGGAGAAGAAGAAGAAGGAACTGGAGGAACTAGAGAGGCGGCGGAGAGAGAACGTGATCTTCTCGCCATCGGCCATCGATGGCAACACTCTGATTGAGAGGTACGCCTACATGTGGGGAAGAGACACAAAAGACAACAAGGCTCCAGTTGTTCTTCTTGAAGGCGATAAGATTCCATCGGATTCGTATCCGTTCTTCTGCGCCTACTTTTACTGCGGTCTGATTCCTCCATTCTCAGACTTTTTCAGCGCGATGATGTTCAGCTTTGGGTTCAGACTGCTGGATTTTACTCCAAATGCAATGACTTGCATGGCGGTCTTTGCCCATCTGTGCAAGAACTTTGTTGGAGTTGCACCCAACGTCGATCTGTTCCGCCACTTCTTCGTTCCTCGGATTGAAGACAAGTCGCTCTCCGGCAGCGTGACATGGATCCCCAGGGCAAAAACCAAGGGCCAGAATCTTGCCGGGCAACTCCATCTCAAATGGGAAGAGTGGAGGGCGGAGTGGTGCTGGATCCAGGAGAAGGATTTCCCCCAGTTTTGCTTGCCGCGGACAGTGAGGGTCCAACGCGGCAAGAATTGGAGTGATCTTGGCGCCACCGACGAGAAGCTGCGCCCGGTGCTGAACAAGATCGCTCGCCTCAAGGCTGCCAAGCTGACTATAGAAATGGTTGGAGCTGATTTCCTCCGGCGACGCATCTCGCCGCTGCAGAAGAGGGAGAGGTTTGCTTGGTACTATCAAGGTGCCGCTGATATCATGCAGTTGTATCCTGGGCTTGGCAACAACTTGACGGTTCTAGAGCATGCTTGCCTCTGCGAGCAGTTGTTCCAAAAGACCAGCACATTTCACTTGCCGAATGGAGTCGTCCCACTGCATATCAACTCCGCCAAAGATTCCATTTTGGCAATGATGCCAGAGTGCGATGCTCATGGAGTCAAAGCTGACTGGCCCCTGCCTACCTTGGAGATTGAGATGGACTGGGTTTCCAATTTGACGGAAAAAGCCACCCGGAAGGAAAGGGATCTCGTCCAAGCCACCAAGGAGGAAGAACTGGCGTATATCGCCAGCATAGCCACAGAAGCTGCAAGAGTCAACGCGGCTAGCGGTTCTGGTGCTGCAGCAACTAAGGATGACGATGAAGAACATCCCGACGAAGAAGTTGCCGAGGAACACCAAGAAGAGCCTGCCGGGGACGAAGTTGCCGGAGCTGAAATTGCCGGGACCGAGGTTGCCGGGGCCGAAGTTGCCGGTGAGCTTGAGGCGGAAGAGGAAGCAGGTCCTCGAGCCCCTAAGAGGAGACGCCGTCTTCGAAGGGCAGCCAGTTTAGAGCCAGTACGTGCTTCCTCACCAAAGGCAGGCCCTACGGTGAAGAAGACGACCACCAAGACTGGGCACCAAGAAGAGGTGCGTCGGCAACCAAGCAAGCGTTCGCGAACTGAGCCTTCATCTTCACAGCAAGAGATTGTTGGGGGTGTCAGATCTTCTCAGCCGGCAAGCTCATCTCCTCCGGCACTTAAGAGAGCCAGAGAATCGCCTCCGCTGGCAAGATACGACCTCTCCGTCCTCAGCGAATCTGAAGAAGAGGAGTAAGTGAAATTGTTTTATCTTCACCAAGTCTTGATTGCATTCGATCGTCATCTTGACTTGATTTCTTTTGTCTTGGCAGGGATCCAGAACCGCTCGCGCACCGTACAAAATGAGCCAAGTCCGCATCGGAGCACGATCCCGCGGCAAGTGCTGGGCAGGGGGCCACAACTGTGGAAACCATCACTTCCAGCCCCCAGTCCAACTCCCAGCACGAGAATGTGGTGCAGACCCCGTCAACTGGTGCGGGCGTTGAAATTCCTTCTTTCGAGCCTGACAAGGAGATGGGAGAGGTCCACCAAGAGGTGGAACGCCTAGAGGCGAATCCCACTATGGCTTCCCCGTCAACCATCGCTCCGGAGAGTGCTTCTCCGGCAAGGGCCTCCACCGATGAGCCTGTCCGCATGGAGGCTACTCCGACAAGCGAAGCAGTCGATGACCGTGCGCCAGCAACACAAGTTGCCGAGAGGAGATGCCCTTTCTCAACAAACGTCAACGGGTAATCCTCTTGCCTCTACACATCTCTCACAGAATTTTTGTTTTCTTGAACTTGACTTGTAATTTGAATCTCATTTTGCCCTTGCTTCTGTTTCAATCCACAACTCCAACCTCTCCCAAAGAAGGTGAAATCCTCGTGGAAGTAGCTGAAATTGCAAAGGACACCGCTGACGAAGCCGCCAAGATCGCTGCTGAACAGAATCTTATGCAAGTTGTCGAAGAGATCAGGAGAATCCGGGAACATGTCTGATCCCGCCAGGATGGATGTGGAAAAGGCGCCCATCAACACTGACACGCCGAACCCCCAACAATCAACCAGCGGCGTCAACCTTGCAGATCCCATCAAGCAGCTTGGCGCTAATCACTTCTCAGCATGAATCTGGAGCCCCCAGTTCATCTGGCACTGCAGGGCTGAATTTTGATGAAGAAATAGCTCGAATCCTACTCCCTCTGTCCCAAAGAACCGCCGAGGCCACTGATGCTACCGACAATGCTGAAGATCTTGCCTTCATGGAAATCATGGCCATCGGGTTCAAAGGTGTCCAAGAAAGGTATAGCCGAAGATGGAATAGGGTCCAAGAAGAACGCAAAGCTGCGGATCTGGTTGATCAGAAACTGAAAGAGAAAGCGAATGAGTTGCGTACATGGTACAATCAACAGTCTCGCATCCTCAGAGATCAAGAAGAAAAGCTTGCCGCCTCTAAGAAAGAAGTAGTAACCTTGGACGGCAAGCTGACAGAGCGCGCAGCGCGGCTTGACGCCAGAGAAAAAGAACTTGCCGCCCGTGAAGAGGCCCTTGCCGCCAAACTCCGCGGCAAGGACGAGGAAATTGAGAAACCCCTTGAGCAAAGAACGCAAGAGCTGGAAAAGAATCATAAAGATACTATTGAAACCCAAGCTCGAGATAATGCTGCCAAGCTCAAGGAGGCTTCCGATAAAGCAGTTGCCACTGCCGCCGCCAAGATAGAATTGGAATCCCAAATGGCCAAATTAAAGGAAGACCTTGCCGGTAGCGGCAAGGAAGTGGAGATTCTTAAGAACGAAGCGCTGAAGGCAGCCCGCACTCTAGGAGATTTGCAAACGCAGCTGTCGTCTAAGAATCAAGCTCTTGATGCCGCCACCAAGACAATTGAAGATCTGAAATCCCAATTGGCCACCTTGGTAACAGACTTGGAATCCGCCAAGGAAAGGGAGAGAGTCTTGACGGAGAAACTGGAGAAGGAAGAGTCCTTGAAGAAGGATGCTGAAAACAACTACACCCAACTGCACGATAACCTTTCTCTCTGGACTGGCAGGCTTGTCAATGCTGCCAAGTGCATCACTTCCCAGATTGCCGTTATGGACATGAAAAGCTGGAGCTTCACCGTGAACGACAAGGAGGCTACCAGTGTCAGACTGACCAAGTTCTTCGAGGGCCACATTGATGCCTTCAAGACATATCACGATGATAGGTCTGTCGCGTTTGCTGATGAATCCCGGAAGTTTGCGCGCAACGTCCTTTACAAGGTACTACTCAAGCTTGCTCATCGCAATCCCAACCTTGATCTCTCCGGGATCTTCAGGAAGCTGCCGAAAAACACTGATGTTACTGCCGCCGACAAGATTGTTGCTCCTCTTGCCGACAAGGTCCTCCATGTTCCCAGGATCCAAGGTGATCACCGGGATTAAGCTTGTCGTTATATTCACTGCTGTGCTGTCATGTAAAAGATACATTTGATCTTATGTTAGATCTGCACTATTTTTGCGATGTAATATAACTTGTGCTGATGAATGAATGTATGATGTTTCCCCTATTTTATTTTGCCTTTGCATGTTTTTATACCCTACGCTTGCCAGAAGTCTTGCCGGTGCACACACTTGCCGCGAGCACTTGAGGAACGGATCCTTAGCAGCCTGCTAGAAGTGTCGCCTCCGGCAAGGTAACTTGACGGTCACAATGCAGCTGCAAATCTTGCCGAGCGGACTCGAGGCAAGACAAGAGCGCAATCTGATCGCGACAAGGTTCCTTCGCGTACAGGTTTTTCATACAAACACAAAATCATTCAAGGGAAATTGCAAATGTAATAAGGAAATTGTTTCGAAGTTTTTCAACTTAGCTTTCCTTGTACTGTCCTTCTTGTCATACAAAACGATCACTTGAACGCCATTTAAATGGTAACCCCATCACTCCCCCCGGGAAACTTGCACGCGAGGGATCCTTCTGTCCATTGAGAAAAAGAAAGAAGAGAAAAGAGTGGTTTGGGAACTTTGACGATTCATCAGTCATTTCATACAAATCAAAGTGTAATCACAACATCACATACATTTATACACAAATAAACATGTACAAAGAGTTGCGAAACACTTAGCTTTATTTTGGTTATGCATAGGGTCTGCGCCTGGCTTTGTACAAAGGGTTACAAGGACGACAAAGCTTGTACAAAAGGGGTTGCCGGGAGGCCCGGCAACTGCGCCTTATGGGTAGAACTTGTGAAGATGCTCAATATTCCATGAGTTCTGCACTTGAATGCCATCTTCGGTCTCCAGACGGACTGCGCCAGGTCTGGTGACTCGCGCTACCCGATAAGGGCCTTCCCACTTCGGCGTCAACTTGTTTGATCCCTTGGCGGACTGAAGCGTCGAAGAACAAGGTCGCCTTCCTCAAGGCTTCGGGCATGCACTTTGCAGCTGTGATAGCGGCGCAAGGCTTGCTGGTAGCGTGCAGCTCGCACAACCGCCCGAAGACGATCTTCCACAAGGAGCATTGCGGCATCTTGCCGCAACTGCTCTTGCTCTGCCTCATCATAGGCGAGCACTCGAGGTGACCCATATATGAGTTCCGTGGGGAGCACCGCTTCTGCACCATAGACTAGGGAGAAGGGTGTTTGGCCGGTAGCTCGATTTGGTGTCGTCCTGAGTGACCAAAGAACTACCGGCAACTCATCAATCCAGCGTCTTCCACACTTGCGTAGCCTGTCAAAGGTTCTTGTCTTGAGACCACGTAGCACTTCAGCATTCATCCGTTCTGCCTGTCTGTTGCTTCTCAGGTGAGCGACAGAGGCAAAATAGATCTTGCTTCCAAGTTCTTGGATATACTGCAAGAAGGTGCGACTCATGAACTGGGTGCCGTTGTCGGTGATAATTCTGTTAGGAACCCCGAAACGGCAAACTAGTCCTTTGAAGAACTTGACGGCTGACTGTGCTGTCACCTTCCTCACTGGCTCCACTTCAGGCGACTTTGTGAACTTGACGATGGCGACGTACAAGAACTCAAAGCCCCCGGTAGCACGGGGAAGGGGCCCAAAATATCAAGCCCCCAGACCGAAAAAGGCCAGGAGAGAGGGATTATTTGAAGAGCTTGAGCTGGTTGATGTATGTTCTTCGAATGGAACTGGCATGCTTCACACTTGGTTACTAGCCAAGTTGCATCCTAGAGGGCAGTGGGCCAATAGAAGCCTTGCCGGAAAGCTTTGCCGACAAGCGCTCTTGATCCTATGTGAGAGCCACATATGCCTCCATGTATCTCTGCCAACAACTTTAGTCCATCTTCCCAGCAAATGCACTTCAATTTCACACCGTTTGGTCTCTTTCTGTGCAGAATGTTGTCCACAAACTGATACATACTTGATTGACGAGCTACTTTCTCAGCTTCTTCTTGCTCATCGGGAAGTTCTCCTGTTTGAAGGAAATGAACTATGTGTTGTGCCCATGCCAGAGCCTGCGGCTCGACGACAAGGATTAAAGGCATCTCTTCGACCGTGGGAGCGCTTGCCTCAGCGACAAGAACCTGAGGCTCTGCGCGAAGCTGCTGCTCACCGACAGTCGTGTCGTTGTTCCCGGCAACTTCCTTGCCGGCGGCTTCTGGGAGCTCTGTCGGAAAATACTTGCCGGTGTTCAACTTTCTTCTTTTACTGGCCTGTGTTGATGGAGTGACTGATGGTTGATTCAAATGGAGTACAAAAGTTCCCGGTTCCACAGGAAGCTTTTGAGCGGCACACTTTGACAAATGATCAACAATGCAGTTTTCCGCACGAGGAATGTGCTCTGTTTGCAATCCGTCAAAGTGCTCTCTCAATTTCCTCACTTATTCCACATACGCTTTCATCAACGGGCTCTGGTAATCTTTGTTCACTTGCTTCACAACAAGCTGCGAGTCTCGACGGACGATCAACTTTCTGATTCCTAAATCCACCGTGATTCTGAGACTGGCAAGGAGTCCTTCATACTCAGCAGTGTTGTTCGTTCCTTTCTCCCTGGGAAAGTGCATTTGAATTATATACTTGAGGTGTTCTCCGGTGGGTGCGACAAGCAGCACTCCAGCACCGGCGCCTTGCAGCGAGAAGGCACTATCAAAGTGTAGGGGAACGCGGCAGAAAACAAAAATTTCTGGTACTGCGAGCATGCCCAGGATCACTATGGAGATGCATACAGGGTTTGATCTGATCGTTACCGACTCATAGCACAGCGGAAGTAGAGTCGATGTAGATCGTTGGTGCAGATCCCCGCAGCTAGGATTCACAACCTCCCAACCGCGAGGATGTACTCCCTCGCCTGCCCCTCGGACGGTCCCTCGGACAGCCCTCCGGGAGGCGGTCGGACAGTCCCCCGGACGATGTCATGGACAGCCCTTCGGGAGGACCCTCGAAACTCGGACAGTAACTCGGACAGCCCTTCGGGAGGCACTCTTGAACAGCCCCTCGGGAAAAAAAGATTGAACCTACGACCACTCTACGGGGTTGCACACATACGGTGTCATCTATCCGGCAGGGCTTCGCCGTCCAGAACTAGTTCCCACCGGAACCCAGACAGCCTTTCGGCTCTACGAAACTATTTCGCGGGGAGGGAGAGAGAAGGCTAGATCATGCATGGCATTTGTATGTGAGAAAGAGTGAGTTTTGGGCAGCCCCCTCCACCCCAATTTATAGGCCAAGCCCAAGGATGGCTTCTCCAAGAAGCCACTAGGGAAAAAATAGCAAAAGGCCCTCAAGGTGGCTTCTCCAAGAAGCCACCAAAAAGTGCTTTTCACTATTCACGAAAACATTTTTCCGCGACCGTTAAATCCGAAAATATTTCTGTAGGTCTTAGAATAATTCCAGTACCCACTAAAATAATTTTGGACACGTTCCGAAACAATTCCAGATTAGGGATTTTCATCTGCAAAAAGCAACCAAAGCGGTTCCGGCAGCTCCGGAACATTTCCGGGTTTTTTCTTCGGAAAAATCCCAGAAGTTCCTAGAACAATTCTGGCACCCTCTAAGAATTTCCAGGCGTGTGCCAAAAACATTTTGACTTAATGGCATACTCCGAAACAACCTTTCGGTTTTGCCGAAACTATTCCGTTGTTCTCTCTCCGGAACTTTTCCGTTGTCTCCGAAACTTTTTCGGTGACTTTCTCTCAGACTCCCTGTCTAGTATTCAGCAGATAGATGACCCTTAATCATGTGACCCTATAGGTTTGGTGAAGTATAGACATGACCCGGAACACTTTCCGATCAATGATCAACATCGGAGCCGTGGACACCCATATTGACCCCTATACCCACACGAATAAATATCTGAGTGAACCTCAAGTTGCCGTGTGCTATTCCTGTTGCTTCGCGATATGTTACAAATACCCAAGGTGAGATTTATCGGCATCCCCGTGGATCAACACTTGTCCACAATGCCAGTTACCTCGTTACCGGTTTTGTTCTCTTTTCTCGTTCCCGTGTTCCGGCATCCCTGTGATCAAATCACAATGTGTTTGGCCAGACGATGAGGGATACCATAACAACGCGAGGGCCCAAAGAATATCTCTCCATCGTCGGAGGAGCAAATCCCAATCTTGAGCTATCAAGTCCCTTGACATACTTTTCCATGAACCCGTAAGCCGCCGTAATAGCCACCCATTTACGGATGACGTTTAACAAACCCCAAAGTTCATGAAGCAAGTATGAAGAAACTCGATACTCTCATGGTCTAAGGAATTATGCAAACGTTAACTTTCTCTGTGTTATTAACCATTAACTTGTGACGAATGTATCTCATAGCATAACATCAATTCGGGTCGGTTCAACACAAATGTTCTTCTAACATTGTGCCCTCAAAGTTGCCGGCATAGACATGCCCATGATCAGGAAAACAGGACCATCATGCAACACTTGAGCTAGTCTTAGAGGCATGACTAGGAATACATTTTACCGTTTATTATTCCACACATGCATATGAGTCTTCCTCCGAGCCTCGTGGTTATTGCAGACTCGAGAACCATAGCAGTTATAGCACGACATATAAACTTAATCACGAACATGGAGATAAATAATAACATTTATTATTGCCTCTAGGGCATATCTCCTACAGACTCCCACTTGCACTAGAGTCAATAATCTAGTCAATGCTAATGCACTTTACACCTATGGCATACCGGTGTAAAATATGCTTCGTCATGTGGTATAGTCTACGTCTAACGGACCTGACATCTTCAGTTCCGTGTGTATCTTTGCATATCCTTGCGTTTTCACGCTTTCACAAAATACATATTTTGTGTGGACTTGGCTTTGTATATATGTGAATCACAGGTCAAACCTTTATTCCTCAGACTGAGCTATGGAGCAACTATCTGCAATAGTGTCCCATTGACCAAAGCCATCTTAGAACCATACTGAGTTCATGAATGAACTATATGATTCAACATCTTCTTTGTCGCTTCCAAAGCGTCAACATACTTAGCCTTTGTCATAGAATTCGCCACAGTAACCTGTTTGGAACAATTTCCAACTATCGTGTCACCATATCGTGTATTACACAAAACCCTTAACTTAAATCGAAAATCGCATGGAGCATTGATGAAGACTGTATTGATGTAACTACTTACAATGAGCACTTCATAATATCAACTTGCGAGAAAACATGTCATTAGTGCTACCTTAGTACTTAATGACATCTTTCACTGTTGTCCCATGATCAGCGCTTTGATCACTTTGGTATCTATACTCGCAACTGCTTGGGAGTACCGAACATATCTGGTTGTTTTACATACCATGGAATACATGATTAATCCAAACACAAAAGTGTGTGGAATCTCCATCATGTATTTTGCTCATCGGTGTTTTAGGACACCGAGTCTTGCAAAACTCTTTCCATGTGACTTCGGCAAGAATCACTCCTTAGCATTTTAATGCTAAACTATTTTAGCATCTTGTCAATATGTATTTAGGCTTAGCCCTATCAGGCAATTCTATCTCGTAGATAAATATGCCTAATATCGAGGCTACCTAGCCTAAGCACTTCATGGAAAAACTATTTTCAATGAAGTCCTAATTCGTGTCAAGCAATTTATATTATTTCCAATCAACAATGTGTCAAGCACACAAGGTTTTTAGAAATATTATTATGCTCCCACTTACTTTCTTGTAACCACAAGCATCTTTGTTATCCATTGATGAAATCACACTCTTTTAACTATTTCATCAAAAACGAAGATTCCAACTCCATTCTGCTCTCTTCTGTCCATTGCTGGAACTCTAAAGTTTGCACATTCACTAGCATCCTCTGGATCGACAAAATACTTTGGACTGTATCACATACAAGTCCTAGTTTGTATTCCCATTTCATGGAAATCCTTTTGTCATCCATGTTTCATATCTCATGATTGAAATATGTATTAATTGCTAGATTAACCCGAACCGACTTTAAGCATCGCTACGGTGAGACAATCTCATCGTAGTCAATTCCTTGAATTTGTTATTGCAACAAGTCGAGCTTTATGGATAACACATTTTTATCCGTATCTGTTTATAGTTCCATTAATATTTGTTAGACTCCAAGTCTTCTGAATGGTTTATCAAGATATAATCTTGAATCATTTAAATGGAAACTATCTCGGATTGTATTGGCATTTAGCCAATTCCGGAGTCAGAGCCCATCAACGCTTCCTTGTGTATCGTAGGTATACTGTTGTCTAACAACAATATCTCATTTGCGCACCTGAGAGGTTTGCACGAGTTTTGCCTACGTGGTTCAGCTGCAAGTTCGACCGAAGTCCATACATCTCATGTAGAGGCTTCCGTATTAGTCGCAGTAGGAAACTCTGGAATTACTTCCAAGGTTTCTTTCCTTTGATCTGATGACTAAGATACTGTTATCTCATCGAGTTGCACTGTCCTCCCACTCACCTTTTGCAAGAACTATTTTCTTCAAAATCATACCGCTTTTTGTGGCAAACATTTTTGCCTCGGTATAGTGATGGAGGAATACCCAATAAATTAGGATAACCTACAAAGTAGCACTTGTCTGATTTGGAATAGGTTTGTAAATATTGTACACAAGCCCCATATTCCAAATGTTAAGAAAAGACATAACATGGTTGGGTGTACCATACCATGGCGTCATTTCAACAGATCTGATGGCGCTCTTTTCAGTGTAAAAGCCGCAGTCTCTAAAGCATTACTTTAAAAGGGATAATGGCAAATTGATTTATGTCATCTTTGATCTTACCATGTCATAAATGGTTTGATTACATCTTCACGGATATTCCACTCACAGTGGTGCTCCGGGAGGTGTAAGTTATGAAACTCTTTTCACAACTCATCAGACATTCGCTAAACTTGTAACTCAAAATTTCTTTTCGCAATCCAATTGCAGAAACATAATTTTCCTGTTACAATAATTTCTTGTTCATTTTGAAAACCTTTTGAATGATTTCAAAAGATCCAGACTTACGTCTCATCAAGTAAATTTCCATATATCTACTTGAGTCATTTCTGAAGATAGATAAATCCACTACTAGCAACAACATTTATCGGACTACACACATCAAAATGTATGATCACCAATAAGTTTGTTGCTCGTTCCTTATGGCCTGTGAACGGTATTTCAGTCACTTCACTTTTCGGACGAAAGTTGCAAGTGTCAGATGATTCATAATCAAACGACTTCAAAATACATCATTATGGAATTTCTCCATGCGGGTTTCTCCAATGTGACCAAATGCAGTGCCACACATATGTGGTATTCTTTTAGTCTTGCAACATTTAGCATCAGTGTTATGGATGTATCATATTACCATCAATATTCATAACATACATCCCATCCTTGATGGAAGCCTGGCCCTTATATTATTCATAATACTGAACAACAATTGTTCTTTTATGAACAACCCTCTTGCAACAAACATTGTGCAATGGGCTAGAGTGTATAAAATTCTAAAATGAATTATGAAAGTAAACACAGAGGTAATATATTATTATCAATATTCATAACATACATCTCATTCATGATGAAAGTATGGCCCTTATGTTATTCATAACACCAAACATCAAAAGTTCTCTTATGAACAACCTTCTTGCAACATACTTTATGCAATGGGCTAGAGTGTATAAAACTCTAAAATGAATTATGAAAATAAATACATAGGTAATGTACCGAGTATAGCAACTTTTACTATGTTCCCAGCGCATATCTAAACCTCATTACTGGCAAGTCTTTTAGGCCGTAGTAGTTCTTGCATCGAGTCGCAACAGAATGTAATCGAGCGGGTATCTTTGTGATCAACTCACAATACCCAAGAATTACGGACTAACAGTTTGATCACAATTCCCAAGAACTATTTCTTTGACCAGCCTTCCAAACATCAATAACTTGTATGACTTTCATACATGAGCTGGACATTCCAGTCTACTCTCTTTTTGCCTTTATACTTCTAACAGATTAACTTTTAGTATTTCTCCTACTCTCAAAAGAAGCACCCAACTTTAAGAGTGGCGTTAACCCCGGACTAACTAGGCATGTAAGTCACACTAACACCCTTTGGACATTTCCTTTCTCTTTAAGTTGTTGTTTTATTCACCTTCATCATATGACAGGCATTCTCCTGGATCCCTCTCTCATCAGTCAAATGCCCAGTAAACACTTTACTAATACTTTGCAAACAAAACATTGCTTTAGATATCCCATATCTTCTAGCCTTTGTTTGTATCTGAAACTAATTTTCAGTTCCATGAATATCACATAGCTATCCCAAACTTTTGAAGTCCGGGTCTCATGGAAGCAAACATATTGCATTTGACCGTAACGGAATTCTAGCTTTTGGATCGAAGGACGAGAGTCACATCATCCATAGCATTAGCGGGAGAATACCAAAAGCATGCGATAGGACAAAGTCCTTCTCGGCACTCTTGAGGACAATCCTCACATTACGTTACCAACGGTAAAGTTTTAACCAGATATTTAATAGCTATTCAATTTTAAAAGGGAAGGTGGAAACGCGAGCCATTATTCTACAACTATTATGCAAATCACACTTAGACAGTGTTCATAATTAATTGCACTGAGAATTAAACAAGTTAATTTTACAGTGCGCTCCCACTCAAATCAATATCTCTCATAATTGATTGTGAGTGATACAAGATCTGCATTTCAATTCCACGTTGTCGGTACCAAAACCGGCTGATCTCGGGTAGGGGGTCCGAACTATGGATCTAGGAATCAATGGGTAACAGGGAACGTGGAGACAATGATTTACCCAGGTTCGGGCCCTCTCGAAGAGGTAATACCCTACGTCCTGCTAGATTGTATTGATATGAGTGTATGAAGGTTACAGAGTTGATCTACTTCGAGATCGGATGAACTAAACCCTAGGAGGTTACGATGATTCTCTGTCTCTACGGACTAACCCCTCTGGTTTATATAGACACCAGAGGGACCTAGGGTTACATACAGTCGGTTGCCATCAGGGGATAAACATGCCAGTTACGCTAATTATTTCTTGGAGGAGACGCCAAGTCTTCGGAGGTTTCCTTTTGGTACACGGGATTGCCCACTATTTGGCCTTCCTTTGATGACTGAAGGGCGGCCCACTAGTCCGGCCTATGAAAGATAGGCCGACAGCCCGAGAACCCCCTAGTCCGGGACACCCTCAGTAGCCCTCGAACTAGCCTCCAACGCCGAGGTTGAAAGTCTTCGGCAGCTCCATGTTCCAAGGGTGTTCGGCTTGGGTGGCGAGTTCCTCCCACTATCTGTGTTTGATTTGACAATAGTTCGGCCACCAATAGCTCGGTTGCCGAAGAATCCTCCGACTGGCGGGGCATCATGGGGCCCGCCATACCGCTTTTCTTCACCTAGGATTAAATGACGACCCTCGATTCCTGCGCACCCAGGGAATGCGAGTGGCTCGATGGTTTTTTTACAAAAATGCCCCTCTTTGGGGGGAGACAATGCCCTTTTAATAGGCCAAGGGCGTGGAGGCTGACGCACCCCACCCCCTGTCATTCTTCCTCACATCCCTGCGAGGTCACAGCCAGCAAATAATGGCGAGCATTCCCGGCTCTTCCTCGTGCCCTCACGGCCCCCGTCAAGGTGATTGGGCGAGCTGCTCCGTATCTCGCATGCGATTATGCAGGCTCGAGACGCAGGGGTATCTCCCCGCTTCAGATCTTGCATCCACCCGCCCCGGATTAACTTCCGCCGACGGGGAGGCCCTCGCAGAGAATTTTCCTTCCCCTCACAGGGAGGAGAGGGTGTGCTTTGTGCCCTTCCTCTTGCGAGGCCTGGGTTTCCCCATTCATCCTTTTTTGAGGGGTCTACTGGAGTTTTACGGGATCCAACTCCACCACCTTACCCCAGGATCGATCCTTCATATCTCGGGCTTCATCGCCCTTTGCGAGATGTTCCTGGGCTACGAGGCTCATTTCGAGTTGTGGAGGAAGTTCTTCTGTCTTGTCCCCCGCACCCGAGAAGGGATAATTTACAAGGTTGGCGGGGCCGAAGTATGGCGCATCGCCGGAACCGGATACCCCATAGGGACTCCGAAGAAAGATGCCAAAGAATGGACTTCAGAATGGTTTTATATTGAAGACGTCCCCTTATTCGATCCAGCTCGCAGGGGGTTACCGGAATTTTCATTGGTTTCCCCGAAGAAGCGGTTCAACTGGCGCCCGAAGAGTGCTTCCCAGGAGGAAAGCACCGAAGTAACTCGGCTGGTTGCTCAAGTGATATGGCTAGCCCACAACGGGCTAACCATCATCGATATGATGGTAGTAGCTATTGCTCGGTGCGTCCAACCTCTTCAACAGAGAATACACCCACTATGGTGCTACAATGGGGAAGATGACGCAACCCGTTACACAAGGATGGGACCTGCCGATCAGGCGGCGATGGCTGCCATACTGGCTGATCTTTTCAAGGGAGAAGAGCAAGAGTTTGCTCGGCTAAGGCCCAAGGAAGGCTTCTCGATGTATAAACCAATTGAAATGGTGAGTCCAACCACACTTTATAGTTCGGATGACACCCCGAATTTTTCTTACTCATATCTTTATCTTGTCCGAATAGAATTGGAGGCGCTGGATCGAGACAGTGAGCTGCCCCGCTCCTCAACCGGAGAGTTATTCTTGTGATGACGACCCCGGGTTTCATGACGATCCCGAAACATCGATCATATTTGAGGAGGGGGTCTTCTACCAGGAGAGCCTCGACGGCTCTAAGGTGGCCCTTTTGGCCGATCACCCCGGGGCGCTTCCCTCCTCCGCTGTAAGTGACCAACGGGTTTCTTCTCGAAAGGGCCGCCGCACTGCCGCTGCTCCGAATACACTGACTCCTATTCCCAAGGGCCGCCGTACGACACGCCGAACGGCTGCAAGAGCGGCACCAGCGGCAAGTGGTCGTGGGACGACAAAACACGCGGCCCCAACAGGAGTTACATCATCCGCGCCCCGCCCGAAGAGGTAACGCATCCGCCATACTGCCATAGTTTTTATCTTTGACATCCACCGAGAACGCCTAATGATTTTCCGCGGTGTCTTGCAGGCGATATGTAGAACCGGCTTCAACCGAGGATGTTGAGGAGGTGCCGGGGGGTGACCCAAAACCGAGGTCGTCAGTTGTAGCCGGCGTTACTTCGGAGGTCCCTGCCGAGGACCCACATCCCGAGGACTCAGAAGGCGTCTCGGTCACCAACTCCGAGGTTGAAAGTGTGATGAATCACCGGTGGCGCAAGGCATCGCTTCGGCACCCTGCATTTTCCGATCAAGAGTTTAATGCTCTTCATTCGGTAGATGCGTACCTCGGAGCTGCCCGAACGGGACTCGAAGGGGTAGTGAAGCTCATGTCTACTAATGTGCATGTATACCATTGGTTTTGACAACTAGTACCTAACCCAGTAGCCCCCGAGCCTTAATTTGGGCGGAACGGCCGAGTTAAGGGTCTGATGTTTATAATGCCATGCTATTGTGCAGATTGTTCGAGAGCAAAACAAAAAGCTGTCCGGGGACCTCAGGCTGGCGCAAACACAGTTAGAAGCTGTGAAAGCCGAGTTAGAGGGGGTGAAGAAATTCACCAGACAGGCACATGGTAAGTACCGAACTTGAATTTGTGTAAAAAAATGATGGAACACCTCTGCTAATGAAAGATGATTCCATAGCAGCCGAGTCGATAAATCAGCTGCAGAAGGATCTGGATACTGCCAGGGAAGCTCAAAGGTATGCGGAGTCACAACAAGAAACTGGCTACCGGGTGCTTTCCCGAAGTCATGAGGAGAGGGATAAGCTTAAGGCGGAAGGCGAACAACAGGCCCAAGAAATCAAAAGCTTGAAAGCTCAACTGGCCTTATCCCAAGAGGAGAACTAGAGACTGAAAGCGGGCATGTTCGGTGAGTGCAACCCAGTTTTTTCAGTTCATAAACTGCAGGTATTAGACAGCAATATGAACAACGCCGCATCTCATTGTAGTTCTTCTGACCGGACGCCCCGAAGAGGAGGCCGGCTCTTTCGGGCGGGGCCTGCTGAAGGAGCTATCCGCTGTGCATGAGCGGGCCCGAAAAGCCATGAAGAGCATATTCAAAGCACTGTGGCCTGGCGAGGTGGCTCCGGAAGGGATGGCCGAACTCATGAATCGATTCAAAGGAGCTCGGCGCCGCTTTGAGTTATGGAAGATGTCATCTTGTCGTGAGGGAGCACGGGAAGCTTGGGCGATGATCAAGAACCGTTTCACCATGCTGGAACCGGAACATTTAGCTAGGGTTGGGCCAGTAGGGCCAGATGGGCAGGAAGTGCCCGTGCATCTGGTATATGACCAGGTTATGCCCGCAGCTCGGCTGCCCCAAGTAGATTGTGCTCTGGAGACCATAATAGATGGTCTTGATCAAGATTGACATTTTGATTCTATGTATCTATGTACTTGACATCAAATAGTCTCCAAACCGTGCTTAAAACGTTGTCTTAACCGGCCATCGGCTTCCGCCCCCTCAGCTAGAGGCCGAGGAGTGTTTCCTACTATGCGGTCCGAGAACATCAGAAAAACAGTTCGGAGAACCAGGCAATCCGGCCATGTGGTACGAACAGACAAGAACGCGCTCGGGGAGTTATGTTATATCACTGTTTAACGTAAGAAACATGTTCCGACCAAAATAGTCCCTCTATGGGTTCCTTTCTTCGGGTTGTCATATTGACCATGGCGTATAACCGAATATCCAAAATAGATGGGTAATGGTTACTTCGGGAAAATAACCCCGGAATCTTGGCAATAACTGCCGATTATTTTCACTTCCCCCGTGGCCGACCAATTGTGTTCTTAAGAACGCTAGCTTTTGGCTTCACCCATCTGAGGTACGTACCCGGGAAATCCGGACGTAACAATCGCAAAGGTGCTCCCTTTACTCCCTAGCCGAACAATCGGGAACGTAGGGGGTAAACACAGGAGCGAGGCAACCCAGCTTGGCCAAATCTTAAGTCAAATTGATGCATATAGTGGCTTTAGAACGATACAGGAAGGGTGCAAACATGTAAAAACGGATGGTTGCATAAATAATATATGACCGGCTCCGTAAAAGAAGCCCATAGGTAACAGCGTGTGGTACATTCAAAGATGTTTGCCAAAGAAAAACTTAACGTAGTTTGGCTTAACTGAACACAACCCGGGAAAGACTAGTTACTCGAAAAAATATAAATCCGAGAAGGATAAACCGAACAAGGTAAGGACGCGGGGTTAGCCATAGAAACGCCATAGTCGAGCTGCGTTCCATGGGTTTGGTTCGAGGCGGTCGTCCTTTGGGTTGCGGAGACGATATGCTCCGCCCGCGAGTACTTGATCGATTATGAAAGGCCCCTCCCATTTGGGCGACAGCTTATGCTTCTGCTTCTCCGGGAGGCGCAGGACTAGATCGCCGACGTTGTAGGCTTTTGCCCGTACTTCCCTGCTTTGATAATGTCTGGCCTGCTGCTGATAAAAGGCGGAACGAGCCCGAGCTATGTCGCGCTCGCCCTCCAAGGCGTCCAGGTCATCTTGCCGATCCAGCTCAGCCTCCTTTTCCTCATACATATGTACCCGAGGTGCGTCATGAATAAGATCGCTGGGGAGGACGGCTTCTGCCCCGTACACCATGAAGAACGGTGTGTAGCCTGTGGATCGATTGGGAGTGGTGCGCAGGCCCCACAATACGGAGTCAAGCTCCTCAACCCAATGGCAGTCAGATTCTTTAAGAGATCGGACCAAACGGGGCTTAATGCCGCTCAAGATCAGTCCATTAGCTCTCTCGACCTGTCCATTAGACTGTGGGTGATATACCGAGGCATAGTCGAGCTTAATGCCTAAATTAGCGCACCAGTCTTTGACTTCCTGGGTGGTAAAATTGGATCCATTGTCCGTTATTATGCTATGGGGGACACCGTAACGGTGCACGACGCCGGATATAAAATCAATGACCGGCTTTGACTTGGCTGAGGTTACCGGCTTTGCCTCAATCCATTTAGTGAATTTGTCTACCATGACGAGTAGATATTTCTTTTTCTTGGTCCCCCCTTTAAGTGGTCCGACCATGTCCAACCCCCAGACCGCGAAGGGCCAAGTAATCGGTATCGTCCGAAGAGCCGTGGGGGGCATATGACTCTGATTCGCAAAAAGCTGGCATCCAACGCAATGTTGGACCAACGTTTGGGCATCTGTTCGGGCAGTGGGCCAGAAGAACCCTGCTCGGAAAGCCTTGCTGATCAGGGCCCGAGCTGCTGCGTGGTGACCGCCCATGCCAGCATGAATCTCGGCCAAGAGCTGCCTTCCCTCCTCTTCGGATATACATCTTTGGAGGATGCCAGTGGTGCTTTTCTTATATAGTTCTCCCTCGTGGACTTTATAGGCTTTGGATCGCCGAATAATGCGCCTTGCCTCAGTCTGGTCATCCGGTAGCTCTTGGCGGAGGAGATAGGCGAGGAAGGGTTCGGTCCATGGCGCAATTACCGCCATGACTTCGTGAGCCGAAGACGTCATTTCGACGGCCGAGCCCCCGATAATTCCTTCGTCTGGTTCGATCGGCGGAGGGGCGAGCTCTCCTGAGGTCTTGGTTTTCGAGCCCGTGGCATCCTCCTGCCACACCACGGACGGCTTGAAGAGTCGTTCCAAAAAGGTGTTCTCAGGGACACGGTCACGCTTGGCGCCCATTCGAGCAAGAATATCGGCAGCTTGATTGCTGTCTCTAGGTATATGGTGAAACTCCAGTCCTTCAAAACGGGCGGAGATTTTTAGGACGGCGTTGCGATATGCTGTCATTTTTGGGTCTTTTGCGTCGAATTCACCGTTGACTTGAGAGATGGCGAGATTAGAATCTCCCCGTACCTCGAGCCGTTGTATGCCCATTGACACCGCTATCCGAAGTCCATGCAACAAAGCTTCGTATTCGGCCGCGTTGTTGGAGTCGGTGTACATTATCTGGAGTATGTACCGAATATTATCGCCAGTGGGGGATGTGAGGACCACTCCAGCCCCCAACCCGGCGAGCATTTTGGAGCCATCGAAGTACATCGTCCAATGTGAGTATGTACTGTACTCCCTAGGGAGTTCGGCTTCCGTCCATTCCGCAACAAAATCTGCCAACACCTGAGATTTAATAGCTCGGCGCGGTCGATATACGATTTCGAAGGGAAGGAGTTCTATAGCCCATTTGGCTATATGGCCGGTGGCGTCTCGATTGTTGATTATGTCATTCAGTGGTACTTCGAATGCCACCGTAACCGAGCACTCTTGAAAATAGTGGCGGAGCTTTTGGGACGCCATGAAAACTGCGTAGGCGATCTTCTGATAATGCGGGTACCTCGTTTTACACGGGGTGAGCACTTCAGATACGTAGTACACTGGTTTCTGCACCTGGAGTTTGTGACCCTCTGTCTCTCGTTCGACGACGAGAACCGCGCTGACCACCTGATTCGTGGCCGAGATGTATAGCAGCATTGGCTCGCCCGGGCTAGGCGCTGTCAAGATCGGGTTGCTAGCCAGTAGCGTTTTTATTTCTTCAAGTGATGCCGCCGCTTCGCTGGTCCACTCGAAGTTCTTCGTCCATTTGAGCAATTTATAGAGCGGTAAGGCCTTTTCTCCAAGGCGTGAGATGAAGCGGCTTAAGGCTGCAATGCAGCCGGCCAGTTTCTGGACATGCTTTAGCTCAGTGGGGACCGCCAGCTCGGACAGTGCCCGTATTTTCGCTGGGTTAGCCTCTATTCCTCTATGGGAAACAATGAATCCGAGCAGCTTACCGGCCGACACTCCGAAGACGCACTTTTCCGGATTGAGCCGTATATCAAAAGTCCGAAGACTATCGAAGGTTTGCCGGAGATTGTCCACCAATTGGCTGACGTGTTTGGTTTTGACAACCACGTCGTCCATATATGCCTCGACCGTTTTGCCGATCTGCTTTTCCAAACATGTTTGGATCATGCGCTGGTATGTAGCCCTTGCGTTCTTTAATCCGAAGGGCATTGTGTTGAAACAGAATGGTCCGTAGGGAGTGATGAATGTTGTGGCCGCTTGGTCGGACTCCTTCATTTTGATTTGATGGTATTCGGAGTAAGCGTCGAGGAAACACAGCGAGTCATGCCTGGTAGTGGCGTCTATGATCTGGTCTATGCGGGGCAAGGGGAAAGGATCCTTGGGGCAGGCCTTGTTTAAATCCTTGAAATTGACACACAACTGCCAGGATTTATCCTTCTTGGGTACCATGACCAGATTGGCCAACCACTCAGGGTGTTTGATGTCTCGGATGAATCCGGCTTCGAGCAACTTTGCCAGTTCTTCGCCCATTGCTTGACGCTTGGGTTCGGAAAACCGACGTAGAGTCTGTTTGACTGGCTTGAAACCTTTAATTATGTTCAGGCTGTGCTCGGCTAATCTACGTGCGATCCCTGGCATGTCTGACGGGTGCCAGGCAAAGATATCCCAGTTTGCACGCAAAAATTTGCGCAACTCTTCATCGACCGCGGGGTCCAGCTGAGCTCCAATGGATGCCGTCTTGTTGGGATCTGTTGGGTGCACTTGGAATTTGACGATTTCATCCGCTGGTTTGAAGGACATGGATTTGGGCCTTTTGTCGAGGATTACATCGTCCTTATCCACCGTTGAGCGGAGCTAGGTCAGTTCTTCAGCTACGAGGGCTTCGGACAGCGCTTCGAGGGCGAGCGATGCTGTTTTATTTTCGGCCCGAAGAGCTCTGTCCAGATCACTTATTACTGTGATCACGCCGTTTGGCCCTGGCATCTTAAGCTTCATGTACCCGTAATGTGGGATGACATGGAATCGTGCGAAAGCATCACGCCCTAATAAGGCATGGTAGCCACTGCGAAAGGGCACAATGTGGAAGAGCAGTTCTTCAGCTCGGTAGTTCTCGGGTGTTCCGAATACCACATCGAGAACCACTCGGCCACTACAATGAGCCTCCTTGCCGGGGATGATCCCTCGAAAGGTGGTGTGACTTTGCTCGATGCGAGATCTGTCGAACTGCATTTTGTCCAAGGTGTCCTTGTAAATGAGGTTTAGCCCGCTGCCGCCGTCCATTAGCACCTTTTGGAGTCGAAATCCATCCACTATGGGATCAAGGACAAGGGCGGCAGCAGCTCGGGTAGGGCGGGGCCTCGGGTGGTCTTGCTCGCTGAAAGTGATAGGTGTGTCTGTCCATGAGTCTGTCGCTGCCACATGGTGAATTTGAGTGAGCTCTCGAAGGGCTCTTTGCCTCTGATTCTTTGAGGAATACGTCTCGTAGATTGTTAGGATCTCGGCGTCGTCATCAGGGGGCATTGCTGGGCGTTTATTGGAGTACAGCCCCCAAGGATGACTTTGCCGCTCTTGGCGACTTGCCTGACCACCCAACAAGCTCGAGGGTTGTGGGTTGGGTTTGTGTTGAGAAGGACAGAGTGTATGGGGCATGGCTTTTCTAGTAGTTTGTCAAGGACCGTTCTGGATCTTGTCAGGGGTTTCATCCTTTTCTCAGACGGCTCGTATTGAGGTGTCCGGCGAGGGTATGCGTGTTTTGCCCGAGCTCGGTTTGATCCCTCTGTATGGATTGACTCTGTTTGCTCGAGCTGAGCCTGCCAAGCATACTCCATAGCGCAGTATTTGGACACCAGGTTCGATAACTCAGAGAAGTTTTGGATGTGGTGGTGGGCGAGGGCGTTTAAGATGCCTTCGTCTCGGCAGTTTTGTCGAAAAACCTCCAGAATATCCTTGCTGCTACCGTCTGTCATCTTGTTTTTGACGAGGAGGAATCTGGCCCAGAAGTGCCGAACTGTCTCTCCGGGTTGTTGCTTTATGTACATTAGGTCCCATATGTCAGGCCGTCCTGAGTTACTTGGACAGTACTCAATGTGGGGGGTGGGTGGGATAAAAAGTTTGATCCCAGCGGGGTGTGAGTCCGGGGTTTTGGCGGCTGCGTCTTGGGTTGACATGGAATCCGACGTGCTGAGCTCTGGATCCGGATAGTTGGCCGGGTGCGGATGTGTGAACTCGAGGTCGCGTACTGAATCAGACTTCGGCTCCGAACCCTCTCCGGAGCGGAGTTCGGCTGCCGAGCTGGAGGACGAAGCTTGCTGATCGGAAACTTGCACCCCATGCGCTTTCGGTTCTGGGGGGAGGGGCGAACCCTCAGTTCAGCCTTCAATAGTGGTGACCAAGTGGGCGGCCAGAGAGGTGTGACTCTCCCCGTCATCAGTTTTAAGCCCGATCTGATCGTAGACTGAGGACTGGCCATCGGTGATTCCCATGGCTTGGATCCGATCTAGTATCCCGTTTAGTAACGAGAGATCGGTCGGTTCCAAGTTCTGGCGGTTTACGGGGTCAACCCGCAGTATGGTCGTGACGGGGGCGTTTGATTTTGCCCTGCAGTCATGTTCGGCCGAGGCTGATTTTTGGCAGCTGGGCGCGGAGATTAGATCCGGGCTCGAGGCCGGGTCCGGAGTGGCGGCCATCCCGGTAGTGGGGCTGGCCGTACCCGAAGTCAAAGCTTCGGGATTTGCGGGTCCTTCAGGCAAGGCTGTGGACCCCGTAAGGATAAGATCTCCCCGGGAATCGGTGACGAACTCCAAGTTTCCGAACCTGATCTCCTGATCGGGGGTAAAGCTGTTGACCCGCCCGAGGCGACCGGCCGGATCTGCGTGTAGCATGACGCTACCGAACGCAAAGAGCTGACCGGGGACGAAGATGTCCCCGCCGCGGATGCCACCGCTGATGAGAAGGCGAGCCATTGATCCTTGGTGACCCACGGCAGAACACTCAATGAAAGCACCAATGTCGGTACCAAAACCGGCTGATCTCGGATAGGGGGTCCGAACTATGGATCTAGGAATCAATGGGTAACAGGGAACGTGGAGACAATGATTTACCCAGGTTCGGGCCCTCTCGAAGAGGTAATACCCTACGTCCTGCTAGATTGTATTGATATGAGTGTATGAAGGTTACAGAGTTGATCTACTTCGAGATCAGATGAACTAAACCCTAGGAGGTTACGATGGTTCTCTGTCTCTACGGACTAAACCCTCTGGTTTATATAGACACCAGAGGGACCTAGGGTTACATACAGTCGGTTGCCATCAGGGGATAAACATGCCGGTTACGCTAATTATTTCTTGGAGGAGACGCCAAGTCTTCGGAGGTTTCCTTCTGGTGCACGGGATTGCCCACTATCCGGCCTTCCTTTGATGACTGAAGGGCGGCCCACTAGTCCGGCCTACGAAAGATAGGCCGGCAGCCTGAGCACCCCCTAGTCCGGGACACCCTCACACGCCATTGATGGGAACATCACTGATGACGGGAACTTCAATCGGTAGGCCAACTTGTCGATCACATCTCTATGTGATTCTTGTTCATCTTTCGATGGGCGTGTTCCGAGCTCAGGACTCTCAAGCCAAAACGTCAAGACAACCAAGTGATCTCGCTGCGAGGTCTCAACTCACCCCCCTCACACTTCTCTAATCGTTTGTACTCATGGAAACATGATGCACTCCGAAAAGATAGGTGCCGTGACGGTGCTACACTTGGGAGAACACTAACTACTTGATATTTTTGTGAGAGATCACCCGAATAAAAGTGACTACCGCGCAATCTAGAAGGGTGCAACATAAGGGATAAACATCTCAGGCAATTCATAATAGCATGGTATGGTATAGCCCTTTCTGACGGAGAAGTCTTTAATTTCTTCGTCTTCGGCATTCGCGTCGGTGTTCACCTTTGCGAAGATTGCCACCACCTTGTCGATGCACCAGATAATATTGCTATCTCTATAGCTAATAAAATAAGTGCATTACTTAAGGTTGACACGCAGGTCATTAAAGTGACAATCATATGGCTCCAGCCATCATGCCGAATCATGACTCGCAGCTCATGTTAAATTACATTATATAGTCATCTCATACATAATCAAATTAATATGAGCACTGCTATACCACATCACATGCACATCCTGCAAAACCAAGTTAGACGCCTCTAATTGGTTTATGCAAAAATTTATTTTACGTGGCTTCTAAGGTTTCAACCAAACCGCAGCTACCAACGTTTATCATCAAGTATGATTATTCAAGTCGCTAGATTAACTTTGCGGGGTGTATGAAACACGAGATAATAAAATCTCAAGCCCCATACTAAACTTCGTCATACGCATGACCCCTGTGCAGATCATATCTGCATTGCCCTTTCATCTGCAAAATTTCATCTTTCTTTTAACTATGGTGGAATTCAATGAACTGTTAGCACTTCGTTGATCAATCAGGATCGCGGATTGCCAGAACTTTGAAACTCCACCATGCCATTATCAAGATTAGAAATACGCAAATTTCAAGGAAGCAACAAGAACATCGGGGTAACAGATTTCATCTGCTACCCACACAAATAATTTTCAGTAATAGAACTCATCTACTACAAATTATATTGTGCAACACCCATACATCTCTATGTATTCTAGATCGTAACCTGCATCTACGCATAGCACGGCTCATGATGCCACTGTAGGGGAACGCAGCAGAAAACAAAAATTTCCGGTACTGCGAGCATGCCCAGGATCACTATGGAGATGCATACAGGGTTTGATCTGATCGTTACCGACTCATAGCGCAGCGGAAGTAGAGTCGATGTAGATCATTGGTGCAGATCCCCGCAGCTAGGATTTACAACCTCCCAACCGCGAGGATGTACTCCCTTGCCTGCCCCTCGGACAGTCCCTCGGACAGCCCTCTGGGAGGCGGTCGGACAGTCCCCCGGACGATGTCATGGACAGCCCTTCGGGAGGACCCTCGAAACTTGGACAGTAACTCGGACAACCCTTCGGGACGCACTCTCGAACAACCCCTCGGGCAAAAAGATCGAACCTACGACCTCTCTATGGGGTTGCACACATACGGTGTCATCTATCCGGCAGGGCTTCACCATCCAGAACTAGTTCCCACCGGAACCCAGACAGCCTTTCGGCTCTACAAAACTATTTCGCGGGGAGGGAGAGAGAAGGCCAGATCATGCATGGCATTTGTATGTGAGAAAGAGTGAGTTTTGGGCAGCCCCCTCCACCCCTATTTATAGGCCAAGCCCAAGGGTGGCTTCTCCAAGAAGCCACTAGGGGAAAAATACCAAAAGGCCCTCAAGTTGGCTTCTCCAAGAAGCCACCAAAAAGTGCTTTTCACTATTCACGGAAACATTTTTCCGTGACCGTTAAATCCAAAAATATTTCTGTAGGTCTTGGAATAATTCCAGTACCCACTAAAATAATTTTGGACGCGTTCCGAAACAATTCCGGATTAGTGAATTTCATATGCGAAAAGCAACCAAAGCGGTTCCGGCAGCTCCGGAACATTTCCGGGTTTTTTCTCTGGAAAAATCCCAGATGTTCCCAGAACAATTCTGGCACCCTCTAAGAATTTCCAGGCGTGTGCCGAAAACATTTTGACTTAATGGCATACTCTGAAACAACCTTTCGGTTTTACCGAAACTATTCCGGTGTTCTCTCTCCGGAACTTTTCCGTTGTCTCCGAAACTTTTCCGGTGACTTTCTCTCAGACTCCCTGTCTAGTATTCAGCAGATAGATGACCCTTAAGCATGTGACCCTATAGGTTCGGTGAAGTATAGACATGACCCAGAACACTTTCCGATCAATGATCAACATCGGAGCCGTGGACACCCATATTGACCCCTATACCCACACGAATAAATATCCGAGTGAACCTCCAGTTGTCGTGTGCTATTCCTATTGCTTCGCGATATGTTACAAATACCCGAGGTGAGATTTATTGGCATCCCCGTGGATCAACACTTGTCCACAATGCCAGTTACCTCATTACCGGTTTTGTTCTCTTTTCTCGTTCCCGTGTTTCGGAATCCCTGTGATCAAATCACAATGTGTCAGGCCAGACGATGATGGATACCGTAACACCAAGAGGGCCCAAAGAATATCTCTCCATCGTCGGAGGAGCAAATCCCAATCTTGAGCTATCAAGTCCCTTGACATACTTTTCCATGAACCCGTAAGCCGCCGTAATAGCCACCCATTTACGGATGATGTTTAACAAACCCCAAAGTTCATGAAGTAAGCATGAAGAAACTCAATACTCTCATGGTCTAAGGAATTATGCAAACATTAACTTTCTCTGTGTTATTAACCATTAACTTATGACGAATGTATCTCATAGCATAACATCAATTCGGGTCGATTCAACACAAATGTTCTTCTAACATTGTGCCCTCAAAGTTGCCGGCATAGACATGCCCATGATCAGGAAAACAGGACCAGCATGCAACACTTGAGCTAGTCTTAGAGGCATGACTAGGAATACATTTTACCGTTTATTATTCCACACGTGCATATGAGTCTTCCTCCGAGCCTCGTGGTTATTGCAGACTCGAGAACCATAGCAGTTATAGCACGGAATATAAACTTAATCACGAACATGGAGATAAATAATAACATTTATTATTGCCTCTAGGGCATATCTCC
The DNA here is from genome assembly GCA_039707655.1 of Elymus sibiricus. Lineage (NCBI taxonomy): Eukaryota > Viridiplantae > Streptophyta > Magnoliopsida > Poales > Poaceae > Elymus > Elymus sibiricus. The sequence goes on from CM077668.1 coordinate 300,516,057, forward strand.
TACACAAAGTACATGATCCATTCTTTGGCTGTCTCTTTGTCGGGGAGAGTTGTTTCTTGAATTTCCTCATCTTGTGTTGGCGTCCATTCTGCAATGAACTCCACCAAGGCCCTGCTCTGAATAGTTGATGTGCTTTCAAACTTGAGTGCAAAGCTTGACAGTTCCAACGCCCACTCCACTATCCTGCCAGTTGCATCTGGATTCCTCAAATTACGTTGCAATGGAAAGCGAGTGACGATGGTGATCTCATGTGCTTGGAAGTAGTGACGCAGCTTTCTCGAGGCCATAAGAAGACCGAAAAGCAACTTCTGTACTCCAGAGTATCTTGATCTAGCCCCTGCAGAAGGGAACTAACAAAATAAATCGGCCGCTGCACCACCTTCTTCTTTGGCACCACTTGCTGATCAGCTTCATTTGCTTGCGCTGTTTCTGATTTATCGGCACCAGACCTTGCCGGAGAAGATTCTGGCTTGTCGCTGGACGGGCTTGCCGCTGCTGCTTCTTCATCATTGACTTCCCTCTGTGCCACTAATGCAGCACTGACCACTTGATTTGTTGCTGCTAGATATAGCAGCAGCAACGGCTCTTGTGGTTTAGGCGCAACTAGCGTTAGCGCAGAAGAGAGGTATCTTTTCAAATCCTGCAGCGCGGCCTCCGCTTCCGGAGTCCATTTCATTGGACCCGCCTTTTTCAAAATCTTGAAAAACGGCAGGGCGCGCTCAGCAGACTTTGAAATGAACCTACTTAAGGCAGCAACACAACCGACAAGATGCCGCACATCCTTGACGCTTTTTGGTGCTTAAATCTGCTCAATTGCTTTGATCTTGTCAGGATTTGCTTCGATTCCACGCTGAGATACAAAGAACCTGAGAAGTTTGCCGGATGGAACGCCAAACACACACTTCTCGGGGTTGAGCTTCAAATTGATCTTGCGCAAATTTGCAAATGTTTATTCTAAGTCTTGAATAAGGGTTGATTTGTCCTTGGTTTTGACCACTATATCATCCATATATGCTTCCACATTTCTGTGCATCTGGGGCTCGAAACCAATCTAGACTGCTCTTGCAAATGTGGAACCAGCACTCTTTAATCCGAAAGGCATACGCACAAAGCAGTACGTGCCACATGGAGTAATGAATGCGGTTTTCCCCTCATCCTCCTTGGCCATGAATATCTGATGGTACCCAGAATATGCATCAAGGAATGAGAGTAAATCACAGCCGGCAGTAGAGTCTACAATCTGACCAATGCGCAGCAAAGGGAAAGGATCCTTTAGACATGCTTTGTTAATATCAGTGTAGTCGATACAAAGTCTCCACTTTCCATTTGCTTTACGCACTACAACTGGATTTGCCAACCAAGTTGGATGTAGTACACCTCTAACCAAGCCTGCTGCTTCAAGTTTCTCGATTTCCTCGGTGATAAACTGTTGCCGCTCCAAAGCTTGCTTCCTAATTTTCTGCTTGACGGGCCAAGCGTGAGGACAGACAGCAAGGTGGTGCTCAATTACCTCCCTGGGAACACCGGGGATGTCAGACGGTTGCCATGCAAACACATCGACATTCACCCGCAGGAAGGCAACGAGCACGCTTTCCTATTTGCTGTCAAGGGTGGCACTGATGGTGAAGGTACTGCCAGTGCCATGCTCCTTCGCCGACACCTTCTTCGTTGCTGGTGGAGTGGCCTTGGATTTCTTGCCGGTAGATCACTCTGGCAAGTCTTCAATAGGTGCGCAGCACTCCGAAAAGGTGCGCTTCCCGGAATTCTTGTCAGAGGTCTTGCCGGACTTCTTGCTTTTCTTCTTCTTGTCAGAGGTCTTGCCGGACCCTGCAACCAAATACAAGAAATCTCTTGTGTCCCCAACACACCCAATACAATGGTAAATTGTATAGGTGCACTAGTTCGGCGAAGAGATGGTGATAAAAGTGTAGTATGGATAGTAGATATAGGTTTTTGTAATCTGAAAATATAAAAACAGCAAGGTAGCAAATAGTAAACGGGCATAAAAACGGTATTGCAATGCTTAGAAACAAGGCCTAGGGTTCATACTTTCACTAGTGTGATCTCCCAACATTGTTGACATAGTTGAATCATATGTAAATCCCTCACGTGCGACAAAGAGTTCACTCCAAAGTCACGAATAGCGGAGAACAAACGAAGAAATTGTTGTAGGGTACGAAACCACCTCAAAGTTATCCTTCCCGATCAATCTTATGAGCCATCCCCATTAATTGTCACGAACAGCCCTAGAGATCGTACCAGAATAACACCTTAAGATACACATCAACCAAAACCCTAATGTCACCTAGGCACTCCAATGTCACCACGAGTACCCGCGGGTTTGATTATACGATGTGCATCACACAATCTCAGATTCATCTATTCAAATCAACACAAAGAACTTCAAAGAGTGCCCCAAAATTTCTACCGGAAAGTCAAGACAAAAACGTGTGCCAACCCTTATGCATAAATCCCCAAGGTCACGGAACCCGCAAGTTGATCACCAAAACATACATCAAGTGACTCAAGTGAATATCCCATTGTCACCACAGATATCCATATGCAAGACATACATCAAGTGTTCTCAAATCCTTAAAGACTCAATCCGATAAGAAAACTTCAAGGGGAAAACTCAATTCATCACAAGAAGATAGAGAGGGGGAAAACTCCATATGATTCATATATATCAACAAAGCTCGCGATACATCAAGATCGTGCCATCTCAAGAACACGAGAGAGAGAGAGATCAAACACATAGCTACTGGTACAAATCCTCTGCCCCGAGGGTGAACTACTCCATCCTCGTCATGGAGACCGCCGGGATGATGAAGATGGCCTTCGGTGATGCCTTCCCCCCTCCGGCAGGGTGCCGGAAAAGGGCTGTAGATGAGATCGTGGAGGTACGGAGGCTTGCGGCGGCGTAAAAACTCATCTAGGTTAACTTTCGGGGGTTTCTGAATATATATGATTTTTCAGCGTTGGAATCACGCGAAACGGAGCCACGTGGGCCCCACGAGGAACCAGGGCGCGCCTGGGGGGGGGGGGGTGGCGCGCCCTGGTGCCTCGTGGGCACTGGGTGGCCCCCCTCCAGTGGTTCTTGATGCCAATATTTTTCATTTGTCCAATAAAAAATCTCCAAAAAGTTTCAGCTCATTTGGAAAACTTTCATTTCTGCACAAAAAACAACACCACGGTAGTTCTGCTGAAAACAGCGTCAGTCCGGGTTAGTTCTAATCAAATCATACCAAAACCATATAGAATTGTTATAAATATGGCATGAATACTTCATAAATTATAGATACGTTGGAGACGTATCAGCATCCCCAAGCTTAATTCCTACTCGTCCTCGAGTAGGTAAATGATAAAAGAAATAATTTATGAAGTGTGAATGCTAGCATAGTGCATAAGTTTGATCAATGATAATTTCAATCACTTTTCCTAGCATTATAACAGCAACTTATTCTCATAAAAGTCATCATGAAAAAGTAATAGTTAAAAACAGAAATTTTGATGTGGAATGCTACCTATCATAATCATCATATAATCCTTTTCTTTTATAGCATGGTCGTTGCACTTGAATGATTCAAAGCAAGATCATTATTATAGCAGCAACATTTATTATCATAAAACTTCTCATGAGAAAGTAACAATTCATCACAACAATGAAGTATAAGGCATACACTTCCTTGGAAACTAACAAACTATTCTAGACAACAATGCAATTGCAATTCATCATATTTTCAGGAAGGGTCTCATGTAGGAGCTTTTTAGCAAGTCCACATACTCAACCATCATTTAGTCTTCTATGATTGCTAACACTCACGACATATATATGGAGCAAAAGTTTCAGCCAGACACATAGAAAGATAGGGGCTTGTGATTTCGCCTCCCAACTTATTCACCTCAAGGGTGATGTCAACAATAATAACTCATGATCACTCATATCCAACTGGATATATGTGCCTAGATCTTTCCCCACCACATGATGCTTACAAAAGAGAAAAATAAAAAGGAAATAGAGGAGAACACTATTGACTCTTGCATAAAAAGTAAATATAAAAGTAAATGCATGAAAGTAAAAGATAGGCCCTTCGCAGAGGGAAGCAGAGGTTGTCATGCGCTTTTTATTTTTGGATGCACAAGCCCTTAATGCAAAGGAACGTCACGTTATATTGCCCCTTGTGATAGCAACCTTTATTATGCAGTCCGTCGCTTTTATTTCTTTACCATCACAAGTTTGTACAACGCTTATTTCCCTTACAATAAAAGATCATGCATATTTTAGGAGCAATTTTTATTGCTTTTTGCACCGATGACAACTTACTTGAAGGATCTTATTCAATCCATAGGTAGATATGGTGGACACTCATGAGAAGAAACTGGGTTTAAGGGTTTTGGACGTACAAGTAGTATCTCTACTTGGTGCGGATTTTTGGCTAGCAAAGATATTGGGCAAGCACCACATGTTGGAGGATCTATAACAATATAACTTCTATGTGAATATGAACAAACATAATTCATTACGTTGTCTTCCTTGTCCAACGTCAACACTTTGACATAAAATACTTAATGGGGGCTCACAATCATAAAAGATGTCCAAGATAGTATATTTGCATGTGAATCTTCTCTTCCCTAATTAACTTTTTCATGAATTGCATCATTGACTAATGCTATGCTTGTTAACCTCCAATAAATTTTACCACTTATACTTTTCTTTATGTAATGTCATTACTCCCCATGGGACAAGCATATGAAGCATATAAATTTCAACTTTATGATATTCAATTATTTCACAATTTACTCATAGGATATAAGTGAAGCATAAGAGTATACTCCAAAAAGATATAAGTGAAGATCAAATGAGTAGCGAAACAATTAAGTAGCTATGTGAGGAATCTCTCTCATTTAAAAAAATTCAGATCTTAAGTATTTTATTCAAACAGCAAAGAAAACAAAATAAAATGACATTCCAAGGATAGCACATATCATGTGAAGAAGCAAAAACTTAGGCTCAACCAAAACTGACCGATAGTTGTTGAAGAAGAAAGGTGGGATGCCTACCGGGGCATCCCCAAGCTTAGCTGCTTGAGACTTCTTGAAATATTAATTTGGGATGCCTTGGGCATCCCCAAGCTTGAGCTTTTGTGTCTCCTTAATTCCTCTTATGTCACGGTTTCTATAAATCTTAAAAACTTCATACACACAAAACTCAACAAGAACTCGTGAGATAAGTTAGTATAAATCAACTCAAAACTTTAACATTCTATACTGTAGAAAATCACAAAAATTATAATTAAACATTGCATACTAAATTCCTCTTCATATTTAATACTCCTATCCTCAAATAGAAACATTAAACACGCAAACATATGCAAACAATGCAACTATAACAGCAATCTGCCAAAACAGAACAGTCTGTAAAGAGTGAATAAGAATCCATACTTCCCTGACTCCAAAAATTCTGAAAAATTACCACGTGACATAGAACTCATGCGTGCTTTCTGTGTAAAAATTTCAGATTTTTATCATGTTCTGACTATTCAGGAATATTCTGGATATAACAGAAAACTTTCTGTTTTCAAACAGCAACACATAAACTTGCAAACTGAGCATGGTAAAGGCTATAATTGGCATTTTATTGAACTAAAAGATACAAAACATGATTATTGATAACACCAAGTGAATATCAACAGAAGAAAATGACGCTCCAAGCAAAACTCATATTATGTGACGAATAAAAATATAGCTCCAAGTGAGGTTACCGATAATGTTGAAGACGAAAGAGGGGATGCCTTCCGGGGCATCCCCAAGCTTAGGCGCTTGAGTCTTCCTTGAGTATTACCTTGGGGTGCCTTGGGAATCCCCAAGCTTATGGTCTTGCCACTCCTTATTCTCCTCGTATCGATATCTCACCCAAAACTTGAAAACTTCAATCACATAAAACTTAACGGAACTTCGTGAGAACGGTTAGCATGATAAAGAATAAACCATCACTTAGGTACTGTCCAAGACAAGATTCACAATTGTTTGCATATAATGCCTACTATATTCCATCATTTCCACAATTTATATCTCATAATATAAGCTATGGAAACATTAAAACGAGCAAACTATGCATTGAAAACAGAATCTGTCAAAAACAGAACAGTCTGTAAGGATCTGAGCAACTACCATACTTCTGGAACTCTAAAATTCTGAAAATTAGGACAACGTAAACAATTTGTAAACCAATTCCCTGTAAAAATTTCAGAATTTTTTGACGCTCCAGTAAAATCTGGGAAATTAAACACTGGAGGCAAAAGTTTTTGTTTTTGCACAGAATTGAATCAACAAGTATCCACACTATCCCAAAGGTTTTACTTGGCACTTTATTGAAAGAAAACATATAAAACATGATTACTAAAGTATCTTAATCATGTGAACACACTAAAACATAAAGGATACATATTGGGTTGCCTCCCAACAAGCGCTTTTCTTTAAAGCCTTTTAGCTAGGCATGATGATTTCAATGATGCTCGCATAAAAGTAAAGAATTGAAACGTAAGGGGAGCATCATGAGAAATATATCAAACACATTTAAGCCTAAACCACTTCCTATGCATAGGTATTTTGTGAGCAAATAGTTTATGGGAGCAAGAATCAACTAGCATAGGAAGGCAAAACAAGCATGACTTCAAAACTTTCAACACATAGAGAGGAAACTTGATATTATTAAAATATGTAGAAGCATATATTCCTCTCTCAAAATAATTTTCAGTAGCATCATGAAGAAATTCAACCATATATCCATCACACAAAGCATTCTTGTCATGATACATAAGCATAGAAATCTTACTACTCTCCACATAAGCAATTTTCTTCTCATTCAAAATAGTGGAATCATCACTAAATAAATTCATGACCTCTCCAATTCCACTTTCATCAATATAATCATCACAAATAGGAGGCATGAAATCATCATAATAAATTTTCTCATCAAAACTTGGGGGAGTAAAAATATCATCTTCATAAAACATAGCATCCCCAAGCTTGTAGTTTTGCATATCATTAGCATCATGGATATTCAAAGAATTCATACTAGCAACATTGCAATCATGCTCATAATTCAAATATTTTATACCAAACATTTTATTGAATTCTTCTTCTATCAATTGAGCATAATTTTCCTTTCCATCATTTTCACGAAAGACATGATAAAGACGAATAATATGAGGTAACCTCAATTCCATTTTTTGTAGTTTTCTTTTATAAGCCAAACTAGTGATAAACAAGAAACTAAAAGATTCGATTGCAAGATCTAAAGATATACCTTCAAGCACTCACCTCCCCGGCAACGGTGCCAGAAAAGAGCTTGATGTCTACTACACAACTTATTCTTGTAGACTCGTGTTGGGCCTCCAAGCGCAGAGTTTTGTAGGACAGTAGCAATTTTCCCTCAAGTGGATGACCTAAGGTTTATCAATCCGTGGGAGGTGTAGGTTGAAGATGGTATCTCTCAAACAACCCTGCAACCAAATACAAGAAATCTCTTGTGTCCCCAACACACCCAATACAATGGTAAATTGTATAGGTGCACTAGTTCGGCGAAGAGATGGTGATAAAAGTGTAGTATGGATAGTAGATATAGGTTTTTGTAATCTGAAAATATAAAAACAGCAAGGTAGCAAATAGTAAACGGGCATAAAAACGATATTGCAATGCTTAGAAACAAGGCCTAGGGTTCATACTTTCACTAGTGCGATCTCCCAACATTGTTGACATAGTTGAATCATATGTAAATCCCTCACGTGCGACAAAGAGTTCACTCCAAAGTAACAAATAGCGGAGAACAAACGAAGAAATTGTTGTAGGGTATGAAACCACCTCAAAGTTATCCTTCCCGATCAATCTTATGAGCCATCCCCATTAATTGTCACGAACAGCCCTAGAGATCGTACTAGAATAACACCTTAAGATACACATCAACCAAAACCCTAATGTCACCTAGGCACTCCAATGTCACCACGAGTACCCGCGGGTTTGATTATACGATGTGCATCACACAATCTCAGATTCATCTATTCAAACCAACACAAAGAACTTCAAAGAGTGCCCCAAAGTTTCTACCAGAAAGTCAAGACGAAAACGTGTGCCAACCCTTATGCATAAATCCCCAAGGTCACGGAACCCGCAAGTTGATCACCAAAACATACATCAAGTGACTCAAGTGAATATCCCATTTTCACCACAGATATCCATATGCAAGACATACATCAAGTGTTCTCAAATCCTTAAAGACTCAATCCGATAAGAAAACTTCAAAGGGAAAACTCAATTCATCACAAGAAGATAGAGAGGGGAAAACTCCATATGATTCATATATATCAACAAAGCTCGCGATACATCAAGATCATGCCATCTCAAGAACACGAGAGAGAGAGAGATCAAACACATAGCTACTGGTACAAACCCTCTGCCCCGAGGGTGAACTACTCCATCCTCGTCATGGAGACCGCCGGGATGACGAAGATGGCCTCCGGTGATGCCTTCCCCCCTCCGGCAGGTTGCCGGAAAAGGGCTGTAGATGAGATCGTGGAGGTACAGAGGCTTGCAGCGGCGTAAAAACTCATCTAGGTTAACTTTCGGGGGTTTCTAAAAATATATGATTTTTCAGCGTTGGAATCACGCGAAACGGAGCCACGTGGGCCCCACGAGGTACCAGGGCACGCCTGGGGGGGGTGGTGCGCCCTGGTGCCTCATGGGCACTGGGTGGCCCCCCTCCAGTGGTTTCTTGATGCCAATATTTTTCATTTGTCCAATAAAAAATCTCCAAAAAGTTTCAGCTCATTTGGAAAACTTTCATTTCTGCACAAAAAACAACACCACGGTAGTTCTGCTGAAAACAGCGTCAGTCCGGGTTAGTTCTAATCAAATCATACCAAAACCATATAGAATTGTTATAAATATGGCATGAATACTTCATAAATTATAGATACGTTGGAGACGTATCAGCGTGTGTGACCATTTGAGTGGCTTCTGGGCACCCATTGCCGGTTCTGCCGCATTGACCTCACATGCCCACTGCTTGAGCTGGCGGTGAGAAGAGTGCAAAGATGCGCCTCCGTCAATGCACATGGCCTCAGTTGCCTTCTGGAATTCATGTTCGCTGGACTCTCCGTCGTCCTCTTCTTCTTCACTTCCATCATCTTCCTTTTCCTTTTCGCGGCCTCTAGCAGGCTTCTCTTTTTGCTGCTTGGCCTTGCCGCGGCGGCCTCCTCGACCACCACGGTTTTTCTTGCCAGACCCGCCAGCACCATCCTGGGCCTTCTCCTTGTCGCGCTTTTCATATTCAGCCTTCTGCTTCTCCGCAAGGTGCTCAACTTGTCGGCACTCTTGGAGATCATGGCCCTTGGTGCGATGAATCTTGCAGTATGGCCCATCAGATTTGCCGGCCTTCTCGTTTGCCTCCGCCTCCTGACAAGCGGCGCATAGAGCAGCCTCCTTGCCGAAGTCTTCCGTTTTGGCTTTCTTGGCGGTGTTGGAGTTGCTGGACCCTTCGACAGCCATCACAGTTTTGCCCTTGCGCTTCCTGTTGCGCTTTCGGCCCTTCTTCTTTGGGGTGGCAGCATCATCATCCTCGGAGTCCACCTCGGCACCAGCGTCCTCCTCGGGAAGTCTCCTTCCTCAGCACGCACACACTTATCTGCCAACGTGTAGAGCTCGTTGATGGTCTTCGACAGCTTGACGTTCATCTTCTCCCGCATCCTTCGATTGCGCACATTCGTGTGGAAGGCGGCAATCACGGCTGCGGGGTGCACATCCGGAATATTGCGGTGCACGCGGCTGAATCTCTGGATGTACTTGCGCAAATTTTCACCATCTCTTTGCGGGATCACTTGTAGATCGCTGGGTTGCCCAGGGGCCTTGTGGCCTCCGGTAAAGGCACCAACAAACTCATTGTAGAGATCTGACCACGAAGAAATGGAGTTCTCCGGCAAGTTCATCAGCCAAGATCTCACGTTGGGCTTCAGCACCAACGGAAAGTAGTTGGCGAGAATCTTCTCGTCTCTTCCCCCGGCAGCTTGCACGGCAATCGTGTAAATGCCCAGAAACTCTGCCGAGTTCAGCTTGCCATCGAACTTTTCTGGTACTTCCGGCTTGAAGGCTCGGACGGACGGCCAGCGGACTTGCCACAGCTCATGAGTGAAGGCTGGACATCCAACCTCGTAAGGCAGATATCTGCCAACCTCGAGCGCTGGCTCATCAACGACTGGGCCGTTGTGCGCGTCGGATTGACGGCGCGCCTCCCGACGCCATTCAATGGTGGTGCGGGCATCCTCTACCCGCTTGTCTTGCAGCACTTGCCGCTGATCTTGCCATGGCCGTGGATCTGAAGAGGCCATCGACATCTCGTCGGGCTCTACAGTTCGCTGGGTTTGCCATGGCTGCTGGCGTTGCTGCTGTTGAAGTCATTGCCGCGGAGGTGACTGCACCGTTGGCGCAGCACCTTCAACACGGCCACCAGTTGGAGCTACTGGTGCCATTTGCGGATGCCGAGATGGCTCCGCTTGCTGTGATCTGTTCGTCTCGGCAAATCCAATCAGGCTCTGGATGGTGGGTCTCCACTCATCCATCTTTTCTGCTGCCGGAGGAAAGTTCAACAGCATCTGGGTTCGCGCCATCGCCTCTGCTGCTGTGGCTTTCATGGCCAGAAGCGAAGACCGCGACGTCGCTCTACTCCTGGCAGAGCCAGCAGGAGTGCCATTGCGATCTTGCTGCCGCGGCGCATGTTCAGCAGCGGGCTGCCGTGGCGGAGGTGGTGCCTGAGGATCTAGAACTTGATCGACATGGGTTTTGCCATGTGGTCGCCGCTGCCTTGAGTCGTCGATGCCGCTTGGAGTCGCGCTGCGCCCATTGTGTGAGGGGCGCGGCGTCTGTCCTGATGCAGCATCTCTAGACGTCGCCACGACGGGATCTTGGCTCACGCCGGCCCGGGCATTGCTGCTCCGGTGGTTGCGTTCGTCGACGCGGCGAGGAGGAAGAAGACGTCCATCCGCTCCGCCCGTGCCGTCGCGGCTTTGCTCATCAGAGGGTCGAGGAGGTTGACCGCCTCCAGCGCCTCCGCCTCCTGCTCTGACCACGGTGGGCATGGCGACCATGCCACCTGCGCTGGTCGTGCCAACCGCGGTATCTGCACCGCCCGCGTTGGCTGCGCCTCCTGTGGATATGTGCGAAGGAACCTTGGAAGTGGAAGGAGCCATCATCGTGATGCCCTTCTTCTTAGGGGCCATTGATGACGAGGAAGATGGTGATGAATCTGATGAAACTGACGCGTAATCTGCTGATTCAGGTTCGTGCAAGCGATCCCCCTACCTGGCGCGCCAAAGATGTCATGTGTACGACCATCTATGGGGCCATCTGGCCCCTTTGCGGTTCGACTAGGGAGATCGACGAGCACAAAGAGCAGAACTAGCAGAAACGCAAGGAGTTTACCCAGGTTCGGGCCACCGTGAGGTGTAAAACCCTACTCCTGCTTTTAGTGTATTTGATGTCTATGAACACAAGTACAAGGAGCGCTTCTTCGGCAAGGTGCGGGGGAAGCAGCTACGCATGCAAGTTGTGCAAAGGATCGATCGATCCCTGTAAACGTTGCCCTGGCCCTCCTTTTATAGCTCAAGGGGTCACCACAGTGGCAAAACAATCATTACAGGTTGATTAGATAGCAAACAGTGCTATCATATCTAACTCTGCCTGTTTAGGACAAAAACAATAAATGCTCCGTTAGGTGTCATGTGGAGGAGGAGCCCCGGCAAGGATTCTGCACCGCTCGCCCAGCTACCTCCTATTATCTTGACACGCCTTCTAGACGGGTGTCATTAAAGGCAAATCTCCTTCCAGCGCGCTGACACGTGCCCGACAAATCCCAGCTAACTGCCCGCGGACTCGACACCTCATCGATTAGCGACTAGCTGCTCAATGAGGTGGAGCGCTAACAGCTAGCGAGAGCTTGCCGGCACGGAGCTTGCCGGGCCTTCACCTTGCCGGCTCGGCCTTGCCGGCAAAAGTTATCTTCGGTGTAGACTTGATGCTTCGTCTTGATCTTCTCCCCAATAGCTTCTGCAACTGGGTCTTGAATCTTGGTCTTGGCGATCTCCGGCAAGCCTGGCCATCAAGAAGGCTACTACTGTTTGTGCATAAGTTAGGGTATAAAATACCCATGTTTTATACACCGACACCATGGATATAGCACTATGGGTGGAATAGAGTGGGGTGGTAGAGATTAGTAAGGGGAAGTCAAAAATAGGAAGATAGTCTCACATCAACGCGGCTAATCAACGGGCTATGGAGATGCCCATCAATTGATGTCAATGCGAGGAGTAGGGATTGCCATGCAACGGATGCACTAAGAGCTATAAGTGTATGAAAACTCAACATGAAAACTAAGTGGGTGTGCATCCAACTTGCTTGCTCATGAACACCTCGGGCATTTGAGGAAACCCATCATCGGAATATACAAGCCAAGTTCTATAATGAAAAATTCCCACTAGTATATGAAAGTGACAAAATAGGAGACTCTCTATATGAAAAACATGGTGCTACTTTGAAGCACAAGTATGGAAAAGGATAGTAACACTGCCCCTTCTCTCTTTTTCTCTCATTTCATTTTTCTTTTCTTCCTTTTTTTCTTTCTTTTTCTTTTTTTCTTTTTTTCTTTTTTTATTTCCTCACTGGGACAATGCACTAATAATGATGATCATCATACTTCTATTTACTTACAACTCAAAAGAAAATTACAACTCGAAACAAGAACAAAAATATGACTATATGAATGCCTCTGGCGGTGTACCAGGATGTGCAATGATACTAGCGTAACATGTATAAAAAATGATGAACGGTGGCTTAGCCACAAATACTATGTTAACTATATGATCATGCAAAGCAATATGACAATGATGATGTGTGTCATATAAAAAGAATGGTGGAAGTTGCATGACAATATATCTCGGAATGACTATGAAAATGTCATGATAGGTAGGTATGGTGGCTGTTTTGAGGAAGATATAAGGAGGCTTATGTGTGATAGAGCGTATCATATCACGGGGTTTGGATGCACCGGCGAAGTTTGCACCAACTCTCGATGTGAGAAAGGGCAATGCACGATACCGAAGAGGCTAGCAAATTGCGGAAAGGTGAGAGTGCGTATAATCCATGGACTCACATTAGTCATAAAGAACTCATATACTTATTGCGAAAGTTTATTAGCCCTCGAAGCAAAGTACTACTACGCATGCCCCTAGGGGGGAGGTTGGTAGGAGTTAACCATCACGCGTCCCCGACCGCCACACAAAGGAAGACAATCAAGAATAAATCATGCTCCAACCTCTTAGCATAACGACAGACCATACGTGCATGCTTCGGGAATCACAAACCTTAACACCAATATTCTTATTAAACCACAATTATCTACTAGGACCTCTCACATATTACCATCTTAATATCGCAAAACTATTGCAAGGAATCAAACTTATCATATTCAGTGATCTACATGAAAGTTTTTATTATATCCCTCTTGAATACCTATCATATTAGGACCAAATTCATAACCCGTGCATATTTCATTGCTATTCATTAGACTCTCAAAAAGATATAAGTGAAGCATGAAAGTGCAACTATTTCTTTAAAATATAACCACCGTCGTGCTCTAAAAGATATAAGTGAAGCACTAGAGCAACTTCCTAGCTCAAAAGATATAAGTGAAGCACATAGAGTATTCTAACAAATCACGAATAATGTGTGTCCCTCTCAAAAAGGTGTGTTCAGCAAAGATGATTGTGACAAACTAAAAAGTAAACAAAAGCAAACAAACTATATCACAAGACGCTCCTAGTAAAACACATATCATGTGATGAATAAAAATATAGCTCCAAGTGAGTTACCGATAGATTGTAGACGAAAGAGGGGATACCATCCGGGGCATCCCCAAGCTTAGACGCTTGAGTCTTCCTTGAATATTACCTTGGGGTGCCTTGGACATCCCCAACCTTAGGCTCTTGCCGCTCCTTATTCCTTTATCCATCGTAGTCTCGACCAATACTTGAAAACTTCAGCACACAAAACTCAACAGAAACCTCGTGAGATCTGTTAGTATAACAAACAAATCTTAAACTTTAGGTACTGTTGTAAATTGATTCATATTTAATATTGGCATAATTCTACTGTACTCCGACTTCTCCATGACTCATACCCCCCGATACGATCCATAGATTCATCAAAATAAGCAAACTATGCAACAAAAACAGAATCTGTCTAAAACAGAACAGTCTGTAAAGATGTATTTATAAGCCATACTTATGTAACTCCAAAAATTCTGAAAAATTAGGACAACGTAAACAACTCATATACCAATACTGTGTTAACATTGCAGATTTTTATGACGCTCCAGTACAGAATCAAAAATCAAATACTGGACGCAAAACTTTCTGTTTTCCAAACAGCGTCAATTATACTATCATCTAAATCATCCCAAAGGCATTACTTGGCACCAACACTAATTAAAACATAAAAACATAATCATAACAGAGGCTATAATTGTGCAAACACACAAGAACAGAAAGCAAAGCAGAGATTTAAGATAACTATTAGGTTGTCTCCCAACAAGCTCTTTCTTTATAGCCATTAAGATAGGCTTGAGATTTTAACGATGCTCACATGAAAGATAAGAATTGAAGCATTAAGAGAGCATCATAAAACATGTGACAAACACATTTAAGTCTAACATACTTCCTATGCATAGGCATTTTATAGGAAAACAAATTATCAAGACAATCTATATCTAGCATATGCAAATAGGAAGGACGAAGCATGAATAATTACAACACAAAGAGAGGTAATTTAGTGACGTGAAGATTTCTACAACCATATTTTCCTCTCTCATAATAATTACATGTAGGATCATAATCAAACTCAACAATATAGATATCATAAACAATATTCTCTCTATGATCCACACGCATAAAAAATTTATAATCTTCCAAGATAGTGGGATTAACATCAACTAAAGTCATGACCTTTCCAAACCCACTTTTATCAAAAATTTCGTAAGATTGAACACTCTCCGAATATGTGGGATTCTTTTTACCTAAAGTTGACACTCTACCAAACCAACATTCAATATTATTGCAAACATTATTATCAATGACATATTCATCATGAGGCTTAAATAAATTTTCAAGATCATAAGAAGCATTATCACCCCAATCATGATCATTGCAATAAGTAGTGGACATGACAAAATTATCATCCCCAAGCTTGTAGCTTTGCATAGTATTAGCACAATTGACATTAATAAAATTTATAATAACATCATTGCAATCATGCTTTTCATTCAAGGAGCTATCATGAATCACTTTATAAACTTCTTCTTTTAGTACTTCATCACAATTTTCAGATTCATGATTTTCAAGCAAAACTTCATAAAGATAATCAAGTGCACTCAACTCACTAGCAATTGGTTCATCGTAATTGGATCGTTTGAAAAGATTAGCAAGTGGATGAGGATCCATATGTCTATATTTTTATTTTCATTGAGTCACACAATTTTAGCAAGCAAGCAAACGAGCAAACAAAAATATTTTGTGTTTGTGTAAAATTGTTTAGAAGTGGGGGAGATGAAAACGAGAGGCAAATGAAAATAAAAGGCAAATAAAATAAATGCAAGTGGATGATAGTTTGTGCAAAGGTACTTGATAAATTTTGGTGATGTCTCCCCGGCAACGACGCCATAAATTCTTCCTGCTACTTGTAGACTGCGTTGGTATTTCCCCGAAGAGGAGAGGATGATGCGGTATAGTAGAGATAAGTATTTCCCTCAGTTAAGAACAAAGGTTATCAATCCAGTAGGAGAACCACGCAAAACCCCTTTAGCAGCACCTAGGCACACAAAAGCAAACACTTGCACCCAACGCAAATAAGAGGGTTGTCAATCCTCTTAGTGGTTATTGCAAGGATTAATTCTGATAGTGATAGATAGAAATATAAAATACTAAATAAAATAAAAGTAAATAAATTATAGCAAGGTATTTTTGGATTTTAATATATGATAAAGATAGACCCGGGGGCCATAGTTTTCACTAGAGGCTTCTCTCTCGAGCGCAGAACATACGGTGGGTAAACAAATTACTGTTGGGCAATTGATAGAAAAGCAAATAATTATGACGGATTCATGGCAATGATCATGTATATAGGCATCACGTCCGAGACAAGTAGACCGACTCCTGCCTACATCTACTACTATTACTCCACCCATCGACCGCTATCCAGCATGCATCTAGGGTATTAAGTATAAAACAGAGTAACGCCTTAAGCAAGATGACATGATGTAGACAAAGTAAACTCAAGCAATATGATTAAACCCCATCTTTTTATCCTTAATGGCAACAATACAAATACGTGTCATGTCCCTTTCTGTCACCGGGATTGAGCACCGCAAGATTGAACCCATCACAAAGCACCTCTCCCATTGCAAGATAAACCAATCTAGTTGGCCAAACCAAATCGATAGATCGGAGAGAAATACAAAGCTATAACAATCATGCATAAAAGAGTTCAGAGAAGACTCAAATATTTCTCATGAATAATCTGATCATAAACTCACAATTCATCGGATCCCAACAAACACACTGTAAAAGAAGATTACGTCGGATAGAACTCCAAGAACATCGAGGAGAACATGGTATTGAAGATCAAAGAGAGAGAAGAAGCCATCTAGCTACTAGCTATGGACCCGTAGGTCTGTGGTAAACTACTCACACATCATCGGAAGGGCAGCAAGGTTGATGTAGAAGCCCTCCGTGATTGATTCCCCCTCCGGCAGAGTACCGGAAAAGGCCTCCAGATGGGATCGCGGAAGAATAGAGGCTTGCGGCGGCGTAAAAGTTATTCGGGGTGGCTCTCTGTTGGTTTCCGAATATTTGAGAATTTATAGAGGTGGAATTAGGTCAAAAGGAGCCACGAGGGGCACACAAGGCATCAGGGCGCGCCCCCCTAGGGTCGCGTCCTGTTGCCTTGTGGCTTCCTCGTGAGGCTTCTGGCTTCCTCCCGAAGCTTCCAGGGTCCCTTTTGACCAGAAAAAAATCATCAAAAAATTCGTGGCGTTTGGACTTCGTTTGGTACCGATTTCCTGAAAAACCAAAAACAAGCAGAAAACAGCAACTGGCACTGGGCACTAGGTTAATAGGTTAGTCCCAAAAAATGATATATAATTGCATATAAAAACATCCAAGATTGATACTATAATATCATGGAACAATAAAAAATTATAGATACGTTGGAGGCGTATCAGTGAGCTGCGTTGGGATTTTCCCCGAAGAGGAGAGGAGATGCAGCACAATAGAGATAAGTATTTCCCTCAGTGAGAACCAAGGTATCAATCCAGTAGGAGAATCATGCAAAGCCTCGTGAACAACACCTGCACACACAAAACCAAATACTTGCACCCAACGCGAGTAAGAGGGTCGTCAATCTCTTTGAACTCGTTACTTGCAAGTATTAAATCTTGTAGTGATAGATAGATAAATTGCAAAAGAAAATAAAAGAAAGAAAATTGCAGCAAAGTATTTTTAGTTTTCTTTTTATGATCAAAGTAGACCCGGGGGCCATAGTTTTCACTAGAGGCTTCTCTCTCGAACACATAGCATACGGTGGGTAGACAAATTACTGTTGGGCAATTGATAGAAAAGCGCATAGTTATGACGATATTCAAGACAATGATCATGTATATAGGCATCATGTCCGAGACAAGTAGACCGACTCCTGCCTGCATCTACTACTATTACTCCACCCATCGACCGCTATCCAGCATGCATCTAGGGTATTAAGTTAATGAAAACGGAGTAACGCCTTAAGCAAGATGACATGATGTAGACAAAGTAAACCCAATTGCTACTTGTGAACTGCGTTGGGATTTCCCCGAAGAGGAGAGGATGATGCAGTACAGTAGAGATAAGTATTTCCCTCAGTTAAGAACCAAGGTTATCAATCCAGTAGGAGAACCACACAGAACCTCGTCAGCAGCACCTACACACACAAAAGCAAATACTTGCCGCCAACGCAAACAAGAGGGTTGTCAATCCCCTTGGCGGTTACTTGCAAGGATTAATTCTGATAGTGATAGATAGATAAATAAATTGCAAAGTAAAATAAAGGAAACAAAATTGCAGCAAGGTATTTTTGGATTTTATATATGATAAAAGTAGACCCGGGGGCCATAGTTTTCACTAGAGGCTTCTCTCTCGAACGCATAGCATACGGTGGGTAAACAAATTACTGTTGGGCTATTGATAGAAAAGCGCATAGCTATGACGGATTCATGGCAATGATCATGTATATAGGCATCACGTCCGAGACAAGTAGACCGACTCCTGCCTGCATGTACTACTATTACTCCACCCATCGACCGCTATCTAGCATGCATCTAGGATATTAAGTTAATGAAAATAGAGGAACGCCTTAAGCATGATGACATGATGTAGACAAAGTAAACTCAAACAATATGATTAAACCCCATCGTTTTATCCTTAATGACAACAATACAAATACGTGTCTTGTCCCTTTCTGTCACTGGGAGAGAGCACCGCAAGATTGAACCCATCACAAAGCACCTCTCCCATTGCAAGATAAATCAATCTAGTTGGCCAAACCAAATGGATAGATCAGAGAGAAATACAAAGCTATAAAAATCATGCATAAATAAGTTCAGAAAAGACTCAAATATTTCTCATGAATAATCTGATCATAAACCCACAATTCATCGGATCCCAACAAACACACCGCAAAAGAAGATTACATCGAATAGAACTCCAAGGAGATCGAGGAGAACATTGTATTGAAGATCAAAGAGAGAGAAGAAGCCATCTAGCTACTAGCTATGGACCCGTAGGTCTGTGGTAAACTACTCACAAATCATCGGAAGGGCAGCAAGGTTGATGAAGAAGCCCTCCGTGATTGATTCCCCCTCTGGCAGATTACCGGAAAAGGCCTCCAGATGGGATCACAGAAGAACAGAAGCTTGCGGCGGCAGAAAAGTTATTCGAGGTGGCTCTCTGGTATATGGAGAATATTTGAGAATTTATAGGCTTGGAATTAGGTCAAGATGTGCCACGAGGGGCCCATAAGCCTGGGGGGCGCGCCTACCCCCCTGGGCGCGCCTCCCGAGCTTGTCGCTCCCTCGTGACTCGTCTGGTCTTCTCCCGAACCTTCTAGGGTCTCTTCTGGTCCAGACAAATTTAATCCAAAGGTTTTTCTCCGTTTGGACTCTGTTTGATATTGATTTTCTGAAAAGCCAAAAACAAGCAAAAAACAGGAACTGGCACTAGGCACTAGGTTAATAGGTTAGTCCCAAAAAATGATATATAATTGCATAATAAACATCCAAGATTGGTACTATAATAGCATGGAACAATCAAAAATTATAGATACGTTGGAGACGTATCACCAATCAATATGAGTAAACCCCATCGTTTTACCCTTAATGGCAACAATACAAATACGTGTCTTGTCCCTTTCTGCCACTGGGATATAGAGCACCGCAAGATTGAACTCATTACAAAGCACCTCTCCCGCTGAAGATAAATGAATCTAGTTGGCCAAACCAAACAGATAGATCGAAGAGAAATACAAAGCTATCAAAATCATGCATAATAAAGTTCAGAAAAGACTCAATTACTTCTCATGAATAATCTAATCATAAACCCACAATTCATCGGATCCCAACAAACACACCGCAAAAGAAGATTACATCGAATAGAACTCCAAGAAGATCGAGGAGAACATTGTATGGAAGATCAAAGAGAAAGAAGAAGCCATCTAGCTACTAGCTATGGACCCGTAGGTCTGTGGTAAACTACTCACACGTCATCGGAAGGGCAGCAAGGTTGACGTAGATGCCCTCCGTGATCAATTCCCCCTCCGGTGGGGTGCTGGAAAAGGCCTTCAGATGGGATCGCGGAAAAAAAGAAGCTTGCAGCGGTGGAAAAGTTATTCGAGGTGGTTCTCTGTTGGTTTCCCAATATTTGAGAATTTATAGAAGTGGAATTAGGTCAAAAGGAGCCACGAGGGGCCCACAAGGCATCGGGGCGCGCCCTGTTGCCTTGTCACCTCCTCGTGAGGCTTCTGGTCTCCTCCCGAAGCTTCTAGCGTCTCTTTTGTCCAGAAAAAAATCATCAAAAAGTTTCATAGCATTTGGACTCCGTTTGGTACTGATTTCCTGAAAAGCCAAAAACAAGCAGAAAACAACAACTGGCACTGGGCACTAGGTTAATAGGTTAATCCCAAAAAATGATATAAAATAGGATATAATTGCATATAAAACATCCAAGATTGATACTATAATAGCATGGAACAATCAAAAATTATAGATACGTTGGAGACGTATCAGCATCCCCAAGCTTAATTCCTGCTCGTCCTCGAGTAGGTAAATGATAAAAACAGAATTTTTGATGTGGAATGCTACCTAACATGTTTATCATGTAATCTCTTTTTACGGTATAAATATTGAGAAGCGATGAATTAACAACATCAATATAATAATATCCATGAATATAAGAAGAATAATCATTAAACTTTCAAAATATACGATCCTTAACGAATGTTATTCCCCACTCATTTTATCATGTTAGCATGGCATGACTCCGCCTTCACTGCATAAATATAAATCATGAGCACCCTGGTGTTAAACCAGGAAATTGGATCATACTTCTAACGCGCTTCAGCATTTTCAACTTCACGCAATACATGAGCGTGAGCCATGGACATAGCACAAGGTGGAATAGAATGCGGTGATAGGGATCAATAGGAGAAGTCAAAAAGGAAGATAGTCTCGCATCGACGCGGCTAATCAACGGGCTATGGAGATGCCCATCAATTGATGTCAATGCGAGGAGTAGGGATTGCCATGCAACGGATGCACTAAGAGCTATAAGTATATGAAAGCTCAAACTAAAACTAAGTGGGTGTTCATCCAACTTGCTTGCTCATGAAGACCTCGGGCATTTGAGGAAGCCCGTCATCGAAATATACAAGCCAAGTTCTATAATGAAAAATTCCCACTACTATATGAAAGTGACAACTTAGGAGACCCTCTATATGAAGAACATGGTGCTACTCTGAAGCACAAGTGTGGAAAAAGATAGTAACATTGCCCCTTCTCTCTTTTTTCTCTTTTTTTGTGGGCTCTTTTTGGCCTCTTTTTTTCTCTCTTTTTTTCGTCTCGAGTCTCATCCCGACTTGTGGGGGAATCACAATCTCCATCATCCTTTCCTCACCGGGACAATGCTCTGATAATGATGATCATCACACTTTTATTTACTTACAACTCGATACTAGAACAATATGAGTCTATATGAATGCCTCTGGCAGTATACCAGGATGTGCAATGATCTAGTGTAACATGTATAAAAATGATGATGAATGGTGGCTGAGCCACAAATACTATGTTAGCTATATGATCATGCAAAGCAATATGACAATGAAGATGTGTGTCATATAAACGGAACGGTGGAAGTTGCATGGCAATATATCTCGGAATGGTTATGGAAATGCCACAATAGGTAGGTATGGTGGCTGTTTTGAGGAAGATATAAGGAGGATTATGTGTGATAGAGCGTATCATATCACAGGGTTTGGATGCACCGGTGAAGTTTGCACCGACTCTCGAGGTGAGAAAGGGCAATGCACGGTACCGAAGAGGCTAGCAAATTGCGGAAGGGTAAGAGTGCGTATAATCCATGGACTCACATTAGTCATAAAGAACTCACATACTTATTGCAAAGCCTATTAGCCCTCGAAGCAAAGTACTACTCGCATGCCCCTAGGGAGGAGGTTGGTAGGAGTTAACCATCATGCACCCCCGATTCCCCGATTGTAACATCACTCAAGGATTTCATTTCAGACCTAAGAATGCTCGGACATCCTCACCATGCCATGACCAACACTTAGATGAACAGTCAATAACACACTTTAATACCGATATTTCTACTAACAAATGATCATGAACCTATATCCTTTCATATTACGACATCAATATCATTAAACCACACATTTCATATTTAGTGATCTACATGAAAGTTTTTATTATATCCCTCTTGAATACCTATCCTTTATGGACTAATCTTATAACCCGTGCAAATTGCCATTACTATTTATTAGAATCTCAAAAAGATTTAAGTGAAGCATGAGAGTGCAACTATTTCTTTAAAATATAACCACCGGCATGCTCTAAAAGATATAAGTGAAGCACTAGAGCAACTTCCTAGCTCAAAAGATATAAGTGAAGCACATAGAGTAATCTAACAAATCACGATAAATGTGTGTCCCTCTCAAAAAGGTGTGTTCAGCAAAAGATGCTTGTGGCAAACTAAAAAGCAAACAAAGAAAAGAAAACTATAGCACAAGACGCTCTAACTAAAACTCATATCATGTGATGAATAAAAATATAGCTCCAAGTGGTATACCGATAGGTTGTAGACAAAAGAGGGGATGCCTTCCGGGCCATCCCCAAGCTTAGACGCTTGGGTCTTCCTTGAATATTACCTTGGGGTGCCTTGGGCATCCCCAAGCTTAGGGTCTTGCTGCTCCTTATTCCTTCATCCATCGTGATCTCACCCAAAACTTGAAAACTTCAGCACACAAAACTCAACAGAAACCTCGTGAGATCCGTTAGTATAACAAATAAATCTTAAACTTTAGGTACTGTTATAAATTGATTCATATTTAATTCTTGCATAATGCTACTGTACTCTAACTTCTCCATGACTTATACCCCCCGATATAATCCATAGCATCATTAAAATAAGCGAACTATGCAATAGAAAACAGAATCTGTCTAAAACAGAACAGTCTGTAAAGATCTAATTAAAAGTCATACTTCTGTAACTCCAAAAATTCTGAAAATTTAGGACAACATAAAAAACTCATATACCAGTAATGTGTAAAACTTTCAAATTTTTCTGGCATTCCAGTACATAACCAAAAATCCAGAACTGGGTGCAAAACTTTCTGTTTTCAAACAGCATTAATTATATTATCATCCAAATCATCCTAAAGGCATTACTTGGCACAAACACTAACTAAAAGATAAAAACACAATCATAATAGTAGCTATAACTGTGTGACACAAGATAAATAAATAAATTACAATAAAGATAAATATTGGGTTGCCTCCCAATAAGCGCTATTGTTTTATGCCCCGAGCTAGGCATAATGCATTGTTTCAAGTATTATCATCCTTCAAATCCAAATCCTCAATTATACATCCATGCTTCCTAAGAGATTTAGCATAAGAATTTTTTATCATCACACTCCTAGGGACAAAGTTGAGTAATTTGCTTTCATAAATAGGTTCCTTTGTTATATCAATGAAATTAGGATGCAAGCTAATCATTTTAAGGTACTCGTTTCCCTTGCTAGAAGTGGAACCCTTATTCTTGAGAACATACATAAACTTGCAATTTCTATTAGAAGGGGTCCTATCAATAGTTTTAACGGAAGAAAAGGCGGAACCCAAATTATTAATAATTTCTTCCAACCTATCGATTCTAGCGGGACCTTGTTCTATCCTTTCATTAATTATTGGTTCCTTTTCTTTTAACATCTTTAATGTAGTTCCTACCTTGGAACCAAATTGAGTAATGTGATTATGGACCTTTTTGTCTAGATTCTCAATATGTTTAATAGTAGGCATTTTATTTTCAATAGCTTCTAACCTTTGCATAACATGTTCCAAAGTCAATGTCGTTTCATTAATAATGATAGGTGGTGATCCCACTAAATTTCCCATGGCATTGAAAGCATCCATAGGGTGACTACTCAAGAAATTCCCTCCGGTAATAGTGTCTAGCACAAATATATACCAAGTAGTGACACCCACATAAAAATTGCGAAGAAGAACGGTAGTGGATTGCTTACGAGTAGACCTATTTTGAGCATCGCAAGTCCTATACCAAGCATCTTTTAAACTTTCTCCTCCCCTTTGTTTAAAATTAAGAACTTCATTTTCAGGGGTACAAGTAACAATTGAAGCACTAGCCATATTGGCAAAGCAAGCGAACAAGCAAACAAAAAATATTTTTCTGTTTTTGTATTTTTATGAGAATTGGGGGAGATGAAAACGAGAGGCAAATGCAAATAAACACGCAAATAAAAAGTAGAGCAAGTAGATGATAGTTTATGTGAAGGTACTTGATAGGTTTTGATGATGTCTCCCCGGCAACGGCGCCAGAAATTCTTCCTGCAACTTGTGAGCTGCGTTGGGATTTTCCCCGAAGAGGAGAGGAGATGCAGCACAGTAGAGATACGTATTTCCCTCAGTGAGAACCAAGGTATCAATCCAGTAGGAGAATCACGCAAAACCTCGTGAACAACACCTGCACACACAAAACCAAATACTTGCACCCAACGCGGGCAAGAGGGTCGTCAATCCCCTTGAACTCGTTACTTGCAAGGATTAAATCTTGTAGTGATAGATAGATAAATTGCAAAAGAAAATAAAAGAAAGAAAATTGCAGCAAAGTATTTTTAGTTTTCTTTTTCTGATTAAAGTAGACCCGGGGGCCATAGTTTTCACTAGAGGCTTCTCTCTCGAACACATAGCATACGGTGGGTAGACAAATTACTGTTGGGCAATTGATAGAAAAGCGCATAGTTATGACGATATTCAAGGCAATGATCATGTATATAGGCATCACGTCCGAGACAAGTAGACCGACTCCTGCCTGTATCTACTACTATTACTCACCCATCGACCGCTATCCAGCATGCATCTAAGGTATTTAGTTAATGAAAATGGAGTAACGCCTTAAGCAAGATGACATGATGTAGACAAAGTAAACCCAGTCAATATGAATAAACCCCATCGTTTTACCCTTAATGGCAACAATACAAATACGTATCTTGTCCCTTTCTATCACTGGGATATAGAGCACCGCAAGATTTAACCCATTACAAAGTACCTCTCCCGCTGAAGATAAATCAATCTAGTTGGCCAAACCAAACGGATAGATCATAGAGAAATACAAAGCTATCAAAATCATGCATAATAAAGTTCAAAAAAGACTCAATTACTTCTCATGAATAATCTGATCATAAATCCACAATTCATCGGATCCCAACAAACACACCACAAAGGAAGATTACACCGAATAGAACTCCAAGAAGATCGAGAAGAACATTGTATTGAAGATCAAAGAGAGAGAAGAAGTCATCTAGCTACTAGCTATGGACTCGTAGGTCTGTGGTAAACTACTCACACATCATCGGAAGGGCGGCAAGGTTGATGTAGATGCCCTCCGTGATCGATTCCCCCTCCGACAGGGTGCCGGAAAAGGCCTCCAGATGGGATCACGGAAGAACAGAAGCTTGCAGCAGCGGAAAAGTTATCCGAGGTGGTTCTCTGTTGGTTTTCCAATATTTGAGAATTTATAGAAGTGGAATTAGGTCAAAAGGAGCCACGAGGGGCCCACAAGGCATCAGGGCGCGCCCCGGGGGGGCGCGCCCTGATGCCTTGTCACCTCCTTGTGAGGCTTCTGGTCTCCTCCCGAAGCTTCTAGGGTCTCTTTTGTTCAGAAAAAAATCATCAAAAAGTTTCATAGCGTTTGGACTCCGTTTGGTACTGATTTCCTGAAAAGTCAAAAACAAGCAGAAAACAGCAACTGGCATTGGGCACTAGGTTAATAGGTTAGTCCCAAAAAATGATATAAAATAGCATATAATTGCATATAAAACATCCAAGATTGATACTATAATAGCATGGAACAATCAAAAATTATAGATACGTTGGAGACGTATCATGACTCCAATGTTAAAGCGCGTTGTGATAGAGCGTTTGCTAATCATGATTTTTTAAGCCGCTTTGAACATACTAGAGTTCGGCATATCAGTTGCATTGAATCAAATCACTGCATTGTTCTGGCCGAAATAAGAAATCAGTTAACCGGTGTTGATCGATGAGGTCGAAAGGCTTTCTGATATGAAAATGTTTGGCAGACGCATTCCGACTATGAGAATGTGATCTGCGAGGCTTGGTCTAAGCACCGGAGCGGTCAAGAGCTTCCTGGGCTGACGAGAACCCTGAATTTGATGCAAGAAGAACTGCCAGCATGGGGTGGTAAAGAGTTTGGATGTTTGCGGAAAACAGTACGGAAGCTGCAGCAGCGGCTAGAAAGTTTACGCAAGCGATCTGTGTTAGGGTTTAGGGTTTAGGGAAATTTGGCTTCGTCAGAGATCTAGAGTTGGCTGGCTGCTTGATGGTGACCGGAACACAGTATTTCCAGGCACAGGCAGCTAAGCGAGAAGGATTAACCGCATTAGTACTCTTGTTCGTAGAAACGGTGTACCTTGTGTTGATCTAGATGATATAAAATGTGAAATTCAATCGTTTTGTGAAGAGTTGTACACTTCCCAGGGAGGGAATGATATGAGTGAGTTACTCCAGTATGTCCCTAGTCGTGTCTCTGCAGCAATGAATGACATGCTTGATCGACTCTTTGAACCAGCGGAGGTGAAGACGACACTATTCCAAATGGCGCCATCAAAAGCACCCGGTGTCGACGGGTTTACTGCAGGTTTTTTCCAGAAGCATTGTAACCTAATTAAAGATGATCTTGTTCCGGCTATCTTGGATTTTCTTAATGGAGGGGAGTTACCACTGGGTTTTAATGACGCATCAATTACCCTTATACCAAAGGTACGTAACCCCCAGTCCATTACCCAATTCCGGTCAATCTCTCTCTGTCCGGTGCCATACAAAATCGCAGCAAAAGCAGTCACCAACAGAATTAAAGAATGCTTGGATGAGATAATTAGTGAGGAGCAAAGTGCATTTGTCCCCGGACGTCTGATAACAGATAATGTACTGGTAGCTTTTGAAAGTATTCATGCTATGAAAAGGCGGAAGAAAGGGAAGAATTTTTGCAGTGCTGTTAAACTAGATATGATGAAAGCATATGATCGGGTAAAGTGGCATTTTCCGGAGGCCATTATGCTCAAGCTTGGTTTCAGTACTGATTTTGTTCGGCTGATTTTGAAGTGTGTGACTTCAGTCAGATTTGTTGTGAAAGTAAATGGGGAGCTTTTGCCATTCTTTACCCCCTCTAGGGGTTTTAGATAAGGTGACCCCGTGTCGCCGTTCCTCTTTCTGATACGTGCAGAAGGCTTCACGTCACTTTTGAAATACTATGGTGGAAACTATATTGACAGAGGAATCAGGGTGAATTTTTGAGCTCCTTGGGTCAATCACTTACTCTTTGCGGATGACAGTCTCATTTTTGTTAATACAAATATGCAAAGTGCGACAAGGCTCAATGAGATTCTTAGGATATATGCAGTTTGTTTTGGACAGTGTGTGAATAGAGAGAAAAGTGCAATCTATTTCAGTCCAAACACACCAGAAGCAAGGCGGGTTCATGTGAAGCAGATGCTTGGTGTCCATAATGAATCCTTCACTGAACGCTATCTTGGTCTTCCTACCGCCGTGGGAAGGATCACCGGAGATACGTTCGATCACACTAATGATCGAATTCGAGGTAATATTCAGGGCTGGTCAGAAAGGAACTTTGCTTGTGCTGGACGGGAAACATTGCTCAAATCAGTGGTTCAGTCCATCCCCACGTTCAGTATGTCATGCTTCCTTATGACAAAAAAAGTTTGCAAGCGATGGACATCGTATATGGGTAAATATTGGTGGGGTAGCTCCCTGGACAAACGGTCAATGCATTGGATAGCTTGGGACAAACTCGCAACCCCAAAGGCTCGAGGCGGAATGGGTTTTCGAGACCTTGATTTCTTTAACTTGTCGCTCTTGGGCAAGCACGGCTGGAGATTTTTGACACATCCAGACTCCCTGTGCGCAAGGATTATGAAAGCAAAATATTACCCGGAGACAGACTTCATGCATGCAAGTACCCCTTCGTCGTCCTCCGCGGTGTGGCGAGCGATTGTGGCCGGGCGAGAAGCTTTGCAGCTCGGGTTAATTAAGCGGGTGGGTGATGGAACAACTATATCCATTTGGGAGGATAAGTGGATTCCTGAAACCCTTTCTATGACTCCTATTTTCAAAACAGAGAATAGTAACTTGCTTCAGGTTAGTGAACTGATAGACACAGAGAACTGGACTTGGAAAAGTGAGGTCATTCGATCGGTCTTTATTTCACCAGATGCATATGCCATCCTCAACATTCCTCTAAGGTATGGTGGTGGTGAAGATTTTCTAGCCTGGGCTTTTGAGAAGACAGGCTCCTACACGGTTAAATCGGTGTACCGTGCTCTCGTGACTCGCAAGGAGCGGATCGCTCTAGAGGAAGGGACGGCTACCGGAACCTCACATAATGAAAACCGTATGTGGGGAGCTCTTTGGAAACTCAAAGTGGTGCCTAAAGTTCGAGTATTCTGGTGGAGAGTGCTCAAAGGCATCTTGCCAGATGAAAGTACCTTATATATACGACATATTAGTAAGTCGAACCTATGTAAAGTTTGTGAAGCAATGGAGGAAGATCTCATGCATGCATTAATCCTTTGCTCTCATGCTCGGAGGTTTTGGGATGAAGCTCAAAAATGGTTTGATTTCAAACTCCCTAGATTCCACCCTTTGACGTGGGCACAAGATGTTGTGTGTGACCCAAGGTTCTCTGACGACACAAGAGCAAAAATTGTGTCAGTAATGTGGTCCATTTGGCACTCTAGGAACAGATGGACACACGGACAATAGAAATTTTATCCTGCAAATTCGATGAGGATTATCAGGGAGACACTCGCTATACTTGAACTCCCTCGAGAGCAGGCGCTGGTTCTACCAGGCCATGGCTGGCGCCCCCCTGAAGACCAATGCATCAAGATTAATACTGACGCCGGAATTCGGTCAGACTTGGCCAAAGGAGGGGCGGGGGGAGTGGCTCGCTCGGCTACAGGTTTTTTGGGAGCTTGGTGCAAGCCCCATGAGGGAATCACAAACCCGATGATCGCTGAAGCCTTAGCACTCTGTGATGGCGTCCGTTTTGCAAGACTTAGAGGATTCAAAGATGTCGTCATGGAGATGGACTGCGCGGTGGTGGTTGACCTCTGGAATACTCGCCATAACTCACGTTCTGTTGTGGCTCCTCTTCTACTGGAAATTGGGGACTTAGCTTCAGAATTTAGTTCATTTACTATTCAGCATATTTCTAGATCTTCGAATCTCCCGGCTCACCTTTGTGCCAAACGAGCTTGTTCGTTGGAGGTGACGGAGAGTTGGCAGGATCTTGTACCCTCATTCCTACACAGCAGTCTCATGGCTGACTGTGCTAGGTCCGCTTTTGTTGAATAAAGAGCCCCAAAGTTCCACGCAAAAAAAAACATGTATGGGGAAGTGCATGGATGAACCGGGTACATATGAACCCACTTCGAAAACACATTCCTAAATGCTCAAAAAATCTGAAAAAGGTTGGACAGGTATGTCTCCGTGTTCTATGTGCGTGCATAAAGTTTCACGAAAAAATAACTTTTTTTGTGACCTGTGCAAAAAAGACAAAAAAATTGTGGCGTGGAACACTATTTAGAAGCACCAAAATTTGTCTTTTTTGCGGAGACAAAATAAAAAGACATTTTTTCACAAAACTTTGTGCCGCGCACACACATTTGCGAACATGTATGCGTGAAATTTTCTTTTGAACTTTTTTGACATTTTAAAACATGCTTAAAATGCATTTTTTGAAAAGTGGTTGCATATGACCATGCGTGCAGGACGTGCCCTCTCCACATGCATGTGGTAACTACACGATGTGTAAAACCTTTTCTTTCTTGTGGAAAGGCCAAGACTATATATTAAGTAACACAAGCCCTTACAAACATATATTTACAAAAGTTAAATAATACATCCAAATCCTTGAAGGAGTACCTAAAAAAAATCCTTGGGGGTGCTGAAAGTCTTCCATCCGCGTCCACCGATGGTGCGCCTTGAGCAAAGCTCGTTATCGTCTCTGTGCCTCCGTCTCAGCGGAGCAAACTTGTTTAATCCCAGGAGTTTGTAGAAACAGCGCCCGAAAAATCATCGATGTAGACTAGAAAACGTTGGCCGGTACATTCTGCATGACAAATCTTCGTCCCAGAGAAGAAAAACGCCGAAAGAGGCCTGTAGAGCGCCCCAATTCTGGCCAGACGAGTTGGGGAACAAAAATTTCACACCATACTTGACGAGGCTGGGGATGACCAACCTTCGTCGATTTCACACCATACTTGACGAGGCTGACCAACCATCGTCGATCGAAACTGGAGCCGAAGAATCAAGATTCATAGGCACGTTGTCTGCTCCGTTACACAGAAATAAAAACGCCCGAGAGGACCAAATCAGGCACCATCTTCCACACACATCCCTAACATTTGGAGGTGACATTTGGCGTTCGTTTTATTTTATTTTATTTTTGCACACATCAAAATGCTCAAGTTTTCCCCCTAAAATTAATTTTACAGATAGCATTTAAGTGTGACAATGAACCCATCTATTTTCTTCAAAAAAAAATTAACATTTGCAAAAAACATTTTTGATGCGCAGGAGCATATGCTCCTAGGAGCCGAATTGAATTTCCGAAACTAACCCACTTTGTTACGAGTCCATTCAGACTGTACTCGCACGGATTGCAAAGCGCCAATCTTCTTTTGCCGTTTTTGGGCGGCACCAGGCGATAGATGACCACATGCAGAGAGAATGGAACAGAAGAAATAGCGCGAACATAACTGAGGCGCAGATCTAGATCTGATCAACCACAGCGGGGAATTTCCATCAATCCTCAATTACACGACCTCTTCAGCACAGGAGATGGAACTTCTAGCCAGGCCAACAAATATATCGTCAGAGCTCAACGGTAAGCTGAAGCGCAATCATCATCTACTCTAACACGCAGCTAGTGCAAGACTCATCAATGCCTAAATCACCAAAGTTATACGAATCTGAACATCTAAACAGAGATCGCCAATAGCCAGCAAAAGATTGCAATATGGAGCTAAGCTATGTCACGAAAGGCTTTCCGCATTGGTGCTGTACAGAGATGACCGGATTACTGCCTAACTGGAACCGCGACAACCTGGTTAGTACCTGCCAAAAAAAGGAAGGGGAAAAAACCCAGCAGTTACATCTCTGAATCAGAAAGTGCACAGTTCGATACTTTTCTGGTGCAAAAATAGAACAGGCTGTACATGCTACCTTGAATTTCATGCAAAGACACCATACATACACACACTTTATTGGTATTATTCTACTAGAGAGCTGAATTAATGACTGATGAGCTAAGTGAAACTTGTGGTATTGAAACACGGACAGACAGAAAAGGGGAAACACAAGGTAGCTACCTTCAGATGCACCCATCCCATTAGACAAGGATAAAACACATGATAAATTGATAAAGAATAAACATTAGGTCAATTGCATAACCGCAGGATTTTTCATTTTCAGCACAATTTAAGCTCATCGGTGCCACCAGCCCAACACCGTAATCTAATTCATCAATAGAGCTATTTATCATTACTGAAAACACAAATTGGACAATTAGAAAGCGGCAAATTTAGACTTGTCAAATGCCATTTGTCGAAATAGTATGATTCACCATGAGACTAAGCCCTAAGTTCCACTGCTTCCAGAAGCATCAAAATTCAATGTAAAGATGCCAGTAGGTAAGTTTACTAATATAAGTGGATGCACGGTACATTGCAAATAGGCCAGATAAATCGACAAAAGTTTATTATGGGGTACCTCAAACTGTGTTCGTTTTCTTGCCAGCAAGAATGCGGGATATTTGGAGGCCTCTGCTGAAACCTTCATTGAACAGTACCCTTGTCTGCATTTCTTGAAATCCTGGCAACCAGGACAGCAATGCAACTGGTGCCATAACAATCACTCCAAGCAGTATCTCATACAAACGCGCCACAGAAATAACACTGCCCCACACCACAGTGGATTCGATGAATGGCCTGATCACCTGAGCAATGGAAATCAAGCCCCAGCCAGTAGGAATGAATGCCAAAAGCCCAGTGAAGATGTCGATGATTTGAAACTCAGTAAACTTCAGGAATAATATCAGCACCAGCACTCCCAGAATGATGATAGCAGTCTGGACAACCCGGTAATAAAGATGTTGCTTTGCAGCATACGTATCCCTGGTATAGGACATTAGGACAAAAACACCAAAGATCACTGCCACACATATCCAGGAAAGCAGATACACCGCAATACTTCTGCTTCCATCTGCGATTTTGAGCTGGTATACAACCCCATACTGAAAAAAGAAGTATCTGAGATCTAACAGTATCTCCAAAATCTTTCCCCAAAGGCCAGTAGTCCGCAGATGATCTTGCTCCTCATACCACCACACTTCCCAGCTGTGCTCAGCCTTAGAAAATATACCTCCTGGAAACCAGATCCAGGTCATGAAATCCTCGAAATCATACACGGTTTTCAACCAATCAAAGCCAGAAGGATTAAATGCAAATGGAGCCATGATCCAGGACACCACGAGAAACCAGCTAGATATCATCATGACTATGTAAACAAGTGTGTTCCTGGCAATCACACTGTGAACAGCATACACGGTCAATATTATTCCGAGCTCTATAGCCTTTATGAAGTGGCTCCTAGCATATAGCCTGTAATTTTCAGCAAAACTCTTATGCTGCACAACAAAGCCACGGCCAGTAGCCCGATACTTTGCGCCGCCATGAAGAATTGTTCGGCCATAGTAATGGCTTTTTGTTCCCATGGAAAATGTGTAGAAGACAGATGAAAAGTTCATCTGCATTGTGAAAAAATCCCAGACAGCAGGTAGAAAACCCAGTTCAAGAGAATTCTCCAAAATCATTGGCAGGGCAGTGAAGAGTCCAAGCTGTATGACAAACTGCTGATTTAGCACAGCACCCAAGGCTTTATTGTTAGTAGCATTAGCACTGCCCTGAATTCCAGCCTCCAGACCACTCAGAGCCAGATACAGGCGCCCCCAAACAAATGTGTAAACTGTCAAGACCACCAGCATTGTGTTGAAGTAGAATCCCACTGTTGTATAAAACACAGAAAGCATCCGAAAAAAATCAGTTCTATGACCAAGTCTGTAGATATCCCTACTCAATGTCTGTTCACCATTGCCACTGGATACCTTAGCTTCAAACATCGATATCTGATTAAGCCCAACATCACGCCCCTTGCCAACCTGGATGTACTCATGGTGGCTAACATTTCCACCACGCAGGGTGCAGTTGAAACCTGCAAATATGTCCTCACTGATATTGATTACTCTCGATGCCTTGCTTAAACCACCCCGGGTCAGAAACCAAAGGCGATCAAATACATCAGGATGCCCATAATGCATCCGAACCTTCAGTGGATTAGCTAGCACACGCTGCCCAAGGGTAACAAAGCTTGTCTCTTGTGCAGACATGAACCAAGCAAGTGAAGAGACAGATCCAGTAAAAACATGTTCTCGAACTCCCAACAGGGTTGGCTTTTGGCTCCCATGATAATAGTTGTACTGTTGTAATAGATTGCGCATCTTGAGAGCCTCCTCAAAATAATTATCCTGGTTCATGTCAATTGTTTGCACTGCATCGCCTCTTGTGAATATGATGGCATGGTTCTGGTTTTCAGGTTTACCTTCTCCAAGTTTCAGTGGGCCTGGCAACCTGATCCTGTATATCTCAACCTCTTTCTGCAAGTCCTGGTCAAATTTTACAAGGACAGAATAATATTGTATATCACCCATCTCGTGATGGACCTCATCAACATAAGCAACACGAAGGGCCTCATTTTTCTTCATAAGAGACAGGATATCTTCAGCACGTGGATCTTTCCCCTTTTTCTGGTTTCCATATATCTGGCAAGCGACCACATAGGTGTACTTCATAAGAGCAGCACCATCTTCCTGGCCTTTAAACAACTGACTGACAGTGCTGGCTCCTCTGTTCAACCTCCTTTGAGGCCGTTGTTGCAAACCATTGTTCATAGGATACACATCATTTTCATGCCTAATGGAACCAAAGCTAGCCAGATGTTTTGTTCCTTCTGTAATATCTATCTCAGAGGCAGTATCAAGAAAAGCAAGCATCTTGAGAGCCCTGTAATAGTACATCATTCCCCTAACAGTCCGTGATAAGGTCTGACCCCTATACGAGGCCCAAAGTCGGAGCTCCTGAAATTTCCCAGCCCAAATATCATCGTCACTAACCATTCCCTCCCTCCTCGTACGTTCTAAAAAGTTCGCCCAGTCATCTTCATAAATCTTCTGAAGATAAAACAAGATTGAGATGCCATCTTCATTTTCACGACGAAGCTGGTCCTTGTTGTACATGACGTCTTCGTTGTAATATGGAGTCAAAACACTGAATGCCACCATCTTCTCAACTGTGGGAGCACGAGGCATGTTCATGAATAGGGAGTTGCTGAAGAAAGCTATACGCCGCCTAGCCTCAGGGTTCTTTGGGACATTGTTCATGGAATCCCTGGATGTGAGGATCGTATGGAGGCGCCTCACCTGCTTGTAGAAGCTAAGATCATTCTCACCAGGGAATTTTATGACATCCTCAAAGAGCAACCCAGATTCAGTCAAACTTGACGGTGCTAGCCCCTCTTGCCGGAGCTGTTCAATACCCTTCCTGTTCTTTGGAAAATCATGAACTGCAAGGACATAGAGAGTCTGCAAGGTGTTGACTATCTTGGTCTGATCTTTTTTTTCCTTCAGTAGCAGTTCCACTAAGGTGATTACAGATGAATGGATTTTAGGTAACAAGTCTAGCCTGTAGTCTTCAGAGAATTTCCCGTATTCCATTGAGCTATCAAATGCAAGGAACAGCTGATTGACAATAACGTGCTCAGCCGTCCTCTCCTCAATGATCTCCAGCAGCAACTGGCGTATGCTGTCATAAGCTTCAATCACAGCACATCGCCTGTACTCAATGCTAGATATCCTACCCCAGTGTGTCCTGTCATCAGCCACTAGCTCTTTTGCTTGACTGAGAGCAAGAAGCAGCTCATTGTTTAGCAGCAAGCACGGCCACCGCACCACACGAATTTTCCAAACAACTGGTGGAAGCTCAAGAAGCTCAACTTCCTTGTCACTAACAATGTCTTCTTCCCTAAATGTCAGGATGATCTCATTCCAAATCAGTGCAAATCTCTTTGCTTCCACCTCATTTGCTTCAATTTTCCTATACGGGCGGCCAAAACCGTATCTCAGCTTAAGCCGGTGAATCGCGTCATACAGTTTACTCCGGATGCCACCATGCAACTTGTCCAGGTGCTCCTCTGGCATCAAATTGAACTGCATCGCACTTGCAAAAAACTGAAACCTCAACCGCAGCTGCTCAACACTGCGAATCTCCCCCAGATGCGAGAAAAGCCCGATAAGTGCCCCTGTAAGTGATGAGAAGACTGCATACCATATCTGGATATCCATGAGGTAAATGAGGACAACTGGGAGCCACAGGATGATTACAGCAATCCGCTCTGTGTGAGGCATGAACTCAAACCAGTTACGTCGGATGTCATGGAGGCTGAATATTGTCTTCGTGGGGGACACCATCGGCTTAATCTGGAGGAAGTAGCTGAAGCTAAACTTAGCAGCAAGAAGGCAGATCCAGAATATGGAATACTTGATGTTATCTATAAGCCCCTCCCTCAGACCACGGCCTACAAATGTGCGCGTCTGGAACCACCAGGTGAGCACATACAGAATTCTCCAGTTGGTTTTCTCTGTAAAATTCCGGACCCAAGGAATGATGAACAGCACCAGCGCAAGCACCTGTGGGATGACAAACACAGCAGCTGCTTCAAGGAAATTTAACACCCTGGTTTCGGCGGCGAATGACCACCTGCGATCTCGCCACCGCTGATCCCACATCCGCACATAAAGCATGCTGAATGTGATAGTCCACCCTGCAGCAACAAATGCCTTGAGCACCATCCGGACAGAGATCAGCTTAGTCTCCCTCGACACAAGACTGTATTGAGTGCCTGCATCAAGCAACGCCTGCATAAAGCGCAGGCCAGCCCAAGTGATGAACACTGACAGCACCCGGACCTGGATGTCACGGTGCCTGAGGCTCTTCCATGGAGCGTTGCTACCCTCCCATGCAATGATCATCGCTGCCTGAAAGAACAGAATAAGCATCACCCATAACCGGTCGAAGCTGCGGTAGACATTCCAGAAAGACCGCTGCTCTACAAAACCAGTCTTCCCAACACGGCCAAACTTCCCCGGCGGCACAAAGAAGCCCCTTGATGGATCCAGTGGCCACCGGAGCTTCTTGAAAACTCGCCGGCTCCAGAAGTACTCATTCACATCATCATAATTTCTCCACGCTGAGTGTGGCTTGGTCCCATTCCGGCTTGCCTCCACCTCGGCCTTGAGCACATTATAAATCGGTTTGACAACACGGTTCAGGAAAGCCTCCTCACCGCACACAGCAGGGATTGCAAGCCGCCCTGTCTCTATATCGATAGAGCGGTCCATGACATGGCTGAGGTCGAGGGCCATGTAGTGGAAGATGTAGCAGAGGCACTCCGGCATGAACCTCAAATTGGCAGCCTCCCCCCAGATTAGCAGGTACAGCGCCGTGTAGAGGAGGTCCCTGCGGGTGTCGACGCCGACGGTGGCCGCGGCACCGGTCCGGCGGCCGGCGCTAGGAACGTGGACGTGCGGCCTCTGGCCGAGGTAGGCGCACCAGGCAGTGTAGTTCCTGAGGAGCTTCTTCCGGATGGCCCGGGCGACGGAGGAGTGGAGGACGTCGGCGGGGTGGTCGTCGGGCAGGGTGCCGCCGGCGCGGAGCTGCGCGTTGGCGAGGAGGAGCACGAGGTGCTCCCGCTGGTTGCGGACGTTGTGGGGCTGGAAACCGAAGGTGGCGCCGAGCCAGTCGAAGAGGTCGGCGCGGTGGAAGTCCCAGGCGCGCGTGAGCGGCGGCTGCGGGAGGTCGTCCGCGTGCGCCATCGCCTCCACCGCCGCGCGCACCTCCGGGAACCGCAGCGACTGGTGCTGCCCGTGCATCACCACGTCCTGGATCGGGATGATGTTGTACGACGCCTGGATCGGCGGCTGCTCCGCCGCCGCCGCCGCCGCGGCGGCGGCGGTAGCGCGGCGGTTGCGCAGGTGGCTCATCTGTGTCACGCAGCTGCAAAACGGGAGGAGGCGTTAGTAGTAGTCATCAACAACAGTCGCGTCATTTCCGGCGAATTAAGGTAGTGATCCGGAGGAGGCACTCTACACACATGAGGAGGCGGCGGCGGCGGCGGCGGCAAGGGAGGGGGAAATCATGCGGTGTTTGTCTGGTTTCTCCGGCGTGGGGTTTGAGGGGTTTGCTTTGCTTTGCTTCTGGGGTTTCCAACCACGACTCGACTCGACTCGCTCGCTAGTATTTCCGTGCGCTGTACTTTCCGGTGGGATAATGATGACGACGATAAGAATGATGAATGAAGGAGAGTTTGGTGATGTACAACTCAACAGTAGTTCTAAATTCTAATCCTAGGTTTCGTCTCGGTGAAGCTACGAAACCAACAGAATTGGCACTCAACAGTTGGTGTCACTGGCTCGCTGTTTGGAAATTCTAGTGGATTCGCGGAGATAATTTTTTTTTTTTAGGATGATAACTTTTGGTTTGGGGGATCAATATAGGCGTGCATTAATTCTGCTAGAGAGCCGTTTCAGCCCATTTCCAGTAGCAGATGAGCGGAAAAAGGGCCAGAGGCGTGACAGCTTTCGAATTGTGGGTGAGAAAGCATAGCAGCTTTTTTTAATATCGGGAGATTTGGAGCCATATGGGCATATGGCATAAGAATCCATCAGACTTTTTTGTTTACTCCTATCCCACAATTGGAAACATTTGGCTACATGCCGCTCACGTGCGGTGTCCCCGCTTGCCCACTGAAAGAGCCAGACCGCCAGCACCGGGATACAGCAGCAGCACGTCTTAAACCTCGAGCTTATCAATTTCTCATTTTTTATTTTCCCGTAAAAAGATAAATAAAAAATTCTCATTTATTTTTTAATAAGAATAATAACGCGAATCAATATCGCAAGGCTGAAGAAATTCAGAGGAGCAAAAGGAAGAACAAAATCCGAAAGTTCGTGGTGTAGAGTATCTATCACCGTTGGCCAGCAACAGCTTTTGGGGGGAACCTGTCGCCGTGACACTTGTTTTGTTTGAGGCATAATTTTTTGCCAGCTCCTTGTGTTTAAGGCCAGAACTAAGACGCTTTTCTGTTTTGCTTTCACCCGTCACTGTTTGTGTTGTGCCGCACTGAGAGCTACCAGTCAGACCTCCCCGCATTCCCGTCAAAGCGAAAAGAGGCTTGGATAAAGACCAATTTGCCTTCCGTTATTCCTGGGCTGAAAACACATCTTCTTTTTTTGACTGATGAAAGGAAAAGACTAGATCTCACTCGCTGCATCTTTATCCAGAACCCCCAAAAGCAAAAGGTGCCTGTAATTGTCGTTAGGTGGTGTACGGACCTACCTGGATGTGTTTTTTGTTATTTCTAGCGTTCCTTGTAGTACGTTGTACCGATGACTAGATCGAAAGTTTTCTCCCGTTAGAAAAAATGGAAAGACGAGCTAGCACAAAACCCTACCCTACGGTGTGCTGTAAATTTGAACCCGTGGCCTCTAAACTAGACGTTACTACTGCACCAGTGAGTGACACCAGCCCCACGGTGTTGCTTGCTTGTGTCCTCTCTGTAGCTTGACGCCATAGCAAAAAGGTGCAACGCACGCCACGAGGGGACGCACGCAGGCGCATCAACAAGAATGGCAAGTGGGCCCCGCGCGCCCCCCTCGTGGGCGGACCCGCCACGTCTCAGTTCCATCGGAGGCGGCCATGTGCCACCACATCAACGCGATACGGACTAGCTGAAGGCACTGACACGTGGGCCAACAAGAGCAGGTGGTGGGCCCTGCTAACCAGCAGAGGCTATGGGCGACATCCCAAGGGATAAACTCGTCAGTCGCCGCTTGGTGAGGTGAGGCGCACGAGGCGAGCTGCAGCGGCATCAGCGGGAGAAAACTACGGGACTGCCACTGACTGACTGAGCCCCCCGCTCGGCTCGGGCGACGGCGCGACTTGGGAAACCTCGACTGCTAACGGCGATCTACGGGAGAAGTAAAATTCTG
Source organism: Elymus sibiricus (assembly GCA_039707655.1). Lineage (NCBI taxonomy): Eukaryota > Viridiplantae > Streptophyta > Magnoliopsida > Poales > Poaceae > Elymus > Elymus sibiricus. The sequence continues at coordinate 300,555,194 of CM077668.1, forward strand.
GCACCAAGGTGGTTCGCGGGGGAGGATTTAAAAGTGTCACCTGATCAATCGACCGGCGGCGAGGGGCGGCCGTCCGCCGTCTCCGTCGAGACCCTTGGCTTCCGCTGCTGCTGCTCAATCTTCCTTCTCTTCTTTACAGCTGATGATTCGAAAGAGAGAAAGCTGAGAAACAAATATGCCCGTATAGGTAGGATTAGAAAGGAATTTTGAACGCGGACATGGAGGAGGGAGGAGGGGGAGGGAGAAGAAGGAATCGCCGGAGCAATCGAGATGGATCCATTACCCCAGGCGTTTGTTTGGCCTTGCTGCCGCTCCTCGATCTCCCCTCTCCCGCTGCCTCGCTCTGCCGTTGTTGTGCCGCCTCCCGCTCGCTTCTCACGAATCGCCACTTGCTCAGCCTTCCAGCCGCTAGCGCATTTGAGACGTTTCTCCCCCCTTCTCGTCAGCCGCGGGGGAGAGGAGATGCTCTTGCGTGGGGCCGGGCCGTCACTAGGGAACTTTGGTTATTCTCTCCTAAACGCTACACAAGTCCCAACTGTCCTCATCCATTCTCTTCTGTCTCTGCAATCTAACTCCAATCCAAGCAGAGAAATGTTTCCGTTCGAAAAAAAAAATTGTTTCCGAGCTGGAAAGACAGTTAGGCTGCGCCCATATTCAGATTTTCTCGTGATTTTCGTAGGCTGGGCAATATTGGAAAGGACAAAAAAAAAATACATGCATGAAAAAGATGCGGCTCCAGCTGGAAGAGCGTACCGTTCACTGTAGACTGGAGTACACACTATGATAAGATCAGGACAACACATCAACATGATGGAACAAAGCACTAGACAAAATTCAAAACGTACTAGTAGCAAACATCACCTGACATTGCACACCACAAAATGACAAGATAACTGAAAATAATTTGCTTCAGAACAGATCTCTGTAATCCAGTTGTGCACGTGCACGAGTCAAGGGGGGCACATGAAATTCAAGCTCAATGTCTGTATGTACATTCTACGAACAAATCAATAGACGGCATCATATCAAATCTTATTTATTTAGATTGATTTAGATATCACGACACCACCCTGCGGCACACACGGCTTCCAGCGAAACAGGCCTCGGCCTGGACCAAATCACCACGGACGAGGGGGTGCTCCGGACCCTGATTCGTTCAGCCTGTCGAGCAATGCATTGAAATCTATCTGCTGCCCGCTCTCAGTCATCCTCTGGATCACATTCAGCACCTGGTCCCTTGGATATCCCATGGTGATTGCCTTCTCGATCATATCTCCATACGGATGGCCGCGCATCATGTGATGATGCGATGACCCTGGATGGCTCACACCAGCACCACCTGGAGGCATCTGTGGTGCCTGGGCTGCAGAAGGACCACTCGGCGGGTAGCCGCCATACCCTGTGTTGTAACCTTGCGGATGCCCCTGCGGCGCATACTGCGCAGGATAGGCCCCCTTACTTGGAGGCGCCCCGAAAGAGCCCTGGCCTGGAGGAGGTAGCTGCTGCCTTTGCATGTTGTGCTGCGGTGGTGGCTGAGACGGTGGGATGCCAGGTCCACCGTATGAATATTGCACTTCAGAATGAGTCCCACCTGATGGAGCAACGATGTTGTATGGTCCTTGCATAGCCGCGCTGCCGGGCAGAGTTTCAGGGGAAGGGTTCAATGGCTGGTGGGGTGGATAGCCACCAGAGTAGTTTGGTGGAGGGGTGGGGGGTCTCATCTGAGTTTGCACATGAGGATGTTGTGGTTGCACTGTCTGAGGAAGATGAGAGTTGGATTGCTGTGGTTGGAGCTGTTGTGGAGGAAACTGTTGGGGATTAGACAACTGGGACTGCTGCGCTGGTTGTGTTGGAAACTGCTGAACATTAGACAGCTGGGACTGCTGTGCTGGTTGTGTTGGAAACTGGTGAGCATTAGATAGTTGGGGCTGCTGCACAGGTGGAGGAAATGGCTGGGAGAAAGGCTGCTGTTGCTGAGCCGCTGGTGCAGGAGATGAACGAGAGGGTTGCTGCTGCCACTGCTGCTGGTAAGGAGTGTAAGACTGGGGCTGGGATTGATTTGCTGACTGAGGCTGGGATGAAGAATGGACATCTTGAGCTTGAGCCCTCACTGGCAGGTATTGCACCTCTTGTTGTACTTGCTGACCTTGTGTGTCCTGGTTGCCTGGAGCTTGGTGTTGTGGGTAGTAAACAATGGCTTGGCTAACGGCATAACGGTCCTGCTGTGGTACGAGAGAGCTAGGGGCTGTCTGCTGCACAGGTTGATCATTGTACTGTTGGACTGGTCCAGAAGCTCTAGGTACCAGTGCCGATGCGTTCACCTGATGAGGCAAAGCAAGTGCCAGCTGCTGACTTGCTGCATCTCGCTTTTCTTCAGGCTTCTTTGGCTCAGGGAAAGAAGGTGTCAGCGCATCTTCTTTCTTTTTAGATTCCTCGTGTGTAAGTTGAAACTTGGCTAGCTCCTTCTGAGTATCCGCTAACTCTTGCTTGTCTCGAAGGATTTGAATAGACCTGTGCACCTGCACCGTTTCAAATTTTAGTCACGGTTAGAAATTTCTTAACAGATTAACACTCAAGATCTGTCACATACATAAGCAGTAACACGATGCACATATGAAAATTAAAGTACAAAAATGTACTGGCCAGATCATCTCAGATTTTAACAGTATTTCTTAACAAAACAATGTAAATGTTAGTTAGAACCATCACAAGTTATGTGTACTGTATATGTATGCTTCAACTGCAGCTACAAATTTGTCTACCGAGACATAAATATATTTAGCAGAGGAGTGGATTGCATAACAGGCAATGAAAACAGGTTCATCACAAAGTAGAAAATATCATTCTTCATGTGCATTCAGATCTCAGCGACAGGGACGCTTATATCCTCTGGTGTGTTTCCTTGAATGTCCATGGGTTGGCTTAAATGTGTTTCCTTGAGAGAAAGATCATCAGTTGTTCCAGCTCTATGTTGATATACCAATGGTTAGAATCTGGAAGGTGCAGATTAGGCACATACAATGATACAGGTTGCTAATTGGCTCAAATAAGACTTATATAAGGGCCACAGTAAGATGAAGGGCAAAGCAAGTCCAGATGTCCTAGCTGATTGTCCTTTTTCCTCATAAACTGACTTCCGAACATGCAGGGTGCTTATAACTTGCCATAAGAGTGTAGAACTAGAACAATGGTTAAAGGGCATCAGATTAGAGGACCTGCGCAAGCAGCCCCACAAAAAAGCCTTACATGAGCACCAGACAGTAGCTTGCCTGGAATTAATACCATGGGTACGAGATCAAGCCTCAGCATACTTGGGATACCTCATAGCTGCATACTCCAAGTGTCTTTATGATGATTTACTTCTGATTTAGTGATTCAGGTAGGACAAAAGGAGTGATAAAATTTGGAACATGCGCGAAACTTCCCATGCATGCAACCAAAGTGACCTAGGTGATTTCTCAACAATTTTGCGAATTCGTGGTCACAATTGCTTACTTGGTATGTTAACTCAGATTTCAGCTGTTCCTCTTAAGATAAACCACCTATGCCAAAAAAACAAGACATGGTATGCAAAAAATCATCATGGTTCAGACCCAATAGGTTTTAGTAACCATATTAAACATTCAGTTCAGCTTAGCTTGGGACTCTAAATAACTGGAAATATCAGATCAGTGTAGGATAGGCCCAGCCAAACCCTGAACTTTGGGCTTGATCAACTTCAACCTCAGATGAGAGTGGCCAAATATGCTCATCTAGTATCGAGCTCGTCAAAATCAAACTGTCAAGTGTCTAGATCATTTAGGATGTCATACTAGTTGGTATACAAATTTGGAACATGCGCGAAACTTCCCATGCATGCAACCAAAGTGACCTAGGTGATTTCTCAACAATTTTGTGAATTCGTGGTCAAAATTGCTTACTTGTTATGTTAACTCAGATTTCAGATTATTCACCTATTCCTCTAAGATAAACCACCTATGCCAGAAAAAAACAAGACATGGTATGCAGAAAATCATCATGGTTCGGACCTAATAGGTTTTAGTAATCATGTTAAACATTCAGTTCAGCTTAGCTTGGGATTTCTAAATAACTGGAAATATCAGATCAGTGTAGGATAGGCCCAGCCAAACCCTGAACTTTGGGCTTGATCAACTTCAACCTCAGATGAGTGATGCCTGGGTTGGCTACTTTGCTGACAAATATGCTCATCCAGTATCGAGTTCATCAAAATAAAACTGCCAAGAGTCTCAGATCATTTAGGATATCATACTGGTTGGCAATCAGTAAGTACCCACTCGAACTTGTGCTGCATCTTCACTGAGGCATATAAGCACCAAGGATACAGTTACAGTCGATAACTATTTCAAACCATTTTAGAAATGCCTTCTAAATTAAAGAATGAAACAGCCTGATGCATTGTTCTAAGATTGAACATAATGTGTAACTGCAATTTGTTTCAACTAACCAAGAAAAACTGGTTTGAGTGGAACAAAAGAAATCACAGGAGGTAATACTACAGAAACATAAGCTAGAAAAAACCACAGCAGAACAACAAACGATGTGATGTTAGATGTGTATAGTTCCTTTTCTGTATATCCCCAGTGTATAAGGGGTTTCCTGCAGTTCTACCTCACATGTATATGTACTGGCCTTTGGCCCCAGTGAATGACAGTTGCTCATTCCTAACATGGTATCAGATGCTTAGGTTCCTCTCCCGCTCCCGCACGCCGCAGCTCCGTGCCCCGCCGCCGGCCATCTCCTCCCTCGCCGCCGGCCCTCTCCTTCCCCGCCGCCGCGCCGCGCCGCCCCGGCCTGCGCTCGGCCGCGCCGCCCCTCCCCGAGCTCGGCCGCGCTCTTCTGTCGCCGTCCCGCGCCGTCCAGCGCGCGGCCGCGGCCTCCCCTGCCGTCGCCGCCCCGCGCCGCCCCGCGCCTCCCCGCGCGCGGCCGCACCCGGTCGCCACTGCCCCGCGCCGCCCCGCACCCGGCCACGCCCGGCTGCCGCCCCGAGCACCACGGCAGTACCGCTTAGGCGGTACTACCGCTGTGCACCACGGTAGTACCGCTTAGGCGGTACTTCCGCTGTGTACTGCCGCAGCAAGTTCCGCTTGGGAATCTCCCTCCGTGCAACTTTCTGTTTCCCCTGTTGCTTTAGCGGTAGTAGAGCGGCACTAGCACGGTAGTACCGTGCAGTTGACCAAAAAAAAAAAAAAAACAAGAGTTCCTCATGTCTGCTTCAGGCTACGTTGCTGTTCCTCGGTGCTCGGTGATCTTCGATGGCACCAACTATGCTGAGTTTGCGGGCTTCATGCGGATCCACATGCGCGGCCTTCTCCTGTGGGGCGTTCTCTCTGGCGAGGTCCCCTGTCCGCCTTGCCCTGTCGCTCCTGTGGCTCCTACCCCACCGGTGCCGCCTGTTCTTGCTGCTGGAGCTTCCCAGGCTGATCGGGATGCAGCCAAGGCTCTCGATGATGCTGCGGTGGATGCTTATGATCAGCAGGTATCAGCCTATTCCTCTGTGCCTCAGGTCTCTCCCCTTCCTCAGACCCGTCTCACTCTTCCTCACATGCCACCGACACCACAATCCCCTCCATCCTCCTCTCCACCATCCTCTCCGATCCGTCGGCCTCTCTCTCCTTTTCCTCTCCACTACACTCGCCGGCCTCGTGTTGAGGATGATTCTCCTGACACATCTTCCACTTCCGATGTTCCTCCTTCCACGCCTCCACCAGTTCATAATCTCCGTGCTAGACCTCGACCCCCTCCTGAGCGCTACTCTCCTGCCAAGTACGGCCTCTTTGTTGTTGCTGAGCCGACTTCCTATCAGGCTGCCCTGACTCAGCCTGAATGGCAGCTTGCGATGGCCCAGGAGCTCGCTGCCCTTGAGCGTTCTGGCACGTGGGATCTGGTTTCCCTTCCTTCTGGTGTTCGTCCCATCACATGCAAGTGGGTCTATAAGATTAAGACTCGCTCTGATGGTTCTCTTGAGCGCTACAAAGCTCGTCTTGTGGCTCGTGGCTTTCAGCAGGAACAGGGACGCGATTATGATGAGACATTCGCTCCTGTGGCCCACATGACCACTGTCCGCACTCTCCTTGCTGTCGCTTCTGTTCGTCATTGGTCTGTCTCTCAGCTTGACGTTCAGAACGCCTTTCTCAATGGTGAGTTGCGTGAGGAAGTCTATATGCAGCCACCCCCAGGGTACTCTGTTCCTGATGGTATGGTCTGCCGACTTCGCCGCTCTCTCTATGGTCTTAAACAGGCCCCTCGTGCCTGGTTCGAGCGGTTCGCCTCTGTCGTGACTGCCGCGGGTTTCTCGCCCAGTGATCATGATCCCGCCTTGTTCGTTCACACGTCTCCTCGTGGTCGGACTCTTCTCCTTCTCTATGTTGATGACATGATCATCACTGGTGACGACTCTGACTACATTGCCTTTGTTAAGGCTCGCCTTCGCGACCAGTTCCTCATGACTGATCTTGGTCCACTTCGCTATTTTCTTGGGATTGAGATCTCCTCGACCTCTGATGGCTTCTATATCTCCCAAGAAAAATATATTCAGGATCTTCTTTCTCGCGCTGCTCTTGGTGATGAGCGCACTGTTGTGACTCCTATGGAGCTCAACGTTCAGCTTCGTGCCTCTGATGGTGACCCTCTTCCTAATCCCACTCGCTATCGTCACCTCGTTGGCAGTCTTGTCTATCTTGCTGTTACGCGTCCTGACATCTCCTATCCTGTCCACATCCTGAGTCAGTTTGTTTCAGCCCCCACCTCTGTCCACTATAGTCATCTCCTCCGTGTTCTACGATATCTTCGTGGCACGATCTCTCAGCGCCTTTTCTTTCCCCGCTCCAGCTCTCTTGAGCTCCAGGCCTACTCTGATGCTACCTGGGCTAGTGATCCCTCCGATCGACGCTCGCTGTCTGCTTACTGTGTCTTTCTTGGTGGCTCTCTTATTGCCTGGAAGACAAAGAAGCAGATTGTTGTTTCCCGCTCGAGTACAGAGGCTGAGTTACGAGCCATGGCTATGTTGACGGCTGAGGTGATCTGGTTACGGTGGTTACTTGAGGATTTTGGTGTGCCTGCTACCACCTCGACTCCCTTACTGTCTGACAGTACCGGTGCTATCAGTATTGCGCGTGACCCGGTGAAGCATGAGCTCACCAAGCACATCGGTGTGGATGCCCACTTTGTACGTGCTGCTGTGCAGGATGAGGTTCTCGCTCTTCACTATGTGCCCTCTGAGTTACAGCTCGCGGACTTCTTCACGAAGGCACAGACTCGAGCGCAGCATGGGTTCTTTCTCTCCAAACTCAGTGTTGTTGACCCACCATGAGTTTGCGGGGGGGTGTTAGATGTGTATAGTTCCTTTTCTGTATATCCCCAGTGTATAAGGGGTTTCCTGCAGTTCTACCTCACATGTATATGTACTGGCCTTTGGCCCCTGTGAATGACAGTTGCTCATTCCTAACAATATAGATTAAATATATCTGAACCTTATACTCCCTATACCGATGGCTTTCGCTACTTAGTCTGAACTCACAATTACTAGATGATCAATAGCATAAATAAACACATCGGAGCAACAAACTGGAGCAAACGTTTACAAGCAAAGGAGTAAACATCACATGTAAGTGATATACAATGTTCGATGCAACGGATCATGGATGGCCCGTTGGCCAACGGAGGGAGAGCGAGTGCTCATTGCCATCCACACGGGTTTGATCCCTATGATCGACGAAATGTGCCGTACTTAATCGGAGTACACACCACATTATGTTCCTCCAGTATTTTCCTCATGTGTAGGCAACACACACACACGTGTTTATTTGTGCATATGGTGGTGGTGGTGTGTGTGGCTTGTGTGCATCTGATGTAATAATATCCAAGATAGTTTCACCCAGAGACAATAAAGTGCATACACATCAAATAAATTCATAGATATGATGTTAGTATATATCAATGAACATATGGCATGATTGTACTGATAATACATCTGAAAGAACTATATTATCAAAACGGCCTTACTTTAAATAGTACTTCCTCCGTTCACAAATATAAGACGTTCTAACTTTTTTGTGAATAGGATGTATATATGCACGTTTTAGTGTGTTTGTTCACTCATTTCAGTCTGTATGTAGTCCATATTGAAATATCCAAAACATCTTATATTTGTGAACGGAGGGAGTAAATATTTACTTACTTCATGTAGATGTTTCTCAAGAGACTTCAATCTTAGATCAGTTTCATCACGAAGCACATCAGCTCGAAGCTCGCCTATGGACCTCTCAAGCTTATAGCAATAAATCTCCAGCTGTGAAAGCCTGCTGGTGATTCCTTCAAGAGACCTTAGCAAATTATCAGCATATTTCTTCATGCATTTCTCAACAGCAGAAAGTACATCCTCTTTGGCATAACTATCTTGTTCATAAACTTTAACAGATGGTCTCCCAAATCTGTTCTCATGAAAATCCTGTTGCAAAAGTACAAGAATGAGTACTGGAAGTAATGAATGAAAGTTGAGCATTATAACCACAGCGAATCAGCGATTATAAAATAAGTTCGTCGCTGAAAGCTTGTACATATTGAATGACCTATATTCCATCAGTTACACCTCCAGCATCCAGTAACACAAAGAGCATTGCTATGAAATTTCCAGCATGATTCAAATTGTTTTCGAGATGGTCCCTTAATTTTTCCTATCTATTGACTAGCATTGTAGAAACGATAACCTCCACAGGGTTTTAACAAATCGGTCATATATCCCAGTACCCAAAAATCTAAAACACTGGATGATGACATTTCTATACAAGTATAAACATGTCACGAGTTTCCCTCAATCACGATACATAAAACAGTCGAAATTGTGTAAAACGAAGGGCGCATAATACCCTAGGCAGAACCGCAACTGATGCGTAATAACAGTGAAAATAGAGATTTTCCCATGCGAACTCGTCATGGGACACTTTAACCCAGTTTCGTTTTCCTTCGTCCCAAATTCCTCCAACGGAACGGATGGATTCGCAGACCAGAACCGAAATTTAGCCCCAAGCTTCTACCAGAGCTTGGCACACCAAAAAATACTGCTCGCGGAAGGGATCTAAGGGAGGGAAGGAGCGATGGATACCTTGTCGACTGGATCGGGTCGCTTGGGTTCGGAGGGGGCGGCGAAGTCGTCGTAGGAGCAGAGCACGTCGTCGGTGCCGAAGTCGAAGCTCCGAGTGCCGCCTGCGGAGCCGCGGCCTGAGGGCCCACCGGAGCCGGACATCGCAGGTCTAGGGTTTTGGTCGCGATGGGAAGCTTGCTTGGAGGGGAAGGGAAGGGGAGGGCGGTTGATAGGTTGCAGGTGAGGAGAGGAGGAAGAAGGACGGATTGATTAGTCTGTGCTGTTTGTTTTTAGGGCCCTCTGGTGTGTTGATTAAGCAAAGGCCTCGCCGTCCCGGTTGAGACGATAAGACTAGACTAAGTTTTGTATAGCGACGGGTTCATCTCTTTTTGCTTTCTTTTGGTTATTATATATATACTGTACTTCCTATTGAGAAAACTGGTATCGAGCAAAGAATAGTGAAAATTGTCTCTTTCAAACTTGCGTGTTTCTTCAATTAAAAGCAATTTCAAAAAAGGGGATGGGCATAGTTTTTAGGGGGTGGAATGGAAAACTAGACGAGCTGTATGATTCATATGATTGTTTTTATCTTGCTTTGCACTCTGCTCGAAAGAAAATTTGCATTGACTGTTTTTTTTTTTTTTTGCGAGAAGGCCAAGGCTGTGTATTAAGATTGTCCAACCCTTACAAGACTATTCTTACAAATAGAAAATAATACACATGTCCTTGGGTATATCGTCAACGTCTTCCTCTTGAACTCGTTGGTGCGCGCTATGGGCAAAGCTCGATGGCGTATCTGGATCTCCATAATACCCTCAGAACCAGGGTAACATTGTTAACACAACAAACATGAAAGTCACCAGTCGGAGCCAGGAGAAGCCGACGACATTGAATTGAAAATTATATAGTTGTCCCGAGAAGAAAGCAACGAAGAGGCCTGAACAATCATCCCCGCTCCGTCCAGGCAGCACCGGAGAGGTCTAACCTCACTAGCTCCCCGATGAAGCCGAACCTAACCGTGTTTCGTTGAACGGAGAAGCCAGAAAACCAAAACACCAACCATCGCCGTCCACTTCATCGAAGACCACCTAGATGAAACATAGACAAAAGGGGGGGGGCATATGTAGCCCTGACCGAAGCTCCACAAACCATCCACCGACGCCAATCAGCATCGTTGGAACGAGGACATGAGAGGAAGTGATTTATTCCATGCCATCGGCTCGCCACCACCGGCCTAGACCGAGCCTTAACCAAGGCTAGGACGACGCAAAACTCCACTGTTGTGTCCCTCCCCCCCCCCCCCCTGATTGGTGTTGGAATGCACCCAGAGGCGAGGGGAACCGGCGGCGGCGACTGGACATACGAGGAAACCCTAGTCGCTCGTGCCCTTCGTGAGAGGAGGACAAACTGTTCAGAATTTCCAATGACTCGTATCTTAGAATAAAATCCTATATTTACATATGGAGATTATTTGATACAACACACATCCACATTTCCAAATTATGAAAAGGACCAATAAGGTATAACAACACACAATTGTATTTGGATATGCTCATGTTCTGGCCAGGGGCAATGGGTGTTATGATGGTGGCGCTTCGATGTTGCACAAGGAGTACGTCACAGTAGGGACATGCACAGTCTGGTCTTGAATCAATCGTGGAGATCAATCAACGAGGTCATATCCAATGCTGGTCGGGCGTGCTCCCCTTGCGTCACATGTGGTGGTTGACGAGGACATATACTAGGGATAGGGTAACAGGCCTGACCTACAGACCCTACCCTAGGATGCCACACACCTTATACTAGGCCCCAGGGCCAGATCAGCAGTCAGGAGTTCTGCAGCCTGACATTCACTCGGAGTTCAATGAACCACTCGGGAGACGGGAGTTCACTCGACCGGAGTATTTCATTCGGAGTACCTGACAGTCACTCGACCAGAGAAGACCAGGAGGCTCCAGGAACGCAACGGTCAGGACGTGCGCTCGCCCGTATTAATTGTAATCAATGCGCCCGTTACTTGGCGCCCTTAAACCCCCTCTTTAACCCCTGGTAATGGCGGCATTCATGGGGGGCCTGGCGGACACTATATAAGCCACCCCCAGCTCCATTCCAAGGGTTCGCAATCTACTGTAACACATACACTCCAGTAATCAAGCTCCGGAGCACCGAGACGTAGGGTTGTTACCTCCACCGCTGTGGGGCCTGAACTCGTAAATCCGAGTGTAACACATGTGCCGTAGCTAGGCTCTGCCCTCTCATCCGTACCCCTACACACTACTGTCAGGCTTGCACCCACGACAGTTGGCGCCCACCGTGGGGCAGGCGTCTAGCGACTTCCGGCGTAGTTGCATTTTTCCCATCTTCACCATGGTTTCCGGCGGCGGACTGACCCTGGGCGGCGAGATCCGTTTCGGCGTCCTCAGCTTCATCGCCGACGATTCGGCGTGGCTCCAAGAAGCCCCGCTGGATGTCGAGGCGTTGCCCATCCGCGGCGCAGCGCACTTCCGCGCGAGTTCTTTCGGCGTTCTCCTTCGACAACCGTCGACTCCGTACCAGTCGGCGCCTTCGCTCTCCACCAGCCGTCGTCGCAAGCGCTCCGGACGCTCACGGCTTCAGCGGTGGATCAAACACGCGGTGGCCCTTCAGGCCGCAGCCCCGCAGATCGCGGCAATCGAGCCCGATGAGCCCGTCTTCGATCTGTTCGCCTCCGTGCATGGGCACTCGGAAAGTTTGTCCGAGTGTGAGAGCAGCGATCCCGCTGCAGAGGTGCTGATGGCTGATTCCCCGCCCAGTCCGCCTGGGTACGGCCGCGGCGGCGCGGAGACAGGTGACCCGTCGCGTGCTGATCTTGGCGGTGGCGGAGACCGTCACGACGAGTACTACCCCCGACCTCTCACTCGGCAACAGAGGGAAGAGCTGCAGCGCAGAACCGAGCAGACCCTCCAGACGCCCATCGTTGGGACGACCCCCGAGGCTCAGGCTTTGGAGGCCACGCGCCAGTCCAACTTGGCTGGGCGCAGTCGTCTGGAGGCGCTCTAGAAATCACTCGACGATCGCGCCCAGCGGCAACATCAGCCCAGTTCCAGTCGGCGGCAGCGGCAGTTGTTCTCGAATGACCAGCAGCAGAATTTCTAGGTATTCCGCACTCCCGTTCAGAATCTGGCGATGGCCACTCGGATAGCAGGTTCCATTGAGCCGTCCCGATCCGAGGCGGGAGAGGGTCTTCGGCAGATCCAGGCCCTGCTCAAGGCGGCTGAAGAGCAGAACTCAGCGGTCTCCCAGTCGCGCAACAGGATTCACAGTAGATCCATCAGGGCTGACACCGTTCAGTCGGCCCACAGCCCGGTGTCCCCGAGGAGAAACAGACACTCGCCTCCACGGCGAAACGACCGGGACCCCCACCGAGACCAGCACTCGGGACAGGGTCGCAGTCGGAATATGCCTCTGCGGCATCAAGACGATCGTCATCGTATGCAGTCGCCCCCTCCGCGGGATGGCTCGTACGCGCCCCGGCCGTACGACGCCAGGCGTCCTTACGGCAACGATCGGAGGGCCAGCCCTCCCCGCCATGGTGACGGTTATCGCCAGAGAGAGCCAGTCGACTATCGTGACCCGCAGTTCAACGCGAGATCCGTTCTCGCTCAGAACCTGGTCGACAGAGGTAGAGCTCTTAGAGAGAACTTGGACAGAGATCGTCCGAGTGGAAGTGGAGCATTCGTCTCCGGGCCTGAGTGTTTCAGCAGAGCAATCAGGGCCGCCGAGATTCCGCCCAACTTCAGATTGGCGGCTGGACTAAGCAAGTTCACCGGAGAGTCCAAGCCAGAAACTTGGTTAGAGGATTACCGAGTGGCTGTGCAGATTGAAGGAGGAAATGACTATGTGGCCATGAAGCACTTGCCCTTGATGCTGGAAGGGTCCGCCCGTGCCTGGCTCAACCAGCTCACTCCGGCCAGCATATACTGCTGGGAAGATTTGGCCCGAGTGTTCATCAAAACATTCGAGGGCACGTGCAAACGCCCGGCCGATTTGACTGAGTTGCAGCATTGTGTGCAAAAACCGAGTGAAACCTTGAGGGAGTACATTCAGCGGTGGACAACCTTGCACCATGTGGTTGAGAACGTCACAGAGCACCAAGCCGTCTGCGCCTTCAAGGTAGGAGTCAGGTATAGGGAGCTCATCCTGAAATTTGGCCGGTCGGGGTCCTTGACCATGAGCCGAATGATGGAGATCGCCACTCGGTATGCGAACGGAGAAGAGGAAGACCGTCTCCGTAACGGCAAGGGGAAAACAAGTGAGCCCAACCCCGGAAACAATAATCCCAGTCAGAAGACGAAGCGCAAGGCTGATGGTTCGGCTCAAGCCGAGGCTGCCGCACTGGCCGGTGGAGCCAAGAACAAGGGGAAGGCTAAGGAAAAGTGGATCCCGAAGAAAAAGAGAGATCAGTCGGGCCAGGATGTCCTTGATTTGCCATGCCACATTCACACCAGAAAAGATGAGGAGGGCAATCTGATATTGCCCAAACATTCCACTCGACAGTGCAGGTTGCTGATACAGCAGTTTCGAGAAGGTCCGTCGAGTGAGAAGAGCCCGGATGATGCTGATGGTGAAGGCAAAGATGAAGCTTTTCCCAGTGTCAACACAACCCTGATGATCTTTGCAGATGTAGAGAGCAGGAGCCGATTGAAAGTCATCAACCGGGAAGTAAACATGGCCATGCCGGCAACAACGAAGTTTCTGAACTGGTCGAAGACTCCGATCACCTTTGATCAGTCGGACCACCCGGCCTACATTGCTACCCCTGGGCGGCAGGCGCTGGTGGTCGATCCAGTCGTAGGAGGCGTTCGGTTGCTCAAGGTTCTCATGGATGGTGGAAGCGGCCTGAACATACTCTATACTGACACTCTGAAGGCGATGGGCATCCCGATGTCCCGTCTCAGTGAAAGCAGTTTGCAGTTCCACGGGGTGATCCTAGGCAAGAAAGCAAAGTCACTCGGGCAGATTGCCCTGGATGTAGTCTTTGGAGACGACAAGAACTTCAGGAAGGAAAGGCTTACCTTTGAAGTGGTCGACTTCCGCAGCGCCTATCATGCCATTCTCGGTCGGCCAGCCTATGCACATTTCATGGCCCGCCCATGTTATGTGTACCTTAAGTTGAAGATGCCCGGCCCCAAAGGCGTGATCATAGTGACTGGCAGTCGGCAGCGCGCGGAAGAATGTTTGCAGCAGGGGTCCAAGATCGCTGATGAGCAGATGGCCATGGTCGAGTTGGAGGAGTACAAGAAAAATGCCGATCCGAGTGATCTGCTACGCTCCAAGAAGCCAGCTGCAGAATCTGTGTTTCAGTCGGCCGGTGACACGAAGCCTGTACACATCCACCCGGAAGATCCCAATGCTGCTCCCACCAACATCTCAACGACACTCGACAGCAAATAGGAAGAAACGCTCATCCAGTTCCTCCGTGAGAACTGGGACATCTTCGCATGGAAACCATCCGACATGCCGGGTGTACCCAGGGAGCTGTCTGAGCACCGTTTGCGAGTCGACCCGAAGGCAAAACCTGTGAAGGAGCATCTTCGTCGCTCTGCTACACAGAAGAGGAAGGCCATTGGCGAAGAAGTTGCTCGGCTCCTGGCATCCGAGTTCATCCGTGAGGTGTACCACTCCGAGTGGCTCGCCAACGCCGTCATGGTCCCTAAGAAGGATAAGTCTCTCCGAATGTGCATCGATTTCAAGCACATCAATCGGGTCTGCCCCAAGGATCATTTCCCGCTCCCCCGCATAGATCAAATCGTAGATTCCACCGCGGGTTGTGAGCGACTGTCTTTTCTGGATGCGTACTCCGGGTACCACCAGATCCGACTGTACGGGCCAGATGAAATAAAAACAGCTTTTATCACCCCATTCGGGTGTTTCTGCTATATCACCATGCCATTCGGTCTGAAAAATGCCAGTGCCACTTTCATGCGCATGGTCCAAAAGTGTTTGCAAAAACAGATCAGTCGGAACATCGAGGCCTACATGGATGACATAGTGGTCAAGTCCAGAAAAGGTTCCGACCTGCTGGCTGACCTAGCCGAAACTTTCGCAAATCTGCGGAAGTATGATATCAAGCTGAATCCAGCAAAGTGCACTTTCGGAGTTCCTGGGGGCAAGTTACTCGGTTTCCTTGTTTCCGAACGAGGGATAGATGCCAATCCTGAGAAGATCAGGGCGATTGTGCGAATGAAACGTCCAGAATGTCTTCATGATGTACAGAAGCTCACGGGTTGCCTCGCAGCTCTGAGCCGATTCATCTCCCGTCTCGGTGAGAAGGCACTGCCCCTGTACCGATTGATGAAAAAATCTGATTCGTTCGAGTGGACTGCTGAAGCACAAGCAGCGTTTGTTGAGCTCAAAGCCCTGCTTTCCACCCAGCCGGTACTCGCCGCTCCAAACAGCAACGAGCCGTTGCTCCTGTACATTGCGGCCACTGGTCAGGTTATCAGTACCGTTCTCACAGTCGAGCGAGAAGAACAGGGCAAAACTTACAAAGTTCAGCGCCCAGTTTATTACATTTCTGAAGTCCTGACTCCGTCCAAGCAGAGATATCCTCATTATCAGAAGCTCATCTACGGCATTTACCTGACCGCGAAGAAGGTAGCCCACTACTTCCAAGAGCACGCCGTGTCAGTCGTCAGCGACGCCCCGCTGTCTGAGATCATGAACAATCGGGATGCAACTGGTCGAGTGGCGAAGTGGGCTATCGAGCTCCTGCCCCTGGACATCAAGTTCGAGGCGAAAAAGGCGATCAAGTCCCAAGCATTGGACGATTTCTTAGCCGAGTGGACAGAACAGCAGCAACCGACTCAGAGCCACCCGGAACACTGGACCATGTTCTTTGACGGTTCCAAGATGCTGCATGGTTCAGGAGCTGGAGTTGTGTTAGTGTCTCCGAAGGGCGATCGACTCAGATATGTTCTGCAGATTCACTTCGATTCCTCCAACAATGAGGCCGAGTACGAAGCGCTCCTTTACGGTCTACGTATGGCCATCTCACTCGGCGTCCGGCGCCTGATGGTCTACGGGGACTCGGATCTAGTTGTGAACCAAGTGATGAAGGAGTGGGATATCAGAAGCCCTGCTATGACAGGATATTGCAACGCGGTGAGAAAGTTGGAGAAGAAATTTGAGGGTCTGGAACTGCATCACGTTCCCCGAGCTAAGAATCAGGAGGCAGATGATCTGGCAAAGATCGGGTCCACTCGGAAATCCATACCCAGCAATGTGTACCTCGAGCATTTACGTTCTCCGACGGTAAAAGAAGATCCCTTCATGGAAGAGCCCCCGCAAGCGGTTAGTCCGTCTGATCCGACTGAAGTCGAGGTCCTGGCAGTCATTGATTTGGTCATGGAGGTCCTAGCAATCACGCCCGAGTGGACAGTGCCTTACATTGCATACCTGCTTAGGCAGGAACTTCCAGAAGATGAAGCTGAGGCCCACCAGATTGTTTGCAGGTCCAAAGCCTTTACAGTGATGGGCGATCAGTTATACAGGAAGAGCGTCACCGGTGTGACTCAGCGCTGCATCTCTCCGGAGGAAGGTCGATTGATCCTGGAGGAGATTCACTCGAGAACTTGTGGTGACCACGCGTCCTCTCGGACAATCGTGGCTAAAGCTTACCGAGCCAGCTTCTTCTGGCCACGTGCCAATGAAGCTGCACAGGAGATAGTCCAACACTGCGCCGGATGCCAGTTCTATGCAAACTTATCGCACAAGCCTGCGTCTGCTCTAAAGACGATTCCACTCGTCTGTCCGTTTGCAGTCTGGGGACTCGACATGGTGGGACCCCTTAGGACAGGAGCGAGTGGATTCACCCATTTGCTGGTTGCGGTTGATAAGTTCACTAAATGGATCGAAGCCAAACCTATCAAGAAGCTAGACTCTCGTACAACGATCAAGTTTATGAAGGAGATAGTCTTCAGATATGGTGTGCCCCATAGCATTATCACTGACAACGGCTCAAACTTCGACTCAAAAGAGTTCAGGGCGTTCTGTGCCGCCCAAGGCACCCGAGTCGACTATGCATCTGTGGCGCACCCGCAGTCAAATGGACAAGCTGAGAGAGCAAACGGACTGATCCTTCAGGGGTTAAAGCCACGACTCATGCGCGATTTGGAGCACGCGGCTGGAGCTTGGATCACCGAGTTGCCTTCAGTTCTTTGGGGCTTAAGGACGACCCCCAATCGGTCTACCAATCGCACTCCCTTCTTCATGGTGTACGGAGCTGAAGTCGTCCTGCCGAGTGACCTGCTCCACAATTCACCCCGAGTGGAACTGTACTCTGAAGCTGAAGCTGAGCAGGCACGGCAAGATGCCGTTGATCTCTTGGAGGAGGAAAGGGAGATGGCTCTTATCCGTTCGGCCACTTATCAGCAAGATCTACGACGTTTTCACAGCAGGCACGTCAGAAGTCGGACTTTCAGGAAGGGGATCTTGTGCTTCGAGTGGATCAGCAACGACCTCACAAGCTTGCTCCCGCGTGGGAAGGTCCCTTTATCGTGTCAAAGGTTCTGCACAATGGAGCATACCACCTGTACAACCTTCAGAAGCAAGCGGACGAGCCCCGTGCTTGGAATGCGGATTTGCTGCGACGATTTTATACTTGATGTTGAGATGTAATAAAAGTACTCGAGTGATGTTTGATGAATAAAAGCATGACTTTTCCAGTTCCACATTGAGTTCACTTGTACGCATTCTCTGGCTTACAACCCCCAGTGGGTGTACGCCCTTCAACTTAGCTGCAAACCAGTTTTTGCCTAAGTTAAAAACTACTCCGAGTGGAGAGCATCCCTCTCACTCGGGGGCTTGGCCGCGAACCAGCTTTCGCCCAAGTTAAAACACTACTCCGAGTGAAGAGCATCCCTCTCACACGGGGGCTTGGCTGCGAACCAGCTTTCGCCCAAGTTAAAAAACGACTCCGAGTGAAGAGCATCCCTCTCACTCGGGGGCTTGGCTGCGAACCAGCTTTCGCCCAAGTTAAAAACTACTCCGGGTGAAGAGCATCCCTCTCACTCGGGGGCTTGGCTGCGAACCAGCTTTCGCCCAAGTTAAAAACTACTCCGAGTGAAGAGCATCCCTCTCACTCGGGGGCTTGGCTGCGAACCAGCTTTCGCCCAAGTTAAAACGCTACTCCGAGTGAAGAGCGTCCCTCTCACTCGGGGGCTTGGCTGCGAACCAGCTTTCGCCCAAGTTAAAACGCAACTCCGAGTGAAGAGCGTCCCTCTCACTCGGGGGCTTGGCTGCGAACCAGCTTTCGCCCAAGTTAAAACGCTACTCCGAGTGAAGAGCGTCCCTCTCACTCGGGGGCTTGGCTGCGAACCAGCTTTCGCCCAAGTTAAAACGCTACTCCGAGTGAAGAGCGTCCCTCTCACTCGGGGGCTTGGCTGCGAACCAGCTTTCGCCCAAGTTAAAAACCTACTCCGAGTGAAGAGCGTCCCTCTCACTCGGGGGCTTGGCTGCGAACCAGCTTTCGCCCAAGTTAAAACACTACTCCGAGTGAAGAGCGTCCCTCTCACTCGGGGGCTTGGCTGCGAACCAGCTTTCGCCCAAGTTAAAACACTACTCCGAGTGAAGAGCGTCCCTCTCACTCGGGGGCTTGGCTGCAAACCAGCTTTCGCCCAAGTTAAAACACTACTCCGAGTGAAGAGCGACCCTCTCACTCGGGGGCTTGGCTGCGAACCAGCTTTCGCTCAAGTTAAAACACTACTCCGAGTGAAGAGCGTCCCTCTCACTCAGGGGCTTGGCTGCGAACGAGCTTTCGCCCAAGTTAAAACACTACTCCGAGTGAAGAGCGTCCCTCTCACTCGGGGGCTTGGCTGCGAACCAGCTTTCGCGCAAGTTAAAACACTACTCCGAGTGAAGAGCGTCCCTCTCACTCGGGGGCTTGGCTGCGAACCAGCTTTCGCCCAAGTTAAAAGACTACTCCGAGTGAAGAGCTTCCCTCTCACTCGGGGGCTTGGTTGCGAACCAGCTTTCGCCCAAGTTAAAACGCTACTCCGAGTGGAGAGCTTCCCTCTCCCTCGGGGGCTTGGCTGCGAACCAGCTTTCGCCCAAGTTAAAACGCTACTCCGAGTGATGAGCGTCCCTCTCTCTCGGAGGTTTAGCTGCGAACCAGCTTTCGCCTAAGTTAAAGCCCATTTCAAAGACTCGAAAGACTCGAAGGAAAGCATTTGAGTAACTCCAGAAGTTCAAAAGCAAATACGAGTACGCGGGCCCGAAGCCCGAAAGAGTTTAACGAATACAGTTCCACTCGGCATACCGAGGCTAATGGGTAGGACTTAAAGTTTTCTCACGCCCCTGTGAGGCTGGCCGGCTCAACGAAGGAGTCCAAGTCGATGCCGTCTGCGATCCGAGTGGCCGCTTCGATGAATGTCTCCATGAAGTCATCAAACTTGAGTTTCTTCGTGTTGGCAACTTGGAGAGTCTTCAGCTTCTCTTCCTTGGCGTCCTTGCAGTGCACACGGACGAGGGAGAGCGCCACGTCGGCTCCGCAGCGAGCAGCCGATTTCTTCCATGCTTGCACTCGGCTGGGAATCTCATTGAGGCGAGTCATCATCGCTTCCAGATCAGTGTCAAGGGTGTCTTCTGGCCACAACTCCTTGTCGATCCTTCCGAGTGCACAACGCAGGCGGATGATGTACCCCTGAACATCTTCCATGCGAGATTCAAGACGCAAGACGCCCAAGGCAGCCTTGTCACCGACGAGTGACCTGGAGGGATCCAGATCCCTCTCGATCCTATCAGTCTCCAGCTCGAAGTCTCGGCAATACTCTGTGAACGAGAAAAGAGGAGGATTGAAGATCAGTATGCATGAAGTTCACTCGAAAACAAATCAAAATTCACTCGGGTGCTACAGGTTACCTGCAAGCTTGGTGTACATCTCCTCTGCGAACTCTTCAATGTACTTTTCCAGAGCATTCTTCTTCTCTATGAGCTGGGTAATTTTCTCGTTCAGAGTCTTCTTTTCTTGCTCGAAAACATTCGCCTGAGCCTCGAGCTTGCCGTCCCACTCGGCCTTCTGCTTCTTGAGCTCGGCCACCTCCTTCTTCGCCTCCTTGACGGCGGCCTTTAGAAACGTGTTCTCTGCTTCAAGCTTCTCGAGTGAGGCCAGCTTCTCTTCGGCGGCCTTGGTCTTATCCTTCGCCACTTTCTGTGCCCCCGCCAGCTCGTTGTCCTTGTTCTCGAGTGCCTGCTTCATAGTTTCTAAAGAAACAGAGGTTCTGAGCCGCACTTGGAGTCGATGGTTTTCACTACGCACATCTGTTCGAGTGAAGTCACTCGGTTCAAAGAATGGAAAGAGACGAAAGCAGAGCGCTCAGTAATTAAAGATTACCTCCCATGGTCTTGAGCTCCGCTTGAGCACGCGCTGTGTTCCTCTTCTCCACCTTCAAGTCCAGTCGGAGCTGGGCCGTCTCCTTCTCTAGTGCCACGTACTGAGTCCCAAGCTCGCAAGTTTTCTGAAACACAAGAGAGAACAAAACAATCAATGTTAAGAAATATTCCGAGTGCCTAGAGACCAGCGCTCCTAGAAGGAACAAGCTTGACCAGTATCAGATCCTGAAGTACCCTTTGTCAGGGAGGAACAAGCTTGACCAGTATCAGATTCTAAGTTCTAAGACTCCCGCCGACTGCCGTCAGTCGACGACAGTCTCGGGGACTACACCCAGTGGGTGCACTCAGCGTGCCCCCACTGGAATTGTATCCACTCGGAACGGTCCGCCCGATCCGAGTGACGGCCAAGCAAAAAAAAAACAAGAAAAATTCTAAGTTCTAAGACTCCCGCCGACTGCCCGTAGTCGATGGCAGTCTCGGGGACTACACCCAGTGGGTGCACTCAGTGTGCCCCCACTGGAATGGTATCCACTCGGAACGGTCTGCTCGATCCGAGTGACGGTCAAGCAAAAAAAACAAACAAGAAAAATTCTAAGTTCTAAGACTCCCGCCGATTGCCCGCAGCCGACGGCAGTCTCGGGGACTACATATCCACTCGGAATGGTCCGCCCGATCCGAGTGACGGCCAAGCAAAAAAACACACCCAGTGGGTGTACCGAATATTTTGCGACAAGAAATTCCTACAGAAGAAAAATGACTTGGAGATCAACTTACAAGAGCACTTACTCGAACATTTTCCTGAAGGGCAGCGCTGGCATCATATGCTAGCTTGCCAGCTGCGCACATCTCCTTCAGCCGATGGGTCATCAGCTCCGCCTGGATCATTGCTTCCTTGTTGGCTCCGGTCTGGTCCTCTGGCACCTTGTACAGACTGAAGATGTTGACGGGAGGAGTTGGAGCCAAGGTCAAAGCAGTCGACGGCGCTGTGACATTGCCAACACCGGCCTGAGAGGAACCTTGCACCAGGGGCAAGACCACGGGCTGCGCAGGAGGAACTGGAGGTGCTTGGCTTGGAGGTGCCTTCGGTGTGGTGGTCTGGGAAGCAGTCGGAGCTGCGGTCCCCTTCTCGGCGTCCTTCCGTGGCGGCCCCTCATCGTCGTCGACATGGATGATCTCTGCAAGTGCTGCATTCACTCGACACGATCAGCCTCAGTACGCAATTCAGTCGGATAAGGACAATTCAATCGGATCATAGATCAAAGAAAAATAAAAATGAAATCATCGTTACCTTTCTGAGAAGCGGCCGCGTCTGTCGACTCGGCTTTGATACGGTCTCCGTCGATCTGCATGGGAGACGTCGTCGAGGTTGCAGCTCTGGTTCATAAGATTCACTCGGTCAGAAGAGTCCAAGAGTTGACAAAGACAGAAAGGAAAAGCCGACAAAGACACTCACGTTGAGGCGACAGGCACGGTGACCTTGATCCTGGGCAGAGCCTTCCAAGGCTTGGGGGAAGCGACCTTGGGCTGCTTGGCGGTCTTCTCAGTCGGCTCTGGTGACAACGTCCGAGTGCGCTTCAGAACCTTAGCACTCGGAACGACCGCCTTCTCTGGACCAGCACTTGGATCATGAGTTTGCTTAGAGTGGCGCTCAGAGCGCAGCTCCGGAGACTGGGAAGACTCAACCTCGTCGCTCTCTTCCGAGTCGTCACTTTCCTCCTCGCTGTCCTCCACGTAGCTGCCCTCGACGCTGCCATGTTCGCTCTCCACGTCTCCGACAAGTTGTTCTCCATTCGGCACAGGCGAGAGCATCTTCTGGAACTCCTGCAAGACATGAAGATCAGAGACAGACAGTTCAGTCAGTTCACTCGGATCATTCAGTTCACTCAGATAATTTACGCATGAGTAACTCACTCGGAAATGCGTGTCATACCTCCAATGGTGGGTTATTGGTGTCGTAGGGCGGGATCCGTCTTGACCCTCGCGGATTGTCGCGCGCGCCAGTGATACACTTGAGCCACTCTTTCACGGTCTTCTCATCGATGTCCTCCGCATGCACTCGAGTCGAGTCGTCAGCGCCAGTATACTGCCACATCGGGTGAGCTCGCTCCTGCAGCGGCTGGACTCGCCGACTGAGGAAGAGCTCTAGCAAATCCAGACCCGTCAACCCGCCCTGGACCAGGCTGACTACCGCAGTTACCAAGATCCTCACGTCGGTCTTCTCCTCCTTGTCCACCGTCAGCGATGGAGGCACGTTGACTCTCTTGGATGTATAAAGGGGGAGACCAGTCGACGAGCCAGCACAAGGGACGTTGTTGCAGTAAAACCAAGTTGACTGCAGCCCCTAACCGAGTCAGGAAAGGTCATCGCGGGAAAAGCGCTCCTACCCCGCATCTGAATGCCCAAGCCACCGCACAGCTGGGTCACATGGGTTCTCCCCCCTCGGGGTTGGCCTTTTTGACCGACTGAGAACGGCACGTGAAGATGTGCTTGAATAACCCCCAATGTGGCGGACAACCCAAGAAATTCTCACACAGGGAAACGAATGCGGCGAGGTACACTATGGCATTTGGAGGCAGATGGTGGAGCTGAGTACCGAAGAAGTTCAAAAAACCACGGAAAAAGGGGTGGGGTGGCATGGAGAAACCTCACTCCACGTGTGTGGTGAGGAGCACTCGCTCCCCGGGGCGCGACGCGGACTCGATCTCCCCTTCCTCCGGCAGCCTCCACGTCCCGTCGCGGACCAGCCCGTCCACGACGAGCCCGCTGATGTCGTCGACCGTGGTGGTCGGCGGAAGCCAGTCGCCTTGGATCCACCCGCGCGGAGGCGCGGCTCGAGAGCTCGACGCCTTCTTCCCCTTCGCCGCCTTCTTGGCCCGCTCCAGCTTTGCCATCTTGTCCTTCGCCATCGCTGCGGAGCGCTCCGGCACCGGAATGGGTTTGCGCAAAGTGCGGTGCGGGAGCGTAGATTGGGAGACTGGAAGAGATGGGGAGGAGGGGATCTGGTTCTCTCTCCCTCTCCGACGCAGTGGATCCTTATATCGCTACCTGCTCCGCTCCCCAATCCGCATCACTGATTCGTGGGCTAGCGGATCCCCTCAAATCGCGCAGTCAGGAGATCTAGCAGTACGTGGCGGAAAGCGGGGCAAAAATCGAGGCGTTACGTCCCACTTTCCCCACTCACCGCGCCGCAACCGTTCGCGCGCGCTCGTATCTGATTTCAAATCCCGCAAGATCCGGAACCCAGCGATCCGATTGCTCACCTTCGGAGGCATTCCATAAACGCTCGGAGCTGATCCGTCACCCGACGCGTGATGACTCGTTTCACTCGGATGGATACTACTCATTTCATTCGGATGGAGACTACTCATTTCACTCGGACGTCATATGGTCCAGAATCCATTAAGGTGCCGCACGAAGACAAGGGCGTCTAACGACCAGTAGGAGTTCTTGAGCGCCCCTGTAGCACTCAACTCACCTGGGAGTTCACCTTGACTCGACCCGCTTAACCTCGACCGATTCGAGGGCTAATGATGAGGACATATACTAGGGATAGGGTAACAGGCCTGACCTACAGACCCTACCCTAGGATGCCACACGCCTTATACTAGGCCCCAGGGCCAGATCAGCAGTCGGGAGTTCTGCAGCCTGACATTCACTCAGAGTTCAATGAACCACTCGGGAGACGAGAGTTCACTCGACTGGAGTATTTCACTCGGAGTACCTGACAGTCACTCGACTAGAGAAGACCAGGAGGCTCCAGGAACGCAACGGTCAGGACGTGCACTCGCCCGTATTAATTGTAATCAATGCGCCCGTTACCTGGCGCCCTTAAACCCCCTCTTTAACCCCTGGTAATGGCGGCATTCATGGGGGGCCTGGCGGACACTATATAAGCCACACCCCAGCTCCATTCCAAGGGTTCGCAATCTATTATAACACGTACACTCCAGTAATCAAGCTCCGGAGCACCAAAACGTAGGGATGTTACCTCCACCGTTGAGGGGCCTGAACTCGTAAATCTGAGTGTAACACCTGCGCCGTAGCTAGGCTCTGCCCTCTCATCCGTACCCCTACACACTACTGTCAGGCTTGCACCCACGATAATGGTGGTGGTGGAGCATTTCCCTTAGGAGGTGATATGAGTAGTGTCTCACTCTCCAGCATTTGTGCCCTGTGTAGCGATGTGGTGGTAAGACCCGCCGCTGCGCTAGGCATGCAGATGGTGTGCCTATGAGCGAAAACCCGAATCAGCAGATCCGAGTGGTCACTCAATGCATCACCCGCTTACCTTCATTGATAAGTGGAGGCTCGTCGCATGTGGTGGTCTAACTGATGATGATCTTGGGCAAATAGGTGCACAGCCGAGGAGAGTCCCAATGGTGGCAATGGTGGATCTACAGCCGAGTAAAACTATGCTATGGTCCGCCCAGTCCGGTAGATAATCATGTTGAAAATATGCCCTAGAGGCAATACTATTATATTATTTATTTCCATGTTTATAATTAAGAGTTTATATTCTATGTTATAACTGCTATGATCCTGGAATATGTGATTCAGTGAAAAACTCATAAGCACGTGTGGAATGATAAACGGTAAAATCTGATTCCTAGTCTCGCCTCTAGGACTAGCTCAAGTGTTGTTCGTGATTATATGTGGCCATCTCAGGCCCGGCCCGGCCGGCCCTCCCAGGCCCGGCCCTAAAATCCAGGGCCTAGGCCCGACGGGCTTGCCCGTGGGCCGGGCTTGGGCCTGAGTTTTGAGCCCACCAGCAGGGCCGGGCCGGGCTTGGGCTTGGCTAATTGGAAATTTAAGGAAGAGGCCCGGCCCATGGCCCCAGGCCCGACGGGCTTTTCAGGGCTTGGGCCGGGCTTGGGCTTCGAAGTAGGCTTTATGGCAGGGCCTGGGCCGGGCCCGGGCCTCAGTTTTCTGCCGTGGGCTTTTTAGGGCCAGGCCCAAGCCCGGCCCGGCCCGGCCCATGGCCAGGTATATTCGTGATCATGTTTTCCGGATCTTGGGATATTGTTAAGTGTAATGATAGTGCCAAAACAACTTTGAGAATATGACGTTAGAAGAACGATCATATTGAATTGACCCAAACTTGTTTGTTTTGAGATACAATCGTCACAAGTCACTCGTTATAACACAGAGAGTTAACATATGCTTTAGTTCCTTAGACCATGGGAGTATCGTAGTCACTTCTTATCGTACGATGGACTTTGGGGTTGCTCAAACGTCATATGTAACACGGTGATCATAACGACAACTTACAGGTTCATCGGAAAGTTTGACAAGGGGCTAGATAGCTCAAGAGTGGGATTTGCTCCTCCGACGATGGAGAGATATTCTTAGGGCCCTCTCGGTGTGATGGCATCCATCATCGTCTGGCCAAACACAAGTGACTAGGTCACAGGGATGCCGGAACATGTCAATGAGAAAGAAGAACAAAACCGGTAACGAGGAGACCGATATAATGAGCATGAGAATGACTCAACAGGATACCGATATATCTCACCTCAGGTTTTGAAAGTATCGCGAAGCAAAGGGAATAGAACATGATAACCAAAGGTTCACTCGATATCATCCGTGTATTCATAGGGATCAATATGGATGTCCACGGTTCCGCTATTGGTCATTGAATGAAAGGGGTTTTGTTCATGTCTATGTTTTACCGAACCTATAAGGTCACAAGCTTAATAGAATCATGATCTGTTGAGTGTTACTGGAGCAAGATTTATGAGAAAATATTTATGAAATAGTTTCATTAATATTAGAAATAGTTTCGAGAGGAACTGGAAGAGTTTCGGGGTTTACCGGGTAATACCGGGAATTGATATATAGGTGGAAAATATTTCTGGAGATGTTAAATTAATAATAAAAGGCTCTAATGATTAGGAGGCTTCTATAATTAATTAAATATCAATGGGCCAAAGAAATAAGAAAAAAGGCCAAGTGGTGGAGAGTTATTGGGCCCTAGGGGCCAATAACATTTGCGGCGCCTCGACAAGCTAGGGGAGGCTGAATTGGAGGGGAACTCCCCCTCCTCTTGGCCAGCCAAAGGGGGAGGATTCCATCCCCCCCCTTGTGGCGCTCCCTCCCTCTCCTCAACCTATATATGCTAGAGATTTTGGCCCTGGGGAGACACAAGTTTTGGAGCCTCCTCTAGTTCTCTAGTTCTAGTTGATCCAATGTAACGCCCCGGACACACCCGCCGGCGGTCGTTACTCCTGGCGGAATCTAGACTGGCCCCACAGATCAATACTAGTCTTTCCTACGCACTTTGTGCTCACTCGTGCGCACACGGGAGCAACTTCCCGGTCGGTCACCCATCCTGAAATTACTCCAAGCTAAGCACGCTTAACTTTGGAGTTCTTTCCGAATGGGCTCCTGGAAAAGAAGGAATTCCTTATTGATATGAGTAGTCTATCATCCCTATTAAGCCAGGCTATCACATACACCCCCACTCAGAGGAACCGACATCCTCGTCGGGCCACAGGGACGTTCCCTCTTGGCACATACGTCTGTGCGTCCAGTCCGGCACATGTGCCATGTCGCGTGCCACGTCGGGTCACAAACGTCATGCACAACATGACCGCGCACCTGGCCCGCAAACATCCATGTAACCGCGAGGGTTGGCTCTGATACCAACTTGTAATGCCCTGGACACACCCGCCGGCGGTCGTTACTCCTGGCAGGATCTAGACTGGCCCCACAGATCAATACCAGTCTTTCCTGCGCACTTTGTCCTCACTCGTGCGCACCCGGGAGCAACTTCCCGGTCGGTCACCCATCCTGAAATTACTCCAAGCTGAGCACGCTTAACTTTGGAGTTCTTTCCGAATGGGCTCCCGGAAAAGAAGGAATTCCTTATTGATATGAGTAGTCTATCATCCCTATTAAGCCAGGCTATCACATCCAATTAGAGCTAGATCTAATCCCACCAGTTGCCCACAAGGCAACAGGGCGCCCCCCCCCCAGGGCACGCCCTGATGCCTTGTGGGGCCCCTGGCAGGCCTCCGGCCCCCTCCTTCTGCTATATAGGCTCATTTTCCCTAAAATAATAGAGAGAAGACATTCGGGACGAAGCGCCACCGTCTCGAGGCGGAACTTGGGCAGGATCACTTTTGCTCTCCGGTGGAGCGATTCCGTCGGGGATACTTCCCTCTGGGAGAAGGAAATCGGAGCCATCGACATCACCAACGATCCTCTCATCGTGGGAGGACCAATCTTCATCAACATCTTCACCAGCACCATCTCATCTCAAACCCTAGTTCATCTCTTGTATTCAATCTTTGTCTCAAAACCTCAGATTGGTACCTGTGGGTTGCTAGTAGTGTTGATTACTCTCCGTAGTTGATGCTAGTTGGTTTATTTGGTGGAAGATCATATGTTCAGATCCTTAATGATATTCAATACTCCTTTGATCTTGAACATGAATATGTTTTGTGAGTAGTTACTTTCGTTCTTGAGGACATGGGAGAAGTCTTGTTATAAGTAATCATCTGAAGTTGGTATTCGTTCGATATTTTGATGATGTGTATGTTGTATTTCTTCTAGTGGTGTCATGTGAACGCCGACTACATGATACTTCACCATAATTGGGCCTAGGAGAATGCATTGGGGAGTAATAAGTAGATGATGGGTTGCTAGAGTGACAGAAACTTAAACCCTAGTTTATGCATTATTCCCTAAGGGGCTGATTTGGATCCATATATTTCATGCTATGGTTAGATTTATCTTAATTCTTCTTTCGTAGTTGCAGATGCTTGCGAGAGGGGTTAATCATAAGTGGGAGGCTTGTTAAAGTAAGAACAACACCCAAGCACCGGTCCACCCACATATCAAATTATCAAAGTAGCGAATGCAAATCAACTAAACATGATGAACGTGACTAGATGAAATTCCCATGTGTCCTCAAGAACGTCTTGCTTTATATAAGAGTTCGTTCTGGCTTGTCCTTTGCTATAAAAAGGATTGGGCCACCTTGCTGCACTTTTGTTACACTTGTTACTAGTTACTTGTTACGAATTATCTTGCTATCAAACTACTTGTTACCGCTACTTTCAGTGCTTGCAGAAAACACCTTACTGAAAACCGCTTGTCATTTCCTTCTGCTCCTCGTTGGGTTCGACACTCTTACTTATCGAAAGAACTACGATTGATCCCCTATACTTGTGGGTTGATGTCTGATACATCTCCAGCGTATCTATAATTTTTTTATTGTTCCATGCTATTATAGTATCAATCTTGGATGTTTTTATATGCAATTGTATGCAATTATATATCATTTTTTGGGACTAACCTATTAACCCAGTGCCTAGTGCCAGTTGTTGTTTTCTGCTTGTTTTTGGCTTTTCAGAGAAACAGTACCAAATAAAGTCCAAATGCCACGAAACATTTTGGAGATTTTTTTTGGACAAAAGAAACCTGGGAAGCTTCGGGAGGAGGCCAAAAGCCCCACAGGGGCTTCACAAGGCACTAGGGCGCGCCCCAGGGGGGCGCCGTAGTACCTTGTGGGGCCCACATGACTCCGTTTGACCTAATTCCACTTCTATAAATTCACAAATATTGGGAAACCCCCAGAGAGCCAGAAGAGAAAACCTTTCTGCCGCTGCAAGCCTCTGTTCTTCCACGATCCCATCTAGAGGCCTTTTCCGGTACTCTGCCGGAGGGGGAATCGATCACGGAGGGCTTCTACATCAACCTTGCTGTCCTTCCGATGATGTGTGAGTAGTTTACCACAGACGTATGGGTCCATAGTTAGTAGCTAGATGGCTTCTTCTCTCTTTTTGATCTTCAATACAATGTTCTCCTCGATGTTCTTGGAGTTCTATCCGATGTAGTCACTTTTTGCGGTGTGTTTGTTGGGATTCGATGAATTGTGAGTTTATGATCAGATTATCCATGAATATTATTTGAGTTTTCTCTGAACTCTTTTATGCATGATTATTATAGCTTCGTATTTCTCTCCGATCTATTGATTTGGTTTGGCCAACTAGATTGATTTATCTTGCAATGGGAGATGTGCTTTGTAATGGGTTCGATCTTGCGGTGATCAATCCCAGTGACAGAAAGGGACATGACACGTATGTATCGTTGCTATTAAGGGTAAAAATATGGGGTTTATTCATGCGTGAGTTTACTTTGTCTACATCATGTCATCTTGCTTAAGGCGTTACTCCGTTCTTCATGAACTTAATACACTAGATGCATGCTGGATAGCGGTCGATGTGTGGAGTAATAGTAGTAGATGCAGAATCGTTTCGGTCTACTTGTCTCGGACGTGATGCCTATATACATGATCATTGCCTTGGATATCGTCATGATTATTTGCTTTTCTATCAATTGCCCAACAGTAATTTGTTCACCCACCGTATGCTATTTTCAAGAGAGAAGCCTCTAGTGAAAACTATGGCCCCCGGGTCTACCTTAATCATATATTGAAAATCCTAAAAATACCATGCTGCACTTTTACTTTATTTATTTTATTTTGTATTTTTGTTCCATCTATCTATCTATCTATCACCATACAATTTAATATTGCAATTAACCGCCAAGGGATTGACAACCCCTTGTTCGCGTTGGGTGCGAGGATTTGTTGTTTTGTGTGCAGGTACTGCTAACGAGTTGTTGCGTGATTCTCCTACTGGATTGATAACCTTGGTTTCATAACTGAGGGAAATACTTATCTCTACTGTACTGCATCATCCCCTCCTCTTCGGGGAAATCCCAACGCAGCTCACAAGTACCAATGTCTACTACGCAACTTTATTCTTGTAGACGTTGTTGGGTCTCCAAGTGCAGAGTTTTGTAGGACAGTAGCAAATTTCCCTCAAGTGGATGACCTAAGGTTTATCAATCCGTGGGAGGTGTAGGATGAAGATGGTCTCTCTCAAACAACCCTACAATCAAATGCAAGAAATCCCTTGTGTCCCCAACACACCCAATACAATGGTAAATTGTATAGGTGCACTAGTTCGGCGAAGAGATGGTGATACAAGTGTAGTATGGATAGTAGATATAGGTTTTTGTAATCTGAAAATAAAAAACAGCAAGGTAGCAAGTAACAAAAGTGAGCACAAACGGTATTGCAATGCTTGAAAACAAGGCCTAGGGTTCATACTTTCACTAGTGCAATCCCTCAACAATGCTAACATAATTGAATCATACAACAATCCCTCAATGTGCGATAAAGAATCACTCCAAAGTTCTTATCTAGCGGAGAACATAAGATGAAATTGTTGTAGAGTACGAAACCACCTCAAAGTTATCTTTTCCGATCAATCTATTGAGCCATCCCTATAAGTGTCACGAACAGCCCTAGAGTTCGTACTAAAATAACACCATATGATATGCATCAACCAACTCTAATGTCACCTAGATACTCCAATGTCACCACAAGTATCCGTGAGTTGATTATTCGATATGCATCAAACAACTTCAGATTCATAATATTCAATCCAACACAAAGAACTTCAAAGAGTACCCCAAGATTTCTACCGGAGAAAGTAGGACGAAAACGTGCATCAACCCCTATGCATAGATCACCCCAATGTCACCTCGGGAATCCGCGAGTTGAGTGCCAAAACATACATCAAGTGAATCAATATAATACCCCATTGTTACCACGGGTATTCATATGCAAGACATATATCAAGTGTTCTCAAATCCATAAAAGAATTCAATCCGATAATAGTGAAACCTCAAAGGTAAAAACTCAATTCATCGCAACAAGATAGAGAGGGGAAAACACCATATGATCCAACTATATTAACAAAGCTCGCGGTACATCAAGATCGTTCCAAATCAAGAACACGAGAGAGAGAGAGAGATCAAACGGGTAGCTACTAGTACATACCCTCAGCCCCGAGGGTGAACTACTCCCTCCTCGTCATGGAGACCGCCGTGATGATGAAGATGGCCTCCGGTGATGGTTTCCCCCTCCGGCAGGGTGCCGAAAAAGGGTTGTAGATGAGATCGTGGAGGTACAGAGGCTTGCGGCGGTGGAGTCAAAGTTCTAGGGTTATTTCTGGAGGTTTCTGAATATATAGGATTTTTTGGCGTTGGAATCACGCAAAGAGGGGCCACAGGGGGCCCACGAGGCACCAGGGCGCGCCCAGGTGGCTTGTGGGGCCCCTGTGGGTCTTTTGCTGCTCCCCCGAAGCTTCCCGGGTCTGTTTCCTTCCAGAAAAAATCGTCAAAAAGTTTCGTTGTATTTGGACTTCATTTGATATGGATTTTCTAGAAAACCAAAAACAAGCAGAAAACAGCAACTGGCACTGGGCACTAGGTCAATATGTTAGTCCATGAAAATCATATAAAATCCATATAAAAGTGCACCAAAATCATACAAAACTATAATAAACATGGCATGAATACTTCATAAATTATAGATACGTTGGAGACGTATCAGCATCCCCAAGCTTGATTCCTGCTCATCCTCGAGTAGGTAAATGATAAAAGAAATAATTTATGAAGTGCGAATGCTAGCATAGTGCATAATTTGATCGATGATAATTTCAATCACTTTTCCTAGCATCATAATAGCAACTCTTTCTCATAATACTCATCATGATAAAGTAGCAATCCATTCACATGTTATGGTTCAAACAATGCATTCTCTTGAAACTTAACAACCTATGTTCTTAGTCACCAAACAATTGCAATTCAACTTATCTTCAACAAAGTCTAAGTAAGAGCTCCACATACTCAATTATCATATAGTCTTCTATGATTGCTAGTACTCAAAGCATATTTTTAGAACAAATGGCATCCATCGAACACAGAGAAATATAGGGGCTTAATGTTTCGCCTCCCAACTTATTTATCATAGAGATAATTGTCAACAATAATAAATCATGATCAAATATATTTGATTGGATATATGTGCCTGGATCTATCCCCACCACATGATGCTTGCCAACTAGAGAATAATTAAGGTTGAAATGAGAAGTAATACTATTGACTCTTGCATAAAAGTAAGTACATAAAGTAAAAGATAGGCCCTTCGCAGAGGGAAGCAGAGGTTGTCATGCGCTTTTTTGGATGTGCAAGCCCTTAATGCAAAGGAACGTCACGTTATATTGCCCCTTGTGATAGCAACCTTTATTATGCAGTCCATCGCTTTTATTTCTTTACCATCACAAGTTCGTACAATGCTTATTTTCCCTTGCAATAAAAGATCATACATATTTTAGGAACAATTTTTATTGCTTTTTGCAGCGATGACAACTTACTTGAAGGATCTTATTCAATCCATAGGTAGATATGGTGGACACTCATGGGAAGAAACTGGGTTTAAGGGTTTTTGGATGCACAAGTAGTATCTCTACTTAGTACGAATTTTTGGCTAGCAAAAGATCCTAAGCAAGCACCACATGTTGGAGGATCCATAACAATATAACTTCTATGCAAATATACCCAAACATTACTCATTACGTTATCTTCCTTGTCCAACTTCAACTAATTTGCTCAAGTTTGAAAATAATTAATGGGTATTCACAATCATAAAAGATGTCCAAGATAATATATTTATATGTGAAAGTTCTCTTCCTTATACTAATCATTCATGAATTGCTTGTAAGACCAATATTGTGGATGTCAAACTTCAATAGATTTTACTTTCTAAACCAAATGTGAAATATTACTAAGCATATGGAACATGGATAATTTCAGATTTATGATATTCAATTCATTCAAACATTTTCTCTTAGGATATAAGTGAAGAACGAGAGTAAATGACAAACTACTCCAAAAGATATAAGTGAAGATCAATGAGTAGTCAAACAATTAAGTAGCTATGTGAAGACTCTCTCTCAATAAAGATTTCAGATCTTGAAAATTTTATTCAAACAACAAACAAAATGAAAATAAAAGGATATTCCAAGAATAGCACATATCATGTGAACAAGTAAAAACTTAGGCTAACCGATAGGTGTTGATGAAGAAAGGTGGGATGCCCACCGGGGCATCCCCAAGCTTAGTTGCTTGAGACTTCTTGGAATGTTAACTTGAGTTCCTTGGACATCCCCAAGCTTGAGCTCTTGTGTCTCTTGAATTCCTCTCATATCATGGCTTCTCCTAAATCTTAAAAACTTCATCCACACAAAACTCAACAAGAACTCGTGAGATAAGTTAGTATAAATCAACTCAAAACCTTAACATTCTATACTGTAACAAATCACTAAAATTATAATTAAACATTGCATACTAAATGCCTCTACATATTTAATACTCCTATCCACAAATAGAAACATTAAACAAGCAACATATGCAAACAATGCAACTATAACCGAAATCTGTCTAAACAGAACAGTCTGTAAAGGGTGAATAAGAATTCATACTTCCCTAACTCCAAAAATTCTGAAAAATTACCATGTGACATAGAACTTATGCATGCTTACTGTGTAAAAATTTCAGATTTTTATCATGATTTGACTATTCAGGAATATTCTGGACATAACAGAAAACTTTCTGTTTTCAAACAGCAACACATGAACTTGCAAACTGAGCATGGTAAAGGCTATAATTGGCATTTTATTGAACTAAAAGACACAAAACATGATTATTGATAACAGCAAGCAAATCTGAACAAAATAAAATGATGCTCCAAGCAAAACACATATCATGTGACGAATAAAAATATAGCTCCAAGTAAGGTTACCGATAATGTTGAAGACGAAAGAGGGGATGCCTTCCGGGGCATCCCCAAGCTTAGACGCTTGAGTCTTCCTTGAATATTACCTTGAGGTGCCTTGGGCATCCCCAAGCTTAGGGCCTTGCCACTCCTTATTCTCCACATATCGATATCTCACCCAAAACTTGAAACCTTCAATCACACAAAACTTAACGAAACTTGTGAGATAGGTTAGTATGATAAAAATAAATCATCCACTTAGGTACTGTCAAGACAAGATTCATAATTGTTCTCACGTAATGCCTACTGTATTCTATGCACCGAAAACAGAATCTGTCAAAAACAGAACAGCGTGTAGTGAGAGATTTAAAAACCATACTTCTGTAGCTCCAAAAATTCTGAAAAATTAGGAAAACGTAAACAATTTGTATCCCAATAATCTGTAAAAATATCAGAATTTTATCATGCTCCAGTACAGAATCGAAATTCCAGCACTGGACGCAAAAGTTTCTGTTTTTGCACAGAATCAAATCGACAAGCACCCACACTATCCCAAAGGCTTTACTTGGTACATTATTGAAAGAAAGCATATAAAACATGATTACTACAGTAGATTGATCATGTGAACACACAAAAACAATAGGTATTAATATTGGGTTGTCTCCCAACAAGCGCTTTTCTTTAATGCCTTTTAGCTAGGCATGATGATTTCAATGATGCTCGCATAAAGAGTGATGAATTGAAAAATAACGGGGGCATCAAACATATGGCAAGCACCTTTAAGCCTAGCCCACTTCCTATGCATAGGTTTTTTGTGAGCAAATAATTTATGGGAGCAAGAATCAACTAGCATAGGAAGGCAAAACAAGCATGACTTCAAAACTTTCAACATAAAGAGAGGAAACTTGATGTTGTTGAAATATGTAGAAGCATATATTCCTCTCTCAAAATAATTTTCAGTAGCATCATGAAGAAATTCAACAATATAATTTTCACATAAATCATTCTTTTCATGATCCACAAGCATAGAATTTTTATTACTCTCCACATAAGCAAATTTGTTCTCATTCATAATAGTGGGAGCAAATTCAATGAAATAACTATCATGTGATACTTGATTAGCATAATCCAATTGAAAATTAAAATCATGATGACAAGTTTCATGGTTATTATTACTCTTTATAGCATACATGTCATCACCATAATCACCATAGATAGCAACTTTATTATTATAATCAATTGAAACCTCTTCCAAAATAGTGGAATCATCATTAAATAAAGTCATGACCTCTCCAAATCCACTTTCATAATTATTACAATAAGATTCAACACCCTCCAAAATTAGTGGGATCATTATTACATAAAGTTGACACTCTTCCAAACCCACTTTCATCATTGTAATCATCATAAATAGGAGGCATGCAATCATCATAATAAATTTGGTCATCAAAACTTGGGGGACTAAAAATATCATATTCATCAAACATAGCATTCCCCAAGCTTGTAGTTTTGCATATCATTAGCATCATGGGTATTCAAAGAATTCATACTAACAACATTGCAATCATGCTCATCATTCAAGGAACTCACATTAAACATTTTATTAAATTCTTCTTCTAACAACTGAGCACAATTTTCCGATCCATTATTTTCAAGGAAGACATTATATAGATGAAGTATGTGAGGCAACCTCAATTCCATATTTTTTTATAGTTTTCTTTTATAAACCGGACTAGTGATAAAAAAAGAAACTAAAAGATTCAATTGCAAGATCTAAAGATATACCTTCAAGCACTCACCTCCCTGGCAACGGCGCCAGAAAAGAGCTTGATGTCTACTACGCAACTTTATTCTTGTAGACGTTGTTGGACCTCCAAGTGCAGAGTTTTGTAGGACAGTAGCAAATTTCCCTCAAGTGGATGACCTAAGGTTTATCAATCCATGGGTGGCGTAGGATGAAGATGGTCTCTCTCAAACAACCCTGCAATCAAATATAAGAAATCCCTTGTGTCCCCAACACACCCAATACAATGGTAAATTGTATAGGTGCACTAGTTCGGCGAAGAGATGGTGATATAAGTGTAGTATGGATAGTAGATATAGGTTTTTGTAATCTAAAAATAAAAAAACAGCAAGGTAGCAAGTAACAAAAGTGAGCACAAACGGTATTGCAATGCTTGAAAACAAGGCCTAGGGTTCATACTTTCACTAGTGCAATCCCTCAACAGTGCTAACATAATTGAATCATATAACAATCCCTCAACGTGCGATAAAGAATCACTCCAAAGTTCTTATCTAGCGGAGAACATAAGATGAAATTGTTGTAGGGTACAAGACCACCTCAAAGTTATCTTTTCCGATCAATCTATTGAGCCATCCCTATAAGTGTCACGAACAACCCTAGAGTTCGTACTAAAATAACACCATATGATACGCATCAACCAACTCTAATGTCACCTAGATACTCCAATGTAACCACAAGTATCCGTGAGTTGATTATTTGATATGCATCAAACAACTTCAGATTCATAATATTCAATCCAACACAAAGAACTTCAAAGAGTACCCCAAGATTTCTACCGGAGAAAGTAGGACGAAAACGTGCATCAACCCCTATGCATAGATTACCCCGATGTCACCTCGGGAATCCACGAGTTGAGTGCCAAAACTTACATCAAGTGAATCAATATAATACCCCATTGTCACCATGGGAATTCATATGCAAGACATACATCAAGTGTTCTCAAATCCATAAAAGAATTCAATCCGATAATAGTGAAACCTCAAAGGTAAAAACTCAATTCATCGCAAAAAGATAGAGAGGGGAAAACACCATATGATCCAACTATATTAACAAAGCTCGCGGTACATCAAGATCGTGCCAAATCAAGAACACGAGAGAGAGAGAGATCAAACACATAGCTACTAGTACATACCCTCAGCCCCGAGGGTGAACTATTCCCTCCTCGTCATGGAGACCGCCGGGATGATGAAGATGTCCTCCGGTGATGGTTTCCCCCTGTGGCAGGGTGCCGGAAAAGGGTTGTAGATGAGATCGTGGAGGTACAGAGGCTTGCGGCGGCGGAGTCAAAGTTCTAGGGTTATTTCTGGAGGTTTCTGAATATATAGGATTTTTTGGCGTTGGAATCATGCAAAGAGGGGCCACAGGGGGCCCACGAGGCACTAGGGCGTGCCCAGGGGGGTGGGCGCGCCCTGGTGGCTTGTGGGGCCCCTGTGGGTCTTCTGCTGCTCCCCCGAAGCTTCTTGGGTCAGTTTCCTTCCAGAAAAAATCGTCAAAAAGTTTTGCTGCATTTGGACTTCATTTGATAGGGATTTTCTGGAAAACTAAAAACAAGCAGAAAACAGCAACTGGCACTGGGCACTAGGTCAATATGTTAGTCCTTGAAAATCATATAAAATCCATATAAAAGTGCACCAAAATCATACAAAACTATAATAAACATGGCATGAATACTTCATAAATTATAGATACGTTGGAGACGTATCATGGGTCATCAGTCATCCACTTGAGGGAAATTTGTTGCTGTCCTACAAAACTCTGCGCTTGAAGGCCCAACAGAGTCTACAAGAATAAAGTTGCATAGTAGACATCAATGACTACACATTCGTCTGATGAGTCCAGCGTGAGCCAACTGCCGGCTTTCAACATCAACCGCGGGTAAGTTGTTGAAAAGAGCTTGTTAATTCATAACATGCCTCTTTCATCTATTCACTACTGCAGGCGACCTCTAACGCGACACATGAATCAGAGACCCCGCGACCAAACTGTGTGTGATGCATGAATCGCAAACGGTGTCGTAAAAAAACCGTTGCCAATAAGACGAACTATTTGCGATGCCGGAGACATAAAAAACGATTCAGATTATAGATGCGTGTGCGATACGTGGCATACAGTTGTTCCATTCGAACTATTTGCGATAACCCAAAACAACAAACACAGTCAGCCAATTCGTGGTGTGTGCGATACACGGCATACAGTTCACTCGGATGAACTGTTTGTGATTACCCAACACAACAGAAACGGTCAGGCAGATCAAGGTGTGTGCGATATACGGCATGCGGTTCACTCGGATGAACTGTTTGCGATTACCCAACACAACAGAAACGGTTCAACTTAACAAGATGTGTGTGATACGCGGCAAACAGGTCAGCAATCAGAAATGTGTGGGAAGACCAATAACAACACAGACGATTCCTGCTAATAACCCGTGTGTGTTGTGGGCAAACGCTTGCCGGTAAACAATTGTCAGCGATTGATGAAATCATCACCGACGGGTTCCATAGTTTAATCCGTGTGCGATGTGATTTGCTCAGTCTGCACAATATCTACGCTCTCTGTCTACAGAACAACAACATATATACTTATAAGGACATGATTGCATAACCAAATTAAACTTCCAATTACATAACTGACTACAGATAGCATTTGCACATCTAAGTAAACAAGTACATGCATAATAAACTAGGAGAAACGATCATCATATCAACTACTTCTTGTTGAGACGCTTGCCTCCAATGCTCTGCTTGTGACTCGATCCCTCGTCATCCACAGTAAGGAGGCACTTCCTCATGTCAACGATCCGCCTGTACATCTCATAGCATGTGTACGCGTCCATGGCCGCGTACTTGAGGTGATCTTCATCCAGTATCTGGCGGGGAAGGAGGGCAGGTCACGTCGCCTAGGATGCATGCCCAGCGCCACCGTTGTAGTAGGTTGGGCGATTTGGCTTCTTCTACCGCCCATCTGAACAGCCGCACCGGGTTCGTATACCATTCCGCAAGCATGCGTGTTCTCTCCTCCGTAGTCGACTCTGTGAATATGATCTCTGCCATTAGTGCCAGCTCCAAGTCAGCACGACGCTGCCAGATGCTGACATCCCTCAGCATCTCTGCCCTGAGATCGACTTCCGCCTCCGCCTTGTGCCTCGCCATGCGTAGCTCCTTCGAACATGTCTCCAATCGATACCTCACTTCCTCGATCCGATTTGCCCTTGCTGCCCACCACCTCCAACGCAGCCCCGGCATGTCCTCTGGTGCCATCGATCTGTGAGTCCAGAGCAATGGATCCCCTCTGATAGATACGTGGGTTTCGCTCAACGGCGGCAGTGCCGCGGGCCACAGTGAGAGGGAACCCCGTGGGATGCTGGGATCTAGGGGATTATCCATGGCGTAATCCAATGGGTGAGACGGGGGGGCGAGCGCGGAAGGCCAGATTTGGGGGCTGCGAGAGGAAAGAGACGATAGAGAGCGAAGAGAGGATAGAGAGCGAAGGAGGAGGAGTGCAACCAAGGTGAACATGGAGTGGGCGAGGCAAAAAAATTGACCACGCCAAATTGCCAATGAACACATCCCATTAATTAGGTTATTATAATTGCCAGTGTGGAATCACTGCCCACTTCCTTGTCGTTTTCCTCTTCCACCACGCATGCATGCAAACATAATTAAATTTTGGAGGTAGTTGGTTGGCTCATACGTGGGAGGGGAAAAACTAAAAACTAAAAACACTTTTAACGATGAGAAAGACAGTCGGGCAATTGGTGCTAATTAAGAAAGTGCGACTAAAATTCTTGAAAAAATCTGAATTCTCTTAGGCGCCCTACAGACCTGGATGTTTCGTGTGCGATTATGTGTGTGTACAAAAACCTTTGAAAATACAAACGAGTTGTTTACGATGGTAGGAGCATCGCACATTATGCGTGGTGCGAGTACTCGTGAGTGATGATTTGTAAGTTACACATACATTTCCTTATGTTAACATGTGTGTGATAACACGTGACACCGCATACGGTTGTGTGCTGGGAATTGTGTGCTCCACTTAGTCTTCTCGCACTCCAGCGATGCCTTCCCACGCAAGCGCCAGCCATAGGGGTAAATTGTAAATCCCC
Source organism: Elymus sibiricus (assembly GCA_039707655.1). Classification (NCBI taxonomy): domain Eukaryota; kingdom Viridiplantae; phylum Streptophyta; class Magnoliopsida; order Poales; family Poaceae; genus Elymus; species Elymus sibiricus. Next base: position 300,595,203 of record CM077668.1, read on the forward strand.
AATCCCCTAGCCAGCTGCTAGCTAGCTATAAATAACCACAACAATGGCCGGCGGCGGCGACTCACTACTGATCCCCTTGCTAGCTAGTTACCCACACATACCGGCATACCCGACCCCAACAGCCGACGACCGGATGGAGTTGGGCGATAGCGGAATCGAGGCTGCCGGCGCGATGGTCGGCTTTGCGGTCGACGACCATGCTGCCGCCTCTCCCGACGACAGCCAGACGAGGCAGGAAACACGGTATGAGCAAGCCACCAGGTTAGCCAGGGTCGTCCTGAAAGCGGATAGGGATCGCCAGCGGGCGATACTGCGGGCTCGGCGCAGAGTGCGGCGGATGGTGCGGGCAGCGGAGCAGGAACCGCGACGACGCAAGGACAACTGCGACAGTGGCGGCCGCCGCACGAGGCGCAGACTTATGTCTGAGATGGAGGAGGGCGCAACACCGGGCATTGCCGATGCAGGCCTGGGGGCAGTGACGGTAGCCCTGGCGAGAGCCAACGTCTCGTTGGCCGCCGGGGTAATGCACGTAGAGCCGGCGGTCGCGGCAGCCCTGGCGAGAGCTGCGCCCGAGGCAGTACCGGCGATCACCGATGTCGAGGCTGCCCCAACCTCGATCGATCAAGGTGGTTTGTTATATTGATGTAAATTAGGGAGCTAATAATGGTTTGTAAATTACTCCTCGAACTAGGCACTGGACCAATTTAAGCATATATATGCTCGATTGATTATTTGTTCATGCATATCAAATATGTCAATTGTATTGGCTGGCATATCTATATATTATCTCATTTTGCAATATGAAAAACATCCCTGAAAAAGATGATACCTGGCATGGTGCCCCTAGTGCCATGGTATGACCTCAGTATTATGTGGTAAATACAATCGCAAATTCTGGCAGAAGTTGTAATGATAACTCCTTGAAAACGAGAGCATCTCAAAAGAAGAATCACTGTTTCCAAAATGATAAAATGGCAATTAGGACTTGAATTTACTGTGACTTTCTCGTTTCGCCTTCAAACTATTTACACGGTGCGCAAGCACCATCAGCCGCTAGATTTGAATTTTTTGCGCATTTCAGGACTCGTTTGATATACTTAAGCACTTTATAGCATTTACCTGACAATTAGCGCATATAAGTCAAATCCCAGCTACAGCTACACGGGTGTGATGGGAGGGATGTGGATTGCCGTTTGACCGCGGTGCATCCTACGGTCCAGAGTCAGCCCACACGACTTTAATAAGCAGCGAAAATGAACCGTGTGCGATAATAAATCACCAGCATTTCAAGGGAATCTAAAATTTCTTGGTCGTCCGCCCATGTTTTTTTTCCTACGATCTACATAGACCCTAGAACGCACCGTGTTCAAATTTGGCACTTTTCCGGGCTCATTTACCATATTTGGGCCATTATTTGCATTTTCTAGGCATTTATGCACATAATTCAAATTGGCACGATAGGTGCATGAAAAGGTGCACAATAAAAGTATGAAAAATGAAGCTTGTGGTATTACTAAATTTCCATGCCTTTTACAAGGACATGGGGAGAGATTTCGATGATATGTGTCGCAAGAGTCAACGACAAACATGTCGTTTATTGGTTTTTTGACACTACAAAATTGAAAAACATGCCTGAAAAAGATGATACCGGGTATGGTGCCATGGTATGACCTCAACAAAGCGTGGTAATTTTTTGAGAGGGTTCGGCTAATGTCGTTGTACACGCTCTTCGTAAACCGAACCATCACAAAAGGAAGTTTTGGTGGTCTCAAGAGGGAAATCACCAAGTTTGAAGGGGAATCCAAAGTTCCTTCGTCGTTTGTCCTTTAGTTTTTTCTACGATCAACATACACCCTATAATGCACCGTGTTCAAATTTGGCACTTTTTTGGGCTAATTTACTATATTTGGGTAGTTATGTGCATTTTCTAGGCATTAATGCACATAATTCAATTTCACACGATCGGTCCATGAAAAAGTGCAAAAAAGGGTTTGGAAAATCATGCTTGTGGTGTTTACTAAATTTGCATGCCTTTTACGAGGAAATGGGAAGAGATTTCAAGGACATGTGTGGCAAGAGTCAACCACAAACGTGTCATTTATTGGTTTTCCAACTCTAGAAAATTGATAAATGGCAATTAGGACTTGAATTTACTATGACTTTATCGTTTCGCCTTCAAACTATTTACACGGTGCGCAAGCACCATCAGCTACTTGATTTGAATTTTTTGTGCATTTCTGGACTCGTTTGATATAGTTAAGCACTTTATAGCATTTAACTGACAATTAGCGCATATAAGTCAAATCCCAGCTACAGCTACACGGGTGTGATGGGAGGGATGTGGATTGCCGTTTGATCACGGTGCATCCTACGGTGCACACGCGCGATCCGCGTGGCTGGGATTCCGGCTAATCAGAACGCATCGCACGATAGAGTCATCCCACACGGGTTTCATAAGCAGCGAAAATGAACCGTGTGCGATAATAAATCACCAGGATTTCAAGGGAATCCAATTTTCCTTAGTCGTCCGCCCATGTTTTTTTTTCTACGATCTACATAGACCCTAGAACGCACTGTGTTCAAATTTGGCACTTTTTCGGGCTCATTTACCATATTTGGGCCATTATTTGCATTTTCTAGGCATTTATGCACATAATTCAAATTGGCACGATAGGTGCATGAAAAGGTGCACAATAACAGTATGAAAAATGAAGCTTGTGGTATTACTAAATTTCCATGCCTTTTACAAGGGAATGGGGAGAGATTTCGACGACATGTGTCGCAAGAGTCAACGACAAACGTATCGTTTATTGGTTTTTTGACTCTACAAAATTGAAAAAATGTCTGAAAAGATGATACCGTGCATGGTGCCATGGTATGACCTCAACAAAGCGTGGTAATTTTTTGAGAGGGTTCGACTATTGTCGTTGTACACGCTCTTCGTAAACCGAACCATCACAAAAGGAAGTTTTGGTGGTTTCGAGAGGGAAATCACCAAGTTTGAAGGGTTATGCAAAGTTCCTTCATCGTTTGTCCTTGAGTCTTTTTCTACAATCAACATACACCCTATAATGCACCGTGTTCAAATTTGGCACTTTTTGGGCTAATTTACTATATTTGGGCAGTTATGTGCATTTTCTAGGCATTAATGCACATAATTCAATTTTGCACGATCGGTCCATGAAAAAGTGCAAAAAAGGGTTTGTAAAATCATGCTTGTGGTGTTTACGAAATTTGCATGCCTTTTAGTAGGAAATGGGGAGAGATTTCAAGGATATGTGTGGCAAGAGTCAACCACAAACGTGTCGTTTATTGGTTTTCCAACTCTAGAAAATTGATAAATGGCAATTAGGACTTGAATTTACTGTGACTTTATCGTTTCGCCTTCCAACTATTTACACGGTGCGCAAGCACCATCAGCCGCTAGATTTGAATTTTTGCGCATTTCAGGACTCATTTGATATAGTTAAGCACTTTGTAGCATTTAACTGACAATTAGCGCATATAAGTCAAATCCCAGCTACAGCTACATGGGTGTGATGGGAGGGATGTGGATTGCCGTTCGATCGCGGTGCATCCTACGGTCCACATGCGCGATCCGCGTGGCTGGGGTTCTGGCCAATCAGAACGCATCGCATGATAGAGTCAGCCCACACGGCTTTCATAAGCAGCGAAAATGAACCGTGTGCGATAATAAATTACCAGGATTTCAAGGGAAGCCAATTTTCCTTGGTCATCCGCCCTTGTTTTTTTTCTACGATCTACATAGACCCTAGAATGCACCGTGTTCAAATTTGGCACTTTTCCGGGCTCATTTACCATATTTGGGCCATCATTTGCATTTTCTAGGCATTTATGCACATAATTCAAATTGGCACGATAGGTGCATGAAAAGGTGCACAATAACAGTATGAAAAATGAAGCTTGTGGTATTACTAAATTTCCATGCCTTTTACAAGGGAATGGGGAGAGATTTCGGTGATATGTGTCGCAAGAGTCAACGACAAACGTGTCGTTTATTGGTTTTTTGACTCTACAAAATTGAAAAACATGCCTGAAAAAGATGATACCGGGCATGGTGCCATGGTATGACCTCAACAAAGCGTGGTAATTTTTTGAGAGGGTTCGGCTAATGTCGTTGTACACGCTCTTCGTAAACCGAACCATCACAAAAGGAAGTTTTGGTGGTTTCAAGAGGGAAATCACCAAGTTTGAAGGGGAATCCAAAGTTCCTTCGTCGTTTGTCCTTGAGTTTTTTTCTACAATCAACATACACCCTATAATGCACCGTGTTCAAGTTTGGCACTTTTTCGGGCTAATTTACTATATTTGGGCAATTATGTGCATTTTCTAGGCATTAATGCACATAATTCAATTTCACACAATCGGTCCATGAAAAAGTGCACAAAACGGTTTGGAAAATCATGCTTGTGGTGTTTTCTAAATTTGCATGCCTTTTACGAGGAATGGGGTGAGATTTCAAGGGCATGTGTGGCAAGAGTCAACCACAAACATCTCATTTATTGGTTTTTCGACTCTACAAAATTGAAAAACATGCCTGAAAAAGATGATACCTGGCATGGTGCCATGGTATGACCTTAGAAAAGCGTGGTAATTTTTTGAGAAGGTTCGGCTAATGTCGTTGTACACGCTCTTCATAAACCAAACCATCACAAAAGGCAGTTTCGTGGTTTCGAGAGGGAAATCACCAAGTTTGAAGGGGAATCCAAACTTCCTTCGTCGTTTGTCCTTGAGTTTTTTTGTACGATCAACATACACCTTATAATGCACCGTGTTCAAATTTGGCAATTTTCCGGGCTAATTTAGTATATTTGGGCAGTTATGTGCATTTTCTAGGCATTAATGCACATAATTCAATTTCGCACAATTTGGTCCATGGAAAAGTTCACAAAAACGTTTTGGAAAATCATGCTTGTGGTGTTTAGTAAATTTGCATGCCTTTTACGAGGAAATGGGGAGAGATTTCAGGGACATGTGTCCCAAGAATCAACCACAAACGTGTCGTTTATTGGTTTTTCAACTCTAGAAAATTGATAAATGGCAATTAGGACTTGAATTTACTGTGACTTTATCGTTTCGCCTTCAAACTATTTACACGGTGCGCAAGCACCATCAGCCGCTAGATTTGAAATTTTTGCTCATTTCAGGACTCATTTGATATACTTAAGCACTTTATAGCATTTAACTGACAATTAGCGCATATAAGTCAAATCCCAGCTACAACTACACGGGTGTGATGGGAGGGATGTGGATTGCCGTTCGATCGCGGTGCATCCTATGGTCCACACGCGCGATCCGCGTGGCTGGGGTTCCGGCCAATCAGAACACAACGCAAGATAGGGTTAGCACACACGGTTCTCATAGGCAATCAGATCTTGAATGCTCTAAAAAATCACCGCACTACGTACGGTTGTCCGGCCACTCCGTCCCAGAGCTCTCTCCAAGCGTCGCCGTCCATGCCACCGCGCCGCACACTAACTGGTAAGGAAGCGATGGCATCCCGGCGTGCCGAGTTCATCGCCGCCCGCGATCGCACACTAAGTGGTAAGGAAGCGATGGCATCCCGCCACGCCGAGTTCATCGACGCCCGCGACCGCACACCTACGTGGGCGGACTTTGAAGCTGCCATGGCCGAATGGGCGGTGGAGCAAGAGGAGGCCAAATCCGCACAGAAGGAGCGGAAAAGGCAGAAAGCACTCAAGAAAAGAGAGTCCCGCCACCGTAAGAAAGAAGCGGCTGCACGCACTGCTGAGGAGAGTCGGGCGGAGATTCAAGCACGGTGGGCTGCCGCCGACAAGGCCGGTAAGGAGTACGACGACGTCTGGGGCTGGCCAGCATGCGAGAAGTAGTTTGTGTGTGTGTGTCGACTGTACGTTTGTTTAATTAATTATGAGCATCTACTACTACTTACTACTACTTTTTTAAAGCAAATTAGTGCCCGGTCAAAAAAAGTTGACTCAACCGAGTCATAGCGGTCCAACCCACATCCACCCCGGAGCTCCTTCCTCTCTCACCTTGGCACAACCGGGCCGGAGACGAGCTCGCCGGAGCTGATTTTTAGTCCCACCTCGCCGCGCAGGGCGGACGCAGACCGGCATAAATAGCAGCGCCGGCGGGAGGCAACAAGCATCTTTCTTGTTGCATAGGTCGATCAATTCTCGCTGTGTGAGCGAGGCAGGTTGACACTTGATTGCATTTTCATTAACTTATGACTGTTCATCGAGTGTCAACTTCGCCTCGTTCATGTACGTTGATGATAGCCCTACCACAATGAAAGAGATTTTTAAATTTGCAGGCTGCGGCTCTAGATGCTGATAGATATTTTAATTTTTTGGAGACCACAAAACACACGGTTGCTATGACGTACCGTGTGCGTTAATGATCCATAAGTCAGTTATAAAACATCGCACGTACCATCACAACCGCCCGTGACTGATTTAATCAACTACACGTGTACAATTTTTTGAATACGGGATCCGCCAATTTTCTCTTTTCTCGCACACAAGTATATTATACGCTTTGACTGTGTTGTGTGTTTCACCCGCGTAAGTTTCAAGTTTCGCAGCGAAATTTTCAGTAGGCGCGGGATTTCAGAATTTACCCCCCACCCTATCCCCACCCATCACATTTCCAAACTATCTCCCCCCTCCCGGCAGCTCAAACCGCCACCGCCGCAACCACAGCTTCAACCACATCTATGTTCTGCCCGAGCCTCGTCGATCCAGTCAGGTAACCCACCGATCTCCATCACCGCCCCGGCCTGATTGCTTAGATGGCGCCTGCAAAACATCCTCATGCCTCCAAATCCCCACCCCCTACTGCAGAGCATCGCCGCGTAAGCGTAACCACATATCACGCGGGAGGTCGAGGAGCTGATGGCGGTCGATGGCGTGGTGGCTGCTGTGCGTGTCGACCCAGAGGAACACCTCGCCTCTGCTGCCGCCGACATGGTGCAGGCTCTGGCCTAGATGAAGTGACCCAGCAACTACCCCTCGGGATTTACCAAGTACACACTGTCCAGTTCAATTTTACCAATACTAGTTGCAAGGGCTATGTTTTGTACGGTTGATGTATTAAGCCTGTTGTAGTAAACACGCCTAACCATTCTTAGCTATTTTCCCTACCATTTTATAGACAACTGGGCCATTCTCTGCTCTAGCAGCACTTGCCTTGCGATGTTTAACTCTGTCAATTTCAATTTCATCAGTACCAGTTTCAATGGCTATATTAGGTTGTTTGTACTTAACACATGCCTTGTTTATTTCAGTAATGTACACTGTCATGTTGAAGTATGAACTGCCCAGTTAAATTTCACCAATACCAGCTAGACACTAACAATGCCTGACTTAGGTTGTTGTCAAGCCTGTTGTAGCAAACAGTTCTATCGATTTTTTAATCTATCCCTTTACTACCGTGCTACTCTACGCAATGAAGATATCACTAGAGATGCTGTCATTTTATTACCATTTTCTATTTTTGGTGGATGTTAACCCTGTTGTAGTTAACATGCCTTTCCATGTACTTACACAGGGCCACAATGCGAAATGCTGTTGTTTACCATCGAGGTTAGTTCCATCCCAATGTCTTATAGTATTTTACATCATTTGTGCAATTGCAGTTTAGCTTATAGCATTTACGTGCTTCTTGTAGGTACATATGTCAGCAGTACTGATCCACGCTTTAACCCGGAGGAACACCTCGCCTCCACCGTCACCGACTTGGGGCGGGCTCTGGCCCAGATGAAGTGACCCACCAACTACCCCTCGGGATTTACCAAGTAAGAACTGTCCAGTTCAATTTTACCAATACCTATTGCAATGGCTATGTTTTGTACGGTTGATGTGTTAAGCCTGTTGTAGTAAACACGCCTAACCATTCTTAGCTATTTTCCTACCATTTTATAGACAACTGGGCCATTCTCTGCTCTAGCAGCACTTGCCTTGCGATGTTTAACTCTGTCAATTTCAATTTCATCAGTACCAGTTTCAATGGCTATATTAGGTTGTCTGTACTTAACACATGCCTTGTTTATTTCAGTAATGTACACTATCATGTTCAAGTATGAACTGTCCAGTTCAATTTCACCAATACCAGCTAGAAACTTACAATGCCTGACTTAGGTTGCTATCAAGCCTGTTGTAGCAAACAGTTCTATCCATTTTTTAATCTGTCCCTTTACTACCGTGCTACTCTTCGCAATGGAGATATCACTAGAGATGCTGTCGTTTTATCACCATTTGCTATTTTTGGTGGATGTAGTTAGCATGCCTTTCCATGTACTTACGCAGGGCCGCAATGGGCGATGCTGTTGTTTGCCGTCGAGGTTAGTTGCATGCCATGTCTTATAGTTTTTTACATCATTTGTGCAATTTTAGTTTAGCTTCTAACATTTACTGGTTGCTTGTAGGTACATATATCAGCGGTACTGATCCAAGCTTCGACCCCTTTTGCGTATGGGGCAATGAGATATTCATGAACAAGCGTCAAGTGAGGAAACTAAGAAAGATGGTTAAGCGGAAGAGACGGGTGATGGGAATTAAACTCTTTATTTACACTTTATCCAAGACAACAGTGAACTTTAGGATGGTAAGTAATCTATTGCCTTTTCCCCCTGCCCACAACGAGTTACTCTATTAGACATGAATTTCTGAAAGTTTTCTCTTTTCAGTGGTTTCCGAAGCAATTTACTCATGATTACCTTGCAAACTACATGACCGGAGAGGAGGCAACTAGGGTTAAAGTATATAATTCATACTACCATGATAATGGTTTAGAAGTCTTCCTCAAGGCGGTGAAGGATGGGAGGGCGATCGTAACAAGGGGTTGGACAAAAGTTGTGCGTGGCTTTGGCATGGAGGAGGGCACATTATGGGCATTCCGCTTCTGCAACACTATCGGCAGCCAAAATGATTTACACTTCTCTCTTCACCTTTACCGCTTCTAAATATTGTGGTTCATCAAAGTTAATCTGCTGCCTAATTCTGTAATTACTGAACACATTGTACTGAGATTTTGATTTATGGATTGGTTGTTGAACCATTGTGATGAGAATATGAAATATTTAAATTCCATAGTATTCAAAATTTGAAATTTTCTAATTCGAATAATAAATTACAGGAAAAAATAAAATTAAACAACAGGTATTAGAACACCGTACACACGGTTAGAAATAAAACAGCGCGTGCGATGGTAAAATAAAGAACACACGGTTCTTTCACAGAAAACGTGTGCGATACTCAGCGGTCGAACGCACGGTTTATTCTCATACACGTGTGGGATAACCATAAGTATTACACACGTTTCCGTACGATGTGCGTGTGCGATTCTTGGATAAAAAGAAGATAGTTCACATTTGGAGACCGTGTGTGATAGGTATACCTATCACACACAGTTATGAAAATGGACACGTTGGCGATAGTAAAGACACCGCACACATTTTATATTATTGAACTGTGTGTGATAGTGTACGTATCGCAAATAGAATGGTAGAAATAAATGTTTGTGATATCCACCTTTTGCACACGTGGATATCTGCGATATCGTTTCTGATGTGTCGCGGATCACAAACGTAGTGCCCGTGTCTAAAGTGTGGGATAGTCCGCGACTTCGCATACGATTACTTTACGAAAGTCATCAGCAGCGGGTCGCCCCATCGCAAATGTTTTCTGGGTCGTGTGGGAAGACCCCCCCCCCTGTCGCACACACAGGCAAGGCGACGGTTTAAAACTCCGTCGCGGAAAGGGGGTAAAAACCGTTTGTATAGCACGTAACGGTACCAGTGATTGACTGATCATGCCTTTGTTATTTTTAGAGCCAAAGCCTTCGTAAAGAAAAAGGTTGATGACTCGTCTGCCACCATGACAATCACTGAGATGGGAGCTCCTTCCCAAGATGTGGTGATGGACAACCCGGACATCCATGATGACCCGGCTGGTGATGAAGAGCCGGCTCTCCAGGACAACCCGGTGAGCCCTGTCTGTGTTCCCATTCCTTCTCCTATTGAGGAGGAAGAAAAAGAAAATCCAAAACTAGAGCAGCCAATTGAGAAGGCTCAGGACGATGTGGTTATTATTGGCGCAAGCCATGGCACTCATCCAAAGACTTCGGCCACTTTGGCGAAGATAGTGGCAAAGGACGAGTCGCCACCTCCAGACAAAGGAAAAACCAGTCTTCATGTAGAGGCCTAGGAAACTTTGGATGTAAACTCTCTGCATCAAAGTTATCTGACCCGGCTATCTGAGAGCCGGGAAACTGAAAGCGCAATAGTCAATCTCCTCAAGAGAAAATATGAGGTAAAATTTGCCAATCTCTTGTAGTATATATATTCCTGTAGCTCCCAAGTCGTAGGCTTAGAGTGTAAAGATAGCCTAGGACCCGTCTTCAGTAAAACTTTTAGTCTGTACACATGAGTTGCCATTTTAGTCCATCAAATAAATTCCTTTTACTCTCATGCAGCCCCCAAGTGCCGGGTTACTATTGATAGTAAGCCGGGACTTGCATTTATATGATTATGTTTGTAGGAGCGAATGGTAGTCCCCAAGGGCCGGCTTATCATGTAGTGATGGGCCGGGTCTTTAATTGAAACTGATGACTTGTAGACAACTGATAGCTGTAACCTCCAAGTGCGGGTCAGATGCCTGCAGCAACCCGGGACTTTTAGAAAACTTTGTAGACTCATTGAATGAAATAGTGTCGCCCCCAAGCGCCGAGTTGATCGCCTGCGACAACTCGGGGCTTGTACTGATGAATAGCTCTTGTGATTTAAGAGAAGCAAATATCCTGTAGCCTCCAAGTGCCGGGTCAGCGGCCTGCGGTGACTTGGGACTTCCAGTAAAGGTATATAACTTGTATATATTTATGCAAGATATGCTTAATCAAGCCGAGTCGCAAATTGCCGGCTTGAATAAAGAAGTGAGCTCGGAGAAGAAACTTTGAGAGGAGGCTGAAAGCTTGGCTTCAGACTTCCAAAATTCTCTTCTGACGTGTACAGACACATTGGAGAAAACATAGATTGCCTTTCAAGAGGAGAGAGCCACCTTGACAAAATGCGCGGAAGAGGCCGAGTCAAAGCTCGAGCCGGTGGCTCAAGAGCTTAAGACTCTGAAAGGCCACATTTAGCAAATGTGCATAGCCATCTTTGGTAAGTTTGTTCTTCCATATTATCAACTCGCCATGTGATTGGAGTAAATATCCGGGTTATGATGTCCTTGAATGCTGATTGAGAGGCAAGAGAAACCATAACCTTGTGGAGCTCCCACTTGTGAAAATGCAAGCCGTCTACAAATTCCTGGAACAACCGTATGTAGGCGGAGCTCATTGCATAATGGCGGTGAAGAACACAAAAGCCCCACCTCATCACATCATGGATATGATCAACGAATTTTCTACCATCCCAGAATGGATCAAAGAGGTGAAGAGGTCGGCTTGCAGGCAAGGCGCGATGAGTGCTCTTGCTTTGGCTAAGGCATATCATCCAAAGATGCAGCCGACTCTCCTTGCCGACGGGTTCCCAGAGCTGAACGCCGACAACTCAAAATTTTCTGAGACGGATTATCTTCGCTGCGTGCGGGAGACTCGGCCAGTGGCCACCAAGATTGCCGATGAGTTGGATCTGTCCAAGTTCCAAGTTGGTTATACCAAAGCTGAGAAACGCCTAAGCATACCACAACCACAACCCGTCGAGCTCATCCCGCCACGTAAGAAAGCCTTCGCTTCAGAAGCCAACACTTCAAATCTGATTACCGAAGATATGGTCTTTGAAGCCTTGTCTGCAATTTAGTGGGTGGCAGAAAGTTCCCAGACCGAAGATGTTGATGCTAAGAAGGCCGCAGAGAAGCCCGATGAGCCGGCACGCGTCAACCCGATGGCCACTGGAGCTGAAGAAGAACAAGCCAATGTCAACCCGGAAGATCCATCTGCCGGGTCTCAGCCATCAAACACTTCACAAGCTTGAACTCTGTTTGAAAAACTTGATGATAAAAAATAGCCCAGTTGTGGCTTGTAATAACTTTTGAGCTGAACTTCTGTAGAACTTCCAGTGCCATCGAGCACTTAGTATTTATTCTAAACTTGGTCACTTTGAATAAATGACTTCTAAGCCGTGGTTGCTTTGTAAACCGGTAATTTATCGTAATGTATGATTCAAGTGTTGTCATTGTGTGGAGATGAATCATAAGACCTAGCTGTAGTACAACCCGATAAATTATGATGATTGTTTGACTCCTCAAGTTGTATTTGCTTGACGATGAATCATAAGCTGTGGTTGCAGTGCAACCCGGCAATTCATGTTGCCCTTGAATTCGTAGCATAACTGATGAGACCCGGCCTTTCATAAGATAAGGCCGGCTTCTGCAAAAAAAAAGAGATAATATATACTGATAATAATTTTGAAATAATGTAGGATGAAAAATAATTAGCAAAAAGAAAAACAAGAAATACAAAAGAAATCAAAGTATAACTAGAATAAAAAGCCGTCTTTCGAGGCTCGACTTAAAGACCGGCTTTCGAGGCTCGAGTCTGAAGTTTGCTTTCCTGTGGAAGCAGGCCTTGTAGCCTCTTTTGGTTTGTCCTCGCTATCTGTAAGCCGGCTCTCACGTGACTTAAGCCGGTGTTTTAACTTTGATGAGTTCAGGGTCAACACAGTCCATAATAGGCATCAGTGTGATTGACTTATCAAGCGTACAGCCAGGTCGCCTTGTTGTGAGTAACATCAAGCGAACATGCAGGTATAACCAAGTATGTAATGGTAGATGCCGGGTTAAAAGGGATGTTATAGCTGAACTCGACGAGTTAGAAGCCCCCAAGTAACCAATGATCAAAAAATAAAGACTCAACACACAACTTTTGAGGCGAAACGACAAACTCCAGGGTCCAGAGATGCCAGCTTTATTTCATTGATCATCATTTTTATATACATGATAAAAGTATATAAACAACTAAAAATACTACTAAGGTACTTTAAGTATAATAAGGCCGAAGATGTGCAATGTTCCAGGGTCGGCTGTCCTCTTCTTCAGAGGTACGTGATTTATTGGCTTCACGTATGTCAACAAGGTAATATGACCCATTGTTCATATTCTTGCTGATGACGAAGGGCCCTTCCAAAGGAGGGGAGAGCTTATGCATCTGAAAGCACATTTGCTCCCTTGGTGGTTTTGGTAATTCATAACAACATATATCTCCTTGAACTAATGTCCATTCAAGTTAAAGATTTCAGGATGTTCAAGGATTAGCATGGCATGGACTAGAGACATGGACCCCTCAAAATGCTAAGGACAAGGATTGGCAAAAGATCAAGACTCTACATTTTTGGTTTAGTGATCCAAGATCACATTGAGTCCATAGGAAAGCCAATACTATTAAAAGGGGATGAGGTGTTGCTTAATGGTCTTTTTGCTCAAGTGCTTAGTGACAGTACTCCTAAACCCTCAACCACTCTCTCTACCCAAATATGTCCAAAACCCACATTCCAACTCGGCCCACCAAAATTTCCTATCCGGAGCCACCGAGTTCACCTAGACTTAGCCACTGCCAAAACCCTAACAAATCGGATCCACCGAAATGGATCTTGGCCCCACCGAGATGGCCTTGCCAACTCTCTGTGATCATTTGCACCTACCTCGGTCTCACCGAGTTTTGCAAATCGGTCTCACCGAGATGTCTTGCCAATTCTCTGTTGCCTTATTGCTTCACTTCGGTCCTACCGAGTTGATGCAATCGGTGCCACTGAGATGAGGTTTGCCCTAGCCATTGCACTTCGGTCCATCCGAGTTGTTCCTATCGGTCCCACCGAGATTCCTAAAGTTCATATCTTTTACACAGTTCGGTGCTACCGAGATGATGGTTTCGGTGCCACCGAGTTGGGTCAAAAGTGTGTAACGGTTGGATTTTGTGTGGAGGCTATATATACCCCCCTCCACCACCTCCTTCTTAGTAAGGAGAGCCATCAGAACGTGCCTACACTTCCACCATACATTTTCTGAGAGATAACCACCTACTCATGTGTTGAGATCAAGCTATTCCATTCCTACTATTTGAATCTTGATTTCTAGCCTTTCCCAAGTTGCTTTCCACTCAAATCCTTCTTCCACCATAGCCAAATCTGTGAGGAGTTGTTTGAGTGCTGGGAAGACTATCATTTGAAGCACAAGAGCAAGGAGTTCATCAACAACACACCGTCTATCACTACAGGAATCACCTGATTTGCCGTCCGCCATGGCAGACGGCAAAGGACCAGAAAGCTGACGGCAAAGGGCTTTGCCGTCAGCCGCAGACGGCAAACATGGCCGGCATTGCTTCTTTGTCGTCTGTTTTCAAACAGCGGACGGCAAAGACATTTGCCGTCAGCTTTCCTGGGAAAGCAGACGGCAAAGAAAGTTGACGGCAAAGGGTAGACGTTAGCCACGTTAGGTGTCTAACGGGAGGCTTTGCCATCTGCCGACTGACGGCAAATGTGCCCTCCACTTTGCTGTCTGCTTCATGACGTCATCAGACCCGTCACCCTCCCTGCTCTTTGCCGTCTGCCGCTGCCACCACTTTGTCGTCTGCTTCATGACGTCATCAGACCCGTCACCCTCCCCGCTCTTTGCCGTCTGCCGCTGCCACCTCTTTGCCGTCTGCCACAGACGGCAAACCACACCATCCTTTGCCGTCTGCCACAGACGGCAAAGTGACCAAATGGGTCAGCCCCCAGTGCTCCCAGGTTGCACAGGTTGCTGCCACGTGGCCACTTTGCCGTCTGCGGCAGACGGCAAAGAGCCCTTTGCCGTCGGTGGCAGACGGCAAAGAGCCTGCATTGCCTCTTTTTATTCTGTTTTTTCTTATATCCAAGCATTTTCACAGCAAATATATGATATATATATATATTTCACAGGGCAAGTTTCACAGCAAACATATGAGATATCCAACACATAAGTTTCATCCATACATACATAGCAAGTTCCACATACATAGTTCCATCCATACATATTACAATAGTTTCATCCATATAGCAAGTTCCACATTGTTCAAAGGTACAAAATCAAAACAGAAAGTAAAAAAGAAGCACTCCATCAATGCAAGCTTCCGTGAAGTGAATGAAATCTGCAAAATGGGAAATAAGAAAGTTAGAAGAAGAAGACTAGAAGAAGAAGAAGACTAGAAGAAGAAGAAGAAGAAGAAGAAGAAGAAAGTAAAAAGAATCACTCCATCAATGCGAGCTTACCAAGGTTATCATGTCATTTATGAGCTAAGTAAGCTAAGTATATGACATTTATGAGCTTAGCAAGGTTATCATGCCATTTATTAGCTAAGTAAGCTACTTATGTCATAAATGAACTAAATAAGCTAAGTATAGGTCATTATTGAGCTAACCTAGGTAATTATGCCATTTTTGAGTTAACTAAGCATATTATGTCATTTTTGACATAAGTAAGCTAAGTATAGGTCATTATTGAGCTAACCTAGGTAACTAAGCATATTAGAGCTAACTTAGAGCTAACTTAGGTCATTTTGGAGCTAACTTAGGTAAAATGGATCATTTTGGAGCTAAGTAAGCTTATTATGTCATTTTGGACGAAAATAAGCTAAGTATATGACATTTATGAGGTTACCAAAGTTGTTATGCCATTTTTGACCTAAGTAAGCTAATTATGCCATTTTGACATAAGTAAGCTAAGTATATGTCATTATTGAGCAAACCTAGGTAACTAAGCATATTAGAGCTAACTTAGCATATTAGAGCTAACTTAGGTCATTTTAGAGCTAACTTAGGTAAAATGGATCATTTTGGAGCTAAGTAAGCTTATTATGTCATTTTGGAGGAAAATAAGCTAAGTTTAGGTCATTATGGTAAGCATATTGGAGGAAATAAAGCTAAGTCTAGGTCATTATGGTAAGCATATTGGAGGAAATAAAGCTAAGTCTAGGTCATTATGCATTTGTTAAGCAAAACACTAGAGAAAACTTACCGTCATCACGGAGATGAAGCACCGGGGGTGCTCGTGCCGGTAGCACCTGGAGAAGGATCGTGCGATGCTTGTCTGGAGTTACGCGACACCAAAGATCATTTGCAATGTCTCGTTAGCATGATGACACTCAAATGTTAAGACTAGTAACTAATGACCATTCAAATGAAACTCACTGTGGTCCCCGGAGCAATGACTGGCATCGGCGGAGGGGTCTGACCGGTCTTCTCGCACACAGACTGCACATTTGGTTTTGATGAGTCAGTCATATTAGTTAGTAATGAAACGAACATTAAGTGCATGATTTGGCTAATATGCAGAAGAAACTTACCACAAGGAGCTCGTACATGGCCCGGTTCGCCATGTCATTCCGTGCCCTCTCCTCCTCCAACACCCTAGCCGTCCTCTCCTCCAACTCCCGCTCCTTCTCCGCCGCCTGCCGGTCCCTCTCCTGCAGAAGCAACTGAGTTTTCTCTCTCTCTTTCTGAATAGCAGCATGCAACACCACTCCTCGTTAGCATTGTAATCATCGAGCAGACGCACACACAATGTAATGGAGAGGAAAGAAATCTGAGTCCGTATAACTAACCTCGATGGCGAGCTCCATTGGCCGTGGACGAGGCCTTATCTCAGGGGCGGAGCTCGTTTGGCGCGCCTTGATCTCCGGGAGAGTGCTAGGACAACGTATAAGTCCATCTCCAATGGCTATCGAGCCATGGGACCTCCCGTCACCAGATATCATCACCAGCTCTGGATCAATGGGACCCTGGCTCGGGTTAAAGTCCTCCCCTTTCCTCGCCTTCCCCTCATCTCTGTACCTCACGAGCTTGTTGTGCGAGGAGATGTTGGTGAAGCTCTCTGGATGATCGAGGTCAGACGCAGAGAATGCCTTGACCTTCTTGTACGAGGCAGTATGGGCCATGGCATAGAGGTCGTACACCTCTGGCACCTCCGCCTTATTGTATCGCCCCTAAAAGAGAGGAACAGAATAAATTAGTAATTAAAGGGCTCAAGCTAGCATGAAGAATGAATTGCATGAATCATGAAGCAAACCACATACCCAGTTCCGCCCGAACTGATATAAGTTGGCGCTGCCTTGATGGTGTGGCACACCTTCCATTTGGGCACGCCGGTCCTTGGCATTGTTGTGGAGGGCTAGCCATTGGTCTGAGCACCACTCATCCACCAACACCTCCCAACAATCCATCTGATCCGCACACCATCTCGGGGGCACCTAAGTTAGTAAAGAGAAACTTGAGCACTACGCCTACGAATCAAATCAAGGAAACTAAGTACAAGGCCTTAAGAATAGGTAATTACCGTCATGTACTGCTCCTTCTTCAGAAACTTTTCACGGCACGCCTGCTTGGTCTTCTTAATACCACGCGAGGCGTAGTAGTCTCGAACAGCCTGCACTCGAGCCTCGTGCCATAAGTTTTGTAGTAGGCGCTTGCACGCGGCATCGATAACCTGTGCCGCGGCCTCCTCGTATCCCTCCTCACACCTGTAGAAGGTCTGCAATCAAACGAGACAACATTGATTAGTACAATAACTAGCTATTTGAAGATTTTTAATTGTGTAAAGGAGAAATTACCCAAAACTTTCTGATCACCATCTCTGCCCTCGTGTGGCACAAGACACCGTCGATCATCTCCTCCGGCGGGGCCGGGGCAGCCAAGTAGTGCTCCCAGCTCAATCCTAGCTATGGAACCTGACCCTCACCGGGCAACATGACAAACCCCGGGAAGTTTTGCCGGCAAAGCACACCAAGGACGGTGTTGGGCCTGCGGACATCCAGAGCGTGGTCCCAACCCCTGCAGTATGACAAGGCCAACGCATTAGATATTTGAAGAAACGTGAAGGCAAAAGGTACAAAAAGAGTAAATGCACTTACCTCTCCCCATCAGGGAAAATCAACCACCTCTGCTCGCGGGTCGCCGGCACGGTCGGGAGCCGTGTACAACCACGCTGGTAGACGGTGGCCCCCTTAACCACCTCGTCCTCGCTATCAGCCGAATCCCCGCCACCATCAGCATGGCCACTCGGCCCCGCAGGCGGATCCGGCCAGGTACCCCATCCGGACGTCTCCTGGGACGTAGCCTGGTCCGGAGTCTCGTGGGCCGAAGTCTCGTCGGCCTAAGGCCCGTCGACCCGAGGCTCGTGGATCGGAGTCCGCGTAGCCTCCTCCTCGGACGGGTCCACCCTAGCAGTCACGTGCTCGGGTGAATCAGCTGGGGGTGGCGGCGAGGAAGGCATACGAGCCTGCCTACCTCCTCTCCCGCGGCCACGTCCTGATCTACCTCCTCTCTTCTTCCCTCCCCGACCTCGTCCCCCGGTGGGCACCGACGCCGACGAAGAAGGGCCTGGCGGTGTCCCCATACTGTCCAACAACGCTCGGCGGAGAGGTACGGGTGGAATGGAACCCCTCCCACCACGCGCCGACGAAGAAGGAGCCTCGGAGCGCTCCGGACCCGCACCCACCATCTTTCAACACCTGCCATGACAAAGAGTAAACGAAATTAGTACAACATAAAAAAAATAATACCGACATGAATAATAAAAAATGGAATACCTAACATGAACTAATTAATAATATATATGTACATAATAATAATTGAATACCTGACATGAACTAATATTAATCTTCATCGTCTATATATGCTCCGGGGTCAATTAATGCATCATCATCATCACTATCAGTAATGACGTGCTCATCATCATCATCAATAAATGCATCAACATGTGGAAGGCCTCCTTTACGTAATTGGTCAAGCATTGACAGGTCATCCGCAGCAGTAACCTCTTCTTGTTCCGGCTCTTCTTGTTCCGGCTCAGAGGTGAAGTCATATTCACTGTCGCTGTCTACTTCAATGTTCTGGGGTGAAGTAGAGCGGTTCTTGAAATGTTTTTTGGAAAGACGTGTTTCTTGGAAGAATTCTCCTTCATATGTGTCTGGGTTAATGTGAGGTTCATAATCCTCTTCATTGGGGGGAGGTGGTCTAACATGTGGCGGCACTTCATAAACGACATCCCAACCATTGAGATTTGGATCACTTTGACAGGCCCACGGTAGATAGAAAACTTGGGTTGCCTGTTGAGCCGTAATATAGACATCGGGAACATCCAAATGGATGCTTTGTTTGATTTCGACTAGCCCTATATGTTCATGAGTCCTTCTAGTCTCCTTCGGCTGGAACCAAAAACATTTGAAGACTACGACGTTCGGTGGGTTTGCACCATAGAATATAAGTTCATAAATTGCTTCAACTCTTCCATAATACTCGGTATCTCCTTCGCCGATAGCTGAGACACAACAATTTGTAGACTTTCGGTCGGCCATAGATAGCTCTTTGCCATAGGTACGAAAGCAATACCCGTTGATGTCGTATTTGTCAAATGAACGGACCTTATAGTCAAAACCATTAGCGACTTGTCTCAATTCGGCGTCCATAGACTCTGAATTAGCCTACAAGTTTAATACGAAAGGATTGTTGCATTAGCCGCAATTTAGACGAAGAAATGAAATGGTCTAATGGAAATTACCGTTTGTTTGAACCAAGAGATGAAACCGGGATAGCCGCCTCCATGCTTTGCCAGAAGCTCATACTCTTCGATGGAATCCTTTTGGATCACCGCTCCATACAAGAATTTGGCGACGTATCGACTGTATCAAATATCCGGGAATAAGAGCAGTTCAAAGGAATTAGAAGTTGCGAAACAATGTACCGAGAACTTACTCGATGTACGGCTGCACTTCTGTTAGGTTGTTGAAGATATACAACGAAATGGTCCGCCATTCTTCAACATCCAACGGTATTGGTTTCGAAGCACTGGCTGGTGCGAGCTTCCCTTTGAATAGGCTGAGGTTGGATCCACCCTTTTTAGGGTCGCCAGCATTGTACCGAGGCTTCGGATTATGCAAATGACGATTTTTGGCTTCGTAGTGTGCTGTCACGAAGTTTGCCGCCTCCTCAGTAATGAATGCCTCGGCCATCGATGCTTCAATTCTACGTTTATTTTTACATTTTGCTCGAAGCGTCTTCTGCATCCTCTCAGTTGCGTAGCACCAACGATTCTGCACGCCCCCCCAATCGTGCCTCGGTCGGGAGATGCAAAATCAAATGCTGCATTGGATTAAAGAAGCCCGGTGGGAAGATCTTCTCTAACTTGCAG
Source organism: Elymus sibiricus (assembly GCA_039707655.1). NCBI lineage: Eukaryota > Viridiplantae > Streptophyta > Magnoliopsida > Poales > Poaceae > Elymus > Elymus sibiricus. The sequence continues at coordinate 300,615,341 of CM077668.1, forward strand.
ATCAACTCCGGCGCCAACTCTTCCATTTCATCTACCAAGCCAGGCGATAGTTCTTTCGCACAAAGAACACGGAAGAAATAGCTCAGCTCTGCCAGTACTAGCCATTCATCCTCAGGGATAAAGCCACGCAACATCACCGGCATTACCCGCTCAAGCCATATGTGCCAATCATGACTCTTGAGACCAAATATTTTCAATTTTTCAAGACTCGCTCCCCTCTTTAGATTCGCTGCATACCCATCGGGGAACATCAACTCCTTTTTCACCCACAGGATAATTTCCCTCATATCTGGCCTTCCAAGATTGAACCATGCCTTTGGCTTCGTCCAGTTCTGCTTTCCTTTCGGTTATCGCATGTTTTGTAACGGTCTATCACATAGAGCCTCCTGATCGACTCTAGCCTTAGGATTATCCTTTGACTTCCCCTCTATGCCGAACAATGTACCAAAGAGGGCCTCGGCGACATTCTTTTCAGTGTGCATCACGTCGATGTTGTGTGGGCAAAGGAGGTCTGTGAAGTAAGGCAGATCCCACAAGCATGTCTTGTGAGTCCAGGCGTGTTCCGAATTATACCCCTTGAAATACCCTGGACGCTCTGGATCCGGCTCGAGAGCGTTTAACTGATCCAGGGTCTGTTGGCCTGTCAACGCAGGTGGTGCAGAGTTTTTGACAACTCTACCTTTGATGAATTTCTTCTTGTGTTTTCTGAACTTATGGCGAGGATCCAGGAACTGTCTATGCAAGTCGAAGCAAGAATACTTGCGACCCGCATCCAGCCAACGAAACTCAAGAGCTGCCTTGCATGTGGGGCACGGGAACCTTCCATGCACACACCAGCCAACGAATAGCGCATACGCCGGCAAGTCATGCATCGAGTACATGTACCACACATGCATTAGGAAGTTTTTTTTGTAGCGGCGTCGTATGTCTTGATCCCATTATCCCAAGCTTCTTGCAATTCATCCTTAAGCGGCTGCATGTACACATTCATACTCTTCCCCGGATAGTTGGGCCTCGGAATTATCAACGTCAGGAAAATGTTCTTTCTTTGCATAATCTGTCCGGGGGGGAGATTGAGTGGAATGACAAATACATGCCAACAACTGTATTGGGCTGCCATCATACCAAACACATTGAACCCATCCGTGCTGATGGCGACTCGAGGATGCCTTGGATCTGCCGCTTTATCATGATGTATTGCATCGAAGTGCTTCCACGCAAAAGCGTCTGATGTGTGTACCAACATCTGATTCCCATCTGCATCTAGTTCGGTTCTGTTGCCCAATTTGTGCCATGTCATCTATCTGGCCGTCTCTTTGACCATGAAAAGACGTTGAAGTCTTGGTATGATTGGCATATACCGAAGAACATTAACTGGGATTTTAGTCTGACTCTTCTCACCCATACCGTTGTCTACCACACCATACCTGGAAGACGTGCAAATGGGACAATAGTTCAAGTCCGCATACTCAAGCCTAAATAAGGCACATCCATTCTCACAGGCATCTATCTTCTCATAGGGCATCTTAAGTACACGGAGGATTTTGTCCGACTGGTACAGGTTTGCAGGCATTACATGGCCTTTGGGTAGAAAGCGTCCAAATAGTGTCATCATCGCGTCGTAGCATTCTCTGCCCAAGTTGAATTGAGCCTTCAGAGCCATTACTTGTGCGATGGCATCCAGCTGACAAAGCTCAGTGTGCTCGTGGAGAGGACGTTTTGAAGACTCCAACATATACTACTATATTAAAGCTGCTAAGCAGTGAGCTCCCAGGGCGCTCGCCCGTTGTGGCCGGCCTGCCCCCCCCGTGACGCCACGTGTCCCCAGTGAATAGTGTGCACTGCTGAACAGTAATGTCACATGAACAGTGCAGCTGGTGCACAGTAACCTTTCGTGAACAGTACCCCGTTTACGAACAGTACTTTCTGTGAGCAGTGTCCCCGCTTATGAACAGTGCCCGGAAAAATGTTTAAAAAAACATACTTCTCTTTCTAAACACATGCCCATTTAAAAAAAATGCACAGACAATTTTTAATATATTACATGATTTTTGTTCGAAGTACGTGAACGGTTTTTAAAATGACACATTTTTTCCCAAAATAGATGAACATTCTGTTATAAATGTCCTGGACACTTTTAAAATTACAAGATTTGTTTAAAAAAATACGTGAACGATCTAAAAATACATGATTTTTTTTTAGAATGTTTGACAAATTTTCAAAATTGCATGAACATCTTTTTAAAATACCTGAATATTTTAAAAAAATGCCTCAATACTTTTCAAAATTGTATGAAGATTTTCTAAAATACATAGACTTTTTTTGCGAAATTATATTAACAATTTAAAAATATGAACACTTCGATAATATTCACAAGTACTTTTTAAATTATACAAATTCTTTTCAAATGAGCGACACTTTTTAAATTTACAAAAACTCTTTTTTTTAATTAGATGAACACCGTTTTAAGCTTACGGATTACTTAAAAAAAACACAAAAGTAAAAAAAAATATGGCCGTAATAAATACTAATTTTAGTTTGATCTGAACTATATTCACACTATGTGACAATTAATTTAAACTATTGGCATGCTCTTAGTGATAATTAAATGATCGTCCTTTCACTCCAATTTTAGTGTAGTATGTTTCAATTCATCATCTTATTAAAACTAGAAGAGGACGGAGTAATTTCTCAAACAACAAAGTAATGCATAGATTTCACTTAGCTAAAGGAAGATTTGACCATGACATGGAAGACTACTATGCAGCTGAGTATAAATTCAAAAATAATCACAAACTTGGTCCCTTTACCATTTATGATGGCCATTTGGAAGATACCGCGTCCAGTTTTCTAAAATCTTTTTAACAACATGGTAAAAAACGTAGGTCTTACCTATTTGTTTTTCTTTTTGATTTGTGTTAAACATAGAGTACGTGATATCTAAATATAATGCTAATGTGATGATAGGTTAAGTAGTATTTTTTTTAGCCTCCCTTTTATACAAATCCTCAAGAAGTGATTAAAAATGTACACGATAATGCTACAACTATTTGCATTGGTTTGTCACAAAGATATTGTTATTACTCTTAAAAGGACAAGATCAATTACTCTGGAGTATTTTTACAATATATAGTACACAACTACCACCTTGAGAACATCACTTTTTTTGTAATATGATATAAGTTAAGATCTGATCAACATTGTAGCTTACTACAATTACAGATCACTACAACATTTAAACGTATCTCCTAAAGAGTGCAATCAATTAGTGCGAGTTATGCCAATCAAAGTTGCTTTATGCCGATCCGATATTGGGTGCATACATAGAAGAAAAAAAAATGCTAGCTAATGAGTTCCACATGCCTACAAGTAGCATGCATAAGCATTTTCCTGTTATTCGCCCTCCACCTTAATGTCCACCACTAATGGCAAGGAATTTTTATTCCAGCCAACTAAAATACCCAGCTGAAACACTGAGCATACCAACAATAATATCTATACTAATTTGTCTTCCTCACAATGCTCCGCTCCATCATCCTGCCAAGAAGCTCTGTAAAAAACACACGCACAAAACAAAATATGTTAAGAACTTTACTGAAAAGCACACACACACAAGCTTCCCAACAGGTTTTTCGCATTAGATTTTCCGAGCTTCCACTCTTAAATTAATTCTATTTGTTAATTTTGGAACTAATAAAAAAACATCCAATTGGCAATCCATATTGTGACCATGCTTTGATACAACAACAAATTTGGTATAAAAAAGGACCAAAGGCCCATGCTAGTTCAATCGGTTCCTAAATTCAACTTTAAAAATTAAACTATAATATTTATGTATATATGCACAGTGCCCTTGATGAACAGTACCTTTAGCGAACGGTACTTTCTCATTTTTTTTCCTTTTCCCCGAGTTTTAAAACGAAATAGTGCCCTGTGTTTTCCCCCTTTTTTTAACCCCCCCCTTTTTCTGAAATTAAAATTAAAAGGTTAAAATTTACAAAAAAAACATTTCCACGAGTTTTAAAACAAATATTACACCACTTTTCTGTAACAAACCGTACTTTCTTATTTTTTCCCTTTTGCTAAAAAATTCCTGTTTTAAAAATAAAATAAAATTAAAAAGGTAAAAATTACAAAAAAAAATCGCCGAGTTTTAAAATAATTATTATACCATTTTTTTTAAAATTCCCCCTTTTTTCAAATTCAGATTTAAAAGTTAAAAATTACAAAAAAAATGTTTCTCCGAGTTTTAAAACAGATATTACACCCCTTTTCTGTAATAAACAATAATTTCTTATTTTTCACCTTCTTTATTTTTAAAATCCCTTTTAAAAATAATTAAAAAATTAAAAATAACAAAAAAACATTTCCCCGATTTGTGGCCGGGGCTCTCCCCTGCACGAAATCTTCTTTGAAATTAAAATTAAGGAGATAAAAAAATGAACCCTGCGATGAACAATAACCCTTTTTTCCCGTTTCCTTTTGAAATTCCCCTCTTTTTTGAAGTTAAAATTTACAAAAATATGTTTCCCCAAGTTCTAAAACAAATATTACACCAATTTTTAAAATTAAGGAGATAAAAATACCAAAAAAAGTGAAAATAAAAAATACATGGCTTTTCTATAAAATAGTAATGGTGGTCAAACAATAACTACGAGTACCATGAACAATACCCCCCCCCCCCAATGAACAACCTACCTCTTTTTCCCCCTTCTTCTTTAAAATTTAAATTAAGGAGATACAATTCCCAAGAAAAATGAAAACATATATTATTTCTCTTTTTCCCCCTTCTCCTTTGAAATTAAAATTATTAAGATTATAAAATTACCAATTTCCCCCCTTCTTCTTCAAAACTTAAATTAAGAATATAAAATTACCAAAAAAACTAAAAAGAAACATTACATCATTTTTTTATAAATAGTAATTGCGATCCAACAATAAACTATGGTTACAATGAACATTATCTCCCCTGAACAATACTTCCACATTTTTTCCTTCTTCTTTAAAATTAAAATTAAAAAGATAAATTTAAAAAGAAAACAACAAATATTACATCATTTTTCTACAAATAATAATAGTGGGTAAACGGTAACTATAGCTAACCAATAATTATGACGAACAATTTTTCACGATTTTTTCCAAATGAAAAGATAAAATTACCAAAAAAAAATATGAAAACAAATATTACATAAAAAACAAATTTGCTAAATGACGGGCTTAAACTCGGGTGCGGCGTGTCGCCGCACCTTCTGCCCTACTAGTATCATTGAAGGCCTTTGCAGATTCCTCCATCTCATCGTCCGAATCCCGAGCATCATCAAAGTCTTCCACCATGTCTTCGATCCCGGTACCATGCTCGTCGATGCGACGACGGCCCACCTCAGCTCTGGCACGTTGGATAGACTCACCATGAAATGTCCAGACCGTATAAGCAGGCGTAAAACCCCACTTCTGCAGGTGTTTACTCATTTCAAGCTCTGTCCTCTTATTATAGTTGTCGCGCCGGACACAGGGGCACCAGGTTTTTCTCTGGCCATTTGCAAATGCGGCTCTCACAAACCCCTTGGTTTTTGTTAACCATTCATCGGTCCTGTCTTTCTGACTAGTGTGACCGGTGTACATCCACGCACGATCACTCATCTTGCCTAGCTACTGGACACACAAGAAATATATACATAATTCAGCAAACCATATTCATCAGTTAATGGAGTTTGTTAGTTTTATTACGTCCATGCAACCTAGACGCTAATATGTAAAGATAGGTCCTAATCCCACCCGAGTATGTGTAGATTGGGTTTGTTTTCCCATGCTCTGCTCCAGATCCGACGCAAAATTTCGGCAGCACCTCCCCGCTGTTCTCGTGATACACGTCTCAGCAATAAGCAGAGAGGATGTGTACCCGAAGAACAACAGGGAGGCACTGACGAAATTCTACATCGGATCCGGAGCAGAGCATATGAGAAAACGAACCCAATCTACACATACTCGGGCTGTCCATGGATAACGTTGGACAATTCGAAAGAATCACGGTTATAAATATGCAAATGCATGCATATTTATAGATGTAACCCTTTCGAACGGGAGACGCATAGTGGTCACGCATACTGATGATTGAAGACACCTATAGCTAGCAAGTTTCATCGGCACGAAGACTGGAACAGAGCAAATGAAGGGGGAAGGAGGAGATGTCATTTGTGCTCACCCATGAACGCAGGGGCGGAGCTCGAAGAACGCACGGGGAGGTCGTCGAACACCAGACCCTCGCAGCGACGAAACAACTGCACATTTAAATCCACCCGATCAACACAAATATATATGATGTTTTTCATAACAAAATCAGAAAATATATGACCTTACTCATAATTCACAAATATATGACGGGGTGTCGGGTCGGGGTGTCGGGGTGTCGGGTCGGGGTGTCGGGGTGTCGGGTTGACTTTCATTCCGTCGATGCTCCCTTCAACAACTCTCACCTCTCAAGTGGTGGTATATATGTATGGTGGGGCACTCCTTGCCTGTTAATTTCGACCGTCGGTGACGGTCGTTACTCCCATCCCTTGCTGCGTTACCAAGGTCTCACAGCAAGAGATGAGGAGCAACGACCACCTACGACAACAGCCAGTGTCTTTCCTCTTATAACATCTCTCATCTCTCAATGTTATTTCGACCGTCGGTGACGGTCGGTCTTTTCGTCCTCCCCCTGCTTTACCAAGGTCTCGGAGGGGGAGGACGAGAAAGACCGACCACCTACGAACAACCGGTATCCTTCCTTCAAGAGCATCTCATCTCTCACTCTCATCTCTTTCAAAAGGAAGCACCATCAGAATGAAAGTCAACACACTACATACCAAATTAATAGCGATGCATACTTATGGGCCCTAAACCCTACTCTACAAGACAATATTTTACCATAGCATGCAACAACAGCAAATCAGCAGCATCAGCAAGCAGCAACACCACAACAGCAACAGCAGCAAGCAATTAAAGTAAGCACTAGCTATAGCACCAGCAGCAAGCAGCAGTACTATAGCACCAGCAGCAAACATGCAACAACAGTCAAGCACTACCACCAACTATTCAGTGAACTAGCAACAACAGCAAAGCAATAACAGTATATATGCAATAACAACAAGCAGTAGCCTCAAGCACCAGCAGCACCAGAGTAGGAGGAGCTCACCAGCCAACACAGTAGGTTTTGTAGAATATTGAGAATTATAGATAATTACATTGATCTCTTATCCACATTAGCTTACAAAATACATTTCTAACATTAATTATATAAGCTACTACCTCTGTAAACAAAACTAGATGACATTTTAGTCTAGTGACAATGTTATTGCTTGCTCTTCTCTACAATGTCATCTGCCACAATGTCATCTAGTTTTTTTTGCGGGAACACATTGCCACTAAGTATTTTAAGACATTGTAATTATCTATAACATTGTCTACAGAAGAGCAAAGCAATAACATTATCTATAACATTGTAATTATCTAGTTTTTTTTTCTGTTCTTGCTCTTCTTCTTCTTCCTTTCCTTTTTCCTCTTCTTCTTCTCCTCCTCTCCTCTTTTTTCTTTTTCTTCTTCTTCTTCTTCTTCTTCTTCTTTTTTTCTTCTCCTCCTCCTCTTCTTCTTCTTCTTCTTCTTCTTCTTCCTTTCCTTTTCCCTCTTCTTCTTCTCCTCCTCTCCTCTTTTTTTCTTCTTCTTCTTCTTCTTCTTTTTTCTTGTCCTCCTCCTCCTCTTCTTTTTCTTATTCTTCTTCTAATATTGACTAACCTAAAATATGACTAACCTAAAATCTTGTAATATCCCTAGCACTAACCTAGTTCTTTTCCTAGTTCCTTTGTAACATCCCTAGCACTAACCTAACAGTACTAACTAAAAACAGAGAAATAAAAAAAACAGAGAAATAAAAAAAACAGAGAAATAAAAAGAAAACCTCACCAGACGGCGAGGGCGGCGGGCAGGGGCGGCGGGGCGCCGGGGCGGCGGGGCCTCGGGGCGGTGGGGCGCCGGGACGGCCGCAGCGACGGGCGGGGGCGGCCACAGCGACGGGCGGGGGCGATGGGCCGGCTGGCCGGGGCGGTGGGGCGGCTGGCCCGGCGGGCGGTGGGGGTCAGGGGCGGCGGGGGCGGTGGTGGTCGGGGGCGGCGGCCGGGTGCGGTGGGGGTCAGTGGGAGAGAGAGAGAGGGGAGTGGGAGGTGGGGCGGCCCGGCCGTTACCTAACCGTTAAGGTATTTCGTTTTGCCGTGTGCTAGCAGACGGCAAAGAGGTGGGGGGCTTCTTTGCCGTCTGCTAGCAGACGGCAAATAAGTGGCTGATGGCAAATATGATCTTTGCCATCAGCCAGTTCTTTGCTGTCTGTTTTTTGAAAGCGGACGGTAAAGACCTCCTTTGCCGTCAAAGAAGTGGCTGATGGAAAATCCTCTGATTCCAGTAGTGTATTACCTTTTGGAGAGTGGTGTCTCCTAGATTGGTTAGGTGTCACTTGGGAGCCTCCGACATGATGTGGAGTTGAACCAAGGAGTTTGTAAGGGCAAGGAGATCGCCTACTTCGTGAAGATCTACCCCGAGTGAGGCTAGTCCTTCGTGGACATAAGCCATGGTGGAATAGACAAGGTTGCTTCTTCGTGGACCCTTCGTGGGTGGAGCCCTCCGTGGACTCGCGCAGCCGTTACCCTTCGTGGGTTGAAGTCTCCATCAACATGGACGTACGATAGCACCACCTATCAGAACCACGCCAAAAACCACCGTGTCTTCATTACGTTTGAAATCTCCGATCCCCTCCTTTACTTACATATGCAATTGTTTACTTTCCGCTGCTATACTCTTAGAATTGCATGTGTAGGGTGATGCTTGACATGTATTATTGCTAAAATCTGCCTACAATTAAAATTGGGAAAAGGCTAGGTTTTATTTGGTCAAGTAGTCTAATCTGCCTACAAAATGGAACATCTTTTTGCAAATCCGCATTCCAAGCACGGGGTTCGTCTGCTTGCTTCTGAAGGTTGTACAGGTGGTATGCTCCGTTGTGCAGAACCTTTGACACGATAAAGGGACCTTCCCATGCGGGAGCAAGCTTGTGAGGTCGCTGCTGATCCACTCGGAGCACAAGATCTCCTTCCTGAAAGGTCCAACTCCTGACGTGCCTACTGTGTAAACGCCTTAAGTCTTGCTGACAAGTGGCCGATCGGGTCAGGGCCATCTCCCTTTCCTCCTCCAGGAGATCAATAGCGTCTTGCCGTGCTTTCTCAGCTTCAGCTTCAGAGTACAGTTCCACTCGGGGTGAATTATGGAGCAGGTCACTCGGCAGGACGGCTTCAACTCCGTACACCATGAAGAAGGGAGTGCGATTGGTAGAGCGATTGGGGGTCGTCCTCAAGCCCCAAAGAACTGACGGCTTCAACTCCGTCTTCTCCTTTTTATCAACCGTCAACGAGGGAGGAGTCTGAACTCTCTCAGTCGTGTAAGGAGGAAGGCCAATCGACGAACCAGAGCACGGCAGGTCGTTGCAGTAGAACCAGGTCGACTGCCAACCCCTCACCGAATCGGGAAAGGACATGGATGGAAATGCACTCTTACCCCTCATCTGGATACCTAAGCCACTGCACATCTGAATCACGTGCGTCCTCTCTCCATCGGGGTCAACCTTCTTAACCGATTGAGATCGACATGTGAAAATGTGTTTGAATAAACCCCAGTGCGGCGGACAACCCAGAAAATTTTCACACAAAGAAACGAATGCGGCAAGGTACATTATGGCATTTGGAGGTAGGTGATGGAGCTGAGCATCGAAGAAGTTCAAAAATCCGCGGAAAAAGGGGTGGGGTGGCATGGAGAAACCTCGCTCCACGTGTGTGGTGAGGAGCACTCGCTCCCCGGGGCGCGGCGCGGGCTCGGTCTCCCCTTCTTCCGGCAACCTCCACGTCCCGTCACGGATCAGCCCGTCCATGACGAGCCCGCTGACGTCGTCGACCGTGGTGGTCGGCGGAAGCCAGTCGCCCTGTATCCACCCGGGCGGGAGCGCAGCTCGGGAGCTCGACGCCTTCCTCCCCTTCGCTGCCTTCTTCGCCTTCTCGAGCTTCGCCGTCTTGTCCTTCACCATCGTCGCCGAGCTCTCCAGCACCGAGGAAGATTTGTGCGGAGTGGGTTGCGGGAGAAGGGTTCGGGCGGGCTGGGAAAGTTGGGGAAAAGGAGATCTGTCTCTCTCTCCCTCTCCGCCACGGCCGCCCCTTATATCGCCGCCCTCACCGCTCCCCAATCCGCACTGCTGAATCGTGGGCCCGCAGATCTCCTCAAATCGCGCCGTCGAAGATCCAGCGGTACGTGGCAGAAAGCGAGGCGAAAATCGAGGCGTCACGCCCCACTTTCCCCACTCACTGCGCTGCAACCGTTCGCGCACGCTCAAATATGGTTTCAAATCCTGCGAAATCCGGAGTCCAGCGAGCCGATTGCTCTCACTTTGAAAATGTGCCATCTACGCTCGGATCCGCTTCGACACACGGCATAAGACCACTCCTTTCACTCGGATGGAGACTACTCATTTCATTTGGATGGAGACTACTCATTTTACTCGGACGACACACGGTCCGGAATCCGTCAAGGTGCCACGCGAAGACAACAAGGCTGTCTAAAGACCAGCGGGGATTCTTGAGCGCCTCCGTAGCGCTCAATTCCCCTAGGGATTCGTCTTGACTCGACCCGCCTTACCGTGACCGATTTGGGGGCTAATGACGAGGGCATGTACTAGGGATAGGGTAACAGGCCTGACCTACGGACCCTACCCTAGGACTCCTCACGTTTTATACTGGGCCCCAGGGCCAGATCAGCAACCAAGAGTTCTGCAAACTGACATTCACTCGGAGTTCGACGAACCACTCGGAGGGCAAGAGTTCACTCGACCAGCTTGTTTCACTCGGAGCACCCGAAAGTCACTCGACCAGAGAAGACCAGGAGATTCCAGGAGCGCAACGGTCGGGACGCACGTTCGCCAGTATTAATTGTAATCAATGCGCCCGTTACCTGGCGCCCTTAAACCCCCTCTTAACCCCTGGTAATGGAGGCATTCATGGGAGGGCTGGCGAAGACTATATAAGCCACCCCCAGCTCCATTCCAAGGGTTCTCAATCCATTTGTAACTCATACACTCAAGCAATCAAGCTCCAGAGCACCGAGACGTAGGGCTATTACCTCCACCACTGAGGGGCCTGAACTCGTAAATCCGAGTGTAACACCTGCGCCGTAGCTAGGCTCTGCCCTCTCATCCGTACCCTTACACACTACTGTCAGACTTGCACCACGACACCACCTATCGGAACCACGCCAAAAACCACCGTGTCTTCATTGCGTTTGAAATCTCCGATCCCCTCCTTTACTTACATATGCAATTGTTTACTTTCCGCTGCTATACTCTTAGAATTGCATGTGTAGGATGATGCTTGACATGTATTATTGCTAAAATCTGCCTACAATTAAAATTGGGAAACGACTAGGTTTTATTTGGTCAAGTAGTCTAATCACCCCCCTCTAGACATACTTTCGATCCTACAGCATCCATGTCTGGTTTTGTATCAGACGGAGCACTAAGTCACCTTCCTAAAAGGTACGACTTCGGACTCTACGGCTATAATAGTGACGTAGGTCTTGTTGATATATCGCGGACCTCGACGCTGCAAGATTGCGTTCTTCTTCCATAGCATCAAGAGTGTTTTGGTGAGCTATCTCATTATCAGCCTCAACAAAGGCAGTGACTCTGGGAGAATCGTGGAGGATATCGCTTGGTAGCATGGCTTCTGCACCATAGACCAGGAAAAATGGTGTATAGCCTGTTTACCTGTTGGGAGTAGTGCGTATGCTCCAAAGTACTGCAGGGAGTTCCTCTTCCCAGCATCCGGGGGTGCACTCAAGAGGCACCATGAGTCTTGGTTTAATCCCTCTCAGCAACTCCTGATTAGCGCCAATGACACTTCTATAGGATTTGTTCCTGTTCATGCTCAGGTATACAACGTCTAATAATACCATCTACTCCTGATTAGCACCAATGAGTGTACGGCTCCCTACAAGAAAAGAGACGAATCACCAAGAGGAAGACATAGAAGGGATGAATCACCTCATAAGGAGAGAAGGAGTAGAGATGATCGTTATGAACGAAGACACTCTCGAAGAAGCAAGGATTTGGAGAGGAAGGACAAGTCATCCAAGAGCTACACAAGAAGAAGACATCAAGCTCATGTTGGTGAATGGGTTTCCGGCTCCGACTCCGACAACCACTCCGAGAGAAGTTATCACTCCAACTCCGACTATAGTCAAGATGAAGGTGTTGCCGGACTTGCACTTGTGTCATCCAACTCCTATGATCTATTTGACTCACCAAATGAAGGAATTGGAAGATGCTTCATGGCAAAAGGCCCCAAGGTATCACACCCCGAGTATCTTGATTTCAATAGTGATGAAGATGATTTGCTTGGTGATGATGATTTACTTGTTGATAAAGATAGTGATGTGAGCTATAATGAAAATGCTAGTAATCATGATAGTCAAGAGGAAACGAGTGACAATGCTATGAAGGTGATTGAGTGTCTAACTAAAGAACTAAATGCTCTTAAGTTAGCTCATGAAACAACTCAAGAGGATCATAGAGAACTTCTAAGAACTCATGAGAAGCTACGCTTCGAGAAGCTAAATCTAGAGCAAGAGCATGAGTTTCTTAAAGCTATCAATGACGATCTTCGAAAGAAGAGTTCTTCATATCTTGCCAAACGTTTACTCTTGTCTACCTTTATGCCACAAGTTAAACCTAAGCAAACTAGCAACAAGGGTAAAAAGGGTTCTACCTCTAGTAGTAAAAATAACAATGCTAAATCCAATGTTGTTGCTTCTAGTAGTTCTATTGATTCCACTAATGATTCTCTTAGCCAAGTTACACTTGAGCAAGAAAATATGCTATTGAAAGGAATTATAGAAAAAGGTGTCTACAAGAGTCTTGCCAGGAGTAAGCAATTTGAGGAAATTGTACGCAAGCAAAGAAGGCACCGGAAGAACCAAGGTGTTGGTTTTGAACGAAAGTTCCATGCCAATGGAGTTGAGTGGGAAGAAGATCAATACCCCAAGACGAAGTTTGTTCCTCAACAAGATAAGTATGATCCTACTTCCTTCAAGGGAACACAAGCTCAAGAAGATCTTCCGCCACAAGACCACAAGCTAAAAGGCAAGGACAAGCTTCAAGAAGAGATTGATTCATTTGAAGAAGCTCCTCAAGCCATGGTCAAGTGGGTTCCCAAGACTTCATCAAGTTCTACTTCATCAAGTGCTACTACAACTCCAAGGATTCCCATCAAGTTGATGTGGGTCCAAAAGAAGAAGAACTAGAGAGTTCTTGAGGGTGATTCCGCCAACAAACTTCACTCATATACTTTATGGCAAGGACTTGTGCAACCAACTTCCACATTTTGCACTAGTTCATGGAGTCACAAACCCTCTTATTGGTAAGACAAGGAACAAGGTATTCAATGCATTCATGGACATCATCATATGTGTATTTCACTCTATGTCTATGGATATCCTTGTATGGGACTAACCCATGTAGGTATTGAAAGTACAAAACTCCAAAGGATTGCTCCCAACTCTTGATGGTCCACATCAACATTGAGCATCCACATTTTCAACATCTACATGAAGTCATCATCGACAAAACCCAAGGTTAGTTCATCCCTCATAGGGGGGATATCACATCTAGGGGGAGCTTTGCTCTAAACAATTGAGCTAAAGCAACTCTAATGGTGTGAACACATCAATGCTTTATGTAAAAGTGGCAACCCCACTTGTGCTTAAACGATGAGTATGACCTATGATCAAATGTTCTCATTTGGCTCCTAAGTCAATATACTCATATATAGATGACCTAGTCATCGCCATTGCTTGATAGATGCTAGAATTAGTTGTGCATGTTTGACACATATTTCATTTGCTATCTTATTGTGTGAGCATGTTGGTTTGCATGTTTTCATCATTCGAGGACATCCATTTGTTGCTTTGATTGTCCTGTTTTTCTGGACAAGTGGATGTACAAGAATGCCTAAGTACCTTCTCTAGCTATCTATGCTTTCTTGTCTCAAATTCTATTCTTGCTGCATCACAAAAATTGAACAAGTCATTTTCGGACCCTCCGGGTGAGGAGCACTCAGAGCCACCGATCTGAAAGGGCTGAACTTCCAAAACCTTCTATCTGATTTTGGCCGAACCAATTCACTCAAACTTGGTCCAACCGAAATCACTTAGATTGATCTAGGTTTTCCATCTCGGTGCAACCGAGTTTAACCATTTCGGAGCCACCGATGTGCTGACCTGCGTGCAGTTACACATATCGGTGCCACCGAGTTGTTCAACTCGGCGCCACCGACAGCGTATGGGTATATATATCGCGGGGACCGAATGGTTGAAATTTCTCGACCCCACTCATTCCCGCACCCCGTTGCTGCCGTCGCCCTCGTCTTCGGACTTCGCCGTCGTCTCCAGCGCGCCCTCGCCGCCGGATTCCGTCGCCGTCAACGGCAATCTGCCCCGCCGTTGCCGCCGTAGAGAATCTCCACCGAGTTAGGGTGAGATTCGATCCCTTTCGTGCTTCCTTTTTCTGATTCAATGCATGTTAGGAATGCCATGATTCTTGCCATGATTGCAATGCTTATTCCACCAGAAAAATTTCATAGATTAGATGCGAGTAAAAATTTTAGGTTTAAGTTTCCACCGAATGCATCTCGGACCGACCGATTCGAAATTTTCGGTCCCGCCGATTTGGCCTCTGGCCATAGCACTAGTACGTATCGGTGCCACCGAGTTGTACGTATCGGTGAGACCGAAAGTAAAATCTCAGTGAAACCCTAGCATCTCGGAGCCACCGAACCCCATCTCGGTCTGACCGAAATGGCGTGTAAGGTTTCTGTTGTATGCTTCGATGTCACCGAGATGATCAACTCGGTCCATCCGAAATGCCTTCTGTGAAAACTTGAAACTAAGAGTTGAACTCAAATTTTATGAAAAACCTCTGCTTTTTGTGATGACTCATCTACTCTGCCCATACCCATCCATTCACAGGGTCAGCTCAGCAAGATGTCAGATTCCAGCAACAGCCAGAATAGGTCAGAGCAGCATGCGGAACTAAGTGAAGGGTCAAGCCCTGCAGAGAGTTTCTATGAGGGAGAGAGGAGCTCTCCAGATCTTCCTAAGGCAGCCACTAGAACAAGGAAGAAGAAAACCTCCGACAACGAGGATGAAGATTTTGTTGCTAGTGAAGCAGCAACCAAGAAAAAGAGAGTCATGCTTGCTAAGTAGTACAACACCAAACCATCATCTGCCAAAGAGAGGACTGCTGTGAGGAAAGTTCCGAAGCAGACTATGCAATTCACTCTTGAAGAGCCAAGTGACTCTGAACCAGCTGCAGGTGGAAAGAAGAAGAGAGCTAGGAAGACTACAGCTCAAGTGCTTGGAAGGCCCTCCATGAGGACAGATGAGGAGGAGGAGGAACCTACTACTGATGCACCTCCAGCCAAGTCTCAAAAGCTTATGTCTGATGTAATCAGGACTGCTGCCCCCAAGTCCAAACCAAAGGTGTCAGCACCAAAGAGATCCAGCAGGAACATATCAGCTGCTGAGAAGAACAAGGCCCCAGTGCCTGAGGCAAATGTTGATGAAGAGCCACTAGTGCTCAGGAAATTGAAGCTAAAGATACCAGACCATGATGATGCACACCCAGTTGTGGAGAACATGATGCTGAGGAAAGATAAAGGACTGTGTCAGTGGAGACAGTTAGATCCTTATGCTACAAGGAGGAAGACAGCGTGTGACTATCGCTTTCACACTCGTGAACAACAAGATTTCTATGAGACGGTATTGCTTGACAAGAAGCCCATTGTTAGCGACATGAGATGGGTGGATTGGGAATACATCGATGAGAATGAAGATTATTTCCCCCATGTCCATGAGAGCTTCAGGATTGCAGGTGTTGATGACTTTGTCGGACAGAAGTTGACCAAGTGGAATGATGAAATGGTCATGCAATTCTACTCCACAGCTCATTTCTATCTAGATGACCGAATTGTGTGGATGACTGAGGGTATCAGGTACCAGTCAACCATCTCTGAGTGGGCAAGTCTTCTTGGTGCTCCCAAGGAAGAGGACGATGACATTGATATCTATGCTAAGCTCAAGATGGATCACAACTCCATGTCCAACATGTACACTGCAATTCCTCAGAAAGACATTGAGACTCATAAACTTGGATCAGTGAAGCATCTGCTACCAGGACTGGCCACCACTAACACTATCTTGCGGTATACTCTATTACCCAACTCAGGAGATGACAAAATGATTCGAGGCCACTCCATCAACTTGCTGCATTTGTTTGACACTCCCCAGAAATTTAAGGTGATGAGTTTGATTGTGGAAACTATCAAGAGGACTGCAGCTGATCAGAAGAGATCGTGCGGATATGCTTCGCATATTCAGATGTTGATAAAATCTAAGGTTGGAACCAGCACATACCTTCTTGATCGAGAGCATTTGCCATTGCATCTAGAGTTTGAAGACAATGTTATCGTGATGGATCCTTCGCATCCCACTTCTGCACAAGCTCAGGAGAAGATCTGCAAAGCCAAAGAAGCAAAAGCATCCCAGGAGGCAACAACTCCCAATGCTCCAATTGCAAATCTTAAGTCTAAGTCTGACCAAATGACTTATCTGCTTGAAGCCACCCTGAGGATTGAGCAAAGTCTGACCAACCTCACCCAGCACCAGGCTAGCTTAGAGCGGATAATAGAGACAAAATTTCATGATCTAGATGTCAAGGTCACAGAGATCCAGACTACCATGGAGCAGCTGCAGAGTGATGTTGATGCTGTCAAGACAGCCCCGTCAGATGACAGTGGAGATGACAGACCTACCACAGAGCGTTTTTAGACAGTGCCTAGGGCAGCCAGATCTGCTGCAGTGCCAGTTGTGGATCCGAGGACCACAGTCTCTGCACCTGCTGCTGCTGCCACAGTGCCACCGCCAGTATCCACTCCACCAGCCCAACAAACTTCTGCAGAAGCCTTCGCGGATGCTCTTCTCTCAACGCCATCTACGCACACCGGAGCTGCGAGCAGGAGGTCGCCTTCAGGAGCTTCGGAGGACCGTGCTTAGAGTGCCGATTAGTCCTATACCTATTCGATCTTTTTGGTACTTGTTGCCAAAGGGGGAGAATTTGTATAGATCATAGGCTTCGAGAGAGAGTGCTTTTGTTTTGCTCGTTGTTTTATTTCTCTCGAGTTCTTTTGCTACAATTTGCTTGTTGGTACTTTGTTTCTATGTGTGTGCTTGATACTATGCTTTGTTATGTTTGTGAGCTACTTCATGTGATTGATCATACTATGCCTCTTGTCATGATCAATGCTTATCTTTATCATTATCCTGTATGATCACTTACTTGTGTTGGTGATCCATGCTTTCTATTCCTCTCATATCATTTTGCGCGCTCCACCAAGTTGTATGTGACATGGAAGAGTGACCCATGAGCCTAATCGATTGTGCATTTGCATTCAAACGCAAATTTTTAATAATGCACAAATTTAGGGGGAGCTCTTGCTTATCACATACTTCTCAAAGCGACGACGTATTCTATTCATTTAATCAATTGTCGAAGCTTTGATCTATATGTTGTCATCAATTACCAAAAAGGGGGAGATTGAAAGCACATTTGCTCCCTTGGTGGTTTTGGTAATTCATAACAACATATATCTCATTGAACTAATGTCCATTCAAGTTAAAGATTTCAAGATGTTCAAGGATTGGCATGGCATGGACTAGAGACGTGGACCCCTCAAAATGCTAAGGACAAGGATTGACAAAAGATCAAGACTCTACATTTTTGGTTTAGTGATCCAAGATCACATTGAGTCCATAGGAAAGCCAATACTATTAAAAGGGGATGAGGTGTTGCTTAATGGTCTTTTTGCTCAAGTGCTTAGTGACAGTACTCCTAAACCCTCAACCACTCTCTCTACCCAAATATGTCCAAAACCCACATTCCAACTCGGCCCCACCAAAATTTCCTATCCGGAGCCACCGAGTTCACCTAGACTAGCCACTGTCAAAACCCTAACAAATCGGATCCACCGAAATGGATCTCGGTCCCATCGAGATGGCCTTGCCAACTCTCTGTGATCATTTGCACCTACTTCGGTCTCACCGAGTTTTGCAAATCGGTCTCACCGAGATGGCTTGCCAACTCTCTGTTACCTTATTGCTTCACTTCGGTCCTACCGAGTTGATGCAATCGGTGCCACCGAGATGAGGTTTGCCCTAGCCATTGCACTTCGGTCCATCCGAGTTGTTCCTATCGGTCCCACTGAGATTCCTAAAGTTCATATCTTTTACACAGTTCGGTGCTACCGAGATGATGGTTTCGGTGCCACCGAGTTGGGTCAAAAGTGTGTAACGGTTGGATTTTGTGTGGAGGCTATATATACCCCCCTCCACCACCTCCTTCTCAGTAAGGAGAGCTATCAGAACGTGCCTACACTTCCACCATACATTTTCTGAGAGAGAACCACCTACTCATGTGTTGAGATCAAGCTATTCCATTCCTACCATTTGAATCTTGATTTCTAGCCTTTCCCAAGTTGCTTTCCACTCAAATCCTTCTTCCACCATAGCCAAATCTGTGAGGAGTTGTTTGAGTGCTGGGAAGACTATCATTTGAAGCACAAGAGCATGGAGTTCATCAACAACACACCGTCTATTACCTTTTGGAGAGTGGTGTCTCCTAGATTGGTTAGGTGTGACTTGGGAGCCTCCGACATGATGTGGAGTTGAACCAAGGAGTTTGTAAGGGCAAGGAGATCGCCTACTTCGTGAAGATCTACCCCGAGTGAGGCTAGTCCTTCATGGACATAAGCCATGGTGGAATAGACAAGGTTGCTTCTTCGTGGACCCTTCGTGGGTGGAGCCCTCCGTGGAATCACGCAGCCGTTACCCTTCGTGGGTTGAAGTCTCCATCAACGTGGACGTACGATATCACCACCTATCAGAACCACGCCAAAAACTACCGTGTCTTCATTGCGTTTGAAATCTCTGATCCCCTCCTTTACCTACATATGCAATTGTTTACTTTCCGCTGCTATACTCTTAGAATTGTATGTGTAGGGTGATGCTTGACATGTATTATTGCTAAAATCTGCCTACAATTAAAATTGGGAAAAGGCTAGGTTTTATTTGGTCAAGTAGTCTAATCACCCCCCTCTAGACATACTTTTGATCCTACAACATCCATGTCTGGTTTTGTATCAGACGGAGCACTAAGTCACCTTCCTGAAAGGTACGGCTTTGGAATCTACGGCTATGATAGTGACGTAGGTCTTGTTGATATATCGCGGACCTCGACGCTGCAAGATCGCGTTCTTCTTCCATAGCATCAAGAGTGTTTTGGTGAGCTATCTCATTATCAGCCTCAACATAGGCGGTGACTCTGGGAGAAGCATGGAGGATATCGCTTGGTAGCATGGCTTCTGCACCATAGACCAGGAAAAACGGCGTATAGCCTGTTGACCTGTTGGGAGTAGTGCGTATGCTCCAAAGTACTGCAGGGAGTTCCTCTTCCCAGCATCCGGGGGTGCACTCAAGAGGCACCATGAGTCTTGGTTTAATCCCTCTCAGCAACTCCTGATTAGCGCCAATGACACTTCTGTAGGATTTGTTCCTGTTCATGCTCAGGTATACAATGTCTAATAATACCATCTACTCCTTCTTTATAAAGATGTGGGTCATCCCAGAAGTAATGTCTTGAATCAAAGAAGAACGTTTTCTTTTGTTGGTATGTGAAACTAGGTGGTATAAATTTAGCAACAATATAATTAGCATAGTCTGCATACCAAGGAGTATTACGAGAAGCATTTATGACAGCTAATTGTTCATCAGGAAAATCATCATTAATTGGTAGTGGGTCATCAAGACCATTTTCCATTCTAGACAAATTATCTGCTACGGGATTCTCAGCTCCCTTTCTATCAATAATATGCAAGTCAAATTCTTGTAGCAATAGAACCCACCTACTGAGTCTAGGTTTAGCTTCTTTCTTTTCCATAAGATACTTAATAGCAGCATGATCGGTGTGAACAGTTACTTTAGAATCAACTATGTAAGATCTAAATTTACCACATGCAAACACAACTGCTAGAAATTCTTTCTCAGTAGTAGCATAATTTCTTTGGGCACTGTCTAGGGTTTTACTAGCATAATGGATAACATTTAATTTCTTATCAACTCTCTGTCCTAGAATAGCACCAACAACATAATCACTAGCATCACACATAATTTCAAAAGGCAAGTTCCAATTAGGTGGTGGAACAATAGGTGTAGTGGTTAAGGATTTCTTAAGTGTTTCAAAGGCTTCTACACAATCATCATCAAAAACAAAATGGAACATCTTTTTGCAAGAGATTGGTAAGAGGTCTAGAAATTTTAGAGAAGTCTTTTATAAACCTTCTATAGAAACCAGCATGACCTAGGAAACTTCTTATACCTTTAATATCTCTAGGACACGGCATTTTCTCAATAGCATCAACCTTAGCTTTATCAACTTCAATACCTGTTTCAAAAATTGTATGCCCCAAGACAATACCTTCATTTACCATAAAGTGGCACTTCTCCCAATTCAAGACAAGATTAGTTTGTTCACATCTCTGCAAAACTCGATCAAGGTTGCTTAAGCAGTCATCAAAAGAAGTTCCGTAAACGGAAAAATCATCCATGAAAATCTCAACAATCTTTTCACAAAAGTCAGAGAATATAGCAGTCATACATCTTTGAAAGGTAGCAGGTGCATTGCATAAACCAAAAGGCATACGTCTGTAAGTATAAGTTCCAAAAGGACAAGTAAAGGTGGTTTTCTCTTGGTCGGCTTGTGATACAGGTATTTGAGAAAAACCAGAATAACCATCTAGAAAACAAAAGTGTGTATGCTTAGACAATCTTTCTAACATTTGATCAATAAAAGGTAAGGGGTAATGATCTTTTCTAGTGGCTTTGTTTAATTTTCCAAAATCAATTACCATCCTATAACCAGTTACAATTCTTTGTGGAATGAGTTCATTTTTATCATTAGGAACAACGGTAATACCTCCTTTCTTAGGGACACAATGAACGGGACTTACCCATCTACTATCAGCTATGGGATAGATTATACCTGCTTCCAGAAGCTTTAATATTTCGGTTCTTACCACCTCTTTCATCTTAGGATTTAGTCGTCGTTGGTGGTCGACAATTGGTTTAGCATCAGGCTCCATATTAATTTTGTGCTGACATCGAGTGGGACTAATGCCCTTAAGATCATCAAGAGTATATCCAATAGCAGCGCGGTGCTTCCTCAGAGTTTTTAGTAATCTCTTTTCTTCATGCTCTGAAAGGTTAGCACTAATAATAACATGATATATCTTCTTTTCAACTAGATAAGCATATTGCAATGTATCAGGCAATTGCTTCAATTCAAATACAGGGTCACCCTTAGGTGGAGGAGGGCCTCCAAGAGTTTCAACTGGCAAAATGTGTTTAAGGATAGGTGGTTGATCAAAGAACATCTTATCTATTTCATTTCTTTCATTCATATGCATATCGTTTTCATGATCTAGCAAATATTGTTCTAACAGATCAGTAGGAGGTACGACAATAGAAGCAAGACCAATAATTTCATCTTTACGAGGCAATTCTTTATCATGAGGTTGTCTACGAAACTTGGAGAAATTAAACTCATGAGACATACCACCAAAATTAACACTAACAGTTTCTTTAGCGCAATCAATCTTGGCATTAATAGTGTTCAAGAAAGGTCTACCAAATATAATGGGACAAAAATCATCTTGTGGAGAACCGAGGACTAGAAAATCAGTAGGGTATTTTATTTTTCCACACAAGACTTCAACATCTCTAACGATCCCAAGCGGTGTAATGGTATCTCTGTTTGCAAGCATAATAGTAACATCAATGTCCTCTATTTCAATCGGTGCAATATCATTCATAATTTCGTGATATAAGGTAAACGGAATAGCACTCACACTAGCACCCAAATCACATAAGCCATGATAATAATGATCTCCTATTTTGACAGAGACAATAGGCATGCCTACTACAGGTCTGTTTTTATCTTTAGGATCTGGTTTAGCAATTCTAGCTGCTTCATCATAGAAGTAAATAACATGCCTATCTATATTATCAACCAAGAGGTCTTTAACCATAGCAACATTAGGTTCAACTTTAATTTGTTCAGAGGGTCTAGGTGCTCTAATATTACTTTTGTTAACCATAGTTGAAACTCTAGCATGTTCCTTAATCCTAACAGGAAAAGGTGGTTTCTCAATATAAGTAGTAGGCACAACTGGATCAACATGGTAAACAATTGTTTCTTCTTTAACACTAACGGGTTCCTCAATCTTTTCTTTAACAGGGGGATGATATTTAAACCACTTCTCTTTAGGGAGATCAACATGAGTAGCAAATGATTCACAAAAGGAAGCTACTATCTCAGAGTCAAGTCCATATTTAGTGCTAAACTTATGAAAAGCATCGGTATCCATAAAAGATTTAACACAATCGAACTCAAGTATTATACCTGACTCATTACCTTTGTCGAGTTCCCAATCTTCAGAGTTGCGTTTAATTCTTTCTAGAAGATCCCATCTGAATTCAATAGTTTTCTTCGTAAAGGAGCCAGTCGAAAAAGAATCGAGCATGGTTTGATCATCATGAGAAAGCCGAGCATAAAAATTCTGTAAGATAATTTCTCTTGAGAGCTCATGATTGGGGCATGTGTACATCATGTACTTAAGCCTCCCCCAAGCTTGAGCAATGCTTTCTCCTTCACGAGGCCAAAAATTATATATATAATTTCGATCACGATGAACCAAATGCATCGGATAAAATTTCTGGTGGAATTCTGATACGTCTCCAACGTATCTATAATTTTTATTGTTCCATGCTGTTATTTTATCAATCTTGGATGTTTTTATATACATTTACAGCAATTATATATCATTTTTGGAGAGTAACCTATTAACTTAGTGCCCAGTGCCAGTTGCTGTTTTCTGCCCTGTTTTTGTTTTATAGAAAATCAATACCAAACGAAGTCCAAATGCCACGAAACTTTTTGGAGATTTTTTTTGGACAAGATAAACACTAGAAGCTTCGGGAGAAGACTAGACGCCAGAGGAGGTGGCCACGAGCCACCAGGGCGCGCCTGGGGGGGGGGGGCAGGCGCGCCCTGGTACCTTGTGGGCCCACCTCAGCTCCGTTTGACCTAATTCCACCACTATAAATTCAGGAAAAATCAGAAACCCTTAGGGGAGTCCACGAAATACTTTTTCCACCGCTGCAAGTTTCTGTTCTCGAGAGATCCCATCTGGAGGCCTTCTCCGGTACTCCGTCGGAGGGGGAATCGATCACGGAGGGGCTCTACATCAACCTTGCTGCCCTTCCGATGATGCGTGAGTAGTTTACCACAGACCTTCGGGTCCATAGGCAGTAGCTAGATGGCTTCTTCTCTCTTTTTGATCTTCAATACAATGTTCTCCTCGATGTTCTTGGAGTTCTATCCGATGTAATCACTTTTTGCGGTGTGTTTGTTGGGATCCGATGAATTGTGAGTTTATGATCAGATTATCCATGAATATTATTTGAGTCTTCTCTGATCTCTTTTATGTATGATTATTATAGCTTCATATTTCTTCTCCGATCTATTGATTTAGTTTGGCCAACTAGATTGATTTATCTTGCCATGGGAAGAGGTGCTTTGTAATGGGTTCGATCTTGCGATGCTCAATCCCAGTGACAGAAAGGGACATGACATGTATGTATCATTGCTATTAAGGGTAAAAAGATGGGGTTTATTCATACGTGAGTTTATCTTGTCTACATCATGTCATCGTTCTTAAGGCGTTACTCCGTTCGTTATGGACTTAATACACTAGATGCATGCTGGATAGCGGTCGATGTGTGGAGTAATAGTAGTAGATGCAGGCAGGAGTCGGTCTACTTGTCTCGGACGTGATGCCTATATACATGATCATTGCCTTGGATATCATCATGATTATTTTCTTTTCTATCAATTGCCCAACAGTAATTTGTCTACCCACCGTATGCTATTTTCTGGAGAGAAGCCTCTAGTGAAAACTATGGCCCCCGGGTCTATCTAAATGATATTACTAAAACCCTAAAATATTGCTGCCATTTTCTTTTATTTATTTTATTTTGTATTTTTGTTTCAATCTATCTATCTATCATATACAATTTAATCTTGCAATTGACCGCCGAGGGATTGACAACCCCTCGTTTGCGTTGGGTGCAAGGATTTGTTGTTTGTGTGCAGGTACTGCTAACAAGGTGTTGCGTGATTCTCCTACTGGTTCGATAACCTTGGTTTCATAACTGAGGGAAATACTTATCTCTACTGTGCTGCATCATCCCTTCCTCTTCGGGGAAAATACCAACGCAAGCTACAAGTAGCAGGAAGAATTTTTGGCGCCGTTGTCGGGGAGAGATCATCAACATCTATCAAGTACCTTTGCATAAACTCTCATCTCCTTGCATTTACTTTATTTGCCTCTCATTTTCATCTCCCCCACTTCTCAAACATTTTTACAAAAATACAAAAATATTTTTCGCTTGCCTTTTTCTTGTTTGCTTGTTTGCTTGCTTGTTATCTTGTTTGCTTAATCATGATGCCCCGAGGGAATTATCATGATACTTCTTATTATAAAATTTTGTCCGAAATTGAGAAAAATACTAAAGATTACATGACTACGCAGTTTGAGCACAACAATTTTTTTACCGAGGAACTCAAAGAACACTCTACTTTATTGGATGCTATTGCAAAACAACTCGATGATGTTAGTAAAGAAGTTGCTAGTCTTTAATCTCAATTTGCTCTTACTGAAAATTTTCTAGGAAAAACTTCTGATGTGCAAGCTACGCTAGTGAATCAAATGGCGGCTAAGCTGGAATCATTAGAACATAGTAATGATGAGGATATTAAAATGATTGGTGTTTCATCTATTGATTCTTTGTTTAGCAATATAAAACTTGATGAAAAGGGGGCTGAAAAAGAGTCAACTTTAGCTAGTAGGCATTCCCATAATTCGGAGGGTGAAAATCTTAATGAAAAAATTGCTAAAAGTGGGTTTGGAGAGGTAAAAACTTTAAATAGCGATGTGCCCACTCTCTTGGATTACAAAGATTTTAATTATGATAATTGTTCTTTGATTGAGTGCATTTCTTTGTTATAATCCATGTTAAATTCACCAAATGCTTATGAGCAAAACAAGGCTTTTACTAAACACATCGTAGAAGCAATGATGAAAGCGTTAGAAGAAAAGCTAGAACTAGAGATTTCAATTCCTAGAAAATTATATGATGAATGGGAACCCACCATTAAAGTTAAAATAAAGAATTATGAGTGCAATGCTTTATGTTATTTGGGTGCTAGCGTTTCCACAATTCCAAAATCTCTATGTGATGTGCTAGGTTTTACCAATATAGATGAATGTTCTCTTAATTTGCATCTTGCAGATTCTACTATTAAAAAACCAATGGGTAGAATTAATGATGTTCTTATTCTTGCAAATAGAAATTATGTGCCCGTTGATTTTATTGTTCTTGATATTGAATGCAATTCTTCTTGCCCCATAATACTTGGTAGACCGTTCTTACGAACTATAGGTGCCGTTATTGATATGAAAGAAGGGAATATAAAATTTTAGTTTCCACTAAAAAAGGGTATGGATCATTTCCCTAGGAAAAGAATTAAAGCACCATGTGAATCAATTATTAGGGCCACTTATGGAATCAACTTGAAAGATGACAATACTTGAAACTATGCATTATGCCTAGCTAGGGGCATAAAACAATAGCGCTTGTTGGGAGGCAACCCAATGAATAAAATAAATTTTTCTTATTCACTATTGTTATTGTGTGTTTTCACTTTCATGCTACTGGTATTGTGTTTTTGTGTTCTTAATTAGTGTTTGTGCCAAGTAAAGCCTTTAGGATGATTTGGAAGATAGTATAATTGATGCTGTTTGGAAAACAGAAAGTTTTGCATCCAGTGCCAGAATTTTGTTTCTGTACTGGAGCGTCAAAAAATTCTGAATTTTTTACAAATTATTGGTATATGAATTTCCCACGTTGTCCTAATTTTTCAGAATTTTTGGAGTTACAGAAGTATGGCTTTTAAATAGATTGCTACAGACTATTCTGTTTTTGACAGATTCTGTTTTTGATGCACTACTTGCTTGTTTTGATGAATCTATGGATTGTATCGGGGGGTATAAGCCATGGTGAATTTAGAGTACAGTAGGTATAATGCAAAAATAAAATATGAATGGGTTTGCAACAGTACTTAAAGTACTGATTAATTTTGTTATACTAACGGATCTCACGAAGGTTTTTCTGAGTTTTGTGTGATTGAAGTTTTCAAGTTTTGGGTGAGATCACGATGGATGAAGGAATAAGGAGTAGTAAGAGCCTAAGCTTGGGGATGCTCGAGGCACCCCAAGGTAATATTCTAGGAAGACTCAAGCGTCTAAGCTTGGGGATGCCCCGGAAGGCATCCCCTCTTTCTTCTACCAACCATCGGTAATTTTACTTGGAGCTATATTTTTATTCGTCACATGATATGTGTTTTGCTTGGAGCGTCTTGTATTATATGAGTCTTTGCTTTGTTTGCTTTTTAGTTTGTCACAATCATCCTTGCTGAACACACCTATCTTGAGAGAGCCACACGTTTATCATCATTTGTTAGAATACTCTATGTGCTTCACTTAAATTTTTTGAGCTAGGCAGTTGCTCTAGTGCTTCACTTAAATCTTTTTGAGCACGGTGGTGGCTATATTTTGAAGAAATGAACTCTCATGCTTCACTTATATTATTTTGAGAGTTGATAAGATTAAAATTTTGAAGAAATGAATTCTCATGCTTCACTTATATTATTTTGAGAATTGATAAGATTGAAATTTTGAAGAAATATTTGCACTCTCATGCTTCACTTATATCTTTTTGAGAGTTGATGATAGTAATGGTAATTTGCACAAGATATGTATTGGAGATATGCCCTAGAGGCAATAATAAATGTTATTATTTATCTCCATGTTTGTAATTATGTTTATATTCCGTGCTTTAACTGCTACGGTTCTCGAGTCTACAATAACCACGAGGCTCGAAGGAAGACTCATATGCACGTGTGGAATAATAAACGGTAAAATGTATTCCTAGTCTGGCCTCTAAGACTAGCTCAAGTGTTGCATGATGGTTCTGTTTTCCTGATCATGGGCATGACTATGCCGGCAACTTTGAAGGCACATTGTTGGAAGAACACTTGTGTTGAATCGACCCGAATTGATGTTATGCTATGAGATACATTCGTCACAAGTTAATGGTTAATAACACAGAGAAAGTTAATGTTTGCATAATTCCTTAGACCATGAGAGTATCGAGTTTCTTCATGCTTGCTTCATGAACTTTGGGGTTTGTTAAACGTCATCCGTAAATGGGTGGCTATTACAGCGGCTTACGGGTTCATGGAAAAGTGTGTCAAGGGACTTGATAGCTCAAGATTGGGATTTGCTCCTCCGACGATGGAGAGATGTCTCTGGGCCCTCTCAGTGTTACGGTATCCATCATCGTCTGGCTAGACACAATGTGATTTGATCACAGGGATGCCGAAACACGGGAACGAGAAAAGAGAACAAAACCGATAACAAGGTAACTGGCATAGTGGACAAGTTGTTGATCCATGGGGATGCCAATAAATCTCACCTTGGGTATTTGTAACATATCGCGAAGAAATAGGAATAGCACACGGCAACTGGAGGTTCACTCGAATATTTATTCGTGTGGGTATAGGGGTCAATATGGGTGTCCACGGCTCCGATGTTGATCATTGATCGGAAAGTGTTCCGGTCATGTCTATACTTCACCGAACCTATAGGGTCACACGCTTAAGGGTCATCTATCTGCTGAATACTAGACAGGGAGTCTGAGAAAAAGTCACCGGAAAAGTTTCAGAGACAACGGAAAAGTTCCGGAGAGAGAACACCGGAATAGTTTCGGTAAAACCGAAAAGTTGTTTCGGAGTAAACCATTAAGTCAAATTGGTTTTGGCACACGCCTGGAAATTCTTGGAGGGTGCCAGAATTGTTCTGGATACTTCTGGGATTTTTCCGGGATAAAAACCGGAAATGTTCCGGAGCTGCCGGAACCGGTTTGGTTGCTTTTTGCACATGAAAATCACTAATCCGGAATTGTTTCGGAATGCGTCCGAAATCATTTTAGTGGGTACTGGAATTATTCTAAGACCCATAGAAATATTTTCATATTTAATGGTCGCAGAAAAATGTTTTCGTGAATAGTGAAAGTGCTTTTTGGGTGGCTTCTTGGAGAAGCCACCTTGAGGGCCTTTTGGTATTTTCCCCCTTGGCTTCTTGGAGAAGCCACCCTTGGGCTTGGCCTATAAATAGGGGTGGAGGGGGATGCCTAAAGACCCACTCCTTTCTCACATACAAGTGCCATGCATGATCTGGCTTCTTCTCTCCCTCCCACGAAAAGAGTTTCGTAGAGCCGAAAGGCTGTCTGCGTTCCGGTGGGAACTAGTTCTGGACGGCGAAGCCCTGCCGGATAGATGACACCGTATGTGTGCAACCCCGTAGAGAGGTCGTAGGTTCGATCTTTTTGCCCGAGGGGCTGTTCGAGAGTGCCTCCCGAAGGGCTGTCCGAGTGACCGTCCGAGTTTTGAGGGTCCTCCCGAAGGGCTGTCCGCGACACCGTCCGAGGGACTATCCGACCGCCTCCCGGAGGGCTGTCCGAGGGGCAGTCGAGGGAGTACATCCTCGCGGTTGGGAGGTTGTAAATCCTAGCTGCGGGGATCTACTCCAACGATCGTCATCGACTCTACTTCCGCTACGCTACGAGTCGGTAACGAAAAGATCAAACCTTGTATGCAGTCTCCATAGTGGTCCTGGGCTGGTGCGTAGGTCGGAATTTTTTTGTTTTCTGCTGCGTTACCCTACAGTGGCATCATGAGCCGTGCTATGCGTAGATGCAGGTTATGATCTAGAATACATCGAGATGTATGGGTGTTGCACAATATAATTTGTAGTAGATCAGTTCTATTACTGAAAATTATTTGTGCGGGTAGCAGATGAAATCTGTTACCCGATGTTCTTGTTGCTTCCCTGAAATTTGCATATTTCTGATCTTGATAATGGCATGGTGGAGTTTCAAAGTTCTGGCAATCCGCGATCCGATCAACGAAGTGCTAACAGTTCGTTGAATTCCACCATAGTTAGAGAGAAAGATGAAATTTCGCAGACGAAAGGGCAATGCAGATATTATCTGCACGGGGGTCATGCGTATGACGAAGTTTAGTATGGGGCTCGAGATTTTATTATCTTTTGTTTCATACACCCCGCAAAGTTAATTTAGCGACTTGAATAATCATACTTGATGATGGACGTTGGTAGCTTCGGTTTGTTTTGAAACCTTAGAAGCCACGTAAAATAAAATCTTGTATGAACCGATTAGAGGCGTCTAACTTGGTTTTGCAGGATGTGCATGTGATGTGGTATAGCAGTTCTCATATTAATTTGATTATGTATGAGATGACTATATAATGTAAATTGACATGACCTGCGTGTCATGATTCGGCATGATGGCTGGAGCCATATGATTGTCACTTTAATGACCTGCGTGTCAACCTTAAGTAATGCACTTATTTTATTAGCTATAGAGATAGCAATATCATCTGGTGCATCGACAAGGTGGTGGCAAACTTCGCAAAGGTGAACACCGACGCGAATGCCGAAGACGAAGAAAATAAAGACTTCTCCGTCAGAAAGGGCTATACCATGTCATGCTATTATGAATTGCCTGAGATGTTTATCCCTTATGATGCACCCTTTTGATTGTGCAGTAGTCGCTTTTTATTAGGGTGATCTCTCACTTAAAATATCAAGTAGTTAGTGTTCTCCCAAGTGTAGCACAGTCTACAACACGTATCTTTTTGGGGTGCGCCATGTACACATGAGCACGAACGATTAGAGAGGTGTAAGGTGGGTGAAGGTCAGACCTCACTGCGTGATCACTTGGTTGTCTTGACGTTCAGGCAGGACAGTCCTGAGCTTGGAACACGCGCATCGAAAGATGGACAAGAATCACATAGAAATGTGATTGACAAGTTGGCCTACCGATTGAAATTCACGTCATCAGTGATGAACCCATCAATGGCGTCGAATTGAAATGCGGATCTTGTATCACTCACAATCAATTATGAGAGATATTGATTTGAGTGGGAGCGCACTGTAGAATTAACTTGTTTAATTCTCTGTGCAATTAATTGTGAACTTTGTCTAAGTGAAATTTGCATAATAGTTGTAGAATAATGGCTCGCGTTTCCACCTTCCCTATTAAAATTGAATAAGCTGTTAAATATCTGGTTAAAACTTTACGGTTGGTAACGTAATGTGAGGATTGTCCTCAAAAGTGTCGAGAAGGACTTTGTCCTATCGCATGCTTTTGGTATTCTCCCGCTAATGCTATGGATAATGTGACTCTCGTCCTTCGATCCAAAAGCTAGAATTCCGTTACGGTCAAGTGTAATACGTTTGCATCCATGAGACCCGAACTTTAAAAGTTTGGGATAGCTATGTGATATTCATGGAACTGAAAATTAGTTTCAGATACAAACAAAGGCTAAAAGATATGAGATATCCAACGAAATGTTTGTTTGCAAACTATTAGTAAAAGTGTTTACTATGCATTTGACTAATACGAGAGGGATCCAGAAGAATGCCTATCATATGATGAAGGTGAATAAAACAAAAACTTAAAGAGAAAGAAAATGTCCAAAGGGTGTTAGTGTGACTTACACACCTAGGAAGTCCGGGGCTAACACCACTCTTAAGTTGAGTGCTTCTTCTGAGAGTAGGAGAAATACTGAAAGTTAAACTGTTAGAAGTATAAAGGCAAAAAAGGGAGAAGACTGGAATGTCCAACTCATGTATGAAAGTCATACAAGCTATTGATGTATAGAAGGCTGGTCAAAGAAATAGTTCTTGGGAATTGTGATTAAATTGTTAGTCACTAATTCTTGGGTATTGTGAGTTGATCACAAAGATACCCGCTCGATTGCATTCTGCTGTGACTCGATGCAGGAACTACTGCGGCCTAAAAGACTTGCCGAAGTGAGGTTTAGATATGCACTGGGAACATAGTAAAAGTTGCTATACTTGGTACATTACCTATGTATTTATTTTCATAATTCATTTTAGAGTTTTTATACACTCTAGCCCATTGCATAAAGTATCTTGCAAGAAGGTTGTTCATAGGAGAACTTTTAATGTTCGGTGTTATGAATAACATAAGGGCCATGCTTCCATCATGGATGGGATGTATGTTATGAATATTGATAATAATATATTACCTCCGTATTTACTTTCATAATTCATTTTAGAGTTTTACACACTCTAGCCCATTGCATAATGTTTGTTGCAAAAGGGTTGTTCATAAAAGAACAATTGTTGTTCAGTGGTATGAATAACATACGGGCCATACTTCCATCATGAATGGGATGTATGTTATGAATATTGATGGTAATATGATACACCCATAACACTGACGCTAAATGTCGCAAGACTAAAAGAATACCACACATGTGTGGCACTGCATTTGGTCACATTGGAGAAACCCGCATGGAGAAATTCCATAATGATGGATTTTGAAGTCGTTTGATTATGAATCATCTGACACTTGCAACTTTCCTCCGAAAAGTGAAGTGACTGAAATACCGTTCACAGGCCATAAGGAACGAGCAACAAACTTATTGGTGATCATACATTTTGATGTATGTAGTCCGATAAATGTTGTTGCTAGCAGTGGATTTATCTATCTTCAGAAATGACTCAAGTAGATATATGGATATTTACTTGATGAGACGTAAGTCTGGATCTTTTGAAATCATTCATAAGGTTTTCAAAAATGAAGTAGAAATTATTGTAACAAGAAAATTATGTTTCTGCAAACTAGATTACCGAAAGGAATATTTGAGTTACAAGTTTAGCGAATGTCTGATGAGTTGTGAAAAGAGTTTCATAACTTACACCTCCCGGAACACCACTGTGAGTGGAATGTCTGTGAAGATGTATTCAAACCATTTATGACATGGTGAGATCAAAGATGACATAAATTAATTTGCCATTATCCCTTTTAAAAGTAATGCTTTAGAGACTGCGGCTTTTAGACTGAAAAGAGCACCAATAGATCTGTTGAAATGACGCCATGGTATGGTAACCCCAACCATGTTATGTATTCTCTTAACATTTGGAATATGGGGCTTGTGTAAAATATTTACAAACCTATTCCAAATCAGACAAGTGCTACTTTGTAGGTTGTCCCAAATTATTGGGTATTCCTCCCTCACTATACCGAGGCAAAAAGGTTTGCCACAAAGAACGGTATGATTTTGTAGAAAATGGTTCTTACAAAAAGGTGAGTGGGAGGACAGTGCAACTCGATGAGATAACAGTATCTTCATCATCAGTTCAAAGAAAAGAAACCTTGGAAGTAATTCCAGAGTTTCCTACTTCGACTGATACGGAAGCCTCTACATGAGATGTATGGACTTCGGTCGAACTTGCAACTGAACCACGTTGGCAAAACTCGTGCAAACCTCTCAGGTGCGCAAGCGAGATATTGTTGTTAGACAACAGTATACCTACGATACACAAGGAAGCGTTGATGGGCCCTGACTCCAGAATTGGCTAAATGCCAATATAATCCGAGATAGTTTCCATATAAATGATTCAAGATTATATCTTGATAAACCCTTCGGAAGACTTAGAGTCTAACGAACATTAATGGAACTATAAACTGATGTGGATAAAATGTTTTATCCATAAAGCTCGACTTGTTGCAATAACAAATTCAAGGAGTTGACTACGATGAGATTGACTCACCGTAGCGATGCTTAAAGTCAGATCGGGTTAAACTAGCAATTAATACATATTTCAATCTTGAGATATGATACATGGATGCCAAAAGGATTTCCATGTGATGGAAATACAACCTAGGACTTGCATGTGATACAGTCCGAAGTATTTTGTCAATCCAGAGGATGCTAGTAAGTATGCAAACTTCAGAGTTCCAACAATGGACAGAAGAGAGCAAAATGGAGTTGGAATCTTCGTTTTGATGAAATAGTCAAAAGAGTTTGATTTCATCATTACAAGAAAGTAAGTGGGAGCATAATAATATTTCTAAAAACCTTGTGTGCTTGACACATTGTTGATTGGAAATAATATAAATTTCTTGTCACGAATTAGGACTTCATTGAAAAATAGGTTTTTCGATGAAGTGCTTAGGCTAGGTAGCCTTGGTATTAGGCATAATTATCCACGAGATAAAATTTCCTGATAGAGCTAAAGCCAAAAATACATATTGACAAGATGCTAAAACAGTTTAGCATTAAAATGCCAAGGAGTGATTCTTGCCGAAGTCACATGGAAAGGGTTTTTGCAAGACTCGGTGTCCCAAAACACTGATGAGCAAAATACATGATGGAGATTCCACACACTCTTTTGTTTGGATTAATCATGTATTCCATGGTATGTAAAACAACCAGAGATGTCCGATACTCCCAAAGCTGTTGCGGGTATAGATACCAAAGTGATCAAAGTACTGATCATGGGACAACAGTGAAAAATGTCATTAAGTACTAAAGTAGCACTGATGACATGTTTTCTCGCAAGCAGAGATTATGAAGTGCTTGTTGAAAGTAAATACATCGATACAGTCTTCATCAATGCTCCATGCGATTTTTGATTTAAGTTAAGGGTTTTGTGTAATACACGATATGGTGGCACGGTGTTTGGAAATCGTTCCAAACAGGTTACTGTGGCGAATTCTATAACAAAGGCTAAGTATGTTGCCACTTTCAAAGCGACATAGAAGATGTTGAATCATATAGTTCATTCATGAACTTAGTATGGTTCCAAGAAGGCTTTGGCTAATGGGACACTATTGTAGATAGTCGCTCCATAGCTCAGTCTGAGGAATCAAGGTTTGACCTGTGATTCACATATATACAAAGCCAAGTCCACACAAAATATGAATTTTGTGAAAGCATGAAAACGCGAGGAGATGCAAAGATACACACGGAACTGAAGTTGTCAGATCCGTTGGACATCAGGCTATACCACGAGCGAAGCATATTTTACACCGGTATGCCATAGGTGTAAAGTGCATCAGCATTGACTAGATTATTGACTCTACTGCAACTGGGAGTCTGTAGGAGATATGCCCTAGAGGCAATAATAAATGTTATTATTTATCTCCATGTTTGTAATTATGTTTATATTCCGTGCTTTAACTGCTATGGTTCTCGAGTCTACAATAACCACGAGGCTCGAAGGAAGACTCATATGCACGTGTGGAATAATAAACGGTAAAATGTATTCCTAGTCTGGCCTCTAAGACTAGCTCAAGTGTTGCATGCTGGTTCTGTTTTCCTAATCATGGGCATGACTATGCCGGCAACTTTGAGGGCACATTGTTGGAAGAACACTTGTGTTGAATCGACCCGAATTGATGTTATGCTATGAGATACATTCGTCACAAGTTAATGGTTAATAACACAGAGAAAGTTAACGTTTGCATAATTCCTTAGACCATGAGAGTATCAAGTTTCTTCATGCTTGCTTCATGAACTTTGGGGTTTGTTAAAAGTCATCCGTAAAGGGGTGGCTATTACGGCGGCTTATGGGTTCATGGAAAAGTGTGTCAAGGGACTTGATAGCTCAAGATTGGGATTTGCTCCTCCGACGATGGAGAGATGTCTCTGGGCCCTCTCGGTGTTACGTTATCCATCATCGTCTGACCAGACACAATGTGATTTGATCACAGGGATGCCGGAACACGGGAACGAGAAAAGAGAACAAAACCGGTAACGAGGTAACTGGCATAGTGGACAAGTTGTTGATCCACGGGGATGCCGATAAATCTCACCTCGGGTATTTGTAACATATCGCGAAGCAACAAGAATAGCACACGTCAACTGGAGGTTCACTCGAATATTTATTCGTGTGGGTATAGGGGTCAATATGGGTGTCCACGACTCCGATGTTGATCATTGATCGGAAAGTGTTCCGGTCATGTCTATACTTCACCGAACCTATAGGGTCACACGCTTAAGGGTCATACATCTGCTGAATACTAGACAGGGAGTCTGAGAGAAAGTCACCGGAAAAGTTTCGGAGACAACGAAAAAGTTTCGGAGAGAGAACACCGGAATAGTTTCGGTAAAACCGAAAAATTGTTTCGGAGTATACCATTAAGTCAAATTGGTTTCGGCACATGCCTGGAAATTCTTGGAGGGTTCCAAAATTGTTCTGGAAACTTCTGAGATTTTTCGGGGACAAAAACCGGAAATGTTCCGGAGCTGCCGGAACCGGTTTGGTTGCTTTTCGCAGATGAAAATCACTAATCCAGAATTGTTTCGGAACGCGTCCAAAATCATTTTAGTGGGTACTGGAATTATTCTAAGACCCACAAAAATATTTTCGGATTTAACGGTAGCGGAAAAATGTTTCCGTGAATAGTGAAAGTGCTTTTTGGGTGGCTTCTTGGAGAAGCCACCTTGAGGGCCTTTTGGTATTTTTCCCCTTGGTTTCTTGGAGAAGCCACCCTTGGTATTGGCCTATAAATAGGGGTGGAGGGGGCTGCCTAAAGACTCACTCCTTTCTCACATACAAGTGCCATGCATGATCTGGCTTCTTCTCTCCCTCCCACGAAAAGAGTTTCGTAGAGCCGAAAGGCTGTCTGGGTTCCGGTGGGAACTAGTTCTGGACGGCAAAGCCCTGCCGGATAGATGACACCGTATGTGTGCAACCTCGTAGAGAGGTCATAGGTTCGATCTTTTTGCCCGAGGGGCTGTTCGAGAGTGCCTCCCGAAGGGCTGTCCGAGTGACCGTCCGAGTTTTGAGGGTCCTCCCGAAGGGCTGTCCGCGACACCGTCCGAGGGATTGTCCGACCGCCTCCCGGAGGGCTGTCCGAGGGGCAGTCAAGGGAGTACATCCTCGCGGTTGGGAGGTTGTAAATCCTAGCTGCGGGGATCTGCACCAACGATCCTCATCGACTCTACTTTCGCTGCGCTACGAGTCGGTAACGAAAATATCAAACCTTGTATGCAGTCTCCATAGTGGTCCTGGGCTGGTGCGTAGGTCGAAATTTTTTTGTTTTCTGTTGCGTTACCCTACAATATGAATTTGGTCCCAAAGTGATGAATATTCAAGAGGGATATAATAAAAACTTTCATATAGATCATTGGATATGATAAGTGTGATTCCTTGCAATAGTTTTGCGATATGGAAATGATAATATGTGAGTCATGTTAGTGAGTAATTGTGATTTAGTAAAAATATTCATGTTAAGGTTTGTGATTCCCTATGTGTCGTGGTTTTGACACAGTAGATGCCCTTGTGAAAGGACTTAGAGATGAGGCCATCGCACAAGTGTGGAAGCTTAGCGGGGTTGATCGGGAATGAGAAGACGCTGGGTTACCCAGGTTCGGCCCCTCATGGTGGAGGTAAAAGCCTACGTCCTGCTTGATTATATTGCTGTAGTTTCTCGATTACAAGGATGTGGATTCACTAACCTAGCTTTCGATGAGATGGCAACTTAGTCTTTTTCGTACAGGTGCTCCCCTTTATATATACAGGTGAAACCCTAGATTACATGAGAGTCCGGATCGTCCTTTGACCTGTCTCCTACTCTTTCCTACTTGTCCTCCAAGACGGCCTTCACGCCAGTCACCTTCTCGTGAGCCGGCCCATTGCCTAACCCGGCCCTTCCTGCTTATACCGCGTCAAGCCGGCCCGAGACGATTCCTTCAGCCCTGCAGTGGATTGACCCACCGAGCCTGCTCTATGGCCGGGTTACCACTCTGCCGGGTCTATATGCTGGTAAACATCCCCAACATTAGCCCTCAGTTTGACTTGAATTTATTCATGTTAAACTTCATCCTGGAAAAACAAAACATTAGCAATATACTCTCCAAATGCTTCCCAAGCCGGTCCTTCAGAACGCTGTCCTTGACCGGCTCGATTTGCCGGGTTAAGTAGGTCGACGGGTTATTCCTTCAGGTTCAGACTTAGCATTTTTAGCTCTTTTTCCCTTATGATGTCAAGACCCATTTCGACATCATATCGAATCTTTGAGTGGGTATGTATCATCTTGTCAGGCACGAAAATCGAGGAGCCCGCAGCTGAAAATTACTGCGCCGCCTGGGGCTCCGCCCCCGCCGTTTCAATTTTACTGTGCCTATAAAGAGGCCAGCTCACCACCAGTCCACCTTTTACCCCTTGCTCTTCTTCTTCCTCGCGTCTGCCTCCTCTCACGCCCATCGCGTCGCCGCCCTCAAGCTCTCCGACGACCTCGACATCATCCTTCTCCGCCGCCCAATCGTCGTCGGAGCTCATCAAAAACACTCCGGCCACATGCGCCGCAGTCAGGTACATACAAATCCTTCTCCCTTCAGATCTATAACGCCCATTCTTCTCTGCAGTTCGTCAGTGTTCGTCAGTGTTCTTCCTCCTTTCTCATTAGTAGATCTAAATGCATCTGAGTCACCTAAATAAATACTTTTTAGCACTGCGGCGATACCATTTTTCGCATCCAGATCTCTGTATTGTTTTCCGCAGACCCCCAATGACAGTAGGGCTCCCGCCTCTATCCATGTTTTAGGTCTTTAAAATTTCTTTTTCGAAGTATTCCTAGATCCGTAAAAATAGCTGCCCCGTCGGAGTCTTGTTTGTAGCTAGCTCAACACTTAGCAAATATCCAAACACCACTAAAATGCTGGCGCCGGCTCATAAATTTCACCAGCTTATCACTACTATCCCTAGCTTGCATAAATCTGGGTCATGAATTTAACCATCCTGGTTGTCTCATCATTTTGCCGGGTTATACCCTCTGACGGCATGTCCTTCCTGAGCTTAACACGCCGGCTTATTACCTTTGCAGTTGAAATCTGAAATCGTCATGGCTCCCAAGACCGACAAGTCCTGCAACTGGGTCAGATCCCAGGTCTCAACTCTTATGTTGAACGAGCTAGTGGGGCAAGGCCTTTTGCCAGCTCAAGCAACCATCAGCTGGCGGGCGCCTGATGAAGAGAGCTCCCCCAGCCTAATCAGGATGAAGTAGTGGTCTTCGCAGATAATCTTCAATAGGAGTTTCGGCCGCCCGGGTCAAAATTCTTACGTGACGTCCTCAATTTTTTTGACCTCCGACCGCATGATCTTGGCCCCAACTCAATCACCAATCTATGCCAGTTTCAAGTCTTCTGCCAAGTATATTTCCAAATAGAGCCAACTGTCCTTCTCTTTCGAGAGTTCTGCTACATCAACCATCAGACCGAGTTCGCCGATGGCCCTAGCATAGAACTTGGTGGTGTTTCCATTCAGAGGCGGAGAAACACTCCCTTTCCTGAGGCCAAACTAGCGAGTCACCCCAAGGGTTGGAACAAAACTTGGTTTTATTGCAAAAACACCGCTCCTCAGGATAAAAACCCCCTGCCGGGTTATAGACCGGACTGGCTCAACGCCACGGTTGCCTTTCCGGGTTGGCCGTCAGCAGAGGAGCGTAAGCAAACTGCCCCAATTTACTCCAAGATAAGGGCCTTGGTTGCTAACGGCCTTACCGGGATCGATCTGACCCGGTGCTAGATAAGCTGGCGAATCCAGCCCCTTAGCCAGAGGGGCGACTTGATGTGCAATTATACGGGTGAGCCGGCTGACGTTCAATGTTTCAGCCAAGTCCATTTATCTATGAGTGACATCAACAAAACCACCAAGAGATTATTGGGAGAGCCTCAAGAGAAATGCAACAAAACCGGGCTAGCACCCTCCTGCTTGACTAATCCTGTGCCTTCAGTAAGTGCTTACACCTTCTTATTCTGTTCTTGACTTGCTTGTTTTATCTCAACCTTAATTGCCGACCCATAATTAATGCAGGCAGATGACAAGTTTTGGAAAAGGAAGAAGCCGCGATAACCCGCCCCCGCTCCAGTGGAGCAACGGGATGAGCCGGCCGATGCTGATGAGCCGGCTGCAGAAAATGAAGTTGAGGTATAACTCGACTCGCTTGGTCGTCTTTTTATTCACCTTGCTAACGCCCCTTCTCTTCAGGATGAAGCTGAGATTAGCAACACCAACGAGCCAGAGGTAAATTTGATCTCTTCAGACTCTGACTCTCCAATACCCATTCGGAAGAAAACCCGGGCTGTGATCCGCAAGGTTCGAAGGAAGCCCCGGGTTGCCGTCCGTAAGGTCCCTTTTTCACACCAGGACGCTCATTTCACTACTGGAATCAGGGACTTTGCCATCTGCCAGCTCTTTGCCGTCTGCTGACAGACGGCAAAGAGGTTGTTTGCCGTCTGCTTTGGAAAAGCAGACGGCAAAGATCTGGCTGATGGCAAAGACACTGTTTGCCATCAGCCAGCTCTTTGCCGTCTGCTAGCGGACGGCAAAGTTTCTTTGCCGTCCGCTAGCAGACGGCAAAGAGGTGGGGTGGGGCCCAGTGGAGGCCAGTTAACTGCAACGGCCCACCCCACCTCTTTGCCGTCTGCTAGCGGACGGCAAAGAAACGTTGCCGTCCGCTAGCAGACGGCAAAGAAAATACATACTAACGGCCCTAACGGCCCACCCCCCCTCCACTCTCTCCACTCTCTCTGGCTCTCCCCTCCCGACCCCGACCCCACGCCGCCGCCGCACCCGCCGCCGCCCCCGACCCGCCCCGTCCCGCCGCCCGCCGCTCGCCGCCGCCGCACCCGCGACCGCCGACGCCGCCCACTGCCCCACCCCACTGCCCCGCCCCGTGCCCGCGCGGCCGCGCCCAGGCCTGCCCCTCGCCGCCCCGTCGCGGCCCGGCCGCCCCCTCGCCGCCCCATCGCGGCCCGGACGCCGGCCAGCCCTGTCGCCGCCCCCTCGCCGGCCAACCCCTCTGCCCCCCTCTGGTGAGCTCCCCCTCCTGCCCCTTTTTTCTATTTTTTATATTATTTTTTCTGTTTAGGTTTTAGATATTTAGACATTTAGGAGTTTAGATACTTAGATGTTTAGGTTTTTAGATATTTAGACATTTAGGTAGAAATAAACCTAGAAGAAAGAA
Source organism: Elymus sibiricus (assembly GCA_039707655.1). Taxonomy (NCBI): domain Eukaryota; kingdom Viridiplantae; phylum Streptophyta; class Magnoliopsida; order Poales; family Poaceae; genus Elymus; species Elymus sibiricus. The sequence goes on from CM077668.1 coordinate 300,655,562, forward strand.
AAAGAAGAAAAGAAAAAGGAAAAAAAGGAAAAAGAAAAAGGAAAAGAAGAAAAAATAAGAAGAAGAAGAAGAAGAAGAAGAAGAAGAAGAAGAAGAAGAAGAAGAAGAAAACGAAAAAGAAGAAGAGGAGGAGGAGAAGAAAAAATAAGAAGAAGAAGAAGAAGAAGAAGAAGAAGAAGAAGAAGAAGAAGAAGAAGAAGAAGAAGAGGAGGAGGAGGAGGAGGAGAGGAGGAGAAGAAGAAGAGGAACAAGGAAAGGAAGAAGAAAAGAAGAGGAGGAGGAGAAGAAAAAAGAAGAAGAAGAAGAAGAAGAAGAAGAAGAAGAAAAAAGAGGAGAGGAGGAGAAGAAGAAGAGGAAAAAGGAAAAAGGAAGAAGAAGAAGAAGAAGAAGAAGAAGGAAAAAAGGAAGAAAAGGAAGAAGAGGAAGAAGAAGAAAAGGAAAAAGAGGAAAAAAAGACCCCGACACCCGGACCCCGACCCCGACACGACACCCCGACCCCGACACGACACCCCGACACCCCGACCCTGACATGACACCCCGACCCCGACATGACACCCCGACCCCGACACGACACCCCGACACCCTGACCCTAACATGACACCCCGACCCCGACATGACACCCCGACACAACATCCGACACACCCCGACACCCCGACATGACACCCCGACACCCCGACACCCCGACCCGACACCCCGACACCACGACAGCCCGACACGATGACACCCCCGACGCCGACACCTCTTCGGCCTCCTGTTGACCGAAAAGGTGCTCTTCGGCCTTCCAGAGGCCGATGGGGTCATATATTTCCCTATTTTGTTATGAAAAACATCATATATATTTGTGTTGATCGGGTGGATTTAAATGTGCAGTTCTTTCGTTGCTGCGAGGGTCTGGTGTTCGACGACCTCCCCGTGCGTACGACGAGCTCCGCCCCTGCGTTCGTGGGTGAGCACAAATGACATCTCCTCCTCCCCCCTTCATTTGCTCTGTTCCGGTCTTCGTGCCGATGAAACTTGCTAGCTATAGGTGTCAATCATCAGTATGCGTGACCACTATGCGTCTCCCGTTCGAAAGGGTTACATCTATAAATATGCATGCATTTGCATATTTATAACCGTGATTCTTTCGAATTGTCCAACATTATCCATGGACAGCCCGAGTATGTGTAGATTGGGTTCATTTTCCCATATGCTCTACTCCGGATCCGATGCAGAATTTCGTCAGTGCCTCCCTGTTGTTCTCCGGGTACACATCCTCTCTGCTTATTGCCGAGACGTGTATCAGGAGAACAGCGGGGAGGTGCTGCCAAAATTTTGCGTCGGATTCGGAGCCCAGCATGGGAAAACGAACCCAATCTACACATACTCGGGTGGGATTAGGACCTATCTTTACCTACTAGCGTCTAGGTTGCATGGACGTAATAAAACAGACAAACTCTATTAACTGATGAATATGGTTTGCTGAATTATGTATATATTTCTTGTGTGTCCAGTAGATAGGCAAGATGAGTGATCGTGCGTGGATGTACACCGGTCACACTAGTCAGAAAGACATGACCCATGAATGGATAAGAAAAACCAAGGGGTTTGTGAGAGCCGCATTTGCAAATGGACAGGAAACAACCTGGTGCCCCTGTGTCGAGTGCGACAACTTTCATAAGAAGTCAGAGTTTGAAATGATCAAACACCTGCAGAAGTTGGGTTTTATGCCTAATTATACCGTCTGGACATTTCATGGTGAGTCTGCCCAACGTGCCAGAGCTGAGGAGGGCCGTCGTCGCACCGACGAGCATGGTACCGGGATGGAAGACATGGTGGAAGACTTTGATGATGCTCGGGATTCGGACGATGAGATGGAGGAATCTGCAAAAGCCTTCAATGATATGTTGGAGTCTTCAAAACGTCCTCTCCATGAGCACACTGAGCTTTGTCAGCTGGATGCCATCGCACAAGTAATGGCTCTGAAGGCTCAATTCAACTTGGGCAGAGAACGCTACGACGCGATGATGACACTATTTGGACGTTTTCTACCCAAAGGCCATGTAATGCCTGCAAACCTGTACCAGTCGGACAAAATCCTCCGTGTACTTAAGATGCCCTATGAGAAGATAGATGCCTGTGAGAAAGGATGTGCCTTATTTAGGCTTGAGTATGCGGACTTGAAGTATTGTCCCGTTTGCCAGTCTTCCAGGTATGTTGAGGTAGACAACGGTATGGGTGAGAAGAGTCAGACAAAAATCCCAGTTAATGTTCTTCGGTATATGCCAATCATACCAAGACTTCAACGTCTTTTCATGGTCGAAGAGACGGCCAGACAGATGACATGGCACAAATTGGGCAAAAGAACCGAACTAGATGCAGATGGGGAGCCGATGTTGGTACACACATCGAACGCTTTTGCGTGGAAACGCTTCGATGCAATACATCATGCTAAAGCGGCAGATCCAAGGCATCCTCGAATCGCCATAAGCATGGATGGGTTCAATGTGTTTGGTATGATGGCAGCCCAATACAGTTGTTGGCCTGTATTTGTCATTCCACTCAATCTCCCCCCCGGACAGATTATGCAAAGAAAGAACATTTTCCTGACAATGATAATTCCGGGGCCCAACTATCCGGGGAAGAGTATGAATGTGTACATGCAGCCGCTTAAGGATGAACTGCAAGAAGCTTGGGATAATGGGATCAAGACATACGACGCCGCTACAAAAAAAACTTCCTAATGCGTGTGTGGTACATGTACTCGATGCATGACTTGCTGGTGTATGCGCTATTCGTTGGCTGGTGTGTGCATGGAAGGTTCCCGTGCCCCACATGCAAGGCAGCTCTTGAGTTTCGTCGGGTGCAGGCGGGTGGCCAGTTTTCTTGCTTCGACATGCATAGACAGTTCCTGGATCCTCGCCATAAGTTCAGAAAAGACAAGAAGAACTTCATCAAAGGTAGAGTTGTCAAAAACTCTGCACCACCTGCGTTGACAGGCCAACAGACCCTGGATCAGTTAAACTCTCTCGAGCCGGATCCAGAGCGTCCAGGGTATTTCAAGGGGTATAATTCGGAACACGCCTGGACTCACAAGACATGCTTGTGGGATCTGCCTTACTTCAAAGACCTCCTTTGCCCACACAACATCGACGTGATGCACACTAAAAAGAATGTCGGCGAGGCCCTCTTTGGTACATTGTTCGGCATAGAGGGGAAAACAAAGGATAATCCTAAGGCTAGAGTCGATCAGCAGGCTCTATGTGATAGACCACTACAAAACATGTGACAACCGAAAGGAAAGAAGAACTGGACGAAGCCAAAGGCATGGTTCAATCTTGGAAGGCCAGTTATGAGGGAAATACTCCTGTGGGTGAAAAATGAGTTGATGTTCCCTGATGGGTATGCAGCGAATCTAAAGAGGGGAGCGAGCCTTGAAAAATTGAAAATATTTGGTCTCAAGAGTCATGATTGGCACATATGGCTTGAGCGGGTAATGCCGGTGATGTTGCGTGACTTTATCCCTGAGGATGAATGGCTAGTACTGGCAGAGCTGAGCTATTTCTTCCGTGTTCTTTGTGCGAAAGAACTATCGCCTGGCTTGCTAGAAGAACTGGAAGAGTTGGCGCCGGAGTTGATCTGCAAGTTAGAGAAGATCTTTCCACCGGGCTTCTTTAATCCAATGCAGCATTTGATTTTGCATCTCCCGACCGAGGCACGATTGGGGGGGCTCGAGAAGAATCGTTGGTGCTACGCAACTGAGACGATGCAGAAGACGCTTCGAGAAAAATGTAAAAATAAACGTCGAATTGAAGCATCGATGGCCGAGGCATTCATTACTGAGGAGGCGGCAAACTTCGTGACAGCACACTACGAAGCCAAAAATCGTCATTTGCATAATCCGAAGCCTCGGTACAATGCTGGCGACCCTAAAAAGGGTGGATCCAACCTCAGCCTATTCAAAGGGAAGCTCGCACCAGCCGGTGCTTATACTTCCTTACCGTTGGATGTCGACGAATGGCGGACCATTACGTTGTATATCTTGAACAACCTAATAGAAGTGCGGCCGTACATCGAGTAAGTTCTCGGTACATTGTTTCGCAACCTCTAATTCCTTTGAACTGCTCTTATTCCCGGATATTTGATACAGTCGATACGTTGCCGAATTCTCGTATGGAGCGGTGATCCAAAAGGATTCCGTCGAAGAGTATGAGCTTCTGGCAATGCATGGAGGCGGCTATCCCGGTTTCATCTCTTGGTTCAAACAAACAGTAATTTCCATTAGACCATTTCATTTCTTCGTCTAATTTCCGGCTAATGCAACAATCCTTTCGTATTAAACTTGTAGGCTAGTTCAGAGTCTATGGACGCCGAATTGAGACAAGTCGCAAATGGTTTTGACTATAAGGTCCGTTGCTTCTTTGCGTTGGCCCAGCTAACGCATGACGTCAGCTGCAGCTCTTTGCCGTCTGCTGGCAGACGGCAAAGAGCTTTGCTTCTTTGCCGTCTGTCAGCAGACGGCAAAGAGGCCTTTGCCGGCAGCCATTCAGCCGGAGTGTTGGCCGTCTGCTGGCAGACGGCAAAGGCTTTGCCGTCCGCAAAGTATGCCTTTGTCGTCTGCTATGGCAGACGGCAAAGCAGCTGATTCCTGTAGTGTTTGGATCCCAAATTTGTTTTGAAGAAAACTCGTCAAGCCGGGACCTCCAAAAGGAAGACCCGGAGCAGTGAAGGCGAGTTAAGTGGTGGGCTTCCATACGAGCCGCCATCCCGTAAAGCGTGAGCTGAGGTGCTTCTTAGTCCAACTTCCTCTTTTCCTCTAGCTGGACGTTTTAAGGAGCCCTTACATTTAAATGACTCGGCATATCCAACATCCCACTCCTCGGGCGAGTCAAGCGTTACGCAGGCACCGGCTTTCAACATCAACCTTGGGTAAGCAATCACTCCTGTGACATAGCGGTTCCTTATTCTTCACCCTTTAAAATGAATAACTCCTTTGTTTCTTATACAGTGCCAAGGCTATCAAGAAGAGAGCACCTGCCGGGTCATCTGACCCGGTCATTCAACAAGGCCCTCAAGGAGAGAAAGAGGCCACCTTGGTCCCTCAAGACGAGCCGGTAGTCCAGAACAGCCCGCCGCCTCAAGACACCGCCAGCCCGGCTCGTGCTCCTTCTCTTGTTATCCAGGAGAGAGAGAATCCAGCTGAGGAATAGCCCGAAGAGCCGCCCGTGGCACCGGCTTAGGATGATGTGGTGGTGACTGGAGAACTGCAAACAACTCCGGAGGCTTCCACCGCTCTTGCCAAAATCCCCGCCAAGCCTGAGCCGGCCTCAAAGGACAAGGGAAAGACGGCTCTTAACTTTTCTACATTTGAAGACCAAGATGCCAGTACCCTGCACCAGGCTGTGCTGACCCGGCTGTCTGAAAGCCGGGACACAGAAATTGCCATGATAACTTCATTGAAACGGAAGTATGAGGTAATTTGCATCCTTCGTTCTGTACCATATATATATGTAGCCCCCAAGGGCCGGGTCATTATGACATGATGGCCCGGGACTTCCAAATTGTATCTTGCATGCATAACTTCATCTAGCGCCTTCCCAAGGCCGGCTCGTCATATCCTGACAGGCGGGTCGCCATGCCTAATAAGATTAAATCATGCATTAGCCCCCAAGTGCCATACAGAATGCCTGCATCTGCATGGAACTTTGCTTGTATGGCTACTGTCAGAAGCGCTGAACCCCGTAGCCCCCATGAGCCGGGTCGGCCTAAAGGGCGGCTCGGGGCATGTTCATACTTTAACTTATTCTGCTCTGCAGGACATGCTGAACTAGGTAGAGACCCAAGCTACCTTGCTCCGAAAGGAAGCCAGGAAGGAGAAGAAGCTGCGCCGCGAGGCTGAGAAAACATCCGAAGAAGCCAAAAAGGCTCTTCTCGTAGTGAGGAACACGCTGGCAGAGACCGAAGCAGCAAGATCCGCCCTAGCCACACGCGTTGCAGAGGTCAAGGCCCAACTTGAGCCGGTCACACAAGAGCTGACCACTCCGAAAAACCAGATCACAGCCATGTGCCGAGCCATCTTTGGTAAGTAAAACTATGAGAATGAGTCAATTGGACCGGCTTACCATACTGAGCCGGCTTAACTGATCGTGTGTTCTTGTCTTTTGAAGGCCGCAAAAACCAAACACTGGTGCAGCAACCACTGGTGAAATTAAAGGTGGTCTACACTCTTGTTGAGCAGCTGTACATAGGCGGCTGTCATTGTATAATGGCCGCAAAGAACACCAAGGCACCGCCGCAGCTGATTGCAGACACTTTGAGAGAGCTGTCAGTCGTGCCCAGGTGGTTCGACGATTGGAAAAGGGCGGCTTGCCGCACTGGGGCCTTAACAGCGCTTGCCCGCCAAAGCATACGTGCCAGAACTTGATCCAGCTCAAGTTGCGGGCGGGTACCCAGAATTCAATGTGGACGACTCACCATTTACCAAGAAGGACTTCCAACGCTGCATAAAAGAAACCCGGGTTGCCACCACCGAAATTGCAGAAGAGGCCGATCTGACCAGGTATCAGGCGCCTTACTCGAAGGAAAATGAGTGGATAGAGCCGCCTAATCATGAGCCGGTGGCCCTCACCCATATGCGTAAGCCCTCCTTCGCTCCTGAAGTCGGCCCTTCCTTCCTGATATCCGCCGATGCCCTATTTGAAGCATTGCGCTCAATTCAGTGGTCGACCGGCGAGTCAAGTCAAGAAGCGGAGGATGACGACGACCGTGAAGAGCCGGCACATGGTGCTTCATCGGGCGCTGGCGCCAGCTCTGACTCGGCGACATAAACGCCGGCTTATCCTTCGGAGACCAAACTTTGTAAAAATCTGTGTCGTGGCCGCAGCTATTGGGCGGCTTGTAATAGGGCAGTATGAAACACTTGGTGCCGATGCCAGTGCCGTCGTGTACTGAGCTCGTTTATTTCCTGTACCAATACTATGGATGCCTTGCTTCTGTAAATCCTCTTTTTGGGCTGCGAGAGCCGGTTTTTTCAATAGAGTGATTTTGCTGAAACAACAATTGCATGTACTGGTTACTGATGAAATCACATGAACGAGTAATCTTTTGTTACTGTTGCAATGAATCAAGAATACCAAATGGAAATAAATGCTATGCATAGATGTATGCATGTATGCAGAGATGAGATGAGTGCAACAAAAAAGAACATAAAGCACAAGCCGGAATATGCTTGCAATGGCTGGTTCATAAAGCGCAAGCCGGCTGCTAAACACAACTTGAAACGGCCAGCTCATAAAGCGCAAGCCGGAACATGCTTTCAGGAAGCTGGCACTTTGGCCTGCTGGTTTGTCCTCGCTCTCTGAAAGCCGGCTCTCGCACAACCAATCGGACGTTTTAACTCTGACAAGTTCAGGGTCACCTATGTGATTAACTCATCAGACGTACGCCGGGTCGTTTTTAGGGAGTAGCATCTTGCTAACAGGCAGGTTTAACCAACTTTGTGGCATATCGCCGGGTTAAAGGGTTTTGTAAGCTAAACTCAATTGAGTTGGAAGCCCCCAATTAACCAAGATCAACAAATAAAGATCCAACACACAAATTTTGAGGCAAAACAACACCTTTACACAGTGCTGCTGGTCGCTATTTTATTTGATCGAGAACAGGTATATACATGATGAAAGGTATGTACAAAGATATGACCCAGTCGATGACTTAGGCATAGTATGGCCGGAGCTGGGCAATGTTCCAGGGCCGGCTTGTTTCCTCCTCAGAGGTACATGATTTATCTGCCTCACGTATATCAATCAGGTAATATGACCCGTTGTTGAGATTCTTTCTGACCACAAAGGGCCCTTCCCAAGGTGGGGAAAGCTTATGCATGCCTGTCTGGTCTTGTATCAGACGGAGCACTAAGTCACCTTCCTGAAAGGTGCGGCTTCGAACTCTATGGCTGTGATAGCGACGTAGGTCTTGCTGATAAATTGTTGACCTGGATGCGGCAAGGTCGCATTCTTCCTCCAGGGCATCAAGAGCGTCTTAGCGAGCCTGCTCATTATCTGAGTCCACATAGGCCGCCACTCGAGGGGAGTCATGACGAATATCGCTTGGAAGTATAGCTTCTGCACCATAGACAAGGAAAAACGGCGTATAGCCTGTTGACCTATTGGGAGTAGTCCGTATGCTCCAAAGCACCGAAGGTAACTCTTCTTCCCAGCAACCCGGCATGCGCTGCAAAGGCACCATGAGCCGGGGTTTGATACCACGCAGCAATTCCTGATTGGCCCTTTCTACCTGTCCATTGGACTGAGGATGCGCAACCGATGCCAGATCAAGCCGGATGTGCTCCTGTTGACAGAACTGTTCCATGACTCCCTTGGACAGATTGGTTCCATTGTCTGTAATGATACTGTGCGGGTAGCCAAATCGGAATATCAGCTTTTTTTAGAAACTTGACAGCTATAGCCGCATCGCAGTTGCTGACTGGCTCTGCTTCCACCCACTTGGTAAAGTTGTCCACAGCCACCAGTAGGTGCGTATGCTTGTTCTTAGAGCGTTTGAAGGGTCCCACCATGTCAAGCCCCCAGACCGTGAACGGCCAAGTAATCGGTATCATCCTCAACTCTTGAGCCGGCACATGGGCCTGGCGTGCATATTTCTGGCAACCATCACACTTACGGACAATGTCCTCTGCGTCGGCATGAGCCGTGAGCGAGTAAAAACCGTGCCGGAAGGCCTTTGCGACCAGTGATCTTGAGCTGCATGGTGTCCACAATCGACAGAGTGAATCTCATTGAGAATTACGCGACCTTCTTCAGGTGAAACACAACGCTGAAAAACACCAGTGACGCTTCGTCGGTGCAACTCGCCATTGACAATAGTCATAGACTTGGATCGTCTGATGATCTGCCGAGCGATGATTCCTCTGTTGGCAGTTCTCCCCAGCTTAGGTAAGCCAAACAGGGGACCGTCCAATTAGGGATAGCGTGGATAGCAGCCACTAGAGCCGCCTCTGGGTCAGGAATAGCCAAGTCCTCCTCTGTTGGTAACATGACAGACGGATTGTGCAAAACGTCCAGGAACACATTGGGTGGCACTGGCTTGCGCTGAGAACCCAAGCGAGAGAGTGCGTCTGCCGCCTCGTTCTGCCGGCGATCAATATGTTCAACTTGATAACCTTTGAAGTGTCCAACAATATTTGTGACGGCCTGCCGATAAGCCGCCATAAGGGGATCCTTGGAATCCCACGTACCTGAAACTTGCTGGGCCACTAAGTCTGAGTCGCCCAAACACCTGACCCGGCTCAGGTTCATCTCCTTGGCCATCCGAAGCCCATGACGCAAAGCCTCATATTCTGCTGCATTGTTAGTACAGGGGAACATGAGTCTCAAAACATAACGGAACTTGTCTCCTCATGGGGAAGTAATCACAACTCCAGCCCCCGAGCCTTCAAGCTGCCTTGAGCCGTCAAAGTGTATGGACCAGTATGTTGTGTCGGGCTTCTCTTCGGGAGCCTGCAACTCTGTCCAATCATTAATGAAATCCACCAATGCCTGAGATTTGATTGCTGTGCGAGGTACGTATTTGAGATGATGCAGACCGAGCTCGATGGCCCACTTAGCCACCCGGCCTGTCGCCTCCCGGTTCTGGATTATATCCCCAAGAGGTGCTGAACTGACCACAGTGATTGGATGTTCGTGGAAGTAATGCTTCAGCTTGCGGCTAGCCATAAACACTCCGTAGACCAGCTTCTGCCAATGTGGATACCACTGCTTGGACTCGGCTAACACCTCACTGATATAATACACAAGGTGCTGGACTGGATATTCCTTGCCATCTTCTTTGTGCTCTACCACAACTGCCACGCTTACCGCTTTGTTATTGGCAGCAATATATAGCAACATTGGTTCCTTCTCACGAGGGGCAGCAAGGACTGGCGGCTCAGACAACTGCTTCTTAAGGGCCTCAAAAGCTTGATCTGCAGCATCACTCCAGACGAAGTCATCTGATTTCTTAAGCAACCGGTATAATGGAATTGCCTTCTCTCCAAGCCGTCTTATGAACCGACTTAGTGCCGCAACCCGCCCAGCCAGCTTCTGCACATCATTCAGTCTGGTCGGCTTAGCCAGGGTCGTGATTGCCTTGATCTTTTCCGGGTTAGCTTCAATGCCACGCTCGGAAACAAGAAATCCTAGAAGTTTTCCCGTAGGGACACCAAAAACACACTTCTCTGGGTTAAGCTTCATCTGGTAGACACGGAGGTTGTCAAATGTTTCCTTGAGATCCTCCAACAGAGTTTCTTTTTTGCGGGACTTGACCACAATGTCATCAACATACGCATGAACATTCCGTCCGATCTGCTTGTGAAAACAGCTCTGGACACAACGCTGATAAGTCGCTTGTGCGCACTTCAGACCAAACGGCATGGTTGTATAGCAGAAAGCCCCAAAGGGTGTGATGAAAGCCATCTTTTCCTGGTTCTCCAGCTTCATTTTGATCTAATGATAACCGGAGTAAGCATCCAGGAAGCATAAACACTCGCAACCCGCCGTGGCATCAATGATCTGGTCAATATGGGGCAAGGCGAAAGGGTCACTAGGGCAAGCCTTATTCAGGTCTGTGTAATCAACACACATCCGCCAAGTCCCATTTTTCTTCAGAACAAGCACTGGGTTAGCTAGCCATTCAGGATGGAAAACTTTAACGATGAACCCGGCAGCTAGGAGCCGGGCCACCTCTTCACCAATAGCTTTCCGTCTTTCCTCATTAAAGCGACGGAGGTACTGGCGAACTGGCTTCAACTTGGGATCCACATTAAGGGAGTGCTCAGCAAGTTCTCTCGGTACACCTGGCATGTCAGAAGGTTTCCATGCAAAGATGTCCTGGTTCTCATGGATGAACTCAATGAGCGCGCTTTCCTATTTGGGATCCATATTTGCCCCGATGGTGAACTGCTCAGAAGAATTGCCCGGGGTGAAATCAACTTGCTTTGTGTCTCTGGCTGACTTAAACTTGAGCAGAGGGTCAGACTCCTTGGTGGGCTTCTTTAGGGATGTCCTGTCAGACGGGTCAACATTGTCCTTATAATACCGCAACTCTTCCGCGGCGCAAGCCGTATCAGCATAAGCTGCGTCTCCTTCCTTGCACTCAAGTGCAATCTTCCGGTTGCCCTCCACTGTGATGGTTCCCCTTGGTCCTGGCATCTTCATTTTCAAGTAAACGTAGCACGGCCATGCCATGAACCGCGCATAAGCCGGCCGGCCAAATAAGGCGTGGTATGGGCTGTTAAGTTTGACCACCTCAAAGGACAGGAACTCAGAACGCCAGTTATCCTCTGAGCCAAAGGCCACCTCAAGGGAAATTCTTCCCATGGGATAGGCCGACTTGCCAGGAACAATGCCGTGAAAGACTGTAGAGGACGGAGTTAACTGCTTATCGGACAGATTCATTCGCCTGAACGTGTCATAGTACAGAATGTTGATGCTGCTGCCTCCGTCCATGAGCACCTTAGTCAGGGTATAGCCGCCGACTTGTGGCGCAACCACCAGAGCCAGGTGGCTAGGGTGGTCAAGGAGGATAGGATGATCTGCCCTGCTCCAGGTAACCGGCTGCTCAGACCAGTTGAGATAGTAAGGAGTTGCCGGCTCAACCGTGTGGGCGGCTCGTCGCTGCACCTTCCAATCCCGCTTGCAGGTACTGGTGGTGAAAACATGATACTGTCCGCTATTTAACTGTTTCGGGTTACTCTGAAACCCTGCCGCACCAACTTGATGCTGATTTCCCTGGTTGTTTCTCTGATTGCCACCTCCAGTATTACCAGCCCCCTGAAACCCGCCGCCTTGGCCACTGTTCCCCTAGAAGCCGGGTCCTGCGAAGGGCCCTTGCAAGCCGGCTCCTGAGAAGCCGGGTCCCTGGTTGGCGGGTTGTCCGCCGTTGCCGCCCCCATTATGATGATTCCGGATGACCCGCTTGGCAAACTCTTGCATGACATAGCAATTCTCCCAGGAGTGACTGGACGGCTTACCATTGTAACTGTGCTTCGGACAAGGAGCCTTGAGAGCTTCCTCGTAAGTGAGAGGGCGATTACCAGAGGCCTGCCTCCGAGAACCGTTGTTCTGACGTTGACCCTTGTTATCTGCGTTCGTGTTCGCCACTAGATCAGAGCTACCATCGTAACCCTTGCGTTTACCGCTGTTGTTGTTCTGACCATTACTGTAGTTCTGCTGCTGACCCTTGCCACCAGCTTTCTTCCCCTTATCTGATTTCTCTTCGTCCGATAACGGATCCTTGGTGTTATCTGACTACGCATACCGGGTTAAGACATCCATGAGGTCACCCATATCTTGGACCTTTCGCTTGAGTCGCCCTAGCTTCTGGACCAGGGGCTGAAACTTGCATGCTCGTTCCAGAACGAGCACTGCCTGAGCCGCCGAGATGCTGTCAGAACTGTGTATGACCTCTGCAACCCGGCGAGCCCAGTGATGCACCGACTCATCCTTGCGCTGGACACAACGCTCAAGATCAACAATTGTGGTTGGCCTTTTACAGGTTCCCTGGAAATTCTTGATGAAGCGCTCCTTCAGTTCCTGCCATGTGTTGACAGAATTCGCCGGTAGGTTTTTCATCCAGGTGCGTGCAGGACCATCCAACATTAGAGGCAGGTAACGCGCACATACTGACTCACTTACGGCCAACAAGTCCATTGCCAACTCATAATTCTCAATCCACTCGGTGGGCTCCAGATTCGCTGTATAGTTAGGAACCTTGCGAGGACCTTTGAAATCGGGGGGTATGCGCGCCTCTCGGATCGCTGGTATTAAACATGGAGTTCCGATCATGCGGCTCGAAGAGCCCCCAAGTCGGCCATCTGGCTGGGTTGCGACGGGCGAGTTGACATTCGGTGGCGGGTTGATATCTGGCGGCGGGTTGACTCGCGCCGGTGTGTTAACGTGCGTCGGCGGGTTACGCCCTGCACACGCGTTTTCCTCCTCCCACGCTCGAAGAACTCGAGCCGCCTACGCAACATCTTGCGGGATCCTAGGTTGGTGCTGTTCCGCCAGCGGCTGGGCGGCTCTCCTGCGATGCGCGCTGCTGGAGACTACTGGCGACTCAGGACGCTGGCTCCTGGTACGGCTCTGGTGAGGGGTTGAATGAAGAAGGTGCTGGCTATGCGAGTAGTTGGCCTATTGCACTACAGCTGTCTTGAGCATTGCAATAGCATTCCTGGCCTCTGTCTGAATCGGGCCGTCCCCCTCAATCGGAATAGCTGCCAAGTTATGGGTCGTTGCCAGCACGTTATCAACCGGGTTAGAGTAGTGTCCAATTGGGGTCTGGAACCGGTGAGACGGCGGCTGCTGCTGTTGGTCTGGCGTGCGATGCTGGGCTGGCTCCCGCTACTGAACCGGCTGTTGCAAAGGCGGCTCTCCCGTGGGGATGACTCCAGCCCCCGAGTTCGTCGGAGCCGGCGGTGTGGTGAACAACTGAGTCGGCTCGAGATTGGCCGGAAGCCGACTCTGATGACGCCTCTGGTGGACAAGTTCAGACTCGGCCTGTCGGCGGCTTAGGTAACTCGCCTCCTCCTCCAGACGCTGCCGCTCCTCGGCAATCCGGGCCTGTTCCTGTACCATGCGGGCATTCTCCGTATTGATGTCCTCCTGGATCTTGGCCATCTGCTCGCGACACTTCGTGATCTTCGTGTTGCGCGCCGCTGCGTTCTCCGCAGTGACCGGCTCGGTCAATAGGGCTGAGAGCGTGGTCATCAAGTCCGCGAGCGCCTGAACCCCAGTTTTCCGAGAGCCGGTGGCCGACGCGCCGGCTCCTCCTGAGCCGGCAAGGATGTTGTTCTGCCCCGACGTTGGATTGGCCGGGTCACGCACCGGATCTTGCCTACCCGCCATGTACACTGCCGCGAAGCGAGGCGGCTCTGGGCTCTCTGGAAAGACGTCGTCCGTGTGCCCGAGCCCTCCAGCATGTGGAGGAAAGATTGACTCGGTTTCTCCCGTCGAGGACTCGCCGTCAGATTGGACGAGCGTATCATCTTCAGACAGCGAGTTCTCCGACAAGGCCACCCCTTGGGTGAAACCTATGAAGACACGGTTCCAGGCGGCTTGACGCGGGCCGGGTCTCGCCTGACTCAGCCCAGCGCGGCGTGCCGACTCAACGCCGGCGATGCTCTCCAACCCGGCGGCTGACTCGCCGACCGCGCCGATGAAGGTATGATTTTGCCGAAGGGGGCCCGGTACCCGTACTCAATCGAGTCGGCGCCGGGGCCCCAGTATGAATCGTCGATGTAGAACTTCCCGCGGCGGCTCTTGGTCATCATGCCAACCGCGTACTTCCCGAACCCTGGAAGAGATCCCGCTAAGAACTCAACTCCACCGTGCGTAGGCCCCACGGTGGGCGCCAACTGTCGTGGTTTTGACACGGCAGATGCCCTTGTGAAAGGACTTAGAGATGAGGCCATCGCACAAGTGTGGAAGCTTAGCGGGGTTGATCGGGAACGAGAAGACGCCGGGTTACCCAGGTTCGGCCCCTCACGGTGGAGGTAAAAGCCTACGTCCTGCTTGATTATATTGCTGTAGTTTCTCGATTACAAGGATGCGGATTCGCTAACCTAGCTTTCGATGAGATTGCAACTTAGTCTTTTTCGTACAGGTGCTCCCCTTTATATATACAGGTGAAACCCTAAATTACAGGAGAGTCTGGATCGTCCTTTGACCCGTCTCCTACTCTTTCCTACTTGTCCTCCAAGACGGCCTTCACGCTAGTCACCTTCTCGTGAGCCGGCCCATTGCCTAAGCCGGCCCTTCCTGCTTATACCGCATCAAGCCAGCCCGAGACGATTCCTTCAGCCCTGCAGTGGGTTGACCCTCCGAGCCTGCTCTATGGCCGGGTTACCACTCTGCCGGGTCTATATGCTGGTAAACATCCCCAACACTATGCATGGACATTAAGTCAATAGTTATGCAATGAAATTATATCCTACTTATGGTGCATTATTCGGTGTTAGTTATGTTCAATGCATGTTTATGACCATTTTCGTTTTTTGGTTGGTTGCTTCTCAATCTATTTGCTAGCCTTCATTTGTACTAAGCGGAAATACTGCTTGTGCATCCAAAATCCTTAAACCCAAGTTGTGCCAAATGAGTCGACTATACCTACCTATATGTGGTATTTCAATGCCGTTCTAAGTAAATTTGCGTGTGCCAACTCTAATTTTCAAAATAATTTTTCCGTATTGTGTGCCCGTACCGCTCATGAAGCGGCAGGGGGTGGCCATTATTTTCCATGCTAGGTGTGTTATTCTCACGATGAGTATTTATTCACTTGTCATTGCACGAGAGAATTGTTGGTAATAGGGATGCCCAGTCCCACAATGAAATCAAAAATTAATAACAACAAAATTCCTTGGAAAGTGTTGGTATGGAGGGCACCCGTGGATACGGCTAGCCATGGATTGTGAAAGAATGGTGGAAAGGAAATAAACTTTATTTTCTGTTTGGGAACCGCCTATGATGTGTCTAGCATGGAAAATAATGGGAATTCTTGGTCGTTTTCGTTGACAGGAAAAGCATGCCTCTCAAAATATCTTATCTCTTTAATTTCAGCCTTGAGCTCTGGCACATTAGACAAATCTCTGCTTCCCTCTGCGAAGGGCCTATCTATTTAGTTTTATGCAATTTTTATTATTATTTGAGTCTCCATCTTCTCTTACAAAAGCACCAACTAGAGAGCACTATTGTCATACTTGTGCATTGGATGTAGGTAATATTTGAGTGTGTTTCATGAATGGATCAATGATTGAGCATAATGGGCTAGGGATAACTTTCTTTAGCGTTGATATTTTGAAAGACATGGTTGCTTGTTAGCATGCTTGAGTATTTATATCTTCATGTCAAATTATAGACTATTGCTTTGAATCATTCAAGTCCAATGTCCATGCTATAAAAGAAAAGAATATGTGATGAATATGATAGGCAGCATTCCACATCAAAAATTCTGTTTTTATCATTTACCTACTTGAGGACGAGCAGGAATTAAGCTTGGGGATGCTGATACGTCTCCAACATATCTATAATTTTTGATTGTTCCATGCTGTTATATTATCAATCTTGGATGTTTTTATATACATTTACAGCAATTATATATCATTTTTGGAGACTAACCTATTAACTTAGTGCCCAGTGCCAGTTGCTGTTTTCTGCCCTGTTTTTGTTTTACAGAAAATCAATACCAAACGAAGTCCAAATGCCACGAAACTTTTTGGAGATTTTTTTGGACAAGATAAACACTAGAAGCTTTGGGAGAAGACCAGACGCCAGAGGAGGTGGCCACGAGCCACCAGGGCGCGCCTGGGGGGGGGCAGGCGCGCCCTGGTGCCTCATGGGCCCACCTCAGCTCCGTTTGACCTAATTCCACCACTATAAATTCAGGAAAAATCAGAAACCCTTAGGGGAGTCCACGAAATACTTTTTCCGCCGCCGCAAGTTTCTGTTCTCGAGAGATCCCATCTGGAGGCCTTCTCCGGTACTCCGCCGGAGGGGGAATCGATCACAGAGGGGCTCTACATCAACCTTGCTGCCCTTCCGATGATGCGTGAGAAGTTTACCACAGACCTTCAGGTCCATAGGCAGTAGCTAGATGGCTTCTTCTCTCTTTTTGATCTTCAATACAATGTTCTCCTCGGTGTTCTTGGAGTTCTATCCGATGTAATCACTTTTTGCGGTGTGTTTGTTGGGATCCGATGAATTGTGAGTTTATGATCAGATTATCCATGAATATTATTTGAGTCTTCTCTGATCTCTTTTATGCATGATTATTATAGCTTCGTATTTCTTCTCCGATCTATTGATTTGGTTTGGCCAACTAGATTGATTTATCTTGCCATGGGAAGAGGTGCTTTGTAATGGGTTCGATCTTGCGGTGCTCAATCCCAGTGACAGAAAGGGACATGACACGTATGTATCATTGCTATTAAGGGTAAAAAGATGGGGTTTATTCATACGTGAGTTTATCTTGTCTATATCATGTCATCGTTCTTAAGGCGTTACTCTGTTCTTTATGGACTTAATACACTAGATGCATGCTGGACAGCGGTCGATGTGTGGAGTAATAGTAGTATATGCAGGCAGGAGTCGGTCTACTTGTCTCGGACGTGATGCCTATATACATGATCATTGCCTTGGATATCGTCATGATTATTTGCTTTTCTATCAATTGCCCAACAGTAATTTGTCTACCCACCGTATGCTATTTTCTCGAGAGAAGCCTCTAGTGAAAACTATGGCCCCCGGGTCTATCTAAATCATATTACTAAAACCCTAAAATATTGCTGCCATTTTATTTTATTTATTTTATTTTGTATTTTTGTTTCAATCTATCTATCTATCATATACAATTTAATCTTGCAATTGACCGCCGAGGGATTGACAACCACTCGTTTGCGTTGGGTGCAAGGATTTGTTGTTTGTGTGCAGGTACTGCTAATGAGGTGTTGCGTGATTCTCCTACTGGCTCGATAACCTTGGTTTCATAACTGAGGGAAATACTTATCTCTACTGTGCTGCATCATCCCTTCCTCTTCGGGGAAAATACCAACGCAAGCTACAAGTACCAATTTCCAGTTTCAATCGGTTCCAGTCCCATGTATCGGTATCATCACATAGCCTATACCATGTCAATGCCTTTCCCTCCAAAGATAAAGGGAATACTTTCTTCTTAACTCCATCTCCGGATAAACCTGCAAGCTTAAACAATCCACAAATTTCATCCACATAGATCAAGTGCATATCAAGAAGTAATGTTCCATCTCCGACATAAGGATTAGCTAGCAGTTTCTCTATTATACCCAAAGGAATCTCATAATAAATATTTTCAGTAGGTGCAATAGGTTGAGGAGCAACAATTGGTGCTTCCGGTCGAGGTGAAGATACCCCGAACAAACCCCTCAAAGGATTACTTTCCATAGTGACAAGTAACAGTAAATTTCAGCACGTAATATAAATGTTTCCTTACCAAATTCCACTCACCAAAGGCGCTTCAGTCCCCGGCAACGGCGCCAGAAAAGAGTCTTGATGACCCACAAGTATAGGGGATCAATCGTAGTCCTTTCGATAAGTAAGAGTGTCGAACCCAACGAGGAGCAGAAGGAAATGTGTAACACCCCAAAGTAATGAGCTACAGTGACCCTCCTGATTAAGCAAAATCAATTTTGATTTGCAGTGCTTGATCACATTTGAATCATATCTCATTTCAAATTCCAAATCAAATTGAAATTCAAATATGAGGTGAAAAATAAAAGTTGTTCAAATTTGGAAACTAAATAGTTCATAATTTTGGAAATATTCCATAACTATTTATGTTCAGAAAAACAACATCACCTAAATTCCCTAGATGACCCTAACATCATGAAAACAGGTCCAACAGCACCATTTTGACACTTTAAATGCAATACAAAATTTAAATGGAATTATTTTGCCCCCAAACTTTTTATGGCACTGCCAAGAATTGCTACATAATTATTTGGCCAGGTTGCACATTTTTCAATAGTGATTTGGTGGCCAAACAAAATGCAAAACAACAGTGGAAATAAAAAGGCAGAAAAGAAAAAGAAAAGGGCTAGCGGTTACTGTGCACTCAAGCCTATGGGCTACAGTGCTCGGCCCAGCCCGCTCAGCCATTTTCTCCCTCCTCCCGCTCCTCTCTCCTCTCTGTCGGCCACGCGTGCTCGCCGCACTAGGCCCCCCTCTCTCCCGGTCGACAGCACGTCGCCGTGCCCGTCCCTGGACGGTTAAGACTCTCCTCGCCCCCGTGGACAAACCCTAGCCCGCAGCTCTCCCTTCCCTCGCTCTCTGCCATCCCTCCTGAGCGCTGCCCTGGCCGCTCCTCCGTAACCCGCGCAGCCACCGAACCCTCCTCGATGCCTCTCTGTGTCAGATCGCTTCGCCGGCCTCGGCTACGTCCTCTGCACCGACCAGCTGGAGCCAGAAGCTCCTGCTTCGTCTCCAACACCGTCATCTTCAACCTTGGGCACCCGAGCTTGCCGCCATCGATTCGTCGCCGACCGGTCCTCCCCGAGCACGCTTAGCACATCCGCAGGGCCGCTGTAAGCCCCGCATCATTTCCCCTCCGTCCCCTTTGTCTTTCCGCGCCCGTAGCCATAGGTGCCGCCATGACCGAACCCGCCGCCGTCGAGCTCGCCGCAGTCACGCTCACAGCGAGCCAAGCTTGCTCCTGGGCAGCGCATCGAGCTCCTGTGGCTCCCAGGAGGCCGTTGAACCCGCTAGCGTCGCTTCTCGTGCCCTCTGTCGTCGTAACGGAGCTCACCCGTAAGCGCCGCTGCCCGCCGCTGTCGTAGCGCTCACCTCCGACCACCCCACGGCCAGCCACCGCCACCGATCGACGTGCCTCGTCGCGCTCGTTCAAATGCCGCAAGTCCCGCTTCAAACCGCCCACCATAACCGATTCCCGACCACCTCCCGTCACGCGCCGCCGCAAAACGTGGTCGCCGGCGATGTTCCGGTCGCCGGAGCTGACCTGGCGCCACGTGGCCTCCCCTGTGCCGCTGACAGTGGGCCCAGTGGGTCCCGTTGGCTGGGTTGACTAGGTCAACCCTGCCGACTGGGCGGCCTGGGTCACTGACATGCGGGCCCCGCACTAATTAAAATGTTTTTATAAATAATAAAACTGCTAATAAATCTGTTAATTAAATCTGTTAATTAAACAGTCACTGACAGTGGGTCCCACTAGCTAATTAGTTAAATAGTTAATTTAATCTGCTGTTTAAAATATCTAGTCTATGACAAGGGGCCCCACATGTCAGTTTGACCAGTCAATGGTCAAAGTTGACTGGTGACTGGACTTTGACTGGCCCCACCTGTCATACATAGTGGCTAGCTGCTGCTGTGTATAAAAAGTATTTTCACTGTTTAAATTCGAATTTAATATTTAAATTAATTCCAGAAATTTCAGAAAATGGTTTAAAACTTTGAAAAATCGTAGAAAATAAACCGTAGCTCGGATCAAAAAGTTTTCTACATGAAAGTTGATCAGAAAAACGAGACGAATCCGAATATGCCCTCCGTTTACGTGTCGCATGCCCACAACCATGTGAACATGGAACCTTCCCCTCCGGTTCAACTGTCCGAAAAATGCCTAAGGCCGGGAAAATATCCCCAGATATTTTCCCGCTCCGCCCGCAACGTGTAGTGCTGCATTAGGTCATCCCTAGCACAACATACTGCCATGCCATGCATCTGTGTTGCATTGTTTGCTTTTATTTATTGTTTCTTCCCCCTCTTCTCTCCGGTAGACCCCGAGACCGACGCTGCTACCGAGTACGACTACGCCCCTGACAACCAGACCTTTTCAGCAGAGCTTCCAGGCAAGCAAACCCCCTTGAACATGCCTATATCACCTATTCTTTCTCCCTCATGCTTGCATTAAAATTGCTACAGTTGTTGTTTCGAAATACCTATTCTGATGCATAGCCTATTTTTGTAACTTCTATTGATACTCTACCTGCTTTCCTAAATGCTTAGTATAGGCTGGTTAGTGGACCATCTGTGGCCCCTCATCCTTTTCCTAGTTGCCCCGCTTAGCTACTAGTGCCCCGATCAGAGTGATCGACGGGCAGAGACCATTACATCACCGCACAACCCCTAAGTTGTACGACTCTGCAGCGTTACCATCAAGTGTCGAGGGTGATACCTCTTACCCCCTCCTGATGTTGCCTCTGTAGTATAGCTAGTCGGTTGTGTGTTACCGAGGGTGATTCCTCTTCCACCACCTCCGATGAAGCTTCTGACGTGCAACCCCTCAAGTGTGAATCCATCGAGGGTGATTCCTCCGGGTTCACCTTGACAGATACATCGAGTGGGAATCCAACGAGGGTGATTCCTCGGACTCCTACCTGATGTGTTGGACACACGGTTACATTATAGCTATTTCAGTCCCTGATTAAAGTCGGGTCGGCCCCGAGGGGTACCCGCGAGAGATGTGATGACGGGTTGACCATGAGGGTACCCGTGGTGTAATTACGAGGCATGGCCGGGCAGGCAGATTGCCTTAGGAGAGGGAGGAGAGGAATTGGGCCTGACCCTTGCCGCAAGTCCTCAAGACGGGGCGACGGGACCACATATCGTGGGTCGCTGATTGTCACCGCGAGCTCCCAACACACTAATGGGTTAGGATATGTAATCTGAGTAGGCCTCTGGCCTTATCGCACTAACCACCACACGGGAATAGTATGGGCACTCCACGTCATATGTATCAGCCGAAGTTCTTTAGACGTCAGCGATTGAGCGGCGCGCGCCAGGGTGGACCGCGAAAGCCTGCGTGTGTATACAGGGGCTAGGTCTAGTCTCGGCCGCACACGCAATGCGCAGGAGTGCAAAGGGCGATGGGCCCAAGACCCCTGAGCGCTTAGGGAGTAGACTGGCATGCTGGCCTCTCTGTTGAACCTAGGTAGGGCTACGACGTGTCGATCAGCCGAGGCCGGGCATAGACCGAGTAAGTGTGTCTGGCTAGAGTTAATCGAGCGTGTTGGGTAAGTTGGTGCACCCCTACAGGGAAGTATATCTATTCGAATAGCCGTGTCCACGGTAACAGGACGCTCGGAAAGTATCCCAATCTACTACAACTAGAACTGGATATTTGGTTAAATATGTTAGCTCCGGGATTGCTTTCTCGCAGGGAGTCGAGGAAGGATCTCTGGGCATGGCTACCTATACTTGTTGCTACTACTATATTTATGTCCTAATCTACACTGTTCTAATGCTGCAAGACGCTGAAGATGCTAGTCTTCGATAGGCTAGGCCTTTCCCTCTATTCTGGCTTTTCTGCAGTCTAGTCCACATATACAGCCTCCCCTTTGATACCAATGCATACTTAGATTAGTTCTGATGTAAGTCTTGCGAGTACTTTGGATGAGTACTCATGGTTGCTTTGCTTCCCATTTTTCCCATACTCGATTGCTGCGACCAGATGACGGAGCCCCGGAGCCAGCTGCCCCTGTCGACGACTATTACTACCCTACTGGTGGAGCTTACTACTACGTGGAGAACACCAACGACCAGGAGTAGATTGGAGGCACCCAAGCAGGAGGCCTGCGCCTTTTCGTTCCAGTGTCGTTGTTTTGCCCAGCCTTCTTAAGGCATATCTATTTAACTTTTATGTCTGTACTCAGATATCTGATGCTTCCGCTGATGCTTGTATGACTCGAGCTTATGTATTCGAGCCCTCGACGCCCCTGGCTTGTAATATAAAGCTTGTATGACTTTTATTTGTGTTTAGAGTTGTGTTGTGATATCTTCAAGTGAGTCCTTAGGCTTGATCGTGTGCATTTGCGTGTATGATTAGTACATGATTAAGTCGGGGGCGTCACAAAATTTCAAGCGGTTTTTAGCAAGGTACTTTCTGCAAGCACTGAAATAAACGGTAACGAGTAGTTTGATAGCAAGATAATTTGTAACAAGTGACAAGTAGCAATAGTAACAAAGAGTGCAGCAAGGTGGCCCAATCCTTTTTGTAGCAAAGGACAAGCTGGAACGATCTCTTATAATAAGCAAAGCGTTCTCGAGGACACATGGGAATTTCATCTAGTCACTTTCATCATGTTTGTTTGATTCGCGTTCGCTACTTTGATAATTTGATATGTGGGTGGACCGGTGCTTGGGTGCTGTTCTTACTTGAACAAGCCTCCCACTTATGATTACCCCCTCTCGCAAGCATCCGCAACTACGAAAGAAGAATTAAGATAACTCTAACCATAGCATTAAACATATGGATCCAAATCAGCCCCTTACGGAATAGCGCATAAACTAGGGTTTAAGCTTCTGTCACTCTAGCAACACATCATCTAATTACTACTCCACAATGCATTCCCTTAGGCCCAAAGATGGTGAAGTGTCATGTAGTCGACGTTCACATGACACCACTAAGAGAATCAACAACATACATATCATCAAAATATCGAACGAATACCAAATTCACATGATTACTTATGACAAGACTTCTCCCATGTCCTCAATAACAAAAGTAACTACTCACAAACCATATTCATGTTCAAGATTAGAGGGGTATTGAATAGCATATTGGATCTGAACATATAATGTTCCACCAAATAAACCAACTAGCATCAACTACAAGATGTAATCAACACTACTAGCAACCCACAGGTACCAATCTGAGGTTTTGAGACAAAGATTGAATACAAGAGATGAACTAGGGTTTGAGATGAGACGGTGCTGTTGAAGATGTTGATGTAGATTGGTCCTCCCACGATCAGAGGATCGTTGGTGATGACGACGGCTCCGATTTCCCCCTCCTGGAGGGAAGTATCCCCGGCGGAATCGCTCCGCCGGAGAGCAAAAGTGCTCCTGCCCAAGTTCCGCCTCGAGACGGCGGCGCACCGTCCCAAAAGTCTTCCTCTTATTTTTTCTAGGGCAAATGGACTTATATACCAGAAAATGGGCACCGGAGGCTGGCCAGGGGCCCCACAAGCCACCAGGGAGTGCCTGGGGGGTGGCGCGCCCTGGTGCCTCGTGGGCACCTGGGTGGCCCCCTCTGGTATTTCTTGCTTCCAGTATTTTTATTTATTCCAAAATAAATCTCCGTGAAATTTTAGCTCATTTGGAGATGTGCAGAATAGGTATCTCTGACATAGCTTTTTCAGGTCGAGAAGTTCCAGCTGCCGGCAATCTCCCTCCTTGTGTAAATCTTGCATATTAAGAGAGAAAAGGCATTAGAATTGCTCCACAAAGTGTTATATTGATTAAAAACACTATAAATAACAGTAGTAAAACATGATGCAAAATGGACGTATCACTGTTGCGGCATCACAATGACTGACTGGCTCTGTCTCAACCCACTTGGTAAATTTGTCAATTGCGACCAATAAGTGAGTATGTTGGACTTGGAACGTTTGAAGGGTCCAACCATATCAAGCCCCCAGACTACGAACGGCCAAGTAATTGGGATCATGCGAAGTTCCTGAGCCGGCACATGGGCTTGACGTGCAAATTTCTAGCACCCGTCACACTTGCGAACGATGTCCTCTACATCTGCATGAGTTGTAAGCCAGTAAAAACCGTGCTGAAAAGCTTTCGCAACCAAAGATCTTGAGCCGGCATGGTGCCCGTAGTCGTCAGAGTGGATCTCACTAAGAATCGCACGACCCTCTTCAGGAGAAACACAATGTTGAAAAATGCATGTAACACTCCGTCTGTGCAACTCGCCATTGACTATGGACATTGACTTGGATCTCCTGATAATCTGCCGGGTGACGATTTCCTCATTAGGGAGCTCGCCGCGGGTAAGATATGCCAGATAAGGTACCGTCCAATCTGGTGTAGCATGAACAGCGGCCACCAGAGCAACTTCTGGGTTAGGAATAGTGATGCCTTTCTCCGTCGGTAACTTGACTGGCGGATTATGCAGAACATCCAGAAAAACATTTGGTGGAACAGGCTTGCACTGAGACCCAAAAACGAGACAGTGCATCAGCTGCCTCATTGAGCTGGCGATCTATGTCATCAACCTGGTATCCTTTGAAGTGTCTAACAATTATTGTAACAGCACGCCTGTAAGCCGCCATGAGGGGTTCCTTGGAATCCCAAGTCCCAGAGTCCTGTTGAGCCACTAAATATGAGTCACCCAAACATCTGACCCGGCTGAGATTCATCTCCTTAGCCATTCGGATCCCATGAAGCAGAGCCTCATATTCTGCAGCATTGTTAGTACAAGAAAACATGAGTCTCAAAACATAACAAAATTTATCACCTCGCGGGGAAGTTATCACAACTCCAGCCCCCGAGCCTTCCAACTGTCTAGAACCATCAAAGTGTATCATCCAATATGTAGTGTCTGGCTTCTCCTCTGGTGCTTGCAATTCAGTCCAGTCATTGATGAAGTCCACCAAAGCTTGAGATTTGATGGCAGTCCGCGACACATACTTGAGGTGGCACGGACCAAGCTCGATAGCCCACTTTGCAACCCGGCCTATAGCTTCTCTGTTCTGTATAATATCGCCCAGAGGTGCTGAACTAACTACAGTGATAGGGTGTTCCTGAAAATAGTGTTTCAGTTTGCGACTTGCCATGAACACACCATAGACCAACTTCTACCAATGTGGGTATCGTTGCTTTGACTCCGTCAAAACTTCACTGATGTAATATACTGGCCGTTGAACTGGGTACTCCTTACCCTCTTATTTTTGCTCCATGACAACTGCAACACTGACAACTTTATTGTTGGCAACAATGTATAATAGCATCGGCTCTTTTAACAGAGGAGAAGCAAGGATTGGGGCTTCAGACAGTTGCTTCTTGAGAGACTCAAAAGCTGTGTTTGCTGCGTCATCCTAGACGAAGTTATCTGTCTTTTTCAGAAGTTGATACAGAGGAATAGCCTTTTCACCAAGTCGGCTGATGAACCGGCTGAGAGCTGCCACACAGCCTATCAACTTTTGGATAGCGTTGATATTGGTCGGCATTTTCAGAGCTGTGATAGCTTTGATTTTTTCCGGGTTAGCCTCAATACCACGTTCAGACACAAGTAAACCCAGGAGTTTTCCTGCTGGAACACCGAAGACGAATTTGGCCGGGTTGAGCTTCATCTGGTAAACTCGTAGGTTATCAAATGTTTCCTTCAGATCGACAAGCAAAGTTTCCTTCTTCTGAGATTTGACCATGATATCATCAACATAAGTATGAATGTTGCAGCCAATCTATTTGTGAAAACAATTCTGGACACAACGCTAGTAAGTCGCCCCTGCACTCTTTAGACCAAAAGGCATAGATGTGTAGCAGAAAGCTCCAAAAGGCATGATAAAAGCCGTCTTCTCCTGGTCTTCCTGCTTCATTTTGATCTGATGATAATCTGAATATGCATCGAGAAAACATAGACTCTCACAACCAGCAGTGGAGTCAATGGTCTGATCAATGCGAGGCAGAGCGAACGGGTCCTTAGGGCAAGCTTTGTTCAGGTCAGTATAATCGACGCACATCCGCCAAGTCTTGTTCTTCTTCAGAACAAATACTGGGTTAGCCAACCACCCAGGGTGAAATACTTCAATGATGAACCCGTTATCTAGGAGCCGAGCCACCTCTTCGCCAATGGCTTTGCATCTCTCCTCATTGAAACGACGGAGGTAATGCCGTACAGGCTTCATCTTAGGATCGACATTTAAGCAGTGCTCAATGAGTTCTCTCGGTACACCAGGCATGTTAGAAGGTTTCCATGCAAAGATGTCCCGATTCTCATGGATGAACTCGATGAGCGCGCTTTCCTATTTAGGATCCATACTCGTCCCAATAGTGAACTGTTGGGACGAATCGTCAGGAGTAAAATCAACTTGCTTAGTGTCTCTGGCCTACTTGAACTTGAGCAAAGGGTCAGACTCAGTAGTTGGCTTTTTCAGAGAAGTCATGTCAGTCGGGTCCACATTGTCTTTGTAGAACTTTAACTCCTTGGCCGCGCAAGCCGACTCAGCGTAAGTGACATCTCCTTCTTTGCACTCAAGAGCGATTTTCCTATCCCCATTGACTATGATAGTTCCCTTGGGCCCTGGAATCTTGAGTTTCAAGTAGACATAACATGGGCGCGCCATGAACCATGCGTAAGCCGGCCGCCCAAAAAGGGCATTGTAAGGACTCTTGAGTTTAACCACTTCAAACGTCAGGAACTCAGATTGGTAGTTGAACTCTGTGCCAAAGGCGACTTCTAGGGAGATCCGCCCAATGGGATAAGCAGATTTACCCGGCACAATTCATGAAAGACAGTGGAAGAGGGTTTTAACTGTTTCTCTGAAAGATTCATCTGGCGGAAAGTGCCATAGTACAGGTGTTGATGCTACTAACGCCATCCATGAGAACCTTGGTCAACTTATAACCACCGACTTGAGGAGCGACAACCATAGCGAGACTCTCGGGATTATCAACCCGAGGGGGGTGGTCTTCTCGACTCCAGGTTACTGGATACTCCGACCAGTTAAGGTACTCAGGAACTGCCGGCTCAACAACGTTGACAACCGGTCTCTGGAGCTTCCGGTCGCGCTTGCATGTGTTGGTTGTAAAAACGTGATACTGCCCGCTGTTCAACTGCTTGGGGTTGCTCTGAAAGCCAGACTAACCTCCCTGGTTTTGATTTCCCTGACCGGCTCATTGATTATTGCCTCCGCCGTTGCCAGCCCCCTGGAACCCGGACCCCTGGCCACTATTCCCCTGGAACACGGCACCAGAGAAATTGCCGTGGAAGCTGGCCCCTTGAAAGCCGGCTCCAGAATTGCCGGGTCCAGGGTTTCCTGGGTGTCCACCATTGCCACGACCACCGTTGTTTCTGTGTAAGGCTCTGTTCCTGAATTCCTGCATGATGAAATAGTTTTCCCAAGAGTGAGTTGCTGGCTTTTCATCTGTGCTGTGTTTTGGACATGGGCCCTTGAGAGCCTCCTCGTGATTACGAGGACAATTTCTAGAAAACGGTTTACGAAAATTGCCCTTCTGATGCTGATTCTTGAAACCAGTTGTAGTATTGGCAATGAAATCTGAGCTGCCCTCAGTATTCTTGTGCTTGTTATTGTAGTTGTTATTGTTGTTCCCCTGATTACCATTCTGAAACTATCGACCATTCTTCTTGCCCTTCCCAGACTTGTCATCATTAGACTCTGGGTCTTTGGTTTTATCAGACTCGGCATATTTCATCATGGCATCCATGAGCTGACCCATGTCTTTGACATTTCGCTTGATGCGTCCAAACTTTTGGATCAGGGGGTCAAACTTGCAATTCTTTTCCAAGACCAGAACTGTTGTTTGAGCCGTGATGCTATCAGAGGAATGAATGATCTATGCGACTCTGCGAGCCCAATGGTGAGCCGACTTGCCGTCCTTCTGAACACAATGTTGTAAGTCGCTGATCGTGGTTGGGCGCTTGCAGGTCCCCTGGAAATTCTTGATGAAGAGGTCCTTCAACTCCTGCCATGTGCTGATTGAGTTGGGCGGTAGATTTTTCAACCACGTACGAGTCGGTCCTTCCAGCATCATAGTGAGATATCTGGCGCATACGCCATTGATGACCTGCAAGTGCACAGGGCTGTTGTAGCACTTTCGTTGTGATAAGTAGAGTGTCGAACTGACAGGGAGCTGATAGGAAGGCACCACAAACCCCGCAACTACGTTGTCACTTTCACGCAGCCACGTACGCACCCAAACCGGAGTTTGGAAATAGTCTACTCTATAAGTTTCTAGGGAAACTGTAATAAAAGGGTAATCAACTAAACTACTAACAAGAAGGTAAAAACAAGAATTAAAGGATGCTAAGTTAGTAAGGATGGTGCTTGAGTAATAAAGCGTTCTCGAGGGTTTCGGAATGACTACCACATATATGAACTATCGAATCCTCTATTCACTGGTCAAATGCATAAGTGGGCGGAGCCGGGTACAGTACACGTTCTACTCGAAGTAGACTTCGTGCCACGCATGCCACCATCATAGTCTCCCCCATAGGGTTACAACTCATGATAATTAAGGGTTACCCTATGGACGCGGCCTGTCTAAGGGTTCTCTATTATTCCCCTATCAATTGTGACGGCGAGGAATCAAAAGCTTCTACTGTCACCTCGAATTACCCCAATGCCCCAACCCTTCACAACGATAGTAGTTCCTCTACGACCTATATGGCAATAGTGCGAGCGAGGCCTCCTCTCAACACTCGTGAGAACACTAACTCGAATCATGAACAGAAGATATTGGATCACATCAAGAATCATATAGGGTTCAACCATATCCTCAAGAACTAAAGTAATTACTCAAACAAGTTAATGGTACACATAGAGATGAGGGTCAAGTTACAAGCCGGCATCGTGCCGGTGAAGGGAGAAGGCATGGCGGCACCGATGATGATGATGGCGGCGGCCATGGTGGTGATGATGGGGGCGGCGCCGGTGGAGGTGCCGGCGCGGTGGGGATGGTACCGGCCCGAAGGCCGGTGCTCGCAGTGGTGGAGCTCTCTCTTCTTCCCTTGATCTTGTCCCTTCCTCTATGGTGGTGATGGAGCAGTAATGGAGATGGAGATGGATGTGTTCTTGGCAAATGAGATGAGATGGAGCGTGCAGGTGGCGGCTACGGTTGGAGAGGTGTATATAGGGCGCTTCCTCGGTCTCCTCCGTTGATGTGCTTCATCCAAGGGCTCAAGATGAGCCTTATCCTCTCCCAATCTCTTCTTTACGAGCCAAGAATCTTGTGGGATCGAACGGCGACGAAATCGGTGAAGAATCCCATCTGGAAGGGTAACTTTCGGAGCTGTTTGCATGTCAAACGACCGCCCAAACGACCGCGTCGTCTGAAACGCCGTCTTTCGTGCTGTCTTTTTGTGCTATCTCTCTTCGGTAAAATGGCTGCCATTTCTTCATTTGAACTCGGAATTTGACATTCTTGGGCTCGTTGGATTCGTATGATCGACGCCGATCCATTTCTGGTCTTAGATCTTGATTTGGAGCACTTTGGAAAATGACTTTTTCCGACCTTCGAAATGGCTAAGTCTGACCCCTGGCTGACTCCGTATCAATCCCATCCTTGGTCCTTTCATCGTGCTTGGTCCTAGGTTGCTCCAAAACACCTGTAGACACAAGAAAACAAGGAAAACTAATAAAAACCAAATAAAATACTAAATATGGAATGCTCACAAGGAAAAGTGCAAAAACTGGTAATCATGCATAATGGACAACTATTTGGTTCAATGGGACATGATATATGAAGAGAACATGCAACAAATGAGCTCTAAAAATGCGTAAAATATAGAGCCATCAACTTCCCC
The DNA here is from genome assembly GCA_039707655.1 of Elymus sibiricus. Classification (NCBI taxonomy): domain Eukaryota; kingdom Viridiplantae; phylum Streptophyta; class Magnoliopsida; order Poales; family Poaceae; genus Elymus; species Elymus sibiricus. The sequence goes on from CM077668.1 coordinate 300,685,343, forward strand.
ACACTTAAACCTTGCTCGTTGTAACACCCTATGTAATTATGCTACAGTGTTCCCCCTCTGATAATGCCGAGTCATCATGTTTAACAGTGCTTGATCATCACTTGCATCATATCTCATTTCAACTTCCAACTCAAATTGAAATTCTAATATAAATTGAAAATAAAAGTTGTTCCAATTTGGAAACTAAAATGTTCATTAAATAGCAAATAATCCATAACTAATTATGTTAAGAAAAACAACATCACCTAAATTCCCTAGATGAGTCTAACATCCTACAACAGTACCAAAACAGCAATTTAAATTGCCAATTGATTTAATAAAAATTCAAGTGAAATCCTTTTCTCTACAAACCTTTTTCTGGCAGTGTTAAATATTGCCCAAAATTTATTGAGCCAAGTCACATATTTTACAAAAAGGAAAGGGTGTCCAAACATGTTTCAAAACAGAAATAAAGACAAAAAACAGAAAAAGAAAAGTGAAAAGAACAACGGGCTTCTGTGCACTTGGGCTTCCAGTGCACAGTGCAAATCGGCCCGGCCCAGCGAGGCCTTCTCCTTACTCTCGCCAGGCCGAAGCCATGGCGCCGCCCTAACGCGCATGCGCCGTCCACCCGCCGATTGCCTCGCTGTCGGCCATCCGGTAGTGCCCCGCGTGGATAAGGACCCCACACACCCCCCTGGCGAAGCCCTAGCTCGATTCCCCCCTCCCCTCCCTCGCTTTCTTCCTCGCATCGCCGCTCGCCTCTGCCGTCGCCGTCGCCGCGTCGATCCCGCGCTCTCCGTCATCCCCGCGCAGCGCCGACATGTCGTAGAGCATCGCCGCCATCCGCTACGCCGCCTGCACCAAGCCATTGGAGACGGGAGCCGCTGCCTCGAGCCCGACGAGCTCGTCTTCAACCTTCGGATCGCCGCATTTCGCCGCCGTTTCCGTCGCCGTCGAGCCGTCCCCGCGCCCACTTAGCTCACCTGCAGGCTCACTGTAAGCCTCGCCATCTTCTCCCCTATCCCCCGTGCGATTCCGTCACCATAGCCACCGCTGCCGCCTCGCCCAAGCTCGCCGCCGCCGTCCATGTCGCCGCCGTGCGCTCAGCCGCTGTCAAGCGCGTACGAGCTCACCGTTGAGCTCGTGTGGTTCCCCGGAACCCAACGCACACACGTGCACGTCTTGCCGTGGCCTACGTCGCCGATTCCAACAACGGCTGAACTCCGGCGTTCGCCGCGTACGTCGCCGCCGTCAATTTAGACCGTTTCCGGCCGAGCGACCACTGCCATTCGACGCGCGATGCCGCGGGCGTTCGAACGCGCCTAGCCGCACCCTTTTCCATGCCTTGTAGCCATTATCCGGCCATCTCCGGCGAACTTCCGCCGCGGGAATGGTCGCCGGCGCGACTCCGGTCGCCATCCGACGTGGCGCCGATGTGGCGGCCCCCTGTGACGCTGACTGCTGGGCCCCGCGGGCCCAGTTGACCAAGTCAACTCGGCTGACTGGGCAGCTGGGTCACTGACAAACGGGCCCCACCCATTTAGTTGAACTAATTCGAATTTAAACTAATCGGATAATTATATTAGACACTGACATATGGGTCCGACAAGTTAATTAGGATTAGTGAGTTAGATTAATCTCTGTTAGTTTAATTAGTCACTGACCAGTGGGACCCACTAGTCAGGTTTGACTCTGGTCAGCCGGGTTTGACCGCTGATGCCATGCTGACGTCACTGGCTACTGTTTTGGATAATTCAAATTAAATAATTTCAGAAATTCCAGAAAATGATTAAAACTTTGAAAAATCATATAAAATAAACCGTAACTCGGATGAAAATAATTTATATATGAAAAACGATCAGAAAAATATGTCGAATCCGAATATCTTACCGACATACCTGCCACACCCCTCTAACATACTGAACATGGAACTTTTTGCCCGTATTCGATAGATGAATAGTGCATAACCCTGATAAAATAAATCCAAATAAATTCCTAAATCATCTAAAATAATTAGAGAGGCAATATATCACACCTGCATATCATTTAGGCATGTCATGCATAGTGGTTGCATTTGTTGCCGTCTATTTATTGTTTCTTCCCCCTCCTTCTCTCCCGATAGACGTCGAGACCGTCGCCGACGCAGCTGAGTACGACTACGCTCCAGACGAGCAGCCTTCAGATGACCAGCCCCTCTCAGCAGAGCTTCCAGGCAAGCAAAACCCCCTTGATCATCCAGATATTGCCCACTCTTTCTCTCTTATGCTTGCATTAGTATTGCTTCTGTTGTTGCTCCGATATCTCCTATTCTGATGCATAGCCTGATTTTGTCGCCTGCTGTTTATACCTACCTGTTGTCCCATGATGCTTAGTTAGCTATGCTATTGATTCATCTATGGCCCTTCACCCTTGTCCGTTTGCCATGCTTGATATCGAGCCGTGATCACTCTGGGTGATGATCACGGAAATGTTTACATATTGCAACACTTTAAACTGATAAAGTCGGGCCGGCTCCAAGAGTGCCCGCGAGAGAATAATATTAAAGACGGGTCGGCTCCAAGAGCACCCGCGAGTGGTATTGTGGCAGAACGACAGGGCAGGCGGAGACCACCTAGGAGAGAGGTGGGCCTGGTCCCTGGACGTGATCCGCGTGTTACCAAGTCAGAGCGACAGGGATCATGTTCGTCTTCGCGAGTTACTAAACACGCCTAACGGATTTGGGTATTTGATCTGAGTTGGTCGTTGGCCATATACGCACTACCACCACATGGGATAATGGTTATGGGACCCTCTACGTCGTATGTATAAGCCGAAAGCTCTTCAGACGTCACAGCTCAGAGATGCGGGCTGATCGTTGGGGTGGGCTGGTTACGTCACTTGTGTATACAGTGTCGCGCCTGGGCCCCGACCAGCCACGTAACGTGCAGGAGTGCAAAGGGCGATGGCCCAAGACCCCTTCGCACTTAGGATTTAGACCGGCGTGTTGACCTCTCTGCTGAGCCTAGGTAGGATTGTGTCGTGTCGATTACCCGAGGCCGGGTATTACCCAGCAAGTGTGTCTGGCCAGATGTAATCAAGCGTGCTGGGTAACAGTAGTGCACCCCTGCAGGGAAGTTATCTATTCGAATAGTCGTGTCCATGGTAACAGGACGCTCGAAGTTGTATCCTGATCTGCTACAACTACAAATGGATACTGTTACAATGTTAAACTGGTACTACTGCTCATGGGATCACTTTCTCGTAGGGTAGTCGAGGAAGGATCTCAGGGCATTACTAAAATATAATTGCTATTATATGTTACTATGCTCTACTCTCTCCTGATGCTGCAAGAATTGCTTCAAGATGCTAGTCTTCGATAGGCTAGGCCTTTCCCCCTCTGTTCCAGCATTTCTGCAGTTTAGTCCAAAGATATAGCCCCATTCCTTTGATACCGATGCATACTTAGTATAGTTCTGATGTCAGTCTTGCGAGTACTTTGGATGAGTACTCACAGTTGCTTTGCTATCTCTTTTTCCCCATACCCGGTTGCTGCGATCAGATGATGGAGCCCAGGAGCAGGAGATCCCCAGAGGCTACTACTACTACGTTGAGCCCGCCGACCAGGAGTAGTTCGGAGGCCCTAGGTAGGAGGCCTTCGCCTTTTCGATCAGTGTCGTTGTTTGTGCTAGCCTTCTTAAGGCAAACTTGACTAACTATGTCTGTACCCAGATATTATTTGTGTGTATGAGTTATGTATTTGGGTCCTCATGGCCCCTGGTTTGTAATATAAAGATTTATGTTTACAATTGAGTTTAGAGTTGTGTTGTGATATCTTCCCGTGAGTCTCTGGTCTCGAGCGTGCACGTTTGTGTGTATGGTTAGTGCACGGTCGAGCAGGGGCGTCACACTCGTCCTCGAGTAAGAAGGTTGACTACCAAAAGCTCACTGGTACCAACTCTGAAGCGTACATTGAACCAAACCCCAAAAGTGATATCCATGTTCATCGTGCAAGCATGCAAAAGTTAACTTGCAAGGGAGTAATACAAGCTATCCTCTTAGTTCCATTGCCATGGAGGTCAAGAAAGAGGAAAATATTTTTGTGGAGCCCAAATTCCCATTGCCAAAGGTTTAGAAAGAAGGTCAATATTATGTTGGGAACAAAGCAGTGACAATCAAAGACAAAAGAAATCAAGCATTAGCGATCACTTCAAAAATACCAACCCGAGGCATACCAGGTATAATAGCAAGATCGTCTGCCTGCGTTATTAAACCACTCAACTACCTATGCAGCACTGAGCGCAAGCCTATGCCTCGCACTTAAGGGAATGATAGAAAATGGTTGGGGTTGTGAGAAGTCAAAAACAAAGAAAGTCTTGCATCAACGCAACCGACCATTAGGCAATGGAGAAGGCCCTATGATCGATGTCAACGCAAGGAGTAGTGATCGCCATGCAACTAGGATGCACATAGAGCTATAAGTGTATGAACGCTCTCCTAATGCAGCTAAGTGGGTATGCATCCAATTTGCTTGCTCATGAAGACCTCGAGCATTTGAGGAAGCTCGTCATTGGAATATACAAGCCAAGTTCTATAATGTAAAGATCCCACTAGCATAGTCATGAAGTATATGAAAACTCTCTATATGAAGTACATGGTGCTACCCTGAAGCACAAGTGTGGTAAAAGGATAATAGCATGCCCCTTCTCTCTTTTTCTCTCATTGTTTTTTTAGAACAGCTTCATGGACCTTATCCCCATTTTTTCGAGGACTCATAAGTCTCTTCCATTCTTTTCCTCACTGGGGCAATGCTCTAATAATGATGGTCATCACACTTTTATCTACTTACAACTCAATGGACTGAAAACATGAGAGAAACTCTATATGATGAGTGCCTCTGGCAGTGTACCGGTATGTGCAATGATCCGGCGTAGCATAGATATCAAAAAAAACGGACAAGCCATGAAAATATCGAGCTAGCCATACTATGATCATGCAAGGCAAATGAAAACATGTCTCTAATCATGTAATGTAAAATGATGGTAGTGCATGGCGATATGCCCGGAATGGCTATGAAAATGCCATGTAGGTAGGTATGGTGGCTGTTTTGTGGAGATGGGGTGTTTTATGTGTAGGAGAACAAGAGAAAGTCCTCCCACATGTTTGGATGTACCTGCGAAGTATGCACCAACTCTCATTGTGAGAGTGGGCAATGAATAGTACCGTAGAGGCTAGCAAAATAAGATGAATGGAAGTGCAAAGGTTTCGAACTTGCCTTAGTCATAAAGAACTCAAACACTACACAAGAGGATCGCGGTGTCATGTTGCATAAGACTCAAAAGCTAAGTACCCCGAGGGGATAGTTTGGCGGAGATAAACCCCGTTGCATGTCCCGGATCAACCAAAGATGCTGGGTTCATCAACAAAAAGCCTCTACAATCATTCAATCGCTAATCAAGCCACCACTAGAGTCCCCAACTTATGTAATTAGGTGAAAGAAAGGCAACAGTTCAAAGGACTCCTTTATTGGGTTTTTGATAAAAGAACATGGCAATGTTTTTTAGAAGATAACAATATTTCCACATGCTAAGTAAATGCAAAGCAAGCATGTCAAAACAGTAGGAGACACTAATGCACAAAAACCATATGATGAACAGCATTGCACACGACACTACACATGCAAAAGTAACCTCCCCACGCTTAGAACTTTGCAATACTAAACTAAGGGAAATTATGAAAGTGAAAAGAAAGTGCAGTTATTAAAGGAGAGCACGATAAGTGGTTACCTCCCCAAGCTTACGTCTAAGCAAGGGTTAGAAACTTTTACCATTGAGGTGCATATGACCTCTCTTTTAATAGGCATGGACCTTGCTTCATGTGATCTCCTTGTTGTGGTCCGGTGGCTACCCTCCATTAGAACCTGCTAGCGAATAACTAAAAAGAAAAAGAAATATTTTTGTGTTTTTGTGGTTTTTCAGTCTTTTTTTACCAGCACAAAGGATTAGCAACACAAGTGATAAAACATATGCCTCACAACGATCCGTCCATCAACCTAAGCACCACGCTTAAATTGACAAACTATTTCTAGGAGTGAATTCTGCTCCTAAATTGGAATGAAGTGTGTGTGAGACAAAGTATAGAAACAAGTGTGCAGCTCCTAGGTGTCTAATTAAAAGGGAGATCCTCACTTAAGGTGAGAAACTCAATACTAAGAAACTTTTATTTGAGCATGGTTTGAATTGGAAAACATTACTGGGCAGTTGTTGATGAAGTGTTAATCATGTTGAAGCAACCAAGTGGCTTGGGTGGATCTTTATACGGTTGGCACCATACCATACATTTCTCCACATAAGGTCCATGCCCCTGCGAAAATAACACATGAAATAAAATCATCGATTCGGTATATGAACGGAGTTCGTATACCCAACCGGCAAAAAGAAATAAAGAAAACATAGTTGGTAAGGAGAATTATTGGCTACAGACTTTCAGAGGTAATTAACACTAATTATAAAGCAAATGATCAGTTAGAAAACACCTAGTTGACCTCAGACGTCGAAAATGAATCAAATGGAGGTGTTGTTGCCCTCATACGGGCGCTCAAATGACTGGTGGCAGTCGTATAGAATGCCGTCGTTCACTCTGCGGAGATGCTCGTTGTGGTCGCCTGGTGAAACGACCGCTCGTACGAGCACGAGCGCTCGTGTGGTAGGCCATCTTTTGCTCTGGTCTTCTTCTCTCTTGCGGCCACTGATAACCCACAAGTATAGGGGATCAATTGTAGCTTTTTCGATAAATAAGAGTGTCAAACCCAACGAGGAGCTAAAGGTAGAATTAATATTCCCTTCAAGTTCTATTGACCACCGATACAACTCTACGCGACTTAACGTTCGCTTTACCTAGAACAAGTATGAAACTATTTTGCGGGTGTAAGGATAAGACTAGAAGTACTTAACGAGAATAAAACTAAGAGTAATTTGCGAGATAATAAAACTATGAGTAAATTGCAAGATAATAAAAGTTAGTTGTTTAGTAGAAAGTTTTTGTAACACAAGAGAAAGATTTGTCCATAGGCAATCGATAACTAGACCGGTAATCATTATTGCAATTTTATATGAGGGAGAGGCATGAGCTAACATACTTTCCGTACTTGGATCATATGCACTTATGATTGGAACTCTAGCAAGCATCCACAACTACCAAAGATCATTAAGGTAAAACCCAACCATAGCATTAATATCAAGTCCCCTTTACTCCCATACGCAACAACCCCCTTACTCGGGTGTAAGATTCTGTCACTCTAGCCGCCCACTATAAGAGAATTATGAACGTATTGCAAACCCTACAGCGGGAATCCCTCACGCTTGCGTGACACAGAGGGCACCATAGGACAGCACCAAAATAAAACATACAACTCAAACCAATCACGATCATCAATCAACCCATAGGACAAAACGAATCTACTCAAACATCATAGGATTGCCACATATCATTGGATAATAATATATAGCATTAAGCACCATGTTTAAGTAGAGATTACAGTGGGGACAAGAGGTGTTACACCACTGCATAGAGGGGGAGAGAGTTGGTGTTGACGGCGGCGAAGTTGTTGGTGTAGATCGCCATCATGATGGTTGCCACGGCGGCGTTCCGGCACCACCGGGAGAGAGGGGGAGAGAGCCCCCCCCCTTCTTCTTCTTCCTTGGCCTCCCCCCTAGATGGGAGGAGAGTTTCCCTTCTGGTCCATGGCCACCATGGCGGCGGAGGGGCAGGAGCCCCTCAGAGATTGGATCTCTCTCTCTGTTCTCTTCTGTTTCGCGTTCTGTTTTCTGGCCCTTCACCGTTTCTTAAATTCCCGGAGATCCGTAACTCCGATCGGGCTGAAATTTTAACACATTTTTTTCCTGGATATTAGCTTCCTTGCGGCCGAAGAAGAGCCCCAACCGACTTACGGTGTGCCCATGAGGCACCACCGCGCGCCAGGGGGGGCGCCCAGGTGGCTTGTGGAGGCTGTGGGCCTCCGTTTGCGTTGATTCCACCTCCCAAAAATCACATATATTCCAAAATAATTCTCCGTAAAATTTTATTTCATTTGGACTTCGTTTGATATGGATTTTCTATGAAACAAGAAAAACAAGCAGAAAACAAGAACTGGCACTGGGTACTGGATCAATATGTTAGTCCCACAAATAATATAAAATGTTGCCAAAAATATGTGAAAGTTGTAGAATATTGGCATGAAACAATCAAAAATTATAGATACGATGGAGACGTATCAGCCACTAGCTCATACGGGCGCTCAAACGACCAGTTACGGTCGTATGGAACATCATCTTTTCTCCTGGAGCTGCAGAACTTCATGACAAAATTTGTGCTTCCTTCTCACGTTAGGCACATAGAAATATTGCAATAAAAATGATTGGAGGCATGCAACAAAATATGGGCACCGACATGCTATAAATTTTACCAATGAAAACTATTGCAACCAAGTCAAATAGAAACTACTCAAAATAAAAATAAAAGTGCTAATGCAACATGAATGCATCTAGACTCAAGACAGAAAGCTAAGAAAGACACATATGGACTTCCGGGTTACCTCCCTGGCAGTGCTTTCTTTATAGCCATATAGCTAGGCTTCGGTGCTCCAGATGGTCATCCACCCGGATCCCAAGGGATTTCAACCCCGAGTGTCAGACCAGACTTCGACCGGGGTTTGGAGCACCTCATAGCAGGGCTCGGTCGGAGTCGCACTCGCTTCTGGTGCATCGGCATCATATATGTAAATTCATACTCGCTCTTTGGCGAGTACCGATGCACACGGTTCAGCTGAGATGCCTGAAAGGTCACTAGCTGCAATTTGATAATATTTTTAAAACAGAGAGGATATGGAGCAACAAGGAAATTATAACCTTCTTCTTCTTCTTCTTCTTCAGTGTACCTGGGAATGTTTGTATCCAAATTTGCAAATTCAATATCAAGGCTATTATCATCTATAAGACTTTGCAATTTACTCTCCAAAGGCGGTCTATGGAGAGCCTGCAGAAAATCAGCCCATATATCATCAAGATCAATTTCTGAATATGCAATTTGGGGTTTGTCTAATATCGACAAATCCACGGGTAACGAGGAATGATCAGACACCATGGTGGTTGCATCACTCTTTGATAACTCTCTTAATGCAAGCAACTCACCCTCCTTTTGTGCTATCTCATCCCTAAGTTGAATGCCATTTGGTGTTTCATCAAAAGGAGTCATCGGAGGCACATCGAGAACAATGCCAATATCTAGTTCATCTCTAACAATAAACTTTGAAACATCAGCCCTCACTATATCCTCTGGTGGAGAATATTCAAGCATTGTTTCAATAGGTTCCATGAAAGCTCTAACAGAACGTAGATATGATAAATGATCATTGAGCTGGGCATTAATTGTGTCTAGGAAGTTACCATGATCAGTAGGAGTTGTCAGAAGGCGGCCTTTCCCTCCTTCATCTCCATGTTCATTTTCCTTGTTGTCTCCTAGACATACTTCCTAGAATGTAGCTTCCAGTGTATTTTTCTTCCACCGCTCGAGTATTTCCTCGGTTTCTTTCAAGAGGTTATTTTCCTGCAATTGAGAGCCTTGGGAGATTGCGGCGAACCGCTTCTCATATTCCATGAAAGAAGTAATTCTATTAAAATTATTAGTAATGCAATAGTTATGGATAATCTCCAAGTCCTCCTTATACTCAGAAACCTCTGGATATTACGGAGTAAGCTCCTTTACCCTTCTCATAAGTACAGAGGTTCTAAGGAATAGGACTTGCTCCTCAATCGATTCAACATAATCAAAAGGATAATCATCACGATTGTATGATGATATAATAAGGCATGGGTGGAACTTGCAGCTAAAGCTCATATGTTCATTGGATTTACAATACTCACAAAAAGTAGGGAATTTAAATATACCTTCAACGTAGTAATCCAATAACTTTAATCTTTGTTCCACATCAAGACCTTCAAAAGAAAATCGGTAATGTGCATATGTCATTCCTCTCTTCTCGATTTGTTCTATTGCAACATCTGCAGAAGACATCTCAGTGCAAGACATTTTTTTTGGTATTTTTGGGTTAAGGAAAAACAGTAAGATAAACAGCAACAAACAAAATAAACTAAGTGCGAGTGGGTAAGTAATAACCAAGCGCTATGCTCCCCGGCAACGGCGCCAGAAAATGCTTTATGACCTGCAAGTGCACAAGGCTATTGTAGCACTTTCATTGTGATAAGTAGAGTGTCGAACCCACAGGGAGCTGATAGGAAGGCACCACAAACCCCGCAACTACATTGTCACTTTCACGCATCCACGTACGCACCCAAACAGGAGTTTGGAAATAGTCTACTCTATAAGTTGCTAGGGAAACTGGAATAAAAGGGTAATAAACTAAACTACTAACAAGAAGGTAAAAACAGGAATTAAAATATGCTAAGTTAGTAAGGACGGTGCTTGAGTAATAAAGCGTTCTCGAGGGTTCCGAAATCACTACCACATATATGAACTATTGAATCCTCTATTCACTGGTCAAATGCATAAGTGGGCGGAGTCGGGTACAGTACACGTTCTACTCAAAGTAGACTTCATGCCACACACGCCACCATCATAGTCTCCCCCATAGGGTTACAACTCATGGTAATTAAGGGTTACCCCGTGGACGCGGCCTCTCTAAGGGTTCTCCGTTATTCCCCTATCAATTGTGACAGTGAGGAATCAAAGGCTTTTACTATCACCTCGAATTACCCCAATGCCCCAACCCTTCACAACGATAGTAGTTCCTCTACGACCTATATGGCAATAGTGCGAGCGAGGCCTCCTCTCAACACTCGTGAGAACACTAACTCGAATCATGAACAGAAGATATTGGATCACATCAAGAATCATATAGGGTTCAACCATATCCTTAAGAACTAAAGTAATTACTCAAACAAGTTAATGGTACACATAGAGATGAGGGTCAAGTTACAAGCCGGCATCGTGCCGGTGAAGGAAGAAGGCATGGCGGCACCGGTGATGACGATGGTGGCGGCAGAGGCCATGGTGGTGATGATGGGGGCGGTGCCGGTGGAGGTGCCGGCGCGGTGGAGATGGCACCGGCCCAAAGCCCGGTGCTCGCGGTGGTGGAGCCCTCTCTTCTTCCCTTGATCTTGTCCCTTCCTCTATTGTGGTGATGGAGCAGCAATGGAGATGGAGATGGATGTGTTCTTGGTAAATGAGAGGAGATGGAGCGTGGAGGCGGCGGCTAGGATTGGAGAGGTGTATATAGGGCGCCTCCTCGGTCTCCTCCGTTGATGTGCTTCATCCAAGGGCGCAAGATGAGCCTTATCCTCTCCCAATCTCTTCTTTACGAGCAAAGGATCTCGTGGGATCGAACGGGGACGAAATCGGTGAAGAATCATGTCTGGAAGGGCAAGTTTCGGAGCTGTCTGCACGTCAAACAACCGCCGAAACGACCGTGCGCGGTCGTTTGAAACGTCGTCTTTCATGCTGTCTTTTTGTGCTATCTCTCTCCGTAAAATGGCCGCCATTTCTTCATACGAACTCGGAATTTGACATTATTGGGCTTGTTGGATTCGTATGATCGACGCCATTTCTTGTCTTAGATCTTGATTTGGAGCACGTTGGGAAAATGACTTTTTCCGACCTTCGAAATGGCTAAGTCTGACCCCTGGCTGACTCCGTATCAATCCCATCCTTGGTCCTTTCATCGTGCTTGGTCCTAGGTTGCTCCAAAACACCCGTAGACACAAGAAAACAAGGAAAACTAATAAAAACCAAATAAAATACTAAATGTGCAATGCTCACAAGGATAAGTGCAAAAACCGGTAATCATGCATAATGGACAACTATTTGGTTCAATGGGACATGATATATGAAGAGAACATGCAAAAAATGAGCTCTAAAAATACGTAAAATATAGAGCCATTAGCCATCGCTGACCTCCAGCATATCCATGGCCAGCTCATAACTTTCTATCCATGCTACCGGCTCCATATCCGCGGTATAATTAGGGATTTTCCGTGGGCCTTTGAAGTTTCATGGCATGCGAGCACTTCGTAGGGCTGGTGCCAAGCATTGAGTACCGATCGTCCTCCCGACAAAACCGGTACCGTCTGATTCTTGCTGGGGTGAGGTTGGTGGGACTCGTGCAGGGTGAGCATACCCGGCATCCACAACAGCGTTGCGCAGAGCACAGGCATATATCAACTATGGCATGTGCGTTTACCAACTGGGGCTGGACTTGCTGAGGCGGCAACTGCTCATTCCGGTGTCACGCACTGCTGGAAACAGCTGGTGACTCGGTGTGCCGGCTTCTACTGCGACTTTGGTGAGGAGTAGAATGAAGCCGGTGTTGACTGTGAGAGTAGTTTGCCTGCTGTGTGATCGCCGTTTTTAACATTGCAATAGCATTCCTGTCCTCGACCTCCACCGGACTGTTCCCCTTGATTGGAATCGCGGCTAGATTATGAGTTGCTGCCAGTAAATTATCCACTGGGTTAGAATAGTGACCGGCTGCTGTCTGAAAACAGCGAGGTGAAAACTGAGCCGACTGTCGCTGCTGAGTCGGGGGCGGCAACTGCTGTTGAGTTGACGGTGGTAACTGAGCCGTTCCTGGGGGGACATTTTGAGTCAATTGGGGTATGAAAGGTCCTACACCCGACGATCCTGCGCCAGCCCCCGGGTTCGTCGGAGCGAGTAAGTCATGGGGCATCTCGAACAGCCGCGCCGGCTCAATACCCGCTGGGAGCCGGCTCTAATGCCTTCTCCGGTGTACCACATCAGCCTCGTTCTGACGGAAGGTTAAATGAACCACTTCCGCTTCCAACCGCTTGGTTTCACTAAGGATATGAGCTTGTGTCTCCGCCATACGAGCGTTCTCCGCATTAACATCCTCCTGGATCTTGGTCAGCTGCTCATGACACTTCATAATCTCCGCATTGCGCATGTCTGCGTTCTCGGGAGTCACCGGCTCTGCCAGGAGCGCCCCGAGGGTTGTCATCATCTCAGTGAGTGCCTGCGCCCCGGTTTTTTGAGAGCCGGCAGGGGCAGAGGTGTTCACTGCTCCGGCCGTGGTGAGATTCTGACCCAGTTGGCTCTAGTTCCCTGCCATATAGACCACCGCGTGGCGAGTTGTCTCAGAAGTTTCTTGGAAGATTTCATCATCAAAATAGCCTCCAAGCCTTTCATCAAAGAGCGGAAGGATTGACTTAGTATCTCCAACCGATGACTCGCCGTCAGAGTAGACAAGCGTGTCGCCACCCGACGTGGAATTGCTCGCCAGATCGACTCCTTGTGTGAATCCGATGAAAGCGCGGACCTGACCCGGCTTCACCTGGCCGGGTTGTACTCGACGGGCGGTTTTGATAGGATCAATGATGACGTCCGTCTCTGGGCCAGACTCACCGATTTTGTTGATGAAGACATGGATTTTGCCGAAGGGGACCGGTATCCAGACTCGATTGAGTCGGCGTCGGGACCCCAGCCTGCATCGTCAATGTAGAGTTTCCTGCGCCAGCTCTTCGTCATCCGGCCGATCGCGTACCTCTCGATCCCTGGAAGAGCTCCCTCCAAGAACTCAACTCCACCGAGTGCTGTCCCCACGGTGGGCGCCAACTGTCGTGGTTTTGTCACGGCAGATGTCCTCTTGAAAGGACTTAGTGGTGAGGCCATCACAACTAGGTGGAAGCTTGAACGGGGTTGATCGGAAATGAGGGACGCAAGTTTACCTAGGTCCGGCCCCTCACGGTGGAGGTAAAAGCCTACTCCTGCTTGATTGATATTGTTGTGGATCTCGATTACAAGGATGCGGATTCGCTAACCTAGCTCTCGAGGGATTGTAACTTAGTCTTTTGGTCCTAGGGACTCCCCTTTATATAACAGGCTGAGTCCCCAGTTTTACAGAAGATTCTGGGTCATATCCTTAACCCGTATCCTACTCTTACTCCTCTCTAGTCTTGTTCTCCAAGTTAGGAAGACCTTCCTTCTGGACCTCTCTATGAGCCGGCCCATTGAGCTCCTCTAAGAGCCGGCCTCCTACCGGGTCTCGATCTAGGCCATTGGCCCTTCTTGTCGTTTCACCGTGACCCAAAACATGGCATAACCCATAGGGCCTCTAGGCTCTTTGCCGGGTCATGCTATGGCCGGGTCTTACCCATGGGGAATATCCCCAACAGTTCCCGTGGAAGATGACGACTTAGTCATGGGTGTTTTTTCTGTCACATCTTGTAATGGGTGAATCTTCGTTGACCATTTCATATATCATACCCTGATTATACGAGATCTCGGCGTGTCACATTATATACAATAATAAAATGGTGGTCTTGTACACTAGATATGCGGGGAGGTACAACCTTATTTTTTGGAGAAGGAAAAACAATATTTTCATAAGCTTTTTTAGTTTTTTTATTCTCGTGAGGCTCGTGAGTTCTTTTTTCTGAGAAAGGGACTCTGTGAGTTTTTTTTAGAAACACATAGTTCATGTAATTCTGCTAACAATATTTTTTTTGGCTTTTATGTGTGCATATTAGCTGCTGCCTATTTCTTGAGACCTTCTAGTTTTTTTAGAAACCTTTGAGACCTTCTAGTTGACGTCTGTGTGCAAGGGTGGCTTTGATGACCCACAAGTATAGGGGATCAATCGTAGTCCTTTCGATAAGTAAGAGTGTCGAACCCAACGAGGAGCAGAAGGAAATGACAAGCGGTTTTCAGCAAGGTATTTTCTGCAAGCACTGAAATTATCGGTAACAAGTAGTTTGATAGCAAGATAATTTGTCACAAGTGACAAGTAGCAATAATAACTAAGGTGCAGCAAGGTCGCCCAATCCTTTTGTTGCAAAGGACAGGCCGGAACGATCTCTTATAATAAGCTAAACGTTCTTGAGGACACATGGAAATTTCATCTAGTCACTTTCGTCATGCTTGTTTGATTCGCTTTCGCTACTTTGATAACTTGATGTGTGGGTGGACCGGTGCTTGGGTGCTGTTCTTACTTGAACAAGCCTCCCACTTATGATTAACCCCTCTCACAAGCATCCGCAACTACGAAAGAAGAATTAAGATAAATCTAACCATAGCATTAAACATATGGATCCAAATCAGCCCCTTACGGAATAGCGCATAAACTAGGGTTTAAGCTTCTATCACTCTAGCAACCCATCATCTAATTACTACTCCACAATGCATTCCCTTAGGCCCAAAGATGGTGAAGTGTCATGTAGTCGACATTCACATGACACCACTAAGAGAATCAACAACATACATATCATCAAAATATCGAACGAATACCAAATTCACATGATTACTTATGACAAGACTTCTCCCATGTCCTCAAGAACAAAAGTAACTACTCACAAATCATGTTCATGTTCAAGATCAGAGGGGTATTGAATAGCATAATGGATCTAAACATATAATTTTCCACCAAATAAACCAACTGGCATCAACTACAAGATGTAATCAACACTACTAGCAACCCACAGGTACCAATCTGAGGTTTTGAGACAAAGATTGAATACAAGAGATGAACTAGGGTTTGAGATGAGATGGTGATGGTGAAGATGTTGATGAAGATTGGTCCTCCCATGATGAGAGGATCGTTGGTGATGACGATGGCTTCGATTTCCCCCTCCCGGAGGGAAGTATCCCCCGCGGAATCGCTCCGCCGGAGAGCAAAAGTGCTCCTGCCCAAGTTCCGCCTCGAGACAGCGGCGCTCCGTCCCGAAAGTCTTCTCCTTATTTTTTCTAGGGCAAATGCGCTTATATACCAGAAAAATGGGCACCGGAGGCTGGCCAGGGGCCCCACAAGACACCAGAGCACGCCTGGGGGGGGGTGGCGCGCCCTGGTGCCTCGTGGGCACCTGGGTGGCCCCCTCTGGTACTTCTTTTCTCCAGTATTTTTTATTTATTCCAAAATAAATCTCCGTGAAATTTCAGCTCATTTGGAGATGTGCAGAATAGGTATCTCTGACATAGCTTTTTCAGGTCCAGAATTCTAGCAGCCGGCAATCTCCCTCCTTATGTAAATCTTGCATATTAAGAGAGAAAAGGCATTAGAATTGCTCCACAAAGTGTTTTATTGATTAAAAACACTATAAATAATAGTAGGAAAACATGATGCAAAATGGACGTATCAACCCCCCCAAGCTTAGACCTCGCTTGTCCTCAAGCGAAACCGATATCAATAATCATGTCCACATGTTTAGAGAGAGAGGTGTCAATAAAAACAAAATACGGACATAGCAACATCATGATCATTATTATAACAGCAATATTCATTATCATAGAACTTCTCATGAGCAAGTAATAATTCATCACAACAATGAAGTATAAGACATAAACTTTCTTGAAAACTAGCAAACTATGTTCTCAGTCAACAATGCAATTGCAATTCATCATATTTTCAGGAAGGGTCTCAAGTAGGAGCTTTTAGCAAGTCCACATACTCAACCATCATTTAGTCTTCTATGATTGCTAACACTCACAACATATATATGGAGCAAAAAGTTTCAGCCAGACACATAGAAAGATAGGGGCTTATAATTTCGCCTCCCAACCTATTCACCTCAAGTGTATTGCCAACAATAATAACTCATGATCACTCATATCCAACTGGATATATGTGCCTAGATCTTTCCCCACCGCATGATGCTTGCAAAAGAGAAAAATAAAAAGGAATAGAGGAGAACACTATTGACCCTTGCATAAAAAGTAAATACATAAAAGTAAAAGATAGGCCCTTCGCAGAGGGAAGCAAAGGTTGTCATGCGCTTTTTGTTGTTGGATGCACAAGCTCTTAATGCAAAGGAACGTCACTTTATATTGCCCCTTGTGATAGCAACCTTTATTATGCAGTCCATCGCTTTTATTTCTTTACCATCACAAGTTCGTACAAAGCTTATTTTCCTTTACAATAAAAGTTCATACATATTTAGGAGCAATTTTTATTGCTTTATGCACTGATGACAACTTACTTGAAGGATCTTATTCAATCCATAGGTAGATATAGTGGACTCTCATGACATGAAACTGGGTTTAATGGTTTTGGGTGCCCAAGTAGTATCTCTACTTGGTGTGGATTTTTGGCTAGCAAAGATATTGAGCAAGCACCACATGTTGGAGGATCTATGACAATATAAATTCTATGTGAATATAAGCAAACATAATTCATTACATTGTCTTCCTTGTCCAACGTCAACAATTTGACATAAAATACTCAATGGGGGCTCACAATCATAAAAGATGTCCAAGATAGTGTATTTGCATGTGAATCTTCTCTTCCCTTATTAATTTTTTCATGAATTGCATCACTGACTAATGCTATGCTTGTTAACTTTCAATAAATTTTACCACTTATACTTTTCTTTATGTAATGTCAAACTACTCTTTATTATATAACTCTCAACTCAATTACATAGATAGATAGATCACGAAACTAGCACTCGAAAATAGATTATACTAAACTTTTATTCAACTAAATCACAAAATAACTAAGGATCGAACTAAAAATAGGTAAAGATAATAAAAGTGATGGTGATACGATACTGGAGCACCTCCCCCAAGCTTGGCACAAGCCAAGGGGAGTGCCCATACCCATGTACTCAAGTTTCTTTCTTTGGTGATGATGCTGATGATGAAGTGGTGGGCTTGTCCTCCGGCTTCCATGGCATAGGTCCCCCATCATAAAAAGATGAACGAGTCTCTGGAGTCCTGAAACTTGCAGCTAAACTCATACCTTTGAATCTTTCCTCATACTCAAAATTTTGGTTTTGAAGATCATAGATTTGGCCTAGGAGATAGTCAATTCGTTCATTGAGCTTGAATACGATGTCCCCCATTGATTGGCCATCCACCTTGTGACCGCGGGTGAATTCCGTGATCATGGAGTGGTAGGCGCTGAGTCCACGTTCTACCATCCCTTGGCACTTGAAAATCTCGTACTCCACCGCTTCAAGCCTGGCCTCCACGCTCCCGGTCTTCTTGGGTCCTTGAACATCCCGGATGTGAAGCACCCCCTCATGCATCTCGATGGCTTGAGGGTGTTTCATCACCTCCGGTAGGTAGGGGTAGATGACCTTCTCATAGAACTTGTCCTTGGAAGAGCTTGGTGGAGCCATATCGATCTAGATCTGTCAGAAAAATAGCACGAAACAAGAACAGAGGATATTTCTGCGATACGGTGATCAAAATGTCTGGGAGTATATATAAAGAATTTTTATCTTCCAAAACAAGTATTCCAGAAGAAAACAAAGTAGGGAAGGCTCACGAGGGGCCCACGAGCCACCAGGGCGCGCCTGGGGGGTGGCGCGCCCTGGTGCCTCGTGTGCACCTCGTGGGTCCCCTCGGCTATTTCTTATTTTTGTATTTTTTCTAATATTCCAAAACTGACAGGAAGTATTTTTATGGAATTTTTGGAGTTGGTTTACTTACCGTATCACGTACCTCTTCCTTTTCAGGGTTCTAAAGTGTTCTGGAAGGTCTCTCTTATGTATTTCTCCGGTGTCATAGTTTGAATAATGTTAGTCTCAACATTAATAGGCGTACATGAGATGTAATGCTTAATTCTTTGCCCATTGACCACTTTCGGATTAGTGCCTTCGGCGTTATTGATCTTAATGGCTTCAGAGCGATAAACTTCCTCAATGACATACGGCCCTTCCCATTTAGAGAGAAGTTTTCCTGCAAAAAATCTAAAATGAGAATTGTACAACAGAACATACTCACCCACTTTGAATTCCCTTTTTTGAATTCTTTTTCCGTGCCATCTTTTAACTTTTTCTTTAAACAATTTGGCATTTTCATAAGCTTGGGTTCTCCATTCATCTAGTGAGCTAATATCAAATAACCTCTTTTCACCAGCAAGTTTAAAATCATAATTGAGTTCTTTAATGGCCCAATATGCTTTATGTTCTAACTCAAGAGGTAAATGACATGCTTTTCCATAAACCATTTTATAAGGAGACATACCCATAGGATTTTTATAAGCAGTTCTATAAGCCCATAATGCATCGTCAAGTTTCTTAGACAAATTTTTTCTAGATCTATTGACGGTTTTTTGCAAAATTAACTTTATTTCTCTATTGCTCAATTCAACTTGACCACTAGATTGAGGGTGATAGGGAGATGCAATTCTATGGTTGACATCATATATAGCAAGCAGTTTACGGAATGCACCATGAATAAAATGTGAACCACCGTCAGTCATTAAATATCTAGGGACTCCGAACCTCGGGAAAATAACTTCTTTAAGCATTTTAATAGAAGTGTTATGATCAGCACTACTAGTTGAAATAGCTTCTACTCACTTAGTAATGTAATCAATAACAACTAAAATATGTATATACCCATTAGAGGAAGGAAAAGGTCCCATATAATCAAATCCCCAAACATCAAATGGTTCAATAACAAGTGAATAATTCATAGGCATTTCCTGACGTCTACTAATATTACCAATTCTTTGACATTCATCACAAGATAAGACAAACTTACGAGCATCATTGAAAAGAGTAGGCCAATAAAAACCAGATTGTAGTACCTTATGTGCAGTTCAGTCTCCCGCATGGTGTCCTCCGTAAGCCTCAGAATGACACTTCCGTAAGATTTGTTCCTGTTCATGCTCAGGTATACAACGTCTAATAATACCATCCACTCCTTCTTTATAAAGATATGGGTCATCCCAGAAGTAATGTCTTAAATCAAAGAAGAACTTTTTCTTTTGTTGGTATGTGAAACTAGGTGGTATAAATTTAGCAACAATATAATTAGCATAGTCTGCATACCAAGGAGTATTACGAGAAGCATTTATGACAGCTAATTGCTCATTGGGAAAACTATCATCAATAGGCAGTGGGTCATCAAGAATATTTTCCAACCTAGACAAGTTATCAACTACGGGGTTCTCAGCTCCCTTCCTATCAGTAATATGCAAATCAAATTCTTGTAGCAATAGAACCCACCTAATGAGTCTAGGTTTAGCATCTTTCTTTTCCATAAGGTATTTAATAGCAGCATGATCGGTGTGAACAATTACTTTAGAATCAACTATGTAAGATCTGAATTTATCACATGCAAACACAACTGCTAAAAATTCTTTCTCAGTAGTAGCATAATTTCTTTGAGCACTGTCTAGAGTTTTACTAGCATAATGGATAACATTTAATTTCTTATCAACTCTCTGTCCTAGAACAGCACCAACATCATAATCACTAGCATCACACATAATTTCAAAAGGCAAGTTCCAATCAGGTGGTTGAACAATAGGTGCAGAGGTTAATGCTTTCTTAAGTGTTTCAAAGGCTTCTACACAATTATCATCAAAAACAAATGGAACATCTTTATGCAGAATATTTGTAAGAGGCCTAGAAATTTTAGAGAAGTCTTTAATAAACCTTCTATAGAAACCAGCATGGCCAAGGAAACTTCTTATACCTTTAATATCTTTAGGACATGGCATTTTCTCAATTGCATCAACTTTAGCCTTATCTACTTCAATACCTCGTTCAAAAATTGTATGCCCCAAGACAATACCTTCATTTACCATAAAGTGGCACTTCTCCCAATTCAAGACAAGATTAGTTTGTTCACATCTCTGCAAAACTCGATCAAGGTTGCTTAAGCAATCATCAAAGGAAGTTCCATAAACGGAAAAATCATCCATGAAAACCTCAACAATCTTTTCACAAAAGTCAGAGAATATAGCAGTCATACATCTTTGAAAGGTAGCAGGTGCATTGCATAAACCAAAAGGCATACGTCTATAAGCATAAGTTCCAAAAGGACAAGTAAAGGTGGTTTTCTCTTGGTCGGTGATACGTCCAATTTGCATCATGATTTCCTACTGTTATTTATTATGTTTTTGATCATTATTTCACTTTATGGTACAATTCTTATGCCTTTTCTCTCTTAATTTGCAAGATTTACAAGAAGAGGGAGAATGCCGGCAGCTGGAATTCTGGACCTGAAATAGCCATATCAGAGATACCTATTCTACAGAGATCCAATTGACCTAAAATTTCACGGAGATTTTTTATTGAATATATAAAAAATACTGGAGAAAATAGATTACAGAGGGGAGCGACCAGCTGACCACAAGGCAGTAGGGCGCGGCCCCCGGGGCGTGCCCTAGTGCCTTGTGGGGCCCACAACTGGCGTCTGGCCCCCTCCTTCTGCTATATGAAGCCATTTGCCCTAGAAAAAAAATCAAGAGAAGGCTTTTGGGACGAAGCGCCGCCGTCTCGAGGTGGAACCTGGGCAGGAGCTATTTTGCTCTCCGGCGGAGCGATTCCGCCGGGGATACTTCCCTCCGGGAGGGGGAAATCAGAGCCATCGACATCACCAACGATCCTCTCATCGTGGGAGGACCAATCTTCATCAACATATTCACCAGCACCATCTCATCTTAAACCCTAGTTCATCTCTTGTATTCAATCTTTGTCTTAGAACCTCAGACTGGTACCTGTGGGTTGCTAGTAGTGTTGATTACATCTTGTAGTTGATGCTAGTTGGTTTATTAGGTGGAAGATTATATGTTCAGATCCTTAATGCTATTCAATACCCCTCTGAGCTTGAACATGAACATGATTTGTGAGTAGTTACTTTTGTTCTTGAGGACATGGGAGAAGTTTTGTCATAAGTAATCATGTGAATTTGGTATTCGTTTGATATTTTGATGATATGTATGTTGTTGCTTCCTTTAGTGGTGTCGTGTGAACGTCGACTACATGACACTTCACCATCTTTGGGCCTAAGGGAATGCATTGTGGAGTAGTAATTAGAAGATGGGTTGCTAGAGTGACAGAAGCTTAAACCCTAGTTTATGCTCTATTCCGTAAGGGGCTGATTTGGATCCATATGTTTCATGCTATGGTTAGAGTTATCTTAATTCTTCTTTCGTAGTTGCGGATGCTTGCGAAAGGGGGTAATCATAAGTGGGAGGCTTGTTCAAGTAATAACAGCACCCAAGCACCGGTCCACCCACATATCAAATTATCAAAGTAGCGAACGCGAATCAAACAAACATGATGAAAGTGACTAGATGAAATTCCCATGTGTCATCGAGGATGCTTTGCTTATTATACGAGTTCGTTCTGGCTTGTCCTTTGCTACAAAAAGGATTGGGCCACCTTGATGCACTTTATTATATTTTTTACTTGTTACTTGTTACGAATTATCTTGCTATCAAAACTATCTGTTAGCGCTACTTTCAGTACTTGCAGAGAATACCTTGCTAAAAACCGCTTGTCATTTCCTTCTGCTCATCGTTAGGTTCGACACTCTTACTTATCGAAAGGACTATGATTGATCCCCTATACTTGTGGGTCATCAGTCGGCTTGTGATACAAGTATTTGAGAGAAAGCAGAATATCCATCAAGACAGCAAAAATGTGTATGCTTGGACAATCTTTCTAACATTTGATCAATAAAAGGTAAGGGGTAATGATCTTTTCTAGTGGCTTTATTTAATTTTCTAAAATCAATTACCATCCTGTAACCAGTTACAATTCTTTGTGGAATGAGTTCATTTTTATCGTTAGGAACAACAGTAATGCCTCCTTTCTTAGGGACACAATGAACGGGACTTACCCATCTACTATCAGCTATGGGATAGATTATACCTGCTTCCAGAAGTTTTAATATTTCAGTTCTTACCACTTCCTTCATCTTAGGATTTAATCGTCGTTGGTGGTCGACAATTGGTTTAGCATCAGGCTCCATATTAATTTTGTGCTGACATAGAGTGGGACTAATGCCCTTAAGATCGTCAAGAGTATATCCAATAGCAGCACGGTGCTTCCTCAGAGTTTTTAGTAATCTCTTTTCTTCATGATCTGAAAGGTTAGCACTAATAATAACAGGATATATCTTCTTTTCATCTAGATAAGCATATTTCAATGTATCAGGCAATTGCTTCAGTTCGAATACAGGGTCACCCTTAGGTGGAGGAGGGCCTCCAAGAGTTTCAACGGGCAAATTGTGTTTAAGGATAGGTGGTTGATCAAAGAACATCTTATCTATTTCATTTCTTTCATTCATGTGCATATCATTTTCATGGTCTATCAAATATTGTTCTAACGGATCAGTAGGAGGTACGGCAATAGAAGCAAGACCAACAATTTCATCTTTACTAGGCAATTCTTTATCATGAGGTTGTCTACAAAACTTGGAGAAATTAAACTCATGAGATATACCACCAAAATTAACACTAACAGTTTCTTTAGCGCAACCAATCTTGGCATTAACAGTGTTCAAGAAGGGTCTACCAAATATAATGGGACAATAATTATCTTGTGGAGAACCGAGGACTAGAAAATCAGTAGGGTATTTTATTTTTCCACACAAGACTTCAACATCTCTAACGATCCCAAGCGGCGTAATGGTATCTCTGTTTGCAAGCTTAATAGTAACATCAATGTCCTCTATTTCAATAGGTGCAATATCGTTCACAATTTCTTGATATAAGGTAAATGGAATAGCACTCACACTAGCACCCAAATCACATAAGCCATGATAACAATGATCTCCTATTTTAACAGAGACAACATGCATGCCTACTACAGGTCTGTTTTTATCTTTAGGATCTGGTTTAGCAATTCTAGCTGCTTCATCACATAAGTAAATAACATGCCCATCTATATTATCGACCAAGAGATCTTTAACCATAGCAACATTAGGTTCAAGTTTAATTTGTTCAGAGGGTCTAGGTGCTCTAATATTATTTTTGTTAACCACAGTTGAAACTTTAGCATGTTCCTTAATCCTAACAGGAAAAGGTGGTTTCTCAATATAAGCAATAGGCACAACTGGATCAACATGGTAAACAATTGTTTCTTCTTTAACACTAACGGGTTCCTCAATCTTTTCTTTAACAAGGGGATGATATTTAAACCACTTCTCCTTAGGGAGATCAACATGAGTAGCAAATGATTCACAAAAGGAGGCTTCTATCTCAGAGTCAAGTCAATATTTAGTGCAAAACTTATGAAAAGCATCAGTATCCATAAAAGATTTAACACAATCAAACTCAAGTAATATACCTGACTCATTACCTTTGTCGAGTTCCCAATCTTCAGAGTTGCGTTTAATTCTTTCCAGAAGATCCCATCTGAATTCAATAGTTTTCTTCATAAAGGAGCCAATCGAAGAAGAATCGAGCATGGTTTGATCATCATGAGAAAGCCGAGCATAAAAATTCTGTAAGATAATTTCTCTTGAGAGCTCATGATTAGGGCATGTGTACATCATGTACTTAAGCTTCCCCAAGCTTGAGCGATGGTTTCTCCTTCACGAGGCCAAAAATTATATATATAATTCCGATCACGATGAACCAGATGCATAGGATAAAACTTTTGATGAAATTCTAATTTCAATCGATTCCAATCCCACGTTTCAATATCATCACATAGCCTATACCACGTCAACGCCTTTCCTTCAGAGATAAAGGGAAAACCTTCTTCTTAACTTCATCTCTGGGTAAACCTGCAAGCTTAAATAATCCACAAACTTCATCCACATAGATTAGGTGCATATCAGGATGTAGTGTTCCATCTCCTGCATAAGGATTAGCTAGCAGTTTCTCTATCATACCCGAAGGAATCTCATAATAAATATTTTCAGTAGGTGCAGTAGGTTGAGGAGCAACTCTTTGTGCTTCCAGTTGAGGTGAAGATACCCCGAACAAACCCCTCAAAGGATTACTTTCCATAGTGACAAGTGACAATAAATTTCAGCACGTAATATAAATGTTTCCTTACAAAATTCCACTCACCAAAGGCGCTTCACTCCCAGGCAACGGCGCCAGAAAAGAGTCTTGATGACCCACAAGTATAGGGGATCAATCGTAGTCCTTTCGATAAGTAAGAGTGTCGAACCCAACGAGGAGCAGAAGGAAATGACAAGCGGTTTTCAGCAAGGTATTTTCTGCAAGCACTGAAATTATCGGTAACAAGTAGTTTGATAGCAAGATAATTTGTAACAAGTGACAAGTAGCAATAATAACTAAGGTGCAGAAAGGTAGCCCAATCCTTTTCTTGCAAAGGACAGGCCGGAACGATCTCTTATAATAAGCTAAACGTTCTCGAGGACACATGGGAATTTCATCTAGTCACTTTCATCATGTTTGTTTGATTCGCGTTCGCTACTTTGATAATTTGATATGTGGGTGGACCGGTGCTTGGGTGCTGTTCTTACTTGAACAAGCCTCCCACTTATGATTAACCCCTCTCGCAAGCATCCGCAACTACGAAAGAAGAATTAAGATAAATCTAACCATAGCATTAAACATATGGATCCAAATCAGCCCCTTACGGAATAGCGCATAAACTAGGGTTTAAGCTTCTATCACTCTAGCAACCCATCATCTAATTACTACTCCACAATGCATTCCCTTAGGCCCAAAGATGGTGAAGTGTCATGTAGTCGACGTTCACATGACACCACTAAGAGAATCAACAACATACATATCATCAAAATATCGAACGAATACCAAATTCACATGATTACTTATGACAAGACTTCTCCCATGTCCTCAAGAACAAAAGTAACTACTCACAAATCATGTTCATGTTCAAGATCAGAGGGGTATTGAATAGCATAATGGATCTGAACATATAATCTTTCACCAAATAAACCAACTAGCATCAACTACAAGATGTAATCAACACTACTAGCAACCCACAGGTACCAATCTGAGGTTTTGAGACAAAGATTGAATACAAGAGATGAACTAGGGTTTGAGATGAGATGGTGCTGGTGAAGATGTTGATGAAGATTGGTCCTCTCACGATGAGAGGATCGTTGGTGATGACGATGGCTTCTATTTCCCCCTCCCGGAGGGAAGTATCCCCCGCGGAATCGCTCCACCGGAGAACAAAAGTGCTCCTGCCCAAGTTCCGCCTCGAGACGGCGGCGCTCCATCCCAAAAGTCTTCTCCTTATTTTTTCTAGGGCAAATGGGCTTATATACCAGAAAATGGTCACCGGAGGCAGGCCAGGGGCCCCACAAGACACCAGGGCGCGCCTGGGGGGGTGGCGCGCCCTGGTGCCTCGTGGGCACCTGGGTGGCCCCCTCTGGTACTTCTTTTCTCCAGTATTTTTTATTTATTTCAAAATAAATCTCCGTGAAATTTCAGCTCATTTGGAGATTTGCATAATAGGTATCTCTGACATAGCTTTTTCAGGTCCAGAATTCCAACTGCCGGCAATCTCCCTCCTTATGTAAATCTTGCACATTAAGAGAGAAAATGCATTAGAATTGCTCCACAAAGTGTTATATTGATTAAAAACACTATAAATAACAGTAGGAAAACATGATGCAAAATGAACGTATCAGGTTTCGATGAAGCCAAGGAAAATGGGTCGGCCTACTTTGCCCGCGAGATGTTTATTTTTTCTTCGGTTTTTTATTGGGTTTTCACCCAAAAAAAACTAGCTTGCCTAAAAAATATTGGCTATTGTTTTTTAGAAGGTGATATTTCAAAAACCTATTAGAAACTTGAAAATATATTTAAGAAATTTTTTCAGTGTATATTTAAAAAATCATTGTATATTAAACAAATGTATAGTGTGTATTAAAAAATGTTCATCATATATTTAAAAATGTTCAATGTATACACCAAACATGTTTATGTATATTATAAAAAAATGTTCAATGTGTATTTGAAAAATAAAATTCAGTGTGTATTGAAAAAAAAAGTTCATCAAATATTGCAAAACCTATACAAAATAAAATGTGCAAAAATAATAATAAAAGACAGAAGAAACCTCAGGATCTAAAAAGAGAAAAAGAAAAATGAAATAAAACAGCCGTTATGTGGGCCAACCCGTCTAGAGGAGTCTTAGCAAAGCCTCAATTATATGACGCGCGTGGGCGATCACATAGGATTAGCTCTATTTTTTAGAGGATCCGTTGCTTATATGATATTTGGCAAAATCACTAGTTAAGGGGTAACTCTTGTAAAGGTCACTCCCCACCTTCTCGGGCGCGGACAAGTGGAGCACTGCATGTGTGCCATTTTTCGCAACCTAGGAGTTTTGCCTTTTTTCGTAGATTCATTTATTCAAAACGTCTTATCTCTTCAAGTGTGCATTCAAATACAAAACCGTTTTCACCGTTGGATTTCTCGCGTCAAGATCTTCGTAGATCCCATGTTTAATAGGTTTCGCCGGACATTTTTCATTAAAGCCGAATACCGGGCAAAAGCGAATAAAAAACCCCCGAAAAAACCGAAGGAAAAACCCGGAGCCGGAAGCATGATTGCGGTTTTTACTTTTTTTTATTGAAGCACAGGTGTGATTTTTCCCTTTTTCCGAGGAAGCACAAGCTGTGCTTCTCGCTTAATGCTTGATTACCATTTTTTAAACAATTGTTCAACATTTTTCAAATACCTGTTCAACATTTTTTCAAATGCTTGATTAACATTTTTATATACATGATAAAAAAATCATCTTTTTTTAATACATGGTCAACATTTTTTCTATACACATTTAATATTTTTCAAATGCTTGATTAAAAAAATTCAAACACTTGTTCGATTTTTTTTCAAATGCTTGATTAACATTTTGTTTCATACACATTTTATTTTGTTGTATACATGATAAACATTTTTTCTATACACATTTAACATTTTTTAAATTCTTGGTTAACATTTTCAAATGTTTTATGTAGAGTAATTTTTGTAATATATTTATTTAGAATATTTGGAAGTATAAACAAAAGTAAAAAAAAGAAAAGAAAAAACATGAAAAAAAACGAGGCTGTTGTTCCCATGCACATGGGCCGGCCCAACTCGCGCCACCCTTCAACGAGACTTCCTCTTGTCTCGCGTGAAGCGAGACATATCAGCGCCCACCATGATAGACTCAAAAAAAAAAGTAAAAAAAATCAGCGGCCACCATGACAATGCCCGGCATCGGCAACAAGATGTTGCATACTTGCATGTCGGGAGCGCCGTGCGTGGTGCACATGCAACAATTTAGGTGTCACGGGACCGGAGGGCTCCGGTTTCGGCTAGCATGCTTTGCAGTCGGCACCCTTGCATGCGCTGGCACCAGGCAGGCAGTCGGCCGGGGCACCAGACGTGGATGACTATGAAGATGCGCGGCATGGCCGCGACACGGAGCGTGACGTGCAGCATACTAGCTAATCTGCTGCTCACAGGAAGTACGTGCTCGCTCCCAGGTGTTAGAAGGGATAGAGAGAGATTGGTGGAATCGATGTTTATTGCTTGAGCCTCATGGGCATATATATAGGAGTACAAGACAAGACAGAATACTTCCTAGTCTATCATATGTTTCCAATCTAATCACGATACTCAACATCTCCCTGCAGTCACAATCGTAGCGACGCAGACGGTGAGACTGGAGAAGAATCCAAAGGCAAGCCGACGAACATCCCCCCCACACAGTCGTAACGGTCGATGCATCGCGGAAGTCGTGGCTGGAGTGGAAACCGACGAGGATGCTCAAGCAAGGCGGTAGCCCTTTGTGCCGTTGTCGAGGTAGCCGAGAGTGTAGGGTGGTGTAACCGTGGTCGAGGTAGTCGTGCGAAGAACGCCTTGGTCGATGTCGAGTTGGGGTGGCCAGTGTCGAGGAAGTCGCCGTGGAGCCGCGGGCGCAACGAGGCGCCGAGTTAGTCATGGGCGCAGTGGTGTCGAAGTAGTGGTGCGCCGAGAAGAAGACGTTGTTGACGAGGTGTCGCGCCGAGTTTGCCAAGCCCGGGGCCACGTCGTGGACGAAGGCACGCATCGGTGTTGCCAGCACCGGGCATGCGTAGACGGACGAAGTCGATGTTGACGATGCACCACTCCAGGCTTGCCAGGCCCGGGAACACGTCGTGGACGAAGGCACGCGTCGGTGTTACCAGGACCGGGCATGCGTAGACGGGGACCTGCACGAGTTGTAGGCCATGTCGGAGAAGTCGGAGGGGCTAGCAGAGAAGGACTCGACGACGGTTGCGGCGCCAATCGGCGTGGGGCCGATGTCGCCAACAGTGGTCGGAGTAGACGAAGTGGTCGGGGTAGATGACGGCGACGCTGGCGATGAGCTGGTGCCGGACGAAGACGAAGGGGGTGGACGGCGGCGCGACTCAGGTGAGCGAGCGGCAGCGGCGCCGAGGAAGAAGAGCGGCGGCGGCGGCCTGAGGAGGCGGCGGCGGCTATGTTAGGAGTGCGGCAGCGGTGCTCGAAGTAGGCGAGAAAAACCCAACAGCGTGATGAAGACAGGCGCGGACGGTGGCGTTCCCGCACCGAGGGAGGTGGCGCGGCGCATACCATGGGAAGTCGACCGCGGGGACGACGGAGTGGACCGCGTGCCGCGGCGCTACAGCCCGAAGGGGCGACGCAGCGGCAGCGCGTCGGTCGGGGCGACGGCGGGGAAGACCTCGGGGCGGCGGCGTGGACCGCGTGCCGCAGCGCGACGGCCCAAAGGGGCGGCGCAACGGCGGTGCGCGGGTCGGTGCAGCCACGGGGACAGCGGGTCGCGGCGCTACGGCCCGAAGGGGCGACACAGCGGCGGCGCACAAGTCGGTGCAGCCGCAAGGAAAACTACGGGGCGGCGGCGCTGCGGCCCGACGGGGCGACGCAGCAGTAGCCCGTTGCTCGATCGGTGGATGAACGCGTTGTACTCGAGGACAATCTTCACGAGACCTGCGAAGGCGCACGCAAGCGAAGGACCAGATCGTTCGCGCGGCGCGAATGGAGCGGAGCAGCGGACAGGTGATCAATCTGACCGCTCGCGGGTTGAGGACGCGACTGCTGGACGAACGATGAAGTCTGTGTAGCTGTGTATGGCCGGACGTAGCAGAAGGCACGACGGGCCAGCGAGACACGCGGGAGAAAGAGCTAATTTTTTTAACTAATACACTTTTTTTATTAAATTTTAGAAATATTACACCATTTTTTTATTTTTTAAAAATAATACAGCGTCGGCTTACTGCAGGCCGACAGGAGCCAGTCGGCTTACTGGAGGCCGATTAGAGACCTTTCGGCCTACTGCAGGCCGATTGAAATCCTATCGGCTTAGGGGAAGTCGACAGGCCTCTCGGCCGTTGGTGGGGGTTCCTGTCGGCCCACTGGTGGCCGAGTGCAACCTGTCGGCTCGCTGGAGGCCGACTGGAACCTATCAGCCCACTGGTGGCCGACTGGAATGCCACGTTTTTCCCGGTTTTTTCATTCTTTATCTACTTCTTTTTTTTACTTTTTTACTTCTTTATGAAATGGATGAAACTAAAATTTTTTCCCAATTCACATGAATTTTTCAAATTCATGAACTTCTTTTTGAATTATCAATGAATATTTTGATAATTATCATTAATTTTTCCATTTTGTAAAATATTTTTGCAAATCTATGATTTTTTTTTAAAATGATGAACTTTTTGCAAATTTCGGATTTGTTTTGAAAATATATGAACTTTTTCCCGCGTTCTAGTTCCCGCCATATTTCGCGCTTTCTAGTTCCCGCCATATATTTCCCGCTTTCTAGTTCCCGCCATATATTTCCCGCTTTCTAGTTCCCGTCATATTTTCCCGCTTTCTAGTTCCCGCCTATATCTCCCGCCATATTTCCTCGCTTCCGAGTTCCCACCATATTTTTGTCTTCTCAACCTATAAAACACCCTCGGCAGTAAGGTGGGTAAGCAATGTAGTGTAGTGTCGTAGTCTCGCGAAGATGTCCGGATATCCTTTTGATCGTAGTTTTCACCCTGGTATGTCTCGATGTCTTCTGCGTTTAGCCGCCAATTTCAGGGTTGACAACATATTAGTTCCGTGGGACGAACTCACCAGTAGTGACATGCTACTGAATGAGTTGGCTCACGCATTAAGTAGGTCCGGGTGGCCTTCCAGGACATTTGAGGAGATACGGAAAGAACTTCTCAGGTTGCATGGAAGATGGAAGAAGCAACTGCATAAGGGCGAAGCATTCCTAAAGGCTGCAGCAGAAGATACTTATTTATGGACCCAAGACAGCGAGGATGAAGACGATATCTTCATGCCGAGCACCAAGGCCAAGAGTACCGCATCGTTGAAGGGCAAGAGTTCTGCATCGTCGAAGGGCAAGAGTTCTTCATCGTCGAAGGGCAAGAGTTCTGCATCGACGGAGGATGACGATGATGACTTCATGCAGTTTTTACGTTGTATGTTGTAAGTTCCGTCCTACCTACCGTTTAATTCAGATGTAGTTGTATCCAGTTGTTTGTACTGTCTTATTGTAGGAGAAGTATGTTCTATCTAAATATGATGTTGTAGTTGGCGCACGACGTTGGATAACAGAGTACTAAAACAGAGTAGGCATATGTCTCATACATAAGTACATAGTCATTTGTCTCATACATAGAATAATCTGACCGCTCGCGGGTTGAGGACGCGACTGCTGGACGAACGATGAAGTCTGTGTAGCTGTGTATGGCCGGACGTAGCAGAAGGCACGACGGGCCAGCGAGACACGCGGGAGAAAGAGCTAATTTTTTTAACTAATACACTTTTTTATTAAATTTCAGAAATATTACACCATTTTTTTATTTTTTAAAAATAATACAGCGTCGGCTTACTGCAGGCCGACAGGAGCCAGTCGGCTTACTGGAGGCCGATTAGAGACCTTTCGGCCTACTGCAGGCCGATTGAAATCCTATCGGCTTAGGGGAAGTCGACAGGCCTCTCGGCCGTTGGTGGGGGTTCCTGTCGGCCCACTGGTGGCCGAGTGCAACCTGTCGGCTCGCTGGAGGCCGACTGGAACCTATCAGCCCACTGGTGGCCGACTGGAATGCCACGTTTTTCCCGGTTTTTTCATTCTTTATCTACTTCTTTTTTTTACTTTTTTACTTCTTTATGAAATGGATGAAACTAAAACTTTTTCCCAATTCACATGAATTTTTCAAATTCATGAACTTCTTTTTGAATTATCAATGAATATTTTGATAATTATCATTAATTTTTCCATTTTGTAAAATATTTTTGCAAATCTATGATTTTTTTTTAAAATGATGAACTTTTTGCAAATTTCGGATTTGTTTTGAAAATATATGAACTTTTTCCCGCGTTCTAGTTCCCGCCATATTTCGCGCTTTCTAGTTCCCGCCATATATTTCCCGCTTTCTAGTTCCCGCCATATATTTCCCGCTTTCTAGTTCCCGTCATATTTTCCCGCTTTCTAGTTCCCGCCTATATCTCCCGCCATATTTCCTCGCTTCCGAGTTCCCACCATATTTTTGTCTTCTCAACCTATAAAACACCCTCGGCAGTAAGGTGGGTAAGCAATGTAGTGTAGTGTCGTAGTCTCGCGAAGATGTCCGGATATCCTTTTGATCGTAGTTTTCACCCTGGTATGTCTCGATGTCTTCTGCGTTTAGCCGCCAATTTCAGGGTTGACAACATATTAGTTCCGTGGGACGAACTCACCAGTAGTGACATGCTACTGAATGAGTTGGCTCACGCATTAAGTAGGTCCGGGTGGCCTTCCAGGACATTTGAGGAGATACGGAAAGAACTTCTCAGGTTGCATGGAAGATGGAAGAAGCAACTGCATAAGGGCGAAGCATTCCTAAAGGCTGCAGCAGAAGATACTTATTTATGGACCCAAGACAGCGAGGATGAAGACGATATCTTCATGCCGAGCACCAAGGCCAAGAGTACCGCATCGTTGAAGGGCAAGAGTTCTGCATCGTCGAAGGGCAAGAGTTCTTCATCGTCGAAGGGCAAGAGTTCTGCATCGACGGAGGATGACGATGATGACTTCATGCAGTTTTTACGTTGTATGTTGTAAGTTCCGTCCTACCTACCGTTTAATTCAGATGTAGTTGTATCCAGTTGTTTGTACTGTCTTATTGTAG
This sequence comes from Elymus sibiricus, assembly GCA_039707655.1. Taxonomy (NCBI): domain Eukaryota; kingdom Viridiplantae; phylum Streptophyta; class Magnoliopsida; order Poales; family Poaceae; genus Elymus; species Elymus sibiricus. The sequence continues at coordinate 300,718,142 of CM077668.1, forward strand.
GAGAAGTATGTTCTATCTAAATATGATGTTGTAGTTGGCGCACGACGTTGGATAACAGAGTACTAAAACAGAGTAGGCATATGTCTCATACATAAGTACATAGTCATTTGTCTCATACATAGAATAAGCATAAGTCTCATACATAGGTAGATAGTCATGTCTCTACTGATAGATAGAAGCGTCACTGACGACGTCTGCCATGGCGCTCAGGCTGTGCATCAGGCGTCGACCATCCTAACCTGTGGGGTGCCCTAATGTTACGAGGAGGAAGCTCAGACTCGCCCTGGTCATACTGTGTTTCCTGTGTGGGGCCTGGTGGAGGAGTGGAATACATGTTCATCCAGTGGGTGTGCCGCGACATGTGATCCTGTATGTTCTCCTCAGGATCTTGACCACTCCCCCACGTGGATCCGGATATGGACGCCTGATATCCGTAGGCTCCTGCAGGAGGGAACGTTAAGTCATGAAGAAATAGGTCGCCTCAATTCATATTGAAAACAATAAATATGAAGAGACATACCAGCTGGCTCTAGCTGAAACACGAAGCTCGACGTGGGACCCTGCTGCTGTGGCTGTGGCTGAAACACGAAGCTCGACGTGGGACCCTGCTGCTGTGGTTGTGGCTGAAACACGAAGCTCGACATGGGACCTCGGTGCTGTGGGTGCTGCCACGTCGAACTGCCAGGTTGGTCAGGAGGGGGTGGCCTGGTCGTCGGCGTATGTGCTAAACGTGGACGTGGCTGATGTCGGTGCGTGGAGGGACGCGGCGGCTGCTGCTACTGCTGAACAACGTCGCTTCTCCGGGTGCACGTGATAGCCTCATAGACAACTCGTATCTTGTTCTGCAGGCATGTCACGAAGGGCTGGAGCACAGGCCGGTGCTGAAGAAGAGGTCCAGACGAGAGTGAACGTCCAAAGGTGGACACATCCTCGTAGAGTCCGAGTGTCAAGTCAGCCTGAAAATTGTCAGGACGATTATCAAGTATGCACGGCAAAGTACGTGATAACTAGATGCATTACATAAAGAGTATATATCTTACCGCGTACTGCCTAAAGCCCAAAGTATCATAGCTCGGGTACATATCCGACGGACTAGGGTCAGGTATCTCATCTGGGTGAGAGTGATGAACGATGCGTAACCGTGTTCCGGTCATGTACTGCTGCAAGTAGCGATGGAATTCATCGAGATCAAAGTCGATATTCTCGTGCCACAGATTTGTGTTCGCAGTCTCCCATTCTGTAACGTACGGCTGAAGCCTAACTAGCCACTCAGCAGCTGTCCTGTGAATCCCCTTCCTCGTGGTCCTAAACTTGTGGTGTGTGTTAAAAAATTAACTAATGCTTCAAATGGACAATTGTGAAAGACAATGCAACATTGAATAAGTAGACAGTACCTGTGGATGTGTCCTGGCACCGGGTTCTCTGTAGGGTGAGGGGCCTCTAACTGCTGAAGACCAAATTGCCTCATAACCCTCTGCTGGGACATCTCCTCGACGAAGACATCGAAGATGATCTTAGATTTCGTCATCCAGTAATCACGATCTCTTGTGCATAGCTCAGACATACCGCCAGGGTATCTCGCCTCTATGCCTGCTTGATTATAGGGCTGCCAGATGACCCCAGTGTATGCATCAAACTGCTCGTTCAATGCCGTGTATGCTCGCCTAGTCTGATCAGCAGCAAAGCGTCTCTGTGGAAAACAAAAGTTAGTTTCAGCCATAGTGTGCACAAATAAGATGCATTAAATTATAACACGAGACATACCGTGCGACGTGTCCAACACAGAGCGAAAGTAGGCATGTCGATGCCATCAACATCGAACATGGCTTCCATAGGCTGATCAACACGTATGTCCGGTCGTCCTATAGAGAACCTCTCCCACGACCACAGCTGGAGAAATAGAGGGCATCCAAGAAGGGCTGCCGTGTCCGATATAAGCTGGCAAGCGTTGCACATACCTCGGTATGTAGCCGCTAAGACTGCCGAACCCCAACTCCTCTGTGTGATCTGATCCGGAATCTCAGCGTTCGCGATCTCCAGTGCAATAGGGATGTAGCACGCGCTAATAGTGGTGACATGGTTCTCTGTGAACATCACCTTGCCGAGAAGCCACAGTAGGTATGCCTCCAGGCTGCGAGTGATCTGTGCATCATTCAATGGCTGCTGGAACTTCTGTATCTGTATTGAGTAAAGAGAAAGTAAGTATTAGTAAACAGTGAAGGTATCTTCTGTAAAACCATATGCACGACAACTGAAAGTTATGAGGTAGGGGAACTAACCTCGAAACGGAGCAACCAATCATACTTAGGTCCGTCACGCTCCGATGCCAGAGCCGGAGCACCGGGAAAAACAGCACCGAAACGTTGTGCCATATCTAGCTGCCAACCAGCCGGTGCCTCCAACGGTCCTATGGCATGACCTGTCAACGGTAGTCCCAGCAAAAGTGACACGTCCTCCAGAGTAGGAGCCATCTCTCCCCAGCGGAAGTGAAACGTGTGGGTCTCAGGCCTCCAACGGTCCACTAAGCAGGTGAGCAAAGAGGAGTCGATGGCGAGGCGTTTGCATCCTTCCGTCTTCTCAACCAGACGCGCGAAAGGTAAAAGGCCGTCCCATTTGAGTTTGCATGTCAGAACAATTCAGTTAGTGTCTCCCATTAATATGCATGCTTGAAGGAAATAAATAAAGCACGCACCGGTCAACCCATTGCGGGTGTATCTTCCAATATTCCTTAGAAGTGCGAGTGACCAGGGGCTCGAGCTTCTTATAAGAACATATCACAGAACGATGCTTACTATCAATGTCCCGCTTAAGCAACCACATTCCAGCCATTCCTGCACATACAAATTTAGAACATAGTGCCACACTTAATACAAATTTAGAACATAGTGCCACACTTAATACAAATTTAGAACATAGTGCCACACTTAATACAAATTTAGAACATAGTGCCACACTTAATACAAATTTAGAACATAGTGCCACACTTAATACAAATTTAGAACATAGTGCCACACTTAATACAAATTTCAACGCAGCCTAGCTTCTTCCTCTCCCTCTTACTCCTCTTCCTCCTCTCCCTCCTCTTCGTCCCCGGTTGCCTCGTCCACGCCCAGTGACGAAAGTGGGACAATTAGTGTCCCTATGGCCAAATTCATTGCATAAAATGCATTGCATAGTGGGGCCTCCCGCTTCAGATTCATCCATATCATTCCGGATGCACCTACACTGTCATCTACCTCTACTTGTACGCATATTCTCTGGGTCTGGAATGTAACGCCTTTCAGCAGGGTTGACGGTGTTGAAATTACCCATTGATCGAAATCCCAGCAACTCACCTGTCCAGGTATTGAGGACAGACTCTTTCAGATAAAATGGAGACACGAACGATACTGCGTCCATTCCTAGCTGCCCGCAAGTAGCAAGTACATGTGAGCAAGGTAGGTGAAGCAACTTCGGTTTGTTGCACGTGCACTCACACGTTGGCCAGGCTTCATTTCCAATTTTCACCTCATGCGTCCTCAACTCATTTGCACATCCGAATTTGTTGTTAGCTAAGCGGACCTCAAACCTTCTCTCTTGATTACCGATGGCGACTACAGTGTGTGACCTAGCTTTTTCCATCTTTTGGTGCATGTACTTCATGACTCTTTCACAGTAACGTGTGTTCGGGTTGTTCAAGATATGCTGCTCTGCTTTTTGACGTCTATCTCTGAAATATTTCACGGTGCCATAGAAAATACCCTCAACGATGGCTGTAAGTGGTAATGCCCGGTTTCCTCTGAGGACAAAGTTGTATGTTTCTGCGAGGTTGGTAGTCATGACACCGTACCTTGCTCCATGTGAGTCATGCAGCAAAGACCACCTCTCGAGAGGCTCATGCTCTATCCACTGCTCGAAGGTTTTAATCGACCTCCCGAGCCTTCTCCTAGTACCAGGTGGGTCAAATCCTGGCAAGTCACATAGCCCAACAGGCTCCTCCTCCACGGCCGATGTTCCTGTTGCTAACTGTGCAGCTACTGCTTCAACATGTGCCCTCACCGCTGCATCTCTTGCAGCTTTCCTGTCCCTAACGTGTCTCTGCGTGCACACATTAAGTCTGTCACGTATCAAATTGTACTTCCATAGCTGGTTCTGCTTGCAGAGTTTTTTTAATAGATTCATCAGACTCTTATTTCTGAACTGCGAGATGAAATTAGCCCCCAGATGGCGCATGCACCAACGGCTCTGCAAGTCCTGCCATGGAGTTTGTTCCTCAGGGCCAGGGTTTGTCAGTGTCTTTATCGCACTGAGTATACCTGCATGCCTGTCATGAAGGATGCACACATTGGGCTTATCCTTCACAACTGATATTTTCAGTTGCCTGAAGAACCATGTCCAACTTCCAATGTTCTCACTCTCAACAAAAGCAAATGCGAGTGGGACTACTTGATTTTAGCCGTCTTGACCAATGGCTGTTAGGATCTGACCCTTGTACTTGCCAGTGAGAAAAGTGCCATCTACACATATCACCGGTCGGCAATGCCTGAAAGCTTCGATGCATACACCAAAAGAGAAGAACAGTCGATGCAGCACCCTCACAGTTGGGAACTCTGGCATGAAGAGGTCTTGGATATCGACATAGGTGCCAGGATTCCGCTGTTGCGGTGTGTGGAGGAGTCGGACAACAGAGTCATATGCATCGAAATAAGAACCAAATCTCCTCTGAAGGGCCGTATGCTTAGCCCTCCAAGCCTTGCCATAAGAAATTCTGTAGTTGAACCTGACGAAGACTTTTGTCTGGATTGCCTTCACTTCCATCGCTTTGCTCTCCACTATCTCGCTATAAAACAACCTCGCAATAAGCGTGGATGAAAGGTTGGGATGATCTTGAGGGATGCAGGGAATAAGACAAGTGTGATGAACTAAGTCACTGATCACCCAACTTGTGCCATACTTAGGGAGATAGCCGTGCACCCTGGCAGGACAACCTGCATTCTTGCATACCATTGTCAAGTATTTCTGACTGGACACCTCAGCTATGAAAACCCTTTGCGTGGACATTGCCCAATTTATTATTGCGTCCTTCAGATCTTCTTTGTTGGGATACAGAGCACCCGTCGCAATGTTGTTCTGGTGATATTGCCAGGCAGAATCATGCCCATCGTTCACGGTCATTGTAGATGAGAAGTCATGATTCCATGATGCAGGATTCGGGACCTCCTCTGCATTTTCTTCTTCATCCGACTCGTCAGAATCATCGGCATGACCACGGTCAATATCGGTGTCTTCTTCTTCCATCAGGTTCTGCATGTGCCCATCTACCTCGTCAGCGTCCACCTCGCCACTATAAGCCTCGCCACTGTAATAACCATCGGCATTTCCTCCTTCTGCCTGACTACTCTGCCCTGGTTCATAACCATCATCTCCAGCATTTGACTGCATTCCTTCACTGCTCTGGCCAAGATCGTAGCCACCTTCGCCTTCATGTGCAGTGACCTCCTTCACGACGGGAAGCACTAAGGCAACATGATTGCATCCCCTGCGTTCACAACCTTGTAACCAGCGCACCCACTGGGAGTCTCGCTCTATTGGCCTCAAATAAAAGTAAATGATTGAACTTGACTGTGTCCACAATGCATGAACACCGACGGTGTGTGTTTCAGTATTAAGCCCTAAACTTGTTGTCACCCATTCTTTCAACTGACTGACTGACCATGTTCGAGGGGCGGTCAGTGGCACCTCTATGTAATCAAATTCACTCAGATCAGCTCCCGTCTCAGTTGTTTGGACAGTACCAGAACCGTAGTAAAATACGAACTTCACTACATCAGACATCTCGGCTCACCTAATTTTTTTTCAACAATGAAAGACAACTATTAAGCAGCATGACAAACTAAATATATTAGCACTCCTAAATAATTGACATGTACATATATTACGAAGTATTACCGAACCAACTACAAATATTCACACACATAAAAAATTGAACTCTAAATATATTAAGGATATTACCCGACCAACTACAAATATTTGACACAACTAAATATTACCGGAGCAACTACAAATACTGACATCTAAATATTACCCTTGTATACTGACATCTAAATATTACCGAACCAACTACAAATATTCACAGAACTAAATATTTGACATCTAAATATATTACGGATATTACCGGAGCAACTCAAAATATTCACACAACTACATATATTGGATACTACCGGAGCAAAAAAATATCCACACACCTAATATATTTTACATCCAAACATACTACCGAATACTACCACCGGAGCAACTACGACAGGTAAAATGTATGTTGAATTATACCCTTGAAGCCTGCGAAGCAACGACGAACGGTGGACTTCAATCACCGGAACCGGAGCCGGAAACTCCACCACACCGCCGGAGCTTCACCTCCACCACCTCCACCACACTGCCCGAGCTTCACCACCGCCACCTCCACCTTCACCGCCACCACAACCTCCTCCAATGTGCTCAAAAAAAGCTCCAAAAAAATGCTCACCACGACCACCACGAGCTATCCCATCAGTAGATCGAGGTTTCCCTTGTCTCCCCCAACTATCTACAATGCATCCACGGTGGCAAATCGGCAAAACAATGGCTGATTTTGCTGTATAAATGAGAGAGTTTTCGACTGGAGAAGAGATGAACAGCAACCAAAAACGAGCCAGAGGAAGAAGAGAAGGGAAGGAAGGAAGAAAAGGGATCGGGCGGGGCAGGCCACCCTGTCGGGCTGCAGTAAGCCGATCGGCCTGCGGGTGGCCGACAGGGCTGTCGGCTGGGCCCCAGCCACCAACGGGGAGCGGGGTGACGTGGGCTGGCCACTACTCGGCTGGCACGTAGCCGATAGGCGACTTGTCGGCCAACGATAGGCCGATGGGCTCTAATCGGCCTGCAGTAGGCCGAAAGGTCTCTAATCGGCCTGCAGTAAGCCGACTGGCTCCTGTCGGCCTGCAGTAAGCCGACGCTGTATTATTTAAAAAATAAATAAAACCGGCGTAATATTTCTAAAATTTAATAAAAAAAGTGTATTATTTAAAAAAAATAGCCGAGCAAGAGGCGCCGAGGCCAACGTAGTACTCACGTACACGTGACACGGAAGTGCCATGCACCCAACGCGTGCACGTACGTGACCTGGGGCCATATGCCTCCGGCGTGGATCAGCTAGCCACACCATGCCCGAGCGTCAGCCGACCCACCAGTACACCTTCCGCGACGCGTGCAGCCTGGAGTCCGTGAAGTGGCTGATCCGGATGGAGACGGGAGTGTTGGTGGAGGAGCCCGATCGAATCAAGGCGTCGACGGTCCGCGCAGAGTGAGTGACAGACGGATGCGCGGACGGCGGCCGTTCCGAGCCGCCGCATGGTGCGCGAGGCCGCCGAGTCGGAGAAGACGCCGGTGTTATCGATGCCGAAGTCGGAGTAAAGGCGCGTGGGGTCGACGGTGGTGGCGGGCGACGCAAACCGATCTTAGATCGGAAAACCAAAAAAAAATGCAGATCAAGACGACCGGCGAGAGAGAAAAACCCGGAGCAAGGGCTCGGGAAAAAGACTGTCTAGGCCAGACGGTCAACATGACCGGCGGACGAACCCTAGGTACAGGCGGCGCGGCCCCTGGCGGCCGTCATGGAGGCCGACCGCCCCCATGACCGCTCCGGGGGCGGAAGCGGCGGGCGGCGGCTAAGGTTTGGATCGGTTAGGCTGATACCATATTAATAAAAGGGATAAAGAGAGATTGGTGGAATTGATGTTTATTGCTTGAACCTCATGGTCATATATATAGGGGTACAAGACAAGACAGAATACCTCCTAGTCTATCGTATGTTTCTAATCACGACACTCAACACCAGGAACGGCCGGTCGCAGAAGGCACACCGCACCGCACGCAACAAGCTGACTGACCGCGGGTGCAAAGTATTGAGCGCCCTAGGCCTTGGCCGTGGTAGGTGCCTCGATCTCGAATTCTCGATCCATCTCACCGGTGCTCGGTGCATCCGGCATTTTTTCGCCGGCATTGCGACCTCTAAACGACGTTTGTCCACTACGGCGCACTGATACGATCACTCGTCACTCGTGATTGTCTGGTCTGGTCGTAGTCAATGTAGTTATGGAAAGTTGCAACTTAATTAACTGCACTAAAGTTAAGTTACCAGGAACCTTCCGTTCATGCATGTGACTCCTGTATATACTGCAAGCAATAATGGATGTCAAACACAAAAAAAGGTCTGGACATATGTTCACCATGATCGCTCGAGTGGAACCCGTCACAACAATGTGTACTCCGTACGTGCAAAATGTCCCGACACACCACGTAGACAACCAGACTCCAGAGCATAAAAATGTCATTATCACTGATAGATCATGCTCCAGCTACAGAAGTACTATTATATATATCTGCGCGCTTCAACCTGCGCTTGTTTATTACTCCCTTCGTTTCAAAATATAGTGCGTCTTCGTTTCCCGTGCTTCAACTTTGACCATAAATTTAACCAACGAGACCGCCTGCGGCGGGAGCAAAAATTATACCAGTGAATTCGTATTCGAAAGAAGTTTTTAATTATATAATTTTTGCTCCCGCCGCAGTCGATCCCGTTGGTTAAATTTATGATCAAAGTTGAACCTCGGGAAGCGCAGACGCACTATATTTTGAAACGGAGGGAGTACCAATCGATCATATGTCGATTGGGGTAGTGAACTGGTGATGTGGTAGGCAGTAGTACTCACATTTTCGGGTGCATATGTACGTAGGATGCACGAACGAATGCCACAGCTACCTAGCTCCTTCGACCAAATGCAAATAATTTACCTTTTCCAACCTCATCCGGAACACCTGATATATAGAGGCGGCCACGCGCATGGCACCGTGCGTAGGTACGTGGAAGATCGATCCGCTCTACCTACGTACGTCGGCGCGTCATGCATGGCTCCCGGCTGTCTAGTGATGGTGCTCCGGGTCCGGGCCGCCTGGCACCTCCCGCTTGTGAGCGGCGTCTCCCTGCAGCCTCCTCGCGTTCCACCTCCCCGGAGCCGGAGGAACGCCTGCGCCGCTGGTAGCGGCCGCGGCGCCGGCCGCATTGGTGACCGCGGCAGCATAGACGACGCCCGCCACGGCGCGAGCTTCGGTCGGCGTGGCTACGAGCCCCAGGCTAACGATCAGCACCAGGCAGACGACAGCAGCGCCGATGCGAGCGGCCATGGCTGGATCTGGAGACGAGGACGGTACACTACGTGCTCGACGCTACACAAGAGAGGCTTTTGAACGATGGTTTTCCGATCGATGGTGTGTGTTTGTATGTGTGTCTCATGGATCAGCGGTATTTATAGGACGAGGCGGCGAGACGATAAGAGATGACAAGGCTCGGCGGTTACAAAAGAAACATAGAACGGGACCCGGGGCGAGGCGGGCAATGTTGCGGATAATTGGTTGACCGCAATCGCTTTTTGTGTGCAAAGGACAAGGAAGGACACGTCGGGCACCGTCGGATTGACCCAGTGGCCACCACTGCAAAGGGGCTAAGAAGATCGTGCGGCGTCGGTCACGATGATCCGCCTTTACCTCTCCCCTTTTGCATTAATTAGCGTGCGTATGCACCATGGCCATGAGCCAGTGTTCTGCTTCTGTGCTCCCATGTTCGCTCTGCATGCACGACTAAGTTGCTCATAATAATCCGATCCACGTCAGTGCGCCACAGAGGGATATGCCACCACCGCCGCTCTCGTCGTGAACGTACGTACATTGTGCCCACAACTACACAGGTTTCATTTATCGGTTGAGACGATAAAACTAGACTTAAGTTGTGCATAGCGGCTAGTTCATGAAGATCCTATCCTATAATAGTGACCATGTCCCCCGCAAAAAAAAAAGAGTAATGCTCCCTCCGATCCAAAATAAGTGTCGTGGTTTTAGTTCATTGAACTATTGAACTAAAACCACGAAATTTATTTTGGATCGGAGGGAGTAGTAACCATCATTTTTAGTTTCACTTGAGTGAGAAGGCTAGCTGTAGTGTATGAAAAAAAAAGTGAAGACAGTCTCTTTAGAAACAATGAATGTCTTTGATCCAAAACATTTGTATGAAGAAAGAAAAGGTCTGTAAAAGAGATGATGTATCACGTAGGATTGAAGCCCATAAGAAAAAAAATCTATGTAATTTTTTACACCATGTTTGAAACTTTATATTAACTCATACGTCTTCAGTGACATAATCATTGCAATTCGATGTTTCCCTATTTTACGTTCGTGGAATCATGCGAATCAAAAATACCTTTGTGGCTTTTTATGTTCTTCCATGGTGAGCTTCATTTTTTTTTGTCTTTTCATGTCTGGATTCTTTGTTGGCAGGTATTTTTCTACAGTAATTGCGGTCGCACAATGAATTTAATGGCATTGCTTGGGATTAGGATGTACTAGTGAGCTAGATGCCCATTAGCACCTCTAAAGCATCCTATGATGCAAGTCTAAGTAAATATGGGTGCGGAATTAACCTGCAAAAAGGTAAATAAGCTGAAATAAGGAATCAGGAACACAAGATCTATCCCAAGGTTCAGATCATTTGTGCAATCATGCGCCCTCATTAGGGAGGCTCGGACAAAAAGTCATAAGGTCAAAATGACCTCTATCACCAAGAGAGATAGAGGTCTAGGTGGTTGTGTTGGCTATGTGCGTTGGTGTTGGATGTGTGCATCCTAACTATGCAGAGGATGGTTGTGTGCTCATTGTGTTTGTATCCTCTTGATGCTTCATTTTGAGCCAATAAAATACACCCTTTGTCAAAAAAAAAAGAGAGCAAAGAGAGTAATAACACAAAGAAGCAAAAGAGAATTCTCCCACAACAAAGGTTCTCGAAGCTTCTACCCTTCGAATGTGTGTGGATGCCTTATTTAGGCAGCCCCCCAAATCGGGTGACCATTGGATGGAAAAGCGATGTAACCTAGAAGTTCTGGACATTAGCCATGGAAGTTCTGAACACGGTCACAATTTGGATGGCTTTAGTTGGCAATGATTAACCACACAATTGCGAGGGGTAATTGTAACACTTTTTAATTATGGATGAGAAAGTATAATGTGTCGAACCCCTCAAGAGAAAGTAGGTAGGCCTCCAATTCTCAAGAGTTATGTAAAACCTTCTATACACTTATAATGTCTACTTTACTAAGAGTCAAGTTGATAGGTGTAGGTTGTTCTTGTATAGACAAGTCAATAAATGTTAGGTGATGTAAAGTAAAGATTGTGAGTAAATAAAGATATGAAAGTGTGCGGTGGTTGTGAAGTACTACCTCTGCTTGAAAAAAGGCGTATAAACTTTGTCTGGGATAAAAACGATGTGAAGTTTGACCAAATTTGTAGAAAAAACTACCAACAACTACGTTACCAAAATAGTATCATTAAATACATAATATAATATTTTTGTTATATGTTGCTGGATTCTCCTACAGACTTGATCAAATTTGCATTGTTTGGTTTTAGACAAAATTTATGTCTTCATTTCAAGCATGGAAATGGCGTAATTAAAGTTTGAAACATGTTTTTTTTTCAAACTTGTGGGAGCACTGCGAATGGGAAGACACTTATGTACACACCGATGCTTGTTTTTCATAAAACCAAGGAAGTTAAAAAACCGTGTAAGCCACATACTCCCTCCGTCCGGTAAAGAGTGAACATTTGGCTATAAAATTTGTCCACAAAAGAGTGTACTTTTATCTCTCCAATGCACTTTAAAGTAGAAAAAATTGTTTCTCTTTCATCACACGGTAATCAAGACCAATAACATTCTACACATGGTCTTCTTAAGTTTTACATGCACTTAGCTCATTGGAGGTTGGGTAATTAAAGAGGAGAGAGATGGTGCCTTGCACATTTCCAATGCATTTTTTTACTCCACTCCATAATTTGTCCTAAAATTTCTATATGTTCACTCTTCACGGGACGGAGGGAGTACAAAGTACTCTCCCATAAGAATGGAAATGGGTTGGGTACAGGGTAAGTACAACAATCCCACGCCCATACCCGCGGGTACAAAGCCTTGTTCATGCCCAGGGTATCCAACGGACAACTTGACACACTTGGTAAAATATATTGGTACTCAAAAGTAATTTCAAAGAAATACGAAATTGGACTCAGGTTATGACACGGTCAAAGAAAAAGGAGTTTAGTACTTTAAGAATTTAAACAAAAGGCTTCATGCACAAGCACACACCACACGATTAAAGTGTATGACTTTAATAGTTCGAGAACACAAACACTAGTTTGACCCGATATGGCAGCCTGCTGGGTCGGGTTCGGACATACCCATTATTAGCAAAAAGTTGTATCATACTATATCCATGACTAATCGGGCTACGGTTCGGACGCTACCCATAGACACAAAAATGTGTCCAAGCTCTGCCCATGCGGATCAGGTACCCATGGGTAAAATGGCAAACCCATACAACTTGATGCCCTCAACTACTAAACCCGCCACTTCTATGTGGGTGAATTACTGAATAGAAAATATCCATATTTCCCTCCATCCACATGTTTGATATGACGAGAATGTTGGTACATGGTAGCTTTACTAAGAGCAACTAACTCTAGCATAGTCAACATATGTGCCTACTGCCATAATAGCTGTCTGTTTGGCGTTCAACCGAAAAACAGATCTAGCAAAGTCGCCATATTGGCCTCGGCCTCCATAATTTTTGGAGCTTTGGAGGCTGGGGCGCTGATATGGGGCGAGCTCCAAACCCATCCACGCGCCCACGCGCGAACGAAGTTTCAATCTATTTTCTTCCTCCCGCGCCCAGTCCTACTAATGTCGTAGCCATCCATACGTCCGCCGCCTCCACCGATGCTAATGGCACAATATCATTTCCACCAATAAGAGCACCCATTAATGGCCGCTGTGCCGCTGTCGCATTTCGCACCCATTTTGCACCCTCGCACGCCAAATCCGGCCCCGTTTCCCGTCAGAGTGTGCCCATTCGCGGGTATACAAACCGGCCCACCCTGCGGCGGCGCCACTCCTCATACATCTTTCCTGTTCGTCGACGCACCCATCTTCTTCGTTCGCCGCCACACTCACCCCCTTTATCTGCCATGTCACGGCGGTCAAGCCCTCCTCGTGGACCCTTTCCCGACGAGATTGAAGAGGACCGCTCCAAGCGAAAGTTCTAGGAGAGGGCCTGGTTGTGGCCCGATTGGGTCGAGGGCGATGCACACCATAAGGCTGAATCATCCGTCGAGCCAGAGTGCCTCCCGACCACCCACTGCTACGTTGTCTGCATGATGGCAGCTGCATTGGCAGAAAGAGAGGTGGCGCTCATGAAGGGCTACAAAGTTGTGGACTTCTCCCACATCAAGGACACACAAGTGCCCGTAGACCGCGTGACCGCATAAATGGAAGTAGCTGAAGCATCCCTCGCCTACGAGGTCACTTCTTCCACGGAGGAGGAAGCCGAACAAGATGGTTCAGTAAATTAGTTGTATTTCGCTTGTTGAAATCGTACTAGAAATCGATGCTGAAATCAAGTTCAAAGCTTCTTCATTTGTTGTTTGATGAGATTTTTCGACAAAGGATGAATTTTTTAACTTAAAATGGAGCATCAAAAGGATACGAACACAATAAGCACAGACCTGACCTCTGCATAGATAGGATGCACACAATCAACACCAAGGCACACACACAAAAACACACCAGCAAATAGCAAAGTCATATAAGACCAAAACTATGTGTAAGCGAGAAAAAAACTCAAAGCGATCAGATCCGCGCGCGATTGTCAAACTACAGCAATGACCACGTCCGCACTAACCATCTCATGACACCACACAGACGACGATGTTCTTCAACAACAATGCCTTCAGGAGGGGAGCGGCGCTCAAGCGCCGCCGTCACCGGATCTGAGCGCGGTGATCAATGAGCGCAAAAGCGATGGAAGGTTGGGGGGGGGGGGGGGGGGGGGGTGACGTGGGAGCTCCCCGATGAGATGTGAAAGAAAGAGTTTGTTAGCCAATGTCAAACGGGTCCTATATGTATGGAGAAAACATCCAAAGGCTCTGTTTATGATGATTTTGGTGCTAGAGTTGCTCTAAAGACTGTAGAAGGATTTGGGATCCGTCAGTGTGAGAGGTCGAGAGCCACCAAAGCCAGCCAACAGAGAGAGGAAAGGAGAGGCAATGCCTGCATGGTAATCGCGCCATGCGTTTATGCACAAGCAGGAAGCGAGCTGACACCGGGGGATCCCGTGTAGGAAAGACGGCCGCCACGTTCGATCCGCACCATGCCGTCGGTCCCAGGCTCGCGTTCCGTTGTTCCGCCAGTTCGCCGATCTTGATGAAAAGTATCTCTCCATTACTCACTGGTCTTTCTGAGCCTACCACGATGAGTCAGATGACGCGCCGCTGATCCCATTGGCGGTTCGTGATTACAGTCGGTTTACGGTCACACTCACTGGAAAGTTGCACGTACTTTTTTCGAATATAAAATGAAATAATGTGCGTCGACCGTCCACAAAAGGAGACTCGCATGCAGATGTTCATCGTGCATGCACGATGCCATGAGCCCATGATAGATCTCTCAAGTGGACGATCGCAGTCGACACCGTACGTAAGGATATTATCCCAACACCACGTAGGATGACCAAGCTTAAAAGGACAATCCAGTCTTCACTGATACACAGTAGATCATTGCTACACAGAAGTAAGTATGATTATCTGCGCGTTTCAACAGCCTGAGCTTGTTTATTACAACTGGGTCGTACCATGTGTGGACTATACTTAAACCAAATGCAAACTACACTTATTTTTACCTCTCCGGTGTCCGACCCACAATCCCAGAGATACAACAGCGACGTAAGTATGATCCACCCGACGCTTCACGGGAATTCGCATCACGTAGTACGTACGTTGGCTTGGCACGTCGCATGCAGCTGACCGCCTGTGACTAGTGATGGTGCTGCGGGTCTGGGCCGCCGGGCACCTCCCGCTTCCGGGCGGCGTCTCCCTCCAGCCTCCTCTCGTTGTTCCACTTCCCCCGACGGATGCCGCCGCCGGCCGCATTGGTGACCGCAGCAGCGTAGGCGAAGTCCGCCACGGCGCGAGCTTCGGTCGGCGTGGCCACGAGCCCCGCGCTGACGATCAAGACCATGCAGAGCACGACAGCGCCGACGCGAGACGCCATGGATGATGGATGGAGCTAGCTCGCGTTAAACTGCGAGACGAGGTGCGTACACGTACGTAGGTGCTCGGTGCGTATCTAGCTAGGCAGTAGTAGTACAAGGTGTGTGCTGATGGAGAGATATCCTTCCATGGCCAGGCGCCGCTCCTATTTATAGTACGAGCTCGATGAGACGGACCATGCCGGCGGTTACAACGTGGGCCCGGGGTCCGGCCGTTGTTGCGGATAATTGGTGGAACCACCGCGCGCATTGTGTGCCTGCCTAGGACAAAGAAGGCCACGTAGGGGTGGTGTTGGAGTAATGTTGGATGAACCTGGTGTGATCCTGTCCGAGTGGCCACCATTGCCACCGGCTAAGATCATGCGTCCATCATAACTGACCCTCCATCTTTTTCCCTTTCTGCATTAGCATATGCCCCGTGCTTGCCTACGCACGCCATGAGCCAATGTTCATCTCCTATGTTCCGGTCGACGCTGGCCTCTTGCTTACTTAAATTGCCCACAATAATCTACTCCACATGCATCTGCGCCAACAAGCAGATGGATGCCACCACCGCTGCTCTCTTCGTGGACGTGGACGATGCATGGAAGAATGAAAGGATATAAGGCACGATTTGGACTACTGAGAGAAGCTAGCTGACGTGTGGCCTGCTTCTGGAATAATGCATGCTCGTGAGAATTTTCATAGTAATATTTGACAATGTATGGTGCCCAGCGTTTTGGAATACATGCATGCATGAACAAAACCTTTTGAAGCTTTTGACCGCAGATACCTATGCTTAATTGTGGGTAGCGTATATTTTCAACTGCATCTTAAAACATTTGTGGCTACTCGAAATGATTCTACTAGCCCAATGTGCTAAAGCCAATCAAAGTAGGCCAATAATGCAAAAAACAATTCTTTATTTTTTCCAAATGAAAAATATGCTACCGAATTTGGCAACAAAAGTCATGATATACCATTATATATTAAATATTTTTCTTGATAACGTCTGAATTAATGGTCAAGGGAGAGTTGATGTCCAAATTGAACAAAAGCAGAATATGTACATACATGTATAGCTCAAGTTCTGAGGAACTACAAAACTGACCTAAGCAGCATTTTTTGGCATTTTGATCCGTATTACTTGTCGCTCAAATGGATGTATCTAGACATATTTTAGTTCTAGATACATCCGTTTGAGCAACAGTTAATATGGATCGGAGGGAGTAGAAAAGATTACCACGAGCACCGGGGAGGTTAAGCCTCCCTTGAACCAGGGTGGGCTGGCTTGGGAGAGCACCTTCAGCTCTAGACAACTGAGTGATGCCCTGTTGTCAATGGCATGCCCAGTAGTGAAGTGGAACTTTCTTTAGGCACTGACTTGTGCGTACTTGTCGAAAGCCTCACAGGTCGCAACTGCCATGTCATGAATTTTAAAATTTCAATTCAATTATCCAGAACACATGGTGGAAAATCCACACCAATGATCTATTCAAAGTTGATCGAAGAGACGGTTAGTGTTAACAAAAAAGATTGTTCAGAAAAAAGATCGTATAGACCTAGAGCATTCTACCATTGGAGGGATCTCATCCATCAATTTACCAAATGATTGCATCGGATCGTTTGATTAAAAAACATTATAGTATTTTTTGGAATCTACAACAAAACTCTACAGTGCCTAGGTCGTCTTGTCCATTCTTCTTCCATCTGATGGTCTAGATACTAGAATGATGAAGTCAGTGACATCACAATGTAATGTCAAAAGATATGGTGCTGTGGGGCCTCTTTGGTCCATAGGATTCTAAAAACACAGGAATAGTGAAAACACATGATTGAGATGGTATGCTATGTTGAATCCTACGGAAATGAAAACACGTGGATGAGTGATAGAAGCTGTTTGGTAGCATCACAGGAAAAATGCAAAAAGGATTCTATAGTATTAGGTGCATTGCATAATTATCATAGAAACGAGATGGCATGCTATGTTGAATCCTACGGAAAGAAAACACGCGAATAAGTGATAGAAGCTTTTTGGTAGCACCACAGGAAAAATGCAAGAATTTTTCTATAGCATTAGGTGCATGGCATAGTTTTCATAGAAACAAAGAAAATTACAATGAGGTTGGGCTTAATGGAAATTTTTGTTTGAAATTGTATACAAAGTAGACAAGAGGAATAATTCCTACGGTTTCTAATCCTAAGAAGGTAACAAACTAGGGCAGCCCGGTGCACGTAGCTCCCGCTTGCGCAGGGTCCGGGAAGGGTCTGACCACTTTGGGTCACTTTTAAGAAGGTAACAAACTCTATAGGAAAAATTCCTACAGAATTGAATCCTCCAAAATTCCTTTGAACCAAACCAATGTTCACACTCAGAATTCAGTCAGCCCCGTGGAGGGAGAGCTCCTACCTTAGGTCTGCATTTTCCAGTCACAGAGAACAAATTACAACAGTATGCAGGTAGACATCAGTCAGTAGTCACAGTTGCAATCTGCATCAAGGTGTCGTACCAAGGACAATGCCAGTTTACCTGCCTGCAATTCAGAGATACACCAAGTACCTTGCAACAGCATAAGATGCGGCAGCAAGCAAAATTAATCAGAATTTAAAATCGTTAGACATGTATCTAGTAAGCAGGATCTTCCTTTAACTGTCAATCTTTGCAATCCCAGCTTGATATGGAGGTCGTGATATACCATCCCACCAGCCATTGGATTAGATAATGCTTTGAATTCTTTGACCAAATCACCTTTATAGTACCAGGACAACAGTGCCTGGTCATCATTCAATTAGTAAACGGGAGCCTTTGGAGCTACGTAGACAATGCCTAGTGGAATGAAAAGCAACAGCCAATAAAAGCCCATGCTTCGGTATTATATAACCCATATTTTGCTACTAATGTGCATGCTTCGTCAAAAGCCTGTGTACCTCTGATAATTAGTTAATGCCTCTGTGCTGACTCGTGCTTTATCATCTTTGCAACCGATTTGCCACAGCCTAACGACCTTGGCTGACTAATCCATGATGGTAAGAGGCGCCTCGCAAGAACTTGTTTACCAAAAAGGCATCCACGTTTCAGATACTCATTGAGCAGGAACACACCTGGTGACAGCAGCCTCACAATTCTAATCATTATAAATGCATTGGTCTGGTATGATCATGCAGGTCACCATCAATTAGATTCACAAGTCAAGGATAGTAAATAGGAGGGGATCTTACTGAACATGTTCCAGTCATTTCCACATTTCCCTAGGCTGCAAGTGGCTACCACACCATGGTATTTTGACAACAGCCCTTCTCCTTTTACTCCTTTTGCCTGCGAATTGAAACATTTCTTTAGGTACAGAAAGTGAACCACCGAACCCAGTAGATTTCTGACGCTCACTTAACTTTATGCCATGAGATCATCTCCATTTCTCATATTCCATTTCTTACATGAATAACTGAATTCAGTCACTGTACAATATTCCTTCAGATACTTCCAACTAGGTACACATTTCTTCAAAAAAAACTAGGTACACATTTCCAATTTTCTTTGTGGACCTTCACACCTCCTTTGTAATTTCCACAAAGAATGACAACCAGTTTCAAGTTCTACCTTCCAAAGTGAACACTTCATTGAGCATATAGAGGGCTGGATCTTTAAGGGCAACATATCCAAGTCAACTGGAATAGAAGCCATCCTTTTCACCTCCTCCATGTTGCACAATTCTGACCATGAAGGTAAATAACATGGACGCAAGGCACCTCTTGCTAGTTTGCATTGCTACATGCAGAAAGAGCGAGGCCTTTTCCTTCTGCAATTAGCCACTATATGATGACAGAGCACAGAGCCAAACCAATGGAACTATGGAAGGGAGCAAAAAAATGCCGACCCACAATGAACCACCAACCAGAAAAGATTCATCAACTGAGGACGTTTCCAATCAACACCCTTCATAGATATAATGGAGCGAACAAAAGAGGTGAAGTGGTTGATAAAGGTGCCCAGCAATCACATATCCTCCATTACAAGGTTGTTCAAACATATGATTATGATAACCTACATTATTGTAACAATATCAACACTATGTGCAACCAAAATTCATTTGATATCTAGTATAGTCTAAATATTAATTTGGCAACAACCATTTGCTGAATTCATGTGAGAAAACACCCACCTCTATTGTTTACCAAGACCATCACTAGCTAAACACTTGAGTATCTAGCATGCCATATGTATTGCATCCTTGGAGGAATGTGCGCCAAATAATAGTACTCGGGCGGAAAGGCATGCCTCTAATCACAGAGTCAGCTTGCTTTAGATGACCACACTTGCATAGCATGTCCACCACACAAATGTAATGCTCCATCCCAGCTTCAGTTGAGTAATCAGCTTCCATACGTTTGAATATCTCCATTCCCTCCTGCACAAGTCCTCCATGTCTACAAGCTGAAAGGACTGCCAGAATTGCTACCTTGTCAGGTTTGACAGCAGCCACTTCCATAGCTTTAAACCATGCCAGGGCCTTACGAGAAAAACCGTTAAGTGCAAGGCCTGAAATCACAGCTGTCCATGAGATTACGTTCCTATCTTCCATTTCCTCAAAGGCTTTCAGACAGTCTTCAATTCTACCACATTTAGCATACATATCTAGCAACATATTATCAGTACGAGTGTCTGAGCACCCATAACTGGTCTTGATGATTACCCCATGCACCAGCCTACCAAGAACAAGGCTGTTAACTTTTGTACAAATACTCAGCAAGCTCACAGCTACATAGTTATCAAAATGATGCCCCAAAATTCTCATCTGTCTGAAAAGTCCAAAAGCTTCAGCATAATCACCATTCCGTGCACAAGCAGTAATAAGTATGCTCCATGAAATATTATCACTAGTTTGCTGATGTAAGAGTAGCTCCTTGGTCTCTTGGTACATGTGAGCTCTATTATATGCCCCAGCTAAAACATTCATGGAGGCATTACAGGAGTCAGGATCCAATGTAACTCCATAAGCCAGAGCATCAGAAACAAAGCCATGTGAGACATAGGAAGATATAACAGCACTTGAAACATAGTCATTACCACCATAACCCAGTTTTGTGACCAATGAGTGAATCTGATGCACATCCAACAGTGATGGATCCTTGAGCAAGGAAGAAAAGGTAAATTCATTTGGGCTAATCCCTGATCGTAACATATCTCTCAGAATCATAAATAGAGTTGGAAAATCACCATCTGACTTGACAGAAAGCAGAGCATTCCAACATGCAGTGCTCTTATGAGGAACCTCTTCGAGCACTTTAAGAGCATCCCTCCTACCAACACATTTGTTGTAGAAATCAACGAGTGAAGTACTCACAAATACTGTCGTATTGAGGTTATGCTTGATAGATTTGGCATGAACAGACTTCCCATGCTCCTGTGCATTTATACTGGTGCAAGCGTAAAGAACACTGGAAAATGTCGTTTCATCTGAAGAAACACCCTGACCATGCATTGCTGAGAAAAGCTCAAAAGCTCTCCTTGGGAAGTTACTCCTAGCGAAAGCAGTGATCATTGTATTCCACGAAACCACATCTCTGAACATCAACCCATTAAATAGCTTCTCCGCCGCACAAACTGCGCCGCAAGTACAGTAATGATTCAGCAACGAGTTAGCAACTGCCGAGAAGGAATCCATTGCAGTTTTGATGGCAAGCCCATGAACAGGGTCCGGTGACACAAGTGCAGGCAAGACCGCAACGAGAGAGCCTTCAGACAAGCCATCACCGCTCCTCACGAGTTCCCTGAACCAAAACAAGGCGTCCTGGACATGCCCATACTGTGCGAACGAAGAGACAAGAGAATTCCAGGTGACGACGCTCCGTGCGGGCATTTCCCCGAACAGGTCGAGCGCCTCGCCGAACCGTCCTTGCCGCGCAAAGAAGCCCAGCAGTGCCGTTCCGGAGTACGGGTCGCTGTGGAGCAGCCCGCGCTTGAGGATGTGCGGGTGCAGCTGCGCGGCGCGGCGGGGGCACACGGAAGGCGAGGAGAGGATCGGTGCGAAGGTGAACGCGGTCGGGGCGACGCCCGCGGCGAGCATGCGCGCGAGCAGCGAGAAGGCGTCGGCTGCGCGGCCGGCGCGGGCGCGGGAGGCGATGAGGGAGTTGAAGAGGGAAGGCGGGAGCGGTGGGTCCGGGTTCGGCATTCCGTCGTGCGGGAGGTGCGCATGGAGTGAGGCGAGCAGAGGACCGATCGACCGAGGCCGTCGAGTCGGACGGGAGTCGGATGGTAAATGTGAGCTGTGTTGGCGCGGAGGGAGTTCAACTGTGGCTGGCCGGATTGGAACAAGGTGGTGGAAGTTGGTCTCTCCGGCTCCGGCCGCCGAGGGCAAGGCAAGAGCGCGGGACGGCGGGAGGGGAGAAGCGCCGGAAAATGCTATTTGACGTTTGAGGCGCCAATATAGCTTTTTTTCTTTTCTTTTTTATTAGACAACGCCAATATAGCTCTATTCGTAACCAGCGCACACGCCCATCCTACGTCAGTTTCTACCTGGGCCGGCCCATATAGTCCTCTCCCCTCACCGTTTCTTTTTTGAGTTGGAATACCCTCACCAGTTTTCGGAACCCGATTTTACCTCAGGTTTCTCTGATTTTTTTGGTCGGATTTTGTTCGGTTATTTATTTTTTAGGTTTCCTTTTTCTGTTTCCATTTTTCCTGTTTATTATTATTATTATTTTCTTTTTTCGTTTTATTTTTTTCATTTAAAATATGAAGTTTTCTAAAATCTCATGAATATTTTTTAATTCGTGAACTTTTTCCAAATTCATAAACTTTTTGAATCCACAAACATTTTAAAATTGGTGAACATTTAAAAAAAAATTAAAGAACCTTTTCAATCCGCGAACATTTTCCAAATTCATGAACACTTATTAAAATTCAGGAGCAATTTTCAATTTTTCCAATTTTCTAGATTTTTAAAATTCATGAACATTTTTTAAATCTTGTGAACATTTTTCAAAATCATGACCTTGCTGAATTTTGTCGCACGTTTTTTTAATTAGTGGACATTTTCAAATTTGCAAACTTTTTCCTCGAAATTCATGTATTTTAAGTTAAGAATTTTCCAATCTATAAAAGACCAAAAATTGTTTTTCCTGAAGTAATGCTGGCTGGCTAGGCTCCTGCCCGAGCGCCATCTATGATTCGGGCGCCATAAGCGCCAAAGAGGGAGTGCTCCTCGTTGGCGCCTTATGTGCCAGTTTTGGCTCGCGGCACTCAGGTGCAAGCTATCTTGGGCCGGCCCAATTAGCACAAATCGATCGCTCCGTTCGATCGCTTCGCTCGATAAAAAAAGCTTCCTCGCTCATTCGATGGCACCAGTTGACCATTGATCCTTTTACCGGTTGCAGTTGACCGCGTTGATTGTTGACTTTTCAAATTTTGGGAAAAAATTTATGGATTTGAAAAAAGTTTGCAGATTTTTTTAAAAAACACGAATTTGAAAAAAAAAATCATCAATTTTGTAAAAAAGTTCACGGATTTGAAACAAATTCATCGATTTTGAAAAAAGATAATTTTTTTTGACAAAAGTTAAAAGATTTTTAAAAAAAGTTCATCAACTTTGAAAAAAGGTTCATAAATATTGAAAAAATATTGGAAAAAAATCATGAAATTCATCAATTTTGTTGAATTTCACAAATTCAAAAAAAGTTCATCGATTTTGAATTTTTTTCATTGATTTTGAAAAAAGGTTCATCTAATTTTGAAAACAGTTCACAAACTTGAAAAGTTTATCAATTTGAAAAAAAAATCATCGATGTTCTAAAAAAGTTCATAAATTTTAGAAAAATTTCATCGATTTAAAAAAACATGAATTTGAAGAAAAGTTAATGGATTTTGGAAAAAAGTTTATCTATTTTGAAGAAAAAGTTTGAGGATTTGGAAAAAGAAAGAAAAAGGTGACAAAAAAACAAAAAAAGAAAAGAAGGATAAGAAAAGACGAAAAAGATGTATGTAATCACACCTTGTGATGTGTCCGGGTGGTTATCGCGGCTTAGGAACTTGGCGTCGCAGGTTCGAATCACACCTTGCGCGCATTTTGTGCAGTTTAAAAACAGAAAAAAGTGAAATGGGTCGGCCCAGCGCGGAGGGTGTGTGTGTGTGCGCCCTTTTGCGCGAACTGAAGAAAACGACCCAAAGAGGAGCTCTCAGAGCCGCGTATATTTGAACCTTGGAGGCCCATGGAGGCGCCCTTTCCCCATCTTGGGCTATAATTCGTTGGGCCACATGGAGGACCGAATTTCTTTAAAATTCATCCAATGTTGGACTTATTTAAACAAATTTGTACAAAGTGGTTGTAAATTGAACTTTTGGTTCAAAATATATTGATCATTTATAGTTTGCTAGAAAAACCTAATTTGTATCTTACTTTTAATGTGGGCAGACAGAGTATCTAGCTAGGGACATACTTCGATGAAAACGAGAGAGTAAGCATTTATCATGTATCTAACACACTATCCCTAAAGTGATTGTATTACTAAAACATGCATTGTATATCAAATAACAATTTTTTTTGGCATTTTGGTTGTTTAATATGGTGAAAGTGCATTTCTTAGACACTCTTACCACGGTTTAATATAGTTGGCCAAGATTTTTCTTTCGGTACAACCGAGCACTTAGGATTATTGTCCTCATACAATTCAAACCTTGTTTTCCATAGCTCTTGAACCAACACATTCTTTTGACAGGTCTACCCACCACCCTTCATTTCCATCCATATTTGTATTTTCCTACCCTCGTATGGATCGCTTTCACTCCACACCATATCCACGATCCCCTCACATATGGCACATATCTCGAGAGAAAAGAAAATGGTTGATGCATGCAAGCAAATCCACTCTCCAACCCACATCCTTGGAAAAAAAAATCATGTTCCCACGCCATTCAATTCGAACATTCCCCTCATAGAGCGTGCATTACATGTTCAAGATTATTGTATCAACTAGCAAGGTGCACCCAGAAAGCACTTTTATCCGGACATCTAGTTGAGTTTTGTGTGCAAACACTTTTACCGCTTTCACTGCGAATATTAGTCAGTGATACTAGAGGTGTAAGCAGTTTCAATTCTTTTTCCTTGAGAGTACAGTGTTCCACATTTTGAACAATAGAATTATGACCGGCTACAAAATAAATAAAATTGAAAGACCATAGGCTGATCTTAGGGCATCTCCAAGGGTATGCATCTAATTCCATCCCCCGCTTGTCTGCGGACATCCCTACTTGTCAGGATTTTTAGTGGTACCCAAGAGCGCCCCTTACTTGTCCGACTTTTTTTCAAACTCAAATTTTCATTCATTTTCAACATTCAACAACAATTCAACGATAGATATAGCGTGCATTCAACAACAAAAATAAAAAATGCATGACAAACAATTCAACAAAAGTTCATAATACTTACCCAACAAACCAAGTGAATCAATGTCCATCGTGATTTCCATGGCGCACATTGATGTTCCTATGCATCATGCGAACCTACTTCGCCGCATTCGCAGACATGATGCTAGTGTCAGTTGATGCCCTCTTTGCAACAATGTTCACCTTCTCTCTCTCAAGTGCAATACTTTCCTTCTCAAGTTCAACCTTCTTTGATTGTATCTTCATGAATTCTTTGAACCTTTCTTCCTTCTTTTCTTCTATTTTCGCACTTGGTGTCTATTTGTTGGACATGATTGTCCTAGCATGCGAGGGGTGGGGGACGTGGTGGGGGTTCGAGTGAGGTCCAGGTGGAGATGAG
Organism: Elymus sibiricus; assembly: GCA_039707655.1. Lineage (NCBI taxonomy): Eukaryota > Viridiplantae > Streptophyta > Magnoliopsida > Poales > Poaceae > Elymus > Elymus sibiricus. The sequence goes on from CM077668.1 coordinate 300,743,031, forward strand.
GTGTCAGCGCCTACGCAGCGAATAGTGCAAACGTCCACCATTTTCCCCTTCATTTGACACTAGAGTGGAGGTTTCCGGATAATCCGGGCAAATAGGGGAGCCCATTGGATGCCTTTTTTGTTGGAACAAATAAGAGAAAAAGGGAGCGCCCTTTTTTTAGAACCACAGTACAAACACAGACGCACACACATTCACACTACCCCTATAAGAGACCTAGCCGGTAGATCTTGAGATTGACAAAATCGTCACATGCATCTCGTAGTCGACGGACACATCTGAAATAATAGCATCGAAAACATGGGAATATGTGAGTACCCAGGTCTACTTTACCGGGCTTCAGCCTCTTAAATTAATCACCTTTTCACCAAGGAGTACATCCATATCAAAGATCCACACTGCGTATCTTATCTATCTATCCTTAAGCGCAGCAATACACATTGCGCACCGTAAACTATCATCAGTATCTTGATCATATCGCATAGCCAGCATTATGAAAATGCCGTCCTACTATCCAGTGAATATTAATTATGAAATGCACGGGAAGGCGTGATTAAGTGCGGGGACGGCTTGACCAGTCTCTTGCTAACTAGGGGGGTGTTTGTTTCCAGGGACTTTTTGGTGTAGGGACTAGAAAAAGTCCCTCTTAGAGACTTTTTAACCAAACAGGAGGGACTACTAGGGACTAAAAGTTGCTTTTTGGGACTAAATGAAGAAGACTCCCAAGGAGAGTCTTTTTTGGGACTTTTTGGGACTTTTCCAACAATGCCCCTCCCTGCACCCATTGCCCCGCCGCCCCATGGTGTTGTTTGGTTGTTATTTTTCTGTATACTAGGGGTAACATGGTCATTTAATAACCTCTAGGGAGGGACTAGGGACTTTTTAGTCTCTGGAAACAAACAGGGAGGGACTTTTTAGGGACTAGGGACTTTTTAGTTGGGACTAGAAAAAGTCCTAGGACTTATAAACCAAACAGGGCCTAGCTTAATATGCATGCAGCTGTTCCATCATAGACCATTAGTTGTTACTCCCTCCGTCCCATGATACAAGAGCATTTTTGACACTAGTATTGTTGGACTAGCTCGCTATCTTGCTGGGCCATGTATGTTTCACGCCGAACGGACAATGGCTGGTGCAATCAGCCATTCAAAACCTCCCTTTTAGTTTCCATCATCTTCTCACCCTAATTCCAATCCTAATTTTTTTGGTCACACCTAATTCTGCCATGCATCCATCCAGATAGCTACTACATTTAAGCTTCTGTAGCCGCGTAACATGCACTAATGCACTCATGCAATGATGCTGTCCAGTTGGAAGATCAATGCAAGCCACTAGCTAGTGACCGCGCTTTTGTGTTCTTTTTAGCCGACCTGGTAGTACAAACCGTGCAATGTTGATGTTGTTGGGGTCGTTAATGTTAGGTAGTTTGATTCTATACACATTGGTGATGCTCCTCATGCATACATGCGATGTTCGCGGGTGAGAGTGTCCTCCACACCGTCCGTTGCGGGGGGTTGACGCGTGTCGGGTGGTCGGAGAGGGCCATCCGGCCAGTGGTCGCGGCCATGAGGTCTGTCCGGCCAAGGGTCGCGACGACAAGAGGTCAGGCATGCGCGTGCTCGCCTCCTGCTGGGTTGCTTCGCTCGCACGAGCCAGGCGCACGTGTGCGTAGCGTTGCTCGCTTTGTGTCGGGTTATTTGACTAGGCCAACGGGAGCTGGCTCAGGGTGTGAGCCTCAATTTCTCGGTGTGTCTCTCGCCGTCTAACAGATCCGGGCTGCCGAGGTTGCCCCATGAGGGGATGCCCGGAGACGGTACCCGGCTTGTGCGAGTCAGGGTGTGCCGAGTTGGGGGTGCTTCATGGACGTTTCGGTCTTTTTGATGGTTGCTTTTTTCTATAAGTTTGTTGTTTTATTCCGCACGTCAGACGCCACACACACTGACGTCCCTCTCGCTTTGCTTTCCTCCTGCTGGCGGCAAGCGCGACCTCGAGATGGATATCCTCCGGCGCGATGGCGGGCAGCTGCAGGGCCACCAGTGCGTGGAAGAGTTCATCACCATGGAGGCCGGTGAGGGCGGCGGGCAGCACGGCGTCTAGGCGCATGGGCTAGAGGCGTACGACAAGGTCATCCGCCAACTTCACAACGGCGGTAGACGTCGATGGCTTCCAAGACACACAGTGTGTTGTAGCACCTTCGTGTAAGTATCTCAGTAGTAATCATCCCAACGAAGAGTAGAGGAGAATATTTATGAGTGGCGTTTTGGTCACACATGAGTTGTCACAGGTCTCGTCATTGTTAAGGAAATCGGTAACTGGTAGTTGTTCGGCCGGCTTGGGAGTAGCGATTAATCGATGAATCGGCCTATTAACTGGATTAATCGGTAGATTAAATAGGAATCTGTCAACATATATCTAATTTTTTTAGGTATTATACCGTACTCTCATGCTCTCAATTATGTAATATACCAAATATGTTACGATTTGGTCGAACCCTAGCTATTGAGGAGCGAGAGGGGGATGGGAGGGGTTACAGGCCAAAAATTAGGGCTTTCTTTGCCCCTAAGTTAATGGGCCAGCAACGATTAATCGGCCTGACAACCTATTAATCGGTCTCACAGGCAAGTTAATCGGCCTGACAAGTTAACGCGGCGAATAGGTGTTATTCGATTCGGCCATCCTACGAGTAGCGATTAACTGGCCCGTTAACTGATTAGTCGGATGAATTCTTGAACAGTGGGTCTCGTATGAAGTAACTGCCTGAGAATCTATTCCCTCCAGTGTGCCAGTGCGACGTAATACCAGTTACCTTGTATCGTTCTAGTATACTATTTGCCGGTTCATTAGGCGGGCCCCCCTTTGGGTTGTAGAACTCCTCCACTCAAGGTTACATTCTACTCTACGGTCCTGCTTCGACATTGCCACATCGTGGTCGTCTCCATAATTAAGGTCGTTAAACTGGAATCGTGCATTAGCCGTTAAGTTTAGTGGTTCACCGTTATCTCATATTGTCTTCGATCCTCGTAGATATCTTCACTGTCACCTGAAGGTCACGGATTTACTAAACAATATATATTACCTATGTAGGCCTTTTGATCATGTTGTCTGAGCCCTTAAATTGGACAACACGTATTGCGCTCACCATAGATAAACAAATTACTAAACAAATACTATAAGACTAGAAATACAAACGACGACATAAAGAATGGACACAAATGAATCTTACCAATCACCTACATCTCCCACGCCTAGGGAGAATTACTCATGCATCGGGGAAGAATAACCAATTATCATAGAGAATAACCCAATAGAAATCATATCGATAATACCGTGATGATCCACAATAGGCTGAATGATCGACCAAGTCTCAATCTCCACATAAGTTTAAATAGAGTTACAAACTCTAGTATTACAACATGGAATTCCTCTCCCCATGGTGATGAAATGATGAATGGAAATGTGAAAAATGAGAAGAACAAGATCTCCAGTGGTTCTTCTGATGGGGAACGAAGCATGAAAATCAAAAAAATTCCTACGAACACCCAAGATCTATCTCGGAGAAGCATAGCAACGAGAGGGGAGAGTGTGTCTACGTACCCTCGTAGACCGAAAGCGGAAGCATATATAACGCGGTTGATGCAGTCGTTCTCTTCGCGATCCGATCACGATCCAACTGATCTAGTGCCGAACGGACGACACCTCCGAGTTTAGCACACGTGCGGCTCGATGATGTCTCCTCCTCCTTGATCCAGCAAGAGAAGGCGGAGAAGTAGATGGGATCACAACCAGCACGACGGTGTGGTGGTGATGGTGGTGGTGGAGCACCGACAGTGCTTCGCTAAGCGTCGTCGGGACGAGGCGGTGGTGTAACGGGAGAGAGAGGGGCGCCCAGGGGCTGGTGTAACCTCTTGGGGCGCCCCCTCCTCTATATATATAGGTGGAGGGGCGTGGGGAACAGCCCCTCCAAGCCCTAGGGCGCAGCCAAGGGGAGGGGAGAACTTGGACTCCAAGTCCAATCCTATTCCTACTAGGACTCCCCTTTTTTCCCCTTCCCTAGCCACATGGGCTTTTGAGGACTTGGTGCGCCTGGCCCAATAAGGCCAGGGCGCCTCCCCTCAGCCCATGCCAGCCCTTGGGACGTGGTGGACCCACTTGTGGACTTCCGGACCCCTCCGGAATCCTCCGGAACCTTCTGGAAGCTTCCCGGTACAATACCGAAAAAACTGCACATTTTTCCGGAACCCAAAATATGACTTCCCATATATAAATCTTTACCTCTCGACCATTCCGAGACTCCTCGTGATGTCCGGGATCTCATCCGGGACTCTGAACAACATTCGGTTACCAATCATCAAATATCTCAATACTACTCTAGCGTCAACGAACGTTAAGCGTGCGACCCTGCGGGTTCGGGAATCATGTAGTCATGACCGAGACACCTCTCCGGTCAATAACCAATAGCGGGACCTGGATACCCATATTGATTCCTACATATTCCACGAAGATCTTTTATCGGTTGAACCACGATGTCAAGGATTCGGTTAATCCCGTATGCAATTCCCTTTGTCCGGCGATATGTTACTTGCCCGAGATTCGATCGTCGGTATCTCCATACCTAGTTCAATCTCGTTACCGGCAAGTCTCTTTACTCATTCCGTAATACAAGATCCCGTGACTAACCCATTAGCCACATTGCTTGCAAGCTCTTTACGATGTTGTATTACCGAGAGGGCCCAGAGATATCTCTCCGTCATACGGAGTGACAAGTCCCAGTCTCGATTCGTGCCAACCCAACAAACACCTTTGGAGATACCTGTAGAGCACCTTTATGATCACCCACTTATCGTTAGCGTCTCGGTCAGCCCAGGATTAGAGATTAATCGGAAATCGGCTGATTAATCGATTTTATCAGTCGACTATTAATCAGCCATTTTTTGCAAATCCCGAGTTCCCAACACTAAAATATGCTATATTCAACACCAAAAATATATTGGACAGAAGTGTTACCTTGATTCCTAGCCTCTGAATCCTCATATAATGACAAACAAAATAGGACAATAGTACATATTGCTTAACAAGGTCTACAAAACACAAATAAACATAGTTTTTGTAAAAATAGTGCTAGGAATAGGCTCGATTTATCAGTAGATTCTCGATAAATCGCTTGTCAGAGCGATAAATCGGCCCAAATGATAAATGGTGAAGATAAGGCATAATCTTATCAGTCACCCCAGGAGTAGCGATAAATCGGACGATAAATCGCTGAATCGGAAGATTTTTTGAACAATGGTTTGGATACACACTAAGTATTCCTCCGGTGTCAGGGAGTTGCACGATCTCATGGTCTAAGGAACAGATACTTGACATGAAGAAAGTTGTAGCAAATAAACTAAACGATCTGGTGCTAAGCTTACGGTTGGGTCTTGTCCATCACATCATTCTCCTAATGATGTGATCCCGTTATCAAATGACAACTCATGTCTATGGTTAGGAAACCTTAACCATCTTTGATCAACGAGCTAGTCTAGTAGTGGCTCACTAGGGACACGGTATTTGTTTATGTATCCACACATGTATTTAAGTTTCCGGTCAATACAATTCTAGCATGAATAATAAACCTTTATCATGAACAAGGAAATATGATAATAACCATTTTATTATTGCCTCTAGGGCATATTTCCAACAGTCTCCCACTTGCACTAGAGTCAAAAATCTAGTTTACATTGTAATGAATCTAACACCCATGGAGTCTTGGTGCTAATCATGTTTTGCCCATGGAAGAGGTTTAGTCAACGGGTCTGCTACATTCAGATCTGTATGTACTTTGCAAAGTTCTATGTCTCCATCCTTAACATAATTACGAATGGAGTTGAAACAACGCTTGATGTGCTTGGTTCTCTTGTGAAACCTGGGCTCCTTGGCAATGGCAATAGCTCCAGTGTTGTCACAAAAGATAGTCATTGGATCCGATGCACTAGGTATTACACCTAGATCGGATATGAACTCCTTTATCCAGACTCCTTCTTGCGCTGCTTCCGAAGCAGCTATATACTCCGCTTCACATGTAGATCCCACCACGACGCTCTACTTGGAACTGTACCGACTGACCGCTCCACCATTTAATATAAATATGTATCCGGTCTGAGACTTAGAGTCATCCGGATCTGTGTCGAAGCTAGCATCGACGTAACCCTTTACGACAAGCTCTTCGTCACCTCCATAAACGAGATGTCGACACTTGGTACGACCGCTGGTACGAGTGCTTGCGCTCGTACCAGTGGCCATCTTTCCTTTTGATGGCGCTGGTGCAAGTTTACTGTCCGGGTTACAAATACGGGGTAGGCCCAAGTATATGATTGGCCACTGGAGGCCCAAGACTCATATAAAATACGGCCCAGAAGGCAATGGGCCAAGGGGCTCTATCGACAACCCATCAGAAATAAGGGGGGTGGCATGAGACTGCGCTATGTCCTAACAGTTGGATACCAGGCCACACTCGACTGTCGATCGCCAAGCACTCGGCCGAAGACAAAGGGAGCAGTCGGCTATGCCATCGGTCGGCCGCTACTTAGGATACCTCTCGGCCATGACGTCATAACGGCGACAGTTACCCAATGGTGGTATAATCTAGTTAAATACAGCTGTTACCAGTAGTAAATGCCAGGAAACAGTCGGCCACACCTGAGGCCATGAATATCATTAATACCAGCCCATAATGTACCCCTACCTGGCGCACTCTATATAAGCCGGGAGGGAAGCCTGGGGCTGAGGGTTGAACATAATGACATTGTACCCTACGCCAAGAGCAAAGAGCACCACATGAGTAGGGTATTACCTCCACCGCAGAGGGCCCGAACCTGTATAATTCCTTGAGCGTACTCCCAACCGCACCGCTCGCTAGATACGATTGCCTCTACATCCATACCCCCCTAGTATTGTCAGGATTATATCCACGACAGTTGGCGCCCACCGTGGGACAAGCGTCTAACGACGATATGGTGCATTTGGCTTCATGATCATCGGTTCCGGCTGGCAGCATCCGCTTCGGGGTCCTCCAGTTCCCCATCGATGGTTCGGCATGGCACCCCGATGCCCCGTTGAATAGTGTTGACCTACCGGCTCACTGGAGCATCCACTATCGAGCCACCGACTCGGGGGTTTTGAGCTTGCAGCTCCCATTATCATACCAGTCGGCGCAGCTAGCACCATGTCATCGCCGAAAGCGATCCGGCAAACCTCGCCCTCGGTTCCGTCGTTCCGTGAGTCGGCTCGTAGGAATGATGGACTCTGAGTCCATATATACTCTCTTGGAGTCCGTCTCCGAGGGAGAAGAGAGCTGCGGATCACAGATGTCCGTGGCGGAAGTCTTCATGGCTGGCACACCACCGCCCGAACTGAGCCGCGGGAAGACTGCGGCCAACCCAAGCATGGCATTCGGGGGAGGCGCAGCCGATGAGGACCCGACAGTCCGGGAACAACGTGAGGCGGCCAAGCAGGTCCTTCACACCCCCATTCCGGGTGATTCGCCGGCTGATAGAGCCCTTGAGGTCGCTCGCCAGGAGACCCTAGCAGAACACGCCCGACTGGCTCAGCTGGAGCACAACCTGATCGTCCGCAAGTAAGAGCGCTGGACACCAGTCGACCGTGCCGTCTTGATCCTTCAGTCTTCCGACGGGGCGGGACTTGAACAACAATTTTGCAGTCGGAGGCCCCAGTGATCTTCGGATCCTTCGCACCCTGATTGACAATGTCCAGGCAGCGACCTGGTTGGGTGATGCTATCCAGCAGCTTGGTGAAGGGGTTGTCGCCGACGACATACGGCAATTGTCCACTCGGTTGCATAGAATGAGCTTATCTCGCAGTCTCAAGACCGGCTGGCTTCACATAGTCGGGTTCCAGGAGGGACTGAGAGCCGAGTTCCCACCGTGGTGTCGTCGCACCCTCGCCATACAGCCGGACATATGACTACCACTCGGAGGGATAGGCCATAGGAGGACCGCTTGCGGCAACGCGACGACTATTCTCCACGACGCAGAGATGGTTCTCCTCTGTCTCATGACGATCCTTCCCCCCGCAGGCATAGAGATGAGCCACGGGGGCGGGGTATGCTTCCACCGCGGCAACATGGGACCCCACCCCGTCACCGCAGTGATTCGCCGTGCAGTCGGGATGTTCATCCTCGAAGGCGCGATGACTCACCTCGCAGTCGGGATAGCTCGCCCCGAACGCAAGATGATTGGCCACACAGGCGGGATGAGCAGCCCCGCAGGCGTGAAGACCCGCCTCGACGCCGGGAAGACTCTCCTAGGCGTAGGGCCGAATCCCCCCGGCACCGAGATGATCGGCACCGTGATGCACGCGGAATGCTGGCCCAAAGACGAGTGGACCATGCTCGGGCTGCGCGCCACGCAGAGGAACACGATAGGCCGAGTGGATCAGGATCCTCGGGCCCATTGTGTTTCAGTCGGCAGATCCAGACAACCCCTTTCCCTGAGCCTTTCTACATGGCTTCGGGCATTGGGAAGTACGACAGGAACACCAAGCCAGAGACATGGCTAGTCGACTACCTCATTGCTGTCCAAATTGGAGGCAGCAATGAGAATGTGGCCATGCGCAACTTATCTCTCTGCCTGGAGGGGTCGGCCAGAGCCTGGCTAAACAATCTGCCAGAAGACAACATTCATAGGTGGAGGGAATTCGAGATCGTCTTCAAGAATTTTGAGGCACTTACAAGCATGAACTGATGATGTGTGTCCAGCAGCCCAAGGAATCCACTCGGGAGTATATCCAGAGGTGGACTCAGTTGTGCAATTCTATGGAAGGCGTGTCCAAGGACAGAGCCATCCTTGATTTTCAGCAGGGAGTGAGGTACAAGCACCTTCAGTTGAAGTTGGGCAAGACAGAACTCACCTCCATGCACTAGTTGATGGACATAGCCAACCGGTACGCGAATGGGGAAGAGGATGACAAGATCCGGCAGGGCGAGCACCATGGGCAGTCAACTGCTCAGAAGAGGCAAAACAAGCAGAATAAGCGGGGTAGAAAGAACAAGCGCTAACATTCAGACGCTGACGGCATTAGCGGGGCCGATCTGGTCATGGTAGTTGGCCAAGGCAAAAAGGAGCTGGGCAAAAGAAGGAATGGGTTCCGCAAAAGAAAGCCTTCAGCGATGACATTCTCGACAACCGTGTTGCCTACACAGTAGTGAACAGTACGGTCCGGCCAAACATACACTCCGGCAGTGGCGAGCTCTCAAGAGTATGCAGTCGGAGAAGGGGAAAGAAACCTCTGACGAAGGCGGCAGAGGAGGAGGAGATGACCCGACAGATGGGTATCCAGGTGAAAAGGTCGTCCTACTGATCTTTGCTGGCCTGGAAATTAATCGAGTACGCAAAGTGCGCAGTCGGGAGGTCAACATGACAGCACCGGCTGTCCCCAATTATCTAAACTAGTCAGAGACGCCCATCACCTTTGATCGATCAGATCATGCAGCACATATACCTCACCTCGGACGCCAAGCCTTGTGGTAGACCCACTCGTCAATGGGGTCCGACTGCGGAATGTGTTGATGGACGAAGGCGCCGGACTAAACATTCTGTACACAAGTAAAATGGATAAGATGGGAATTTCCCGGTCGAAGTTTAATCCGACTGGGATGACCTTTCATTGGGTGGCCCCTGGCATGCGTGCCAAATCACTCGGCCAGATTACCTTGTAAATCGTTGCTACTTGTAGTCTGCGTTGGTATTTCCCCGAAGAGGAGAGGATGATGCAGTACAATAGAGATAAGTATTTCCCTCAGTTAAGAACCAAGGTTATCAATCCAGTAGGAGAACCAAGCAAAATTCCGTTAAGCGCACCTGCACACACAAGAGCAAACACTTGCACCCAACGCAAATAAGAGGGTTGTCAATCCTCTTAGCGGGAATTGCAAGGATTAAATCTTATAGAGATACATAGATAAACTAAAATACTAAACAAAATAAAAGTAAATAAATTACAGCAAGGTATTTTTGGGTTTTTAATATATGATAAAGTAGACCCGGGGGCCATAGTTTTCACTAGAGGCTTCTCTCTCAAACACATAGCATACGGTGGGTAAACAAATTACTGTTGGGCAATTGATAGAAAAGCAAATAATTATGACGGATTCATGGCAATGATCATGTATATAGGCATCACGTCCGAGACAAGTAGACCGACTCCTGCCTGCATCTACTACTATTACTCCACCCATCGTCCGCTATCCAGCATGCATCTAGGGTATTAAGTATGAAACAGAGTAACGCCTTAAGCAAGATGACATGATGTAGACAAAGTAAACTCAAGCAATATGATTAAACCCCATCTTTTTATCCTTAATGGCAACAATACAAATACGTGTCATGTCCCCTTCTGTCACTGGGATTGAGCATCGCAAGATTGAACCCACTACAAAGCACCTCTCCCATTGCAAGACAAATCAATCTAGTAGGCCAAACCAAATCGATAGATCGGAGGGAAATACAAAGCTATAACAATCATGCATAAAAGAGTTCAGAGAAGACTCAAATATTTCTCATGAATAATCTGATCATAAACTCACAATTCATCGAATCCCAACAAACACACCACAAAAGAAGATTACATCGGATAGAACTCCAAGAACATCAAGGAGAACGTGGTATTGAAGATCAAAGAGAGAGAAGAAGCCATCTAGCTACTAGCTATGGACCCGTAGGTCTGTGGTAAACTACTCACACATCATCGGAAGGGCAGTAAGGTTGATGAAGAAGCCCTCCGTGATCGATTCCCCCTCCGGCAGAGTACCAGAAAAGGCCTCCAGATGGGATCGCGGAAGAACAGAGGCTTGCGGCAGCGGGAAGGTTTTCTCTTCTGCATCTCTGGTATATTGGGAATATTTCAGAATTTATAGCGTTGAAATTAGGTCAGGAGGGGCTACGAGGGGCCCACAAGCCTGGGGGGCGCGCCTACCCCCCTGGGCACGCCCTCTAGGCTTGTCGCCTCTTCGTGGCTCTTCTGGTCTTCTCCCAAAGCTTCGTGGGTCTCTTCTGGTCCATAAAAAATTAATCCAAAGTTTTTTTCTCGTTTGGACACTTTTTGATAATGATTTTCTGAAAAGGCAAAAACAAGCAGAAAACAGCAACTGGCACTGGGCACTGGGTTAATAGGTTAGTCCCAAAAAATGATATATAATGGCATATAATTGCATATAAAACATCCAAGATTGATACTGTAATAGCATGGAACAATAAAAAATTATAGATACATTGGAGACGTATCAAGCATCCCCAAGCTTAATTCCTGCTCGTCCTCGAGTAGGTAAATGATAAAAACAGAATTTTTGATGTGGAATGCTACCTATCATGTTTCAACATGTAATCTTTCTCTTACGGTATGAATAATAAGATCCGAATGATTCAAAGCAATAGTCTATAATTTGATATAAAGACATCAATACTCGGGCATACTAATAAACAATCATGTGTTTCAAAATAAAAATGCTAAAGAACGTTATCCCTACAAAATCATATAATCCTGTCATGCTCCATCTTCTTAACACAAAGTATTTATCATGCACTACCCCGATGACAAGCCGAGCAATTGGTTCATACTTTTTAATGCGCTTCAGCTTTTTCAACTCCCATGCAATACATGAGCGCAAGCCATGGATATAGCACTATGGGTGGAATAGAGTGTGGTGGTAGAGATAAATAAGAGAAGTCAAAAATAAGAAGATAGTCTCACATCGACGAGGCTAATCAACGGGCTATGGAGATGCCCATCAATTGATGTCAATGCGAGGAGTAGAGATTGCCATGCAACAGATGCACTAAGAGCTATAAGTGTATGAAATCTCAACACATAAACTAAGTGGGTGTGCATCCAACTTGCTTGCTCATGAAGACCTCGGGCATTTGAGGAAGCCCGTCATTGGAATATACAAGCCAAGTTCTATAATGAAAAATTCCCACTAGTATATGAAAGTGACAAAATAGGAGACTCTCTATATGAAAAACATGGTGCTACTCTGAAGCACAAGTATGGAAAAAGGATAGTAACATTGCCCCTTCTCTCTTTTCTCTCATTTCATTTTTTTGGGGCTCTTTTCGGCCTCTTTTTTTTCGTCCGGAGTCTCATCTCGACTTGTGGGGGAATCATGGTCTCCATCATCCTTTCCTCACTGCGATAATGCTCTAATAGTGATGATCATCACACTTTTATTTACTTACAGCTCAATATTACAACTCAATACTAGAACAAAATATGACTCTATATGAATGCCTCTGGCAGTGTACCAGGATGTGCAATGATGCTAGCGTAACATGTATAAAAATGATGAACGGTGGCTGAGCCACAAATACTATGTCAGCTATATGATCATGCAAAGCAATATGACAATGACGATGTGTGTCATAAAAACGGAACGGTGGAAGTTGCATGGCAATATATCTCGGAATGGCTATGGTAATGCCATGATAGGTAGGTATGGTGGTTGTTTTGAGGAAGATATAAAGAGGCTTATGTGTGATAGAGCGTATCATATCACGGGGTTTGGATGCACCGGCGAAGTTTGCACCAACTCTCGATGTGAGAAAGGGCAATGCACGGTACCGAAGAGGCTAGCAAATTGCGGAAGGGTGAGAGTGCGTATAATCCATGGACTCACATTAGTCATAAAGAACTCACATAGTTATTGCGAAAGTTTATTAGCCCTCGAAGCAAAGTACTATTACGCATGCCCCTAGGGGGATAGATTGTAGGACAAGTCCATCGCTCGTCCCCGACCGCCACTCATAAGGTAGACAATCAACAATAAATCATGCTCCAACTTCTTAGCATAACGACAGATCATATGTGCATGCTTCGGGAATCACAAACCTTAACACCAATATTTTTACTAAACCACAATTATCTACTAATACTTCCCACATATTACCATCTTAATATCACAAAACTATTGCAAGGAATCAAACTTATCATATTCAGTGATCTACATGAAAGTTTTTATTACTAGGTGATACCCCGCGTGGTGCGGTGGGAAATTCAGCAATGATTTAAAGAGATATGAAAAAAATAGGAATTGGTAATGTGTGATATTTATTTGAAGGACACATTTCAGTGCAAGAAAGTAAACAATGATCCATCTTCTCACTTCCAAGCTCATCGAACTACTGACATTGCAGCATACAACAATAGCTCATTCAGAGGCTTTGAAGAGTATATCTTTGTGACTCACGGTGAGGAGGGTAGTATAACAACACATACCAATGACTTACAATAAGAGAATAAGGAAAGAGCAATGTATTTAACCGAGTATAATGGAGGAAAACTAACCGATAATTAGCCAGACGAAACTCTTACCTAACGACTTGTCTACAAATCCAAAAGGCCTCATAGGGGATTCATGAAAAAGAAGAATCAGTTGATAAAGAAAAGAGTAATTAAATCACACAAACTAAAAATGAATGCTTCAGAAAATTGTAGCATATGAAATATAGCTCTGGTGGTATGAAGGCCATAGTAAAAAAATTTAATATACAACACATGTGACCAACACTTCGACTAATTGCATAAAATAGGAGCTAAAAGTGGCAGATGGTTTGGATGAGCCCAAAGCATGCACAATGGGAATCCCTTGGTGCTAATACCATACCTGCACAAAATTGGTTATGCATAAAGTACGTTAGTAAGTAGGGAAAGGCTACAGGAATACAGTAAAAAATGAATTGCCCCTCCATTCCTTTATGTAAGGTGTATAATTTTTGTCATGGTGACCAAGGCACAGAATTATACACACGTTAGGACAAAATTAACCTTGGCTAAATCACTGACTAGTGGCAAGTAAATCATTTGGGCTAGGAAAGTAAGAGATACACACAATCGGGAGAGAGATACTTTCCTTTTTTTCTTTACAAGGTGAGACACATGCAATCGGGGGAGAGATACTTTCCTTTTTTCTAGAGGGCTAAAGGTGGAATTTTGAGAAATTAGAAGAAATGCACCTTACATTGTGGAATTTTATCAGAAAACAAATACACCTTATATAAAGGAACGGAGGGAGTATATGAGAATATGACTTGTTGGACATCTAAAAATAGTAAACGAAGAAATAAAATGAATTAGTATATTTGAAGGTATAGCTTTTGCTTACCGATTTGCCTTGCATGGCCGGCGGTAGCAGGATCCTACAATCAGAAAATTGAGAAATAAACATGGGTTAGCGCTGGAAATTTGGCTTTCTTCTTAGTGGACATGAGGATGAGGTTCAAAACAAATATAATAGGCCTCTCAGTTTGTAGAATCAATGCAAAATTCTTGTGTTTATAAGAGGAAGCTGCTATGACAAAATAGAATTTGTCCTTGAAGAGGACTAAAAAATTAACAGCCTGTGTGACACTTCCATACACAGTTGTTTCAGTGCTTCCCTCCAAGCTCGGTCGTACACCTGCAGGATACATGTTTCTACAAACTGAGAATATGTATCCATATAGGATACCGTATCTAAACAGGTATCTGAAGAATTGACATTAAGAATGAAGGAAAAGAAATCCGGATACATGTTGGATGCGTCTTGGATACTTGTGGATATGTCCCAGTTCAATCCTTTGTCCCGATTCTTTTGCTCCTTTTCTGAAAAATCAAAACAGAAAAACCATCATGATGTATCCAAGGTGTAGCTGCGGGAGTCCCCCCATCCCCCCCGTAGGCGTACTCACCCTTCCTCCAGGCACTCGCGCTCAGTGCCGCCCATCCGCGTGTAGGCGAACCCAGAGCTGGCGTCGGCGCCGTGGAGGCCGCAGCGCACAGTGCATGACATCGCTCGACGACCACATACTGGTCCATGAGCACCACCACAATAGCTAGAAGATCTCGACCAGGGTCAGCGACTTGCAGAAGGAGTAGTGCTCATCGGAGACCGGACCAGCCAGAAGGATGCAAGTCGTCGCATTCAAGGCGGTGGCGATGCTCGCTGTGGCGTAATGGCGTTGGACTGTGGAATCTGAACAAATCATTTGGACAAACAATCAAGTATGCACGGGTCTCCGACGACGATGACCCTTGAAGGGCCGCCGGCAGCGTAGTACAGAGAGAGAGAGGCAGAGATAGAGTGAATATGAGAAGAATCGGTGGGGATTTCTTTAGGAATGAATGGATATTTATTCGTTAAGGAGATGAAAGAACCTAGTGCTCTGCGTATTAATTCCCATCATAATCAAAACAATTTCCTTCTTCTCCTCCCGTGTTAGTACTAGCAGCTAGCAAGATGTATCTGTCAACCTATATTGATGGTATGAGCGGAGCAATTGCAGGGATTAGTAGTACTACATTTTATTGGGGCAAGTTAGATGGACGCTTGCATGCATGCAGAGTCTAGCGATTTTTCCTGCCCGCGATATTTATGGAAGGCTACATGTCTTATGGTGAAGAAGTGTGATGTGGCAGGCTGATGTGGATGGGCTACATGTCAAGAGAATTCAAGTAGTGGGGGCTCCTATTTAGATATAGTAGATATCCCTCTTGAATACCTATCATATCAGGACCAAATTCATAACCCGTGCATATTACCATTGCTAATTAGTAGACTCTCAAAAAGATATAAGTGAAGCATGAGAGTGCAACTATTTCTTTAAAATATAACCACCGCCGTGCTCTAAAATATATAAGTGAAGCACTAGAGCAACTGCCTAGCTCAAAAGATATAAGTGAAGCACATAGAGTATTCTAACAAATCACGAATAATGTGTGTCCCTCTCAAAAAGGTGTGTTCAGCAAAGATGATTGTGACAAACTAAAAAGCAAACAAAAGCAAACAAACTATATAACAAGATGCTCCAAGCAAAACACATATCATGTGATGAATAAAAATATAGCTCCAAGTGAGTTACCGATAGATTGTAGACGAAAGAGGGGATGCCTTCCGGGGCATCCCCAAGCTTAGACGCTTGAGTCTTCCATGAATATTACCTTGGGGTGCCTTGGGCATCCCCAAGCTTAGGCTCTTGCCTCTCCTTATTCATTTATCCATCGTAGTCTCACCCAAAACTTGAAAACTTCAGCACACAAAACTCAACAGAAACTTCGTGAGATCCGTTAGTATAACAAACAAACCTTAAACTTTAGGTACTGTTGTAAATTGATTCATATTTAATATTGGCATAATTCTACTGTACTCCAACTTCTCCATGACTCATAACCCCCGATACGATCCATAGATTCATCAAAATAAGCGCACTATGTAACAAAAACAGAATCTGTCTAAAACAGAACAGTCTGTAAAGACCTGAATTAGCGTCATACTTCTGTAACTCCAAAAATTCTTAAAAATTAGGACAGCGTGGGTAATTCATATATCAATACTGTGTAAAAAATTCAGAAGGTTCTGATGCTCCAGAGAAAAACAAATCCAGCACTGGACGCAAAAGTTTCTGTTTTCCAACAACATCTATCATACTATCTTCCAAATCATCCCAAAGGCATTACTTGGAACAAACACTAATTAAAACATAAAAATACAATCATAATAGAAGCTATAATTTTGTAAACACTCAAGAACAGAAGGTAAAAGCAAAAAATTATTTTATTCATTGGGTTGCCTCCCAACAAGTGCTATTGTTTTATGCCCCTAGCTAGGCATAATGCATAGTTTCAAGTGTTGTCATCCTTCAAGTTAATTCCATAGGTGGCCCTCATAATAGATTCATAAGGTGCTTTAATTCTCTTTCTAGGGAAGTGTTCCATCCCTTTCTTAAGTGGAAATTGAAATCTTATATTACCTTCTTTCATATCAATAATAGCACCAATTGTTAGTAGAAAAGGCCTACCAAGTATTATGGGGCAAGAAGGATTGCATTCAATATCAAGAACAATGAAGTCCACGGGTACATAATTTCTATTTTCAAGAATAAGCACATCATTTATTCTACCCAATGGCTTTTTAATAGTAGAATCCGCAAGATGCAAATTAAGGGAACAAGGATCCATGTCGGTGAGACCTAGCACATCACACAAAGACTTCGGTATAGTGGAAACGCTAGCACCAAGATCACAAAGAGCATTACATTCATAATCTTTAATTTTGACTTTAATAGTAGGTTCCCATTCATCTTGTAATTTTCTAGGAATTGAAACTTCCAACTCAAGTTTTTCTTCATGTGCTTTCATCATGGCTTCTACGATGTGTTTAGTGAAAGCTTTATTTTGTTCATATGAATTTGGTGAATTAATCATGGATTGCAACAAGGAAATACACTCAATCAAAGAACAACTATCATAATTAAAGTCCATGTAATCCAAAGTAGTGGGTGCATTACTATTTAAAGTTTTGACCTCTCCAAACCCACTTTTTTCATTTTTATCATTAAGATTATCACCCTCCAAGCAAGTGGGAATCCTTCTATCTAAAGTTGACTCTTCTTCAGTCCCTTTTTCATCAAGTTTTATGTTACTAAATAATGATTCAATAGGAGTGATGCCAATCATTTTAATATCTTCATCATTACTACGATAGAAACCGGGTGGAATTGCTTTTTCTAGAAATTCGCGCTTAGCTCTCAACCTAGCAGTCCTTTCTTTACTTTCATTAATGAAGACATAGATAGCTTTAATAGACTCATTTATATCATGCTCGGGTGGCAAAATTTTAGTTTTGAGATTTTCCACATCATGAGCAATTCTATCCATGTTCCTAGCCAATTCATCAACTCTATTCAATTTTTCTTCTATCATGGCATTGAAATTCCTTTGCGAACTAATAAATTCTTTAATATCACTTTCAAGATCAGAGGGCATCCTATTATTCTTATTATAATAAGAATTACCATAGGGATTGCCATAATTATTAGAGGAATTTCCAGGAAACGGTCTAGGATTGAAATTACCCCTATAAGCATTGTTGTTGAAATTATTTCTAGAGACAAAATTCACATCAATAGCATCATTATTTTGCTCAATCAAGGTAGACAATGGCACATCATTAGGATCAATATGAGCATTTTTACTAGCAACCAATTTCAACAAAGCATCCATCTTATCACTCAAAGTATTAATTTCTTCAACATAATTTACCTTCTTACCAGTTGGAGTTCATTCAGTGTGCCATTGAGAATAATTTGTCATGATATTATCAAGAAGTTTTGTAGCTTCTCCCAATGTAATTTCCATAAAAGTACCACCTGCGGCAGAGTCTAGCAAATTTCTAGAGACAAAGTTTAGTCCCGCATAAAAAATTTGTATGATCATCCATAAATTTAAGACATGAGTTGGGCAATTTCTTATCATTAATTTCATTCTCTCCCAAGATTGTGCAACATGCTCATGCTCAAGTTGCTTAAAATTCATAATTTGATTTCTTAAAGAAATAATCTTGGCGGGAGGAAAATACTTGGTAATAAAAGCATCCTTACACTTATCTCAAGAATCAATACTATTTCTAGGCAAGGATGAAAACCAAGTTTTAACACGATCTCGTAGTGAGAATGGGAATAATTTTAATTTGACAATATCATTATCCACATCTTTTTTCTTTTGCATATCACAAAGCTCAACGAAAGTATTTAGATGGGATGCAACATCTTCATTAGGATTACCAGCAAATTATTCTTTCATAACTAGATTAAGCAAAGCAGCATTAATGTCACACGACTCCGCACTAGTGGCGGGAGGAGCAATAAGAGTACTAATAAAATCATTATTATTAGTATTGGAAAAGTCACACAATTTTGTATTTTCTTGAGACATCGCGACGGAGCAAGCAAACTAGCAAACAAGCAAATAAAAATATCTTTGTGTTTTTGTAAAAAAAATTAGAAGTGGGGGAGATGAAAACTAGAGGCAAATGCAAATAAAAGGCAAATAAAATAAATGCAAGTGGATGATAGTTTGTGCGAAGGTACTTGGTAATTTTGATGATGTTTCCTTGGCAACGGCTCCAGAAATTCTTCCTGCTACTTGTAGTCTGCGTTGGTATTTCCCCGAAGAGGAGAGGATGATGCAGTACAGTAGAGATAAGTATTTCCCTCAGTTAAGAACCAAGGTTATCAATCCAGTAGGAGAACCAAGCAAAATTCCATTAAGCGCACCTGCACACACAAGAGCAAACACTTGCACCCAACGCAAATAAGAGGGTTGTCAATCCTCTTAGCGGGAATTGCAAGGATTAAATCTTATAGAGATAAATAGATAAACTAAAATACTAAACAAATAAAAGTAAATAAATTGCAGCAAGGTATTTTTGGGTTTTTAATATATGATAAAGTAGACCCGGGGGCCATAGTTTTCACTAGAGGCTTCTCTCTCGAACACATAGCATACGGTGGGTAAACAAATTACTGTTGGGCAATTGATAGAAAAGCAAATAATTATGACGGATTCATGGCAATGATCATGTATATAGGCATCACGTCCGAGACAGGTAGACTGACTCCTGCCTGCATCTACTACTATTACTCCACCCATCGACCGCTATCCAGCATGCATCTAGGGTATTAAGTATGAAACACAGTAACGCCTTAAGCAAGATGACATGATGTAGACAAAGTAAACTCAAGCAATATGATTAAACTCCATCTTTTTATCCTTAATGGCAACAATACAAATACGTGTCATGTCCCCTTCTGTCACTGGGATTGAGCACCGCAAGATTGAACCCATTACAAAGCACCTCTCCCATTGCAAGACAAATCAATCTAGTAGGCCAAACCAAATCGATAGATCGGAGAGAAATACAAAGCTATAAAAATCATGCATAAAAGAGTTTAGAGAAGACTCAAATATTTCTCATGAATAATATGATCATAAATTCACAATTCATTGGATCCCAACTGTCGGGGCCGGATCTCCGGAACACAATATCCCAGAAATTAATCCCTCGTGTCGTCACCAGCCCCAGGATTACTGTTTGCTGGTGGACACTTCCTTGATACAGAATTCCAAGCAATTACAAGAATTTGAGTACAAGATCATAACGTCCATTGAGCATCAAATGATTTCTAACAGCGGATGGCGGAAGCGGGTAGCGGATCTCCATCTCTGGTGGGGCTCCATTCCCACAGGAACAGCTGACCTGGATAACTCCTATCCCGCGTGGCTGCTATCTCCAATTCCTAGGTTGTGGGGTGTGACTTCGTAGTGCTCTTCTCCCATCGTGATCTGGCAAAGACAATAGCCAGGGACAAGCCAGTGAGTACGTTTGAATGTACTCGCAAACATCATGAACAAAAGATATACCGAATGCAATAGAGTGCATATGATCATGATGGATTGATTTATATGCATATGCAGACCAATATTAAAGCATGGCATGATAAATATCAGTACGGTGTGAGCAGATAAATATATCATTTTAGTAGTAAACCAAGAAAATAAAATGGAACATCGGGCGCTGGACCGCCCGAGGAATTCCAAGAAAAATGCCAAACGGGTGTCTGAATGCGACGCCTCGAGAGGTCTTGAAAAGTAATGAGTATCCAGGTGGATTAACCATCCCAAGAGATACTCAGAAAATAAAATAGAATTGATTATCCAGGTGGATTAACCATCCCAAGAGATACTCAGAAAAGAAAATAGAATTGAGTATCCAGGTGGATTAACCATCCCAAGAGATACTCAAAAAAGAAAATAGAATTGAGTATCCAGGTGGATTAACCATCCCAAGAGATACTCAGAAAAGAAAATAGAATTGAGTATCCAGGTGGCACAACCATCCCAA
This sequence comes from Elymus sibiricus, assembly GCA_039707655.1. Classification (NCBI taxonomy): domain Eukaryota; kingdom Viridiplantae; phylum Streptophyta; class Magnoliopsida; order Poales; family Poaceae; genus Elymus; species Elymus sibiricus. The sequence goes on from CM077668.1 coordinate 300,763,735, forward strand.
GGGATACTCAAGGTTACATATGAGAGAAAAGGGTTAGTCCACAAGTAATATTCATATTAACAATAATATTCATGATAGCATCAATAGTGACAATAATCATCCTGCAAAAATGAATCGTACTCAATTTTTAATTATTTCCTCCGAAGACCGACACTAAGACCGACAGTTGACCAACCCAGACTGTAGTCCTTAACCGCGGACACGGCTATTCGAATAGGTTTTAAAACTCTGCAGAGGGTGTACTCTTTACCCACAAGTAAAGGATTTCTTTAGCCAACACCGAGACGCTGACTAATTCCAGTTACGGCCTTTGGGTTGAAAACACACCTAACCAGCACACACCGGCTTAACCGTCCTGATGCCCGGAATCACCCAAGGCATCACTCCAGAAAAACTCTAAGACGGGGAGACCACCATCTCGAATAGCATGGGATCACAATTTATAACGCGCGGATTACAAGGGGTGCCCCCCTCTCGGCCCAGCCGGATACACCCATGCCCCCTGACTAGGTGACATGCCTACCAGAGGCCTCTGGTATCTTTCACCATGGCCTCTCTGTACGGTGTGTGCAATGAAAGGGGTTAACAACTTACTGGACCGTACCCTACCTGTGGCAGGGACAAGTGGCAGCACGAAACAAGTATGGGGGTTACCGGAACAAGAATCGATCTATGGTCGACTCAGGAGGTTTAAGTTTTCCTGCAGTGGTTAGCGCAATATATTTCCTTGGTAGTACCCAACAGGGTCACCACCTGGCATGTCCCAACATGCCCTCACTGATCATTCTCGTCACAACGAGATTTTAGTCTCACGGGCACTTTTCTCGTGACTGATTCTTTCCTGCAGATTAGTCCGGACCAGCATAGACATATGTGACAGGTGAAAATAACCATACTCACTCATACTTCATGTTTAAATAAAGATAAAATATTATCAAGGGATCATGCATGTATAGCTAGCAATATGCAAATTTTATTTGAATTCAACATATTCATGATTCAAATTATTCTTGCAAACAATCAACCATGCATTCACCATATCAACTGTTCAAGATGCTTGCCTTGAGCATGCAGAAGGATTGGGTGCACTCCAAAACTTTGAAATTTTCATCTTCCCTCCATTTTCCTATTTTCAAAAATATTGCAAATCTCACATAATTTGAAAACGGTACCAAAAAGTTGTTTGGACATTTTTGAAATAAATACTAAAATAAACTAGATGAAATTTAAAGAATGACAGAAAAAGAATCAATTCATTTGGACTTATTGTTTAAAAGTTAGAGCTAGTCAAAGTTTAGTCAAAATTCTGCTTTTAATAAAAACATAAAAAGAAAACGCTTCAACTAGGAATACGCTTTTTAGCGTGGAACACGCACTCTGGGAAATGCGCTTCCACTTACCGCCGACCTGGCGTGGCCTAAGTCGCTGACACAGGGGCCCGCGGGCCCACCAATCAGGTTTGACTGGTCACCCGCGCCCTCTCTCTCCCGTGGCAGAGCGGAGGCGCAGCTCCGGCGACCGGCGGCGTCCCGTGACGAGTTGAGCCCACCGTTGGGCTCAGGAGGTCCAGACGGTCCTTACGGTGCTCGCCATGGTCGGTGGGGTGGACGGAGTCGCCTGCGGCAAGCTTCTCCAGCGAACGGCGACGTCGGGTGAAAGGGGGCTTTTGCCCACGGCGCATCTCTGGGGAAATTGACGAGTGGGATGGATCCGTGGTTGCTCAAGGGAGATGGAGGTGAAGAGATTTTCTGCGGGGAGGTACTGGCTGCGTTGGAATCGACTGGAAGGCCATGGCGGCCGTGGTTACTGGAGGCGAGGAAGACAACTGTCCCCGGCCATGTGGCTGCGTTGGGAGGCTTGTAGGAGGAGGGGGAGTGGTTGTGGTGACGAGGGAGTGCTCGGGTGGCCCTTATATAGGCGCGGTCAGATCGGTTGGTGCGCTCCCGTGGTAAGCATGGCGGCGGCGGCCATTAACGTGGCAGGTGAGGCCGTTACTTGGCCGGTGGGGGACGGTGGGAAGTTCGTATGGATGGTGGTCGCCCAAATTTACTCAGGGGGGGGGGGTGCTGGCTAGCTCAGGGTGTTCCAGGTGGCTTGGATGGTGCCGGCCACGGCAGATTTCAGCGGCGGCCATTGATGGCGAGCGCGGACGGTGACGAGGCCGGCGAGCAGTGGATGAGCTCATGGGGTTGGGACTGAAGTGCGCGATGCGCTGGTGGCCTCTGATTGGCGCCAAGCTCCTTGGACGGTGCCGTCCCCGAGTCGGCGATCACGGGCGGCGGCTCTGGTCGGTGCAGGTTGGTGGCGGGCAGCGCTAGAGGACCAGGGGAAGGTCACAGCAGGTGCGGTGGCTAGCTGGGGTGTGCGGGGCAAGCCAGGGAGGCAGTAGAGAGGCAACAGGGGTCCGGACTCTAACGGGTGCAACGCGGGCGCTCTGGCCACGCCCAGTGCACGCACACAGAGTGCTCGATCAACTGCCAGGGTGACCTATGCTGTCCCAATAGAGCTGGTTTTTGGCAGGGTAGCAGTCATGGTCTGGTAGGGGTGATGGACATGTTACTTTGGTCAGATGCTCAAATGCCCAATGCAAGTTCATGAGCTTGCCATATTCAGTCATGCACATGAGGTGCTTGATGAAATGCTAGGGCCACCTAGGGATCTTTTCTGAGATTGAAATTTGGCAGGATGATGTCTCCTTAGATGGTAGAGATGACGGTGAGGTTGGTTCTGTAAAAAGAAGGACTTGATACTGCAAATTTTGGAGAAATTTAGTTCTGGACAGAAACTACAGGGAATTATTTGGTGAACTCAAGTTATGCTAATGGAGTTGGTCTTCTGGACTTAAGGGTTTCTTAGGAAGTACTATAACTTGGAAAAATTTGGGAATTGTTTGAGCAACAGAAAATTGGGTTGTAGTTCAAAGCTGAATCTGGACCAGAAATGAAAAGAGGATGTTTTGCTCAAAATTTTCAAAAGACTAGGTTGGGTTTTTGCATAAAAGTGATCTATAGGCATCACATGACCCCTCATAATTTTTGTGGAATTTTAGGAGAATTATTTAAAATAGTTGTTGTGCAACAGGAGCATTTCAAAGTCTGAAAATGCTATTGAAAGGATTATTTTGGGCAAGTTTTATTATGAAAATATTTCCTACTGTTATTAAAATATAAATGAAATGATTTAAGATAACTACCAAAGTCCACAATATTTTTTCCAAAATTTGCTATATGGAGGGAAGAATTTTAGAAAACCAATAACAAAGAAGATTCTGAAACAATAAATAACCTCATATAATTCAAAATTTTATTTCTGGCCAAAATTTTCTGAATAAAAACATAATTAAATTTTTGGGGTGTTACACCAACAAAGACACCGCAAAAGAAGATTACATCAGATAGAACTCCAAGAACATCGAGGAGAACATGGTATTGAATATCAAAGAGAGAGAGAAGAAGCCATCTAGCTACTAGCTATGGACCCGTAGGTCTGTGATAAACTACTCACACATCATCGGAAGGGCAGCAAGGTTGATGAAGAAGCCCTCCGTGATTGATTCCCCTTCCGGCAGAGTACCGGAAAAGGCCTCCAGATGGGATCATGGAAGAACAGAGGCTTGCAGCGGCGGAAAGGTTTTCTCTTCTGTCTCTCTGGTATATTGGGAATATTTCAGAATTTATAGTGTTGGAATTAGGTCAGGAGGGGCTACGAGGGGCCCACAAGCCTGGGGGGCATGCGTACCCCCCTGGGCACACCCTCCAGGCTTGTCGCCTCCTCGTGGCTCTTCTGGTCTTCTCCCGAAGCTTCGTGGGTCTCTTCTGGTCTAGAGAAAATTAATCCAAAGTTTTTTTCTCGTTTGGACACTTTTTGATAATGATTTTCTGAAAAGGCAAAAAACAAGCAGAAAACAGCAACTGGCACTGGGCACTGGGTTAATAGGTTAGTCCCAGAAAATGATATATAATTGCATATAAAACATCCAAGATTGATACTATAATAGCATGGAACAATCAAAAATTATAGATACGTTGGAGACGTATCAGTCGTATCCGGCAATGAGAAGAATTACCACAAGATGTCCCTGTCCTTTGTGGTCGTCGACTTCAAAAGTGAGTATCACACCATCTTTGGTCGGCCAACATACACGAAGTTCACGGCCCTTCCATGCTATGTGTACTTGAAACTTAAAATGCCAGGCCCCAAGGGTGTGGTCATGATCTCAGGCGACCCAAAGCGCGCAGAAGAAATTGCAAACCTGAATGCCAACATGGCGGATGCTAGCGTCGCGGAGGCGGAATTCGCTATGTACAAAGCTGTTGTTGATCCAACTGGGATGCCCTTGGCAAAGAAACCGGCTTCCGAGTTGGCCTTCCAGTCAGCCACCGGCAAGAAGAAGATTCAAGTGCACCTGAATGATCCCTCCAAGACGACTGAAATCACGGATGATCTGGACCCCAAATAGGAAAGCGAGCTCATCAGCTTCCTCCATGAGAATTGGGACATCTTTGTGTGGCAACCATCTGACATGCCTGGAATCCCAAGGGAGCTAGGTGAGCACCGTCTGAACATGCTACCTAGGGCAAAACCAGTCAAACAGACTCTTCACCGATTCGCTAACCTCAAGCGCGAAGCACTTTGCATGGAGATCGCGAAGCTGCTGAGGGCAGGGTTTATCCGAGAGGTTGAACACTCGGAGTGGGTGGCGAACCCATTCGTCGTCTCGAAGAAGAATGGAACATGGCGTACCTGTGTGGATTACAAGGATGTAAACCGAGTGTGTCCCAAAGACAACTTTCCCTTGCCACGCATCGACTAGATTGTGGATTCCACCATAGGGTGCGAAAGATTTTGCTTCCTTGATGCCTACTCAGGCTATCATCAGATCAAGTTGAAGGAGTCGGATCAGCTGAAGACTGCCTTAATCACTCCATTCGAAGTTTTCTGCTACATTATTATGCCATTGGATCTGAAGAATGCCGGGGCCATATACCAGCGTACCATCCAGTCCTGCCTGCATAAGCAGATACCGCGCAATGTTCAGGCCTATGTCAATGACATCGTTGTTAAATTGGCTAAGGGATCCAATCTCTTGACCGATCTTGCTGAGATGTTTGCTAACCTCAGAAGGTACAACATCCGACTAAATCCTAACAAATGCGTATTTGGAGTACCTGCAGGGATGCTTCTCGGTTTCCTTTTGTCCGCGCGAGGGATCGAGGCCAACCCGCAGAAGATTGATGCCATTCTAAATATGAAGAAACCGAAGGAGTTGAAGGATGTTCAGAAGTTGATTGGATGCTTAGCTGCACTCAGTCGATTCATTTCCAAACTCTGGGAGAAGGCACTGCCTCTCTACCGACTGATGAAAGAGTCGAACACCTTCAACTGGACTCTAGAGGCCCAGTCGGCCTTTGATGATTTGAAGTGGCTGTTATCCACACGGCTAGTACTTGCATCTCCAAGTGAGTCGGAGCCCATGCTCCTCTACCTCACTGTGACGCCCCCGGCCCGACCGTGCACTAATCATACACGCAAATGCACACGATCAAGCCTAAGGACTCACGGGAAGATATCACAACACAACTCTAAACACAAATAAAAGTCATACAAACTTTATAATACAAGCCAGGGGCCTCGAGGGCTCGAATACATAAGCTCAAGTCATACAAGCATCAGCGGAAGCAACAGTATCTGAGTACAGACACAAAGTTAAACAAGTTTGCCTTAAGAAGGCTAGCATAACAGCGACACTGATCGAAAAGGCGCAGGCCTCCTGCCTAGGAACCTCCGAATCTAATCCTGGTCGGCGGGCTCAACGTAGTAGTAGGTGCCTCCGGGGATCTCCTGCTCCTGGACTCCGTCGTCTGATCACAGCAATCGGGTATGGGAAAAAGGGAAGCAAAGCAACCGTGAGTACTCATCCAAAGTACTCGCAAGTCTGACATTAGAACTATACTAAGTATGCATCGGTATCAAAGGAATGGGGCTATATCTTTGGACTAAACTGCAGAAATGCTAGAATAGAGGGGAAGGCCTAGCCTATCGAAGACTAGCATCTTCAGCGTCTTGCAGCATTAGAAGAGTGCAGATTAGTAGCATAACATAAGTAACAAGCATGTAATAGCAAAGTCTAGGGATCCTTCCTCGACTCCCTGTGAGAAAGCGATCCCGGAGCTTACAGTTAAAGTAACATGTATTCAGTTCAAGTTGTAGTAGATCGGGATACAACACTGAGCGTCCTGTTACCGTGGACACGGCTATTCGAATAGATAACTTCCCTGCAGGGGTGCACTACTGTTACCCAGCACGCTCGATTACATCTGTCCGGACACACTTGCTGGGTAATGCCCGGCCTCGTGTAATCGACACGACGCAGTCCTACCTAGGCTCAGCAGAGAGGTCAGCACGCCGATCTAAATCCTAAGTGCGAAGGGGTCTTGGGCCATCGCCCTTTGCACTCCTGCACGTTGCGTGGGTGGTTGGGGCCCAGGCGCGACACTGTATACACAAGTGACATAACCAGCCCACCCCAACAATCAGCCCGCATCTCTGAGCTGTGACATCTGAAGAGCTTTCGGCTGATACATACGACGTAGAGGGTCCCATAACCATTATCCCATGTGGTGGTAGTGCGTATATGGCCAGCGGCCAACTTAGATCAAATACCCAAATCCATTAGGCGTGTTTAGTAACTCGCAGAGACGAACATGATCCCTGTTGCTCCGACTTGGTAACACGCGGTCCAACGGCCAGGGACCAGGCCCACCTCTCTCCTAGGTGGTCTCCACCTGCCCTATCGTTCTGCCACAATAATCTCTCGCGGGTGCTCTCCTGGCAAACCCGACTTCCCAAATTACTGAGGTAAAGGTCAAAGTAACTGTGTGTCCATAACATCGTGGGAATCTGAGGAATCACCCTCGATGGATTTCTACTCGATGTAATCCGTCAAGGAGAACCAGGAGGAATCACCCTCGATGGTCCACACTTGAGAGGTTGCACGACAGAGTCATCATCGGGAAGGGGAGAGCGAGGAATCACCCTCTGCAATCACCACCGAGGTGCTATACTACAGAGATATCATCAGGAGTGCAGTACGAGGTATCACCCTCGGCACTCGATAGTAGCCCTGCAGAGTCGTACAACTAAGGGGGGGTGTGCGGTGATGTGACGGTCTCTGCACATCGATCACAAAGATCGAGGCACTGGCAACAAAGCGGGGCAACATGGACAAGGGTGAGGGGTCACTGATGGATCACTAACCAACCTATACTAATCAGTTTAGGATGACAGGTAAAGTAGCAAGAGTAGGTTACAAAAACAGGCTATGCATCAGAATAGGAGCAATCAGTTACAGTAGCAAATTCTAATGCAAGCATGGGGGAGAAAGAATAGGTGGTATAGGAATGATCAAGGGGGTTTGCTTGCCTGGAAGCTCTGCTGAAAGGGGATGGTCCTCTGCGGTGTAGTCATACTCGGTAGCAGCGTCAGTCTCGGGGTCTACCAGAGAGAAGAGGGGGGAGAAACAATAAATAAAAGGCAGACAAATGCAACACAGATGCATGGCATGGCAGCACGTTATTCGAGGGGTGCCCTAATGCAGTATTACGCAAGTTAGTCAGAGCGGGAAACATCTGGAGGTGTTTTACCAGCTCCGGGCAATTATCGGACAGATGAATCGGAGGGGAAAATTCCATGTTCACCATGTTAGAGAGGTGTGGCAGGTATGTGGGTGGCATATTCGGATTCTTCATATTTTTCTGATCATTTTTCATATATAAATTATTTTCATCCGAGTTACGGTTTATTTTATATGATTTTTCAAAGTTTTATTGAATTTCTGGAATTGTTTTAATTAATAAATCCGAATTATCCGAAACAGTGATTGGTGATGTCAGCATGATGTCAGAGTGACGTCATCGGTCAAATCCGGCTGACCAGGGTCAAACCTGACCAGTGGGTCCCACAGGTCAGTGTCACAGTAGCTAATTAGATCCTCCAACAGAGTTTCTTTCTTCCGGGACTTAAGCTTCATCTGGTAGACACGGAGATTGTCAAATGTTTTCCTGCAGGGACACCAAAAACACACTTCTCCGGGTTAAGCTTCATCTGGTAGACACGGAGATTGTCAAATGTTTCCTTGAGATCCTCCAACAGAGTTTCTTTCTTCCGGGACTTAACCACAATGTCATCAACATAAGCATGAACGTTCTTCCCGATCTGTTTATGAAAGCAGCTCTGGACACAACGCTGGTAAGTCGGCTGTGCACACTTCAGACCAAACGGCATGGTTGTATAACAAAAGGCCCCAAAGGGTGTAATGAAAGCCGTCTTTTCCTGGTCTTCCAACTTCATTTTGATCTGATGATAGCCAGAGTAAGCATCCAGGAAGCATAAACTCTCACAACCAGCCGTAGCATCGATGATCTGGTCAATACGGGGCAAGGCAAAGGGGTCACTAGGGCAAGCCTTGTTCAGGTCTGTGTAATCAACACACATCCGCCAAGTCCCGTTTTTCTTCAAAACAAGCACTGGGTTAGCTAGCCATTCAGGATGGAAGATTTCTACAATGAACCGGACAGCTAGGAGCCGGGCCACTTCTTCACCAATAGCTTTCCGCCTTTCCTCATTAAAGCGGTGGAGATACTGGCGAACTGGATTGAACTTGGGATCCACATTAAGGGAGTGCTCAGCGAGTTCCCTCGGTACACCTGGCATGTCAGAAGGCTTCCATGCAAAGATGTCCCGGTTCTCACGGATGAACTCGATGAGCGTGCTTTCCTATTTGGGATCCATATTTGCCCCAATGGTGAACTGCTCAGAAGAATTGCCTGGGGTGAAATCAACTTGCTTTGTGTCTCTGGCCGACTTAAACTTGAGCAGAGGGTCTGACTCCATTGTGGGCTTCTTCAGGGACGTCCTGTCTGACGGGTCAACATTGTCCTTATAGTACCACAATTCCTCCGCAGCGCAAGCCGTCTCGACGTATGCTGCATCTCCTTCCTCGCACTCGAGTGCAATCTTCCGGTTGCCTTCCACTGTGATGGTTCCCCTTGGTCCTGGCATCTTCATCTTCAAGTAAACATAGCATGGCCGTGCCATGAACCGCGCATAAGCCGGCCGGCCAAATAAGGCGTGGTATGGGCTCTTAAGCTTAACCACCTCAAAGGACAGGAACTCAGAACGCCAGTTATCCTCTGAGCCAAAGGCCACCTCAAGGGAAATTCTTCCCATGGGATAGGCTGACTTGCCAGGAACAATGCCGTGAAAGACTGTAGAAGACGGAGTTAACTGCTTATCGGACAGATTCATCCGCCTGAACGTGTCATAATACAGAATGTTGATGCTGCTGCCTCCATCCATGAGCACCTTAGTCAGGGTGTAACCGCCGACTTGTGGCGCAACCACCAGAGCCAAGTGGCCAGGGTGATCGAGGAGGACTGGATGGTCCGCCTTGCTCCAGGTAACCGGCTGCTCGGACCAGTTGAGATAATAGGGAACCGCCGGCTCAACTGTGTGGGCGGCTCGTCGTTGCACCTTCCGATCCCGTTTGCAGGTGCTGGTGGTGAAAACATGATACTGCCCACTATTTAACTGTTTCAGGTTACTTTGAAACCCTGCCGCACCGGCCTGGTGCTGATTCCCCTGGTTGTTTCGCCGATTGCCGCCTCCAGTGTTACCAGCCCCCTGGAACCCGCCGCCTTGACCACTGTTCCCTTGGAAGCCGGGTCCTGTGAAGGGCCCTTGCAAGCCGGCGCCTGAGAAGCCGGGTCCCTGGTTGGCGGGTTGTCCACCGTTACCGCCCCCATTGTGATGATTCTGGAAGACCCGCTTGGCAAACTCTTGCATGACATAGCAATTTTCCCAAGAGTGACTGGACAACTTACCATTGTAACTGTGCTTCGGACAAGGAGCCTTGAGAGCTTCCTCGTAAGTGAGAGGGCGATTACCAGACTGCCTCCTTGAACCATCATTCTGCCGCTGACCTATGTTCTCTGTGTTTGTGTTCGCCACCAGATCAGAACTACCGTCATAACCCCTGCGCTTACCACCATTGTTGTTCTGCCCGTTACTACTGCTCTGCTGGTGGCCCTTGCCACCGCCCTTCTTGTCTTTACCGGCTTTCTCTTCATCAGATGGCAGGTCTTTAGTATTGTCAGACTCCGCGTACCGGGTCAAGACATCCATCAGATCACCCATATCTTGGGTTTTTCTCTTGAGTCGCCCTAGTTTCTGGACCAGTGGCTGAAACTTGCATGTTCGCTCTAGAACAAGCAATGCCTGAGCCGCCGAGATGCTATCAGAACTGTGTATAACCTCTGCAACCCGGCGAGCCCAATGGTGCACCGACTCATCCTCGCGCTGAACACATCGTTCCAGATCAACAATGGTGGTTGGCCTTTTACAGGTTCCCTGGAAGTTTTTGATGAAGCGCTCCTTCAGCTCCTGTCACGTGTTGATGGAATTCACCGGTAGGTTTTTCATCCAGGTGCGCGTAGGGCCTTCCAACATCAGAGGCAGGTAACGCGCACACACTGACTCACTTGCGCCCAATAAGTTCATTGCCAGCTCATTACTCTCGATCCACTCGGTGGGCTCCAGATTCACCGTATAATTCGGCACCTTGCGCGGCCCTTTGAAATCGGGGGGTATGCGCGCCTCTCGCAGCGCTGGTATCAAGCATGGAGTTCCAATCATGCGGCTTGAAGAGCCCCAAAGTCGGCCATCTATCTGGGTTGCGACGGGCGAGTCAACGTTCGACGGCGGGTTGACTCGCGCCGGTGTGTTGACGTGCGCCGGCGGGTTACGCCCTACCCGCGCATTTTCTTCCTCCCACGCTCGTAAAATCCGAACAGCGTCCACAACGTCTTGCGGGACCCTGGGCTGGTGCTGCTTCGCCAGCGGCTGGCCGGCTCTCCTGCGGTGTGCGCTGCTGGAGACCGCAGGCGACTCAGGGCGCTGACTCCTGGTGCGGCTCTGATGAGGGGTCGAGTGAAGCCGATGCTGGCTATGCGAGTAATTGGCTTGCTGCACTACTGCTGTCTTGAGCATTGCTATGGCGTTCCTGGCCTCGGTCTGAATCGGGCCATCGCCCTCGATCGGAATAGCCGCCAAGTTGTGGGTTGCAGCCATCTCGTTATCGACCGGGTTGGAGTAGTGTCCAATTGGGGTCTGGAACCGGTGAGACGGCGGCTGCTGTTGCTGATCCGGCGTGCGATGCCGGGCTAGCTCTCGCTGCTGAACAGGCTGCTGCAAAGGCGGCTCTCCCGCGGGGGGGACTCTAGCCCTCGGGTTCGTCGGAGCCGGCGGGGTGGAGAATAGTTGAGTCGGCTCGAGATTAGCCGGAAGCCGGCTCTGATGACGCCTCCTCTGGACGAGCTCCGACTCAGCCTGTCGACGGTTCAGGTAATGGGCCTCCTCATCCAGGCGCTGCCTCTCCGCAGTAATCCGGGCCTGCTCCTGCTCCATGCGGGCGTTCTCCGCATTGATGTCCTCTTGGATCTTGGCCATCTGCTCGCGACACCTCGTGATCTCTGTGTTGCGCGCTGCTGTGTTCTCCGCAGTGACCGGCTCGGTCAGCAGGGCTGCCAGGGTGGTCATCAAGTCCGCGAGTGCTTGAACCCCGGTTTTCTAAGAGCCGGTGGCTGATGCGCCGGCTCCTCCTGAGCCGGCAAGGATGTTGTTCTGCCCCGCCGTTGGATTGGCCGGGTCTCGCACCGGATCTTGCCTTCCTGCCATGTATACCGCCGCGAAGCGAGGCGGATCTGGGCTCTCTGGAAAGACGTCATCCGCGTGCCCGAGCCCCCCAGCATGCAGAGGAAGGATTGACTCGGTTTCCCCCGTTGAGGACTGGCCGTCAGATTGGACGAGTGTATCATCCTCAGACAGGGAGTTCTCCGACAAGGCCACCCCTTGGGTGAAACCTACGAAGACATGGTTTTGGCCGGCTTGACGTGGGCCGGGTCTCGCCTGGTTCTGCCTAGCGTGGCACGCCGACTCGACGCCTGTGATATTCTCCAACCTGGCGGCCGGCTCACCGACTACGCCGATGAAGGTGTGGATCTTGCCGAAGGGGACCCGGTACCCGTACTCGATCGAGTCGGCGTCGGGGCCCCAGTATGAATCGTCAATGTAGAACTTCCCGCGGCGGCTCTTTGTCATCATGCCAACCGCGTACTTCCCGAACCCTAGAAGAGATCCCGCTAAGAACTCAACTCCACCGTGCGTAGGCCCCACGGTGGGCGCCAACTGTCGTGGTTTTGACACGGCAGATGCCCTTGTGAAAGAACTTAGAGATGAGGCCATCGCACAAGTGTGGAAGCTTAGCGGGGTTGATCAGGAATGAGAAGATGCCGGGTTACCCAGGTTCGGCCCCTCACGGTGGAGGTAAAAGCCTACGTCCTACTTGATTATATTACTGTGGTTCTCGATTACAAGGATGCGGATTCGCTAACCTAGCTTTCGATGAGATTGCAACTTAGTCTTTTTCGTATAGGTGCTCCCCTTTATATATACAGGTGGAACCCTAGATTACATGAGAGTCCGGGTCGTTCTTTGACCCGTCTCCTACTCTGCCCTACTTGTCCTCCAAGACGGCCTTCACACCACTCCCCTTTTCGTGAGCCAGCCCATTGCCTAAGCCGGCCTATCCTCATTAAGCCTCATCAGAGCCGGCCCATCAAGAGTCCTTCAGCCCCGTAGTGAGCTGACCCGCTGAGCCTGCTCTATGGCCGGGTTAACACCCTGCCGGGTCTATATGCTAGTAAACATCCCCAACATCTTGCTTATCACATACTTCTCAAAGCGACGATGCATTCCATTCATTTAATCATTTGTCGAAGCTTTGATCTATATGTTGTCATCAATTACCAAAAAGGGGGAGATTGAAAGCACATTTGCTCCCTTGGTGGTTTTGGTAATTCATAACAACATATATCTCATTGAACTAATGTCCATTCAAGTTAAAGATTTCAGGCTGTTCAATGATTGGCATGGCAAGGACTAGAGATGTGGAGCCCTCAAAATGCTAAGGACATGGATTGGCAAAAGCTCAAGACTCTACATTTTTGGTTTAGTGATCCAAGATCACATTGAGTCCATAGGAAAGCCAATACTATTAAAAGGGGATGAGGTGTTGCTTAATGGTATTTTTGCTCAAGTGCTTAGTGACAGTACTCCAAAACCCTCAACCACTTTCTCCATCCAAATATGTCCAAAACCTACATTCCAACTCGGCCCCAACGAAATTTTCTATCCGGAGCCACTGAGTTCATCTGGACATTAGCCACTGCCAAAACCCTACCAAATCGGATCCACCGATATGGATGTCGGTCCCACCGAGATGGCCTTGCCAACTCTCTGTGATCGTTTGCACTTATTTCGGTCCCACCGAGTTTTGCAAATCGGTCTCACCGAGATGGCTTGCCAACTCTCTGTTGCCTTATTGCTTCACTTCGGTCCTACCGAGTTGATGCAATCGGTGCCACCGAGACGAGGTTTGCCCTAACCATTGCACATCGGTCCATCCGAGTTGTTCCAGTCGGTCCCACCGAGATTCCTAACGTTCATATCTTTTACACTGTTTGGTGCCACCGAGATTTCTGATCGGTGCCACCGAGTTGGGTCAAAAGTGTGTAACGGTTAGATCTTGTGTGGAGGCTATATATACCCCTCCACCACTTCCTTCTCAGTAAGGAGAGCCATCAGAATGTGCCTGCACTTCCACCATACATTTTCAGAGAGAGAACCACCTACTCATGTGTTGAGATCAAGATATTCCAATCCAACCATTTGAACCTTGATTTCTAGCCTTTCCCAAGTTGCTTTCCACTCAAATCCTTCTTCCACCATAGCCAAATCTGTGAGGAGTTGTTTGCGTGTTGGGGAGACTATCATTTAAAGCACAAGAGCAAGGAGTTCATCAACAACACACCGTCTATTACCTTTTGGAGAGTGGTGTCTCCTAGATTGGTTAGGTGTCACTTGGGAGCCTCCGACATGATGTGGAGTTGAACCAAGGAGTTTGTAAGGGCAAGGAGATCGCTTACTTCGTGAAGATCTACCCGAGTGAGGCTAGTCCTTCGTGGACGTAAGCCATGGTGGAATAGACAAGGTTGCTTCTTCGTGGACCCTTCATGGGTGGAGCCCTCCGTGGACTCACGCAGCCGTTACCCTCCGTGGGTTGAAGTCTCCATCAGCGTGGACGTACGATAGCACCACCTATCGGAACCACGCCAAAAACCACCGTGTCTTCATTGCGTTTGAAATCTCCGATCCCCTGCTTTACTTACATATGCAATTGTTTACTTTCCGCTGCTACACTCTTAGAATTGCATGTGTAGGGTGATGCTTGACTTGTGTACTTGCTATAATATGCCTACATCTAAAATTGGGAAAATGTTAGGTTTTTATTTGGTCAAGTATTCTAATCACCCCCCCTCTAGACATACTTTCGATCCTACATAGTGATTGTACACTCCAGATCAGTCAGTTTCTTCCTCAGCTTTACGTTATCTTCTGCAAGCTTGGTGATACACTCCGAGCCCTGCCATGCCATTCATCATCCAGCCAGTTAACAAAGGCACGAGCCTCATATCCCTGCCAATGTTAAATATTCAGGATGGACGGGGGCATTAACTCAACTTAAATGATGAACTTAGCACTAACCTCTAAGGGGCAACTGAGAAACCGTCTGCCAATGTCAAATCCCTCCGTGCATACACGTCGAGCGGGAGTGTGTCCGTGCGCACAACTCAGCTTTTGGTACTTTTTGGTGGCACAAAACTCAAAGTCGAACTCATGTTGCGGGAGTCTGGAGTCATACTCCGGATCCGGCGGTTGATTGCTTTCCTGGGTGGGGGGCGGGGGTCATTCAGGACGGATTGAGCAGGGAGCTACTTTGGACATGCTAAAAAAGATTGGGATTGATTGGAACCTGACAAGACAATTCGGATCCGTAGTACACCGGCCTTTTGATGACCTTAGGCAAGCGCTCGGCGGTGACCGCCGTCGTGGCGGCACCGCCCATCGCGCTGCCGAGAGCGATGATACGAGCCGGAGCAGCCACACCGAAACCATCAGCACCACTCATCCACATTCCCCCAATGTCAGCGCCACGTGAAGGAATTTGGGGGCTATCTAGGGATTTGGGGGAAATGGGGAAACTGTGGGGATCTGATAACGGTCGGGAACTACTTATCGCACTCTGTTGTATATGGCACACGGTTTGTACAAATTGTTTGTGTTCGATATTACAACTTCACACACGATTTCCACACCAAACCGTGTGAGAAGACAATGTGCGTGAGACACAGTTCCCGTGACAACCGTATGTGATGTACTACCCGGTACATATGGCGATGCAATAATCGAGTTAATATTGTAAACAGCCGCTCTGCGGATACCCATCAAAAAATAAAAACAGCCGCTCTGCACATAGAGATGGGGGTGGCGGCCGAGGCAGCGGCTACCGGATAGGAGGTCAATCCTCGGTCGGTCGGCAGTGGCAGCATGATAGGAGGTCAATCCTCGGTCGGCGGCGGGAGATAGGAGGAGCTCAATCCTCGAGGTTGGCGGCGGCGTGATTGGAACACATCCCTCGCGGTCGAAGGCGGGATAGTGGAGGTCAAACTTCAGGCGGATGCCCCACCAAGCTTTGCTTCTCGACCCTGCTATCTCGGCGTGCCGCGGCATCACGCTTCTCTGTCTGCTGGGTGGAGGTCGCCGCGCGGCTAATTAATTAAGGTATTCTTTTCGTTGAGTGGCTTAATTAAGGTATTCAATTCATAAGGGTAGTATACTGTACTCTGCGTGTAAATTGACTGGTCATTAATTTGTGTCATCGCACGATTGGATAACAATATGGAGCGCCCTCCGTAAATTATGAAAATAAAATCTTGTGATTTATGCATGCATCTTTGGGCATCAATTAATCCATTTATTAATGCTTTTTTGAATTACCCCTCGTGTGGTGCAGATGGAACGATCTGAATGGATGAAGGATCGGAGAAGCTCAAAGTTTTTGAGTGGCGTGACGGAGTTCATCACTTTGGTTGAAAGGACAAAGAAGAGAGTCCGTATTGACTATTACATCATGTGTCCATGCAAGGATTGTACCAATACAGAGTCACATAAAGTTGCAGACGTTGAGTACCACTTAGTCAAGCGGGGATTCATGGATGGATATACACGTTGGACTAGACACAATGAAGAGCCGGTCATGGATGAAGGTAACCAGGGTGACGAGATGCCAAACCCCGATCAAAGTCACATGGATGTTGAATCTAACCTCGGGGCTCAGACGTCAAGCTACCAACAGAACAGAGACAGGCGAAAAAACCCACTGGAAAACCAAGACGGTGACGAAGACGATGACCTTGATGGTATGCCAGATTTTGCTGCTATGATTGCAGATTTCCAGGGCACAAATAAAGATATGTTTGGGTACAAGGATCTACCAACCATTGATATGGACTCCAAGAAAGATTTGTATCCAGGTTGCAAAAAGAAATATTCCAAGTTGAGTGCCACACTGGCGCTTCTCAGATTTAAAGCAGAAAACAGTCTATCAAACAAGGGCTTCACAGAGTTGTTAGTCAAAGACATTCTTCCAGAAGATAATGTGCTCCCCGAAAGCACGAACGAAGCGAAGAAAGTTGTTTGCCCATTGGAACTTGAAGTCCAGAAGATACACGCTTGTGTGAATGATTGTATGTTGTACCGCGGTCAGTACAAAGATTTGCGTGCATGTTGCATATGCAAGCATCCACGATACAAGCGTAGGAGAGCAAAGGACAAGTACAAATTGGATGATGAGATCAAGACAGGAATCCCGTTCAAGGTTGTTTGGTACTTGCCTTTAAATCCAAGGTTGAAGCATTTGTTTGCAAACCCTAGAAAGGCAAAGAGGTTGCGGTGGCATCATGATGAGCGAATTGCGGATAAATATTTGAGGCACCCGAAAGATGGTGCTCAGTGGGAGTCAATCGAGGAAAAGTATGAAGACTTTTCCAAGGATCCTAGAAGTATATGGCTCGGGGAGTGTACTGACGGGATGAATCCATTTGGCGATATGAGCACCAAACACATCACATGGCTGGTGCCTCTGTGCATATATAACCTTGCTCCTTGGTTGTGTATGAAGAAAAAATACATCATGATGTCAATGATTATCCAAGGCCCGAAGCAACCTGGAAATGACATCGACATTTACTTTCAGCTACTGGTAGAAGAACTGCTGACATTGTGGGAAAAAGAGCCTGGTGTAAAATGTTATGATGCTTACAAAAAGGAGTTTTTTGATCTACATGCGTTGCTGCTGCACACCATTCAAGATATGCCAGCATTAGGCAACACGTCAGGGCATAAAACAAGGGGAGATGTAGGATGTGTCACATGCATGGATAGGACAGCGAGTAGATTTCTTCCCAACTCGCACAAAACCGTGTATTTGCATCATCATAGGTTCTTACGGAAAAATAACTCATACCGAAAGATGAAAGTTGAATTTCATGGTACGGCAGAGGTAGGTTTGGGCCCAAGACCTTATTCTGGGAAGGAGGTCCACATCATGGCTAAACAAATTAAAGTTGTGCTTGGCAAGGGACACGGTTCGTCGTCGAAACAAACACCCAAGTTGTAGGTGTTTAAGAAGAAATCAGTGTTCTGGGAATTACCTTACTGTGAGATTCTAAGTGTGCGTCACTGCATCGATGTCATGCACGTAGAGAAGAACGTATGTGAAAGCATCCTTGGTGATCTGCTCAAGATTAAAGGTAAAACAAAGGATGGTGACGGTGCACGACTCGATATGCTTGGTGATCAGCCAAAACACATGAATGAAGCAGAAGATGATGACAAATTCCTCCACGTTCGCCAGAGTTACAATTTCACTCCAAAAGAAGCAAAAGAGTTCTATGATTATTTTTTGTCAATTAAGACACCCTCTTCTTACTCCGCAAACATCAGAAGTCTCGTGGATGTGAGCTCAGGTAAAATGAAGTTGGCACACATGACGTCACATGATTGCCACGTAATGTCGACACAAATCCTCCCGGTGGCCATCAGGAATTTGATGGACACAGTCATAAGAAACACACTCATTGATCTTTGTGATTTCTTCAACAAACTATGGCAGAAAGTGGTAGATCATGAAGAGCTGGATTATATGCAAGAGGATATTGCAAGAATATTTTCCAACCTAGAGATGTTTTTCCCACCGTCATTCTTTGATGTCATGGTCCATCTCACTGTGCACCTTGTCGACGAGATACAGTACTGTGGTCCTGTGTTTCTTCGCAACATGTATCCCTTCGAGCGGTACATGGGAATATTGAAGCGCTATTGTCGGAACCGATGCCATCCAGAGGCAAGCATCCTACAAGGTTATACCGCGGATGAAGTGGTTGAGTTTTGCACCGAATACATGAAACAAAGACCTATAGGTTTGCCCCTCTCTCGCCATGAGGGAAGGCTGGCTGGTAAGCCGGTCCTTGCTGGCGCGCCACACGCTACACCCGGAGATGAGACCGATCAAGCCCATTTGACGGTACTGCTTAACAGCCCAGTTCTCGATGCTTATGCTGAAGAACACTTGGCGGAGATACGATGAAGCTTCTTACCCATGGTGCATCCATTAGATGTCGTGATGAAGGCGCACAATAAGGACTACGTCAGATGGCTGAAGGATCGTTTGTCATGCGGATCCATGGATGACATTGCAACGTGGTTGGCACAAAAGCCATCACCTACGGTATTGAGGTACCAAGCGTATGACATAAATGGCTACATGTTCTACACTGAGGAACGTGATAAGAAGACCTCATATCAGAACAGCTCTATTCGAATAGAATGCATAACTGTAGATGAAGCTGATAAAAGGGTATACTATGGAGCCATCGAAGAGATTTGGGAGCTTAACTATGTGAAAGTTAAGGTGGCATTATTCAGGTGCAAATGGGTCCCTCTTAGTCAGGTAAAGGTTGATGAATACAGGAAGACCTGTGTTAACATGACAAAGATGGCATATCACAAGGACCCGTTGATACGTCCAATTTGCATCATGATTTCCTACTGTTATTAATAATGTATTTGGTCATTATTTCACTTTATGATGCAATTCTTATGCCTTTTCTCTCTTAATTTGCAAGATTTATATGAAGAGGGAGAATACCGGCATCTAGAATTCTGGACCTGAAATAGCTACAACAGAGATACCAATTCTACAGAGCTCCAATTGACTTAAAATTTCACAGAGATTTTTTATTGAATATATAAAAAATACTAGAGAAAAGATATACCCGAGGGGACCCACCAGTTGCCCACAAGGCAATAGGGCGCGCCCTGATGCCTTGTGGGGCCCACAGCTGGCCTCCGCCCCCCTCCTTCAGCTATATAGGCTCATTTGCCCTAAAAAAAATAGAGAGAAGACTTTTGGGATGAAGCGGCGCCATCTCGAGCCAGAACCTGGGCATGATCTACTTTGCTCTCCGGCGGAGCGATTCTGCCGGGGATACTTCCCTCCGGGAGGGGGAAATCGAAGCCATCGACATCACCAACGATCCTCTCATCGTAGGAGGGCCAATCTTCATCAACATCTTCACCAGCACCATCTCATCTCAAACCCTAGTTCATCTCTTGTATTCAATCTTTGTCTCAAAACCTCAGATTGGTACCTGTGGGTTGCTAGTAGTGTTGATTACATCTTGTAGTTGATGCTAGTTGGTTAATTTGCTGGAAGATTATATGTTCAGATCCTTAATGTTATTCAATACCCCTCTGATCTTGAATATGAATATGATTTGCGAGTAGTTACTTTGTTCTTGAGGACATGGGAGAAGTCTTGTCATAAGTAATCATGTGAATTTGGTATTCGTTCGATATTTTGATGATATGTATGTTGTTGTTTCCTTTAGTGGTGTCGTGTGAACGTCGACTACATGAAACTTCACCATATTTGGGCCTAAGGGAAGGCATTGTGGAGTAGTAATTAGATGATGGGTTGCTAGAGTGACAGAAGCTTAAACCCTGGTTTATGCGCTATCCGTAAGGGGCAGATTTGGATCCATATGTTTCATGCTATGGTTAGATTTATCTTAATTCTTCTTTCGTAGTTGCGGATGCTTGCGAGAGGGGGTAATCATAAGTGGGAGGCTTGTTCAAGTAAGAACAACACCCAAGCACCGATCCACCCACATATCAAATTATCAAAGTAGCGAACGCGAATCAAACAAACATGATGAAAGTGACTAGATGAGAATTCCCATGTGTCCTCTAGAACTATTTGCTTTATATAAGAGATCGTTCCGGCTTGTCCTTTGCTACAAAAAGGATTGGGCCACCTTGCTGCACTTTATTACTATTGTAGCTTGTCGCTTGTTACGAATTATCTTGCTATCAAAACTATCTGTTACTGCTACTTTCAGTACTTGCAGAGAATACCTTGCTAAAAACCACTTGTCATTTCCTTCTGCTCCTCGTTGGGTTTGACACTCTTACTTATCGAAAGGACTACGATTGATCCCCTATACTTGTTGGTCATCAAGACTCTTTTCTGGCGCCGTTGCTAGGGAGTGAAGCGCCTTTGGTGAGTGGAATTTTGTAAGTAAACTTTCATATTACGTGCTAAAATTTATTGTCACTTGTCACTATGGAAAGTAATCCTTTGAGGGGTTTGTTTGGGGTATCTTCACCTCGACCGGAAGCATTGAGAGTTGCCCCTCAACCTACTGGACCTACTGAAAATATTTATTATGAAATTCCTTCGGGTATGATAGAGAAACTGCTAGCTAATCCTTATGCAGGAGACGGAACGGTGCATCCTGATATGCACTTGATATATATATATAGATGAAATTTGCGGATTGTTTAAGCTTGCAGGTCTATCCGGAGATGGAGTTAAGAAGAAGGTATTCCCTTTATCTTTTGAGGGAAAGGCATTGACATGGTATAGGCTATGTGATGATACTGGAAGATGGGATTGGAACCGGTTGAAGCTGGAATTTCACCAGAAATTTTATCCTATGCATTTGGTTCATCGTGATCGGAATTATATATATAATTTTTGCCTCGTGAAGGAGAAAGTATCGCTCAAGCTTGGGGAAGGCTTAAGTATATGTTGCATACATGCCCCAATCATGAGCTCTCAAGAGAAATAATTATCCAAAACTTTTATGCTCGGCTTTCTCATAATGATCAATCCATGCTCGATACTTCTTCTACTGGTTCCTTTATGAAGAGAACTATTGAATTCAAATGGGATCTTCTGGAAAGAATTAAACACAACTCTGAAGATTGGGAAATCGACAAAGGTAAAGAGTCAGGTATAAATCTTAAGTTTGATTGTGTTAAATCTTTTATGGAAACTGATGCTTTTCATAAGTTTAGTACTAAATATGGACTTGACTCTGAGATAGTAGCTACTTTTTGTGAATCTTTTACTGCTCATGTTGATCTCCCTAAGGAGAAATGGTTTAAGTTTCATCCACCTATTGAATTAAATGAAGAACCTTTTAGTGTTAAAGAAGAAACAATTGTTTACAACATTGATCCAGTTGTGCCTACTGCTTATATTGAGAAACCTCCTTTCCCTGTTAGGATTAAGGAAAATGCTAAAGCTTCAATTGTGGTTAATAAAAGTAATATTAGAACACCTAGACCCTCTGAACAAATTAAAGTTGAACCTAATATTGCAATGGTTAAGGATCTTTTGGTCGATAACATTGATGGACATGTCATATATTTCTGTGATGAAGCAACTAGAATTGCTAAGCCAGACACTAAAGATAAAAACAAACCTGCAATTGGCATGCCTGTTATTTCTATTAAAATTGGAGATCATTGCTATCATGGTTTATGCGATATCGGTGCTAGTCTGAGTGCTATTCCATTTACTCTTTATCAAGAAGTCATGAATGATATTGCACCTGTTGAGATTGAAGATATTGATGTCACTATTAAGCTTGTAAATAGAGATACTATTACTCCACTTGGGATTGTTAGAGACGTTGAAGTCTTGTGTGGTAAGATCAAATACCCTACTGATTTTCTTGTTCTTGGATCACCACAAGATGATTTTTGTCCCATTATATTTGGTAGACCCTTCTTGAATACAGTTAATGCTAAGATAGATTGCAACAAAGAAACCGTCAGTGTTAATTTTGGTGATGTGTCGCGTGAATTTAATTTCTCCAAGTTTAGTAGACAACCTCATTATAAAGAATTACCCAATAAAGATGAAATTATTGGTCTTGCTTCTATTGTTGTGCCCCCTACTGATCCTTTAGAACAACATTTGCTAGACCATGAAAATGATATGCATATGAATGATAGAATTGAAATAGATGAGATGTTCTTTAAACAAGCACCTATCCTTAAACATAACTTGCCTGTTGAAACTTTGGAAGATCCTTTTCCACCTAAGAGTGATCATGTGTTTGATTTAAAGCAATTACCTGATACACTTAAATATGCTTATCTTGATGAAAAGAAGATATATCCTATTATTATTAGTGCTAACCTTTCAGAGCATGAAGAAAAAAGATTACTTAAAACTCTGAGGAAGCACTGTGATGCTATTGGATAAACTCTTGATGGTCTTAAAGGCATTAGTCCCACTCTATATCAGCACAAAATTCATATGGAGCCAGATGCTAAACCAGTTGTTGATCATCAAAGAAAATTAAATCCTAGAATGAAGGATGTGGTAAGAACTGAAATATTAAAGCTTCTGGAGGTAGGTATAATTTATCCCATAGCTGATAGTAGATGGGTGAGTCCTGTCCACTGTGTTCCTAAAAAAGGGGGTATTACTATTGTTCCTAATGATAAAAATGAACCTATCCCACAAAGAATTGTAACCAGTTATAGAATGGTAATTGATTTCAGAAGATTAAATAAAGCTACTAGGAAAGATCATTACCCCTTGCCTTTTATTGATCAAATGTTATAAAGATTATCTAAGCATACATACTTTTGATTTCTAGATGGATATTCTAGTTTTTCTCAAATACCTGTATCACCAGAAGATCAAGAGAAAACCACATTTACTTGTCCTTTTGGAACTTATGCTTATCATCGTATGCCTTTTGGTTTATGTAATGCACCTACTACCTTTCAAAGATGTATGACTGCTATATTCTCTGACTTTTGTGAAAATATTATTGAGGTTTTCATGGATGATTTCTCCATTTACGAAACTTCTTTTGATGATTACTTAAGCAACCTTGATCGAGTTTTGCAGAGATGTGAAGAAACTAATCTTGTCTTGAATTGGGAGAAGTGCCACTTTATGGTGAATGAAGGTATAGTCCTTGGGCATAAAATTTCTGAAAGAGGTATCGAAGTTGATAAAGCTAAAGTTGATGCTATTGAGAAAATGCCATATCCTAAAGATATCAAAGGTATAAGAAGTTTCCTTGGTCATGCTGGTTTCTCTAGAAGGTTTATAAAAGACTTCTAAAATTTCTAGGCCTCTTACTAATCTCTTGCAAAAAGATGTTCCATTTGTTTTTGATGATGATTGCGTAGAAGCCTTTGAAATACTTAAGAAAGCCTTAATTTTTGCACCTATTGTTCAACCACCTTATTGGAACCTACCCTTTGAAATTATGTGTGATGCTAGTGATTATGCTGTTGGTGCTGTTCTAGGACAAAGAGTTGATAAGAAATTAAATGTTATTCATTATGCTAGTAAGACTCTAGACAGTGCTCAAAGAAACTATGCTACTACTGAGAAAGAATTTTTAGCAGTTGTGTTTGCATGTGATAAATTCAGATCTTACATTGTTGATTCTAAAGTAACTATTCACACCAATCATTCTGCTATTAAATACCTTATGGAAAAGAAAGATGCTAAGCCTAGACTTATTAGGTGGGTTCTTTTGTTACAAGAATTTGACTTGCATATTGTTGATAGAAAAGGAGCTGAAAATCCAGTAGAAGATAATTTGTCTAGGATGGAAAATGTTCTTGATGACCCACTGCCTATTAATGATAATTTTCCTGATGAACAATTAGCTGTTATAAATGCTTCTCGCAATACTCCGTGGTATGCAGACTATGCTAATTATATTGTTGCTAAATATATACCACCTAGTTTCACATACCAACAAAAGAAAAAGTTCTTGTTTGATTTAAGACATTACTTTTGGGATGACCCACATTTATATAAAGAAGGAGTAGATGGTATTATTAGACGTTGTGTACCTGAGCATGAACAGGAACAAATCCTATAGAAGTGTCACTCCGAGGAATATGGAGGACATCATGCGGGAGACAGAACTGCACATAAGGTATTACAGTCTGGGTTTTATTGGCCTACTCTTTTTAAGGATGCACGTAAGTTTGTCTTATCTTGTGATGAATGTCAAAGAATTGGTAATATTGGTAGACGTCAGGAAATGCCTATGAATTATTCACTTGTTATTGTACCATTTGATGTTTGGGGATTTGATTATATGGGGCCTTTTCCTTCCTCTAATGGGTATACACATATCTTAGTTGTTGTTGATTATGTTACTAAGTGGGTAGAAGCTATTCTAACTAGTAGTGCTGATCACAACACATCTATTAAAATGCTTAAAGAAGTTATATTTCTGAGGTTTGGAGTCCTTAGATATTTGATGACTGATGGTGGTTCACATTTTATTCATGGTGCTTTCCGTAAATTGCTTGCTAAGTATGATGTTAATCATAGAATTGCATCTCCATATCATCCTCAGTCTAGTGGTCAAGTTGAATTGAGTAATAGAGAAATAAAATTAATTTTGCAAAAGATCGTTAATAGATCCAGGAAGAATTGGTCTAAGAAACTTGATGATGCATTGTGGGCTTACAGAACTGCTTATAAAAACCCTATGGGCATGTCTCCGTATAAGATGGTCTATGGGAAAGCATGTCATTTACCTCTTGAGTTAGAACATAAAGCTTATTGGGCAATTAAAGAACTTAATTATGATTTTAAACTTGCCGGTGAAAAGAGGTTATTTGATATTAACTCCTTAGATGAATGGAGAACCCAAGCCTATGAAAATGCCAAGTTATTTAAAGAAAAAGTTAAAAGATGGCATGATAAAAGAATTCAAAAACGGGAATTTAAAGTAGGTGAGCAAGTTCTATTGTACAACTCTCGTTTCAGATTCTTTGCAGGAAAACTTCTCTCTAAATGGGAAGGTCCATATATCATCGAAGAAGATTATCGCTCCGGAGCTATCAAAATCAACAACTCCGAAGGCACCAACCCGAGAGTGGTGAATGGGCAAAGAATTAAGCATTATATCTCAGGTACCCCCATTAATGTCGAAACTAATATTATTCAAACGATGACACCGAAGGAACATATCCAAGAGTCCTTCCGGAACGCTCCAGAACCCTGAAAAGGGGTAGGTATGTGATACGGTAAGTAAACCGACTCCAAAAAGTTCCATAAAAATTATTTCTGTCCATTTTGGAATATTAGAAAAAATACAAAAATAAGAAACAGCCGAGAGGACCCATGAGGAGGTCACAAGGCAATAGGGCACGACCCCCCCGGGGGCGCGCCGTGTTGCCTTGTGGGCCCCTCGTGTGCCTTCCCGACTCCGTTTTCCTCCCGTATGCTTGTTTTGCAAGATAAAAATTCTTTATATATACTCCCGTATTTTTTTTACCACCATATCGCAAGTTTATCCTCTGTTCTTGTTTTAGGTTGTTCATTGTCAGATTTGCGAGGTCAGAAGCTATGTCGTTTCAAGACTCGGATCGAGAGAGCCATGTTTCCCACACTACAGCAAACTCGAGAATCTACGGTGATGTTAACCCCTACGGGTGGTCGACCGATGAGGAGGTGGAGGCTGATTTGAAGAGGATAGATTCCACGGACGCGGAAAAAGAGACTTCATTACCCCTGGAGATATGCATGTGGAGTTCAAGAAATCAAGCTTGCCGAATACGGTTAAACCTCCCAATACCCGATTTATTTCTTACCGTAACTTGAAAAAGAGTGTTGCTTCGTCTCCTTCAGCCAGGATGCATCCTTGGGTGGATGGTGCATTAACTGTCACCGGAAAGCTCCAAGGAGAAATCATGGATCTTAAGCATCAAGTCAATAAGCTCGAGGAGGAGAATCGCATCCTCAGGGGCATCATTGCTAAGAATATTGCACCACCATCACCTAAGAAGGAGACTTGAGTACACGGGTATGGGCACCACCCTTGGTTTGTGCCAAGCTTGGGGGAGGTGCCCCGGTATCGTATCACCATCACTCTTATCATAATTATCTGTCTTAGTTCGATCTTTAGTTATTTCATGATTTAGAAGAATAAAAGTTTTAGTATGATCCAGTTTCTAGTGTTTGCTTTGTGATCTATCTATCCTTGTAATCGAGTGTGAGAGTTATATAATAAAGGGTAGTTTGAGTTGAGTTGTTTTACTTTGGTTGATCCAATCTTAGAAAAGAAATAGAAAGAATAAAACAAGAGAGATCATATGCTAATCCCATGGTTAGTGATGACTTCACATAAAATAAGTATAATTGATAAAACTTGTTGGAAGTTAACAAACATAGCATTGGTCATTGTTGCAATTCATGAAAAAGTAATAAAGAAAGAGAGGTCTCACATATAAATATACTATCTTGGACATCTTTTGTGATTGTGAGCCCCCATTAAATATTCTATGTCAAACAATTGGCGTTGGACAAGGAAGACAACATAATGAGTTATGTTTGCTTACATTCATATAGAAGTTATATTGTTTTGGATCCTCTAACATGTGGTGCTTGCCCCCCTATCTTTTTCTAGCGAAAATTCCGCATTTAGTAGAGATACTACTTGTGCATCCAAAAACCTCTAAACCTAGTTTCATGCCATGAGAGTCCACCATATCTACCTATGGATTGAATAAGATCCTTCAAGTAAGTTGTCATCGGTGCAAAAGCAATAAAAATTGCTCCTAAATATGTATGAACTTTTATTGTAAGGGAAATTAAGCTTTGTGCGATCTTGTGATGGTGAAGAAATAAAAGCAACAGACTACATAATAAAGGTCGCTATCACAAGGGGCAATACAAAGTGACGTTCCTTTACATTAAGAGTTTGCATATCCAAAAATAAAAAGCGCATGACAACCTCTGCTTCCCTCTGCGATGGGCTTATCTTTAACTTTATGTATTTACTTTTATGCAAGAGTCAATAGCATTCTCCTCTATTATGTTTTTATTTTCTCTCTTGGCAAGCATCCTGTGGTGAGGAAAGATCCATATATATATATCCAATTGAATATAGGTGATCATGAATTATTACTGTTGACATTACCCTTGAGGTAAATACGTTAGGAGGCAAAACTCTAAGCCCCTATCTTTCTATGTGTCTGGCTGAAACTTTTGCTCCATAAGTATGATGTGAGTGTCAGCAATCATAGAAGACTAAATGATAGTTGAGTATGTGAACTTGCTAAACAAAGCTCTTGCATAGACTCTTTATGATAATATGATGAATTCCAATTGCATCAGTGACTGAGATCATAGTTTGTTAGTTTTCAATAGGGTTTGTAGTTCATACTTTATCTTGTGGATGAATTGTTACTTTTTCATGAGAAGTTTTATGATGATTTATTGTTGTTATAATAAAGATCATGATGCCTTCATGTCCGTATTTTATTTCTATCGACGCCTCTCCCTCTCTCTCTCTAAACATGTAGTCATGATTATTGATTTCGGCTTTCGCTTGAGGACAAGCGAGGTCTAAGCTTGGGGGAGTTGATACGTCCAATTTGCATCATGATTTCCTACTGTTATTAATAATGTATTTGGTCATTATTTCACTTTATGATGCAATTCTTATGCCTTTTCTCTCTTAATTTGCAAGATTTATATGAAGAGGGAGAATACCGGCAGCTAGAATTCTAGACCTGAAATACCTATTCTACAGAGCTCCAATTGACCTGAAAGTTCATGGAGATTTTTTATTGAATATACAAAAAAATACTGGAGAAAAGATATACCAGAGGGGACCCACCAGTTGCCCACAAGGCAACAGGGCGCGGCCCCCCTGGGCGCGCCCTGATGCCTTGTGGGGCCCACAACTGGCCTTCGGCCCCCTCCTTCTGCTATATAGGCTCATTTGCTCTAAAAAATAGAGAGAAGACTTTCGGGACGAAGCGCCGCCTTCTCGAGGCAGAACCTGGGCAGGAGCTATTTTGCTCTCCGGTGGAGCGATTCCGCCGGGGATACCTCCCTCCGAGAGGGGGAAACCGAAGCCATCGACATCACCAACGTTCCTCTCATTGTGGGAGGGCCAATCTTCATCAACATCTTCACTAGCACCATCTCATCTCAAACCCTAGTTCATCTCTTGTATTCAATCTTTGTCTCAAAACCTCAGATAGGTACCTGAGTAGTGTTGATTACATCTTGTAGTTGATGCTAGTTGGTTTATTTGGTGGAAGATTATATGTTCAGATCCTTAATGCTATTCAATACCCCTCTGATCTTGAACATGAACATGATTTGTGAGTAGTTACTTTTGTTCTTGAGGACATGAGAGAAGTCTTGTCATAAGTAATCATGTGAATTTGGTATTCGTTTGATATTTTGATGATATGTATTTTAATGATAATTTCGGTGTCGTGTGAACGTCGACTACATGACACTTCACCATCTTTGGGCCTAAGGGAAGGCATTGTGGAGTAGTAATTAGATGATGGGTTGCTAGAGTGACAGAAGCATAAACCCTAGTTTATGCGCTATCCGTAAGGGGCGGATTTGGATCCATATGTTTCATGCTATGGTTAGATTTATCTTAATTCTTCTTTTGTAGTTGCGGATGCTTGCGAGAGGGGGTAATCATAAGTGGGAGGCTTGTTCAAGTAAGAACAACACCCAAGCACCGATCCACCCACATATCAAATTATCAAAGTAGTGAACGCGAATCAAACAAACATGATGAAAGTGACTAGATGAGAATTCCCATGTGTCCTCGAGAACTATTTGCTTTATATAAGAGATCGTTCCGGCTTGTCCTTTGCTACAAAAAGGATTGGGCCACCTTGCTGCACTTTATTACTATTGTTGCTTGTCGCTTGTTATGAATTATCTTGCTATCAAAACTATCTGTTACTGCTACTTTCAGTACTTGCAGAGAATACCTTGCTGAAAACCACTTGTCATTTCCTTCTGCTCCTCGTTGGGTTCGACACTCTTACTTATCGAAAGGACTATGATTGATCCCCTATACTTGTGGGTCATCACCCGTTCATTCTTGCCAGTGATCCAACCCAGATTTTCTATGTGAAAGACCCCTTGCATAAAAACTGCCATGTAGTGATGCGTGGGAAGAGAAGGGTACTGGGCGTCGAGGGTGTTGCTGATGCGGACGAATACGATGAATTTGCTGAGTTGCCAGCCAAGGGATCACGCACCAAACATAAAGAGAGGCTTAAAATCATCAGAAATCCTAAGTTCATTCGGGGTCAACCTAATGATCCCAGTTCTCCCATGTACATGCGAATTAATACGTAACATTGTTCATTATGTCTATTCTGCAACTTAATTCGTTCAATTAGAACTGTCACATGTACTGAATTGTGAGTTATGCCCGGCCTTCTGTTGATCTAAGAACGATTAATATGTTGACCTTAATATGTTGTCAGCACAGGCAATGAGTTTGAACTATTTATGATTATATACCCTAGAGCTAGCACACTCAATTGATCTCAGTCCAGTATGTATGAACAGAACATATGCAATCTGGTTTGCAAATAGCACACGGTTCATTCACGAAAGCCGTGTGCCTACCAAACCGTGGCCGATGACCCCTACTGCACGCGATCTGAGTCGTGTGTTCTGATTGGCCAGAACCCAAACCCCATGGATCGTACGTCTGCACTGTTGGATGCACCCAGATCGAACGACAATCCTCATCCCTTTCATCACCACATGCAATTGCAGTTGGGATTTGATTTATATGCACTAAATGCCCGGTAAATGTAAAAAAATGGCTTGAATAGAGCAAAGGAGCCCCGAAATGCGCCAGAAAATCACCAGCAAGTTATAGCGATTGCGTACTGTGAAAACAAAATCGAGGCGAAACGATGAAGTCACCAGCAACTGGAGTTCGAATTGCCACGTCTCCTTTTGGAAACTATGATCCTTCTTGTGAGATGCTCCGGTTTCCAAGGAGCGATCATCCAAACTTGTGCCAAACTTTACCAAAAAAATTCCACGGGGTCTTGAGAGCACGCCATGGTGACACACCGATTTTCGTGATTTTCGGACTCCATCTGCATTTCATGTAATTAAAATACCAACAAGACCTACGCCGGTGGCCGCATCTCGCATCTGAAATGTTTGAAAATTCTTCCCATTCCTCGGACAATGAATGAAAACACGCAAAGCGACACACAAATGATTTTGTAGACCTGCTTTGCCAACACCCACATGTAGTTGCGGTTGGGATTTGATTTAGATGCACAAAATGCACGGTAAATGCAAAAAAATGGCTTAAATATAGCAAACGAGACCCGAAATGCGCCAGAAAATCAATACTTGGGTGTAATGGTGATTGTGTACCATGAAAAAAAATCGAGGCGAAACGATGAAGTCACCAACGACTGGAGTCCGAATTGCCACGTCTCCTATTGGGAAATATGATCCTTCTTGTGAGATGCTCCGGTTTGCAAGGAGCGATCATCGTAACTTGTGCCAAACTTTACCAAAAAAATTCCACTGGGTCTTGAGATCGCGCCACGGTGACACACCAATTTTCATGATTTTCGAAGTCCATCCGCATTTCCTGTAATTAAATTACCAACAAGCCCTACGCCGGTGGCTGCATCTTGCGGCTGAAATGTTTGAAAATTCTTCCCATTTCTCGGACAATGAATTAAAACTAGCAAAGCGACACAGAAATGATTTTTACACCTTCTTTGCTAACACCCACATGTAGTTGCAGTAGGGTTTTGATTTATATGCACTAAATGCATGGTAAATGCAAAAAATGGCTTAAATGTAGCAAACCAGACCTGAAATGCGCCAGAAAATCAAACCTAGGGTATGATGGTGATTGCTTACCGTGGAAAAGAAATCGAGGCGAAACATTGAACTCACGTCTTCATTTCAAAATTACCACGTCTTCATTTCAAAACAAATTATGTTGCTCCTTGATGTAAATGTTTTCCAATAGCATACAGTTCATTCACGAAAGCCGTCTACCTACGAAACCGTGGCCGATGACCCCTACCTACTACGCGCGATGTGAGTCGTGCGTTCTGATTGGCCAGAACCCAAACCCCACGGATCATACGTCTGCACCGTTGGATGCACCCAGATCGAACAACAATCCTCATTCCTTTCATCACCACATGCAGTTGCAGTTGGGATTTGATTTGTATGCACTAAATGCCCGGTAAATGCAAAAAATGCTTAAATATAGCAAAGGAGCCCCGAAATGCGCCAGAAAATCAAACCTAGGGTATAATAGTGATTGCATACTGTGGAAAAAAAATCGAGGCGAAACGATGAAGTCACCAGCGACTGGAGTTCGAATTGCCACTTCTCCTTTTGGAAACTATGATCCTTCTTGTGAGATGCTTCGGTTTCCAAGGAGCGATCATCCAAACTTGTGCCAAACTTTACCAAAAAATTTCCACGGGGTCTTGAGAGCACGCCATGGTGACACATTGATTTTCGTGATTTTCGGACTCCATCTGCATTTCCTGTAATTAAAATACCAACAAGACCTACGCCAGTGGCCGCATCACGCATCCGAAATGTTTGAAAATTCTTCCAATTCCTTGGACAATGAATGAAAACATGCAAAGCGACACACAAATGATTTTGAACACCTTCTTTGCCAACACCCACATGTAGTTGCAGTTGGGATTTGATTTATATGCACAAAATGCACGGTAAATGCAAAAAAGTGGCTTAAATATAGCAAACGAGACCCGAAATTCGTCAGAAAATCAATACTGGGGTGTAATGGTGACTGTGTATGGTGGAAAAAATTTCGAGGCGAAACGATGAAGTCACCGATGATTGGAGTCCGAATTGCCACGTCTCCTATTGGGAACTATGATCCTTCTTGTGAGTTGCCCCAGTTTGCAAGGAGCGATCATCGTAACTTGTGCCAAACTTTACCAATTTTTTTCCACTGGGTCTTGAGATCGCGCCACGGTGACACACCGATTTTCATGATTTTCGAAGTCCATCCGCATTTCCTGTAATTAAATTACCAGCAAGCCCTACGCCGGTGGCCGCATCTCGCGGTCGAAATGTTTGAAAATTCTTCCCGTTTCTCGGACAATGAATTAAAACTAGCAAAGTGTGACGCCCCCGACTTAATCATGCACTAATCATACACGCAAATGCACACGATCAAGCCTAGGGACTCACTTGAAGATATCACAACACAACTCTAGACACAAATAAAATAATACAAGCTTATATTACAAGCCAGGGGCCTCGAGGGCTCGAATACATAAGCTCGATGTCATACAAGCATCAGTGGAAGCAAAAGTATCTGAGTACAGACACAAAGTTAAACAAGTTTTGCCTTAAGAAGGCTAGCACAAAAGCAACAACGATCAAAAAGGCAAGGCCTCCTGCCTGGGAGCCTCCGAACTACTCCTGGTCGGCTGGCTCAATCCAGTAGTAAGTGCCGTCGGGACCCTCCTGGTAGTGGCAGTCTGTGGTGGCGTCTGGCTCCTGGGCTCCATCGTCTGATGTATCATCAATTGGGTATGGGGAAAAGAATAGCAGAGCAACTGTGAGTACTCATCCAAAGTACTCGCAAGACTGACATCAGAACTATGCTAAATATGCATTGGTATCAAATGAAAAGGCTGTATCTATGGACTATATAGCAGAAATGCCAGAAGAGAGAGAAAGGCCTAGCCTATCGAAGACTAGCATCTTCAAGCAATCTTGCAGCATCAGAAGAGAGTAGATAATGGTAGCATACATGTGGATTATACAACAGCAATGCCCTGAGATCCTTTCTCGACACCCTGCGAGAAAGCGATCCCGAGAGCAGTATTAACAGTTTAATATGAATCATCATCAATTTGTAGTTGTCATGGTACCGGATACAACTCCGAGCGTCCTGTTACCATGGACACGGCTATTCGAATAGATCACTTCCCTGCAGGGGTGCACTACTGTTACCCAACACGCTCGATTACCTCCGGCCGGACACACTGGCTGGGTAATACCCGGCCTCGGGTGATAGACACGACGCAGTCCTACCTAGGCTCAGCAGAGAGGTCAACACGCCGGTCTAAATCCTAAGTGCGAAGGGGTCTTGGGCCCATCACCCTTTGCACTCCTGCACGTTGCGTGGCTGGACGGGGAGCAGGCGCGACACTGAATACACCAGTGACGTAACCAGCCCAACCCCGACGATCAGCCCAAATCTCTAAGCTGTGACGTCTGAAGAGCTTTCGGCTGATACATACGACGTAGAGGGCCCCATTAAACCATTATCCCACGTGGTGGTAGTGCGTATAGGGCACGACGACCCACTCAGATCAAATACCCAGTTCCGTTAGGCGTATTTAGTAACTCGCAGAGACGATCAGACTACCTGTCGCTCCGACTTGGTAACACACGGAACACGAACAGGGTGGTCTCCGCCTACCCTGTCGTTCCGCCACAGTATCACTCGCGGGTGCCCTCCTGGCAAACCCGACTTCATATTTCCCCCTCGGGTACCCCTCGGGGTCGACCCGCATGTAACAAAGGTCAAAGTAACTGTGTGTCCAAGTATCGAGGAGGAATCCGAGGAATCACCCTCGATGGATTCCCACTCGAGGAGTTGCACGACGGTATCTTATCGGAGGTGATGAAAGAGGAATCACCCTCGGTAACTCACATCCGTATAGCTATTCCACAGAGGCATCATCGAAAGTGAGATAAGAGGTGTCACCCTCGGCACTCGATGCCAGCTCTTCAGAGTCGAGCAATTTAGGGGGTGTGCGGTGATGTGCTGCTCTCAGCCCGTTCGATCACATCGATCGGGGCACCAGTACTAAAGCGAAGCAACTACAGCAAGGGAGAGGGGCCACAGATGGTTTTCCATCCATCCTATACTAAGCAGTTTAGGATAACAGGCAGGTATCAATAATAGTTACAAGGACAGGCTATGCATCAGAATAGGATAAAGCAAAGTAGCAGCAATTTCTAATGCAAGCAGGAGGGAGAAAGAATGGGAGATATAGGCATGCGTCAAGGGGGGTTGCTTGCCTGGAAGCTCTGCTGAGAAGGACGGGTCGTCGGGGATGTAGTCGGTCTCCTGGGCAGCGTCGGTCTCGGGGTCTATCGGAGAGAAGAGGGGGAAGAAACAATAAATACAATGCAAACAGATGCATCACGATGCATGACATGGCAATACGCGGTGGTAGGTGTGGCCTAACACGGCGCTACACGTGGCGGACGAAGCGGGAAGTTAACTGGAACATTTTCCCGTTTTCGGACGTCTGTCAGACAGATGAACCAGAGGGGATGGTTCCATGTTCAGGTAGTTAGGGGCGTCTGGCAGATGAACGGAGTGCATATTCGGGATCGTCATATTTTTCTGACCGTTTTCATATATAAATCATTTTAATCCGAGTTACGGTTTAATTTATATGATTTTTCAAAGTTTTAATCATTTTCTGGAATTATTTAAATTATTTAAATTAACATTATCCGATACAGTAAATGCTGACATCAGCATGATGTCACTATGACGTCAGCAGTGAACAGGACCAGTGGGTCCCGCCTGTCAGTGTCAAATTAGGTTAATTAGGGTTTAATTAGACTAATTACAAATTAATTAGGTTAATTAAATAATTAGTTTAATTAAGCAGAATTAATTAAGTTAATTAATTGATTATTAACTATTTATTTATTTTAATTTAATTCTAATTCTAATTCTTTTATTTATTTATTTACTTTATTTTCTTTTTCATTTTTCTTTTTTTTTGTTTTAAACAGTGGCTGGCCCGGTGGTCAGTGGGCTAGGCGGACATGTCCGCCCGTGCCCGTTCGGGCACCGGACACGTCCGCGGTTCGCGCGTGCACGGGCACACAAGGTAGGCACCGGACGTGTCCGCGGTAGAGCGCGTGCAAGCGGGCACAGAGGCGGGCGAGGCCAGCGGCGGCGCGACGCGGCGAGGAGAGGGGCGGCGAGCGCGGCAGCGGCGGAGCAGCAGCAGCGGTGGCGAGCGGACGGAGGCGAGGCGCTCGGGCGAGCGAGCGGCAACGGCGAGCGGCACGGCAGCGGACAGCAGTGGGGAAGCGGGCGAGCGCGCGCGCGGGAGCAGAGGCGGACGAGCGCGCGCGGACGGAGGGACGCCAGGCCGCAGCGGGGCAGAGGCGGCGCGGCGGCTAGCGGCGGAGGCGGCAACAGCCGTAGCAGGAGCAGCAGCAGGCCGCAGCCATGGAGAGGCGGGCGCGGGCGAGCAGCGGGCGAGAGGCGAGGCGAGGCGCGCGCGGCGAGGGGGGGAGGTGGCTGGCCGCGGTGCGGGCGATGGCGGACGGCGACGACGACGATGGGTTCGGGCGTGCGGCGGCCGCGGGGCGGGCGGCGGTGGACGGCAGAGGGGGAGAAGGAGAAGGGGGTGTCCTCACCCCGCGTTGCAGAGGAGAGGGGCGGCGTGGCTCGGTGGATCCGGCGAGGGGGAGGTCGGGGACGGACGAGGGCGACGGCGACGTGCGACGGAGGCGAGGACGCAGCGGCGGCGGCGTCCAGGCGGGAGAGGGAGGAGGGAACGGGGAAAAGTGGGGGTTAGGGTTGCGGGTGGTGGCGACGAGGCCATATAGGCTTGGGCGGCGGCGTGGGCCGGTTGGGCAGAGGCCTAGTTGGGCCAGGGGAGGCTTTTGTTTTATTTTTGTTTTCTGTTCTCTCTTTATTTTTGTTTTGCAAAAATGTTTAGACACAATTTTAGTTTTGTAAATTAGGAGACTTGGCCCAAAATTAACAGTGCAATTTTATCTACCACCAGAAGTTGGTTTGGACAAAATAGGATTCCATTTGTAATTTGGATTAAATAAAATAGATAAAAATGTGTTGTTTGTTTACTGTTTTAGCTTGATAGTGTCCTTTAACTAATTCAATTAATGTTGACTTTATTTTTATAATTGCCTATGGATTATTTGCAAAATTACGAACTATTTAGTTCTACTGTTTGGATAACTTTTAATTTTGACTTTGTTTTAAATTTGAATTTGAATTTGGATTATCCTCTAATTGTTTTTATAAGGCTTAATGATGATGACTTGGCATGATTAATTGGCATAACTACTGTTAGTAATCTGGGGTGTCACAAATCTCCCCCACTACAAGAAATCTCATCCCGAGATTTAAGAGGTGGAGTAAGGGGTATTTTCGGGATCCAGGATATATATGAGAGTCAGGTTTCGATCCTGTGGAACGGTGGGTAGTGTCGATTAAGAGTAGGAAGGCGGTGACATCTTGCGCGGTCACGACAAAAAGACGTGTCCGAGAAAAGTCTGTCAGCTATGTCGGCAACAACGTCGGTACCAAGGGCGGGAATGAAGAGAACCATTCTCCTGCTCGTTAAAACGAGGCAGACAAATAGGCAAGGTTCTTGTCCATCGATGATTACCGGAATGTCATCAACAATAGTGACAATGTTTTATTTGGGGGGTGTTGACTTAAGCAGGGAATTATCACTGCTTAGATCATATAGACCATAAGAAAGGTTAAACAAACCAATGGAAAGGAAAATGTGTTTACACACAAGATTTAGGAGTATATCCTTTCCCAAGTACAAGTAGAGCATGATATACATGACAGGACAGCAAGTACTTAACCCGTTAGACAAATGGGGCAAGGAGAATCACGATGTTTACCCATACAACGGTGTTTGGATAATCGATCAAGAAACATTTAGCATTGCGCTTCCAATGTTCTTGTTGATGTTTGGAGTACCACAGTCATGCTTCGGGGTAGCAATGATATGGTGTTTAAACAAAGGTTGGGTTTGAGGATCATAGGAAATACTCAAGGAACAATGTCAGGAATAGCGAGGAACCCAAGGTATAACCACAACATGACTAAGGCTGTGTTGGCAGGAAGTGAAGGATGTTGTCGATGATAACACAAATCCTCGAGGGGTAAGGTTGGTATTTCTCGCCATGAATTCAATTGACATCTCGGAAGAAGTCAAAAAGGTTAGCGATGATCACGATACATTTTGCCGAGAGGTTTCAAGAGGATGCAATCGAACAGTGACGACATCCAGCAAAGGAATGTCAAAGTGGAAAGTTACGGTAACACCGAATAGGGTGCAAGCTCGGAATCGGAGTTGCTTTTCAAGGCCAACAACAAAATGTTGAAAACTCGACGTAAGCTTTGCTCACGGTCTGAAGAATTCATGCACCACAGAAGGACGAGGTAGCACGGTCAAAGGTAGCATGATAAGGATGTAGCCGGTAGTCTAGAAATGACAAGATTGAGTTTAAATTTCCTAGCAACAAATTACTAAGGGTATTGAATTGAGTGCGGATTCGATTCACTAATCGGTGTTCACGGTTGACATCAACCCAGAACCCGTGGAATGACTAAGACGGGCAAAAGTATTACTTCATCAAAAATTCATACGATGTAGTGCAATGGCACGACATCCTCGAAATAACAGAGGATAGTACTCGAAGGCAGAACAGAATAGAAGCTGAACTGGATCATCGATCTGCGGAAAGTGACTACTTTAACCTTGTCGAAAAATAGACGAGGCACGAGAATGGGGTTATCAAATAAGGTCAGCATGGTCGGAACCATAACTGCATGGAATCAAGTTAAGGATACCGAAAGAATTATACAATTGAATAAGTATTTTGCAAGAAGCTTCCGTGACGGTCTACATCGTTTCCATGGGCATGAACACAAAGCTCAAGGTCGACTCCCACTTCTTCAATGCATAACCTTTCATTCACTTCTCGCTTTCGATGAAGTTGTGGTGTTGAAATTTTAGCTGGCGTAACGCCAGAGGAGTATGACCCGTAAAGATTTTCAGGTTCACACAAATTGCTGAATGCATGGATACAGCTCAGCAGAGGAGTTTAGAAAGCTATTCAACACACTTGTAAAAGCAACAGATACAAACTCGAAAGCAGAGGGATGACGACACGGAGTGGATGATACAATTTACTAAAGGCATTTTGTATCAGGGGAAGAACCCAAAGATTTTAAATATGAGGGACACTGTCAGATAATAATCCAATCAAAGAATCATGTGATCCATGAGGACTGGCGATGTAAGGATTAAACAAATGGCCCCACATTAGAGTCCATCAAGAGAAGGGAGAATGCAAGAACATCGAGTTATGGAAACATCGGAATAACCAAAATATAAGCTATAGTGGAATTCTGATTTCCAAATTAAAGGATCAGAAGCAGACGCTCGGATCAAAAGAGGAGTAAGTCGGATAGAATTAGATGGGCAATCAATCAAGGTTTGATTTTCCGAGAACCAGCTCATGTCTGGAATGACGTCTGAGCCAGAAGGATAACTTCTAAGGATCAACTGATGATTGCAAGTATTCGCAAACATATCGGATCAAAGGCTCATAATGACGGTGACAAAGGATGCTAATGAATATTGCTAGACATATGGAATTAACCATAATGCAGGCAGGCAAGACTTTCCAGAGCAATAGGCTGCACAGGATTTTTGGAAGATCGGCTAGCATTACGAAATATTTTGAGAAACACATGAACAACTGGGGATGAATGTATGAACAGCAATTATGTGTAGTTATCCACAGGGATTTATCGATGGTAAAGAATTGCAAGAGCGGTGGGCACAAGGGCCTTGGGGATTCATCGGAGAGTGTCTTCCTAACCATTTGGTACTTCAAGAGTAACGGGAACATCTGTATCAAGTGGCTCTCCAGGGAGAAAATGGTTACGAGAACCTAGCGTCGGAGTTAGCAAAATCTTTAACCCGAATAGAAGAGAAATCAGAGTCCCGGAGTAAAGGTGCGGAATAAAAGATCCTAATACCACCCATTGGCGACGTGGGCCCGTAAGCCACACAGACATGTTAGTAAAACATAGTTTTTCAAAGACTAGACTCAACTTCGACCAAGGAATCGGAAGGGGGCTTCCTACAGGCAGTCGGCTCTGATACCAACTTGTGACGCCCCCGACTTAATCGTGCACTAATCATACACGCAAATGCACACGATCAAGCCTAGGGACTCACTTGAAGATATCACAACACAACTCTAGACAGAAATAAAATAATACAAGCTTATATTACAAGCCAGGGGCCTCGAGGGCTCGAATACATAAGCTCGATGTCATACAAGCATCAGCGGAAGCAAAAGTATCTGAGTACAGACACAAAGTTAAACAAGTTTTGCCTTAAGAAGGCTAGCACAAAAGCAACAACGATCAAAAAGGCAAGGCCTCCTGCCTGGGAGCCTCCGAACTACTCCTGGTTGGCTGGCTCAATCCAGTAGTAAGTGCCGTCGGGACCCTCCTGGTAGTGGCAGTCTGTGGTGGCGTCTGGCTCCTGGGCTCCATCGTCTGATGTATCATCAATTGGGTATGGGGAAAAGAATAGCAGAGCAACCGTGAGTACTCATCCAAAGTACTCGCAAGACTGACATCAGAACTATGCTAAATATGCATTGGTATCAAATGAAAAGGCTGTATCTATGGACTATATAGCAGAAATGCCAGAAGAGAGAGAAAGGCCTAGATTATCGAAGAGTAGCATCTTCAAGCAATCTTGCAGCATCAGAAGAGAGTAGATAATGGTAGCATACATGTGGATTATACAACAGCAATGCCCTGAGATCCTTTCTTGACACCCTGCGAGAAAGCGATCCCGAGAGCAGTATTAACAGTTTAATATGAATCATCATCAATTTGTAGTTGTCATGGTACCGGATACAACTCCGAGCGTCCTGTTACCGTGGACACGGCTATTCGAATAGATCACTTCCCTGCAGGGGTGCACTACTGTTACCCAACACGCTCGATTACCTCCGGCCGGACACACTGGCTGGGTAATACCCGGCCTCGGGTGATAGACACGACGCAGTCCTACCTAGGCTCAGCAGAGAGGTCAACACGCCGGTCTAAATCCTAAGTGCGAAGGGGTCTTGGGCCCATCACCCTTTGCACTCCTGCACGTTGCGTGGCTGGACGGGGAGCAGGCGCGACACTGAATACACCAGTGACGTAACCAGCCCAACCCCGACGATCAGCCCGCATCTCTGAGCTGTGACGTCTGAAGAGCTTTCGACTGATACATACGACGTAGAGGGCCCCATTAAACCATTATCCCACGTGGTGGTAGTGCGTATAGGGCACGACGACCCACTCAGATCAAATACCCAGTTCCGTTAGGCGTATTTAGTAACTCGCAGAGACGATCAGACTACCTGTCGCTCCGACTTGGTAACACACGGAACACGAACAGGGTGGTCTCCGCCTGCCCTGTCGTTCCGCCACAGTATCACTCGCGGGTGCCCTCCTGGCAAACCCGACTTCATATTTCCCCCGCGGGTACCCCTCGGGGTCGACCCGCCTGTAACAAAGGTCAAAGTAACTGTGTGTCCAAGTATCGAGGAGGAATCCGAGGAATCACCCTCGATGGATTCCCACTCGAGGAGTTGCACGACGGTAGCTTATCGGAGGTGATGAAAGAGGAATCACCCTCGGTAACTCACATCCGTATAGCTATTCCACAGAGGCATCATCGAAAGTGAGATAAGAGGTGTCACCCTCGGCACTCGATGCCAGCTCTGCAGAGTCGAGCAATTTAGGGGGTGTGCGGTGATGTGCTGCTCTCAGCCCATTCGATCACATCGATCGGGGCACCAGTACTAAATCGGAGCAACTACAGCAAGGGAGAGGGGCCACAGATGGTTTTCCATCCATCCTATACTAAGTAGTTTAGGATAACAGGCAAGTATCAATAATAGTTACAAGGATAGGCTATGCATCAGAATAGGATAAAGCAAAGTAGCAGCAATTTCTAATGCAAGCAGGAGGGAGAAAGAATGGGAGATATCGGCATGCGTCAAGGGGGGTTGCTTGCCTGGAAGCTCTGCTGAGAAGGACGGGTCGTTGGGGATGTAGTCGGTCTCCTGGGCAGCGTCGGTCTCGGGGTCTATCGGAGAGAAGAGGGGGAAGAAACAATAAATACAATGCAAACAGATGCATCACGATGCATGACATGGCAATACGCGGTGCTAGGTGTGGCCTAACGCGGTGCTACACGTGGCGGATGAAGCGGGAAGTTAACTGGAACGTTTTCCCGTTTTCGGACGTCTGTCAGACAGATGAACCGGAGGGGATGATTCCATGTTCAGGTAGTTAGGGGCGCCTGGCAGATGAACGGAGTGCATATTCGGGATCGTCATATTTTTCTGATCGTTTTCATATATTAATCATTTTAATCTGAGTTACGGTTTAATTTATATGATTTTTCAAAGTTTTAATCATTTTCTAGAATTATTTAAATTAACATTATCCGAAACAGTAAATGCTGACATCAGCATGACGTCACTGTGATGTCAGTAGTTAACAGGACCGGTGGGTCCCGCCTGTCAGTGTCAAATTAGGTTAATTAGGGTTTAATTAGACTAATTACAAATTAATTAGGTTAATTAAATAATTAGTTTAATTAAACAGAATTAATTAGGTTAATTAATTGATTATTAACTATTTATTTATTTTAATTTAATTCTAATTCTAATTCTTTTATTTATTTATTTACTTTATTTTCTTTTTCATTTTTCATTTTTTTGTTTTAAACAGTGGCTGGCCCGGTGGTCAGTGGGCTAGGCGGACATGTCCGCCCGTACCCGTTCGGGCACCGGACACGTCCGCGGTTCGCGCGTGCGCGGGCACACAGGGTAGGCACCGGACGTGTCCGCGGTAGCGTGTGTGCGCGCGGGCACAGAGGCAGGCGAGGCCAGTGGCGGCGCGGCGTGGCGAGGAGAGGGGCGGCGAGCGCGGCGAGGAGAGGGGCGGCGAGCGGACGGAGGCAAGGCGCTCGGGCGAGCGAGCGGCAACGGCGAGCGGCACGGCAGCGGACAGCAGTGGGGAAGCGGGCGAGCGCGCGCGCGGGAGCGGAGGCGGACGAGCGCGCGCGGACGGAGGGAGGCCAGGCCGCAGCGGGGCAGAGGCGGCACGGCGGCTAGCGGCGGAGGCGGTAGCAGCCGCAACAGGAGCAGCAGCAGGCCGTAACCATGGGGAGGCGGGCGCGGGCGAGCAGCGGGCGGGAGGCAAGGCGAGGCGCGCGCGGCGAGGGGGAGAGGTGGCTGGCCGCGGTGCGGGCGATGGCGGACGGCGACGACGACGACGGGTTCGGGCGTGCGGCGGCTGCGGGGCGGGCGGCGGTGGATGGCAGAGGGGGAGAAGGAGAAGGGGGTGTCCTCACCCCGCGTTGGAGAGGAGAGGGGCGGCGTGGCTCGGTGGAGCCGGCGAGGGGGAGGTCGGGGACGGACGAGGGCGACGGCGACGTGCGACGGAGGCGAGGACGCGGCGGCGGCGGCGTCCAGGCGGGAGAGGGAGGAGGGAACGGGGAAAAGTGGGGGTTAGGGTTGCGGGTGGTGGCGACGAGGCCATATAGGCCTGGGCGGTGGCGTGGGCCGGCTGGGCAGAGGCCCAGTTGGGCCGGGGGAGGCTTTTGTTTTATTTTTGTTTTCTGTTCTCTCTTTATTTTTGTTTTGCAAAAATGTTTAGACACAATTTTAGTTTTGTAAATTAGGAGACATGTCCCAAAATTAACAGTGCAATTTTATCTACCACCAGAAATTGGTTTGGACAAAATAGGATTCCATTTGTAATTTGGATTAAATAAAATGGATAAAAATGTGTTGTTTGTTTACTGTTTTAGCTTGATAGAGTCCTTTAACTAATTCAATTAATGTTGACTTTATTTTTATAATTGCCTATGGATTATTTGCAAAATTACGAACTATTTAGTTCTACTGTTTGGATAACTTTTAATTTTGACTTTGTTTTAAATTTGAATTTGAATTTGGATTATCCTCTAATTGTTTTTATAAGCTTTAATGATGATGACTTGGCATGATTAATTGGCATAACTACTGTTAGTAATCTGGGGGTGTCACACAAAGTGACACAGAAATGATTTTTACACCTTCTTTGCTAACACCCACATGTAGTTGCAGTAGGGTTTTGATTTATATGCACTAAATGCATGGTAAAAGCAAAAAATGGCTTAAATGTAGCAAAGGAGACCTGAAATGCGCCAGAAAATCAAACCTAGGGTATGATGGTGATTGCGTACCGTGGAAGAAAATTCGAAGCGAAATATTGAACTCACGTCTTCATTTCAAAATTACCACTTCTTCATTTGAAACGAAATTATGTTGTTTGTGCACACGGGCTCGTAGAGGCTTCCGTTTGCATAGGCCTTTCCGCGCCGCGACCGGCGCCCTTTTTTCACCGAAGCCGCCAACACCCCCCACCGCCCCGCCCCCGTTTCACTCAATGGTCTGCATATTCTACCAAAACTCCATCGCCAGTTCCCCCCTCCCCCAGATCCACACTAGAACCCTTTCCGGCGTCGGCGTGCTCAACCCGGCCGTGTGCCCGCTCTTCGGCATCAACCCTACCTTCACTGCCGTTCCCAAGACGCGGCTGCCCGCGCCTCACCGTCTTCGTTTGCTCGCCAGCCGCCCTCGAGCATATCGATCCTGTAACCCTCGCCTCTCCTGTCGGGTTTGCACAAAAACCTGTCAGTTACTGCTCTCCATCGCGATGAGGCGTATTTCCTCGCGATCCCTCTTCCTATTTGGTTCTGTATGTTCCCAAATTGGCTATAAAATAATGGAGAGCGTACATATGTTAATTATCTACCTTCCTAACTAGTACATATAAGATGTATTTGTTCCAATTAGTTATTGTTGATTTACAGATCGTGGGCGCCCGAGTCACACAAAATGAACAAATTAGCCGTACATGTTCCAAATTATTACATGACATGTATAGGGCTTGCTACCAAGTTGTTAGCTTTATGCTTATCCCCCTTTTCTGAATTTTGCATGTGTTCTCTGTAGATGCCGAGTAGCAGCGACAGCACTCATGCTTCAGGCAATGTATCTTCATCTGAGTCTGACAACCCTAGG
This sequence comes from Elymus sibiricus, assembly GCA_039707655.1. Lineage (NCBI taxonomy): Eukaryota > Viridiplantae > Streptophyta > Magnoliopsida > Poales > Poaceae > Elymus > Elymus sibiricus. The sequence goes on from CM077668.1 coordinate 300,807,824, forward strand.
TCTCCAGCATATGATCAGGGATCAAGTAATCTGGAACGGGATAGAGCTGCCGCAATCACCCTTCTGGTTAGGACACAGAAGAACGCTCCAAGAAAGCCCACACACCAGCCTAAAGGTGTATATGAAGTAACCGACATCGATTTAAAGTCTTGGGCTCCAACTAAACCAGATAAAGCACGCATGAAGTTCAGGAGTGTGTGTGGATTTGTTGGCAGGGCAAGGCTCAACATTAATCTGCCGGGGTTTCGGAAGGCTGACACAGAAAAGCGGCACAGGATAGTCCAGGAGATCATGGATCACTTCAACGTTCCAGAGCAGTGGAGAATGCAGGTGGAACACGCTGCACTGAAGAAGGCCAGGGATGCTTGCAGAAACTAGAAGCACGTGTTGTACAAGAAGTACTTGAGTGAAGGCAAGGACCCAATCCCCGCATACCCCCAAAATACAAAGGTAGACTGGGCAGAATTCAAAAGGGTCAGGGCAACTACAGAGTTTACCAAGATGAGTGCCAAGCAATCGGAACTTCAGAAGAGGAACACACACACCCCCACCATATGGGTGTGGCAGGATACTACGACATGAAACCGATATGCGACCAGGAGGACAAAGAAGCAGTAGATGCGGGTGGGAAACCGGCCTTTAGTGAAATCAGGGGCGAACGCGCTAGAGACTACTTGCGGGCACGTGCAAGGAGGCGTGACGATGGTTCTTATTACTTTGAAAACTCACATGATGAAGAACTGTATATCGTGATGTTAAAGGCTTCCACCAGCAACCCTGGAAGGTTCTACAGGAACTCAGGGCCATGTGACATTCTGTCCGATGCTCTGGTAACAAAAGAGCCCCCTGGCTGTGCAAGGGGTATAGGTGTCAATGTCCCGCACAAGAGGGCTTTCACACTCAGCAAAGAAGAGAGGCTCGCCATGAAAAAAGCGAGGAGTGAACAGAAGAAGAATGAATTGTATGAAATGTTGAGGATGGACATGTATCCGACAGTTCAAAAGGAAATTGAGGAGTCAATGATGATGCAGAAGACTCTAACACTAAGAGATAGCCAGCAGACGGGAGGGGAGGCGGGCATGGACGATGCTGCTTATTACGCGACAACACCGCACAAGAGTAGCTGTGCATCAGCTGACCCCAGCGACACTGAGACTGTAGCTACGCATGATGATGCTATATCTGATCTATCTGGAATGAAAGACAGACTGAGGGGCGTGCTTACACATTATGAAGGTACGTTAAAATGTGCAACAACCTGGGTTTTGCCCCCCCCCCCACTCGGAAGGGGGCCTCTTGTTGGACAATGTGCCATTGAAGCCGGGCTGTGTGAAGTGCTACGTGACTAAAGTAAAGCCTGGATTCAATAAATTTGCCCTGAAAAATGTCCTAGGGGACTGTGATGAGCAGAGGACCTTGGAAGAAACGCTGTTAAATCATATCCAGTGGCCACGAAAGGAAAATAGACTTCATAGATGAGATCCCTCAAGCCCCGCCAAGAGCAATCAATGTCGCCCTTCAACTGGTGACTCTCTCCTTGCCACAGCAGCTCTCGCGTGCTTCCCCCGAGGAACCTAATACTTGTAATCTGACGGCTGATGCATCAACCTGTGATCAGCCCGTCCGACTTCATGCTGTACAGACCATTTCATCGTCCGACCCTGAGCAGCCAGTGGCAAGGCCTACAACTGCTGAAGACGCACCACCGGTTCAGATGCCGGCCACTGAAGCAGAAGGGGGAGACATATCGGCATCGCATGCTCAGCAGACCAACCCGGTGGAACGGACTGCTAAGCAGTCAGAAGGTCCGGAACCGCCTGCTCATCAGTCCATCGGTTCGCAGCCGCGTGATCAGCATACCGATGTGTCGGCACTGCCTGCTTAGCAAACCAACGCGTTGGCACAGCCTCCTCAGCACACCGACGCGTTGGCACCACCTGCACAGAAGCCCGACATAGCTTCACCGCCTGGTCAGCAGTCTGATGCCTCTGCTCCTACAGCTCAGCAATCCGTCACAGCAGCACTGCCAGCTCAGCAGTCCGGCGTAGCTAAACCGTCTGCTCAGCAGTCTGTCGTATCTTCACCACCGGCTCAGCAGTCCGTCTATCAACCATCCAGACCTTGCACCAGAAGTGCTTCAAGTACCAAGAGGAAAGCGGGCACGGCCGCACCCGTGAGGAAGCGGCCCCTGAGACCGAGGAGAATGCGAATGATAGCCTCTTACTAAAAGCACTCATTGCCCAGAACCAAATTACCAGCAAGTTGTTCAAATCGGAGAGTTATACTAGTTCTGACAGCTTGCCCGATGAAGAAGTCGAAAGGATACTTGCTAAAAATAAAGCAGACGTACTTGTAGCACGCAAGTACGTCCATGGCCAGCCATTTCTTGTTGACGAATACTTAGAGGAGTGCAGTTCCAGTTGCCGTAAGTTACATAAATATTGCATGGATGAAAGGTCAGAAGGTCATAAGGTTCTGCTAGTCCACTACGACCGTGATCATTTCCGTCACGATCAAGGATCCATCAGTGTGGAATTCGAGGACTTTCATCTCTTCTTCAACTTTGATGTGCTCGCTATCACTCTTGTTAAATGCTTGATGTTGTAAGTACTTCACAAACTCTGATCAACTTCTCCATACAAGGCTGTAAACGAAAAAAGCTAACTGTATTGTATTCCTCTCAGGGGATTGATCACGCAAAGAAAAAAGGAGAGGGTGCATTTCATAGATACTCAAGTAGAAAATGGCACATTATTACGTGGTAGCCCAGATAATCGGGAGTGGGCCATTGGCAAGGTCGCCAGTATCTTGTGTTGCACGTCCCATGCAGAACTCTTTCTCTGGCATATCATGAAGGGTAAGTCAAATAAACAACCATGCATACATTGATCGTCTTTCATATTTCATCATAGTTGGTAAGTTCATGGTTTTCTTAATCTGTAGCATTCACTGGATCTTGGTAGTCATTGTTCCAAACCAGAACAGAGTTTACTACCAGGATTCTCTCAGAGAGTCAATAAAGCCTCAGGATCTGACGCATCTTCAGCAATTCATGGATAGGTATTGACTTCTATGATGTTGAAATTTCCATTCATATCTGGTTCAAGAACTGAGTATGTGGAAATTCATCTTCATTTGCAGTGTGTTGGCATCGTGCATAACTAAACGAGGGAACCAGTTCAATAGTGCACTACCTCTGCAGCACGAGATCGTTTCTCCGGTAAGACACCGAAATCCATTATTTTCGGAAAATGTATCCAAAAGTTTGCAAATACCTTTTCTTACGCTAGTCTAATTGTGACACCCTGATTTTCGCTCCTTGTTTTTTTTCCTTCGCGGGATTTGGCTCCCGCCTTTTTTCGGTGTTATTGGATTTTCTCTCGCTCTTGGGTATATGAAGATGGTCATTTAGCCTTGCCTTTCCTATCTAACCAGAGATTCTCTCCATATCAACCTTGCCACCCAAGATATTTTCTCAAGATTTTGCCACCGAAACCCTACTCTCCGATCTACCGGAAGGGAAACCCTAATTCCTTCCGTTACAAACGAACCTCAATTTCCTTTGATCTATTGCCTCCCAAACTTTTCCCAGTGATCATCCCACATCTATAAACCCTGGATATGCAAAAATATTGTCAAGTCATTTGCAATATTTTTCATTTAAAATTAATTCCTTTTTCTGTTGTTTAAAGGAATTAAATCCAGGAAACTATCTATCCATCTCCAAAGTTCATGAAAACTTGTGGAGATATTCTTTGTGATCATATTGAGCTCCAATAAAAATATTGGCCATAATTAAATAAGGGAATTTGCCTTTTCCTATTTAAAGCCAATATTGCACTTTGGGCACTTTCCAAAGGAGCTACCATTTTGGTAGTCAGAAAAAATCCCAAATAATTTGTGGAGCTTCTACTATCCATATCTTCACCATTTCCATCAAGATCCCAAGTTCCACAGTTCAAATTTTGAGCACATCATCCAATTCTTGTTTCTGGATTTATTTTGAGGTTGTGAAGCAACTATATTTTATATTGCTTCAAAAATTCTCAAATTAATCCAGGACCTCAAATTCCATATATGATGCGAGTATGCAAAAATTCACATCATTTCATCTAGCCAATTTCTCCCCAAAATTCCATCCAGTTTCAGTCCCGATTCTAGCTCTGTGAAGGAAGTACCATTTTGGTATATCCAAATGAGCTGAAATTTTCTCAGTACCTTCATATCTCCAAATCATCAATCTACACCAAAATTCAGTTCATTTCATCAAGCCATATGAGTGCAGCTTCAAAGTCAAGTTTCTGGACCAAATTTAGCATTTCAAAGGAAGTGCATTCAAACCTGGTCCAATTTGCCTCAAATTTCTCCAGAAAATGCTCCTTCTTATCTCTTCACCCTGTGACAACCTGGCCAGCTCATTGGCACCTCTGTTTGACCCCAGCATCCTATCCAAATTTCTGACCAGAACCTATCTCAGCTCAAATCAGTCAACTCTTGCCTCCAATTCCATCCAAATCCTCATAGGTTAACTCACTGACCTCTGATCTATCTAATTGACATGATTGTGCATTCAGGAAAACTCCAGAGCACATGGCACCCGTGGTGACCATGCATAGGATAGGCCAAAATGGTGCTCTGCGGCACTGTTCTCGTCGGCCAGCCAGCTTCGGCCGTCCCCGGCTTGTCCGGCCATGTCTAGTGGGTTCGCGACGTCCATGCGCCCCTCTCCTACAGCTTCTCCCCTCCTCTTTCTTCTTCTCCATGCCACGGCGTTCGCCGCCAAGGTGTTGCCCGCCCGTGACCGCTGTCGTATTCCTCTCCCCTTGGCCTCTTCCTCGCCGCCGTGTCTCGTCGTGCTCCCCCGCGTCAGGTCGGCACCACCCGGATCTTGCCACCTCGCCGGAATGCCGCCAAGGCAGCGAGCTCCCGAAGCCTCGGGTGTCGCCGAGAAGCCCGCCCCGGCCGGCTATAAAAGTCGTGGCCCGAGGCCTCCCCAAGCATCCTGAAAGCACATTTGCTCCCTTGGTGGTTTTGGTAATTCATAACAACATATATCTCATTGAACTAATATCCATTCAAGATTAAGATTTGAGGATGTTCAATGATTGGCATGGCATGGACTAGAGATGTGGACCCCTCAAAATGCTAAGGACGAGAATTGGCAAAGATCAAGACTCTACATTTTTGGTTTAGTGATCCAAGATCACATTGAGTCCATAGGAAAGCCAATACTATTAAAAGGGGATGAGGTGTTGCTTAATGGTCTTTTTGCTCAAAGTGCTTAGTGACAGCATTCCTAAACCCTCAACCACTCACTCTACCCAAATATGTCCTAAACCCAAAGTCCAACTCGGCCCCACCGAAATTTCCAATCTGGCCCCACCGAGTTCATCCAAGACTTAGCCACTGCCAAACCCTAACAAATCGGATCCACCGAAATGGATCTCAGTCCCACCGAGATGGCCTTGCCAACTCTCTGTAATCATTTGCATTTACTTCGGTCTCACCGAGTTTGCAAATCGGTCTCACCGAGATGGCTTGCCAACTCTCTGTTGCCTTATTGCTTCACTTCGGTCCTACCGAGTTGATGCAATCGGTGCCACCGAGATGAGGATTGCCCTAAGCCATTGCACTTCGGTCCATCCGAGTTGTTCGTATCGGTCCCACCGAGATTCCTAAAATTCATATCTTTTACACAGTTCGGTGCTACCGAGATTATCGTTTCGGTGCCACCGAGTTGAGTCAAAAGTGTGTAACGGTTGGATTTTGTGTGGAGGCTATATATACCCCTCCACCCCATCCTTCTCAGTAAGGAGAGCCATCAGAACGTGCCTACACTTCCACCATACATTTTCTGAGAGAGAACCACCTACTCATGTGTTGAGATCAAGATATTCCATTCCTACCATTTGAACCTTGATCTCTAGCCTTTCCCAAGTTGCTTTCCACTCAAATCCTTCTTCCACCATAGCCAAATCTGTGAGGAGTGTTTGAGTGCTGGGAAGACTATCATTTGAAGCACAAGAGCAAGGAGTTCATCAACAACACACCGTCTATTACCTTTTGGAGAGTGGTGTCTCCTAGATTGGTTAGGTGTCGCTTGGGAGCCTCCAACCAGATGTGGAGTTGAACCAAGAAGTTTGTAAGGGCAAGGAGATCGCCTACTTCGTGAAGATCTACCCCGAGTGAGGCTAGTCCTTCGTGGACGTAAGCCATGGTGGAATAGGCAAGGTTGCTTCTTCGTGGACCCTTCGTGGGTGGAGCCCTCCGTGGACTCACGCAGCCGTTACCCTTCGTGGGTTGAAGCCTCCATCAACGTGGACGTACGATAGCACCACCTATCGAAACCATGCCAAAAACTGTCGTGTCTTCATTGCGTTTGAAATCTCCTACCCCCTCTCTACATACATATGCAATTGCTTACATTCCGCTGCTATACTCTTAGAATTGCATGTGTAGGTGATGCTTGACATGTACTATTGCTAAAATCTGCCTACAACTAAAATCTGGGAAAAGGTTAAGTTTTATTTGGTCAAGTAGTCTAATCACCCCCCTCTAGACATACTTTCGATCCTACACATGCCAACCCCCGCAGTGGCCTCCTCTCCCCTCCTAGCTCTCTCCCCGTCCTCCTGACCGAGCTCGAGGAGCTTTCCTGCTCCTCCAATGTCGCCATGGCCGCCGCCGTCCCCCTTCTCAAATTCCCCCGCCACCAGCCCTATCCGCCTCCACTGAGCCCACCCCTGAGCTCCCCGGTCGCCGTAGGCCATCCCCGCCCCCTCTTCCAGTCTCCCCGGCCACTGGAGCACCTCCTCCACCGCGGAGCCGCCGCCTTCGGCCGCCGTTTCCGCGACCAACCCCGACTGCCCCCGGCACCCACTCCACCACCCACGGGCGCGGGGTGGAGCGGCGCATCCATCCCCGGCGGCGCCCAAGCCTGCCGTGGCCTCCAGTCGCCGGCGCCAGTGAGGCCGAGGCCTCTGTTGCTCTGTCGGGGAAGAGGAGGGAGGAGGAAGAAGGAGAGGGAGGAGAGAGAAAGGGGGCCTGACGGGTGGGCCCCGACCCCACCTGTCAGTGAGAGGGCACCGCCAGCTCAGATTAGTGGAGACGTATTCCTTTGGGATACGTTTTCCGCTTTCAAAAGCGTATTTCACTAAATGCGCTTTCGTTTCTCAGCCGGCGGCCGAAAGGGTTAAATAGTGGACATTCGCTAGTTAACAGCAGAAATGAACACATTTTGTTTGTTTTCTGCCTAACGAACGAACGGCCCTAACTTTTCGCTCGTAACTCCGATTCAGGTGAGTCCAACGCCCACGTCTTCAGTTCATCGAGCCCGTTCCGATGGTATCATTTTCATAATGTTTGCACACTGTGAAAATGATCATTTTGCCCTTGCCCTTCTATCAGCCCTCCGAGAGAGAATCCTTTCCGGCAAATTTTCCGCGAAGTGATCGCACTTCTTTCCGGAGCATTCCTTCACTCCCAGGCAAGCCGACCATCTGATATGTGCCCTAAAGCATTGCTCTGTGTTATTCTTGCATGTTTAAATGCTTATGCTTGTATGCGTAGTGGTGAGCTGCATGTGACGCTGATAAACCCTTGCTTGCCTTTCTTTGATGACGGCACCACGCCTGTGTTCTGAGCTGCTTTCGGCTGTCCGGGGTGGATGCCGACTTTATGTTTCTCTTTTCAACAACTAGCCCGTGTTTTGAGCTGCTTTTCGGCCGTCTCGGACAGCTGTTGAATTTCTTTCTGTAGCGGTGACCCTATGCTCTGAGATGTTCCTCGGCCGTCTTAGGGAACTGCTACACTCTTTTTATCAACACCGTCTCATGCTCTGAGCTGCTTTTCAGCCGTCTTGAGCCGGGGTTGAGTTATTCCGGTAACGTCCCAGATCTGAGTTGTAAAGACCATTCTGGTGGCTACTGGTTTATTTGCCGGTTTCATGCAAGGGTTCAGATGGTCGTAACTTACAGCTAGAACTTGTAAAGTGATAACTTGCCATTTAAATATTGTTTCACTAATGACTCGTTGTGATATAGTATGGAGATAGGTTGTTATGTTTTCATAATTGTTACATCATGCATGGTTACCGTTATTGCAATATTATGAAATGTGACTTAATAATGACAACAACCTCCTCCGTCGACTGGATCGAGTCATAGTGCCACCTATCCGGACTTATCAGTGCAACCACATTTGCCGGTATGGGACGGCCCTGACTTAGTCTATTGTCTTGCCTCTTGTCGGTACCACCAAAATAGGGAGGATTATGCGTGCGTGCTACCCTGGCCCGGTAGGCGGCGATAATCCTGTGAGCCCAGTTTGGTTTATGTGCGCACGTCCCCGTTTGGGACAGTTTTGTTTGGCCACGACGGTGGCAGGTGTCACGGGGTGACACAGGGGCCACCCAGGACATGACCCTGGGAGGGTATGATTGTCGGTGGGACCGTAAGAGTGCCAGGCAATAGACAAGTTTTGTTGGAGCAGCACCGGTCCACCCGAATGGGAACATGTACTAAGTACGAGGCCGGGAGCTCCATGGTGTGGGTAAAGTGCGCAACCTCTGCAGAGTGTAAATCTATTCGAATAGCCGCGTCCTCGGTCATGGATAGTTCGTACTAGGCCACTATTTGGTCTGTGTCGAGCCTGGAGGAACAAACTATATAATGTTATTGCTAAGACTGAACCAGAGAATGGTAAGGGTTGTCAGACTTGCAGTGCAGATGCATGGACATCAGATGATGTCAAAGGTTGAAATGCTAACCATGAGATGGCTATGAGATGAGAGGTCGTATGACCACGAGACTTGGATTGGAGTTGGATCGGATTTGGTTTGGATCATGACATATTCGGAGTATGGATTATTTCCTTGATAGGTTTCACTTTAGTAGTTATCGTGCTGTATAATCCTGTTATAACAGGGTAATTAATATTGCTAGATAGGTATGCTATGCCATGATAATTATTGTTGCCATGATAATTAATGTTGCCATGATAATTAATATTGCTCTAATAACAAGTGCATGCTTGAATGCCATGGATTGCATTGCTTGGTGTATATGTCGGTTTGGTTTGCTTGCGAGTACATTCAAAAGTACTCAGCGGCCTTCAATGTGGCCAGGTTCACCTAAGGATTCAACGACCTCTAGCGAGGAGCCGGAGTGTTCGCGAGCTAGAAGAGTAACCCAGTCAGATCCCTGTGGATTGGAGCCGCACCAGGACCATGCTTCCTTAGATAGAGCTTTTCCGCTGCCATCACCCTTGTAATGTATCATGTAAGACTGATATATTTCATTAATAGAAATGTCTGTGTTCATGATACTTATTGTAAAAGCGCATGCCAGAGTGATTCTCCTGGGCTGGTATGTGCGTCGACCGTCTGGCTACAGTGGTATTCAGGCGGGGCGCCACACTAATGTTCAAGTTTCTAAATAAACCTCTTTCTATTTCTCTCCAAAGAAAATAAAATAAACATCTTACACCGGTTAGGTTGCTCCTAACAGGGCAAATACATGACTAATTCTGTAAAAACAAATTCAGTGTCCTCAGCAACAAGCAGGGACCAACCTTTGTGGATACTAAGTCTGCAGACACATGATCTCCATCTGCAAATCTACTGATTGCTGTGAAGATGCTCGCAAATTAGTACCAGTAAGTCTGTATCTTAATTAATATCTTCTACTCCACTCGTATGGCACATTCTGATCTAAAAATCATGCAGCTCATCTTTGAACCGATGACCCCTGAACCTCTCCCCGCTGGTGAATTGCTGGAGGTTAGGAGATTTATCAGCAACTTCTTCCTGAATCACTACATCAAGCCCACTGGTGATAATGAAGATTTCAGCATGGTTGTTCCTGAAACAATGAGTAAACATAGCCGCTAAACATATATGCATGGATGCATTGTTTTCCATGTGATGAGGTCTTCATATTTCGTACACTATGATTATGTACTGCGTTTGTTGATAAATCAGTGGAATTTAGCTAGCATTTGTTCAATTGCATATTGTTGTGAATTCTGATGAATGTTCTTCCTGTGGACACTATTTGTTCAATTGCATATTGTGGCGAATTTGCTTTTTGCAGGGCAATTCAAATGCGATATTTTTGCTTTAACCTGGCCATTGATGCGCACATGGTTCGACTAAATGAGGGTGTGCGATCCAGAATGGAAAGCACACGTCACTCATAGCGCAACCGTCGGTCATACACAACAAATCGCAGACGATTTGCAGCACTTCTACGTGTGCGTAGGGGATCCTGAACCGTTTGTGATAGCACATTATCGCACACGAGAGCTTAGAGGAAACCGTGCCCAATGCAAAATGCAATCCCACTCGTAAATTGTCCAGGAAACGTGTGCGATGATGTCATGCATGGCAGACGATTGCCATATAATACCCGTGTGCGATGGGCCACATATCGCGCACAGTTTCTATGATGACCCGTGTGTCTTAGGTACTATTTCGCAAACGGTCCAATGTGAAATACCATTTGGTTTCCCTGCGCAATTAGAAACGTTTGACTCATGAGAGACGTGGGCGATTGATCACCAATCCCACACGTGTGCCAGAATATAGTGTGTGCGATATGTTCCTGCATCGCATACGATTACATTTGGCAACGCGTCTGCATTAGCGCTCCCTATCGCCGATGGTTTCTGGGTCGTGTGGGAAGGACCCCCCCCCCATCGCACACACAGGCAAGGCGGCGGTTTAAAACTCTGTCGCGGAAAGGGGGTAAAAACCGTTTGTATAGCAGGTCGCTGCACCAGTGGGTAGTTCTTCAGAGGGAGTTGTGCATGGTAGTGGGTTCAATCTTGCGGTGAATTTGATCCAAGTGACAATAAGGCGTGTCCGGGTCCTTCGTGTTATCAGAATCTGCGTACTTGGTGAGAGCCGCCATGAGCTCCCCCATGTCTTGGCATGAGCGTTTGAGCTGGCCAAGTTTCTGCTTCAAAGGCGTGAAGTGACAATTCTTCTCTAGAATCAAAACCACCTGAGAGGCCGTAATCTGCTCAGAAGAGTGGATGATTTCGGAGACTCGCCGGACCCAGTGATGAGCCGACTCATCCTCACGCTGCACACACTGGTCCAAATCCACAATCGTCATGGGCTGCTTGCATGTTCCTTTAAAAAATTTGATGAATTTCGCCCTTAACTCGGCCCAGGAGTTAATGGTGTTGGGTGGCAAACCCTTCAACCATGTGCGAGCCGGCCCTTCCAGCATCATGATGAAATACTTGGCGCAGACCGCATCACTAACGTCCAACATCTCCATGGCTAGCTCATAACTTTCAACCCAGGCCTCTGGAGGTAAATCAGCAGTGTAATTGGGCACCTTACGAGGACCCTTGAAATCCTTCGGCAGACGCTCATTCCGCAGAGCCGACACCAAACATGGTACTCCCACAGCCCTGGAAGTCACCCCCGCTCCTCCTGAGACGGAAGGGGCAACTGTGGGATCCTGATAAGCCGCCGCTGCTGCCAGAGCCGCCGCTTCTTGCTGTGCTTTTGCCCGTTCCACCCGTGTTTGAACATCCAGAGCCGCCCGATCAGCTTGCGGCGGGTTACTGCTAGAGACCGCCGGCGACTCATAACGCCGGTTGTAGCTACGGCTGTGGATGGGGGTTGAATGCACGCGATTCCGGCTGTAATTATATTTCCCCTGCTGAGCCATCGCCGTGCGCAGGTATCCGATGGCATTCCGCACCTCTTCTGCGTAGGGCGCCTCATCGGGGATCGGGATTGTATCAAGCCTGGTTGCCGCCGCCACCATGTTCTTTACCGGGCTAGAATAATGATCCGGCGGTGTTGAATAAAGTAGTGGCGGGTTTTGGCCCCGTCGTGGCGGGTCTTGACGCTGAACCGCCGCCCGGCTCCCAGGTATTTCCGCCGTCCGGGTTATGGCCAAAGGCACACTTCGTCCCGTTCCTGGCGTGTTAAAAAGATTCCGAGCTTCATATTGCTCTGGCAAGCGGGATTGATGTCTCATGCGATAAATCGCCGCCGCTGACTGCCGCTCTAGCTCAAAGCGAAAAACGTCCGCCTTAAGGCGTTCCGCCTCAGCATCCTTTTGTGCCTTCAGCTCATTGATTTCCCGTTGGACTCCAGCCATCTGATTCTTCAACCTCGCGATCTCCGCATTACGGGCCGCTTGGTTTTCAGCAGTGACCTCAGTCTCCATCAAGGCTGTAAGCTCGTTCATTAGATCCAGAAGAACCTGAGCCGGGGGGGTGCCTGACCCGGACCCAGCTAGACCGGCGGCTGTGCTGCCCTGAGCCGCCGCTGCACCCGCCATGAAGACGGCGGCATGGCTTGGCGGCTCATATTCCTCCGGCTCATGGTACTCCGACTCGGGGTAAGGCTCGTCGTAGCCCCCAAGTCCACCATTATGAAGCTGATAGATCGATTCCGTCTCTCTACTCGAGGATCCTTCCTCTAAGTAGACAAGAGTTTCCTCCTGTGACATAGAACCTTCAAGTTCCATGCCCTGAGTAAAGCCAACGAAGACGTGCTTCTTGCCCGGGTCAACGATGTCGGTGCAGATGTCCGGCCCAGGTTCAGATCCGCCAGTCTTGCCGATGAAGACGTTGATTCCACCGAAGGGGACCCGGAAACCATGCTCGATTGAGTCGGCCTCAGGACCCCAGCCGGCGTCGTCGAGGTAGAGTCTCCCATGGCGACTCTTGGTTATCTCACCATTGGCGTACCCTTCGCTCCCAGAGAGAGAACCCTTTGAGAACTCAACACCACCGAGCGCTGCCCCACGGTGGGCGCCAACTGTCGTGGTTTTGTCACGGCAGATGTCCGAAGACTTAGGTTCGAGGCCAACGCCATGGAAGTGGACTCAAAGGGGTTAAACGGGACAAGGGACACGAGTTTACCCAGGTTCGGCCCCTCACGGTGGAGGTAAAAGCCTACATCCTGCTTATGCTGTATTAACTGGTGTATCGATTACAAGGGGCGGCTTGCTTGCCCTAGCTCTCGACTGCTTGGTCTCTCTCGCCGTAAGGCTTGTCTGTCTCTCTTCACCTCTCTAACTCGCCGCCAGGTCTCGCCTTTATATACATAGGCTGAGGTCCGACGGTTTACAAGAGTCCGGGTCGGGTTATACAACGTAACCGATCCTGGTTCCAACTTCCTAGTCTTACAGAACAAGTCATCTTATGGCGGCTTATACCTTCTGTCCCATGAGTCGCCTCCTGCCTCTTGGGCCTTGGCCTCAGCCCATCTGGTAAGCCGCCATATGGCCTGGTCTTCATGTCTTGTCTTCCTCTTGGCCCACTTGGGAACCCGCCATGTGGCTTGGTCTCCGTCTTCTGGCCCACCTTATGGGTCTTGACTATGAACCGCCAAGCTGGTGACCGGGTCTTCAGTGAATCGCCAAGTCCTGGCCGGGTTATACTCCGGCCGGGTTATATCGCGGGGTTATATCCCTGACACGTATTATATTGTTGCCACTAAGGATAAAACAATGGTTTCTTTATCACACTTAGATCATAGTTTTACTGTCTACATTATGTCAGCACGCTTATTGCAATGTTCTGTTTATTGTAAACTTAATACTTCGAGATGCATGCTGGATGCGGTCTTGGGGTAGAGTATTATTTGTAGATGTAGTTGGATAACGGTCTAAATATCACGGACGTAATGCCTATGCAAGATACCATGAATGATCATAGTCATAAATATAAATATTGCAATTTAATAGCTGCCCAACTGTAATTTGTTCACCACACCACACTTATCTGCTTGGAGAGATGCCACTTGTGAACCTATGGCCCCAGCGGTCTATTTTCCATTACTGAAAACATCTACAAAAATACTTTTACTTGTTATTCTATTTTATTTATTTTACCTATCTATCAATTCCTACCATAACGTGTAGTTTGCCCTTGTAACTAGCAAGACAAGAAGCTTGACAACCTTCTTGAAACGTTGGGGCAAGAGTGTCTTGTGTTTTGTGTGCAGGTACCCGTGACTTTGTTTGCTGGAAGAACTCCTTCTGGTTCGATAAACCTTGGTTCTCAATCGTGGTAAATACTTATTGCTAGGTTACTTCACCCTTACACTAGGGGGTTACCCAACCACTCTTACGAGAGAGCAATACTCCCACAAGTCTGGTAATGCCATTGGAGACATGTGCAATTCTCACATATGGAAACATCGAAGAAGTGGTCGAAGAGATAGAGCATGAACATGTTGTTCAGCTTGTGACTGACGATGGGTTAAACATCAAGAAAGTTTGTCTTAAACTTGTTGTAGAGTATCCTCATATTACATGGGAGCCTTGTGTGGTTCATACAGTAAACCTCATTTGAAGAGATTGGATGTTTTCCAGAGATTGATGCGATATAAGAGGATCTCCGGATTCTTGTGCAATTATTCTACTTTGCATGCTCAAACACATAAGAAAATGGGTTCAAAGGTGGTGTGACCTACCACCACAAGATTTTGAACTAACTTTATGATCCCACAAAGCTTCTGAGATAAGCAATATAAATTCAAGTGTGGGTGACATCTCCGGAGTGAAAAATAACAGTTAAGAGTCGAGATCTTGATTATTCTACAGATGTGATTGCTTGATAAGTGGAAATACAACACTTGGATTTTAGAGGTGGTGGCGTGGTGCTTCTCATTTCCTTCTTATAGGCATTTTGTGCTTCCTGCCGACTTATGTGCATTCAAATCTCCTAGGCAGAAGTGATTGGGTCTTGATATGGCGGTGAAACCGGTGCGCTGGCTTCTCGGTTCTAGTGTTGTTAGTACTAGTCGGTGTGGTCTTGATCTATAGTGTGAGAGCAAGGTCCCTCAAAGGCGGTCTTGGTGGGCGTTGTGGCATGGTCGGATGGGCATTCGATGAAGTTGACATGCTTCCCTCTTGTTTCTACTATTGCTTCAAGTCCCAGTTGTTCTTCTCATGAGCTCGTCGATGTGGTATCAAGTTACTGGTCCTAAGTTTGAGCTCCATGGTCCGTGTTGTGTCGAACATCACTTTGTCCCTTTGTCGATGGCCCTCATAATCCACTCATCAGTGGACTAATGTTGCCCCTAGGATGGAAGCCTTGATGGTCTCATCACTAGTGGATAAGGTCGCCCAGTGAACCGATGTTGCGGCTCGCGGTGGGTTGCATATGGGATTGTTTGTTGGCACTTGCTTAGTGTAGTTTCGTTGCCCTCTTGTTGTGCCATCTTGATCATCGAAGTTCAAGCAAAGACAAAAGGATTACCTCAATACCTCGTATGTACCATTCTGGAAATTTGACTTTATTAATTTAAAACTAAGACTAAGTGAGGACATCATAAACACAACTTTGCTATTTCACAGTCACCTAAAATAAGATAATGGGTCCGTTGATTTTTGCTCACAGCTGCATGCATGCAAGGGAGAATACCGAGACACTTTTTTGAAAAGGAGGAATACCCCAGCCTCTGCATCAAGCGATGCACACAACCATTTATTTAAACAAAAAAAGTATCAAAGTATGAGTATCATCTCAAGTACGAAAACCAAAATGCAAATAATAAAAGTCACCACAACCGGCATAAATAAGACACAATGACTAAACACCTATCCTATTGTTGGACCGCCATCCAAATCGGTTGTACGTAGCCCGTGATACCATCTCCCATTGGTTGCACCCAAAGGCCATATGCTCCCTCTCTTCCGCACGGTGCAGTAATGACCACGCACGGATACATCCAAACGCCCAGTAGATAACCTCCAAAAAAATTGTGATATTTGTCTTATTAAATACAACATCATTCCTGCAGTTCCAAATATCCCAAAGTAATGCACAAACTCCCACACGAATATGTGCCGCTGTATTAATTAGGCTCAACCCCACCTAACCAATTTTCAAATAGTAGATTAGAAATACTAGTTGGTGGGAACACATTAAATGACACATGTATTGTTTGCCATAATAATTTGGCTAGTGGGCATGTGAGTGTAGGGGAACGCAGCAGAAAACAAAAATTTCCGACCTACGCACCAGCCCAGGACCACTATGGAGACTGCATACAAGGTTTGTTCTTTTTCGTTACCGACTCGTAGCGCAGCGGAAGCAGAGTCGATGACGATCGGCGGTGTAGATCCCCGCAGCTAGGATTTACAACCTCCCAACCGCGAGGATGTACTCCCTCATCTGCCCCTCGGATAGCCCTCTGGGAGACGGTCGGACAGTCTCTTGGACGGTGTCGCGGACAGCCCTCCGGGAGGACCTTCGAAACTCGGACGGTCACTCGGACAGCCCTTCGCGAGGACCCTCGAAACTCGGACGGTCACTCGGACAGCCCTTCGGGAGGCACTCTCGAACTAAGACCGAAACTACGATCTCTCTACAGAGTTGCACACATATGGTGTCATCTATCCGGCAGGGCTTCGCCGTCCAGAACTAGTTCCCACCGGAACCCGGACAGCCTTTCGGCTCTACGAAACTCTTTTCGTGGGAGGGAAAGAGAGAGCCATACGAGCATGGCATTTGTATGTGAGCAAGGGATGAGGTTTGGGCAGCCCCCTCACCTCCTATTTATAGGAAAACCAAGGGGTAGGGTGGTTTTACAATAAAACCCAAAATGCACATGAATGAAGTCCTTCACAAGGGCATAAAGGTGAAGCCATGGGACAAGTGGGGCTCCAAGGAGAAGCCCCCCATGTGGCCGGCCACACCCCTAGTGGGTCCCCCCAAAAAGTGTTCCTATCCATCCATGTCACACCCCAAGATCTTTTGAGCAAAAGCCCAAAAAGGTGGCTTTCCAATAAAGTAATCCAAAAATCACTTTCACTATTCACGAAGACATTTTTCTGCGTCCGATAAATCCCAAATTATTTCTGTGTGCCTAGAACAATTCCAGTACCCACTAAAACAATTTTGAACGCATTCCGAAACAATTCCGGAACAATGTTTTTCTTCAGCGAAAAGCAACCAAATCGGTTCCAGCAGCTCCGGAACATTTCCGGTTTTTATCCCGGAAAATTCCCAGAAGTTTCCATAACACTTCTGGCATCCTCCAAGAATTTCCAGGCGTGTACCGAAACCAATTTGACTTAATGGTATCCCCTGAAACAACTTTTCAGTTTTACCGGAACTATTCCAGTGTCCTCTCCGGAACGTTTCCGTTTCGTCCGAAACTTTTCCGGTGATTTTCTCTCAGACTCCTTGTCTAGTATTCAGCAGATAGATGACCCTTAAGCGTGTGACCCTATAGGTTCGGTGAAGTATAGACATGACCGGAACTCTTTCCGATCAATGATCAACATCGGAGCCGTGGACACCCATATTGACCCCTATACCCACACGAATGAATATTCGAGTGAACCTCCAGTTGCCGTGTGCTATTCCTGTTGCTTCGCGATATGTAACAAATACCCGAGGTGAGAAACATCGGCATCCCCGTGGATCAACACTTGTCCACAATGCCAGTTACCTCGTTACCGGTTTTGTTCTCTTTTCTCGTTTCCGTGTTCCGGCATCCCTGTGATCAAATCACAATGTGTCTGGCCAGACGATGGTGGATACCGTAACACCGAGAGGGCCCAGAGATATCTCTCCATCGTCGGAGGAGCAAATCCCAATCTTGAGCTATCAAGTTACTTGACACACTTTTCCATGAACCCGTAAGCCGCCGTAATAGCCACCCATTTACGGATGACGTTTAACAAACCCCAAAGTTCATGAAGCAAGTATGAAGAAACTCAACACTCTCATGGTCTAAGGAATTATGCAAACATTAACTTCTCTGTGTTATTAACCATTAACTTGTGACGAATGTATCTCATAGCATAACATCAATTCGGGTCGATTCAACACAAGTGTTCTACCAACATTGTGCCCTCAAAGTTGCCGGCATAGTCATGCCCATGATCAGGAAAACAGAATCATCATGCAACACTTGAGCTAGTCTTAGAGGCCAGACTAGGAATACATTTTACCGTTTATTATTCCACACGTGCATATGAGTCTTCCTTCGAGCCTCGTGGTTATTGCAGACTCGAGAACCATAGCAGTTATAGCATGGAACATAAACATAATTATGATCATGGAGATAAATAATAACATTTATTATTGCCTCTAGGGCATATCTCCTATAGACTCCCACTTTCACTAGAGTCAATAATCTAGTCAATGCTAATGCACATTACACCTGTGGCATACCGGTGTAAAAATGCTTCGCATGTGGTTTAGCCTGATGTCCAACGGATCTGACAACTTTAGTTCCGTGTGTATCTTTGCATGTCCTCGCGTTTTCACGCTTTCACAAAATTCATATTTTGTGTGGACTTGGCTTTGTATATATGTGAATCACAGGTCAAACCTTGATTCCTCAGACTGAGCTATGGAGCAACTATATTCAATAGTGTTCCATTGACCAAAGCCATCTTGGAATCATACTAAGTTCATGAACGAACTGTATGATTTAACATCTTCTATGTCGCTTTGAAAGCGGCAACATACTTAGCCTTAGTTATAGAATTCGCCACAGTAACCTGTTTGGAATGATTTCCAAACACCGTGCCACCATATTGTGTATTACACAAAACCCTTAACTTAAATCGAAAATCGCATGGAGCATTGATGAAGACTGTATCGATGTAATTACTTACAATGAGCACTTCATAATCTCTGCTTGCGAGAAAACATGTCATCAGTGCTACTTTAGTACTCAATGACATTTTTCACTGTTGTCCCATGATCAGTACTTTGATCACTTTGGTATCTATACTCGCAACAGCTAGGGAGTATCGGACATATCTGGTTGTCTTACATACCATGGAATATATGATTAATCCAAACACAAGAGTGTGTGAAATCTCCATCATGTATTTTGCTCATCGGTGTTTTGGTACACCGAGTCTTGCAAAACTCTTTCCATGTGACTTCGGTAAGAATCACTCCTTGGCGTTTTAATGCTAAAAAGTTTTAGCATTTTGTCAATATGTATTTTTGGCTTTAGCCTATTAGGCAATTATATCTCGCAGATAAATATGCCTAGTGAAAGGATCTAGATGACGACTAGAGGGGGGGTGAATAGGCGTTTTAAAACTGTTACAGATTTGGCTTTATCCTAATGCGGAATTAAACTAAACGGATACCTTTCAAGCACAAATCCTAAATATGCTAGGCTCAACTAAGTGCACCAACAACCTATGCTAAACAAGATAGGCACTTAAGGAAACTAGCAAGCACAAACTATATGACAAGATATGGAAATGTAGGAACAACTAAGCAATTCAACTAGAACAAGATATATCAATATGAGCAAGTATGAATTGCGGAAAGTAAAGGGTGTGGGTATGAGATAACCACAAGTGAGTCGGGGACGCGGATTTATCCCGAAGTTCACACTCGTGAGAGTGCTAATCTCTATTAGAGCGGTGCCGAAGCCAAAGCTTCGGGGCGCCACCAAGTGACTCACCGTATTCTCCCTTTCGAGTCACCCCCAACGAATGAGCCTCGATTCACTCGGGGTTGGTCTTGAAGGCGACCACCACACCTTTACAAACTTCTCCGGAGCACACCACAAGCAAGGAAGCTTCCGGAGGAACCTTGACCACCTAGGCCACTTCACACCCTTCCCCGGAGCACACCACAAGAGGAAGCTTCCGGGAGAACCACGACCACCTAGGCCTCTTCACAATCTTCTCAAGAATATCATCAAACCGTCTAGGAGTCGGAAACCTCCAAGAGTAATAAACTCACGGACTCTCACTCGAACTAATCGATGTGGGGAGCTCAAACTAATGCAACAAATGCAAAGCAAGGTCAAGCAACAAATGCTTAACTCACTCTCTCAATCTCACAAGATGCAACTCAAGAAAGTAAGAGATTGAAGAGAGAAGATGCAATGGAGGAAATCAACAAATGAATCCAAGAACCATCCACAAATCCCCCTTCACATAGAGGGGAGATAGGGGTTTGGGAGAGATGGTAAGAGGCTCAAAATGATGTTTAGAAAGTGTAAGAACCAACACCCAACCGGTGGGAGGAAGGAGCCCTTAAATAGCCAAACTTCGAAACTAGCCGTTGGGGCTCCAACGGGCTGATTCTGGACACCCCGTGCCCACGGGGGTTTAGACCCCATGCACACGAGGTCCCGTGTGCACGGTACAAGGCCAAACAACCCCGTGCACACGGGGTACCCAGAACAGCCTGCAGCAGCCCACTGAAACATGCATAACTTTGGCATACGGACTCCGAATTCGATGATCTTGGGCTCGTTTTGAAGCTATGGAAAAGCCCAAGGTCCTCACATAGAGAAACACCCAAGATCAACAAGAAATAATGATGCAAATTACGCAAAGGTTTGAGCTCTCTACATGCGACGTGATCAAGCTACTCGTCCGAAAGTCCCTCTTGATAGTACGGCTATCAAACCTATAATCCGGTCTCCCACCAAGCACTATGAGACCGGCAAAACTAGGAAAACCTAGCTAAGTTATACCTTTGCCTTGCACATTCCACTTGAGCTTGTTGAAGACGTTAAAGCTTGCTTCACAATGGAATCCTTTTCTTGTCCACAACCACTTGGTGAAGATACTCGAATTGCTTCCTCATGTTGCAATGAGGGAAGCCTTAACTCGAGCCCATCTTCACAAGTACATTATCATGAAGTGGACCGCAAGCTTCAAAGCATATAACCTCCGGCTTCTCATCTTGCATTTGGACTCCTCGAACCCGATGACCATCACCACTTGATGTCATCCACACATAGGCTACTTGAATTCTTTCCTTTTGATGCAAGCCCATGAGAAACACCTAACCCACATAAACATAACAAACACATAGCATGGGTTAGGTAACAAAGCACAATTCACAATTACCTTCCATACCACTAGATCACTTGATCTCACGTGGTACAATGTTTGTGCTTTGAGAGTTGACCACTTAGATATAATCTTCGAGCTTCATCTTGGTCAACCAACATCTTTACTTTAAGCTCCATCTTGGTTTCTTGAAAGCCACAATGAACTCTTCATTTCCCTTCATTGCTTCAAGACTATATCACCAAAGACTCTTTCATGACCATATCAAGTTCCACTATGAATATCATCTTGGTCACCACTTGCCCTTCTAAAAACTCCATCACAAGCTCTTGAGAGGCACAATGAATTCTTCACTCTAGTTGCTTGCTTCAAGACTTGATCAACCGAAACCCAACACATGAGCTCACCATGATCTTGTCTTGAAACCATAACTTGAATTCTTCTCTTTGATTATTCTCTCAAGCCCTTGATCCTTAAAAGCCCAAATATGTCAATCTTTGAGATCCTCCAATGAACTTCACCATGAACATAAATAGATTAGGCATTGAAATCAATCTTGATGGCTTCAATAGAAATTCCCGAAGACCAACTTGAAACCTAACTGGACATGGGATCTCGAAAGCCAAAAACCTAGGCCCCGTTAACATGGGGTATCCAGAGAGTTGACACTCGACCCCGTGCACACGGTACAAGCCCGTGAGCACGGGGTATCCAGAGAGGGATACCATAAGGACTTCTTCAGATGCTTTGATGGCATTCTTCACAAAACAACCCAAAGCACTTCAAGCATCACTATGGAACATATCTTCATATAAGATTCAATGCACTTGATGCTCCATAGGAATTGTCATTTAATTCCAAATCTTAGAGCAAATATATCTTCACATATATGGACTTCATCCTTGATTCCATCCAATATCCTTGAGGCACCATCTACGGACAAAACCTTCAAATATATCTCACTGAAAACATTAGTCCATAGAGATTGTCATTAATTACCAAAACCACACTTAGGGGCTACATGCCCTTTCACCTAGTGTCAAGGCTATTTAGCCCAAGCACTTTATCGAAAACTATTTTCAATGAAGTCCTAATTCGTGTCAAGAAATTTCCAATCAACAATGTGTCAAGCACACAAAGTTTTTAGAAATGTTATTATGCTCCCACTTACTTTCTTGAAACCACAAGCATCTTCGTTATCCATTGATAAATCAAACTCCTTTGACTGTTGCATCAAAATTGAAGATTCCAACTCCCTTTTGCTCTCTTCTGTCCATCGCTGGAACTCTGAAGTTTGCATACTTACTAGCATCCTCTGGATCGACAAAATACTTTGGACTGTATCACATACAAGTCCTAGGTTGCATTTCCATCAGATGGAAATCCTTTTGGCATCCATGTTTCATATCTCATGTTGAAATATGTATTAATTGCTAGTTTAACCCGATCTGACTTTAAGCATCGCTACGGTGAGACATTCTCATCGTAGTCAACTCCTTGAACTTGTTATTGCAACAAGTCGAGCTTTATGGATAAAACTTTTTATCCACATTAGTTTACAGTTCCATAAATATTCGTTAGACTCTAAGTCTTCCGAAGGGTTTATCAAGATATAATCTTGAATCATTTATATGGAAACTATCTCGGATTATATTGGCATTTAGCCAATTCCGGAGTCAGGGCCCATCAATGCTTCCTTGTGTGTCGTAGGTATACTGTTGTCTAACAACAATATCTCGCTTGCGCACCTGAGAGGTTTGCACGAGTTTTGCCTACGTCGTTCAGCTGCAAGTTCGATCGAAGTCCCTACATCTCATGTACAGGCTTCCGTATCAGTCGCAGTAGGAAACTCTGAAATCACTTACAAGGTTCCTTTTCTTTGATCTGATGACGAAGATAATGTTATCTCGTCGAGTTGCACTGTCCTCCCACTCACCTTTTTGCAAGAACCATTCTCTTTAAAAGCATACCGTTTTGTGGCAAAACATGTTGCCTCGGTATTGTGGTGAGGGAATACCCAACATCTTGGGATAACCTACAAAGTTGCTCTTATCTGATTTGGAATAGGTTTGTAACCTTTTACACAAGCCCCATATTCCAAATGTTTAAGAAAAGATGCAACATGGTTGGACGTACCATACCATGGTGTCATTTGAACAGACCTGATGGTGCTCTTTTCAGTGTAAAAGCCGCAGTCTCTAAAGCATCTGTCTATCTATTATCTACTAAAAGTAAAATACAGAGGAAAATTAGAGAAAATCGCTAGAAAATTCCACAAAAATTAGAAATATCTGACCTTTTATTTAGTACGTCGGAAAATTACAACCGTTAGATCTACGTTAACGCTGAAAAAATTACCCACCATTGCCATGGAGGCGAATTTACATACTCTAAACACGCATGTATTAGTCTAACGTGAAACCTAAAACTTCAGGCCCTACATCCTACCGGCGGCTACGAGAGCCTTGAGGCGGCCACGCGGAGCGCTGCCGTTCGAGGTCCATAGCTCCATGGTAAAGGTCCTGAGGCTACGACATTAGATCGTCCCTAATGTCTCGGTCCCCCATCCCGGGCGCATGGTCCACGTCGCCATCCACGTCTTTTTCGTCAAGCTGCGGAGACGGAGCAGAGCATGAAGCACGGGGCGTCTCCGTGTTCCGCAGGGCCGGAAGCAATGCTGGCGGGGAGGTGTTCTTCGTCCAGGTGTGTCCCAGCGCCGCCGGTGTCCACCGAAAGACGGCGAGCTCAGGCCCCTGCTGCAGCTATCTCTCCGCCGAGGAGATGGAGTCTCCGTACGTCAACTTCGCTCGCCGGAGTTGCCGGGAAGACAAGTATGGTGATCTGGATGCTTCGGTGGACGCTTTTCCGGGTCCAGCGACGTCATCTCGGATGGCTTTACCGACCTGCCGGTGACGGCGATGTCTGCCGGACGGTAAGGAGGGGATTGACGAAGAGGGAGGCTTCTTTGGTTGATCAAGATTCAAGAAGCTGAGGAGGAGGGTTGCCCCCTGGATCCTGTGGACTGCTCCAAGTCCTACCACGCCAATGGTGATATCTGCATCTCTTTCACGGTCTTGCTGCGGCGGCTGGATGAATACGAGGAATTCCTGAATACGATGCCCAACTGTTCGGCTGCGCATGCAGTAGCAAGTAGAGTAGACAATTAATTATTGGTAATTATTCCGGTCTCTGGCAGAACCGATCACCCAAGGTACATGTACGTGTATGTTCAGATCACTCCTATCAAAGGATCAATCAGAGGTTGGCCACGTGTGTGTTTTTACTGTACAATGCATCAGCAAGTAGTAATTCACGGTGAGTCTACTTTGCTTCGTCCTCCATGACACCTGAAGGACTCGGTGGTGTGGGGCTGCCCCAACAGATGATCACCAACACAGCAACATCAACTTGGTTATGAATGTTGATGCTAAAGGAAGAGACGGGGAGCACTTTCAGCACTATTACCATGTATTTGCCCAAGTTTGCGACCATCATGTTGGTCTTGCAGCTAGGTCCATGGAGAGAGGTAGAAAAGAGTTTTGTGGCTTGGGAATTGGGAGTACGTAGCAAAATGCAGTCATTCCGGGATGAAACTGTGCTCGGGGACATTGATCTAAGCCAAGCAACATGCTAATTTTACCTTCATGTAGCAGTGCATGATTCCCAAGATTAGATAGACTGAGAATAACCATTCTTCAACCTACTTTTAATGGTAAAGATCTTATTCAGATATTTATGAACTCATTGCTTATATGTTTAGCTAATATTTTACATATTATTTCATATATAATATTTTTTATAAAGTTTAAATATACATCCATTTTATTTTGTTTGATCCACTGACATTTTGCTCAAATTTTTTGCTTATGAATTAATCAAGAAGAATAAAATGCTGATAATAACAATGAAAAAAGGATATGCATTGCTTATCTGTATGCTGATGTTTAGATACATTTCAAACCCAACATGTTTTATACAAATGTCGTACCAGTTTTTATGCAAAAAATACTATTGCTTTTATGAATTTATCCAGTGCCTTTAGGTATGTTTGATTATGAGAAACAATAGTTTCTACACGGATTTAGTAAGTTCTATATAACCATGCATTTGGTATTTAAGCCCCTCAACAATGCTTTTTTCGCAAAAAAAACAATGTTTTTTTTGTTTCTTTATCTTCACAGTTTGAAGTAATTAGAATTGAGGAACTACAGATACTTTAGAAAGTCTTTTCTGATGCATATCTCAGAATGTGTTGCTGCAAAAAACTTGAAATCCATCCTTCCTCCCCTTGGTCTTGCTAGGGAACCCTCCTATCATTACTGCATGAGCAGATTGTTGTTGTGCTCCATTATGAGCTGAATTAATTTGCATCAGCTGCGATTACCAAGGCTTGGTAAGGGTTAAGCCTACCCTCTATTTTTGCGAAACAATTGTTAAATGTACAAGATATGGTTTTTGAATCAAGGATTCTATCATTACTTCACCAAATACCAAATGCCTTTCATGTCCGTACGTTTAATAGGAAGAAGAAAATCAGTGGAACAAACCAGTTTCTTGCCGTTTAGTCGGTCGCTTAGGCCTAATGGTGTGGTAGGACTAGACCAAGAGGGGATACGGCGAGATAGAAAACAGTGAGATTGCTATTTTATTTGTATGATGGCTACTTTGGACAGCGGAACAAGCACGGATACAAAAGGTCATATGAACTTTTGTTTTCCCTTCCTCTGCTAGGCCGCTATGAACTGCCAAAATAATGCATTCACATAATCATTTTTGCGAGCAAAGGTCTACAGTCATGGCCTCATGAAAATGGAGACATGCGACAGACCAGATAATTCAGTAGACCTTGCAGTGCCCGATCAACTAAATTTTAATTGTTTGTGTTAAAGTTTTACACCAAGCGAGAGATATTCAAGGTATTGAAGTTGCTAAAATTATGAGGTGCTTCCAATCCAGGGAAAACAACAAAGGACCATTTTCTAAAAGAGAACTTTAAGACCTTGCTGGTATTATATATTTTATAATTATTTTGAACAATGATTAGTTTCATGACACTATTATTTTCCTAATATTATTTTTAGCTATGCCATGTAAATCACTTGATATTCGGCCCATATTTTTATTTCCAAGATTAATTGAGTATTTTATTGGCAACTTAGCAAGGAACATCACAAAATTTCCCTTTCTAATTGTTGTCTTTATACTGTTATGCACTTACATGAATATAAATTGTACAAGACCGTATGACTTTCGTGAAGTAGTTTAGCTTATTGATGTATGATTCCGAGATCAGCATCAAATTTTTGCTCTAGAATGGAAAAGCCTAATGAACGTAAAATATATATTTGTTTGTACAAGGTATAGTTGTCAAAAATGATAAATTCAATTTTATTATTACTTTAAATTACAATTTAATAATTGAAATGTTTATATAACAACAGATCAAATATTCATATAGTGTTTTTATTAATAACTAGGTTGCTCTCTATCCTATTCCATGTTTATGTGTTCTTAACACACCATATTTATTACAAGAACACATCAAATCAACAATAAAACAAAATCCTTAGTCCATAGACAGTTACCCACAATTAATAAACATTCAAATTGTATAATCAGCTGTACCTTAATATTAATGGGCCACAAACCGCACATCTTTATAGATGTACAAGCATCATACCAATATTGATCTAATGTAGACACATTGTAAAATATTATGGTTGGACTCATTGTTAATTGGACCACAAAAATTATATCTTCTGCATGTGTACATTTAATATAAGCAACCAACTAATTTATGCTCATCAAATATGAACAATATAAAATCATACGTCTATTACTCATACGTTTTCGACACATATAAGACCATGCCCTCGCATTTGCGAGGGCCACTTGGCTAGTTACTTTAAAAGGGATAATGGCAAATTGATTTATGTCATCTTTGATCTTACCATGTCATAAATGGTTTGATTACATCTTCACGGACATTCCACTCACAGTGGTGTTCCGGGAGGTGTAAGTTATGAAACTCCTTTCACAACTCATCAGACATTCGCTAAACTTGTAACTCAGATATTCCTTTCTGCAATCTAGTTTACAGAAACATAATCTTTCTTGTTACAATAATTTCTACTTCATGTTGAAAACCTTTCAAATGATTTCAAAAGATCCAGACTTACGTCTCATCAAGCAAATATCCATATATCTACTTGAGTCATTTTTGAAGATAGACAAATCCATTGTTTTCAACAACATTTATCGGACTGCACACATCAGAATGTATGATCACCAATAAGTTCGTTGCTCGTTCCTTATGGCCAGTGAACGGTATTTCAGTCACTTTATTTTTCAGAGGAAAGTTGCAAGTGTCAGATGATTCAAAATCAAACGACTTCAAAATCCATCATAATGGAATTTTCCATGCGGGTTTCTCCAATGTGACCAAATGCAGTGCCACACTTGTGTGGTATTCTTTTAGTCTTGCGACATTCAGCGCCAGTGTTATGGATGTATCATATTACCATCAATATTCATAACATACGTTCCATCGATGATGGAAGTATGGCCCTTATGTTATTCATAATCCTGAACAACAATTGTTCTTTTATGAACAACACCCTTGCAACAAACATTATGCAAATGGGCTAGAGTGTATAAAACTCTAAAATGATTTATGAAAGTAAATACAGAGGTAAAGTATTATTATCAATATTCATAACATACATCTCATTCATAATGAAAGTATGGCCCTTATGTTATTCATAACACCGAACATCAAAAGTTCTCTTATGAACAACCTTCTTGCAACATACCTTATGCAATGGGCTAGAGTGTGTAAAACTCTAAAATGAATTATGAAAATAAATACATAGGTAATACATCGATGGAAGGTATAGTAATATTTTACTATGTTCCCAGCGCGTATCAAAACCTCATTCTTGGCTAGTCTTTCAGGCCATAGTAGTTCTTGCATCGAGTCGCAACAGAATGCAATCGAGCGGGTATCTTTGTGATCAACTCACAATACCAAGAATTAGTGATTAACATGTTTAATCATAATTCCCAAGAACTATTTCTTTGACCAGCCTTCTATACATCAATAGCTTGTATGACTTTCATACATGAGCTGGATATTCCAGTCTTCTCTCCTTTTGCCTTTATACTTCTAACAGTTTTAACTTTTAGTATTTCTTCTACTCTCAGAAGAAGCATCCAACTTAAGAGTGGCGTTAGCCCCGGACTTCCTAGGTGTGAAAGTCTCACTAACACCCTTCGGACATTCCCTTTCTCTTTAAGCGGTTGTTTTATTCACCTTCATCACATGATAGGCGTTCTTCTGGATCCCTCTGTTATTAGTCAAATGCATAGTAAACACTTTTACTAATAGTTTGCAAAACAAACATTGCTTTGGATATCACATATCTTTTAGCCTTTGTTTGTGTCTGAAAATGATTTTCAGTTCCATGAATATCACATAGTTATCCCAAACTTTTGAAGTTCGGGTCTCATGGAAGCAAACATATTGCACTTGACCGTAACGGAATTCTAGCTTTTGGATCGAAGGACGAGAGTCACATTATCCATAGCATTAGCGGGAGAATACCAAAAGCATGCGATAGGACAAAATCCTTCTCGACACTCTTGAGGACAATCCTCACATTACGTTACCAACCGTAAAGTTTTAACCAGATATTTAACATTTTATTCAATTTTAACAGGGAAGGTGGAAACGCGAGCCATTATTCTACAATTATTATGCATATTTCACTTAGACAAGGTTCATAATTAATTGCACTAAGAATTAAAAGAATTAATTCTAAAGTGCGCTCCCACTCAAATCAATATCTCTCATAATTGATTGTGAGTGATACAAGACCCGCATTTCAATTGTTCGCCACTGGTGTAACACCACTGATGACGAAAATCTCAACCGGTAGGCCAACTTGCCAATCACATCTCCATGTGATTCTTGTTCATCTTTTGATGCGTGTGTTCCGAGCTCATGACGGTCATGCCTGAACGTCAAGACAACCAAGTGATCTCGCTGCGAGGTCTCAACTCACCCGCCTCACACTTCTCTAATCGTTCGTACCCGTGTGACACGGCGCACCCCGAAAAGATAGGTGCCGTGACGGTGCTACACTTGGGTGAACACTAACTACTTGATATTTTTGTGAGAGATCACCCTAATAAAAAGCGAATACCGCGCAATCAAGAAGGGTGCATCATAAGGGATAAACATCTCAGGCAATTCATAATAGCATGATATGGTATAGCCCTTTCTGACGGAGAAGACTTTCATTTCTTCGTCTTCGGCATTCGCGTCGGTGTTCACCTTCGCGAAGTTTGCCACCACCTTGTCGATGCACCAGATAATATTGCTATCTCTATAGCTAATAAAATAAGTGCATTACTTAAGGTTGACACGCAGGTCATTAAAGTGACAATCATATGGCTCCAGCCATCATGCCGAATCATGACACGCAGGTCATGTTAATTTTACATCATATAGTCATCTCATACATAATCAAATTAATATGAGCACTGCTATACCACATCATATGCACATGCAAACCATCCTGCAAAACCAAGTTAGACGCCTCTAATCGGTTTATGCATAATTTTATTTTACGTGGCTTCTAAGGTTTCGAAACAAACCGAAGCTACCTACGTTTTATCATCAAGTATGATTATTCAAGTCGCTAAACTAACATCTCGGGGTGTATGAATGTAACGTCCCCATGTAATAGCTACAGTGATCCCCTCTTGATAATGCCAAGTCACCATGCTCAACCGTGTTTGATCATCATTAGGATCATATCTCATTTCAATTCCTAATTCAAACTTCAATTTAAATTTAAAGTGCAAAATAAAAGTTGTTCAAATTGAAAACTAAAATGTTCATTAAATAGCACATAATTCACAACCAATTATGTTCAGGAAAGCAACATCACTAAAAATACTTAAGTGAGTCTAACAACCTAAAACAGTAGTTATCAGCAACATTTTAATACCATTTTATTTAATCCAATTTACAAATGAAATCATATTTAGTCCAAACCAGTTTCTGGTGTTAAAGAATATGGCACTGTAATATTTGAACTAAGTCACACATTTAATAAAAGTCCAATTGTGGTCAAACATTTTACAAATCAGAATTAAAATAGAAAATAGAAATAGAAAAAGAAAAAGGGAAACGACTTACTGTGCGACTGGGCCTTAGACGAACAGTAACCGGCCCAGCCCGTTAAACCGCATCGTCCTCCTCCTCCCGCGCTGTCACGCGCGCGCGCTGACACGGCGATGGCCGTCGCGGTGTCGCCCATCCGACGGCCCTCCGACGCCGTTAAGACTTGCCCCGTGCTGCCCTCGTCCTCCCCCGAACCCTAGCTGCCCCCACTCGCCCCCATTCGCCCTCTCTCTCTCGGTTCCCCACCTCGTCAGAAACCTCGCCGCCGTTCCCCGTCGATCCCGCGCCCTCCGCCACCGCATTGCCTCGCCGCCGTGACGGATCGAAGCGCCATCGACCGCTACGTCCTCTACTACCCCGGGCCCGAGCTCTACGCCGCCGCATCGAGCCCGGCGACTTCGTCTTCAACCTACGGCAATTTTCCGGCGATTGTCGCCGTTCGGCTGCTCCTAAACTCCCCGACGAGCCTCCGTGTGCTCCGCTGTAAGCTCCATCCCCTCCCCCTTCTCCGTTTGAGCCCCATTTCGAGCTTTAGCCCCTGTCGCCGTCGCGCCCGAATGCTCCTCCGCGGAGCTCGTCGCCGGCGTCGTTCCGGCGACCATATGGTCCTGCGCCCGTGCCCGTTGCGCTCGCCGCGCTGCGTAGGTTCCCCCTAGCCTCTTGCTTCGCTCGCAAATGCGCTGCCTCGCCGTTTCCCCTCGTGCCCGATTCCGGCCATCCGCCGGTGAGCTCGCTGCCGTCGCTACGGAGCTCCTCCGGCCGCGCCACCACCACCAAACGCCCTGCCGTCGTCCGCTCGTTCGAGAGAGCCCGGCCGCGCATCGAATGATGCCCTGTGGGCGATTTCCGACCGAAGCCCGAGCCGCGCCGCCGCGAAACGCGCTCGCCGGCGTGATTCCGGTGAGTCGCCGTCCGACGTGTCGCCGTGCGGGCCCCACCCTGTGAAACCGACAAGTGGGCCCCTGGCCTGTGTTGACCTCGTTGACCTGGTCAACGCACGGTTACTGTTCACCCCCCTTTGGATGACATGTGGGTCCCGCAGCTATTTAATCCGGATTAGGTTTAAATAAAATTTGATTAGACTAATCTAACACTGACATCGCGGGCCCACCTGTTAATTAGTTTCTGATTAGGTTAATTTAAACTCTAATTAAGCCTCTGTGGCTGACCAGTGGGTCCCACTGGACCCACAGGTCAGGGTTGACTCTGGTCAACCGTCCTGTTGACTGCTGATGTCAGCTATGCGTCATGCTGACGTCATCCCACTACTGTTTCAGATATTGTTGATTTAATTAATTAAAATAATTCCAGGAAATGTTTAAAACTTTGAAAAATCATATCTTTTAAACCGTAAGTCAGATAAAAATAAATTATATAGGTAAAATGATCAGAAAAATATGAAGAATCTGAATATGTAATAAAATTCCTGTCCAACACTCCTAGCTAGCTGAACATGGAACTTTTTGACTGATTTTGATAAATGAATAGTGCTCAACTTTAATAAAATAAATCCAAATAAATTCCTAAATTAACTAAATCATTTAGTTAGGCAGTAAAACACCTATGTACATCATTTAGGCATGTCATGCATAGTGATTGCATTTTTGCCGTGAATTTATTGTTTCTTCCCCCCTCCTTCTCTCCCGATAGACGCCGAGACCGACGCCGTTGCAGCAGAGTTCGACTACACCCCCGACGAGCAGCCTACAGACGATCAGCCTCTCTCAGCAGAGCTTCCAGGCAAGCAATCCCCCCCTTGACGCATGCCGTTGTCTCCTATTCTTTCTCCCTCCTGCTTGCACTAGAAATTGCCGCTGCCATGCTTTAACCTATTCTGATGCATAGCCTGATTTTGTCGCCTGCTACCGATACATTACCTGTTATCCCATGATGCCTAGTTAGCTATGTTGTAGTTCCATCTTTGGCCCTTCGCCTTGTCCGTATGCCATGCTAGTTACCGAGCCGTGATCACTCTAGGTGAGGATCACGGAAATGCTTGCATTACTACATTCATTTACTGTTACGGGGCTGAAGGGCTGGTGGTACCATCCAGACAGAGATGGACCTGAGTCCCGACAGCTTCCAATGTTAAAGTCGGGCTGGCCCCAAGGGTGCCCGCGAGTGAATATCATTAAAGACGGGTCGGCTCCAAGAGCACCCGCGCGTAATGTTTTACCAAGTCGGAGCGACAGAAACTCTGTTCGTCTCTGCGAGTTACTAAATACGCCTAACGGAACTGGGTATTTGATCTGAGTGGGTCGTCGTGCCCTATACGAACTACCACCACGTGGGATAATGGTTTAATGGGGCCCTATACGTCGTATGTATCAGCCGAAAGCTCTTCAGACGTCACAGTTCAGAGATGTGGCCTGATTGTCGGGATTGGGCTGGTACTTCACTTGTGTATACAGTGTCGCGCCTGCACCCCGACCAGCCACGCAACGTGCAGGAGTGCAAAAGGCGATGGCCCAAGACCCCTTCGCACTTAGGATTTAGACCGGCGTGTTGACCTCTTTGCTGAGCCTAGGTAGGACTGCGTCGTGTCGATCACCCGAGGCCGGGTATTACCCAGCCAGTGTGTCCGGCCGGAGGTAATCGAGCGTGTTGGGTAACAGTAGTGCACCCCTGCTGGGAAGTAATCTATTCGAATAGTTGTGTCCACGGTAACAGGACGCTCGGAGTTGTATCCGGATCTATGACAACTACAAACTGATGATGATACATATTAAACTATTACTACTGCTCTCGGGATCGCTTTCTTGCGGGATGGTCAAGAAAGGATCTCGGGGAGTTACTGCTATACAACCACTATTATATGCTACTATATTCTACCCTCTTCTGATGCTGCAAGATTGCTTGAAGATGCTAGTCTTCGATAGGCTAGGTTTCTCCCCCTCTACTCTGGCATTCTATAGTTCAGTCCAAAGATATAGCCCCATTCCTTTGATACCAAGGCATAACTAGCATAGTTCTGATGTCAGTCTTCCGAGTACTTTGGATGAGTACTCACGGTTGCTCTGCTATTCTTTTTCACATACCCACTTGATAAATTCAGACGATGGAGCCCAGGAGCCAGATGCCACCGCAGGAGCTTACTTCCAGGAGGGTCCCGATGGCTCGTACTACTGGGTTGATCCAGCCGACCAGGAGTAGGATCGGAGGCCCTAGGCAGGAGGCCTTCGCCTTTCGATCTAGAGTCGTTGTTTGTGCTAGCCTTCTTAAGGCAAAACTTGACTAACTATGTCTGTACTCAGATATCATTTGTGTGTATGACTTATGTATTCGGGTCCTCGCAACCCCTGGCTTGTTATATGATGATTTATGTTTAATTTGAGTTTAGAGTTGTGTTGTGATATCTTCCCATGAGTCCATGTGCTTGATCGTGCACGTTTGCGTGTATGATTAGTGCACGATTAAGTCGGGGGCGTCACAATGGAACACGAGATAATAAAATCTCGAGCCCCATACTGAACTTCGTCATACGCATGACCCCCGTGCAGATCATATCTGCATTGCCCTTTCGTCTGCGAAATTTCATCTTTCTTTTTAACTATGGTGGAATTCAAAGAACTGTTAGCACTTCGTTGATCAATCAGGATTGCGGATTGCCAGAACTTTGAAACTCCACCATGCTGTTATCAAGATCAGAAATATGCAAATTCCAGGGAAGCAACAAGAACATCGAGTAACAGATTTAATCTGCTACCCGCACAAATAATTATCAGCAGTAGAACTCATCTACTACAAATTATATTGTGCAACACCCATACATCTCTATGTATTCTAGATCGTAACCTGCATCTACGCATAGCACGGCTCATGATGCCCCTGTAGGGGAACGCAGCAGAAAACAAAACTTTCTGACCTACACACCAGCCTAGGACCACTATGGAGACTGCATACAAGGTTTGATCTTTTTCGTTACCGACTCGTAGCGCAGCGGAAGCAGAGTCGATGACGATCGTCGGTGCAGATCCCCGCAGCTAGGATTTCCAACCTCCCAACTGCGAGGATGTACTCCCTCATCTGCCCCTCGGACAGCCCTCCGGGAGGCGGTCGGACAGTCCCTCGGACGGTTTCGCGGACAGCCCTCCGGGAGGACCTTCGAAACACGGACGGTCACTCGGACAGCCCTTCGGGAGGACCCTCGAAACTCGGACGGTCACTCGGACAGCCCTTCGGGAGGCACTCTCGAACTAAGACCGAAACTACGATCTCTCTACAGAGTTGCACACATACGGTGTCATCTATCCGGCAGGGCTTCGCCGTCCAGAACTAGTTCCCACCGGAACCCAGACAGCCTTTCGGCTCTACGAAACTCTTTTCGTGGGAGGGAGAGAGAGAGCCAAACGAGCATGGCATTTGTATGTGAGCAAGGGATGAGGTTTGGGCAGCCCCCTCACCTCCTATTTATACGAAAACCAAGGGGTAGGGTGGTTTTACAATAAAACCCAAAATGCACATGAATGAAGTCCTTCACAAGGGCATAAAGGTGAAGCCATGGGACAAGTGGGGCTCCAAGGAGAAGCCCCCCATGTGGCCGGCCACACCCCTAGTGGGTCCCCCTAAAAAGGGTTCCTATCCATCCATGTCACACCCCAAGATCTTTTGAGCAAAAGCCCAAAAAGGTGGCTTTCCAATAAAGTAATCCAAAAAGCACTTTCACTATTCACGAAGACATTTTTCTGCGTCCGATAAATCCCAAATTATTTATGTGTGCCTAGAACAATTCCAGTACCCACTAAAACAATTTTG
Organism: Elymus sibiricus; assembly: GCA_039707655.1. Classification (NCBI taxonomy): domain Eukaryota; kingdom Viridiplantae; phylum Streptophyta; class Magnoliopsida; order Poales; family Poaceae; genus Elymus; species Elymus sibiricus. The sequence goes on from CM077668.1 coordinate 300,842,543, forward strand.
AACGCATTCCGAAACAATTCCGGAACAATGTTTTTCTTCAGCGAAAAGCAACCAAATCGGTTCCGGCAGCTCCGGAACATTTCCGGTTTTTATCCCGGAAAATTCCCAGAAGTTTCCAGAACACTTCTGGCATCCTCCAAGAATTTCCAGGCGTGTGCCGAAACCAATTTGACTTAATGGTATCCCCTGAAACAACTTTTCAGTTTTACCGGAACTATTCCGGTGTCCTCTCCGGAACGTTTCCGTTTCGTCCGAAACTTTTTCGGTGATTTTCTCTCAGACTCCTTGTCTAGTATTCAGCAGATAGATGACCCTTAAGCGTGTGACCCTATAGGTTCGGTGAAGTATAGACATGACCGGAACTCTTTCCGATCAATGATCAACATCGGAGCCGTGGACACCCATATTGACCCCTATACCCACACGAATGAATATTCGAGTGAACCTCCAGTTACCGTGTGCTATTCCTGTTGCTTCGCGATATGTTACAAATACCCGAGGTGAGAAACATCGGCATCCCCGTGGATCAACACTTGTCCACAATGCCAGTTACCTCGTTACCGGTTTTGTTCTCTTTTCTCGTTTCCGTGTTCCGGCATCCCTGTGATCAAATCACAATGTGTCTGGCTAGACGATGGTGGATACCGTAACACCGAGAGGGCCCAGAGATATCTCTCCATCGTCGGAGGAGCAAATCCCAATCTTGAGCTATCAAGTTACTTGACACACTTTTCCATGAACCCGTAAGCCGCCGTAATAGCCACCCATTTACGGATGACGTTTAACAAACCCCAAAGTTCATGAAGCAAGTATGAAGAAACTCAACACTCTCATGGTCTAAGGAATTATGCAAACATTAACTTCTCTATGTTATTAACCATTAACTTGTGACGAATGTATCTCATAGCATAACATCAATTCGGGTCGATTCAACACAAGTGCTCTACCAACATTGTGCCCTCAAAGTTGCCGGCATAGTCATGCCCATGATCAGGAAAACAGAATCATCATGCAACACTTCAGCTAGTCTTAGAGGCTAGACTAGGAATACATTTTACCATTTATTATTCCACGCGTGCATATGAGTCTTCCTTCGAGCCTCGTGGTTATTGCAGACTCGAGAACCATAGCAGTTATAGCATGGAACATAAACATAATTATGATCATGGAGATAAATAATAACATTTATTATTGCCTCTAGGGCATATTTCCTACAGTGAGAAATAAATGTTGAAACATTTCCTCGTGGTCACAAAAGCAACACCGTTTACTCCCTTCCCACCTATGTTTGGCCAGATTGTCCTTAGTCAAAATCACTCCCTAATGCACAAACCACATTAAAATCTTGATTTTTAAAGGCACCTTTGTTTTCCAAATATGAATAGGTCGGGGGATAGATCTAGTATTAATCAGGTCCACATGCATCGATTTGACTGAGAACACGCCTAAAACTGAAAGTTTCCAACAGAATACATCTGGCGCATTAGACAGATTGACCTCCATTAACCTATGCACTAAATTTAGCCAGCTATCACATCGTTCCCCAACTAGTGCTCGCCTAAACTGAATATTCAAGGGGATCAAACCTAATATTGTACTCACAAATGTGTCTTTACGTTGTACAATATTATAAAGCGTTGGATACTGTAAGGCTAGAGGCGTCTCCCAGTGTCGGTGTATAAAACATGGGTATTTTATACCCTGACTTATGCACAGACAGTAGCAGCCTCCTTGCTGGCCAAAGCCTTGCCGGGAACCGCCAAGACCAAGACTCAGGACCCAGTTGCGGAAGCCACTGGGGAGAAGCTCAAGACAAAGCATCAACAAGCACTTAAATAGTATCGAAGATGAAGACATTCCTTGCCGGCAAGGCTAAACCGGCAAGGTGAAGACCCGGCAAGCTCCGTACCGGCAAGCCTCTGCCAGCCCTTCAGCGCTCCACCGCTCCACCTCACCGCACAGGTGTTCGCTAGTGGATGAGGTGTCGACCACGCAGGCTGGTTGGTAAGGCCTGTCGGGCACGTGTCAGCATACTGGGACAGAATTTGCCTCTAATGACACCCGTCCAGGAGGCGTGTCAGAATAATACGAGGTAGCTGAGCAAGCGGTGCAGAAATCTTGCCAGGACTACCTCTCCACATGACACCTAACGGTGCATTTAATGCTTTTGTCCTAAACTGGCAGAGTTAGGTACGATAGCACTGTTTGCTATCTAATCGCTATGTAATTACTGTTTTGCCACTGTGGTGACCCCTTGAGCTATAAAAGGAGGGCCAAGGCAACAGTTAGAGGGATTCGGACCTCTTTTCAAACACTTGCACGTCTCGCGTAGCAGCACTCTCCGCACCTTGCCGGGAGAAGCGCTCCATGTACTTGTGCTTCCATACAACCAATACACCAAAAGCAGGAGTAGGGTTTTACGCTTCTCAGCGGCCCGAACCTGGGTAAATCCCTTGCGTTTTCCATTGACCATGCTCTTTGTGCACGTTGATCCCCGCTGCCGAACCACAAGGGGCTGGATGGCCCCATAGATGGTTGTATCCACGACATCTTTGGCGCGCCAGGTAGGGGGCATCACTTGCGCGAACCTTGATCAGTGGATTGCGCATCTTCTTCATCATCTTCATCGACTTCCTCGTCGTCGTCCTCGTCGTCGATGGCGCCCAAGAAGAAGGGCATCACGATGACGGCCACCCTGCACGCATCTGCAGGCGGCGCGGCCAATGCGGGCGGTGCGAATACTACGGTTGGCACTACCAGCGCAGGCGGCGTGGTCGCCATGCCCACCACGGTCGGCGCAGGAGACGAGCGCGCTGGAGGCAGTCGACCTCCTCGATCCTCCGGTGAACAGAGCCGCGACGGCGCAGACGGAGCGGACGGACAACCTCTCCTTCCTCCTCCTCCTCCTCGTCGCGCCGACGAACGCAGCCATCGGAGCGGCAACGCCCGGGCCGGCGCGAGCCAAGATCCCGCCGCGGCGGTGTCCAAGGATGCAGCTTCGGGACAGACGCCGCGTCCCTTGCACAACGGGCGCGGAACAGCCCCGAGCGGCGCCGACGACTCCGGGCAGCGGTGACCTCACGGCAAGACTCCTGTTGATCAAATCCAAGATCCTCAGGCACCGCCTCCGCCACGGCGACCCGCTGCTGATCATGTGCCGCGGCAGCAAGACCGCGATGGCGCTCCTGCTGGCTCCGCTAGGAGTAGAGCGACGTCGCGCTCTTCGCTTCCGGCCATGCCAGCCACAGCGGCAGAAGCAATGGCGCGAGCCCAGATGCTGCTGAACTTCCCCCCAGCGACAGAGAAGATGGATGAGTGGAGAGCCACCATCCAAAGCTTGATTGGTTTTGCCGAGGCTAGTAAATCACAGCAAGCGGAGCCCTCACGGCGTCCGCAAACAACACCGGCAGCTCCGGCTGGTGGCCGCGTTGACGGTACTACGCTAACGGTGCAATCACCCCAGCGTCAACAGTCTCAACAGCAGCAACGCCAACAACCGCGGCAGGCTCGACGATCCTTCGAGCCCGACGAAGTGTCGATGGCCTCTTCGGATCTGCGAGCGCGGCAAGACCAGCGGCAAGTGCTGCGAGATAGGCGGGTAGAAGACGCCCGCACCACCATCGAATGGCGCCGGGAGGCGCGCCGTCAATCCGACGCGCGCAACGGCCCCATCGTTGATGAGCCTGTGCCAGGGGTTGGTGGATATCTACCTTACGAGGTTGGGTGTCCTGCTTTCACCCGCGAGCTGCGGCAAGTCCGATGGCCGTCTGTCCGGGCCTTCAAGCCAGAAGTACCAGAGAAGTACGATGGCAAGCTGAATCCGGCAGAGTTTCTGGGCATTTACACGATTGTCGTGCAAGCTGCCGGAGGAAGAGATGAGAAGATCCTCGCCAATTACTTTCCATTGGTACTGAAGCCCAACGTGAGATCTTGGCTGGTGAACTTTCCGGAGAACTCCATTTCTTCGTGGTCAGATCTCTACAATGAGTTTGTTGGTGCCTTTACCGGAGGCCACAAGGCCCCTGGACAGCCCAGTGACCTGTAGGCGATCCCGCAAAGAGATGGTGAAACTTTGCGCAAGTATATCCAGAGGTTCAGCCGTGTGCACCATAACATTCCAGATGTGCACCCCGCAGCCGTCATTGCCGCCTTTCACACGAATGTGCGCAATCGGAGGATGCGGGAGAAAATGAACGTCAAGTTGCCCAAGACCGTCAACGAGCTCTATACGTTGGCGGATAAGTGTGCACGTGCTGAGGAAGGAAGAAGGCTTCCCGGGGAGGACGCTAGTGCCGAGGTAGATTCTAAGGACGATGATGCTGCCACTCCGAGGAAGAAAGGCCGAAAGCGCAACAGGAAGCGCAAAGGCAAGACTGTCATGGCTATCGAAGGCTCCGGCAACTCTGAGCCCGCCAAGAAAGCCAAGACTGAGAACTCCGGCAAGGAGGCAGCTGTATGCGCCACTTGTCAGGAGGCGGCGACGAATGAGAAGGCCGGCAAGTCTGATGGGCCATACTGCAAGATTCACCGCACCAAAGGCCATGATCTCCAAGAGTGCTGACAAGTCGAGCACCTTGTTGAGAAACAGAAGGCTGAATACGAAAAGCGTGACAAAGAGAAGGGTCAAGATGGTGCCGGTGAATTCGGCAAAAAGGGCCATGGTGGTCAAGGAGGCTGCCGCGGCAAGGCCAAGCAGCAGAAAGAGAAACCTGCGAGAGGCCGAGACAAGAAAGAGGAAGATGATGGAAGTGACGAAGAGGACAATGATGAGACCAGCGAACAAGAATTCCAGAAGGCAACCAAAGCCATGTGCATTGACAGGGGAGCATCCTTGCACTCCTCTCACCGCCAACTTAAGCAGTGGGCGCGTGAGGTTAATGCGGCAGAACCGGCAATGGGCTCTCAAAAGCCACTCAAATGGTCACACACGCCTACCATTTTTTATGCTGAGGACCACCATGATCGCATAACTGCGGTCGGGTGTTTGCCGTTGTTGGTTTCACCAACGATTTGCAACCTCCAAGTAACAAAGATGTTAGTTGACGATGGGGCCGGTCTGAATCTGATCTCTCCGGAAGTTGTCAAGAGGCTGCAGATCCCCGACGAGGAACTCGAGAAAACGGGCACGTTTCAAGGAGTAAACCCGGGAAGAAGCCAGCCCAAGGGGAAGATCACATTACCAGTGACGTTTGGCGGGGAACTGAACTACAGGACGGAAAAGTTTGCGTTTGATGTCGTCAAGATCCCCTTGCCGTACAATGGAATTCTTGGCCGCCCAGCCTTGGCAAAATTCATGGCAGCATCTCACTATGCTTATAACACGTTGAAGATGCCAGGGCCAATGGGTGTCATTTCCATCAACTCCGACAAGAAAGATGCAGTCATTTGTGTCGATAAGATGTACAGAGATGCGGTTGCAGCGGAGGCCGCCAAGGCACCAGCTCCCGCCAAGAAGAAGGAAAGCAAGAAGTCCGGCAAGACTTCCAGCAAAGATTCCGGGAAGCGCACCTCTTCGGAGTGCTGCGCGCCTGTTGAAGACTTGCCGGAGTGCTCTGCCGGTAAGAAATCCAAAGCTGCTTCACTGGCGACCAAGAAGGTGCTTGCGAGGGAGGACGGTACTGATGGTACCTTCACCATCAGTGCCACCCTTGACAGCAAATAGGAAAGCGCGCTCGTTGCCTTCCTACGGGCGAATGTCGATGTGTTTGCATGGCGACCATCTGACATCCCCGGTGTTCCCAGGGAAGTAATTGAGCACCACCTTGCTGTTTGTCCCCACGCTCGGCCCGTCAAGCAAAAAGTCCGGAAGCAAGCGTTGGAGCGGCAACAATTCATTGCCGAAGAAATCAAGAAGCTTGAAGCAGCAGGATTGGTTAGAGGTGTACTACATCCAACTTGGTTGGCAAATCCAGTTGTGGTGCGCAAAGCAAACAGAAAGTGGAGACTTTGTATTGACTACACTGATATTAACAAAGCATGTCCAAAGGATCCTTTCCCTTTGTCGCGCATCGATCAAATTGTAGACTCTACTTCCGGCTGTGATTTGCTCTCCTTCCTTGATGCATACTCTGGATACCATCAGATATTCATGGCCAAGGAGGATGAGGAGAAAACCACATTCATTACTCCATGTGGCACGTACTGCTTCGTGCGTATGCCTTTCGGATTAAAGAGTGCCGGTTCAACATTTGCGAGGGCGGTCCAGATTGGTTTTGAGCCCCAGCTGCACAGGAATGTGGAAGCATACATGGATGATATAGTAGTCAAGACCAAGGACAGATCTACCCTCATTCAAGACTTGGAAGAAACATTTGCAAACTTGCACAAAATCAACTTGAAGCTCAATCCCGAGAAGTGTGTGTTTGACGTTCCATCCGGCAAGCTTCTCGGATTCTTTGTATCTCAACGAGGAATCGAAGCAAATCTCGACAAGATCAAGGCGATTGAGCAGATTCAAGCACCGAAAAGCATCAAAGATGTACGGCGTCTTGCCGGCTGCGTTGCTGCCTTGAGCAGGTTCATTTCAAGGTCCGCTGAGCGCGCCCTGCCGTTTTTCAAGATTTTGAAAAAGGCAGGTCCGATGAAATGGACTCCGGAAGCGGAGGCCGTGCTGCAGGACTTGAAAAGATACCTCTCCTCCGCACCAACGCTAGTTGCGCCTAGACCACAAGAGCCGTTGCTGCTATACGTAGCGGCAACGAATCAAGTGGCTAGTGCTGCATTAGTGGCACAGAGGGAACTCGATGACGAGGAAGCAGCCACGGCAAACCCGTCCAGCGACAAACCGAAATCTTCTCTGGCAAGATCTGATGCCGCAAGTCAAAGGCAGCGCAAGCAAGTGAAGCTGATTAGCAAGCGGTGCCGAAGAAGAAGGTGGTGCAGCGACCCGTGTACTTTGTTAGTTCCCTTCTGCAGGGGGCTAGATCAAGGTGCTCTGGCATCCAGAAGCTGCTTTTCGGCCTCTTTATGGCCTCAAGAAAGCTGCGCCACTACTTCCAAGCACATGAAATCACCGTCGTCACCCGCTTTCCGTTGCAACGCATCTTGAGAAATCCAGAGGCAACTGGCAAGATAGTGGAGTGGGCGTTGGAATTGTCAAGCTTTGCACTCAAGTTTGAAAGCACTTCCACCATTCAGAGCAGGGCCTTGGCGGAGTTCATCGCCGAATGGACGCCAACGCAAGACGAAGAAATTCGAGAAACAGCTCTCCCCGGCAAAGAGACAGCCAAAGAATGGATCACGTACTTTGACGGTGCCTTCTCGCTGCAAGGCGCCGGTGCCGGAGTGTTGCTTATCGCACCCACCGGAGAGCACCTCAAGTACGTGGTTCAAATGCACTTTCCTAGGGAGCAAGCTACAAACAACACTGCTGAGTACGAAGGACTCCTTGCTGGTCTTAGGATCGCAGTGGACCTTGGGATCAAAAAATTGATCATCCGCGGTGACTCGCAGCTCGTTGTGAAGCAAGTAAACAAAGATTACCAGAGCCCGTTGATGGAAGCGTATGTGGAAGAGGTGAGAAAATTGGAAGAACACTTTGACGGATTGCAAACAGAGCACATCCCTCGTGCAGAAAACAGCATTGCTGATAGCCTGTCAAAGTGTGCCGCTCAAAAGCTTCCCGTGGAACCGGGAACGTTTGTGCTCCATTTGAATCAACCAACAGTCACTCCATCAACACAGGCCAGTAAGAGAAGGAAGTTGAATACCAGCAAGTATTTTCCGGCAGAGCTCCCCGAAGCCGCCGGCAAGGATGTTGCCAGGAACAACAACACGGTTGCCGGTGAGCAGCCGCTTAGCGCAGAGCCCCAGGTTCTTGTCGCAGAAGCAAGCGCTCCCGTGGCCGAAGAGATGCCTTTAGTCCTTGTCGTCGAGCCGCAGGCTCCGGCATGGGCACAGCAGATAGTCCGTTTCCTTCAAACAGGAGAACTTCTCAATGAGCAAGAAGAAGCTGAGAAAGTAGCCTGTCAGTCAAGTATGTATCAGTTTGTGGATAGCATTCTGTACAGAAAGCGACCAAACGGTGTGAAATTGAAGTGTATTTGCCGGGAAGAAGGACAAAAGCTGTTGGCAGAGATACACGGAGGCATATGTGGCTCTCACATAGGATCAAGGGCCCTTGCCGGCAAGGCATTCCGGCAAGGCTTCTATTGGCCCACTACCCTCCAGGATGCGACTGAGCTAGTAACCAAGTGTGAAGCATGCCAGTTCCATTCAAAGAACATACATCAGCCAGCTAAAGCTCTCCAAACAATCCCTCTCTCCTGGCCCTTTTCGGTTTGGGGGCTCGATATCTTGGGCCCCTTCCCCCGCGCTGCTGGGGGCTTTGAGTTCTTGTACATCGCCATCGACAAGTTCACAAAGTGGCCTGAAGTGGAGCCAGTGAGAAAGGTGACAGCACAATCAGCCGTCAAGTTCTTCAAAGGATTAGTTTGCCGTTTCGGGGTTCCTAACAGAATCATTACCGACATCGGCACACAGTTCACGAGCCGCACCTTCATGCAGTATATCCAAGACCTTGGCAGCAAAATCTGTTTTGCGTCTGCTGCTCACCCGAGAAGCAACGGCGCGGCGGAAAGGACGAATGTTGAAGTGTTGCGTGGCCTCAAGACAAGAACCTTTGACAGGCTGCGCAAATGTGGAAGGCGCTGGATCGATGAGTTGCCGGCGGTTCTTTGGTCACTCAGAACGACACCAAATCGAGCTACCGACCAAACGCCCTTCTCCCTAGTCTACGGTGCAGAAGCGGTGCTCCCCACGGAACTCATATACGGGTCACCTCGAGTGCTCGCTTATGATGAAGCTGAGCAAGAGTGGCTGCGGCAAGACGACGCAACGCTCCTTGAGGAAGATCGTCTTCGGGCGGCTGTGCGAGCTGCACGCTACCAGCAAGCCTTGCGCCGCTACCATAGCCGCAAAGTGCATGCCCGAAGCCTTGAGGAAGGCGACCTTGTTCTCCGGCACGTTCAGTCCGCCAAGGGATCAAACAAGTTGACACCGAAGTGGGAAGGCCCTTACCGGGTAGTACGAGTCACCAGACCTGGCGCAGTCCGTCTGGAGACCGAAGATGGTACCCCAGTGCAGAACTCATGGAATATTGAGCATCTTCGCAAGTTCTACCTGTAAGGCGCAGTTGCCGCCCCCCCCGGCAACCCCTTTTGTACGAGCTTTGTCGACAAGACTTGTAACCCTTTGTACAAAGCCAGACGTAGACCCTGTGCATAATAAAGCTAAGTGTTTTCGCAACTCCTCGTACATATTCATTTATATGTGGATACATATGATGTTGTGATTTACACTTTAATTTGTATGAAATGACTGATGAACCATCAAGGTTCCCAACCCACTCTTTTCTCTTCTTTCTTTTTCTTAAAAGGACAGAAGGATCCCTCGCGTGCAAGTTTCCCGGGGGGGAATGGATATGGGGTACCATTTTAATGACGTTCAAGTGATCATTTTATACAACGAGAGAAACGACGCAATGAAAAGCTAAGTTGAAAAACTTTAAAAAAATTCCTTGATTACATTCGCGATTTCCCTTGAACGATTATGTGCTTTGTATGAGAAACCTGCACGCGAAAGGAACCTTGTCGCGGTCGGTCTGCGCTCTAGCTTGCCTCGAGTCCGCTCGGCAAGCCTAGCAGCTGCATTCTGTCCCGGCAAGTTGCCTTGCCGGCAGCGGCATTTCCAGCAGGCTGCTAAGGACCCGTTTCTCAAAGCGCTCGCGGCAAGTGTGCGCACCGGCAAGTTTCCAAACAAGCGTAGGGAGCACGATCATACAAAGGCGAAATAAAGCAAGGGAAACAACATGCATTTGTCTAAACCCGACAACGACAGATATTCATTGAAAAGGTACTCGATTACATTTTCATTGGCCCTTTGCTAGGGTTTATCTCGAGTGCAAGAAGGGCACGGCAGTTATCCTTTGCCACGCGTGGCCGCATGCCGGTACAGTTCGAACCCACGACGCTCCACCTATGAGCATGCCAAGCGGCCGCCCGTTCGACGGCAAGGGTTGCCGGAAGACGACCGAGAACACACCCGAATTCAGATTAATGAGGAAGCAAAGAAGATCTCAAAAAAGAGGATAACCATCATGACGAAAATTACAACGGCAGTTTCCCGCCGCGTGTCTGTGCATTGTTTGGGCCTAGCCCAACGACGCTTTGGACGCGTGTATGGCCTAGGCCCGGGGACTCCTGTCGGTGTATAAAACATGGGTATTTTATACCCTGACTTATGCACAGACAGTAGCAGCCTCCTTGCCGGCCAAAGCCTTGCCGGGAACTGCCAAGACCAAGACTCAGGACCCAGTTGCGGAAGCCACCGGGGAGAAGCTCAAGACAAAGCATCAACAAGCACTTAACTAGTACCGAAGATGAAGACATTCCTCGCCAGCAAGGCTAAACCGGCAAGGTGAAGACCCGGCAAGCTCCGTACCGGCAAGCCTCTGCCAGCCCTCCAGCGCTCCACCGCACCGCACATGTGTTCGCTAGTGGATGAGGTGTCGACCGCGCAGGCTGGTTGGTAAGGCCTGTCTGGCACGTGTCAGCATACTGGGACAGAATTTGCCTCTAATGACACCCGTCCAGGAGGCGTGTCAGAATAATACGAGGTAGCTGAGCAAGCGGTGCAGAAATCTTGCCAGGACTACCTCTCCACATGACACCTAACGGTGCATTTAATGCTTTTGTCCTAAACTGGCAGAGTTAGGTACGATAGCACTGTTTGCTATCTAATCGCTATGTAATTACCGTTTTGCCACTGTGGTGACCCCTTGAGCTATAAAAGGAGGGCCAAGGCAACAGTTAGAGGGATTCAGGCCTCTTTTCAAACACTTGCACGTCTCGCGTAGCAGCACTCTCCGCACCTTGCCGGGAGAAGCGCTCCCTGTACTTGTGCTTCCATACAACCAATACACCAAAAGCAGGAGTAGGGTTTTACGCTTCTCAGCGGCCCGAACCTGGGTAAATCCCTTGCGTTTTCCATTGACCATGCTCTTTGTGCACGTTGACCCCCGCTGCCGAACCACAAGGGGCTGGATGGCCCCATAGATGGTCGTACCCACAACACCCAGGCCAAGTGTGTTGGGGAACGTTGCATGGGAAACAAAAAATTTCCTACGCACACACAAGATCTATCCATGGTGATGAGCATCTACGAGAGGGAGAGTGAATCTACATACCCTTGTAGATCGCTAAGCGGAAGCGTTAAGAAACGCGGTTGATGTAGTCGAACGTCTCCGCGATCCAAATCGCAAGTCGTCCCTCGATCCGATCACGAACTAGTGCTGAACAGACGGCACCTCCGCGTTCAACACACGTACGGCTTGATGACGCCTTCACCTCCTCGATCCAGCGAGCGATGGTGAAGTAGTAGATGAGTTCCGGCAGCACGACGGTGTGGTGATGGTGGTGAGGAACAATCTCTACAGGGCTTCGCCAAGCACTACGGAGATTATGACGGGAGAACTAGAGGGTTAGGGTTACCGACACACGGCTTGGGAAATCTTGATGTTTCCCGTGTGCTAGCCCTGCCCCTCTATTTATATGTTGAGCCTTGGGGTCTAAACTTGGAGTAAAAGCCTCCTCCAGGTTGGTTTTGCCCGCACAAGGTCGGTTTGGCCCGCAGGGAAAGAGTCCAACTCGGATCCCTGCAGTACCGCGCACGAGCGGTAGTACCGCTTCACACAAGCGGTAGTACCGCTTACGCGGTAGTACTGCCTTACCAGCGGTAGTACCGCTTAAGGCAGCAGCAAAACTTCCTTTTGCACTTTCCAATACCTCGTGGGCTTTACCCCTTTGGCCCATATAAAGTGTTGCTGCACCCGAACACTTCGGTAAACACCCGGAACCCCTTCCGGTGAATTCCGGAACCCTTCCGGAGATCAAAACACTATTATCACATATATCAATCTTTACCTCCGGACTCTTCCGGAGATCCTTGTCATGTCCGGGATCTTATCCGGGACTCCGAACAACCTTCGGTCACCAACACAATAACTCAACTATACTAATCGTCACCAAACGTTAAGTGTGTAGACCCTGCGGGTTCGAGAACTATGTAGACATGACCGAGACACCTCTATGATCAATAACCAATAGCGGGACCTGGATGCCCATATTGGCTCCTACATATTCTACGAAGATCTTTATCGGTCGAACCTCTATGTCAAGGATTCAGTTAATCCCGTATACTGTTCCCTTTGTTCTTCGGTATGTTACTTGCCCGAGATTCGATCGTCGGTATCTCTATACCTAGTTCAATCTCGTTACCGGCAAGTCTCTTTACTCGTTCCGTAATACAAGATCCTGTGGCTAACTCTTTAGTCACTTTGCTTGCAAGGCTCATTATGATGTTGTATTACCGAGTGGGCCCTGAGATACCTCTCCGTCACACGGAGTAACAAATCCCAGTCTTGATCCATGCCAACCCAACAGACACCCTCGGTGATACCTGTAGAGCACCTTTATAGTCACCCAGTTACGTTGCGACGTTTGATACACACAAGGTACTCCTCCGATGTCAGGGAGTTGCATGATCTCATGGTCATAGGAACAGATACTTGACATGCAGAAAACAATAGCAATAAACTGACACGATCATATGCTACGTTTACAGTTTGGGTCTTGTCCATCACATCATTCTCCTAATGATGTGATCCCGTTATCAAATGACATCTCATGTCCATGGTCAGGAAACCTTCACCATCTTTTGATCAACGAGCTAGTCAACTAGAGGCTAACTAGGGACACAGTGTTGTCTATGTACCCACACATGTATTTGAGTTTCCAATCAATACAATTATAGCATGGATAATAAACGATTATCATGAACAAGGAAATATAATAATAACCAATTTATTATTGCCTCTAGGGCATATTTCCAACAGTCTCCCACTTGCACTAGAGTCAATAATCTAGTTCACATCACTATGTGATTTACATTGTAATGAATCGAACACCCATGCAATTCTGGTGTTGTTCATGTTTAGCCCTTGGAAGAGGTTTAGTCATCGGATCTGCAACATTCAGATCCGTGTGTACTTTGCAAATATTTATGTCGTCTTCCTTGATGTAATCGCGGATGGATTTGAAACGTCGCTTTATGTGTCTGGTCCTCTTGTGAAATCTTGGTTCCTTGGCTAGAGCAATGGCACCAGTATTATCACAAAACAGAGTCATTGGGTTAAGCGCACTAGGCACTACTCCAAGATCTGTCATGAACTCCTTCATCCAGACACCTTCCTTCGCCGCCTCCGAGGCAGCGATGTACTCCGCTTCGCATGTAGAATCAGCTACCACGCTTTGCTTGGAACTGCACCAGCTAACCGCACCCCCATTAAGAATAAATACGTATCCGGTTTGCGACTTAGAGTCATCCGGATCAGTGTCAAAGCTTGCATCGACGTAACCCTTTACGACAAGCTCTTGATCACCTCCATAAACGAGAAACATGTCCTTAGTCCTTTTCAGGTACTTCAGGATATTCTTGACCGCCGTCCAGTGTTCCATTCCTGGATCACTTTGAAACCTTTCGACCATACTTATGGCAAGGCTGACATCGGGTCTGGTGCACAGCATTGCATACATGATAGAGCCTATGGCTGAAGCATAGGGGATGACACTCATCTTTTCTCTATCTTCTACAGTCACTGGGCATTGAGTCTTACTCAACTTCACACCTTGCAATACAGGCAAGAACCCCTTCTTGGACTGATCCATTTTGAACTTCTTCAAAACTTTGTCAAGGTATGTGCTTTGTGAAAGTCCTATTAAGCGTCTCGATCTATCTCTATAGATCTTGATGCCTAATTTGAAAGCAGCTTCCCCTAGGTCCTTCATTGAAAAACTCTTGTTCAAATATTCCTTCACGCTTTCCAACATTTCTATATTGTTTCCAATCAGTAATATGTCATCCACATATAATATTAGAAACGCTATAGAGCTCCCACTCACTTTCTTGTAAATACAAGCTTCTCCGTAAACTTGTATAAACTCGAACGCTTTGATCACTTCATCAAAGCGAAGATTCCAACTCCGAGATGCTTGCACCAGTCCATAAATGGATCGCTGGAGTTTGCAAACTTTGTCAGCATTCTCTGGATCGACAAAACCTTCTGGTTGCATCATATACAACTCTTCCTTAAGGAAACCGTTAAGGAACGCTGTTTTGACATCCATCTGCCAAATTTCATAATCGAAAAAGGCAGCTATTGCTAACATGTTTCTGACGGACTTAAGCATCGCTACGGGTGAGAAGGTCTCATCGTAGTCAACTCCTTGAACTTGTGAAAAACCCTTTGCCACAAGTCGAGCTTTATAGACGGTGACATTACCGTCCGCATCCGTCTTCCTCTTAAAGATCCATTTGTTCTGAATGGCCTTACGCCCTTCAGGTAATACTTCCAAAGTCCACACTTTGTTTTCATACATGGATCCCATCTTGGATTTCATGGCCTCTAACCACTTCTCGGAATCCGGGCCCATCATCGCTTCTCCATAACTCGTAGGTTCATCGTTGTCCAACAACATGACCACTAAGACAGGGTTGCCGTACCACTCAGGAGCAGTACGCGTCCTTGTCGACCTACGAGGTTCGATAGCAACTTGATCCAAAGCTTCATGATCATCATCATTAACTTCCTCTTCAGCTGATGTAGGCTCTACAGAAACATCTTTCTGCGCTGCGCTACTCTCAGGTTGAAGCAAAGGTTCAACAACCTCATCAAGTTATATCTTCCTCCCACTCAATTCTTTCGAGAGAAACTCTTTCTCAAGAAATGTTCCGTTTTTAGCGACAAACACTTTGCCTTCGGATCTGAAGTAGAAGGTATACCCAACTGTCTCTTTTGGGTATCCTATGAAGACGCATTTCTCCGCTTTGGGTTCCAGCTTTTCAGGCTGAAGCTTTTTGACATAAGCATCACATCCCCAAACTTTAAGAAACGACAGCTTTGGCTTCTTGCCAAACCAAAGTTCATATGGCGTCGTCTCAACGGATTTCGATGGTGCCCTATTTAAAGTGAATGCAGCTGTCTCTAATGCATAACCCCAAAACGATAGTGGCAAATCGGCAAGAGACATCATAGATCGCACCATATCTAATAAGGTTCGATTACGATGTTCGGACACACCATTACGCTGTGGTGTTCCAGGCGGTGTTAGTTGTGAAACAATTCCACATTGTCTTAAGTGACTGCCAAACTCATAACTCAGATATTCTCCTCCTCGATCAGATCGTAGGAATTTAATCTTCTTGTTACGATGATTCTCAACTTCACTCTGAAATTGTTTGAACTTTTCAAATGTTTCAGACTTGTGTTTCATTAAGTAAATATACCCATATCTACTTAAGTCATCAGTGAAGGTGAGAAAGTAACGATAACCACCACGCGCCTCAATGCTCATCGGACCGCACACATCAGTATGTATGATTTCCAATAAGTCACTTGCCCGTTCCATTGTTCCAGAGAACGGCGTTTTAGTCATCTTGCCCATGAGGCATGGCTCACATGTGTCAAGTGATTCAAAATCAAGTGACTCCAAAAGTTCATCAGCATGGAGCTTCCTCATGCGTTTTACGCCAATATGACCTAAACGGCAGTGCCACAAGAAAGTGGTATTATCATTATCAATTCTACATCTTTTGGCATCAATGTTATGAACATGTGTATCATTACTATCGAGATTCAATAAGAATAAACCCCTCACA
Organism: Elymus sibiricus; assembly: GCA_039707655.1. Lineage (NCBI taxonomy): Eukaryota > Viridiplantae > Streptophyta > Magnoliopsida > Poales > Poaceae > Elymus > Elymus sibiricus. Next base: position 300,858,257 of record CM077668.1, read on the forward strand.
TCGGGTGCATGACCATAAAAGATATTACTCATATAAATAGAACAACCATTATTCTCTGATTTAAATGAGTAACCGTCTCGCAATAAACAAGATCCAGATATAATGTTCATGCTTAACGCAGGCACTAAATAACAATTATTCAGGTTCATCACTAATCCCGATGGTAATCGAAGAGCGAGCGAGCCGACGGCGATCACATCAACCTTGGAACCATTTCCCACGCGCATCGTCACTTCGTCCTTTGCCAGCCTCCGTCTATTCCGCAGTTCCTGTTTTGAGTTGCAAATATGAGCAACCGCACCGGTATCAAATACCCAGGCACTACAACGAGAGTTGGTAAGGTACACATCAATAACATGTATATCATATATACCTTGTTTGTTGTTGGCCGCCTTCTTGTTAGCCAAATACTTGGGGCAGTTCCGCTTCCAGTGTCCAGTTCCCTTGCAATGAAAGCACACAGTTTCTGGTTTGGGTCCAGCCTTGGGTTTCTTCACGAGAGGAGCAACTGCTTTGCCACTCTTCTTGGAGTTACCCTTCTTACCCTTGCCATTTTTCTTGAAACTAGTGGTTTTATTGACCATCAACACTTGATGCTCCTTCTGAATTTCAGACTCAGCGGCTTTCAGCATCGCAAACAGCTCGGCGACTGATTTGTTCATCCCGTGCATGTTATAGTTCAACACGAAGCTCTTGTAGCTAGGTGGCAATGATTGAAGAACTCTGTCAGTGATAGCCTCTGGCGGAAGAGGCATCCCCAATTCAGCCAGACGGGTGGAGTACCCAGACATTCTGAGTACGTGATCACTGATAGACCCGTTCTCCTCCATCTTGCAAGTATAGAACTTATCGGAGATCTCATATCTCTCGATTCGGGCATTCTTCTGAAAGATAAACTTCAACTCCTGGAACATCTCATATGCTCCATGACGTTCAAAACGTCTTTGAAGTCCCGGTTCTAAGCCATACAATATTGCACATTGAACTATTGAGTAATCTTCAGAACGAGCCTGCCAGGCGTTCACAACGTCTAGAGACTCAACTGGAGCGGGTGGATCACCAAGTGGTGCATCAAGGACATAAGCCTTCTGGGAAGCCGTAAGGATAATCCTTAGATTACGGGCCCAGTCCACAAAGTTACTTCCATCATCTTTCAACTTAGCTTTCTCTAGGAACACATTAAAATTCAGGGGTGCTACTGCGCGAGCCATGATCTACAACATAAATATAGCAAAGACAACTTAGACTATTGTTCAAGATAATGAGTTTAGTTAATCATATTACTTAAAAAACTCCCACTCAAATTGACATCCCTCCGGTCATTCGAGTGTAACATGATCCAAATCCACCAACTCAAGTCCGATCATCACGTGAGTTGAGGTGGTTTCAATGGTGAACATCTTTATGTTGATCATATCTACTATATGACTCATGTTCGACCTTTCGGTCTCTTGTGTTCCGAGGCCATGTCTGTACATGCTAGGCTCGTCAAGTTTAACCCGAGTGTTCCGCATGTGCAACACTGGCTTGCACCCGTTGTATGTGAACGTAGAGTCTATCACACCCGATCATCACGTGGTGTCTCGAAACGACGAACTTTCGCAACGGTGCACATTCGGGGAGAACACAATTTTATCTTGAAATTTAAGTGAGGGATCACCTTATAATGCTACCGTCGTCCTAAGCAAAATAAGATGCATAAAAGGATTAACATCACATGCAAATCATAAGTGACATGATATGGCCATGAACTCGTGCTTTTGATCTCCATCTCCAAAGCACCGGCATGATCTCCATCGTCACCGGCATGACACCATGATCTCCATCATCTTGATCTCCATCAACGTGTCGCCATGAGGTTGTCGCGCCGACTGTTGCTTCCACGACTATTGCTAACTCATAGCGATAAAGTAAAGCAAAACGGCGAAAATAATTAAAGACAACTCTATGGCTCCTGCCAGTTGCCGTACTCATCGACATGCAAGTCGTGATATTCTATACAACACATGATCATCTCATACATCACATATATCTCATCATGTAATTGGCCATATCACATCACAACATACCCTGCAAAAACAAGTTAGACGTCCTCTAATTGTTGTTGCAAATTTTATGTGGCTGCTACGGGTTTGCAAGAACCGTTCTTACCTACGCAAAACCACAACATGGTGTAGTGATTGCTTTTTGATCTTCTAAAAGAACCCTCTTCATTGAAATCGATTCAACTAAAGTGAGAGAGACAGACACCCGCTAGCCATCTTTATGCAACGAAGTTACATGTCAGTTGAAGGAACCGGTCTCTCGTAAGCGTACGAGTAATGTTGGTCCGAGCCGCTTCATCTCACAATACCGCCGAATCAAGTATCAACTAGTAACGGCAAGCAATATGTATACACCCACGCCCACAACTCGTTTGTGTTCTACTCGAGATCTCATCTACGCATAGACCTAGCTCAGATGCCACTGTTGGGGAACGTTGCATGGGAAACAAAAAATTTCCTACGCACACACAAGATCTATCCATGGTGATGAGCATCTATGAGAGGGAGAGTGAATCTACATACCCTTGTAGATCGCTAAGCGGAAGCGTTAAGAAACGCGGTTGATGTAGTCGAACGTCTCCGCGATCCAAATCGCAAGTCGTCCCTCGATCCGATCACGAACTAGTGCCGAACGGACGGCACCTCCACGTTCAACACACGTACGGCTTGATGACGCCTTCACCTCCTCGATCCAGCGAGCGATGGTGAAGTAGTAGATGAGTTCCGGCAGCACGACGGCGTGATGATGGTGGTGAGGAACAATCTCTGCAGGGCTTCGCCAAGCACTACGGAGATTATGACGGGAGAACTAGAGGGTTAGGGTTACCGACACACGGCTTGGGAAATCTTGATGTTTCCCGTGTGCTAGCCCTGCCCCTCTATTTATGTGTTGAGCCTTGGGGTCTAAACTTGGAGTAAAAGCCTCCTCCAGGTCGGTTTTGCCCGCACAAGGTCGGTTTGGCCCGCAGGGAAAGAGTCCAACTCGGATCCCTGTAGTACCGCGCACAAGCGGTAGTACCGCTCACGAGCGGTAGTACCGCTTCACACAAGCGGTAGTACCGCTTACGCGGTAGTACTGCCTTACCAGCGGTAGTACCGCTTAAGGCAGCAGCAAAACTTCCTTTTGCACTTTCCAATACCTCGTGGGCTTTACCCCTTTGGCCCATATAAAGTGTTGCTGCACCCGAACACTTCGGTAAACACCCGGAACCCCTTCCGGTGAATTCCGGAACCCTTCCGGAGATCAAAACACTATTATCACATATATCAATCTTTACCTCCGGACTCTTCCGGAGATCCTTGTCATGTCCGGGATCTTATCCGGGACTCCGAACAACCTTCGGTCACCAACACAATAACTCAACTATACTAATCGTCACCAAACGTTAAGTGTGTAGACCCTGCGGGTTCGAGAACTATGTAGACATGACCGAGACACCTCTATGATCAATAACCAATAGCGGGACCTGGATGCCCATATTGGCTCCTACATATTCTACGAAGATCTTTATCGGTCGAACCTCTATGTCAAGGATTCAGTTAATCCCGTATACTGTTCCCTTTGTTCTTCGGTATGTTACTTGCCCGAGATTCGATCGTCGGTATCTCTATACCTAGTTCAATCTCGTTACCGGCAAGTCTCTTTACTCGTTCCGTAATACAAGATCCTGTGGCTAACTCTTTAGTCACTTTGCTTGCAAGGCTCATTATGATGTTGTATTACCGAGTGGGCCCTGAGATACCTCTCCGTCACACGGAGTAACAAATCCCAGTCTTGATCCATGCCAACCCAACAGACACCCTCGGTGATACCTGTAGAGCACCTTTATAGTCACCCAGTTACGTTGCGACGTTTGATACACACAAGGTACTCCTCCGATGTCAGGGAGTTGCATGATCTCATGGTCATAGGAACAGATACTTGACATGCAGAAAACAATAGCAATAAACTGACACGATCATATGCTACGTTTACAGTTTGGGTCTTGTCCATCACATCATTCTCCTAATGATGTGATCCCGTTATCAAATGACATCTCATGTCCATGGTCAGGAAACCTTCACCATCTTTTGATCAACGAGCTAGTCAACTAGAGGCTAACTAGGGACACAGTGTTGTCTATGTACCCACACATGTATTTGAGTTTCCAATCAATACAATTATAGCATGGATAATAAACGATTATCATGAACAAGGAAATATAATAATAACCAATTTATTATTGCCTCTAGGGCATATTTCCAACAGTCTCCCACTTGCACTAGAGTCAATAATCTAGTTCACATCACTATGTGATTTACATTGTAATGAATCGAACACCCATGCAATTCTGGTGTTGTTCATGTTTAGCCCTTGGAAGAGGTTTAGTCATCGGATCTGCAACATTCAGATCCGTGTGTACTTTGCAAATATTTATGTCGTCTTCCTTGATGTAATCGCGGATGGATTTGAAACGTCGCTTTATGTGTCTGGTCCTCTTGTGAAATCTTGGTTCCTTGGCTAGAGCAATGGCACCAGTATTATCAAAAAACAGAGTCATTGGGTTAAGCGCACTAGGCACTACTCCAAGATCTGTCATGAACTCCTTCATCCAGACACCTTCCTTCGCCGCCTCCGAGGCAGCGATGTACTCCGCTTCGCATGTAGAATCAGCTACCACGCTTTGCTTGGAACTGCACCAGCTAACCGCACCCCCATTAAGAATAAATACGTATCCGGTTTGCGACTTAGAGTCATCCGGATCAGTGTCAAAGCTTGCATCGACGTAACCCTTTACGACAAGCTCTTGATCACCTCCATAAACGAGAAACATGTCCTTAGTCCTTTTCAGGTACTTCAGGATATTCTTGACCGCCGTCCAGTGTTCCATTCCTGGATCACTTTGAAACCTTTCGACCATACTTATGGCAAGGCTGACATCGGGTCTGGTGCACAGCATTGCATACATGATAGAGCCTATGGCTGAAGCATAGGGGATGACACTCATCTTTTCTCTATCTTCTACAGTCACTGGGCATTGAGTCTTACTCAACTTCACACCTTGCAATACAGGCAAGAACCCCTTCTTGGACTGATCCATTTTGAACTTCTTCAAAACTTTGTCAAGGTATGTGCTTTGTGAAAGTCCTATTAAGCGTCTCGATCTATCTCTATAGATCTTGATGCCTAATTTGAAAGCAGCTTCCCCTAGGTCCTTCATTGAAAAACTCTTGTTCAAATATTCCTTCACGCTTTCCAACATTTCTATATTGTTTCCAATCAGTAATATGTCATCCACATATAATATTAGAAACGCTATAGAGCTCCCACTCACTTTCTTGTAAATACAAGCTTCTCCGTAAACTTGTATAAACTCGAACGCTTTGATCACTTCATCAAAGCGAAGATTCCAACTCCGAGATGCTTGCACCAGTCCATAAATGGATCGCTGGAGTTTGCAAACTTTGTCAGCATTCTCTGGATCGACAAAACCTTCTGGTTGCATCATATACAACTCTTCCTTAAGGAAACCGTTAAGGAACGCTGTTTTGACATCCATCTGCCAAATTTCATAATCGAAAAAGGCAGCTATTGCTAACATGATTCTGACGGACTTAAGCATCGCTACGGGTGAGAAGGTCTCATCGTAGTCAACTCCTTGAACTTGTGAAAAACCCTTTGCCACAAGTCGAGCTTTATAGACGGTGACATTACCGTCCGCATCCGTCTTCCTCTTAAAGATCCATTTGTTCTGAATGGCCTTACGCCCTTCAGGTAATACTTCCAAAGTCCACACTTTGTTTTCATACATGGATCCCATCTTGGATTTCATGGCCTCTAACCACTTCTCGGAATCCGGGCCCATCATCGCTTCTCCATAACTCGTAGGTTCATCGTTGTCCAACAACATGACCACTAAGACAGGGTTGCCGTACCACTCAGGAGCAGTACGCGTCCTTGTCGACCTACGAGGTTCGATAGCAACTTGATCCAAAGCTTCATGATCATCATCATTAACTTCCTCTTCAGCTGATGTAGGCTCTACAGAAACATCTTTCTGCGCTGCGCTACTCTCAGGTTGAAGCAAAGGTTCAACAACCTCATCAAGTTCTATCTTCCTCCCACTCAATTCTTTCGAGAGAAACTCTTTCTCAAGAAATGTTCCGTTTTTAGCGACAAACACTTTGCCTTCGGATCTGAAGTAGAAGGTATACCCAACTGTCTCTTTTGGGTATCCTATGAAGACGCATTTCTCCGCTTTGGGTTCCAGCTTTTCAGGCTGAAGCTTTTTGACATAAGCATCACATCCCCAAACTTTAAGAAACGACAGCTTTGGCTTCTTGCCAAACCAAAGTTCATATGGCGTCGTCTCAACGGATTTCGATGGTGCCCTATTTAAAGTGAATGCAGCTGTCTCTAATGCATAACCCCAAAACGATAGTGGCAAATCGGCAAGAGACATCATAGATCGCACCATATCTAATAAGGTTCGATTACGATGTTCGGACACACCATTACGCTGTGGTGTTCCAGGCGGTGTTAGTTGTGAAACAATTCCACATTGTCTTAAGTGACTGCCAAACTCATAACTCAGATATTCTCCTCCTCGATCAGATCGTAGGAATTTAATCTTCTTGTTACGATGATTCTCAACTTCACTCTGAAATTGTTTGAACTTTTCAAATGTTTCAGACTTGTGTTTCATTAAGTAAATATACCCATATCTACTTAAGTCATCAGTGAAGGTGAGAAAGTAACGATAACCACCACGCGCCTCAATGCTCATCGGACCGCACACATCAGTATGTATGATTTCCAATAAGTCACTTGCCCGTTCCATTGTTCCAGAGAACGGCGTTTTAGTCATCTTGCCCATGAGGCATGGCTCACATGTGTCAAGTGATTCAAAATCAAGTGACTCCAAAAGTTCATCAGCATGGAGCTTCCTCATGCGTTTTACGCCAATATGACCTAAACGGCAGTGCCACAAGAAAGTGGTATTATCATTATCAATTCTACATCTTTTGGCATCAATGTTATGAACATGTGTATCATTACTATCGAGATTCAATAAGAATAAACCCCTCACATCGGGTGCATGACCATAAAAGATATTACTCATATAAATAGAACAACCATTATTCTCTGATTTAAATGAGTAACCGTCTCGCAATAAACAAGATCCAGATATAATGTTCATGCTTAACGCAGGCACTAAATAACAATTATTCAGGTTCATCACTAATCCCGATGGTAATCGAAGAGCGAGCGAGCCGACGGCGATCACATCAACCTTGGAACCATTTCCCACGCGCATCGTCACTTCGTCCTTTGCCAGCCTCCGTCTATTCCGCAGTTCCTGTTTTGAGTTGCAAATATGAGCAACCGCACCGGTATCAAATACCCAGGCACTACAACGAGAGTTGGTAAGGTACACATCAATAACATGTATATCATATATACCTTGTTTGTTGTTGGCCGCCTTCTTGTTAGCCAAATACTTGGGGCAGTTCCGCTTCCAGTGTCCAGTTCCCTTGCAATGAAAGCACACAGTTTCTGGTTTGGGTCCAGCCTTGGGTTTCTTCACGAGAGGAGCAACTGCTTTGCCACTCTTCTTGGAGTTACCCTTCTTACCCTTGCCATTTTTCTTGAAACTAGTGGTTTTATTGACCATCAACACTTGATGCTCCTTCTGAATTTCAGACTCAGCGGCTTTCAGCATCGCAAACAGCTCGGCGACTGATTTGTTCATCCCGTGCATGTTATAGTTCAACACGAAGCTCTTGTAGCTAGGTGGCAATGATTGAAGAACTCTGTCAGTGATAGCCTCTGGCGGAAGAGGCATCCCCAATTCAGCCAGACGGGTGGAGTACCCAGACATTCTGAGTACGTGATCACTGATAGACCCGTTCTCCTCCATCTTGCAAGTATAGAACTTATCGGAGATCTCATATCTCTCGATTCGGGCATTCTTCTGAAAGATAAACTTCAACTCCTGGAACATCTCATATGCTCCATGACGTTCAAAACGTCTTTGAAGTCCCGGTTCTAAGCCATACAATATTGCACATTGAACTATTGAGTAATCTTCAGAACGAGCCTGCCAGGCGTTCACAACGTCTAGAGACTCAACTGGAGCGGGTGGATCACCAAGTGGTGCATCAAGGACATAAGCCTTCTGGGAAGCCGTAAGGATAATCCTTAGATTACGGGCCCAGTCCACAAAGTTACTTCCATCATCTTTCAACTTAGCTTTCTCTAGGAACACATTAAAATTCAGGGGTGCTACTGCGCGAGCCATGATCTACAACATAAATATAGCAAAGACAACTTAGACTATTGTTCAAGATAATGAGTTTAGTTAATCATATTACTTAAAAAACTCCCACTCAAATTGACATCCCTCCGGTCATTCGAGTGTAACATGATCCAAATCCACCAACTCAAGTCCGATCATCACGTGAGTTGAGGTGGTTTCAATGGTGAACATCTTTATGTTGATCATATCTACTATATGACTCATGTTCGACCTTTCGGTCTCTTGTGTTCCGAGGCCATGTCTGTACATGCTAGGCTCGTCAAGTTTAACCCGAGTGTTCCGCATGTGCAACACTGGCTTGCACCCGTTGTATGTGAACGTAGAGTCTATCACACCCGATCATCACGTGGTGTCTCGAAACGACGAACTTTCGCAACGGTGCACATTCGGGGAGAACACAATTTTATCTTGAAATTTAAGTGAGGGATCACCTTATAATGCTACCGTCGTCCTAAGCAAAATAAGATGCATAAAAGGATTAACATCACATGCAAATCATAAGTGACATGATATGGCCATGAACTCGTGCTTTTGATCTCCATCTCCAAAGCACCGGCATGATCTCCATCGTCACCGGCATGACACCATGATCTCCATCATCTTGATCTCCATCAACGTGTCGCCATGAGGTTGTCGCGCCGACTGTTGCTTCCACGACTATTGCTAACTCATAGCGATAAAGTAAAGCAAAACGGCGAAAATAATTAAAGACAACTCTATGGCTCCTGCCAGTTGCCGTACTCATCGACATGCAAGTCGTGATATTCTATACAACACATGATCATCTCATACATCACATATATCTCATCATGTAATTGGCCATATCACATCACAACATACCCTGCAAAAACAAGTTAGACGTCCTCTAATTGTTGTTGCAAATTTTATGTGGCTGCTACGGGTTTGCAAGAACCGTTCTTACCTACGCAAAACCACAACATGGTGTAGTGATTGCTTTTTGATCTTCTAAAAGAACCCTCTTCATTGAAATCGATTCAACTAAAGTGAGAGAGACAGACACCCGCTAGCCATCTTTATGCAACGAAGTTACATGTCAGTTGAAGGAACCGGTCTCTCGTAAGCGTACGAGTAATGTTGGTCCGAGCCGCTTCATCTCACAATACCGCCGAATCAAGTATCAACTAGTAACGGCAAGCAATATGTATACACCCACGCCCACAACTCGTTTGTGTTCTACTCGAGATCTCATCTACGCATAGACCTAGCTCAGATGCCACTGTTGGGGAACGTTGCATGGGAAACAAAAAATTTCCTACGCACACACAAGATCTATCCATGGTGATGAGCATCTATGAGAGGGAGAGTGAATCTACATACCCTTGTAGATCGCTAAGCGGAAGCGTTAAGAAACGCGGTTGATGTAGTCGAACGTCTCCGCGATCCAAATCGCAAGTCGTCCCTCGATCCGATCACGAACTAGTGCCGAACGGACGGCACCTCCACGTTCAACACACGTACGGCTTGATGACGCCTTCACCTCCTCGATCCAGCGAGCGATGGTGAAGTAGTAGATGAGTTCCGGCAGCACGACGGCGTGATGATGGTGGTGAGGAACAATCTCTGCAGGGCTTCGCCAAGCACTACGGAGATTATGACGGGAGAACTAGAGGGTTAGGGTTACCGACACACGGCTTGGGAAATCTTGATGTTTCCCGTGTGCTAGCCCTGCCCCTCTATTTATGTGTTGAGCCTTGGGGTCTAAACTTGGAGTAAAAGCCTCCTCCAGGTCGGTTTTGCCCGCACAAGGTCGGTTTGGCCCGCAGGGAAAGAGTCCAACTCGGATCCCTGTAGTACCGCGCACAAGCGGTAGTACCGCTCACGAGCGGTAGTACCGCTTCACACAAGCGGTAGTACCGCTTACGCGGTAGTACTGCCTTACCAGCGGTAGTACCGCTTAAGGCAGCAGCAAAACTTCCTTTTGCACTTTCCAATACCTCGTGGGCTTTACCCCTTTGGCCCATATAAAGTGTTGCTGCACCCGAACACTTCGGTAAACACCCGGAACCCCTTCCGGTGAATTCCGGAACCCTTCCGGAGATCAAAACACTATTATCACATATATCAATCTTTACCTCCGGACTCTTCCGGAGATCCTTGTCATGTCCGGGATCTTATCCGGGACTCCGAACAACCTTCGGTCACCAACACAATAACTCAACTATACTAATCGTCACCAAACGTTAAGTGTGTAGACCCTGCGGGTTCGAGAACTATGTAGACATGACCGAGACACCTCTACGATCAATAACCAATAGCGGGACCTGGATGCCCATATTGGCTCCTACATATTCTACGAAGATCTTTATCGGTCGAACCTCTATGTCAAGGATTCAGTTAATCCCGTATACTGTTCCCTTTGTTTTTCGGTATGTTACTTGCCCAAGATTCGATCGTCGGTATCTCTATACCTAGTTCAATCTCGTTACCGGCAAGTCTCTTTACTCATTCCGTAATACAAGATCTTGTGGCTAACTCTTTAGTCACTTTGCTTGCAAGGCTCATTATGATGTTGTATTACCGAGTGGGCCCTGAGATACCTCTCCGTCACACGGAGTAACAAATCCCAGTCTTGATCCATGCCAACCCAACAGACACCCTCAGAGATACCTGTGGAGCACCTTTATAGTCACCCAGTTACGTTGCGACATTTGATACACACAAGGTACTCCTCCGATGTCAGGGAGTTGCATGATCTCATGGTCATAGGAACAGATACTTGACATGCAGAAAACAATAGCAATAAACTGACACGATCATATGCTACGTTTACAGTTTGGGTCTTGTCCATCACATCATTCTCCTAATGATGTGATCCCGTTATCAAATGACATCTCATGTCCATGGCCAGGAAACCTTCACCATCTTTTGATCAACGAGCTAGTCAACTAGAGGCTTACTAGGGACACAGTGTTGTCTATGTACCCACACATGTATTTGAGTTTCCAATCAATACAATTATAGCATGGATAATAAACGATTATCATGAACAAGGAAATATAATAATAACCAATTTATTATTGCCTCTAGGGCATATTTCCAACAGTCTCCCACTTGCACTAGAGTCAATAATCTAGTTCACATCACTATGTGATTTACATTGTAATGAATCGAACACCCATGCAATTCTGGTGTTGTTCATGTTTAGCCCATGGAAGAGGTTTAGTCATCGGATCTGCAACATTCAGATCCGTGTGTACTTTGCAAATATTTATGTCGTCTTCCTTGATGTAATCGCGGATGGATTTGAAACGTCGCTTTATGTGTCTGGTCCTCTTGTGAAATCTTGGTTCCTTGGCTAGAGCAATGGCACCAGTATTATCAAAAAACAGAGTCATTGGGTTAAGCGCACTAGGCACTACTCCAAGATCTGTCATGAACTCCTTCATCCAGACACCTTCCTTCGCCGCCTCCGAGGCAGCGATGTACTCCGCTTCGCATGTAGAATCAGCTACCACGCTTTGCTTGGAACTGCACCAGCTAACCGCACCCCCATTAAGAATAAATACGTATCCGGTTTGCGACTTAGAGTCATCCGGATCAGTGTCAAAGCTTGCATCGACGTAACCCTTTACGACAAGCTCTTGATCACCTCCATAAACGATAAACATGTCCTTAGTCCTTTTCAGGTACTTCAGGATATTCTTGACCGCCGTCCAGTGTTCCATTCCTGGATCACTTTGAAACCTTTCGACCATACTTATGGCAAGGCTGACATCGGGTCTGGTGCACAGCATTGCATACATGATAGAGCCTATGGCTGAAGCATAGGGGATGACACTCATCTTTTCTCTATCTTCTACAGTCACTGGGCATTGAGTCTTACTCAACTTCACACCTTGCAATACAGGCAAGAACCCCTTCTTGGACTGATCCATTTTGAACTTCTTCAAAACTTTGTCAAGGTATGTGCTTTGTGAAAGTCCTATTAAGCGTCTCGATCTATCTCTATAGATCTTGATGCCTAATTTGAAAGCAGCTTCCCCTAGGTCCTTCATTGAAAAACTCTTGTTCAAATATTCCTTCACGCTTTCCAACATTTCTATATTGTTTCCAATCAGTAATATGTCATCCACATATAATATTAGAAACGCTATAGAGCTCCCACTCACTTTCTTGTAAATACAAGCTTCTCCGTAAACTTGTATAAACTCGAACGCTTTGATCACTTCATCAAAGCGAAGATTCCAACTCCGAGATGCTTGCACCAGTCCATAAATGGATCGCTGGAGTTTGCAAACTTTGTCAGCATTCTCTGGATCGACAAAACCTTCTGGTTGCATCATATACAACTCTTCCTTAAGGAAACCGTTAAGGAACGCTGTTTTGACATCCATCTGCCAAATTTCATAATCGAAAAAGGCAGCTATTGCTAACATGATTCTGACGGACTTAAGCATCGCTACGGGTGAGAAGGTCTCATCGTAGTCAACTCCTTGAACTTGTGAAAAACCCTTTGCCACAAGTCGAGCTTTATAGACGGTGACATTACCGTCCGCATCCGTCTTCCTCTTAAAGATCCATTTGTTCTGAATGGCCTTACGCCCTTCAGGTAATACTTCCAAAGTCCACACTTTGTTTTCATACATGGATCCCATCTTGGATTTCATGGCCTCTAACCACTTCTCGGAATCCGGGCCCATCATCGCTTCTCCATAACTCGTAGGTTCATCGTTGTCCAACAACATGACCACTAAGACAGGGTTGCCGTACCACTCAGGAGCAGTACGCGTCCTTGTCGACCTACGAGGTTCGATAGCAACTTGATCCAAAGCTTCATGATCATCATCATTAACTTCCTCTTCAGCTGATGTAGGCTCTACAGAAACATCTTTCTGCGCTGCGCTACTCTCAGGTTGAAGCAAAGGTTCAACAACCTCATCAAGTTCTATCTTCCTCCCACTCAATTCTTTCGAGAGAAACTCTTTCTCAAGAAATGTTCCGTTTTTAGCGACAAACACTTTGCCTTCGGATCTGAAGTAGAAGGTATACCCAACTGTCTCTTTTGGGTATCCTATGAAGACGCATTTCTCCGCTTTGGGTTCCAGCTTTTCAGGCTGAAGCTTTTTGACATAAGCATCACATCCCCAAACTTTAAGAAACGACAGCTTTGGCTTCTTGCCAAACCAAAGTTCATATGGCGTCGTCTCAACGGATTTCGATGGTGCCCTATTTAAAGTGAATGCAGCTGTCTCTAATGCATAACCCCAAAACGATAGTGGCAAATCGGCAAGAGACATCATAGATCGCACCATATCTAATAAGGTTCGATTACGATGTTCGGACACACCATTACGCTGTGGTGTTCCAGGCGGTGTTAGTTGTGAAACAATTCCACATTGTCTTAAGTGACTGCCAAACTCATAACTCAGATATTCTCCTCCTCGATCAGATCGTAGGAATTTAATCTTCTTGTTACGATGATTCTCAACTTCACTCTGAAATTGTTTGAACTTTTCAAATGTTTCAGACTTGTGTTTCATTAAGTAAATATACCCATATCTACTTAAGTCATCAGTGAAGGTGAGAAAGTAACGATAACCACCACGCGCCTCAATGCTCATCGGACCGCACACATCAGTATGTATGATTTCCAATAAGTCACTTGCCCGTTCCATTGTTCCAGAGAACGGCGTTTTAGTCATCTTGCCCATGAGGCATGGCTCACATGTGTCAAGTGATTCAAAATCAAGTGACTCCAAAAGTTCATCAGCATGGAGCTTCCTCATGCGTTTTACGCCAATATGACCTAAACGGCAGTGCCACAAGAAAGTGGTATTATCATTATCAATTCTACATCTTTTGGCATCAATGTTATGAACATGTGTATCATTACTATCGAGATTCAATAAGAATAAACCCCTCACATCGGGTGCATGACCATAAAAGATATTACTCATATAAATAGAACAACCATTATTCTCTGATTTAAATGAGTAACCGTCTCGCAATAAACAAGATCCAGATATAATGTTCATGCTTAACGCAGGCACTAAATAACAATTATTCAGGTTCATCACTAATCCCGATGGTAATCGAAGAGCGAGCGTGCCGACGGCGATCACATCAACCTTGGAACCATTTCCCACGTGCATCGTCACTTCGTCCTTTGCCAGCCTCCGTCTATTCCGCAGTTCCTGTTTTGAGTTGCAAATATGAGCAACCGCACCGGTATCAAATACCCAGGCACTACAACGAGAGTTGGTAAGGTACACATCAATAACATGTATATCATATATACCTTGTTTGTTGTTGGCCGCCTTCTTGTTAGCCAAATACTTGGGGCAGTTCCGCTTCCAGTGTCCAGTTCCCTTGCAATGAAAGCACACAGTTTCTGGTTTGGGTCCAGCCTTGGGTTTCTTCACGAGAGGAGCAACTGCTTTGCCACTCTTCTTGGAGTTACCCTTCTTACCCTTGCCATTTTTCTTGAAACTAGTGGTTTTATTGACCATCAACACTTGATGCTCCTTCTGAATTTCAGACTCAGCGGCTTTCAGCATCGCAAACAGCTCGGCGACTGATTTGTTCATCCCGTGCATGTTATAGTTCAACACGAAGCTCTTGTAGCTAGGTGGCAATGATTGAAGAACTCTGTCAGTGATAGCCTCTGGCGGAAGAGGCATCCCCAATTCAGCCAGACGGGTGGAGTACCCAGACATTCTGAGTACGTGATCACTGATAGACCCGTTCTCCTCCATCTTGCAAGTATAGAACTTATCGGAGATCTCATATCTCTCGATTCGGGCATTCTTCTGAAAGATAAACTTCAACTCCTGGAACATCTCATATGCTCCATGACGTTCAAAACGTCTTTGAAGTCCCGGTTCTAAGCCATACAATATTGCACATTGAACTATTGAGTAATCTTCAGAACGAGCCTGCCAGGCGTTCACAACGTCTAGAGACTCAACTGGAGCGGGTGGATCACCAAGTGGTGCATCAAGGACATAAGCCTTCTGGGAAGCCGTAAGGATAATCCTTAGATTACGGGCCCAGTCCACAAAGTTACTTCCATCATCTTTCAACTTAGCTTTCTCTAGGAACACATTAAAATTCAGGGGTGCTACTGCGCGAGCCATGATCTACAACATAAATATAGCAAAGACAACTTAGACTATTGTTCAAGATAATGAGTTTAGTTAATCATATTACTTAAAAAACTCCCACTCAAATTGACATCCCTCCGGTCATTCGAGTGTAACATGATCCAAATCCACCAACTCAAGTCCGATCATCACGTGAGTTGAGGTGGTTTCAATGGTGAACATCTTTATGTTGATCATATCTACTATATGACTCATGTTCGACCTTTCGGTCTCTTGTGTTCCGAGGCCATGTCTGTACATGCTAGGCTCGTCAAGTTTAACCCGAGTGTTCCGCATGTGCAACACTGGCTTGCACCCGTTGTATGTGAACGTAGAGTCTATCACACCCGATCATCACGTGGTGTCTCGAAACGACGAACTTTCGCAACGGTGCACATTCGGGGAGAACACAATTTTATCTTGAAATTTAAGTGAGGGATCACCTTATAATGCTACCGTCGTCCTAAGCAAAATAAGATGCATAAAAGGATTAACATCACATGCAAATCATAAGTGACATGATATGGCCATGAACTCGTGCTTTTGATCTCCATCTCCAAAGCACCGGCATGATCTCCATCGTCACCGGCATGACACCATGATCTCCATCATCTTGATCTCCATCAACGTGTCGCCATGAGGTTGTCGCGCCGACTGTTGCTTCCACGACTATTGCTAACTCATAGCGATAAAGTAAAGCAAAACGGCGAAAATAATTAAAGACAACTCTATGGCTCCTGCCAGTTGCCGTACTCATCGACATGCAAGTCGTGATATTCTATACAACACATGATCATCTCATACATCACATATATCTCATCATGTAATTGGCCATATCACATCACAACATACCCTGCAAAAACAAGTTAGACGTCCTCTAATTGTTGTTGCAAATTTTATGTGGCTGCTACGGGTTTGCAATAACCGTTCTTACCTACGCAAAACCACAACATGGTGTAGTGATTGCTTTTTGATCTTCTAAAAGAACCCTCTTCATTGAAATCGATTCAACTAAAGTGAGAGAGACAGACACCCGCTAGCCATCTTTATGCAACGAAGTTACATGTCAGTTGAAGGAACCGGTCTCTCGTAAGCGTACGAGTAATGTTGGTCCGAGCCGCTTCATCTCACAATACCGCCGAATCAAGTATCAACTAGTAACGGCAAGCAATATGTATACACCCACGCCCACAACTCGTTTGTGTTCTACTCGAGATCTCATCTACGCATAGACCTAGCTCAGATGCCACTGTTGGGGAACGTTGCATGGGAAACAAAAATTTTCCTACGCACACACAAGATCTATCCATGGTGATGAGCATCTACGAGAGGGAGAGTGAATCTACATACCCTTGTAGATCGCTAAGCGGAAGCGTTAAGAAACGCGGTTGATGTAGTCGAACGTCTCCGCGATCCAAATCGCAAGTCGTCCCTCGATCCGATCACGAACTAGTGCCGAACGGACGGCACCTCCACGTTCAACACACGTACGGCTTGATGACGCCTTCACCTCCTCGATCCAGCGAGCGATGGTGAAGTAGTAGATGAGTTCCGGCAGCACGACGGCGTGGTGATGGTGGTGAGGAACAATCTCTGCAGGGCTTCGCCAAGCACTACGGAGATTATGACGGGAGAACTAGAGGGTTAGGGTTACCGACACACGGCTTGGGAAATCTTGATGTTTCCCGTGTGCTAGCCCTGCCCCTCTATTTATATGTTGAGCCTTGGGGTCTAAACTTGGAGTAAAAGCCTCCTCCAGGTCGGTTTTGCCCGCACAAGGTCGGTTTGGCCCGCAGGGAAAGAGTCCAACTCGGATCCCTGTAGTACCGCGCACAAGCGGTAGTACCGCTCACGAGCGGTAGTACCGCTTCACACAAGCGGTAGTACCGCTTACGCGGTAGTACTGCCTTACCAGCGGTAGTACCGCTTAAGGCAGCAGCAAAACTTCCTTTTGCACTTTCCAATACCTCGTGGGCTTTACCCCTTTGGCCCATATAAAGTGTTGCTGCACCCGAACACTTCGGTAAACACCCGGAACCCCTTCCGGTGAATTCCGGAACCCTTCCGGAGATCAAAACACTATTATCACATATATCAATCTTTACCTCCGGACTCTTCCGGAGATCCTTGTCATGTCCGGGATCTTATCCGGGACTCCGAACAACCTTCGGTCACCAACACAATAACTCAACTATACTAATCGTCACCAAACGTTAAGTGTGTAGACCCTGCGGGTTCGAGAACTATGTAGACATGACCAAGACACCTCTACGATCAATAACCAATAGCGGGACCTGGATGCCCATATTGGCTCCTACATATTCTACGAAGATCTTTATCGGTCGAACCTCTATGTCAAGGATTCAGTTAATCCCGTATACTGTTCCCTTTGTTTTTCGGTATGTTACTTGCCCAAGATTCGATCGTCGGTATCTCTATACCTAGTTCAATCTCGTTACCGGCAAGTCTCTTTACTCATTCCGTAATACAAGATCTTGTGGCTAACTCTTTAGTCACTTTGCTTGCAAGGCTCATTATGATGTTGTATTACCGAGTGGGCCCTGAGATACCTCTCCGTCACATGGAGTAACAAATCCCAGTCTTGATCCATGCCAACCCAACAGACACCCTCAGAGATACCTGTAGAGCACCTTTATAGTCACCCAGTTACGTTGCGACATTTGATACACACAAGGTACTCCTCCGATGTCAGGGAGTTGCATGATCTCATGGTCATAGGAACAGATACTTGACATGCAGAAAACAATAGCAATAAACTGACACGATCATATGCTACGTTTACAGTTTGGGTCTTGTCCATCACATCATTCTCCTAATGATGTGATCTCGTTATCAAATGACATCTCATGTCCATGGCCAGGAAACCTTCACCATCTTTTGATCAACGAGCTAGTCAACTAGAGGCTTACTAGGGACACAGTGTTGTCTATGTACCCACACATGTATTTGAGTTTCCAATCAATACAATTATAGCATGGATAATAAACGATTATCATGAACAAGGAAATATAATAATAACCAATTTATTATTGCCTCTAGGGCATATTTCCAACAAAGTGTCCTTCCATAATCTAGTTGTGCGACCATTCATAATGATCAACTTACTCCTTTAAAAAAAATGCTACCTTAGTCCTCATCAACCTTTTCCAAAAGGGAGAATCATTCGGCTGTGTCGTGACTTATGCCGAAGTTTTGGAATACAAATATTTGTTACACAATAACTGTATCCACACCCCCTCCTCCTCTGGGGATAACCGATATAACCATTTGCTAAGCAGACATTTATTCTTTACTTCTAGATTCTCAATCCTCAAACCCCCTTGGTATTTTGTCCTAAACAATATGCCCCACTTAGCCAATCTGTATTTTGTTTTATTCTCGTCGCTTTGCCAAAAAAATCTAGACCGATAGAAATTTAACCTTTTCCATACCCCTACAGGTATTTCAAAGAAAGATAGCATGAACATCGGCATGCTCGTAAGCATAGAATTAATAAGAATAAGCCAACCCCCCATAAGACATAAGCTTGCCCTTCCAACAACTAAACTTCTTCTTAAATTGATCTTCAATGCATTTCCATTCTTTGTTGGTCAGCTTTCGGTGATGAATTAGAATCCCAAGATAACTAAAAGGAAGGGATCCAATTCCACAACCG
Source organism: Elymus sibiricus (assembly GCA_039707655.1). Taxonomy (NCBI): domain Eukaryota; kingdom Viridiplantae; phylum Streptophyta; class Magnoliopsida; order Poales; family Poaceae; genus Elymus; species Elymus sibiricus. The sequence goes on from CM077668.1 coordinate 300,877,380, forward strand.
AACAACTGCCTGTAATTTTCATGTTCCTCCTTTGTGTGTCCAAAGCAAAACATTTCACTTTCATGGAAATTAGTTTTCAGCCCGGATAGTTGTTCAAAAAGGCATAAAACCAACTTCATATTTCTCGCTTTGGCCATATCATGTTACATGAAAATAATAGTATCATTAGCATATCCAAAGCAAAACATTTGACTTTCATGGAAATTAGTTTTCAGACCGGATAGTTGTTCAAAAAGGCATAAAACCAACTTCATATTTCTCGCTTTGGCCATATCATGTTACATGAAAATAATAGTATCATTAGCATATTGTAGTATGGAGACACCTCGATCCACGAGATGTGGGATGAGCCCCCCTACCTCGCCTTCCTCTTTGGCTCTACCAATTAGGACAATCAGCATATCGGCAACAATATTGAACATGATAGGAGACATCAGATCCCCTTGTCTCGGTCCTTTTTGTGTCTGGAAATAATGACCTACATCATCATTTACCCTGACCTCGACACTGCCTCCTTGTACAAAGGCTTCAACTTGCTCCCTCCAGGCTGAATCAAAACCTTTCATATGCAGAGCTTGTTGCAGAAATGGCCACTTAACTTTATCATAAGCCTTCTTAAAATCCACTTTGAAGACAACTTCATCAAGTTTCTTCGAATGAATTTCGTGCAACGTTTCATGTAGAACTACAACACTCTCTAGAATGTGTCGCCCAGACATGAAAGCAGTCTGAGTCGGCTAAACCACAGAATGTGCAATCTGTATGAGACGATTAGTAACCATTTTGGTAAAAATCTTAAAGCTAACATTGAGCAAACAAACGGTCTGAATTGCTCAATGTGAACCGCCTCTTCCTTCTTAGGCTTGTCCCAAAGTTAAGTTTAAAAAGCTGAAGATTAAACAGATCCTGGAACATGGGCATCAAGTCCCCCTTATTCATGGCGAATTTCTCTCTTTCTGGGTACTTTTTTTTTTACATCATCTCTTTCCGGGTACTTCATTTTGGTGGGGCGCACACATCTATGCACACAATGTGCATAGGAGTTTGTTGAGATTCGTGAATTTATCAGTGGCCTACGCTCACTTCTAACATCAAGTCCAGGAACCGGATGGTGTTCGATACCATCCGTACCTCGGATTTTGACTTGCGACATTCGATCTAAGAGCATCTTCTCTTGTGGATTGTTCGGGCCCCCTCCCGTGTAGATTGTGCGCCGTTGCGTCAATGGTGCACGGATATTTGTAGCTGACGCACCCCCTCCCTCCCTCCCTGCCCCCTCCCTCCCATTAGCACTCTGCGGGGTGTTTTATGTGATGTACGAATGATTCATTACTATTATTAATACAATGTTCAGGTGGGCGATCGCCCCCCGTTGATTGTTCAAAAAAAAAAACATGTGGTAATATGTGTTCATGGGTGTGTCATCCTTGTATAAAAAGTTTAAGCTTTCTTTGTCTAAGGCACATTCAATTTTCTTACGGGAGTATTAACCCCATAGAGTATATCTTCATAACTTTCCAACCATATCTATATCCAGTATTATTTCAGTGCATATGCACGCGAAAGCCAAAACTTTATATTCATATACTTCCACCGAAAGATGGATTTTCCACAAACGATGCAAATCCCTTCCTGCTAAACTAGGTCATCATAGTACAACAAAATCAGAAAGAATCCGAATTACGCACCCATCAGCATCCTACCAGCAGCAAAGCAGGACTAGAATATGCAAAGCCTTGCCCCTTTCCGGCCAATCAAACTTGGCCGATATGAAACACACAGCATATATGTATATGATGATAAAGTGCGTCACTGGAGGATTTGAAATAGACCGGTTAGTGGTCAACTAGTGTTAGACATCTTGAAGGGCCATCCAACTCCAACCGCTGCTGGCGATCGCAGCATAGGTATGCAGGATGATGCCCGTACGTACCGGCCGAACTGGCCGACAAATCTGCTCGCCGATAGGCCGCCCCGGAAAGGTCCCTGGAGAAAACGAATTAAACGGATGGATAGTCGTGACGGCACCAGCTCCGGCCAATCGATTTGATTAAGACTTTGGAAAGCAAAGCGATCCACGGCCTGAACGAAGAGCCGCTGGTACCAACTGACCGGAGTATTTTTCCTGGGTAGCTTTCCATCTCACTTTTACCTTTTCGGTTGAGAACCTGTAGCGTATAGAGATCGTGACGACGCACGTCGCGGGGCTGTGGCATAGTGGATAAAAATGTAGTAGTACCCGCGGGGTCGACTGACACTTACGGCTTTCGTTAACCGAAGAAAATTAACGAATGCCTAGTAGGATAAGAATTTGTGACGGGAAGCAGTTCATCCTCCCTCCCGGGCTCAAATAGTTGCTAACAGATAGTGCTAAATCGTGTTTGTCTAGATTACTTGGCAATTGGATGGCAGGGAGTGGCTCAGGATGAAAGAGCAGGACAGGCCATAGCAGCGTCTTAACCTCGTGTCTGATGGCATGGCTAGAGACATTTTCGACAGCCTCGTCCAGATCAGCTTCGGAGATGGGAAAGAGTGCTTTTTTGGCGCGATAGAAAGATAAACGGCTTTTCGGTTCGCGACCTTGCACCCCTGGTTGCCCAAAAGGCGAGTAAAAGGATCATCAACAAGCGCTCAGTATGTCAACAACCAGAGGTGGATCGCTGACATCGCCAAAGATTTTCGGGAAGGGGCAGATTCAGTTGGTTTGGCTTTGGACTATAATGAGCGTCATCTCGCTAAACCCTGATGCGGCGGATGCTTTTACTTGGAGATGGATGCCCTCCGGTGAACATTCGGTCAAATCCGTTTACAGACTGATGTGCCAAGGAGCTATTAGGTTCTTGGGAGCATCTCGCATATAGAAGTGTTGGGCACCACTCAAATGCAAGATCTTTGCATGGTTGGCCTTCCAACATATACTATGGTCCTCTGACCAGCAAGTTCGACGTGATCTGCAACTTCAAATGGCTGCCTGCTATGTCTGCCTCCAAGAGGAGGATATTGTTGATCATATCTCAAGCATTGCGTGGCGGCAAGCCCCTGTGCCTACGCAGCAGGTCTTGTTGATCATATTATTGAAGAACTTAGTGCTTGAGAGGGGCTGGAACGGTGTGGAGTTAGCGTTTGTTATTTTGGTGGGGTGTTCTTGTTGCACTGTGCACAGTGTAGATAGGATTCTTCTACATTTCTATTGTTGCCTTCTACAAAAATATATGGTACTTCCTCTACAAACTAATATAAGATCTTTCATATTAGTTTACAGAGGGAGTACTCCATTGGCGTACTTTTGAAAAAAAAAACTTCGTAGTTCAATAAGACGATAACCTGGTATTTTAGATCGATGTCCTGTTCAAATGAGATTCCGATAGATATCCAGCGTAATGAGAATGTGATGCATCCGTTTCTCTTTCTCCCGCCAATTGCATTTGAGCCATCTCGTGCATCCCCTTCTTACGCAAGATATCACCATCTCCACATCGTATCGTCGCCGCCACAAGCCAGCCACCTCGGTCTTCTCCTTCCCCATCCATCAGATATCACGATCTCCAGCTTCCCCTCGAGGCATGAGGGATTCAACCCCCTTGCCTCACTCACCGCGCTTTGCGAAGCTGCGTCGATCAAGTCATCATGACGTTTCCTCCTTGGCCGGTGCGAACTACAGAGCTAGGCATGGCCAGATCTTGGAGTCAGATCATAGCTGCTGCCCCAGCAGATACGCCTTGATCAATCTCATCTCGGCTGGTATTTTCATGCATGTGATAGCTCAATTCTTGGAGCAGAGTGTGCTTAGAGTTTACACTGGTAAGTTGATGTTTTTGGTGCATGCAGAGCAGCCGCTAGATGCACTACAGGCTATAAGGCTTGCCTTACAGCAAATACTACTACGTACATCGCATGGAAGTACAGAACAGAGGTTGGTACGTATAGTGGATGACTTTCTGCGTATTAGCAACTAGTCTATCATGCCAAACAGCGGGCATGAGTCGCCACTTAAGCCCATGCTGCTATGGCAACTAAAGTACCAGACACTCCCTTTCTGCGGTTGCTAGAAAGCAAGTTCGGTTGGCAATGCAGAGGTTAGTTAATTAGACAGCAGATCGGAAAGGATGCACACCAAACGTGCATGGTCCAATAAATTTCGGGCCATTTGCATTTCTATCCCTAACTTGAACCACCTACTCATATTTGCCCCTAATTTCAAAGCCTGCTCAAATTTGCCCATCTGTCGTTATGTGCACATATAGAAATGCCCTTCTGTGCCGTTACCGTCCGGTCAAAGGGCTTTGACCGTCCTGAAAAAAATAGCAAAAAAATCTAAAAAATCTAAAATTTTGTGGGATCGAAGATACTCATGTGCGCAAGGTGCGTGCAAATTTTCGTGCTGTTTGGACATTCCAGGAGCTCGTGGTGAGGAAAAACAGTAAATCTGTACGCTTGTGAACAGTAAATTTGAAATAAAATAGCAAGAAAATTCAAAAAAATATGAAAATTTTTGGCATCAAAGAGGCTTGGGTGCACAAGGTGCTTGCAAGTTTTTGTGATCAAATGACATGCGAGGAGCTCTAGCAAAAAAAAAAAAAATAGTCATTTTTTCCAAAGTTTTTTCCCGAGCCAAATTTTATTTTTTTCTCCACGAGCTCCTACAATGTCCAAACACAACAAAAATTTGCACGCACCTTGCAGACCCGAGCCTCTTTGATGCCAAAAAATTTCATATTTTTTTGAATTTTCTTGCTATTTTTTTGAATTTACTGTTCACAGGCGTACATATTTACTGTTTTTCCTTCGCCACGAGCTCCTGGAATGTCCAAACAGTATGAAAATTTGCACGCACCTTGCGAACCTAAGTATCTTTGATCTCACAAAATTTCAGATTTTTTAGATTTTTTTTGCTATTTTTTTCAGGACGGTCAAAGCCCTTTGACCGGCTTTGACTGGATGGTAACGGCACAGAAGGACATTTCTATATGTGCACATAACGGCAGAGGGGCAAATTTGAGCAGGCTTTGAAATTAGGGGCAAATATGAGTAGTGGGTTCGAGTTAGGGGCACAAATGTATAAAACCCATATATTTCTGTGGACATGATGATATTATAAAACACACATATATAATGTATAGTAGGAAAGCGCCCTCACCTAAGAGGCAAAAGTGAAAGAGAAAGCACACAGTAACAGCACTGAACGAATGGGCAGTAAGAAACATTATCCTCGTCAACCTTAATTATTCGTGTCGCAAAAAACACCCTCGTCATCCCATGTTTCTTCCTACTACGGCGTTCGACACGGCGAGCACTGAGGAGCTCGTCACAGTGGCCGCCTAATGGTGCTGAGGGTCCGATCCTCCGGGGCTCAGGCGCTTGGACTCGTAGGCTGCCGCCGCGCCGACTTGCATCTGCCCCTCGCCGGGCACCTTCATGAAGACCTCAGTGAAGCCAGCGCCACCAGTGGCAGACGGCGCTTCTCTCAAGACCCGAGCCGACTCCGAGGGCACGGCGGCAGCGAGCAGCAACACGGCGCAGATGAAGAGCCCCAGGCCGGTGGTGCGTGCCATCGATTGCTTCAGATAGGAGGTGGTGGTGAGCCGCAGCGACAATGTATGCCCTTATCTCTCGTGCAAAGACGAGCTAACCGGTGCACGCAGGCTCGTCGATGCAACGACACTGCAAGGCAATGGGTTCTGGAGCTAGCTAGGAAGTACGAATCATGCCTAAGCTATCGACCGACTTATATACACGGGGGCGTTATGGACTCCACGTAAGAGATTTTGATTGAATTACTCCACCGGTGGGATAGACCGGTTAGACAGTTGCATCGGCGGCCCGTTTTCATTTAGCAAAAAGTTCACTAAAAAACGCCTCCATTGGGGCACCCGGCCAATGACGGGGCCGATCTCCTGAGTGCATGCATCCGTTTCAATTCCTCGACCACACATGCGCTTCAACCACTCGCACATTGTCTTCTCGATCAATCAGGGGCGACCAATGTGTGTGTGTGCCCGGCGATAGTACGTGCGCGGAGCAAAGGCGCAACCGCAACCGGCCGGCTTGGACGCATGCGCCTCCCCTCCCTATCAGATATCACCTGCCTAAAGGCCGGCCTGGACGGTTATCGTTGTCTTTCGGTTCAGGCGCCTTTGCAGCTCCATAGATACGACGATCGAACTCAGCAAATTACTCCAAACTTTTGAGTAGATATATCAATCTCCTTCTGGATGCTAGTTATCTCGTCGATGATTTGATACACGCATTCAACCTTTTGGTGATGATCCGAAGGATGGAAGAAAAGGGGAGCCCAACATTGGACGAGAAAGGTAGGCTAGGCGTCAGTTGCCACAACGAAGCGAAGGGTGGTAGGTGTATGGTTGAGCCAATAGGACTGGCATACCATGTGAAAAGCCATTGCTGATCGAGATTGCTTTGGCTTTTGACTCACAAGTAAACCAACGTTGCGGTGGCATTCGCCGGTGTCAGCTATCAATCGGTAAATAGCGATAACCTCTTTTAATTCCAGCAATAACCTTCCACTCAATGGGTCCTCCACACCAGCACCACCTTCGACTACTTGGGGTCCTACCCTTAGCCGAGCAACTGGATCGAAAAACGATGTAAAGCACAGTTACTTTTTGCGTTATACCACCCATTTTAAGTGGAGATCGTCACAATTGCTTTCATCCTTGGGAAGACCAAGCATATTGTGATGTGCACTAGTTCACGCAAAATCGTATACTAAACAGGTAATAAATCAAAGATCGCTAGGGCCCTCTTCCCAGGTGAACCAAAATTAAGAAAAACACAACAGGTATTGCTGACACACACACCTAATATGTTTTACGTTGGTAATCACCCAAGCCTGCCTGGCAGTGCTACCAAGTGTGATGCAACTAGACAACCAACATACTACCAGTGTACTAAAGATAGAAATGCCAAAATTTACCACTTGTAACACACTAACTTACAAAAAGGTCGAGACACCAAAGTTAACCAGCTTTTAACCTACGAATCGAGCTAAAGAAGGAATGGGATGCCTAGTCACCCACCATGATTATTCGATGCTTATTATTATTGTTAACTTTACCCCTGCATTAATTCAATGTGAAACTAGACTTCTTTTCAGTTGCATTTGGTACAAGATTTAACCACGGGTGGCGCCGGGGATTGACCAGTCACACTTAACAACTAACTAAACTTCGTACACATGTCCTCTTAGAATGTCATCCGTTTGAGTACTAAGTCTTATCCTAGTTGAATCGATCCAACTACTAATTCCAGCACTCTCCTAACAACTGCTAGCTATAACAGGCAAGCAAAGTACCTCTGCAGGAGCAAGTAATGTGACTGCATTTGCTATTCAGTGGGGTTTGAACTTTGTCACAGTATTAAGTACATGCTGACTCCTATATATGTCCTTTCGTTGCATTTACATTCCCCGTGTTCCTCCAGGATGAAGCATCTTCTTTCCACAGTACTCCCGCATCAATGCTGCCAGAACAAAATATTACTGGGTTACTATAAACTATGGAAGGTGATGATGGAGGAAGGTTCATATTGCTAGAATATGAAGATGTTTTACTTCCACTGCTAACAAAACTGAACTGCCTGTAAACAGAAGGCAACTTCTCAAGATAGTCCGTGCATAAAATTTATCACAAGCTATGCAAGTACTGCATAAAAGAACAAATAACCTACTTCAAAACTAATTTTAGGAATACATGCCACTAGTAACCATTTAAGTGGTAACTCCAGTGCTATGACAGACCCCAGTAAACATATACCATTGGCAATTGAAACAATAGAACATTGGTTCATATAGCTAATGGCAACCACAGGGTTGTCCAGCCAATTGATATTAGCCCTTCCCAGCCTAAACAACAAGATGAAGTCATCTGACAAGGGTGCACGCAATGCAAGGCATGCTGTACAACATGCGTAAATAAGTGATTCAGAACCCACACTTCTACTAAATAACATAATGATATTATGCACTAATGCCAGCCAAAACAAGAAGATAGAAGTCATCTGACAAGGATGCATGCAATGTGAGGTAAGCTGTCCAATATGTGCAAGTAAGCAATCTAGAACCACGGTTCTACCAAATAACATAATGCTAAAATGTTAAACGAAAAGAATAAAACCAGATAGACGTATTACAGAATGGTACAAACTAAATCGCCAAACATCCCTATGAGTGATCAGAAATGGGCTATGCAGGTGGGAAAACAAAACATAGCATGCCAAGCAGTTGCTACTCACTACATAATCTGTATAGTTGATAATACTTTTCAGGAAAGTTTGAAAGTGTGGTGTGTTTCATGCTTCCAACAGCCAAATTATAAATTGGACATAGCAGTAGATAACTTTGCATACCAAATCATTAAAGAAGGTCAAACTAGCATAGCACAGTGATATAGATATCCCACGCACTCGTGTGACTGGTTCTCACTTCCAAGTAATTACAGTGTCTAGCGCTTTTTAAGGTACATAGAGACTGAAACTAGGATCGCGTATGGCAATTGCACATATTCTGGTGCATAGAGTTGCAGTATATTGAGCTTCCATAACATTGTTTAAGTTCATAGTTCTACAGCAAACCATCATGTAGGAATAAACCAGTATTTGCTAATCGAGCTAATAGAGCACCAATGTGTGGAAATGAACATCTCCAAGTAACATTTTGTGTGCTCCAAAGGTAATTATCAATTATTTTGAAGATATACTCCATGCTGGTAATGATCCAAGGCTACTATAGACCAACATAAATGCAGCATGCAGGTACCTTCACTCCAAGATCTCAAGACTTCTTTGTATAGTTCTATTACTTTCTGGCATCTACTTTCCCATAATGGATTGCTGGTAAACAAGTAATTTTAAGCCGTAACTGTTAAGTAAAACAAAGAACAAGATGGTAGGATCAGAAATCAAAAGGGTTCAAAAATGAAGAACTACAAGAAAATATAGGAAGCTAAGCTCAAGATGACTCAGACTAGGAGCTAAGCATTGGAACCAGTTTGCATTCTATATGGTAGGTTTTGATTCCGAGATGTTTGCTTTTATCCAGGCTCACCCTACAGGGTCCGGGCATCTTACCTTCCTAGCGTCCGATCTCAGAAGGCGCTAATGGCGGTTATTAAGGTCAAAAGGGGGGAAATGGCACTTCAAAAATATGGTTTCGGCCCAAGGACAAACATATTGAAAAAGAGTTTTTAGAGGCCAGGGACACATATAGTGAAATGAAGGGAGCATACCAAATCAGAAGCATATAAATGGAATAGGGTGTTAACTTACAGTATCCATTGTGACAATTTCCTCAAATAAGTGCTTGGATCTCATGCTGTCGGCGTATTTCTGAAGAGCAGAAAGGTTCTTCTGGTGAAGGAATCACAAGTTTAACATCCATGCATGTGAATATACAGTAGTAACGTGTGAATTAGTTAGAAGTAGGAAAGGATATTTTCTCCTCGAACATTGGGTGGTTTAGCATCAGCAGCATATTGTTGTTAACAATAGCCCGAACTGCTAGTTCTTTAGCTTCTGTGTGTTTCTTTTTCATCAAAATGCACATCTGCATGATACAACATGAAAACGTAAATATCTCAAACTGTTAATTCGGATCCTCTACACGTCAACACGTTTATTCGGGTAGAGTAAGAAAATACCAGTTGCATCGAGGATAAAATTACTGGTACTGCACTATCAATAAGGAAACAAATAACCATCTTAGTCACTACTGAATACTGATGATATTCATTTATCTGCATGAAACTGTGACATTAATGATCTGGAGAAGATGCATTCTGCACCTTTTGCAAGTTGTAACATCTACAATTTCACCCTCCATATTTATCATGTGATCAAAAGGGGAGCAAGAGTCTTCTTAAATATTAACGTTAAAATACTGGTAAAGTGACATGAAATATAATAAATGTGAGAAAGCAGCCCCTGAAATGTTCCGAAGTCCAACCGTGCAGTTCCAAAGCTATATCAGTTTTTAAGGTGGGTAAGGCTCAGTCAAACACAAACTGAGAATCCCAACTGCTAGTTTGCATTCTAGTAACAGATTTTCAGACAAGGATAACAAAACATTCATTGGCAGATTTACTCACATCTTCAAGCTGCTTTCTACAAGCCTCAGCTTTCTCTACATTTCCATCATCTTCTAACAGGGCAGGCAACTCTAGATCTGAAATGTCACCCATCTCCCGTATTGTGGAAGAAACTGCATTATCCATCTGAGCTTTCGGAGTTCCACTTAGAATCTAAGCAGTGAAATCAAGAAAAAATGAGGAGACGTGACTAACTGAATGCTACCTCCAGTTCCAAACATAAGTCACTTTTGTCTTTTTCAAAATCTCAAGATGTGCTAATATCTGCTACTTTCATCTTGTAGATTGCTACTCTTAGTTTCTAGTAATGGAAACATGAAAGCGGCAAACGTCTTGCTCAATATAGTCGAAAAACATGAAACTACAAGCTTATTGACGTAGTGATATAAAATATTGTGTGAAGGAAGATTTTCATAACTATATCTTTTGATATTATTTTTCTGTCAGATCTAGAAACTTAATACAAATTAATGGCCGTTTTTATAAATGTTTGACTGTGTATCAAGGCAACCTTTGGAACTGGAGGTAATAATAGAACAACTATATATACGTAGCTATCTAAGGAATATTCAATACACTTACTGTTTGATTCCCCAACTCTGGAACAGTTTGCGGTGATATTCTACACGACAAATTGCAAACTTGTTACTTCCAATAAATAGAGCTACTCTAGAGGTACATTGCATCTACTAGATGTTGTCGAACCAACAACCTCGCAGCTGGAGATCTCATGATGTGTTTCAGCACAGCAGAGGCTTTTGGATCTGGGATTGATTCCTGAGAAGGGAAGTTGACAGCATGAACAGAAGTACCAAAAATTATACTCCTACTATAGAGCACAGATAACAAAACTATATATGTTCTTTCCATTGTAGCTTGGGTAATTTTTTACAGACAAAAAATATTTATTTGTCCAGGTCTAAATGATTGATAATCTACACAATATGATCATGTCAATTGATTGAAATCCCAAGTCTAAGCTTGAAGATCGACCATGATAAAATAGCACTCTGGCACTCGAAATATAATACCCAAATTCAAAACATAGCGTAATTTAAATTTTACATATCTAGATTAAAGAATTGCATGCGCTGATTGATCATATAGTTGAAGAGACGGGCCAATAGGCATTCTCTGTAGTTGCATCGTAGATCTCTTAGATCTGGCATATGATCTAATTAGTTTGCAGTATCAAATGAATTGATACGACAATCTCCACATTGATATATTATTTAACACTTGTAACTCCAGGGTAAAATTCTATACGGATATAACACTTCAGCATATTGCAAAATAAGCGACTACAAACACTCAACACAATGTGGAAATGAACAATGCAATGTTTGCATTTAGAGAATGTAACTCTTTGCAATGATATGAATCACAACCTTCAGAAGAAGACAATTGGGATAAAGCAAAGAAGGAAACAAGCTTAAGCATAAAATAAAATGTGTTTGAAGATATAAAACTGCACAGAACGAAAATAGAACCTTGGGCATCTTTTGCCTTATGGACGGGCTAAGCAATGCAGCTTTTCCTTCAACAAAGGAGTTTGGGATCTTGTGTGTCCTTACAGGGGAACCCTTGCTCCCACTCAATTCTACCGTATCTTTATCCAGAAGCAAGTCAGACTTTGGGCTTCTGGTGCCTACTTTTGAAACTCTACATTCAGGAAAATAATTCAGTCCCCTTTCACGTAACATTTCTAGAACAAAAAACATGAGATATTGGAGTAGAGATAACCTTGATCCTGCCAGTTGGAAAGTTGTTGGTCTTTTATCATCTTTGGAAGGAGTGCCTTGTATCATATCAGAGGTATTGCTGCCTTTTAGGAGCACCTGACTTGTTAGTGAGTTATGTCCAGTGGTATGTGCTGTACTGCTTGGAGCATTCTTGATGGATGAGTTGCCTGCACTAAGTGGCTCAAGTCTGAAAAAAGATGCATATATATTTATCAGCATTGACAATATCTCACAACAAGATTTGTAGGATGTCTTAATAACAACAAGAGAAGCGGATAAATCCAGAAATAGATGGGCATACAAACTTACGATGAATGACTGTTACAGAGAACTCGAAATACCAATTAAGAACTGGAAAAGGTTGTACTTTATTCTAGAGACATGGTAAATCATGAGTATGTCAAATATCAAGAATTATGCCATGTAGGATTGTCAGGAAGTAAATCCAAAGTACAGTTGTTTATTACAATTCAAAATACAATTGGGGTCCTTTTCCACGAGGATCACATTCACTGCGGTAAGTGACTTCTTATATTACTAAATTGCTACCGTGTAAACTATACTATGATTCTAAAAAAGGGCAGCCCGGTGCACATAGCTCCCGCTTGCACAGGGTCCAGGGAAGGGTCCGACCACTATGGGTCTTTTGTACGCAGCTTTTCCCTCATTTCCACAAAAGGCTGTTTCCAGGACTCGAACACGTGACCTCATGGTCACAAGGCAACAGCTTTACTGCTGAGCCCTTCTATACTATGATTCTAAAAATGGCGTAAATGACATGCGGAACTTATTAGCTACCAATGCTGTCGAAAGTTGAGAATGATACATATTACTGCAACAAAGAGCATTCTGTCATAGTGTAAACTCGAAAGGTAGAAAATTGTATGTGATGCAAGTCCACTCTATTCAATGCATCAGTTGCTTCTCTGCCACCACATTTTCTCTTCCATATGATCCAGAAATGGACTGGGTTCCACTATCAAGAGATAATGGAACCTTTGTCACCACATTCATGAAAGATACATTGAAAATCAAAATATTTAAGGTAGTTACACTTTTCATGTGTAAGGACACACATACCGCATAAACCATAGCACTGCATAAAGCCATAAACTCAATAAAAGTTTGTTAAAAGACCAAGATCAATAGGAGTGAAACTTTAGGCCTCCTTTGGTTCATAGGATAGGAAAATCATAGGAATAGGGAAGTCATAGGAAATGAGATGACATGTATCTCAGTTCCTATAGGAAAAGAGATGTCATTTGGTTCATAGGATAGGGATTTTTCCAATAGGTCCAAGCTAATGTTTTTTTTTCCTTTGAAATGTGAAGGATAGAAACCAATCCTACATAGGAATAGGAATCCATTCCTACAAATCAAATGGCTCTATAGGACTTTTTCTTTTAGAAATCCTATTCTATGAAATTCCTACAAACCAAAGGAGGCCTTAGAATGATATTTCTGTCGGTTCAATGTTAGGTAAGTTCATACACGGTGGGACTTAAAAAAAAATCTTATGAAAACTATATCATCATGTCATCATCATAATATGGAGGAAATACAACAGTGTTGAGCATACCCAGGTAAGCATCTGCATATGTTTCGACTCAGCACATTGTTGTACTTTGAAGGGTGAATAATTACGTACCCATGTTTGGCATTCATGGAGGTGGTTGACAGCCCCTGTAATCCTGGCTTGCAGTATGTTTTTGCCGACGTGATTTTATGTTTATCAGGCTGTGCATGCTTGTGTTCCCTGCATTGGAAAACACTCATTAGTGATACAGTTTTACAATTTTATAAGTACATGCTAGCATGCCAATCTATCTACTACCTGTTCAGGTCCGTAGGATGTGTATTTGTCTTTTTGATCATATTATTGGCACCACTTAGTTGATTTAAGGTAGTTTCGAAAGTTATTTGGGGAGGCCTGCTTGCTTTCGTATTTGCAGACTTGGACAGAAGAGAAAAGGTTCCTGCTTCATTCACCAATGTAGGTTTAACATTTCTGATTTCCCTGCATAAATGTATCAGAATACATTCGCCTAGTAAGAGATCAACACACAAAACTAGAACTTAGGTCACAAACAAACATGATACTCGATAGAACCATGGGTTCCATGAAGCATTTGATGTGTGTAATGATGTATGTGCAATTCACTTAATCCAACATTAATGATGTTCTAATTTAGGATAGACTGTTTCTTGTCAAATAAACAGCAGTCAACACTAGGTTGAAGGTTTTATTTTGCTGAGAAAGAAACTTATGTCAAAGATAAACCTCTGCATTGTTGAAGATAGATTCTTTGGACCTGAAGTCCCTTTCTCAACATTCTGTGTCCCACATGATGTCTTCCTTAGAGGCTTCATTGAAGTGCCTCTATAACATTGGTTACCATGACTTCCTTCATTAAGAGATGTACTTTCCTCCACAGGCTCATTCTGGTTATTTTGAGAATCTGATTGGCCCACTGATCTTGAGATGGGGGCATTCTCAGTGCTGTTGTTTCTGGATTGTGAACTAACTGATTGCTCACTGCTATTATTCTCCCTTGATGTTATATTAACTTTACTAGGGTCCACTGGAGGAGCTTCCTTGCTGCTCTCAGGAACTGCTATCGCTTTCGAATGTGTTGGATCTTCACCAGATACAGCAGTGTTAGGAAAACTATGAGAAGAATTGTTGACAACTGGTTTTGTTGGATATGTCTCATTAGAGGGCTCTTCAAGCACATCATCTGACACCATATCTACTTTAAGTTGGTCCACACTTGCAGGATTGATGCTGAAAAAATGATGCATTTCGTTAGATGACTCAGTAGTGTAAATACTTAAAGTCAGACAACTGGTGTTTCCTTAGATTCGCCTACCTTGTCAAATGAGGAGGCTTCAAAGTGCAAGCATTCTGTGTTTGTATTTGTTCCTTACTCTTACTATCTTCAGGAACATCAGTGCCCTTGCCTGAAATACCTCTTTGTGGATCCTTGTTACCCTCTGAAGAGATAGGGTCAGTTTTTTCTTTAAGTCTACTCATACCATTTTCCTCAAAGCCCAACTTTGTGTCAAGATTGAAGTTGCCCAACCTTTAAGGAAACAAAATAAACGAAATGAAACAGCTAATTGCATGAACTTTATGAGAAGAACAGTCTTCATCAGCCAGTATAACTTACTCATTAAAATCAAAGGAAAAGGAGAAGTTGTCTTTTTCAGTTACTTTTCTCCCTTCAGAAAGATCATCGCCGTTTGAACTGTCGTTCTTCGCTTTTTTCTTGAGAGGACTAGAGAAATCTAAATCAGACATGCCCATTTTAAATGATGATAATTTGTCAAAGGCTCCATCAAGTCCAAAATCATCACTGGAAAAAGAAAAAATTGTCAGCACCATATGAACAGTAGATAGTAACTGATTTCCGCTTGTTTGCACCAAATGTAAGGAAAGTTTGAAGCACAATACTCACAGATTCTCAAAGCTAAACTTCTTGCTACTCTTTGGAGCTGACTCGACATCAAAGTCAATTGTATCTTTTCCTGATTTTGGTAACTTCCAAGATGAAAGAAAATCGTTGCCAAAATCTTCATCTGCCAACAAATAACATGAATACACCAGGTTAAATCATTACAAACTTTAAAATGCATTTTCCAAGGCTACCGCACAGATTTAATTTCTCGAGGGTAAGCAGGAAACAAATAGAATGGACATGACTCATACACAGCATCAATCAGATATCTTGAATATAGCAGTCTAAACTTAGTTTGACTATGGTGCAGCATAATAAGGAAACAAGGTGCCCGCATGACCTAGTATCATAACACAATAATAACAAGATACATACCAAGGGATGAACTTGTATTTTTAGCATTCGCATTAGAGGCAGCTCTTTTTCGTGATTCATCCATGGTTCCCACAAATGTGGACTGCATGCCAAAGGAAAAGGAAAATACATTAGGAACAACTAAAGACGGAGAGTGGAAGAGGAACCATGTATGCCAATATTATTAATATTATTAATAACTAGATACAGGAAATATCCAAATATACTTGCAAATGCTGGTGATGTTTTAATTATGCTGATGATGTTTTAATTAAGCTGGTGACACATTAGGAATAGGTCAATTCAGATTTGTTTTTTCCCACAACTATGCTTAATAGGAAACAAAGCACATGTGAAATATAGAGCACATCCATTCATCATTTTCTTGAAACTTGAAAGTAGAAAGTTACTATGATGGATAAAAACATCAAGTGGGCCATAGAAGTGAACGCTTAAACTAACTAGAACTAAACTGACAACAATTTTGATTTGCAATGTCATACTAGATACCAATAAATGGTTACAGAAGAATGACAATAATTTTAAACAACAAACTACAAGTTAACTTTGACCTTGACAAAGAACACATTTCTTTTATCAGTGGAATATTTAACATTACTGGACAAACTTTGGAGCAAGGGAGCTCTATTTGAGATTTTGACAATAGACTTAGGAGCAAATGAAGTTTGGTAAAGCAAGTCTATGCGGATCAGAGTTTGAGAGCAGGCTACACGGTTAAACATTGCAGAACTTAGAACACTTAATGCACCATTTTAACCATGAAGATCCCTCCAATAAGATTTGAAAACCAGGAGCACTAATGTGTCCTTTAGAGGTTTGTAGTATTGTCAGCTACAATAATATCTTTTGTAGGCAAGGGACTTCAGTTTTTTCAGTTCCCGTGTTGGTTTCCGTGTTGCCCATCCATACATTAAATGAACATGGAATTCGAAGAAATGCCCTGATTATATCTCGTTCACAGGAAAACCACTTTGCTGATTCGAATCAAAACAGCAAACAGCTTCAGCAAAATGGCAACGGCAAGGGGTTAAAAAACAGCATGACTCCAATGACATTAGCTACTGCTCATAAGAGTCCATGAGGCAATCAAACAATATCATGAAACTTGTCGGAATGCTAAAGCCACGCGAACACCCAGGAAACTATCGCAATTATGCCACAGCTTGCTGGTTGCGGTACACCGTAATCAAAACAAAGGAAACATTTGATCAAACAGCGTGCGCGCGCAAACACGCACGGAACGGGTGGTGTAGAAGACCTAGAGGTGGCGTGGAGAGTAGAGACCTCCCTTAATCCTGCACCAAACCTTCCCAAAATCCACGCAAAAAGTATTGATAAGAAATCCCCCTATAGTAACAACAAAAACGCGCCAATCAGGGGCGGATCTGGTGGGTGGGTGCTCAGTTCCGCACAGAGGGAAGGGATGAGAAGGGGTGGGCACACCTGGTGGGTGCTCGTCGCCGGCGAACGGCCCGACGAATACCTAGGCACCTGGCGTAGGGCGGCGGCGGTCGGCCAGTCGTTGCCACGAGAGAGAGAGAGGAGAGCGAGAGCGCGAGCGAGCGCGCGAGCGTCTACACGCGAGGTGAGGTGAACGGAAAAAGAAAAGACGGGTGAACTGGGTGAACAGAGTCCGGGGCTGGAGCAGGCCTGATCGACCGAGGCAACGAGTAGGCGGCATACGCTCTGGCGCATTTAGTTTTTTTTTTTCTAGTTCTATCTCTTTTTTTTTCATTTTTTCTCTCTGCTGTTTTTACCTAGTTTTTTATTTTTTCCCTTTTTAATTTTTTGATTTTACTTTGTCCAATAATTCCTTTTTCGGAGGCAGATATGTAAACATTTTTTCAATCTATATATGTGAGCATTCTTTGGTAGTAGTGCATGAACATTTTCTTCCGTATACACTAAAGTTTTAGAAAAATATAGACACTTTTTTAAAACACATGAGCATTTTTTTAATAAACTTGAAGCCTCTTTGATTGTGCATGTGGACTATTTCCTGCTTAGAGTCTCTTTGATTCGTAGGATTTGTAAAATGTAGGAAAGAAAAAACACATTGGAGTGGCATGTCATCTTCAATACTACAGTGTTATAGCATCTCTAGAAGACCCCTTAAACCGCGGAACTGAAAACGCGGCTTTCAGTTCGCGGAAAACGCGTTTTAAGGGTCGGTTTGAGCTGCGGCCGAACAGACCCCTCAAACTTAAATTGTAAAACCGAATATTCGCTTATATTTTTTCCCCACGTCTTCTTCTTCCTCTCGCCCGTGTCCACGGTCAGCTAGCTCGCTCCTACGAAGCGGCCAAATACGGAGCCGCCGGCGTCCAGGACGGCTCGCACGAAGCGCCCCCAGCGTCCATCGCCGTAGCTGAGCTAGCTAGCTAGCTAGCTCCTCCGTCGCCGTAGCTAGCTCGAATCGATCCAGGACCGTCGGTGGCCAGGGCGGAAGAGACGCGGGCGGGCGGCGGTCGGGGCGGGCGGCCGGCGGCTGGGGGGGCGGAGCGGGCAGCCGGTGTCCGGGGACGGGCGGGGCGACGTCCGGGCGGCTGGGGGGGCGGAGCGGGCAGCCGGTGTCCGGGGACGGGCGGGGCGACGTCCGGGCGGCGCGGACGGCGGACGCGGACGGGTCATGGAGATGTTTCCGTGGCAGTTGGGCTCCCGCCAATTGCTTTCTCCCGATACAGGGCACCATAGAAGCAGACGCGAAAACTGTGTTTTTGCAGATCGGGAGGAGCTTTTTACGTACCGCACCCCTTAAAAAAAATTAAGGGTCGAAGGTGTATAAGGTGTCTGTTTGGGTTACTTTTTTCGTCCAAAACTGAAAATTGGTGGTTATTTTACAGTTCGGTGGGATATAAGAAGTCTGCTAGAGATGCTCTTAGTACGGGCATTTGATTGTACGCAAGAAAAACGTAGTATTCTTTACGTGAGATTAAAGCGGATGAGGTTTTTCCTATGAAAATTACAAATGAATACTAAGAAAAAATATGTATTTTAATTCTGCGGATCAAACAACCCACATAGGAAAAAAAAAGATTAGAACCCTTCAAAATTTCTTTGGAAACCCTTTGAATCCAACGCGTCGAATAAGAGAGCAATGGCACAGGGAGCATGCAAATGGGCCTGGGCCATTCCTAGTTTCAGCGCTTTTTAGCCTGCTTTGTTTTCCTTTGGGGTTTCAGTCGTTTTTCATCTTCTTCTCATTTTCAGTTCTTTTTCATTTTCTTTCTTTTTTGCATTTATTTTAAATCATTTCCTATATTTTACATGTCGTTCTATATATTCCTTTAGACAAAACCATGAAGTTTAGTAAAAATATGTAAACTTATTTGTAACACATGAGTATAATTGTTTGTATAAATATATTAATTAAATATGCGCTTTAAGCTTTTTAAAAATACATATGAACATATTTATGTACAGCATGAAAATTTTATTTCATATATATGAACAATTTTTAATACATCGTTATTTTAAGAAATACATAAGCCTTTTAAAAATACATGGATATAATTATTTTGGTCAACATGTATTTTTTAATACGCGCTAAGATTTTTATTGCATACATATGAATGTTTTTACTTGTGTAAACAGCGACAGAGGGATGTTCAAGGTCAGCAACTGCCTCGGCAAACGAAAGGCCGGAGCCGCCGCAGCCACACGCGCAGTGTCAAGTACAACGGCGACACCCGAGGAGGGAGGCAAATGCAGTGGTTTGTAGTAAGAGAGAAGTTTTCCTCTTGAAAGAACCGAGGTATATACTTATCTATACAAATACCACCTCTTAGGGCATCTCCAACGCGGAACCAGTTAGTAATATGAAAGATGTTTTGCCGTGAATTGCCCCATGGGCTGCACCTCTATTTAATCCCATACGGTACAACAAGGATACAATCAATCTGATTAGGATCGAATTTTACACTACCATACACAGCAGGTTACAATATCTCAATCATAACTACATGAGATATGGCCGATACTATTCTATGTACGTTAACATTCCCCCTCAATCTCAACCGGTCACAAGGTTGAGATTGTGTCGTAATTTCTCCAACATGATCTTTGTAGCAGGTTTAGTGAAGGCGTCTGCTACTTGATCACCAGAAGACACAAAACGTGCATCCAATGCTCCTTGCGCCACCTTTTCTCTGACGAAGTGGAAGTCCACCTCAATATGCTTCGTCCTTGCATGGAACACCGGATTTGCACTTAAGTATGTGGCACCCAAATTATCACACCATAAAACTGGTGGTCGCGGCAGAGATACTCCCAGGTCTCTAAGCACAGACTGCACCCATGTGACTTCTGCTGCACCATTTGCAAGGGCCTTGTACTCCGCCTCGGTACTAGATCGTGACACTGTTGGCTGTTTTCTGGCACTCCAAGAAATCAGATTGGGTCCGAGGAAGACCACAAAACCACCTGTGGAGCGTCTGTCATCGGCACATCCCGCCCAATCAGCATCAGTGAAACCACTCAGAAGTGTGGAGCGTGACTGGCGAATGTTAAGACCAGTAGCCACAGTTCCTTTGACATATCTTAGTATGCGCTTGACAGCCTCCCAATGCACATCAGTAGGTTTGGACAGATATTGGCACACTTTGTTTACAGCAAAAGAAATATCCGGACGGGTAAGCGTGAGATACTGCAACCCTCCGACCATACTGCGATAGCTGAAGGCGTCATCACCATTGAGAGGAGTGCCAAGATCTGCTGCCAACTTATCGGTGACGGACATGGGAGTAGAAACCGCCTTGCAATTCTCCATATGTGCACGGTGAAGTAGGTCATCGGCATACTTACACTGAGAGAGCACCATTCCCCCTGAATTGTAGGTGGCTTCAATCCCAAGGAAGTAAGCGAGACGACCTAGATCCTTGATAGGAAAAGACCCGGCGAGAGTGTGAAGCAGGCGATCCACCGCTTTAGAACTGGAGCTAGCAATGACAATGTCATCAACATAAACAAGCATGTAAATGACCACATCCCCTTGCCGAAAAATGAAGAGGGAGGTGTCAGCCTTAGAGGACTGAAAACCAAGTTGATGCAGTCGATCACTGAGGCGGGAATACCAAGCTCGAGGAGACTGTTTCAGCCCATAGATAGACTTCTGAAGCTTGCAGACATGGCGAGGGTAGCGAGGATCCTCAAAGCCCGGTGGCTGCTGCATATACACCTCCTCATCAAGAAGACCATGGAGGAATGCATTGCTGACATCAATCTGTCGCAAACACCAACCCCGCGAAACAGCGAGTGAGAGCACAAGGCGAACAGTAGATGGTTTGACAACTGGACTAAACGTGTCGAGATAGTCAACACCATACTGTTGAGTGAACCCGCGAGCGACCAGGCGGGCTTTGTACTTGTCAAGAGAGCCATCAGAATGTTGCTTGACTTTGAAAATCCACTTACAGCTGACAATGTTGGTGCCGGAAGGACGTGGAACAAGCGACCACGTCGCAATGTGCTGAAGGGCCGAAAAATCCTCTTGCATAGCGGCTTTCCATGCAGGATCAACGAGCGCCTGTCGGTATGTAGCTGGAGGAGCCACGACAGCACTGAAACCACGACGGAACGGGTTGTACCGGACAGTGCCATCAGTGGGAATTTTCGGCCGCTGTATGTTGTTCTGAAGATGCGTGCGTGCCCGCTCAACAGGGGGAGCCGCAGGCCGCGCCGGCTGCGAGGCTGGAGGTGATGGAGGAGCGGCCGCCGGAGAGGCCGGTGGTGATGCAGAAGCGCCCGTCGAAGAGGCCGGTGGCGAGGCTGGTGGTGATGGAGGAGCGCCCGCTGGAGAGGCCGGCGCGTCTGGTCCGGCATCGACGCGCGCAGGGTTGTCAAGTGCAGGCGATGGACGCGCTGATGGCGAGGCCGGCTCGTGTATCTGGTCCATATGTGGCGTAGACATGCCAGAGGCCAGATTCGGCCCACTTGATGGAGATGCGCCACAGCTGGGGCCTGCTGCTGGACGAGTGGCACATGATAGCTGGGTGCATGGCGTTGTAGCATGCACGTCGCTATGACCCTGTACAGCGATCGTAGATAGATGCCGTTCCTCTGTATCTGCAGGACACAATTCAGGAAACAATAGCGACAAGTTGTAGTTTCTCACATTAGCATCCTGAACTACTGGCTCATTGGAAGGAAACGATACGGGAGGATTTAAGAGAGACAAGTCGGGACACGCACTAGTCGCAAAGGGAAAAACTTTTTCATCGAAGACAACATCTCGGGAGATATAGATGCGACCAGTGGACTTGTCAAGACACTTATAACCTTTATGAAATGGACTATATCCCAGAAAAACGCACATCTTGGAGCGAAACTCAAGTTTTCGGGAGTTGTATTTGCGAAGACTAGGCCAACACGCACATCCGAATATACGAAGAAAGAGTAATCGGGAGTGATGTGAAGAAGGCGTGTGAGTGGTGGCAAATTTTGAAGGATCCGGCTGGGCATGCGGTTGATCAAATAACATGCTGTGAGAAAAGCTTCATCCCAATAACGCAAAGGAAGATTGGAGTGAGCGAGGAGAGCAAGCCCGGTTTCAACCAAGTGACGGTGCTTCCGTTCAGCTATACCGTTTTGTTGGGATGTATGTGGACAGGATATGCGATGAGAAATACCAACACGCTAAAAAAAATTATGCAAGCGGTGGTATTCACCCTCCCCCCCCCCCCGCCCCCACAATCAGATTGAACCGCATGGATTTTTGTATTGAGGAGTCATTCGACATGGGCCTGAAAATTGTAGAAAACTTGTTCGACATCAGATTTATGTTTAAGAAGATAAATCCACGTAAAATGGCTGAAGTCGTCAACAAAGCTAACATAAAACTTAAAACCTCCAGAGGAGGCGAGGGCAGGACCCCACACATCGGTATGAATAAGCTCAAGTGGTTTCGAAGAAACACGAGATGAATTATTATAAGGTAATTGATGACTTTTGGCACGTTGACATGCGTCACAAACAAAAGTATCATGACTCGACGAACAAGGGAGTTTATTTGACCGAACGACAGACTCAACTACATTATTTGATGGGTGACCCAAGCAATGATGCCACTGACTCGATGAAGAACGGACTCCGGAAAGAGCTCGACGTGATGATGATGACGACGGCCGGCCATATGGGATGGGGTAGAGACCATTGCGGCTTCTACCGAGAAGAAGGACCCGCCTCGTGATTTTGTCCTTCACACAAAAGAAAAAACGATGAAATTCTACAAACACTCGGTTATCAGAAACAAGACGATAAACAGAAAGAAGATGTTTGTGAATTTCAGGGACGTGCAGGACATTTTTAAGGTGGATGGGATCACTAGAGCCAGCAAGTTTAGTATGACCAATATGAGAAATTTCCAAACCTGCACCATTTGCAACTTGAACTTGATCCTTTCCACCATAGCGCTCGTGCACCGTCAAGCGGTCGAGGACGTTGGTAAGGTGGTCAGTGGCGCCGGTGTCGAGGTAACAGTTGTTGTCGCGGTGGCCGTATGTAGCCATGTTGCCGCTGCGGTCATCGGACTGGTAGGCGTGGTTGTAGCGATCGCGACGGTCGGTGGCGTAGTGCCCCTCCTTGCGGCATATTTGGCACCTTGGAGGACGACGGTTTCTGCCACCGCCGCCGCCGCCGTTGTGACGGCCGCCGTTGTTTCCACGGTTGCCGTTGCCACCATAGTGGCCACCATTGCCACCGCTCCTGTTTCCATGGCCACCATTGTTGCTCCGGTTGCCGTCACGGGAACCAGAGCCATTGCCGTGGCACACGGCGTTGTTGGCCGATGAAGAGAAGTCGCCGCTGTTCGCGGCATGTTGCTCCTGACGCGCCTCGAAGCTGAGAAGGTAGGCATAAAAATCGGAGAGGCTTACTTCTCCGGTGAAGATGGAGAGCGCAGTCATGAGGGGGTCATATTCCTGACCCAGCCCACCGATGATGTGCCCGATGATCTCGTCATCGGACAGTACCTCGCCGACGGTGGCCAGTGTGTCGGCATAGCCCGTCATCTTGTGGAAGAATTCTGCCGCCGACATTTCCTTCTTCTTCGTCTGCGACAGCTGCGTTTGGAGTTGGCGCACGCTGGCCCGATTCTGGGCGGCGAACATGGCGCCGAGGGCAGTCCAAACAGCCGCCGCGGAGGTCGCTCGCGTCATCTGGGCGAGCACTTCCTCCATCATGGAGGACAGGAGCGCGCCGAGCACGGCCTAGTCGGTCCTCCGCCATGGCTCGTACTCGGGGTAGGGCACCGAGCGCGCAGCATCGCCGGTGCCCTCGGTGGTCGTCTTCGGCGGCGCAGGGACGGAGCCGTCGAGGTAGCCGAAGAGGCCGGTGCCGGTGAGGTTTGGGACAACCTGCGCCTTCCATAGCAGGAAGTTGGCGCGGGTGAGCCGGACGGTGACGAGACCGGCGAGCGACGGCATGGTGACGGTGTGGCCGGAGATGAGCGGGCCAGCGGTGGTGGTGATGAGCGCGCCGGAGGTGGTGCCAGCCATGTCGTGGAGAGATGGGATCGAGGCTCTGTTACCAAGTTAGACAGTAATATGAAAGATGTTTTGCCGTGAATTGCCCCATGGGCTGCACCTCTATTTAATCCCATACGCCTTGTACAACAAGGATACAATCAATCTAATTAGGATCAGATTTTACACTACCATACACAGCAGATTACAATATCTCAATCATAACTACAGGAGATATGGCCGATACTATTCTATGTACGTTAACAGAACCCGCCCGCATCCGTCCGAACCGCGCTGTTCGGACGCGTTTTGCCATCCAATGCAGGCCTATATCGGTCCGCATGCCGGTCCGGACGTCCTTTTTCCCACAAATCCCGAGCGATGGGTACTTGTCCTCCCGGCATCGGCCTCGGAGACCGAGGCCAATGGTAGCTGTGCTCAAGGCCCCGGATGTGAAGCTTTTGCAGACGCGCTTCCGTGGTCGAGAAACGGTGTGCCCGCCATGACAGGGAGAAGGTGTGCCGTGCCATGGAGTCGCAACATGGCACGGAGAAGAAGGCTGAGGAGGATGCCCATCCCCGGACCCTGGCGAAGCGGCAAGCCCGGGCCGCCCGTGCCCTCGACGGCCTTCTCCCGAAAGAGGATGAGATGCCCGGTGCTGCTTCTGACGCATCCAGCTCTGACGCCGAGCATATCCGCATCGACCCTCATTGCGTCTTCGGATACGGATAAATGAGGGGTGCCGGCTCCTGTTCGCGGACACATATCACATATGGATTAGATTTGCCCATTCGGATTATAGATGCTCAAAGCCTCCGAGATCGGCCACCACACGGTGTAACAACAACTTCACCCATGCAATTGTAGCATGCAGCGGCGGCAGCACTGCCGCTGGACTATTCACCCATTATTATCCGTTTGCGCTGTCTCCTGCCGCTGCTCCCTACGCCTGCCACTCCCAAACGACGACGATGGCCTACCCGCGCATCGATCCATCCGTCGTCGTCGCTCGCTCATGCGTCTGTATAAAGTTTCAAAACTGCAGGCGTGGCGGCCCCCAGCGCGTGCAGATCCAAAGCCTCCCGCCAGGCCGGGCGGGCAGGGCCCTGACGCGTCGCCCTTGGTGTCGCGGCGCCAGTATCCCGCTGTTGAGTATAATGTTTATTTAGGAAACATAGGATAGCGTAGGATTTATTCTACCTTGCCTTGTACTCCAAGATGACCATGTACTCCTATATATATGCCCACGAGGCTCAAGCAATATATCCATCGATTCCACCAATCCCTCTCTCTCCCTTCTAACATGGTATCAGCCTAACCGATCCAACCCTAGCCGCCGCCCGACGCTTCCGCCCCGCGCGCCGCCCTCGGGGCGATCGGTCTCCATGACCGCCGCCGAGGGCCGCGCCGCCCGTACCTAGGGTTCGTCTGCCGGTCGTGTCGACCGGCTGCCCTAGAGAGTCTTTTTCCCGAGCCCTTGCTCCGGGTTTTTCTCTCTCTCTCGCCGGTCGCTTTGATCGGCGTTTACTTTTTGGTTTTCCGATCTAAGATCGGTTTGCGTCGTCCGCCACCGCCGTCGACCCCCGCGCCTCTACTCCGACGTCGGCGTCGACTCCACCGGCCACTTCCTCCTCAACCGCGCGGCAAGGCTGGACGCGCCGCCCAAGGGACGCCTTCGTGCGTCGCTGCCGGCCGCACGTCCGCGCGGTCTCCATCGCCGGTCCGTCTTCGTCGTCATCGCCCGGGACATCACCGACAACGTCGCCATCGACTCCGATCAGCGCGTCGTCCCCGCCATGGCGCGTACAGCGCCGCCGTCGGTCTGATCAACCGATCGTGAGCCTGTCTTCGCCAAGCACGTCCCCGAGCACGCGCCTACAGCCGATCGAGCCACAGGTTGCCGTCGCGTCGTCCCTTCGGACTGCTGCGTCGCTGCCCCGAGGTCTTCCCGCCGGCTGCCCCGACCCGCGTGCCGCTCCCGCCGACGCCCCTTTGGGCTGTCGCGCCGTGGCACGCGGTCCACGCCGCCGCCCCGAGATCCTCCCGCCGGCTACCCCCGTAGCCACCGCCGCCTTTGCGTCGCCCCTTAGGGCTATCGCGCCGCGGCACGCGGTCCACGCCGCCTCCCGTCGGGCCGTCGCCCCCGGCCAGTGGTTCTCCCCGCGGCTGCCCCGACCTGCGAGCCGCCGCTACACCGCCTCTTCGGTCTGTAGCGCCGTGGAACGCGGTCACCGCCGCCGCCCGAGGCCGTCCCCGCGGCATCGACCTGCGCACCGCCACTGCGCCGCCCCTTCGGGCCGTAGCGACGCGGCACGCGGTCCACGCCGCCACCCGAGGTCTTCCCGCCGTCGCCCCGACCTGCCCGCCGCCGCTGCGTCGCCCTTACGGGCCGTAGCGCCGCAGCCCGCGGTCCACTCCGCCGTCACCGCGCGTCGACTTCCCATGGTATGCGCCGTGCCGCCTCCCTCAGTGCGGGAACCCCACCGTCCGTGCCGGTCTTCGTCACACTCTCGGGTTCTTCGCCTACTTCGAGCACCGCCGCCGCGCTCCTAACTAGCCGCCGCCGCCGCCGCCGCTCTTCTTCGGTCGCCGCCGCCGCTACCCCCGTAGTCGCCGCCGCCGCCCGTCCACCCCCTTCGTCTACGTCCAGCACCAGCCCGTCGCCAGCGTCGCCATCATCTTCCCCGACCACTTCGTTTACTCCGACCACCGTTGGTGACATTGGCCCAGACCGATTGGTGCCACAACCGTCGTCGAGTCTTCTTCTCTGCTGGTCCTCCGACTCCTCGACATGGCGTACAGCTCGTGCAGGTCCCTCGTCTACGCATGCCCGGTGCTGGCAACACCGATGCGTGCCTTCGTCCACGACGTGTTCCCGGGCCTGGCAAGCCTGGTCGGCGCTTCGTCAACTTCGTTTTCGTCCGTCTACGCATGCCCGGTGCTGGCAACACCGGTGCGTGCCTTCGTCTACGATGTGTCCCCGGGCTTGGCAACCCCGGCGCGACGCGTCGTCAACATCGTCTTCTCCCCGGCGCACCATTACTTCGACGCCACTGCGCCCATGACTAACTCGGCGCCTCCTTGCTCCTGCGGCTCCACTGCGACTTCCTCGATACCGGCCACCCCAACTCGACATCGACCACGGCGTTCTTCGCACGGCTACTTCGACCACGGCTACACCACCCTACGCTCTCGGCTACATCGACATCGGCACAAAGTGCTATCGCCTTGCTTGAGCAACCTCGTCGGTTTCCACTCCAGCCACGACTTCCGTGATGCGTCGACCGTTACGACTGTGGGGGGGTGTCCGTCGGCTTACCTTCGGATTCTTCTCCAGTCTCACCGTCTGCGTCGCTACCGTTGTGACTGCGGGGGGATGTTGAGTATAATGTTTATTTAGGAAACATAGGATAGCGTAGGATTTATTCTACCTTGCCTTGTACTCCAAGATGACCATGTACTCCTATATATATGCCCACGAGGCTCAAGCAATATATCCATCGATTCCACCAATCCCTCTCTCTCCCTTCTAACATGTCCGTCAGCTTACCTTCGGATTCTTCTCCAGTCTCACCGTCTGCGTCGCTACCGTTGTGACTGCGGGGGGATGTTGAGTATAATGTTTATTTAGGAAACATAGGATAGCGTAGGATTTATTCTACCTTGCCTTGTACTCCAAGATGACCATGTACTGCTATATATATGCCCACGAGGCTCAAGCAATATATCCATCGATTCCACCAATCCCTCTCTCTCCCTTCTAACACCCGCCGTGGCAGACTGGCGGGGCCGCGGGGGCCATGGACGTCGCCCTCACCGTTCACCACCTCCTCCCGCCGAGTTGTCGCGGCCTACCTCGTGCCTCCGCGTTTGTCTCTGTGTGTGCGAGAGAGGGGTGTCAAGCTGTCAACAGCGTAATGCCGTAATTGGACTATTTGCATTGCGGGCAGGGCCGGGTGACCTTCATCATTAACGGCGGCACTCGCGGCCTCGATCGGCTGCCGCATGCCAACTGCCAAGCGATCCAGCAATGCAACGCAGCGTGCGCAGTACTACAGCGACGCGTGACATATCGTCGGGGTGTGGTGGCTAGCTATGCGTAGGGCTGACACGACACGTAGCGACCGGCCATAGCCGCTAGCTAAAATGTACTACATTCTGGGCAAGATCACTGTCAGACGAATTGATCCAATGAACAAGCTGCAGTGCGTCGGTTTCTACCACAACTCTGCTGATACCGCACCCCTGGGCAGCTTCCAAAGCCTTCAAACAAGCTTCAGCTTCAGTACGGAGAATGTCGTGAGCATGATTCATTCCGTCATTCGGCCAGCACCTGAGCCAACAACTATCACCCTCGGCATCGCGTATAACAGATCCCTAGCCACCAACGTTTGACTCCTTGTTGTAACAGATCCCTAGCCACCAACGTTCGACTCCTTGTTGTAGCTGCCATCAGTATTGAGCTTAAGAACATTCAGGCTAGGTTTCTGCCAAGTATGTGATGTGATGGTTTTTTCGAAAAGTAGGATGACCCCCGGCCTCTGCATCGCATGATGCACACAACCATTTTATTAAACAAAGTACGAGGTTCAAAATAAGGTCTCAAGCAAATCGCAAAATAAACTTAAAAAAGTGCCACAACTGGCGAAAATAGGGTAAAATACATATCCTAACCGCCATCCAAACAGTTGTAAGTATCCCGTGCGACCGACTCCAGCGGTTGCACCCAATATCCATAAGCTTCCTGTGGTCCGCATGGCTGAGTAACGATCACGTACGGATCCAAGCTGACGCCCGGAAGATAACCTGCAAAAAATTTGTGACGGTTTGTCTGTTAAAGGTGACATCATTCCGACAATTCCATACGGCCCAAAGTAATGCACACACTCCTACTCGAATATGTGTTGCTGTCTTAGGCTCTACCCCAGGTAACCACGTTCCAAATAAATTCGATAAAGTGCTGGGAGGAGAAACATTAAAGGACGCATGAATAGTACGCCACAATAACTTGGCGAGTGGACATTGGAGAAAAAGATGTTGTATTGATTCGTCATGATCACAAAAACAACATTGTTTACTACCTTCCCAACTTCGCTCTTCCAAGTTGTCCTTAGTCAAAATCACTCCATTGTGTACAAACCACATAAATACCTTTATTTTTAAAGGCACCTTAACTTTTCAGATGTGAAGCGACTTTGGGATAGGACCGGCGTTTATCAAGTTTGTATACATGGACTTAACCGAGAATACACCTGACACGGACAGCTTCCAGTGTAAGGTATCTGGCGCATCAGAGAGGTTAATCTCCATCAACCTACGCACAAGATGCAACCATCTATCCCATCGTTCCCCCACCAGCACTCGCCTGATGGTGGTACTCGTTTTTTTAGTGCCGAACAACTCCTTGCACTCCCATGCCGTTCGTCCGGCGGGGCAGTTGGAGAGGTGCAGGAAAAGATTAGGCGCAATTGTACAGAACACGGGACGCACGTGCCGGCCGGCTAACCCTTGCCTTGGATCGACTCGTTTGATGATGTGGCTGGTGTCCGTACCGACCGTCGTGTTAACTGCAGACAAATACGCTTGTTCAGTCAGACAACGCTATACAAACCGAGAAGCCGCTCATGGAGAAAGCCGAAAACTGACTGTCACAACACGGGTAAATTGGTCGGTGAACCGTAGGAAGGGTTAAACTAAATAGCCGATGGCAGCTAACCGTGTCAAACGAAGGGCTTTCTTTTTTCAAAAAAGCCAAAGTGTTGGTGGCTCGCCCTCGGATGATCCAAGAACTCGACATACACCGGGGGCTATTAACTTGCCACCCAACCAAAGCTCCTGCAACTAAGTGTATGTTTTAGCCCTGAAGGTCTGATTGTCTTGTTTCCACTGATAAAACAGCCTCCGGGCACCGAGACGTTGGCTAAGGGTTGCAAATCGGAAGAGAAGCACCCTAAGTAGTATCTACTAAGGGGTGGAAGCCGACAACTGGCCAAGTACACATCTTAAACAGACATGGTTGAGTCAAAATAAGCATAGAGCAGCAAAAAGAGAAAAGCACTTCTCACTTAAAATAAAAACTTGTCTTTTTACAAGATACATCTCGGCATACCGAGGAGATATAAAGCAAATCTAGTCAAGATTCTCTAGAATCATTTCCTTCTTGCATTTCTTCTCGACCACCCGAGCAGTCGGCATCACCACCCCGAGGTAATCCCTCGCCTCCCGCTTCTTTTCTTCAGGGCCCCGCTGGGCAACTGGCTCTAGCTCTAGCTTTGGATAATAAGCTTGAACGGCCGCAAAGGCCTGCCGAGCGCCTTCCAAGCAGGCTGGCCGTTTCCACAGTTCGACTTGAGCACCAGCCCCGTGGAGGCGGTGCACTAACTCAAGGAAACTGGTCAACAGAGGACCGCTCGGCCATAGGGCTTTGCAGAGATCCTCCATGGCAAGCTTGGCCGCTCGATGCAGCTCTGCCATTTGCTTCAGCTGATCACCGAGGAGTTGGGGATGTGCCGGCGCCTGGAACTGCATCCAGAAGAGTTCTACTCGGCCGCATCTTCGCGCCCAATGAAGTGCTGGCACGCATCCTCCACACTTTGCGGGAGGTTCGAAAAAGCGCCTAACATATGCCAAAGTTGCGTCAGCTCGGGGAAGGCTTGACTACCGAAGATCCACTATAGTAAATATGGCTTACCGGCGGCTATCTCGGTTGCCTGCCGTAGTTCCTCCTTTGTAGCACTTGCTCGAGAGGCGGCCTCTTGACGCTCCGCTGCGAGCTTCTTGAGCTCAGCAGCATCTTTCCTAGCTGAGGTCTTCAACGTGTCGCGTTCAGCGACGACGACCTCCAGATCCTCCTCCACCTCGGAGATGCGGGACTGAGCGGCCTCGCGAGTTTTCTGCTCCTCGGCAACCTCTGCAGCACTTTTTAGTGCAGCAGCCTTCTGCTGTGCAACCTCCGCCCGAGCCTTTTCAAGCTCGGCCCGCAAGTCGGCCAGATCCTTCTTGGCCATTGTAATATTCAAAAGGTACACTTGAATTAAACATAGAGCTGTTCGGCAACCAAATTGATAATATGTGTACAAATTTCTTACCTTGCGCTTTCTCCGCCTGTTCCTGGACCCAAAGAAAATTCTCCTCGGATTGCGCAAGTCGGCGCTTCAGCTCCTCCAACTCTGATAAGTTAGAGGTGGAGGAAGAGGTGGATGCCTGCATAAATTATACGCAAAAGCAGATGAGAAACAAAATACCCGAATCAAAATACGATTCGATCCTCTCATCGGCTCTTCCAAGCCAACAAGAGTCTCGGGGGCTACTGCATATCCGTGTTTATCAAAAGCATCAAGCTATGTATCGACCCTCAAGCCAGTTTGGTAAACTGACTTAAGACTTGGGGGCTACTGTATCTGTGCTTCCAAGAATTTTTTTACACATTTTTGAGCCTATCAATTTTTGAAGTGTTCGGACGATGCTTCGGCATCCTCCTTAAAGGCTACTGTTTATACCTAGCGTATTATTCAAACCATAAAATGACAATAAAAATGCTTAAAGCATATTTACCTCGTAGCCTTTTGCTAGGTTGAGAAACACCTCTAGGATTCCGGCCTCGACAGACCGGAACTGGGTGAAGGCCGTGTTGTGCATGGCACGGTGATCAGGTAGGAGGAGCTGCTCAAAGCTGCCTCCACCTCCCATTGGCGCCCCAATAACTCGGCCTCCCCATGGGCGAGCATGGGTGGCAGCGTTCTCCTCGCTTCGTCCTCGGTTGACGAGGCAACGACGCCCCTTGTTGGCCCTGCGGCTCTAGAGCCACAGGGGTCGGGGAACCCGGGTGGTCAATGGCCAGCTCTTCCCGGCCAGAGGGGATCTTTTCCCCTGGTCCTTTGTGTTTTCCTCCATGGCCGAGGAGTGAACCTCGGCCATGGGTATATCGATCCCTCCCTTAGCACCTGATGCTGGAGGAGTGGAATGAGACGTGGCCTCCCTTAACCCGATTTGGGTAGAAAGGGGGTTGATCGTAGTCTCGGAGGAGCTCCGGGCCAGTGATAACCTCAGAACGCCCTCCTCGGAATCCTCCTCACCTGGCAGATCGCATTGCGCCCTACAAAAGGAAAAGGAAATAAAATTGAAGTTTTGATATATGATGTTTCACTAACCAAAGTAAGTGAATTTGAGCATTTACCTTTCGGTGGAAGGATGCTTGCGAGGACGACGAATGTCCTCGGACGAGTCCGAACTAATCGGCTCCATGGGCACCAAATACTGGCCCGTTGGAGCAGTATGGGTTTTCCTCAGACGTTGGAAAGTCCGAGGAGGAACCAAATTCTCGGCATCTTCGGATGCCGCCCTCTTCCCACCTTGGGAGGAGTGGACCTCGCTAGATCCCTCATGTCGGTTGGAGCTGGATTTGGAAGGCGAGCTTTGCTGGCTCACTTCAAGGGCACCCGAGACGCCGTCTCGGGTGGCCAGGTTCTTTGCCATGGTCTTCTTCATCCCCCCCTCTTTCTTTGTTTTGACGGGAACCATGTAAGGGTCCTCGGTCAGTAGCTTCTCAAGCTCGGGGCTCCTGGGCTCCTCCTGCTGCGGTGCCGGCGACTTGATCGCCTTAGCACGCGTGCACCAACCGTGTGCAAAATGCATAAAACCGACCACTCAGTTAAGGAGAAGTTGTGGAAAGTCTGATAGATAAATCAAGATAAATTTTTACCTCGGTGACAGGACGTGCTCGGCACAAACCGATGTCCTCTCCCCCAGATGGGAATGTGTTGCTCTTGAGCTTGAAGAGGATCTTCCACATCCCATCGAGGTCTTTTCCTTGGAAGAACCTCCAGATCACCACCTCCTCGTTCTCCGGTGCGTACCTCCACATCCGAGTAGCTCGGGCTTGGAGTGGCAGGATCCGACGATGGAGCATCATGTGGACTACATCCACGAAGGTGACGCCCGTGTTGACAACGGCCTTGACCTTGCGCCGGAGCTCCTCCACTTCCTTCTAGTTCCCTCAGTTAAGGCTCTTGTCGGTTCAGGAGTGCAGCTTCCGTAAAGGCACCGTCGAGAAGGCAGGGACCCCCTCCTGGTTCCCTGATGGCATGTCAGCCATGTAGAACCATTCCTCCTGCCAAAGCTTCATGGTCTCGATGAACGTGCCCTTTGGCCAGGATACTTTGGGGATCTTGCTGATCATGTCCCCGCCGCACTTCACAAGATTAGGGTCGCTGTTGTTCGGCTTGACGCAGAAAAACTTTAGCCATAGCCCGAATTGGGGCTCTACACGAAGGAAGGCCTCACAAAAAGTGATGTAGGTGGCGATGTGGAGGATTGAGTTCGGGGCCAGGTGATGGAGCTAGAGCCCATAGAAAAACATGAGACCCTGGAGAAAGGGGTAAAGAGGGAAGCGAAGACCTCGGATGAGGTGAGAAATAAAACCCACCCGCTCCCCTTCCGAGGCGCAGGAATAGCGGAGGCCGAGCAGACCTCGTCCTTCCCCACGGGAGATCGGCATCTAGCTGTCCCATGGGGTTACTACAAAATTTGCTCTATTCAGTGACAAAAACCCTAGTGACAAAGAACAAACTGTCCCCTAAAATCATTTTCTGTGACGGTCACCGTCACTAGCACATTTTCTCCCAGGCCATCCCCACCGCCAACTTTATTGACGTTCTGGCCTCATTTTAGGTGACGTTTTTATCCGTCGCTAAGCTGTATATTTTCTTGGATGGTTATTAGTGTCACAGAAATTATTGGAGCGTCCCCGTCATGATTTATTTCATGAGATTAATAAGAGAGGGCCACATGTCAGCATCTGTGCAGGCTACGTTCATGCGGCCTGGTTGCGTGTTTGCAGGCGACCGGCCTGGAGGCGTGTTTGCAGGCGGCCTGGAGGGGTGTCTGCGGCCGGCGTTCAGGCGTGCGAGCTGGCTACATCAGAGATTCTCATCGGAAGACGCGCCTTTAAACAGCGGACGTCTCGCCGCCGTGGTAGTCTGTGCATACTAAAGGAGTGAGATAAGGCTGCGGCAGCCTTTAACCACCCCTCTTGCCGCCTATCCAACCACGTCTTCTTAATGGCGAGCTCGCCTGCGGCGGGCTATAATATAGCGGCCGTCCCTTCTCTCACACCATTCCCATCTCCAATCCAGCACACACACCTCGTCCATGGCACACCCGTATGAGCACCCGCTAGTATTCTACTTTGGCATCGTTGAGGAGGAGCAGGAAGAGGATCCTCTGGCCCCCTTGTGGGCAGAGATGGACAAGGCGCTGGAAGGAGGTTGTGCAGATGGAGGCGGAGGCAGCGCAGATGGACGCACCCGCGCCCATGCCCGTGCTAGCGCCAGCGCCTGCGCTTGCGCCCGTGCTCGGGTTCCCGCCCGAGCTTTATAACGCGGCCGATTGGCCTCAATGGGCCGTGGCCGCTGACGCTAATTACCCCGACAACCAAGCCACTTTCCACGCATTCTAATACGGTGGTGGCCGCGGCGATGTAGCCAGATGTGGCGGTGGCATTGTCGCGGGTCGTGGCGATGGCACGGGTCGTGGGCGTGGCGGGCTCCACAGCAGCGACGAGCACCTTGGCGGTTGCCGTGAGTGATAGCTCCATATTTTACGCATCTTTAGAGCTCATTTGTTGCACATTATCTCCGTATATCAAGTTATATCATGTTCCATTGAGCCAATAACAAGTCCATATGCATGATTTCCAGCTTTTACTCTTTTAACCGCGAGCATTGCATAATCTTTATTCTTTGTTAGTTTTTATTGGTTTTCCTTGTCATTGTGTGTCTTGTATGTAAGATGAACTTCCCAAGCACTTAGCACGATGAAAGGAGTTCAAACGGTGGACACCCAGGACCCCAGACTTAGCCATTTTGAAGGTGGAAAAATCATTTTTCCAAAGTGCTCCAAATCAATATCTGAAAGTAGAAATGGATCTACGTCATTCACATGAATCCAACGAGCCCAAGAACGTCAAATTCTGAGTTTGTATGAAGAAATGGCGGCCGATTTACCGAAGGGGGGCAGCAGTATGAAAGACGACGTTTCATGCGACCGTGGCTGGTCGTATGGGCGCCCGTATGGAGCCTAGACAACATAGAAAGTTACCTCTCGTGACGGGATTCTTCATGGATTTCGTCTCCGTTTAGGCCTACGACTTCCCTGGCCTTCAAGGGATGATTTAGGAGAGGATAAGGCTCACCAAGAGCCCTTGGATCAAAGGGGATACTGCATCAACGGAGGAGGCTATGTGAGAGCTCTTATATATTCACCTTCAACCCTAGCCGCCATCTCCAATCTCATCTAAAAAATTCATCAAGCTTCATCTCCACGTCTAGCCGCCATCCACATCAAGACACCATTGGGGCAACCAAGAGGGAGATCAGAAGGGAGCCGTCGCCGCGCCTTCACCACCGTCATCCGCCGCCGCGCCGCCATCACCACCATCATCACCCCTTCTTCCTCCCCCATCAAGGTCTCCGTGATGGGTTGTAATAACTCTTGAACCCCCTTATATGTGATGTTATTTGAGTAATTGTTGGCTATGGGTCAGTCGATTAGTAAGTGGTTATTTGATATGTGTTGTCTAATTATGTGTGTTGCATTGTGTTGCTTATTTAGCTTCGGTAACTTAGTGATGGGAGATGTACTGTCCATTGGCATAGTTGGAGACATCCAACTCCCCAGGCCACACATGAAGTATATAGATGGTTGTGAAAACCGAGAGACCTGCGATGTGACAGGCACATATATCTTAAGGGGAACACGATTATTCTAGGAGTACGGTTGTCCATAGAACTTAATGCCTTCGTCTGGTCCTCATGACCCCAAAGACCTTAATATCTTTGCGTTATCCGCCGCAGGTATGGGACAAGAAGTAGGATGAATGAGTTATCTAAACATAGCGCGTCTTGAGAGATAATGTTATGTGAGGGACCGCCCACCAGAAGTAAACCACCGTATCCTATAATGCAGGTACTTACTTAGCCACAATGGCATAGTCGTAAAGCTGAACTCCATTCCGTGCTGGAGCCGAACGAGGCTGTACCTAGATGCCAGCAATCTCATCTAAAACATCACATACTTCTCTTAGTTTATTTTCTCAGTTTAGTTTTGTATTTATTTTCCGCTCTCTCTCTAGTACTTAGTTTAATTCCTTCTTTTTACAGTTCCCTAGCAACTTACTTAAGTGAGCTATTTCCAAACTCCGGTTTGGGTGTGAGCATAGTTGTGTTAGTGACAACGCAGACGTGGGGATTGTGGTGCCATCCTATTCGCTCACTGCGGGATCGACAAACCTTACTTATCACGAAATTTCTAGATAGCCCTGTGCACTTGCAGGCCATCAAGCTTTTTCTGGCGCCGTTGTCGGGGAGCATAGCGCTTGGTTATTACTTTTCCATTCACATTTAGTTTATTTTAGTTGGTCGGGCTAGACTTCTGAGATGTCTACACAGGAAAATCTGAAATCTGCAATAGAGGAGAAGAAAGACAATATTCCACCTTTGGCTATCAATAATGAGAAGATAAAAGAATGGATAGCACTACTGGACGAATGGGCACCAATTACATGCGATGAGTACTTTGTAAAGTGCAATTATTGTAAAACCGAAGGGCACTACGCTTATCAATGTAAGTACAATGTTGATCCTATACTAGCAAATTATAATAGGAGTGATAAATGCAATGCTAGTACTAAAGGTCTTCAGTTAGTACTTTATTGTGGTGTCGACGAAGTTTTACATTATATGGGAGATGCATGGATGAATGCTTGGTAGTGCTTATAGGAAATTGCATCCTATTCCATGCTTGCAGAGATAATTTTCACGATAATGCTTTGGTTATGACTATTCCGGAGAGGTTAGCCACCTCGAAAGAAATGAGCCTTTTGCAGGATCTGTGGAAGGATGAAGAAAAGGATGCAAAAGAAGAGCCAATGGCACCCCTAGATACATGGTTGCAAGAAATGGTAAGAGGCCATGTATTATATTAATATCAACCTAACTTGCAGCAAACAAAAAGGGATCACGGAGAACAAATTATCATGGATGAACAAGTGTGCTTGGAAGAACAAAACATCATGGAAGAAGAACTGGATGAAAGCCCACCTCCCACTCCCAAGAGTAAACTTTTGCACACACTCAGTGAGTTCTTCGATGATGCAACTCTCAAGAAGAGCATAAACTCTATGAATACATTAGAACTGCTAGAATTTTTAAATACATGTGCGTATATGCTATGTTCTATGTATGCAGTTTCTTGTAGATGTCGCTAGTCTCCGAAACATCTTGACTTCCAGTGCACAAAAACCTATGATGAGGTGGTAGCACACTACAACAATAGTAAGAATGCCACCGAGGAAATCATGCGGTATGTGTTAAGCACAAGTGCATGGAAATTATCTGCGGAGACCGAAGCTATTAAAGCTCGTAGGAAAGATGAAATTCTTGACTGGATGCATTATTTGGTGGATTCCGTCAGTTATTATTGTCAAGAATATCTTTCCAATAAAAATAATACTAACATGCAGGAACAAGAGTATGATGATGACTCTAGTTTGGGTGGACTTGAAGCTAATTGATACGTCTCCAACGTATCTATAATTTTTGATTGTTCCATGCTATTATAGTATCAATCTTGGATGTTTTTATATGCAATTATATATCATTATTTAGGACTAACCTATTAACCTAGTGCCCAGTGCCAGTTGATGTTTTATGCTTGTTTTTGGTTTTTCAGGAAATCAGTAGCAAATAAAGTTCAAATGCCACAAAACTTTTTGGAGATTTTTTTTTGGACAAAAGAGACCCTGAAGACTTGGAGAGGAGGCCAGAAGGTTCACGAAGCCTCCACAAGGCAACAGGGCGCGGCCCCACGGGGGCACGCCCTGATGCCTTGTGGGGCCCTCGTGGCTCTATTTGACCTAATTCCATTTCTATAAATTCTCAAATATTGGGAAACCAACAGATAGCCACCCTGAATAACTTTTACGCCACCGCAAGCCCCTGTTCTTCCATGATCCCATCTGGAGGCCTTTTCCGGTACTCTGCCGGAGGGGGAATCGATCATGGAGGGCTTCTACATCAACCTTGCTGCCCTTCCAATGATGTGTGAGTAGTTTACCACAGACCTACGCGTCCATAGCTAGTAGCTAGATGGCTTCTTCTCTCTCTTTGATCTTCAATACCATGTTCTCCTCGATGTTCTTGGAGTTCTATCCGATGTAATCTTCTTTCGCGGTGTGTTTGTTGGGATCCAATGAATTGTGAGTTTATGATCAGATTATTTATGAGAAATATTTGAGTCTTCTCTAAACTCTTTTATGCATGATTATTATAGCTTTGTATTTCTCTCCGATCTATCGATTTGGTTTGGCCAACTAGATTGGTTTATCTTGCAATGGGAGAGGTGCTTTGTGATGGGTTCAATCTTGTGGTGCTCAATCCCAGTGACAGAAAGGGACATGACACATATTTGTATTGTTGCCATTAAGGATAAAAAGATGGGGTTTAATCATATTGCTTGAGCTTACTTTGTCTACATCATGTCATCTTGCTTAAGGCGTTACTCTGTTTCATACTTAATACCCTAGATGCATGCTGGATAGCGGTCGATGGGTGGAGTAATAGTAGTAGATGTAGGCAGGAGTCGGTCTACTTGTCTCGGACATGATGCCTATATACATGATCATTGCCATGAATCTGTCATAATTATTTGCTTTTCTATCAATTGCCCAACAGTAATTTCTTTACCCACCGTATGCTATGCGTTCGAGAGAGAAGCCTCTAGTGAAAACTATGGCCCCCGGGTCTACTTTTATCATATATTAAAATCAAAAATACCTTGCTGCAATTTATTTACTTTTATTTTATTTAGTATTTTAGTTTATCTATCTACCACTATCAGAATTAATCCTTGCAAATAACCGCTAAGAGGATTGACAACCCTCTTATTTGCGTTGGGTGCAAGTGTTTGCTTTTGTGTGTGCAGGTACGCTTAACGAGATTTTGCTTGGTTCTCCTACTGGATTGATAACCTTGGTTCCTAACTGAGGGAAATACTTATCTCTACTATACTGCATCATCCTCTCCTCTTCGGGGAAATACCAACGCAGTCTACAAGTAGCAGGAAGAATTTCTGGCATCGTTGCCGGGGAGACATCATCAAAATTACCAAGTACCTTCGCACAAACTATCATCCACTTGCATTTATTTTATTTGCCTTTTTATTTGCATTTGCCCCTCGTTTTCATCTCCCCCACTTCTAATTTTTTTTACAAAAACACAAAAATATTTTATTTTGCTTGCTTGCTTTTATTGCCATGTCAACACACAAAAACAGAAAGTAAAACAAAAATTTAAGACACTATGGATCACCTTAAAGTTTTCTACTTGGATCATCTTCGATCCATTTGTGCTCGTGCTAAAACCCCAACTAGTTTAGTTGAGGGAAAATCATTAGATGAGCATGCTCATTTTGTGCGTCACCGTTTGTCTAAAAAAGGGAGACTCTTATGGAATCAAATAAATTGTTTGCTATGCTATGCTTGGAATCTATGTGAAATTCATGATTTTACTTGTTGCTTTGAGAACCCTAAAAAACACCTTCCCTACCTATGTGAGTTTAATGATAATGAAATCTTATCTTCTTATGCATGAATCTATAGATAATTATGATTCTGTTGATTCGATTGAAATATCCCCTCTTGATGAATGTGATGCTTGCTATGGCCATGATGCCAATATTAATGATGCTTATAGAGATGAACTTGCTATAGTTCCTTATGATAAAAATGAAATTATTGCTATAGCACCCATACTTGATAGCTCCTTGAATGAAAAGCATGATTGCAATGATGTTACTATAAATTATATTAATGTTAATTGTGCTAGTGATATGCAAAGCTACAAGCTTGGGGATGAAATTTTTTTTATGTCCACTACTTATTGCAATGATCATGATTGGGGTGATGATACTTCTTATGATCTTGAAAATTTATTTAAGCCTCACGATGAATATGCTATTGATAATAATGTTTGCAATAATATTGAAAGTGGGTTTTGGATAGTGTCAACTTTAAGTAAAAATAATCCCACATATTCGGAGAGTGTTCAATCTTATGAATTTTTTGATGAAAGTGGGTTTGGAGAGGTCATGACTTTAGTTGATGATAATCCCACTATTTCGGAAGAGTGTCAACTTTGCATGCATGTGGATCATGTAGAGAATATGTTATGTGATGGCTATATTGTTGAATTTGAATATGATCCTACATGTAATTATTATGAGAGAGGAAAATATGGTTATAAAAATTTTCATGTCACTAAATTACCTCTCTTTGTGTTGAAATTTTTAATGCTTCATTCTTCCTATTTGCATATGCTAGATGTTGCTTGTCTTGATAATTTGTTTTCCTATAAAATGCCTATGCATAGGAAGTATGTTATACTTAAATGTGTTTGTCACATGGTTTGTGATGCTCTCTTTGTGTTTCAATTATTATCTTTCATGTGAGCATCATTAAAATCTCAAAGCCTATCTTAATGGCTATAAAGAAAGAGCTTGTTGGGAGACAACCTAATATTTTGTTTTTGTGTGTTTACACAATTATAGCCTCTGTTATGATTGTTTTTTTATCTTTTAATTAGTGTTTCTGCCAAGTAATACCTTTGGGATGATTTGGATGATAGTATAATTGATGCTGTTTGAAAACATAAACTTTTGCATCCAGTGCTGGAATTTTAATTTTTTTCTGGAATGTCAGAGTCTTCTGAATTTTTTACACAATATTGATATATGAATTTCCCACGTTTTCCTAAGTTTTCAGAATTTTTGGAGTTACAGAAGTATAACTTTAATTCAGATCTTTACAGACTGTTCTGTTTTAGACAGATTCTGTTTTTGTTGCATAGTTTGCTTATTTTGATGAATCTATGGATCGTATCGGGGGGTATGAGTCATGGAGAAGTTGGAGTACAGTATCATTATGCCAATATTAAATATGAATCAATTTACAACAGTACCTAAAGTTTAAGATTTGTTTGTTATACTAACGGATCTCACGAGGTTTCTGTCGAGTTTTGTGTGCTGAAGTTTTCAAGTTTTGGGTGAGACTACGATGGATAAAGGAATAAGGAGCGGCAAGAGCCTAAGCTTGGGGATGCCCAAGGCACACCAATGTAATATTCAAGGAAGACTCAAGCGTCTAAGCTTGGGGATGCCCCGGAAGGCTGTAGGAGATATGCCCTAGAGGCAATAATAAATGTTATTGATTATCTCCCTGTTCATAATTATGTTTATGTTCCATGCTATAACTGCAATGATTCTCGAGTCTGCAAATAAAACGAGGCTTGGAGGGAAACTCATGTGCACGTGTGGGATAATAAATGGTAAAAAGTATTCCTAGTCAAGCCTCTATGACTGCCTCAAGTATTGCATGATGATCCTGTTTTCCTGATCATGGGCATGACTATGCCGGCAATTTTGAGGGCACAATTGTTGGTAGAACACTTGTGTTGAATCGACCCGAATTGATGTTATGCTATGAGATACATTCGTCATTAGTTAATGGTTAATAACACAGAGATGGTTAATGTTTGCATGATTCCTTAGACCATGAGAGTATCGAGTTTCTTCATGCTTGCTTCATGAACTTTGGGGTTTGTTAAACGTCATCCGTAAATGGGTGGCTATTACGGCGGCTTACGGGTTCATGGAAAAGTATGTCAAGTAACTTGATAGCTCAAGATTGGGATTTGCTCCTCCGACGATGGAGAGATATCTCTGGGCCCTCTCGGTGTTACGGTATCCATCATCGTCTGGCCAGACACTTTGTGATTTGATCACGGGGATGCCGGAACACGGGAACGAGAAAAGAGAACAATACCGGTAACGAGGTAACTGGCATAGTGGACAAGTTGTTGATCCACGGGGATGCCTACATGTCTCACCTCGGGTATTTGTAACATATCGCGAAGCAACAGGAATAGCACACGGCAACTGGAGGTTCACTCGAATATTCATTCGTGTGGGTATAGGGGTCAATATGGGTGTCCACGGCTCCGATGTTGATCATTGATCGGAAAGTGTTCCGGGTCATGTCTATACTTCACCGAACCTATAGGGTCACACGCTTAAGGGTCATCTATCTGCTGAATACTAGACGGGGAGTCTGAGAGAAATTCACCGAAAAAGTTTCGGACGAAACGGAAACGTTCCGGAGAGGATATCGGAATAGTTCCGGTAAAACTGAAAAGTTGTTTCAGAGGATACCATAAAGTCAGATTGGTTTCGGCACATGCCTGATAATTCTTGGAGGGTGCCAGAATCGTTCTGGAAACTTTCTGGAATTTTCCGGGATGAAAACCGGAAATGTTCCGGAGCTGCCGGAACCGCTTCAGATGCTTTTCGCAGATGAAAATCACTAAACCGGAATTGTTCCGGATCGCATTGAAACTTATTTTAGTGGGTACTGGAATTGTTCTAAGCCCACATAAATATTTTCAGTTCGACCGGACGCTGAAAAATGTCGTCGTGAATAGTGAAATCAGATTTATGGATATGGTTGGAAGTTGGCTTTCCACAAATATCTTCCCAAGATATTTTTGGGATGACATGGCATTTTGGATATGCCCATCCTACCCCTTGTTTTTCCTATAAATAGAGGGGAGGAGGCAGCCCCATATGCTTCATCCTTGCTCTCACATACACATGCCATGACATTTCTGGCTTCTCTCTCCCTCCCAGCGAAATAGTTTCGTAGAGCCGAAAGGCTGTCTGGGTTCCGGTGGGAACTAGTTCTGGACGGCGAAGCCCTGCCGGATAGATGACACCGTATGTGTGCAACTCTGTAGAGAGATCGTAGTTTCGGTCTTAGTTCGAGAGTGCCTCCCGAAGGGCTGTCCGAGTGACCCGCCCGAAGGGCTGTCCGTGAGGCCTCCCGGAGGGCTGTCCGAGGATCCGTCCGGTGGGACTATCCGAGGGACTGTCCCGATGCCTCCCGAAGGGCTGCCCGGAGATCCGTCCGGTGAGCTGACGAGGGAGTACATCCTCGCGGTTGGGAGGTTGTAAAATCCTAGCTGCGGGGATCTGCACCGCCGATCGTCATCGACTCTACTTCCGCTTCGCTACGAGTCGGTAACGAAAAAGATCAAACCTTGTATGCAGTCTCCATAGTGATCCTGGGCTGGTACGTAGGTCGGAAATTTTTTGTTTTCTACTGCGTTACCCTACAGTGGCATCAAGAGCCGTGCTATGCGTAGATGCAGGTTGCGATCTAGAATACATAGAGATGTATGGGTGTTGCACAATATAATTAGGTAGTAGATGAGTTCTATTACTGAAAATTATTTGTGCGGGTAGCAGATGAAATCTGTTACCCGATGTTCTTGTTGCTTCCCTGGAATTTGCATATTTCTGATCTTGATAACAGTATGGTGGAGTTTCAATGTTCTGGCAATCCGCGATCCTGATTGATCAACGAAGTGCTAACAGTTCATTGAATTCCACCGTAGTTAAAAAG
The DNA here is from genome assembly GCA_039707655.1 of Elymus sibiricus. Taxonomy (NCBI): domain Eukaryota; kingdom Viridiplantae; phylum Streptophyta; class Magnoliopsida; order Poales; family Poaceae; genus Elymus; species Elymus sibiricus. The sequence continues at coordinate 300,921,024 of CM077668.1, forward strand.
AAAGATGAAATTTCGCAGACGAAAGGGCAATGCAGATATGATCTGCACGGGGGTCACGCGTATGATGAAGTTTAGTATGGGGCTCGAGATTTTATTATCTCGTGTTTCATACACCCCGCAATGTTAATCAAGCGACTTGGATTATCATGCTTGATGATGGACGTTGGTAGCTTCGGTTTGTTTCGAAACCTTAGAAGCCACGAAAAATAAAATTTTGCATGAACCGATTAGAGGCGTCTAACTTGGTTTTGCAGGATGGTTTGCATGTGCATGTGATGTGGTATAGCAGTGCTCATTATAATTTGATTATGTATGAGATGACTATATAATGTAAATTGATTAACATGACCAGCGTGTCATGATTCGGCATGATGGCTGGAGCCATATGATTGTCACTTTAATGACCTGCGTGTCAACCTTCAGTAATGCACTTATTTTATTAGCTATAGAGATAGCAATATTATCTGGTGCATCGACAAGGTGGTGGCAATATTCGCAAAGGTGAACACCGACGCGAATGCCGGAGACGAAGAAATACAAGACTTCTCCGTCAGAAAGGGCTATACCATATCATGCTATTATGAATTGCCTGAGATGTTTATCCCTTATGATGCACCCTTTTGATTGCGCGGTAGTCGCTTTTATTAGGGTGATCTCTCACAAAAATATCAAGTAGTTAGTGTTCTCCCAAGTGTAGCACCGTCACGGCACTTTTCTTTTCGGGGTATCACATGGATGCATGGGTACGAACGATTAGACATGTGTGAGGCGGGTGAGTTGAGACCTCGCAGCAAGATCACTTGGTTGTCTTGACGTTCAGGCATGAAAGTCATGAGCTCGGAACACACGCATCGAAAGATGAACAAGAATCACATAGAGATGTGATTGGCAAGTTGGCCTACCAAATGAAATTCTCGTCACTTGAGATGGATGCATCCTTGGCGTTGAATTGAAATTTGGATCTTGAATCACTCACAATCAATTATGAGAGATATTGATTTGACTGGGAGCGCACTGTAGAATTACCTTGTTTAATTCTCAGTGCAATTAAATCTTGAACACTGTCTAAGTGTGATTTGCATAATAAGTAGAATAATGGCTCGCGTTTCCACCTTCCCTATTAAAATTGAATAGTTGTTAAATATCTGGTTAAAACTTTACGGTTGGTAACGTAATGTGAGGATTGTCCTCAAGAGTGCCGAGAAGGACTTTGTCCTATCGCATACTTTCGGTATTCTCCCGCTAATGCTATGGATGATATGACTCTCGTCCTTCGATCCAAAAGCTAAAATTCCGTTACGGTCAAGTGAAATATGTTTGCTTCCATGAGACCCGAACTTCGAAAGTTGTGGGATAGTTATGTGATATTCATGGAACTGAAAATTAATTTTCAGATACAAACAAAGGCTGAAAGATATAAGATATCTAAAGCCATGTTTGTTTGCAAACTATTAGTAAAAGTGTTTACTAGGCATTTGACTGATAAGAGGGGATCCAGAAGAACGCCTGTCATATGATGATGGTGAATAAAACGACAACTTAAAGAGAAAGGAAGTGTCCGAAGGGTGTTAGTGAAACTTTCACGCCTAGGAAGTCCGGGGCTAACGCCACTCTTAAGTTGGGTGCTTCTTCTGAGAGTAGAAGAAATACTGAAAGTTAAAACTATTAGAAGTATAAAGGCAAAAGGAAAGGAGACTGGAATATCCAGCTCATGTATGAATGTCATACAGGTTTTTGATGTATAGAAGGCTGGTCAAAGATATAGTTCTTGGGAATTATGGTTAAACATGTTAATCACTAATTCTTGGGTATTATGAGTTGATCACAAAGATACCCGCTCGATTGCATTCTGTTGCAACTTGATGTAAGAACTACTATGGCCTGAAAGACTAGCCAGGAATGAGGTTTAGATACACGCAGGGAACATAGTAAATGTTACTATGCCTTCCATAGGTGTATTCCCGATGTATTTACTTTCATAAATCATTTTAGAGTTTTACACACTCTAGCCCATTGCATAAAGTATCTTGCAAGAAGGTTGTTCATAAGAGAACTTTTAATGTTCGGAGTTATGAATAACAAAAGGGCCATACTTTCATTATGAATGAGAAGTATGTTATGAATATTGATAATAATACATTACCTCTGTATTTACTTTCATAAATCATTTTAGAGTTTTACACACTCTAGCCCTTTGCATAAGGTATTTTGCAAGAAGGTTATTCATAAGAGAACTTTTGATGTTCGGTGTTATGAATAACATGAAGGGCCATGCTTCCATACAAGATGGGATGTATGTTATGAATATTGATGGAAATATGATACATCCATAACACTGACGCTAAATGTCGCAAGACTAAAAGAATACCACACAAGTGTGGCACTGCATTTGGTCACATTGGAGAAACCCGCATGGAAAATTCCATTGTGATGGATTTTGAAGTCGTTTGATTTTGAATCATCTGACACTTGCAACTTTCCTCTGAAAAGTGAAGTGACTGAAATATCGTTCACAGACCATAAGGAACGAGCAAAGAACATATTGGTGATCATACATTATGATGTGTGTAGTCCAATAAATGTTGTTGCAAGTAGTGGAGTTATCTATCTTCAGAAATGACTCAAGTAGATATATGGATATTTACTTGTTGAGACGTAAGTCTGGATCTTTTGAATTCATTCATAAGGTTTTCAAAAATGAAGTAGAAGTTATTGTAACAAGAAAATTATGTTTCTACAATTCGATTGCAGAAAGGAATATTTGAGTTACAAGTTTAGCGAATGTCTGATGAGTTGTGAAAGGGGTTTCATAACTTGCACCTCCCGGAACACCACTGCAAGTGGAGAGTCTGTGTAGATGTAATCGAACCATTCATGACATGGTAAGATCAAAGATGACATAAATAAATTTGCCATTACCCCTTTTAAAAGAGTGATGCTTTAGAGACTGCGGCTTTTACACTGAAAAGAGCTCCATCGGGTCTGTTGAAATGATGCCATGGTATGGTACGCCCAACCATGTTATATCTTTTCTTAACATTTGGAATATGGGGCTTGTGTAAAAGGTTACAAACCTATTTCAAATCAGGCAAGTGCTACTTTGTAAGGTTATCCCAAGTCATTGGGTATTCCCCACCACTATACCGAGGCAAAGGATTTTGCCGCAAAACGGTATGCTTTTAAAGAGAATAGTTCTTACAAAAGGCGAGTGGGAGGACAGTGCAACTCGACGAGATAACCAGTATCTTCGTCATCAGATCAAAGGAAAGAAACCTTGGAAGTGATTCCGGAGTTTCCTACTGCGACTGATACGGAAGTCTCTACAATAAAATGTATGGACTTCAGTCGAACTTGCAGCTGAACCACGTAGGCAAGGCTCGTGCAAACCTCTCAGGTGCGCAAACGAGATATTGTTGTTGGACAACAGTATACCTACGATACATAAGGAAGCGATGATGGGCCCTGACTCCAGAATTGGCTAAATGCCAATACAATCTGAGATAGTTTCCATATCAATGTTTCAAGATTAAAATCTTGATACACCTTTCGGAAGGCTTACAGTCTAACGGATATTTATGGAACTAAAAACTGATACGGATAAAAATGTTTTATCCATAAAGCTCGACTTGTTGCAAAAACAAGTTCAAAGAGTTGACTACGATGAGATTGTCTCACCATAGCGATGCTTGAAGTCGGTTCGGGTTGAACTAGCAATTAATACATATTTCAATCATGAGATATGAAACATGGATGACAAAAGGATTTCCATCTGATGGGAATGAAACCTAGGACTTGTATGTGATACAGTCCAAAGTAATTTGTCGATCCAGAGGATGCTAGTAAGTATGCAAACTTCAGAGTTCCAGCGATGGACAGAAGAGAGCAAAGTGGAGTTGGAATCTTCGTTTTTGATGGAATGGTCAAAAGGGTTTTTGACTTCATCAAATGGGTATCGAAGATGCTTGTGATTCAAGAAAGTAAGTGGGAGCATAATAATATTTCTAAAAACCTTGTGTACTTAACACATTGTTAATTGGAAATAAATTTCTTGACACGAATTAGGACTTCATTTGAAAATAGTTTTTCGATGAAGTGCTTAGGCTAAATAGCCTTAATATTAGGCATGATGATCTATGGAGATAGATTTACCTAATGGGGCTAAGCTATGAATACATATTGACAAGGTGCTAAAACCTTTTAGCATTTAAAACGCCAAGGAGTGATTCTTGCCGAAGTCACATGGAAAGGGTTTTGCAAGACTCGGTGTCTCAAAACACTGATGAGCAAAATACATGATGGTGATTCCACACACTCTTGTGTTTGGATTAATCATGTATTCCATGGTATGTAAAAACAACCAGATATGTCCAATACTCCAAAGTTGTTGCGAGTATAGATACCATAGTGATCAAAGTACTGATCATGGGACAACAGTGAAAGATGTCATTAAGTACTAGAGCAGTACCGATGAAATGGTTTCTTGCAAGTGGAGATCATGAAGAGTTCGTTGTAAAAGGTTACATTGATACAGTCCTCATCGATGCTCCATGCGATTTTCGATTTAACTTGAGGGTTTTGTGATACACATCATGGTGGCACGGTAGTTGGAAATTGTTCCAAACAAGATACTGTGGCGAATTCTATAACAAAGGCTAAGTATGTTGACACTTAAGAAGTGACAAAGAAGTTGTTGAATCATATAGTTCATTCATGAACTTAGTATGGTTCCAAGATGGCTTTGGTCTATGGGACACTATTGCAGATAGCTGCTCCATAGCTCAGTCTGAGGAATCAGGTTTCGACCAATGATTCACACATATGCAAAGCCAAGTTCACACAAAATATGAATTTTGTGAAAGCGTGAAAACGCGGGGATATGCAAAGTTACACACGGAGCTGAAGTCGTCAGATCCGTTGGACATCAGGCTATACCACATGCGAAGCATATTTTACACCAGTATGCCATAGGTGTAAAGTGCATTAGCATTGACTAGATTATTGACTCTAGTGCAAGTGGGAGTCTGTAGGAGATATGCCCTAGAGGCAATAATAAATGTTATTGATTATCTCCCTGTTCATAATTATGTTTATGTTCCATGCTATAACTGCAATGATTCTCGAGTCTGCAAATAAAACGAGGCTTGGAGGGAAACTCATGTGCACGTGTGGGATAATAAACGGTAAAAAGTATTCCTAGTCAAGCCTCTATGACTGGCTCAAGTATTGCATGATGATCCTATTTTCCTGATCATGGGCATGACTATGCCGGCAATTTTGAGGGCACAATTGTTGGTAGAACACTTGTGTTGAATCGACCCGAATTGATGTTATGCTATGAGATACATTCGTCATTAGTTAATGGTTAATAACACAGAGATGGTTAATGTTTGCATGATTCCTTAGACCATGAGAGTATCGAGTTTCTTCATGCTTGCTTCATGAACTTTGGGGTTTGTTAAACGTCATCCGTAAATGGGTGGCTATTACGGCGGCTTACGGGTTCATGGAAAAGTATGTCAAGTAACTTGATAGCTCAAGATTGGGATTTGCTCCTCCGACGATGGAGAGATATCTCTGGGCCCTCTCGGTGTTACGGTATCCATCATCGTCTGGCTAGACACTTTGTGATTTGATCACGGGGATGCCGGAACACGGGAACGAGAAAAGAGAACAATACCGGTAACGAGGTAACTGGCATAGTGGACAAGTTGTTGATCCACGGGGATGCCTACATGTCTCACCTCGGGTATTTGTAACATATCGCGAAGCAACAGGAATAGCACACGGCAACTGGAGGTTCACTCGAATATTCATTCGTGTGGGTATAGGGGTCAATATGGGTGTCCACGGCTCCGATGTTGATCATTGATCGGAAAGTGTTCCGGGTCATGTCTATACTTCACCGAACCTATAGGGTCACACGCTTAAGGGTCATCTATCTGCTGAATACTAGACGGGGAGTCTGAGAGAAATTCACCGAAAAAGTTTCGGACGAAACGGAAACGTTCCGGAGAGGATATCGGAATAGTTCCGGTAAAACTGAAAAGTTGTTTCAGAGGATACCATAAAGTCAGATTGGTTTCGGCACATGCCTGATAATTCTTGGAGGGTGCCAGAATCATTCTGGAAACTTTCTGGAATTTTCCGGGATGAAAACCGGAAATGTTCCGGAGCTGCCGGAACCGCTTCAGATGCTTTTCGCAGATGAAAATCACTAAACCGGAATTGTTCCGGATCGCATTGAAACTTATTTTAGTGGGTACTGGAATTGTTCTAAGCCCACATAAATATTTTCAGTTCGACCGGACGCTGAAAAATGTCGTCGTGAATAGTGAAATCAGATTTATGGATATGATTGGAAGTTGGCTTTCCACAAATATCTTCCCAAGATATTTTTGGGATGACATGGCATTTTGGATATGCCCATCCTACCCCTTGTTTTTCCTATAAATAGAGGGGAGGAGGCAGCCCCATATGCTTCATCCTTGCTCTCACATACACATGCCATGACATTTCTGGCTTCTCTCTCCCTCCCAGCGAAATAGTTTCGTAGAGCCGAAAGGCTGTCTGGGTTCCGGTGGGAACTAGTTCTGGACGGCGAAGCCCTGCCGGATAGATGACACCGTATGTGTGCAACTCTGTAGAGAGATCGTAGTTTCGGTCTTAGTTCGAGAGTGCCTCCCGAAGGGCTGTCCGAGTGACCCGCCCGAAGGGCTGTCCGTGAGGCCTCCCGGAGGGCTGTCCGAGGATCCGTCCGGTGGGACTATCCGAGGGACTGTCCCGATGCCTCCCGAAGGGCTGCCCGGAGATCCGTCCGGTGAGCTGACGAGGGATCACATCCTCGCGGTTGGGAGGTTGTAAAATCCTAGCTGCGGGGATCTGCACCGCCGATCGTCATCGACTCTACTTCCGCTTCGCTACGAGTCGGTAACGAAAAAGATCAAACCTTGTATGCAGTCTCCATAGTGATCCTGGGATGGTACGTAGGTCGGAAATTTTTTGTTTTCTGCTGCGTTACCCTACAAAGGCATCCCCACTTTCGTCTACAATCTATCGGTAACTCACTTGGAGCTATATTTTTATTCATCACATGATATGTGTTTTACTTGGAGCGTCTTGTGATATAGTTTGTTTGCTTTTTAGTTTGTCACAATCATCTTTGCTGAACACACCTTTTTGAGAGGGACACACATTATTCGTGATTTGTTAGAATACTCTATGTGCTTCACTTATATCTTTTGAGCTAGGCAGTTGCTCTAGTGCTTCACTTATATCTTTTAGAGCACGGCGGTGGTTATATTTGAAAGAAATAGTTGCACTCTCATGCTTCACTTATATCTTTTTGAGAGTCTAATGATTAGCAATGGTAATATGCACGGGTTATGAATTTGGTCCTAATATGATAGGGTATTCAAGAGGGATATAATAAAAAAAATCATGTAGATCACTGAATATGATAAGTTTGATTCCTTGCAATAGTTTTGCGATACTAAGATGGTAATATGTGGGAGGTGCTAGTAGATAATTGTGGTTTAGTAAGAATATTGGTGTTAAGGTTTGTGATTCCTGAAGCATGCATGTATGATCTGTCGTTATGCTAAGAAATTGGAGCATGATTTATTCTTGATTGTCTACCTTATGAGTGGCGGTCGGGGATGAGCGATGGTCTTTTCCTACCAATCTATCCCCCTAGGGGCATGCGTAGTAGTACTTTGCTTCGAGGGTTAATAAACTTTCGCAATAAGTATGTGAGTTCTTTATGACTAATGTGAGTCCATGGATTATACGCACTCTCACCTTTCCGCAATTTGCTAGCCTCTTCGGTACTGTGCATTGCCCTTTCTCACATCGAGAGTTGGTGCAAACTCCGCCGGTGCATCCAAACCCCGTGATATGATATGCTCTATCACACATAAGCCTCTTTATATCTTCCTCGAAACAGCCACCATACCTACCTATCATGGCATTTCCATAGCCATTCCGAGATATATTGACATGTAACTTCCACCGTTCCATTTTTATGACACACATCATCATTGCCATATTGCTTTGCATGATCATATAGCTGACATAGTATTTGTGGCTCAGCCACCGTTCATCATTTTTATACATGTTACGCTAGTATCATTGCACATCTTGGTACCCTGCCAGAGGCATTCATATAGAGTCATATTTTTGTTCTAGATTCGAGTTGTAATTTTCTTTTGAGTTGTAAGTAAATAGAAGTATGATGGTCATCATTATTAGAGCATTGTCCCAGTGAGGAAAAAAGAGAGGCCAAAAAGAGCCCAAGAAAAAAAAAGAGGCCAAAAAGAGCCCACCAAAAAAATGAGAGAAAAAGAGAGAAGGGGCAATGTTACTATCCTTTTCCATACTTGTGCTTCAAAGTAGCACCATGTTTTTCATATAGAGAGTCTCCTGTTTAGTCACTTTCATATACTAGTGGGAATTTTTCATTATAGAACTTGGCTTGTATATTCCGATGATGGGCTTCCTCAAATGCCCGAGGTCTTCATGAGCAAGCAAGTTGGATGCACACCCACTTAGTTTTCATGTTGAGCTTTCATACACTTATAGCTCTTAGTGCATCCGTTGCATGGCAATCCCTACTCCTCGCATTGCCATCAATTGATGGGCATCTCCATAGCCCGTTGATTAGCCTCGTCGATGTGAGACTATCTTCTTATTTTTGATTTCCCTTACTGATCTCTACCACCACACTCTATTCCACCCATAGTGCTATATCCATGGCTTGCGCACATGTATTGCGTGGGGGTTGAAAAAGCTGAAGCGCGTTAAAAAGTATGAACTAATTGCTTGGCTTGTCATCGAGGTAGTGCATGATAAATATTTTGTGTTAAGAAGATGGAGCATGAAAGGATTATATGATTTTGTAGGGATAACGTTCTTTAGCATTTTTATTTTGAAAGACATGATTGTTTATTAGTATGCCTGAGTATTGATGTCTTTATGTCAAACTATAGACTATTGCTTTGAATCATTCGGACCTTATTATTCATACCGTAGGAGAAAGATTACATGATGAAACATGTTAGGTAGCATTCCACATCAAAAATTCTATTTTTCTCATTTACCTACTCGAGGACGAGCAGGAATTAAGCTTGGGGATGCTTGATACGTCTCCAACGTATCTATAATTTTTTATTGTTCCATGCTATTATAGTATCAATCTTGGATGTTTTTATATGCAATTATATATCATTTTTTGGGACTAACCTATTAACCTAGTGCCCAGTGCCAGTTGCTGTTTTCTGCTTGTTTTTGGTTTTTCAGGAAATCAGTACCAAACGAAGTCCAAATGCCACGAAACTTTTTGGAGATTTTTTTTCTGGACAAAAGAGACCCTGGAGACTTGGAGAGGAGGCCAGAAGGTTCACGAAGCCTCCACAAGGCAACAGGGCGCGAACCCAGGGGGCGCGCCCTGATGCCTTGTGGGGCCCTCGTTGCTCCGTTTGACCTAATTCCACTTCTATAAATTCTCAAATATTGGGAAACCAACAGAGAGCCACCCCGAATAACTTTTAGCTGCCGCAAGCCTCGGTTCTTCCGTGATCCCATCTAGAGGCCTTTTCCGGTACTCTGCCGGAGGGGGAATCGATCATAGAGGGTTTCTACATCAACCTTGCTGCCCTTCCGATGATGTGTGAGTAGTTTACCACAGACCTACGGGTCCATAGCTAGTAGCAAGATGCCTTCTTCTCTCTCTTTGATCTTCAATACCATGTTCTCCTCGATGTTCTTGGAGTTCTATCCGATGTAATCTTCTTTTGCGGTGTGTTTGTTGGGATCCGATGAATTGTGAGTTTATGATCAGATATTTATGAGAATATTTGAGTCTTCTCTGAACTCTTTTATGCATGATTATTATAGCTTTGTATTTCTCTCCGATCTATCGATTTGGTTTGGCCAACTAGATTGGTTTATCATGCAATGGGAGAGGTGCTTTGTGATGGGTTCAATCTTGCGGTGCTCAATCCCAGTGACAGAAAAGGACATGACACGTATTTGTATTGTTGCCATTAAGGATAAAAATATGGGGTTTAATCATATTGCTTGAGTTTACTTTGTCTACATCATGTCATCTTGCTTAAGGCGTTACTCTGTTTCATACTTAATACCCTAGATGCATGCTGGATAGCAGTCGATGGGTGGAGTAATAGTAGTAGATGCAGGCAGGAGTCGGTCTACTTGTCTCGGATGTGATGCCTATATACATGATCATTGCCATGAATCCGTCATAATTATTTGCTTTGCTATCAATTGCCCAACAGTAATTTGTTTACCCACTGTATGCTATGCGTTCGAGAGAGAAGCCTCTAGTGAAAACTATGGCCCCCGGGTCTACTTTTATCATATATTAAAATCAAAAATACCTTGCTGCAATTTATTTACTTTTATTTTATTTAGTATTTTAGTTTATCTATCTACCACTATCAGAATTAATCCTTGCAAATAACCGCTAAGAGGATTGACAACCCTCTTATTTGCGTTGGGTGCAAGTGTTTGCTTTTGTGTGTGCAGGTGCGCTTAACGGGATTTTGCTTAGTTCTCGTGCTGGATTGATAACCTTGGTTCTTAACTGAGGGAAATACTTATCTCTACTATACTGCATCATCCTCTCCTCTTCGGGGAAATACCAACGCAGTCTACAAGTAGCACTAATGAACTTGACTTGCAGGATTGCCACCCTCTGGTCGAGACGTTTAGTGGTAGCGATAGTGATGAACTAGAGGAGGAAAATACTTTTGATTTACCTGTGCTAATGTCCAACTATGCTTCGTTGGACAATCTTCTTATGCAGGGGAAACCATTAGGGAGTGTTGATCTACCCACTCCAAAGAAAGGATTTTATGAAGTGTTCCCCTACGAAGGTAGCCAAGGTAATATCTTAAAGTTGATCTACCCACTCCAGATGCATACTTTCTGGTGCAACAGCAAAGCGTTGGAGGATTTTAGTGCCAAACAAGTGAAAGCTAATAAGCTTACTAAGCTTATTGCCAGCATGGTGGATACCCAGGATAACGTTTCTTGATCTCTTCTAAAGTTTTTTCAGTTCTGGACTTGTTTTGTTACCGCGTTTATTTGCTCCGGTGGTCAACTTTGACACCCAGTGTATGTAATATGTTGCTTTGTTGTTGCCTATATTTGCACTGCTGGCAAACTTTGTTGCCCGGTGAATGTAATATGTGTAATAGCCGTAACAGCCTAGCGTTAGTTGCATGCTAATTTATTTCCTTAATAGTCTTGCTTATTTATTTGCTTGTAGTCACTGCAGTTATTTTTCCTCGGTTTGCTAGTGGCCGCAATAACCATGGGCCTGCTACCTACCGTAGTAACCATGGGCCTACTACGGGCTGTAGGATCCATGGGCCACACATGGGCCGTACTATTTATGGGCCAAAACCGGACCACAATATGGGTTGTAAACGGGCCAAAATCGGAACCGTCCGTTTATGGGCCCAAACGCTGTTAGCAGGCCATATGACAGCATAGGCTTAATTCTACCCACAGGCATAACGGGTCCTTAATGGGCCGGAATACATGACGGGATGAAAACAGCCCAATGGGTGGTTAACGGGCCGATTGTAACCTCGGGCTGAATTTGGCCCATTAGCAGAACAGGCCAGTAACGGACCGTAAGTAATCGATGGCCGGAAATGAGCCCAAGAATTTAGGGGCCCTTAGCAGGCCGAAAGATATAACGGGCTGGAAACGGCCCAACCCAATCATGGGCTATTAATGGGTCCAAAGCAATTTACTGTTCATTATGGGCCAGAATCACCACGGGCCGTTAAAGGGCCCAGAGATACAAAAGGCCTCATATGGGCCGAAAGATGTCACGGGCCATAGATGGGCCAAAAGTGACAACGGGCTGGAATCATATGGGACGGCCCACATGACGCTACTGGGCCGAATTTGGAAAGGCCATAACGGGCCGTGAGTACCTGGGCCGTAAATGGGTTGTATGCGAACATGCCGTTAACAGGCTTTCCATGGGCCGGCCCGCTAACTTTTGACCAAATCAAATGGGCCGGCCTTTTTTACCTAAATAGGCCACTATTGGGCCATGCCACGTGTCGATGTAGCATATGCGTCTCTCGTCCAATGAATGGATGACATCTGTCGCAACGCCGAGCTGACACGTGGTTCCATTGGCAAATGAGAATTTACACATGGAAAATCGCCATTGGTCTGTGCTAATAACGGGTTATCGGATCCAAACCCACACCCGATAGCTTAACGGCGACCCGTTATAGTGGATGCCACGTGTCGGTTACTCTTGACGAAAACACTTCCATGACGCGCCATTTATCGTCATGGAAGTGGACACTTCCGTGATGATAATTTGAGTATTGTCATGGAACACTTCTACGACAGCACGGGTATGACTATCTTGATTCTGTCATAAAATCGTCACGGATGTACATGCATGGTAGAAAACATGACCTACTGTGACAAACACGTATCATCACGGAAGTGTTTTTTTTTTGTAGTGAGTAGTGCCTCGTCCAGAAGATGTACAGCTAGGTGCACCATTATGTCGAAGAAAGCTGGTGGGAAGAGCTTCTCAAGCTTGCAAAGAATTTCAGGACTGCCAACTCTCAATTGCTTCACGACGTCAATTCTTAATGTCTTGGCACACAACTCCTTAAAAGATCTTCCTAGTAAAGCGATAGCCTCATACATCTCCTTGGGGACAATGCCTCTAAGACCAGCTGGTAAGATAGTCTGCAGGAGTATGTCGTAATCATGCATCTTCAGATCGTGTAATTTACTAGTCTGAACATCCACATATGTTGCCAGGTTTGCAGCATGACCATTGATACGTCTCCAACGTATCTATAATTTTTTATTGTTTCACGCTATTATATTATCAGTCTTGGATGCTTTATATGCAATTATATGCTATTTTATATCATTTTTTGGGACTAACCTATTAACCCAGTGCCTAGTGCCGGTTCCTACTTTTTGCTTGTTTTTGGCTTTTCAGAAAATCAATATCAAATAAAGTCCAAACGGAAAGAAATCTTTAGATTATTTTTTTCTGGACCAGAAGGGACCCTAGAAACTTCGGGAGGTGGCCAGAAGAGATACGTGAGGGCCACAAGCTCAGGGGCCCCACGCAGCTCCATTTGACCTAATTCCAAGCCTATAAATTTCCATATATTCACAAACTAACAGAATGCAAGATGATATAACTTTTCCGCTGCCGGAAGCCTCTGTTCTTCCGTGATCCCATCTGGAGGCCTTTTCCAGTAATCTGCCGGAGGGGGAGTCGATCACGGAGGGCTTCTACATCAACCTTGCTGCCCTTCCGATGATGTGTGAGTAGTTCACCACAGACCTACGGGTCCATAGCTAGTAGCTAGATGGCTTCTTCTCTCTCTTTGATCTTCAATACCATGTTCTCCACAATCTTCTTGGCGTTCTATTCGATGTAATCTTCTTTTGCGGTGTGTTTGTTGGGATCCGATGAATTGTGGGCTTATGATCAAATTATTCATTGAAAGTAATTGAGTCTTTTCTGAACTTTATTATGCATGATTGTTATAGCTTTGTATTTCTCTCCAATCTATTCATTTGGTTTGGCCAACTAGATTGATTTATCTTCAGTGGGAGAGGTGCTTTGTAATGGGTTCAATCTTGCGGTGCTCTATATCCCAGTGACAAAGTAGGGGACAAGACACATATTTGTATTGTTGCCATTAAGGATAAAACGATGGGGTTTATCCATATTGATTGAGTTTATCTTGTCTACATCATAGCATCTTGCTTTAGGCGTTACTCTGTTTGTTATGAACTTAATACCATAGATGCATGCTGGATAGCAGTCGATTGGTGGAGTAATAGTAGTAGATGCAAAATCGTTTCGGTCTACTTGTCTTGGACGTGATGCCTATATACATGATCATCGCCGTGAATAACGTCATAACTATGCGCTTTTCTATCAATTGCCCAACAGTAATTTGTTTACCCACCGTATGCTATGTGTTCGAGAGAGAAGCCTTTAGTGAAAACTATGGCCCTCGGGTCTATCTTAAATATAAAAAGAAAGCCTAAAAACCTTTGCTGCAATTTATTTACTTTTCTTTTCTTTTGCAATTTATACTTTTGCCTATACAAGATTTAATCCTTGCAATTAACGAGTTCAATGGGATTGACAACCCTCTTGCTCGCGTTGGGTGCAAGTATTTGCTTTTTTGTGTGCAAGTGCTGCTAACGAGGGTTTGCGTGATTCTCCTATTGGCTCGATAAACCTTGGTTCTCACTGAGGGAAATACTTATCTCTACTGTACTGCAACTCCCCTACTCTTCGGGGAAAATCCCAACGCAGCTCACAAGTAGCAGGAAGAATTTCTGGCGCCGTTGCCAAGGAGACATCATCAAATCCTATCAAGTACCTTCATTCAAACTATCATCTACTTGCTCTACTTTTTATTTGCCTCTCTTTTTCATCTCCACACTTCTCTAAAAAAATCAAAAAATACAAAAATATTTTACTTTGCTCGTTTGCTTGCTTTGCTACTATGGCTAGTTCTTTGCTTGTTGCTTGTACCCCTGAAAATGAAGTGCTTAATTTTAAACAAAGGGGAGGAGAAATTTTAAAAGATGCCTGGTATAGGATTTGTGATGCTCAAAATAGATCAACTTGTAAGCAATCCACTACTGTTCTTCTTCGCAATTTTTATGTTGGTATTACTACTTGGTATAGATTTGTGCTAGATACTATCACCGGAGGGAATTTCTTGAGTAGTCACCCCAATTATGCTTTTAATGCTATGGCAAATTTGGTAGGATCACCACCTATTATTATTAATGAAACGACATTGACTTTGGAAAATGTTATGTGAAGGTTAGAAGCTATTAAAAGTAAAATGCCTACTATAGAACATATTGAGAATTTAGAAAAAAGGTCCATAATCAAGTCACTCAATTTGGGTCTAAGGTAGGAACTACATTAAAGATGTTAAAGGACAAGGAACCAATTATTAATAAAAGGGTAGAACAAAGTCCCGCTAGAATTGATAAGTTGGAAGAAATCATTAATAATTTGGTTTCTACTTTTTCTTCCGTTAAAACTATTAAGATGACTCCTCCTCCTAAGAATTCCCAGTTTATGTATGTTCCTAAGAATAAGGGTGCCAAATCTAGTAAAGGAAACGAGGACCTTAAAATGATTAGCTTGCACCCCAACTTCATTGATATAATAAAGGAACCTATTTATGAAAGCAAATTCCTCAACTTTGTCCCTAGGAGTGTGATAATTAAAAACTCATATGCTAAGCCTCCTAGGAAGCGTGGATGTATAATTGAGGAATTGGAAACAACGGATGATAATACTTAAAACTATGCATTATGCCTAGCTAGAGGCATAAAACAATAGCGCTTGTTGGGAGGCAACCCAATATGTATCTTAAATTTTTGCTTTTATTTATGTTTTGTGTGTTTACACAATTATAGCTACTGTTATGATTGTATTTTTATCTTTTAATTAGTGTTTGTGCCAAGTAATGCCATTGGGATGATTTGGATGATAGTACAATTGATGCTGTTTGAAAAACAGAAAGTTTTGCGCCCAGTATTTGATTTTTAATTTATTGCTGAAACATCAGAAAAATCTGAAATTTTTACACAGTATTGGGATACAATTTTTTTAAATTTTCCTAATGTTTCAAAAAATTTGGAGTTACAGAAGTATAGATAATATTCTGTCATTATGTATTGTTCTGTTTTAGACATATTCTGTTTTTTTTGCATAGTGTGCTTGTTTTAATGAAACTATGGATTATATCGGGGGGTATAAGTCATGGAAGAGTTAGAATACAGTAGGTATTATGCAAGAACAATTATGAATGAGTTTATAACAGTACCTAAAGTGGATGATTGATTTATTATACTAACGGATCTCAGGAGGTTTCTGTTGAGTTTTGAGTGTTGAAGTTTTCAAGTTTTGGGTGAGATTTTGATGGATGAAGGAATAAGGAGCGGCAAGACCCTAAGCTTGGGGATGCCCAAGGCACCCCAAGGAAATATTCAAGGAAGACCCAAGCGTCTAAGCTTGGGGATGCCCCGGATGGCATCCCCTCTTTCGTCTACAATCTATCGGTAACTTACTTGGAGCTATATTTTTATTCATCACATGATATGAGTTTTACTTGGAGCGTCTTGTGCCATAGTTTTATTTTCTTTGTTTGCTTTTTAGTTTGCCACAATCATTGTTTTCTGGACACACCTATTTTAGAGGGACACACATTTATCGTGATTTGTTTGAATACTCTATGTGCTTCACTTATATCTTTTGAGCTAGGCAGTTGCTCTAGTGCTTCACTTATATCTTTTAGAGCATGGCGGTGGTTATATTTTGTAGAAATAATTGCACTCTCATACTTCACTTAAATCTTTTTGAGAGTCTAATAAATAGTAATGGCAATTTGCACGTGTTATAAGACTAGTCCAAAAAGGATAGGTATTCAAGGGGGATATAATAAAAACTTTCATGTAGATCACTAAATATGAAACGTATGCTTTAATAATATTGATGTCGTAATATTAAAGGATATTGGTTCATGATCATTGGTTAGTAGAAATATTGGTATTAAAGCTTGTTATTAACTTCTTATCTAAGTGTTGGTCATGGCATGGTGGGGAGGTCTGAGCATTTTTATGTCTGAAATGAAATCCTTGAGTGTTGTTATAATCGGGGATGCGCGATGGTTAACTCCTACCAACTTCCTCCCTAGGGGCATGCGAGTAGTACTTTGCTTCGAGGGCTAATAGGCTTTGCAATAAGTATGTGAGTTCTTTATGACTAATGTGAGTCCATGGATTATACGCACTCTCACCCTTCCGCAATTTGCTAGCCTCTTCGGTACCGTGCATTGCCGATCTCACCTCAAGAGTTGGTGCAAACTTCACCGGTGCATCCAAACCCCGTGATATGATACGCTCTATCACACATAAGCCTCCTTATATCTTCCTCAAAACAGCCACCATACTTACCTATTATGGCATTTCCATAGCCATTCCGAGATATATTGCCATGCAACTTCCACCGTTCCGTCATATGACTTGTGTTCAATGTATTATTGCTTTGCATGATCATATAGAGCTGACATGATATTTGTGGCACAACCACCATTCATCATCATCATACATGTTACGCTAGATCATTGGACATCCTGGTACACTGCCAGAGGCATTCATATAGAGTCATTCTCTATAGTTTTTATCGAGTTGTAATATCGAGTTGTAAGTAAATAAAAGTGTGATGATCATCATTATTAGAGCATTGTCCAGTGAGGAAAGGATGATGGAGACTATGATTCCCCCACAAGTCGGGATGAGACTCCGGACGAAAAATAAAAAAAGGAAAAATAAGAGGCGAAAAAGATCCCAACAAAAAAAAGAAAAAAAGATAAAAAAAGAAAAAAATAAACAAAAATGAGAGATAAAGAGAGAAGGGGCAATGTTACTATCCTTTTCCACACTTGTGCTTCAGAGTAGCACCATGTTCTTCATATAGAGAGTCTCCTATTTTGTCACTTTCATATACTAGTGGGAATTTTTTATTATAGAACTTGGCTTGTATATTCCGATGACGGGCTTCCTCAAATGCCCGAGGTCTTCATGAGCAAGCAAGTTGGATGCACACCCACTTAGTTTCATTTGAGCTTTCATACACTTATAGCTCTTAGTGCATCCGTTGCATGACAATCCCTACTCCTCGCATTGATATCAATTGATGGACATCTCCATAGTCCGTTGATCCGCCTAGTTGATGCGAGACTTTCTTCCTTTTTGACTTCTCCTATTGATCCCTACCACCACATTCTATTCCACCTATAGTGCTATATCCATGGCTCACGCTCATGTATTGCGTGAAGTTGAAAATGCTGAAGCGCATTAGAAGTATGATCCAATTGCCTGGTTTAACACCGGGGTGCTCATGATTTATATTTATGCGATGAAGGCGGAGTCATGCCATGCTAACATGATAAAATGAGTGGGGATAACTTTCATTAAGGATGATATATTTTGAAAGTTTAATGATTAAGCTTCTTATATTCAAGGATATTAGTATGTTGATGTTGTTAATTCATCGTTTCTCAATATTTATACCGTAAAGATATTACATGATACACATGTTAGGTAGCATTCAACATCAAAAATTCTGTTTTTATCATTCACCTACTCGAGGACGAGAAGGAATTAAGCTTGGGGATGCTGATACGTCTCCAATGTATCTATATTTTTTTATTGTTTCATGCTATTATATTATCAATCTTGGATGCTTTATATGCAATTATATGCTATTTTATATCATTTTTTGGGACTAACCTATTAACCCAGTGCCCAGTGCTAGTTCCTGTTTTTTTTGCTTGTTTTTGGCTTTTCAGAAAATCAATATCAAATAAAGTCCAAACGGAAAGAAATCTTTAGATTATTTTTTTCTGGACCAGAAGGGGCCCTAGAAGCTTCGGGAGGTGGCCAGAAGAGATACGAGAGGGCCACAAGCTCAAGGGGCGTGCCCTAGGGGGGTAGGCGCGCCCCCTGAGCTTGTGGGACCCACGCAGCTCCGTTTGACCTAATTCCAAGCCTATGAATTCCCATATATTCCCATACCAATAGAACGCAAGACGTATAACATTTCCGCCACCGCAAGCCTCTGTTCTTCCGCGATCCCATCTGGAGGCCTTTTCCGGTAATCTGTCGGAGGGGGAATCAATCACGGAGGGCTTCTACATCAACCTTGCTGCCCTTCCGATGATGTGTGAGTAGTTCACCACAGACCTACGGGTCCATAGCTAGTAGCTAGATGGCTTCTTCTCTCTCTTTGATCTTCAATACCATGTTCTCCTTGATCTTCTTGGAGTTCTATTCGATGTAATCCTCTTTTGCGTTGTTTTTGTTGGGATCCGATGAATTGTGGGTTTATGATCAAATTATTCATTGAAAGTAATTGAGTCTTTTCTGAACTTTATTATGCATGATTGTTATAGCTTTGTATTTCTCTCCAATCAATCCATTTGGTTTGGCCAACTAGATTGATTTATCTTCAGTGGGAGAGGTGCTTTGTAATGGGTTCAATCTTGCGGTGCTCTATATCCCAGTGACAAAGTAGGGGACAAGACACGTATTTGTATTGTTGCCATTAAGGATAAAATGATGGGGTTTATTCATATTGATTGAGTTTATCTTGTCTACATCATGTCATCTTGCTAAAGGCGTTACTCTGTTTGTTATGAACTTAATACCATAGATGCATGCTGGATAGCGGTCGATTGGTGGAGTAATAGTAGTAGATGCAGAATCATTTCAGTCTACTTGTCTCGGACGTGATGCCTATATACATGATCATCGCCGTGAATAACGTCATAACTATGCGCTTTTCTATCAGTTGCCCAACAGTAATTTGTTTACCCACCGTATGCTATGTGTTCGAGAGAGAAGCCTCTAGTGAAAACTATGGCCCCCGGGTCTATCTTAAATATAAAAAGAAAACCTAAAAACCTTTGCTGCAATTTATTTACTTTACTTTCTTTTGCAATTTATACTTTTGCCTATACAAGATTTAATCCTTGCGATTAATGAGTTCAAGGGGATTGACAACCCTCTTTCCCGCGTTGGGTGCAAGTATTTGCTTTTGTGTGTGCAGGTGCTGCTAACGAGGGTTTGCGTGATTCTCCTATTGGTTCGATAAACCTTGGTTCTCACTGAGGGAAATACTTATCTCTACTATACTGCATCTCCCCTCCTCTTCGGGGAAAATCCCAACTCTGCTCACAAGTAGGAACCATCTGGGAATTTGACACTAGCCAGAAACTTGTACAACTTCATTTTGTTTTCCTTACTAAGTGTCCATGGTGCGGGATACTTTTTGTAAGAACCCTTCTTCTTTGGATCTGGTTGCGGCCAATGCGTTTTCCACATCTTCAGATGCTGTAAATCCAATCTTGCGCTCATGGTATCCTTGGTCTTAATGTCAAGTTCAAGGAGTGTACCAATGATACTCTCACATATGTTCTTATCAATGTGCATAACATCCAAGTTGTGAGGTAACAAGAGATACTTCCAGTATGGCAAATCATGTAAGCTCGCCCTCAGGTGCCATGTGGGGTTATTATCCGTGCGCTTCTCTTTCTACTTGCATTACCAGGGTACTTTCCTGGTTTGAAATTTTCCTTAGCAAGCTGTAAGTATTGATCAACTTCTTCACTTGTGAACTTCCTTGGTGGATCCCTATGCTCTTTCTTGTTAGTAAACGGTTTTGCCTGTCTTCTAAAACAATGGTTTCTAGGAAGGAATCGACAATGGCCAATGTATCCAATTTTATTTTTCAGTTTCTCAGAGCAAGGATTCTCATCGCAATAGATACATGCATAATAACCCTTTGTGCTCTGAACTGAGGTAGTGTCATATGCAGGATAATCATGAATTGACCAAATAAGCATCACACGCAAATTGAAAGGTTTTGCCGTGCATACATCTACTGTTTCCACACCATCCCATAGCTTCCGCATATCTGCTATCAGTGGCTGCATAAATACATGAAAATCCTTTCCTGGTGAGTATTTTCTAGGAATCAGCAATGCCATCATGAAATTGGATTGGTCCATGCACATCCAGCGTGGCAAGTTGTATAGAATGACAAAAATACATTGCTCATGTGTCCAAAGGGATTGAATCCATCAGTTGCAAATCCTAACCTCAAGTTGCGGGCATCTTTAGCAAAGTCTCCATGTTTTCCGTTGAAGTACTTCCATGCATCGCCATCAGCGGGGTGCCTTGTTACATTAGCCTCTTGAACCCTCTTTCCCTTGTGCCACCGGGTGTGCTTTGAAATATCCCTCGGAGAAAAAAAATCTTTATAACCGTGGGATTATCGAAAAGTATTGAAGGATCTTGTGAGGAAACATTTTCTTCCCATCGACGTGTCTCCACCTTGATGTACCACAGTGGGGACAGTGAGTATTGTTGGCATAGTCTCCTCAATACAAAATGC
This sequence comes from Elymus sibiricus, assembly GCA_039707655.1. Classification (NCBI taxonomy): domain Eukaryota; kingdom Viridiplantae; phylum Streptophyta; class Magnoliopsida; order Poales; family Poaceae; genus Elymus; species Elymus sibiricus. Next base: position 300,942,049 of record CM077668.1, read on the forward strand.
AGTCATACTTGCATACATGAATTGTCTGATATCCAAGACAAAGATCAGAAAGAGCTCTCTTAGCATCAGCGTAAGATTTCAAAAAGTCCACCTCGGGAAAAGCAAGATTCAACAGTTGAAAAAGCATATTGAATGTATTGTTGGTCATACGCGTATATGTTTTGATATGAAGCACCCTGATAATGAACGCCATCTATATCATAGTGCCGCATCCCTTGTGAAGGGGTTTCATCGCTTCTTCATTGAGCTTCTTAAAAATGTCCAACCCAACAGATGCATCTTCTTTAATTCCAGCTATTCTGCCCATGTCATCCACTAGAGCTCCCAGCATATCATACACAGATTGTTCGTATAGCTCAAAATCACTAGAGTTGTCAGATTCATAACCATCATCATTGGCAGTATAACTGCTTCCACCGATGTCCCCTAATTCCCATGATAGATCCACCTCGTATAGGTCCTGAGCATACCAGTGACATTTACGTGACATCTAACAACATCAACAGTTTCACGGATCCCATTACGGCAATTCTTGCATGGGCACAACATATCTTCGGCCTCGTTGTTATGAGCAAGCGTGAAGTCCATAAACTGATTCACGCCAGCCATGTATGGTGCCGTCAGCTTCATTCCATGAGTAATCCATCTACGATCCATTTCCTGTACAACATGAAAAGTAAATAGAACGCACCTCATATTTGCTATGATGTTATTCAGTAAACAGATCTCACCTGAAATCGCCTCTGTTTCATGCTGCCACAGTCGCGCGTGACTTCGCCCTTCAACTGTGGCGTGTGGCCTGCCGTACCCTCGCAACCGTGTTGACCTCGCCATAGCGTCGTAGCCACGTGCACCTCGCCATGCCGGCCTCTCGACTCCTCGGGGGCATGGTATGAGCGGAGAGCCCTAAGCCGACGATCCCAATTCCCTTTGTTAGGGGGGAACCGGACGATCCCAATTCCAAGTTCCCGCTATTATGTGATGTATTCCCACTAAATGAGTCAGCTGAAAAACAATTACTTGTTATTTTTCTATTTACATTTACAAAAAAATGACCCACCAACATTAACTGGGCCACTGAGACTCATCGCACAAAATGGACATGCCTAATGACGGCCCAATACATCGCCAAAAATGAGCCCGGAACATCGCCAAAGTTGCCTAGGGCACTGCCCTCGTGGGGGGGGGGGGGGGGGCTCGTGATGGTGGACCATCACGAAAAATGATCTTTGGGGACGTTGCATGTTTCGTCACCGGGGTTTTGTCACTGAATAGAGCAGATTTTGTAGTGTTCGTATACCCAATCAAAAAATAAATAAATAAAGGAAAACATAGTTGCTACATAGAATTATTGGTTACAGAGTTTTAGAGTTAATTAATACTAATTAAAAAGTGAATGATCAGTTAGAAAACACCTCGTCGACCTCAGACGTCGAAAAGGAATCAACTGGAGGGTTTCCCTGCCTCATACAAGCGCGCGTATGACCGGTTGTGGTCGTATCGAATGTCGTCGTGCGTTCTGGTAGTGAATTCCCTGTGCCACCCTTTCGTACGAGCCCGCGTTTGAGCACGAGTACTCATACGAAACACCATTTTCTTCTCTGAAGATTTGCTTCTCGGGGTGGTCTTGGCATACGAGCGTGAGCGCTCATAATACGCCGTCTTTCGCTCTGTGAAGTGCTCCTTTGTGGCCGCCGGTTGATACGACCGCACGTGCAAGCGTGGTTGCTCGTACGATGGGTTGTCTTTTGCTCTGGACCTCCTGTTGCTTGCGGCCACGAGCTCATACGAGCACGCGTGCGACCATGGTGGTCGTATGCTACGCCATATTTCTTCTGGAGCTGCAGAACTGCATGAAAATTTCTGTGCTTCCTCCTCACGTTAGGCACATAACATATTTGCAAATAAAATAGGAGGAGGTCTGCAACAAAAACAGGCTACCGACATGCTATAAATTTTACCAATGAAAAATCTGAAACCAACTCAAATAGAAACTAAGCAAAACAAAAATAAAAGTGCCAACGCAACATGAATGCATCTAGACTCAAGACACATAGCTAAGAAAGACACCTACAGACTTCCGAGTTACCTCCTAGGTAGTGCTTTCTTTATAGCCATATAGATAGGCTTCGGTGCTCCGTAAGGTCATCCACACGGATCCCAAGGGATATCAACCCTGAGTTTGAGACCTAGCTCCGACCGGGGTTTGGAGCACCTCATAGCAGAGCTCGGTCGGAGGTGCACTCGCTTACGGTGCATCGGCATCATATAAGTAAGTTCATACTAGCTCTTTGGCGAGTACCGATGCACACGGATCAGCTGAGATGCATGAAAGATTAGTAGCTGCAATTTGACAATATTCTTATAACCAAGAGGATATGGAGCAGCAAGGAAATTATAACCTTCTTCTTCTTCTTATTCAGTGTACCTGGGAACATCAGTATCCAAATCTGCAAATTCTATATCAAGGCCATTATCATCTATAAGACTTTGCAATTTACTCTCCAAAGGAGGTCTGTGGAGAGCCTGCAGAAAATATGCCCATATATCATCAAGATCAATTTCTGAATATGCAATTTGGGGTTTGTCCAATATTGTCAAATACATAGGTAACGAGGAATGATCAGGCACCATGGTGGTTGCATCACTTTTTGATATTTCTCATAATGCAAGCAACGACCCTCCTTTTGTGTTGTCTCATTCTTAAGGCAAATGCCAATTGGCGTTTCATCAAAGGGAGTCATCGAAGGTACATCGGGAACAATGGCAATATCTAGTTTAGGCATAACAAATAACTTTGAAACATCAAGTCTCACAATATCCTCCGGTGGAGAACATTCAAGCTCTGTTTCAATAGGTTCCATGAAAGCTCTAATAGAACGTAGATAAGATAAATCATCAACGAGCTGGGCATTAATTGTGTCTAGAAAGTTACCATGATCGGTAGGAGTTGTTGGAAGGCGGCCTTTCCCTCCTTCATCTCCATATTCATTTTCCTTCTTGTCTCCTAGACATACTTCCTGGAATGTAGCTTCCGGTGTATTTTTCTCCCACCGCTCGAGTATTTCCTCGGTTTCTTGCATGAGGTCATTTTCCTGCAATTGAGAGGCTAGGGAGACCGCATCGAATTGCTTCTCATATTCCATGAAAGAAGTATCTTTATTAAAGTTATTAGTAATGAAAAAGTCATGGATATTCTCCAAGTACCTCTTATATCAAGAAACCTCTGGATAGTACGGAGTAAGCTCTTTTACCCTTGTCATAAGTTCAGAGGTTCTAAGGAATAGTACTTGCTCCTCAATCATTTCAACATAATCAAAAGGATAATCATCACGATTGTATGACGCTATAATAAGGTAAGAGTGGAACTTGCAACTAAAGCTCATATGTTTATTGGACTTGCAATGCTCACAAAAAGTAGGGAATTTAAATATACCTTGAGCGTACTAATCCAATACCTCTAATTTTTTTCTCCACATCAATACCTTTAAAAGAATACCGGTAATGGGCATACGTCATTCCTCTCTTCTTGATTTGTTCTATATTGCAGCATCTATAGAAGACATCTCAGGGCAAGACATATTTTTGTTATTTTTGGTTAAAGGAAAAAAAGTAAGATAAATAGCAACAAACAAAATAAACTATGTGCAAGCGGGTAAATAATGACCAAGGGCTATGCTCCTCGGTAACGGCGCCAGAAAATGCTTGATGGCCTGCAAGTGCACATAGATGTTGTAGCACTTTCATGATAAGTAAGTGTCGAACCCATAGAGAGCTGACAGGAAGGCACCACAAACCCCGCAACTACGCTGTCACTTAACGCAGCTATGTACGCACCCAAACCGAAGTTTGTAAATAGTCCACTCTATCGGTTGCAAGGGAAACTAGATAAAAAGGGTGTTTAACTAAACTACTAACAAAGAGATAAAAAAAGGAATTGATAACACTAAGTTAGTAAGGACGACGCTTGAGTAGTAAAGCGTTCTCGAGGGTTCCTGAATCACTACCATTGATATGAACTATCCTATCCTCTATTCACTGGTCAAATGCATAAGTGGGTGGAGATGGGTACAGAACACGTTCTACTCTAGGTAGACTTCGTGCCACACACACCACTACTGCAGTGTCCCCCTGCAGGTTACCACTACGATAATTAAGGGTTTCCCCATGGACGCGGCCTCTCGAAGGGTTCTCCGTTGATCCCCTATCAATTGCAACGGCGAGGAATCGAAGCTTTTACTGTCACCTCGAATTACCCCAATATCCCCAACCCTCACAACGATAGTAATATACTTCACAGCAACAAGATAAAAATGTGAGTGAGCGCTTCTCTCAACATTCATGAAGGCTACTAACTCGAATCATGCACAGGTAATATTGGATCGCATCAAATATCATATAGAGTTCATCCATATCCATGAGAACTAGTACAACTACTCAAACAAAGACATGAAGGTTAGGGACAAGTTACAAGCTGGCATCAAGCCAGTGAAGGGAGAAGGTGTGGTGGTTGGTGGAGACGGCAGCACGCGGTGGTGATGATGACGATGGTGGCCGCATCGGTGGTGATGGAGATGGGGGCGGCGCCGGTGACGGTGCCGACGCGATGGCACCGACCCGAAGGTCGGTGCCCATGGTGGAGGAGCCTCCTCCTTCCGCTGATGTTATCCCTCCTTCTACGGTGGTGGAGCAGCAATGGAGATGGTCTTGGATGTTGATGATGAATGAGAGACGATGCCGGCTGCTAGGGTATGGAGGTGTATATATGTGATGCCTCCTCGGTCTCCTTCATTGATGTGATGCATCCAAGGGCTCAAGATGAGCCTTATCCTCTCCCAATCCCTTCTTTATGAGCCAGGGATCTCGTGGGAACAATTGGGGACGAAATCGGTGAAGAACCCCGTCAGAAGAGGCAACTTTCGGAGCTGTCTGCAAGTCATACGACCAGCCATGGTCGTATGGTACACCGTCTTTTGTCCTGTCCTCCTCCGGTAAAAACGGCCACCATTTCTTCATACAAACTACGATTTTGATGTTCTTAGGCTCATTGGATTCGCGAGAATGACGCCGATCCATTTATGGTATTAGATCTTGATTTTGACAACTTTGGAAAAATGACTTTTTTCGATCTCCGAAATGGCTAAGTCTCGCCCGTGGGTGTCTCTGTATTGAACATGTCTTTGATCCATTCATCGTGCTTGGTCCTAGGTTTCTCCAAAACACCTGCAGACACAAGAAAAGATACAAAACTAATAAAAACCAAATAAAATATTAAATGTGCAATGCTCACAAGGGAAAGTGTAAATACCGGTAATCATGCATAATGGACAACTATTTGGTTCAATGGGACATGATATATGATGAGAACATGCAACAAATGAGCTCTAAAAATGCGTAAAATGTAGAGTTATCAGTTACATCTAGGGATAAGTTTGCCGATGATTTGAACATGTCTTGAAGTATGTAGCGGAGTCTTTGTCTTGGCCCACGCCGGGGGTCATGGTAATCATGGCCCATTCCTCGGTTGTCTAGGGGTCCTCGGCCCGGCACATGTTTGGTAGGACGACGTGGCTAGCATCCCCTAGTCCAGGACACCATCACTTTGGCCTTGATTGAACGAGACGAAGAGTAGATCGTAAGGCATCCGAGCCATACTTCTGACATGTTCAACCCCTACTTAGTGCGCCAACTGTCCTGGTACTTTCCTGACAACGTCGGGAGATCCAGATGATGCACACGAGCAAGAATTACCCAGGTTGATGACCTCAGATCGAGATAAGGGTCTCGTTTTTGCTTGTTCGTATTGACGGATCTAGCCTCATATATGAACTAGGGTTTGTGTGTACAAGGAATTCGATTGTAAGATTGTATGAGGTGTATTACGATGAATTGATTGTGTGGTGTCTTGAGGTGCCAATTTGGGGGTCCCTATCAAGCCTTATATAGGTGGTTGAGGCTAACATTATATGATCTGTGCCGGTTAGGAGGTGTCCTAGTCTACGTATGGTAGGAGAAACCATGTCGGTTTTTACATGCCTAATACAAAAGACCAAGCTAAATATGTAGCGGAGTCTTTGTCTTGGCCCTAAGGTGGCAATGCACCCTGCATTGCCGGAGGACTGTGACAAGCAGGCATGGGCCATCTCATGGTTGTTAGGCCTCTTTCGTGCTTCATTGCTATACCCCAGGAGCACGGAATCGCTAATATGTTCCTCACACTAGAAAATGATGCTTCTTAATAGACTTGCAGTTGTTGTCATAGAACAGAAAAAGGTGTATACCATCATGCGAACAATTTTGGCAAATTAGAAAAGTCATGCATTCATAGGGATGATCTGTGGTCAGCTGAAAAAAATTGCTTTTGTGGTATATATAAATAAATATTTTTAAAAATATCATATTTAATTGATGGATTTAGTTATGATAAATAATTACAATTTACCAAAATTATTTCCACAAGAAATGGTGCATCATGCAAGTGGCGGAGCTTGTGCCACATCTTAGGAGGGTCAATGGGCTGGGGGCAACAAACACCAGGCTTGGGCTGGATTTCAGTGATTCTATGGGCCATTTACTTAGGATAATCTGAACAAATCTCATGGGCTTTGGGGTGATGGCTCAGGTTGGCCTCCACTAAGCCCCGCCACTACATCTCGTCATTTGTGGAAGCGATTTTAGGAAACAAAACATACTCCGTATGGCTGGCGTGATAAACGGAAGCAGTTACCAAAAATAGGCAGTCAAAAAGAAAACTGACGTGTCAGCCGCATGGCTTTCGTGCCAGATTGGATGACCAATTTGCTTCTAATCGTAGAGCTTTCGAATGATTTGATAGGAAGCAAAGATCAGTAGTCAGATCCATTTTCCATAGGGATCCCACTGGCGAGAGCCTATTATGCGCATACAAACACACATAGAGTTGGAAATTTGTGTGGACCAAAGCCTCTCTGTCAGCTGTAAAAAAAATTGTCACCTAGACTTGCTCTCGCTCTAGTGAGGTGTACCGATAGCTAGCCGGGACCCACTGCGCAACAGCTGGCCTCCTGAGACAACTGGTTGCGCCTCGTGTACATGGCCCATAGAGATAGAGCTGGAAAGTGATGGGATCCGATGGCTGACCTTACCTCTCTCATGAACCGATTCACAAAATGTGTGTACATGGAACGTTATATCCTGGAAGGTTTTGTGCCATCCGATGAAAGTGGGGCCAGAGATGAACGACTGAAGCGACACCTCCTCCTCTATATTATGCGCATCCTGGATCTCTACATCGACTTGCCTTTTTCCCTCTGTCATACTCTTCCTCTATCTCTCGCTCGATCCCTCAAAATTCCACCCCCTTCGCAGTTCCTGGCTTGCTTCCAACCTCCTTCCGAGCCCATGGCGTCGTCGGTGGACATGCTTTTCAACCAGGAGGTGACGGCGGCGGCAACCATGATGGCTGATGCGGAAGGGAGGGTTGAAGGGTACTTCCTGAGATCTAGCCATGGTTCTTCGCACTTCCAGCAAGCTGGCACCGCTCCGACCGGAGTTGCCGACATGGGATCGCTCATTTCCGTATTCGGTATGTCTCCTTCCACCTTCATACTGCCGGAGGGTCCCCTTCCGGTCGCTGGTTATGGCACTGCTGCCGTCTCGGCGGAGATCCCCGTGGTTTGGCAAAAGAAGCATGCCGCCAAGAAAAGCAGAGCAGTGGCGCTGTCCAAAGGAGCGTGGACACAGGACGAGGACGAGTACGTGAAATAGCTGAATCTGATTTGTTTTTCCAGCAGCTTGATCTCGCGAAATGCATGTTGTTCTACTTAATTTCCTTAATCAATGTACGTTCTTGCTTGCAGACTTCTCAAGAGATTGGTGGCTCAGGATAGGAAGCGGAAATGGGTGGAGATTTCAAAACACATCCCAGGACGGATTGGGAAGCAGTGCCGTGAGCGATGGACAAATCACTTGCAACCCAACCTCAAGGTCTGCTCATTATTTTCCTGCATAGCGGCTAATAATCTTTATTTTAATTAGGGGAAATCTTGCATGGATCTATATATGATTTGGAAGTCTAAGTTGTTTTAGTTAAGTTTTTACTACGTTTGAACTAAAACAATTTAGACTAAAGGATTATAAATTTTAGTGGCACGTGCCATCCGTGCTCTCTTGTTTTTGTTATATTATCAGCGTAAATAAAAATAATAAAAACCCGACCGAGGTCGTGAATCTCCAGTCTCTACTCCTATATTTGGAGAAAAATTAATAGATGGTACGGACGATTAATTTCCCTTGCCGTTTATAGATGTCAATTATAACTTTCCTTAATTATTTTGATAACACGAGTTACAGAAAACCCCCTGCCTTTTCCAGTAATAAACCCCCTGCCTACAATTAAAGAGAGGAGTGATTCTGCCCGTCCATCGCACGTTTTACAGAAAACCCCCTGCCTTTTCTAGTAATAAACCTGCGGCCCATCTTTAAGTCACAGGAAAAACGAATCGTTTTTGCATTTTTTTAAAACCTTGCCTTTCTGCTAATTAAACCGGAATCCAACTTTAAATCACCAAAAAAGGAGTTACTTTTCTGCATTTTTACACAAACCCCCCTGATATTTGGTTAATCAACCTACAATCTTTCTAGAATAAATGCTTTTTTAAAATAACCATATCTTTTAGACCTTAACTCTAATTTTAACATATTATATATGGAATTTGATTAGAAAAATGTGTAAAATACGAATATGATGTTATTTTACCTGTTCACTATTTTAAAAATGCTATTTAGGATGCATATTTAATCACTAGCACATGTTTCATCTTTCTTTCATACCATGCCATATCATTTTAAGTATTTTATTGACATGGTGTTTTTTTGTGACTACATGTATTGACATGATATTTTATTTTAGTATATATCCCTATGATAACCCAATTTTTTGCCATGCAACTTTAAGAATTTTGTTTAAGATTTTTTTGATGGCATTTTAGAGTCATGGCAATTTTATAAGAATTTTTGTTTTAATATTTTCTTTTTTGCAATAGCAATTTTTTATGCATGATATTCGTGCCAAATTCCAACCATTGTTTTTGTTTTTTTTCATTACTAGTAAACATGCACGTGCAACACACGTAGACATGATTTGCTCTCTCCCAACCTCTCTCTAAGGGGATAAGAACTTGACCGTGTGCCTCGCCTCCTCAGTGACGACGACACCCAAATATAATATACCGTGCTCTCCTCCCACCTTCGTCGTGTTGTAGTGAACCCCAAAATTATTGGCAACACACTATTCATGTCATATTTCTATTTTATGAGGGAAACAACAATCTATGAATCATCATTAAAAGAGTTTACAATTCCACTTACAACCAGCTAACTCGTGATCACGGTATTTATCTTACCAAGTGTACGAACACCAAAATTTATTACCACCGCTGTTAGTTCATGTACAAATTTATTGCTCTCTCGGTCTCTCCCTCGCACACACAACTCCATTTAAAATAAAATCAGGTAACTGAGTGTGCAGATGGTTAATGACTTTATAGATGTGCCAGATGCTGCACAAAAATCTGGTGTTGCCATCGAAGATACCGACAACATAAGCATTATCAGATTACAAAACAACGCGAGAAACAATGATGTCTCTCATGAGCTGGAGACCGATTATGCACTGTCGTACTTCGGCTTCAACCATGTCGCGACATCTCTAGATGCTCAGAGCAGCAGCCAGTACCACAACCTCCATGTGGTTGTGAGCACTGACATCTGTACAGGTTTGGTAATTATTTTGCAAAAAAGAAGCATCAACATTTACCTTTGCCCATTTTCCCTCTATAACAGTGGCAATCAGCATCGCGTGTACTTGCAAATTGTTTCTTTTACAAAAAATGTCAGCAGGTTGAGTTTCTGCTGCCATATTGCTGGTGCTTAAAAAACAGTTGTTTCAAGTCCATCAGAAAGTAAATACCAGTGGATCCCAATATGATTGATCAATTGCCTTGGAGTTTAATTATCTTGAGTATACAATCAAAGTAATGGCCCAAAGGGCATGTTGAGAACATCTTGGCCTATATTTCAATGAAGAAAAAGAATAAAGTTCATATCAAGTATGTTAATAAACTTAAGACAAATAACTTTGAAACCAGAACTCTCTGTTTTGAAGCCACAATCTCTCACACTTATAGTCCTCCTTGCCAAGCAAAACATGAAAATACCTAAGAAAAATCAAGATAGCTTAGAAACAGAAAATGGGTTAATCAGTACTCTGATATTACTTGAGATAGTAGCATTTTTTAATACATCAAATTAGAAACCGTCAATGATTAGTATGATTGACAAATTTACTGGGGATGTGAGCAATGTGTCATCTGTTCTCTGATTTATTTATTTTTTGGAAATGGAGGTTAAGACCCCCCCCCCTCTGCATCAATTGATGCATTTATTAAAAACAGAAAAATTGTTTCATACAGATCACTGTATTTCTGCTTAAAAATAATGGCTGAAACTTTACTTTAAAATGGAATGCTCGAATGCAGAAAAAAGTCGTTTCCTTTTTCCCAAGAACATGCGGGAGAAATGCGCGTATAAATATATTAAGAAGAGAATTGTAAATCAACGTAATGAAGGTTAACAAGAGAAGCAATGTCACAAACTTTAAACTGTTGTGAAATAAAGGAAGACATGACCTGAAACTAAACATTGTTGTCTCTTCAGCAAAATATTTCCATGGAGAAATCCAGCTACAATAACTTACAAGTAGCAGAACATGATTTCCTATATATAGGTGTCATGCCACTTTAAATGAAGAAAATGAACTATGCATATTATAAATATCAATTCCTAAACCCGCAATTGCTCCAATTTTACCCATCCTCCAAAAATATCACCGAATGCTATAAGAGGGATTGGACACAGAAAATCAATGCAGCTCTATTTCTCCACAACTATTACTCTGACCATCACTTCTCTATTCATGCAGCGTGCAAATATGTTGTCAAAGACAACAATGAGAGAAGTGGAAGCCAGGTCAACATGACAAACATACTCATTTTGCATTGCCAAATAATTAGCTGAACTTCATCATAGACTCTATCCTTGCCATCAGGAGCAGGGCACGTTGCTTCAGGATAGGGCAGTCCCCACATATAGTGGGATGCATTACCAATTGCCTGGGACCATCCTCCCACCTTCTTCCACTGTCTCCAGCGATCATTGCACTCTTTCTCCCTACAGTTGCACATCCTCTTTGAAGTATAAGCAATATGAGTTTGATGGACAAAATATTTTGTGAAACTTGTAAAAGCCAAAAGTATCTATAAATGAAAAACAACTAAATTTACCATTTCTCTCTTGTATGTCCCTGCTAAATTTTCAGTTCATGTAATGGAGTAAATGCAAGGAGGAAACACATCGAAGGGGGGTGTAAATAGGAATTATCAAGAGTAAGGAAAAAGTTGGGTTCAAAATCTACTCACGAGCATCCTTTTCATTTTAAAAACAGGTCACAATTACATCCAAGATTGTAGAATGTGTAATCTGTGAGTCGTATGTTTTCGCATATGCGTACTTGCATTGAAGCTGTAGAAAACATGAGAGCATCGTGTTCACTGGAAATATAGTTTCTCTGTTTCTTTTTTTTCGCGAATACGCCTAGATAGCGTATCTTTATATTGATAGAGAGAGTGATACAACAGGCCAGTGTCCTGGCACGTGCGCTAGAAGGCGTGTCCATGACAACCGTATGAACAGAGAGGGATGGGGATGCTCAGCCCCGCACAATTACAATTCAGGTTACATGGCTAAGGTTTCTAAGTCCTCTGGCTCCGGCAGCGGCCCAGGAGCGAGCTTCGTCTTTGATAGCGGCGACCACGGTTGTGGTAGAAGGAGGGATCTTGTCGAAGATGACCGCATTGCGGTGACGCCAAAGAGTCCAAGCAATCAGACCAGCCAGTGTAGTGAGTCCTCGACGTTTGGCCGCCGGCAGCGTGGTGAGAGCGATGGTCAGCCGGTCGAAGAAGTCGCTAGTACCATCGGGTGCAGGGGTACTCGGACTGCACCACGTCAGTATCTCGTGCCAAACCGTACGCGTGAAGACGCATCCCACAAGGATATGCTGTAGAGTTTCTCTGTTTCTGTGTTACAGTTTGTCTTCCTAAAAGAAATTTGATGCATACTTACAACACCATCTCCTATTTCCTATGAAGTAATATAATTCCCTGCCAGTTGAATCAATGAATTTTACCAGAAAGAAAAACTGAACAATAGTACCACTTACGATGCAACCATAAACCAACATGATTAACTTAGCTCCATGAGGGATGAAGGGGTAATACATTTTTTAAAAATCTTTCTTGTCTGTTGTTTCGCCACAATTCTTGTTGTTTCAGGTTTCAACTAATGTTAATTATTCCCTGCTGCACAGTTTCCAATTCTAAAAATCACAATACTCAAGAAAAATCGCCAGATTCAGAAATCAGTCCTGATGAAAGTTCCGCAGATTCAAAAAACAAAAATAATAGTGGAGTACGTCTTAAGTGAACTCACCTCAGTTTTCTGTTCATGAGCAAACAGTGAACTGGACGTAACTCGCCTCAGTTTCTTGTTCATGAACAAACAATGAACTTGACGTAGATGACCAAAACCAGTATCTCGAGTAATCTATTTCAACGCCGTTCTCATTGAGAAAACCAGGATCTAGTTCGCTGCACTGGCCTCCTTCCTCCTATGCGAGATCTAGGCAGCAGCAGCAGCCCGCTTATCTCCTCCTTGATATGCACCAGCTGTGAAGGCATCATCCGCCAAGCCGGAGGCCGGAGCTCATCATGGCAATCCTCCTCGGCCCATCTAGGCACAGACGACGTCGGTGATGCCGGAGGTTCTGCCTGGCAAGGGACATGGTTCAGATCAGTCGAATCGGGCGCCAGATTATGTACGGTCAGCGCGAGGAGAGGAGCCTCACCTTGGGTTGATTCGGGGGAGGGGCGGAGGCGGAGGGGGAGCCAGGGGACGGAGACGTAGAGAAGGGGCGTGACCGTGCTGCCCGGCGCCGAGGTCGCCGTCCATGAAGGTGACGGTGCTGCCAGCGAGGGAGCCCTAGCTGTCTTGGAAGGCGGCGTCTCACACGAGGATGCAGACGCTGGGGCGTGGAGTTTGTATTTTCCTCTGCGGTGAAGCACGGTCAGTCAATGTAAATTCGTAAGTTCACACATAAAACACATCAGGTTAAGGCTAGCCATTAGATTTAGTTTAATGGGCCTAATCATACGGTGGTAATGGGTCCGTGTACGTTTTGTGGGGTGCATTTAACGAAGATAATGTTTGCTCTTTTATTAGTAGTGGAGATCAGAAAATCTTCAAAAAAAATTTGGATGACAATTTTGGGCCTAGCCTGTTCAATAGTTCAACAACTTTTTTTGGATGGCAATCTTTAATATTTCCAGTATGATATTCAAGTACACTTGTTTGTGCCAATCATATGGAGGCATTAACTAACTTTGCTTCACATAATCATATTCCAGAATGAAGCCCCGTGGGCCGAGAAGGACGACATGTTTGCTGATCGAGACGCACAAGACCTTAGGGAACCGTTGGTCAGAGATGGGAGCTCCTAATCGGCGTTGTAGGCGCCCGATCCAGGAACTGGCTCCCGCAGCAGCTTGGTTTTGGGCCGGCCCAGTTACACGAGCGGGGCGCTCGCCCGCTCCGAGCGCTCGACTCCCCGCCTGGTCGCTCGCTCGCTCGAGCGCTGTTTCAACGGCGAGGTTGACCAGTTTCAACCGTTGACTTTGGAAAAAGGAAAAAAAATAAAAAAACGAAAAAAAATCAAGATTTCAAAAAAGGTTCACGAATTTTGAAAAAGTTCATCCAAATTTAAAAAGAGTTCATCGAATTTGAAAAAAAGTTCACCGATTTTGAAAAAAGTTCATCGATTTTGAAAAAAGTTCACCGATTTTGAAATAAGTTCACAAATTTTGAAAAAAAAAGTTCATCGAATTTGAAAAAATTTCATCGATTTTGGAAAAAGTTCACCAATTTTGGAAAAATGGTCATGGAATTTGAAAAAAATCATCAATTTTGAAAAAAGTTCGTCGAATTTGGAAGAGTTCACGGATTTTCAAAAAAAAACTATTAAATTTGGAAAAAGTTCATTCAATTTGAAAAAAACTTTCATCGAATTTGAACAAATGTTCATTGAACTTCAAATAAGTTCATCGAATTTGAAAAAAGTTTGTCGAATTTCAAAAAAGAGTTCATCAATTTAAAGAAAAAGTTCACGAATTAGAATAAGAAAAAAGAAAAAGCAAAAATGAAGAAGGAAAAAAGGAAAAAGGAAAGGTGAAAGAAGAAAAGAAGGAAAAGGATCGCAGGTTCGCTCCAAGCCGAGGTCGCAGGTTCGATCCACCGCGGGGGCGCCTTTTTTGCGTATAAAAACAGAAAGAAGAAAAATGGAGATGGGCCGGCCAGGATCTGCCGTCAGAGATCGCGAAACTCTTCTCCGTCCGGTCGGAGAACTCCATCAAGAATCGTTGGTACGCGACAAAGCGGGGCCTAAAATCAAAGAGTCGGTTCAGGAAGCACCGATTCTCCCTCCTCGAGGAGTACATCCGCAGCACAATCACGGCTGACGAGAGCACGGCATTACCGTCGCAGTCGTCCACGCCGTCGTCCGGCCTCGGGAATGGCGGCCAGGTCGTTCCAAGTGCCGCTGCAATGTTGGCCGTCTCCAGGCCACTCGGGATGGGTACGTACCTCCACCCAGGCAATGCGCCTGGATCATCATCCCAGGGAGCGACGATGAACTTGAGCTTGCCGCTGCCAGAACTCAACGCGTACGGCGATGAGATGCAGCAGGGATACAACTCCTCGTCGTCCTTCCCGCCCAACAACAACCTGCAGCACTATGGACCACCGCCGGCATTTCAGCAGATGTTTAGCCAGCACCTACAGGCAGTGGCGATTCTAGTGGGCATGCATCAACAGGCTCAAGCCTGCCCTCCGAAATAGAAAAATGAAAATTTAATACTAGTTACTAGCCCATCTCAGCCTATTATCTAGTGTCCAGCCTGTTGTTTACCCATTCCAATCCTTGTACTGAGAAGTTGAGCCTACCCTTTATTTTCATCCAAGATTCGCCACTGCCTACAGGTGCAGGATGCGTGGAAGAACCTGAACGTGTTCCCGTTACTCGAGGGTCTCGGTGGCAGTTACTATGGCAGTGAGACGGGTTGCACAAGTGCTGCTGGCATCGGCGATCCGGACGACATCAACGTCGTCTAGATGGCCTCCGAGCATTTCCTGACGTCCGAGGACGAGGCTACACTCGACATCACTGGATTCAACTGAGACGGTCCGTCCGCCGGATCGAGTACCCTATCCATTACTTTGCCATTTTACATTTCTGAACATTTTAGTTTGTCGTTCATTTACCTGATGTTGTGCACTATTGCCCGAAGAACACACTTCTGTGTTTGTGCGGCATGGCATGCATCTTTTCCAGATTTCGAGTACCTTTTAAAGTAAATTTTACCGAACAATTTGTTGTACTTGTGTTGTTCCTAGGGACAACGATTCCGTGTGTTGATTTCCATTTCCAACATTACACTCCAACGCTATTGTGTGCTGAGCTAGGATGGCGATCAGAACAGTGCGCGGAGTACTACAGGAAACATGACCTTTGCGGAGTATGCAAAATACTCCACGAAGGGCGAAATCAGCTGGGTAAAGGATTCGCCGAGTGTCACACTAGACAAAGATTGCTCGGCATACACTTTTAGTGAAATTCTTTTATTAACACATCCTTTTTTTGTGGGTAACAGAACGAAAAGAGCATCAATAATTGTTCACATATATTTGTGGGTAACAGAACGAAAAGAGCAAAAAGAAGAAATGAAGGAATATATATTTTACATTGCACGCACATGGTTCACAAAGTCCTAAGTGGATGTGAGCGCACACGCTATATACATGGGCGGATCTAGGGGGTGTCGTGGGTGCCATGGCACCCCCCATAAAACGAAAAATAGTTTATATAGTATATTTAAACTTATTTGTTGGACTATTTTTTGAATTTACTATGACGTTTAGGCACAATCATACTACTTTTGTAATTTCTCTAAAACTTTTACCTATGTATTGATGTTTGGCACCCCCACTAATCAGATCATAGGTCCGCCACTGGCTATATACACGTTTGTCCGTAGCACAACTATCTTCTCTCCATGTGGTTCTTGCATTTGTATAGCAATGGAAGCTCCCTTATATTTTTATCCTCGTCCCCATGGCTAACCCGTATGCGGTATGGGACTAATTTTTTTTGTGAATCTCGTACGCATGCATGCATGCAGGTGTTGGGCTGGGATACAAGAGAAATTGATTGGGACAGGATGTATGACAGACACTAGACAACCCAGAAAGATGCTAGGCTGCCGTGCATGTAGAGACGGGTCTCCTGCTATATTTTTTTATTGTGGCAGTGAGTGCGGGAGCTCCTATTCGGCGCGCTGCGCGCTAGGAGGGGTGCCCCTATATCTCACCTTCAGCGAAAGGGTAGGAACCCCCGTTGAAGGGGAGACCGACATGGACCGGCCCAGGACTGCGGGAAGCCACGGCCTCCTTTTTTATATATTTTTTTTACTTTTTTGTTTCCTTTTTTCCTTTTGTCTATACTTTAAAATATTTTAAATATATATATTACAAAAAAACACTCTATAAAAATATTTGAAAAATGTTGACCAAGCATTTGAAAAATGTTAAATTTGTATAGAGAAAATATTTATCATGTATACGAAAAATATATAAAATTTGTGTATAAAAAATTTAATCATGTATTAAAAAATGTTAATCAAGCATTTGGATTTTTTTAAACAAGTATTTGAAAAATGTTGATCAAGCATTTGAGATTTGATAAATGTGTATAGAAAAAATGTTGACCACGTATTACAAAAAATGATGAATTTTTTATCATGAATATAAAAATGTTAATCAAGCATTTGAAAAAATGTTGAAAAGTATTTGAAAAATGTTTATCAAGCATTTGCAAAATGTTAAATGATTATAGAAAAAATGTTGACCATGTATTAAAAATAATGATGAATTTTTTTGATCATGTATATAAAAATGTTAATCAAGCAGTTGAAAATTATGTTGAACAAGTATTTGAAAAATGTTGATCAAGAATTTGAAAAATGTTAAATGTGTATAGAAAAAATGTCGACCATGTACTAAAAAAATGATGATTTTTTTTATCATGTATATAAAAATGTTAATCAAGCATTTCAAAAAAATGTTGAACAAGTGTTTGAATAATGTTAATCAAGGGTTTGGAAAATGTTAAATGTGTATAGAAAAAATGTTGACACGTATTCAAAAAATGTTAATCTTGTATATTAAAAATGTTAATCAAGTATTTGAAAAATGTTTAAAAATGTGTATTATAAAAATGTTGACCATGTATTAAAAATGTTAAATTTGTATTGGAAAAATGTTAGATTTGTATTGGAAAAATGTTGAATGTATATTACAAAAATGTTGTTGACCTATACAAAAAATATAGAATGGAAACCAAAAGAAACAAAGAAAACCAAAAAAATGAAAACCGAAAAAGAAACAAAGTAAACCATAGAAAAAGAAACAAAAACCCGAAGAAAAACGAAGAAAACAGAAATAAATAGAAAAACCTAGTGAAAACCAAAATAAAAATAAAGAAAACTAAAGAAAAACAATGAAAAAAGAAAGAAAGGAGAAAAACCAGAGAAAAAACAAAGAAATAACATAAAAAAGGAAAACGGGTGAAAAAAAGATAAACCGGCTCAATTCACCTCAAGTATTTGGCACCCCCACTATTTATCACGAAGAGGACGTGTACGCAGTAGCTAGCAGCACTGGTTGTCTCCCTGGCAACCTGGGTTCTATCCTGCTCGCGCTCCATTTTTCGTTCTCTATTTATTTTAATTAACTCTTCGTGAATGGGCCGGCCCGGTGGCTTCAGCGAGATGGTAGGATGTCTTGCTGAATGCGAGATTTAGTCCGGCTTCAGCAAGACGGTATGATGTCTCGCTGAATGCGAGTTATAGTTCTCGCGTGCTGGGAGGAGCGGCAGCGCGCACGCCTCGCTCCCCCAGCAAACCCGCTTTGGCCGGCTCATTCGCGGGGCCTACTATTTTTAAAATTTGGAGTTTTTTCACTCCCTTTTTTCTTTTGTGTTTGTTTTTTCTATTCTAAATAATTTGGGATTACAAAAGTTCTGAAATTTTTAAAAAATGTGCATTTGGAGAAAAATGTTCAAGAAATCATAAAATGATTGTGATTTTACAAAAAAATGTTTGCATAATCAAAAAATGTTCAGGATTTTGAAAAACAAGTTCAGGAAATCAAAAATTGTTCAAGAATTCAAAAAAAATGTTCGGGATTCAAAAAATGTTATGAAATTGAAAAAATGTTTGCAAATTCAAAAATTGTTCATGAACTTGTAAAAATGTTCAAAAAATTCACAAAATGTTGATGAATTACAAAAAGGTTCATCGATTCAAAAATTGTTCGCTGATAGAAAAATTCATGTATTCAAAAATTGTTCATGCATTTCAAAGAAAATGTGCGTAAAAAAATAATCATGAATTATAAAATCATTCCCTGAATTTTTGAAAAATGTTCGCCCATTCAAAACAAATGTGCATGGGTTTCAAAAAACATGTTCACTTTTTTCAAAAATGTTTGTGAATTTGTGAAAATGTTAATCAATTCAAAAAAGGTTCATGATTTTAATTTTTTTTGCAAATTTGTAAAAAATGTTCACGAAGGTGAAAAATATTCATGATTTAGAAAAATATTGACGAGTTCAAAAAAAATGCATGATTTTCAATAATTGATCTCGATTAGGCAAAATATGTTCACAAATTTGAAAGATTGCCGCAAAAAAGAAAAAGGAAAGGAAAAAATAAATAAAAAAAGAACAGTAAAAAAAGAAATAAAACGTAAAAAAAGAAAACCAAAAAAAAAAGAAAGAAAAAACCGGTAGAAAAATCAAAGGAAAAGCATAAAAAAATATGTTCTAGGATGGTTCTAGAACTTTCCCAAAACCGGTGGGGAAGGAATCCCGAAATGGGCCGGCCCAAAAAAGAGCTGACGCTGTAGGGGGTACGCGTCAGCTCGCTATTTGGCGGCCTACGCTTCAAATAGGAGTGGCCAGTGAGTGCTAGTGCATCCACATCATGTCATGGATATGCCCTTTGCCTTAGCCTGAACATATGGACAGAAGACAACATATGAGTGAGTCAAGTTGGATCTTGGTACGGTAAATGAACATCATTTTTTAGTTGTCAAAAGACGAATCGGTTTCACAAATGCGCCACGAAATTGGTGCTTCGTACGGTACTTACTCCCTCCGGGATTTATAAGCCCCCCTCATATTTTGGGTCAAAATTTGACCATAGATTTGAGTAGCAAAATATAAGTTACATGCCACAAAATATATATCATTGGATTTGTATTTGAAAGAAGTTTCCAAAGGTATTTGTTTACTACATAAAATTCATATTTTACTAGTTCAATTTACACTCAAAATTCGACACAAAATGCAGGGGTGGGGGGGGGGGGGGGCTAATAAACTAGGACGGAGGAAGTAATTGAAAGTCAACTACTTTCTACGTAGTTGTCAAAAGATAAATCAATTTTACCTAACTGACAATCGTAAGCCAAGTCTAAGCTCTCATGGTTTACAGATGAATGATGCCATGCACAGAGGGTTGCGTCTCAAAGATTTTGATAATATTGCAAGTGGTGGTTCAGGATCTACCAGTACTGTAGCGATGGACTGGAGAAGGTTGCACGCGCCGGCCATAAGAGTAGAAAGTAGGGGGGGGGGGGGGGGGGGGGGTCACGCGCCGGCCAAGTAGAGCAGCCTCTCTAGTGGGCCGGCCCAATAACTCAGGAATTGTATGTTTCTTCGTTTCGTTTGAGTTTTCATTGTTTGTTTGTAATTTTTTTTTCTTGTTTTATATTTCGAGACATTCTAAATACATATTTTCCGGAAAATAATTTACTTCAATTTTTTAAATCAACAATCTCCATTTAATAAATGTTCATGCAGTGTTTAGAATTTATTCATGATTTTTTAAATGTTCATATAATTCAAAACAACCGTCACATTTATAAAAAAGTTCACATGTTTCGAAAAATGTTGATGAATATTTTAGAAATATTATACAATGTAAGAGAAATGTTCGCAGACTTTGTAAAAATATATTTTGTACTAAAAAAAGGCATGCCATTTGAAAAATAATTTAAACATTCTAAAAATATGTTCATGACATTTTAAAAAATGTTTATACAATGGAAACAATGTTTGTGTAATTTAATAAAATGTTTTGTACCACTCAAAAATAATTTGGGACATTTGAATAGAATGTTCACACATTTCAAAAGTATGTTTGTGACACTAAAAAATATTAAACAATGTAAAAGAATATTGAACATGTAACAAGAAAATGTTTAGTATGTATACAATAAATGTACAACGTGTATTAAAAAAGTTGACATACATTTCATGAAAAAGAAAAAGGAAAAGAATAAAGCAAAAAAAAAGATAGAAAAAATAAAACGAAAATAAAAAATTGAAAGAAAAATCTATAAAAATCGTAAAGAAAACATATAGAAAAAAAACCACGTGGAACCCTCCCAAAGCCGGTGGTAGGTGCCACGAACAGGTGCTTACAACCTTCCCAAAACCGCTTCGCTGGGCAGGACCACTAAGACGACGCAGCAGCAAGCGCCAGAGGCGAGACAGAGCTATGTCTTGCGACAAGAGAGACATAGCTCCCACAAACTAGAGGTGGCTCGAGCTCGTGATGGATTGGTTGGGTTTACCATTACTGTTGGGTCTCTTATTAGATGGCCAATTGATGGGCATACAACCGAAGAAAGGGTTCAAACGAGTCTTTTCATCATCGATGATGTGGCAGAGTGGTGGATCACGAGGGAGGAAGTAGGGTCAAAGGACACTACAAGAAGCGCTAACATCCTATAGTGACTTGATCGAATTTTTAGGCTCAATTTTGTGGTTTATCCACAATTTCGACAAAACTAGTGTTAGTGTACACATTAGGAGTTGGCTAGTGTCACATCAATAACCCACCCACTCCCCACCCCCGAGGGGGGCAAAAGGGAGTTGTATGCAAGTATCACATACTCTATGCATTGCCATCCTTGTTAAGAGAAGCCCATCGTGTATAGTGGTGGAAATAGGCCCCCCCAAGGCCCGGGCCTAGGGTGCGAGGCCCAAATCCTTCGTATATCGTACCAATTACTATACGTGTCTACTAAAGTATACGAGGGGGGACCAGGGTGGCCCGCTGGGTTGGCTCCACCCCTGATCGTTTACTTTGTTCACCCCAATGCCAAGGAAATAATACATATCACCAGGTTCTTTAACTATGAATTCTTGCTGCATACCATGGAGCAATCCCATGACAACCGTGCTAGAGGATCCAGTTGCAATAACATGTCAATAACATCGTTTGGCACCGTCAATCTAACACGCTTGTAATTGGCAATGGCGAGTTCCTCAGTTGTCTTTGAGTTTGGCGTCAAATCCTGGTCCAGGGTCACCCATAGCTCTTAATTAATGCAATGTTAGGTTCCTTGTTCATCATGCATTTTCCGCTCTTCCACACACACTGTAACAAAACCTTCAGGGCTTCGGCTGAAAGCTCAAAATTGGTGATTCCATTTAATGCATGGTATTTTTGTAAGGGTTTGCATCTAAAGCTTTTGTTTGGTAAGTTTGATCATGATCTTGCTTGGCGATTATGCAAAAAGTTTTGATAATTGGTTATCGCGAAACAAAACTATCAAACCAAAAGGACATAGAGGTATAGGCTTTCATGATTTATTTATTTAATCAGGCTCTTTTGACAAGACAAGCTTGGTGTCTCCTGGAGAAGCTTGGGTCTTTTTGTAAGAGACAACTCGAGGCAAAATATTATCCAAATGGTCATTTGGTGCACAGTTCTTTCCCACATTATTCATCGCCATCGTGGCAATGAATTGTGCATGGTTTGGACTGGCTAAAGTGGCAGTTATGTGGAGAGTGTATGATCGAGAGAATGTTAATATTTGGTGGAACAAATGGGCTCCACAGATGGCTAGGCTAAAAAATTAAGATAAGAGAAATAGATAGATCCTTATGTAGGTGTCTGACCTCTTCTTCCCCGCCACTAGGATATAGGACGAGAATGTGATTGGACATAATTTTTATCCTCATGATGTTGAGGTTGTGCTTGGTTTCTGTGTTCCTAATATTGCGGGTGAAAATTATATTACCTAGCACTATGAGAAGAGTGGAGCCATAAAAGCGGCCGAGGTATACACCTCGGCCATAAAAGCGTCGCCTCCTCCCCCTGTGTCTGGCACGGGAGGGGTCCTCCTTGACAGGACCTCCTCAGCCTCCTCAACGATCGGGGGAGGCGAGGCGCATGATTCGGTCCCGCTCTCCGCCAGCGCGGCCGGTGGAGAGTCCTCCTTCGAAACTCGATCGGTAGGGAGGTCGCGTGGCGGGCTGCAATGTTGAAAGCGGGCGCGCGATTAATAGCAGACTTAGTTCGGCTAAAAGTGCAAAGGTGTATCTTAGGATACGTACCTTTGGGCCCGCGGTTTGACCCTGGGGGTCCTCCGAGGAACCTCTTCGGAGGCCTCGGAGTCCTCGGCAGAAGCTGAGATGTTGTTGGACAGGGCCACCTTGGCCCTGCATGGTCTTTTGGGGGTGGGAGGAAGCTGATCCTCCTCAGCGTCTTCGGACGCATCCCTCTTCCTTGTTCGGGAGGAATCGCTTTCCTCCCCATCCTCTTCCTGCTCCTTCTCCCCCTCAAGGGTAGAGGGGGCATGGGTGTCCCCGGATCTAGTGTCCGGCGGTCCACGGGAACGGAGGCCCTCTCTGGCCTCCTTCTTCTTCTCCTTCTTCTTCCCCTTCTTCTCCGGCGCCTCGTACGGCTCCTCAGCCAACATGGCCGTCAGTAAGGCCGTCCTGGGGGCCTCGGGCAGCGGGGCTGGCCTGTCGATTCGCTCGGCCTTCTTCAGCCAGCTCTGTGGATGGGAGAAAAGGGAGTTGAGTACTTTGTCAAAAATGAACATCCGAACATAAGAGTAAAACTTATCATACCTCGCGAGGGGGGTTCGCGGCGTCGAGACCGATGTCTTCCTCCTCGGCCGGCCAGTCCTTCTGCGGTTTGAATAGCACCTTCCACAGCTGAGCGTGGGAAGTACGGTAGAAGCTGCGCATGGTGGCGCGGTCTTCGGGCTTGTAGACCCACATGGGGGAGGCCCAGTCTTGAAAGGGGAGGATACGGCGGCAAAGCATGATCTGAATCACGTTGAGCAGTTCAACCCCCCGCTCTATCATCTTGGATATCCGGCTCTGCAGCAATGCCACCTCCTTGTTTGACCCCCAGTCAAGGCCCTTCTTGGTCCACGAGACCAACCTCGTGGGGGGTCCGGATCTGAAGGCGGGAATCGCTGCCCAGTCCACGTTCTGCGGCTCTGTGATGTAGAACCACTCTTTCTGCCAGATCTTGACAGTTTCGATGAAAGTGCCCTCTGGCCACTCAACCCGGGGGAGCTTGCTGACCATCGCCCCCCCGCAGTCCGCCTGCTGGCCGTCGACGATCTTCGGCTTGACATTGAACACCTTCAGCCACAAGCCAAAGTGTGGTCGGACCCAAAGAAAGGCCTCGTAGATGATGATGAAGGCCGAGATGTGCAGGAAGGAATTCGGGGCAAGATCATGGAAATCTAGCCCGTAGAAAAACATCAAGCCCCTGACAAAGGGGTGGAGGGGAAAACCTAGTCCCCGGATAAAGTGAGGGAGGAATACCACCCTCTCGCCAGGCCTCGATGTAGGGATGACCTGACCCGCCTCCGGAGCGCGGTGAGCGACATTGGCGGGAAGGTAACCCGCGTTCTTCAGCTCCAGGATGGCGCTCTCGGTGACGATGGAGGCCTCCCACTTGCCCTTAGATCCAGAGCCGGCCATGGCCGGATTGAGGAGATGGCCGGGGAGGTTCTTGGGGGAGAAAACGGATCTGGGTGCTGGAGCTCAGAGGATTGGGGAAGCAAATGGCGCGGAAGGAAGTGAGAGCGTGCAAAGGAGATGGTGGTTGCCCCCCTTTTATGGGCTACCGCAAAACCAATAGTCCTTTTACTGCGCCGCAGGCCTTGCCATTTCCCCGTATAATCGTGCCATTATGCGCGCGTGGGATAGTGCAAATCATTGATCATATCCCTTAAAAACAGGGCGCGATCTCCATATTGATGGGACGAGCCAATGGATAAACCGCCTCGAACCGCGAATCGAGTTTTCATAACTGGCTTGTGGTCGTAGCAGGACGTGACCCTTCGGTAAAAGTTGTCAGATGGGGTCACTGTTCACACTTGAACGACTGGCCTTCGGGGCTGAGTTACTTATGTACTTCGGAAACTAAATCCGGGAAACATATGGCCAGGAATAGCCAAGCAACCCTAGGGGACTTGATTCAGAGTGGCTGCAGGCTTGACGTGAATACCACAGAAGGGAAGGAACTGGTCCACAAAGCCAGATAATATTCACACATACCTCGGCTTCGAAGACTAGTTCGGGGGCTACTGAGGGTGTCCCGGACTAAGGGGTCCTCGGGCTGCCGGCCTATCTCTCATGGGCCGGACTGGTGGGCCGCACTTGATTCATTGAAGGAAGGCCGGACTACACGTGACCCCGTGATCCAGAAGACTTGGCGTCTCCTCCAAGAAAGGTTTAGCGTAGTCGGCATGTTTATCCCTGATGGCAACCGACCATATGTAACCCTAGGTACCCCTGGTGTCTATATAAACCAGAGGGTTTAGTCCGTAGAGGGGAGAACCATCATCGCTATACCCACCTAGGGTTTAGATCATCCGATCTCGAGGTAGATCAACTTTGTAATTGTCATACTCCCACATCAATACAACCAAGCAGGACGTAGGGTTTTACCTCTTCAAGAGGGCCCGAACCTGGGTAATCGCTGTCTCAACGTTCCTTGTTATCCATTGACTCCAAGATCCACAGTTCGGGACCCCCTACCCGAGATCTGCCGGTTTTGGTACCGATAGCGTGCAACCACCAACAATTTCATAGTGCAATCATCCATGGTAAGACATCACCAAATTGCATATAGTATGTGTACTGTTTAGTGGCGGTGACAGGGGGACCAGCAGGGGCCTTCGCCTCCCCTAACATCAGATTTTGCAGGTAATTTTGCTATGAACAGTTGCAACATTAGTAATAATTTTCTACTGAAAATCTATTTTTCAATTGTTTGGCCCTCGCCAACTTGTTTTAGTAGCACTTGCCCCCCGGATATATATTTTCTAGCTCCGCCACCACTACTATTTGTGGACCTCAAAGGAGGATTTCTATATTGTTCTTTACTGTGTTTCCAAATGATCGTGCGCTTCATTTGGCATTTCGTAATATATGGAATTTTCCCAAGGAGGTGTCTCTAAGTCCTAATGGCCCCGATTGGCTGCTCTTCAGTTGGATAAGATTAATGGCGATGTTTGATAACAATTGTTACTCCTATTTTGGAGAGCATGTCATTTCAGGAATAGTTTAATGTTTGGGGATGGAAACACTTCAATTTATGTGTCGTTTATTTTCTTGGATAATCTCCGGACTTCATTCAATGGAGTATCTTAGGAAATTATTCTTTCGGGGCTCTTCATAAAGGTAAAACATGTCGTGGGAAGTCTCTCTATGCCTATTTTAACAGGTACATGTTTAGAGGCACCACATGTAGAACGATCAAGATTAATGTTGATGCAAGCTTTGTGCAGGATGAAGCTTTCCGTAGTGTGAGCCTTATGGCCAGAGATCATGAGGGCGAGGGGTGCTTTTATCCTGTTGGGGTTTCCTTCTAGTTTGGTCAAGTGTGGAGGAAGTGGAAATCCGAGCTTGTTTAGCGGGGTTATATGTTGCGATGGTCATGCATAAGCCTATAATCTTGGAGACTGACTGCCTCTCTGTGAAAAAAATATTGTCTGATAATGTTTCACATAGGTTGCTCATGAGATTGCCAAGTCTCCTTTAAATCCTAGATCTGGTAAGCTGTTAGTTGGGAGTGTTCCGTCTTGCGTGATGTGTTATGTAATGTACGATTGCATACCATTCTTTTAATTAGTATATGGTGTTTAAAAAAAAGAAATGCTTGATCATGAGTTTATGACCAGGACCATTCATTTTGGATGACACTCGACAACACAAATTAAAACATGTGTAAAACATAATCCTCTAGGCAATACCAATAAGTTGTGCCATATTACCCAAGTTCTATTAGATAGGTTCCAGCCTACAGTGCGACAATAAGTTCAGGCTTGATTCAGGAACCAACAAAAATGCAATAAGAACACGAAGTCACCTTAAATCTACTCCAACTTCATCCAAGCAAGCCACATAACAAATCTTACGAGTTCATAAGAATGACATAGGGACAGGCGCATGCGCACAATCCTGGTAGAGAGACACGGCAACATCATGGTGAGACTGCATATATTCGACCATCCTAACTACTCTGTATGCATCCCTAGTTGGTGCAGAGGCCGGGGAAGTGAAATTCTCCCCCAATTTTCTAATGTTGTGACTTTGTTCGCCAGCTAGGTGGCTTCGGGTTGATCTATGTATGCATATGGTCAGACTCTGTTGAATAATAATAAAGATGGTTGTGTGCATCGCTTGATGCAGAGGCCGGTGATAATCCTCCTTTTCGAAAAAAAACTACATCATCCACCCAAAATTGAAGCATGTATAATAACCAATAGAAAAACACGGTGAGCACACGAAAGTCCAGGCTGGAATATTAACTCATGTGAATACTCAAAGGGCCTTTAAGTGAAGGAGATCCTGAATATGATATTGTATAAGACACATTGATTGGATGGGATACAACTTGATCTAGTTACACAAATGCTACATGAAATTTGTTGGAAGTTCTACCTTATTATTTGACATTTTCTATGGTATGAGAAACGATACAACTTGATCTAGTTACACAAATGCTACATGAAATCTGTTGGAAGTTCTAACTTATTATTTGACATTTTCTCTGGTATGAGAAACAACTGAAGAGCATATAATGCTTCTTTGGCCTAGTCACATTTTATTCAAATAAGTTAAGTGAACGAGCAGAGTAACATTCTAATATACCTTAATTTTCATCCCAAACTTCACGAAAAGGGTTAAATATATATATTTTCCAAATTTCTATATATTTAAAGGTCTACTTGTAAGGATTAACACCGGCCCTGCATTCCATCGGCATCATATTTGAAAAGATAAAATTTTCGCTTAAAATCGGTATTTTTATGTAGTATCTGAATCAGGGAGTTGTCCTAATGAAGGACAATTCGACAAAGCACAACTGGAATAAGAAGTAAAAAAAAGGATGTTTTTGCGACCCTAATGAAATAAATCAACATCTTTTTTCCTTTTCTTTCGTGCCACATTGTCAGTCTTCTTTGGCGTACGATGCATGTAGCTTTTAACATTCATCGCCGACTACTGATCCCTTGCGCTGTATCAGACTAGTCATTGACCGTATGATGCGAAGCATCATGACCATCAGGTTCGGCAGTACAGCCTCACGCGGGATTACTTCCTTGAAAAGTGCGACATGTCGGGCCCGTGGAACCCGGGGTATTCAGGCCCGTCTGCCTTTGGCCCAGGGCGCAACGCCTGGCGTGGGCCCAGCGGGCCGTCTCCACCGAACTCTCGCCAAGACCCCTCATGAGGCCCTGGCCTCCTGAGGCCCCCTCCTCAGGGAGTAGCAAGCAACGCTCAGCACCACCGTCAACGGCCTCGCGAGGTCCCCTCACTAGGCGGCTTCCCGAGTGGCCTCGCGAGGCGGCTTTCCGAGGTGGCCTACCGCAGGCGCTTGAGGCGAAGGTTGTTCGCCTTGCCGCGCGGCCTGGAGCCCGTCACGTGGGTGACGCGCGCGGCGACGAGCGGCAGCAGAGGCCGTGCCAGCAGGCGCGGATGAAGATGGTTTCCTCATTCGTGTTAAGGGAGCAGGGCCAGCTATCTACTCTCCAAAGCAACCCCAAAGGTTGCCCGATCGGCGAAGGAAGACCAAGACGACGGGCGCGCAGGGCGGAGGTCATCACCGAGCCCACCAGCGCGTCATGGATCATACTTTGGCAGGCGAAGACCACCTTTAGTCAGGATAGCCTGAGCGCCTGTCCCCTTTCGAAATCGCCAAGTGTGGTAACCCTTCCCGCTTAAGTTTCCAGGGGGAAGAGGACTATGGCTGATATAAGGGGCAGAGCTGCCGTTGTAGAAGAGAGGGGAGAGACCCAATCGATTCCTTCATCTCCTACCTTGTACCTTGTACGCAAGAACTCTCTTGCCCTTGCAATCCCAACCACAAGCAGGAGTAGGGTCTTACACCGCAAGGTGGCCCGAACCTGGGTAAACCGCCGAGTCCTCGTTCCGTCCCTCGCTAGCGCGCCCTCGCCGTCGCCTCGCTGTCGCTTAACCGTGGTAGGAGGCGAAGTAGGTAGAACAAGCTCACCCCAGTGTTCGAACCTTTGGGTCCCCGGAGCCCGACTTCCGACATTTGGCACGCCAGGTAGGGGTGCGCTACTGTTCTTCTGCTGCGCCCTCAGCTCCACCAACCCCATGGCCGACGCACGTCGCGAGCGCGCCGAGCGCAGGGCTGGCTGCGTGGCTCAGACGGAGCCGGCGGTCCGCGGCAATCGCCGCCGTCCCAAAGCCGAAGCCGCCGCCACTGACCCCGCTGCCCGCGAGCAGCAGGACTCCTCCTTGCACCCCTCCGTGCGAGCGAACGGCCACACCGCCACAGCCTCCTCCCTCGCCCACCGTGGGCCGCCGGACCCGCAGGCAGCGCTGCTCATGACGCGTGAGCTGCTCCGCTACCGTTCGGCTGACGCCGCCTACGCCGCCTGGCTCGGTCGCATTGCCGAGCTCGTCAACGTCGCCGGGGACGCTCCGGCACCTTCTCACTCGCTTCGCCCGCCGCCGTCTCGTGCTGGGGACCTGGCGCACGGCGCTCCCCCGCCGCCTCCTCTGCGCGACGAGCGCGCCGGACCCCAACACAGCGCGCGGGCTCGTGAGCCGTCCCGTGGCGCATCCTCGCCAGACCGGGACGAGGCCAGCTGCCAGATCATCCGCCGTGCGCCCCCCGATGCGCGGGTGCTCCTCGAGCGGCAGCGCCAGCGCCAGGACCAGGCCGTTCAGGACGTCGCCGCGGCCGGGTGTCAAAACCGCGCCGCCCTCGCTGGCGGCGTCCCCTCGAGCGGCGTGGGCTGCCGTGCCTTCACCCGCGAGCTGTGTCGCGTGTTCTGGCCCGCGAAGTTCAAGCCTGAGCTGCCTCCGCGCTACGACGGCACCCCCAACCCCACGGAGTTCCTCCAGCTCTACGCGTTGAGCGTCGAGGCGGCGAACGGCGACGACAAGTTCATGGCGAACTGGTTCCCCATGGCCCTCAAGGACGGCCCGCGCTCCTGGCTCATGAACCTCCCCGAGGCCTCCATTTCGTCGTGGGCCGAGCTCTGCAGCCAGTTCATTGCCAACTTCAAGGGCACACAGGACCGCTCCCTCACCATCAATGACCTGCGGCATGTTCGACAGCGCCCAGACAAGACCCTCCGCAAGTACATCCAGCGCTTCAGTCAGGTGCACAACAAGATCCCGCGCGCTTCCGACGCGGCCGTCATCTCCGCGTTTTCCACCGGCGTCATGGACATCAAGATGCGCGAGAAGCTCGCCATCAACGGTGAGCTCGACTCTGTGCTCGAGCTGCTCGACCTCGCCGACAAGTGCGCCAAGGCTGAAGAAGGCCGCCTCTTCGTCCACAACGACCCCGACGCGGCGCTCGAGGGCGCCAAGGCCAAGAGCAAGGACGTCAAGTGCAAGGGCCCTGCCGTACTCGCGGCGGAGCCCAAGCAGAAGCGCGGCCGCGACCACGATGAGCCCAGGAAGGACAATCGGTCGCTCTGCGTTTTTCACAACATCCGCTCCCACAGCACCGAAGACTGTCAAGAGCTCAAGCTGCTCCGCGACGAGCGCTAGAGCCGCCGGGACGACCGCAATGGCCGCGGCGCCGGCCGCGGGGGTGGCCGCAGCGGCAGTCGCTGGGACAGCCGCAACAATAATGGCAGCTACCGCCAGGGCTGGCGCGATCAGCCTCGTGAAGCCGCCTGGCGCGATCAGCCTCGTGAGGCCGCCTGGCGCAACCAGCCTCGTGAGGCGAATCCTCAGGCCAATGCCGCTCTCCCGCCGCTGCCACCGCCACCCCGAAGGAACGACGTCAACCAGCCTGACGAGGGCGCTGGGGGCTACCAAGAGCCTCGCGCGGTCGCCTGCATCCTCGGCGGGTCCCAAGCCCCCGCGTCCATCCGCCACTTCAAGCAACTCTCTCGCGAGGTGTATGCCGCCCTCCCGAGGCCAGAGGCTTCGCAGCCCCTCAAGTGGTCGCAGTACGCCATCACCTTTGACTCCAAGGACCACCCCAAGTCCACGGTCTCCGCAGGCGCGCTCCCCATGCTGTGCACTCCCACCATAAGCAACGTCGCGGTCACCAAGACCCTCATCGACGGGGGTGCCGGCCTCAACGTGCTCTCCGTCGAGACCTTCGAGATGCTCCAGGTTCCCTACGACCAGCTAATGCCGACCAGGCCCTTTTCCGGAGTGACCGATGGCTCCACCATTCCGCTAGGACAAGTGCGCCTCCCCGTCACCTTCGGCACCCGCAAGAACTACCACACCGAGCTCACCGACTTCGACGTGGCACACATCGGCCTGCCTTATAATGCCATCTTGGGCTACCCATCTCTCACCAAGTTCATGGCGGCCACCCATCACGCCTACAACGTCCTCAAGATGCCCGGCTTCAGCGGCATCATCACCGTTGCCTGCGACGAGAAGGACGCGGCCAGCACCCTCGAGCGCGCCTACAAGGCTGCCGCTGTCGCGCACCGGGCCGACGAGGACACGGCCAAGCCTTCTGAGGCCGCGCCCGCGAAGAAGAAGCAGTTGTTCTCTCAGGACCGCGCCGAGACGAAGAAGGTGTCGGTGGACGGTAGCGGCTCCGGCCCTGCCTTCACCGTCGGCACAGGCCTCCCTCCTGCATAGGAAAGTGCGCTCGTCACCTTCCTTCGGGAAAACTCGAATGTTTTCGCCTGGAAAGCATCCGACTTGTCCGGTGTGCCGAGGGAGGTGATCGAGCACCACTTAGCGGTGTGCTCCAATGCATGCCCGGTCAAGCAGAAAGCACGGCACCAGGTGCCAGAGAAGCAAGAGTTCATCGTCAATGAAGTTCAGAAGCTCCAAGAAGCCGGAGTCGTTCGTGAGGTGCACCATCCCGAATGGCTCGCCAACCCAGTCGTCGTCCCCAAGAAGGGCGGCAAGGAGCGCATGTGCGTCGACTTCACCAACCTCAACAAGTTCTGCCCTCAAGATCCGTTCCCACTGCCCCGCATCGATCAGATCGTGGATTCCACTGCCGGGTGCGATTTGCTATACTTCCTGGATGCCTTCTCAGGCTATCATCAGATCAAGATGGCGGTCGAAGACATGGAGAAGACGGCCTTCATCACCCCCTGCGGCGTATTTTGTTACGTCTGCATGCCCTTCGGTTTAAGGAGCGCGGGCGCCACCTTCTAGCGGCTAATGTGCATCACTCTGGGGCCTCAGATGGGGAGGAACGCAGAGGCCTACGTCGACGACATCGTGGTCAAGTCTCGCGAGGCTGGACCCCTCATCGCGGACCTCCAGGAAACATTTGCCAACCCGCGCAAGGTCAACCTCAAGCTCAACCCGGAGAAGTGCGTCTTCGGGGTCCCCTCCGGCAAGCTCCTCGGCTTCCCAGTCTCGCACCGCGGCATCGAGGCCAACCCAGAGAAGATCAAGGCCATCGAGAAAATGCGTCCTCCCCGGACCCTCAAGGAAATGCAGCGCCTGGCAGGGTGTATGGCCTCCCTAGGGCGTTTCATCTCCAAATTTGGCGAGCGAGCCCTGCCCTTCTTCAAGCTCCTGAAGAGGTCCGGCTCCTTCAAGTGGACTCCTGAGGCAGACACCGCCTTTGAAGCCCTCAAGAGGTACCTCACGAGCCCGCCCATCATGGTCACGCCGGGCTCCCGCGAGCCTTTGCTCCTGTACTTGGCGGTCACTCCCCAGACTGCCAGCGCGGCGTTGGTGGCGGTGCGGGAGGAGCGCGACTGTGCCAAGGAAAAACCCTCGGCGCCCCTTCAGGCTCACGAGCCCGCTGAGCCTCGAGAGCCCCCGGGGCCTCGCGAGGCCACCGTCCCCCGCAAGCCTTCCGAGCCTCGCGAGCCTCCTGAGCCTCGTGAGGTTCCCGAGCCTTCTGAGCCTCGCAAGGCATCTGAGGAGCAAGCTGTCGCAACTACTACGCGCCTCGTCGAGCACCCCGTGTACTTCGTCAGCACCGTGATAAGGGACGCGCGCGAGCGCTACCCCATGCAGCAGAAGCTCCTCCTCGCGCTCCTCGTCGCCTCCAGGAAGCTGCGCCACTACTTTCAGGGTCATCCCATCAAGGTCATTTCCTCCTACCCCTTGGAGCAAGTTCTGCGCAGCCCCAACGCCGTCGGTCGCGTCGCCGAGTGGAACATCGAGCTGCAAGCCTTCCAGCTGGAGTTCTCCACTACCAGAGTCATCAAAGGCGCGGCTCTGGCCGACTTCGTGGCAGAATGGACGGACACGTACGAGGACGAGCCTCGCGAGGCCCAGTCCCTCCTGCCAGGGGATGAGGCGCCTGGCGGATGGACCATGCACTTCGACGGTGCATTCTCCCGACAGGGCGCGGGGGCTGGGGTTATACTCACCTCGCCAACAGGAGACATGCTCTACTACGCTGTACTGCTCTGCTTCAAGCACACCGACAAGGTCTCCAACAACATCGCAGAGTATGAGGGCCTCATCGCCGGCCTCAAGGCCGCATCCGCCCTAGGCATCAAGCGTCTGACTATCATGGGTGATTCGCAACTCCTCGTCAACTTCTCCAACAAAAGCTACAAGCCCAAGGATGAGCACATGGCCGCCTACCTAGAAGAGGTACGTAAACTTGAGAAGCGCTTTCTTGGCCTGGAGCTGCAGCACGTCCCCCGCGGCGGCAACAAGGAGGCCAACGACATCGCCAAACGGGCATTGCGCCGCGAGCTCCAGAGCCCCGGCGTCTTCGAGGAAAGGCTCCTCAAGCCATCTGCCGCACCCCCAGTCGCGAGCACGATGCTCCTTTGCGAGGAACTTCCGCCCGCACCACCCACGGGCGCACCAGACTGTGGCCCGACCTCAGGAGCTCGCCTGCTGCTGGCGCTCGAACCTCAGGCGGATAGCTGGGCCGCGAAGCTCAAGGCTTATTTGCTCCGCGGCACCCTCCCGGAGAAAGACTCTGAAGCAGAGCGCGTGGCTCGGCAGGCCACCGCCTACTGCCTGCAGGATGGCGAGCTGTACCGTAGGCGCCCCAATGGCATCTCGCTACGGTGCATCTCTGAAGAGCAAGGGCGCGAATTGCTCGCTGGTATCCACGGCGGAGACTGCGGTCACCACTCCTCGTCACACACCCTCGTCGGCAAGGTGTTCCGCAGCGGTTTCTACTGGCCCACTGCGCTGCGCGACGCTACCGCACTGGTCCAAGCCTGCGAGGCCTGTTAGTTCCACGCCAAGCAGATCCACCAGCCGGCGCAGGGCCTCCAGACGATTCCCCTCTCATGGCCTTTCGCGGTCTGGGGGCTGGATATCCTAGGGCCCTTCCCACGCGCGGCTGGCGGTTACCGCTACCTCTACGTCGCCATCGACAAGTTCACCAAGTGGGCAGAGGTCAAGCCGGTGCGCACCATTCCGGCCGGCTCCGCCGTCAAGTTCATCAAGGGCCTCATGAGCCGTTTCGGAGTTCCCAACCGCATCATCACCGACAACGGTTCCCAGTTCACAAGCGGCCTCTTCAAGTCCTACTGCGCCAGCCTCGGCACGCAGATCTGCTACGCCTCGGTGGCGCACCCGCGAAGCAATGGCCAGGCCGAGCGCGCCAACGTCGAGGTCCTCAAGGGCCTCAAAACAAGGAGCTTCAAGAAGAAACTCGAGGCTTGCGGCAAGGGCTGGCTCGACGAGCTGCGGTCCGTGCTGTGGTCCATCCGCACGACAGCAAGCAAGCCTACTAGCCAGACGCCCTTCTTCCTCGTCTACGGCGCTGAAGCGGTCCTCCCATTGGAGCTTAAGCACGGTTCCCCACGAGTCCTTGCCTTCGACGAGGCGCGTCAGGAGGGCTCGCGAGAGACCGATTTGCTGCTCCTCAAGGAGGGCCGCCGTCAGGCTGCCCTCCGTGCCACGAGGTACCAGCAGGCCTTGCGCCGCTACCACAGCCGCACCATCCGCCCTCGTACCCTCGAGGTCGGCGACCTTGTCCTACGTAGGATCCTCTCCCGGGAGGGACTCCACAAACTCTCACCCATGTGGGAAGGACCTTTCCGAGTTACTCATGTCTCCAGGCCCGGCTCAGCCCGGCTGGAGACGGAAGACAGAGTTCCTGTGCCTAACGCCTGGAACATCCAACACCTCTGCAAGTTCTACCCATGACCCTCACGCGTACGAACGAAACGGGGCTGTACACGTCCCGGAGCCTCTCATTGCGTTCGCCTGATGGGCCCGCGAGAGCTCCCGCCCACGCCCAAGTGGAAGCCCCATGCTCCGCGCTGGCGGAACGATCGACCCGCGATCATACCCACACCCCTGTGGAAGCCCCATGCTCCGCGCTGGCGGAACAATCAACTGAGGGCGCCCCACGGGCTGCACCAACCTCAAGCTGACCCGTGCCGGACACGGAGCACTGTTTTTTCTCATTTTTGGTGTGTAATTGAGGGCGCCCCACGGGTTGCACCAACCTCAAGCTGACCCGTGCCGGACACGGCAGCCGCATCTTCATTTCGTTATGTAATGGGTTGCTATCTTCTTTCAGTAAAGCTCCCGTTTCCTTATATGGAGTTTCGTTTTCCCCTTGCCTCACGAGCCTCTCGCGCTTACCACTTCCCTCATGAGCCTCATGCGAGTGGGGGCTGGACACGGTGCCTGCGCTCGGGCCAGTCCCAGCAGCACTGAAAAACCCAAGCAACCGAGCTCTGGCTCGCGGGCCTGCTCCCGTGCACGCCACCCCACCAAGGTCCTTGGTCTCCTGTCTCCTCGCGTAATACCCATGAGCGAATCGACGAGCGCGCGCTGTCGTTAAGTGCTTTGTGTGCAGTTATCTCAGGAGCAGGTCCCCTGAAAGATCTCGCGAGGTAGCTCCCTCAGAACCTCAGGAGGCCAGCAGGCCCCGCCTCGGGAATTAACCCTCGGCGGCCGTTCCGGCAGGAGATCTCGCGAGCGGAACCCTCACAAGGCGCACCTTGCAAGAGATGGTCCACCATACTACCTTGTACAGAGCTAAGTCTCCCGTCTCGTGAGCAACCCTTGCTATCTCTCGAGCCTTCCCCTCCGACGGCCTCACGAGCGCCAGCGTTTCTCTTGGCGCAAGCCGCTTGTGCGTTAAAGGGGGGCTCCCTGAGCATCGCGCCTCAGGAACCCTCACTAGCTCCCGGTGCCCCTCGCCTCCTGGCCTTGTTTAGGCATCGCGACCTGACATACCAGCGACGGCTATGGCCGCGCGGGGGCTGGGTCCTGACAACGTAGAGCATCACGGCGAGCAAAGAGAGAAAAGCAGGCCTTAAGAGAGAGCCCCGCGAGGGCATGAGTGTTCATTACAGCAAATCATGAAATATTTAAACACCAAGGCATCGTATTCACGCCCCTACGGGCCACATCAATCTAGCGCAGGGTGAAAAAAGGAAAAGAACCCTAGGAGCTCGCGCCGTCGTCGTCTTCGCCCACGCCGTCATCGCCACCGGAGCTCTCGCCGCTGCCACGGGAGTACTTCCCAAGCAACGCGTCCACGTGGCCTTCTACCGCCTTCGTGAGGCCGTCGCGGAGCTCCTCGGGGACCGGGGCTATCACCTTGTCAAAATCAAAATTGGGATCGGCGTGAAGGAGGTGGCTGAAGACGCGAGTTGCCGCCAGGGAGAAGAGGCTGCGACACTCCTCCTCCAAGATGCCATCCACCGCCTTGGCCCCGTCCTCAAGCTGTTCCACGAGCTTGGTGGAGAAGTCGACGTAGTCGGCGTCACGGGACTCGCGGAGAGCCCCAAGCCTTCCCTGGCAGATGGAGTTCAGGGCGTCGCGGGCGCGGAGCTCGAGGGAGTGAAGCGTCTTGACGCGCTCGCGCTGCTGTCCCTGTTCCCGGTCCGCGGCGCTGGAGCTGGGCTGCGGCGCGGCCCCCAGGCGGGTCTCCGCCTCGGCGAGTGCCGCCTTGAGATCAGTGATCTCCTGCCGAAATCGCTCGCGTTCCGTCTCGAAGGCGTCCCTCTGCTGCGACAGCGTCTTACCGTGCTCCTCGGCAAGCGCCAGGCGCGCCTCCACTACCTTCGCGTCAGCATCCTCCTGAACCTTCTTCTCCCTGGCCTCCAGCTGGGCGTTGGCCTCGGTAACGCGCTTCGTGTGGGCCTCCTGGGCATCGGCCAGCTGGCGCCCCAGCAGCTCCAGGCGCTCCTTCTCCGTGGCCTGCTCGGTCGCCGTCCTCTCGAGGCTCTCCGTGCGAGTCTCGAGGCCCGCTTCGCGGGCCGCGACCTCCTTCTCGTGGGTGGCGAGAGCGCCTTCCTGCGCGAGGAGCGACTGCGCCTGCTCGGCGCGCTGGTCCTGGAACTCCTTCAGGCGGGCCCCCGCCTCCTCGCGGCGCGCGACGGTCGCTTCGGCCTCCTGAAGGGCTCTCGCACGGCCCCCTCCGCTTCGGCGGTGTCCTTCTCGCATTGTGCGCGAGCACGCTCGTCATGGCGCCGGGCCGCATTGATGGCGACGCTGAGCCGGCGCCACCCGTCGGCAAGCTTCAGGCGTTCCTCGGTGAGGCGCGTCTCCGCGTCCTGGAAGTTCGTGCCGAGCCGAGCGAGCGCGGCCTTGGCGTCGCGCAAGGCTTCAGGCCTGAGCAAAGTGCGGTCACTCACAGGGACCAGGTGCCAGTCCAGGTCGGGCCCACTGGCACTCTCAGTCGCAGCGGCAAGGGAACACTCGGCGCCGCTTGCCTGGGGCGGCGGGCTCGTCGGCCCGCCCCCCTCGCTCGGCCGCAGCGGTACGCTGCGGGGGCTCTCCGTGCCGGTCATGGTGCACCCCACAACTCCTTTCCCCGCGTCCAAGGAGGCCCCCGGCGGGGGGGTAGGAGCTTCGGCCTCCCCCGTCGCCGCTTCCTTGCTCGCGGCGGGGTCAGGAGGGAGGGCGTCCCCGCCTCCTGAGGCTGCCTCCCGAGGCTCCTCCGCCGCGGCCTCACGGGATGCACCCACATGTGACCCCGGAGGAGCGACTGCCCCCTCCTCGGCTTCCATACGCCCCGCTTCGGCGTCGGGACGGCGGGTAGCCTCCCCATGCCCCCCGGCACTGGCGGCGGGCGTCGACACCCCCTGCGGGCTGGGGGTAACCCTCGCCTTCGTCGTCGTCGTCTTCTTCTTCTTCTTCTGATCCACGGCGGGCCTCCTGCGCGAATGGTGGCTCAGCTCCGGGCCTGGATAGAGGAGCAAGAATTAAGAGCGCCGGGGGAAGGCGGAAGGCTTACTCGTCACTAACGTGCCACTTCCTCTTCTTCTCCCCAGCGGGCAGCATGCCCGCGCTACCCCCGCCGGGCATCGCCTCAGCGCCGCCACTCGGGCCCCCGGGGCGTGCCGCGGCAGACCCGGACGCGTCGTCGCCCGCCTCCGGGCCCTGGGTGGCTTCAGCCTCCTGACGGGCCTCGAGTGCTGGGGGCTCGCCCGCCCCCAGGTTGGGAGCCCCCGCCGCCGCGGGCGGGACGCTCTCGGCGTCGTCGTCCTCGAGCTCGCAGATGAGCTGGCGGCAGGCGCGCGGTGGCACTCGGCTGGCGTCCTCCTCCGTGGCCTCCTCCGAATCTCCGCTGCCGCTGCTGCCTCCCGAATCCGCCTCCACCACGAGGGGGTTGTTTCGGGGCCCGACATGGCCCTCCGGCACGAGGCCCCACTGATCGAAGAGGGGCATCTCCTTCACCAGCTCTGCGTTCTCCGGGTAGCGGAAAAGCGGGAGCGCCCCCTCTGGCATTTCCGCGGCAGGGGAGCTGAGCAGAATCGCCAGGGCCCCGTCCAGCATGTCTGGCCCCAGGCTGCCCGGCTTCAGCCTCATGGCGTCGCCCGCGCCGGAGTACTCCCACATGGGGCGCGAGTGCTGCTGAAGTGGCGTGATGCGCCGCCGCAGGTATTCCCTGACGACCGCCGTCCCCGAGAGTGTTGTGGCCCGATGCGCCGCCATCCGCTCCAAGACGGGCTCCATCCTCGGGTCGGTGAGCTTCTCGTGCCCCCACACAGAGATCTTCTCGGCAGGGTCCGTAGGGATCATCAGGAGCCGGTTGGTCTGGCGCGCGTCCATATAGACCCAACGCTGCCGGTAGCCTTCCACCTTCCTCGTGACCCTCAAGTTGATAATGCCGTCCTCCATTCCCTTGACGGCAAGGAACGACGCGCATCCGGAGCACTGGTCCGCCGCAGTTAGCCGTAGGCAGAAGAAGTGGCGGAAGAGCGCCACAGAGGGCCTCATGCCCACGAAAGCCTCGCAGTAAAAGGCGAACGTGGCCAGGAGGAAAATGGAGTTGGGTTGAAGATGAAGAGCGTGAACCTGATAGTGAGTGAGTATGGCATAGAAGAAGTCCGAAAATGGCGGCACCAACCCTGCATATACGCTGTGGAGGAAGAAGGGCTAGGCCGTCGCCCCCAGGTCACGCCGCGCGCGTGACCCCGGCCCGATTTGGGTCGCCTGGTTCTCGTTCTGCCCGCCGGCCACGAACGGGAGCACCTTGCCCAAACCTTCTTCGTCGTCGATGGTGGAGCGCTGCAACGCCGCCCCAAGGACGGACGCGCTTGGGGACGGGGCCACCTCCTTCCCCCTCTTGCCGGCGGGAGCCATCTGCGCGGATCGGGAGCAAGAACAAGTGAAGTTCGAAGGGGGGAGTCGCGAGGAACCACGCGCGAGAAGGAAAGGCGCAGAGAGGTGGACAGTATGAAGGAAGGCAATGATGGCCTCGCGTCGCCCGCACCAAGATTTATGTCAGCGGGGCGGTTACCGAGGCGTCGTGGGGAAGTGGGGGCGTCCCCCATCACATCATGCGCCACGCGTTGCGCCTGGCCGCAGGCGGTTAGGGCCCGCGCCGTTTCTCCCCTCAGTAGGCGGGAACGTGCGCACCGCGGGCTCGGGGGCTACTGTCGGGCCCGTGGAACCCGGGGTATCCAGGCCCGTCTGCCTTTGGCCCAGGGCGCAACGCCTGGCGTGGGCCCAGCGGGCCGTCTCCACTGAACTCTCGCCAAGACCCCTCATGAGGCCCTGGCCTCCTGAGGCCCCCTCCTCAGGGAGTAGCAAGCAACGCTCAGCACCACCGTCAACGGCCTCGCGAGGTCCTCTCACTAGGCGGCTTCCCGAGTGGCCTCGCGAGGCGGCTTTCCGAGGTGGCCTCCCGAGGCCCCCTCCCGCAGGCGCTCGAGGCGAAGGTTGTTCGCCTTGCCGCGCGGCCTGGAGCCCGTCACGTGGGTGACGCGCGCGGCGACGAGCGGCAGCAGAGGCCGCGCCAGCAGGCGCGGATGAAGATGGTTTCCTCTTTCGTGTTAAGGGAGCAGGGCCAGCTATCTACTCTCCAAAGCAACCCCAAATGTTGCCCGATCGGCGAAGGAAGACCAAGACGACGGGCGCGCAGGGCGGAGGTCATCACCGAGCCCACCAGCGCGTCATGGATCATACTTTGGCAGGCGAAGACCACCTTTAGTCAGGATAGCCTGAGCGCCTGTCCCCTTTCAAAATCGCCAAGTGTGGCAACCCTTCCCGCCTAAGTTTCCAGGGGGAAGAGGACCATGGCTGATATAAGGGGCAGAGCAGCCGTTGTAGAAGAGAGGGGAGAGACCCAATCGATTCCTTCATCTCCTACCTTGTACCTTGTACGCAAGAACTCTCTTGCCCTTGCAATCCCAACCACAAGCAGGAGTAGGGTCTTACACCGCAAGTTGGCCCGAACCTGGGTAAACCGCCGAGTCCTCGTTCCGTCCCTCGCTAGCGCGCCCTCGCCGTCGCCTCGCCGTCGCTTAACCGTGGTAGGAGGCGAAGTAGGTAGAACAAGCTCACCCCAGTGTTCGAACCTTTGGGTCCCCGGAGCCCGACTTCCGACACGACCCATTAGTTAGTTTGCATGCATGATTTGCACTAAATGCAATCAATTTGTTTCGTACCAACTACTCCTAATAATTAGGGCATATCAAATTGATTGGGCGCCAAGCTGTGTGTTTTCATGCATGCGATTTGCTTCCATACCATTTGTCTTCAATCCTTATTTCGTGTCTGCATTGTACAGGTGAGCCTATGAAAGTCTTTCCATGGTGAACGCAGTTTGCTTCCATCTAGTTAGAATTTGTTTGGTAATGGAGATTCCTTCCATTGTGTTTGAATTTGTTTGCTTCAATCAGCCAAAAAAATTACTTCCATGGTAACTGACGACCGCTTCGATCAAGTTTGATCGTATTTGTGTCTACTACGCAAACAAAAACATGCTTCAAGCGACTAGAAAATTATTTCGAGTGTACCATAAAAGAGCTCTTGACATGTTTAAAATTTGTTTCTATCAAACATTGCTTTAAAAATCTTAGCTAGAAAACACTACTTTAAGAAGATTAGAATTTTCTTCTGGGGCAACAGGAGATTACTTCCATCTAGTTGAAATTTGTGCTTCGATTGATCACACAAAGTGCTTCCATGGAAATCGGCGATCACTTCGATCTTGATAGAATTTGTTTATTTCATTTGCCCATGAATATTGCTTCCATTGTAACCAGAGATTGCTTCGATCTAGAATTTGATAGTTACAACAGGTCATATAAATTGGGACTTTGCTTCCAAAGAATTTGGTTTTTAGGTCCAAAGAACTGGGAACTTGCTTCCAAAGAATTTTGAACTTGCATCTAAAAAAAATGAGGATTTGCTTCCATACAACAAAAAAGACGCATATGCTCAGGTTTTGCATCGCCTGGGCACAATGCAGACCCCCACTCCCAAAGATATACATTTTGCTTCTAAATCGTTATCATACTATTTTCATATATCAGAGAATTGTGATACAAACATATATTTCTTTCGATCAAAAAGGAAATATATACATTTTAAACTATACACAAGGGGATATGTTTCCACAATGGTGAAACAGTTGTCTCAGTTAAATGGAGAATTTGCTTCCATGGTGATTGCGAAGCACTGCACCATCTACGTCAGTGACATGATCTGCAAGCGAAAGTGCGAAGACCTTATCTCTCGTACCATGACCTAGTGGAAAGACGTGCTGCATCTTACATTCTTACTACCTTCTTCTATGCTTCCTGCAATCCAAGACATAATCATGAGACAAATTTAACAAAATTGATGAACAAATCCAAGAGCTATGGAGAAGAACTCTATCATGCTTAAAATAATGGAGATGTACCAATGGAAAAAAGAACAATACAACCTATGGTTCTTGCATTCATTAATGATGAATTAACGATAGGTGCAATCCAATTTCAAACTAGTGTATCAATCGGGACTCACATGTGCTTCACCCTCGTCACGTACCTGCGTATGTGATGTTGAGATACAACATCGCCTAGTAAGTCACCCTCCTCCATGGCGTGAGAGCTTATCCCTGCTGGCCTCATTCCCAAACCGAGATGGCCCTCCGGCAAGGCAAATTAGAGGTCAAAACTGCAGGTAGAGCAGGGCCTGATCCTGGTGGAGTTAAGCACGGCGGGCTACGAGCTCGTCGGTGAGCTGGTGGTGGAGTTAAGCACATGTGATGTCTTCAGGCGGTCACATCGGTCAGGAAACTAATGATGCATGATTAGCATCGTGTGGCGCAATACATCTGTACAATGGAAGCACATATGAGAAAATAAGATACAATTTGATCTATGTAAAACATAAATGGAGCAAATTATCTAGACCAAAGAAGCACATGTATTATAATTAGGAAGCATGGCAGGGAAGGAAATATTATTACAGAAGTATGTATAAGAGCACCTGATGGAAGATGGACAATATTTACATTTCAAAGGCGCTGCGTATAACAAAAACAAAAAATGCAAAAGAAGACGAAGAAGCAGTTTATCTGGAAACAACTATCTAAACAGAAGAAGCATAAAACTGTAATTTGAAATTAGCAACAGCAGTATGATGCATGAAAAAAATGTTATCTCAACCTAACTCATATTAGATGGAAGCATATAAATTTGAACTGTCAGATCAAGATGAAAAATGAGTCATAAGCTAGCGGGGGAGATGAGGAGAGGTGAGGGAAGATTTCGAACAGAGTGGAGGCCTGGAGGGTCATTCCTCATTGAGATGAAAAGCCGCCATCCAGGTACCTTGCCGCAGCAACCTTCGCCATGCCGCTGGTGAGCCTCACCTCCTCCTTGTGCTCGGTTGTTGAAGGTCAACGCAGACTCCTGGATCAGCGACGATGGGATGAAGGAGGAGGATCTCGGCAAGATCCCTACCAGGGATTAGGGGGAAGAATGTACTGCAGAAAACGGCGGGGAGGTGGGGTCATCTACGGCTCGGTGGAGAACGGCGTGCATGTGATTCAGATCGGAAGAACAGAGAGACGGGAGAGAGGAAGAGGATGCGGGGATTGGGGGTGGGTGGGGTGGGGGGGGGGGGGGGGGGGGGGGGGGTTGTTTCAAAGCGGCGGATTAATCGGGGGAGAGAGGAACGGGACGAGAAAATATGGGAATTACAACGGGATTTGCTACACATCACAGCCGCGAGATGGAACAGGAATCAACGACGTACGAGTGGTCTGGCGATTTCGTTCCCTCAGACGTATGATAGAAAGTGTTTCCCGAAGAAGATGGACCAAACAATGATAAAATAGTAAATATTTATAGCTAACTATTATTATATGAGTTGACTTTTAGAGCATGGTTAATAGTAAATCCGTCTACCGGCTCTATACTGTTGCCATGTCACTTTTAGCCTTCCTAAAAGAAATCTCATATAGTAAAGCTGGTTGTCGACATTGGCTGTAGTAATGTTTACATGCATGGGAGAGAGGAAAACGCAACTAATTGGAGGGGAGGAGCAGCGCCAGCTTTTAGCCCTTGCATGCAATTCTTTTCTCTTGAGTATTGTGTTGTGGGAGAATATCTGGTGCACCCGTGGTTGTGGTGCTACCGATGCACTAAACTCACGTTACACATTTTAAATGTTTAAAAAATTCTGGAAAAAATTTAGCACATTCACACAACATTAATATAGATTGTCACAAAATTTCAAGTCAAAATTCAAAACATAGCTCGTAAAACAAAAATGACAAATTCAACACTGAATAGCTTTAGATTTGGCCAATTATCACACTGATGTCAATTTTGTCATTTTTGTAACTCAAGAAGTGTTTCAAATTTTGTGACGACATACATTGATGTTGTTTCAATATGCTAGAATTTTTTTCAGATTATTTAAAATGTTGTACGGCATCCGGTGCACCGGTAGGACCACAAGTGTGGGTGCACCAGATACGTTCCCATTGTCACTACACCACAGCACTACATCCCTGACAGTCGGGTTGGTTGGGAAAACAACTTCCCATGACAGACAGTCGGTTGGGAAAGACTATTGCCGACCGATCATGTCTGTTGGGGAAAGTCCAGACGGGAAAAGCCTTTCCCGACCGACATATCTTTGCCGACCGATCGCTTGTCGGCCATGGGGTACTTTTCCCGACCGACATTCTGTTGGGCCTGCCATGGGCCTTTCCCGACCAACAGTCTGTTGGGCCTGCCATGAGGCTTTCCCGACCGACTGCCTGACGGGATTTGTTTTCCCGACCAACAATCTATTGGGCTTGCCATGAGGCTTTCCCGACCGACTGTGTGACAGGGTTTGTTTTCCCGACCAACTTTTCGTTGGCCCTTGCATTAGCTTTCTTCGACCAACTATGAGACGGTTTTTTGTTTTGCCCACAAACATCCAATAGCTTACATTTACGTTACCAACAAAATATCAATCAAGTTTCATATTTCATAACAATAACATTCATGTCTTGAAAATAATAAACCATAACCAAATAATAAAACATTAATTAATTTCACATCTAAATAGTTCATCCATCACAATATGGTTCATTTTCTCAAACACAATGTGCGTTTACAAAATGATACATAAAATGCATCTCCAACGATTCAATCACCATTACACAAAATATTCCATTGACACGAACCACCGGCTTCATGGTTCCTCGTCCTCTTGCATGTCTTCCCTACAAAATGTAAAGAAGTTGCGATTACATTCATACATTCATAAGGACAATGGCACCATAAAAATTTGTATAAAGCATAGCATTGACAACAACTATTATTCACAAGGCAAGCTAGTACCGAAACACCAACTAAGGAAGGTACTCCAGTCAAGTATAAGTACCCATGTAAAGGGCATGCTAAGCACTAGTTAAAATGTCCTTATTTCTAGACACTATATTCATTAATAACCAGAAAGCTTCTGTGAATATCAACAAGTAAAATTATACAAGGAGCTGTTCATTAGATGACTTTACTGTGACCACATTAAAATTTAGAAAGTAGTTGGCAACATAACGAATGGTTTTAAACTGAAACTGAGAGCGACCTTCTCCGACATTCGCTCATTTTATGAAGCGTAATTGTATTTATCACCAAAGATTAAACATAATG
This sequence comes from Elymus sibiricus, assembly GCA_039707655.1. Classification (NCBI taxonomy): domain Eukaryota; kingdom Viridiplantae; phylum Streptophyta; class Magnoliopsida; order Poales; family Poaceae; genus Elymus; species Elymus sibiricus. The sequence goes on from CM077668.1 coordinate 300,986,824, forward strand.
GGCGACAAATAAGCAAGAGTTTACAGGATACTTCAGATTTTATTTACCGTGGTAACTTCTATAGCTCAGACCTCTAATAGCAGCCAAGCTAGATACTACAACTATGACTATACAAAATTTATCCATGTTCTGGTTCTTTTATCATATGCAACATACCATTCTGTCTTAGTAATTAGTTTCTGCTAGAAGTCTAAGTGTATATTCTAAAAACAGCAGAAAGGTGATTCACAAATACTGTATTTTCATGCAAAATAACAAGAATAACAGCAGCCAACTTAACAGATCCAACTGCAACCTAGGATGCCCACTTCCAACACCATGTATGCTATGACAAAAAGATCGTCATATTTGCTAAACTTGTACACATGCCATATTTATGTCGTTCAGATAAGCTACAATGATGTGGATAAAACTACACTCCATTCATAGCACAAGAAAGAAATTGGCAGTTTGAAAAGAAGGCTATTTAACTACCAATGTTCCTCCAAACTGTATCCTATCACTGTTTGTATAGTTCATATGATTAATAGATGCATCAAAATACCTGATAATGAGCTAGCAGGTCGACATATCTTCGAATACGGGAGGTGAACTGTACATAGCCAGGAATTCCCAGGACACCATGTGCTAGAGGTTTTCGAAAATCCATTTCTGCAGCACAAAGCACACTGATATTGGCAACGCTCCTGCAGGCCCTTCAGGTAGATAGGCAAATGCTGACACACCATGTGCCGATTGAACCCTGCAAACTTCAGAGTTTCAATGGTGTCAAGTAGAAGTAACAAATGCATCTATAATATTCGGTTGGTTAGGGACACACTTAAAACTTCAGAAAATCTCCAGAGATACAGACCTGTTCTATCTTCTAAGTGGTATCAAGACTGATGCAAAATGTCCAGCCAACTGTTCGACATTCAATTGTAACCTATCTTAGTATCTGAAAATGTAATCTGGTGAGCGTAAAATTTCCTTCTCAGCATGAAAAAATATTGTTCAAATCAGTGGAGAAGTTATTTGCAACAAAAATGGACCACAATATAGTAGTATGAATGTACGTCAGTCTGATGGTGTATTTCTTTTCTTCATTCTAAGAAAAGTACAACCATGCTTGTGCTTTCATACGCTAATCACAAATGACTAATGAAAGGATGATGTATAGACGAGCGACCAGAAAAGGCCTATGTACCTCTTACCTGGCTACGAGCGACCAGAAAAGGCCTAATAGAAGCAGCTTCTTGAAGAATCCTCGGTTCTTCCTCTTGTTCCAGATTCATGAACAGCTCTCAGTTGCACCCTCACATGTTAACATGTACGTAGGTTTGATTACTGAGTTCTCTATCGAATATTCTGCAATGCTATTGCACATAAATGGATGTATTCATTACACTTGTTACAAAGAAAAATATAGTATCTCCCAAAGAAAATAATCATGGATTCATGTACAGCAATCATGTTTTCATTACACTTACCATCAAAGCATTAATCATGTATAATGCTGAAATAACAAAATAGGTACTTACCCTGGAACCACCAAATCATGCATCCTGGATTTTAGTGGTTCCAGGATAAGTACCTATTTTATGACCAATCCTCAAACCTAACAAAGTATGCAGCCTAAGGAACTGGTCATCTTTAGTGGCTAATATCTATTATGCAAAAATTATTTTAGCTAGTCACCTACCACAAAGATAAAACAATAATCAAATCTAGGTTCCATCACTTGCATGCTCAAAGAATAAGATTTGGCATATCATTCATGATAAAATGGCCAGATAAGAAAAAACAAGCAACCTGACATAATCTCAATTACAGCAAGAAACCAGCAAATAGTATAACAAAACTCAAGATGTGGAAAAATACTCACCTATCCAAATCCACTTGATGTGATGCAGGCATATGACTATGAAAATCATCCAGTGGCCTTCTGTTTTTGTTAGTAGTTGAGTAATTGCCCAAACATCCACCAAACCTATGAAAGTTTGTTTCACCCTGCAAAAAATCATTATCCAATTCAGTCTGCTAACAATCACACAATATAAAAAGACAATGATAGTAATCGATGGCTAGAGTTTGAACTTTAGTGGCTCAAAATCTTTTTTATTTCCATGAACCAAAGCAGCACTGATTTGTTTTGAAAGAGATCAATCTGCAGAGAGATGGGGGCACCAGCCATTGGGCCTATGGAAGGTTCATTGCTGGGAGTTAAATCTGCATAGAGAGAGAGAGAGAGCTTACTGATATCGTTGCCGCCATGGATGGCTAAGAGAGATGGGGGCACCAGCCACCACGCTCCTAGTCGCCGAAAGATAAGGGAGCAGAGGCCGCCCGCCTCGCTCCAAACCACCAGGACCGAACGGACCTTGTCCCGCTCAGATTTGCTACCTTGGGAGTGGGGAAGAGGAAGTTGTGTATGGGTTGGGGCGGCGGCACCATAGGAGGGAGGTGAGAGGTGGCCTCACCGGGCGCTTGGGCATGAACAAAAAGTGCCGCCGCCGGCAGCTGGGTGAGGGCATCGACGCCACAGGACCACCTCCACATGGGAAATCAGCAGCGATCTGGGGATGGTGATGGAGTGGTGGGAGGAAGAGATGGACAGAGTGATGGAAGCGTCGCCGGATGCGAGCGTCGCCGCCGCCGCCGCCGCCGCTCAGATCGGGAGAGAAAGAGATAAGGTACTACAAGAAATATGTCAACTTGTGACCTTCTCTTAGTGACCATGGGTAAATTGGTCGTAAATCTATGACCATTTCGAACCAATTGGTCGTGAGCTGTTTGGGAGGGTCCAAACCCTAAACCATAACGACCATTTTGGTCAGAATGATCGTAATTTTCTTACACGAAATGGTCATAAAGCAGACAACAGTGGTCGACGACTTTATTTTAATTGTTTACAACCAATCTAGATGGTCATAACCTTGTAAATCGTGGTGCATTACTATGACTGGACGCCACTTCATCAATTTTGCCCATGTGTCGTGCTTAGTTGTCATTTTCGCTTATGAATTTTGCATATGTGTCGTGCTTAGTTGTTATATTCGCTTATGTGTCAATTATTGCACATGGTTTGAACCACACTTAGCTGACCTGTTGAACCCGCCATGTGGGACCCATCTTGCTGTCCCGCCATGCTGACCAGTGGGACCCACCCCACTGTCACGCCATGCTGACCTGTGGGACCCACCCTGGTGACCAGTGGGACCCGCCATGTGGGACCCACCCTGCTGACAAGCAGGACCCACAATGAGAATCCAAGAGACATGCAGGACCAACAAGCGGGACCCGCTGCAGTTTTTTTAGCGTACCACCGCTGATGAATAATCAAGCAAAAAAGGGCCACCCTGGTGACCAGTGGGACCCACCCTGCTGACAAGCAGGACCCACAATAAGAATCCAAGAGACATGCAGGACCAACAAGCGGGACCCGCTGCAGTTTTTTTAGCGTACCACCGCTGATGAATAATCAAGCAAAAAAGGGCGTGGCCTGGAGTCGCACCCGCGTCCCCTCACTATCACCAAGCGAAGCTAGCCACTAGACCACCACTACGTATGTGTCATCATTCCCACACCCGATACATTTAAACTGAAAATGTGTTGCTGGGCCTGGGCCACCACCAAAGTTTTTTCATCTTCTTTCGCTGTGCCGAGTGGGCCAACAGCCCATAGGCCATTAGAAGGTAGAGCGGGATTCTACCTGCTGGAAATTCTTCATGGGTTTTCTTTTGATTCTTCCTTTGATCTTTAAAAAAAATAACTCATGAATGTTTAAAAAATTGAATATATTCAAAATTCACAAATATTTTAAAATTTGAACAATATTTTTCTAAAAATTGTAAAGATTATTGAAATTCACGACGATATTATAAGATCGTGAAGGTTTTTAGAATTTATGAACATTTTAGAAATTTGGACATTTTATAAATTCATGAATATTTCTAAAATAAGTAAATATTTTTCTAAATATTGTTTCAAAACATTGAACACTTCTTAAAAATTCATGAAAATATATTTTTAAATTTGTAAACATTTTTTGGTATGAAAATATCATATTGTCTAATCTTCTATGATATTATTAAAATGGTAGAAAACGAACGGACAAGATTTAACTAGCAAAGAAGAACGGCTGAGAATTAATGAATCTGTCGATCTCTGTCGATAAAAAATGTTGACCATTTATCTTAAAAAAATATTGTATTTGAGAAATGTTAATCAAGCATTCGAAGAATGTTCAAACTGTGTACAGAAAAAATGTTGACCAAGTATTAAAAAACGTTAAAATTTATTTAAAAATGCTAAACGTGTATTAGAAAAATGTTCTTGATGTATACGTAAAATGTAGAATGAAAACCAAAAGAAACAAAGAAAAATGAAAACAAAAAAAAGAAACAAACGAAACCTAAGAAAAAAGAAAACGAAAAAGAAAACTGAAGAAACTAAAGCAAAAAGAATGGACACAAAGAATATTAAAAAATCGTTGAAAACCAACAAAGAAACAAATCTACCAAAGAAAAAAATAAGAAAATGAAAAATTCCTTCGTCAGCATTGTTTGAAATTTGAAGATGCACTTGACATGCAACAATTTTGTCAGTTTGTACAAAAAATGTGTTCTAAATTTTTTGAAAAATTGAGTGGTCCAATTTTCAAAATGCGGTCAAAACGGCGGGCATGACCGTTCGTAGGTAGGGGTTGAATCTTACCAAAATTTGGAGTATCTTTGATGAAATAGATACTTGTGTACCTGAAAATTATTTAAAAATAAAATAAAGAGCAAACTATGAGGCAGCTGTAGTTCAAATTTGACCCGCTTCCAGCTGAATCGGCGTAAATTTGTCTTTTTCGCGGGAGGTGGATGAAAAGCTTTTGAAAACTAACCATTTGGTCAATTGTACATTAAATATGGCCTAATATTTTTGAAAATTGATGTGGTCCATTTTTGCAATAAATATTTGCTAGGTTCTTCACAAAAAAACTCATTTTGGGCACTCGGAAAATGAAAAATGAATTTTTCGTGCAAAGAAAATGAAAACTTCCTTAGGGAACATTGTTTGTCATTCCAAGATGCAAACTTGTGCAAAATATGATATCATTTGAACAAACTATGCCATGAATGTTGCCATAACATTGGCCATTTGCTCTGAAAGCCATGAATCTTCATACATGATAGCTCGTTTCTGAGAACATTTTTTTAAGACATTTGTCGTAGTCCAAGTTTGTTATTTTTTCTGTAAACTAGGTCACATATAATGACACAATGCCAAGGTTTTCAATTTTTTTGATTTTTTTTGAATTTATTATGCCCGTTTCAAAATGCGATCAAAACGGCGGGCATGACCGTTCGTAGGTAGGGGTTGAATCTTGCAAATCTTTTGGAGTGTCTCTTATTAAACAAATACTTATGTACCTAAAAATGATTTTTGGAAAAAATAATTAGCAAACTATGAGGCAGCTGTAGTTCAAATTTGACCCGCTTCCTACTGAATCGGCGGAAATTTGTCTTTTTTACGAGAGGTGGATCAAAAGCTTTTGACACCCAACCATTTGGTCAATTGTACATTAAATATGGCCTAATATTTTAGAAAATTTATTTGGTCCAATTTTGCAACAAATATTTGCTAGGTTCTTCACAAAAAAACTCATTTTGGGCACTCGGAAAATGAAAAATGAATTTTTCGTGCAAAGAAAATGAAAACTTCCTTAGGCAACATTGTTTGTCATTTCAAGATGCAAACTTGTGCAAAATATGATATCATTTGAACAAACTATGCCATGAATGTTGCCATAACATTGGCCATTTGCCCTGAAAGCCATTGATCTTCATACATGATTGCTCGTTTCTGAGAACACTTTTTTAAGACATTTGCCATAGTCCAAGTTTTTTATTTTTTCTGAAAACTAGGTCACATATAATGACACAATGCGAAGGTTGTCAATTTTTTTGATTTTTTTGAATTTATTATGCCCGTTTCAAAATACGATCAAAACGGCGGGCATGACTGTTCGTAGGTAGGGGTTGAATCTTGCAAATCTTTTGGAGTGTATCTTATTAAATAGATACTTGTGTACCTAGAAATGATTTTTGGAAAAAATAATTAGCAAACTATGAGGCAGCTGTAGTTCAAATTTGACCCGCTTCCTACTGAATCGGCGTAAATTTGTCTTTTTCACGGGAGGTGGATCAAAAGCTTTTGAAAACCAACCATTTGGTCAATTGTACATTAAATATGGCCTAATATTTTAGAAAATTTATTTGGTCCAATTTTGCAACAAATATTTGCTAGGTTCTTCACAAAAAAACTCATTTTGGGCACTCGAAAAATGAAAAATGAATTTTTTGTGCAAAGAAAATGAAAACTTCCTTAGGCAACATTGTTTGTCATTTCAAGATGCAAACTTGTGCAAAATAATTTCAGTTATCTCGCGATCAAAACTTCCTTAGGCAACATTGACCGTTCGTAGTCCAAGTTTGTTATCTCGCGAAAGTCTTGGTGGATCTCTGATGAAATGGTTACTTGTGTACCTAAAAATAATTTGAAGAAAAAATCATGAGCTGAGGTAGTTGTAGTTCAAATTTGACCCGCATTCTACTAAATCGACGAAAATTTGTCTTTTTGATTTTTTGAGTGGTATTTGTCTTTTTGATGAGAGGTGTATGAAAAGTTCTCTTATATACAACAATTTAGTTAATTGTATCTACAATGTGGTCTAGTATTTTTAAAAATTGGTGCGGTCCAATTTTGCAACATAGTTTTGGTAGGTTCTTAAGAAAAAAACTCATTTTTTGATTTTTTTTAGTTATTGTAACACATGAAAGCCGAAATGTCCACTATTTCTCTGCATGTGGGCCCATGGATAAAATTTCAGGCCCCGCCACAATTTTCCCTCTAGTTGCGCCCGAAATTTTGGATTTCCCCCCATTCTATCCCTAACCCTAACCCTTTCCCCCGGTTCCTCTTCCCCTTCAGCCGCCGTCGCTCGCCCCTCATTCTCTTCGAATCCGTCAGCTCCTGCCGTCCGCCGATGGGCTCCCACCGCATCGCTCTCCCACCGTCCACCCCACCACATCGTCTCCCACCGTCCACCCACACCGGCCGCTTCACTGTCTCTCGCACCCAATCCAGATCCCGACCTCCGGCTCTCCGTCCTAAATCCAGATCCCGATCCGCGGCGGCGCCGCCAACATCTCACGGCCCTCCGATCCCAGCCCTCCCTTCGTCTCCCACCATGATGTGGTCGCCGTACGGGCCGGGATCGTGAGGCTATCCATTGCCTCGTCACCAAGTACGAGCAGAAGTTGGCCATGGTCACCAAGCGCCCGCCGGCGGCGAAGACGAGGAAGACCAGGACGACGAGTGCGCCGAGGAGTCCGACCAGGGCGCGCTGGCAGAGGAGGCCCAGGAGCTCGACGCCCCTGACGGTGAGGGCGTGCCCGACGAGGACGCGTGGACGACTCGGATGGTGGCCGCCAAGGCCAACGCCAGTGAGGACGTCATCCCGGAGTTCGTCGGGGACCTCGTCCCATTCGACAAGGCGCGTGCCAGCTACCAGCGCGTCCCCGTGGCCGGCAGTAGGTAATGGATCCTAGTACCATGTTCGTCTTGGATCGATTTGTCTCCTCTCTGTGTAGCTGAATGTTGTTCATGCGACTGTGTCTGGGCAGAAATAGTGAGGATGACGAGGTGAAGGCGCGGTGCCACTACCATCATGGTAAGAGATCCTCCTCCACGCCTCATATCATGCTTGCTCTTGTGAAATCGATGATGATCTTTGAATGTTAGTTCTGCTGCCATTGTAATGCCTTTCTCCACACCTCATGTGAATCTAGATCAGTGAATTTATTGCACTATTTGCTTGCTGTGAAGTATCCAGTAAAATTTATATGCATGTTCTCCCACTCCACTGTCTACACATTTACTTAGTAACATGTACTTCTGAACTGCTCTTTCATTGAACCACCAAATACTGAAGTTTTGCTATGTATAACAAAAGAAATATGCTCCCCTCATGCGCCTATCTTCTTCCTCCCTCCTCCTTTGTCCACAGGTTGGCCGGCTCGGTTGCGTTGCCGCGTATGTGGGTCAATTTCTACGACCATGTAGATGGACGATGCAGGGCCTGTGTGGGATGATGGTGCAGTGAACCATGCATCTGCCCCGTCTGTATCGACCTCTGTAACTGCAACAGCGACCACCACATCTGGTGAGAGAGAGGCACTCTCTCCGCTGTATTTTCTGTTTATTGTCTTTAGTTAATGCCTCCCCATGTCTTGGTAGGTAATTAGTATCACGTCCATGTTGTTGTCGGCTAGATGGTAATGGCTCACCAGAATATATACACTACACACTCATTTTGGAAGATCCTTTCAAGTGACAAACCAGTGCATATTTTTTTTTACAATGCACCAAAGTTTATTGTTTCTGTTGTGAAAGTAATGTAAATGGTATTACGCGGTTCTAAATAAAAATGCAAATAGCTTGTGAATGTCAATCTCATGTGAGTCAGTCAATGAACTTACAATATCAGTCTCTTAGAGTCGTTGTTTTGGCAACCTAATACTGTTGTAAAAGCAATCAATTCATGATAAGACTTGGTGAGGCTGATGCACATAGCTACTTTCAGTACCTTATTAACAGTGTTGATTGTTGGGCAAGCTATCTGTCTATTGAGCTACGCCAGCTATTGATGGCTATTGTAGTCGCTACAACATCCCAGCTACGCCAGCTTAGCTTGTGCTGCCATACTTCCCTGAGTAAGTAATCACTTCTTGGTCCTCAACAAGGACAGCTTTTGGTTGGTTGTGTTCAGTAACTTTTCATGAACACATGAGTGTATCATGTAACAATTGACAGGTTTATAAGTTACCAAATTTCTGTAGTTCATTAGTTAGGATGTTCTAGTACAAATCATGCTATCACGCACAGATTAGACATCTCTAGAGCCTAGATGATCCTATGTTCGCAGAATGTATTGATCTGTGCTTGGTTTTTGTTGGTTAGTGTTTTTATTTAGAAAAATAAATTCTGGGCCATGTAATGGATATTTTTTTAAGTTGTCAGTTAGTGAGAATGCACATAATGAATCTTGTATCATGGATTTCAACGCACATGGTTTAAATGATTGTTTAACACCGCAGAAGAACTGCATAACCAAAGTCCTATGCTTGAGGGTCTTGCTTGTTTAAATCCTGTATTAGTGTCCTGTTCTTGTAAACCTTATGTAAAACTAAAATTCCTCCATGTCTTGCTCTTTTGCTGGTGCCACTATACATGTCAGATTGCTAGCTGTACTTGTTTCCATCTCAAATTACTTGGGTGTCATTCATATGTACATAACATAATTGTATTGCAAAAAAATCTTTTATATAAATGCTGTTGGCTAAAGAAATAAGCTATGTACATCACACACAGATAGGAAATCTTCTTCTGTTTCCTTTTTCTTTGTGTTATTTACATAATTTCTTATAACTCCTCGGCTTCGATGCCCTAGGATATTCACTTTGCAACTCCATTTATTGATTCTTCAACATGAAATGCAATTTGCAGGGAGCTCAATAAAGCTTGGACAGTGGTGAGGGCTCTGATGGTGGTGATGTTGTTGGGCTGGTTGTGGCCTCGTGTGTGGTAGTAGGCTCGGCTGACCCCCGAGCCCGACAGTTCGACTACCTCCTCGGCTCCAGCCGCCGCACCACAACCCTCCAGTGAGCTCTTCAGGCTCCCTTCTTCATGGTGATCATCTTCTTAGTTCTGTTGCTATGATGCATTGAGTTGTAGACCTGGTTATTAGAGTTTTTTTTTCTGCTAGTACTTTTTGTAAGGCAATATAATTGGTTGTAGTGGTTCTACTACTGATTTATGTATAGCCATATATGTATAATTTGCAATTTTCATTTCTAAGATCAATTTGGTATCCTAGGTCCTCAAGTACTTTGATTACATCAACGTCAAAGGCGACGCGGACCAGATCTTCGTCAACTACAGCCCCATTCACAACATCGACACGAAGTCGGGTATCTACTCATCTTCTCGAACATATATGGGCCTGATGCTTGATGACCTGATGCTTGATGCTTGATGCATGTAGCATGTGCTCCTTGTGGATATATATGCATTTGTTAAGATTTTTGTGGCACACGCTATGGCCTCGAAGTTTTGTTTATTTTATTTTCGTTCATACATGAGCACAGTTTCTTATTGCCTTATGTCAAGGGATCAATTGATCTGAACTCAGTCCTTAATATGTGGATGGATGTGCTGTTTTGCAGGTGTTGGAGATGTCCTTATACTTGCTGAGCGTTTTATCTGTAGAGTGTTATATTGTGATTGTGTGGAATATTGTATGGTTATATTGTGACTGGAATATTGTAATAAACTGAGTTTGGTTGTTATTTCAAGATTTTCATGTGTTTCTCCTTTCTGATTGGTATATCGGTTAGTAACAAGCTGTGATAAACCTGACGACCCATCGCCTAGAAGAATCTGACAATTTGGACCTGCCTGACTACAATAATCTGAAAACTGAATCTGACAAATAAAAGCCAAAATTAGAAATTATATGGAAAACTGAATCTGATAAAAAAATGTAAAAAGGCCACGGGCCAGAAATATAAAAAGGCTGAAATGTTGGGCTTGACCCATGTAGATAACCAAAATTGATAGGGAAAAAATAATAAATGGGTTGAATTATTGGGCTCGGCCCATATAGACGGCTGAACTCGACCGGGCTGATTCTGATCTACGACCAATTCATTTGGTCGCCATTTTGCCACGTCAGCTTGCCACGTTGGATCTGACGTGGTGTGGGCGGGTTGCCAGTGACCAAAACAATTGGTCGTAAAATCCACGACCTTTTATTTTGGTCGTAACCGCCTACGACCATTTCACAAAGAAGGTCGTTAAGTTTTATTAAAGACGGCCAGCTTTTGACCAACTATTTTTGGTCATAAAAAGGTCACAAATGGAAAACAATGACCATTCAGTGACGAATATTGATGGTCGCAAGTTGACATATTTCTTGTAGTGAGGGAGGGAGGGCAGAGAGATAGCGGTGTGGTGTTTTTTTTTTGAGCGGATGATGTATTAGGAGGTGGGCTGTGGGGGCGAGCGGCATGAAAATTTTGGATGGACTTCGCGCTAAGTTTCGCAGGCGCGCGCGCGCACGGATATTTTCGGCGTCTGGTTGGCGGCCCACGGTCGGTCGGGAACGATTTGCCGACCGACTGTGTGACAAGAGTGCAATTATTACCGTCCAACGGTTTGATGCTATACATTTCAGCATCCCCGACCGACAGTTGGTTGTTATATGTGAGTAATACCGACCAACAGTTTGATAGAAGTTTTACAAACAAACAGTCGGTCGGCAAAAGTGGCTTTTTCCAACACACGTCTGTAGGGAATGCAGTGTCGTGGTGTAGTGTGTGTTGTACCGGGCGATAACTGAAGCGCCGGCTCCCTTCTCTCTCCTGCCTTCTCTCCCATCCAGCTGGATTTTTTCTAATGTTGGACGGCTTGCAACCGGCTGACTAGGCACTATTGTATTTGCTCTTATATTGACTGTAGATTACATGGTTATTAGATACAGCCATCATCAGTTGGCTCTACTACTATTAAACATGCTCTTAGTATTCTCTCAGCTTGCAAACAAAAACCGACGGGGCAGTGTGGTTCGTGGACCTGGCTTAGAGCATCTACAGCCGGGCCTCTCATACCCGTCTCAAACGCCCGGGCAGGCCGTCCGGTCACTGACCGGTCAAAAAAAAATCGACCCAACCGGACCTCTCAAACCGCGGACAAACGCCCGGGCTGACCGGCACCCCTCATATCCAGCCCAAATATAGGGCGGATATGGGGCGGCCCGGGCACGCCCGGGCGCGTCCGCCTGACAGGCCCGGCCCACCACCGACATCACCGCTGCCCCCCAAAAAACCCCAATCCGGGCACCTCACTCCGAACCCTAGCTCACTCTCCCCCTCTCTCTCGCTCCGTCCACTCCTCTCCCTCTCCGATTCCGATCCCACCCACTACGATGAGCAGCTCCGGCAGCGACTCCGGCTCCGGGCTTGACTACGAGGAGGAGATGGCCCTCCGCATTGCGCTGGAGCGGTCCAAAGAGACCGGCGGCAGCTCCAGATCTGGAGCATCGCCACAGCTCTCGCGCTGGCGCAGCGCGGACGCTGGAGCTGGACCATCCCGGCTCGCGCGCAGCGACGCCAGGACAGCGCAGTCCGCACCGGCCGCGCGCGAGGCAAAGGAGGCAGCGGCGGAGAAGGCTCGGGTGGCCAGGCTGAAGCGGGAGCAGGACAGGACGGTCCGTCGGATGAAGGGGCTCATCGTCCTCTCCGACTCCGACGACGGCGACAGCTCCATCTCAGACCCTTCACCAGCCGCGGACGCCTACAGCTGCGCCGGCGACCGGAAGGGCAAAGGGACGGCGAGGAAGTGGTGAAGCTCCGCCGTCTCCGTCTTTAATTTCAAGTTTTTAGTAATCTAGTTTAAACTTGTCCGTCGTTCATGTAAATTATGTGAACTTTGGCGATCTTTTGGACATCCGATGGTGATCTTTTGGTGATCGGAATGTGCATTTCTATGTCCGATTCCATGTCTGTGATGATCTACGTTGTTTAGTTCTACGTTGCATGCTTAGTATGAATATGAGGTGCCGGATACGAAAGACGCGGATGCAGAGAGGCAAATTTGAGGGGTGCCCGGTCAGTGTCCGCGGACGCGTCCGGGCGCGTCCGCGGGCGTTTGAGGGGCCGGATTTGCAAAGTCCGGCTGTAGATGCTCTTAGCTACTCGCATTGATGTCCGGCAACGTGCCAGGCCATAGTGCAAGAGTTTGCCCCGGCGATCGCTGACAGACAAGATGAAGAAGGCGAATGCCTGTATTCATTCAGAAACCTCATGGGACATATTTCTTTCGGGCAAGGAGAGATTAGCCTAGTTTAGCAAACCTAAGCCGAGTGTAGGAGGCAGGACGTGAACCGGCACGAGAGGACGGACCAGTGAGACCAGTTGTCTGGCCGGCCCGAATAATTGGCGCGTATGCATTGAGTGCATGCGAGCAAGAGTCGATGGATCTAGCGCCTAGCTAGTTGCAGCCGGCGTGTTGCATTGCAGCCTAGCTACTCGTTGCGCAGGTGCGTAGTTAATGGGGGAGGAAATGCACTGTACCTCTGTGATGGCGCGGTCGGCCGCCTCACCACACCACACCACACCTAGGTTTGGTAGTACAAGCCTCTACACACCTAGACCATACTCCTACAAGCCGGTTCTTAATTAATACTCTTATTGGACAGGTCAAATTTTGTGCTTGTGCTTCTCACCAGAAAAACGTTCGTTTTTCTAGCTAGGATCAGATGTTATTGCGGTACTATTACGCGTGTAGGACAGGCTACAGTGTACATAGCGAGTACGTAGTTAACGAAGAAACAAAAAGATCTGGGTGCATGCATGAGCATGACACAGTCACAGTTGTGCACAACTTTGCAATGGAATAGACATGACAGAACAGTACACAATCAGCCAGCAGCGTATATGATGCTATATGTGCGTGGGCCATCCCCACTGGAGCATGCAGTTGCTCGCCAAAGAGTGAGGGACAGAGTTTAATGTCTCATGCAATTGAATTGAATTAAAATCGGCAAAACTGAAGCAGGGATCCCACCAGAGTTTCTGTCCTCCGCCCTGACTCGGCCTGCCCTGCGCTGCGCCTCTGCCCGCGCCAGCCGTCCCCTCTCGCTCTCGCCCTGCATCATGCTACCAATCTATACTTCCATAGACTCACTCTCTCCCTCAGCACTTTACCCGCTGTCATAATAAACACAGGGAACATGGAGGAGAGATGCTCTCCTAAACTCAAGCACCGCATGTCCTTCTCAAGGTTTACACAGGGGAAGACTCGTATGAGATCTCACATTTAGATGAGATCGTAAATCAACCCCTAAAAATCATACTAGGTTTACACAGGGAGTATTTAGACATTTTGAAAAAATCTGAAATTATTTGACAACATTCACGTGGGGTATGTCTACAGCTCCGGAAAAAAAATAAGCTCAAAACTAGATGTACATTTAGAGATTCAAAAAAACAAATTCAAATGTGAATAGTAGCAGCTTTGGGTGAATAATACGTTGACACTATTCACATCCGATTTTGTCTCTTTTTTTTCTGTTTATGTAAGTTGAATTAGGAGCTGAATTTTTTGACGTTGTACATAAAAAATTGATGTGTGTCAACAAAAAATTTAAGAACATTTGAACTTGTATTTTTTTTAATACAAAATCGATCTCATAGATCTCACCTAAGTCTCCCCGGCCCGGTTTACATATAGAGTATGTAGGTAAGAAATACTAGTAGAAGCATAATAATTATGCACCTTTTGGACGGAGGGTCACTCACTCCCTCTCTAGATCTTCTTTCGCCCCTCTCTCCCATCGGATCGATCCGAGTGTGAGCTTAGCTAGCACACAAAGAGCTAGATTGCCAAGATAAGATCTACACTGCACTCACTGCCCTCTTTTGCTTGTCACTTTCGCAAAAGGGAGGCAGCAGGCCGGCCGACTAGCTAGCGAGCGAGCAGCTATTAAGCTTGTGTGGTTCCGCCGCGGCCATTAAAATCTTTGGGTTCTCCCTCGGTGTCGAGCTGAGCTAGGCGCAGCACAAGAAAGAGATATGGCAATCCCATGCAGGCATAGTACTAGTATATAGGTCCTTGTGTGCTAGTATTTCGTCCTGCGATTAACTATCTGGCCTGGCCGGCTACCCCTTTCTTCCCGGCCGGTTTGGTTGTTGGTGGGTGTGGGAGTGGTGTAAGACTGAGGTAGCTCAAGCTGGAGGAGGACAAGAATCGGTTGTCCAAGGGCTTAGACCCTTGGAGCAACCCTACCGCCGACGCCACCACCAGCACCCTGCACTACCTGCTCCAGGAGAAGGAGAGAGCGCAGGCGCAGGCGCAGCTCCAGATCTACCACCAGCAAGGGTTCGGCTACCTCCACCAGCACCGGAGGCAGCAGGCAGCGGGGGGAAGCGCTGATGGTGGCAGCAGCGGCGAATCCACGCCGGTGGCGGACGCCCTGGCCACGGCATTCGGGAGCGGGCGCATCGTGCGGTCCGCGGCCGGGCGCAAGGACAGGCACAGCAAGGTGTGCACCGCGCGTGGGCTGCGCGACCGCCGCGTCCGCCTCGCCGCGCACACCGCCATCCGCTTCTACGACGTGCAGGACCGCCTCGGCTACGACCGCCCCAGCAAGGCCGTCGACTGGCTCATCCGCAACGCCAAGGCCGCCATCGAGGAGCTCCCCGACCGGCCCGAGGAGGCGCCGCCCGCCGCGGAGCCCGAGGCCGCCGAGCAGATGTCCGAGCAGGTGACCTCCACGTCGTCCTACGGGTTCGGCAACCCCGGCGGTACTGCCATGACCAACTCCTTCCTTCAACATTCACTCGGCGCAGACCAAGTCTCCGACAACGTCAAGTCCTTGTTTCCTTCCTCGTCCACGGCCACCGCCAGCGGCCACGACGAGTACCGGGGCTCCCCGCCGGATCTCCTGTCGCGCACCACCAGCAGCCAGCCCCAGGAGCTGTGCCTTACCCTCCAGTCCAACCAGCATAACATGTTTAGCCATGTATCTCCCAACCATCACGGTATCATCTCGGGTGCAGGCGTTCCAGGGTGGCCGGACCACGGCCAGAGAATGCCATCGTCATGGCATGCCTCGGACAACAACGCGGGAGAGGGCCGTGGCGCCGGCGGCAACGGCGACAGCTACATGTTTGCAGGCATCCCGGCGCGGCAAGGGCTGGACCAAGGCCAGCTCTTCTCGTCCAACGGGGAAACCCTTCAGTCCAGTGCCGGCTGGGCCGCGTCTGCCCGCGCTTGGCTAGACCCTCTCGCCGGCATCCACCAGCCGTCGGCAATGTCTGGGCAGATCGGACTCAGCCATCTGGTTGGCGGCGGCGGCGGCGCGTTTATGGGGTTCCTCGCGCCGGCTGCACAGAGGCTCCAGCTCCAGGGCGAGGAGGAGGAAGGAAGCGACGTGATGCGAAGAGACTGATGAACCTTCCGGCGCATGAGGTGTGAGATTTCTGTTAACGCACTTCATTTGATCCGGTGCTCAGTTGTATGTCATTTTATGTAGGGGTTTATGTTCATCAGATTTGTCATTAGCTGTTGCCACTTCTATATTCATTCATGCATGTATAACTATGGCTTAATTAAGAGTACGTTCCCTTGGACCTAGACAGCTTTACTGTTGCATTAGTTGCATTAGTTGCTGCTGTTGCTATTTTTCTGCCCTTTAATTTATTCTCGGCATGGACAAGACACGGTGATGATGAGATGAAATGATCTGATGATCTTGACGGTTTGCCCCCTTTGGATATTTTAATGTTTCTTATCTGGCTATACTCTAAGCTAAGGAATATTCAAAGACTTTTAGCAAATTTAAAGGTTGTCGTCCCTATAGCTAGCTACATCCTGATGATTCCATAAAGGCCCCTAAGTCTCTGCAGCCTCCAGTAACATCTAGGCAATGCAGAGGCCAGCAAAAGGGAGAGTTAAATAACTTAAAATATGGCTGGACTGAGAAAGTATTTCATCCACTACTGTAGCTGTTAGGAGGGGCAAGTGTATCTAATGGAAATGCTGTTTGCTGCTTCTGCTATGTCCATGCTGCTGATAATGATAGGGGGGCAAGGCAGGAGGAAGGGCTGAGATCTGCCTCGATGCCTCTATTATTGGAAGTGAGTGGCATCTTTACTTCTTCGCTTTCTCTTCTTTTCCTTCCACTGTTTGGGGGGTATCTTTTTGCTCGCCGGACTGTGAATCTTCTGGAATTGCATGCGGTGTGTCGACGTACCGTACTTCTGACACTTGCATGAAAGAGGCTGAGACAGTAACAAAACAACATCCGGCTAGTTTGGCAGTGGCTCGCCGGTGTTTCTTTCTCCTTGTTTCAAGCCTAGGCCTGGCACTTTTGATTAACTGCACTTTGCATGCATGTGAGGATCCATCTCTTCTGATTTCTCAATTTGCTTCCCAGTTCAGGGAACAGTTGATAATTGTGTCTTTAATTTCCTGCGAAAACAAATAAGACACACAATAATTAATCTATCATATCATACTAAAATAGGTGTTGGTTGCTTAAGTCAAAATTCACTACTCCAGTCTCCGTGGAGACGATATGATAGTTAGTCTATTCATGAAAGTGAAACTTAGGCTCAGATTTTTTTTTAGTTTGTGGTTGTTAAACGCGTGTTGAGGTAAGCTAGCGTACCATATAATCTGCTGTTAAAAATAGACACAAAATTTGGGGGGAAAACAGGAGTATTATGGCAGTCCACCTCGTGATTTTTTTAGAGCAGAAACTGCTGCGCTTGAGTTACATCTTACCTACAATTTTTGAATGATCTTGTACACCACGTTACCTCCTCTCCCCTTCCCTAGCACTCCCTCCATCCCATAATATATATAAGACGTTTTTGCAAGCTAACATAGCTTGCAAAAACGTCTTATATTGTGGGACAGAAGAAATATTATATAATTATTCCATTATGTTTTACCTTTAAATTATAAAACCAAAATTTGCATATATTTGGAAAGCATGAACCGATGTCCTAAGAAAGAATGGTATAATAACCATGTAGGTCTACATGCGATGATCAAGCATGCATGTACTTTTGAACACATAATATATGCAATTTTACTAAGGCTGGCTAGGTTTTGGACTGGGCTTAGGAAAACCCGGCATGAAAATACTGAACCCATTCTAGCTTAACCCAAAAAATAGATAAATAGTGGATTTTAATTAATTGAATCATTTTGCAATACAAACTTTTTTTACCCATTTTCAAAGAAAAAACTAGTTTTTAGACATTTCAGGCTTGTGAGCCGGGCTTTGGGCATAAAAGTTGAGGTGTATTAGGTTTTCAAAAGAATATACTACTCCCTCCATTTCAAAAATATAAGGTGTATTAGTTTTTCAAAAGGTCAAAAATTTCTATGTTTGACCAAGTTTATAGCAAAATACATCAACATCTACAATATTAAATAAATAAAATATAAAATATAAAATTTTTATGAAGAATCTAATGATAATGATTTGATATTGTACATACTGTTCTTTTTCTCTAACTTTTGTGTGTGTGTGTGTGTGTGTGTGTGTGTGTGTGTGTGTGTGTGTGTGTTGGGGGTGGGGTGGCTATTTATTCATCAACCAATGTCAAGGTCTTGCATACAAAACACAGGCACGTCACCTGGGCCTGCCCTAAGCCACACCGCTGTGCGCTCCTCAAACCTACCAAAGTTTGCGAAGAACTGACTCACATGATTGCTCACGTCTAAAATGAGCAAAGTTAACCTCTAACCTCTTGATCTCATGAACCAGCATATATAGCATAACGCAATTTATCCATAGTCGTGGTCAAAGTTAAGAGAAGTTTGACTTATTGAAAAATTAGTACACCCTATATTTTGAAACGCAGGAAGTATAATTTTTCATTGATATTTTTTTTAGAAGAAAAGGGCCTCAACCCCGGTTCCATTTTTATTAAAAATGAAACCAAGTACTCCCTCCATCACAGTTTACACGGCGCGGTTCCAAAATCATGCATTTTCAGGTCGAGAAGGATTTTAGGCGCGATTGTATTAATTGCTGGCTTAATTAGGGCGTGAGTAACCGCAGTCTCCTCTCCTCCCTATTCCTTTCTCTGGTGTGTATGATGCATGCGTAGGTGTGAACGCCGTTGGGAATCTGCATGCACCGGTTATTGGCTGGGGGAGTTAATTACGATTCTATTGGGCGCTGCGGGAGCCGGGAGATGTGGGGCTAACTAGCGATGCTGCAATTACGTCCTGGGCAACGAATTTTACAGCCAATTAGCGCTAACCTTGGGCACAGAGAAACCTCATGCGCGCCGCGTGACGGAGGGAGTATCTGGATACAGCAACTAACTCGCGGTCACAGACTGAATTGACTATATCAGCACACAAACAGCTAGGGAAATAAAAACCAGGTTCAGCTTGCTCACACAAGGCAAGTGACATAGCGCAAAACCATCGCAGGGGAGGGACCAGCCAGCAGAAAGCATAAGGAAATCAAGGAGGGTGGGGAGAGCGCAGAAGGCTTAAGCTCCAGGAGCTATCTTCAGCGAGCTCCCCTCACGCACCAGCTTCAGCGATGATTCTTCTGCCAGCTTCGCCGGTCCAGCAATGGCAGCAGCCCACTTAAGGAGAGGAGAAGCTCACCAGGTAGGCATCCTTCAGCCTGGATCTGGCCACATCAGAGAGGTGGTGGGCGCCTCTGATATATATGGTTGTGAAATCCAACTGCATAAAGATACTTTAATTGGCCGGTTTATGTGGCATCGCCCTCTGACAAATTATGTAGCTATCAACCGAACTTGGAATAACATCTCATGCTCATGCGAGATACCATTTGAAGATCATAAATTCATAGAGAGAAAAATCCCTCTTTTCAAGCCGTTACGTTGTGGAACGGGAAAGCTGCTAGCTAGCCATAGTGTTTTTTACAGTGCTCCTGGCATGGCATGTCATCTGTGCATCGTCTCTCTCACCTTGTCGTGCATTGGTAGCTTGCTCAGACGCCGAGCATGATAGGTAAAGTATGGCACACAATGATTGCAGGCTCTCTTTCCCATTTGAAGATGCTGAGGATAGGTCACTTTCTACTGCCATAGGAGCAGATCCCCAGCCCCAGTACGCTGCCAGCTACGGCCACGCTCTTTTTCATATAGTGCTCACAGACCGGTGTACTTTCTGGCTCTAGCTTGTAGACGAGCCCGGAAAATTATTAGTATAATGCTCCTAGGAAGACACGCTGCTGTAAGACTGTAAAAGGACTGATAAAATTTATAGTAGTGCTCAGCAAGATGCATACATACTGGCTGTGTTCGTTTGGCCCTTCTGTATGTTTGGGCTTAAGATGATAATGTTAGATTATCGTCTAACAAGTAGTCGTAAAGTATACTAGTAGTACACTTGCTAAAGCGTACATTAGCATCAAGCTGACATCTTGTTACGAGTACGTACAGCTCATGCTTGGCACTTGAACAGCAGCGCCACGTATCCTCTCCCAGTCCTCTCCTTGGGTCCACATATATGAAGCTCGAGTAGCTTCCAAAAATGATTCTCAATGCTTGATACTAATAAAAAGTGACCCAATTCATAATGGCGGGCTAAGATTTGAGGTATTCAAGGGCGAAAACTCTTAAGACATTGCGACGCTGGGTCAATGAAG
Source organism: Elymus sibiricus (assembly GCA_039707655.1). Taxonomy (NCBI): domain Eukaryota; kingdom Viridiplantae; phylum Streptophyta; class Magnoliopsida; order Poales; family Poaceae; genus Elymus; species Elymus sibiricus. The sequence goes on from CM077668.1 coordinate 301,007,069, forward strand.
CGTAGATAGCGAGGGGAGGTATCTTGCTCCGCCACATGTGACCCGTTCCTATGATAAGCTTGCAGCTGACATCCCACCGGTATTTTTTTTTTTTTTTGAAAAGGAGGATGTACCCCCGGCCTCTGCATCTGGGCGATGCATGCAGCCATTTTATTAATTATTCATAAAACTCTTATAAGGTAATACATTAATAAGCCTGAAGCCACCATCTTGGCAACGCCTGTCGCTACTCCTATCCTCGTGATGAAGGGGTACCGAATCGCTACTCCTATCCCCGTGATGAAGGGGTACCAAATGTCCGAGCCCAATACTAAACAGACATCGCACCAACACCTAACATTTAATGCCGGATGCCCCATCCAAGCCACAATACCTGGACTGGGATACACACCGGTCCGGCGCACTTTCAGTGGGCATCACATGCGCACACTGCAAGGGCCGTCACCTCCTTCATCCATCGATCCATCCTCAGATCAGATACTGATGCATCGACCTTGCCAGGCCTCTCTGCCATCGACGCCACCACGACGCCAGATAGCGTCTTCCTCCTGCGCGAGTCCATCGCCACCCATCGGACACCGAGTTTCCACCGCGCCACGCCGCCGAGATCCGCCGCCATCGATGTGTAGGATGAAGCACCGCTCCACCACCTACCGATGCCCAACCACCAAGCCGTCCACATGTCCGTCTAGCCGATGAATGTCTCCAAAGATGATGCCCCCACGGGGGTGACGACGAAGACGTCGCCATCATCCGATCCAGGAGGCCCCTCAACGCCTCCAACGAGGGCTACGACGCCCACGGGCACCGCCATCAATGGTAGCCTCCTCCAGATCTGAGGTTTCCCCCGGAAACAATGGAGCGAGGGACGCCCCCACCATCGCATCCAACGAGGAAAACGACACCCACGGGCACCGCCGACGATGGTGTCATCCTCACCCACTTCAGCAGCTAGGCCACCATCTCCTCCTCCACTTGATCCGCCGCCGGGAAGCCACCGCGAGGCAACACCCACCGACCAGATCCCTTTGGACTGACGAAGAAGACAACCAAAGGTAGAGGAGGTCACATCGCTGCGTGACCGGCGCCATGGCCACACACACGTCGTCCCGAGGCGCCCGCTCAAGATCCACCGCCACAGCCGCGCCTCCAGGCCGTGACGGAGGGACGCCCCGCCGCCGCCATCAGCCCCCAGCACGGGCTTTGCCCAGCCGGGATCCGGCGGCGGCGGGAGGGGAGGGGAGGCGGAGGGGAGGGGGGATCTATCGAGGCGGAGGGGAGGGGGGATCTGTCGAGGCGGAGGGGAGGAGAGACATCCCACAGGTATACTCCACAATTGTTAATTACCGACTCAAAAGCAATTGTTTTACAGACCTGTTAATTGCCGACTGAAAAGCAATTGTTTTACTTCGGCGCCCCTAAGGATAAGGATGTACTCCTTCCGTCCCACAATGTAAGACGTTTTTGCAAGCTTGTTTAGCTTGCGAAAATGTCTTACATTATGAGACGGAGTAGTATCTTTTAGTTTCAACAAGAGTGTTTTCGGGGATATGTGATACTTAATATACGTCCCTCCGTCTTCTCGTGAAAAAAATGTAGATACAAATGGGGTTTGACATTTGCCCGGGAGAACACTCTATGGCGTTGCGCCGCTGGTTCACTGAAGCCTATATAGGGAGGGAAGGTATGAGTGAGGACGTCCTAAACCCATGGGTATATGAACCCGCTTTTTAAAAATGCATTTTAAACGTGTTTTTAAATGTTAAAAAATTCAAAACAAAATTTCACGCATACATCTTCGCAACATGTGTGCATGGCACAAAGTTTTGTGAATATTCTCTTTTTATTTTGCCTCCGTGAAAAAGACAAATTTCAGTACTTCTAAATAGCATTCCACGACACATTTTTTATCTTTCTTGCGCAGGCCAAAGAAAAAGTTGTTTTCCGCGAAACTTTCTGTCCGCACATAGAATGTGAAGATGTATGCGTGAAATTTAGAAATGAGTTTGCCGACGTGGATTCATATGCCCATGGGTTCATCCATGTACTTTCCGGGGAGGTATCCAGCTTCGCCACGAGAGACCCTTGACCCTATGCTACGCCTAACAACTCACTGGTATGATCCACAAATTTTGGCTCCTCTCCTGAGCGGCTCTGAAGGCCCTCCCCTGACGAAACCCTAGAGCCCCTGTCGATCGCTTCCCCTCAGGCCACCGCTGCTGCCTCCCCGGGCCGCGGTGGCGGCGCCCATCCCGTCGAAGACGGTGGGCGGGATAGGCGCTCCGCAGTGGCGCATCACGGGGGAGGTCGGCTGCTGGCTGTGGGTGCAGGGCGGCGCGGCCATGGTGCCGTGGCCTGAGGGTCTCTAATGGACCTGCGACAAGGAGCCGGTGCGGCCATGATCTCCGGCAGGCAACGGATCTGGGACGAGAGCCCGGTCGGGGCCCAAGGCGGGCCCGTCCTGCGTGGGAGGCTGGCTGTGGCTTCGGCTACACCGGTGACGTGTTGTAGCCATGCGTTGTGCTACCTTCTCCTCCATGGCCAGTCTAGTTGGAGTTGACTAGTGGCGTGGGGGCTGCTGGTCTTGCAAATAAAGGCGATGGTCCTAGTGTTCTTCTCGCAGCAAGGCAACGGTCTGCGTGACCGGTCCTTCTCGATCTGTCCGTCGACGTGTTCCGGAACTTCTGCCAAAAATCTTCATGGATTGGCGCAAGACACCCCTGGATATCTGCATCGGATGGAATCTGGTCGTGCGCGTCCATAGCAGCCTGGTGGCTTCATGAGGGCGTGGCGCGAAGCTCCGTTGTATGTTGACACCATGGGACATGTCGGTATCTCGATTTCCATAGCGTAGACAGCGGCGGAGAAGGTCATGGTGGCTGAGATTGGAGGACCAGTAATGGCGGAGGGGGCCTTGGAGGCGATGGTGACTTTGCTTCACAGGCTGGTGCTCGGAATTGGCTTGCGGGACTTTCCCGTTCACTCTGGACACAGTACCTGTGAGCCTGGTGTTTGATAACTTTCAGGAGCAGCAGCAGCAAGTGGGGCGGCAGCACTAGAGGATTTCATTTTTGGTGGTGCTCCTTGAGTACCGAGTTGTGGCGCACATGCCAGCCCAGGAAAATCACTCTGGCATGCGCTTTTACAACAAGTATCATGAACACAAGCTTTTCTATTGATGGGTATATCAGTCTTACATGATATATTACAAGGGGAATGGCAGCGGAAAGCTCTATCTAAGGCAGCATGGTCCTGGTGCGGCTCCAATCCACAGGGATCTGACTGGGTCACTCTTCTAGCCCGCGAACACTCCGGCTCCTCGCTAGAGGTCGTCGAATCCTTAGGTGAACCTGGCCACATTGAAGGCCGCTGAGTACTTTTCAATGTACTCGCAAGCAAACCAAACTAACATATACACCAAGCAATGCAATCCATGGCATTCAAGCATGTACATATTATTTTAACAGTATTAACTATCATGTTATGGCAGAATTATCTAGCAAGATTAATCATGTAGCAGCATTAATCATCATGACATAGCAGGATTATCTATTATAATAACTATTGGAGTAAATACAGTAAGGTAAAGCATATCAAGTAAATAATCCATACTCCGAGTATTCTCATGATTCAAGTCTGATCCAAACTCTGCGGTCATCCAACCGCTCATCTCATAGCCATCGCATGGCTAGCAATCATACCTCTGACATCATCTGATGTCCATGCATCTGTGCTGCAAGTTTGACAATTACCATTCTCTGGTTCAGTATTAACCATACGTTATATAGTTTGTTCCTCCCGACTCGACACAGACCAAATAGGGGCCTATACGAATTGTCCATGACCGAGGACGCGGCTATTCGAATAGATTTACACTCTGCAGAGGTTGCGCACTTTACCCACACCATGGAGCGTCTGGCCTCGTACTTTAGTACATGTTCCCATTCGGGTGGACCAGTGCTGCTCCAACAAAACCTTGTCTATTGCCTGGCACTCTTACGGTCCCACCGACAATCATACCCTCCCAGGGTCATGTCCTGGGTGGCCCCTGTGTCACCCCGTGACACCTGCCACCGTCGTGGCCAACTAAACTGTCCCAAACGGGGATGCCGGCAAAATAACTCAACTGGGCTCACAAGATTATCGTCGCCTACCGGGCCAGGGTAGCACGCACACATAATCCTCCCTAGTTTGGTGGTACCGACAAGAGGCAAGACAATAGACCAAGTCAGGGTCGTCCCATACCGGCAAATGTGGCTGCACGGGTAAGTCCGGATAGGTGGCACTATGACTCGATCCAGTCGACGGAGGAGGTTGTTGTCATTATTAAGTCACATTTCATAATATTGCAGTAACAGTAACCATGCAAGATGTAACAATTATGAAAACCTAACAACCTATCTCCATACAATATCACAACGAGTCGATAGTGCGATAATATGATGAACATTAGCAGGTAATGCAGATAGCAAATTCAAACTAGCAGGAGTTTAACTATTTCTAACACATGCATAAACATTAATTAAACACGCAAGAATAACATAGAGCAATGCTTCAGGGCATATATCAGATGGTCGGCTTGCCTGGGGGTCGAGGAATACTCCGGGAAGAAGTGCGATCGCCTCGCGGAAGAATTCGCCGGAAAGGATTCTCTCTCGGAGGGCTGATAGAAGGGCAAGGGCAAAATGGGTATTTTCAGAAAGTGTAAACATGGTGAAAGTGATATCATCAGAACGGGATCGACGAACTGAAGAAGTGGGCTTTGGATTCACCTCAATCGGAGTTACGAGCGAAAAGTTATAAGGGTTTGACTGCCAAGGACCTATCTATAAAGAAAATATTTACCACCAGGTCCCTGATAGCACAGCCGCTGGCGCCTTTTCTGGAAACACGTTTTCCTTTATAGAAAGCGTATTATGAGGCGAAGCGCTTTCCAGAGAAGAAAACGTCTTCTCCAGGAATACGTTTCCCAAATAGGAAAACACATTTCGCCGCATGTGCAACCACTTAAACTGGCGGGCCCATGGCTAAGCCACTGACGGGCGGGGCCCGCGCTGCTTCTCTCTCCTCCCTCCTCCTCTTCCTTCTTTCTCTCGCCGGGGAGCAACAGAGGCGCTGGTCGCCGGCGTAGCTGCCACTCTGGTGGGCACGGGCTCGAGGTGATGAGGGGGATGGATGTGTTGGAAATATGCCCTAGAGGCAATAATAAATTGGTTATTATTATATTTCCTTGTTCATGATAATCGTTTATTATCCATGCTATAATTGTATTGATTGGAAACTCAAATACATGTGTGGGTACATAGACAACACTGTGTCCCTAGTAAGCCTCTAGTTAACTAGCTCGTTGATCAAAAGATGGTGAAGGTTTCCTAGCCATGGACATGAGATGTCATTTGATAACGGGATCACATCATTAGGAGAATGATGTGATGGACAAGACCCAAACTATAAACGTAGCATATGATCGTGTCAGTTTATTGCTATTGTTTTCTGCATGTCAAGTATCTGTTCCTATGACCATGAGATCATGCAACTCACTGACACCGGAGGAATACCTTGTGTGTATCAAACGTCACAACGTAACTGGGTGACTATAAAGGTGCTCTACAGGTATCTCTGAGGGTATCTGTTGGGTTGGCATGGATCAAGACTGGGATTTGTTACTCCGTGTGACGGAGAGGTATCTCAGGGCCCACTCGGTAATACAACATCACAATGAGCCTTGCAAGCAAAGTGACTAAAGAGTTAGCCACAGGATCTTGTATTATGGAACGAGTAAAGAGACTTGCCGGTAACGAGATTGAACTAGGTATAGAGATACCGACGATCGAATCTCGGGCAAGTAACATACCGAAGAACAAAGGGAACAGCGTACGGGATTAACTGAATCCTTGACATAGAGGTTCGACCGATATAGATCTTCGTAGAATATGTAGGAACCAATATGGGCATCCAGGTCCCGCTATTGGTTATTGACCGTAGAGGTGTCTCGGTCATGTCTACATAGTTCTCGAACCCGCAGGGTCTACACACTTAACGTTTGGTGACGATTAGTATAGTTGAGTTATTGTGTTGGTGACCGAAGGTTGTTCGGAGTCCCGGATAAGATCCCGGACATGACAAGGATCTCCAGAAGAGTCCGGAGGTAAAGATTGATATATGTGATAATAGTGTTTTGATCTCCGGAAGGTTCCGGAATTCACCGGAAGGGGTTCCGGGTGTTTACCGAAGTGTTCGGGTGCAGCAACACTTTATATGGGCCAAAGGGGTAAAGCCCACGAGGTATTGGAAAGTGCAAAAGGAAGTTTTGCTGCTGCCTTAAGCGGTACTACCGCTGGTAAGGCGGTACTACCGGAATCTGAGTTGGACTCTTTCCGTGCGGGCCAAACCGACCTTGTGCGGGCAAAACCGACCTTGTGGAGGCTTTCTCTCCAAGTTTAGACCCCAGGGCTCAACATATAAATAGAGGGGCAGGGCTAGCACACGAGATAGATCAAGATTTCCCAAGCCGTGTGCCGGCAACCCTAACCCTCTAGTTCCTCCCGTCATAATCTCCGTAGTGCTTGGCGAAGCCCTGCAGAGATTGTTCCTCACCACCATCACCACGCCGTCGTGCTGCCGGAACTCATCCACTACTTCACCATCGCTCGCTGGATCGAGGAGGTGAAGGCGTCATCAAGCCGTACGTGTGTTGAACGCGGAGGTGCCGTCCGTTCGACGCTAGATCGTGATTGGATCGAGGGACGACTTGCGATTTGGATCGCGAAGACGTTCGACTACATCAACCGCGTTTCTTAACGCTTCCGCTTAGCGATCTACAAGGGTATGTAGATTCACTCTCCCTCTCGTCTCATCACCATGGATAGATCTTGCGTGTGCGTAGGAAAATTTTTGTTTCCCATGCGACGTTACCCAACAGTGGCATCTGAGCTAGGTCTATGTGTAGATGAGATCTCGAGTAGAACACAAACGAGTTGTGGGCGTGGGTGTATACATATTGCTTGCCGTTACTAGTTGATACTTGATTCGGCGGTATTGTGAGATGAAGCGGCCCGGACCGACATTACGCGTACGCTTACGCGAGACAGGTTTCACCGCTACGTGCACTCGTTGCATAAAGGTGACTAGCGGGTGTCTGTCTCTCTCACTTTAGTTGAATCGATTTCAATGAAGAGGGTTCTTTTAGAAGATCAAAAAGCAATCACTACACCACGTTGTGGTTTTGCGTAGGTAAGAACGGTTCTTGCAAACCCGTAGTAGCCACGTAAAACTTGCAACAACAATTAGAGGACGTCTAACTTGTTTTTGCAGGGTATGTTGTGATGTGATATGGCCAATTACATGATGAGATATATGTGATGTATGAGATGATCATGTGTTGTATAGAATATCACGACTTGCATGTCGATGAGTACGGCAACTGGTAGGAGCCATAGAGTTGTCTTTAATTATTTTCGCCGTTTTGCTTTTCTTTATCGCTATGAGTTAGCAATAGTCGTGGAAGCAACAGTCGGCGCGACAACCTCATGGCGACACGTTGATGGAGATCAAGATGATGGAGATCATGGTGTCATGCCGGTGACGATGGAGATCATGTCGGTGCTTTGGAGATGGAGATCAAAAGCACAAGTTCATGGCCATATCATGTCACTTATGATTTGCATGTGATGTTAATCCTTTTATGCATCTTGTTTTGCTTAGGACGACGGTAGCATTATAAGGTGATCCCTCACTTAAATTTCAAGATAAATTGTGTTCTCCCCGAGTGTGCACCGTTGCGAAAGTTCGTCATTTCGAGACACCACGTGATGATCGGGTGTGATAGACTCTACGTTCACATACAACGGGTGCAAGCCAGTGTTGCACATGCGGAACACTCGGGTTAAACTTGACCAGCCTAGCATGTACAGACATGGCCTCGGAACACAAGAGACCGAAAGGTCAAACATGAGTCATATAGTAGATATGATCAACATGAAGATGTTCACCATTGAAACCACCTCAACTCACGTGATGATCGGACTTGAGTTGGTGGATTTGGATCATGTTACACTCGAATGACTGGAGGGATGTCAATCTGAGTGGGAGTTTTAAGTAATATGATTAAATAAACTCATTATCTTGAACAATAGTCTAAATTGTCTTTGCAATATTTATGTTGTAGATCATGGCTCGCGCAGTAGCACCCCTGAATTTTAATGCGTTCCTAGAGAAAGCTAAGTTGAAAGATGATGGAAGTAACTTTGTGGACTGGGCCCGTAATCTAAGGATTATCCTTACGGCTTCCCAGAAGGCTTATGCCCTTGATGCACCGCTTGGTGATCCACCCGCTCCAGTTGAGTCTCTAGACGTTGTGAACGCCTGGCAGGCTCGTTCTGAAGATTACTCAATAGTTCAATGTGCAATATTGTATGGCTTAGAACCGGGACTTCAAAGACGTTTTGAACGTCATGGAGCATATGAGATGTTCCAGGAATTGAAGTTTATCTTTCAGAAGAATGCCCGGATCGAGAGGTATGAGATCTCCGATAAGTTCTATGCTTGCAAGATGGAGGAGAACGGGTCTATCAGTGATCACATACTCAGAATGTCTGGGTACTCCACCCGTCTGGCTGAATTGGGGATGCCCCTTCCGCCAGAGGCTATCACTGACAGAGTTCTTCAATCATTGCCACCTAGCTACAAGAGCTTCGTGTTGAACTATAACATGCACGGGATGAACAAGTCAGTCACCGAGCTGTTTGCGATGCTAAAAGCCGCTGAGTCTGAAATTCAGAAGGAGCATCAAGTGTTGATGGTCAATAAAACCACTAGTTTCAAGAAAAATGGAAAGGGTAAGAAGGGTAACTCCAAGAGTGGCAAAGCAGTTGCTCCTCCCGTGAAGAAACCCAACGCTGGACCCAAACCAGAAACTGTGTGCTTTCATTGCAAGGGAACTGGACACTGGAAGCGGAACTGCCCCAAGTATTTGGCTGACAAGAAGGCGGCCAACAACAAACAAGGTATATATGATATACATGTTATTGATGTGTACCTTACCAACTCTCGTTGTAGTGCCTGGGTATTTGATACCGGTGCGGTTGCTCATATTTGCAACTCAAAACAGGAACTGCGGAATAGATGGAGGCTGGCAAAGGATGAAGTGACGATGCGCGTGGGAAATGGTTCCAAGGTTGATGTGATCGCCGTCGGCACGCTCGCTCTTCGATTACCATCGGGATTAGTGATGAACCTGAATAAATGTTATTTGGTGCCTGCGTTAAGCATGAACATTATATCTGGATCTTGTTTATTGCGAGACGGTTACTCATTTAAATCAGAGAATAATGGTTGTTCTATTTATATGAGTAATATCTTTTATGGTCATGCACCCGATGTGAGGGGTTTATTCTTATTGAATCTCGATAGTAATGATACACATGTTCATAACATTGATGCCAAAAGATGTAGAATTGATAATGATAATACCACTTTCTTGTGGCACTGCCGTTTAGGTCATATTGGCGTAAAACGCATGAGGAAGCTCCATGCTGATGGACTTTTGGAGTCACTTGATTTTGAATCACTTGACACATGTGAGCCATGCCTCATGGGCAAGATGACTAAAACGCCGTTCTCTGGAACAATGGAACGGGCAAGTGACTTGTTGGAAATCATACATACTGATGTGTGCGGTCCGATGAGCATTGAGGCGCGCGGTGGTTATCGTTACTTTCTCACCTTCACTGATGACTTAAGTAGATATGGGTATATTTACTTAATGAAACACAAGTCTAAAACATTTGAAAAGTTCAAACAATTTCAGAGTGAAGTTGAGAATCATCGTAACAAGAAGATTAAATTCCTACGATCTAATCGAGGAGGAGAATATCTGAGTTATGAGTTTGGCAGTCACTTAAGACAATGTGGAATTGTTTCACAACTGACACCGCCTGGAACACCACAGCGTAATGGTGTGTCCGAACGTCGTAATCGAACCTTATTGGATATGGTGCGATCTATGATGTCTCTTGCCGATTTGCCACTATCGTTTTGGGGTTATGCATTAGAGACAGCTGCATTCACTTTAAATAGGGCACCATCGAAATCCGTTGAGACAACGCCATATGAACTTTGGTTTGGCAAGAAGCCAAAGCTGTCGTTTCTAAAAGTTTGGGGATGTGATGCTTATGTCAAAAAGCTTCAGCCTGAAAAGCTGGAACCCAAAGCGGAGAAATGCGTCTTCATAGGATACCCAAAAGAGACAGTTGGGTATACCTTCTACCTCAGATCCGAAGGCAAAGTGTTTGTCGCTAAAAACGGAACATTTCTTGAGAAAGAGTTTCTCTCAAAAGAATTGAGTGGGAGGAAGATAGAACTTGATGAGGTTGTTGAACCTTTACTTCAACCTGAGAGTAGCGCAGCGCAGAAAGATGTTTCTGTAGAGCCTACATCAGCTGAAGAGGAAGTTGATGATGATCATAAAGCTTTGGATCAAGTTGCTATCGAACCTCGTAGGTCGACAAGGACGCGTACTGCTCCTGAGTGGTACGGCAACCCTGTCTTAGAGGTCATGTTGTTGGACAACGATGAACCTACGAGCTATGGAGAAGCGATGATGGGCCTGGATTCCGAGAAGTGGTTAGAGGCCATGAAACCCGAGATGGGATCCATGTATGAAAACAAAGTATGGACTTTGGAAGTATTACCTGAAGGGCGTAAGGCCATTCAGAACAAATGGATCTTTAAGAGGAAGACGGACGCAGACGGTAATGTCACCGTCTATAAAGCTTGACTTGTGGCAAAAGGTTTTTCACAAGTTCAAGGAGTTGACTATGATGAGACCTTCTCACCCGTAGCGATGCTTAAGTCCGTCAGAATCATGTTAGCAATAGCTGCCTTTTTCGATTATGAAATTTGGCAGATGGATGTCAAAACAGCGTTCCTTAACGATTTCCTTAAGGAAGAGTTGTATATGATGCAACCAGAAGGTTTTGTCGATCCAGAGAATGCTGACAAAGTTTGCAAACTCCAGCGATCCATTTATGGACTGGTGCAAGCATCTCGGAGTTGGAATCTTCGCTTTGATGAGGTGATCAAAGCGTTCGAGTTCATACAAGTTTACGGAGAAGCTTGTATTTACAAGAAAGTGAGTGGGAGCTCTATAGCGTTTCTAATATTATATGTGGATGACATATTACTGGTTGGAAACAATATAGAAATGTTGGAAAGCGTGAAGGAGTATTTGAACAAGAGTTTTTCAATGAAGGACCTAGGAGAAGCTGCTTTCATATTAGGCATCAAGATCTATAGAGATAGATCAAGACGTTTAATAGGACTTTCACAAAGCACATACCTTGATAAGATTTTGAAGAAGTTCAAAATGGATCAGTCCAAGAAGGGGTTCTTGCCTGTTTTGCAAGGTGTGAAGTTGAGTAAGACTCAATGCCCGGTGACTGTAGGAGATAGAGAAAAGATGAGTGTCATCCCCTATGCTTCAGCCATAGGCTCTGTCATGTATGTAATGTTGTGCACAAGACCCGATGTCAGCCTTGCCATAAGTATGGTCGGAAGGTTTCAAAGTGATCCAGGAATGGAACACTGGACGACGGTCAAGAATATCCTGAAGTACCTGAAAAGGACTAAGGACATGTTTCTCGTTTATGGAGGTGATCAAGAGCTCGTCGTAAAGGGTTACGTCGATCCAAGCTTTGACACTGATCCGGATGACTCTAAGTCACAAACCGGATACGTATTTATTCTTAATGGGGGTGCGGTTAGCTGGTGCAGTTCCAAGCAAAGCGTGGTAGCTGATTCTACATGCGAAGCGGAGTACATCGCTGCCTCGGAGGCGGCGAAGGAAGGTGTCTGGATGAAGGAGTTCATGACAGATCTTGGAGTAGTGCCTAGTGCGCTTAACCCAATGACTCTGTTTTGTGATAATACTGGTGCCATTGCTCTAGCCAAGGAACCAAGATTTCACAAGAGGACCAGACACATAAAGCGACGTTTCAATTCCATCCACGATTACATCAAGGAGGACGACATAAATATTTGCAAAGTACACACGGATCTGAATGTTGCAGATCCGATGACTAAACCTCTTCCAAGGGCTAAACATGAACAACACCAGAACTGCATGGGTGTTCGATTCATTACAATGTAAATCACATAGTGATGTGAACTAGATTATTGACTCTAGTGCAAGTGGGAGACTGTTGGAAATATGCCCTAGAGGCAATAATAAATTGGTTATTATTATATTTCCTTGTTCATGATAATCATTTATTATCCATGCTATAATTGTATTGATTGGAAACTCAAATATATGTGTGGGTACATAGACAACACTGTGTCCCTAGTAAGCCTCTAGTTAACTAGCTCGTTGATCAAAAGATGGTGAAGGTTTCCTAGCCATGGACATGAGATGTCATTTGATAACGGGATCACATCATTAGGAGAATGATGTGATGGACAAGACCCAAACTATAAACGTAGCATATGATCGTGTCAGTTTATTGCTATTGTTTTCTGCATGTCAAGTATCTGTTCCTATGACCATGAGATCATGCAACTCACTGACACCGGAGGAATACCTTGTGTGTATCAAACGTCACAACGTAACTGGGTGACTATAAAGGTGCTCTACAGGTATCTCCGAGGGTGTCTGTTGGGTTGGCATGGATCAAGACTGGGATTTGTTACTCCGTGTGACGGAGAGGTATCTCAGGGCCCACTCGGTAATACAACATCATAATGAGCCTTGCAAGCAAAGTGACTAAAGAGTTAGCCAGAGGATCTTGTATTACGGAACGAGTAAAGAGACTTGCCGGTAACGAGTTTGAACTAGGTATAGAGATACCGACGATCGAATCTCGGGCAAGTAACATACCGAAGAACAAAGGGAACAGTATACGGGATTAACTGAATCCTTGACATAGAGGTTCGACCGATAAAGATCTTCGTAGAATATGTAGGAGCCAATATGGGCATCCAGGTCCCGCTATTGGTTATTGATCGTAGAGGTGTGTCGATCATGTCTACATAGTTCTCGAACCCGCAGGATCTACACACTTAACGTTTGGTGACGATTAGTATAGTTGAGTTATTGTGTTGGTGACCGAAGGTTGTTCGGAGTCCCGGATAAGATCCCGGACATGACAAGGATCTTCGGAAGAGTCCGAAGGTAAAGATTGATATATGTGATAATAGTGTTTTGATCTCCGGAAGGGTTCCGGAATTCACCGGAAGGGGTTCCGGGTGTTTACCGAAGTGTTCGGGTGCAGCAACACTTTATATGGGCCAAAGGGGTAAAGCCCACGAGGTATTGGAAAGTGCAAAAGGAAGTTTTGCTGCTGCCTTAAGCGGTACTACCGCTGGTAAGGCAGTACTACCGCGTAAGCGGTACTACCGCTTGTGTGAAGCGGTACTACCGGAATCCGAGTTGGACTCTTTCCGTGCGGGCAAAACCGACCTTGTGGAGGCTTTCTCTCCAAGTTTAGACCCTAGGGCTCAACATATAAATAGAGGGGCAGGGCTAGCACACGAGATAGATCAAGATTTCCCAAGCCGTGTGCCGGCAACCCTAACCCTCTAGTTCCTCCCGTCATAATCTCCGTAGTGCTTGGTGAAGCCCTGCAGAGATTGTTCCTCACCACCATCACCACGCCGTCGTGCTGCCGGAACTCATCCACTACTTCACCATCGCTCGCTGGATCGAGGAGGTGAAGGCGTCATCAAGCCGTACGTGTGTTGAACGCGGAGGTGCCGTCCGTTCGGCGCTAGATCGTGTTTGGATCGAGGGACGACTTGCGATTTGGATCGCGAAGACGTTCGACTACATCAACCGCGTTTCTTAACGCTTCCGCTTAGCAATCTACAAGGGTATGTAGATTCACTCTCCCTCTCGTAGATGCTCATCACCATGGATAGATCTTGCGTGTGCGTAGGAAAATTTTTGTTTCCCATGCGACGTTACCCAACAGGATGCAGTGCTCCGGGCCGCGCCGGTAGGTACCCGTGGCGGCGACGGGGAGGCTCTGCAGCGGGTGAGCGAGGGTGGAGGCGGACGGCGGCAATGGAGAGCTCGGGGTCGCGGCTAGGGTGGGGGAGAGGCGAGGAGGAGGCCGGGCAGGGCTCCGCCTAGGTCAGGGGAGCTCACTGGTGGAAGCAGGAGAGGAGAGGGGCGACGGCTTGCTCGAATTCGAGCAGAGGCAGTGGGCGGCCATGGCGGCAATGAGCGATGGGGAGAGGTCCTCGAGCTAAATCGAGAGGCCGGGGAGGTAGCTGGGAGGGAAATGAGGCCGCTGCGGGTGGGGGTGGAGCTCGGGGAGGCTCGGGGCATGGCTATTTATAGCCCGGCCGCGGCCAGCGGATGAGGACGATCGCGGTGGCATCCTCATCCCCGCACTGGAGCTCCAGCGAGGTGGCACACACCCGGTGGTGCCGACCTGACGAGCACCAGAAGGAGGGGACGGCTCGGGGAGGAAAGAGCCAACGGAAGGGAAGAAGACAACGGCGACACGGGCGGGACAGTACTGCAGCGGCGACCGCCGTGGCGTGGAGAAGAAGAAAGAGGAGGGGAGAAGCTGCGGGAGAGGGGCAGGTGGACTCCGCGAAGCCACTAGACAGGTCGGGACACGCCGGAGTTGGCCGGAACTAGCCTGCCGACGAGAACAGTGCCGCAGAGCACCGTTTCTGCCTACTGTCCACGCGGTCACCACGTGCATGTCGTGTTCTGGCCCTCCTCTGGGTGCCAAATCTTGTCAAACACGGAAGGCACTGATCATATAGATGAGATGGATCATTGGATGGACCAGGATTGCTCTAGAGTGGCCGAGGTGATCCAGAACAATTTCTGGTCAGAAACTTGGGGAGGAAGCTGAGGTCAAACAGAGGTGCCAATGAGCTGGAAAAGTTGTCACATGGAAATGTGGTAGGAAGGACTAGGTGCTTGCAAAATTTGAGCCCATTTGGACAAGTTTTGCATACACTTCCTTCACAAAGCATAATCTGGTCCAGAAACTTGACTTTGAAGCTGCACTCATCTGACTTGATGAAATGAGCTGAATTTTGGTGTAGGGTGATGATTTGGAGATATGAAGGTACTAGGAAAATTTCAGCTCAATTGGAAATGCCAAAGTGGTACTTCCTTCAGAGAGCTTGGATCTGGACAGAAACTAGATGGAATTTTTGAGAGAAAATGGATAGGTAAAATGATGTGAATTTTTGCATGGTGGGAATGTGAGGTCCTAGATTAATTTGAGAATTTTTTCAGCAATATAAAATATAGTTGCTTCACAACCTCAAAATAAATCCAGAAACAAGAACTGGATGATGCTCTCAAAATTTGATCTGTGGAACTTGGGTTCTTGATGGAAATGGTGAATATATGGATGGGAGAAGCTCCACAAATTATTTGGGATTTTTCCTGGCTACCAAAATGGTAGCTCCTTTGGAAAGTGCCCAAATTGCAATATTGGCTTTAAATAGGAAAAGGCAATTTCCCTTATTTAATTATGGCCAATATTTTTATGGGAGCTCAATATGATCACAACGAATATCTCCACAAGTTTTCATGAACTTTGGAGATGGATAGATATTTTCCTGGATTTAATTCCTTTAAGCAGCAGAAAAAGGAATTAATTTTAAATGAAAAATATTGCAAATGACTTGGCAATATTTTTGCATATCCAGGATTTATAGAGATAGGATGATTACTTGGAAAAGTTTGGGAGGCAACAGATCAAAGGAAATTGGGGTTCCTTTGTAACGGAATGAATTAGGGTTTCCCTTTCGGTAGACCGGAGAGTAGGGTTTCAGTGGCAAAGTCCTGAGAAAACATCTGGGGTGGCAAGGTTGGTCTGGAGAGAGTCTCTGGTTGGATAGGAAAGGCAAGGCTAAATGACCATCTTCATATACCCAAAGGCAAGAGAAATCCCGATAACATCGAAAAAAAGACGGGAGTCAAATCCCGCGAAGGAAAAAAAACAAGGAGCGAAAACCAGGGTGTCACACGAGTCGTGACTTTCAGGGTGAAAACCTAAGGTCTGCCCTTCATTGGTTGTGCCTGGCAATTGCCTTGCTGAAGGTATTGTTTCAGGAGCTCAGACTTTCTCCAGGGTGAAAACCTAAGATCTTAGATCGGATGACGGCGACGCTTGTGCACTGCTCCCTTCTTGAAGGCGTCGCTTTTTGAGACCTTTTTTGTTTTCTAGGTGTTGTCTTTGGCGGTGGTTTGTGTGCTGCTGCTGAGAGGAGTTGATCACTGTGGCGGGGCCTTTGTTTTTTCCTTTCTTTTTTGTTTCCTTTTGCAGACTGTGTGAATCCAAGATGTCTTTGCGACATTTTGTTGGTGCAGAGACTGGGTGTAATTGGTATCTTCGCTATATTAATATATTCCCTTTGTCGAGAAAAATGATCCACAAATTTTAATTGTGGACTGGAAAGCAAAAAAGAAAGAAATTCATGGCATGTTCTGATTTTATTTCCTATATACGTAAAGATAATCAGTGTGGTGACTAGGAAACACTCCTATGGTTCAAAATAATTAAAGTTTTTGTTTTTTAAGTTAAACTTTGCTTAAGTTTGACTAACTCTATAGAAAAATGTGATAAAATCTACAACACCAAATACACATAGTACAAAAATTTATGTCATAAAGAATCTCAAGAGATTAATTTGATGTTGTAGATATTAATATATTTTTATAGAATTGGTCAAACTTAATCAGGTTTCACTTGAGACAAATCCAGAACTTCAATTATTTTTGAAACAGAGGCACTAACTATTGTTAAGCAACACTAAGACGCACTTGATGTAGACATAAGGTTTGTGCAAATACAAAAAGGAAGGATGGCTATGATGTCAGCTCAACAATAAATACTACTTCCTCCGTTCCTAAATATATGACCTTTTAAGATTTCAATAATGACTACATACGAAGCAAAATGAGTGAATCTACACTCTAAAATATGTCTATATACATCCGTATGTAGTTCATATTGAAATCTCTAAAAAGACTTATATTTAGAAACAAAGGGAGATCAACTAACTCGGACACCCTCAACAGATAGAGTAACAAGCGAAAGCACCTATGCAAGAAGAAAAAAGCTTACGCCCAGCAGGGCAACATCTCTTGCGGAGTGCTCTAGCTTCGATGGCAATGGCATCTCTTGCGGAGTGCTCTAGCTTCGATGGCAAGGGCATCTCTCGGCCGCGCCGGCGCGCATCTTGGTCTGTCACTTTGCCTGTACACTGAGGCGCCAGTGCCCGACGACGCTGACGCGTTGCTTTTCACGAGTACAAGATACGGTGGCGCTTTCCACCGATCAATCAACCGAACCATGAACCACTGAACCAGCTCGCCCAAGTTCCGTTTGCCCGCTCGGCCGGCCCCCGGCTAGCTGCTAGCCCAGGCCCAGCTCCAAGGAATCTGCATTGCATTCGATCGACATCACATCATCGATCGCGCAGGGCGCTTTTGAGGATTCGACGAAGGGGGGCATATTCTGCTCCTTCCTACAAAGCCGACCCGGTGTCACCGTCGCCACATCAACAATGCATGGTGGATCTGATGCTCCTGCTCATGCCAAAGCCGCCAAAAGATGGCTTGTCCGCGATCGTGCTAGCTGCCTGCGGTGACAGATTGTCTCTCAAAAAGACGAATCATGCTGTTTTGATTTGTGGCAACAGATGCGGTGAAATTGCAGGTGTGCGCGAGCATATATTGAGATATCTTTTTTTTTTTTGCGAAAAATATATCGAGATCGACCTGCTCATGCTCGGATGGAGCGATCAATAGAGTGGATTTAGTTGGACAACAGCATAAGAGCAAAATTAAGTATGGCTGTGCATCACTCGATGCAGAGAGACCAAGGGTCTTTCCCTCTTTTTTTCTAAAAAAAGCAAAAAAAATTAGGTACGTGGTATATTACCAGAAATTTAGAAAAAAAACCGGCAAAAATATATTCTAGGGTGTGGCTAACTCTCATCTTGATGAGAATTAACTAAATCTGAACAAGCTACACCGAACCAACCAGCTAACATCAGCATATGATCTTGATGAGAATTGGCAGTTTGGCTCGGTGCTCGGGGTACTGTAGCCGCTTGGTTCGGTGTAGGACCGATCAATTTTTTAGTTTTCGCCTCATTCATTTTTCTGAAAATACGAAATAATAATTCTAAGAAGTGATTATTTTTCAAAAATATTGGGAACGTTTGTTGAAAATGTGAATATTTATTTAAAAACTCAATTATTTTTTGGAAACGCGAACATTTTTCAAAAGTCCAATTTTATAAATCTGAATATTTTTGAAAAACATGAACTTTCTTTAAAAAAAACCAGAAATATTTCAAATTATGAAAAACATTTCAACTTCTGAAAACCTTCTAAAAATTCTGCACATTTTTTAATTCCAAATACTTTATTAATAATTCGAAAAAAATTGAACTTGTGAATATTTTTCAAATGAAAAATATGTTTTTGAAAATACAGACATTTTTTGAAATTTACGAACTTTAACGGAAATATTGATTTTTTTTTAATAAAAACGAAGAAAGAAGAAAACCAAAATTAGTGAAAGAAACAACAGGGATAAACCAGAAAAAGTGAAATGTGTATGGCTAATTGGCCCCGGCGCATCAGTGGGCACGCCTATGCGTCTGGCCGACTATTTGACGCAGTGAGCGACAAATAGGATTTGCCGATATATAATCTATTGGTTTGTAGGGAAAAAAATAAAGCAAGATTGTAGATGCATTTGTTTTGGTCGTCAACCCAGGCAACGGAACTATCTGACAAGGGTGCATATCATGGCCGCCCGGTTCGATCGACCCAAGAAGGTTATGGTAATCCAATCGTAAAAAAAAAAGCACCGCTAGTGCTATAACTCGCATGACCCAAGAAGGTTGTGGTAATCCAATACTAATTACAAGTTTCTTCAGTGCTATAAGGCGAATCCTATTTGATGCATTCTCCGTAAAAATCGACGGTCTTTAGGACTGACAAGGAGAGCGAGCAATGTAAATGGACTAGCCCACTTGTACAGAGCCAACATACTACATGACCAGGTTACGAACCTTCTAGAAGGTCTCTAGCCATTTTAGAAATCTTTTCCTCACATGTTTTCTCATTCCTTTTTTGTTTTTTCTTTACAATTTAGTTTTGGTATATCTTTATTTTGTTATCTTTTTCAAAAGTTTTAAATTGTGTTCACTATTTTTCTACAGAAGATCAGAATTATGAAAAATACTTGCAAATTTGAAAAAATGTTTGATTTTAATTTGAAAAAAAAAATTGTTTTCAAAAAATGTTCATCTTTTCCAAAATAAATCAAGATTGATAAATAATTTTTAATGATGTTCTCTTTTTTTCAATAATTGTGCTCAAATTTGTAAACCATATTTGCATTTTCTGAAAATCCCATTTTTCCAAAAAACAATGTTCGAGATTTCAGAAAGTGTTTCCAAATTGAATAATATTTTCGTTTAAAAAATTAAAATGAATTTTATTTTATTTTTTTAAATGGAAAATTCCAAAAGTTTAAAATTTGAAAAAAATACAATTTAAAAAAAGATCAACAATTTAAAAATATGTTTTCAGTGATTTGTAAACCGAATAAAAATATAAACTCTACAAAAAAAATCGGCCGGTACAGTTGTCAACTCATTACAGGACCCCGGACAAGCCCATGTCCGAGAGCGTACTTATTTAGGAAAATCCTGATCCTCCAAAAAAATTTAGGACAATCCTTTGTGCCGCTTATTATGACACATAGTCGGGAATTCGCACAGCGACACCGCTGACATGGCAGACCCAATTTTGTTTTACTATTTTCTCTTCTTTTATTGTCAATTTCTTTACTATCTTTTAGTAAATATTTTTGAAAAAATGTTCAAAAAATGCAAAAAAGATTATATATTTTTTATAAATAATAAAAAATGAAGAAATGTTCATGTTTACAACTTCTGTTCAGAAATTTCAGAAAATTTTCAAATACTCAAAAATAAATAGATTTTCAAAATATGTTTGCCTCTTTCAAAAATTATTCGTTGTCCAAAAATGATGAGGATTTTTCAAAATATTCACATTTTTAAAAATTGGTCGTGTTTTTCCAAGAATTGTTCACACTTTTCGAAAAAAAGTTTTGGAATTTGAAAAATTGTTCGCATTTACAGAATAATTGTTTGGAATTTCAAAAAAAAAATCAGGTCCGTCTCTGCAGTTATTCTAAAAGTTTGACGTTGCACTTTAATCACCAACGGTCATCAGCTTGGCTTGCTATGATTATCTGTTCAGCAGCGGGAGGTTTTGAGTTCAATCCTCGTAAGACAACTCTTTTAGTTATATTTATTGTTGCCCTAAAGTTGCACATCTTTGCTGGGCCGGCCCAACCAGACCCCATGTGCATTTGCTTGGCAGTTCGCCGCAGCGAGCGGCGCATAGGAAGTCCCGCTTATTTGGAGCTCCGAAGGGTCATTTTGGTGGGCTGAGCATGCGTCATGTGGGTCGTCCAGCTGCCGCCACGTGTCACGTGTTGGGCGCTTCCTACGGATTTTGTGTTTTTTTTCTATACGCGTTCTCAGGTTTTAGATTGTTTTTTCCAAGTTTTTTGCCTTCTCGGTTTTTGCCCGGTTTTTCGTAGGTTTTGAAGAAATAAAAAATCAAAAAGAAATCACAATTTTTCTGTGCTTCCACGAGAAGCACAACTATGCCTCTCAGAAAGGAAAAAACGTGTTTTTTTTGCTTCCACGAGAAGCACAGAT
Source organism: Elymus sibiricus (assembly GCA_039707655.1). Classification (NCBI taxonomy): domain Eukaryota; kingdom Viridiplantae; phylum Streptophyta; class Magnoliopsida; order Poales; family Poaceae; genus Elymus; species Elymus sibiricus. Next base: position 301,027,817 of record CM077668.1, read on the forward strand.
TTGCTTCTCGCGGAGGCACAGATTTTGCTTCCGCGAGAAGCACAACGGTGCCTATCGGAAAGGGGGAAAATGCATTCATTTTTTCGCGGGGAGGCACAAATTTGCTTTCATAAGAAGCATAGCTGTGCTTTTCGGAAAAGTAATAAAACGCATTTTTTGCTTCCACGAGAATCACAGATTTGATTCTCGTGGAGGCACAGATTTGCTTCCGCGAGAAGCACAGTTGTGCCTCTCGGAAAAGAAAAAATTATGTTTTTTTTTTGCTTTCACAAAAAGAACATATTTGCTTCTCGTGGAGGCACAGATTTGCTTCTGCGTGAAGCACAGTTGTGTCTCTCGGAAAGGGAAAAAACACATTTTTTTTATTCTGCGAGAGGAACAGATTTGCTTCTCGTGGAGGCACAGATTTGCTTCCGCGAGAATCACATTTGTACCTCTGAGAAAGGGGAAAAAGTAAAGATAAAAAAACTGTGCTTCTGGCTATGATTTTTTACTTCCGGGTTTTTTGTGAAAAATTCTTTAAAACCTATTAATATGGAATCTAGTTCAAAGATCTCGACGCGAGAAATTCAACGAAGAAAACGGTTGGACGCACCATTCAAGAAATAAATAGTTTTGAATAAATGAATCTACTAAAAAGAGAAAACTATCAGCTTGCGACAAGTGGCGCACATGCAGTGCGCCACTTGTTAGCGCTTGAGAAGGTGCGAGTGAACTTTGCAAAGATTGCCTCTTGTGATTTCATATTTTTTAAGCACAAAACGAGAAGTAGCACTTTTTTTTTGAGACAATACGAGAAGTAGCACTCGCCTACATGCCGCGGATGGAGTGGTTCAGCCCATTTACGTCTAGTGTTTCATTTTGTTTTTGCTCGGGTTCCCTGTTCGGTTTCAGTGTGGTTTCTTGGGTTGTGTGTAGCATATTTCTGGCTTTCTTTTTCCTTTTTTTTTCTATTTCTATTCTATTTTATCCTTTTGTTGTTCTTACCTTTTTTCATTTTTATTTTTCTATTTTTAAAGGGTAAAACTTCTTTAAATACTTCATCGACTATTTAAATTATTCATCATGTATTTTTTTATTATATACTTCAAAAATGTCTATTGTTTCCGAAAAACATTCATCATGGAATTTGAAAAATATTCACTGTTTATTTAAAAAATATTCCTCGTTTATTCTTTTAATGTTCTCATAATTTAAATGTGCTCATCTGGTATTTTCAAAATGCTTAGTGCGTGTTTTCAAAATGTTCATCATGTATAAAAAAATGTGCATTGTATATTTGAATAAAATTCCGCAAAAAAAATATTTGAATAAAATTCAGCATATTTTTCTAAAAAATGTTCATAGTAAGTTTTAAAAAACTTCCATTGTATTTTTCTAAAAAAAATCTTGTAGAAAAAATGTACATTTTATATTTTACAAATGTTCATTGTGTTTTACAAAAATGTTCATGGTATACATTTTTTATTTTTTCCATCATGTTTTCAAAATTAGTGTCAGCTAATATCGCGCTCGCGAAGAAATCAGATATTACATGATTGGAGTCAACTAATACTGCAACCGCGACCCGAGCGCGTACATGGAAATAAATAAAAACGGGCTGAGGACCCCTTGTCGGTTCCATCTAGGCCCATGATGTATAACATGAAGGTTTCTTAAAACTTGACGTGCATGATAAGAGTTGGGATCATAGAGGACTCTACCTCTTTGTACGTAGCGGACTAGGATCCATGTACCGTGGGACTCTTCAGTATGCTATATAAACCGAGGGGCCTGGCTCGTAGATAGAAAACTTACAATCTCAGTAGTTTGTACTCTCGATACACTCCAACATAATAAAACACGAGCATGACATAGAGTATTATCTCCCCTGTAGAGCCCGAACCTGGGTAAAAACTCTTGTCTCTGTTACCATCTTGCCAGATTCAGCTCTGACAATTGATGCACTGGTTGGCGGCGGCAGATGCACTGGGCCTGGCCTATTTTAGGTGTGCTGGAGGCCACACCATGCTCCACATCGCAATAAGCGATGATGTATAGCTCCTCCCGGGGACCTCCTATATGCCGCTTATTGCGGCAAAGAGCCGGTGATTCGCACGTGTACAACCGACCTAGGCCGGCCCATTTGCGGTAGTGCGCGGTGGGAAATGAACAAAAACTAGAGCCATATATGGGAATGGAAAGTGCGACCAGCACGAGAGTCACTCGCATTGATAGCCACTTTGACAGGCTGACTCCAGTGCTACATTTGTAGCGCGATACCTAAATAAACTAATGGCAGCGGCAAAACTTAAAAACCAATTCGCAAATACTCTAACAAAGTTAAAGTGCATGAGTGGGATCAAACATAAGACCTCGCGGGAGTGAACAACATCGCTAGCCACTGTATTACGTAAGATTTGTTGCCTATTATGGCAGCGCAATTTATAAGAACTATAAAGCCGCGAAAGATTTTAACTTTTTTTGAAATTTTGAATGTGGTTTTATTTTTAATTGAAAAGCGGAAATTTTCAAAAATTGCGAACAAATTTGTAAAAACTCAAACATTTTGTTAAACAAAAAAAAAATTGGAATCCCAAACATTTTTGAAAAAAATAGGATTGAAATTGAAAACTATAACATTTTTCGAAACTACAAACATTTTTTGAAAACGAGAACAATTTATAAAAAGCAGGAATTTTTCTGAAAACTCGAACATTTTTTGAAATTACGAACAATTTCTTCAAAACACCAACATTTTATGAAATTCCAGGAACATTTTTTGAATTTGCGAACAAATTTCGAAAACATGAAAACAAGAATTGTTTTTTAAAAATGCGCACATTTTTGGAAATTATGAACAATTTTTCAAAACATAATTATTTTATGGAATTCCCCCAAACATTTTCTGAATTTGCGAACTAATTTTGAAAACATGAAGATTTTTTGAATCTGTGTACAAATTTTGAAAACACAAATCATTTTTGAAATTTGAGATTTTTTGAATTTGTGAAAAAAAAATATTTATTATTATTTTTGAAATTTCGAAATTCCGATTTTTTTTCAATTTCCGATCAAAATTCGTGTTTTTGAAAATAAGTGAACAAATTTATAATTCCAAATTGTTTTGGATTTTCTAACATTTTTTGAAACATTTTTGAATTTTCGCACATTTTTTGAAAAGATGCAAACAAAATTTGAAATTCTATACTTTTTTGGAATTTCGGAAATTTTTTGAAAAAGGATCATTTTCTGAAATTATGAATCAATTTCAAAAAATGGGAACATTTTTGAAATTTCTGAATATCTATTGGCAAAAGATAAATAATCTTGAAAAATAAAAATGATAAATTAAAGAAATAAAACTGGAAAGAAAAGAAAAAAGAAACAGAAAAAAAGAAAAGAACAAAAAAGAAAAGAAAAAAAGGGAAAAAGAAAAACGAAGAAGTAACAGAAAAAGGAAAGAGAAAAAAAAGGGTTCAGCTCTAGAAGGTTCCCAAAACTGGAAACGTTGGAACACCTTAATGGGCCGGTCAGCTCACCGCGCGATCGCCAGCTCATGTGCGAAAGCTCGACAGTTTCATGCAGAATGCGTCATATAGTGGAGGGAGGAACTAATTAAGGGGTACCTTGCGGTCCGTAAGGGTCACTTTTGGTGGCCTGAGAGCGCGCGGTGCTGAGTGCTCCCTCGGGAAAAAAATATTATGTACGTGTTTTCTGGTTTTATTTGTTTTTTTTTGTTTTTGCCCGATTTTCCCTAGGACTTGGACAAAAAGTAAATAAAAAAGCGCGAAAAAATGGGTTTTCTTTATTATTATTTTCTTTCGGGAGAGGCACAGATTTACATCTCGTGGAGGCACAGATTTGCTTCCGTGAGAGGCACAACTTCTCGAAAAAGAAAGAAAATCACATTTCTTTTCTTGCTTACGCGAGAGGCACATATATGCTTCTCGTAGAGGTACAGGGTTGCTTCCACAAGAGGCACAGCTGTGCCTCTCGAAAGAGAAAAAACACATTTTTTTTCTTTCGTGAGAGGCACAAATTTTCTTCTCGTGGAGGCACAGATTTGCTTCCACGAGAGGAACAGTTGTGCCTCTCGGAAAGGAAAAAAGCGTATTTTTGTTTCTTTCATGGGAGGCACAGATTTACTTCTCATGAAGGCACAAGTTTGTTTCTATGAGAGGCACGGCTGTGCCTCTCCGAAAGAATAAAAAAGTGTGTTTTTGCTTCCGCGAGAGACACAACGGTGCCTCCCGAAAAGGGAAAAAAGTGGTGGAAAATCGTACTTCCAGCTCGGGTTTTTTCCTTCCAGTTTATTTTCATGAAAAAAAGTTGTCGAAACCTATTAACATGAGATCTAGTTTTGAAAATCTCGACGCGAGAAATCCAACGGTGAAAATGGTTCGCGATTTGAATGCACGATTTAAGAGATAAAACATTTTGAATAAACGAATCTACGGAAAAAGGGAAAACTCACAGGTTGCGACAAGTGAAGCACATGCAGTGCGCCAGTTGTCGTAACTTGAGAAGGTGGAAGTGACCTTTGTAAGGGGTACCCCTTAATTAGTGATTTTGGGTTCTTCCTCCTTCCGCGCCGTTGAGGCGTCAGGTCGTCCGCCAGTAAGAAGGGTTATATGGGCCAGCCCAATTGAGAAAGCGCGTGAGCGCAGCATAGGAAGAACAAAGTAATCGGTGCTGTAAGCAGCGAATAAAAAATGCAGATAGCATCACCCAATAAGTTTTTCTATGATCTCACAATTTGGGAACGGCCGAATCTTTTTCAAATAAATAGCGCTCGCAGGCCTGGCCTATAAAAGTCCTCATGTTCGAAGACAACGCAAAGTAAGGCCTCATTTTCATGCCGCTCTATAGTGCACAAATTTTTGAACTTGCATTTGTTACTTTAGAATGATCCAAGCCGTTGATCTGAAAGCTGGAGCTGCCATGAACCACTCATCACACTAAGACTCATTGGATCGAACAAGTAAAATTGCCCAGATTCGCCACCTGCCTTCTCGCGCATGCAGTCACTATTGATAGAAGCCACTAGACACTTCGCGGTGGGTTTTCAGGTTCTCGTATTAGGTAGTGTGAGCATGCAGGGACAATGTAGTACAGTCCCACCAAAGATTTTATGTGAATGATGGCTCTAACGTTAGTTGTACAAACATCATCAACTACTACTCTACACGTCAAATCTCCAAAAAAACATGAGCATCAATTCACTTCTTTTTTAGATGCACTAGTTCACTTATTTTCTTAGATGCAACACAAACATATTAGACTTGGACCAGCTCGATATTTGTCGGAAAAAAACTGTCATAGCATTTTCTCTATTCGGCACCCCGATTAAAAAATGTAATGTGTGTTTGGACTGTGGACTAGAGGGGACATGCTCTGCACGTACCAACGTACTGATGGTTCATATGATAAGAATGTCATAAGAATAGGAAAACCATAAAAAATAGAAAGCAAAGCAATCAAAATATGTGGTTTCTGGCAAAGCAAATAGTACTACATCACAAAGATGACAGACAGGACTGTCTCTAGGAATTCGGGGCCGGTGCGAAAAGCAAAATGGGGCCCTAACATTTAAAAAAATTATGTTATTTCGTACAATGTTTAGAAAATTCTCAAGTACAATGCAAAGGACTAAAAGCAATAAACTGACCTCATGCTCTACTGAGAAGTGTCATCCGTCTTGTGTTCCTTGAAATGAAATCTTCAATTATATCTTCATATTAATCTTCTCCAGGACATCATTTTCAAGTGCTATTATCGCCAAACCTTCGAGTCTTTTTTGTGTCATAGTAGAACGCAAAGTAGGAGTTCAACAACTTGAGTTTACAAAAGCTCCTTTCCATAGATGCAACACTCACATGAATAGTTAACAAAATCCTGTACGCAATAATAGCATTAGGATAGAAGGGCTGCTTCATCAAAAACTCAAGAATATCAACAGGGCCCATAGATTTCTTAAGTGAACCCTTGATGAAAACTAACTCGCAAAACAATTTAGGTCCATCAATGTCTTTATGTTCTCCACTCTTATAAGTGCATCCTCAAGATTAACATAAGCAACCATCAAACTCTTATCATCCAAAGATCGCAGCCTATCTAAAGTAAAATAGAAACCAATAGTTTTTCATACCCCTGATATTGCTCAAATCTCTTGGTAAGTGAACCTATAGCTTGATCAACAACATGCAGAAAATAATTGACTGTAAATGACTCCTCTACAGATTGTGAAACAATAGATGCATCATCTCCACCCTATCAATTTGTCTTTTTCATTCGATTTTACACTTTGTGCGGAACTCTGGATGAACTAGGTGATTTCCCCGCGCGTTGCTGCGGGATTTTAAAGACTAACTTTCGATAAATTTTGCATGAATGAAATGATCTAAATCAAAAGCTATTATTTTCGGAAATAACTGTGTGTGAACAAAGAGTATGCATGTACGTTGGACCATTGGAGATGGAACAATTAAATTGGAGTATGCATGTGCAACAAAATAGTTTTAGTGGATGATGACGTGGCACATTTGGTCATGTGGAAGGCTGCATGTTGATAGAATTAGAGTTAGTGGGGATCAACTATTTTTTGAAGACTGACTTTCAATAAATTTTGTATGAATGAAATGATCAAATCAAAAGCTATTATTTTCAGAAATAATTATATGTGAATAAAGAGTATGTATGTACGTTGGACCATTGGAGATGGAACAATTAAATTAGAGTATGCATGTTCTACAAAACAATTTTAGTGGATGATGAGGTGGCATATTTGGTGATGTGGAAGGTTGCATGTTGAGAGAATTAGAGTTAGTGGGGATCAACTATTTAAGTATTATAGATATTCATCTCTAGTACCATTTCTTTTGCAGCTTCCAATGCATTTGAAAAGCCAGTTTCTCTATACTTACTGAAAAAGGAAAGAAGGCCATGTATAGACCCAATTGCAATATCAATAAGCATGTCCTTTGATTGTAGTTGCTTGCTGTCGGTGTCAAAACCGGTAGATCTCGGGTAAGGGGGCCCGAGCTATGAGATCGGATCGATGCTTAACAGGAGACGAGGGACACGAAGATTTACTCAGGTTCGGGCCCTCTCTAAGGAGGTAAAACCCTACGTCCTGCTCTTGTTTATATTGTGGATGTATCAAGGTACAGAGTTGATCTACCTCGAGATCGTAAGTTGTGGTCTAACCTAGAGGTACGGTGATTGAAATCTCTGCCTCTACGGACTAAACCCTCCGGCTTATATAGGCACCAGGGGTATCTAGGGTTACACATGGTCGGTTACCATCTAGGGGTTACATGCCGAATCTAATACTCTTGGGGTACACGCCAAGTCTTCGGTGAGGCCCGATATGCTGGTTCTTCAAGCTGGAAACTTTCGGAGTCCTTGCTCTTCGACGGGCCTTGAGTCTGGCCCATGGACTAGACCGACTAGGCCGGGACCCCCTAGTCCAGGACACCGTCAGTAGCCCCCAAACTGGTCTTCAACGCCGAGGACGACCATCTTCCTCGGGCATATTGCTTTGGCTTGGAGTCTTCGGCTGGACAGACGAGTTCCCCTACGTGGCTATGAACGTTCTTCGGCTTCGGCCCCACCACGAGTTATCTTGAACACCGTGCTACCTTGGAAATAGAGCCACTTTACGGCCAGATGTCGAAGCGTCGTTCTGCCTGGCCTTTATTAATGGGCTCCTGACCCAAAATTACGCCAAAGCACATCCTTGGCCTTCCTCCTTTCCCCGCCTACCGCAAACCCTCGCCCCCAAAGTCTAGCTTCGAGAGCCCCGGAAATGGCGAGCGGCACGGGTTCCTCCAAGCGCCCCCATGGCCCTCTCAAGGGTGACTGGGGCATTTGCTTCATCACACGTCTCCAGTTGGATCGACTCTCACCCTAAGGTTATATGCCTGATTCTGATCTAGCGTCCACCCGTCCCGGCTTAATATCCATGGACGGGCAGGCACACGCTGATAGCCACCCCATCCCTCACGGGGACGAGCTGGTGTGCTTCATTCCTTTTCTCCTGCGTGGCCTGGGGTTTCATATCCACCCCTTTCTCCGAGGTCTGCTTGAATTTTATGGGATACAGCTCCACCACCTGACTCCTAATTCGATCCTACATATCACGGGGTACGTCGCCCTCTGCGAAATGTATCTTGGGTGTGTGGCTCATTTCGGGCTGTGGAGGAAGTACTTCTATGTCATGCCCTTTTCCCGGGACGAGAAGTTACACGAGGTGGGGGCAGCCGAGGTCTGCCGTATAGCTGGGACCGGCTACCCCACAGGCATACCTCGAGAAGACACCGATACATGGGCGTCTGAGTGGTTCTATATGGAGGACGTCCCTCTGAACGATCCAGTTCGGCCTGGGCTCCCGACCTTTACTTCGGATCCTCCAAAGAAGCGATTCAGCTGGAGGCCGGGGAGCCTCGCTCAAAAAGATGACACAGAAGTAGCCACCCTGGCCGCGAAGGTGAGGTGTCTAACGAACACCGGCCTCACCATCATTGACGTGATGGCAACGGCCATCAACCGAAAGGTCCAACCTCTTCGTCAGCGACAGCACCTATTGTGCATGTATAACGGCGACAACGACGCCACCCGATCCATTCAGGAAAGCTTTCGAAACAACGCGGCCTTCGGCGCAGCTCTGGCCGGTATATACAAGGGAGAAGCCGCGAACTTCGCTAAGCGGAAGTTCATAGACGGCTTATCTTACCAGAATCCGGCCGAAATGGTAAGTCATTCCAAAATTCCTCGTCTATACGAGCTGTTTGTATTTATTATTTTGTAGCAGTTGTTCGCTGTATCCGAACAGAGGTGGAGGCGCTGGGTCGAGACCCTGGACTGCCCGGCACCCGAACCGGAGAAGTATCATCATGACGACGATCCTGCCTCCCACGAAGATGAAGAAATATCAACCCTATACGAAGAGGGTACCTTTTTTCAAGAGAGCCTTGACGGCTCAAGAGTGGCCATTATTCCTGACCTGCCGGGGACGCGACCGTCCTCATCTGTAAAGCCTTCCCCTTCTTCCTCTTGAAAGAGAGCTTCAACTCGCGGAACCCCAAGCACCCTGACTCCTCTTCCTAAGGGCCGACGCTCAAAGCGCACACGTAGCGGTTCGGCCCCGCAAGGGGGCCCTTCAATTGCCGTACCGGGTGCCCCTAACACGGAAGTGGTCATGGAAGCGGGGCTTGATGCTCCTCCCCCCCCCCCCGAAAAGGTAATCTTATCTGTACTACACTCCTTTTCGGAGATCGAGAATTACTAGCCTGATAATTTACTTTTCATGTAGGCCATCCGCAGAAACGCCCTTGGCGGAAAGGGCAAACACCTCGGCCCCGAGGAACGACGGGGAGCCGATCTCAGCTATGGGGGATATTCCTGAAGTACCACAACCGGCCACTTCGGGGACTTTCTCGGCTACCACCTCCGAGGTGGAAAGCGCAATGAATCACAGGCGCCAGAGAGCCTCTCTAAGGAGTCCCTTCTTCTCCAGCCAAGAGTTCAACGCCCTCAGTTCGGTGGATGCCTAGCTCGGCGCAACCCATAATGTCTTTGAGAAGGCGGTGGACGTCTTGTCCCAAGGCTTGCAGGTAATTTTGTTTTTGGAATTCTCTTGTGTAGCTTTGCGATAATTCGACCGCCGCACTAGGCAGTAGCCCCCAAGACACTTGTCGGATGGTACATCTGACAGGTGGATTCGTTTAGCCGTAGAGTATGAGCTCAAGAGCCCGCAGCCCCCAAGCCGTAATATGGGCACGAGTGAGCATGTAGAGGCTTGATAAACCTTGCTTCCAACTTACAGTCAACTTGGGAGACAAATGTGAACCTGTCCGAGGAGCTGACCCAAACCAAGACACAGCTTGGCGCCGTGCAGGCGGAGGTTGCACATGTCAAAGCTTTTACCAGAGAAGCGCACGGTAAGTGCATATGGTTTGTGGCGCCTTGCTGTAAAATATACTAGTTCCATGCCTAATTGCCTTATAATTCATAGCAGCGGCAGTCATCGGGCAGACGGAAAAGGATCTGAAACAGGCCCATGAGGACCTGGTGTATTCAGAGTCACAGCGGCAGGCCGAGCATCTTGTTTTGTCCCGAAGCAAGGATGAAACAAAGGATCTGAAAGCAAAAAATGCTCAGCAAGCCGAAGAGATTGACCGGCTCAAGGCTCAGTTGGCCGCTGCCGAGGAGAGGAATAAGAAAACGGATGAAGAAATATCCGGTGAGTACCTCCCGCCATGCAAAAAGAGCTCTCATGCTTATCATATGCTAATATGTATTTCATATAGTTTTGTTGACAGGTCGGCTGAAAGAGGCCAGTAGCCCCCCGACCGAGGTCGCCCTGACGGAGCTGATCGAGGTGCACGAGCGAGCTCGGACAACGATGAAAGTTGTGTTTAAGGCTCTATGGCCCAAAGAGAATGTGCCCGAGGGCATGTCCGAGCTCGCCGATCGCCTCAAAGGGGCTCGGCGCCGAATACAGGCCTGGAAAATTTCGGCCTGTCGGGAGGGCGCGAGGGAAGCGTGGGTCATGGTCAAGACTCGCTACATGAGCATAAAGACAGAACGTCTTGCCGAGGTTGGCCCAGTTGGCGCCGACGGGAAGGAGGTGCCAACCTCGTTAGTCTACGACGACGTGATGGCCGCCGCGCGCTTCTCTCAGTGGGACTGTTCCCTGAAGTCTTTAATAGACGATCTTGATAAAATGTAAGATATTTGTAATGACTCTATGTAGCTATGTACTTTACGGTATTACAAATGTTGCTGTTATACAAACTTTGCTAGCCAGCCTTCGGCTTCTCCCTCCTTGACCATTGGCCGAGGAGTGCTTCCTACTTCTGATCTGAAAAGTGAACCAGATATTTCGGATAGCAAGGCAATCCGGCTATGGGGCTCAAAAAGCAAAGTGAACCAGAGCTTGTGTTATATTACGTTTAGGCGTAAGAAACACCTTCCAAGAAAAATAGTTCCGTTATCGGTTCCTTTCCTCGGGTAGTAATGTTTGGCCCGTGTTAAACAAGTCGGGACATATGTCCGAGGTGAGCGTAAAGCCCCCCGTGATTGATGGTATATAAAACCAATTAAATGTACTTCCATCGGAGCCGACCAACTATATTCTTAAGAATGCTAGCTTTCGGCTTCACCCATCTGAGGTGCGTATCCGGCTGACCCGGTAGCAACAATCGCAGAGGTGCTCCCTTTACCCCCTAGCCGAACAATCGGGAATGTAGGGGGTGAGCACAGGAGCCAGGCAACCCAGCTTGGCCAAAACTTAAGTCAAGTTGATGCATACAAAGGTGTACAACAATTTTATTGGAAGGAGGCACCAAAAGTGCTTCAAATTTACGCGGCTTCGAAGAAAAAGCTACAAGCGTATTGTGTGTCGTACATATAAGATGCGTCCGAAGGAACTGAATCACTTCGGCTTTACCAAACACAACTAGCAAAAAGTTTTAACAACATGGAAAAGACAAGAAAATTTATAGCTATTAAATGCTAAGCGAAAGAGTGACCAGAAAGGTAATCTAGGGACGGCTGTAATTAACCGTAAATGCATCGAAGCAGGGCAGCGTTCCAGGGGTTTGGCTCCAGCCTGTTATCCTCGGGGTCGCGGATACGATATGCACCTTCGGTGAGTACTTGGTCGATGATGAACGGTCCGTCCCATTTCGGGGATAGCTTGTGCTTCTGTTTTCTGGATTAAACCTCATGATCAAGTCACCTTTATTGAATGCCTTTGTCCGGACCTCCCTGCTCTGGTAACGCCGTGCCTGATGTTGGTAAAAGGTGGAACGTGCCCGAGCAACATCCCTTTCCTCTTCAAGAGCATCAAGGTCGTCCTGCCGATCCAACTTGGCTTCCCTCTCTTCATACATTCGCACTCGAGATGTGTCGTGAATGAGGTCACATGGTAGGACGGCCTCGGCTCCGTACACCATAAAAAAGGTGTGTAGCCTGTAGACCGGTTGGGCGTGGTACGTAAGCCCCACAATACAGAGTCGAGCTCCTCTACCCAATGACAGTCAGCCTTCTTAAAGGACCAGACTAAACGTGGCTTGATGCCACATAAAACAAGTCCATTGGCACGTTCAACCTATCCATTGGTTTGGGGATGGTAAACGGAGGCGTAATCGAGCTGAATTCCCATTTTGGCGCACCACGCCTTGACCTCTTTGGCGGTATAATTAGTGTCTTATGCTATGAGGAACACCATAACGGTGTACTGCACCAGAGATAAATTCCACGACCGGCGCCGCCTCGGCTGTAGTCACCGGCTTTGCCTTGATCCATTTTGTGAATTTATCTACCATGATGAGTAAGTATTTCTTTTTGTGCTACCCCCATTTAAGAGGGCCGACCATGTCCAGCCCCCAGACCGCAAAAGGCCAAGTGATCGGAATGGTCCGAAGAGCCGTGGGGGCATGTGACTCTGGTTGGCGAAGACCTGGCAGCTGGGACATTGCTGAACCAAAGTTTTCACGTCTTCCTTGGCGATAGGCCAGTAAAAACTGGCTCGGAAGGCCTTGCTGACCAAGGTCCGAGCTGCGGCGTGGTGGCCGCTCATGCCGGAATGAATCTCAGCGAGGAGCTTGCGCCCTTCCTCTTCGGTTACACACCTTTGGAGGACACTGATATCTCCTTTTATTAATCCGGTATTGGAACAAGAAAGGGTATCCCACACCTATTTCCCCAGAGGTGACCCTGGGTATCGAACCCATGAGAGGAAGACTCCCTTGAAGCAATGGTCTCTAGCAAGCTTTTGCCAAAGTGTCAAATCCAGCTTTTGACCAGATCAGCAAGCAAATTGTGATTCAAACACTTATAATAAAAAGAAGGTACGGGGATGAGGTCTTAATGCTTACAACCATGTATTGGTGTTGGGATAAAAAATAATATTAGTTTGTGCTCGGGAAGTCACCCATCAAGAGGTGCTTGCTTCGTATTGGAGTGGGGGATGTGTCCAAATTACATCTTGACCGGCACGAGTCCTGCATCAAGAATCAGTTGTCCTACCGAAGGCCCTATCCATCTCGGGGGTTGCCCCGATAATTAAGATAATAATATCAGACAAAAGCATTGGGGGTTTAATGACAACACCATGAATCCCCAAGGTTATGATCCATGTTACCCTACTAAACCTTACTGTCACCGGTGTTCGGTATAACACTTCACGGTCCCCTTGCTCCTAGTCTCACCGGTGCTCAATCTCCATGATCCTGGGTACTTGCAGGGATGAAGATCGTGGACAAGACAAGAGACACTTCACGAAACAATTTTATTTCACACATACGAGACGTTATGTCAAAGGCTTCCATTGATCCCTTCACCAAATACCTGGGGTTGCAAGGCTCATGCCTCACCCAATACCTTACCGAACTACTCACACATGGAGATCAGATCGTGAGAAGAAAACATTGAAGAACACATCTTGGGATTGATTGATTGCAATATGTCTTACAATGGATGCCTTGTGCGATGCACGATTACAAGTATGAACTAGATGAGAGAGCACTATGGTGGTGGATATGGCTATGGAGACGAAAATGGCGGCGGCTAGAGTTTGTGGATGAAGATGATGATGAAGAGGTTCTGGCTGTGCTCGATGCTCTCCCGACGATGTTTTGTTGACATTTCGATGGGGTCCCCTTTATAAAAGTTGTTCAGGTGGACGACCTACCTCGGTTTCCATGCCAAACGACCACTCAGGTGTAGGATGAAGGTGGTTCTCTCTCAAACAGCCCTGCAATCAAATACAAATGGTCTCTTGTGTCGCCAACACACCTAATACAATTGTCAGCTGTATAGGTGCACTAGTTCAGCGTAGAGATGGTGATATATGTGTAATATGGATGGTAGAAATAGCTTTCTGTAATCTGAACAAATAAAAATAGCCTGGTAGCAAGTAACAAAAGTGAACAAAACGGTATCTCAATGCTTGGAAACAAGGCCTAGGGTTCATACTTTTGCTAGTGCCAACTCTCAACATCATTAACATATTTGAACATCATGATAATCCCTCAAAGTGCAGCAAAGAATCACTCCAAAGTTTCTATTCCGTCGGAGAAGGTAGGATGAAATCACGTAGGTGCGCTTAACAGCAAACCACCTCAAAGTTTTCTGTCCAATCTTGATCTATTGAACCACCCACAAACATGCCACGGATAGTCCCAGAAATCGTACTACGACAACACCATATGATACTATCATTCAACTTTTATGCTAAGAGTACCCCAATGTCACTACGGGTATCTGCAAGTTAATTACTAGACATGCATCATATAATCTCAAATCCAAAGTTTCAATCCAATATAAAGAAACTTCAAAGGGCAAGACTCAATTCACCACAAAAAGAATAGAGGGGGATGAACATCATGTGATCCAACTTTATTAATAAGCTCATGATACAATCAAGATCGAATCCATCAGGAGCATGAGAGAGAGATCGAACACATAACTACTAGTACATACCCTCAACCTCGAGGATGAACTACTCACACATCACCATGAGAACGGAGGAGAAGTTGGTGGTGATGATGATGACAGAGATGTCCCCGGCGGTGTCCTGGTGTCACCGGAGGAGAGGAGGAAGGGGCCCCTCCTTCTTCTTCTTCTTCCTTGGCCCTCCGGGGAGAGAGGGAGCTCTGCCCTAGATTGGATCTCCACATTTTCTTCTCTGTTTTCGCTTCTGTTCTCTGGCCGAGCACCGTTTCTTTTATAGACAGATATCCATAACTCTGATTGGGCTGAAATTTTTACACGATTTTTTTCTAAAATTAGATTTCTTGCGGCAAAAGAAGAGGTCCAACCGACTTAAGGAGCAGCCACACGACCACCTGGGGCACCTTGGGCCTAGGGCATGGCACCTGGCGGTGTGGGTCCCTCGTGCACCGCCTTGCGTTGATTCCTTCGCCCCAAATTCTGATATTTCCCAAAAAAATCGCAAAAAATTTCAACGTGTTCCAGCTCTGTGAATTTTTGACCTATATTTCCAATAATAATAGAAAACAGAAACTAGACTTTGGCACTGGATTAATAGGTTAGTACAAATAAATATTATGCCAAAAACATAAATAAATGATGTACATATAGCATGAAAAACTTTATAAATTATAGATATGTTGGGGACATATCACATGGCTGCAAAGCGACCGCCGCCGAGGCGCCGATTCAATCGAATTGAAAGGTTGATGCACGGGACGAGATGGAAGCGAACGTACGTCCTGCGGCTGTCGTTTCATCTATCGATCCACGGGACGAGATGGGCAACGAAAGGCTTGAGTGGACCAGGCCCAATAAGCCCAAAAGGAGTGCTTCAGGCGACGAGGCACCATTGGCCCAAATCTGAAAGTTTCTAAACTAATACATACATGTATATGGACCCAAATTGGGGGGCCCTGGATATTGGGGGCCTTGTGCGAGCGCACAACTTGCACAACCCCTTCAACGGCCCTGATGACAGCCTCTTGGCACTCGAAATGTCAAGCATCGTTTGAGCCCTCCTTAGAAAGGCTGGACGACTGGGACTTGTTCCTCGACACGTAAAGGTTTAGAAGAGGGAGCTGGGTTGTGGGTCGGCTCTCCTGTGCTGCTAGTTTTAGGCCGCTGCTAATGATGGGTATGAGGGCCAAATGAATAGTCCTCCATGCTATTAAAACAATAGGAAATGAATATGGTCCTAAAATAATACCATTTCATTTCCAAAGAATCCAGAAAATCCACAAAATAGTGTAGCTAATATAAAGCATAGGAAAACTATTTCTAGCTCAAATACACTTTTGTAAAATCATTTTATGCAATAGAAGTTATTTCGAGTATTTAAATAATTTTCTAAATCATATAGGGTTTATAAAATCCTAAAATAGTCCTATCAACTCAAATGATGCATAAATCGTGAAATGCATATGAATGGCATGTTAACATCCAAATTTGGAAATTTGCGATGTTACCATCATCAAAAGGCCTATGATAAAATAAAATGGCTGAAATGATTGGATTATGCCTACTATTAGAGTTGGACATGTGGGAGTTAAAGCCAAGGATTTAATTGCCCGTACTTCCCCACCCACAAAGGGTTGAGACAAGGGGATGCTTTGTCACATCTTATCTTTGACCTAGCTGCAGATGCATTGGCCATACTGTTAGAAAATGCTAAAAGAATAGGGTTAGTCAAAGAACTGTTGGGGGAGTACATTGATAAGGGTGTTAATATGTTGCAATATGAAGATGGCACCATATTCTTAATGCAAGATGACTTTGATAGTGCACATAATTTGAAACTTATATGTGCCTATTTGAGCAAATGTCTGGCCTCAAAATCAACTTTCATAAATGTGGGTTATTTTTGTTTGGAGATTCTCTCAACAAAGCTGAATATTATAAAGAAATATCCACATTCTCTATTAGAACTTTGCTAATGTGATATCTAGGTATGCATGATGATGAAAAGAGGATAGGTGACAAGCTAGAAGTTTGCTGAGGAATTTTTTTAAAAAGGATGTAGTGTTTGGCGGGGGAGATTATTAGCTATTAGTGGTAGACCGATTCTAGTACAGTCGTGCTTGTACAATATCCCTAATTATATGATGTCTTTCTATGGGCTACCTGTTAGTGTCAAGAAAAAATGGTTTTCATTAGATGTATATTACTTTGGCAAGAAGAAATTGAGAACAAAAGTTTCAATTAGTTAAGTGGTCTACAGTTTTTATGCCCAAATATCTTGGAGGGGAGGGCATTCAAAATATAGACCTAATGAACCAATCTTTGATATACAGATGGTGGTGGAAACTTTCCACATCTAATTGTGTATGGAAAACTATCATCAGAAATAATTATGTCAGAGGAAAATGCATCTCTAGCATTAATCATAGTCCTGGGGATTCCTAATTTTGGTCTAGATTGCATAAACATAAGAATGTTTTCTTCTCTTTGTGTAAATTTAAGATAGGGATGGAAAAACACACACCAGTTTTTGGGAAGATTGGTGGACAAGAGATAAAACCTCTTAAAACGATTTACTCTAGATGTTGTTGCCTTTGCTTTGATAAAATCTCTTAGTTGATGAAATCATGTCCAAAGGGCTAGATAATTTAAAATTTTCATATAACTTTTTCGGGGTGATATTTTGGCTTTATGGGATAATCTTAGGGATGACTATTGAGAGCTAAAATTAGTTGAGCATGAATATTCAGTGGCATGGTCCCTGACCTCTCACAAAAAAAAATCTATCAAGTCCTTTTGTAGACATTTGGTAAAAAATGTGTGCAAATCTCCACATACGGGCATCTCCAACGGGGTACACCAAATCGCTTCTAAATGTCTGGACCGGATGGTCCAGACACTTTTTGCCATCCAACGGGGTACATCAAATGTCTGTGGACACGAACAAATGTCTGAAATCTCATAAACCGGTACCAAACGTAGATGTGGTTTGGGGAAGTTCAGACACACTAAAAACAAGCCTGGGACCCCACCACAAACTACTTTCCCCTCTCCCTTCCTTCTCTTTCCTCTCCCCGTTGGACAAGGGGTGAACATTTGGTGCACCGGGTTGGATGGCAGCCTCCATATTCACTGTCGGCGGACACGTCTGAATGTGTCCCTGGACGTTTCATGTGTCTATTTTGATGTACCAGTTGGAGATGCCCTAAGTTTCTTTGGAAAACAAAGACCTTCTAAGAAGGCTGGCAAGGTAACTAGGCCTGTCAATTTTCTAGGAAAGATGAGTATGTTGGCCATCTTTTCCTTCAATGTTCTTTAGCAAGGCTGTTGTGGGATGTTTTAAAGGGTGCTTTCAGTCTCGTGGACATACCTGATAATGTTAGAGATCTCTTTCATGTTTGCCTACCTACATTTAGGAAAACAGAGAAACACCTAATGATGGTGAGGGCTCTGTTGTTATCTAGACGATTGGACATTGAGAAATAGTGTTGTCTTTGCAAACAAGAGGGTGAATGATCCCTGTATGATTGTTAATATGATTTGTTATTAGGTTACCTCTTGGTCTATCTTGAAGAAAAACAGGCTGTTGCGAACTCTCTGCTTTTGCGTTGATCTTGAACATGGGTGTACTCGGTTAGCTTTACTTACTGCTTTTTTACTTTCTTGCTGCTTTGTAAGTTCAAAGATGTTAAACATCCTGTCACATATAGCTACAAGGGTCACTAGCGCATGTATCAGGAGATTAGTCTAGGTAGTTAATTTATCTATATCTTGTCAATCGTAGCTATCTCTATCTCTAGCTTTCTTTGTATCACAAGATTTAATCTCAACAAACCTTGTATGCGCATTAGGGATAAACCCCTGCCAATAAACATGGACGCGTCACCTTGATCAAAGCAAGATGATTACTGAAAACTTTAAATGGTATACAGAGCCTACCTTTTCCATCTCATCTAGCCTTCCATCTCCACCAAAGCTTCGCCATGTCTTCCTCACGTGCTTCCCAGGCTAGTCTCAATGGCCAAGTCATGGAGAAGCTTGATAAGTCTCTAACGTATCTATAATTTTTGATTGTTTCATGTTATTATAATATCACTTTAGAATACTTTTTATAGCAATTTTATTATTTTTCTAGACTAAGCTATTAATTCAGTGCCCAGAGCCAGTTGTTGTTTTCTGCATGTTTTTGACTTCAGAAAATTCATATTTGCGGAGATCCAAAAACCCCAAGGATTTTTTATGATTTTTCCAAGTCTAGAGGATTCCAGAAAGTGCCAGGAAGGCTCAGGGGCCACCCTGGCCCCCACGCGGCCAAGTGGCATGGCGAGGGGCCCACCCATGTGGTGCCCTTGGGCACCGCCTTACGTCGCTTCTTTCGCCTATAAATCACATATTTCAAGAAACCATCGGTACCATTTTTTCGTGATTTTTTCTGCCGCCGCAAGTTCCTATTCCGGGGAGATCCAATCTGGAAGCCTGTTCCGGCACCTTGCCGCAGGGGGAATCTATCACCGGAGGAATATTCATCAACCTTGCTGCCACCATGACTATGCATGAGTAGTTTCCTTAGGACCTTAGGGTCCATATCAGTAGCTAGATGGCATCCTCTCTTCCTTGTGATTCAATACAAAGTTCTCGTGAGCTGACTCACATGATCGGGATCAATATGATGTAATCGATGGTTGTGTTTTTTGGGATATGATGAATTGTCACTTTATGATAAGATTATTCATTTAATTATATTGAATCTTTTGAAGTTTCTTTGCTGCATAATTAAGTATTCATGTATGCTTTTCGATCTATTTCTTATCTCTGGCCAGAATTGATAGGTAGTTCTTCAGAGGGAATTGTGCATGGTAGTGCGTTCAATCTTGTGGTGATCTATATCACAGTGGCAGAAAGGGACAAGACATGTATTGTATTGTTGCTACTAAGGTAAAATGACGGTTTCTTTATCACACTTAGATGATAGTTTTACTGTCTAAATTATGTCAGCATGCTTATTGTAATGCTCTGTTTGTTATGAACTTAATACTTCGAGATGCATGCTGGATAGCGGTCTTGGGGTGGAGTATTAGTTGTAGATGCAGTTGGATAACGGTCTACATATCACGGACGTAATGACTATGCAAGATTATGCCATGAATGATCATAGTCATAAATATAAATATTGCAATTTAATCGCCGCTCAACTGTAATTTGTTCACCACACTTATCTGCTTGGAGAGATGCCAGAAGAGAACCTATGGCCCTGGGGGCCTATTATCCTTTCCTGAAAACATCAACAAAAATATTATTTTTCACTATACCATTTTATTTATTTTATCTATCTATCAATTCCTACCATACTGTGCAATTTACCCTTGTAACTAGTAAGACAAGAAGCTTGACAACCTTCTTGAAACATTGGGGGCAAGAATGTCTTGTGTTTTGTGTGCAGGTACCGAGGATTTTATTTTGTCAAGGAAACTTCTACTGGTTCGATAAACCTTGGTTCTCAATAGAGGGAAATACTTATTGTTAGGTTACTTCACCCTTACACATGGGGGGTTACCCAACCACTTTTATGAGAGAGCAAGGCTTACCCGCACCAGCTATGTGTACTGGCATGCCCAAATTGCGCCATAGCTCAGAGGCGCGGGTTTCTTCGGCTACGCCGATGGAACCGTACTGGAGCCCACCAGGTTCATCACCACCAAGGACAAGGACGGGAAAAAGGAATTTGTACCCAACCCTCTTCATCCAATCTGGATCAGGGAGCACCAGAAGGTACTAGGATACCTGCTAAACAATCTGTCAAAAGAAGTTCTTGTGCATGTGACATCTATCGCCAATGCGCATGAGCTCTGGACTGCGCAATCAAGCATGTTCTCATTGCAGTCCTTGTCCCGCTTGAACAACATCGCATAGCATTGGCTAATTCACAGAAAGGACAATAGTCCGTGGCAGCCTACTTTGCGCACATGCACTCGCTCGCTGACGAGCTCGCCACCACGGGTAAACCACTTCTCGACGACGAGTTGATCTCGTACATCATCGTCAGGCTGGACATGGAGTATCAGCCGCTCATCTCTGCACTCGACGCATGCACCAACCCTACTCCCTCGACGATCTCTTCGCTCAGATGAGCAACTTTGACTAGAGGGTGGTGCTCTTCCACGACATGGGCTCCGGCGGCGGCTTCAAGTCTTCTGCAAACTCCACCACTCGTGCTCGTGGTGGTGGCTCCTCGCGCTACCATCACCATGTCACAAGGGCAAGAGTGGTGGTGGCAACCACGTATGCAACAGCAACCCCCGCAGCAGCGACGGCGGGCGGCCCTCCTCCTCCAACAACAAGGGTCGCCGGAACACCTCCTTCGACAAAACATCACGTCCAGATGGCATCCGCTGTCAAAATTGTGGCAAACCGGGACACTCGGCTAAGGACTGTTGGTACAAGTTCGAGGAGGATGACGACTTATCACAAGATGAGAAGGTTGCCCGATGCAGCGGACGCGTCCTACGGAGTCGACATCAACTGGTACGTGGACAGCGGCACCACCAACCACAGGCGAGTTGGAGAAAGTAACCATGAGGGAGAAGTACCACGACCAAGAACAAGTCCACACTACAAGTCGAGCAGGTATGAGGATTTGGCATGTTGGTCATTCATTTATAAAACCCCTCATCCAAAAATTCATCTTAGAATTTTTTTGCATGTCCCTACTGCTTTGAAAAATCTTCTTTCCATTCATTGCATTGCCATTGATAACAATGTCTTCCTTGAGTTTCACCCCTATTTCTTTTTGATCAAGGATCAGGCCACGAAGAAAACTCTGTATCGAGGTAGATGTGTTCGAGGGCTTTACTCATTGATTCCTGAGCTTAGAAGATTCAATAAACAAGCATATGGTGTCACCAAACTTTCGTCAACCCGGTGGCATGATCGATTAGGACATGCATCTTTTTCTTTAGTTGAACGAGTGCTTAGGAAAAATTAGTTCCCATATGTTGGTGAACACGGTGTTGAATCAATTTGTGATTCACGTAAAAGAGCTAAGAGTCATCAATTACCCATCCAATTTCTACCAGTACTACCAAAACTTTGCAAGTCATTTTTTTCTAATGTTTGGGGTCCTGCCCCTAGCTTTGTTCATAAACATGCGTATTATGTGAGCTTTATTGATGACTACAACAAATATTTCTGGATTTATCTTCTTAAAAAAAGTTTTGTTGTTTTCCAAGTTTTTCACAACTTTCAAGCACTCATTGAACGAAAATTCGATAGAAAAATCATTGCTCTCCAATTTGATTGGGGAGGGGAATGCGAAAAATTAAATTCCTTCTTTCAAAAACTTGGCATCTCTCGCCATGTGTCATGCCCTCATGCCCATCAACAAAATGGGTCTGCTGAACGCAAGCATAGACACATTATTGAAGTTGGCCTAGCTCTATTAGTTGGTGCCTCCATGCCTCTCAAATTTTGGGATGAAGCTTTTCTCACCGCCGTTCATATTATCAACATGTTGCCCAGTCGTGTCATCAACAATGAAACTCCGATATAAAGACTTCTTCACACAAAACCAGATTATACATCTCTTCATGTCTATGGGTGTGCCTGTTGGCCAAACCTTAGACCATACAACAATCGCAAGCTCATGTACCATTCCAAGCAATATGTGTTTCTCGGCTACCACGCACAACACAACGGTGTAAAATTTCTTGACATCCCCACGGGTCGTGTCTATATATCTCGTGATGTCGTTTTTTATGAGACCAAATTTCCCTTCGCCGATCTACATCCTAATGCCGGTACATTACTTTGCAAAGAAATTCTTCTTTTGCCTCCTCATCTCACTGGTTTTGATCAAGGAGGAAATAATTGTGATGATCAACTGTTGACTAATCCTCATAATACCTTGCATGAATCTTGTGATGATACAGGAAACACAACGAAGAAAATGGTGAAGAAAGCAACAAAAACGGTGAAGAAACAGCGTTGGCAGGGCCAAATTTCATGTGTCCACTTCTGGGGGACAAATCCACCTCGGGATCCCCACGGCAGCAGTTCGTCAGGTAATCCGCCTCGGGATCTGCGCCGTCAGTGGCGCCAGCGCTAGCACGTGATGCGCACGATAGCAGTGGCCCCACGCCTGACATGGCGCTCTCCGACTCTCCTAGAGGCCGACGCCGCTCCGCACCAATCATCGGCTGCCACGTAGCAGCCCGTCACTCACCTCCCAAATGCCCCACGCTACTATACGTGGCGCCCTTGTTCATGGACAGGAGCGGAGTCTGAGGCGTCGACACGCTCGGGATCCAGTGCAGATCCGGGCCGACCCGCGCCAGGCTCGCGATCCGGAGTAGATTCAGGTGTCCCCACGCCATCATCACGCCATGATGGGCAAGCCGGGGCTCGGATCTTCTGCATCCCAAATGCCTCCTATGCCATGATACAGTGCCACAGAAAATCCTGGCACAGCAGGAACTGATCGTGGAGCTGCCTCGGGATCACCTGTGGTGGATGCTTCTGGATCTTTTGTACCCAGTATTATTGCCGCGTGTTCTACATTGCCATGTACACGTCTACAATGGGAGGTAACCCAACCAGTTAATTATAAGCACATAACCAAATTTTGTTTAGCATGTTCTACAAGTGAACCTAACACTCTTGAAGAGGCAATTGGTGATACACGGTGGAGAGCCATAGAAGAAGAATACATGACACTTCATTAAAATAAAACATGGCACTTGGTTCCCCCATAGCAAGGTAAAAACCTAATTGACTGCAAGTGGGTATTCAAAATCAAAAGAAAGTCTGATGGAACTATTGACCGCTACAAAGCTAGACTTGTTGCAAAAGGCTTCAAACAACGGCATGGCATAGACAATGAGGGTACTTTTAGTCCTGTTGTAAAAGCTGCCACTATTCGTCTTGTTTTGTCTATTGCCGATTCCAGGGGATAGAGCCTCAGAACGCTTTTCTCCATGGTGTTCTGGAAGAGGAAGTGTACATGAAAAACTTCCTAGGTTTGAGGATAAGTGTCGTGGTGAAATCACGGCAAATGCCATGAGATGGCTAAAAGTGGGGGGCTGTGTGAGGACGTCGGTGGGTTCCGGAAGCGAGGTCGGTAATGTGCTAAGAGTCTCCGTCCTCCCTGCATGGAGGCCTCCTGGGGGTCTTATAGCCCGACCCCCCAGGGTTACATCGGTAAAACTACACGCGGGCGGGACCCGGATTTCGGCGTCTGGAGCCGGCAGTGGGGCCCATCGGCTGCTGGGACCCGCCGGCTGCTCGGCACTGTGGCCCGTCGCCTCGTGCGTCACGGAGTGGTTGGCGTCGTGGGGCTATAGTGGCTCGCCGCGCTGACGTCGGTCGCCCGGGTCAGCGGGGTTGGCGGCACTGTAGCCATGCTCTTCTGGGTTCGCGGCGTTGTAGCCACGCTCTCCCACCCTGGAGAGCCGTCTTGCCGTACGGAGTGATGGGACGGCCGCTGACCCGTCGCCAGCCGGACCCGGCACAGGGCCGAGCCCAGCCGGCCAGCGTTGGGAAGCCGGCCGGACGGCTAGCCGGATGGGAGGGGCACGGGCAGCCCCGAAGTTTTGAAAAGGGCTCCGGGTTCGGTTTCCTACCCGGGGGTTATGCCCCCGATAGTAGTCCCCGAAGCTGTAAAGGCTCGCCGGCTCCGAGAAGGAGGGCCTTTGCAGCTTATCCCCCCCCCCCCCCGAAGGAAGGCGGTTATCGATGAGGGTGCGCCGGCCTAACGCCGCGCGCGCCGAATGCCGGATGCCAGATCGCGACACCCGACCGAGGTGGGAACCGAACGGTCCGACCGGTCAAATCCTAGCCGGCGTGGGGGATCACGCCAGCCGCCTGACAAGGCCCTGCCACGTGCAGCCCAGCGGCACACGAGGCCTGCCAGGCCATGCGCGCGACAGGACATTGCAGTGGGCTGGGGACCCACCAGGCCGCGGCCTCGGCCTGCGCGCGGGATTTACTGAGGCCGCGCGCGTCTCTTGGAGTTCTCGATGCAGTTATTGCACGATGTAATGCGCCGCGCATTGCGGGGGAGTGGGGAACGTGGGAGCAGACGATCCCACTCCCCCACGTCCGCGCGGTCTTTAAATGGGAAGGGAGGGGGAGAGGCCGAGGCATTCTCACTCTCGCCCCCGCCCGTTGCATCGTCTTCACCTCTGCTTCTTCCTTCTTGCACACGCCCACGCCGCGCGCCGCCGTAGCAGCGCACGCCCGAACCACCGCAGCGCCGCGCCTCTGACCCGCAAGGAGCTGCATTCGCCAACCCCAGCAGTTCCGCCGCCGCTCTGACGTCCGCGCGATGGCTTGGCCAAAGGGCTCATGGGAGGGCTCGGACGTGATGGAGGAAGACATAGCGTACCTCCGCCACACGCGGAGGCTGCCGCCGGCAGATGTGGTGGTGGCGCACGCGCCTGGCCGAGAGCGCGTCCCGGCGCCGCAGGACATCGAGTCCGTCGTCTTCTACACCCATTTCGTCCGCGGATTTGGGCTCCCCGCAATTGAGTTCTTCCGCCAATTCCTCGATTTCTTCTGGCTGCAGCCGCACCACCTCGGAGCCAATGCCGTCGTGCAGCTCTCAGCCTTCGTGGCTTTCTGCGAGGGCTACCTCGGTCTCCTCCCCTACATCGACCTTTGGTGTCAATTGTTCTACCTCAAGCAGCAGGGGGCGGCGGCCGGCGCCATGTCCGCCTGCGAGGCGGCGGTGATCTATGGCAGGCCGGGTGGCGGCTACCCCAAGGTGCCCCTCGAGGACTCGGCCAAGAAGTGGCAAAAGTCTTTCTTCTACGTGAGGAACGCCAAGCCGGAGGAGGACTACGTCAATCTACCCGCCTTCAACAACGTGCCGCCGTCGGAGAAGCAGAATTGGGGCCGCAACCCTAGGCAGCCATTTGAGGAAGTTCTAAACATTTGCGTCCGGCTGAAGGAGCTCATCGACAACGAGGGGCTCCGCCCCTCCGACCTCATTGCCGCCTTCATCGCCCGCCGGGTGCTGCTGCTGCAGCGCCGCCCGCACCGGATGTGCGATATGGGTGGCCGGCATGACCCCTGCTGGATGTCGACGCGGGACTTCACGCGGGCCGAGATCATCGGCCGCGTCAACGGCATCTCCAGCGCCGGGCAGAACGCGGAGGAGTGGAGCTTCGGGAAGGAGCCCTACAGCCGGGCGGCTCCCGCGCCTGTGGTGAGTCCCTGGTCCTTGTACTTTGCCGCCTACTCTCTCTTCTTGCACCCTGATGCATCGGGTTGGCTGCAGCGTTTCACCAGCCAGCAGCCCGCCGACGGGCCGAACCCGCTGGTCCTGCAGCCGGATCGGGACGGTTCAGACGAGGAGGAGGAAAGCGTGGAGGGGCGGGCGACGGAGACGGCGACCGCCACGAGAACGACGAAGCCGGCGGATTCAGCCAAGCCGGTGAGTGCCTATCTTCGAATCCTTTGCGCGAGTGGGCCGCCGTTAACGCGGATGATCTGAACAAGCCACATGGTGCAGTGCAATCGTCCGCGGGGGCGGATGCTTCCGTCGTCCCCGGAGGCGACTGCGAAAGGTGGGCGAGGCCACCTCGTCCGAAGGGCAGGCGGCCGCAGGGCGACCGCACGGGAAGCAGCTGGTCGAGGCGCGACCGGCTGCGAAGCGCCCAGCCGGGGCGCAGCCGGATGGCGCAAGGAAGACGGTGGCGAAGAAACGCCGGCTGCCCTCGTCAGTGGGCCCGAAGCGCGCCGTTCCCACGGTCATCAGGTAAGTTTCTTTCATGGTGTCTCTATCTCTTTTGTTGATGTGCTGTCTTCTTCCCCCTTATCCCCTTCGCGCACCGACCAGGAATGTGCTCGAGCTGGCGGAGGCTACCGCGGCAGCGGCGGCCGCGGAGGAGGCCGACCGGTAGAGGCGCCGGAACGGCGCGGGGGAGCGTGAGGTGGTGGAGACCACCGAGGAGGAGCTCGCGGCCCGTCAGTCCGGCACCGCGCTGGAGGAGGCCGAGAGGGACGCCTGGAGGGCACGACAGGAGGCCGAGAAGGAGATGGCCGAGGCTTCGGCGAGGGTGTGGGCCGGCGTCGTGGTCGAGGCTGCGGCGAGGCAGAGAAGGACCGCCGAGAGGCCCAAATGGCCGGCCTGGCCGACGAGCTCGCCGCCGCCGTTGCGGGTTGCAGGGCATCGCTCCAAATCGGCGCACGACCTGGCCTGTCGGGCGGAGGCGGATGCCCGTGCTGCCGCCAAGGCAGCCGGCCACGGCGAGACTGGCGAGCACGAGCCGGACGCCGACCAGACGGCCGATCTGGTGGTGCCGCCGGCTGCCAACCCGGCCGACGAGGCCGGACGCGGAGACGGAGGAAGCCGCGGGCCGGTGACCGCGCCAGGCATAGGAGGGGCGCCGTCCCCCAGTGCGGACACCGTACCGGAGGGCTCTGGTGCCATGGTGACCGTGGAGCCGCGAGCCGCGGGGCGCAGCCTCGAGCTGAGGCCGGCGGGCAGCGGGACTAGCGCCGGGTCCTTGGCCCGGTCGCAGCGGAACTGGGCTGCGAGCACCAGCGAGGCGACGAGCAACGCCCCCCGGAGCGAGCTGGACGCGGAAGTGGACGCCCTGCGGCTGCAGTTCGCCGACCACCGCGGCCAGTGGCAGGGCTTCGCCCAGGCGGAGAACGCCCGGCTGCTGCAGCTGGAGCGGACCGTTGCGGTGAGTCTTGATCATTCTTCGTGCTTTTTTCGCAGTCGCATTCTTCTTTTTCCTTCTGACCGGCCTGGTCGCTTTCCAGTGGGGGCGTGTCAGCGCACCCACTGGGTGTAGCCCCCGAGGCCTGGGCCGGCTGCGCAGCAGGCGGGTCAGGCCTTCTCAAGCATCTTGGTCTAACTCGCTTTCTTGCAGTCCGTCTACGACATGCGGGTGGCGGCGTACAACAGCCTCCTGGGCCGGTTCCGCTTGCTGAAGGCCCAGCTGGCGGCCAAGGAGGAGGAGCTTCGCCAGGCCAAAGGTAACTTTTGCATGCTTCCAGTGGGGGGTGCGCCAGCGCACCCACTGGGTGTAGCCCCCGAGATTCGGGCCGGCTGCGTAGCAGCCGGGTTGAATCTTCTTGCTTCGTTCTTTGCTTTCTTCTTCATTTCTTGTCTGGCTTCTGACTGGGACCTGGATCCAGCCACGCAGCCACCGCCGTCGACCCGGCCGAGATGCAGGGGGTCCGGCGCCAGCTGGCCGAAGCCGGCCAGCTCCGTGACCAGGCGGCCGCAGAGCGCAACCGGCTGCAGTAGGAGGCGGCCCGGGCGGTCCGGGAGAGGGACGAGGACGCAACCGCCCACAAGGCCGAGCTGGACTGGCTCGCAAAGGAGCACCACCCGGCGGTGGGGCGGAAGAAGGAGGAGGTGAAGAAGGCCGCCGAGGAGGTCGCCCAGCTCAAGGCGGCACGCGATCGCAGCGCCAGTGCGTGGGCGGCGAGGGAGCGAGAGATGCTGCAGGAGGCGCTGTACATCGACGAGCTCCTCACGCGTAAGTGTTTTTCCTTGTTTTTGTCTTTGTTTCTTTCTGGTTCCGGCCCTTCGGCCTTTTGATCGATCTTCTTCCTTTCTTCTCCAGGGGTCTTCCCTGAGACCCAAGTGCCTGCCGAGGAGGCGGTGAATGCCCACCGGTAGGAGCAGAGGGTGGCGGGAGCCGATGTCGAGGAGTACACCGCCTGGACGGTGGTGGAGATCACCGTAGCTGCCAAGGCCCGCCTGGAGGCGGTGGAGCGTGACATGAACTGGCTTTTCGAAGCCGGCTTGTCGATGGTGGCTGCTCTCTGGCTGGCTGCGGTGGTGCCGACCACCGTCAGCCTGCTGGCGCGTTGGCTGGAAGCCGGCGCAGCGCGACTTAGCGCGTGGAGGGCCTCTGCGGCCCGGGCCGGCACAGAGATGTCGCTCGGCTTCGTGCTATCCTAGTACCCGAGCGTCCGCTTGGACCAGCTTGGCGCACGGAGGGCCGGGGCGGAGGCGGATTTGGCGGAGCGGGCGACGCCGATTACCGTGCGGGCCAGCGACATTGCGTCGTTCACCCCGCACGAGGAGTTCGTGCCGGAGCGGGCGTCAGACGGCACGGAGCTTCCCGCCGACGACTTCGGCCTGGCGCTCGAGGACTCGAAGGGTAGCTCGGCTGAGACGGAAGCCGGGGCGGACGATGCTCCGCCGACTTGGACGATACTACCGCCACAGGGGACCCGGCGCAGAGCGATGCCGACGAGGCCGCCGCATAGGGCTTTTATTTTTCCTGTATTTTTGTTTTTTGAACTTTAACTGTTCATTAGTTGACAAGTCCACCCACTGGGGTGTAAGTTTATGTAATAAACTATTGGCCATGGGCCTTTGCTGTGTATAAATGCATGCTTGTTTCCTTCTATGCTTGTTTTTGCCGTCTCGCGGTTCGCCCTTGCTTATTTCCTTAGGCCGTTTTCTTGTTCCCTCCCCTTCTTGACCTCCTCCCCGCCAGCCGAACAGCTGGGAGCCAGTCTGTAGCTGGGACGGGGAGCCGGACTCGAAAGAGAGCGGACAATACTTAGGCTTTAGGATTTGAGCGCAAGCGAAACACCCACTGGCCCGGCTGGCTGCAGGCGGCGAAGCCGGCTGGAGCGCAGCCGGTCTGTGTGGCGATGAGTGAAAGAGATGGCCGAGTTGGCCAAGCCGGACATTCGTCCTTAGCCGCTTTTCGTGTGAGGGTGCTTTCGGCCTTTGGCTCTAGCGAGCCGGACAGCCGGGAGCCAGTCTGTGGCTTGTGGCAGAGAGAGGGCTTAGGCGGTACGCACGCTACTGGGCCGGCTTCAGAAGAGCAGGGCGTGGGCTAGCCGGCGAGCCCCCGAGCCGGACGTGCCGACCCGGCGGGAGGGAGGCCAATGCGGTAAAGTATGCAAGGGAAAGTGAAGCTCGATAGAGATGAAAAGGTAGCCCCCGAGTGTCGTTCGGGGGACCTGCTGCTTTCATTAACTTCCAAAAGGGGTAGCGATACATACATACACAGTTCAACTATAAAACGGAAGGAGGAGCTCCGCGTTCCAGGGGCATTCTGTCTTCTCACCTGAGGCATCTCTCTTGCGTTTGCTTGTCTTCTGCGCATCGATGAGGTAGTACGCGTTGTTGCGCAGGGCCTTGCTGATGATGAAAGGGCCCTCCCATGGGGAGGACAGCTTGTACTGGCTGGCTGTCCGCTGGACCAGCTGGAGTACGAGGTCGCCCTCGGAAAGCGAGGGGCTTGATCTTCTTGCTGTGGTAGTGGCGTAGGTTTTGCTGGTAGATGGCCGACCGGCTGAGAGCCAGCAGGCGCGCCTCCTCGAGTAGGTCGACGCCGTCTTCGCGTGCTGCTTTGGCTTCCGCCTCCGTGTACAGGGTTACCCGAGGCGAGTCGAACTCAAGGTCCGTGGGAATGACTGCCTCGGCCCCGTAGACGAGGAAGAAAGGGGTGAAACCAGTTGACCGGTTGGGCGTGGTCTGAAGACTCCATAGGACGGCCGGCAGCTCATCGATTTGATGCCGGCTAGGATGAGGCCGTTTGCTTGCTCCGCCTGGCCGTTCGACTGTGGATGTGCGACGGAGGCCAGGTCAAGCCGGACGTCGGAGATGGAGCAGTAACGAGCCAGCGCGCATTTGGCGAAGTTGGTGCCGTTATCGGTGATGATGTTGTTGGGGATGCCGTAGCGGACATCGATGTCTTTGATGAACTTGACGGTTGTCGGACCATCGAGCTTCTTGATCGGCCTTGCCTCGATCCACTTGGTGAACTTTTCGACGGCCACCAACAGGTGCGTCATGCCACCTCGAGCGGTCTTGAAGGGTCCCATCATGTCGAGGCCCCAGACGGCAAAGGGCCACGCGATGGGGATGGTCTGGAGAGCCGCAGCCGGCTGGTGGCTCTGGGCCTTGAAGTGTTGGCAACCCTTGCACTTGAGGACTAGCTGCTCTGCATCCTTCAGAGCAGTCAGCCAGTAGAAGCCATGGAGGAAGGCTTTGGCCACCAAGGACCAGGAGGCAGCGTGATGCCCGCAAATAGTTTATGAGAGCAAGAATCAACTAGCATAGGAAGGCAAAACAAGCATAACTTCAAAACTTTCAACACATAGAGAGGAAACTTGATATTATTGAGATATGTAAAAGCAAATGTTCCTCTTTCATAATAATTTTCAGTAGCATCATGAATGAATTCAACAATATAACTATCACATAAAGCATTCCTTTCATGATCCACGAGCATAGAATTTTTATTACTCTCCACATAAGCAAATTTCTTCTCATTCATAAAAGTGGGAGTATACTCAACAAAATAACTATCATGAGATACTTGATTGGAATAATCAAATTGAACATTAAAATCATGATGACAAGTTTCATAGTTATCATTATTCTTGATAGCATACATGTCATCACAATAATCATCATAGATAGCAACTTTGTTATCATAGTCAATTCAAACCTGTTCCAAAATAGTGGAATCATCACTAAATAAATTCATGACCTCTCCAAATCCACTTTCATCAATATAATCATCATAAATAGGAGGCATGCAATCATCATAATAAATTTTCTCATCAAAACTTGGGGGGCTAAAAATATCATATTCATCAAACATAGCATCCCCAAGCTTGTAGTTTTGCATATCATTAGCATCATGGATATTCAAAGAATTCATACTAGCAACATTGCAATCATGCTCATCATTCAAAGATTCTATGCCAAACATTTTATTAAATTCTTCCTCTATCAATTGAGCACAATTTTCCGATCCATCATTTTCAAGAAAGACATTATAAAAACGAATAATATGAGGCAACCTCAATTCCATTTTTGTAGTTTTCTTTTCATAAAACCAAACTAGTGATAAACAAGAAACTAAAAGATTCGATTGCAAGATCTAAAGATATACCTTCAAGCACTCACCTCCCCGGCAACGGCGCCAGAAAAGATCTTGATGTCTACTACACAACTTATTCTTGTAAACTCGTGTTGGGCCTCCAAGCGCAGAGTTTTGTAGGACAGTAGCAATTTCCCCTCAAGTGGATGACCTAAGGTTTATCAATCCGTGGGAGGCGTAGGATGAAGATGGTATCTCTCAAACAACCCTGCAACCAAATACAAGAAATCTCTTGTGTCCCCAACACACCCAATACAATTGTAAATTGTATAGGTGCACTAGTTCGGCGAAGAGATGGTGATAAAAGTGTAGTATGGATAGTAGATATAGGTTTTTGTAATCTGAAAATATAAAAACAGCAAGGTAGCAAATAACAAAAGTGAGCACAAACGGTATTGCAATGCTTAAAAACAAGGCCTAGGGTTCATACTTTCACTAGTGCAATCTCTCAACAATGCTAACATAATTGGATCATATAACCATCCCTCAACGTGCGATAAAGAATCACTCCCAAGTTCCTATTAGCGGAGAACATAAGATATAAATTGTTTGTAGGGTACAAAACCACCTCAAAGTTATCCTTTCCGATCGATCTATTGAGCTATTCCTATAAGTGTCACAAACAGCCCTAGATTTCGTACTAAAATAATACCATATGATACACATCAACCAACTCTAATGTCACCTAGATACTCCAATGTCACCACAAGTATCCGTGAGTTGATTATACGATATGCATCAAACAACTTCATAATCATAATATTCAATCCACACAAAGAACTCCAAGGAGCACCCCAAAGTTTCTATCGGAGAAAAGATAATGAAAACGTGCATCAACCCCTATGCATAGATTGCCCCAATGTCACCATGGGAATCCGTGAGTTGAGTGCCAAAACATATATTGAGTGAATCAATATAATACCCCATTTTCACCACGGGTATTCATATGCAAGACATACATCAAGTGTTCTCAAATCTGAATATTCAATCCGACAATAACGAAACCTCAAATGGAAAAGATTCGATTCATCACAACAAAGATAGAGAGGGAAGAAACACCATATGATCCAATTATATTAACAAAGCTCGTGATACATCAAGATCGTGCCAAATCAAGAACACGAGAGAGACATAAACACATAGCTACTGGTACAAACCCTCAGCCCCGAGGGTGAACTACTCCCTCATCGTCATGGAGACCCCCGGGATGATGAAGATGGCCTCCGGTGATGATTCCCCCTCCGGCAGGGTGCCGGAAAAAGGCTGTAGATTAGATCATGGAGGTACAGAGGCTTGCGGCGGCGTAAAAACTCATCTAGGTTAACTTTCGGGGGTTTCTGAATATATATGATTTTTCAGCGTTGGAATCACGCGAAGAGGTGCCAAAGGGGGCCCACGAGGCACCAGGGCGCGCCTGGGGGGTGGTGTGCCCTGGTGGCTCGTGGGGCCCCTGTGGGTCTTCTGGCCACCTCCCGTAGCTTCTAGTGTCTCTTATGTTCCAGAAAAAATCATCAAAAAGTTTCGCTGCATTTGGACTTCATTTGATATAGATTTTCTGGAAAACCAAAAACAAGCAGAAAACAACAGCTGGCACTGGGCACTAGGTCAATATGTTAGTCCATAAAAATCATATAAAAGCCATATAAAAGTGCACCAAAATCATACAAAAATATAATAAACATGGCATGAATACTTCATAAATTATAGATACGTTGGAAATGTATCAGCATCCCCAAGCTTAATTCCTGCTCGTCCTCGAGTAGGTAAATGATAAAAGAAATAATTTATGAAGTGTGAATGCTAGCATAGTGCATAAGTTTGATCAATGATAATTTTAATCACTTTTTCTAGAATCAATATATATCATAATTAGTAGCTCATCTCATAAAACTTCTCATGATCAAGTATCAAGCTATTCACATGTTTAAAGTATAGGCCATAAACTTTCTTGAAAACTAACAAACTATGTTCTCAGTCATCAAACAATTGCAATTCATCTTATTTTCAGGAAGGGTCTATGTAAGAGCTTTGATCTAGCAAATTCCACATACTCAACCATCATTTAGTCTTCCATGATTGCTGACACTCAAAGCATATTTTTAGAACAAATCGTTTTAGTCAAACACATAGGAAGATAGGGGCTTAATGTTTTGCCTCCCAACTTATTTATCTCATGAATAATGTCAACAATAATAACTCATGATCACCTATATTCAACTGGATATTTGTGCCTGGATCTTTCCCTACCACATAATGCTTGCCAACTAAAGAATAAATAGAGCGGAATAGGGATGAACATTAATGACTCTTGCATAAAAGTAAATACAGAAAAGTAAAAGATAGGCCCTTCGCAGAGGGAAGCAGAGGTTGTCATGCGCTTTTTGTTGTTGGATGCACAAGCCCTTAATGCAAAGGAACGTCACGTTATATTGCCCCTTGTGATAGCAACCTTTATTATGCAGTCCGTCACTTTTATTTCTTTACCATCACAAGTTCATACAACACTTATTTTCCCTTGCAATAAAAGAGCATACATATTTTAGGAGCAATTTTTATTGCTTTTTGCACCGATGACAACTTACTTGAAGGATCTTATTCAATCCATAGGTAGATATAGTGGACTCTCATGGCAAGAAACTGGGTTTAAGGGTTTTTGGATGCACAAGTAGTATCTCTACTTAGTACGAATTTTTGGCTAGCAAAAGATTCTAAGCAAGCACCACATGTTAGAGGATCCATGACAATATAACTTCTATATATGAATATAAACAAACATAACTCATTACGTTGTCTTCCTTGTCCAACGTCAACTACTTGATGAAGCTTGAAAATAATTAATGGGGGCTCACAATCATAGAAGATGTTCAAGATAGTATATTTATATGTGAAATTTCTCTTCCTTCAAAATTCTTTCATGAATTGTTCAAGTGACCAATGCTATGTTTGTTAACTTTCAATAAATTTTACCACTTATACTTCTTGTATGTGAAGTCACTACTCCCCATGGGACAAGCATATGAAGCATATAAAATTTCAACTTTATGATATTCAATTCTTTCACAATTTACTCATAGGATATAAGTGAAGCACAAGAGTAAATGAAAAACTACTCCAAAAAGATATAAGTGAAGATCAAATTAGTTAAGTAATTAAGTAGCTATGTGATAACTCTCTCTCATTTAAAAATTTCAGATCTTAAGTATTTTATTCAAACAGCAAGAAAAACAAAATAAAATGACATTCCAAGAATAGCACATATCATGTGAAGAAGCAAAAACTTAGGCTCAAGCAAAACTGACCGATAGTTGTTGAAGAAGAAAGGTGGGATGCCTAGCGGGGCATCCCCAAGCTTAGATGCTCGAGACTTCTTGAAATATTATATTGGGATGCCTACCGGGGCATCCCCAAGCTTAGATGCTTGAGACTTCTTGAAATATTATATTGGGATGCCTTGGGCATCCCCAAGATTGAGCTTTTGTGCCTCCTTAATTCCTCTCATATCACGGTTTCTATAAATCTTAAAAACTTCATCCACACAAAACTCAACAAGAACTCGTGAGATAAGTTAGTATAAATCAACTCAAAACCTTAACATTCTCTACTGTAGCAAATTACTAAAATTATAATTAAACACTGCCTACTAAATACCTCTGCATATTTAATACTCCTATCCTCAAATAGAATCATTAAACACGCAAACATATGCAAACCATGCAACTATATCAGCAATCGCCAAAACAGAACAGTCTGTAAAAGGGGAATAAGAATCCATACTTCCCTAACTCCAAAAATTCTGGAAAATTACCATATGACAGATAACTCATGCATGCTTACTGTGTAAAAATTTCAGATTTTTATCATGTTCTGACTATTCAGGAATATTCTGGACATAACAGAAAACTTTCTGTTTTCAAACAGCAACACATAAACTTGCAAACTGAGCATGGTAAAGGCTATAATTGGCATTTTATTGAACTAGAAGATATAAAACATGATTATTGATAACATCAAGCAAATATCAACATAAGAAAATGATGCTCCAAGCAAAACACATATCATGTGACGAATAAAAATATAGCTCCGAGTGAGGTTAGCGATAGTTTTGAAGACGAAAGAGGGGATGCCTTCCGGGGCATCCCCAAGCTTAGACGCTTGAGTCTTCCTTGAGTATTACCTTGGGGTGCCTTGGGCATCCCCAATCTTAGGGTCTTGCCACTCCTTATTCTCCTCATATCGATATCTCACCCAAAACTTGAAAACTTCAATCACACAAAACTTAACGGAACTTGTGAGATAGGTTAGTATGATAAAAATAAATCATCCACTTAGGTACTGTCAAGAAAAGATTCATAATTGTTATCACATAATTCCTACTGTAGTCTATCATTTCCACAATTTATATTACTCAATATAAGCTATGGAAACACTAAAACAAGCAAACTATGCACCGAAAACAGAATCTGTCTAAAACAGAACAGCGTGTAGTGAGCGATTTAAAAACCATACTTCTGTACCTCCAAAATTTCTCAAAAAATTAGGAAAACGTAAAAAATTTGTAATCCAATACTGTGTAAAAATTTCAGAATTTTTTCACGCTCCAGTACATAATAGAAATTCTAGCACTGGACGCAAAAGTTTCTGTTTTTGCACAGAATCAAATCATCAAGCATCCACACTATCCCAAAGGCTTTACTTGGCACATTATTGAAAGAAAACATATAAAACATGATTACTATAGTATCTTAATCATGTGAACACACAAAAACAGTAGGTATAAGTATTGGGTTGTCTCCCAACAAACGCTTTTCTTTAATGCATTTTTAGCTAGGCGTGATGATTTCAATGATGCTCACATAAAAGTAAAGAGTTGAAACACAAAGAGAGAATCATGAAGCATATGACTAGCACATTTAAGCCTAACCCACTTCCTATGCATAGGGATTTTGTGAGCAAATATTTTATGAGAGCAAGAATCAACTAGCATAGGAAGGCAAAACAAGCATAACTTCAAAACTTTCAACACAAAGAGAGGAAACTTGATATTATTGAGATATGTAAAAGCAAATGTTCCCCTCTCATAATAATTTTCAATAGCATCATGAATGAATTCAACAATATAACTATCACATAAAGCATTCCTTTCATGATCCACGAGCATAGAATTTTTATTACTCTCCACATAAGCAAATTTCTTCTTATTCATAAAAGTGGGAGTATACTCAACAAAATAACTATCATGAGATACTTGATTGGAATAATCAAATTGAAAATTAAAATCATGATGACAAGTTTCATAGTTATCATTATTCTTTATAGCATACATGTCATCACAATAATCATCATAGATAGCAACTTTGTTATCATAGTCAATTGAAACCTGTTCCAAAATAGTGGAATCATCACTAAATAAATTCATGACCTCTCCAAATCCACTTTCATCAATATAATAATCATAAATAGGAGGCATGCAATCATCATAATAAATTTTCTCATCAAAACTTGGGGGGCTAAAAATATCATATTCATCAAACATAGCATCCCCAAGCTTGTAGTTTTGCATATCATTAGCATCATGGATATTCAAAGAATTCATACTAGCAACATTGCAATCATGCTCATCATTCAAAGATTTTATGCCAAATATTTTTTTAAATTCTTCCTCTATCAATTGAGCACAATTTTCCGATCCATCATTTTCAAGAAAGACATTATAAAGACAAATAATATGAGGCAACCTCAATTCCATTTTTGTAGTTTTCTTTTTATAAAACCAAACTAGTGATAAACAAGAAACTAAAAGATTCGATTGCAAGATCTAAAGATATACCTTCAAGCACTCACCTCCCCGGCAACGGCGCCAGAAAAGAGCTTGATGTCTACTACACAACTTATTCTTGTAGACTCGTGTTGGGCCTCCAAGCGCAGAGTTTTGTAGGACAGTAGCAATTTTCCCTCAAGTGGATGACCTAAAGTTTATCAATCTGTGGGAGGCGTAGGTTGAAGATGGTATCTCTCAAACAACCCTGCAACCAAATACAAGAAATCTCTTGTGTCCCCAACACACCCAATACAATGGTAAATTGTATAGGTGCACTAGTTCGGCGAAGAGATGGTGATAAAAGTGTAGTATGGATAGTAGATATAGGTTTTTGTAATCTGAAAATATAAAAACAGTAAGGTAGCAAGTAACAAAAGTGAGCACAAACGGTATTGCAATGCTTAAAAACAAGGCCTAGGGTTCATACTTTCACTAGTGCAATCTCTCAACAATGCTAACATAATTGGATCATATAACCATCCCTCAACGTGCAATAAAGAATCACTCCCAAGTTCCTATTAGCGGAGAACATAAGATAGAAATTGTTTGTAGGGTACGAAACCACCTCAAAGTTATCCTTTCCGATCGATCTATTGAGCTATTCCTATAAGTGTCACAAACAGCCCTAGAGTTTGTACTAAAATAACACCATATGATACAAATCAACCAACTCTAATGTCACCTGGATACTCCAATGTCACCACAAGTATTCGTGAGTTGATTATACGATATGCATCAAACAACTTCATAATCATAATATTCAATCCACACAAAGAACTCCAAGGAGCACCCCAAAGTTTCTATCAGAGAAAATATAATGAAAACGTGCATCAACCCGTATGCATAGATTGCCCCAATGTCACCACGGGAATCCGTGAGTTGAGTGC
Source organism: Elymus sibiricus (assembly GCA_039707655.1). Taxonomy (NCBI): domain Eukaryota; kingdom Viridiplantae; phylum Streptophyta; class Magnoliopsida; order Poales; family Poaceae; genus Elymus; species Elymus sibiricus. Next base: position 301,065,835 of record CM077668.1, read on the forward strand.
CAAAACATATAACAAGTGAATCAATATAATACCCCATTGTCACCACGGGTATTCATATGCAAGACATACATCAAGTGTTCTAAAATCTGAATATTCAATCCGACAATAAAGAAACCTCAAAGGAAAAAGATTCGATTCATCACAACAAAGATAGAGAGGGAAGAAACACCATATGATCCAATTATATCAACAAAGCTCGCGATACATCAAGATCGTGCCAAATCAGGAACACGAGAGAGAGATAAAACACATAGCTATTGGTACAAACCCTCAGCCCCGAGGGTGAACTACTCCCTCCTCGTCATGGAGACCGCCGGGATAATGAAGATGGCCTCCGGTGATGATTCCCCCCTCCGGCAGGGTGCCGGAAAAGGGCTGTAGATTAGATAGTGGAGGAACAGAGGCTTGCGGCGGCGTAAAAACTCATCTAGGTTAACTTTCGGGGGTTTCTGAATATATATGATTTTTCAGCGTTGGAATCACGCGAAGAGGTGCCACAGGGGGCCCACGAGGCACCAGGGCGCGCCTGGGGGGGTGGCGCGCCCTGGTGGTTCGTGGGGCCCCTGTGGGTCTTCTGGCCACCTCCCGAAGCTTCTAGTGTCTCTTATGTTCCAGAAAAAATCGTCAAAAAGTTTCGCTGCATTTGGACTTCATTTGATATAGATTTTCTGGAAAACCAAAAACAAGCAGAAAATAGCAACTGGCACTGGGCACTAGGTCAATATGTTAGTCCATAAAAATCATATAAAAGCCATATAAAAGTGCACCAAAATCATACAAAACTATAATAAACATGCCATGAATACTTCATAAATTATAGATACGTTGGAGACGTATCAGTGCTCGAGGGAGACGCCGGCTGGGATGGCTTGCCGGGAGAAGCCGATCTTGGCAAGTGTATCTGCCGCCTCGTTCTCGGCCCGAGGGACGTGGAGGAACTCGCAGCTGTCGAAGCCGCCGGTCAACTGCTGGACCAGATTGCGGTAGCTGTCCATGTTGGCGTCCCTGGCGTCCCACTCGCCAGAGACCTGCTGGACCACCAGTTCGGAGTCGATGTAGCAGAGGATGCGTCGGATGCCGATTTCTTTGGCCAGCCGGAGGCCATGGACGAAGGCTTCGTACTCGGCAACGTTGTTGAAGGCGGCGAAGTGGATCTGGAGTGCGTAGCACAGCCGATCATTCTTGGGGGAGGAGAGCACAATGTCGGCTCCCCAGCCGGAGGCCATCTTCGAGCCGTCGAAGTGCATGCGCCAGTGCATCGAGTCGGGAGCCGGCGGCAAGTACTAGGTCTCTACCCAGTCAACGAGGAAGTCGGCCAGCGCTTGCGACTTGATGGCGGTGCAAGGCTCGTGGAGGATGGTGTGGCCGGCGAGCTCGATGGCCCACTTGGTGACCCGGCCGGAGGCGTCTCGGCTACCCATGATCTCGCCGAGGGGAGCCGTGCTCACCACGGTGATGACGTGCTCCTGGAAGTACTGCTTCAGCTTCTTGGTAGCCAAGTACATGCCATAGCACATCTTCTGGTAGTGGGGGTAGTTCTGCTTGGAGGTGGAGAGGACCTCGCTCAGGTAGTACACAGGGCGCTGGACCGGCTGCGCCTTGCCCTGCTCTGGGCGCTTGACCGCCAGGACCACGCTGACGACGCGAGTCGTTGCCATGATGTACATCAGGAGCGGCTCCTTCTCAGCCGGCGCGGCCAGGACGGGTGCGGTGGAGAGCATGCGCTTGAGGTCACGGAAAGTTTCGTCCGCCTGGTCGGACCACTCGAAGTGCGTCGTTTTCTGCATCAGCTGATACAGGGGCAGGGCCCTCTCCCCCAACCGGCTGACGAACCGGCTGAGAGAGGCCAAGCAGCCGGTGAACTTCTGGACGTCGCACAGCCGAGCCGGCTTGCGCATGCACTCGATCGCCTTGATCTTTTCCGGATTGGCCTCAATGCCGCGCTCCAAGGCAAGGAACCCAAGGAGTTAGCCAACCGGAACGCCAAAGACGCACTTCTCCGGGTTGAGCTTGATTTGGAACTGGCGCGGATTGGCGAATGTCTCCCTAAGGTCCTCCAGGAGGCTGAGGTGCTGCTTGGTCTTCACCACTATGTCGTCGACGTAGACGTGCACATTCCTGCCAATCAGGAGGCACTTTTGCATGCAGCGCTGGAAGGTGGCGCCGGCGTTCTTCAGGCCGAACGACATGGTGATGTAGCAATACGCCCCGAAGGGGGTGATGAAGGACGTCTTGAGGGCGTCCGCCGGGTCCAGCTTGATTTGGTGGTAGCTGGAGTAGGCGTCCAGGGAGGACAGAAGCTCGCAGCCGGCGGTGGAATCGATGACTTGGTCGATCCGGGGAAGGGCAAACGGGTCCTTGGGGCAGGCCTTGTTCAGGCTGGTGTAGTCGATACACATGCGCCAGGTGCCGTTCTTCTTCAGGACAAGGACTGGGTTGGCCATCCACTGGGGTGGAACACTTCCATGATGAACCCGGCTGTGAGCAGCCAGGTGATCTCCTCGTCAATGGTTCTTCGCTTCTCCTCGGAGAAGCGGCATAGCGGCTGCCGGACCGGCTTGGCATCCGGCCGGACGTGGAGTTTGTGCTAGGCGAACTTCCTCGGAACACCCGGCATGTCTTTGGGGGACCATGCGAGGATGTCCCGATTCTCACGGAGAAAGTCGATGAGCTCGCCTTCCTATTTGCTGTCGAGGCCGGTGCCCACGACAACGTACTCGCTGGAGTTGGGGTTGGACGGGTCGAGCGAAATCTTCTTGGTGCTCTTGGCCGGCTTGAAGGACCCCTCGTCGGCCGGCTGCTTGAGCTGAATCGGCATGAACGGCTGCTCGCTAGCCAGCGCGACGAGACGGTCGAGCTGGCGCCTCTCCTCAGCAATGACCAGCGACTCGGCCAGCTTCGAGCCGGCTTGGGCGCACTCCAGGGACTTCTTGTAGTTGCCGGTGATGGTGATGATGCCCTTGGGACCCGGCAGCTTCATCTTGAGGTAGGCGTAGTGGGGGACCGCCATGAACTTGGCCAAGGCGAGCCGGCCCAAAAGCGCGTGGTAGGAGCTGGCCAGGTTGACGACCTCGAACCAGATCGGCTCGCGGCGGAAGTGGGCACTGGTGCTGAACAGCACGTCCAGCCGGACCTTGCCGATGGGGGAGCAAGAGGCATCTGGCACGATGCCATGGAACACCGTCCGGGTGGGCTGCAGCTGGCTCTCCTTGATGCCGAGCTTGATCATCGTGTCGCGGTAGAGGATGTTGATGCTGCTGCCGCCATCGATCAGCACCCGTGAAAAGTGGCAGGTGCACTTCTCAGTGACGAAGGTGGGGTCAAGGACGAGCGCGTAGCCACCCGGCGTGGGCATCACGGCCGGGTGGTCCTCCCGGGTCCAGCTGATGGGACGGTCGGACCAGTGCATGAACTGGGGGACCGGGGGGACGATGGCATTCACCTCGTGCTGGTACTTGCGCTTGCTCTGCTTGTCATCGCCCTCGCTGGTGAAGACGATGTAGGCCGCGTCCTGCTGGGGGTAGGCGTTGTTGGCGAGGGCACCGGCTGCCGGAGGCGGCGGAAGCTGCGGGCCGGGGCCGGGTGGCGGAGGCGGAAGGTCGCCACGCATCAGGCGCTGGATGATGCTGCAGTTCCGGAGCGTGTGCGTGGATGGCTTCGTGCCGTTGTGGTGCTTGTAGGAGGTGTCGAGCATTTGCTCAAAGGAGAGCTTGGGCTGCCAGGCCATCTTGCCGGTGCGCTGGTGCTTGCCGCCGCCTTGCTCGGCCGACTGCTCCTCTGCCACAGCGGCCACTTGCTGGTTGTTGTAGCGGGGAGCTGGCTGCTCGCCCTTCCGCTTGTTGCTGTTGTTGTTATCTTGCCGGCGCTGGTTGTTGTCACCAGCCGGCCGAGGGTTGGCCGGCTGGACCGGGACAGGCTTGCCGGATGCGTCGACTGAGATCTTCACACGCATCGCGGAGTCGGCCGTGGCGTACTTGTCCGCCACAGCCATGAGCCCCGCCAAGGTATCCGGCTCGTCAAACATCAGCCGGTGCTTGAGCAGGGTGCCGTCTCAGCACCTGTCGATGAAGTACTGGATGGCCTGCACCTCGTGGACCCCCTCGCAGAAATTGCGTAGCTCCGTCCACCGCGTGAGGAAGTCGCGAAGGGGCTCGTCCGGGCCCTGGACGCACATGGAGAGCTGGCGAGGGCGACCCGGACGCTTGTACGTGTTGGTGAAGTTGCGCACAAACGCCTCCTCAAAGTCCAACCAGGAATTCACGCTGCCGGCCTTCAGGATGTTAAGTCATGTTTGGGCTGAGCCGAGCAGCATGAGGGGGGCGTAGCGGACAACCACGCGCCTGTTGCCGCCGGCTATGTCGACAGCCGTGGTGTAGTCCGTCAGCCAATCTTCTGGCTTGGTGACGCCGCTGTACTTGGGGGTGTCGCGGGCCAGCGTGAACCTTTTGGGAAAGGGCTCCTCGCGGATGCGTGGCCCGAAACAGGCGGGACCAACGGAACTCTCCTCCTCGAGAGCCGTGGACCGCGCCAGCCGGTTGATGCGATGGCGGGCATCGTTTTCGTCATAGGGCTCGCGGGGGCCCAGCTGGTTTGCGACGGGCCCGCGCAGCACTGCGCCGGCGGAAGCCGGCTGGGGCCACCGAGGCGGCGGGGGAGAAAGCTCCGGCTGCTGGACCCGGTCGTTACCGGCTGTCTCGTCAGCGATGCCATCGCCAGCCGTCGCGGCGCGGTTGTGCCGGATCCGGCTTGCCCGGCGCCGGCCAGAGCGGCTGGCGCTTGCGGCACGGGAAGACGCCTGCTGCGTATCCCGAAGGGCCCTCTCCGGATCCACGATGTTCCCCGAGGCGGAGGTGGCGGGCTGGGTCAGACCGAAACGCTTCTGCTGCTCGTTCGCCGCAGTGATGAGGTCGCGAACGCGCTGCTGCTGCTGCAGGAGCTCCTCGCCCTCCAGGAACTCAAGATCCGCCATGGCCGCCTGCGCCGTGAGCATGTTCTTGACGGGGGTGTCGTAGATGGGCCGGCCTGCGCCTAGCGCACGGCCGATGGCGCCTCCGCAGAATCGCACCTCCGCAACCCGGTTGGGCTCAACATCGGCCGGTGTGAAGCCGTGGGCACTGTCATACTCCCGCTGGGCGGACTCCAGCCGGCGCCGCGTTGCCGCGAGCGCCGTGGCCTCGTCCAGCAGTTGCTGACGGTTCTCGTCGAGTTGAGCCACCACGGCTGCCGGGTTGGCGTCGGGCGTGATGGAGGCTTGCAGCGTCCGGATCATCTCGCGAAGCGGGTCGACGCGGCAAGCCTGGGCCGCAGCCACGGCAGCAGCGGCCGCGGCGGCCTTCTCTTTGCTGCGCCAGGAGCCGGAGCTGGCGCCGATGGTCAGCACCTCCGCACGGGTGCAGAGATCCGCGACGTCGTCGGAGATGGCGCTGTCGACGGGGACGGGCGAGTCAGTGAAGCTGTGTACCTTGCTAGGGTACTCGTCGGGGATGAGCGCGATGAAGGGGACGACGGAGCCGCCTGCAGGGCAGGCGGCATCCGCGCCTGGCGCTACGTCGCAGCTGGCCGGGTTGGCCACGCAAGGCGCGCGGACCAAGCCGTGCGCAATGCGCTCGCCGGAGCTGGTGAAGGGCCTCGTCCAGAACTTGACTCCGGCCGACGCCGCGAGCAGCCCCACGGTGGGCGCCAACTATCGTGGTGAAATCACGACAGATGCCATGAGATGGCTAAAAGTGGTGGGTTGCGTGAGGACGCCGGTGGGTTCCGGAAACGAGGTCGGTACGCGCGAGTGCGGGACACAGGACGTACCCAGGTTCGGGGCCCTCCGGAGAGGTAACACCCCTAATCCTGTCGAATGTAGTATGAGGGCACAAAGGCTACAAGGTTGCTCCTGGAGCTGTTTGGGTGGAGGAGGAAGAAGGGGCTAGGCCGCCGTTCTGCCTCTCCTGTGAGTGTGTGTGTGGGTGTGTGCTAAGAGTCTCCGTCCTCCCTGCATGGAGGCCTCCTGGGGGGTCTTATAGCCCGACCCCCAGGGTTACATCGGTAAAACTACACGCGGGCGGGACCCGGATGTCGGTGTCTGGAGCCGGCAGTGGGGCCCGCCGTCTGCGGGACCCGCCGGCTGCTCGGCACTGTGGCCCGTCGCCTCGTGCGTCATGGAGTGGTTGACGTCGTGGCGCTACAGTGGCTCGCCGCGCTGACGTCGGTCGCCCGGGTCAGCGGGGTTGGCGGCACTGTAGCCATGCTCTTCTGGGTTCGCGGCGCTATAGCCACGCTCTCCTGTTGTGGAGAGCCGTCTTGTCGTATGGAGTGATGGGACGGCCGCTGACCCGTCGCCAGCCGGCCAGCGTTGGGAAGCCGGCCGGACGGCCAGCCGGATGGGAGGGGCACGGGCTGCCTCGAGATTTTGAAAAGGGCTCCGGGTTCGGTTGCCTACCCGGGGGTTATCCCCCCGACAATAAGAATGTGCCATTTCATGTGTGCAAGCTTGATAAAGCACTGTATGGATTGAAACAAGCTCCTAATGCATGGTACTCACGACTCAGTAAGAAATTGCAAACACTTGGTTTTGTTCCTTCCAAGTCTGACAGCTCACCGTTCATTTATAATAAGTCAAATACATCCATATTTGTGCTTATTTATGTTGATGATATCATTGTTTCAAGTTCATCTAATGAGGAAGTGACAAGATTGATGAAGGATTTGAGTGCTGAGTTTGCTCTCAAAGATCTAGGAGACTTGCATTTCTTCCTAGGCATTGAGGTGAAGAAACATGAAGGTGGCCTTCATCTCTCTCAAGAAAAATATGCTACTGATCTAGTAAAAAGAGTTGGATTGCAGGGCTGTAAACCATCACCAACTCCATTATCCAGCACATAAAATTTGTCTCTGGCAGAAGGAGAACTCTTGAATCAAGAGGATGGCACCAGATACAGAAGTCTAGTAGGCGCACTTCAGTACTTGATAATTACAAGAACTGATATTTCTTTTGTTGTTAACAAAGTATGAGGTTCTTCATGCACCTACCACAGTTCATTGGACTGCTGCAAAACGCATAGTTAGATGTGTGAAAAATACTATGAATGTTGGTCTTACTTTGAGCAAGTCATGATCCACTCTTGTCAGTGACTTCTGTGACTCAGATTGGGCAGGGTGTCTAGATGACAGGCGCTGAACTGGTGGATTTGCAGTATGCTTTGGAACTAACCTAATATCATGGTGTGCAAAGAAACAGGCTATTGTCTCAAGGTCAAGTACAGAGGCAGAATACAAGGCATTGGCAAATGCAACAACAGATATTATTTGGGTTTAATCCATGTTGAAGGAGCTTGGTGTGAAACACACTCAAGCCCCATGTCTATGGTGTGACAACCTTGGTGCTACTTTAATTTATCTGTCTGCTGATCCTGTTTTTCATGCAAGAACAAAACATATTGAAATAAATTTCCATTTTGTCAGAGAAAGAGTTGCTACCAGGCAATTAGAAATTCATTTTGTGCATTCCAGAGATCGGATTGCAGATGGCTTTTACAAAGGCATTGCCCACAAGAAGATTTGAAGAGTCCAAGCGTAATCTCAACTTGACGAAGTTGTGATGAAGGGGGGGTGTTAAACATCTCGTCACGTATAGCTACAAGGGCCACTAGCGCATCTATCAGGAGATCAGTCTAGGTAGTTAGTTTGTTGGCTTTATCTATATCTTGTCAACCATAGCTATCTTTGTCTCTAGCTTTCCTTGCATCACAAGATGTAATCACAACAAACCTTGTATGCGCATCAGGGATAAGCCCCGATAAGCCCTTGCCTATAAACACGAACGTGTCGTCGATCAAGGCAAGATACTTACTGCGAACTTTACAAAAGACACTTGGTTTTAGTTAAATGAAATTGGAGAGGGTACTCTCTTTTCCAAATAAATAATACAGTTATTTATGTAGAGTAGCACATATGCCCGTGCATTGCAACGGGAGAGAAAAATGATGTGCTCCGCTGCGATGTAAAAGTCGGTTGTCATTAAGCAGGTTTGCTGGGTTGAAGATAAGTTTGATGATGGCATAAATGATGAATCAATTGACAACCCGATTATTTGTATTATTTGTTTATATACCGGGCATGCATTCGTACCTGTTAATTGCTCTCATAAATTTTGGTAAGTGTATCAAAAAGCAATCTAGCAAGGGACTACATCGAAGAACATGACAATTATATTTTCTAAAAAACATGATAGTTATATCAAAAAATTTCTTCCCGCAAAAAAAAAATCAAAAAATCTCATAGATGGTAGCACCAACAAATAACCTGTTTTTTATTTTTTTGAATAACCTAGTAAGATAAAAGAGGCGCTAGGGTACAATCAGCAACACATGCTCATTAGTCAACGTGCAAGCTAGTGGCCAACATACGATGGAAAAGGAGGTACCAGAACATAAATTAGTTGAACAAGCTAATGTCAACAATTGACATTCAGTTCACGTGACGGGGAGAGAGCATTAGACAGCGGATTAACTTGCGGTTCACTAATACGAATACTTAAGATGAGGCTAGCAAAGTGACACGGAAAGTTTGCATCGAAACGTCATTCCCATGACCGCGTTAAGGTGATGTCGGGGTTTGCAACATCCGGTTCACGTTCACGGATGACACGGCTCGTGGTGCATGCGACCAATGACAACAATAGGATGATAGACAATGCCTATAAGGTTGGCGACATCTAGATGAATTGATGGGTGTGAGTAATTGAAAATTTTCTCACTGGCGACAAAGTAGGCTTGTGACAATCGGCATAGATTGAATTGCAAAATCCGTCATCCACAATATACAATTCAAGCTCTCTTGGTCTGAATGGATTCTTCTCGTCGATACGGTCCCGGTGACGCGAGGGTTCGGCCAACAAATCTCTTGTGCATAGGGGATGATGATGGCGTCTGGTGGCCATGTAAGGTGGCACCTTAGGGCAGGGGATATGATCGTGAACGGAATCTCTGCGCGTAGGACACTCTTGTGTCCAATCCCTGTAGAACAACCGTTCCAATGGTGTGCCTCGTCCTTTTTATTTTTTGAAGTATGGATGGTTGATGTGCATCATCTTACAGTGATGGTAGGAAAAATATGGTACTTGTGCATTAGTGTGCAAGCCTACGAAGAGGCCCAATGTGGGCCAACAAAGCCTACGTCGGACGGACGATGGTCATGTCCATCATGTCCACGACGGACGAAACGGATCAGATGACAAAAAAATGGAGAAACAAATCTTTTTCTTAATATTCGTCACACTTATTGTTACGGTCTAGGGCCGGCCCTGTCACCCTAGAGCCCGTTAACAAGTACTCCCAGCTGCTGATGCATTTGGTAGAGATCTTGAAGCTGAAGCTGTGGTGTTCGTGGATGACTGCAATGTGATCTTGAAGTAGCGCAATTGTTTAATATGTGTGCATGTTATGTACTTATATTTCTAATTTTATATAGCTCAATGAGATAGTATTTGACAAAAAACTATCACATTTGGGGTATGTGTCCCACGGAACTATCACTTTTTTAAAAGTGACCGAAAACTACCAAAATTTCTTAATTTTGTGGTTAAAAACTATCACTTTCAGTTGATGACCGTTTTAGATGGTTTAAATGCGTTTATAGCAGGTGGGACCCACTCATCAGGGCTGACGTGACAGGAAGGTCAATGCCGTTTATTTTGACCGTTAAGTTGACCGTTATGACAGGTGGGGCCCATACGGCATCGTCAACCTTCTTCTTCCTCCTCCTCCTCTCCCTCTCTCTGGCATTTTAACAAACACCTCATGTGCATCATCTCAGCTGAGGGCCGCCCTTGCTTTTTCTCTCCTTGGCAGGTTGCCGCCACCATGGATCATGATAGATTTGGGGCCCCGCCGGCTGAGGAGCCCCGGTGCAAGCGTGTTACCGTTGTCCTTCCTGCCGCCGGGCCAAGCTAGCTAGCATGTGTTGCTCCTCGTGCTCGCCACCCCGCGCCCATGCTTGGTTTGCCATGGGAGGGCATGAAGGAGCATGTGTAGGTTGTACAACGCTGTTGTAGATGTTCCATCCAAAAGAAGCAGTCGGGATGGCAGCGGCGCCGTCTGCGTCTTCGAGATGCTGCCGGGGAGAAGGAAGTGGTCGGGAACGATGCTCTAAGGCGCCGCTGAAGAGATGCACAGGACGTGCTTGTTAAAATGCCAAAGAGATAGGAGGAAGAAGAAGAATGTCGTGTGGGCCCCACCTATAATAACGGTCAACTTAACGGTCAAAATAAACGACGTTGACTTTCCTGCCACGTCAACCCTGACGAGTGGGTCCCACCTATCATAAACGCGTTTAAACCGTCTAAAATGGTCATCAACTGAAAGTGGTAGTTCTTAGCCACAAAATTAAGAAATTTTGGTAGTTTTCGGCCACTTTTAAAAAAGTGGTAGTTCTGTGGGACACATACCCCGAATGTGGTAGTTTTTTTGTCAAATACTCCTCAATCAGGACTACTTGATCATACAGTGCAACTATGAGCAAATGCGGGGACGCATATGACTGCGTTCCGACCTCCGAAGCTGTTGAACAAGCAACTAAACTTACTTGGATTTCGGGTCATATAAGTTGCCACGTGCTATCCAAGTACAGGGACGGAAATGTGCGGCTGAACACCAGAAAAGAAAGCTAAACCACGAACACCAAGCAGAAGATGTACATATGTTTACATAGGCAGCACCATGAACCGTGGCTTCACACCTAAAACATGCAGCTTATAGCAGACACATGATAAAGATCATCATCGATCATCTACCTGCCACGAACAACCAGAGCAAGCAATAATCACTCTTATTTTTGAACAAAGATAGACTGCAACAATCTCCACTGTTGTATATACTACCAAATTGCCCGTGCGTTGCAACGGGGGCATACAATTTCTAGTTGTTCAACATTGATCGTGTTAAACATATACCTTGAAGATCCTCATACACATATAATAGCATTATAAAACAAATGCCAAATCACTCTTCTTCCTTCACCACTATCTCCGCCTCCCCATTCCAAACCCGCTAATGGACTTCCACTCACACATAGTGCACACCTTACATTGCTGCTACCCTACACTCCTAATGGACTTATCATATATACCTCCTCCCTTTCCACATATCCCTTAGCTATGTCATTGTTGTGTTGTTATTCAAATCTGTCATCACCTTAATCCAACTTGTTATAAACTCGGTAACTATATGTCAGATGATTTTTGTCGTGGATTAAAGTCCCAGGGATAATTTCCTACAAAGACACTTTGAATATAGGAACAAATATACCTAAAAGTAATTTTGCTAACTAGGACCCATATTTTGGTCCTCCCTACTACACAGCCAAAAGACCGAAAAACATGCCGCCAAGCCTAAACGCCACTTGGTGAAGTTTCTCCGCCGTCGTGTCGGCCACCCGAGCCCCGCCGCCCAATCCCAAAGCTCGTTGTGTCGCCCGATCACGTCCGCAACCTCCGCCACTGCCTCCATTGCCCTGTCGCCATGACCATAGTTTTGGATGTCGTAGCTCCCCCCTCCCTGCCCCGTCGTGTTTGGTAGCTGTTCTGACTCCACGCCGCTTCCCTCCACGGCCGATTTGGATGAGCGCGCGCTAAGCTGGCGAGATTGCGGAGCTCGGGTATGCTGTCGTTGTCGACCATTGTCTCCCTTTCCAAGCATTTCCTTAGTCTCCAGCAAGCGCCTAAGCCCAGGTGTTGGTAGTAAAACCGGCAGATCTCGGGTAGGGGGTCCCTAACTGTGGATCTAGGTGGGTAACAGGGAACGTAGAGACAGCGTTTATCCAGGTTCGGACCCTCTCGAAGAGGTAAAACCCTATGTCCTGCTTGATTGTATTGATGTGTTGGTATGACAATTACAGAGTTGATCTACCTCGAGATCAGATGAACTAGACCCTAGGTGGGTATAATGATAATGGTTCTCCCTTCTGCGGACTAAACCCTCTGGTTTATATAAACACAAGGGGTGCCTAGGGTTACATATGGTTGGTTGTCACCAGGGGATAAACATGTCGGCTACGCTAAACTTTTCTTGGAGGAGATGCCAAGTCTTCGGAGGTTTCCTTCTGGTGCACGGGGTCACCTGTAGTCCGGCCTTCCTTCGATGAGTTAGGAGCGGCCCATGAGCACGGCCCACAAGAGACAGGCCGGAGGCGTGAGGACCCCTTAGTCCGGGACATCCTCAGTAGCCCCCGAACTAGTCTTCGAAGCCGAGGTATATGCCGAACATTATCGGCTTTGTAGAACAGTTCCTTCCCTTCTATGGTATTTGTGTCGGGCCCGCAATCCCTCTGAATCAAGTCCTCGAAGATTGCTTGGCCATTTCCGACCATATGTTTCCCGGATCATGCTTCGGTTTCCGAAGTGTATAAATAACTTAGCCCCGAAGGCCAGTCGCACAAGTGTGAACAGTGACCTCATCTGACAGCTTTTGCCGAAGGGTCATGACCTGCTACGACCATGAGCCAGTTATGAAAACTCGATTCGCGGTTCGAGGCGGTTTTTCCATTGGCACGTCCTATCAATACGGAGATCGTGCCCTGTTTTTAAGGGATATGATCAATGATTTGTGATATCCCACGTGTGCATGATGGCACGATTATACGGGGAAACGGCGAGGTCTACGGCGCAGTAAAAGGGCTCTTGATCTTACGGTGGCCCATAAAAGGGAGGCGGCCACTATTTTCTTTGCATGTTCTCACTCCCCCCCGCGCCGTTGCTTTCCCAATCCTCTGAGCTCCAGCGCCCAGATCCATTTCCCCCCCTAAGAACTCCTCCGGCCATTCCTTCAATCCGGTCATGGCCAGCTCTGGGTCCAAGGGCAAGTGGGAGGCCTCCATCGTCATGGAGAGCGCTATCCAGGAGCTGAAGGGTGCGGGTTACCTCCCCGCCAACGTTGCTCACCGCGCTCCAGAGGAGGGCCAGGTCATCCCCATGCCGAAGCCTGGCGAGAGGGTAGTGTTCGTCCCCCACTTCATTCGGGGACTAGGTTTTCCCCTTCACCCCTTTGTTAGGGGTTTGATGTTTTTCTACAGGCTAGATTTTCATGATCTAGCCCCGAACTCCTTCCTGCACATATAGGCCTTCATAATCATGTGCGAGGCTTTTCTTCGGATCCAGCCACATTTCGGCTTGTGGTTGAAAGTGTTCAACGTTAAGCCGAAGATGATCGATGGCCAGCAGGCGGACTGCGGGGGGGCAATGGTAAGCAAGCTCCCCAAGGTCGAGTGGCCGGAGGGCACTTTCATTGAAACTGTCAAGATCTGGCAGAAGGAGTGGTTTTACATCACAGAGCCGCGAGACGCGGATTAGGCGGAGATGCCCGCCTTCAGATCCGGCCCCCCATGAGGCTTGTTTCGTGGACCAAGAAGGGCCTAGACTGGGGGTCAGACAAGGAGGTGGAGCTGCTGCAGAGCCGGATATCCAGGATGATCAAGCAGAAGGCTGAATTGCCCAATGTGATTCAGATCATGCTCCGCCACCGCATCCTCCCCTTTCAAGACCGGACCTCCCCCATGTGGGCCTACAAACCCGAAGACCCCGCCACCATGCTCAGCTTCGTCCGCACTACCCACGCTCAGCTGTGGAAAGTGCTATTCAAGCCGCAGAAGGAGTGGCCGGCCAAGGAGGAAGACATTGGCCTCGACGCCAAAAACCCCCCTCGCGAGGTATGATAAGTCTTACTCTTATGTTCGGATGTTCCTTTTTGACAAAGCACTCAACTCTCTTTTCTCCCATCCACAGAGCTGGCTGAAGAGGGCCGAGCAAATCAACTACCCGGCCCCGCTGCCCGAGGGCCCCAGGGCGGCCTTGCTGACGGCCATGTTGGCCGAGGCGCCGTATGAGGCGCCGGAGAAGAAGGAGAAGAAGAAAGAGAAGAGGAAGGAGACCAGAGAAGGTCTCCGTTCTCGAGGACCTCCGGACACTAGATCCGGGGACACCCATGCCCCCTCCACCCTTGAGGGGGAGAAGGGACAGGAAGAGGACGGGGAGGAAGGCGACTCTTCCGGAGCAAGGAAGAGGGCTGCGTCCGAAGACGCTGAGGAGAACCAGCCTCCTCCCGCCCCGAGAAGACCACGCAGGGCCAAGGTGGCTTGTACGGTGAGAGCTCGGCTTCTGCCGAGCACTCCGAGGCCTCCGACGAGGTCCCCCGGAAGACCCGCAGGGTGAAGCCGCGGGCCCAAAGGTATGTATCTTAAGATGCACCTATCCACTTTTGGCCGAACTAGGCCCGTTATTGATCGCGCGCTTGCCTTTAATACCGCAGCCCGCCGCGCGACCTCCCTACCGATCAGGTCTCGGAAGGGAACTCTCCACCAGCCGCACTGGCGGAGAGCGGGACCGAATCGCACACATCGCTTCCCCCGGTTGTTGAGGAGGCCGGGGAGGTTCTGTCAAGGAGGACCCCTCCTGTGTCGAACACAGAAGAAGGGGCCGGCATTATCATGGCTGAGGTGCATACCTCGGCCGCCGAAGACCAGGAAGGAGGAAACCTTCTGGCGAACAAAGAGGGGGAGCCTGGGCAATCCGAGCTCTCCTCAAAAGCGGTTCTGGAGCTGTTAAGGCACCAGGAGTCGACCATCCCTGTCTCCACAGGGGGAGGGGCCGAAATGCCCCCGCCACCCCCGCCCGCTCCAGGGCGAGCCTTGACTGGGTGGCTGGATGAGATGGAGGAAGCTTTAACAAGCTCCTCTATCGCCGAAGAGCACCGTGCCCTGATGGGCACGGTTTTGCAAAGTCTTCGGTCCGTGGACAACGGACTAAAGGAGGCCTTCAGCGGCCTTCTGACAGGCTTCAAGGTAGGCCATGTAGTGACTTTTCCTTAGAAATTTTCTTTTATATGATCATGCAACCTCATACACAGTAGCCCCCGAGCCCTGTGTGAGTTTGAAAAACTCATGTGGGGGTCGAATAACTTGAAGATATAGATGATCGCAAAATGAGCAGTAGCCCCTGAGACTCTGGCCGGATTGAGAAAGCCGGTCAGGGGATCGAAAATCAATAACTCGGGAATCTAATGTGCTTAGTCTGATGTGCAGGCGTCGTCCTCGGCGGCAGCTGCCAGCACCGAGGAGTTGGCCGAGCTGAACCGGAAGCTCAAGAGCTCCGAGGACGACCTCGGTCTGCTGAAGAAGGAATTTGACGAGATGCAAGGTAAGTCCAAGCTAAACTACTTACTACAACAGTTATTTATTAAAGGTAGGAAGTTAATCCAAACGGAATGCAACTGACATTGCTGCAGCTGCCACCGCCGAGGTCGACAACCTCAAGGCCGAGCTTAGGAAAGCTCGGCAGGAAGCTGCGGAGCAGAGGGCTGCGGCCGAAAAGGAAGCCACCGAACTGGCCACGGTGAACATTGTGAGCCAGAAGCACGAGGCCAGGGTGTCTGAGGTGCAACAAGAGCTCAGGGATGCCATCACAAAGTTTGAGGCCCTTGAGCAAAAGAATAAGGATCAGGCCACCGAGCTAACCTCACTGGGGTCGGCGGCTAAGGAAGCGCGGACGGAGGCGCGGGGCTACCAGGAGGAACTCCGCCAAGTAAAACTTATTGCGGATAGTAAGCCATACTTACTGCAAAGTGTCTTTGGTGGTAACAGGTTCGCTTTGCTCACACGAGTATGGCGTTCCCCAGGCGCTTTTGCGGACCTCCCGAGGAGTGCATCAGACGCAGGTAGGTACTTTGCGTCCCAGGAGGGTCGTACCGAGCAGAGGTTGTTTTGGGCGCAGTTTCAAGCACCCGAACACCCTCCCCTCCTCAACAACCAGATGAAGCAGCTGATGGAGTTGCATCGGATGGCGGAGCCGGCGATGAAGGACCTCTGCATCAAATTGTGGCCTTTAGAGCCGCTGCCAAGCAGCTACTTTGGCTTGGTGCAGAAGTTGTGTGACGCCATGCCCCGGATCAATTTCTGGAAGCGCTCCATATGCATTAAGGGAGCTCGGATGGCCTTCGGCAAGACCATGGTGCATTGGCGGAAGATCAAGCCAACCGAGGTGGCCACCGGACCACCTCCCCCTGGGAAGGAGTACAGGCGCCCCGAGCAGTACTTTCCCGTTGTGATGGATGGTGCTCGGGCGATAGAGGCCCAGTGCTCAAAGGATGTAATTTATGAATGAATTTATTTTCTTGTATCAAAGAAGTTGGAACTTCTGTGCTTTACAATGCAACTGGTCGGCTTTATATATAATGCCTTTGTGTGTTTATTTTGACTCCTGTGCGGCCGTTTTAAACTAAAAGTTACCAGTTGTCGGCTTCAACCCCCTTGCAGATACTGCATGGGGTGTTTCTCCCTAACACCTTAACCCTTAGCCGACGTCTCGGTGCCCGGAGGCAGTTGTGTGTAAGGAAAACAAGGCAATCGGACTATGCGGCTTTAGTGCTTTCACTTAGCCATAGGAGCTTGACTGCGGGAGCTAGTGACTAGCCCCCAGTATATGTGATATCCGGACGTACCGAGGTTGATGCCATTATCACTTGGTTCCTGTGACAGCGAACCCTTCGTTTGACACGGAATAACCTCCATCGATTTTTAGTTTAACACTTGTCATCGGATCGCCGACCAGTTCTCGCTTATTATGACAGTCAGTTTTCGGCTTTCTCCACTGAGGTACTTAACCAGGCGAGCTAGAAGTACAATCGCAGTGGTTCTCCCTTTACCCTCCTAGCCGAACAATGCGGAACGTAAGAGGGCAAACACAGGAGCCGAGCAACCCAACTATTGACCAAAGACATAATTCAGAACTGATTCATATAATGCAATATCCAAGACGCCGAGCACATGTGATGAAATTAGTGCCGGAATGATGCTTGGGGCAAGATTTATGGTCAAGCCCCCGGTCTATTAGCCGATCGCATCTAAAAAAAGAATGTATCATTATAGTTTACTTCGGCCTATAAGCGGGGAAGGAATACGCAACACAAATGACTGCAGTATGACTGGAGAAGAATGGTCTTTATTTCCTTTGAATTCGCGACGTCCAACCGTACAATCCAAGCTGCCGAAGCAACTTTTATAGATACCCTTTTTTAAAAAAAATAAAAAAAAATTATCAGAGGAAAGGTTTACACAGGGCCTCCATAAGTGGTTTGACGTCCCTATTGTGCCCTGCTGCACGTCTGCACCTTTGCTCTTTATGAAGCTTCCGTAGGGAACATGCGATTGAAGTCGCCGTTTGTATGCACGACGGAAGTGATAGTGTTCGGCGGACGAGCCCTTGAGAAAGGGTTTTGAGAAGTCGCCGCGGGGTATCAGCTTGACGCTGATCAGGCCCTAGATGGTGCCCGTTGTTGATGTTAATCCGAGAACATCTTTGGCCATGGCTCGGTCGAACCGAGTGCTCGACCCTTGTAACGTTTGCCCTCACAACTGCCCATGGAATTTTAAGCGCGAAATTATATACCCGAGGTACGTATTTCGTGACTGGGGAGGTCATGCTGTGGGGCACATATCCCTATTTAGGGTAAGCACGGGAGTGCTCCGGGACCGAGGTCGTAGCTCGAGCGCGTTTGCGTGCGTCCAGCGCCTTGATGGTAGACTGGGCCTTCGACACTTCTTCGATGGCCTGGGCTTTGGCTGCCAGAGCCGCTGTGTGTTCCTCAGTTCGGAGCGAGCGCTCGGTGTTACCGTTAATGGTAATGACACCCTTAGGTCCTGGCATCTTGAGCTTCAGATATGCATTGTGCGGGACAGAATTAAAGCGAGCAAACGCTGTTCGGCCGAGGAGTGCGTGGTAACCGCTGCGGAAAGGAACGATGTCGAAGATTAAATCTTCACTGCGGAAGTTTTTGGGCGAGCCGAAAACCACTTCCAAGGTCACGGTTCCCAAGCAATGTGCCTCGACGTCTGGGATTACACCTTTAAAGGTAGTGTTACTGGTTTTGATCCTTGACGGATCGATTCCCATCTTCCTCACTGTATCTGAATAAATCAGATTGAGGCTGCTGCCTCCGTCCATAAGGACTCTAGTGAGGTGGTATCCATCCACGATGGGGTCGAGCACTAGAGCCGTCGTTCCTCCATGACGGATACTGGTCGGATGGTCTCGCCGGTCGAAGGTGATCGGACAAGCCGACCATGGGTTGTATTTTGGGGCTACCGGCTCTAAGGTGTAGACATCCCGAAGTGCACGCTTCCGCTCCTTCTTGGGTATATGCGTGGCATAAATCATGTTCATAGTTTTTACCTCGGGAGGGAACTGCTTTTGGCCTCCATTGTTCAGCCTGCGAGGTTCGTCGTCGTCCTCGCTGCGAGGACCATTGCCAAGTTCCTCGGCTGTAAGCTTGCCGGCCTGCTTGATTACCCAACAGTTACGGTTGGTGTGGTTGGCAGGCTTGTCCGAGGTACCGTGGATCTGGCAGGGCCTATCCAGGATTTTGTCCAGCGCGGTCGGGCCATCCCGGTTCCCTTTAGAGGGCTTCTTCCGTGGTCCTGATTTTGAGCTGCTGAACCCGGCGTTTACAGCCGCATCATCGGCTTCACTGCCGTTGTTTGTGTGCCGGCGCTTGTTATTCTTGTTGCGCCGGGGTTTCCCGTTCCCATCCCGGACCTCTGAGGTGCCGAGGTCGTCGGGGTGGTTGCTTATATGAGCTAACCAACTGTCTTCATCCGTGCAAAAGCGGGTCATTAAAGAGGTGAGGGCTGACATTGTTCTCGGCTTATCTTGGCCGAGCTGGCGGGCGAGCCATTCGTCCTGAATACTGTGCTTGAATGCGGCGATTGCCTCAGCATCCGGACAATCGACAATCTGGTTCTTCTTAGTCAAGAACTGATTCCAGAATTGCCGAGTTGACTCCCCGGGCTGTTGAACGACGTGGCTCAAGTCGTCGGCATCCGGAGGCCGAACGTAGGTGCCTTGAAAGTTGGCTCGGAAAACATCCTCGAGCTCTTCCTAGCTCCCAATGGAGTTTTCGGGCAGGCTGTTAAACCAGTGCCTTGCCGGTCCTTTAAGTTTTAATGGCAGATATTTAATGGCGTGGAGGTCATCCCCTCGGGCCATATGAATGTGGAGAAGGAAATCTTCGATCCACACAGCTAGGTCAGTTATCCCATCATATTGTTCTATGTTTATGGGCTTAAATCCCTCGGGGAACTGATGCTGCATCACCTCATCTGTGAAGCACATTGGGTGTGCGGCGCCCCTGACCCGGGCCACGTCGTCCCGGAGATCGGTTATCGTCTGAGCGCGATGCTGCTCCCGGGCTCTATCATTCCTGTCGCGCCAGGCTTGGTATCCGTCCTGTCCAGCGGGCGTGTGTCCTCTGGATCCATAAATGGATCTTGTCTGTGCCGCTCTAGCGTTTAAGTTTTGCTGCAGATCATATGGATCATTTGTTTGTACTGGCTCCTTGCCTGCCCGGTGAGGGAGCACAGGTGGGTTTTTGGCTTCTCCAGCCGTCCTGTCCCGTCCTCGAGGGGAGTGGTCGGGCTGGTTGGCCTGAGTTCGTCTGGGATTTATGGGCTCAAGGGCCTCATCGTCAAATGATGGAAGCAAACGCCGTCGTGGGTAGCTTTTCTTTTGTTCCTGATTCCGATTGTCAAAGCCCTCTTCGGCTGCTAACACCAACGTGCACCTGTCATTAAGGGTATCCTGCTCAGCTTTTAGCTGCCGCTGCTTCTTCTTTAGGTTTCGGGATGTGGCTATGAGTTGTCGCTTGAACTTTTCCTGATCCAGAGGGTCCTCGGGGACGATGAAATCCTCGGGTCCGAGGCTGTCCTCCTCTTCGGAAGGAGGGAGGTAATTGATGTCCTCGGAATCATCGGGGTCCTCGGGGTTACCCTGGTCATCATGCCCTTCAGAAGCGTCGCGGTGTTGTTCGGGGGTGGTGTTGTCGCCGAGATCCTCCATGTTGTCCAGAGTATCATTATCTCCGGTGCCATTTGTGTCTGTGTTCGTGTTGCTTTCCCCGCCCTTTCCCCGTCCCTTGGATCGCTTTCGTTAGCGTCGGCGTTTGGGCGGCTCCTTGCCGGGGTCATCGCCATCCTCTCTGGGGGTGTCGACCATATAAACGTCGTAGGTGGAGGTGGCAGTCCACTTTCTAGTGCTGGGAGTGGCAAGGGAGGGAGCAGTATAGGACATGACGTCGATATCCTCGTCCATGTCGTCAGCCTCCTCGAAGGCGTAATCCAGCATGTCGGTTAAGTCTTCGACAGTGGCTACTAAGTGGGTGGTGGGTGGGATGTAAAATTCCTCGTGGTTGGCCTCAAGTCCGATCAGATCATAGACCGAGGACGGGCCATCCGTGATACTCATCATCTGGATCCGATCTAACGTCTCGCTTAACAGCGAGAGGTCCGCCGGATCCATCCTCTGACATCTTTCCTGGTTAACCTCCGGTATGCCCGCGTCGGGGGCATGCTGAATCGCCCTCGTGATGTGTTTGGCCAAGGCCGACCCCTGGTTCTCGGATGCTAAGATCGGATCTGAACTCAAAGCCGGATCCGAGGTGACGGCCGACCGGAGATGGGGTCAGAGAGAAGATCCGAAGTTAGGGCTTCGGGATCACTAGGCCCCTCAGGTAAAGCTGAGAACCCAGTAAAGATCAGATTGCCCCGAGAGTCAGCGACGTACTCTAGGTTACCAAACCTGATTTCCTGCTCAGGGGCGAAACTGTCGATCTGGTCAAGGTGACCGGTTGGGTTGGCATGCAGTACGATGCTGCCAAACGCGAAGAGCTGTCCGGGGACGAAACCGTCCCTGCTGCGGAGGTCATCGCTGATAACTAGACGAGCCATTGATCCTTGGTGATCCCACAGCGGAACTCTCAATGAAAGCACCAATGTCGGTACTAAAACCGGCAGATCTCGGGTAGGGGGTCCCGAACTGTGGATCTAGGAGTCAATGGGTAACAGGGAACGTAGAGACAACGTTTACCTAGGTTCAGGCCCTCTCGAAGAGGTAAAACCCTGCATTCTGCTTGATTGTATTGATGTGTTGGTATGACAATTACAGAGTTGATCTACCTCGAGATCAGATGAACTAGACCCTAGGTGGGTATAATGATAATGGTTCTCCCTTCTGCGGACTAAACCCTCTGGTTTATATAAACACCAGGGGTGCCTAGGGTTACATATGGTCGGTTGTCACCAGGGGATAAACATGCCGACTACGCTAAACTTTTCTTGGAGGAGACGCCAAGTCTTCGGAGGTTTCCTTCTGGTGCACGGGGTCGCCTGTAGTCCGGCCTTCCTTCGATGAGTTAGGAGCAGCCCATGAGCACGGCCCACGAGAGACAGGCCGGCGGTGTGAGGACCCCTTTGTCCGGGACACCCTCACCAGGCGACCCGCGCCTCCCGTTTCGGCCATCGTCCGGGCCAATTCCCACCTCTCCATTTTCTGATCTTTATGTTTCATTTCGTTTTGAAGGTTTGGGTATCCAGTTTTAGGTATGTTGTAAAAACAGATGAAAAATGTGGCAGCCTGTATCTACTCTCTCCTCACCAAAAAATGGATTTAGCTAGGTAGCCAAAATGTTGGTCTGTTGTTGGTGATGCTGAAAATATGTTGTTGCACTGGTAACTAACCGATAGTTTGTTATTAATTCTTGACATTTGAGTTTCTACTCTATTTACTTCCACACTTATTATTATATCTACACAAAATGTTAGTTAGAAACTTGAAATTAACCATATGTCTTTGTTCAGATAGAATTAACTATAGCAAATGGAGCATCACATATGCCATACCACCAGACCAAAACTTGGCATATTAGCATGTCCTATTGAAATGGATGTGTAAATAATATTCTAACCCACGGGCCTAACTCAACTTAAAGAGGAGACAACGTTAGAGAGAAGGATTGTCAAGGAGGACAATAGTCAAGTAATCATATTATTTTATTCATTCATCAACACACAACATTATGATTTCCCTATTCTGAACACAATTACATGAAGTAAACAAAAGTCTTAAGTTCTACACACGTGGGTGTGTGAATCCGTTCAGGGATAAGAAGATCAAAATGTGTATTGCTTATATATTTACATATACTCAACCTATTCATGGTGATATCAATTAGATCATCACAAATCAAAGCTTCAAAGTGAGTGAATCCGTTCAGGGATAAGAAGATCAATCTAGCCCCACAAAAAGAAAGGAAGATCAAACCGGAGATTGAGGATTTGCATCTACAGCACCACGTCATGCCATGGTGGCGAGGATGCGGCTTCAATCACCAGTGCTTCCCTGACCGGAAGCAGCATTACCAGGAGAGGGACAAGATCAGTGTAGCGTACATGCAAAAAGCATCATCGAAATGAAGAAGATGTTGTACCAGGCGTCTAGCGACTCCATAGAGAGGGAGAATCAGCCCACGCACGCAAACTGCGCCGCCGGATTGGATCACCTGCCATCGTATAGAACAGGGTGGCGCACGTAGCCGGCGCTGGCAAAGAGGGTTGCAACAGACCGAAGGGATCACGGGTCGGAGCTTCGACTCGGGTTGTACACCAGCTCGCGGGCGGACGGGGTTGCGAGCTTGATCGTGGACGAGGTTGATTACCCACAAGTATAGGGGATTGCAATAGTCTTCGAGGGTAGTATTTCACCCAAATTTATTGATTCGACACGAGGGGAGCCAAAGAATATTTATAAGCCTTAGCAGTTGAGTTGTCAATTCAACCACACCTGAGAAGTTGTCTCTCTGTAGCGAAGTATTAGTAGCATAGT
The DNA here is from genome assembly GCA_039707655.1 of Elymus sibiricus. Classification (NCBI taxonomy): domain Eukaryota; kingdom Viridiplantae; phylum Streptophyta; class Magnoliopsida; order Poales; family Poaceae; genus Elymus; species Elymus sibiricus. Next base: position 301,088,522 of record CM077668.1, read on the forward strand.
AGTATGATAGTTTTGATAGTAGAGGTAACAGTAGCAATAGTAACAGTGACAATAGCAGTTGGAACAGTAGCAACCGTAGTACTAACTTAGCAAAGACAATATAAGCAAAGCGTAGGCATGGAGTAGCGATGGATATTTGGATGAAATTCATCATGTAACAGTCACAACCTAGAGCGATACACAATAGCTCCAATTCATCAATCATATGAAGGCATGTATTCCGTACATAGTCATACGTGCTTATAATAAGAACTTGCATAACATCTTTTGTCCTACCCTCCCATGGCAGCGGGGTCCTAATGGAAATCTAAGGGTAATTAAGGCGCTCCTTTTAATAGAGAAGCGGAACAAAGCATTAACACATAGTGAATACATGAACTCCTCAAATTACAGTCATCCCCGGAGAGTATCCCAATTATTGTCACCTTGGGGTCTACGGATCAGAACAATAACAGGTGCATATAACTTGCAGATAGGATCAAGAACTCAAATATATTCATAAAGGGTTCAGATCTGAAATCATGGCACTCGGGCCCCAGTGACAAGCATTAAGCATAACAAAGTCATAGCAACATCAATCTCAGAACATAGTGGATACCAGGGATCAAGCCCTAACAAATTGACTCGATTACATGATCAATCTCATCCATCTCCATCTACCTCCAGTATGCCTACGATGGAATTACTCACTCCCGGTGGTGAGCATCGTGAGGTTGTTGATGACGACGGCGATGAATTGCCCCCTCCGGAGCCCCGAACGGACTCCTGATCAGGCCTCCCGATGAAGAACAGGAGGTGGCGGCGGCTCCGTATCGTAAAACGTGATGAAACTTTCTGTCTTATTTTTTTTCTCGGGAAGACGGAACTTATAGTACTGGAATTAGGTCAGACGGACGCACATGGGCCCCATAAGGCAGCAGGGCGCGCCCTGGGGGGTAGGCACGCCCCCTGCCTTGTGGGCAGCTGGTGGCCCCCCTCTGGCAGGTGTTTGCTCCAATATTTGTATATATTCAATAAAAAATCTCCACTAAGTTTCGTCCAATTCCAAGAACTTTTATTTCTGCACAAAATTTAACACCAAGGTAGTTCTGCTGAAAACAGCGTTAGTCCGGGTTAGTTCCATTCAAATCATGCAAATTAGAGTCTAAAACTAGAGCAAAAGTGTTTGAAAAAGTAGATGCGTTGGAGACGTATCAAGGGTGGCGAGATCGATCACCATGATTGATTCCTGGCAGGAAAAGGAACGTTACTCTTTTTTTAATAGTAGAGAAACATTGCCTTGTGTTATCAAACATTGATTCCTTATCATAGATTTGGTCTTTAAAGATTGATTAGAGATCACCGTGATTGATTCCTGGCAGGAAAAGGAACGCTACTCTTTTTTTAATAGTAGAGAAACGTTGCCTTGTGTTATCAAACATTGATTCCTTTTCATAAATTTGGTCTTTAAAGATTGATTAGAGATCACCGTGATTGATTCGGTTCCATAACAACATTACTAAATTTGGCAGATAAAAACCGGATTAAGTAGATTGGTGGGATAGAAAAAATCGATGGGGAAGGTTTAACCGGAATGACAATTGCGTACAGGTTTGTGCCGATTCTGATAGTATGCCGAGCACAAAATAATAGGTTTTTCATAGAAAAAATGAAATAGAAAAAAAAGAAAACCAAAATACAAAACATAGAAAAAACGAAAAATAAAATGCGTCAAATGGGCCGGTCAACTTTGATTATAGTTGATGTTTTGGTAAGATTTAGGTATAAGTAGTCATAGGTAAGGAAAGTTTGGATTTAGTTGAGATTTTCGTAAGATTTGATTTGAATGAGTTAATGCATGACTTTGTTTTAGGAAAGTGCCGATTTGATTGAGTTAATGCATGCGTCAAATGGGCCAGCCCAAATTGGTTGCGTTTGAGAGAAAGGTCGCCTGTAAGACGCTTGCGGGCGTAATATAGGGTTGATGCGAGGTGAGGCAATGCTACCAACTCCCCCTTTAGGAGTAGAAATAGACTGAATGGTGGACCAGAGTGGTGTATGGGTCGGGCTGGGCCCGACCGAGAGTAGAGTGAGTCCAGTTGACCTGTGTGACGTCACATGGTGTATATCCCCTGCCCCTGCGTGTGTGAAGGGCAAGTGGCACCAGTTACCCGAACACACTGTGTGTATCCTTCCTCCTGCCTTGCTTTATTTTTTAGAGCAACCGACAGGAGCTCTGCCTTTCTTTAAGAAGAAGAGAATTGACCAGTTTATAAGGAAAATTGGTATATGTTTTTTTACCCAGAGATCTTGGAGGACAGGGCATGCAAAATCGAGACCTTATGAACCAATCTCCGATATACAAATGGTGGTGGTAACTTTCCACATCTGATGGTGTATGGGAAACTATCACCAGAAATAATTATGTTAGATGAAAATGCATCTCTAGCATTAATCATAGGCCTGGGGATTCCCAATTTTGGTCTACATTGGTTAAACATAATAATGATTTCTTTGCTTTGTGTAAATTGAAGATAGGAATGGAAAACACACACACACACACACACACACACACACACACACACCATTTTATGGGAAAATTGGTGGACACTAGATAAACCTCTTAAAACGGCTCACTCTAGACATTGTTGGCTTTGCTTTGATAAAAATCTCTCAGTTGGTGAAATCATGTCCAAAGGTCTAGATAATTTAAATTTCATATAACCCTTTGGGGTAATATTTCGACTTTATGGGATAATCTCAGGGATGACTATTCAAAGCTAAACTTAGCTGAGTATGAATATTCAGTTGCATGGTCCCTGACCTCTGACAGTTTATGTCAAGTCCTTTTATAGACATTTGGTACAAAAATGTGTGCAAATTTCCACATATGGGCATCTCCAACGGGGTACACCAAATTGCTTTTAAATGTCCGGACCAGATGGTCCGAACACTTTTTGCCATTCAATGGGGTACATCAAACGTCTGTGAACACGGACAAATGTCCGAAATCACACAAACCGGTATCAAACGTAGATGTGGTTTGGGGGAGTTCAGACACACTGCAAACATGCCTTGGACCCCACCACAAACCCATTTTTTTCCTCTCTCTTCCTTCTCTATCCTCTCTCAATTGGACAAGGGGTGAACATTTGGTGCACCGCGTTGGATGGCAGCCTCCATATCCGTTGTTCGCGGACACATCTGAACGTGTCCCCGGACGTTTCATGTGTTTGCTTTGATGTACGTCGTTGGAGATGCCCTAAGTCTCTTTGGAAAACAACGACCCTCTACGAAGGGTGGCAAGGTAACTAGGCCTGTCAATTTTCTGGGAAACATGAGTATGGCCATCTTTTTCTTCAATGTTTTTTAGCAAGATTGTTGTGGAATGTTTTATAAGGTGCTACAGTCTCATGGGCATACCCAATATGTTAGAGATCTATTTTCATGTTTGGATGCCTACATTTAGGAAAACAGAGAAACACCTGATGATGGCGGGGGTCTGCTGTTTTCCAGACAATTGGAAATGGAGAAATAGTGTTGTCCTTGAAAATAAGAGGGTGAATGATCCCTGTGTGATTGTTAATATGATTTGTCATTGGCTCACCTCCTGGTCTATCTTGCAGAAAAACAGGTTGTTGCGAACTCTTTCCTTTTGCTTTGATCTTAAACATGGATTTAATCGGATAGCTTTACTTGCCGCCTTTCACTTTCTTGCTGCTTTGTAAGTTCAAAGACACTTGGTTTTAGTTAAATGAAATTGGAGAGGGAAAAAATTCAAAAAAAAAATGGAGAGGGAACTCTCCAGTTATTTATGTAGATTCATTTGACGCTTATTTAAGATGTGCCCTATGCCGTCACACTTATTGTTACAGTCTAGGGCCGGCCCTGCCGCCCTGGAGCCCGTTAACAAGTAGCGTGCACTACCGTGCTAGTTTTTTCAGTCGGCATGAGGTTGGGGGTGCAGTCATAATCGATCAAAGCTGTACACACTAAGAGAAAATCCGGATCGGGCCTGGTGCCAACTGATTGTCGAACTAGCGCCAGCCGAAGACACAGGACCTTTCGCTGCCATTACCCGTTGTCAGTGTCTAGCTCGACATCGGAGTGGCCACCAACCAGACCTGATTACCTGAACGCACTCACGCCTCACCGAGGCAGCCGACCACGCAGTTAGTTGCCGAGCGTCACGACCCATCGCCGAGCAAACGAGAGATCCTCCTCCACATCTCTGTCCATCCTCCATTGACCCACACAGCTCCGTGCCTGTGCGGCCACCGTCGATCCGTTAATTGCCCCAAAACCATGGGCTCGCACGCACGTACGCCGCCTCCGCGAAGCCGCGGCAACACATGGCCGCGCGCCCCCGCTCGCTTCCGGGGGGCTAAGAAATCTAAAGAAATGCAACCGGATCGTGGTGTATCGGCCGCGATTCGCGTCGCCATCGCCGGGCGCGAATGGCCACGTCGGAGTTTCAAATACCTGCACCGCTTTCCGCAACCGTGCCCCGCCTTTGCCCCACAGTGACATGACGGACATCCGAATAGGCCCCGCGCACTAGAGCGAGCTCGCGAGCTTGGGTGCACCGCTAAGGCACGCACGCTCCGTCCCGCCCGCTCCTGAAACCTATAAAACCCATCCAACTGCGCCATCATTCTTCACCAGCTCCATCGCAAGGGACAATACTACCACTAGCCACTACTGGAGCTAACAGGCGCCACCCCACCCACCAACCAACGACAACGAGCGCGCCGCGAGCGCACGCCGGAGCGAACATGTCGATGTCGGTGTCCATGTCCGGGAAGGCGAGCGACCCGGGTTCCGCCTGGTTCGGCGGCGGCAGCAGGAGCCCGCAGCCGGGGCCGACACACAACGTGCGGCTCATCGCCATGGCCGTCGCCGCCTTCGTCTCCGTGCTCGGCCTCGCCCTGCTCCTGCACCTCTACATCTGCCGCGTCCGCCGCCGGAACCGCAGGCAAGCGGAGGCGGCCGCGGCCGCGCTGGAGGCCGGCTCGGCGGCCCCCAAGCCGGCCAAGGTCGGGCTGGACCCGTCCGCCATCGCGGCGCTGCCGACCGCGGCGTACCAGGAGACGGGCGAGCCGGGCAGCGGCGCAAGCGAGTGCACCATCTGCCTCGGCGCCATGCAGGAGGGCGAGGCGGTGCGCGTGCTGCCGGCCTGCGCGCACGTGTTCCACGTCCCCTGCGTCGACACGTGGCTCGCGTCCAGCTCGTCTTGCCCGGTCTGCCGCGCCCTGGTGGAGCCGCCGCCGTCGCCGGCCGCGCCAGCGTGGGTGCAGGAGAAGCAGGGCCTGGAGAAGGAGTGTGCTGCGAGTGGGAGCTCGGCGCCGCCATGTGGGCTCGGCGCGTCGCTGATGAGGATGCTGAGCAGAGAGAGGCCGCTGGCGCGGAGGCCGACGCAGGGTGACCACGCGCACCCGATGGAAATGCATGTCGAGGACTTGGAAAGTCAGCAGCCCCAGCTGCAGCACTCTGTGGATAGCAATTAGTCTACTTTTTTCTCTCTTTTTTTTTTTGGGTTTTCGTCATTCGCTGCTCGATTGCAAATCTTGCATTTGGGTGGCCGATTCAGAGGTGTGAAATACGGAAATACACCCCTGAAGTGTCCTATGTTTTAATTAGGCACTGATGCTTGTGGATGTGCTTGGAGCTCACCCATATCTCTCGTATTTGTGCAAACAAGGGATCATGGATATATAAATAGAGCTCTGTTTTCTCTGGCCATAGCGCTTGTTCCGCTGATGATTTTGTTATGACCGGCCGCGCGTTTGAACGAAGGACAAGTTGTGCGCATGTGCATAAGCCAGGGTACAACGGACAACCCCAACAAGAATGTTTGGATGAAGGGGGAAAAAAATCAAATTTATATGGAGATTACCGTTTTATTTTGCGAGAACCGTTTCGGTACCGTTTTCTATGCACGGCCGTGTCTTGTGCTTGCTTAGGGATAATAGGCAATGGCACTCTAACCACACGGAATGTGTGGTAAGCAACTTCTGAATGAAAATTAAGTTACGACGATTTAGGTCGTCAGCTCTACTTTAGAAAAAGGACATAATTCAGAAACGGAATGGCATTCTATTTATTCACTTTTTCAATCATTGTGAAAATGCGCCTATGTACATTTACTGTGCGGGGGCTGGACATTTGCACCAATTTCTCCCGTAAAAAAAACGCTAGAAAGCAACACGGTAAAATTGCATGACCACGATCGCACTCATATAGCTCCCACGTAAGACCCGGCCGGAAAGCAATTCGGCCATGGAGGGACACTAGACTATAAAAGATGTCCGGTCATTTTAGGTAGATAAAGAAATAGGAAGCGGGCGATGCACTCCCGCGAAGTTAACCGGAGTGGTTACAACACGAATGTAAGCAAGCACTACTGGTGGAAGATACGCATCTGCGAGCCGGTCGCCGTGGCGATTCCGGTAAAACCATTTCATAACTCCCGCGTCACTCCAATATGCTCGGTGCGATGTCAAGTGCTTCTGGTAAGTGGGAACAAGTGGGCCGGTGCAATATAATCGCACATGTGTGCTATTGGTAGGGGTCCTCGTTAAATAAGCACAGGAGTCAAACACCAGCTTCAACGTGAGAAATCAGTCAGAAAATATAATGTGTAACCAAGTACGTTCTTCCTTTCCAGCATATATACGACGACGTAGCTATCATGCACAAAGACTTGCTTATTCCATTTCACCGATGCGTAGGTTCTCGGCTCCTTTACGTCTGCTAGAAGGAAGACGGAGAAAAGCAGGCAGTGGGAAGTGGTGTTCCGACTCAAAAGTCGAGTAAAGGCTTCTCCTCCGACTCAAAAGTTGGGAGCGGTGACTCGGAAAGTCGCCGCCTACGTCCGCCGTACCGGGCAGCTTCGCAACAAAAAAATACGACAGCTCTTGAGCAGTGCCGACTGGTGGGCTCCCTCATCCATCAAAGCAATTCGGCGCGAGTTCCATATGGTTCGAATAAGATATTTAAGATCCTTCTCTTTTTTCTGACAGTATGGTAGTATGATCTACTGATCTTGCTGGAGCGAGATTCACATGTGAAGGTTCACCTCACCCTACTTGGGTATTCAATGGCCGGCGATCATAGATTCATAGGGACTAAAACAAAATTTAGGCATCAGGGTAGTAGCACAGCACTTAGCAGCGAACCTTATCCTGTTATCCATCATGTAAAACAGACGATGCAATTAATCTGGACCGATGGAGTGGCACTAGTTTTTAGCAGATTCGTCAACCGGGGATCATAAAGCAGGATAAGGTTCACCAGATTCGTCAACTAGAAACCAACCCTAGGATGACAGCGTCGAGAAGAAAATGATACACGCTACGACTAGGTTTACTCATTCTCCCTTACCTTTCCGCCGTCAAAAGGTTGGTTCTTCGTTATCCATCGGAGGGGGTTGAATTGTGGATAAACTTCCCCTCCTCCTCCTCCTCCCTCTCTCGAGACAAACGGTAAACGATCAACCATATGCATCGCCAACTGAAAAGTTATGGTAGTAGTAGTAGTAGCGCCCAGCGCGAAACAAATGTGTGACGGAGAAATTCAAAAGCCCTTGCTTGATGTTGGACGCGCACCGTGCCACGGTTTCCGCCTACCTGACCTGACAGCTACGACTCACGGCAAGGCAAGACGCAGATCGATCATTTCAGTGGCTAAAACAGTCATGAATCTGCTTTTATTTACTTCAGGAGGCGTGCTTTATATCCAGGGAGATTGCAGCACGGTGGCTGTCGAGCTAGCCCAAACCCCGAGTTACCGAGAAGAGATGGTGATACCACTCCGCAGTTCAGGGTGGGGTAATAATGCTCTGGATTGAATTTTTGCCTTTTTTCTTTTCTTTTGAGCGATTGTGACGACTCTGCTTTTTGTGAGTCGATAAATACATCTCTGAGTAGACTCTCCCCTGTGCCGGCAATTCTGCAGACCGCTTTGACGTCACGTCCTCCTATTGCAGTTGGTGTTTGCTCCGAGGAGGACACGGAGGCAAAGTTATATGGTTGTTTCTCCCCCCGTGTTGGGGACATTTCGTCGTCGCTGTCTACCTCGCCCCCTGTGTTGTCTACCATTGAGGACAAGTCCATCGCCATGCTCGTGGCTCCGGTGCTGAAAATCATGCCCGAGATTAGGGAGCTATGTCTAAGCTCTGCTTCGCTTTTGTCAGTGAAGCACATGAAGGTGGACTCACTAGCGCCCTCGTGTGAGGGAGATGATTCATGTCTGTCATGTGAGCATCGAGAGGCGTCTTCTGAGTCCTTTGGGTTGGAGATTCATGTGGTTGAGGATATTGATGCGGTTGGTGTGCGCGCCAATGGGAAGGCGTCTACGGTTTCATGATGGATGATGCTCAATTTCTTGTGTCGTCGATGTGGCTTCGATTGTCCGAGTCATCGTTGTTGGTGTTCTCGTCAGGGTTCTGTTGTGTTGTGCAAGTGTGGTGAGCTACGATTGTTGTGTGTTAGGAGCATGTGACGGGTCGCCTGTGTGGTCACGGTGTTTCATGCTTCGTGAGTAGCCCGCTTTTGGGTTGTTTGTATCGGTTTTCGCCCGGTTTTCCAAAAATTAACTGGGCAATTCTCTTTTTCTTAATTAATCGATGAGGCAAATATTTTTGCCTCCGTTTCGAAAAAAAAAAATACATCTCTATTCTTAACGGCAAAGGAATAGCAAATTTGGCTTGGCAATATCTAGCACCAGACAATGACCAAGATCGGCATGTCTCTCCTCCTCTTTTCTTTTTGACATGGATGGGATGGGAGTTCGCCCGATCTCACAATAGTAGGCCTGGAGACAATATTAGAACAGGTAGGTATCTTCAGGAAAATCCAAGACTGTTTCATTTCCCAACTCTGAAACGGTGGTCCATCGTGACTTTCTTTACACAATAAAAAGCAAACTTGGTACTTCCGATAGTCCACAAAACTGAAAGCAAATAAAAAAAATAGTATTACCATAGAACATCGAGTATGCCGAATTTAGAAAATGGTGCCATGTAGCGGTTGCCAGAATGTAGGTCACAGATTCAGTTCTTAGTTGCAGCTGGAGTACAGTTGAGGTTCTTGTCCACAAGGAGTCACAGAATGTAAGACTCCGTAGTTCAGGGTGGAGTGGCGATGTTCTGGATTGTATTTTTGCCTTTTTTCTTTTCTTTTGAACGATTGTGATGACTCTGCTTTTTGTGAGTCGATAAATGCATCTCTCTTAACGGTGAAGGAATAGCAAATATGGCTTGGCAATATCTAGCACCAGACAATGACGAAGATCGGCATATCTCTCCCTCTTCTTTTTCATTTTGACATGGATGGGAGATCGCCCGATTTCACAATTATAGGATTGGAGTTCATGTTAGAACAGGTAGGCATCTTCAGGAATATTCAAGACACTTGCTGTGCGTTTCCCCACCTCTGAACAAGAAGGCATCTTCAGTAGGAGTAAAACGCAAACTTGGTACTTCTGGGAATCTTGTGATGCGTTTAGCAAAGCAGGAGCTTGTGGATCTGGAGCTGATTGCTGAGAAAGGAAGTGGACAGTATGAACCAAATTTAGAAAATGGTGCCATGTAGGGGTTGCACGGATGCAGGTCTTGGTTGCAACTGAGAGTGCAGTTGAGGTTCCTGTCCACAAGGACCAGGAATCCAGGGTCAGACTGACTTCATAATACTACATTGCTACGCCAGTCACAGACTATATTTTGATTCTACACACTACCGTATAATGGCACACTGAACTTGTTTAGGCAGCGCTGCTCTGGAAGGTTCAGAATGATACGTTACTGCAACAAAGAGCAGATAGTGGAAAGTCCTCTTCCATGGATTGTTTGGTCAAGAATTGTCTTGGATTTAAAACTAGCAAAATGGATATGATGAGCATGCACACTACTATTCGACTAATCAATTCAACCCAAGCTTATGAAAGATGCATTAAAATATTTTAGGCAGTTACAGTTTCCATGTACAGGCGCATAATTTCAGTAAAGCTTTGTTGAAAGACCAAGATCAATATCGTTGGAACTTTATAACGGTTTTCTATCAGTTAAATGTCGTGGAAGGTTCAGAATGATACATTACTGGAACTATAGAGAAGTTTCGACGAGGTGGAACATACAAAAGAAGATTTTGTGGAACTATGTCACCCGTGCTAACGGGGTGTTTGGTTCCAAAAATTGGAAATGGGAATGGGCTGTAATGAGCGATTCTCTAACTTGTTTACTTACAGTAAGGGATGGTAATAGATACTCCTACCTTAATTGTGTTTGGTTGAGGAACAGAGAAAGTGGATGGTAATAGGTGGTTGGTCGCTGATCCAGGACTTTGACCAGTAATGCAGGCTCCGATGTTCCAACACAAGGATTGCATCAGACCGTCATGTCTTAAACTTCCAAATTGTTCCAAATTGGGGTGTAGGCGAATATCGCATGGATTTATGAGTGTAAATACGGATACTGGAGCAGGTCGGGCCTTCTTAAGATCTCTTTACGACAGTATGCAGATTGGGGTGTTGATTTTGGTATGCTATTGCTAAGTCTGTACTTTACTAGATTCACTCATCACAAAGACCAGACCACAGTGATCCATATTGTATCAAGTCGCCTAACCAGTGGACGACAGGGGTAGGTAGGGCGGCTGCTGTAACGTTTCGTACGCTAAACCCTAGCCGCCTCATCCTCTCGCCGCCGCCAGGGTGCGGCGGCGGGAGGACCGGTCCAGAGGTGGCTTGCCGGGAAAGTTTTGAAGACCTGGAGGGCTGCTGTGGTCAGAGATGAGGTGAGGGCTCGAGTTTCGGTCAGGCGGTGCTCGACGGTTGTGTTGGTGAATCCGGCGGCAACTGGACGAATCCGGCACAGCGAGCTTCTACAACGGGTCGTCCTGACTAGGCCACCGAAGAAGACGATGTCCGTGCATGACCCTGGACGGCGGCGAGTTCGATCTCAGATCCAGGCATACAACGGCGTGGGAAATTTGTTTCACATGTTCTTCAAAGTGTCTTCGTGCTTGGTTAGGGGTGTCGTGGCGGTGGGAATATTGTCTTCCCCGCCCTTTCCTATTCCGTTGGTGTGTTTATCACCAGCGGAGGACATGTGGTTTTGTGTCTCTGGCGGATCTTCCGGGATCCGGACAATTTAGGTTTCCAGTTGATCCGTCCGAATTTGGCCGGCTTTCGTGGTCTATGTAGTTTCTACGGGTCCTTATCAGCGTTCTCTTCTCCGGGGTGGTGATTTTCTTCGCAGATCGCGACCGTCGGCGTCTCCTGGCCTGCATCGACGGCTTCTACAAGCTCCTGGGTTTCAAAAAGTTTTCTCCGCCAAGGCGGAGGCCCAGAGGAGGCACCGAGCTTTGCTCACGACACGTCGCCGCCGGTGGATGCAGGAGGAAGAAGACTTCAACACCCCCAAGGCTTTGTGTAATTTTACCTTTCTATTTGGGTGTGTTTGTAAGGTCATGTGATTCTCATGATAATATCTGGACTTAGGCCTTTTTGCAAAAAAAAAAAAAACCTGCACTTTACTTTAGTTACATGATCCTCATGATAATATGATACGGTAGAGAGCTCCCAACTTGGGAATAGTTGACATTTCTTAAGTGTTGCCATAACTTGAGTTTGAAGAGATTGTTTCATATGTACCATTATTGCAGTGAAGGTTGATTGTATCTTCGATACTGATTATAGCTGGGAAGAAGTAATCACCATTTCGCACGTAAATAACTTGACATCCTAGAGTTAGTTACACAAGTCTCGTTGCTCAATTGCAGATCCTGGGAGAGCTTGACCGTCCAATAGTACTGTCCATCTCACGAGGAACTGAACTATTGAAGTCACTGCACAATTAGCTGAACAGGAGATGATTGGAACAACTGGAAAGATGTTAGTTCACATCTTACCGTGTCAAGGCAAATCAAAACAGATATTCTCTATATATCCATTACATACTCCTTATTTCTATATTTAGTTTTTATTTAATATTCTCTAGTAAATAAAAACTTGGTAGTTTGCATATTGCACACAGTGCCTTTGCTGCTGCGAATAAGATCGGGGCCACCGGATTTATATGTTTACTTTAGTATTAATGTATTATAATTGTGGTTCCCCTTCGCCGGTGTATCAAGATGCTAAGTCACTTACCTCCTCTAGGCCATGGAGGTGCGGAGGATCTCGGCCCCCCGCCGGCGGGAGGGACCCCGTTCTCGTTCTTGTTAGATTCAGCGTCTTGGTTGGGGCTGTGTGGCGGCGGCGATATCCCTTAGTAGGAATAATGTCTCCCACGTTCTATCCCCGTCCCGATGGTGTGTCTAGCATCGTCGGAGGGCGTGTGGAGGTTTGCCTCCGTCGGATCTCGTGGGATTCGGTCGGTGTTGGTCTTCGGTGGATCTGTTCGGATCCGGTCTTCGTTCGCCTTTGTTTGGGTGTTTACAGGTTTGATCCTTCTGATCTACGACTTTCTTCATCGGCGATGGTTGCTACTCTGGTGCGCTGGTCCTATGGGGCCTTAGCACGACGACTTCCCGACTGTCTACTACAACAAGGTTTGCCCGGCTCCGGTGAGGGAGGGGCGATGACGGCGGCGCGCCTTCGGCTCGCTCCAGTACTTATAGTCGTCGCTAGGTGGTCCACGGACATGGTTGTAATTTTTATTACCTCTGTTGTTCTTTGTACTGACATGATTGAAGATGAATAGATTGGAAGTTTCTCGCAAAAAAAAAAAGAGATAAGCTGTAAATAATTGCCTTAGTACGCTAAATAAGAACTGTACGATGCGGCATTACTTATGTTGCTTTTGTTTTGCACCAACTCAGCATTTAGTTGCATCTGTTGAATCGATACTGTAGATTATGGATATCTCTGCTTGCTAGTTTTCATTGTTTGAGACAAGAATGATAAATCATATCTTAAACTTCATAAATAGACCTGGTATATGACTTATAATTTATGCACCAGTTTACGTTGAAAAAAATAGCTTGTAAAATCACAAAATTGTGTAAATTGGAAAATATCAAGTGTGAGGCTTATATGTGGGGCCTGATGCCACATCTTAGTGACACATCGATGCTGTTTTCCAACTCATGTGATGTTCTGATATTTTCTGTGGTGCTGAACAATTTGCTGATTCTGTGAAATGGTTTCATAACTATTAATATTACCTTTTTTTTCCTTTAATACGACAGGTGTCAATCAGGGCTCTCATAGGCCGTGTAACCTTACATATGATGAACAGAAAGCACAGGTTTGCACTTGGTGATCTTTGTGCTTGATTTTCATTTTGCTTTATCCACTGAAATCTTCGTTCCATATGACCAATCCTACTTTATTCAGCATTATAACCATCCTAATTTAATGAAGATAAACTACCACAGTAAAAATAACATGGAGCTACCTGCATTTTAGGATTCTCATTACAACAATATATACACTTAAATGGCCAATAAGCCGAGCTGTTGATTTTTTTTTTACAGTTCCATTATGTGTATGGTGAAACGACTTCTAATACAGGACATTCTGGTCACTTGAGTTCTCGGTATCCTGTAAACCTGACAAAACATGATGGCATGGTCGTGTGGGTCTCAATACCTGCACCAATATCCATCCAAAATTCCCATTCATCGCAAGAATCATCCAAGTAGAATCACATCAAACTGATGAGAGGATATCAGAAGAAAGAACGCGCTAGGTATATACTGTTTGATCCGTGTACAGACCACAACAAAGTGAACAAACAGATAAACACTGTAATGCTATGAGACGAGAGTGTAAGCTGAAAAATTAGCCCAACCAAACACGTTAATATGTACTGTACTGCTCAGCATCCAAAAATGTACAGAAAGATTTGCATATCATAGTAAACATCTGCAGAATAATATTTTAATCCAACACACTGTTGCAGGGTGATCATTTCTCACCCATGTTTGCCATTCAAGGAGGTTGTTGACAACCTGGGTGATGCAGGATTGCAGTGCATGTTTTTGCCTAAATGTTTAGAAAAGATTTCAGGTGGTGCATGCTTGTGTTCCTTACATTTGTTAAAAGCACATTCAGGAGTGATACAGTATTAACCTTTCATGAGTACCTTTTCAAGTTTGTAGGATGTGCATTTTAAAAAGCACATCCAGTATACAGCACTAATATTTAAAATCAGACTCCTTCTGTTCTTTACGATCCCCTGCCTTGCCAAACGAGTAGGCTTCAAAGTGCAAACATCCTGTGTTTGTTTGTTGTTCCTTACTTCATTATCTTTTGGAATATGTGACCTTGCCTGAAAGACCTCTTTGCGGATCACTGTTACCATCTGAAGAGTCAGGGTCCACTTTTTATGTAAGTCCACTCATATCATTTTCCTCAAATCCAAATATCATTTGAAGATTGAACTTGCTCAGCCTTTTAAGGAAAAATAAATAAACACAATCAAACAACTAACTGCATGAAGTTAACATCTACCACTCCACAAGCCAGTGTAACTTACTCACAAATATCAAAAGAAAAGGAGAAGCCTCTTAGTGTTTCTTGTTCCCCTTCATAACGATCGTTCCCATTTGAACTGCTGTGCTTCACTCTTATCTTGGGAGGACTGGAGCAATCTACATCGGACATACCCATTCAAATGATGATAATTTGTCAAAGCCTCCATCAAGTCCAAAATCATCTCTGGTCAACATAAATAGCTTGTCAGCACCGCAATGAACAATAGATATTACACAATGACCAATCAGCTGCATCAAATGGTAAATAAATTTTAAGCCTAACATACACAGGTTCTGGAAGCCAAACATCTTGCTAGTCTTCGGACTTCAGACACAGGCCCACTCAACAGCCAAAATAATATGAGCACATGCCATTATCATCATACAACTTATTCCTCGAAAGTATTACTGATCAATCTTATACGGAGTAAGCCAGAAGCATATGCTTAAACTAACTAGAAGTCCAGAACTAAATTGAAAAGAATCTTGACTTGCAATCTCATATTATATATCAGTTAATGGTTGGAGTGAAACACCGGTGTGTCTGGAAAATTCAACTGGCGATAATGTTAAACAGCAAAAATAAAGAAACTTTGGATATGGCAGTCAAAACGAAAGCCTTCTTATAGATGGAATAATTAACATTACTGGAGACAAAGTTTGGAAGAGGTGAGGCTACATTTTGAGTCTTTGATAATAGGCTTTACATCAAACAGGGTCTTGCAATGTAAGTCAATAAAGGATCATTGTTTCGCAGCACGCTATGCAGCTACAGGCTACAGACTACAGAACTGATAATACTTAAGGCACCATGCTGTGGCATCTTTGTTATGTCAGCAACACAAAAATATCCCATGCGATCCTCCACATCTTCAGTGCCCATCCCTCATGGCAAAAGCTTCAATGGCGGTCTGCTGGAAGAGAGCGAAATCAGCACGTATAAAACCAGAGCTCAACTCGAACACATAAACAACAGACAAAGACTGATTGGACATAAGCATGAGCTGTTTTGGGAGGTTAGGAAATACCTAAAATGTAGAATTCACAGTTGAGGACCCCCATTGTTGAGATCTGGAATTTGTATATAGTCATTCAGCCTTTGAAGTTCATTGTTGAGGTATGCAATCCTTGTTGCCAGCATTGCAATCTCATCAGCACATCCTCCAAACCTCGAAAGCAGATATTTCTGAAACCGATTAATGTGGTCTACGCACGATTGCTTCTGCATCATAAGAATCCTCTTCTGCTCATCAGCCATAACACCCGAAGATGACACGCCACTTCCTTCACACATCTTCTTATACTCCAGAAATGCATCAGAAGACTTCTTAAGTTTTTCTCTGTATCCCTGAAGGATGCCACGCATTAGCTCTTTATCATGGTCCAATTGTTTAATTCTAATGTGCCTTGACTGAAGTCGCTTCTCTGCATCTTCAATGAGAGATCGGATTTGCCTGTCTTTCTCATGCTCCTCCTCCCTCATCTGTTGTATTTCACCTTGAATATCCCTTAAAGTCCTATCCGCGTCAGAGAATGCACTCTCCACGGTACGGACACGAGCTCGGAGTTCTTGTACACAGACATGGGAAGGACGAGCTGGGGCAGGGGCAACTTCGCTCACCGGCGGCGCGACGACGGCGTTGAGGTCGAGCCCGTCGGGTGGGGCGGGGAGGTCGTGCCGCGGGAAGCTCCCGTGGCCGAAGGCGCCGGGCAGCGCCGCGCCGTATTCGCCGTTGCCATGGCCGCCGCCGCCGCCGCCGCCGCCGCCGCCGGATTGGCCCCGCTGGTCGCGCAGCGCGAAGCTCCGGGGGCAGAGGTTGCCGAGCGGCGCAGCGCGTCGATCATCGCCGCCACCGCCGCCTGCGGCGGCATTGCCGCGGCTGGGCCCGCCGAGAGACATGGGAAGGCGGCGCCGGCTAGGGTTTTCGCTGGGGTTGGGTACGGGACGGGCCGTGGTTGGGTGGGGAAGGGAGCGACTCTGCTCGGCGTTGGGGTTTTTGCCGAAAGGGGAGGGAAGGAGTGAGAGGCGCAGAGGGGGTTGGTTTGCCCATTGATTTGAACGAATCGAGGTATTTATCGGGGTACGCTGCTCGGGAAGGCACCGCGTGGCTGAGCAGCGGGGTCACCAGAGGTGTGGCGCCCAACGGTCGGCGAGCGCATGCTGGTGGGGAAACGTCCGTGGCGTTTTGCGAAAGGCCCGAGAGGCTTGTGACAGGACGAAGACGAATGACCGGAATGTTAAACGAAGAGACCACACGAGAGGCCAATTGACCGAAGCTGGGCAGATGGTGTACATTGCAAGCGATAGCCTGTAGGTATTCCTATAATCATAACGAGTATCGACAGTGCCCTTTAAGGCCTCCTTTGGTTCATAGGTTATAGGAATAGGAAAATTATATGAAGTGAGATGCGATGACATGCATCTCAATTCCTATGAGAAAAGAGATTTCATTTGAAGCATATGATTGAATTTTTTCCATTGAGTCTAGGTTAATGGTTTTTTTTTTTTAAATGTGAAGGATTGGTTCCTATCCTACATAGGAATAGGAATCCATTCATACAAACCAAAGGGCTCCAAAAGAATTTTTGCTTTGACAATCCTATCCTATACAATTCCTACAAAAATCCTACAAACCAAAGGAGGCCTAAATGTTTTGCGACCTATATTTTTCGAGTGTAATGTCCCGTACGTGTGAGTGCAACATCAGTGAGTAGTTTCTAGGTCAAAATCATGGTACAAGACCACAGTGGCGGACCTATAAATAAAATAGAAGGTGTGCACACTTTAAAAAAATTGAGACTATTTCAATTAGCTTGCATGGGACTTAAAAATCAGCTAATTTTTACATGGTGAAAAATGTTTCCAAAAATCTGGGTGTGCCATGGCACACCTGGCACACCCCGTGGGTACGCCACTGCAAGAACAAATAGGGTGACCGCTGGAAATGAGCGATTAGCTATATCTTAAAACCAAAAGGGTAGCGTGTAAATACTTTCTCCAAAGCGTGTTATAATTTTTCGGTCACAAAGCGAGGTATGCGCTTGAATTCATTAAATGCACGCGTTGTCTCTCGTAGCGCCCCACTAGATGGGCCCACCTTGACTCCGCGGCGAGCGCCTAGCAGTTAATACAACCCAAAATTAGTGTGTGTGGGAGGGAGGGGGGACTAACGGCTATATATTTTTTGTGTGAATGGACTAACGACTATTTTAGGTAGAATGGCGAGTGGTCCATTTTGACGTGTGGACCTCCCCGTGTGAATGCTCTCCTCGCTTTCTTTTGACGTGTGGTCCATTTTTTTAAAGAAAAGGCTAGAGCCTGACTTTATAAATAAAGCCATATGGCAAGATCCGATACAAACTTGACATAAGCAAGTCCAAACAGTTGCACATGCAGTAGAATTACAGTCTTAATAGCAAACAATGGCATGCAGGCCAGCAACCCACGGACAAAGACTGACAACAAGGACTAGAACAAGATAAATTCATGACGGCTAGGAGACCCCATCTCGGTTGATGATATTAGATGTCGTAGCTCGCACACGAGAGATCATGATGTCCGTTGCCTCCTTGTCACCAGATTTAACCAGAGGCTTCCACTACTCTTAAATGGCGAGAAGTTTGAAAAGAGAATCAACAGGTTTGTTAGAAAAAATATGCTCAACAAAGAACTTGTTCCTAGTTGTCCAAAGGACCCAAGATTAACTGCAAAAGAAAACCAGAAAATCCTACTCATCTGCCAGGATGGGGATTTAGCAAGATCAATAAGACCAACAAATGAGGTAGGGGCCCAATTAACACCCAACCACGATTGGGTGCAGCTCCAGAGCAAGTTAGCTAGGTCACAATTGAAGTGAATGTGATCGATATTCTCAAGAGCAACACATAAAGAACAAAATTCCAAACGAGGGCCATTACGTTTACGAATTTGATCAGTAGCCGGAAGCCTACCCCTGGCAACTTGCCAAAGGAAAATTTTAATCTCAAGGGGAACACGAGCCCGCCAGATATATTTATGCATCTGGTGTGGTCCATTCATAGGCAAGACACGGTTTAATGCAGGTTGCAGGCGAGCCGTTGGCGGGAGGGGGGGGTATCTGGAGCAACACCTGCTCTTGGTTGAGGGTATCAAGTGAAGTTGTTCATTGTTTTGAGTAATTTAACGAGGAATTTGAATCTAACAAGCGAGGTAAACGGAAGGAAGTTACAGTGGCTGCATGTGTCCTTACTTGCGTCATCGTTCTTCGTATGCGGACGCTCCCAACATTTATTTACCAATTAACGAGGGATTTGGTTTGACGAGCGAGGGAAAGGAAGTCAAATTCTAGAAGGGGAGGGTGATACGTCTCAAACGTATCTATAATTTTTGATTATTTTATGCTATTATATTATCACTTGTGAATACTTTTTATAGCATTTTATATTATTTTTTGGACTAACCTATTAATCTAGTGCCCAGTGCCAGTTGCTGTTTTCTGAATGTTTATGGTTTTATAGAAAATCCATATCTACAGAGGTTAAAATACCATGCCAATTTAATATGATTTTTTTTCGGGCAGCGAAGGACCCAGGAAGCTCCGGAGGAGCGCAAAAGGAGGCAAGGTGGCGCCACATGGCCACCTGGCGCGCCCAGGGGGTAGGGCGCACCCCTAGGCCGTGTGGGGCCCACCTCCACTGCCTTCCGTCCATTCCACCGCCATAAATTCATATAAATGCCAAACCCCTCCGACATATTTTTATCCGATTTTTTCCGCTGCCGCAAGTTCCTGTTTCGCGAAGATCCAATCTGGAGGCCTGTTTCGGAGTCGTGTCGGAGGCTTCTTCATTGACCTTGCTGCCTCCATGACCATTTGTGAGTAGTTCCATTTAGGACAGTAAAACCGAGCCTAATCCCAGCCCTCTCACGACTTGGGTAATTTCGGCCGTCCGATCACAGGTTTGAGCATCCTCGGCCGTCCGATCCACTTTCAATTTCCGAACTGGGCCTGTCTGTCCTAAGGGGCTACTACTCTGGTGGCCAATTTGAAGGCATATGGTGCATTGGGCCTTGTATGTCATAGAAAACCCAACTAGGCTCACTCAGAAGGAAAAAAAATTCTCCCACCAGTCGCTCCCTTCCCGACCTCTCTCCTCTCTCGCGAACTGTGAACATCCTATGGGAGATACTGCCGCAGCCCGTGTCCACCGCCTACCACCCCCTCCCCTCCCTTCCCCTCCCCTCATGCATCGCCGCCGCCAACCACCTCGTCTCCCTCATGCCGCCTCACTGCCAGCCTCCGCCCCTATCCTCTCCGTCAAAGCCGCCGACCTCATCTCTCACCCTCTCCTCCTCATCTCATCAGAAAAGAAGAGAAGATGAAGATCGACTATGTCAGGCGGCGGCCATGGCGGCGGTCAGATCCGCCACGGAAGTAACTACCTCGCCAAGGCTCGCCACGAACGTCATCGCCGACGACTAGGAAACCTCGCCACGTCGTCCCGCACCGACTTCTCCGACGCCTGGCGGCGCATCGGCGACGCGGCCATGAACCCCGTCAACACTGTCTTCGGTGAGAATTACCAACTGACTATCACCTGCTAATTGATATTGGAAAAGTGCCAGTGATTTGACTTGAATCTTTAATTGGTTACACATAAAATCATCTGAAGCTAAAGATGTCGGGGTCAAACGGTGTTATTACAGTCAATGGTAACACCGAGCGCTCCCTCCGAACGGAGGAGCAAACCGCGGCTTTCGCAGCCGAGGTCCAGGCGTCCGAGGAGGCAGCTCGTACTCTGCCCGGGAAAGGTGCATCTAGCTCTTCGAAGCGCAATCGGGGGGCACCTATTGACCTCGGACAGCCGACCACTCACCCTAAATAGGGATACACGCTCCTCGTTTGTCTCCCTTTGGTTGGGGATTACGTCCCAAGGGTGCACAACTTTGCACTCAAAATTCCATGGGAGGCCGAGGAGCATAAAACACAGGGCACGCCGTTCGGCTCAACCAGGGGACGCCCACTGATAACCCACAAGTATAGGGGATCAATTGTAGCTTTTTCGATAAATAAGAGTGTCGAACCCAACGCGGAGCTAAAGGTAGAATTAATATTCCCTTCAAGTTCTATCGACCACCGATACAACTCTACGCGCACTTAACATTCGCTTTACCTAGAACAAGTATGAAACTATTTTGTAGGTGATAGGATAGGTTTGCTAGAATAAAACTAGAAGTACTTTGCGAGAATAAAACTACGAGTAATTTGCAAGATAATAAAAGTTAGTTGTTTAGTAGAAAGCTTTTGTAACACAAGAGAATGATTTGTCCCTAGGCAATCGATAACTAGACCAGTAATCATTGTTGCAATTTTATATGAGGGAGAGGCATGAGTTAACATACTTTCCGTACTTGGATCATATGCACTTATGATTGGAACTCTAGCAAGCATCCGCAACTACCAAAGATCATTAAGGTAAAACCCAACCATAGCATTAAGTATCAAGTCCCCTTTACTCCCATACGCAACAACCCCCTTACTCGGGTGCAAGCTTCTGTCACTCTAGCCGCCCACTATAAGAGAATTATGAACGTATTGCAAACCCTACAACGGGGATCCCTCACGCTTGCACGACATGGAGGGCACCATAGGACAGCACCAAAATAAAACATACAACTCAAACCAATCACGATCATCAATCAACCCATAGGACAAAAAGAATCTACTCAAACATCATAGGATGGCCACAAATCATTGGATAATAATATGTAGCATTAAGCACCATGTTTAAGTAGAGAATTACAGCGGGAATTGAGAGGTTACACCACTGCATAGAGGGGGAGAGAGTTGGTGTTGACGGCGGCGAAGTTGTTGGTGTAGATCGCCGTCACGATGATTGCCCCGGCGGCGTTCTGGCGCCACGGGGAGAGAGGGGGAGAGAGCCCCCCTCCTTCTTCTTCTTCCTTGCCCTCCCCCTAGATGGGAGGAGAGTTCCCCCTCTGGTCCATGGCTGCCATGGAGGCGGAGGGGCAGGAGCCCCTCCTAGATTGGATCTCTCTCTCTGTTCTCTTCTGTTTCGCGCTCCTGTTTTCTGGCCTTTCACCGTTTCTTAAATTCCCGGAGATCCGTAACTCCGATTGCGCTGAAATTTTAACACGATTTTTTTCCGGATATTAGCTTCCTTCCGGCCAAAGAAGAGCACCAACCGACCTACGAGGGTCTCACGAGGCACCACGGCACGCCAGATCCCCCCCTGGCGCGCCCTGGTGCCTCGTGGGGCCCACGAGCACCGCCTTGCGTTGATTCCACCTCCCAAAAATCACATATATTCCAAAATAATTCTCCATAAAATTTTATTGCATTTGGACTTCGTTTGATATGGATATTCTGTGAAACAAAAAACATGCAACAAACAGGAACTGGCACTGGGCACTGGATCAATATGTTAGTCCCAAAAAACAATATAAAATGTTGCCAAAAGTATGTGGAAATTGTAGGATATTGGCATGAAACAATCAAAAATTATAGATACGACGGAGACGTATCAGCATCCCCAAGCTTAATTCCTACTCGTCCTCGAGTAGGTAAATGATAAAAAAGATAATTTTTGATGTGGAATGCTACCTAGCATAATCTTGACCATATAATTTAATCATGGCATGAATATTAAGACACGAGTGATTCAAAGCAATAGTCTATAATTTGATATAAAGACATCAATACACAAGCATACTAACAAACAACCAAGTCTTTCAAAATATCAACGCTAAAGAAAGTTATCCCTGGCCCATTATGCTCAGTCATTGATCCATTCATGAAACACACTGAACATTAACTACACCCAATGCACAAGTATGACAATAGTGCTCTCCAGTTGGTGCTTTATAAGAGAAGATGGAGACTCAATAAAATAAAAAATGCATAAAAATAAAATAGATAGGCCCTTCGCAGAGGGAAGCAGAGATTTGCAGAGGTGCCAGAACTCAAAGCTTGAATTAGAGAGATAAAATTATTTTGAGAGGCATGCTTTTCCTGTCAACGAAAACAACCGAGAGTTCCCAATATCTTTCATGCTAGACACATTATAGGCGGTTCCCAAACAGAAAATAAAGTTCATTTCCTTTCCACCATTCTTTCACAATCCATGGCTAGTCGTATCCACGGGTGCCCTCCATACCAACACTTTCCAAGGAATTTTGTTGTTATTAGTTTTTGATTCATTGTGGGACTGGACATCCCTATTACCAGCCACTCTCTCGTGCAATGACAAGTGAATAAACACTCATCGTGAGAATAACACACCTAGCATGGAAAATATTGGCCACCCCCTGCCGCTTCATGAGCGGTACGGGCACACAAAACGGAAATTATTTGAAAAATTAGAGTTGACACATGCAAATTTACTTGGAACGGCATGGAAATACCGCATATAGATAGATATGGTGGACTCATTTGACACAACTTGGGTTTAAGGAGTTTGGATGCACAAGCAGTATTCCTGCTTAGTACAAATGAAGGCTAGCAAATAGATTGAGAAGCAACCAACCAAAAAACTAAAATGGTCATAAACATGCATTGAACATAACTAACACTGAATAATGCACCATAAGTAGGATATAACTTCGTTGCATAACTATTAACTTTATGTGCATGCATAGGGAATCACAAACCTTAACACCAATATTCTTACTAAATCACAATTACTCACTAGCATAACTCACATATTATCACCTCCATATCGCAAAACTATTGCAAGGAATCAAACATATCATATTCAGTGATCTACAAGGTTTATGTAGGATTTTCTGACAAACCATGTGAATGACCAATTCCTGTTGACTCTCTAAATAGATATAAGTGAAGAAAGAGAGTTTAATTCTTTCTATAAAATACCATGATCTAACAAATACAAGTGAAGCAAAAGAGCATTCTACAAATAACGGTTTTCTATATGAAGAGAAACAGGCATTCAAACTTCAAATGATATAAGTGAAGCACATGAAGCATTCTATAAAGCCATACTCAAAAGATGTAAGTGAAGTGCATGAAGCATTCTATAAATCAACCAAGGACTATATCATACCAGCATGGTGCATTTATTAAAAGAAAAATAAAAGGCACACGACGCTCCAAGAATTTACGCATATCATGTGAACAAAACAAAAACCGAGACATACCGATAATTGTTGAATAAAGATGGGATGCCTTTCGGGGCATCCCCAAGCTTAGACGCTTGAGTCTCCTTGAATATTTACTTGGGGTGCCTTGGGCATCCCCAAGCTTGAGCTCTTGCCTCTCCTCATTCTTCTCATATCAATACCTCCTCGATCTTTGAACACTTCATCCACACAAAACTTAACAAAACCTTCGTGAGATCCGTTAGTATAATAAAGCAAATCACTACTTTAAGTACTGTTGAAAACCCATTCATATTTTATTTTTGCATTATACCTAATGTATTCTAACTTCTCCATGGCTTATACCTTCCGATACAATCCATAGTTTCATCAAAACACGCAAAACAATGCATCAAAAACAGAATCTGTCAAAAACAGAACAGTCTGTAGTAATCTGAACATTGACCATACTTCTGTAACTCCAAAAATTCTGAAAAATTAGGAAAAAATAAAAAAATTGTATATCATTAATGTGAAAAAAAATTCAGAATTTTTTCATGTTCCAGTAAAAAATGTAAATTCACGCACTACAGCAAAAGTTTCTGTTTTTGCACCGCACACACCAAACAAGCAATTTAAACATCCTAACGGTAAATCTTGGCACATTATTTTTATAATACAATGGATTTGTACAAGGGGATAATTATTTTTGTTGAAAAGTTTCTATAATTCAAGATTCACAAAGTTTCCATGGGCATGAACAAAGTTCAAGGAGCTCCCCCACTTCAACGGTGCTCGTCTTTCTTATTTTCACTTTCCTTTTTGAACTTTATATTTTTTTGTTTTTAAACTTTATAAAAGCACTCATGACTCTCTAAAACTTCCGGGTTGTCTCCCAGGCAGCGCTTTCTTTAAAGCCATTAAGCTAGGCATAAAGTGTTCAAGTAATCGATCCACCCGGATCCCAAGGTATATCAAAGCCAATTTTAATTAACAATGATTTGTAATTTAGTAGTGAGAACAAAGCAACATATATCATGCAATGACAAAGTCTAACTCTCTTCCTATACATCGGCATGTCATAAAAGAACAATTCATGCACATCAAGTAAAGGCCAATGCATAGTATAAACAGTTTCTTGCAATTTTATCGTATTGGAAACATAGAGAGGCGGAGATGTGGTTCCTCTCTCATAATAATTGCAATTAGGAGCAGCAAGCACATGCATATTATATCCATCAAAATCATCATGTGCAATGGTAAAACGCAACCCATCAATATAATCCTTAATAAGAGCAAACTTCTCCGATGTAGTGTAGTTGGGAGAATTCAAAAAGATAATAGGACTATCATGTGTAGGTGCAATAGCAACAATTTCATTCTTAACATAAGGAACTATAGCAAGTTCATCTCCATAAGCATAATTCATATTGGCATCATGGCCACAATTATAGCAAGCATCAATTTCATCAAAAAGGGATATTTCAAATGAATCCAAGGGATCATAGCAATCATCATAGCATTCATCCTTCGGTAAGCACGAAGGGAAATTAAACAATGTATGAGTTGAAGAGTTACTCTCATTACAAGGTGGGCACGGGTAGCTAATCCGCTCTTCCTCCTTTTGTTCTTCGCTCTCCTCCTCATCTTTTTCATCTAATGAGCTCACAGTGTCATCAATTTCTTCTTCCATAGATTCCTGTAAAATATTAGTCTCTTCTCGGATAGCGGAGACTTTCTCAATAAATTTATCAATACAGGCATTGTATTCATAATTCTCATAGCAATATTTAAGTATAGCAAAAAATTTAGATCGGTAAACAGCATCATCATAATTTTCATACTTTTCAAACAAAGATTCAATTTCATAAGCACCCTTAAAAGCAACAAATTCTTCTATTTGTTCCACATAATAGTAATCATATATACCATTAGCATAAGAAGCCAAGGTTTCATTATCATTAAATTCACATGAAAAGGGAAGGTGTGGAGCCTTCATCCTAGAGCAGCAAGTATAATCATATCTTAAGCATAAATTCTGAGCATACCAATGCAAATAATGAATTTGATCCCATAAGAGTTTTCCTTTTTGAGACAAGCGATAATCCCTAAAGTATTCCCGTTGATCCAAAGTAACTCCCATTATCAAGTTGAATGGATTTTTATCAGGATTATCAAAGTAGTATTTAATGTTTTCCACATAACGATCATCGAGGGTTTTAGGAGGTTCCCCATCTCCATGAGTAGCAAGTACAACTATTTTTTTTGGTATTTAGTGTTCCATATCCATAACTAAAGATATAAAACAACTTAGAACAGAAAATAAAATCTACTTAGTGATAAAGCAAACAAGCACACACGAGAATATCAACCCCACGCTATTGCTCCCCGGCAACGGCGCCAGAAAAAGGTCTTGATAACCCACAAGTATAGGGGATCAATTATAGCTTTTTCGATAAATAAGAGTGTCGAACCCAACGAGGAGCTAAAGGTAGAATTAATATTCCCTTCAAGTTCTATCGACCACCGATACAACTCTACGCGCACTTAATGTTCGCTTTACCTAGAACAAGTATGAAACTATTTTGTAGGTGGTAGGATAGGTTTGCAAGAATAAAACTAGAAGTACTTTGCGAGAATAAAACTACGAGTAATTTGCAAGGTAATAAAAGTTAGTTGTTTAGTAGAAAGCTTTTGTAACACAAGAGAATGATTTGTCCCTAGGCAATCGATAACTAGACCGGTAATCATTGTTGCAATTTTATATGAGGGAGATGCATGCTAACATACTTTCCGTACTTGGATCATATGCACTTATGATTGGAACTCTAGCAAGCATCCACAACTACCAAAGATCATTAAGGTAAAACCCAACCATAGCATTAAGTATCAAGTCCCCTTTACTCCCATACGCAACAACCCCCTTACTCGGGTGTAAGCTTCTGTCACTCTAGCCGCCCACTATAAGAGAATTATGAACGTATTGCAAACCCTACAGCGGGGATTCCTCACACTTGCACGACACGGAGGGCACCATAGGACAGCACCAAAATAAAACATACAACTCAAACCAATCACGATCATCAATCAACCCATAGGACAAAAAGAATCTACTCAAACATCATAGGATGGCCACAAATCATTGGATAATAATATGTAGCATTAAGCACCATGTTTAAGTAGAGAATTACAGCAGGAATTGAGAGGTTACACCACTGCATAGAGGGGGAGAGAGTTGGTGTTGACGGCGGCGAAGTTGTTGGTGTAGATCGCCGTCACGATGATTGCCCCGGCGGCGTTCTGGCGCCACCGGGAGAGAGGGGGAGAGAGCCCCCCTCCTTCTTCTTATTCCTTGGCCTCCCCCCTAGATGGGAGGAGAGTTCCCCCTCTGGTTCATGGCTTCCATGGCGGCGGAGGGGCAGGAGCCCCTCCTAGATTGGATCTCTCTCTCTGTTCTCTTCTGTTTCGCGCTCCTGTTTTCTGGCCTTTCACCGTTTCTTAAATTCCCGGTGATTTTTAACTCCGATTGCACTAAAATTTTAACATGGTTTTTTTCCGGATATTAGCTTTCTTTGCGGCCGAAGAATAGCACCAACCGACCTATGAGGGTCTCACGAGGCACCACGGCGCGCCGGATCCCCCCTGGCACGCCCTGGTGCCTCGTGGGGCCCACGAGCACTGCCTTGCGTTGATTCCACCTCCCAAAAATCACATATATTCCAATATAATTCTCCGTAAAATTTTATTGCATTTGGACTTCGTTTGATATGGATATTCTGCGAAACAAAAAACATGCAACAAACAGGAACTGGCACTGGGCACTGAATCAATATGTTAGTTCCAAAAAACAATATAAAATGTTGCCAAAAGTATGTGGAAATTGTAGGATATTGCCATGAAACAATCAAACATTATAGATACGACGGAGACGTATCACCCACCCGAGGACTTGCGCACCTATAGGGCACTGTCAAAGGCCCAACAGGAGCAGCATGACTACATGGTTTAAACCATCGTGCGACAGCTACAACCTCTTGAAAAGGTTCGCTCCTTGAATGCATAAAGCATAGATAGGCGGATGAGCAAGCCGCACACAACAACCTCGCCGTAGACGAGGACAAGCTGGTAAACAGCACAGAGGCGTAGACGTGTGATACGTCTCCAACGTATCTATAATTTTTGATTGTTCCATGCTATTATAGTATCAATCTTGGATGTTTTTATATGCAATTATATATCATTTTTTGGGACTAACATATTAACCTAGTGCCAAGTGCCAGTTGCTGTTTTCTGCTTGTTTTTGGCTTTTCAGAGAAACAGTACCAAATAAAGTCCAAATGCCACGAAACTTTTTGGAGATTTTTTTGGACAAAAGAAACCTTGGAAGCTTTGGGAGGAGGCCAGAAGCCTCACGGAGGCTTCACAAGGCAACAGGGCGCGCCTCGGGGGGGGGGGGGGCGCCGTGTTGCCTTGTGGGGCCCATGTGACTCCGTTTGACCTAATTCCACTTCTATAAATTCACAAATATTGGGAAACCCCCAGAGAGCCAGAAGAGAAAACCTTTCCGCCGCCGCAAGCCTATGTTCTTCCGCGATCCCATCTGGAGGCCTTTTCCGGTACTCTGTCGGAGGGGGAATTGATCATGGAGGGCTTCTACATCAACCTTGCTGCCCTTCCGATGATGTGTGAGTAGTTTACCACAGACCTACAGGTCCATAGCTAGTAGCTAGATGGCTTCTTCTATCTCTTTGATCTTCAATACAATGTTCTCCTTGATGTTCTTGGAGTTCTATCCGATGTAATCTTCTTTTGCGGTGTGTTTGTTGGGATCCGATGAATTGTGAGTTTATGATCAGATTATTCATGAGAAATATTTGAGTCTTCTCTGAACTCTTTTATGCATGATTGTTATAGCTTTGTATTTCTCTCCGATCTATCGATTTGGTTTGGCCTACTAGATTGATTTATCTTGCAATGGGAGAGGTGCTTTGTGATGGGTTCAATCTTGCGGTGCTCAATCCCAGTGACAGAAGGGGACATGCCACGTATTTGTATTGTTGCCATTAAGGATAAAAAGACGGGGTTTATTCATATTGCTTGAATTTGCTTCTCTACATCATGTCATCTTGCTTAAGGCGTTACTCTGTTTTTATTAACTTAATACTCTAGATGCATGCTGGATAGCGGTCGATGAGTGGAGTAATAGTAGTAGATGTAGGCAGGAGTCGGTCTACTTGTCTCGGACGTGATGCCTATATACATGATCATTGCCATGAATCTGTCATAATTATTTGCTTTTCTATCAATTGCCCAACAGTAATTTGTTTACCCACCGTATGTTTATGTGCTCAAGAGAGAAGCCTCTAGTGAAAACTATGGCCCCCGGGTCTATCTTTATCATATAAAAAACCTAAAAATACCTTGCTGCAATTTATTTAATTTTATTTTAATTAGTAGTTTAGTTTATCTATTTACCACGATAAGATTTAATCCTTGCAAATAACCGCTAAGAGGATTGACAACCCTCTTATTTGCGTTGGGTGCAAGTATTTGCTCTTGTGTGTGCAGGTGCGCTTAACGGAATTTTGCTTGGTTCTCCTACTGGATTGATAACCTTGGTTCTTAACTAAGGGAAATACTTATGTCTACTTTACTGCATCATCCTCTCCTCTTCGGGGAAATACCAACGCAGACTACAAGTAGCAGGAAGAATTTCTGGCGCCGTTGCCGAGGAAACATCATCAAAATTACCAAGTACCTTCGCACAAATTATCATTCACTTGCATTTACTTTATTTACCTTTCATTTGCATTTGCCTCTCGTTTTCATCTCCCCCACTTCTAATTATTTTTACAAAAACACAAAAATATTTTTATTTGCTTGTTTGCTTGCTTGCTTGCTTTTATTTCCTTCATGTCAGACACTCAAGAACAGAAAGTAAAACAAAAATTTAAGATACTATGGATCACCTTAAGGTTTTCTACTTGGACCATCTTCGATCCATTTGTGCTCGTGCTGAAACCCCAACTAGTTTAGTTGAGGGAAAATCATTAGATGAGCATGCTCATTTTGTCCGTCACCGTTTGTCTTAAAAAGGGAGACTCTTATGAAATCAAATAAATTGTTTGCTATGCTATGCTTGGAATCTATGTGAAATTTTTGATTTTACTTGTTGCTCTAAGAACCCTAAAAAACACCTTCCCTACCTATGTGAGTTTAATGATAATGAAATCTTATCTTCTTATGCGAAGGGTGTTTATAGTTACTATGATATCGAACAAATTGAAGAATTTGTTGCTTTTAAGGATGCTTATGAAGTTGCTTCTTTAATTGAAAAGTATGATATTACTCTCTACAAATCTGAAAATTTTGACATACTTAAATATTGCTATGATAACTATGCTCCTAATGCCTATGTTAGTGAATTCATTGGTAGAATGTCTGCTGCTTTGAAAGAGAATAATGATATGCATGAATCCATAGACAATTGTGATTCCGTTGATTCGATTGAAATATCCCCTCTTGATGAATGTGATGCTTGCTATTCTTATGGCCATGATGCCAATATTAATGATGCTTATAGAGATGAACTTGCTATAGTTCCTTATGTTAAAAATGAAATTATTGCTATAGCACCCATACTTGATAGCTCCTTGAATGAAAAGCATGATTGCAATGATGTTATTATAAATTCCATTAATGTCAATTATGCTAATGATATGCAAAGCTACAAGCTTGGGGATGAAAATTTTGTTATGTGCACTACTTATTGCAATGACCATGATTGGGGTGATGATGCTTCTTATGATCTTGAAAATTTATTTAAGCCTCATGATGAATATGTTATTGATAATAAAATTTGCAATACTATTAAAAGTGGGTTTGGAAGAGCGTCAACTTTAGGTAATAATGATCCCACTACTTTGAAGAGTGTTCAATCTTATGATTTTTTTATGAAAGTGGGTTTGGAGAGGTCATGACTTTAGTTGATGATAATCCCACTATTTTGGAAGATTATAAAACTTTTATGCATATGGATCATAGAGAGAATACTGTTTATGATAGCTATATTGTTGAGTTTGATTATGATCCTACATGTAATTATTATGAGAGAAGAAAATATGGTTATAGAAATCTTCATGTTACTAAATTGCCTCTCGTGATGTTGAAATTATTCATGCTTCATTCTTCCTATTTGCATATGCTAGAGATTGCTTGTCTTGATAATTTGTTCTCCTATAAAATGCCTATGCATAGGAAGTATGTTAGACTTAAGTGTGTTTTTCATATGCTTCATGATGCTCTCTTTGTGTTTCTATTATTATCTTTCATGAGAGCATCATTGAAATCTGAAGCCTATCTTAATGGCTATAAAGAAAGAGCTTGTTGGGAGACAACCCAATGGAAAAAATAAGTTTTTGAGTGTTTGCATGATTATAGCCTCTGTTATGATTGTGTTTTTATGTTTAAATTAGTGTTTGTGCCAAGCAATGCCTTTGGGATGATTTGGAAGATAGTATGATTGATGCTGTTTGAAAACAGAAACTTTTGCGTCCAGTGCTGGAATTTCTAAATTTTTCTGGAGTGTCAGAACCTTCTGAATTTTTTAAAAAGTATTGGAATATAAATTACCCACGTTGTCCTCATATGTCAGATTTTTTGGAGTTACAGAAGTGTGACCATAATTCAGATCTTTACAGACTGTTCTGTTTTAGACAGATTCTGTTTTTGTTGCATAGTTCGCTTATTTTGATGAATCTATGGATCGTATCGGGGGGTATGAGTCATGGAGAAGTTGGAGTACAGTAGCATTATGCCAATATTAAATATGAATCAATTTACAACAGTAACTAAAGTTAAAGATTTATTTGTTATACTAACGGATCTCACGAGATTTCTGTTGAGTTTTGTGTGTTGAAGTTTTCAAGTTTTGGGTGAGTCTACGATGGATAAAGGAATAAGGAGCGGCAAGAGCCTAAGCTTGGGGATTCCCAAGGCACCCCAAGGTAATATTCAAGGAAGACTCAAGCGTCTAAGCTTAGGGATGCCCCAGAAGGCATCCCCTCTTTCGTGTACAATCTATCAATAACTCACTTGGAGCTATATTTTTATTCATCCCATGATATGTGTTTTACTTGGAGCGTCTTGTGAAATAGTTTGTTTGCCTTTGTTTGCTTTTTAGTTTGTCACAATCATCTTTGCTGAACACACCTTTTTGAGAGGGACACACATTATTCGTGATTTGTTAGAATACTCTATGTGCTTCACTTATATCTTTTGAGCTAGGCAGTTGCTCTATTGCTTCACTTATATCTGTTAGAGCACAGCGGTGGTTATATTTTAAAGAAATAGTTGCACTCTCATGCTTCACTTATATATTTTTGAGAGTCTTATGATAGCAATGGTAATTTGCACGGGTTAGGAATTTGGTCCTGATATGATAGGTATTCAAGAGGGATATAATAAAAACTTTCATGTAGATCACTGAATATGATAAATTTGATTCCTTGCAATAGTTTTGCGATATTAAGATGGTAATATGGGGGAGGTATTAGTAGATAATTGTGGTTTAGTAAGAATAATTGTGTTAAGGTTCGCATGCACGTATGATCTGTCGTTATGCTAAGAAGTTGGAGCATGATTTATTATTGATTGTCTACCTTATGAGTGGCGGTCGGGGACAAGCGATGAACCTTGTCCTACCAATCTATCCCTCTCGGGGCATGCGTAGTAGTACTTTGCTTCGAGGGCTAATAAACTTTCGCAATAAGTATGTGAGTTCTTTATAACTAATGTGAGTCCATGGATTATACGCACTCTCACCCTTCCGCAATTTGCTAGCCTCTTCGGTACCGTGCATTGCCCTTTGGTGCAAACTTCGCCGGTGCATCCAAACCCCGTGATATGATACGCTCTATCGCACATAAGCCTCCTTATATCTTCCTCAAAACAGCCACCATACCTACCTATCATGGCATTTCCATAGCCATTCCGAGATATATTTCCATGCAACTTCCACCGTTCCGTTTTTTTATGACATACATCATCATTGTCATATTGCTTTGCATGATCATATAGCTGACATAGTATTTGTGGCTCAGCCACCGTTCATCATTGTTACACATGTTACGCTAGCATCATTGCACATCCTGGTACACTGCTAGAGGCATTCATATAGAGTCACATTTTTGTTCTAGTATCGAGTTGTAATGTTGAGTTGTAAGTAAATAGAGGTGTGATGATCATCATTATTAGAGCATTGTCCCAGTGAGGAAAGAATGATGGAGACTGATGAGTCCTCGAAAAAGTGGGGATGAGGTCCATGAGATCGTTCTAAAAAAAAGAGGCGAAAAACAGCCATGAAAAAAAATGAGAGAAAAAGAGAGAAGGGGCAATGTTACTATCCTTTTCCACACTTGTGCTTCAGAGTAGCACCATGCTTTTCATATAGAGAGTCTCCTATTTTGTCACTTTCATATACTAGTGGGAATTTTTCATTATAGAACTTAGCTTGTATATTCCGATGACGGGCTTCCTCAAATGCCCGAGGTCTTCATGAGCAATCAAGTTGGATGCACACCCACTTAGTTTTCATGTTGAGCTTTCATACACTTATAGCTCTTAGTGCATCCGTTGCATGGCAATCCCTACTCCTCTTATTGATATCAATTGATGGGCATCTCCATAGCCTGTTGATTAGCCTCGTCGATGTGAGACTTTCTCCATTTTTGACTTCTCTTATTTATCTCTACCACCATACTCTATTCCACCCATAGTACTATATCCATGGCTTGCGCTCATGTATTGAGTGGGAGTTGAAAAAGCTGAAGCACGTTAAAAAGTATGAACCAATTGCTCGGCTTGTCATCGGGGTAGTGCATGATAAATACTTTGTGTGAAGAAGATGGAGCATGACAGGATTATATGATTTTATAGGGATAACATTCTTTAGCATTTTTATTTTGAAAGACATGATTGTTTGCTAGTATGCCTGAGTATTGATGTCTTTATATCAAACTATAGACTATTGCTTTGAATCATTTGGATTTTATTATTCATACCACAAGAGAGAGATTACATGATGAAACATGATAGGTAGCATTCCACATCAAAAATTCTGTTTTTATCATTTACCTACTCGAGGACGAGCAGGAATTAAGCTTGGGGATGCTTGATACGTCTCCAACGTATCTATAATTTTTGATTGTTCCATGCTATTATAGTATCAATCTTGGATGTTTTTATATGCAATTATATATCATTTTTTGAAACCAACCTATTAACCTAGTGCCCAGTGCCAGTTGCTGTTTTCTGCTTGTTTTTGGCTTTTCAGAGAAACAATACCAAATGAAGTCCAAATGCCACGAAACTTTTTGGAGATTTTTTTCTGGACAAAAGAAACCTTGGAAGCTTCGGGAGGAGGCCAGAAGCCTCACGAAGGATTCACAAGGCAACAGGACGCGCCCTAGGGGAGCGCGCCGTGTTGCCTTGTGGGGCCCACGTGACTCCGTTTGACCTAATTCCACTTCTATAAATTCACAAATATTGGGAAACCCCTAGAGAGCCAGAAGAGAAAACCTTTCCGCCGCCGCAAACCTCTGTTCTTCCGCGATCCCATCTGGAGGCCTTTTCCGGTACTCTGCCGGAGGGGGAATCGATCACGGAGGGCTTCTACATCAACCTTGCTGCCCTTTCGATGATGTGTGAGTAGTTTACTATAGACCTACGGGTCCATAGCTAGTAGTTAGATGACTTCTTCTCTCTCTTTGATCTTCAATACAATGTTCTCCTTGATGTTCTTGGAGTTCTATCTGATGTAATCTTCTTTTGCGGTGTGTTTGTTGGTGGTAGGGCGGCGTTGGCCTGAGGGTTGGCTCTCCATGGCTGGTCGCGCCAGCCTTGCCGGAAGTTGTTATTGCCATTGTTGCCATGATTGCCCCAACGGTTGTTGTTGTGGCCACCTCCGCGGCCGGCGCCGTGATCATTGCGGCCACCGCGCCCGTCCTGGTGGCTCTCGCGAAGCAGCTTGAGCTCATGGCAATCTTCGGTGTTGTGGGGGAACATGTTGTGGTAGGCGCAATACGGGCGGCCATCCTTCTTGGGCTCATCGCGGTCGCGTCTGCGCTTCTGCTCAGGCTCCGCCGCAAGAACGGCAGGGCCCTTGCACTTGGCATCCTTGCTCTTAGCCTTGGCAGCATCGGGCGCCACGTCTGGGTCATTGTGGATGAAGAGGCGGCCCTCTTCGGCCTTGGCGCACCAGTCAGCGAGGTCGAACAGCTCAACCGCGGTGTCAAGCTCTTCATTGATGGCGAACTTCTCGCGCATCCGGACGTCTGTGACGCTGGAGGAGAATGCGGAGATGATGGCAGCGTCGGAGGCGCGCGGGATCTTGTTGCGCACTTGGCTGAAGCACTGGATGTACTTGCGGAGGGTCTCGTCGGGCCGCTAGCGCACAGCACGCAGGTTGTTGAGCGTAAGGGGGCGCTCGTGCGTGACCTTGAAGTTGGCGATGAACTGCCGGCACAGCTCGGCCCACGAAGAGATGGACGCTTCGGGAAGGTTCATGAGCCACGAGCGCGGGGCGTCCTTGAGGGCCATGGGGAACCAGTTCGCCATGACTTTGTCGTCACCGTTCGCAGCCTCGATGCTCAGAAAACCCTCCCCAATGGCACTGCCGAAAGGCTCTTGGGAGGGCTCTATCATGACCGAGACGAACATCTGCTACCTTCGCCGCACGAAGCGGCTGCCGCCGGCAGAGGCGTTGGTCGCGCGTGCGCCCGGCTCGAAGAGGGTGCCGCAGCCGCGGGCGGGCGAGGATGTTGTCTTCTATTCTCATTTCGAGCGCGGGTTCGGCCTTCCCGCGTGTCTTTTCTTCCGCGCTTTCCTTGATTTTTTCGGGCTGCAGCCGCATCACCTCGGCGCCAACGCCGTGCTGCAGGTCGCCGGCTTCGCCATGCTCTGCAAGGGCTACCTCGGCATGCTGTCGAATGTGGAGCTGTGGGGGAAAATGTTCTTCCTCAAGCAGCAGGGGGCGTCGGCCGGCGTCATGTCGGACTGCGGAGCCGCGGTGGTCACCGGCCGGCCGAACGGGCCGTTTCCCAAGCTGCCGCTTGAGGACTCGGCCAAAAAGTGGCAGACGACGTTCTTCTACGTCCGGAACGCCGACCCGGCGGTGGACGTCATCAACCTTCCGCGACGCGTCGCCGCTCGAGAAGCTGAACTGGGGCTACCTCCCCAAGAAGCCGCCGCAGGAGCTCCTGAACATCTGTCGCCGGGTCAGGGAGATGACAGACCACGAAGGGCTGAAGCCGGTCGACCTCATCGCGGCCTTCATTGCCCGCCGGGTGCTGCCGCTGCAGCGCCGGGCACACCGGATCTGCGACATGAGCGGCCGGCACGACCCGACCCGGATGTCGACCAAGGAGCTGACGCCGGCCAGGATCGCCCAGCGGGTGAACCACATCTCCAAGGCCGGGTTGAAGGAGGAGGGGTGGAGCTTCGGGAAGGAGCCCTATCACCGGGGGAACCCGGCGCCGGCGGTGAGTCCCTGGTCTTTATTTTTTGCCGCTTCGACGTTATTCTTGTGTCCTGACGTCGCGGGAGGGCCGCAGCTATTCGCCAACAAGCGGAATCACGACGGGGCGAATCCCCAGATCCTGCTGGCCGACCTGCCCGACTCGGACGTGGAGGAGGCCGGCGCCGAGGCGGAGGAGGAGGCGGTCGAAGCGCGCCTGGCTGATGCCGCGGCCGGCGGGTCGCGGAATGCGGGTAAGCCTTCGCCCCTGATCTACTGCGAGACTGGCCGGATGACGACGAGGAGGCCCTGACCGGTGCCCGCGGTGCAGCGCCCTCGGCCGGGGAGGACGGCAGCGTCGACCCCCCAAGACGGCTGCGGAAGACGGCCGGCGCCGGGCCGGCCCGCGTGGCGGCACCCGTCAGCCGGCCGCATGGGAAGGAGGCGGTTGAGACGAGGCCGGCCGTGAAGCGCCCGGCGGCGGCGGATCCGGCGCGTGAGAGGGCCGTCGTGAAGAAGAAGCGCCGGCTCGCCCCGTCCGTGGGGCAGAGGCGGGAGGTCCCGACGGTCATTGGGTAAGTGTCTCTTGTCTTTTTTTCTGATTTCTTGCTTGTTTCTCGCTTGTGCCTTCGCGGGGATAAACTTGCTGTGCACAGGTCGGCTCTTGACTTGGCGGTGGCGGCGGGCGAGGCCGTCTGGAGGACGACCCGGAGCAGCGCCATCGATCGCGAGCCGGACCGGACCGCGGAGGAGGACCTCGAGGCCCGTCAGTCCGGCCGGGATTTTGACGCGGCGACGAGCGCTGCCTGGCGGGACCGGGCGGAGGCCGAGAAGGAGATGGAGGAGGCCT
Source organism: Elymus sibiricus (assembly GCA_039707655.1). Taxonomy (NCBI): domain Eukaryota; kingdom Viridiplantae; phylum Streptophyta; class Magnoliopsida; order Poales; family Poaceae; genus Elymus; species Elymus sibiricus. The sequence continues at coordinate 301,125,439 of CM077668.1, forward strand.
CGGCCCGGGCGTGGGAGAGGGCTTCTGCCAGGCGGGCCAGGACCACCATGGACCCGGCCTGGACGGAGATGGAGGAGGGCTCGGCGCCGGCGGTGATGATCATCGAGCCGCAGCCGGAGGGAGCGGGTGAGCCGGCAGGGCGGACGGAGCCGGCCAACGGCGAGTCGGACGTCGATGAGAATATCGTCGTGGACACGCCGCCCCGGGCCGTCCCGGCAGGAGGAGGCGAGGGCGGCGGAGAGAGGCGCGAGGCGGACTCCGCACCGTCCGGCCAAGCGCATCCGACGCCGGCCCTGGAGGCCGCGACCGGGGACGCCGGTACCCTGGTGGTCGTGCCGCCCCAAGCTAGCGCGAACCCCGAGCGGCCGGGTGGAAGCGGATCCGGCGCTGGGATCGCGCTGCAGCAACCGTGGGCAAGCTCCAGCGAAGTTGTGGTCGGGCCGCGAACCCGGGAGGACGACGCGGCGGATGCCTAGCGCTCGCAGCTTCGTGGTCGGAGCGAGCGCCTGCAGGCCTTCGTCCGGGAAGAGCAGGAGGCGGCGCGGAGGCTGGAGCAGGCGATTGCGGTGAGTTTTTTCTTCTCTGCTTGCCTCGATTGTTGAATCAGTGGGGGCGCGCCAGCGCACCCACTGGGTGTAGCCCCCGAGGTTCGGCCGGGCTGCGGAGCAGCCGGGTCGAATCTTATAGCTTGTCTTTTGCATTCTTCTAATCTTCTGTCTGCGTGCGGCATCTGTACGACCTCCGGGCCAGCGCGTACAACCGGCTTCGGGAGCGGTACCGCGAGGCCAAAACCCAGCTCGTCGCCAAGGAAGAGGAGCTGCGCCGGGTTCAAGGTACGACTTGCATGCCTTCAGTGGGGGCACGCCAGCGCACCCACTGGGTGTAGCCCCCGAGATTCGGGCCGGACTGCGGAGTAGCCGGGTCGAATCTTAGAGCTGTCTTGGTTGCTGAATCAGTGGGGGCGCGCCAGTGCACCCACTGGTTGTAGCCCCCGAGGTTCGGGCCGGACTGCGGAGCAGCCGGGTCGAATCTTAGAGCTTTGTCTTTTTCTTCTAATCTTTGCTTCCGGCATCTGAGCGGGAACCCTGTCGCGCAGCCGACGCGGCCGAGGTGCCAGGCCTCCGAGGCCGCCTTGCCGAAGCCGGCGAGCAGCGCGATCGCGCCGTCGCCGACTGTGACCGGCTCCAGGCCGAGGTGGACCGGCTGGTGGCCGAGAAGGCCAAGACGGAGGATGCCCACCAGGCAGAACTGGGCCGGCTGGCGGGGGAGCGCGGCAAGGAGGCCGAGGAGCGCGGCAAGGCGGCCGAGGAGTTGGCGGATGCCGGCAGAAGGATCGCCCAGCTCGAGAATGATCTCGAGGCCCAGGCTCGCGCATCGGCCATACGGGAGTACGGGATGCTGGGCGAGGCGCAACACCTCGACGAGACCTTCGCCCGTAAGTGCTATCTTTTCTTTGGTCCGGCTGGCGTAGCCGGCAAGTTGCTTTCTTTGAATGATTTGTTTCCTTCGTTTGCCAGGAGTCTTCCCGGAGACGCAGGATGCGGCCGATGCAGCCGTGTATACCCACCGGGCGGATCTGCGCGCGGCAAATGTGGAGATCGACGTCTACGCCGCCTGGAGCCTCTCAGAGATCGTCCTTGCCTGCGAGGCCCGTCTTCGAGCCGTGGAGGGGCACATGCACCGCCTGTTCGAGGCCGGGATGGGCATGGCGAGCAGCCTCTGGCCGAGTGCAGTGGTGCCGAACAGCGTCACCTGGCTGGTGCGATGGCTGGAGGCCGGGGTAGAGCGACTCGGCGCGTGGAGGGCCTCCGCGGCCCGCGCCGGAGTGGAGACGGCGCTGCGCTTCGTCGTGTCTTGGTATCCGAGCGTGGACCTCGACCGCCTGGCGGCGCTGCGGGCCGGCGCAGAGGACGACTTGGCGGCGAGGGCGCGGCGGATCGCCGGGCGGGCCAGTTATCTGGCGTCATTTGCTCCGTATGACGAGTTCGTCCTGGAGCAGATGGAGGACGGCGAGGAGCTCCCCGCCGATGAGTTCAGCCTGTTGCTCAACGACCCGGACGGCAGCTCGGCCGAGACGGGGGTCTATGCTGACGACGGGGCCGACCCGGACGACGATGCCACGACCGAGAGGCCGGAGAGCACTGGGCCCGACCCGGCGGTCGCGTCCACCTCGGCTAAGCCGACGCCGGACGGAGACGACGCGGGTGGCGCTTAGGATTTTTTCTTTTTATCTTCAACCTTCCTGTACTTGAACTCGGTTAGGTAGCAGGTCCACCCACTTGGGGTGTAGTTACATGTAATGAACTTGTGGCCGAAGGCCCTTGCTGTATATAAATTTTGCATGCGATTTCACTTTTTGTTGTTCGGCCTTGGGCCTTTTCCTGTTTGTCTTTTCTCTGGACTTCCTTCCCGCTAGCCGGACAGCCGGGTGGCGGCTGTGGCTAGGACGGGGATTCGGTTTTGAGAGCGGGCGTACAATACTTAGGCTTTTCCAGACGTTGAGCGTGAGCGAAACACCCACTGGGCCGGCTGGCGGCAGGCGGCGAAGCCGCCTGGCGCGCAGCCGGTCGTGCGGAGAATTAGTGAGAGAAGGCGGGTTGTGCCGGCTTGGCCGAGCCGGGCCCTCCTCCTTAGCCGTTCTCGCGTGACGATGCTTCCGGCCTTTAGCTCTTGCTGACCAGGCAGCCGGGAGCCGGCTGTGGCAGGCGAAGAGAGGGCTTTGGCGGTTCGTACGCTTCGGAATGGACTTAAGGAAAAAATGGCGAGGCGCGGACTAGCCGGCTAGCCCCCGAGCCCCCCGAGCCGGCGGCGCCGACTTGGCGGGAGAATCGAAAACGGCGAAGTGCATAGACACAGAGAAAAAACGGAAAAGGAAACCCCCGAGCCCCCGAGCTGGCTGCACCGACTCGGCGGGCGAAACGAAAACGAGGGGGCGTGCTGCTTTCATTAAATCCAAAAGGTGGTGATACATACATGCATGAGTTTAACTGTAAAATGGACGGAGGAGCTCCGCATTCCAGGGCCGGCTGGACTCCACGCCAGCTGCATCTCGCTTGCGTTTGCTCGGCTTCTGCGCGTCGATGAGGTAGTACGCGTTCCGGTCGCAGAGAGCCTTGTTGACGATGAAGGGGCTCTCCCAGGGGGAGGCCAGTTTGTGCTGGCCGGCTGTCCGTTGGACGAGCCGGAGCACAAGGTCACCCTCGCGGAACGCGAGGGGCTTGATTTTCTTGCTGTGGTAGTGGCGCAGGCCTTGTTGGTAGATGGCTGACCGGCTGAGGGCCAGAAGGCGCGCCTCCTCGAGCAGGTCGACGCAGTCTTCGCGTGCCTCCTTTGCCTCGGCTTCTGTGTACATGGTCACCCGGGGTGAGTCAAACTCGACGTCGGTGGGGATAATGGCTTCGGCTCCGTAGACGAGGAAGAACGGGGTGAACCCGGTGGAGCGGTTGGGCGTCGTCCGGAGACTCCAGAGGACGGCCGGCAGCTCATCGAGCCAGCTGCCGGGTGAGCGCACGAGTGGCTTGACGAGTCACGGCTTGATGCCGGCTAGGATGAGGCCGTTTGCCCACTCGACCTGGCCATTCGACTGCGGATGTGCGACGGAGGCCAAGTCGAGCCGGATGCCGGATGCAGAGCAGTAGTGGGCTAGCGCGCCCTTGGCGAAGTTGGTGCCGTTGTCCATGATGATGCTGTGGGGAACACCGTAGCGAACTGCGATATCCTTGATGAACTGGACGGCCGTGGGCCCGTCGAGCTTCTTGATCGGTCTAGCCTCGATCCATTTGGTGAACTTGTCGACGGCGACCAGCAGGTGCGTCATGCCGCCTCGGGCGGTCTTGAAGGACCCCACCATGTCGAGCCCCCAGACGGCAAAGGGCCATGTGATCGGGATGGTTTGGAGGACTTTGGCCGGCTGGTGGCTTCGCTTGCTGAAGCGTTGGCAGCCCTCGCATTTGAGTACCAGCTGCTCGGCGTCTTGCAGGGCCGTGGGCCAGTAGAACCCGTGGCGGAAAGCTTTGGCCACCAGGGATCTCGAGGCGGCGTGGTGCCCGCGCTCTCCCTGGTGGATGTCGAGGAGGATCTCGATCCCTTTGTCCTGCTCGACGCAGCGCTGGAACACGCCAGTCGTGCTGCGTTTGACGAGCTCATGGTTGATGATGCTGTAGGCGGACGCTCGCCGCTGCACTTGCCGGGCTTCGGTCTCGTCGCAGGGGAGGTCGCCGTCTTCCAAGAAGGCGAGGATTGGCTGAGCCCAGGACGGCCACCGGGATGGGATCCGGGACGGCAGCCCCCGAGCCGGAGCCGGCAGTCCCCGAGCTTGGGCCGGCAGCCCCCGAGCTGGAGCCGGCAGTCCCCGAGCCGGAGCCGGCAGCCCCGAGCCGGAGCCGGCAGCACCCGGGCCGGAGCCGGCAGTCCCTGAGCTTGGGCGGGGAACTCCGGGGTCGGGTGGGGGCGCGTCGGGGTTGTCTGGGACGAAGATGGATTCCGACTCGGGAGACGGCTTGATGGACGGTTTCCGCAGGTGCTCGAGGGAGACGCCGGATGGGATGGCTTGCCGGGTGGAACCCACTTTGGCCAGGGCGTCGGCTGCTTCGTTGTCCGCACGCGGGACATGGAGGAACTCGCAGCCGTCGAACCCGCCGGAGAGCTGCTGGTCCAGGAAGCGGTAGCTGGCCATGTTGGCGTATTTGGCGTCCCATTCGCCGGAAACTTGCTGCACCACCAGGTCCGAGTCGCCGTAGCAGAGGATGCGCCGGATGCCGATCTCCCTGGCCAGCCGGAGACCGTGCACGAGAGCTTCGTACTCGGCAACGTTGTTGGAGGCGGCGAAATGGATCTGCAGTACGTACCGCAGTCGGTCGTTCTTGGGGGAAGACAGCACGATGCCGGCTCCCAAGCCGTTGCGCATCTTGGAGCCGTCGAAGTGCATGCGCCAGTGAGTCGACTCGGGCGCCGGTGGCAGGTACTGGGTCTCGGTCCAGTCGACAAGGAAGTCGGCCAGTGCTTGGGACTTGATGGTGGTGCGAGGCTCGTAGAGGATCGTGTGGCCGGCTAGCTCGATGGCCCACTTGGCCACCCGGCCAGAGGCAGCCCGGCAGCCCATGATCTCGCCGATGGGGGTCATGCTCACCACGGTGATGGTATGCTCCTGGTAGTACTGCCTCAGCTTCTTGGCGGCAAAGTACATGCCGTAGCACATCTTTTGGTAGTGGGGGTAGTTCTGCTTGGAGGCGAAGAGCACCTCACTCAGGAAGTACACCGGACGCTGGACCGGCTGCACCTTGCCCTCCTCAGGGCGCTCGACGACCAGCACCGTGCTGACCGCGCGGGAGGTGGCGGCGACGTACAGCAGAAGTGGCTCTTTCTCAGCCGGCGCGGCCAGGACGGGTGCGGTGGACAGCATGCGCTTGAGGTCGTGGAAAGCTTCGTCCGCTTGGTCGCTCCACTCGAACGCCGTCATCTTCTTCATCAGCTGATACAGGGGCAGGGCCCTCTCCCCCAGCCGGCTGACGAACTGGCTGAGAGAGGCCAAGCAGCCGGTGAACTTCTGGACATCGCGCAGCCGGGTCGGCTTGCGCATGCGCTCGATCGCCTTGATCTTTTCTGGGTTGGCCTCGATGCCGCGCTCTGAGACGAGGAAGCCGAGGAGTTGGCCAGCCGGCAAGCGGAAGACGCATTTCTCCGGGTTGAGCTTGATCTGGAACCGGCGTAGGTTGGCGAAGGTCTTCTTGAGGTCGGCCAGGAGCGTGAGGTGCTGCTTGGTCTTCACCACGATATCGTCGACGTAGACGTGCACATTTCTGCCGAGTTGGGGCAGCAGACATTTCTGCATGCAGTGCTGGAAGGTGGCGCCGGCGTTCTTCAAGCCGAACGACATGGTGATGTAGCAATACGCCCCAAAGGGCGTGATGAAGGACGTCTTGAGGGCGTCGGCCGGGTCCAGCTTGATCTGGTGGTAGCCGGAGTAGGCGTCCAGAAAGGACAGGAGCTCTGAAAGCACATTTGCTCCCTTGGTGGTTTTGGTAATTCATGCCAACATACATGTTGTTGGACTAATGCTTTTATCTAGTGAATTTCAGACAAGTTCAACAATGGCGTGGCAGGGACAAGAGGACGTGGAACCCCTTCAAAATGCTAAGGACAATGATTGGCAAAAGATCAAGACTCTACATTTTTGGTTTAGTGATCCAAGATCACATTGAGTCCATAGCAAAGCCAATACTATTAAAAGGGGATGAGGTGTTGCTTAATGGTCTTTTTGCTCAAGTGCTTAGTGACAGTACTCCTAAACCCTCAACCACTCTCTCTACCCAAATATGTCCAAAACCTACATTCCAACTCGGTCCCACCGAAATTCTCTATCCGGCCCCACCGAGTTCATCCTAGACTTAGCCACTGCCAACACCCTAACAAATCGGATCCACCGAAATGGATCTCGGTCTCACCGAGATGGCCCTGCCAACTCTCTGTAATCGTTTGCATTCACTTCGGTCTCACCGAGTTATGCAAATCGGTCTCACCGAGATGGCTTGCCAAGTCTTTGTTGCCTTATTGCTTCACTTCAGTCCTACCGAGTTGATGCAATCGGTGCCACCGAGATGAGGATTGCCCTAGCCATTGCACTTCGGTCCATCCGAGTTATTCGTATCGGTCCCACCGAGATTCCTAAAGTTCATATCTTTTACACAGTTCGGTGCTACCGAGATTATTGTTTTGGTGCCACCGAGTTGGGTCAAAAGTGTGTAACGGTTGGATTTTGTGTGGAGGCTATATATACCCCTCCACCACCTCCTTCTCAGAAGGAGAGCCATCAGAACGTGCCTACACTTCCACCATACATTTTCTGAGAGAGAACCACCTACTCATGTGTTGAGATCAAGCTATTCCATTCCTACCATTTGAACCTTGATCTCTAGCCTTTCCCAAGTTGCTTTCCACTCAAATCCTTCTTCCACCATAACCAAATCTGTGAGGAGTTGTTTGAGTGCTGGGAAGACTATAATTGGAAGCACAAGAGCAAGGAGTTCATCAACAACACACCGTCTATTACCTTTTGGAGAGTGGTGTCTCCTAGATTGGTTAGGTGTCACTTGGGAGCCTCCAACCTGATGTGGAGTTGAACCAAGCAGTTTGTAAGGGCAAGGAGATCGCCTACTTTGTGAAGATCTACCCCGAGTGAGGCTAGTCCTTCGTGGACGTAAGCCATGGTGGAATAGACAAGGTTGCTTCTTCGTGGACCCTTCGTGGGTGGAGCCCTCCGTGGACTCGCGCAGCCGTTACCCTTCGTGGGTTGAAGTCTCCATCAACGTGGACGTACGATAGCACCACCTATCGGAACCACGCCAAAAACCACCGTGTCTTCATTGCGTTTGATCTTCCATACTCTACCCCTTTACTTTCCGTACTCTTGCATGCTTTATCATTTCCGCTACTCAATCTCTAGATATGCATGTGTAGAAAGTATTGGAGTGATCTTAACTTGTGCCAAAATCTGCCTAAGTTTCAAGAGAAATTATAAACTGCACCTTTGGCTGGTTAGGAGTCTATTCACGCCCCCTCTAGACCTATCTCCTCGATCCCACAATTGGTATCAGAGCTTTGGTCTCCATTGCTTTGGTTTCATCACCATTGGAGGGAGATGGATGTGTCTACATTGGGGAGTCTTAGACGTAGAGTGCCTATCCTCAATGGGGAATATTATAACTTTTGGAAGGATGAAATGCTTGATATCTTTGATGAATTTAACTTGAGCAAGTATATTCATAATCCTTATGTGCCCCCTATTGATCTCTTGCATCCTACTCATGAAGAGGAAATTGACATGCTTCGTAATCTTAGAACCGTCAATCTTATTATTAGAGGATTACCTAAAATTGTGCTTGGTTGTATGCAAAACTTTGCATGTGCTTATACTCTATGGCATGATTTAGAAACACGATATCCTGATTACTCCTTAAAGAGTCTCGATAAGATTCTTCATAAGGCTGTTGCTTTACACAAGATGAGTCCTAATGATCCTAAGTTTGATGATTGCTTGTTTGAGCTTCGTGATCTTATGCGTGCCAAAGGAGATGTTAGAACTATTAGTAACATTATCGTGGAAGCCATTAGAATTCATAAACTTGAGCATTGTCATGATCATGAAATTAATGAATCTATTGCCCTAGGTAATGATCACACGCATGATGATGATGATGTTGAGCATGGCTACTATGATGAGGACGAAGAATTTGACATTGAATTCGAGAAGACCATGAGGAATCTCAGTCTTATGGCAAATCTTCGAGATTACATGGCCGGAGGAAAAGAGTGGATTCTTGACAGCGGTTGTACCGATCACATGACCGGAGATAGAGACATGTTTCGTGAGCTTGCTAAAAATGATGGTCCATGCAAGTATGTGACTTTTGGAGACAACTCCAAGGGTAAGGTACTTGGCCTTGGTAAGGTGACCATATCCAATGATAGCTCCATACAAAATGTTATGCTTGTTGAATCTCTTGGTTACAATCTTCTTTCCATATCTAGACTAGCCGATTTTGATTTTAATGTTCTATTTACCAAAGTAGATTGCCAAGTGTTTCGCCAAGATAATCATAATATGGTCTTTACCGGCATTCATAGAGGTGATCAATACATTGTTGATTTCACTAAAAGAACCCAACCTCGTACATGCTTAATTGCTAAATCTTCTAAAGGTTGGTTATGGCATAGAAGACTTGGACATGTTGGTATGCGTAATCTTGATAAACTTGTTAAAGGAGATCACATTCTTGGAGTGAAAGATGTTATATTTGACAAAGATCGACTTTTTAGTGCTTGCCAGGCAGGAAAACAAGTTGGAGGAAGCCATCCCGTAAAGAACATTATGACCACGAGGAGACCACTCGAGCTACTTCATATGGATCTTTTTGGTCCCAATGCCTATAAGAGGCTTGGTGGTAACTCTTTCGGTTTGGTCATTGTTGATGATTTTTCCAGATTTACGTGGGTGTTCTTTCTTGATGACAAATCGCAGGTACAAAAAATCTTCAAGAACTTCGCAAGAAAGGCTCAAAACCAATTTGAAGTGAAGATCAAGAACGTTCGGAGTGACAACGGAACGGAGTTCCAGAACGCCAATGTGGACACCTTTCTTGATGAGGAGGGTATTTCACATGAGTTCTCGGCTACGTACACACCTCAACAAAATGGATTGTTGAGAGGAAGAACCGGACACTTATTGAGATGGCAAGAACAATGCTTGATGAATACAAGACGCCAAGACATTTTTGGGCGGAAGCGGTTGAAACAGCTTGTCATGCAACAAATCGACTTTACCTTCACAAGCTTCTTGGTAAAACGGCATATGAATTGCTCACCGGTAACAAACCACAAGTTGGATACTTTTGAGTATTTGGCTCAAAATGTTACATTCTTGATAAGCACCGTCGCTCCAAATTTGCTCCTAAATCTCATGAAGGTTTCCTACTCGGTTATGGATCGAACTCTCACACTTACCGTGTCTACAACAACTTCACTCGAAAAGTTGAAGAGACGGTAGATGTGAAGTTTGATGAGACTAACGGCTCGCAAGTTGAGCAATTGCCACTTGATGTAGGAGATCGAGAACCATCGGAAGCAATCCAAGACTTGCCCATTGGTAAGATTCGCCCCGTGGAAGTGAAGGAGAGTACCTCGTCTATTCAAGTGGAAGCCCCAACTTCGCATCAAGGTGAACGACAAGTTGATACGGAGGCATCCACAAGTGGAACACGTCAAGACGATGGGAATGAGGAAGTGCAACAAGATGATCCACCTCAACCTCCTTCTCCACCTCCACAAGCGAACAACGTCAACATCAACGAAGAAGAAGAAGATGCTGATGATGAGGAAGCCTCACCACAACCCAAGAAAAAGCTACCTCGAGTTATAGCAAGAATCGACAAGAATCATCCCGTCGAACAAATTCTTGGAGATATCCAAACCGGGAGAATCACTCGCTCTAAAACTCGTTTAGCTAACTTTTGTGAGCATTAATCATTTATCTCTAGTGTTGAACCCTTGAAGGTAGAATATGCTCTCAAGGACCCCGATTGGGTGAATGCAATGCACGAAGAGCTACACAACTTTGAGAGGAACCAAGTGTGGACATTGGTTGAGAAGCCTAAGGAAGAGCAAAACATTATTGGAACCAAATGGGTGTTTCGGAATAGGCAAGATGAAGATGTACAAGTTGTACGCAACAAGGCTCGTCTCGTAGCACAAGGGTACACACAAGTTGAAGGTATGGACTATGGTGAGACCTATGCCCCCGTTGCAAGACTTGAGTCCATTCGCATTTTACTTGCTTATGCCAATCACCATGATATCACTCTTTACCAAATGGATATTAAAAGTGCCTTTTTAAGTGGTGAAATTGAGGAGGAAGTGTATGTTAAACAACCTCCCGGCTTTGAGAATCCTAAGAAACCTAATCATGTGTACAAACTTCGTAAAGCTCTTTATGGTCTTAAACAAGCCCCTAGAGCTTGGTACAAATGCTTGACAAAGTTTCTTCTTGAAAAAGGTTTTGAAATTGGGAAAATTGATTCAACTTTGTTCACTAAGAGGGTTAGTGGAGAATTATTTGTATGCCAAATTTATGTTGATGATATTATCATTGGATCTACTAACCCCTCTTTTAGTGAAAAGTTTGGAAGGTTGATGTCGGAAAAGTTCGAGATGTCTATGATGTGTGAACTCAAATTCTTTCTTGGTTTGCAAATCAAGCAAACTAGGGAAGGTACCTTTGTTTCTCAAACAAAGTATACCAAGGACTTATTCAAGAAGTTCAACATGCAAGAGAGTAAAGGTATGAAAACTCCCATGCCCACGAGTGGACATCTTGACTTGACCAAGGATGGCAAACTGGTTGATCAAAAGGTTTATCGATCTATGATTGGTTCATTGCTATATCTATGTGCCTCCCGTCCCGACATTATGCTAAGTGTGTGCATGTGTGCATGATACCAAGCGGCACCAAAAGAGTGTCACCTTAAGGCAGTGAAAAGAATTGTGAGATACTTGTTACACACACCAAATTTTGGCATATGGTATCCCAAAGGATCTTCTTTCAATCTTGTTGGCTACTCCGATTTGGACTATGCCGGAGACAAGGTTGACAGAAAATTCACTTCGGGTACATGTCAATTTCTTGGTAGATCTCTTGTGTCTTGGTCCTCCAAGAAACAAAATTCCGTATCTCTATCTACTGCCGAAGCGGAATACATTGCCGCGGGATCATGTTGTGCTCAATTACTATGGATGACACAAACTCTTAAAGACTATGGTGTGCATGTGAGACATGTACCATTACTTTGTGACAATGAGAGTGCTATTAAGATAGCACACAATCCCGTGCAACATTCTCGAACTAAGCATATTGAGGTTCGTCACCATTTCATTCTAGATCATGTTGAGAAAGGTGACATTGACCTTAAACATGTTCGTACCGACAAGCAATTGGCGGACATCTTTACCAAACCCCTTGATGAGAAAGTGTTTTTTCACTTGAGAAGTGAATTGAAGATCATTGATGCTTCAAACGTGAACTAGAAGTTCGTGTGGATGCATACAAAGGCATGAGCATTCTTGACTAATCCATGATACCTTTCATGATCATATTATATCTTGGACATTTTGATCCCTTGTATTGTATCTAACCTTTTGTAGGTACTTGGACAAGCTTCATGACACAAGATTGCATCTCACTCTTATCTTGAGCATTCTTGCATAACCCAAGTATCAATAATTGAAGGTGGAACAAGGAACAAGACAACCTAAACATATCCTTTGACAAATTCTTGAGATATGCTTCATTCTTGTCATTTTGGGTATACATGTTGTTCCTTGCAAAGCTAACCCATGTAGGAAGATGAACTACAAAAGATAGGATCGCTCCCAACTTCAACTCATGAGCATCCACTTCAAGTTCAACTACATGATGGACACCACCAAATCCCAATGTAAGTTCTCACATCTCAGAGAAGCTTTACTCAAAGACATGAGCCAAAGCAACTCAACAAGATGTGAATACATTGAAATGCTTAAAGGAAAAATGGCAACCCCATTTCGAGCTTAAACGATGAGTATGACCTATGATCAAGTGTTCTCACTTGACTCCTAAGTCAATATACTCTAACATAGGTGACCTAGTCGCCGACCCATCTAGATGAAGTAAAAAAAAACTTCATCTAGATGTTTCTTTGTCTCTCTTCTTTCTTTTTTCCTTGTCTTTAGTTAGATTCGCAGTTAATTCATTGCAAATCCTTGTGAGAATTCCTTTGCCTAGTGAGCTGAGTTGACAAAATGTTCCATTGCATCAAACTCGGTTCCACCGAATTGCTACAACTCGGTGTCACCGATTTTGCTGCTCTAAGGAATTCTCTGTCAAAATTTTCCTGAGTTTTTCTGCTCCAGCTCCACTCGATGATTCTTATCCTCTACTTGCATCTAGAGCCACTCTATGGCTAGATGTGTTTCTCAAGGACCACACCCACTTAATCAATAACCTTGAAGTCCCTTCTTGGAAATTGATGTCAAAGGGGGAGAGAGGAATTACATCAAAGCTTATTACTAAAAGAGATGCACCTTACAAGAGGAGAGAATGTTACATGTTTCTAAGAGGGAAGAAACATGATTAGTTTATTCTCTGGTTGCTCTAGTTTTCTCACCCTACCTGCTCCCAATATCCATGTCAGATTCAGGGGGAGAGGAAGTTCTTTAGGGGAGACAACTATTTCTTTTGGGGACATGTCTGCTTCAAAGAAGTATTCACCTAGTGATACTCTATTCTACATGTCATCCCAATCTTGGTTTCTTGTTGATCTTGTGTCTTTTCTTGAAGAAATTATCTTGTGTTATCTAACCCTGTTTTCTCAAGTGTATTTCTTCAGGTACTTGATCAAGAACTTCACGATAAGTATATGCATCACACTCATGTACATGATTGACCTCTTGCCAGTATATAATGTTTGCAAGGAGACAATCATGGACATGTGGACCCTATATGATATATATATTTGCTCTGATGCATATAGCCAAGATACATGTTGCATATATCTCCCATGTGGTATCATCATGTCATATGCACCTCTTCAGGGGGAGTTCAGGGGAGCTCATATATGTTACATGTTTCCTTCAAAGCTTTCATACATACCTCTGCTATATCTGTATTTGAAGCTTTGATGTATGTTGTCATCAATTACCAAAAAGGGGGAGATTGAAAGCACATTTGCTCCCTTGGTGGTTTTGGTAATTCATGCCAACATACATGTTGTTGGACTAATGCTTTTATCTAGTGAATTTCAGACAAGTTCAACAATGGCGTGGCAGGGACAAGAGGACGTGGAACCCCTTCAAAATGCTAAGGACAATGATTGGCAAAAGATCAAGACTCTACATTTTTGGTTTAGTGATCCAAGATCACATTGAGTCCATAGGAAAGCCAATACTATTAAAAGGGGATGAGGTGTTGCTTAATGGTCTTTTTGCTCAAGTGCTTAGTGACAGTACTCCTAAACCCTCAACCACTCTCTCTACCCAAATATGTCCAAAACCTACATTCTAACTCGGCCCCACCGAAATTCTCTATCCGGCCCCACCGAGTTCATCCTAGACTTAGCCACTGCCAAAACCCTAACAAATCGGATCCACCGAAATGGATCTCGGTCTCACCGAGATGGCCCTGCCAACTCTCTGTAATCATTTGCATTCACTTCGGTCTCACCGAGTTATGCAAATCGGTCTCACCGAGATGGCTTGCCAAGTCTCTGTTGCCTTATTGCTTCACTTCGGTCCTACCGAGTTGATGCAATCGGTGCCACCGAGATGAGGATTGCCCTAGCCATTGCACTTCGGTCCATCCGAGTTGTTCGTATCGGTCCCACCGAGATTCCTAAAGTTCATATCTTTTACACAGTTCGGTGCTACCGAGATTATTGTTTCGGTGCCACCGAGTTGGGTCAAAAGTGTGTAACGGTTGGATTTTGTGTGGAGGCTATATATACCCCTCCACCACCTCCTTCTCAGAAGGAGAGCCATCAGAACGTGCCTACACTTCCACCATACATTTTCTGAGAGAGAACCACCTACTCATGTGTTGAGATCAAGCTATTCCATTCCTACCATTTGAACCTTGATCTCTAGCCTTTCCCAAGTTGCTTTCCACTCAAATCCTTCTTCCACCATAGCCAAATCTGTGAGGAGTTGTTTGAGTGTTGGGAAGACTATCATTTGAAGCACAAGAGCAAGGAGTTTATCAACAACACACCGTCTATTACCTTTTGGAGAGTGGTGTCTCCTAGATTGGTTAGGTGTCACTTGGGAGCCTCCAACCTGATGTGGAGTTGAACCAAGCAGTTTGTAAGGGCAAGGTGATCGCCTACTTCGTGAAGATCTACCCCGAGTGAGGCTAGTCCTTCGTGGACATAAGCCAGGGTGGAATAGACAAGGTTGCTTCTTCGTGGACCCTTCGTGGGTGGAGCCCTCCGTTACCCTTCGTGGGTTGAAGTCTCCATCAACGTGAATGTACGATAGAACCACCTATCGGAACCACGCCAAAAACCACCGTGTCTTCATTGCGTTTGATCTTCCATACTCTACCCCTTTACTTTCCATACTCTTGCATGCTTTATCATTTCCGCTGCCCAATCTCTAGATATGCATGTGTAGAAAGTATTGGAGTGATCTTAACTTGTGCCAAAATCTGCCTAAGTTTCAAGAGAAATTATAAACTACACCTTTGGCTGGTTAGGAGTCTATTCACCCCCCCCTCTAGACCTATCTCCTCGATCCCACAAGCTCTCAGCCGGCTGTGGAGTCGATGACTTGGTCGATCTGAGGCAGAGCGAACGGGTCTTTGGGGCATGCCTTGTTCAGGCTGGTGTAGTCGATGCACATGCGCCAAGTGCCATTTTTCTTCAGGACGAGGACTGGGTTGGCCAGCCACTCCGGGTGGAAAACTTCCATGATGAAGCCGGCTGCGAGCAGCCGGGCGATTTCTTCACCGATGGTTCTTCGCTTCTCCTCAGAGAAGCGGCGCAGCGGCTGTCGGACAGGCTTGGCATCCTTGCAAACGTGAAGTTTGTGCTCGGCGAATTCCCTCGGGACACCCGGCATGTCTTTGGGAGACCATGCGAAGATATCCTGATTCTCACGGAGGAAATCGACGAGCTCGCCTTCCTATTTGCTGTCGAGGCCGGTGCCCACGACGACGTATTTGCTGGAGCCGGGGTCGGCCGGGTTGAGCGGAACCCGCTTCGTGTCCTTGGCCGGCTTGAAGGAGGCCTCGTCGGTGACCGGCTTGGGCGGAGTCAGCACGGTCGGCTGCGCGCTAGCCAGCGCCATGATCTGGTCGAGCTGGCGCCTCTCCCCGGCGATGACCAGCGACTCGGCCAGCTGGAAGCCGGCTTTGGCGCACTCGAGGGACTTCTTGTAGTCGCCGACGATGGTGATGAGGCCCTTGGGACCCGGCATCTTCAACTTTAGGTAGGCGTAGTGGGGGACCGCCATGAATTTGGCCATCGCGGGACGGCCCAGCAGCGCGTGGTAGGGGCTGGCCAGGTCGGCCACCTCGAACCAGATCGGCTCACGGCGGAAATGGCTGATGGAGCCGAACAGGACGTCAAGCCGGATCCGGCCGATCGGAGAGCAGGAGAGACCCGGCACGATGTCGTGGAACACCTTCCGGGTTGGCTCCAGCTGTCACGCCTCGATGCCGAGCTTGGTCATGGTGTCGTGGTACATGATGTTGACGCTGCTGCCGCCGTCGATGAGCACCCGCGAAAAGCGGCAGGTGCGCTTCTCGGAGATGAAGGTGGGGTCGAACACAAGTGCGTAGCCACCCGGCGTGGGCATGATGGCCGGGTGGTCCTCCTGGGTCCAGCTCACCGGCCGGTCGGACCAGTGCATGTACTGGGGAACCGGAGGGACGACGGCGTTCACCTCGGCCGCGAGCTTGCGCTTGGCGTGCTTGTCATCCCCTTCGCTGGTGAAGATGACGTAGGACGCGTCCGGGCGCGGGAAAGGGTTGTCGGCGAAGGCGCCGGGTGGCGGTGGGGGCGGGGGAAGCGGCGGCTGTTGCGGGCCGGCTCCGGGTGGCGGGGGCGGAAGGTTGCCCTTCAACAGGCGCTGGGTGAAGCTGCACTGCTGGAGCGTGTGCGTCGACGGCTTCGCGCCACTGTGGTTTTTGCAAGGGGCGTCGAGCATCTGCTCGAAGGACAGCTTGGGCTGCCAGGCGGCCTTGCCGGTGCGCGGGCGCTGGCTGGAGCCTTGTTCGGCCGGCTGCTCCCATTCCACCGCGGCGACTTGCCGGTTGTCGTAGCGGGGCGCCTACTGGTCGTTCCTACGCTTGCCGTTGTTGTTGTTGTTGTTGTCTTGCCGGCGCTGGTTGTTGTCGCCAGCCGGCTTGGGAGGCGCCGGCTGGACCGGGAGGAGCTTGCCGTCTGCGTCGATCGTGATTTTCACATTCATCGCGGAGTCGGTCGTAGCGTACTTGTCCACCATGGCCATGAGCTCCGCCAGGGTCTCCGGCTCGTCGCACACCAGCCGGTGCTTGACCAGAGTGTCGTCCAGGCATCCGTCGATGAAGTACTGGATGGCTTGGACCTCGTGGACGCCCTCGCAGGAGTTGCGGAGCTCCGTCCACCGCGTGAGGAAATCGCGCAGGGGCTCGCCTGGCTTCTGGACGCACATGGAGAGCTGGCGAGGCTTGCCGGGACACTTGTAGGTGCTGGTGAAGTTGCGAATGAACGCGTCTTCGAAATCCAGCCAGGAATTCACGCTGCCGGCTCGGAGGCTGTTAAGCCACGTCCGGGCCGAGCCGAGCAGCATGAGGGGGACGTATCGCACGGCCACGCGCCGGTTGCCGCCAGCTATGCCAATAGCTGTGGTGTAGTCAATCAGCCAATCCTCCGGCTTGGTGGCGCCATTGTACTTGGGCGAGTCGCGAGGCAGGGAGAAGCCTTTGGGGAAGGGCTCCTCGCGAATGCGGGGCCCAAAGCACGCCGGGCTGACAGAGCTCTCCTCCTCCAGGGCCGTGTTGCGCGCCAGCCGGTCGATGCGGTGACGGGCGTCGCTCTCGTCGTAGGGCTCGCGGGGGCCGAGCCGGTCCGCCACGGGACCGCAGGGTCCGATCTGGTCCGCCACGGGACCGCGGGGTGCCGGGGCTTCCGGGGCCGGCTCGGGCCGCCGAGCCGGACGCATGGGGGGCTCCGGCGGCTGAACCCGGCCGTCGCCAGCCGTCTCGTCAGCGATGCCGTCTCCAGCGGTTGCGGCACGGTTGTGCCGGCTCCGACCGGACCGGTGCCAGCCAGAGCGGCTTGCGCTAGTGGCGTGGGAGGACGTTTGCCGCGCGTCCCGGAGGGCCCTCTCTGGGTTTCCGGTTTTTCCTGAGGCGGAGGCGGATGGCTGGGCCGGGTCGAACTGCTTCTGTTGCTCGTTCGCCGCGGCGATGAGGTCGCGGATGCGTTGCTGCTGCTGCAGCAGCTCCTCGCCCTCCAGGAACTCGAGATCCGCCATGGCCGCCTGCGCCGCGCGCATGTTCTTGACGGGGGTGTCGTACACGGGCCGGCCTGCGCCTAGCGCACGGCCGATTGCGCCCCCACGGGTCCGCACCTCCGCGACCCGGCTGGGCTCGGCAGCGGCCGGCGTGAAGCCGTGGGCGCTGTCATACTCTCGTTGGGCTGACTCCAGCCGGCGCCGGGTTGCCGCGAGCTCCGTGGCCTCGACCAGCAGATGCTGGCGGTCCTCGTTGAGCTACGCCGCTGCAGCAGCCGTGTCAGCGTCGGGCGTGATGGGGGCTTGCAGACTCCGGATCATCTCGCGGAGCGGGTCGGTTCGGCGTGGCGGGGCCGCTGCCACGGCAGCAGCGGCCGCGGCGGCCTTCTCCTTGCCGCGCGGGGAGCCGGAGCTGGTGCCGATGGTCAGCACTTCCACGCAGGCGCAGGGGGCCGCGACGTCGTCGAAGACGGCGCAGCCAACGGGGACGGGGGAGTCGGCGAAGCTGCGCACCTCGCTGGGAAACACGTCGGGGACGAGTGCGACGAAAACGCGCAGTGCGCCGAAAGGGACGACGAGGGAGCCTGCGGGGCAGGCGACGTCCGCGCTCGGCGCAGCGCTGCAGCCGGCCGGGTTGGCCGTGCGAGGCGGACGGGCCAAACCATGCACGATGCGCTCGCCGGAGCTGGTGAAGGGCCTCGTCCGGAACTTGACTCCGGCCAGCGCCGCGAGCAGCCCCACGGTGGGCGCCAACTATCGTGGTGTTCTCACGGCAGATGCCATAAGATGGCTAAAAATGTGGGGTTACGAGAGGACGGCGGTGGATTCCGTAGGCGAGGTTGGCGCGCGCAAGTGCGAGACACGAGACGTACCCAGGTTCGGGGCCCTCCGGAGAGGTAACACCCCTAGTCCTGCTGAATGGTGTATGGAAAGCGCAAGGGCTACAAGGTTGCTCCGCTACAAGGTTGCTCCTGGAGCTGTTTGAGCGGAGGAAGGAGCTAGACCTCCATTCTTCCTCTCCTATGAGTGTGTGTGTGTGCTGTGTACTGAGATCAACCCAGATCCCAGGCTAAGAGAGAGCGAACCCCTCTGCATGGGAGCCTCCTGGGGGGTCTTATAGGCCGACCCCCAGGGTTACATGAGTAAAGATGCACGGGCGCGGGGCCCTGGTGTCATCGTCTAGGAGCCGGCGGTGGGGGCCGCCGGGTCCGCCAGGTGCGCCGGGTACGCCGGGTCCGTCGGGTGCGCCGGATCCGCCGGGCACGAGTTCGGTCGGCAGTGCGGCACTGTGGCAGGTGTCTAAAAGAGAATCGGGCGAGACAGAACCGCCCGAGAACTCAAGCTACGCCTCGAGAGGTCTTGAAAATAAATGAGTATCCCGGGTAGTCTAGCCAGCCCATGAGATACTCAGAAAATAAAAATAAGAGAAACGGTTAGTCCATAATAATAACACTAATATTCATGACAACCATAATATTCATGATAGCGTCAGTCGCGACAATAATTATCCTGCAAAATAAATCATGCTCAATTTTAATTATTTTCCTCCGGAGACCGACACTTGACCAACCCACACTGTAGTCCTTAACCACGGACGCGGCTATTCGAATAGGTATAACTCTACATAGGGTGTACTCTTTACCCACAAGCACTACTAGGGAAAAGACTAGTAGTAGCGCGGGTAAACTGCTAGTAGTAGCGTGGGTACCCGCGCTACTGCTATCGCGCTACAGCTAAAAAGTTAGTATTAGCGCAGGTGCCACCCGCGCTACTACTAACTTTGTTAGTAGTAGCGCGGGGTGCCACCCATGCTACAACTATCACAAACCTGCGCTACTACTAACAAAATAATAGTAGCGCGTCTATAATACCAACGCTACTAGTTGTTTCCCCACGCTACTACTAGCTAATTAGGAATTAAAAAAATTAACCAATTCCATTTTATGCATACAATTCCGAGAAAACACAATAGTGATGGAAATGTCCTTATTCCTGATTCTACTATCACACAGTTGCCGTATCTACTATCACACAGTTCCTCATTCTACCTGTCCTCACTCCAATAATAAGAAAAATGAAAAAGGAAAATAGAGCTAATCTGCCAGTGAAATCTCCTTATTCCTGAGTAATATTCAATGGAACGGTGCAATTGCACTGCAGTGTCATGGATTCAGGCTGCCGCTTCAACATCTCATTATCCTGCAGCGATGGAAATGAGCATCAGCAAGGCATATAGATATAGCGAATAAATGGAGAGGAAGCATAAGCTCAGATGATACAGGAGACAGGGACTAAGATTATGATACAATGAGAATATGCACTGAAATTTGCCCCAAAATTACCTTTTGCAACTCTTCAAATCTTTCGGTTGAAGCAGACAGTGAGGTCTTAACCTACTCCCTCTGTGAGAAACAGCTCCCCTCACCTTCTTAGCATCTGCACGAAAAAAGAGGGGAAGTTACTGTACCTTTGCAAGAAAAATAAGAAACCAGAATAGAAAAGAGCATGGGGTTGTTGGATGAACATAGACTTGAAAAGCATGATAAAAACACCCTTTACACAGTGGAATTACAGTGAGTTAGCAGAAGATTTACAGTAAAATGTTCACAGTAGAACATACTACATATTCCAGTGACATATTGCAGTGAAAACACACTGAAAATTCCAGAAAAAACAGGGTAATTAGAGTGAGTTACAGTGTAAATACAGTGTAAAAATATGTAAGTACACTGACATTACACTGTAATTTACATAGGATAAATTACAAAATGAAAATTACACTACAATTTGGACTGGAATTTTTAGAACATGGCACTGTAAGTACACAGATATTTCAGTTACAAAAAGATATTCAGTTAAAAAGTGACAAATAACTGAATGAAACTCAGACTATATATTTCAGTTACAAAAAATATTTCAGCTTTGGAATGCAGTGTATAAATCAGACTAGATAGATAACACTACCGAAGCTTACAAGCAAATACATGGGGCATACAAAGATGAAGAACATGAAGTCCTTCAAGTAAAGATGAAGACAAAATGAATTATTTACTTGTTCTATTTGACCCCAGTATCTGTCATGCATACAAAATACAGATGTGTATTCGACAAAATCTGCAGCTATGCATTGTAGTTGCTATCAAAAAGACACTGTAAGCCTATCTTGGTTGTAAATTACTGTGATGTAAGATGCCGCCAAAAAATGTATCTCCAGCTTGTAATTTAGATCTTTGTTGACACTATACATAGGTCAGAGAAAACACTGAAATTCAAGCAAAAAACAGTAGCTTTGCTTAAGAACATGATACTGAGTACTTTCAATTTATCTTAAAATTTCAGGATCAAGAAGCTGAAGGAAACAAAGGCGAAGTAAGAATGCGAGGACATGAGTCATACCTGCAAGATGAAGAGGATGCACCCCTTCATGTAAGCCAAAAATAGTTTCTTGTGGAAAATAAAATTAAGAAAACAAAGATCAGGTTGTTGTATCTAAATGGTTTGTAAAATATTGTATCTAAATGGTTTGTATAATATTCAGATAAACTAGAAGTGACACATTACTGAAAATTACAGTCCAAAACCACTTTAAATTCAGGCCACCAAAAAGAGAAGGAATACACATTACTGGGCAAAAATGCACATTAAATTACACTGCAATTACTGAAGTTGCAGTGTGATTACAGTGCATATTTTCAGTCTAAATATTTTCAATTAAGTAACAATGATTTGGACAGTAGTTTTAGTCTTTTATTAGTCTATCTTACACTACAATTTTACATTGCAAACACTACGATTACAAAGGGAATTCACTGAAATTACATAGGGATTTACAGTGTAAATATCAATATTAGATTGATTGAACTTATTCTTTGCACAAGTGAGAAATCTGGAACCCTTCTTGTACTTGTGTCGCTGCTACTAGTACAACGTAAGCACTAACAACAATTGAGCAAGAAATATAGTGCAGGACGAAACGGATACATCCATCTATCCAGTTGAAATGACAAAGTTGCAACCTATCAATTGTACAGAGGAGAAAGGGGTTCAGTTTTCAGAGTGGGGAGCAGAGAAGATAGATGCGACCTTACAAGTGGATGAGTGGGCAGACGAGCTCCATGTCATCTTCTCGCGGCCGAGCACAGATGTAGTGGCTTTCCTCGACCTTCGTTTGTCAAGGGTCCATGGCATGGAGGCGTGCTGGATCTGGGACTTGTTGATCTCCCTCTTCTCTGCACATCTAGAAGAGAAGACCCGACCAGAGATTAGACACGGGGAGGGGGAGAGATAGGAAGAGGAAGGAGGATGGGTTGAACTCGCCGGAGTGAGAGGCGCCGCCGCGCCCGAAACCCTAGCCGCGGGGGAGGGCTGCTGGTGGGCACGAGCATCGAAACCAGCCGGAGGGGAGGACGTAGCGGAGGGAGGCACGCTCGGGAGCGTTCCTGGCGGTGGCAGGAGTCGCCGGAGCGAGGCGAGGCGGCCAGCGTATGTGGCTGCGGCGGCGAGGAGTTGCGGCAGAGAGAGAGA
Organism: Elymus sibiricus; assembly: GCA_039707655.1. Classification (NCBI taxonomy): domain Eukaryota; kingdom Viridiplantae; phylum Streptophyta; class Magnoliopsida; order Poales; family Poaceae; genus Elymus; species Elymus sibiricus. Next base: position 301,147,480 of record CM077668.1, read on the forward strand.
GGGGCTCACACGAGAGAGGGGGATTTTTTCTGAGCGGTGCGAGATGGGTGCGCTTAGTTTTAGCGCATGCCAGTGAGCCGCGCTAGTACTAGGTGACGTCTATCAGTGGGTTTTGTCAACCCATAGTAGTAGTGCGGATTGTACCTCACACGCTACAACTATTTTTTTTAGTGGTAGCGCGGGTAGTACAACCCCCGCTACTACTACGGTCTGTTAACGGGATACAGTTGGGGATATTTACTACTAGCGTGTTTTTTTGGGCCACGCGCTACTAGTAATATTTACTAGTAGCGCGGGTCAATATAGCACGTTACTAGTAATTAGCAGTAGCGCGGATCAATATAGCGCGCTGCTAGTAAGCAACTATCCGTAAGCTTTTTCCTAGTAGTGAAGTAAAGGATTTCTTTAGCCAGCACCGAGACGCTGACTAATTCTCATTACGGTCTTTGGGTTGAAAACACACCTAACCAGCACACACCAGCTTAACTCACCAAAGCCAGGAATCACCCAAGGCAATGATAAAGTAAAACTCTAAGACGGGGAGACTACAATCTCGAATAGCATGGGATCACAATCTCATATATAACGTGCGCAAAGATCAGGGGCGCTACCCCTCTCGGCTTCAACCGAATACACCCATGCCCCCTGACCAAGTGACATGCCTACCAGTGATCAATGGTATCTTTCACTATGGCCTCTCTGTACGGTGTGTGCGGAAAATGGGTTAACAACTTACTGAACCATACCCTACCTGCGGCAGGGACATGTGGTAGCACAGATCAAGTTTGGGGGTTACCGGAACAAGACTCGATCTACGGTCGACTCAGGAGGCTTATGTATATCCTGCAGTGGTTAGCACAATAAAGTGTTCTTTCAACAGTAACACCAAAACAGGGCCACAGCCCATGCATGTCCCAACATGCATAACCAACAAGGCATGATCACGCTCCGACGTGATCCCTCTTCTGCCGGTAACGGTATTTCTCTTATACCTGCTCCTGCAAGTTAGTCATGACAAGCACACGTTGCACGGTACAAGGAAACATGCCAACACTACATGCATGCAAATTTTATTTGAATTCAACATATGCATGATTCAATTATTCGTGCAAACATTTAACCATGCAATCACCATATCAAGTGTTCAAGATGCTTGCCTTGATCAAGCAGAAATATTGGGTGCACTCCAAAAGTTTTGAAAATTCTATCTTCCCTCCATTTCCTATTTTCAAAAATATAGAAATTACCACACAAAGCAAAAACAGTAATAAAAAGTTGATTGGAAAATTTTGAAATAACTACTAAAATAAACTAGGTGAAAAATGAGGAAGTTTAGAAAAAGAATTAAGTTATTTGGAGTCCATATGATTTTCCTAGGAATTTCCTAAGCTGGAATAAATAAGAAAAAGGACTATTTAATAAATCCTGCAGAAACAGAACTTAGGAAAAATGTTCACCCTAGCGAGATTAATAGAGCATGATTTTAGGAGTATTTAGAAATTTGAATCATCAAATTTGGATTTGAAATGGCCACTGTGGAAATATTTGAAATCTGCTGGAAAAGGAAAAAAAAGAGGAAAGGCAGAAGCGCGCCCTGAGCGCTACTTGGCCGTGCGGTGCTATTGGGCCGGCCCAGCCGTTCGGCCGTGCGGGAAAGCTGCCGACGTCGAAGGCGTACTCCCTGGAGTACGTTTCCCCCGCAGGGAAAATGCACCCGCAGAGATGCGCTTCTGGAGAGGAGGGGTGACTCACCGACAGGTGGGACCCACCTGTCGGTTTTGTCTTCCCCCCCTCGCGCGCGCCTGGACAGGAACAGAGGCGAGCTCCGGCGATGATTGCCGACGCTTGGAGGCGCCGTTTCCGGTGTTCGGCACATCTACGTGCTCAGGAGGACGGACCGCATCCGTTGGAGGGGAAGGGAGTCGCCGGAGAGCTCGAAGTTGAGCAGAGCTTCAACTATGGCGGAAGGGAGCTTCGGGTGGGAGAGCGCTTTCGCCCATAGGCTTCTTTCGATGGAATTGATGGATGGGTTTGATATACGGTAGCTCGAGGATGGTAGTGGTGCAATAATTCCGACAAATGGGACTGTGGTTAGCTCGGAATTGACGGAACCGAGGCGGCGGTGGTTCTCGTCGGAGAGGAGGAAGACGACCACCCATGGGTTGATTGGGTGCTCGGGTTGCTTCGTAGGGAAGGGAGAGGTGGCGCTAATCATGAGGGGGTGCCCGAGGTGGCTTATATAGGGAGGGGGAGGCGGTGCCGCGGATTCCAGAGAAGGGACGCGGCGGTGATCGCCATAACTGCACCGGGAAGGTGGTTGTGGGCGGTGGCGAGGCCGGTGAGGTCGGTGGGGAGGTAGATGGAGTCGGTGGAGGGGGCGGTGGTCAGTAGTTAAGAAGGGGGCGCGCTGGCGGGGTCGGGCGGCTCGGGCGGTGCCGTGCCCGAGTGGAAGACGGCGGCGGCGGCTCGGGTCGGTGGCTGGCAGGCGCCAGGCGACGAGGGAGGGTGTCGGCGGGGTGCTAGAGGGTCGCGGTGATCCCGGGGGAGAGCAGAACGAGCGAGGGCAGCAGCGGGCTGAGTGGCAGGAGCTCGATGCCAGAGGCTGCTGTCCGGGCGCTCTGCTCACGCGTTGGGCATGCACGTGTGGTGCTCGACGAAACGCCAGGGCCACCTAGGAAGCTCCTTTGACTATGAAACTTGATAGGATTGGGTCTCTCTGAGTGCTATAGATGGTGGACATAATAGTTTGGCCAAATGACCAAGTGTGCAATGTAGAATAGGAAGAGGCAAAATTTCTGTCATGCATGCAAGGTGCTTGACAGAATGCTTTGGTGATCTAGGTGGCTCTATTGGATTTGAATTTTTGGCAGGATGGTGTCTCATTAGAGGGTAGAGATGATGATGGAGTTGGTTTGGCAAAAAGAGAAACTTGATAGTGCAAGTTCTACCAGAATTCAGTTCTGGACAGAAACTTGGAGGATTTATTTGGTGAACCAGAATGAGGCAAATGGATCTGTTCTTCTGGACTTAAGGGTTTGGTTGGAAGGACTATAAGCTAGAATAATTGAAGAATTTTTGGAGCAAGAAAAATTGAGGTTGTAGTTAAAACCCAAGAATGGGACAGAATTGAAAAGAGGATGTTTTACTCAAAATTTACAAAGGACCAAGTTGGGTTTTTGCATAAAAGTGATCTGTAGGCATCACATGACCCCTCATAACTTTTGTGGAATTTTTAAAGAATTATTTAAAATAGTTATAGTGCAACAGAGGCAATTAAAGAATTGAAAATGCTATAAAAAATTATCTTGGGCAAAATTTTATTATGAAAATATTTCCTACTGTTATTAAAATATAATTAAAATGATTTAAGAAAACTACCAAAGCCCATAATATTTTACCAAAATTTCTATATGGAGGGAAGAATTTTGGAAAACAGAAAACAGAAAAGACTCTGAAAATAATAAAAGACCCAATATAAATCAAAATTTTATTTCTGGCCAAATTTTATTTAATAAAAATATGGTTAATTTTTTGGGGTGTTACAAATTCTACCCCCCTTAAGAAAATCTCGTCCTTGAGATTTGTTAAGGGCGGAAGAACTAAATGCATATCACAACAAACAATATTATGTAGAATGCCAACATAGCAATGCACTTATGACATATGCCCTAAAATACATCGCAAAGATCGCATCACGAAAATAAGTGCTGGATGCAGCAGCAACCACGCTCATAACCGTCTACGTTTCGAAGGTAAGATCTACGGGGTCTTGCGGAAGGGTTCCGGGTGCTGGAGCACATTCTTCTTCTTCCGGAGGGAGTGGAGGAAGTGGAGGAAGCAGACGAAGAACGCGTCCCTCCTGAGTTGGCAGAGGTGGGCCGCCAATGGTGATCCGGGGATTCAGAAGAGCAAGATATTGGAGATACTCCAGTAATTGTTGAGTGAAACGCTCCTGGGCCATCACGTACTGGATGAGATAGACCAGAGCTGGATCGCTCTCTATACGTTCACAGCGGAACGTAGCTTCTGCTCCAAAAGCTGCGCGGCTCGGGAAATAGCAGTATTCCCTTGCACTAGCACAGGGTACCGCAAATCGAAGACGGGTAACTGCTTCGTAAGCAACAGACTCGATGGCCATTCCTGAGGTTGGCATGGATCTCCCGATGAAGACAACATACGGAGGGCCTTGGTTCAAATCCGCTGGTGGGATGTGCACAACTGCCCAGTATTTCGAGCAATCAGAGGTGATCCTCATCTTGTACAGCTCATACTGGGGTGGGTGGATGGAACCAAGGGTATTGCGGGTAAAATCCCACAAAATCCTAACAAAACTACCAGGGCTTGCATTGGGGGTTCTCAGGTAGACTCCGGGGTGAGACATGGATGGGTGGATGGGGAAAACCAGTGCTCGAGGTGATGATGGCTGGTGTGGTTTGCGGTTATGGCCTCTTATAGAGTGCCTGGGTGAGGAAATATGACGCGGCGCCAGTACGACTTGTGTATCGGCTCCGGCGTAGGGTTGTCTAAGTCAAAATCTCAGACCTCGACCCCAACAAGGAATGTGACATATTACTGTGCGTGTTGGTTAGGGGCGGGTTCGGCAGTCACGTCCAAAATTTACTCAGTCACCACACGTCAACAATTTATGACAGGGCACGCATACTACCATTGGCACACAAGTGGTTTACAAACTTACTACACCATACAACCGCTACTACGGAAATACAGGGTAACAGGGCCACTAAGGCTCTACAACAATACTGGTGGACTCAGTCCACCTCATCGACATCTAGCCGGGCGCGTCTTGTAGATGTCGAGGCCTCTCCGTGAGCTTCAGTGTCGGAGTTGACCGGGTCGGATGGGGAGCTATAGGGCTGGGGTAGCGGTGGTGCCCTTCGCGGGGTGTCGAGGTCACCGTCCCGTTGGAGTGGGTCTCCAAGAGACGACGGAGTTCCTCGGGGAAGGCGAAGGCACTGCCCGGGTAGATAACAGGGGCGGAACTTGGGGGCTCAATAGGCCTCCCAAGCAGCACTATCGGGGTGTCGGTGGGTGCAGCTTCACTTCTCACCAGGGTCAGGAGAGCGAGCGTCCTGCGGGTCGCAATCAGATCAAGGGTGACCTGATCGAATAGTGCCTCTTGCGCTCTCAGGTAGCGCACCAGATGCATGAGGGCAGGATCCGACTCATGGTCTCCATTGGCAACCTGGGTCGGGCTACCATAGCCTTCACGGCTAGGGTAGTAGTAGAAGGGGCGGATGTTACCTCTCGGTGACAGATGCCGGAGTTGAACGACAGCCTCTCGGGCTGCAAGTTGGATGGCTTGGGGCTCGTCGGAGGTCGTCCTCCCGGTGAACCGGTAGGGGCATTCCGATGCGGTGCCCCTCCCGTAGATGTGCACCGTGGCCCAGAAGTGGTGGATGGCATCACTCGTGTGCTCCTGGTACACAACATACTCAGGCAGCTCTTCGATGCCGAAAGCACGACGGGTGAGATTGGCGAGGACGGCTACAAAGCCTCCAAGCTCGGCTGCGGTGGTCTCATTGTGGACGATGGGGCCAGGCATCTTAGTGGTTGGATATTGAACTGAGAGTGAGGCTGTGATGCGCTGAGTTGGGGCAAGGCTTCCTTTATAAGCCAGCAGAGTCTTCCATCGCACGCTTGTGGATGGGACAATTCAGGTGTCGGCCACAGGCACACGGCCTATGGACCGGCTGTTGGGTTGGGCACTGACTGTCAAAAGATGTCGGCTGGCCACTGTGCAGGCTTATCGGATGGGATGGGCTTGGCTACGGACAGGAAAGATTTGGACGGTGTGGAAACCTAAGGATAATGACCAGGCTAGGATAAGATTAACCAGTGGTCATCCTGGCTCTGATACCAAGGCTGTCGGGACCGGATTTCCGGGACATGATATCCCAGAAATTAACCCCTCGTGTCGTCACCAGCCCAGGATTACTGTTACTGGTGGACACGTCCTTGTTACAGATTACCAAGCAATTACAAGAATTGGATACAAGACCATAAAGGTCTAATGATACAACAATGATTTCTAGTGAGGATGACGGAAGCAACTCGTGGTTCTCCAACGTTGATGGGGCTCCATTCCCACAGGAACGGCTGACCTGGATAATTCCTATCCCGCGTGGCTGCTATCCTAGTCTCTGCATGGACGTCGTTGTAGTACTCCTCGTAGAAATCCTGACCTGGCCAATTAAATAGCCAGGGACAAGCCTGTGAGTACGTTGGAATGTACTCGCAAACATAATGAACAAAAGATATACCGAATGCATAAGATCATGATGGGTTAAATTATATGCATATGCTGAACGAAATTAAAACATGTCATGATGAATATTAATACGGTGCTGAAGAATAATTATGAGATGTTAGTGACAAACAAAGAAAGTTAACAGTGGATAATCGGGCGAGACAGGACCGCCCGAGAATCCAAAAGAAAATATAAAGTGGAGAATCGGGCGAGACAAGACCGCCCGAGTATCCAAGAGAAATGCCAAACGGGTGTCTAAAAGAGAATCGGGCGAGACAGGACCGCCCGAGAACTCAAGCGACGCCACGAGAGGTCTTGAAAAGAAACGCCAAACGGGTGTCTAAAAGAGAATCGAGCGAGACAGGACCGCCCGAGAACTCAAGCGACGCCACGAGAGGTCTTGAAAAGAAATGCCAAACGGGTGTCTAAAAGAGAATCGGGCGAGACAGGACCGCCCGAGAACTCAAGCGACGCCACGAGAGGTCTTGAAAAGAAAGGCCAAACGGGTGTCTAAAAGAGAATCGGGCGAGACATGACCTCCCGAGAACTCAAGCGACGCCACGAGAGGTCTTGAAAAGAAATGCCAAACGGGTGTCTCAAACAGAATCGGGCGAGACAGGACCGCCCGAGAACTCAAGCGACGCCATGAGAGGACTTGAAAAGAAATGTCAAACGGGTGTCTAAAAGAGAATCGGGCGAGACAGGACCACCCGAGAACTCAAGCGATGCCATGAGAGGTCTTGAAAAGAAATGCCAAACGGGTGTCTAAAAGAGAATCGGGCGAGGCAGGACCGCCCGAGAACTCAAGCGACGCCTCGAGAGGTCTTGAAAATAAATGAGTATCCCGGGTAGTCTAGCCAGCCCATGAGATACTCAGAAAATAAAAATAAGAGAAACGGTTAGTCCATAATAATAACAATAATATTCATGACAACCATAATATTCATGATAGCATCAGTGGCGACAATAATTATCCTGCAAAATAAATCATGCTCAATTTTAATTATTTTCCTCCGGAGACCGACACTAAGACCGACACTTGACCAACCCAGACTGTAGTCCTTAACCGCGGACACGGCTATTCGAATAGGTATAACTCTGCATAGGGTGTACTCTTTACCCACAAGTAAAGGATTTCTTTAGCCAGCATCGAGACGCTGACTAATTCCCATTACGGTCTTTGGGTTGAAAACACACCTAACCAGCACACACCAGCTTAACTCACCAAAGCCAGGAATCACCCAAGGCAATGATAAAGTAAAACTCTAAGACGGGGAGACTACAATCTCGAATAGCATGGGATCACAATCTCATATATAACGTGCGCAAAGATCAGGGGCGCTACCCCTCTCGGCTTGAACCGAATACACCCATGCCCCCTGACCAAGTGACATGCCTACCAGTGATCAACGGTATCTTTCAATATGGCCTCTCTGTACGGTGTGTGCGGAAAAGGGGTTAACAAGTTACTGAACCATACCCTACCTGCGGCAGGGACATGTGGTAGCACGGATCAAGTTTGGGGGTTACCGGAACAAGACTTGATCTACGGTCGACTCAGGAGGCTTATGTATATCCTGCAGTGGTTAGCACAATAAAGTGTTCTTTCAACAGTAACACCAAAACGGGGCCACAGCCCTTGCATGTCCCAACATGCATAACCAACAAGGCATGATCACGCTCCGACATGATCACTCTTCTGCCGGTAACGGTATTTCTCTTATACCTGCTCCTGCAAGTTAGTCATGACAAGCACACGTTGCACGGTACAAGGAAACATGCCAACACTACATGCATGCAAATTTTATTTGAATTCAACATATGCATGATTCAATTATTCGTGCAAACATTTAACCATGCAATCACCATATCAAGTGTTCAAGATGCTTGCCTTGATCATGCAGAAATATTGGGTGCACTCCAAAAGTTTTGAAACTTTTATCTTCCCTCCATTTCCTATTTTCAAAAATATAGAAATTACCACACAAAGCAAAAACAGTAATAAAAAGTTGATTGGATTTTTTTTGAAATAACAACTAAAATAAACTAGGTGAAAAATGAGGAATTTTAGAAAAAGAATTAAGTTATTTGGATTCCATATGATTTTCCTAGGAATTTCCTAAGCTGGAATAAATAAGAAAAAGGACTATTTAATAAATCCTGCAGAAACAAAGCTTAGGAAAAATGTTCACCCTAGCGAGATTAATAGAGCATGATTTTAGGAGTATTTAGAAATTTGAATCATCAAATTTGGATTTGAAATGGCCACTGTGGAAATATTTGAAATCTGCTGGAAAAGAAAAAAAAAAGAGGAAAGGCAGAAGCGCGCCCTGAGCGCTACTTAGCCGTGCGGTGCTATTGGGCCGGCCCAGCCGTTCGGCCGTGCGGGAAAGCTGCCGACGTCGAAGGCGTACTCCCTGGAGTACGTTTCCCCCGCAGGGAAAACGCACCCGCAGAGATGCGCTTCTGGAGAGGAGGGGTGACTCACCGACAGGTGGGATCCACCTGTCGGGTTTGTCTTCCCCCCCTCGCGCGCGCCTGGACAGGAACAGAGGCGAGCTCCGGCGATGATTGCCGGCGCTTGGAGGCGCCGTTTCTGGCGTTCGGCACATCTACGTGCTCAGGAGGACGGACCGCATCCGTTGGAGGGAAAGGGAGTCGCCGGAGAGCTCGAAGTTGAGCAGAGCTTCAACTATGGCGGAAGGGAGCTTCGGGTGGGAGAGGGCTTTCGCCCATAGCCTTCTTTCGATGGAATTGATGGATGGGTTTGATATACGGTAGCTCGAGGATGGTAGTGGTGCAGTAATTCCGACAAATGGGACTGTGGTTAGCTCGGAATTGACGGAACCGAGGCGGCGGTGGTTCTCGTTGGAGAGGAGGAAGACGACCACCCATGGGTTGATTGGGTGCTCGGGTTGCTTCGTAGGGAAGGGAGAGGTGGCGCTGATCATGAGGGGGTGCCCGGGGTGGCTTATATAGGGAGGGGGAGGCGGTGCCGCGGGTTCCAGAGAAGGGACGCGGCGGCGATCGCCATAACTGCGCCAGGAAGGTGGTTGTGGGCGGTGGCGAGGCCGGTGAGGTCGGTGGGGAGGTAGATGGAGTCGGTGGAGGGGGCGGTGGTCAGTAGTTAAGAAGGGGGCGCGCTGGCGGGGTTGGGCGGCTCGGGCGATGCCCTGCCCGAGTAGAAGACGGCGGCGGCGGCTCGGGTCGGTGGCTGGCAGGCGCCAGGCGACGAGGGAGGGTGTCGGCGGGGTGCTAGAGGGTCGCGGTGATCCCGGGGGAGAGCAGAACGAGCGAGGGCAGCAGCGGGGTGAGTGGCAGGAGCTCGATGCCAGAGGCTACTGTCCGGGCGCTCTGCTCACGCGTTGGGCATGCACGTGTGGTGCTCGACGAAATGCCAGGGCCACCTAGGAAGCTCCTTTGACTATGAAACTTGACAGGGTTGGGTCTCTCTGAGTGCTACAGATGGTGGACATAATAGTTTGGCCAAATGACCAAGTGTGCAATGTAGATTAGGAAGAGGTAAAATTTCTGTCATGCATGCAAGGTGCTTGACAGAATGCTTTGGTGATCTAGGTGGCTCTATTGGATTTGAATTTTTGGCAGGATGGTGTCTCATTAGAGGGTAGAGATGATGATGGAGTTGGTTTGGCAAAAAGAGAAACTTGATAGTGCAAGTTCTACCAGAATTCAGTTCTGGACAGAAACTTGGAGAATTTATTTGGTGAACCAGAATAAGGCAAATGGATCTGTTCTTCTGGACTTAAGGGTTTGGTTGGAAGGACTATAAGCTGGAATAAATAAAGAATTTTTGGAGCAAGAAAAATTGAGGTTGTAGTTAAAACCCAAGAATGGGACTGAATTGAAAAGAGGATGTTTTACTCAAAATTTACAAAGGACCAAGTTGGGTTTTTGCATAAAAGTGATCTGTAGGCATCACATGACCCCTCATAATTTTTGTGAAATTTTTAAAGAATTATTTAAAATAGTTATAGTGCAACAGAGGCAATTAAAGAATTGAAAATGCTATAAAAAAATTATCTTGGGCAAAATTTTATTATGAAAATATTTCCTACTGTTATTAAAATATAATTAAAATGATTTAAGAAAACTACCAAAGCCCACAATATTTTACCAAAATTTCTATATGGAGGGAAGAATTTTGGAAAACAGAAAACAGAAAAGACTCTAAAAATAATAAAAGACCCAATATAAATCAAAATTTTATTTCTAGCCAAATTTTATTTAATAAAAATATGGTTAAATTTTTGGGGTGTTACAACATGTGTTGGTGCAATATATGCCCCCTTGTGTTTTGGAGATTGTTGACAGAAACAGGCAAAGACTGATTTGTTGGCTAGTGCACACAGAGAGAAATAGTCCATGTAGTACCGAAGAGAATGCTGTCTCCGGTGTCAAGTTTGAAGAACTTCACCGAAGAACATCTGCACAGCAGAGAAAACTGAGCTACATTCAAAGAAGTCTTGTAGATGAGAAGAATGATGTGAAGGAGTTAACCACTCGAGAATTTATTGCTGACGCGAAGCAATTGGTTCGGTGATTATGTCCGAAGAAAATTGACTGCTGCGATGGAAGACGAAGACGAAGTGAAGACGTAGCATTCTTTTCGTTGTTCTTCTTTCATTCATTTGAGTCATAGGACCTCCATACTATTAAGAGGGGTATAGGTTCTCGAAGCTTAGATCCGCTGTGATGCTTAGCCCAAACCTATGCAAGACTGAGATAAATCTCTTTATGTTTCGAATGATTACCTGCCAGCAGAAGACGTTGTTCTTCGGTGCTGTAGGAGATATCTTTCGAACTGAGGAGTTAGCATTACTTGCTCCGCACGTAATGTTACCATTGTGCTCAATTCCGACCGTTGGACTCGTGTCGTTCAGCCGTTGGCTGCTCCACATGTCTAATTTGGTCTTTTCCCTTCAGGGAAGGCTGCGGCTATAAATAGCCACCCCGCTCCAACGTTGCCCATTGGCTGCTCCGCTTAAGATTTCTGAGAAGATTGATTGAGCATCCCCTCTCCGAGTGATTTGAGTTTAAGATCCACCGAGAGAAAAATCAAGAGCCTAAACTTAGACAGTGGTTGAGCATCACAGTAGTTCTGAGTTAGAGTTCTTGTGCGTATTACTCTTAAGAGTTGCGCACTCTCTAGACGGATAGGTGTCGGCTCGAGTGTCGAAGAGTAATTGTCTTCACCGAGCAAGATCTTCAGCAACCAAGAGTCATTGTGGTTTGCGAAGAAGTCTGTCAAAGGTTTGGAGATCGCCGACAAGTATCTACCACGAGTGAAATCAACTGGAGTCTGATCAACTCCGAGTTGAAGGAGAATAGGGCGAAGAGAGTTTATCTTCTGTGTTAAATCACAACCCCTCCAACCAGATGTAGTCCTTTGGCAGAAGGGCGAACTGGTCTACCAAATTCTTCTGTCGCCATCGAGCACCACTGGTTCATTTTATTTTACTGCATCTCTTTCAGCAGTTTACTTTCGTGCTCTGTGTCGATAGTTTATCTGATCAATCATAGTTCGTTACTTATCTTTCACATTCTCTTCATTCATTTCCATCGTCCCAGTTCAATTTATTATCGTACCTCTGTATGTTTGTGTGATTTCATTCTGTTCCGAATCCATTCACCGTGTCACCATTTCCCGTGCATTTCCTTCGCAGTTCATATCTAGTTTTTCCTCGTGCTATTGGATCTGTTCATATATTGCTTTACCATCATACCAGTCAAACCTGTGATATTCTTCGCTCGAACAATTACTACCTTCTTCTTCAATAGTTTTGCTCCTCTACTGCATGCTTGTTTAAGTACTTGTCTACCGAACCTTATTTTCGCTGTTGTGTTTGGGATCAGTTCAAAACATTCGCAAGAATTTTTGAATCTCCCATTCACCCCCCCTCTGGTCGATATACTCTCGGTCCTAACAATTGGTATCAGAGCAGGTACTCCCTGTCTCTGTTTATTAAAGGTCTAACAACCTTGGAGTTTTGAGTATGTCGTTTGCAGGTAGATCCTCGCACTCTGAAAGGTTTCCTATCTTCGATGGAAATGACTATGTCTACTGGAAAGAGCAAATGAAAATTAGACTTCAAGCCGTCAACATTGAACTTTGGCAGATTGTGGAAAATGGATATATTGTTCTGCACCCTGATGCTCCTACTTCCGATGACAAAGCTAGAATGCGATTGAATGCTCAAGCAAAAGATATTATCTGTGACAGTATCTCAAAAGACATTTTCATTCGGTTCCGAAAGCTTGACTCTGCCAAGCAACTCTGGGATGCCATCAAGGATGTTCATGAAGAATCCATTGCCAGAACAGATCAACACACAGATATGCTCCATGCCATGTTTGCAGGTTTCAGGAGTCTTCGTAGGGAAAGTGCTATGGAACTCACCGATCGGTTGAAGAATATTGTTGAAAGGCTTCATCAACAAGGAGTAACAGATATCACCGATAGAGATGTGGTCAACAAGCTGCCGAGCGTTCTTGATGCAACCTTCGATCCAATCGTGGCTGAAATCAAGCAAAGACCAGATTTTGAAGAACTTCACTATGTCGAGGTCATGACGTTGTTGTCTATTCACGAAGAAAAGATGGAACTTGAAAATGGGCATCAAGAATCTTCTTCGGAAAGCGAAGGGGAAATTCTTTCACACTATGGCAGTTCACAAGAAGAAGATGTCGAGAATCAACACTCTATCACAAGGGAACTCGAAATGCTCACACAAAGACTAAGTGATCTCAGAAGACAAAATCTGTGTCTCACAAATGATGACGAAGTTGACTTGCCTGAATCTTCAAGAAGATTACCTCCGAAAGAAATAAAGTGCTTCAAGTGCAAACAACTCGGTCACTACATCGCACACTGTCCCTGCTGGGAGCAAAATGAAAACCGAGCAACCGATGGATTTATCTTCACTGCTCTGGATTCACTCGAGTGGACCGTCACACTAAGCTCTCAAAGAAAAATGAATCTGCCGCATCTTCTTTGACGAGACCAGTCACTAACGTGCAAACCAGAGCGACCATTGAATGTAATATGAAGAGAATATCGCAGCCGACTAAAGTGTGTGCTGAAATGAATATGGAATCTGAAGATGAAACATCCGAATCCGAATCAGAAGACGAAGAGCTTTACAGAAGCCGAGGAAGAGGCAATGCATTCGTCGCTTATGAATCATCCGAGAAGTCTCTCGAATCAGACACTGATGATAATGCTTCAAGTGATGATGAACCAATCGCACTCTGTCTCATGGCAAAAACCTTAAAGGGTCGGGTATCAGCAAAACACCAAAAATCAATGACTGAATATTCCTCTGAATACATTGCCTATGCTAAACTTGTTAAGATTGCAAAATCTCAACAAGATGAGCTTGAAAAACTTGAGATGAATCTCAGGAAAACCGAAGGATTACTGGTCGAAGAGATGGAGAAGAATCAAGAGTTGACTGAAAAGCATGATGCCTTTTCTTCAACGATTGATGATCTTTCCAAATGATATGATTCTCTTGCAGTCGACTACGAGAGTTTATCAGATGAACTCCTTAGCAGGAATCAAGAACTCGAGTCGCTGAAAGAGTCTTATAACGTGCTTGCGAAATAAAAAGCTTCTCTCTTCGCCGAGCAATCTAACAACCTTCCTGATGATTTTGTGCCTCCTTGCTCAAAATGCCTAGAACGTAGCAATGCTGATTCGAATGTTGAAATATCCAATAGTGCCATCGAGAATATTGCAACCACTACGAATGATATTTCTAACCCCTCTTCCGAGGAATTTGTTGCTATCTCTGATGAAAATTGCAGGCTAAAGAACTTGCTTGAGACAGGAATGCTAAAGAGCCTCAAAGGGCATCAAACACTCTGTGATGTGCTCAAGAAGTCAATACTGCACAAAAATCCCCGAAAGGAAGGTTTGGGTTTCGAAAGGAAACTCAACGTTTATGGAACCTACTGGACTCCCGAGCAATATCCTCGAACAAGTTGGGTTCTTGCTAAAAGCAAAACTCTCGAACCTGCACTCCTATCTGGATATGACACTACCATTCTTGTTATTTCTGACGAGTCTAATGACTCAAACTACAAATTCTTCAAACAACAGAATGGTAAGGTTTTCGCTCGGTATGTTGGGACTAACTGCAGGTCTGGTTCACCCAAGAAGCAAATCTGGGTGAAGAAGTGCATCATTGAAAATTTATCAATGATTGTTAACCCGAATATGCAGTGTAATTCCCTACGAGGAAATGATAATCACTCGCAGATTGGCGCTGCAACTTCCTTGAATGAATGTCGATTAAACAGTCGACAAAAGGAGTACATGTGTATCTCCTCAAATCATTATACTCATGTGTCTGGGAATAATTTCAATGCTTACTCATATGATTACTCTCGAAGTGCACAGGTGAGCCACAGAAATCAACGACGGAACGTCCCTGCTCAGACAAGACAAATGAGGTCTGCGCCATCCACACAAGTGTGGGTTGCGAGAAAGAACTAACTCTTCTTGCAGGAACTCTCTCTCAGGGATTCTATTCGATTATCTTTAGCCCTGAGATCTATCTTGTTGGTGCTGGTTCTTTGTGTTAATTAGTTCTCAGTTTGTTGTTTGTCTTCGAGTTGCCGTGTTTGTGTTTCGTCCGATGAACAACCCACTCATAGCTCCTCGTTTGGTGTTTCTTTTTCTTCTGGCTGAGTGTTTTGTTTCGGACCCTTTTATCCCTCCATTCTATCTCATCCAAATCTATGCTGTCCGTCATGAGCATGCAATTTGATCTGAAGAAGATCTCTCTCCGACATCCTTGGTCGCGAAAGAAATCAACTTTGAACTTTATCCATTTTGTCTCGAAGCCCTTCTTCAAATCTTTCAGTCTCCCGCTCTCTTCCCGAGTTTCTCGCAGAAAACGGTTGCCACGTGCCCACGATCTCCACAATCGTGATCGTGTTCGTCGAATGCGGAACGTCCCGCAACTGTGGACCGTAGATTTCGGAGCAGAAGTTCAGCTCTCCAGCTATAAATATCCCTCATCGCGTCGCGTCTTCTTCTTCAGTTCCACAAACCCTCGTCCACCTCCACCCAAGCCCGAGCTCGAAGCAACTCCGGCGAGAAGCTACGCCGTGCAACTCCGGTGAAGTCTCGTCGCAGCTGGTCACACCGGTGCGGTAATCTTCCCTCCCGCATTGTTGTAGTTGATCTTAGTTGCCAAGATAGGGCGCTTGGATCCGGAAATGCCCCTCACCATCTCTCTGTTCTTAGGGCAGTTCTTACCGATGCTATTTTCTATGATTTATCTCACCGCGGTAGATCTTTAGGAATCACTAGAATTTGACTGGTACGGTTTGTAGATCCTCCTCGTACTGGTTTTCCTCATCTAGGGTTCATGAGTAATTATCCAAAAGATTAGATAGCTATCAACCTGCCTAGAATCTGTCTGTGGCTAGCTTGTAAAATCTATCGATGATATCTTTTTGTTTTACCATGAGTTCCTTGTTGGACTCCTTCAAAAAAAATCGTTCGAAATCCTTCTGTGCATGCTTATGACCCTACCCTTTTTTTCCCTCGCATCTATCCTATTTCACAGGTTGGTCATGTCACATAATTTACAAGAGTATTCAGATTCTGAAGAAGAATTGCCTTAGTTTCCATCAAGGTCTGAACGAACAAGAATGACTGGAGGAGGAAAATCCTCGAAGCCACCTAAGGTTCCGAAGAAGAAACAAGAGTCTGAACCCGAAGAAGGTTATGAGGAAATTCCCTCTGCTCACAGTTAGCCCGAGGATGAACTGATCACGGACGCCCTAACCATCTTCTCCGATGGAAATCCTAAAAAGCGTGGACACGACAGAGAAAAGAACACCACTGCTGAGATGTCTGATCCTGACAGCTACAGAACTCCACCTGAGGGAGAATCAACGACAGATCGCAACAACAGGCTCCAAAGGATTCGCCGCCACTGGGCTGGCAAATGGTACAGATATGAAAATGTTCGCGAGAAGTACCAGATTTTGTTTGCCTTCACACCACCGTGGAATGACTGCATTGCCGAAAACTGCATTGGCCCCGATGACGAAAAAGTCAGACCACCACAGCCTCCAAATGCTCACCCCGACTCCCTCAAAACCATCGCTGATTTTCCCGATGAAGTGGCTAAGAGGGCGAAGGCCAAAGCCAAGCGTGAAGCCAGAGAAGCGAAGAAAAACCAAGTTGAAGCGAAAAACGTCGCGTTGACACGGCAAGACATACAGAAAAAGAAGGATCGTGCATCTGCTTCTAAGGAAAGCAAATCTATGAAGTCAGTTTCCCCTCGTGCACCACGAAAGAAAACTCTTGCCAAGAGAATCAAGAAGGCAGCTCCTGACTCGTCTGATGAGTCATCCAGAGAAGATACCCCTGAGGAAATGCCACTGTATGATCGACCTGCCATCCTCAACAAGCCATCCAAGAGCCCCTCTTCAGTGAAAGTTTTACCCTCTCCGAGGAAATCACCCAGGCATGCACCCATTTTGTCCACTGACAAACCTTCGGGTTCTGCAGCTCCGAGAACTTTGACTAGCACTGCAGCGAAGAGAAAGCTGCAGTCTGAAGAAAATGCTGATGTGGCTGCTAAGAAGACCAGGGTCACTGTTCCTGCTCGCACAGAGGAACATAAGTATGATTTCAAGTTCATGATCGATGTGATTGACAGTGCTGCATATGATGCAAAAGCTGATGATGTAAGCCATCTGGGACTGGCTGACGATATTGCCGAAATGGTAACGAAGCATTTCATCGAGCTGAGGAAAATCTCCAAGAAGCTAAACAAAGCTGTCAAAGACAAGCAAGCTGTCGAGAAACTGAGAAATGAGGCCAAGACTGAATCCGAAAGGAAAAAGATGAACAAAGAAATTGTTGAACTCACCAAGGCCCTCAGTGTCTTGCGCAATGAGAAAATTGAGTGGCACTCATTCTTGCACATGGAAATATCTCAACTGTGTGACAGGAGAAACGAGGAGATTGACCGCAAGGCAGAACTTGCTCGAAGAAGAATTCAAGAGGAAAAACGTCAGAAGGATAGGGCGAGAGTGAGCAAACCGAAAGCAAATAAAGACCGCCGCCTTCAGACTGTCGCTAATGAGCTTATTCCACTACACTCCCATGTACCCTTGCAGCAGGTTCCTCCATCTCCACCTCACGAAGATGAACATATGCAGCAAGCTGGCGCCGAGGAGGTTATTATTCCAGCTCCAGTAGCCCAAGAGCAACATGAAGTTGTTGATATATTCCTGGAAAAGACTGATGAGGAAAATGCACCTCCTAAGCAGCAATCCCTAGTTGATGAGGTTGATGAAGAGATTGAAGTTGAGAAGGCAGATCCATCGCCTCCGAGAACATTGCAAGCAGAGCCCTCCGAACCAAATAAGGAGGAGAATGACAAGATCGAGGTGGAGCTAAAAGCTTCCCGAGATAAAACACCCCCGGTCACATCATCTGGTGCCCCTACCCGGATGGATGTTGATCCTGCTCCTCTTATCACTGCACCACGGTTGGTAGAGGAAGAAAAGAAATCTGATGAGCCGATGGCTCGAGAAGAAACTATCCCACCAGCTGTGTCTCAAGCAACCGAGAAAGAGGTTGTCGTGCCTCCTGCCGAAGAAAGTGCAAGGAAAGAAAAGGCCCTAGTGCCCGAAAGTCAGAAAGATGTTGTAGGAGTTCCAACGAGCAAGAACGACAGTCAGTCAAGTTCTTCGAAGCCATCTGCACGAGAAAAATTGAGGAAGCCTCATGCTCCTCTCAAGCCTATTGAGGAAGGTGTGCCTGCACCTGATGATGTTCGGACCCAAGTTATGGGCGATGAAGAACCACTGAGAAATCCTTTGGAAACCTTCCCTCTGTTTCCTGTTGATGATGGCATGAATGGTCCAGCTTTCAACGAGCAGTTTCATCGTTCAAAACTTGCATTCTTTGGGACCAACCCATATGAAGGAGAAAGAACTTCCTTGTCACCAAGATTCTGGACAAAAGAACAGGCCGTGTATTATGCTCGCATTCTGTATGGCAAGAATCGCATCTTCAAGCATAAGATTCTGGATTTCACTGAGCTCGAAACTTTACCTTGCTTCCATCACACTATCGAGCAGATTGAGCAGGTCTTCCTGAAGAGTTTCCTTCGTTTCAATCATGGCTGGAATCGTGAAGTTATCCTTCAGTTCTACGCTACTCTTTATGTCTCAGGAGATCTTGCAAATAGTAGTACTTGGATCCTCGAATGGATGACCGAGGAAGAAAAGATCAAATGTTCGGCTGACCAGTTCTTAGCACTGTTGAATCTTCCTCTGTGTGAATTCGATGCCTCTAGGGAACACAGACTGCACTATTGGGATGTATCCGAAGCTGAACTTCATATGCTGATGGACCCCAAACTTGTTGGTGATGAATGCACCGAGGCAAATCCTAAAAATCTGGCTTATGAGAACAAAGTGTTGTTCTATATCCTCTGCAACTCCCTCATGCCAACGAACAGGCCAGAGTCCATTCAGGGCATCATAGCAAATGCTCTTCAAGCAATAGCTCATGGCATTCGGTTTGACATTCCGGATCTACTCATTCGCAACTTGGCCTATGCAGCTGACAGCCCTCAAGTCTTGAAGCCATATGCACCATGGGTCATGTTTGCTATTGAGCAGCTTACTGAGAAAAAGTTCTTCTGCCCACATGTTCCGAAAGTTTTCGTTCCACCAGTCCGAGACACTCTCCGGATCATGAAGGACATCGGCAAAGGGAAGACACCTATTGATGCTACTGCCTCTGCCTCTGCTAAAGCTCCGAAGGTCAAGAGGGCAACAGTTGAAATCCCTCGTGAAGAAAATCCCTCACTATATGAGATTTGTCTTCGCACTCAACAGGCTCTGGAAAGTCACATCAAGCTCGATCGCAAAGAGAAGTTGGAAATGATTACTGAGATCAATCTGCTTCACAATTATGCTCGCCAGGCTCTTTTGTATGAGAAGGAACAAAAGAAGCGCTCGTGGACCCTTCTGCGCAAGCATTATTCTCGCACTCAACTGTTTGCCAAGGGTATTGAGAAAGATTATGATCATCTGGAATTGTTTGAAGTTCCTCGCATCCGAAGGCAAACTCCAGTGCTTCCTCAGCGTTCCGCCTCCACCGACCTGCTGTTTGTTGAACCCGATGATGATCTTGAAGACACAGCAGGCACACTGATATTCAAGCCAGATGCACCTCGCACTGCTACACCCGAAGCTGATCCCGAAGCCCGTGTTGCGTCTCCAACTCCTGCTTCGGCCTCGACCATCGCTCGCTCTGCTTCGCCAAATAGTTTGAGTTCTGGGGATTCTTCAGATGAGTAGTTCCTTGCATGCATTCTCTTTCTTTTTTGACACTTGTTGGCAAAAAGGGGGAGAAGAACATCGAGAGATAGAAAAGCGGGTTATTTGCAGGGTGTTTCCATTCGCCATTTGCTTTCTCTTTCAAATAATTTGCCTTTCGGTCGTGGAACTTGATCTCACCGTCTGTGGTGATGGTTACTGCGTCGTCATGTACCGTTAATAACCCCTGCATTGCTATATTTGCTATATCGTGCAAGGTTAATTGAAACCGCATATATCTTACTCCTATGCTTATCTTTCGCTATCTAACGATGCAGGAGAAGAAAGGTTGCTTCTGAGCAGATTGCTCTGATTCACATGTTGTTTTTCCTCGCATATTTCCATCATATCATCCTTGTTGCAGGAAAACCTCGACTGAAGCGTATCTACTCCGAGCTATATACTTGTGACTCCCTGGCACCGATTTTCTTCGAATATCTAACTTGCAGGGAACTTATATCTCGTGTGGATTCAAACTGTGTTCTGAGAAAATCTTCATGGCTTATCCATTGCCACAACTCACTTCAATTTATCCTCGCTATCTAACAAATCTACTTCAATGGTTGTGTGTGGCAGGAAATACCTCAGACACCATCGAGTGCATTGGATGAAACTACGATTGTGATCTTATGTCAATGTCACTCATACGAAGATTCACCTCGCTGCCCTCCATGCTATCTTCTATGCTTACTCTGAGTCAGAATGATGCACATCTTCAGGGGGAGCGTGTTTTATCTTCGTAATTTTCTCTCATCCTCCATTACCCTTCGCATTCCATTTCTTTCTATTTTCTATCTTTTGATGTGTTCTGTTTTGTCAACAATCGTCCAAAAAGGGGGAGATTGTTGGTGAAATATATGCCCCCTTGTGTTTTGGAGATTGTTGACAGAAACAGGAATGGATTGATTTGTTTGCTAGTGCACACAGAGAGAAATAGTCCATGCAGTACCGAAGAGAATGTTGTCTCCGGTGTCAAGTTCGAAGAACTTCACCGAAGAACATCTGCATAGCAGAGAAAAATGAGCTACATTCAAAGAAGTCTTGTAGATGAGAAGAATGATGTGAAGGAGTTAACCCCTCGAGAATTTATTGCTGACACGAAGCAATTGGTTTGGTGATTATGTCCAAAGTAAATTGAATGCTGCGATGGAAGACGATGACGAAGTGAAGACGTAGCATTCTTTTCGTTATTCTTCTTTCATTCATTTGAGTCATAGGACCTCCATACTATTAAGAGGGGTATAGGTTCTCGAAGCTTAGATTCGCTGTGTTGCTTAGCCCAAACCTATGCGAGACTGAGAGAAATCTCTTTATGTTTCGAATGATTACCTGCCAGCAGAAGACATTGTTCTTCGGTGCTGCAGGAGATATCTTTTGAACTGAGGAGTTAGCATTACTTGCTCCGCACGTAATGTTACCGTTGTGCTCAATTCCGACCGTTGGACTCATGTCGTTCGGCCGTTGGCTGCTCCACATGTCCAATTTGGTCTTTTCCCTTCAGGGAAGGCTGCGGCTATAAATAGCCACCCCGCTCCAACGTTGCCCGTTGGCTGCTCCGCTTAAGATTTCTGAGAAGATTGATTGAGCATCCCCTCTCCGGGTGATTTGAGTTTAAGATCCACCGAGAGAAAAATCAAGAGCCTAAACTTAGACAGTGGTTGAGCATCACAGTAGTTCTGAGTTAGAGTTCTTGTGCCTATTACTCTTGAGAGCTGCGCACTCTCTAGACGGATAGGTGTCGGCTCGAGTGTCGAAGAGTAATTGTCTTCACCGAGCAAGATCTTCAGCAACCAAGAGTCATTATGGTTTGCGAAGAAGTCTGACGAAGGTTTGGAGATCGCCGACAAGTATCTACCACGAGTGAAATCAACTGGAGTCTGATCAACTCCGAGTTGAAGGAGAATAGGGCGAAGAGAGTTTATCTTTTGTGTTAAATCACAACCCCTCCAACCAGACGTAGTCCTTTGGCAGAAGGGCGAACTGGTCTACCAAATTCTTCTGTCGCCATCGAGCACCACCGGTTCATTCTATTTTACTACATCTCTTTCAGCAGTTTACTTTCGTGCTCTGTGTCGATAGTTTATCTGATCAATCATAGTTCGTTACTTATCTTTCACATTCTCTTCATTCATTTCTATCGTCCCAGTTCAATTTATTATCGTACCTCTGTATGTTAGCGTGATTTCATTCTGTTCCGAATCCATTCACCGTGTCACCATTTCCCGTGCATTTCCTTCGCAGTTCATATCTAGTTTTTCCTTGTGCTATTGGATCTGTTCATATATTGCTTTACCATCATACCAGTCAAACCTGTGATATTCTTCGCTCGAACAATTACTACCTTCTTCTTCGATAGTTTTGCTCCTCTACTGCATGCTTGTTTAAGTGCTTGTCTACCGAACCTTATTTCCGCTGCTGTGTTTGGGATCAGTTCAAAACATTCGCAAGAATTTTTGAATCTCCCATTCGCCCCCCCCCCTCTGGTCTATATACTCTCGGTCCTAACAACATGACACGTATGTATCATTGCTATTAAGGGTAAAAAGATGGGGATTATTCATGCGTGAGTTTACTTTGTCTATATCATGTCATCTTGCCTAAGGCGTTACTCCGTTCTTTATGAACTTAATACTCTAGATGCATGCTGGATAACGGTCGATGTGTGGAGTAATAGTAGTAGATGCAGAATCGTTTCGGTCTACTTGTCTTGGACGTGATGCCTATATACATGATCATTGCCTTGGATATCGTCATGATTATTTGCTTTTCTATCAATTGCCCAACAGTAATTTGTCTACCCACCGTATGCTATTTTTATGAGAGAAGCCTCTAGTGAAAACTATGGCCCCCGGGTCTACCTTTATCATATATTGAAAATCCTAAAAATACCTTGCTGCAATTTTACTTTATTTATTTTATTTTGTATTTTTGTTCAATCTATCTATCTATCACCATACAATTTAATCTTGCAATTAACCGCCAAGGGATTGACAACCCCTTGTTCGCGTTGGGTGCGAGGATTTGTTATTTTGTGTGCAGGTGCTGCTAACGAGGTGTTGCGTGATTCTCCTACTGGATTGATAACCTTGGTTTCATAGCTGAGGGAAATACTTATCTCTACTGTACTGCATCATCCCCTCCTCTTCGGGGAAATCCCAACGCAGCTCACAAGTAGTAGGAAGAATTTCTGGCGCTGTTGCCGGGGAGACATCATCAACATCTATCAAGTACCTACGCATAAACTTTCATCTCCTTGCATTTATTTTATTTGCCTTTGCCTCTCGTTTTCATCTCCCCCACTTCTAAAAAGTTTTTACAAAAATGCAAAAATATTTTCCGTTTGCCTTTTTCTTGTTTGCTTATTTGCTTGCTTGCTTGCTTTTATTGCCTTCATGTCAAAAACACAAGAACAGAAAGTAAAACAAAAATTTATTTTACTATGGATCCACTTAAGGTTTTCTACTTGGAACATCTTCGATCCATTTGTGCTCGTGCTGAAACCCCAACTAGTTTAGTTGAGGGAAAATCATTAGATGAGCATGCTCATTTTGTGCGTCACTGTTTGTCTCAAAAAGGGAGACTCTTATGGCATCAAATAAATTGTTTGCTATTTATGCTCGGAATCTATGTGAAATTTATGATTTTACTTGTTGCTCTAAGAACCCTAAAAAGCACCTTCCCTACCTATGTGAGTTTAATGATAATGAAATCTTATCTTCTTATGCCAAGGGTGTTTATAGTTATTATGATATCAAACAAATTGAAGAATTTGTTGCTTTTAAGGGTGCTTATGAAGTTGCTTCTTTAATTGAAAAGTATGATATTACTCTCTACAAATCTGAAAATTTTGACATACTTAAATATTGCTATGAAAACTATGCTCCCAATGCCTATGTTAGTGAATTCATTGGGAGAATGTCTGCTGCTTTGGAAGAGAATAATGATATGCATGAATCCATAGATAATTATGATTCCATTGATTTGATTGAAATATCCCCTCTTGATGAATGTGATGCTTGCTATTCTCACGGCCATGATGCCAATATCAATGATGCTTATAGAGATGAACTTGCTATAGTTCCTTATGTTAAAAATGGAATTATTGCTATAGCACCCATACTTGATAGTTCCTTGAATGAAAAGCATGATTGCAATGAGGTTATTATAAATTCTATTAATGTCAATTGTGCTAATGGTATGCAAAGCTACAAGCTTGGGGATGATAATTTTGTCATATCCACTACTTATTGCAATGATCATGATTGGGGTGATAATGCTTCTTATGATCTTGAAAATTTATTTAATCCTCATGATGAATATGTTATTGATAATAATGTTTGCAATAATATTGAAAGTGGGTTTGGAAGAGCGTCAACTTTAGGTAAAAATAATCCCACATATTTGGAGAGTGTTCAATCTTATGAATTTTTTGATAAAAGTGGGTTTGGAGAGGTCATGACTTTAGTTGATGTTAATCCCACTATCTTGGAAGATTATAAAACTTTTATGCATGTGGATCATGAAGATAATACTTTATATGATGGTTATATTGTTGTATTTTATTATGATCCTACATGTAATTATTATGAGAGAGGAAAATATGGTTATAGAAATCTTCATGTCGCTAAATTACCTCTCTTTGTGTTGGAATTATTAATGTTTCATTCTATTTTTATGCATATGCTAGATATTGCTTGTCTTGATAATTTGTTTTCCTATAAAATGCCTATGCATAGGAAGTATGTTAGACTTAAATGTGTTTGTCACATATTCTATGATGCTCTCTTTGTGTTTCACTTATTATCTTACATGTGAGCATCATTGAAATTTCAAGCCTATCTTAATGGCTATAAAGAAAGAGCTTGTTGGGAGACAACCCAATACTTTGTTCTTGTGTGTTTACACAATTATGCTACTGTTATGATTGTGTTTTTATGTTTTAATTAGTGTTTGTGCCAAGTAATGCCTTTGGGATGATTTGGAAGATAGTATAATTGATGCTGTTTGGAAAACAAAAAGTTTTGCGCCCAATGCTGGAATTTTAATTCTGTACTGGAGTGTCAGAAAATCTGAAATTTTTACAAAATATTTGTATATGAATTTCCCACGTTGTCCTAATTTTTCAGAATTTTTTAAGTTACAGAATTATAGATTTTAAATAGATCTTTACAGACTGTTCTGTTTTAGACAGATTCTGTTTTTGTTGCATAGTTTGCTTATTTTGATGAATCTATGGATCGTATCGGGGGGTATGATTCATGGAGAAGTTGGAGTGCAGTAGAATTATGCCAATATTAAATATGAATCAATTTACTACAGTACTTAAAGTTAAAGATTTATTTGTTATACTAACGGATCTCACGAAGGTTTTGTTGAGTTTTGTGTGATTGAAGTTTTCAAGTTTTGGGTGAGATCACGATTGATGAAGGAATAAGGAGTGGCAAGACTCAAGCTTGGGGATGCCCAAGGCACCCCAAGGTAATATTCAAGGAAGACTCAAGCAACTAAGCTTGGGGATGCCCCGGAAGGCATCCCCTCTTTCTTCTACCAACTATCGGTAATTTTACTTGGAGCTATATTTTTATTCATCACATGATATGTGTTTTACTTGAAGCGTCGTGTATTAAATGAGTCTTTGCTTTGTTTGCTTTTTAGTTTGTCACAATCATCTTTGCTGGACACACTGCTACTTGTAGCTTGCGTTGGTATTTTCCCCGAAGAGGAAGGGGTGATGCAGCACAGTAGAGGTAAGTATTTCCCTCAGTTATGAAACCAAGGTTATCAATCCAGTAGGAGAATCACGCAATACCTTGTTAGCAGTACCTGCACACAAACAACAAATCCTTGCACCCAACGCAAACGAGGGGTTGTCAATCCCTCGGCGGTAAATTGCAAGATTAAATTGTATAGTGATAGATAGATAGATTAAACAAAGATACAAAATAAAATAAATAAAAGAAAAGTTCAGCAAGGTTTTTTAGGGTTTTTAATATATGATTTAGATAGACCCGGGGGCCATAGTTTTCACTAGAGGCTTCTCTCATAAAAATAGCATACGGTGGGTAGACAAATTACTGTTGGGCAATTGATAGAAAAGCAAATAATCATGACGATATCCAAGGCAATGATCATGTATATAGGCATCACGTCCGAGACAAGTAGACCGACTCCTGCCTGCATCTACTACTATTACTCCACACATCGACCGCTATCCAGCATGCATCTAGTGTATTAAGTCCATACAGAATGGAGTAACGCCTTAAGCAAGATGACATGATGTAGACAAAGTAAACTCACGCATGAATAAACCCCATCTTTTTACCCTTAATAGCAACGATACATACGTGTCATGTCCCTTTCTGTCATTGGGATTGAGCACCGCAAGAACGAACCCATTACAAAGCACCTCTTCCCATGGCAAGATAAATCAATCTAGTTGGCCAAACCAAATCAATAGATCAGAGAAGAAATGCGAAGCTATAATAATCATGCATGAAAGAGATCAGAGAAGACTCAAATAATATTCATGGATAATCTGATCATAAACTCACAATTCACCGGATCCCAACAAACACACCGCAAAAAGTGATTACATCGGATAGAACTCCAAGAACATCGAGGAGAACATTGTATTGAAGATCAAAAAGAGAGAAGAAGCCATCTAGCTACTAACTATGGACCCGAAGGTCTGTGGTAAACTACTCACGCATCATCGGAAGGGCAGCAAGGTTGATGTAGAGCCCCTCCGTGATCCATTCCCCCTCCGGCGGAGTGCCGGAAAAGGCCCCCATATGGGATCTCTCGAGAACAGAAACTTGCGGCGGCGGAAAAAGTATTTCGTGGACTCCCCTGTTGGTTTCCCGATTTTTGGGAATTTATAGTGGTGGAATTAGGTCAAAAGAGTCAGAGGTGGGCCCACGAGGCACCAGGGCGCGCCTGCCCCCCTCCCCCAGGCGCGCCCTGGTGGCTCGTGGCCACCTCCTGGGTCTTCTGGCCTCCTCCTGAAGCTTCTAGTGTTTGTTATGTCTAGAAAAAAATCTCCAAAAAGTTTCGTGGCATTTGGACTTCATTTGGTATTGATATTCTGTAAAACCAAAAACAGGCAGAAAACAACAACTGGCACTGGGCACTAAGTTAATAGGTTAGTCCCAAAAAATGATATAATTGCTGTAAATGTATATAAAAACATCCAAGATTGATAATATAACAACATGGAATAATCAAAAATTATAGATACGTTGGAGACGTATCAGCATGCCCAAGCTTAATTCCTGCTCGTCCTTGAGCAGGTAAATGATAAAACAGAATTTTTGATGTGGAATGCTGCCTATCATATTCATCATATTTTTTTTATTCTATAGCATGGACATATGGACTTGAATGATTCAAAGCAATAGTCTATAGTTTGACATGAAGATATAAATACTCAAGCATACTAACAAGCAACCATGCCTTTCAAAATATCAACGCTAAAGAAAGTTATCCCTAGCCCATTATGCTCAATCATTGATCCATTGATGAAACACACTCAAATATTAGCTACATCCAATGCACAAGTATGACAATAGTGCTCTCTAGTTGGTGCTTTTATAAGAGAAGATGGAGACTCAAAATAAAAATAAAAATTGTATAAAAGTAAATAGATAGGCCCTTCGCAGAGGGAAGCAGAGATTTGCTAATGTGCCAGAGCTCAAAGCTTAAATTGGAGAGATAAAATTGTTTTGAGAGGCATGCTTTTCCTGTCAACGAAGACGACCGAGAATTCCCAATATTTTCCATGCTAGACACATCATAGGCGGTTCCCAAACAGAAAGTAAAGTTTATTTCCTTTCCACCATTCTTTTACAATCCATGGCTAGCCGTATCCACGGGTGCCCTCCATACCAACACTTTCCAAGGAATTTTGTTGTTATTAATTTTTGATTCATTGTGGGACTGGGCATCCCTATTACCAACCATTCTCTCGTGCAATGACAAGTGAATAAACACTCATCGTGAGAATAACACACCTAGCATGGAAAATATTGGCCACCCCCTGCCGCTTCATGAGCGGTACGGGCACACAAAACGGAAAAATTATTTTGAAAATTAGAGTTGGCACACGCAAATTTACTTGGAACGGCATTGAAATACCGCATATAGGTAGATATGGTGGACTAAATTGGCACAACTTGGTTTCGGTCGCCGTTTGCCGCCCATTTTCCCCTTGGTTTCGGTCGCCGTTTGCCGCTTCCCGTGCAAGCCCGAACACAGCCGCCGCAAACCTCGTCGCCGACCTCCACTCCGGTGACCATTTGGTCCAACTCCGCCACCTTTCGACTGCGCGCGATCCCAGGAACCCAATGCCACAAACCGTGCGTGTTTAGAGGCCCTATAGCGACCACCCCGAGCTCGCCCGAGACCGCCGCCGCCTCCACTTGTCGCCGACGTCAACTCCGGCTCCCCTAGCTGCTGCCGCTGCTCCAGATCGACGCGGCTCGTCCTCAGCGTTCGAGCGAGCCCTTCCCCGCGCCAAATGGTGGCCGGGGTGCCAATCCCGCGCCGCGCCGCCGTGATTTGCAGCCACTGGTGGCTAAATGCCGGCGCGCCGCCGTGTTTTGACCGACGTGGGCCTCGCCAGGTGGCCCCCACGGGATTAGCCACTAACCACCACCGCTGTCCCACTGACATGTGGGCCCGCTACTGTAGCGACTTAAATAAACTAACTAACGCTGCTAATTAAACCACTATTAACTCAGTCACTGACATGATGGGCCCACGGTGCTAATTGACCTAGTTAATTAAACTAACTAACTGTTTAACCTAACAGTCACTGTCAACTGGGCCCCACTGGACCAAGTTGACTAGTCAACTGCTGACTGGGCTAGCCCCAGTCAGTGACAGGTGGGTCCCCCTGGCCCATTTAACCAGTCAACGGTCCAGTTGACTGCTGACTGGGCAGTCAACTGGACCCCACCAGTCAGCCTGTATGCAAAGTGCTGGGTACACTTTCTGTGTACCCGAAGCAATTTAGCTATTTAATTTCGAATTTAAATTAAATTCCAGAAATTCCAGAAAATGATTTAAACTTTGAAAACTCATATAAAATAAACCGTAGCTCAGATGAAAATAATTTATATATGAAAAACGATCAGAAAAATATGACGAATCCGAATATCCTACCCACATACCTGCCACACCCCTCTAACATACTGAACATGGAACTTTTTGCCCGTATTCGATAGATGAATAGTGCATGACCTTGGTAAAATAAATCCAAATAAATTCCTAAATCATCTAAAATATTTAGAGAGGCAATATATCACACCTGCATATCATTTAGGCATGTCATGCATAGTGATTGCATTTGTTGCCGTGTATTTATTGTTTCTTCCCCCTCCTTCTCTCCCGATAGACCTCGAGACAACCGACGACACTGCAGAGTACGACTACGTCGTCGACGACCAGACCCCTTCAGCAGAGCTTCCAGGCAAGCAAAATCCCCTTGATCATCCAGATATCGCCCACTCCTTCTCTCTTATGCTTGCATTAGTATTGCTTCTATTGTTGCTCCGATAGCTCCTATTCTGGTGCATAGCCTGATTTCGTCGCCTACTGTTGATACCTACCTGCTGTCCCATGATGCTTAGTTAGCTATGCTATTGATCCATCGGTGGCCCTTCACCCTTGTCCATTTGCCATGCTTGATATCGGGCCGTGATCACTCTGGGTGATGGTCATGGAAATGTTTACATATTGCAATACTTTAAACTGATAAAGACGGGCCGGTTCCAAGAGTGCCCGCGAGAGAATAATATTAAAGACGGGTCGGCTCCAAGAGCACCCGCGAGCCGTGTTTTACCAAGTCGGAGCGACATGAATCCTGTTCGTCTTCGCGAGATACTAAACACGCCTAACGGATTTAGGTATTTGATCTGAGTTGGCCACTGGCCTATCCGCACTACCACCACATGGGATAATGGTTTAATGGGGCCCTCTACGCCGTATGTATCAGCCGAAAGTTCTGTCAGATGTCCAGTTCAGCATTGTGGCACGGTCAGATCGTGCCGTTGGCGCGGGTATCCACCGTCCTCACAACGACCCGGAGTGCACAGGGCGATGGCCCAAGACCCATGAGCACTTAGGATGTAGACCGGCGGGGACCTCTCTGCTGAGCCTTGGTAGAACTACGTCGTGTCGATCGGCCGAGGCCGGGCATGACCCGGAAAAGTGTGCCCGGCCAGAGTTAATCGAGCGTGTTGGGTAACAGTAGTGCACCCCTGTAGGGAAGTTATCTATTCGAATAGCCGTGTCCACGGTAACAGGACGCTCGGAGTTGTATCCTGATCTGCTACAACTACAAATGGTTACTGTTACAATGATAAACTGTTACTACTGCTCTCGGGATCACTTTCTCGCAGGGTAGTCGAGGAAGGATCTCAGGGTATTATTAAAATATGTTTGATTATATATTATATTGTTCTACCCTCTTCTGATGCTGCAAGATTGCTTCAAGATGCTAGTCTTCGATAGGCTAGGCCTCTTCCCCTTTGTTCCGGCATTTCTGCAGTTTAGTCCAAAGATATAGCCCCATTCCTTTGATACCGATGCATACTTAGCATAGTTCTGATGTCAGTCTTGCGAGTACTTTGGATGAGTACTCATGGTTGCTTTGCTATCTCTTTTCCCCATACCCGTTTGCTGCGATCAGACGGCGGAGTCCAGGAGCAGGAGATCCCCGGAGGCACCTACTACGACGTGGAGATCCCTGACGACCAGGAGTAGACTCGGAGGTTCCCACGCAGGAGGCATGCGCCTTTTCGATCAGTGTCGCTGTTGTGCTATCCTTCTTAAGGCAAACTTGTTTCCCTTTTATGTCTGTACTCAGATATTGTGTTTGCTTCCGCTAACGCTTGACCGCGAGCTTATGTATTCAAGCCCTCGAGGCCCCTGGCTTGTAATATAAAGCTTGTATGCCTTTTATTTGTGTTTAGAGTTGTGTTGTGATATCTTTTCGTGAGTCTCTGATCTCGATCGTGTGCATTTGCGTGTATGATTAGTGCACGGTCGAGCAGGGACGCCACAAGCAGGTATCAGAGCCGACTGCCTATAGGAAACCCCCTTCCAACTCCTTGGCCGAAGTTGAGTCTAGACTTTCAAAAATTGTTTTACTAACATGGCTGTGTGGCTTACGGGCCCACGTCACCATTGGGTGGTATTAGGATCTTTTATTCCTCTTCTTTACTCTGGGATTCTGATCTCTCTTCTATTCGGGTTAAAGATTTTACTAAGCGCTAACATTAGGTTCTCGTGATCACATCCACCCGGAGATTTCAATCAACCTTCTTTGAATGGTGGGCCAGGTTCTGCTTCACAGTTTTCATGGACCGCAGGATCCTTTTATCGAGGGCACCATGCGTCGTCCCCTGCAGATTCCTCGCTCCAGTAGTTTTCTCCGGCGTTGATCTAGCCTTTGCTAGGTCGCGTTGTTGTATTCCTTCACCGCGTGCCTGCGCGCCGCCTAGTTGGTCTAGCTGCGTGCGTTTCCAAACTCCAACTGTCGTTTGTATCCAACTCCGTGCATAGATTTGTATGTCTTTAACGACTACTAATATGTATCTAATGCCCTTCTTGTTCATTACTCATGTTACATCATGAATGACCTCTTACACATGCAGTTGCTCTTGCTAAACTGCCCCTGTTGATTTGGCAGGATGGCTGACGATCCTCCACCTCCACCTTATATTGCCACAATGATGCAGCAGTTTGAGCTGAATCGTCAGTTTATGACTGGAGTAATGGCTCAGTTTCCAACTCATAATGCTCAGCAACAGTCTGCCCCAATAACTCTGCTAGAATTCGTGCGCCTCAATCCGTCCATTTTCCACAACTCCACCAATCCTATGGATGCTGATGATTGGCTTCGTGATATCCTGTTTGAGATGGAGTCAGCTAATGTTGCCCCTGAAAATTACGTCACCTTTGCGGCATTTCACCTGAAGGGTCCAGCGGCTCAATGGTGGGAAAGTCACAGGGATATGCTGCCTACTGGAACTGTAACCACTTGGCAGGAATTTCAGTCAGCCTTTCGTGCATGGCACATTCCTCAAGGTCTGATGAACCAGAAGAAGAAGGAGTTCCGCAAACTCACTCAGGGCAAACTGACTGTGGATGAATATCAGAGAAAATTTCTCGATTTATCCCGCTATGCTGAAGATGACGTCTGCACTGACGCTCGCAAGCAGGAGAAATTTCGTGAAGGATTGTGTCCTGATATAAAGCTCTCACTTGTTGCCCATGATTGTGCAGACTTTGCGACGCTTGTCAGCCAAGCTTTTTGAACTGGAACTGGTCTGAATGAGTACCAGGAGTCACTCAAGCGTACTCGAGATATTGGCTCATCCTCGGGTCAGCCTGCTCAAAAACGTCAAGTCTAGATTCCGCACAATGTCTATCACCAACCTGCTCCAACACCAAGGCCGTCTTATGTTGCACCTCGTCTGCCTCCACCACCAAGACAACTGAATATTCCAAGTGGACAGCCAAATGTTATTGTTCCTTCCCATAATGATGATTTATGCCGCAAGTGTGGACAGCCAGGACACCATACTATAAATTGTCGCCCAGATCAGCCTCGGAATACACCACATCCTCCTGTTGGTCGCAAGAAGAGCTGTCGAAACCGTCGTTTCAGAAGCTATAATGCCAGGCCGTCTGCTATGGGTCGTGGCCAGGTCACTCATGTCAAAATGGAAGAAGCTCGTGAGGCCCCTAAAATCATGATGGGTACCCTTCCAGTTAATTCAGTGGCAGCTACTGTTCTCTTTGATTCAGGAGCATCACATTCATTTGTGTCTCAACCGTTTGCTCAGTTGCATGGGTTAGCTATGGAATCTTTGGCTACTCCTTTAGCAGTTCACGCCGTCGGATCTCAGAGCCGTGCCACCATGGTGAGCCATAGCACTCCCATTATAATTGGAGGTCTAGTGTTCCATGCTTCTCCTGTTGCCCTCAAATCATCCAACATAGATGTCATTCTCGGCATGGATTGGCTGGAAGCCCATAATGCTTTCATTGACTGTGCTGCTAAGAAAGTTTAGCTCACGCACCCTTCTGGCCAGACAATCAACTACTCAGCTCAGATAATTTAGAATGCCGAGAATCAGATATATGCTTTGAATGCTTTGAACGCTTCACCTCTTGAGGGAATTGAGAATGTTCCAGTCGTTTGCGATTTTCCAGACGTCTTTCCAGAAGAACTTCCAGGGATACCCCCTGTTAGGGCTGTCGAATTCGTCATAGACTTGAAACCGGGCACTACTCCTATTGCCAAGCGCCCATACAAGATGCCGCCTCATGAACTCCTTGAACTTAAGGAGGAAATCGAAAAGTCACTTCAAAAGGGTTTCATCCGCCCCAGTTCTTCTGCTTGGGGAGCACCTTCGCTCTTTGTTAAGAAGAAGGATGGAACAAATCGGCTGGTTCAAGATTACCGACCTATCAACCAAGCAACAATTCAGAACAAGTATCCGCTTCCCAGAATCAACGATCTGTATGATCAACTTGCTGGTTCCTCAGTATTCTCTAAACTTGATTTGAGATTGGGATACCACCAGATCCGGGTTCATAAAGAGGATATCCCGAAGACAGCCTTCGTTACTCGCTATGGTTCTTACGAGTACACTGTCATGTCCTTTGGCTTAACCAACGCTCCAGCAACCTTCTCCCGACTGATGAACTACATCTTCATGGATTACCTCGACAAATTCGTCGTGGTTTATTTGGATGATATCCTTATATATTCCAAGAATGAAGAAGAGCACGCCGAACATCTTCGGCTTGTACTGGAGAAGCTGCGTGAACATCAACTATATGCCAAGTATTCCAAGTGTGAGTTCTGGTTATCTGAAGTGACCTATCTAGGTCATGTGATTTCCAAAGATGGCATCGCTGTTAACCCAGAACGAGTTCAGGCTATTCTTGACTGGACTCCTCCGAAGAATGTCAAGCAAGTCAGAAGTTTTCTCGGACTCGCCAGCTATTGCCGCCGATTTGTCGAGAACTTTTCCAAGATTGCCAAGCCTCTGACTGATCTGCTTCACAAAGGTGTGAAGTTTGAGTGGACAGAAAAATGTCAGGAAAGTTTTCAAACACTCAAGGACAAGCTGACATCTACACCAGTGCTTGCTCCTCCAGATTCTCGCAAGGACTTTGTGATCTACTATGATGCGTCTCGTCAAGGATTAGGCTGTGTCCTAATGCAAGAGCGTAAGGTGATTGCTTATGGCTCTCGACAGCTGCGTCCTCATGAAGAGAACTATCCAACGCATGATCTCGAACTGGCAGCAGTTATTTATGCATTGAAGTTATGGTGACATTACCTACTTGGTAATCGTTGCGAGATCTACACGGACCATCAAAGTCTGAAGTACTTGTTCACTCAACCATCTCTGAACCTCCGTCAGCAAAGATGGATGGAGGCCATTACAGACTATGATTTGGGTATTTCTTACACCCCTGGCAAGGCTAATGTAATGGCTGATGCTTTGAGCCGTAAATCCTACTGTTGTGAACTTGAGGTTCAACTACAGCAACCACTTCTGTATGAAGAGCTTAAACTGAACATCGAGATAGTTCCTCAAGGATATCTAAATACCTTGGTTGTTGAACCAGACCTCGAGCGCAATATCAAGACAAGGCAGAAATATGACTTTGAAGTCGAGAAGATTAAGAACTACCTCTCCAAGGGAAATTCTTCGTTCTACCATGTTGATGATGATGGTGCCTTGTTCTTCAAAGGCCACCTAGTGGTTCCTAGAAAGCATAATCTGGACTCGCGTTCGGATGTTATGAAAGAAGCGCATGATACACCTCTTTCAATTCATCCCGATAGTACCAAGATGTACCAAGACATTCGTCAGCGGTACTGGTGGCCTGATATGAAGCGAGACATTGCTCGTTATGTTGCTGAGTGTGATGTTTTGCCGTCGCATCAAAGCAGAACATCAAAGACCTGCTGGAACTTTGCAACCACTTGCTATTCCTGAATGGAAATGGGACAAAGTTGGAATGGATTTCATTACTGGGTTTCCCAGATCGCAGAAGGGTCATGATGCTATTTTTGTCGTCATTGACCGATTCTCCAAGGTTGCTCATTTCCTGCTAGTCAAGGAGACAATCACTGCTAGTCAGTTAGCAGACTTGTATGTTTCCAGAATTGTGTCACTCCACGGTGTTCCGTTGGAGATCAGTTCAGACCGTGGCAGCCTCTTTACCTCAAGGTTTTGGAACAGTTTCCAAGAAGCTATGGGAACTCACCTGTCCTTCAGCACCGCTTTTCACCCCCAGTCCCAGGGACAAGTTGAACGAGTCAATCAAGTGCTTGAAGATATGCTTCTAGCTTGTGTCATCTCATTCGGTAAGAAATGGGAGGAATCACTCCCGTATGCTGAATTCTCATACAACAATAGCTATCAGGCTAGTCTGAAGATGGCACCATTTGAAGTTCTTTATGGACGTAAGTGCCGAACTCCTCTGAATTGGTCAGAAACGGGGGAACGGCCACTCTTCGGTCCAGACATTATCCAACAAGCTGAAGAGCAAGTCCGTATCATTCGTGAGCATCTGAAGACTGCTCAGTCTCATCAGAAGAGCAATTATGACCGAAAACACCAGGTAATGGTTTATCAACCTGGCGAACAGGCTTACCTTCGTGTCACTCCGATGAAGGGCACTCACCGCTTCGGAATCAAGGGCAAGTTAGCTCCTCGCTACATTGGCCCATTCTGTATTCTCGCCAGATGTGGAGAAGTGGCATATCAATTGGAATTGCCGCCGAACCTTTCTCAGGTTCACGATGTTTTCCATGTGTCGCAACTCCGTCGCTGCTTCAAGGATCCTATCCAAGCAGTGGATCATGAAATGCTTGAATTGCAAGAGGATCTTTCTTATCAAGAGTATCCGATCCGCATTCTTGATCAAGTTGAACGTCGAACCCATCAGAAGGCAATCAAGTTCCTTAAGGTTCAGTGGTCGAATCATTCTGAAGATGAAGCCACTTGGGAACGTGAAGATCGTCTTCATGAAGACTACCCCGACCTTTTTCCTTCTACCTCCTGAATTCTCGGGACGCGAATTTCTTTTAGAGGAGGAGAATTGTAACACCCCCTTGTAATATGCTACAGTGATCATCTTCTAATCCTGCCAAGTCATCTTCATTTGCAGTGTTAAATCATCATTTGTTCATATCTCATTTCAAATTCTACTTTAAACAAAAATTCAAAAATAAAGTCGAAATTAAAAGTTACCCAAACAGTAGAATAAAAATGTTCATAATATTGCAAAAATTCCTAGAGCAATTATAAAAATATAACCAACATTATTTTAATTCCCAAATTCACCCTAACATCCAAAAACAGTACCTAAATAACCATATTTAAAATCATTTTCATTTAAACAAAAATCAAATGAATTCAAATAATCCCAAACCATTTTGTGGCAGTGCAGAATATTGCCTAGTATTTATTGAGGCAAGTTACCTATTTTACAAAACTCATTTGATGCAAAAAGAAAAGGCAAAACAGCAGAGAAAATAAGAAACAGAAAAAGAATAAAGAAAAGGGCAGAGGGGCACTGTGCCTGTGGGCTTCAAGTGTGTACAGTGCAGCCCAGCCCATCTGGCTTGGCCTTTAGTCCTCCTCGCGACGCCGCTCGAAGCAGAGCACGGCATCACCGTCCACGCTCGCCCGCCGCGCGGATGTCGACAACGAGGCACAACAGAACTTCTGGAGCAGATAAGGAGGCCCCGCGAACCCTAGCCTTCTTTCTTTCTCCCCCTCGCTCGCTTTCTTCTCCACAGTGCGCATCCGTCGCCGCCGCTCGCCATTACCGCGGCCATCAGCCTCCCCGACGCCCGGGAGGACGTCCAGTAGCCGCGTCGCCTTCGACCACATCGTCCCCGCCCTTCGGCTCGAGCCTGGGAGCTCTCTGCCGTCGCCATCGAGCTCATCTTCCTCCCTCGGCCGTCGCCGTTCGTCTTCGATTCCGACGCCGTCAAGCCGTCCCCGGCCTCCCCGAGCGCGTCACCGAGCTCCACGGTGAGCTCCGCTTCCTCCCGCCCATTTTCCCCTTGGTTTCGGTCGCCGTTTGCCGCTTCCCGTGCTAGCCCGAACGCAGCCGCCGCAAACCTCGTCGCCGGCCTCCACTCCGGCGACCATTTGGTCCAACTCCGACACCTTTCGACTGCGCACGATCCCAGGAACCCAATGCTGCAAACCGTGCGTGTTTAGAGGCCCTATAGCGACCACCCCGAGCTCGCCCGAGACCACCGCCGCCTCCACTTGTCGCCAGCGTCAACTCCGGCTCCCCTAGCTGCTGCCGCTGCTCCAGATCGACGTGGCTCGTCCTCAGCGTTCGAGCGAGCCCTTCCCCGCGCCAAATGGTGGCCGGGAGGACAATCCCGCGCCGCGCCGCCGTGATTTGCGGCCACCGGCGGCTAAACGCCGGTGCGCCGCCGTGTTTTGACCGACGTGGGCCCCGCCAGGTGGCCCCCACGGGATTAGCCACTAACCACCACCGTTGTCCCACTGACATGTGGGCCCGCTACTGTAGCGACTTAAATAAACTAACTAACGCTGCTAATTAAACCACTGTTAACTCAGTCACTGACATGATGGGCCCACGGTGCTAATTGACCTAGTTAATTAAACTAACTAACTGTTTAACCTAACAGTCACTGTCAACTGGGCCCCACTGGACCCAGTTGACTAGTCAACTGCTGACTGGGCTAGCCCCAGTCAGTGACAGGTGGGTCCCCCTGGCCCATTTGACTAGTCAACGGTCCAGTTGACTGCTGACTGGGTAGTCAACTGGACCCCACCAGTCAGCCTGTGTGCAAAGTGCTGGGTACACTTTCTGTGCACCCGAAGCAATTTAGCTATTTAATTTCAAATTTAAATTAAATTCCAGAAATTCCAGAAAATGATTTAAACTTTGAAAAATCATATAAAATAAACCGTAGCTCGGATGAAAATAATTTATATATGAAAAACGATCAAAAAAATATGACGAATCCGAATATCCTACCCACATACCTGCCACACCCCTCTAACATACTGAACATGGAATTTTTTGCCCGTATTCGATAGATGAATAGTGCATGACCTTGGTAAAATAAATCCAAATAAATTCCTAAATCATCTAAAATATTTAGAGAGGCAATATATCACACCTGCATATCATTTAGGCATGTCATGCATACTGATTGCATTTGTTGCCGTGTATTTATTGTTTCTTCCCCCTCCTTCTCTCCCGATAGACCCCGAGACAGCCAACGACATTGCAGAGTACGACTAAGTCACCGACGACCAGACCCCTTCAACAGAGCTTCCAGGCAAGCAAAACCCCCTTGATCATCCAGATATCGCCCACTCCTTCTCTCTTATGCTTGCATTAGCATTGCTTCTGTTGTTGCTCCGATAGCTCCTATTCTGATGCATAGCCTGATTTAGTCGCCTACTGTTGATACCTACCTGCTGTCCCATGATGCTTAGTTAACTATGCTATTGATTCATCGGTGGCCCTTCACCCTTGT
The DNA here is from genome assembly GCA_039707655.1 of Elymus sibiricus. NCBI lineage: Eukaryota > Viridiplantae > Streptophyta > Magnoliopsida > Poales > Poaceae > Elymus > Elymus sibiricus. The sequence continues at coordinate 301,185,702 of CM077668.1, forward strand.
CCGTTTGCCATGCTTGATATCGGGCCGTGATCACTCTGGGTGATGGTCACGGAAATGTTTACATATTGCAATACTTTAAACTGATAAAGACGGGCCGGCTCCAAGAGTGCCCGCGAGAGAATAATATTAAAGACGAGTCGGCTCCAAGAGCACCCGCGAGCCGTGTTTTACCAAGTCGGAGCGACAGGAATCCTGTTCGTCTTCGCGAGATACTAAACACGCCTAACGGATTTGGGTATTTGATCTGAGTTGGCCACTGGCCTATACGCACTACCACCACGTGGGATAATGGGGCCCTCTACGCCATATGTATCAGCCGAAAGTTCTGTCAGATCTCCAGTTCAGCATTGTGGCACGGTCGGATCGTGCCGTTGGCGCTGGTATCCACCGTCCTCACAACGACCCGGAGTGCACAGGGCGATGTCCCAAGACCCATGAGCACTTAGGATGTAGACCGGCGGGGACCTCTCTGCTGAGCCTAGGTAGGACTACGTCGTGTCGATCGGCCGAGGCCGGGCATGAGCCGGAAAAGTGTGTCCGGCCAGAGTTAATCGAGCGTGTTGGGTAACAGTAGTGCACCCCTATAGGGAAGTTATCTATTCGAATAGCCATGTCCACGGTAACAGGACGCTCGGAGTTGTATCCTGATCTGCTACAACTACAAATGGTTACTGTTACAATGATAAACTGTTACTACTGCTCTCGGGATTACTTTCTCGCAGGGTAGTCGAGGAAGGATCTCAGGGTATTATTAAAATATGTTTGATTATATATTATATTGTTCTACCCTCTTCTGATGCTGCAAGATTGCTTCAAGATGCTAGTCTTCGATAGGCTAGGCCTCTTCCCCTCTGTTCCGGCATTTCTGCAGTTTAGTCCAAAGATATAGCCCCATTCCTTTGATACAGATGCATACTTAGCATAGTTCTGATGTGAGTCTTGCGAGTACTTTGGATGAGTACTCACGGTTGCTTTGCTATCTCTTTTCCCCATACCCGTTTGCTGCGATCAGACGGCAGAGTCCAGGAGCAGGAGATCCCCGGAGGCACCTACTACGACGTGGAGATCCCCGACGACCAGGAGTAGATTCGGAGGTTCCCAGGCAGGAGGCCTACGCCTTTTCGATCAGTGTCGCTGTTGTGCTAGCCTTCTTAAGGCAAACTTGTTTCCCTTTTATGTCTGTACTCAGATATTGTGTTTGCTTCCGCTAACGCTTGACCGCGAGCTTATGTATTCGAGCCCTCGAGGCCCCTGGCTTGTAATATAAAGCTTGTATGCCTTTTATTTGTGTTTAGAGTTGTGTTGTGATATCTTCCCGTGAGTCTCTGATCTCGATCGTGTGCATTTGTGTGTATGATTAGTGCACGGTCGAGCAGGGACGCCACACTAATATTCTTACTAAATCACAATTACTCACTAACATGACTCACATATCATCATCTCCATATCGCAAAACTATTGCAAGGAATCATACTTATCATATCCAATGATCTATATGAAAGTTTTTATTATATCCCTCTTGAATATTCATCACTTTGGGACCAAATTCATATCTTGTGCAAATTACCATTACTATCATCAACTCTCAAAAAGATTTAAGTGAAGCATGAGAGTGCAAATATTTCTTCAAAATTTCAATCTTATCAACTCTCAAAATAATATAAGTGAAGCATGAGAGTTTATTTCTTCAAAATATAGCCACCACCATGCTCAAAAAGATTTAAGTGAAGCACTAGAGCAACTGCCTAGCTCAAAAAAATTAAGTGAAGCACATAGAGTATTCTAACAAATTATGATAACGTGTGGCTCTCTCAAAATAGGTGTGTTCAGCAAGGATGATTGTGACAAACTAAAAAGTAAACAAAGCAAAGACTCATATAATACACGACGCTCCAAGTAAAACACATATCATGTGACGAATAAAAATATAGCTCCAAGTAAAATTACCGATGGTTGGTAGAAGAAAGAGGGGATGCCTTCCGGGGCATCCCCAAGCTTAGACGCTTGAGTCTTCCTTGAATATTACCTTGGGGTGCCTAGGGCATCCCCAAGCTTAGACTCTTGCCACTCCTTATTCCTTCATCCATCGTGATCTCACCCAAAACTTGAAAACTTCAATCCCACAAAACTCAACAAAACCTTCGTGAGATCCGTTAGTATAACAAAATAAATCACTACTTTAAGTACTGTTGCAAACCCATTCATATTTTATTTTTGCATTATACCTACTGTATTCTAACTTCTCCATGGCTTATACCCCCCGATACAATCCATAGTTTCATCAAAACAAGCAAGTAGTGCATCAAAAACAGAATCTGTCAAAAACAGAACAGTATGTAGCAATCTATTTAAAATACATACTTCTGTAACTCCAAAAATTCTGAAAAATTAGTAAAACGTGGGAAATTCATATACCAATACTGTGTAAAAATTTCAGATTTTTCTGACGCTCGAGTACAGAACCAAAATTCCAGCACTGGATGCAAAACTTTCTGTTTTCCAAACAGCATCAATTATACTATCTTCCAAATCATCCCAAAGGCTTTACTTGGCACAAACACTAATTAAAAACACAAAAAGACAATCATAACAGTAGCATAAATGTGAAAACATAAAATTACAGAAACAAAAGATAAAAAATTATTTTATTCATTGGGTTGCCTCCCAACAAGCGCTATTGTTTTATGCCCCTAGCTAGGCATAATGCATAGTTTCAAGTATTGTCATCTTTCAAGTTGATTCCATAAGTGGCCCTCATGATGGATTCATATGGTGCTTTAATTTTCTTCCTAGAGAAATGTTCCATACCCTTTTTCAATGGAAACTGAAATTTTATATTCCCTTCTTTCATGTCAATAACGGCACCTATGGTTCGTAAGAACGGTCTACCAAGTATTATTGGGCAAGAAGGATTACATTCAATGTCAAGTACAATAAAATCAACGGGCACATAGTTCCTATTTGCAAGAATAAGAACATCATTAATTCTTCCCAAAGGCTTTTTAATAGTGGAATCTGCAAGATGCAAATTAAGAGAACATTCATCTATATTGGTAAAACCTAGCACATCACATAGAGATTTTGGAATTGTGGAAACGCTAGCACCCAAATCACATAAAGCATTGCACTCATAATTTTTAATTTTAACTTTAATGGTGGGTTCCCATTCATCATATAATTTTCTAGGAATTGAAATTTCTAGTTCTAGCTTTTCTTCTAACGCTTTCATCATTGCTTCTACGATGTGTTTAGTAAAAGCCTTGTTTTGCTCATAAGTGTTGGGTGAATTTAACATAGATTGTAACAAAGAAATGCACTCAATCAAGGAACAATTATCATAATTAAAATCTTTGTAATCCAAGAGAGTGTGCACATCACTATTTAAAGTTTTTACCTCTCCAAACCCACTTTTAGCAATTTTCTTATCAAGATTTTCACCCTCCGAATTATGGGGACGCTCTTCAGCTAAAGTTGACTCTTCTTCAGTCCCCTTTTCATCAAGTTTAATTTTGCTAAACAAAGAATCAATAGATGAAACACCAATCATTTTAATATCCTCATCATTACTACGATAGAAACCGGGAGGAATCGCTTTTTCTAAAAACTCTCGTTTAGCTTTTAGCATGGCGGTTCTTTTCTTACTCTCATCCATAGAGACATATAAAGCTTTAATCGATTCATTAATATCAATTTTGGGTGGCAAAATTTTAGTCTTAAGACTTTCCACATCATGAATAATTCTATCAATGCTCCTAGACATATCATCAAGTTTACTCAATTTTTCTTCTATCGTAGTGTTGAAAACTTTTTGAGCATTAATAAATTCTTTAATATTACTTTCAAGATCAGAGGGCATCCTATTATTATTATTATAAGGATTACCATAGGAATTGCCATAATTATTAGAGGAATTTCCAGGAAACGGCCTAGCATTGAAATTACCTCTATAAGCATTATTATTAAAATTGTTTCGCGAGACAAAATTCACATCTACGGGATCATTACTTTGCTCAATCAAAGTGGATAAAGGCACATCATTAGGATCAATAGGAGCATTTTTGCTAGCAACCAATTTCATAAGCGCATCAACCTTATCACTCAAAGTATTAATTTCTTCAACAGAATTCACTTTTTTACTAGTAGGAACTCTTTCAGTATGCCATTGTGAATAATTTGCCATAATATTATCAAGAAATTTAGTAGCTTCCCCCAAAGTAATTTCCATAAAAGTACCACCCGCGGCGGAATCTAAAAGATTTCTAGAGACAAAATTTAATCCCGCATAAAATTTGTGTATGATCATCCATAAATTTAAGCCATGATTAAGGCAATTTCTTATCATTAATTTCATCCTTTCCCAAGATTGGGCAACATGTTCATGATCAAGTTGCTTAAAATTCATAATTTGATTTCTTAGGGAAATAATTTTCGCGGGAGGAAAATACTTGGTGATAAAAGCATCTTTACACCTATCCCAAGAATCGATACTATTTCATGGTAAAGATGAAAACCAATTTTTTGCACAATCCCGCAATGAAAATGGGAATAATTTTAATTTCACAATATCATTATCCACATCTTTTTTCTTTTGCATATCACACAATTCTACGAAAGTGTTAAGATGGGATGCAACATCTTCATTAGGACTACCAGAAAATTGTTCTTTCATAACAAGATTTAGCAAGGTGGCATTAATATCACAAGTCTCCGCACTAGCGGCGGTAGGAGCAACTGGAGTACTAATAAAATCATATTATTAGTATTGGAAAAATCGCACAATTTTGTATTTTCTTGAGACATCGTGACTACGTAAACAAGATAACAAGCAAGCAAACAAGCAAAAAAGATAAAGGCAAACGGAAAATATTTTTGTATTTTTGTAAAAAACTTTTTAGAAGTGGGGAATATGAAAACGAGAGGCAAATAAAATAAATGCAAGGAGATGAGAGTTTATGCAAAGGTACTTGATAGATGTTGATGATGTCTCCCCGGCAACGGCGCCAGAAATTCTTCCTGCTACTTGTAGCTTGCGTTGGTATTTTCCCCGAAGAGGAAGGGATGATGCAGCACAGTAGAGGTAAGTATTTCTCTCAGTTATGAAACCAAGGTTATCAATCCAGTAGGAGAATCACGCAACACCTCGTTAGCAGTACCTGCACACAAACAACAAATCCTTGCACCCAACACAAACGAGGGGTTGTCAATCCCTCGGTGGTAAATTGCAAGATTAAATTGTGTGGTGATAGATAGATAGATTAAACAAAGATACAAAATAAAATAAATAAAAGAAAAGCGCGGCAAGGTTTTTTAGGGTTTTTAATATATGATTTAGATAGACCCGGGGGCCATAGTTTTCACTAGAGGCTTCTCTCATAAAAATAGCATATGGTGGGTAGACAAATTACTGTTGGGCAATTGATAGAAAAGCAAATAATCATGACGATATCCAAGGCAATGATCATGTATATAGGCATCACGTCTGAGACAAGTAGACCGACTCCTGCCTGCATCTACTACTATTACTCCACACATCGACCGCTATCCAGCATGCATCTAGTGTATTAAGTCCATAAAGAACGGAGTAACGCCTTAAGCAAGATGACATGATGTAGACAAAGTAAACTCACACATGAATAAACCCCATCTTTTTACCCTTAATAGCAATGATACATACGTGTCATGTCCCTTTCTGTCACTGGGATTGAGCACCGCAAGATCGAACCCATTACAAAGCACCTCTTCCCATGGCAAGATAAATCAATCTAGTTGGCCAAACCAAATCAATAGATCGGAGAAGAAATACGAAGCTATAATAATCATGCATAAAAGAGATCAGAGAAGACTCAAATAATATTCATGGATAATCTGATCATAAACTCACAATTCATCGGATCCCAACAAACACACCGCAAAAAGTGATTACATCGGATGAACTCCAAGAACATCGAGGAGAACATTGTATTGAAGATCAAAAAGAGAGAAGAAGGCATCTAGCTACTAACTATGGACCCGAAGGTCTATGGTAAACTACTCACGCATCATCGGAAGGGCAGAAAGGTTGATGTAGAGCCCCTCCGTGATCGATTCCCCCTCCGGCGGAGCACCGGAAAAGGTCTCCAGATGGGATCTCTCGAGAATTAGGTCAAAAGAGTCAGACGTGGGCCCACGAGGCACCAGGGCGCGCGTGCCCCCCCAGGCACTCCCTGGTGGCTCGTGGCCACCTCCTGGGTCTTCTGGCCTCCTCCCGAAGCTTCTAGTGTTTGTTATGTCCAGAAAAAAAATCTCCAAAAAGTTTCGTGGCATTTGGACTTCGTTTGGTATTGATATTCTGTAAAACCAAAAACAGGCAAAAAATAGCAACTGGCACTGGGCACTAAGTTAATAGGTTAGTCCCAAAAAATGATATATAATTGTTGTAAATGTATATAAAAACATCCAAGATTGATAATATAACAGCATGGAACAATAAAAAATTATAGATACGTTGGAGACGTATCACACACCTATTTGAGAGAGCCACACGTTTATCATGATTTGTTAGAATACTCTATGTGCTTCACTTAAATCTTTTGAGCTAGGCAGTTGCTCTAGTGCTTCACTTAAATCTTTTTGAGCACGGCGGTGGCTATATTTTGAAGAAATATTTGAACTCTCATGCTTCACTTATATTATTTTGAGAGTTGATAATATTAAATTTTGAAGAAATATTTGCACTCTCATGCTTCACTTATATCTTTTTGAGAGTTGATAATAGTAATGGTAATTTGCACAAGATACGAATTTGGTCCCAAAGTGATGAATATTCAAGAGGGATATAATAAAAACTTTCATGAAAGATCATTGGATATGATAAGTTTGATTCCTTGCAATAGTTTTGTGATATGGAGATGATAATATGTGAGTCACGTTAGTGAGTAATTGTGATTTACTAAGAATATTGGTGTTAAGGTTTGTGATTCCCTATGCATGCACATAAAGTCAATAGTTATGCAACGAAAATATATCCTACTTATGGTGCATTATTCGGTGTTAGTTATGTTCAATGCATGTTTATGACCGTTTTCCCTTTTTGGTTGGTCGCTTCTCAATCTATTTGCTAGCCTTCATTTGTACTAAGCGGGAATACTGCTTGTGCATCCAACTCCTTAAGCCCAAGTTGTGCCAAATGAGTCCACCATACCTACCTATATGCGGTATTTCCATGCCGTTCCAAGTAAATTTGCATGTGCCAACTCTAAATTTTCAAAATAATTTTCCGTTTTGTGTGCCCGTACCGCTCATGAAGCGGCAGGGGGTGGCCAATATTTTCCATGCTAGGTGTGTTATTCCCACGATGAGTGTTTATTCACTTGTCATTGCACGAGAGAGTGGCAGGTAATAGGGATGCCCAGTCCCAAAATGAAAAAAAAATTAATATGATAATAATAAATTCCTTGGAAAATGTTGGTATGGAGGGCACCCGTGGATACGGCTAGCCATGGATTGTGAAAGAATGGTGGAAAGAAAATAAACTTTATTTTCTGTTTGGGAACCGCCTATAATGTGTCTAGCATGGAAGATATTGGGAATTCTCGGTCGTTTTCGTTGACAAGAAAAGCATGCCTCTCAAAATAATTTTATCTCTCTAATTTAATCCTTGAGCTCTGGCACCTTTGCAAATCTCTGCTTCCCTCTGTGAAGGGCCTATCTATTTACTTTTATGCAATTTTTATTTGTATTTTGAGTCTCCATCTTCTCTTACAAAGCACCAACTAGAGAGCACTATTGTCATACTTGTGCATTGTGTGTAGCTAATATTGAGTGTGTTTCATGAATGGATCAATGATTGAGCATAATGGGCTAGGGATAACTTTCTTTAGCGTTGATATTTTGAAGGACATGGTTGCTTGTTAGTATGCTTGAGTATTTATGTCTTCATGTCAAACTATAGACTATTGCTTTGAATCATTCAAGTTCAAATGTCCATGCTACAAAGAAAAGAGTATATGATGAATATGATAGCTAGCATTCCACATCAAAAATTCTGTTTTTATCATTTACATACTCGAGGACGAGCAGGAATTAAGCTTGGGGATGCTTGATATGTCTCCAACGTATCTATAATTTTTGATTGTTCCATGCTGTTATAGTATCAATCTTGGATGTTTTATATACATTTACAAGCAATTATATATCATTTTTTGGGACTAACCTATTAACTTAGTGCCCAGTGCCAGTTGCTGTTTTTTGCCTGTTTTTGGTTTTCCAGAATATCAGTACCAAACGAAGTCCAAATGCCACGAAACTTTTTGGAGATTTTTTTCTGGATATAAGAGACACTAGAAGCTTCGGGAGAGGGCCAGAAGACAGAGGAGGTGGCCACGAGCCACCAGGGCGCGCCCCAGGGGGGGTGGCACGCCCTGGTGCCTCGTGGGCCCACCTCTGCTTTGTTTGACCTAATTCCACCTCTATAAATACTCTAAAATCGGGAAACCAACAGAGGAGTCCACGAAATACTTTTTCCGCCGCCTCAAGTTCCTATTCTCGAGAGATCCCATCTGGAGGCCTTTTCCGGCACTCTGCCGGAGGGGGATTCGATCACGGAGGGGCTCTACATCAACCTTGCTGCCCTTCCGATGAAGCGTGAGTAGTTTACCACAGACCTTCGGGTCCATAGTTAGTAGCTAGATAGCTTCTTCTCTCTTTTTGATCTTCAATACAATGTTCTCCTCGATGTTCTTGGAGTTCTATCCGATGTAATCACTTTTTGCGGTGTGTTTGTTGGGATCCGATGAATTGTGAGTTTATGATCAGATTATCCATGAATATTATTTGAGTTTTCTCTGAACTCTTTTATGCATGATTGTTATAGCTTCGTATTTCTCTCCGATCTATTGATTTGGTTTGGCCAACTAGATTGATTTATCTTGCAATGGGAGAGGTGCTTTGTAATGGGTTCGATCTTGCGGTGCTCAATCCCAGTGACAGAAAGGGACATGACACGTATGTATCGTTGCTATTAGTAGATGCAGAATCGTTTTGGTCTACTTGTCTCGGACGTGATGCCTATATACATGATCATTGCCTTGGATATCGTCATGATTATTTGCTTTTCTATCAATTGCCCAACAGTAATTTGTTCATCCACCGTATGCTATTTTCAAGAGAGAAGCCTCTAGTGAAAACTATGGCCCCCGGGTCTACCTTTATCATATATTGAAAATCCTAAAAATACCTTGCTGCAATTTTACTTTATTTATTTTATTTTGTATTTTTGTTCGATCTATCTATCTATCTATCACCATACAATTTAATCTTGCAATTAACCGCCAAGGGATTGACAACCCCTTGTTCGCGTTGGGTGCGAGGATTTGTTATTTTGTGTGCAGGTGCTGCTAACGAGGTGTTGCGTGATTCTCCTACTGGATTGATAACCTTGGTTTCATAACTGAGGGAAATACTTATCTCTACTGTACTGCATCTCCCCTCCTCTTTGGGGAAATCCTAACGCAGCTCACAAGTAGCATTGCCATTAAGTATAAAACAACGGGGTTTATTCATATTGATTGGGTTTACTTTTTCTGCATCATGTCATCTTGTTTAAGGCGTTACTCAGTTTTTATTAACGTAATACCCTAGATGCATGCTGGATAGCGGTCGATGGGTGGAGTAATAGTAGTAGATGTAGGCAGGAGTCGGTCTACTTGTCTCGGACGTGATGCCTATATACATGATCATTGCCTTGAATATCGTCATAACTATGCGCTTTTCTATCAATTGCCCAACAGTAATTTGTTTACCCACCGTATGCTATGTGTTCGAGAGAGAAGCCTCTAGTTACTATGGCCCCCCGGGTCTACTTAAATCATATAAAAAACCTAAAAATACCTTGCTGCAATTTTATTTCCTTTTTTTTATTTTGCAATTTATTTTATCTATCTATCACTATTAGAATTAATCCTTGCAAATAACGAGTTCAAGGGGATTGACAACCCTCTTGCCCGTGTTGGGTGCAAGTATTTGCTTTTGTGTGTGTAGGTGCTTTTCATGAGGTTCTGCGTGGTTCTCCTACTGGATTGATACCTTGGTTCTCACTGAGAGAAATACTTATCTCTACTGTGCTGCATCACCCCTCCTCTTCGGGGAAAATCCCAACGCAGTTTACAAGTAGCATTGACGACCGTGGCAATGCAACGAGGCATGCTCCAATGGTCATGGCGATGCTTCGACAACCACGACGCCATTGACAACTGCGGAAATGCTTCGATGACCATGATGACGGGCGTGCTTCAATGGTCGTGACAGTGCTTCCATGACCATGATGACTTTGACGCCCACACCAATGCTTCAACGACTAAGGCGACGAGCCATGCCATGATGGCGTTGACGGCCGCGGCCATGCAATGAGGCATGCTCCAATGATCATGGCGATGCTTCGAAGACCACACGACAGCGTCGATGACTGTGGAAATGCTTCGACGACCACCATGACAGGCGTGGTTGAATGGTCGTGGCAATGCTTCCATGACCATGATGACTTCGACGGCCACGACAATGCTTCAACGACTAGGGCGACTAGGCATGCCATGGCGGTGTTTGACGACTGTGGCCATGCAACGAGGCATGCTTCTATGGTCGTGCCGATGCTTCGACAACCACGACAACGCAGACGACTGCGGAAATGCTTCGACGACCACAGCGACGAGGCGTGCCATGACGGCATAGACGTCCGCGGCCATGCAGCGAGGCATGCTTCAATGAGCTTTGCGGAGCATCACCGGTGTTGTTATAAAGCGTCTTTGGGCAACACTGGTGCTCCAATAGAGCATCACCGGGGCCGTCGGAACATCGACGTTGCTACAATGGAGCATCTCCCGTCTGCCGGAGAATCGACGGTGCTGCAATGAAGCATCACCGGCGTTGAGTTGGAGCATTGCCGACCGCCGGAGCATCGTCGGTGATGCAACGATGCATCACCGGTGTTGTGTTGGAGCATTGCTGGGCCACCGGAGCATTATTGGTGCTGCAACGAAGCATCACCAGTGTTGTGTTGGAGCATTGCCGGGCCGCCGGAGCATCACCAGTGATTCAGCCTTCAAGGATGGTCGCCAGTAGCGTCATTGTTGCATCCAACACGTATCCGATGGCAGGCTGGAGTCGCTACGGGGGAGATATAGGCGTATTTGGGATGGAAGTTATGGTCTAGAGATCAAGCGGCCCAAATCAACGGCTGGCAAGGCGGTTTAAAAATCCCTACCATCAGCCGGTTTACGCCTAGCAGTGGACTTACCACAATTAAGGATGGGCACCACTAGGCATCAGACTGCTGATGGATGCTTCCTATCAGACTAGTTGATAGTCCTACGATTAGAAGCATTTGAGTCGTCAGATCTATTGGCCAGTTTCCTTTCTTAAATGTCTGATTTGGTGTGTATTGCTTCCGTGAGCCTTGCTCCTTCCTAACCGTTGTGCCCACAATATGCAATTTGTTTCCTAAAACTGCTTCCTAAAATGACTCCAAATCCCATTATTTGCGGATAAAAATGATTATTCCTCACAAGTAAATTCTGCAATTAACTACGATTTTTTAAAGATGTGTTCCCTTACTGATGGTAACATGATTTTAATACCATAGAAGCATTGTTCTTGACGAACGGAAGCATCATTTCCTGGCGAATTAAAATGGCTTCCACAGCGAATTAAACTTGCTTCCCCCTACCAATCAATTGGCCTCCACGCCGAATTAAACTTGTAGTAGTATATAAATTTGTACTTAAGTGCTGATTTATTTTATACTTCAAAAACATTGAAACCATGTTTCCAACAACTAGAAAATTGTTTCTAAACAAATAAGACATTTCCATAGAAAGAATCATTATCATGAGTACACTTGTTTTGCTTCAAACACATCAGGGATGTGTTCCAAGAAATACAAATATGCTCAGTTTGTTTCCATGGATGAAAGATTTTGCTTCCATGGTTTCATGGAAAAAACAACTCTGCTTCCATGACAAATACATCAAATTGTTGGCACAGCTCCTCAAGGCAAGAATTGGATATTGCTTCTACTAGTTTCCCATCTTGCTTCTGTATGGGTTGTGATAATGCGGCCCTCAGCCTTTGGTGCTGCTCCTCATGGCAAGAATTATCTTGGCACCGGTGACACAGCAGGAGTTGCATATCGGTTTGCTTCCGCCAGCTTGAAGAAGTAACTCGTCAGTGCGGCGGTGCTTCAAACAGTGCTCCCAACGCTGTCCAAATCACCCGAAGCAAAACATCATTCCAACTGAAGCAATAAAAGGCTTGAATGGAAGCATATAAGCAAGGTATGTTTTGGCGAACTAGTGTGGAAAAACATATGTATCACCGAAGCACATAATTTAGTATTTGGAAGCAATAATAATTAAGATGGAAGCACACATATACAATTACATACAATAGCAAATGGATTGGCAATCGTGTCATCGTAATTGTCTTAGGCATGAGAGCATAGGGTTATACGGCGATGGAGGCACCCTGAGGAGATATATGCAATGAAATACAAATGTAAAATGTATGTATTATTACTAGAATGAAAAGGCAAATTACAGAACCTGAAATGGCGATGCAAGAAAAGGAAATTATACAAGTGATGAGAAATATAATGTAGCATGTTTGTTTAAAAATAAATTAAAATCCACACACACTGGAAACACATATACTAAATCAGGAAGCATAATTGCAGTTCTATCTCTTCATAAAAAGCATGGATGCTCCGAAGCAATGTACCGTACATCTGCACATCTAGGAAACATGGCAAGACACTGAAGTTCCATTGCATGAAAGAAGTATATGTACATAAGACTCCGAGGTAGTATAGATGGTAATACTATTAAAAAATGCATACCGAGGAAGCATGGAAATATATTGAAATTCCAACCGTACATACGAAGGATAGTAGATGTGGCAATAACCTGGAAGCATGGCAATAGATTGGAATTCCACTGTACGTAGGAAGCACGAATGCTTTAAGCAAAAGAAAACTGCTATCACTACATAAATAAGACTATTGGAAGCACACAAAAATGAAGATGCAAAATAGCATGCTTGACACTGATATCCAGGCGCAGAAATTTATAGTCTACAAATGTATCTAGTTTACTCTAATAGGAGATTTTGTATGCTTACATCAACTAAAATTCTGCAAATAAATGAAATGAAAACAGATTAACAGATATCCCACCGCTGGTGAATCTCCCAACCACATGGTGCATCCTTGACGAAACTAGATTGTCACTCACATGGGGTTGCATATTTGTGTGATATCCAAACCAAATTCATAGCAATTGGTTGATAATTTAGTGATCCAAATTCACGGCCATCAACAGAGAATATTAAAAGATTATCAGATGTTCATTTCTCAAAAAAAAATCTAGTATTGTAGAAATTAATAGTTACCAAGATGAGAGGACCCAAACAATAGGTACTCACGCAGCCGTTAGATCTTCCAGGCAAGGTGGTGATGCAAGAAACGCGGTGGGAATGATGGGCACATCCACCTAAAGCCGTGATGGCGCGCCGACGAGGTCATCCGATGGTCGCATCCAGGAGTTGGCGGTGCAGGAAATCAGATCTAGGCGGTGCCTTGGATGATTTGCTCGACGACGTGGGTTGGAAGCATGGCGAGCATGGGATCGAATCACGGCGGCGCGGTCGAAGAGTACCAGGGCGGCGCGGTGGATGACGAGCTCAGATGTGAGGTGCATCGGGCAAGATGCGTGGGAGGCAGAAGAGAGGAACAAGGGGTTTGCTAGAGGTTGGAACGTACGATTGATTAGGGGAAACCTGTCTAGCGTAAAAAATGAGTTCTTAGCGCCAGGGGGATACGTTGTGTTTTCTCAGCCGTGGGACTAAACAAATATCGACGGATGGTGAGCGGTCTGATGATGTTTCCTATGAGACGTGTGATAGGAAGTGTTTTCCTTCATGTAAAGATAAAACTCGTGTGCATGTCCATGACATATGCATTGAATGGCCCTGGGCACCACTAGGCATCAGACTAGTTGATAGTCCTACGATTAGAAACATTTCAGTCGTGAGATCTATTGGCTAGTTTCCGTTCTTAAATGCCTGATTTGGTGTGTATTGCTTCCGTGAGCCTTGCTCCTTCCTAACCGCTGTGGCCACAATATGCAATTTGTTTCCTAAAACTGCTTCCTAAAATGACTCCAAATCCCATTATTTGCGGATAAAAATGATTATTCCTCACAAGTAAATTCTGCAATTAACTACGATTTTTTAAAGATGTGTTCCCTTAATGATGGTAACATGATTTTAATACCATATAAGCATTCTTCTTGATGAACGGAAGCATCATTTCCTGGTGAATTAAAATGGCTTCCACGGCGAATTAAACTTGCTCCCCCCTACCAATCAATTGGCTTCCACGCCGAATTAAACTTGTAGTAGTATATAAATTTGTACTTAAGTGCTGATTTGTTTTATACTTCAAAAACATTGAAATCATGTTTCCAACAACTAGAGAATTGTTTCTAAACAAATAAGACATTTCCATAGAAAGAATCATTATCATGAGTACACTTGTTTTTCTTCAAACACATCAGGAATGTGTTCCAAGAAATACAAATATGCTCAGTTTGTTTCCATGGATGAAAGATTTTGCTTCCATGGTTTCATGGAAAAAACAACTCTGCTTCCATGACAAATACATCAAATTGTTGGCGCGGCTCCTCAAGGCAAGAATTGGATATTGCTTCTACTAGTTTCCCATCTTGCTTCTGTATGGGTTGTGATAATGCGGCCCTCAGCCTTTGGCGCGGCTCCTCATGGCAAGAATTATCTTGGCACCGGTGACACACCAGGAGTTGCATATCGGTTTGCTTCCTCCAGCTTGAAGAAGTAACTCGTCAGTGCGGCGGTGCTTCAAACAGTGCTTCCAACGCTGTCCAAATCACCCGAAGCAAAACATTATTCCAACTGAAGCAATAAAAGGCTTGAATGGAAGCATATAAGCAAGGTATGTTTTGGCGAACTAGTGTGGAAAAACATATGTATCACCGAAGCACAGAATTTAGTATTTGGAAGCAATAATAATTAAGATGGAAGCACACATATACAATTACATACAATAGCAAATGGATTGGCAATCGTGTCATCGTAATTGTCTTAGGCATGAGAGCATAGGGTTATACGGCAGTGGAGGCATCCTGAGGAGATATATGCAATGAAATACAAATATAAAATGTACGTATTATTACTAGAATGAAAAGGCGAATTACACAACCTGAAATGGCGATGCAAGAAAAGGAAATTATACAAGTGATGAGAAATATAATGTAGCATGTTTGTTTAAAAATAAAATAAAATCCACACACACTGGAAACACATATACTAAATCAGGAAGCATGATTGCAGTTCTATCTGTACATAAAAAGCATGGATGCTCCGAAGCAATGTACCGTACATCTGCACATCTAGGAAACATGGCAAGACACTGAAGTTCCATTGCATGAAAGAAGTATATGTACATAAGACTCTGAGGAAGTATAGATGGTAATACTATTAAAAAATGCATACCGAGGAAGCATGGAAATAGATTGAAATTCCAACCGTACATACGAAGGATAGTAGATGCGGCAATAACCTGGAAGCATGGAAATAGATTGGAATTCCACTGTACCTAGGAAGCATGAATGCTTTAAGCAAAAGAAAACTGCTATCACTACATAAATAAGACTATTGGAAGCACACAAAAATGAAGACGCAAAGTAGCATGCTTGACACTGATATCCAGGCACAGAAATTTATAATCTACAAATGTATCTAGTCTACTCTAGGAGATTTTGTATGCTTACATCAACTAAAATTCTGCAAATACAAGAAATGAAAACAGATTAACAGAGATCCCACCGCTGGTGAATCTCCCAGCCACATGGTGCATCCTTGACGAAACTAAGATTGTCACTCACATGGGATTGCATATTTGTGTGATATCCAAACCAAATTCATAGCAATTGGTTGATAATTGAGTGATGCAAATTCACAACCATCAATAGAGAATATTAAAAGATTATCAAATGTTGATTTCTCAAAAAAAATCTAGTATTGTAGAAATTAATAGTTACCAAGATGAGAGGACCCAAACCATAGGTACTCACGCAGCTCGTAGATCTTCCAGGCAAGGTGGTGATGCAAGAAACGCGGTGGGAATGACGGGCACAGCCACCTAAAGCCGTGATGGCGCGCCGGCGAGGTCATACGATGGTCGCATCCAGGAGTTGGGCGGTGTAGGAAATCGGATCTAGGCGGTGCCTTGGATGATGTGCTCGACGACGTGGGTTGGAAGCATGGCGAGCATGGGATCGAATCAGGGCGGAGCGGTCGAAGAGTACCAGGGCGGCGCGGTGGATGACGAGCTCAGATGTGAGTTGCATCGGGCGAGATGCATGGGAGGCAGAAGAAAGGAACAAGGGGTTCGCAAGAGGTTGGAACGTACGAGTGATTAGGGGAAACCTGTCTAGCTAAAAAATGTGTTCTTAGTGCCAGGATGGGTAATTATGTTGGTTTTCTCGTGGGGATACGTTGTGTTTTCTCAGCCGTGGGACTAAACAAATATCGACGGATGGTGAGCGGTCTGATGATGTTTCCTATCAGACGTGTGATAGGAAGTGTTCTCCATTAAGGATTGAATTACTTGCTGCACTTATTTACTTTTGTTACTTGTTACTCCTACTTGGTTACGAAATATCTTGCTATCCAATTATCTATCAAAACTATCTTAGAACACTTGCAGTGACACTTGTTGAAAACTATTAGTCAATTCCTTCTGCTTCTTGTTGAGTTCGACACTTTTAGTTATCGAAACAACTACGATTGATACCCTATACTTGTGGGTTATTATTTTCTTCAGCATTTCGCTAGTATTCTTCGTTCTTTTCTTTTTATTTCTTTTTTTAATTTGATTTTCTTTATTTCTTTTTATGTTTGTTCGCTTTTCTTTTTGTTTTTGTCAGTTTTCTTTTACTTTTGTCTTTTTAAACATGTCAATGTTTTTTCCTTTTTCAACACATGTCTACTTTTGTACATTTTTCGTATACATGAAAAAAAAATATACACGTTCAAATAAAAATCAAATACATATTTAACATTTTTGCAAATAACTTGTTTTGAACATATTTTTCAAATACATGTTACATATTTTTTGAAATACATCTCAAAACATTTTTCAAATGATAAAAAACATTTTTTTGAACTATGCAAACATTTTTTTTACATTGTATAAACATTTATTGAAAATGTCACGAACACATTTTTGAAACTTGTGAAGATTTTTTAAATGTGACGTACATTTTTCTGAATATACGTAACATTTTCTTTCGGTTTCATGATTTGTTTTCTATATTTTATTAACATTATTTCTATATGTCACGGACATTTTTTTAAGAGTCTAACATTTTTTAATGGTCACAAACATTTTTCGCACACATGATTAACATTCTTTGTACACATGATTTACATTTTTAGTATACATGATAAACATTTCTATTTTGTATTCACGTTATACATTTTTTGTATACTTCAGAAACAATTTTCTGTATACGTTTAACATTTTTCAAATGCAAGATTAGTATTCTTCTGTACATGTTTAACATTTTCAAATGCAAGATTAATATTTTTAAAATTTCATGTAAAGTGTTTTCAATATGTAGAAATGTGAAGAAAAAAAAAACTCAAACGATGTCATCCTGACGGCAGCATGACGTTGCAAGTTGTTATTGGGCAGGCCCATTTCGGGCTCCTGGCGAGCTGCGTGAGTTGGCGTCGCTGCAGGCGGCACATTGCCGTGGAGCGCGCCTATGTCTGGCTTATAGCGAAACGTAAGTTGACTCATGTTAGGTGCCTCACTAAATGGGACGGCGCAGCACGGTAGAGCACAGGCCACTAACTCATTTTTTTCCTGTTCTTAATGTTTTTTTCTTTTTTGTGTTTCCAAATATTCTAAATATATATATTACAAAAAAAACTTTACATAAAGCACTTTGTAAAAATGTTAAACAAGCATTTAAATAATGTTAAATGTGAATAGAGAAAATATTTCCAATGTGTACAAAAAAAATATATTATGTATGTAAAGTGTTGATCATGAATTTTAAAAATTGTTAATCAAGCATTTGAAAAAAAATCAAGCATTTCAAAAACATTAAATGTGCAAAGAAAAAATGTTTGTCATGTATACGAAATATATATACAAAACAAAAACAACGTTTATAAAAAATGTTGATCATGTGTTTAAAAAAGTTTAAATGTGTATAGAGAAATGTTTCTCATATATACGAAAAATGTATACAAAGAATATATGATGTGTATGAAAATTGTTGATCATGTATTTAAAAAAATGTTAATCAAGCATTTGAAAGAATGTTTATCAAATATTTAGAAAATGTTAGTCAAGCATTTGAAAAATGTTAAATGTGTATCAAAAAAATGTTTGTAATGTATAAGATAAATATATACATAACAAATACAATACACATTAAAAAAATGCTGATCATGTTTCTAAAATGGTGAATGTGTAAAGAAAAATGTCAATGGAGTATACAGAAAATGTACATTGTGTGTGAACAAATGTTTATTACCATTAAAAATGTGTTCGCCGTGAATTCAAAAATGTTTACCATGTATTAAAAAAATGTTACTCTTGAGTTTCCAAACTGTGGAACGTGCATAGAAAATGCACTTGATTTATACAGTAAATGTACAGTGTGTAAGAAAAATATTAGTCATAAAAAACTTAGTTTTAAAAAATACATATATTTCAATAATGTTAAACATGTATATAAATTATGTTTATAATGTATTAAAAAATGTAGAATGTGTACTGAAAAATGTTGCGGAAATCGATGAAAATGACAAAACAAAAAGAAAACAAAAGAAACCCAATAAAAACAAAGAAACCAAAAAGATTGAAGAAAACCAATGTAATAGAATGGAAGCAATGAAAACCGACAAAGAAATAAGGAAATATGAAGAAAGCCAATGAAAATCAAGAAAGAAACAAAGAAAGCCGAACAAAAATAAAAAATAGGAAAGAAAAGGAAAAACTGATAATGGAGAAAAAACAAAAAAAAAGAAAAGAAAAAAACAGTGAAAACCAAGAATAAAATGAAGAAAACCGGTGAAAAATAAAGAAAAAAATAACCCAAAAAACTCGTGAAGAACAAAAAAAGCAATAGAAAAATGAAAAGAAACAAAAAAGAAAGAAAACACGAAAAGAAACCGAAAAAAATGAGTATGCAAAACAGTGCAACGCCCGGTACTGTACTGGTACGCCCTGGTATTGTAGCGCTCCGCTGAAGCTTCAGGCGAGGCCAGGCTACATCTCGCTATAAGCAAGATATAGCCCTGGCGCATAGCCGCGCCCCGCTTACTGCGCGAAATCACTAATTGAAGAGTACTCCTTCCAAAGATCACTCTCACCTCCCCAGGTTGTGACAAGTGGCGCACTGCATGTGCGCCTCTTTTCGCAACATGTGAGTTTTCCCTTTTTTTGTAGATTCGTTTATTCAAAACGTTTTATCTCTTAAACCGCGTGTCCAAATCTTGAACCGTTTTCACCATAAGATTCCTCGCGTCGAGATTTTCAAAACTAGATCCCATGGTAAGCAAATCCGTGCCTCCACGAGAAGTAAACCCGTGCCTCTCGCGGAAGGAAAAAAATGTTTTTTTTTCGTTTTCGAGAGGCACGGCCATGCCTCTTGCGAAAGCAAAACCGTGCCTGTCGCGGAAGCAAAACCGTGCCTCTCGCGGAAGGGGAAAAAAGAAAACGTGTTTTTTTCGTTTTCGAGAGGCACGGCCGTGCTTCTCGCGGAAGGAAAAAAAAGAAAACGCATTTTTTCCGTTTCTGAGAGGCACAGTCGTGCCTCTCGCGGAAGCAAAACCGTGCCTCTCGCGGAAGAAAAAAAACGAGTTTTTCCGCGCATTTTTTTTCCGTCCAAGAGCTAAGAAAGACCGGTGGGAAACCAAAAACCCGAAAAAACAAAAAAAAACCCGTCTAAAAAGCCGAAAACGCGTGCAAAAAAAACATAATCCGGAGGGAACGCCCAGAGCGCGACACGTGGCGGCGGCTGAGAGCGCACCAAGTGGCGCGCTCTCAGCCCACCCCAAGTGATCATTGGGAGGCTCCCGAAGGAGCGCTCGTTAATTAGTTACTCTCCTTACTGCGAGGCCGATGAAAGTCTCACCTTAAACGAAGGTCTGCAGTGGGCTGGCCCAGTAACTATTAGTTTGGCCATAACTTTATTTCGTTCGTTGTTTTTTATTTTTATTTTCTAACTCTTGTTTAGGTAATGAAATATTCTAAATTTATGTACAAAAAAATTCTTATGATTTTTTCTGTTTTCCATAAAAACATGTAAAAATATTATTTATTAAAAACTAAAAAATGTGTGTTTTTTTGAAAAACTTACACATTTTTGCAAAATACGCGACTATTTTTTAAAAATTTGTAGATATTTCTTAATAAGTTTGGAAAATTCAATTATTTTAAAAAATGTGAATGGTTTTTGAACTTCAGCTTATTTGCATTTTTGTAAAGAAAAACTAAAAGAGCAAAGAAAATCAGTAAATAAAAAATAGAAAAAAGGAAAAACAAAAAAAGGGAGCATTGTGTTGGGCATGTCGTCATGTTTATTTTTACTTTGGGCCCATTGTCATGTTTGTGTTGCATTTGTGTGTGCCCAAACCAACCTTACATCTTCTCAAAAAGCCTTAGAAAAAATTATAGGAGAAATTTCAGAAATATTGGTGACTTTTATAAGTTTGTAGTTTTTGAGCTAAAATATTTTTGTTATTTATATTTTTCGTAACATTCACAAAAAATATATATTGGAAACGGCTATCAATAAATTGACAAACCTCCAAAAAATTACCAAATTCCTGTACACAGCCAAAAAATTGTATAGAAGAATTGGGCACAAACCAAACACCAGTAAAAAAAAATTATGACGTGCATGGCAGTAGCTCTGTCAATTTCTTTAAGAAGAGAGGAAAAGTAAATACAGAGTTGCCCGGTTATGAGGAAAACTAGGCCGAAAACCACAAGCAGACCACCAACACCTAACATGCCCTCTTCCCGGGAAGATGGAAGGCAACATCTTCGGAAACGCCTTCAAGAAAGTAAACGACGTCCGAGGACGCCGCCGTCACCGGCATCGTCCCCCGTTGACTTCAAAGCTTTCGCCTAGATCCGCGCACGACCGTCCCACCGAATCCTCGGAATGGTTCGGCCTAGCCAACAGCCTCCAACGCCGCTTCCACCCCAACCGGTCTGCACAACCGAGACCTTTCCAGTCATGGCACAACGGTTGGTACTCAATTACAAGCAAATGCATCGAGGTCAGTGAAGAATGAAGATCACTTAATTAGCGCGTCTCAAATGCGTGCTTACTTGTTCTTCCAGCTGTTTTAAACATTTCATCAGCACGGAGGTCGATCGGTCCTGCCTTTCGTTTGCAAGATTAGAGATATGCAGCACAACATCCTTACAGACAGAGCAGGTTACGTCTGTCAAGAAGACACTGGGCTTCTTTTTTGATATGTTATTAACAAAGAGGAAGGGTAGAAGGTGTCGTGATAAAGAGAGGACAGAAGATTCCCGCGTAACATGGGATTAGAATTAGACGCGGCGAGATCTCTGATCCCGAGGATTTGCGAACATGCTCGTTTTCTGACCAAATGATACGCGCGCACGCAGCTTTCCGGCGCAAACCAACCTGACAGCAGGCTGACACGCTTTCCTGCCTGTTCCTTTCCATCCATTCCCATGTCTGACACGATCGAGCCATGCTAATGCAGTCCGAAACTACTCATGAACGAACGAATGAGAAGAATGTTCATCTCCCGCTCGTAATCGTAATAATCAGGGCAAGCGCAATCAGCAGCTGCATGGCCATTAATTCAAATCACGCACGCAGCAGATCAGATCTAGCTGCTGCTGACATTCGGCCCATTTTAGGCGACAGCGACGGCTACTTGCAGCTCTCGCCATATATGCACAGGCAGCGAGCTACTGAGAGGCAATGATGGGAGAATGAGATCCATGGGCGGACGGACGGGTGGATAGATCGACAGCGGCACGTGGATGGGGATTCCTGCCCACCTACTAAAAACCGCCTCGCTTAAAACCGTCCATCCCCACCATCTTCGACGATCCATCCATCCTCCCTTCCTTCCCGCGCGCACCACCCCCTCCAGCCAAGCTAGCTGGCTCAGGCTGTCCTCATGTTCCAAAAGTCTCGTCCCACGTGACTCCCCGATTCCAATTCCCATCAATCTCCATCCCCCATCTCAACCAAGAAGCAAGGCGCAAGCAAGCGTAGTAGCTAGCGGCTACTCTATGCCCTCGGCCAGTATAAAACAAAGCTCTACGCGCGCCGGCACATCGCATTACGCAACTCGCTGGTTGAGCGACTAGCTAGCTTTGGCGGAGCTAGGAGAGGTAGCGGCTAGCTAGCTGTTGCGCATTACCGGGCTCGCTCTCGAGCATAATGGCGCAGCTCCCGCCCAAGATCCCGACGGCGACCGGGGCGCACCACTGGCCCGGCGCCGGCGTGGAGCACCACGGCCACGGGCCGGCCTCGGTGTGGGCGGACGAGTTCGCCGAGTTCGCGGCGGCGCGCCGGGGCGCGCACCGCAGGTCGCTGAGCGACTCGGTGGCCTTCGTGGAGATGGCGCCGGGGGGCGGCTGCGGGGCCGGCGACTTCGACCGGCTGGACGACGACCAGCTCATGTCCATGTTCCCCGACGAGGGCGGGTCGACGGCCCCGGGGTCCGAGAACGGCACCAGCGACAGCGACGGCGACAAGCACGGCAAGGACGGCCGGTACGACGACGGGCAGAACGACGATGCTAACCCGGAGGAGCCGGGGCCGGGGCAAGCCACGCCGACCTCGTCCACGGAGACGATCCGCGACCCCAAGAGGGTCAAGAGGTGCGCGCGCAATGCCAATGCATGCATGGATGCGCTTCCCTGATTAATGTGTTGATTATCAAGCTCGATTCATGGACCGACCGAATTATACATGTGTTTCCAGGATACTGGCTAACCGTCAGTCGGCTCAGAGATCTCGGGTGAGGAAGCTGCAGTACATCTCCGAGCTCGAGCGGTGCGTCACAACGCTGCAGGTACATATATACTCACCTGCTGCTAGCTAGTAATTGCTTCACTCATAACTTCTGGCCTTGGTAAAGGGCGAGCTAGTGCTACTCAATTCTACTACCTCTATCAAAATATAAGACGCTTACATCTTGGTACGAAGGGAGTAGTTATTAGCTAGTAAAAAAAAAAAAAGCTACGTCGAACTCGGGGGCTGGCGTTTTGGCTCCCGGGAGCACATGCTCCTGGGTGAACAGTACCCCCAAAAAAATTAGTAAATGTTTTCAAAAAATTCTGAAAAAAATTGTAGATGATCATGTTGGTGTAGCAAGCATGCTTGACAATTTTCATGCGGAACGGAGCAGTGGTGTTTCGTCGGTGAAAAAAACAAATTTGATGTGACATTTTGGGGTGACATTTGGTCTTCGATTTGTTTTTTTTTGCGCAGGCCAAAATGCTTAACGTTTTTGCTTCAAAATTTACAGGTAGCATTTGTATGTGACAAAGATCACAAAAAAAATTGTTTCATTTTTTTTGCCATTTGAAAAAAAAAATTTGGCCCCGAGAGCATGTGCTCCCGGGAGCCAAATTGACTTTCCGCGTCGAACTAGATATCAATTCTAGGAACGATACTCAAAAAAGCTGACGACACGTACGCCACTCACTCTACTTCATGCATGCCTCTGACCTTTAATTTTGTCGCCAAAAAATATATTTGTCGCCCAACACCCCTTGCAAGAGAGCAGAGTAGAAAACTACGCGGCAGTAGTGGATCATAGATGCACACTACGTAATGCGGAGGAAATTCGCTAGACACACGCATAAGCACAATTTCGGCATGCATGCAGCTCATATATACGTACACGCTCTTTGTCATTCATGCATGCATGCGCAAGAGCTAGCGCACGCTCGGCCTTGTGTGGTTTTGTATCACAAAATGTGCACGTCACTCGCACTCGCAGGGCAGGGCGATGTATACGTACGTACCCATTAATTTGGTGTACTCACGACATACCACGACGTACCCATATACCGATGTTTTCGCTCGTGCGCACACAATGACACAAACGTATCAATCGCCGCGTGCACTAGAGGGTTAGATCGATGGGGCAGGCTGGCCGGCTAGCAGCAGCACAACCTAGCAAAATGATGTTGGTGAGAAGTGAGAACCCATGTGGGGTGGGGTGGAATCATGAATGAGATCGATCAGTAGTAGACTCCCCTCTCGTGCATACGCACAGCGATGTACGGTACTAACTACCAAACCAAGGCCCGTCCGGGTCCGGCTGGCGGGGTGGCTCGCGTGATCCAAATGCACATGGCGCTGCGTGCTCGCATCTCATGGAGTGGTGGTCCCTCTCCTCTCCGCTCCAATTACACGGCTAGTAAGTGGTACGGCACATGCAGACGCAGGCGCCTCCCGGTCCCACCTAGTAGTGAGTGGTGACACATCTGATTATTGTCTTAAGCAATGATGTGAGCGTTAGTGCACTGGTAGCATTTAACAACTGTACCGTACCCACTTGCATGCGGCGCACGTTAAGGGTATATGCTATGCTGTGTGTATTCTACCACAAGCTGAGTGCACATGGAGACATCACAAAAAAGAAAAGAGAGGATGTTCGGGGCAAACCCAGGAGTTAATCTAACAAGTCATCAGTCAAAACTAATTAATTCTAGGGGCATGTGACTTGGCATCAGTTTAGTTATTAGTTGGTGTCCCGTTCCAATTTGACTGTCGTGTAACTGTAAAAATGTCCAGTCCGGATTAATGAATTATTACTCGCCCTCGTACGCTCATCGTGTCTATCTAACTCTCACGTGACGTTTCGATGGTTTGATTTGCAGAACGAGGTGTCCGTGCTGTCTCCTCGGGTGGCCTTTCTGGATCAGCAGCGGACGATCCTCACCGTCGGCAACAGCCACCTCAAGCAGCGGATCGCAGCTCTGGCGCAGGACAAGCTTTTCAAGGACGGTCAGTACTCCTGCTCCATCAGAAATTCAGACTAGTCCATTCTCTTGCTGTCTCATCCTGCACTCGGAATCAGCTCATAATTTAGTTGAACTGAAAATGCATGTTTCATACTGCTAAACATTATGCGCATTCATGTGCGCTAGGAATAACAAAAATCATTTTGGTCCGCAGCTCATCAAGAGGCGCTGAAGGAGGAAATCGAGAGGCTGCGGCAGGTGTACCAGCAGCAGAACCTTAGGATGTCGTCCGGCGCGGGCGCGGCCTCCGACCACGGCGGGCCGCCTCCTGTGCGCGCGGAGAAGGAGCTCATGAGCTGAGCGATCATTGCATGTCCCTTCTGCGCAGCCCGCCGCCGCATCATTGACATGGGAGGGAACACATGGCATCAATGCATGAATGAAACCGTCCATGCTTTTTTTCTTCTTCTTCTTTTTCTTGTCCATTGACCTGTGTATCATTCTTTGCATATCGATTTCAGTTTTGGTTTTTTTTACTGTGAAGAAAAACTGAAGTGCGCCTCCGTTGTAAATTCTGTGTGTAGCATTGCATCTTGTGTACGTAGACTGTTTTCAGTTTAGTTTTGGAGCCATCATTTTTTAGGAAAGTTTTCTTGGAAACCACATAAGCACAACTCTTGCTTTGTATCCTCGTACTGATTTAGCCAAATTGTTGTATGTATTCTTCTGAATCCCTTGTTTCTCAGTAAATGTATATGTGTCAATAGGGCTTATGCTTCTTTTTGTAGCTTTATCCTTTTGTTACGATGCTTCACTTAACTTTGTAAAAAAAAACTTGTTAAAGCGCTCAAATTCTCTCAGTTTGCTTGACCTTCCAATTTTGCCAATGTTCCATGTGGTTGGAGGGCTGAGACTGCAACGGTTTACTCTGTTTTCCGCAATAAATCAGATTCTGCATTTTTGTTGTTTCATGTTTCTTAAGTTCTCAACATGGCCTTCTTCCAGTGTAAAGGAACATCACAGTCAAGAGATCCAGAGTCAATGTTCCGTTTTGGTTTTGGTTTGCGCATGTTCCTTCTCTTTTTCGCGAATACGCAAAACTTGCGTCTTTTTCATTGATAGGTAGAAAGAGTTTTTACAGATAAGGTTGGCCTACGAGTGCAGCAACCTAAGGAGAACAGGAGGGGATGCTTAGCCCCAAAGCAGAAAACACAAGAAGCTAGTTCATGGGCAGGATGCCTAGTAAGCCGGTGGCCCTGCTATGGGCCATAGGCGTGCCTCATCGCGGATTCCTTCTCAAATAGAGTGCTTCGTCATGTTTATCAGATACCGATAGAGTGATTCATAGTAGCTCTGCTCAGAAACTTATTACTGTGGATCCAACTTTTATCCTGGGAAAATTTCCAAATTCAGTAACCCACCGTCCACTCCTTACATTTTCCACTTGATGATTTGGTGCACAGCCCCGCATATTTGTTAATTGTTCTCTCACCGATTAGTAAAATGCACGGACAGAGCCCTTAGATTTTCAGTAATGCTCCTATGCTCCTTCAATAACTGTTTTTTTTTTTAAAACAAGGCAAAAGGCTTGCCATTTTCATTGAATAAGAAGAAGGTTTTTAGAGTCTAGGCCAGGGGCTGAATTACAAGCCTCACTCTCGCGGCATAATATTACACAAAAATTTCGCCCCAACTAGGCACCACAAAGAAGCTTCCTCTTTAATTCGAGCCTCCTTCAATAACCGTACTGCACAAATCTTTGTAGTGCTATTAATAGTTCCAGTTTGGTCTGCCTTCTCTCTGTCAATTTCATGCTCAAGAAAATAACAGAACTTTCAACAGTCTACAGACAAATAAGCAACTAATCAACAGTTTCATACTCATTTCAGAAATAAACAATCTATAAAGCACAACTCTGACACAATCGCAAGCAGAACTAAATTAGTCCAATCACCTGAGGGACTCATGCTCTCTCCAGCAAATTCAGGTCGTGCTAAATTTGCAAAATGCAGACATGACATGCAAGGCAAACGGGCCAATCTGCCATAGCCCACGGGCCAATATGCCATGGCCCACGGGCATCTACTAGATAGAGACACTGTTCACGGCTCACACACACTTCTAGCTCCAGATTCTCATTCGCTCAAAAAAAGAAAAAAGCTCCAGATTCTCAAAAAAAAAAAAAAAAAAAATCTAGCTCCAAAAAAAAAAAAAAGGCTCGCACACACTTCTAGGCTTCTAGCTAATAGATTTTCTTTTGTCGCGATGGAGACTACAAGTTCACTCCCACAATGGACTGATGTACGGTTGCTCCGCGCACACCTCGCCGCCGTAGGAGGGGTAAAAGGAGTAGTAGCTTCTCCCTTCGTCCCACTCCATGGCCATGCCGTCCGAGTACCACTCCCCCACGCAGGCGCCATTGAAGTAGTCAAAGGTGGCGGGCCCCATCTCCTCCGCCCAGTACCCCACGGCGTTGCCGACGTCGTCCAGGACGTACGGCCCCGGTGAGCACCCGCAGCCGTCGAAGCCGGACACAACGATGCCGTCGAGCACACAGCAAGGTTTCGACTTTTGAAACCAACAAAATTTCGCTCAACCTCGAAAGCACCGAAATTTCCGAATTTTCGTAAATTTCGAAAACCATTTCGAGCAAATTAACGAAATTTTTAATTAAATTTGGATAAATTCGAACTTAATGTACTGAATAAGTAATGTTTTAGCAACAATTTTTTCATAAGAACTTCTATCGCAATGGTTCGTCCACTACAGTATTTGTTGATCCAGGTTCGAATCCCAGTGCCCTACATATTTTTGCCAAATTTTCGCACAGCAGGAATAGTAAAGTACTAAAAAAAGAAAGATGAGTGCGACTGGGATTCGAACCGTAGCCACTAAAGTGAGGAACAACAAACACCTACCGCTGTGCTAAGCAAAGGAATACGATTTAGGTCGATTCCATAAGTTTCTTATACGTTCAATTTGAAAATACCGAAATAATTTAAACGAAAGACAAATATTTCGAGGACCCTCGAAATGAGCGAAATTTCGAGAAATTTCGGAAATTTCGTCGAATTTTTTTTCCCTGGCACACAGTCCTCGCAGCCCGCCTCCTGGTGCGGGTGGATCGAGTTCAGCTCCTGCAGGTCGTCGTCGACCCAGCCATCGCCAACGTCGTCGGCCGGGAAGCCGAGCTGATGACGCTTGCCGCGCACTCCCGCCTCCTCCGACACGTCCAGGAGCTCGACGAGAAGCTCGGCGCCATCGACCTCCGGTACCTCCGTGACGCAGTGCTCCCGCTCCTGCTGCAGCTCCACGATGCACTCCATACTGAATGAGTAATTCCGACTTAATTGCTCGTTCCTTTGTGTGCAGAGGAGAGGGAAATGTTTTTCAGGTGTGGTGTTTTGATCATGGCAGGGTGGTGCGGTGTGGTGTGATGGATGAAGTGCAAAGCGTTTTATAGCGCGGGGTAGGGTGGTGGGACGTGCCAGCTGTGTGGGTGCCGAATTGATCGGCACGATGAATAGCAATGGCATGCATGAGGACCGCACACCACTTGACGGCATTGATGCATGGCTAGTGCTGCTTGTCCTGATCAACGATCGATTTGCTTCTAATGGGAGCGACCTAATTGTTTCGTGCATGCATGCATGCGGTTCGCCATGTTGCATTTGCACGTATCGTCGCTCCAGCTTGAGACGTCTAGAAAGCGTCGGGGAGGCTTTCTTAGGGTGTGTTTGGTTGAATGGAGAGGGACGGATGGGTTGGGATCGTCCATTTATTTTCTGGTGTTTGGTTGCAAACCCAATGGACGATCTTACTCAATATATACTATCTTCTATAACACTAAGCTCTCTAATTTTAAAGGCCTCACAGCCAATTGAGGCTGTTGATTTTGGATTGTGTCTTCCGATTTTGACTCGGTCGTGCGTCTCGTGGGCCCCTTTGGTAGCTGGGTCGCGGTAGAACTCTCTCGATCCCTCCCATCTGCACCAAGTCGGAAAAAAGAGAAGAGAGGGAGGCGTCCTCCGGATCTGTTGTTCCCCTTGCCCACACCCATGTCTTCTCGACCCCCGATCTGGCGGCCACGAGCACGAGCAGCCGAGCACCACCGCTAAGCCTCGACACGGCCGACCGACTCTCCGTCGTGGCCTTCTCTGGCGCTGCCAAGCGGCTGATGTCGCTATGATTGATGTCAATGCAGGGGCAGTGGTAGGCACGACAGATCGCGGACCAGCTGACGGTGTGCGCCGTCACGCGGGGGCATGAGCGGGTGCAAAACGCTGCGTCGGCGACGCGCTGTGCAAGGCCACCAACATCCTTGAAGACCGCCACCAAGGCAACCCCGATGCCACCGTCATGCCGTTGTCGGACACGCGGCAGCAGCAAGACTCGAGGAAACACGTCGTTCACCAATCCCTGCGCCGCGCGCAGGCTCCGGCGGCGGCTACGCGCTTGACCCAGGCGGAGATCCCCATCGCCGGACCGGCCGAAGATGCGCCGGCGACCGCGCCGTTGCGCCCCAAGGAGGAGCACCCACTGGAGCCCAGCGCTCCGGCGGAGCACACCTTCGCGAAAAGCCTGGGCACCTGTCGCTCCGCCTCCGTGTGAACTGCACGGTGACTGTCTCCTCTTCTCTTGACCGTGCTGGCTGCAGCCCTGTGTCCTGCGTCGTGTCGGCACCTGCGGCTTGATGTGTGCTGCTGCAGCGTTGCGTGTATGCGCTGCTTGCGTGATGCTGCTGTTGTGTGTGTGGTGTATAGGCTTGATGCATGTGTGTGCTAGCTGGGTGCTGAATTTATTCATTTGATACTTTGGTATAGTGTTTAATCTCTAGCTGATCTTTTGGTAAATCATTAGCTAAAAGTGCCGACGGCTATATTTAGATTAGACTGTACATCAACAATAGCAGTTCACCTATTGAGTGCGCAGTGAATTGAGGGAGTTAGTCTGCTCTTGCAAACAAACATAGGAATCATAATTGCTTTGTGAAGGAGAAAAATATACTTCAAGATCAAAGGAGGAAATAGTGTTGCAGATGAAATCGATCGACTCGACTAAAGGAAGATCTCGTGAAGGCGCAGAAGAGTTTGGACCATGCAACTCCTTGGGTACGGAAACTGTTGCATTGTCTGCATGTTCTTTTGTTACTGTAAGATTTTCTGACTACTGTTGTTTTATACTCCCCGTGGCCATTCTTATTTCTATTAACGCACTTGCATATTACATCTTAGATATGCATTTATGAATGATTGCTGGATGGGATACTGAACTACAACAAAAAAAATTGATAGTTATTAGTTGGATTATGCATCATTGATTGGTTGTTTTGATGATATTTTTTCTTTTAAAATGTGATGCTTCTTAGCCTGGTTCTTGGGGACATGATATAAACATGGAAGGTTAGAATTCATAGTACTGGTGTACCTCCTAATTTGTTAATTGGTTAAGAATGTAGTAATGCTATACTAATGCTGATTTTTTAATATCTGTACTTTGTCTTTCCCTATGTTCCTAAAATAGTTAGTTGTTTTCAGCATCCAATGCAAGGGGTCACATGTTAAAACATGGGTTGGCATCAAACAATTGTTTTACTTATTTGGCAACATTGACCATCTTCTTAAATTTATCAAATATTGTATTTTATATCATTATCAGAGATCTCTCATTTTCTTTAGTATGCAACGTTTTCTTTTTAAATATGTTAAAATTGCTAGACACTTCTTGGTTCGCATGTTAAAACCTGGATATCCATTGCATTATGTCTCGCTCAACTGCCCGGTTTATCAGTTTGAGTATTCCATCCTACTTTTAGAGATATGTCACTTGCTTTCACTGTCACTGTTTTATTTTTAATCATCTAATTATCGGCCACTTCTTAGTTAGTTCCTTTCAAGTTAATATTAGTTTTATGGGTTCCAGATTATCTTGATTCCATTCTTTCCTCATGTTGTGTTGTGTTTGGTTATTGAAATTCCTTAAAATTAGGCCATATATTTTGCAAGTGGTTCGGATACCCTTTAGGCATACACAGTTTTCATATGTCTATTCTTATCTATACCCGAAAGGCATGAAGGGAAGCAGGAATTTCAGATAAAATCAAAAGATATTCATGTCATTCCTGATTGCATTGGTCAAGTTGGTGAGAAAAGCTAGGAGAAATATCCAGATAAACCTGTTTAGAAGAAACATTTGCATAATGATGTGACTCCTTTGGATATGAAGCAAAAGAATGGTCAAAAGGAGATCAACAAATATGAGAAAACAGTGGTCAGTCATTGGAAGGAACTGATGAATGCATGATAGTTTATAGTTCACATGGAATGCATATAGTTAACCGCAACAACGATGTGTCGGCCAAGTTCAGATGAGGGGTGTTACTATGCTGGTGACAATGACATAAGTGTGTTTTCTTGGTCCTATAGGCGTAGGTCCTTACTGCTATCATGGAACAACAATCATTGTTTTAATTTTAAGAAACACTACTATTTTGTGAGGCTTGCGGTTTCTTTAACTATGGTAAGTCGTTTTTATTAAGATTTTAAGGACTGCTTGGTAAATTTATTTTGCGATGATCCTGGTTAAAGATATCTTTTGTTTGCAAATGTGATCTCATTCCTGGAGGTATAAGGGGAAGCATTGATATTGTTGAGTTACAGTGTGATGTAAACTTAAATCACTTACAGGAAGAAGGAAGGCACGGAGCCATTAATCTCAAGATATTACTCTTTGTTGTACACCTATACAACTACTCTGAAGTGAAAAGTTGATGCTATGATGGTATCGGGGGATCAAGCTCTCTGCAATGTTAGTCTCTCTATAGTTCTTGCATGAATTGCATGACACCCAGCAGGAGCAAGCTCCTGATATTGTTTGAGTTGTTACTCTCTTAGATTCATTCCGTTCTATTGTGTTCTTTGGAGATGTCAGTGAGGTTTTTTTGCCCTAAGTTGTTTGGGAGTTTAATATGAATTCATAAAGTGGTTAGTTATATTTCGCAGAGTTGTTGCTGTCATACTTACAAGCAGATGTCCTCCAACTTTTGATCCCTATTTCCGAAAAGAAAAACAGCTCTAGGAAGCACATATTTTGAAAGCTTATGAATTAGATTTGTTAATGTAAAATTCATGCGGAACATTTGCCGGCGCAGCAAAGCGCGCTAAACGCTTCTAGTATGCCACTAAGCTCCCTAGGATTGGAGGCTTCACAATCAATTGAGGTCTCCAATTGCAATTTGGTCACCCAATTTTGACCGGTCAACAATTTCTCAAAACTCTCTCATTTAATTTTTTGTACAATACACTATGCTTCTTAATTTTTAAATCTTCACAATTAATTGAGACGTCAATTTAGAATTGGGTCACCCGATTTTGACTGGGTCAACAATTTCTCAAGGACCTCTCCCATTTAATTATTTTAATTCTCTATGTTCCCTAATTTTAAAGCTCTTTCATTCGATTGAGGTATTCAATTTTAGATTTGGTTTACGATTTTGATCAGGCCAATGATTTTTCAAATCAATCAGCAACAATCGGTCTATAAAAACATATCAACCCCTCGCAGACTCCCACCAGCCAGAAAAAAGCGCCACCATGTGATACTATAGCACGAATATAGTACATGCAACCACCGTTGATCCCCACATAAATATGGGTTGATTAGCGGATAACACAGAATCACACCGCGAATCGCATTATAAATAAACATAAAACACACTCCATCGCCTTCCCCACCGGCCAACCTAAATATTCCATCAATTTCAAAATATAAGGGTTATTAGTTTTTTGGAAAGTCAAATTTCTTTAATTTTGACCAAGTTCAGAGCCAAAAATATCGACATCCACAATATTAAACAAAAAATATATGAAAATTCATTTCATGATGAATCTAATAACACCGATTTGATATTATGAATTTTGATATATTTCTCTACAAATTTGATCAAACATAAAGAGGTTTGACTTTTCAAAAAAGTAATACATCATATATTTTGAAACACAGTGAGTAAAGAAATTTAAGAATCCCAACAAATTCAACGACGCAGCAAAGCGCGTCCAACCCTTCTAGTATAGAATATACCTCAAAGATTCTGGACCGTTCCATCCGCTATCCATCAGATGAAGCTACCACCAGGGGCGGAGCTAGGATTGGGCCAAGCCCCGGGCCCCAGGCTGCCACAGTACAGCAACAGTGTCGCTACAGTACCCCCCGAGATGCTACAATGACCACTGTGTTTATTCTTCACGCCCTAGGCCCAGGCCCCCCCGGCCCGGGTCCTGGATCCGCCACTGGCTACCACCCTTTGCATGCATGTGAAGAGGTTGTGGTTCTAGCTGGTAAACCCATCCCAACAGTCAAACACATGTCTTGACTGGTTCCAACCCCAAAACATTGGACGGACTGTCCCATCCATTTTTTTCAAGAACATGCAAGAGCGTTGCATGTCTTTTCTATTAAGATAGGAGAAGTTGCAACAGTTTCAGGGCTTACAAGGTGCTGGCCAACAGGCGGCGCAGTCACCGCGAGCAGCAAAAAATAATTGTGTACTTGAAAAGTGTGACGCCCCGTTTTCATCGTGCGCTAATCATACACGCAAATGCACATGATCAAGCCTAAGGACTCACGGAAAGATATCACAACACAACTCTAAACACAAATAAAAGTCATACAAGCTTTATATTACAAGCCAAGGGCCTCGAGGGCTCGAATACATAAGCTCGAGTTACACAAGCGTCAGTGAAAGCAACAATGTCTAGGAACAGACATAATTAGACAAGAGTGCCTTAAGAAGGCGAAAACAAACAACGGCTCTGATCGAAAGAGGCAAGGCCTCCTGCCTGGGAGCCTCCTAAACTACTCCTGGCCGTCGGTCTCCACGTAGTAATAGGCTCCGCCGGGGTAGTAGCAGTGGTCAGCAGGATCAGCTGGCTCCGGGGCTCCGCCATCTGGTCACAGCAACCGGGTATGGGGAAAAAGAGGTAGCAAAGCAACCGTGAGTACTCATCCCAAGTACTCGCAAGACTTACATCAGAACTATGCTAAGTATGCATCGGTATCAAAGGGAATGGGCTGTATCTGTGGACTAAACTACAGAAATGCCAGAATAGAGGGGAAAACCTAGCCTATCGAAGACTAGCATCTTCAGCGTCTTGCAGCATTAGAAGAGTGCAGATTAGTATCATATCATATAATAGTAAGTAATAGTAGCAGCGCCCAGAGATCCTTCCTCGACTCCCTGCGAGAAAGCGATCCCAGAGCTAACAACTTATTAAGTAACTCAAGTATCCAGTTCAAGTTGTAGTAGATCGGGATACAACACTGAGTGTCCTGTTACCGTGGACACGGCTATTCGAATAGATAATCTTCCCTGCAGGGGTGCACTACTGTTACCCAACACGCTCGATTAACTCTGGCCGGACACACTTTTTCGGGTCATGCCCGGCCTCGGCTGATCGACACGACGTAGTCCTACCTAGGCTCCGCAGAGAGGTCCCCGCCGGTCTACATCCTAAGTGCTCAGGGGTCTTGGGCCCATCGCCCTTTGCACTCCGGGTCGTTGCGCGCAGGGGGATTCCAACGCCACCTCTACCTGGATGGCGCGATCCGGCCCGGCCACAATGCTGAACTAGACGTCTAACAGAGCTTTCGGCTGATACATACGGCGCAGAGGGCTCCATTAAACCATTATCCCGCGTGGTGGTAGTGCGTATAGGCCAGTGGCCAACTCAGATCAAATACCCAAATCCGTTAGTGAATTATTAGGAGCTCGCGGAGACGACCAGTTCTTCGGCCGTTCCGACTGGGTATCTCGCGGACCACGACCAGGGACTAGGCCCACCTCTCTCCTAAGTAGTCTCCGCCTGCCCTGTCGCTCCGACTACAGTGTAAGTTCCGTGTCGGCTGTCGAGACAAGTCTCGAGCTACCACCACATCCTGGGTGGTACCACTAACAGCCAGCCGCCACAGGACTCTCTCGCGGGTACCCTTGGCGTCGGCCGACTTCAACATTATCTCGCGGGTGCTCTTGGAGCCGACCCGTCTTTAACAATGGTCTGAGGTGAAGGTCAAAGTACCCGTGTGTCCATAACATCGTGGGGAATCCGAGGAATCACCCTCGTTGGATTCCCACTCGATGTAACCGTCAAGGTGAACTTGGAGGAATCACCCTCGATGGGTTCACACTTGAGGAGCTGCACGGCAGAGGCCTCTTCGGAGGTGGTGAAAGAGGAATCACACTCGGTAACCAACAACCGACTAGCTACGCTACAGAGATATCATCAGGAGTAAGGTAGGAGGTATCACCCTCGGCACTCGATGGTACCTCTGCAGAGTCGTACAACTAAGGGGGTGTGCGGTGCTGTGCCGGTCTATGCACATCGATCACGTTGATCGAGTCTTTTGGTAGTAAAGCAGGGCAACACGGACAAGGATGTGGGGCCACTGATGGATCGATAACCAACCTATGCTAAGCATTTAGGATAGCAGGTAAGGTATCAACAGCAGTTACAAAATCAGGCTATGCATCAGAATAGGAGCAATCAAATACGGCAGCAAATTCTAATGCAAGCACGGGGAGAAGGAATAGGTGATATAGCAATGATCAAGGGGTTTTGCTTGCCTGGTTGCTCTGCAGGCGAAAAGGAATCTTCAACGGTGTAGTCGATCCCCGGTTCGTCAGCGGTCTCGGAGTCTACCGGAGAGAAGAGGGGGAGGAAACAGATAAATACAAGCATTCAAATGCAATCACTATGCATGACATGCCTAAATGATATGTAGGGGTGATATATTGCATCTCTAACTATTCTAGATATTTTTGGAATTTCTTGGGAATTATTTTACCACAGTCATGCACTATTCATCTATCGGAAACGGGCAAAAAGTTTCATGTTCATCTACTTAGAGGGTTCTAACATGAGTGCAGATGACATATTCGGATTCGTTGGATTTTTCTGATCATTTTTCATATATAAATTATTTTCATTCGAGTTACGGTTTATTTTATATGATTTTTTGAAGTTTTAATCATTTTCTGGATTTTCTGGAATTTACTGGAATTAATTTAATTCAAAAATCATTTAAATATTAATTGCTATGGGTACACAGAAGTGTACCCAGAAATATGCAACAGAGACTGACATGTGGGCCCAGTTAACTGCCCAGTCAGCAGTTGACTGGGTCAACGTTGACTGGTCAATGGGCCCAGGGGGACCCACCTGTCATAGACTGGGGGTGCCCAGTCAGCAGTGGCTGACAAGTGGGCCCTGTTGACTGCTGAGTCAGCAGTCAACAGTCAGCGGTTGACTAGTCAATCTGACCAGTGGGGTCCACATGTCATTGACTCAGACATTTAACAGGAGTTTAATTAATCTAATTAACCTAATTAGCTAGGTGGGGCCCAGAGGTCAGTGACAGGGTTAATTTCAGGTTTAATTTAATTAACCTAATCGCTACAGTAGTCGGGGCCACATGTCAGTGACCCAGAGGGGTTCATTAGTGGCTAATTATGCTGACAAGTGGGTCCCGCTGGAGTTAACACGGCGGCGCGCCGGCGGCAGCACTCCGGCGACCAAAACGATGGCGGAGCGCGTCGGGTTTCTCCCACAGAGGGCCATTTGACGCGTGCGACGGCGCGTTCGAACGCGGGGAGTGAGCTGCGTCCGATGGTGGTACTGGTTGGTGCCGGGGAGGGCCGTAGCGACGGCGGCGGCGGATCGAGCGGCGGCCGGAGCACGCAAGCTCGGCCATGGCGTCTACGACGACAAGAGACGGCAGAGAGAGAGAG
The DNA here is from genome assembly GCA_039707655.1 of Elymus sibiricus. NCBI lineage: Eukaryota > Viridiplantae > Streptophyta > Magnoliopsida > Poales > Poaceae > Elymus > Elymus sibiricus. The sequence continues at coordinate 301,222,547 of CM077668.1, forward strand.
AGGGGTTGCGAGGCAGCGCTCACAGCGTTGCAGAGGAGGGCTCGGGGAGGCCGGAGGAGCTCGGAGCGGCGGGGATCGAGCGGCGGTGTCACGGTGGCCATGGCGGGGGAAGGAGCTCGATGCGGTCGTCGTGCTGCTCCCCGAGACGACCCAGAGCACCAGGACGATGGAGACGACCACGGGGAAGCCGCCGGACACCTTGGAACGGCGAGACGAGGTCGGTGGTCGCGTTGTTCACGGTGGCGCGGCCATGGCTGCGTTCGACCGAGCGTGGGGGAGAGCGAGGGAGCGAGAGGAGGGGCTTCTGGGCGGACTAGGGTTTGCGGGGGAGAGAGAGACGCTCGGGGGTGCCCTTATCCACTAGGGGGAGCCGCGGGATGCCCGACAGCAGCGCATCTGGCGTCTGGACGGCCAGGGCGCGCTCGGCCTCCCCTGGCGCGGCGGGAGGTTGAGGAAAGGCCGGCCGAATCGGGCCAGGCCGCACTGTGGATCCACCTGGGCCGAGTGCACAGTGAATCCTATCTCTTACCTTTATTCTTTTTCTGTTTTCTTTTATTTCTTCTGTTTTGCATTTATCTTTAGCAGCAAATGACTTTTGAAAAATGTGAAACTAGTCTCAATAAATTCTCTGCAATATTCTGAACTTCCACAATGAGTTTGGGGATTAAATGAATTCATTTAAATTTTATTTAAATATTAATGGATTAATAATGCTGTTTTGGAGACTGTTTTTGGATGTTAGGGTCAATTTAGGAATTCAAATAATGTTGGTTTTATTTTTATAATTGCTTTGGGATTATTTGCAATATTATGAACTATTTTGTTTAATTACTTGAAGAAGTAATAATTTGACTTGCATTTGAATTGTGAATTTGAACTTGAAGTTGGATTATTTTTTAAATGCAATTTATTTAGGATGATCATGATGACATGGCTAATTAATTAGCTTAATGACAGGGTTGAGATCTGGGGATGTTACAAAAAGGAAGCCCGCCCTCTACCCTAGCCGAGACCCAAAGTGCTAGCTCAGCCTTGATAAGCAAAACGACGACGGCCGGCAGGGTGGCCTTATGATCAAAGACCGTACTGTTGCGTTCAAGCCAGATGAATCTTAAGGTGGTTGCGATCAATGTGTTGAGTCCCATCCATATTTGGCCTTCAACCAAACACACCCGTAATTAGTTATAGTGACCACCAAAGCACACGATCGTAGAAAGTATCAAATGGAGGGGCACAGAACATAAATCTTTTTTTAGGGGACACAGAACATAAATCTGATAATAGAAGTAAAACACTTCCCCTGTTTCGCGGTTTGTTAGGCGGGTGATTTGTTTTTTTCTTCTAAAAAACACTGCTAACAATCTCGTGCGAGGAAAAGAGGATGAGAAGATCTGAATTGAGAAATGACTATTTGAAAGTAGACTGAACCATAGATAGTCAGTGGCGGAGCCAGAAAAATCAGACGAGGGGTGCGAGTATTGTTAAACCTTGTTGGGGCGGGCCAATCCATCGAAAAACACCATTTTAGCAAAAGAAAATCACTATTGCTATTCATACTAGGCTTAGATCAGTGATGTTGGGGGGGGGGGGGGGGGGGCAGGGCCCTGGCTGGCACCCCCCGTCAACCCTCCCACCCTAAAATATATAGACGATCCTACTTTATAATGGTTCGGAACACAAAAAAACAATGCTACAAAATATATGTATTTTCTCTGACTTGCCTTACGTTACCTAGTCTTCTGCACTTGCAAAATACCTAGGGTACAATATACCTTAGAGGTTGATTACCTTAGAGAACGCAAGTGACGTGTCCGTGGACAATTAGATATCAAGGAGGGAGAAAGGTGGCAAGCAAAAGAAGCATCGTGAGACGATGAGGTATTCGGTGAAGGGGCATCCGTCTTAGGAGTGTTCCTTTGGAGGAGGAATGACCGCCTCGGATGAGAAGGGGTTCAAACACTGCAACGTGCCGAGGAAGTGGTGTCATCCTCGATGCTAGTTATTGTGATTTCAATTTTGAGGTAATATCACCGGGAGTCATAAAACTTGCGCTCGATGTTCAGTTTGGTGCTAAAACTTTAAAAATACGGTTTTGTGGTCATCCAACTTGCGTTCTCGTGCAAATACAGTCACTTCGCTCGTATTTAGACGTAAGGCCTGCCCACATGGCGCGCCAGCCAGGCGGAGGCCCACCTGTCAATGGTTGGGAGTGCACAAAGCGTTGGGTGATCCTAGCAAGACATATTTTTTGCAAAAACCACCCTCGCAATTTAATTAATTGCACACGAATGTCTTCAAATATAATGAAAAAAAGAAGAAGGAGCAAATGGGTTCGAACCAGGACCTGTCAATAAAACACTCAAATGTACAACCATCCAACCAGTTCTGTTTGATGTTGAACAGGCACAACTAAATTTTATTTAGTTACACTCAAAAGCCCCAACACAGAACCAGGTAATTAGGCTAATCAACACGGGGCCCACCTGTCAGTGGATCAACCAAGAGTTCTTAACTGGGCGCATGGATAATATTGCTGAAAAAAAGGGGCCGGCCAGATTCGGTCTCTCTGCCTAGAACGTGGAAGCACAGGAGGTAACTGCTACGCCAAGAACATATTTGTCTGTCAATAAAGAAACAAAGAGAAACTACGCTTTTTATATTTTGGCCACGACAACTACTTGAAATTTCGGGCGGAAAAAAACTGGAATTTCGGGCGCATTTTCTGACCCCTTCCGAAAAAAAAGGAATCGAAAAAAATATCGCTCGTGAAAAAGTTTTCTACATTATGGGTTAAACTTTAAAATAGGAATATGAGGTGATACAGTGGTTTGCTAGTGCTTGCGCGTCCCCGAGGTCCGCAGGTCGAATCCCCTTCTGGCCCTTTTTTTATTTTATTCTCATTCTCATTTCTTACACCACAAGTAGGACCCACACATGCAATTGAGGGGTTTCTGCTTAGTTATAAATACAGCAGTGGGCCATAGCCACGATGGCATGCCACATAAGCGAATGATAAGTCTGAATACAAGCGAAGTGACTGTATTTGCACGAGAACACAAGTTGGATGACCCTTTTTTATTTTATTCTCATTTCTTACACCACAAGTGGGACCCACACATGCAATTGATGGACTTCTGCTTAGTTATAAATACAGTGCGAGGGGGGCCTCTGAAAAAAAAACATAAGCACATGATAAGTCTGAATACAAGCGAAGTGACAGTATTTGTACGAGAACGCAAGTTGGATGACCCTTTTTTATTTTATTCTCATTTCTTACACCACAAGTGGGACCCACGCATGCAATTGAGGGACTTCTGCTTAGTTATAAATACAGTGCGAGGGGGGCCTCTGAAAAAAAAACATGTGTGTTGCACGGAGCTTTTCCGTTGCTGACAGTGGGCCATAGCCACGATGGCATGCCACATAAGTGCATGATAAGTCTGAATACGAGCGAAGTCACCGTATTTGCACGAAAACGCAAGTTGGATGACCACAAAACCGTATTTTTAAAGTTTTAGCACCAAACTGGGCATCGAGCGCAAGTTCTATGACTTCCGGTGATATTACCTCTTCAATTTTTGTAATCATCTGAACCACCAAACATACCATTGTCACTTTATTCAGCATTCGCAGTAGATCCTAAATAATTCTCACATGCTAATACAATCCACGCCTTGTTGGATTTGACACCCCTACACTTGTGGTTTATCATACCTTCGTAACAAGTTGCACCCTTAAGGTGGCATTGTCCAAGGCTATGTCGCCCAAGAATTGCCGAGTTATGTACAAATTACATGGTTTATCAAAAACCTATAGATGTGCCTATTTCGTGCCACACGGACAAGATCGATGGTAAAGGATATGGTGTGAAAATGCTGATTTACATGTCTATAATTAAATGCACAAAAGATCATATGACTATGACAGGGCACACGTAGTGGTGTTGCAACAGCTCACTAGGGTGCACCCTTATACTCGGTTGCACATGATATTGTCGAAAAAAGAGAACCTAAGAAAGGAAACAATTCCGCTCTTAAAAGAACACAACACAAAGTATGTCGTGTGGCTATAGGTCTACTAGAACGAGAGGTCTCCTAGAAATAAAGAAGAAGAAAAGATGGTCAAAATGTTTTCAGAAGCACTAAAGAGAGATATCGTGACATTTCAAACTTGCAAACTCGATCACTCATCGTATCTTGTTCCAATCAAATTTTTTATGCATCCCGTTCCCAGTCCAGTGACCGTACCCGACAACGTTGTGCTCCGACATCCTCTTATCCACTCTCCAATTGAAAACTAAAGATACGAGTGTGCTAGCTTTTATACATCGGTTCCAGCCGGGTGTTGGTTTTTATACAGAGAGATTGGATATTTATTTAGGACCAACGTACACAAATCAACTCAAAATGAAAATTTTGAAACAAGGCAAAATATTTGCCATTTTCATTAATTAAGAAGAAGAGAATTGCCCGGTTAATTGACGAAAAACCGGGCTAAAACCGATACAACCCAACCCACATGACATGGACACCACGGCCAACCTGGCCACCGACATGGGACACAAAGCTGCAAAGAAGAAAGACGTCCGCCGAGGAGTCGCAAACGTCATCGTCATCACCGGTTACCTCGAACGAGCGACTCCGACTTCACCATAGAGCTCCAACATCGGAGCCAACCCGCAAACAGCAGCGTAGAAGCCACGACGGCACATGCCACCGGATGACCACACGCGCAAGCAACCGACAGCTCCGACTTTGACGACGAGCCTCACAAGGGAAATAAGTACACAAATCAATCGATGGCTCCAGATCTCATACTTAAACTGACAATCGGACAACCGGATGGGTGGTGTATTTCTTGCATTAAGCACAAAGATTCAACTTGTAGGTGGCACGCTTTACTAGTCATTAGTAACTCACAAAGATTCAGCTTGGAGGTGCACATTACTAGTCATCAACGCGTGCATTTACATTGGCCAAGTTTTTTTAAATGGTTAGAATTATTATAGACGAACATTTGTAGGAATTTAAGATTTAAAAAATCAATTGATTTATTTTTGTTTCCCATTAAAGTTGAGTTAGTGCCCGCGGTCGTTCATGCCACCTCCCCTTCGCCCCACCTGGTCCCACCTCACAGGTGCCACATTGCTTAAATCCTTTAGTGCATCGCCAACGTAGCAACGAATGGTTTAACTCCTCACAGGTGCCACATTGCTTAACTCTCAATTTGTGGTGCGCCACTCCATACCCTCATCTGCGTTAGCGCTAGCAATTCAAAACAGATGGTTTCACTCTCAATCTACTCTCAACAAATCATCACTCCGAAGAATGGCTCCCCGTACCTCTTCGCCCAATGTCATCCCACGCAGTGTTAATGTGTCACTCCATGCACCTAGTCCACTCATGTTCATCACCACTAGCAGATGGTCTTGTGTTCTTGTGTGGGATGTGTGACATGGTCTTGTGTTCAAGCAGATGGTCTGCGACAGAGTCTCCATCGACTAAGTTGTTGTGCTTCCCGTGCAGACATGGGACTGACCGACTGACTACGTCGCCTACTACCTCCAAAGGGTCGGCCTGTTCACCATTGATGATCAGTGTGGCAGCTTTAGCTGGCCGGCCGGGTTCAGCCGCCCGAGACGCTGCAAGAGAGCTCGGTCCACATCGATTGCACAGTTTGCAGCTGTACTAGAACTCTAGAAAGCTTGACCCTGATTGATCCGGTGCAAACGTGAAACACGAGGAAGGAGTGGTGAAAACAGCCCGTGTATAGTGAAGCTCGTCGGGTGCTCAACCCAGCAGCTGCCGCCGTGCCATGGTAGATCCCAGTATAGTGAAGGTCCCTTGGTCCGTACTGTTTCTGCTGGTACCACAGTAGAGTCGCTAGTGGCTAGCGTTAGAGTAGAGTGTTACGCATGTGCCTACCGGTGTTCGTACATGTCGTCTACCACGTGGGACTGGTGCCTAAATGTACACAGAGGGTGGATGAACTTTTTATGCCAATCTTGATTTTTCTGGTGAAGCACCATGCGTTCATTCATTTTTTCCTTGGCCGATCCCGATTGTTCCAGAAACCAAACCAAAACTGCCAACAAAATTCGCCCACTCTCGGATGCATTCCGTCGGATGGTTAGATCGATGGAACTAGGGCGTATGGCTATGGAGCTGTGCCTACAAATTTGATGGTCATGCTCCTGTCGGGCGTGCCGGCAACCAGTGCTCCTGCCACCGTGCCGGCCCCTGCATGCCCTGCCACGGCGCGCGACATGGCCGAGAGGGAGATGGGTGCCACCGCAACGGCGAATCATTTTGCGGCCTCGTGGCACCAGCTGCTGCTTTTTACCATCCCGGAGTGTGCTTGAAGCCTTGAAGGTGCGGGTGCCACGGGTGACAGAAATGCCGCCTTATACTTCGGCTACGAAACGAGCTCCGGTACGCTGACCCGAGGACCTTGACTTCAATATGTAAACAAACTGGCATCGCCAACTTCATAGGTCGAAGAAAATTCACGCGAGACCGATCGATCTTCCATCTATAGAAACTCGGAGGATTCTGTTTGTTTTAAGCCATATATACAGAGAGGTGGAACAGCTGCAAGTACAAATATCAACCGGAGTGTGACTACTGGCCCTTTGACTTGTCAAAGACTAGCATGAATCGACACAGCAGGTTCCCAACGTGGTAGCCCCTTGGCGCAGGACCAGGCAGCAGAATTGGGTCAGATCGAAAAAAGAAGCTGCAAGATGTGATCTCGATCCCCATTCATTATTGTTCGCGCAACACATCTCCAGTCAGCAGCAACAATACAGCGCCAGAGCGCAAAGCCCTTAACCATTTCCTCTCCTTTTTTGCGATTCAAATATGCACAACCAAATCGGCATAAATAGCCCGACAGACATTTTAGGGCGCATCTTAATTTCCAAGCCAAAGCATATGACAACCAGCAAAGCTTTGGCAGTCATCAGAACAGGTGTCAGCGTGTCAAAAATATACATACTATACTTGTACAGTGGTAAAAGACCAGCCACGCATGAAATCTCCAACTGAAGTGACAGTTATTTCAGAAAAGACACTGCGAGGAAATGGAGGGCCTTTTCGGTATACGGGTCATAAAAGAAATGTAGCATAGAAGCATGGTTATGCTTACATCCTTATAAAGTGGCATGAGAAAAGCACTGCTAATCATTTGTATAAAGTTCTATTCCTCAGTCTTCTGGGCCTTCTCAGCTTCCGGAAGTGGAAGCGATCTACCACGCCCCATTGTAAAGCCCCTTGTTCCATCCGGCATTCTCGGTCCAGAAATAGGCTTGTTTGCAGAGTCAGAACCAGGAATAGTAGGGGATGAGCCGTGCCCTGATATGGATATTGAAAATGTTAGAAGTGCGCGCGTCCTGTAGACTCTAGTGAAAGTCATGTAACATAAATGAGGAAATTAGAGTCAAGGGTGTAAAAGCACAAAGGCTTATGAGGTTTGCCTTCCGCGTGTCTGTTTGGTTATCAAGAATGTGCATGCAAGAATAATCAGGGTAGTTCTTTGGCTCGTGCAAAGGATAAGCATGCTAAAGCAATGGTTCTATCCACAAATTTAAGCCCAACAGAAATTCCCACGTTAATCCTCAAGTTGGCAAGGGACCTAGCTGGGGAAACAGATGACACGACATTGTCACATGGACTAGGTAAATGGAAGTATCACAGCGCATTTAGCAGAGATAAAAAGATCAATCCAGCTTCCCTTACGGAGATTAACATGTTTACCATCTAGCTTCTCTTATGTGTTGATTTGGGAATAAACTCAAGTTATGTGTTCAAATGGACTTCATACAAACGATTGTTGTTCTATCACTACAGAAGTACAAACCATAATCAGATCCAAAATTTTACCACAATTAAGTAGAATACCTTGTCCACTCAGGCCTTTTCCTCGGCTTCTGTATCGGCCTTTTCGACCACCGCTAGCATTTGTCCTTTGGTGTTGGCGCACTTCCTGTAGATATGGACAACAGGGTATCAGCTTTCTTCTGAAACTATACATATGTAGTTCTAGTTTGCGTGCACAGTACAAGAAAAAAGGCCCAGACTATCAGCATGGAAGTGCGCAGGCAACAAATGATGCACTAAAATACAGGAAACTAAACCTTCAATCGTACAACAGAGCAGGAATGAAATAAGTATCGAAAAATTCAGACCTCATGGTTAACATCAGAGTTCACATTCTCCTTATCTGAAGCAACCTCTCCTGAATCAGCACCACCATTTTTTTCTGATACCGACTGCTGTACTTCTTTTGAAAACTGGCCCTCGTTGTTCTTTCTCAAACATGTTCCATGATTTTCTTTTGAAGACTGGATATTCTTTCCTGATCCCACTACACTTCGTTTAGCCAGAAGTATGACTCTCATCCCAGTTCTCCAGTTCCTCTCATCGTTTAAGGAGGCCACCTAATATAATAAAATTTTCAAAACATCTTAAAAAGAAGGTAATTATACTAGATGTATAGCTCTTCGATTAGCACCGAATGGGTCATCGAATATGAGATGAATAACTTACAGCCTTCTCAGCTGCCTCCACTGCTTCATACTCAACAATGGCATGTACCTGCACAACCCTCAAGTTGCTTGATTCAGCACCACAAGATAATTTTCTTAAGATGTAGAGACGACTGAAGTTATTACTTAATTAAACAGAATGCGTATATATTTCCATTGAATAACTAGTTAATAGAGTGGTAATTGGTAACAGGTTAATAAAAAATGTGAAGAGCTATGTATTGACAGGTATAAAATCAAGAACAGTCATAAATTATCAGTAAGATCTTAAATATGCCAGCACTAACCAGATGTTTACAGCATACCTTATTACTCAACATGAAGTCAGGCTTCTTCGATGCTGCAGATTCTCCAACTGCATGTGGATCATGGATGGTTATCTTCATAATTCTGGTATATAAAATGATAAAGTTCAGTTTCAGAATGATGTATCATTTGTTATTAACTGCTTTCAGAATGTCACACCATAAATTACCAACTGCAATACAAGCACAGACTACTACAAATGTCCAGCTAACATACTTGCCAACTGATCCAAATTTCTCCTGTATACTCTCCAGGGAGAAATCCAGAGGTAGATTTTCCACCACAACAGTCCTTTCCTGAAAAATGGTTTTAAGTTAAAAGTTAAAACATAGTCAAAAAAAAATAAAGTTAAAAATTCCAGTACGGAAGGAATCAGAAATTCACCTTCACGTCTTTCAATTCATTGAATGGTAAGGGATGTAACCTTCTGACCCTTTTCCCATTAGAGCTCACAACCTAATAAGACAAGATGACAATTATAAGTGGATATCAAGTAGCCCACACATATTTCCATCTGTATGATCTCCAAAGTGCCAGCAAAGAGAACAAAAGCGCAAAATATTACCAGCTTGGATGATGTCCTAAGGGCAGCTTCAATTGTAGAGTGGTTCTGAACAAGTTTCTTCATTTTTCTGAATGATGCAATAACTCCAAGCGGGACTATTGTAAAGAATAACACACCATTAGAAGAGAGCATTCTACATTTCTATGACACACTACATGAGATGTTCATTCAAATCAAACCATGATGCACATCTATTAAGCAACACTAAATATTGAAGAAACACAGCACAATAGATATCCACAAACGTAGAACCAAACAAAAAAACTGAATAAAACATAGTTTACATCCAAACGGGTGCTTAATGGAATGCTGTTTAGGGCTTTAGTATAAGTGTTATTTAGTATAGTGTGTGCATACAAAATTCCAGCAAATATCATAGATATATGATATATCATGTTCCAGCAAATATCAAACATATATGATGTATCTGTCTAAAAACAAAAGCAACTCCCTGCCTTGCAAAAGAAAGTGCAGTAGTTCTGCCATTCTGTTTGGTACTTTGTAACTAGAGAACACATATATTTTCATATTTCATTTCAAAGGAGCTATTTGGTTCAGTCCTCGCATCATAATATTCCACAAATTATGCCTACGCAAATTGCCTATTTTCTTGTACTTTGTAAGATCTTCATCTATTTATTTATGTTTAAGGGAGTACGATATTCATTTACCGTTCACCTTATGTTGCTTCGTGTGAAATTTGAAAATGCGACTCGGTCACCATCACACAAGAACAATACCAATAAAAGCAAAAACCAATCCATCTCAACGAAATTATGGAGCTATATTTCGATTAGTACAAAATTTCGTTCCTGCGTGCACTGGGCCCAGACATGCCAGACCTAGGTCAAAAATCTGCTTCATTGTAGGCTAAGGGACAACTCAGATGAGTAAGGTACATATCATATTCCTGGGGAGATAATCTTGACAGAGCTACCATGGTGGAAGACCAGGCAACATCTGTCAACCACGGGATCGGATGTATTTATCTTCATGGTCCCAAACTCCCAAATTATACCAAAAGCAAGGCAAAATTAACAGAAACCATCAAAAGGGAACTGACAAGATGCTATGCATAGATCTTAAAGAAACAGAAATAAACAATGAAGCCCAATAGTTATTCCACAAGACACCACCCATGATCTCTACTTGTTTGAATAGAATGGAGTGAATCAGAACAAAGTATATGTAATATTCACAGAGGCCTAGACCAGCTTCTCGGCACAACTAAACAAAGCTGCACCATGAGTACCCATGTAAAAGCCTCATCATAAGTACCTGTCACATTTCATCATTTTCATCTCCATTCCACTAGACATAACAAAGCTAGGGCAAGAGCAAAACATCATGTTTACAAAGGCAGTAATCCTGAGGACTGAGTTTGCAGAGCTAGACCATGCACCATGATGTGTAGGCATGCAAAAATGTTCCACAAAAACAGATACCCAAAAAGGCCTTCAAATTGAATATGTACTGCTCAAAATGCAGCAAATTCTAGCCTTCTAGGGCGTAAATGATGAACAACAAAAGCTTGTTTCTAATACAAGTTCAAATAACGTGGTTGACAAATATAATGGTGCCGTTAGAATAAAAACACTCATTGTAAGCAGTTGAAAACAGCCAGAATAGTTCATCCATTTTACATGGCTATTGTCTCATAAACAAACCTAACACAACTAGGAACTAGAATATGTCAACTTGTGAGCACTGTGATACAGAGTGTTTTCATTACATGTATGTCCTAATGCAATGGCACACTACTTACCATTACCAAGGCCCTCCTTGTTCTTCATCACAAATTTCAACATAAACTCATCCGTGGGAAGATTCTCATCGCTGAAGTAGTACTCCACCTGCAAATTTGGAACATGTTACCTTCTAACAAGCACAGCATTCAGAATATCATTTGTGCTTGCACGAAAACAGGATTATTCGATTCTTGTGACACGAACTATAAGAGGATGCATTATATATCTATATGAAGGGTACTAACTAAAGGGAACACGACACTCAGCATTCTCATGCGAACTAAGTATCAAGAACCGGACTACCATCGTATACCTGATTAACTATCTTGTCACGGAGCTCGTCCGTAAGCACGACACCAGAGGTAACCACGTCGGAGGCCTCCGAAGAGGCATCAATGACGGGGACGATGAGGGGGTCGTCCTCCGCCTCAAGAGGTGGCGATGGCAACAACAGGGGCACCACGCTACCGGTGCCGACATTGGTGGCCTCCAAAGGAGCGGCCTCGGAAGTGTCAGGGACGATGAGGGGATCCTCCTCCGCCTCAAGAGGCCGCGACGGCGGCAGCAGCGGCACTACACCACCTGCGCCAACCACAGAGGTCTCCGAAGAAGCGGGTTCGACGGAGTCGGGGACGACGACCGGGTCGTCCTCCGCCTTAATACGAGGCGACGTCGAAAGGGCGCCGACCTTCGAGGGCTCCGAAGAAGCGGCATCGAGGGCGTCGGGGACGACGACGGGGTCGTCCTCCGCCTCCGTCTCCAGACGCGGAGGTGGCTGCGGCAGGGATTCGGGTGCGACGGCGACGGGGTGTGGAGCCTGGCCATCCATACCGGAGGGGATCAGGGGAGCCGAGTCGCCCGCCGACCGGTCGCCGCCGCTCTTGGTCGCTGGCGGCTGCGGGGGCGGGGGCGGGTGCGACTGCGGGCTCGAGATTGAGGTTCGGGTGGGACTTGGGCTATATACGACTCGACCGGTGAGAAACGGCCCGCTGGACAACTGAAACTGGGCCAGAATGTTGCGTTCGTTTTATTTTTGAGCTTCGTTCGTTTTTCTTTTGAGAAAAAAAATGGGAGTAACTATCTGACCCCTCATCAAAAATAATCTGACAGGTACCCCTTCAGGGTACCCCAGCGCTCTTGGTAGCCTCTCCAGGCACCGCCTGGTGTGCCCGGCAACTGCCACGTGTCGCGCGCTGGTGCACCAACATGATCTCATTTTCTTTTTTTTAAAGCAGTGCTTTCCACGAGAAGCATATCTGTGTTTTTAAAAGGGAAAAAATATAGCTTGTGCTAACACAACATGTGTTTCCCGAAAAGGAAAAAATCACAGTCTATTCCCGAAAAGGAAAAATTACAGTTGTGCTTCCCGAAAAGGGGAAAAGCACAACCAGTGCTTCCCGAAAAAGGAAAAGCACAGTGTGTGCTTCCGTGAGAAACACATCCGTGCTTTCCAAAAATGGCAAAGCATAGTTGTGCTTCAAAAAAACACAACCGTGCTTCCTGGTTTCCTTTTTTTTTTGTCTCGAGGCTTCTTTTTTCTGGATTCGTTTTTTTGGTTTCCGTTTTTTATTCCTGGTTTCTTTCGGCTTTTCGGAAAAAAGAAAGTTGGTTGAAACCTATTAACATGGGATATAGTTCAAAGATCTTGACACGAGAAATCCAATGGTGAAAACAATTCATGATTTGAGCACGGTTCAAGAGATAAAATGTTTTAAAAAACAGATCTACGAAAAAAAGGGAAAACTCAACGGTTGCAACAAGTGGTATGGAAGTTAGAAGTCGGAAAGATTGTCCTGACATGCAGTAGGTTATTTGTCAACGACAGAAAATGTAAGAGTTAATTAGTTATTTCCAAGAAAAATAGAAAGAAAACTCAATCAATCGTGTGGCCAAACTATTTAGAGAGGGCCTATTCGGGGTTTCCCGATTCCTATTCATCATTTAAGGCGCCAAATACAACGTTATCGGTAGATGGCGCCCACCCGGATCTTCTTTCATTACGTAACTGGACCGACCCATTTAGTTCCCCCAGCCGGTTTTGGGAACTTTCTAGAAAGTATTCCCAGTTTGTCTGTTTTTTTTTCTTTTTCTTTTTTTCTTTTTCTTCTTGTTTATTTTTTAAATTTGTACTCTATTATTTCAAATTCTTGAACTATTTTCCAACTTTGTGAACCTTTTCAAATTTGTGAAGAGTTTTCAAATTCACAACATTTTTCAAATTAATGTACTTTTTCAACTTCACGAATTTTTTGAACTCACAAACTTTATTTCACATCCATGAAGATTTTTTTTCAAATCCGCGAACTTTTTTTCAAATGCGTGAACTTTATTCAAATTCACTAATTTTTTCCAAATTCGGATTTTTTTTGAATTCATGAACTTTATTAAAAAAATAAAATTCACAATAAAAATTTGAATTAGCAATTTTTTAAAATGCGTGAACTTTATTCAAATTCAGAAAAAAAAATGAATTCGTGAACTTTATTCAAATTCACGAACTTTTTCCTAGTTTATGAAGTTTTTGCAATTTGCAAATTTATTCAAATTCGTGAGCCTTTTTTTGAGTTTGCGAACTTTTTTCAAAGGTCGGCGTGAGACTCGAGCGAGCGAGCGAGCGAATAAACCGCACGACGCGTGCGATCGCCAAGGAGCTAATGGGTCGTGGCCCACGTACAATGCCCATGAGCGCCAGGGAGCTACGAGGCACCTTGAGCGCTAACTAGGAGGTCTCTCGGGATTTCCTTGAGCGCCTTGAGCGCCAGGGCCGCTTTGATCTTTGACTAGGAGGTCTCTCGAGAGTTGCTCATAAAAAAAAAGGAGGTCTCTCGAGATTTCCTATTCCCCGCGGTACACGATCGAATACCGCGGGAGCTATGCCTTACTTATTGTGAGATCTAGCTCCGTCTAATCTAAAGCATTTGGCTTTGCGGTTGGATGGTCCAGTATAATGGTTTTGAAAATGTTCTACATATTAGTACAAATGAACCTTTCGTGCTGTTTAATATTGCTTTTATATTTTTAAATATTTTCTTTTTTGGTTTTCGGGTTTTGTGTGTGTGTGTGTGTGTGTTTCTCTATTGGTTTCCATCGTATTTTTTGTTTTTTTCGATTTTTTATGTTCTTTATTATTTATCCATTTTTCGAATACATGTTCTCTTTTATTGATATATATTTTGTCCATGTTCAACATTTTTCCAGACACACATTGAACAGTTTTTGAATACATGTTAAAGTTTTTTCAGATACACGTTCAACATTTTTCTAACACATGTTCAATATTTTTTCAATACACGGTGAAAATTATTGTAACACACATTAAACATTTCTCATACATACCATGATCAATTTCATAAATTCCATGAATTTGAAAGACATTTCTTAAGTATTAGAACATTTCTTTTAAATGTCGCAAAAAATTGAATGGTAGAAAACATTTTCTAATATTACGTGAACATCCTTTTTCATTTTATAAAAAATGTTACAAACATAAATTCCATGATCATTTTTATAATGGTACGAAATATTTTTTCCAAATTACACAAACAATTTTCTAGCATTGTGTGAACTTTCTTTGTAAATGTCCCAAACATATTTTTAAAATGCGTGAGCATTTTTATAAGGTCATGAACATTTTCTTTTATGAATGCTATCAACATTTTCTACAACTTGCACCATTTTTTTTACACTACATGAACGTTTTCTAAATGTGTGATGGACACTTTTAAAATTTAAGTTAATTGATTTTTGTAATATATATGTATTTAAAATGTTTTCAAATATATAAACAAAAAGGAAAAAATGAACGAAACGGTGACGAATGAAAGTAACTTAGTTTTGAGAGGAACGAATGAGGCAAGTAAAAATATAGAAGGTAATGTATCAATACTAGGCCAGCCCACTAAGGGCCCGTTCTTTTGCTGGCTTCTAGCATAAGCTGCTCCCTACCCAGCTTATTCTAGAAGCCCAACCAAATTTATTTTTTTAGAAGCTTACTAATTAAGACTTAACTAGTAGGCTTCTAAAATAATTTTTTTGGGCTTCTAGAATAAGCTGGTTAGGGGACAACTTATTCTAGAAGCCCAAAAAAGCCACCAAAATAACTGGCCCTAAAGGGTTCCCTTTAGACGAGGCGAGCTAGAGAGCAACTAATTAACGAGCGCTTCTTCGGGAGCCTCCCAACGATCACTTGGGGTGGGCTGAGAGCGCGCCACTTGGCATGCTCTCAGCCGCCGTCACGTGTCGTGCTCTGAGCGTTTTCTCCGGATTTTTTTTAATTTTTCCGCACGCGTTTTAGGTTTTTTAGACGGTTTTTTCGGTTTTTTTTGCCTTTTTGGTTTTCCACCTGTTTTTCTTAGCTTTTGGACGAAAAAAAAATGCGCGAAAAAACGCGTTTTTTTTCTTCCGCGAGAGGCACGGCCGTACCTCTCGGAAACGGAAAAAAATACGTGTTTTTTTTGCTTCCACGAGAGGTACGGTTTTTGCTTTTTCGCGGGAGGCACGGCCGTGCCTCTCGGAAACGAAAAAAAAACGTGTTTTCTTTTTTTCCCTTTCCCTAGAGGCACGGATTTGCTTACGCGAGAGGCACGGCCGTGCCTCTCGGAAACGAAAAAAAACACGTTTTCTTTTTTTCCTCCTTCCGCGAGAGGCACGATTTTGCTTCCGTGAGAGGCTCGGCCGTGCCTCTCGGAAACGAAAAAAAACACGCTGCGAGAGGCACGGGTTTTCTTCTCGTGGAGACACGGATTTGCTTTCGCGAGAGGCAAAGTCGTGCCTCTTTTGGAAAGAGAAAAAAAGTGCTCCCGGTTTGATTTTTTCGTCCGGTTTTTTTTGTGAAAAAAAGTTCATCAAAACCAATCAACATGGGATCTAGTTTTGAAGATCTCGACACGAGAAATCCACTGATGAAAACGATTCGAGATTTGGACGCACGATTTAAGAGATAAAACGTTCTGAATAAACAAATATACAAAAAAAGGAAAACTTACAGGTTACGACAAGTGGCGCACATGCAGTGCGTCACTTGTCGCAACCTGGTGAGGTGTGAGTGATCTTTGAAACGAGTACTCCTCAATTAGTGATTTCGGACGAGCTATCGTCTTGCTGCAGATGAAACGTAGACGTGCCCGTGCCGATTAGGAGCTCTCTTAAAGAAGGCAACGACAAAAGAAACCAAAAAAGGGCAACTGGGCCGACCCAATAGAAACTCCCTTGAGGCGAGATGAGATTGTGTCTCGCTGCGGGCGAGACACAACCACGCCCGCACAAATTTTGCTCGTATTCCGACGTTTCATCGGGCACCCCTATTTCTCGCATTAAGCGAGAGGGGAGCGACCCCTCGCTGAAGGGAACGCCACTTGGGCCGGCCCACGTGCGCGGGAAATGCCAGCCTGTTTTATGCTTTTTTCTGTTTTTTGTTTTTTTATTTCTTTTTTACTTTTGTTTATACTTTAAAATATTCTAAATATATATATTACAAAAAACACTATTCAAAAAACATTTGAAAAATGTTGAACAAGTATTTGAAAAATGATGAACATGTATTTGAAAAAATGTTGAACAAGTATTTGAAAAAACTGTGATCATGTATATAAAAATGTTGAACAGGTAATTGAAAAATGTTGAACTGGTATTTAAAAAATGTTGATCATGTATATGAAAATGTTGAACAAGTATTTGAAAAACAAATGTTGAACAAATATTTGGAAAAATGTTGATCATGTATATAAAAATATTGAACAAGTATTTTAAAAATGTTGAATAAGTATTTGAAAAATGTTGAACAAGTATATAAGAAAATGTAGAATCAAAAACAAAAAGAAACAAAAAAAACCAAAAAGGGAACAAAGTAAACCAAAGGAAAAATGTTGACCATGTATTCAAAAAATGTTAATCTTGTATTCGAAAAATGTTAATCAAGCATTTGAAAAATGTTGAAAGACGTGTATAGAAAAAATGTTGACCACATATTAGAAAAATGTTAAATTTGTATTGAAAAAGTGGTAAAATTGTATTAGAAAAATGTTGTTGACATATACAAAAAATGTAGAATGAAAACCGAAAGAAACAAAGAAAACCAAAAAAATGAAAAGCGAAAAAAAACAAAATAAACCAAAGAGGAAGAAAAAAACTGAAGAAACAAATGCAAAAAAATGAAAAAAGAAACGAAACAAAAGAAAACAAAAAAACATGGAGAAAACTGAATAAAACAGAAAAAAGATGGAGAAAATCGGCTCTTTTACATTAACAAGGTCGCGCCCTACATTACATCAGGAACTCAAATCAGGGCGGTGTGGCCGGCGTCTCAATCTCCTATCGAGGAGACCTGGGTTCGATCCCGTGTTGCGCTCCCATTTCCTGTGCTATTTTTACGCGCGCGTAGCGCGAATGGGCCGGCCCAATACGACCCAATGAAGAGAAAACCTTCAGCGAGAGCAAAGTACCGCCTCTCTTAAAGAGAGAAATAGTCGCCGCGCGTTTCACTGTTCGCACACTGGCACACACGTAGTCGGTCGGTTGGGCCGGCCCAACAAACACGCTAGCTTGCCGCTTAGTTCGCTGATCGCCACTTCGTTCGCTTGCACAACACTGGTTTCCCTTGGTTCACTGTTGACAAGTGAACACTTGACTAGTCAACCATTGACGTTGATCGACAACAGTTGATTTTTTCAAGAAAAAAATCGTATATCTGATTTTTTTTTCAAATTTGAAAAAGTTAATTACTGTGATAAAAAGTTCGGGAGTTTGAGAAAATTTCACAGATTTGAAAATTCATAGATTTGAAAAAAAACCAGATTTGAAAAAAGTTCGCAGATTTGCAAAAAACTCGGCGAAATAGAAATAAATTTACGAGATTGAAAAAGTTTCGCAGATTTGAAAAAAGTTTGTGGATTTGTAAAGTTTGTGGTTAATTTTTTTTTACGGATTTTAAAAATCAACGAATTTGAATATAGTTCATGGATTTAAAAAAACTTTGTGGTTCAAAAAAAGTTCACAGATTTTAAAGACATTGATGGATTTGAAAAGCTCTTGAATTTGAAAAACGTTACGGATTAGAAAAATATTCATAGATCTAAAGAAGTTCACAAATTTGAATATAGTTCACGGATTTGAAAATGTTCACGTTTTGGAAAAAGTTCACAGATATGAAAAACTTTCACGAATTTGAAAAAGTTCACGGTTTGAAAAAGTTCATAAATTTGAAAAACGTCAATGGATTTGAAAAGGTTCATGAATTTGAAAAGGTTCATGAATTTGAAAAATATTCATGGATTTTGAAAACAAGTCACGGTTTTGAAAAGTTGGTGGTTTATAAAAGTTCATGAATTTGAAAAAGTTTACGAGTTTGAAAAAAGGTTAAAGAATTTGAAAAAAAAATGTTCACAAATTTGAAAAATTCATGGTTTGAAAATTTTCAACATTTGGAAATAAGTTCATGTATTTACAAAACATTTGCTAATTTGAAAAGATTTAGAGCTTAAAAAAGTACTTGAATTTGAAAAAAATGAATAAACAAAACAAAAAGAAAAAGGGAAAATAAAAAGAAAAAGAAAAAAGAAAACGAGAAACAAAAAGAAAAGGAAGAAACCTAATAAACCAAGCACGGAAAAAAACCAAAGAAGAACCAGCCCAATAAAACCGCTGGAAGAGGCGAATTATGGGCCGACCTGCTTAGAAACGCAACGAAAGGAACGTGAGCGCTGCATACGAAAAGAACTAATCGGGCGCATGAAGCGCCAAATAGCACTTGCCCTTCTTTAATCGTACGTTTATTCGATTCATTTTTTGGTTCTTTCTTCTTCTTCTTTCTTCAATTATGTTAAGGATTTCTTCCTGTTTTATTGGTTTGTGAAAAAAAAATCATTGCCTAATCTTTTAAGTGGTCAACAAATATTATGAAAATGTTTATTATTCAATGTCTTGGCAAAATGTTCATTACCTAGTCAAAAAATTGTTCAACAAGTAGTTTGGAAATGTTATTTCTTTCAATACAAAATTGTTTTTTGTGTAATTAAAGAGTTGTAACTACAAAAATAAACAAAGCTCAAGCTGTTTGCAAACATCTATTGTGATGTGATGTAGTTTCCTTGTCTGAGTTTTAGTTCATTAGAGTAAGAGCATAAAAAAAGAATATAAAAAAATAGCGAACATTGAATTCATTCATTCCAGAAACCCTAAGTTCATTTGAATTGTTTAAGCCATGACTCTTCTTTAGTTTTTGAAGGTAGGATTGCAGAAGTGATTGGTAAGTTTCCTAAGTTCTTGTTCAATTCAACCATTAATTCTTGTTCAGTTGGTTTGATTGCTCCATGTTTGATCAATTGTTCTTGCTTTGTTGTTGAGGTGCGGAGCTTGCATTTCACGAGAAAAGAACATGAGTACAAAGTTATACCAGTTTTGTTGTAAAATATTTGATTGGGAATTTCAATGCAAAAGGAAGTGAACACAATAAACTTACATATTTCCTTAGGAATTCCTCGACACATGGTAGTTTAACTTTGTTGTACTTGTTAGTCACCGGTTGAAAGACAAACTTTTCTCGTAAAGTTTGCAAATCCAGCTATAGAAAATATGTGAACGAAGAAGCAAGAAGTAAGTTGAACGCTTGAGTAATATGCTTGCTTTCTCAAAAAAATTGACAATCCCTTTCTTGAGAAAGCAATTGAAGTATAACTATCACTAACAAGACATGAATGAATAATTTCAAAAGCTTAGGACAGAACACTTGTAGTAGGAAATTGAATGACAAGTAAGGATGGTCTGGACATTTGGAAAAAAATATGTGTGGATTCCATTGTAAGTTAAGATGCATTTTGAGACATAAACACCCGAATCAACTGAATTTCCATGTTGTAGAAAAATAAATGTTAGTATGGCAATCATACTTGGATGAACAAATCAACTGAAATAACAATAAGGGACTATTGGTTTCTGAATAAGAAGAAGATTAAACCTGGTTTCCAACTTTGGTGCTTGCACATGTCTTATTCCAATATATCGAATGTTGAAAGAAGGACAATGAGGATAGCTTGCTAGGAGAATAATCTTGAAATTGCATACTACAACTAAAGTTGTGGATAGAAATATTTTCTGTATTATGATCTAGATTTAGTACATCGAAGCTCTTGTCAATAAAATTCGTCGCAATTAGGAACCAAGTAGTTTGCGTAGTGGATTGTTTCTGTATTGGGCAAGGAGTACGAACCTGTTTATGCAAAGAATTAAGGGAAGGTGTGATTGAAAAAAAAATGATAGTAGGGAAAACCAAGTCTGTTATGGTGATGGTTGTGTTTCAAAAGCTCCCAAACCAGCCCTATCTAGACTGAAACCAACATTAGCCTCTATGAAAATAGTTTTATGCCGAGAATGGTCCAAACTTGGATTCATTAGTAGTGTCTGCAACAATTTGATGTGACTGTAAGAGTGTTAGAATGCATAACTAGGAATACAACAGAAGAAGAACTGTTGAAGTAAAAAGAGAACTTACTGCCAAGTCAGAATCTAGTATGTAAGTGAGAACTTCATTGGGGATGGCTTCTCCATTTTTATCTCGCATATATTGATTACACATATAAGTTCTGAGAAACAATCCATCACACATTTACGCATCTATCCTCCATCCATCAAAGATAGTGTTAGTGTTGTTGATCCACCCATCCTTTTCCTAGTTGAAAAAACTGTGGTTGTAGGATGAAATGAATTGCATCTTTACAAGTGGGGAAGGGAAGAAGATGAACACTATGTAACTGCAAAAAAGAAAGAAGTTACATTTGAACGTGTTATGAATACAAAGATTATACCTGAATTCAAGTTTGGCCATATAGGAAACCAAGAAATATTGTACATCTCATTCCCGACGGATGTAGAGAAGATTTGTGTAGAAGTTATCCCACTGTGTTGCAAAACAAGTTGGTCGTTTTGAAACTCCCTTCAACAGTTTCATTGACTGAAATGGAATCATTAGGAATTATTATTTTAAAACTAGTCAAGTGCCTGAAGCATAATTGTATCGGAAAGAGGAGAATCTTGTTGTACTATTGGTAATTGTTACATACTACCAAAACCAGATGTTAGTGGTATTTTGTGAAGAGGACTTGGTTATGAAGAGCTTGGTTTCTGGCATTGAAGAGCTTGGATGGTTGTTTGAAGAAGTTCTGGCATTTGTATCTGGAAGAAAATCTTCAAAAATATCAAAGGAAGGTTCTCCAAATAATGTGCCAATTGGGTGAGGGTTCCTGTTAGGACTAAAAAGGTGGTCATTGAGAGATAGGCCCCACTTATTTCCAGTGTAGAATGAAGACTTGTTTCTTTTTTCAGTTGAGTTGCTTCTATTACCCGGGCTTTTATTACTCAGTTGAGGCATAGTTGGCTTGTTTCCCTCGGTTTGACAACTTGCTTTGTTTCGTTCTAACTCGGGATGTGTACCTACATTTGATTGCAAAGGAACTCATATTATGAAATGTGTTATCTTCAACAAAATAACTGATTGTGATATGTTAAGTGCTTAAGTAATATCTGTTTAATAGATTGAACTTGTAAACCAGGCATCAACAATAAAAATGTTGACCACAAGCTTGTACGTAAGTAGATGTCCATACCACAAGGAGATACAATGGGAGTTTCAAAATTGAAGTTGGTCCACGAGAATTTCTGCAGAAGTACATTTTTGCTGCTTGGTTCTTTTGGGAACAACTGATTGTGGCAGAATAAAATTAAGTTAAACTAATAAAGGGAGATGCTAAAACTTGTGTAAAGCAAGAAGAACAGAGAATAAGTTGTATGTTCTGGTATACCAATGTTTTGCAAAATATTTGTATTCCTGAAGGTTGCCAATTGTAGTGTTGCTTCCAAACGGGAGATCTATGCTTTTAGGGCCTAAAAGTTGCTTCATGGTTTCAGATGGTTGAGGTAGAACTAGACTATCATCCCGGCTTATGGTAAAATTGGTTACCAGTTGTATTACTACTTCTTCAATGAGAGATTAATGTATTGGCTGTTGGACAATAGGTTGAACTGGGATTTCCAAGAAGAAATTCTGAAATATATTGGAAAGATATAATGAAGGAGAAGTTGATGTGGTTTTTGGTGGTCCCATGATGGCCAACAGATTGACAGAGTTTTATTGTGGCAAAGTACTGGCAAAAGGTCATCTATGCACACTTTCACAATTAGAATTGAATTCTCAACCAATTGAAAAAAAGAATTCAATTCTCAACCATTCCTTGGAGGAAATTTGAGACAATACTTGGAGGTTCAGTTTAACCTGTTGTTCGAACAAATAAAGAATTAAATGAACAAACATTACAGATAAAGCGATTTCAACACATGATGAAATGAGTTTAAGAAATATTGATGCAACAAAGTATAATAACACACAAAATTCATGAAGAAAGGTACCTTGATACTGCGCTCAATTGCCATTTTCATGAATGTACATCTGGATGCTGCTTGGTATATTGTAAATATCACCATCTTGCGGGTGATTCCTTCTGAAAGGCGTCGCAGATTTTTTTTAACTGTTTAAGTTGAAAGAAAATTAGTAAGCATGAAGTGACAAAGATAGGAAAATTGAAGCTTGAATAGTGTGAGGAACATGGTTACCTACAACTAACCTCCCAAATGTGACATTTGAATAAGGTTGAGAGTTAAGCGCTGTGTAAGATTTGACTATGTTGGTAGACCAAACATTGATCCTAGGAATTTTTATGCCAAGACTGAACTCGGAAGTTATGAGAAATTCAAAGTATGATATCTCCATGAAGTAGAACCTATCAGTAATTACCAGTATTGTTTTAAGAAAATATATGAAAGAAATTAGAAATATAACTTACCACTAGTATGAAACCACAACCACATGCAGTGATTTCATTGTTTTTTGTTGATGCCGATTTCAACTTTTCAATTTCAATAGAAAGCCACTCAAGAACAAATGAACAGAGGTTGATATGAGTTAGTGTCTCTACCAAAAAAGTCACCGCTCCAGTAATCTAAGCTTGCTAGACCATGCGAGGAAGGGCAAAGAAAGAAAGCCATGGCAACAACAACAAAAACATCCTTGATAACAGATCTAATGGCATATCTGCATCTATCATTGAGCATAACTCTTTTGCAGAAGGAATAGAGCCTTCCCAATTTATGAGTTGGTGCACAAAAGTGAAGTTTTCTTCTGAACAAGTGTTCTCCGGTCTCTGTCGTCAAATGGATTTCCTAACATAGTGTGAACGGTGTTGGTTGTAATATTGAAAGAAAACCCATTGTCAAGAGTTAGTGTTCTTGTAGCTGTATCAATTTAGAATGCAAGCCAGTGGCTGCTCCCGAGGAGGTCTAGAAGAAGTTTGAGGCCGAATTTTCTTGTTTTGAAGAGGTCCATCGACAAACTGCCATAGGGCTCGAACATGCGCAGGAATGGGGTTGCCATCTTGAGCTGGCTCCAAAATGTGAGTGCCAATATTATTAGCTTTCTTATCTTTTGCCCTTCTTCATTGTGCTAAAGTCTATCTTCGTGTACTTGTGCAACTATTTCTCAAAAAATATAGATGTGTTTGAGATGTATCAGTTGCCATGGATGAGAGTGAGAATAACAAAACCCTAAGTCGCTGGTGTTACGTACCTGTTCGTGCAGGATGAAGCAGGCTTGAAATCGGGAATCGAGAATCGCTAGTTGGGACTGAAAATTGATGGCAAGTGGGATTAGCGTGCTTTGAGATTGTCGATGCCACGTGTCATCCATCCGTGTGGGTCTAACCTATTGGCCTATGAGACCCGGCCTCGTAGGATTTCCCCCCCAAAACTGCAGCAAATTCAGTTAACATATTTAGTTATGGCATTAAGTTAACAAGTTCACAATGAAATGAGGGACTTAGCTCCTTCAATTTAATTTACAAGACTGATTTAGTTCAACACTTCATTTGAACAACATGGTACAATAAAACATCCCAGCCATGACCAAATTTGACAACTTTAAAAAACAGAGCATGAAAAATGTGTAGCATCACAAACGCCCTCTTAAGCCCTTGCAGTAATCGATACAGGCGCAATAAGTAGTGGGAGGAAGTGCTACCAACGAACGTAGATCACACGACGAACAACAGTAGAAACGAACCACAATGCATTCGACCACGTGAGCCCACAAGCCCTAACCAAAACTTGATTGAACTCAGGGGCGTCATGGTTGGGTGGGGGAGAAAGAGAGATGGGGCGATGAAGTTGTCAGAAATCTCACTGTACTCAGGGGCATCCTTGTTGGGTCGACGACGAGGTTCGTCCATACTCAGCCGTCAAGATCAGTGTCATCGCGTCGCATGTGTGTCTCCTTTTACGATTGGGAAGGGAAGAGGGAGATGAAGAGACGTGGGCTATGAAGTGGATATGCATACTTTGGGGGGCCGGAGGAGGGGGTGGGGATCAGGCCTTTTTCTGAAAGGAAAATTTTCCCTGGGGGGTTTGTGCAAAATTATTTTCGCAGGCAGCGCTCCCTCTTTAATCATGTACTTTAATCTTGGCCTAGGAATGATTCCACTTGACTCTCAAATTCTAGATCTCCTTGCCAGTAAATTTACCGCGCACGTTCTGAAGTTCATCTGTGACATTTTTGGGTCGTATATGCGAGTATTGTACTGGCCTATTGAATCTAGCGACGCCGCGCCGGTAGCCACCCGGCTACAGCGGCCACCTTCCAATCCCGCCGTCCCCACTCCGGTGACGGCGGCTGATGACCAACAAGTATAGGGGATCAATATTAGTCCTTTCGATAAGTAAGAGTGTCGAACCCAACGAGGAGCAGAAGGAAATGACAAGCAGTTTTCAGCAAGGTGTTTTCTGCAAGCACTGTAATTATCGGTAATGAGTAGTTTGATAGCAATATAATTTGTAACAAGTGACAAGTAGAAATTGTAACAAAGAGTGCAGCAAGGTGGTCCAATCCTTTTTGTAGCAAAGGACAAGCCGGAATGGTTTCTTATAATAAGCAAAGCGCTCTTGAGGACACACGGGAATTTCATCTAGTCACTTTCATCATGTTTGTTTGATTCGCGTTCGCTACTTTGATAATTTGATATGTGGGTGGACCGGTGCTTGGGTGCTGTTCTTACTTGAACAAGCCTCCCACTTATGATTAACCCCTCTCGCAAGCATCCGCAACTACGAAAGAAGAATTAAGATAATTCTAACCATAGCATTAAACATATGGATCCAAATCAGCCCCTTACGGAATAGCGCATAAACTAGGGTTTAAGCTTCTGTCACTCTAGCAACCCATCATCTAATTACTACTCCACAATGCATTCCCTTAGGCCCAAATATGGTGAAGTGTCAAGTAGTCGACATTCACATGACACCACTAAGAGAATCAACAACATACACATCATCAAAATATCGAACGAATGCCAAATTCACATGATTACTTATGACAAGACTTCTCCCATGTCCTCAAGAACAAAAGTGACTACTCACAAATCATATTCATGTCCAAGATCAGAGGGGTATTAAATAGCATAATGGATCTGAATATATAATCTTCCACCAAATAAACCAACTAGCATCAACTACAATTCCAAAATAAATCTAAGACATAGCTTCTTAAGGTCCAGAATTCCAGCTGTCGGCAATCTCCCTCCTTATGTAAATCTTGCATATTAAGAGAGAAAAGGCATTAGAATTGCTCCACAAAGTGTTATATTGATTAAAAACACTATAAATAATAGTAGGAAAACATGATGCAAAATGGACGTATCAGCGGCCACCCCATGGCGTCACACCTCCAGTTCTCATGCTCCGAGTCGGGTTCGTCCTCCCATGCCCCATCGTCTTGCCCCCCGCGGCCACAACTCAGATCCATAGTTGTGCCGGTGGTGGGCTCCGCCCTGGGGCCGCTCCAGCCATCCGGGCCGATGATGCGCCACGGTGCTGATGCGGTCTGGCATGAGCAGAGGAATCATCGCCAGCCCCGCCGTGCTCCCCCGCCCGCCGCATCGCGGGGCCGGACTGGGCCTCGTGGCAACGGACGACGCACACCGGAACTCCCCTCCCTGTTCCCCTCGGCCACCAGGATGCCGGCTCAGCTCATATGCTATTGCTACAACTGCGGCGAGCCGGACCATATCTCCAGGAAGTGCATGAACGAGACGGCCTGTGTTCATTGCGACGACGTAGGCCATCACTCGCGGGACTGCAAGCGCCCCCGAAGCACCTCTTCGCAAGACCAACCGCAACGGCCACCGTCTGCACTTCATGGTCTCCCTGGCGACCACCACCGGCATGGATCCAAATCAGCGCCAGCTTCAACCTCCCTGCCGCCTCCGCCACATGGGACGCCGACGGTGGGCATGGTGCGCTTTGACCGATCCTGGGCTAGGATTGTGGAGGAGGGATCGGCAGCGAGCATTGCCGACCAAGCCGCTAGGGTCTCCCCTAGCGTCACTTCGTCTTCTTGCCTGACCCCGCCGGTCATGGTGGAGGAGGAGATCTCCTGCTGCTATCTGGAGGCCTCTCTGGATTTGCTGCGTATGGAGGTGGAGCTCTCTCGAGTTGTGGTGGTCACGATGATTAGCACTCGCCGTCGCGGCAGAGGCCATTCACCGGCAGTCCAAGATCGATTCATTGCAGATTTCCATCCGAGTATTCGCCCCTGAGGATTTTCTAGTCTTCTACTCTGACTTGCCAACTAGGAACCTGCTCATCAATGGTGGCTGCGCTTACGGGCCATGGTTCACGCTTTCTCTCAAGGCTTGGACTCACCAAGCTCAGGCCATTGGCGTTTCCCTCCCCTACCTCATGCCCCTTGACCTGTTGGGGGTACCGGCGCACACATGGAGCCACCGCACCACTGATGTGATCCTGGATGGCTGCGGGTTCGTCGTGGATGTCTCCGAGCCAACTCCGCGGCGCAACGACATGTCGCAGTTTCAAGTTTGGCTGCGCACCAATGCCCGAGAGCGCATTCCATCTCGCCGGTTACTTTTAATCGAGGAGCAAGCGCCACCGGAAAGACCTCGAGGTCGCCACCGTGCCACTCTTGGTGGGCGCCGCACAAAGACCCTTCGTTAGCCCATCACCATCATCCGTGTGCCAGAACTTGTGACCGCCATCTCTTCCGGTGATCGCTCCCCCTCTCCGTTGCCGCCTCCACCCTCTCCGCGCTCGCCAAGATCTTCGTCGTCTCGCTCGCTGATACGTCTTCAACGTATCTATATTTTTTGATTGTTTCATGCTATTACATTATCAATATTGTATGCTTTATATGCCATTTTATATCATTTTTGGGAACTAACCTATTAACTCAGTGCCCAGTATCAGTTCCTGTTTTCTGCTTGTTTTTGGTTTTCCATAAAATCCATACCAAACAAAGTCCAAACACAATGAAACTTTTTGACATTTTTTTCTGGACAAGAAGACACCCTGGAAGCTTCGGGGAGAGGCCAGAAGATGTACGAGGGAGCGACAAGGCAGGGGGTGCGCCCTGGTGCCTTGTGGCCCCTTGTTGCTCTGATTGACCTAATTCCAGTGCTATAAATTCCCATATTTCTAGAAACCCTTAGGGGAGGTCCTAAAACAATTTTATCGCCACCGCAAGCCTCTATTCTTCCATGATCCCTTCTGAAGGCCTTTTTCAGTACTCTGCTGGAGGGGGGACCCATCACGGAGGCCATCTTCATCAACCTTGCTGCCTCCCGGATGATGTGTGAGTAGTTCCCACATGACCTACGGGTCCATAGTAGTAGCTAGATGGCTCTCTCTCTCTCTCTCTCTCTCTCTATCTATCTATCTATCTCTCTCTCTTTTGATCTTCAATACAATGATCTCATCTGAGATCAATCCGATGTAAACTTTTGCGATATGTTTGTTGGGATCCGAAGAATTGTGGTTTATGATCAGATTATTCATTGAAAGTAATTGAGTCTTTTCTGAGATTTATCATATGTGATTTATAGCCTTGTATTTCTCTCCAATCTATCTATCTCTTTTGGCCAATTAGATTGATTTATCTTCAGTGGGAGAGGTGCTTGGTAGTAGGTTCAATCTTGCGGTGTCCTTACTCTATGACAGGAGGAGTTGCAAGGCACATATTTGTATTGTTGCTACTAAGGGTAAAATGACGGGGTTCGAACCTATTATTTGGTCTTACTTTGTATACATTATTTCATCATGCTCCAAGCATTACTCTGTTTGTTATGAACTTAATACCTTAAGATGCATGCTGGATAGCGGTCGAGGGGTGGAGTAATAGTAGTAGATGCAGATGGATGTCAGTCTACTTGTCGCGGATGTAATGCCTATATATTGATCATGCCACGAATATCATCATAACTATGAGCTATTATATCAATTTCCCAACAGTAGTTTGTTTACCCACCGTTGCTATTCTCATGAAAGAGATGCCTCTAGTGAACGCTATGGCGCCCGGGTCCATTCACTTTATATTTACTAAAACCCAAAAAAAATTGCTGCAATTTATTTACTTTTATTTTGCTTTTTATTTTATCTATCTACCACTAACAGATTTAATCCTTGCAAATAACGAGTACAAGGGGATTGACAACCCTCTTGCCCGCGTTGGGTGCAAGTATTTGCTTTGTGTGTGTGCAGGTACCGTTTATCTTGTTTGCTTGGTGTCTCCTACTAGTTCGATAAACCTTGGTTCTTAATTGAGGGAAATACTATCTGCTATTATACTACATCACCCTTCCTCTTCGGGGAAATCCCAACGCCTATCACAAGTAGCACAAGAATTTCTGGCGCCGTTGTCGGGGAGACTTCACCAAACAAGTCCAGGTTCCTTCACACACATTTATCATTTACTTGTTATACTTTCTTTAATTTTCTTTTATTTGCCTTCTCTTCAAAAAAATTGAAACTACCAAAAATATCTTGTGGGCTTTCTTTGCTTGTTACTATGGCAAGTTCTTCGCTTGTTGCCTCTACCCCTGAAAATGAAGTGCTAAATTTTAAACAACGGGGTGGATAAAGTTTAAAAGATGATTGGTATAGGATTTGTGATGCTCAAAATATATCTACTCGTAGGAAATCCACCACTATTCTTCTCCAAAAAAATTATGTGGGTGTTATTACTTAGTATAGATTTGTGCTCGATGATAATCCCCAAGTGCAAGGAATCACCGTAGCACTTTCCAAAGATGGAAGTGGTAAGTATGGAGTGTCGAACCCACAAGGAGCTAAAGGTAAGATCAACATTCTCTCAAGTCCTATCTGCCACTGATACGACTCTACGTACACCAAGCGTTTGCTTTTATCTGGAAACGAGAAATAAAACTACGTTGTGGGTATAAAGAAGATAGCTTTGCATGATATCGGAGAACTAAAACATAAAAATAGGTGCTGCCTAAATAAAGTTAGAATATATTACAAATAGTGAGTGTGGAATAATGATGGTATGGTGTGCGGAATTATCCTAGGCAATTGACAACAGGATCAGTAATCATTATTGCAATTTTATATGAGAGAGAGGCATGAGCTAACGTACTTTCCGTACTTGGATCATATGAACTTATGATTGGACCTCTAGCAAGCATCCACAACTACTAGAAATCATTAAGGTAAACCCAACCATAGCATCAAGTATCAAGTCCCCTTTACTCCCATACGCAACAACTCCCTTACTCGGGTGTGAGCTTCTGTCACTCTAGCCGCCCACTATAAGCGAATCATGAACGTATTGCAAAACCCTACAGCGGGAATCCCCCACGTGTGCGCGGCACGGAAGGCACCATAGGACATTGATAACAAGTATAGGAGATCAATTGTAGCTTTTTCGATAAATAAGAGTGTCGAACCCAACGAGGAGCTAAAGGTAGAATTAATATTCCCTTCAAGTTCTATCGACCACCGATACAACTCTACACACGCTTAACGTTCGCTTTACCTAGAACAAGTATGAAACTATTTTGTAGGTGATAGGATAGGTTTGCAAGAATAAAACTAGAAGTACTTTGCGAGAATAAAACTATGAATAATTTGCAGGATAATAAAAGTTAGTTGTTTAGTAGAAAGCTTTTGTAACATAAGAGAATGATTTGTCCCTAGGCAATCGATAACTAGACCGGTAATCATGGTTGTAATTTTATATGAGGGAGAGGCATGAGCTAACATACTTTCCATACTTGGATCGTATGCACTTATGATTTGAACTCTAGCAAGCATCCGCACATACCAAAGATCATTAAGGTAAAACCCAACCATAGCATTAAGTATCAAGTCCCCTTTACTCCCATACGTAACAACCCCCTTACTCGGGTGTAAGCTTCTGTCACTCTAACCGCCCACTATAAGAGAATTATGAACGCATTACAAACCCTACAACGGGAATCCCTCACGCTTGCGCGACACGGAGGGCACCATAGGACAGCACCAAAATAAAACATACAACTCAAACCAATCACGATCATCAATCAACCCATAGGACAAAACGGAACTACTCAAACATCATAGGATGGCCACAAATCATTGGATAATAATATGTAGCATTAAGCACCATGTTTAAGTAGAGGATTACAGCGGCAAAAGAGAGGTTACACCGCTGCATAGAGGGGGAGAGAGTTGGTGTTGACGCGGCGAAGTTGTTGATGTAGATCGCCGTCACGATGTTTCCCCCGGCGGCGCTCCGGCGCCACCGGGAGAGAGGGGGAGAGAGCCCCCCTCCTTCTTCTTCTTCCTTGGCTCCCCCCTAGATGGGAGGAGAGTTCCCCCTCTGGTCCATGGCTGCCATGGCGGCGGAGGGGCAGGAGCCCCGCCTAGATTGGATCTCTCTCTCTCTGTTCTCTTCTGTTTTGCGTTCCTGTTTTCTGGACTTTCACCGTTTCTTAAATTCCCGGAGATCTGTAACTCCGATTGCGCTGAAATTTTAACATGATTTTTTTCCGGATATTAACTTCCTTGCAGCCGAAGAAGGGCACCAACTGACCTACGAGGGCCTCACGAGGCACCACGACGCGCCGGGCCCCCCCTGGTGCGCCCTGGTGCCTCGTGGGGCCCACGAGCACCGCCTTGTGTTGATTCCACCTCCCAAAAATCACATATATTCCAAAATAATTCTCCGTAAAATTTTATTGCATTTGGACTTCATTTGATATGGATATTCTACGAAACAAAAAACATGCAAAAAACAGGAACTAGCATTGGGCACTGGATCAATATGTTAGTCCCAAAAATAATATAAAATGTTGCCAAAAATATGTGAAAGTTGTAGAATATTGGCATGAAACAATCAAAAATTATAGATACAACGGAGACGTATCAGCATCCCCAAGCTTAATTCCTGCTCGTCCTCGAGTAGGTAAATGATAAAAAAGATATCTTTTGATGTGGAATGCCACCTAGCATAATCTTGATCATAAAATTTAATCATGGCATGAATATTAAGACACGAGTGATTCAAAGCAATAGTCTATAATTTGATATAAGGACATCAATACTCAGGCATCCCAACAAACAATCATGCCTTTCAGAATAAAAATGCTAAAGAACGCTATCCCTACAAAATCATATAGCCTTGTCATGCTCCATCTTCTTAACACAAAGTATTTATCATGTACTA
Organism: Elymus sibiricus; assembly: GCA_039707655.1. Classification (NCBI taxonomy): domain Eukaryota; kingdom Viridiplantae; phylum Streptophyta; class Magnoliopsida; order Poales; family Poaceae; genus Elymus; species Elymus sibiricus. The sequence continues at coordinate 301,254,256 of CM077668.1, forward strand.
CCCCGGTGTCAGCCAAGCAATTGGTTCATACTTTTTAACGCGCTTCAGCTTTTTCAACCCCCACGCAATACATGAGCGCAAGCCATGGATATAGCACTATAGGTGGAATAGAATGATGATAGACATTAATAAGAAGAAGTCAAAAAGAAAGATAGTCTCACATCGACGCGGCTCATCAACGGGCTATGGAGATGCCCATCAATTGATATCAATGCGAGGAGTAGGGATTGCCATGCAACGGATGCACTAAGAGCTATAAGTGTATGAAAGCTCAAACTGAAAACTAAGTGGGTGTGCATCCAACTTGCTTGCTCAAGACCTCGGGCAATTGAGGAAGGCCATCATCGGAATATACAAGCCAAGTTCTATAATGAAAATTCCCACTAGTGTATGAAAATGAAAGCATAGGAGACTCTCTATATGAAAAACATGGTGCTCCTCTGAAGCACAAGTGTGGTAAAGGATAGTAACATTGCCCCTTCTCTCCTTTTCTCTCATTTCATTTTTTTTGTTTTTGTTTTCTCTTTTTTTTTTCTTTTTTTTTCTTGTGCTCTTTTTGGCCTCACTTTTTTCCGTTTTTTTTAATTTTGTCCGAAGTCTCATCTCGACTTGTGGGGGAATCATAGTCTCCATCATCCTTTCCTCACTGGGACAATGCTCTAATAATGAATAATGATGATCATCACACTTCTATTTACTTACAACTCAAAAAAAAAATTACAACTCGATATCTAGAACAATATATGACTCTATATGAATGCCTCTGGCAGTGTACCAGGATGTGCAATGATCTAGCGTAGCAAAGATATCAAAAAACGGACAAGCCATGAAAATATCATGCTAGCTATCTTACGATCATGCAAAGCAATATAACAATGAATGCTCAAGTCATGTATATTATAATGATGGAAGTTGCATATCAATATATCTCGGAATGGCTATGGAAATGCCATAATAGGTAGGTATGGTGGCTGTTTTAAGGAAGATATAAGGAGGCTTATGTGTGATAGAGCGTATCATATCACGGGGTTTGGATACATCGGCGAAGTTTGCACTGACTCTCGAGGTGAGAAAGGGCAATGCATGGTACCGAAGAGGCTAGCAAATTGCGGAAAGGTGAGAGTGCGTATAATCCATGGACTCACATTAGTCATAAAGAACTCACATACTTATTGCAAAAGTTTATTAGCCCTCGAAGCAAAGTACTACTATGCATGCCCCTAGGGGGTAGGTTGGTAGGAGTTAACCATCGCGCGCCCCGACCTCCACGCAAAGGAAGACAATCAATAATAAATCATGCTCCAACTTCTTAGCATAACGAGAGACTATACGTGCATGCTTCGGGAATCACAAACCTTAACACCAATATTCCTACTAAACCACAATCATTCACTAGTACCTCCCACATATTACCATCTCTATATCGCAAAACTATTGCAATGAATCAAACATATCATATTCAATGATCTACAAGTTTTATGTAGGATTTTATGACTAACCATGTGAATGACCAATTCCTGTTGACTCTCTAAATAGATATAAGTGAAGCAAGAAAGTTTAATTCTTTCTACAAAAGACCATGCTCTAATTAATATAAGTGAAGCAAAAGAGCATTCTACAAATAGCGGTTTTCTAAATGAAGAGAAACATGCATCCAAACTTCAAATGATATAAGCGAAGCACATGAAGCATTCTATAAAGCCCTACTCAAAAGATATAAGTGAAGTGCAAAGAGCATTCTATAAATCAACCAAGGACTATCTCATACCAGCATGGTGCATAAAAGAAAAGGGAAAAATAAACACAAAAGACGCTCCAAGAATTTACGCATATCATGTGAACAAAACAAAAACCGAGACATACCGATAATTGTTGAATAAAGATAGGATGCCTTTCGGGGCATCCCCAAGCTTAGACGCTTGAGTCTCCTTGAATATTTACTTGGGGTGCCTTGGGAATCCCCAAGCTTGAGCTCTTGCCTCTCCTCATTCTTCTCATATCAATACCTCCTCGATCTTTGAACACTTCATCCACACAAAACTTAACAAAACCTTCGTGAGATCCGTTAGTATAATAAAGCAAATCACTACTTTAAGTACTGTTGCAAACCCATTCATATTTTATTATTGCATTATACCTACAGTATTCTAACTTCCCCATGGCTTATACCTTCCGATACAATCCATAGTTTCATCAAAACAAGCAAAACAATGCATCAAAAACAGAATCTGTCGAAAACAGAACAGTCTGTAGTAATCTGAACATTGACCATACTTATGTAACTCAAAAAATTCTGAGAAATTAGGAAAAAAAAATTGCATAGCAGTACTGTGTAAAAATTTCATAATTTTTGCACATTCCAGTATAAAATGTATATTCACGCACTACAGCAAAAGTTTCTGTTTTTGCACCGCACACACCAAACAAGCAATTTAAACATCCCAACGGTAAATCTTGGCACATTATTTTTATAATACAATGGATTTGTACAAGGTGATAATTATTTTTTTTGAAAAGTTTCTGTAATTCAAAATTCATAAAGTTTCCATGGGCATGAACAAAGTTCAAGGAGCTCCCCCACTTCAACGGTGCTCGTCTTTCTTACTTTCACTTTCCTTTTTGAAAAGTTTTAGGTTACCCTCTATATTTTATTGTTTTTAAACTTTTTAAAAGCACACAATAGAATAAAATGACTCTCTAAAACTTCCGGGTTGTCTCCCTGGTAGCGCTTTCTTTAAAGCCATTAAGCTGGGCATAAAGTGCTCAAGTAATTGATCCACCCGGATCCCAAGGTATATCAAAGCCAATTTTAATTAACAATGATTTGTATTTTAGTAGTGAGCACAAAGCAACATATATCATGCAATGACAAAGTCTAACTCTCTTCCTATGCATCGGCATGTCATAATAGAACAATTCATGCACATCAAGTAAAGGCCAATGCATAGTATAAACAGTTTCTTGCAATTTTATCGTATTGGAAACATAGAGAGGCGGATATGTAGTTCCTCTCTCATAATAATTGCAATTAGGAGCAGCAAGCACATGCATATTATATCCATCAAAATTATCATGTGCAATAGTAAAACGCAACCCATCAATATAATCCTTAATAAGAGCAAATTTCTCCGATATAGTGTAGTTGGGAGAATTCAAAAAGATAATAGGACTATCATGTGTGGGTGCAATAGCAACAATTTCATTCTTAACATAAGGAACTATAGCAAGTTCATCTTCATAAGCATAATTCAAATTGGCATCATGGCCACAAGCATAGCAAGCATCAATTTCATCAAAAAGGGATATTTCAAACAAATCAAAGGGATCATAGCAATCATCATAGCATTCATCCTTCGGTAAGCAAGAAGGGAAATTAAACAATGTATGGGATAAAGAGTTACTCCCATCAGAAGGTGGGCACGGGTGATCAATCCGCTCTTCCTCCTTTTGTTCTTCGCTCTCCTCCTCAATTTTTTCATCTAATGAGCTCACAGTGTCATCAATTTCTTCTTCCATAGATTCCTGCAAAATATTAGTCTCTTCTTGGACAACGGAGGTGTCCTCAATATATTTTTTAACATAAGCATTAGAAGCATAGTTTTCATAGCAATATTTAAGTATGGCAGAACTTTCAGATTTGTAAAGAGTAGCATCATACTTTTCAATCAAAGAAGCAATTTCATAAGCACCCTTAAAAGCAACAAATTCTTCAATTTGTTCAATATCATAGTAACTATAAACACCTTTAGCATAAGAAGATACGATTCCATTATCACTAAACTCACATTGGTAGGGAAGGTGTTTCTTAGGGTCTTCAGAACAACAAGTAAAATCATGTATTTCGCATAAATTCCAAGCATAGCAATGCATAGTATTAATTTGATGCCATAAAAGTTTCCCTTTTTGAGATAAGCGGTGTCGCACAAAATGAGCATGCTCATCTAATGATTTTCCCTCAACTAAGCTAGTTGGGTTTTTAGCACGAGCACATAGGGATCGAAGATGATCCAAGTAGAAAGCTTCGGCAGTATGATAGATTTTGGGTGGTTCTTCAACCATTGGTTTAGCAGGTACACCTATTTTTTTTGGTATTTTACGTTTCCTACCCATAACTAAAGATAGAAAACAAGGGCACAAAATAAAAACTACTTAGTGATAAAGCAAACAAGCACACACGAGAATATCAACCCCACGCTATTGCTCCCCGGCAACGGCGCCAGAAAAAGGTCTTGATAACCCACAAGTATAGGGGATCAATTGTAGCTTTTTCGATAAATAAGAGTGTCGAACCCAACGAGGAGCTAAAGGTAGAATTAATATTCCCTTCAAGTTCTATCGACCACCGATACAACTCTACGCACGCTTAACGTTCGCTTTACCTAGAACAAGTATGAAACTATTTTGTAGGTGATAGGATAGGTTTGCAAGAGTAAAACTAGAAGTACTTTGCGAGAATAAAACTACGAATAATTTGTAGGATAATAAAAGTTAGTTGTTTAGTAGAAAGCTTTTGTAACACAAGAGAATGATTTGTCCCTAGGCAATCGATAACTAGACCGGTAATCATGGTTGTAATTTTATATGAGGGAGAAGCATGAGCTAACATACTTTCCGTACTTGGATCTGTAGGATCGAGGAGATAGGTCTAGAGGGGGGGGGGTGAATAGAATCCTAACCAACCAAATTAGCAGTTTTTAATTTCTCTTGAAACTTAGGCAGATTTTGGCACAAGTTAAGATCACTCCAATACTTTCTACACATGCATATCTAGAGATTGAGCAGCGGAAATGATAAAGCATGCAAGAGTATGGAAAGTAAAGGGGTAGAGTATGGAAGATCAAACGCAATGAAGACACGGTGGTTTTTGGCGTGGTTCCGATAGGTGGTTCTATCGTACATTCACGTTGATGGAGACTTCAACCCACGAAGGGTAACGGCTGCGCGAGTCCACGGAGGGCTCCACCCACGAAGGGTCCACGAAGAAGCAACCTTGTCTATTCCACCATGGCTTACGTCCACGAAGGACTAGCCTCACTCGGGGTAGATCTTCACTAAGTAGGCGATCTCCTTGCCCTTACAAACTGCTTGGTTCAACTCCACATCATGTTGGAGGCTCCCAAGTGACACCTAACCAATCTAGGAGACACCACTCTCCAAATGGTAATAGACGATGTGTTGTTGATGAACTCCTTGCTCTTGTGCTTCAAATGATAGTCTTCCCAGCACTCAAACAACTCCTCACAGATTTGGCTATGGTGGAAGAGGGATTTGAGTGGAAAGCAACTTGGGATAGGCTAGAAATCAAGTTTCAAATGGTAGGAATGGACTATCTTGATCTCAACACATGAGTAGGTGGTTCTCTCTCAAAAAATGTATGGTGGAAGTGTAGGCACATTCTGATGGCTCTCCTTACAGAGAAGGAGGAGGTGGAGGGGTATATATAGCCTCCACACAAAATCCAACCGTTACACACTTTTGACTCAACTCGGTGGCATCGAAACAATCATCTCGGTAGCACCGAACTGTGTAAAAGATATGAACTTTAGGAATCTTGGTGGGACCGATACGAACAACTCGGATGGACCGAAGTGCAATGGCTAGGGCAATCCTCATCTCGGTGGCACCGATTGCATCAACTCGGTAGGACCGAAGTGAAGCAATAAGGCAACAGAGAGTTGGCAAGCCATCTCGGTGAGACCGATTTGCAAACTCGGTGAGACCGAAGTAAGTGCAAACGATTACAGAGAGTTGGCAAGGCCATCTCGGTGGGACCGAGATCCATTTCGATGGATCTGATTTGTTAGGGTTTTGGCAGTGGCTAAGTCTTGGATGAACTCGGTGGGGCCGGATAGAGAAATTTTGGTGGGGCCGAGTTGGAATGTAGGTTTTGGACATATTTGGGATTGAGAGAGTGGTTGAGGGTTTAGGAGTACTGTCACTAAGCACTTGAGCAAAAAGACCATTAAGCAACACCTCATCCCCTTTTAATAGTATTGGCTTTCCTATGGACTCAATGTGATCTTGGATCACTAAACCAAAAATGTAGAGTCTTGATCTTTTGCCAATCCTTGTCCTTAGCATTTTGAGGGGGTTTCACGTCCTCTTGTCCCTGCCACGCCATTGTTGAACTTGTCTGAAATTCACTAGATAAAAGCATTACTCCAACAACATGTATGTTGGCATAAATTACCAAAACCACCAAGGGAGCAAATGTGCTTTCAATCTCCCCCTTTTTGGTAATTGATGACAACATACATCAAAGCTTCAAATACAGATATAGCAGAGGTATGTATGAAAGCTTTGAAGAAAACATGTAACATATATGAACTCCCTGGGGCTCCCCCTGAAGAGGTGCATATAACGTGATGATACCATATGGGAGATATACATGCTACATGTATCTTGGCTATATGCATCAGAGCAAACATATATATCATATAGGATCCACATGTCCATGATTGTCTCCTTGCAAACATTATATACTAGCAAGAGGTCAATCATGTACATGAGTGTGATGCATATACTTACCTTGAAGTTCTTGATCAAGTACCTGAAGAAATACACTTGAGAAAACAGGGTTAGATAACACAAGATAATTTCTTCAAGAAGAGACACAAGATCAACAAGAAACCAAGATTGGGATGACATGTAGAATGGAGTATCACTAGGTGAATACTTCTTTGAAGCAGACATGTCCCCAAAAGAAATAGTTGTCTCCCCTTAAAGAACTTCCTCTCCCCCTGAATCTGATAGGATATTGGGAGCAGGTAGGGTGAGAAAACTCGAACAACCAAAGAACAAACTGATCATGTTTCTTCCCTCTTAGAAACATGTAACATTCTCTCCTCTTGTAAGGTGCATCTCTTTTATAGTGATAAGCTTTGATGTGTATTCCTCTCTCCCCCTTTGACATCAATTTCCAAGAAGGGACGTCAAGGTTATGGATCAAGTGGGTTTGGTCCTCGAGAAACACACTTAGCCTTTGAGTGGCTCTAGATGCAAGTAGAGGATAAGAATCATTGAGTGGAGCTGGAGCAGAAATACTCAGGAAAAATTTGACAGAAAATTCCTTAGAGCAGCAAAATCGGTGACACCGAGTTGATATAAATCGGTGGAACCGAGGTTGATACAATGGAATTATTTGTCAACTCGGCTCACTTAGTCAAAGAATTCTCCCAAAGATTTGCAAGGAATTAGCTGCGAAACTAACTAAAAGAAAAGAAACACAGAAAAAAAGCAAGGTCTAGATGAAGTTTTTTTTAAAAGGAAACACTCTAGCAAGAAGAGAACAAACAGAAGAAAACACTAGAGAACTTCATCTAGATGGGTCGGCGACTAGGTCACCTATGTTAGAGTATATTGACTTAGGAGTCAAGTGAGCGCACTTGATCATAGGTCATACTCTTCGTTTAAGCTCAAAATGGGGTTGCCATTTTTCCTTTAAGCATCTCAATGTATTCACATCTTGTTGAGTTGCTTTAGCTTATGTCTTTGAGTAAAGCTCCTCTAAGGTGTGAGAACTTACATGTGGATTTTGGTGATGATGTCCATTATGTAGTTGAACTTGAAGTGAATGCTCTTAAGTTAAAGTTGGGAGCGATCCTATCATTTGTAGTTCATCTTCCTACATGGGTTAGCTTTGCAAGGAACAACATGTATATCCAAAATGACAAGAATGAAGCATAACTCAAAAGTTTGTCAAAGGATATGTTTAGGTTGTCTTGTTCCTTGTTCCACCATCAATTCTTGATACTTGGGTTATGCAAGATTGCTCATGACAAGAGTGAGATGCAATCTTGTGGCATGAAGCTTGTCCAAGTACCTACAAAAGGTTAGATACAATACAAGGGAGCAAAATGTCCAAGATATAAGATGATCATGAAAGATATCATGGATTAGTCAAGAATGCTCAAGCCCTTGTATGCATCCACGTGGACCTCTAGTTCACGTTTGAAGCATCAATGATGTTCAACTCACTTCTCAAGTGACAAAACACTTTCTCATCAAGGGGTTTGGTAAAGATGTCCGCGAATTGCTTGTCGGTACGAACATGTTTAAGGTCAATATCACCTTTCTCAACATGATCTCGAATAAAATGGTGACGAACCTCAATATGCTTAGTTCGAGAATGTTGCACGGGATTGTGTGCAATCTTAATAGCACTCTCATTGTCACATAGTAATGGTACATGTTTCTGATGGAAATATGCCCTAGAGGCAATAATAAAGTTGTTATTATTTTATATTTCCTTGTTCATGATAAAGGTTTATTATTCATGCTAGAATTGTATTGACCGGAAACTTAAATAGATGTGTGAATACATAAACAAATACCGTGTCCCTAGTGAGCCTCTACTAGACTAGCTCGTTGATCAAAGATGGTTAAGGTTTCCTAACCATAGACATGAGTTGTCATTTGATAACGGGATCACATCATTAGGAGAATGATGTGATGGACAAGACCCATCCGTTAGCTTAGCATATGATCGTTCTGTTTATTGCTACTGCTTTCTTGAAATGTCAAATACATGTTCCTCAAACCATGAGATCATGCAACTCCCGGATACCGGAGGAATACCTTGTGTGCTATCAAACGTCACAACGTAACTGGGTGATCATAAAGATGCTCTACAGGTATCTCCGAAGGTGTCTGTTGAGTTGGCATGGATCGAGACTGGGATTTGTCACTCCGTGTTTCGGAGAGGTATCTCTGGGCCCTCTCGGTAATGCACATCATAAGAAGCTTGCAAGCAAAGTGACTAAGGAGTTAGTTACGGGATGATGCATTACGGAACGAGTAAAGAGACTTGCCGGTAACGAGATTGAACTAGGTATGGAGATACCGACGATCGAATCTCGGGCAAGTAACATACCGATGGACAAAGGGAATTACGTATGTTGTCATTGCGGTTCGACCGATAAGATCTTCGTGGAATATGTAGGAACCAATATGAGCATCCAGGTTCCGCTATTGGTTATTGACCGGAGAGGCGTCTCAGTCATGTCTACATCATTCCCGAACCCGTAGGGTCCGCACGCTTAACGTTCGTTGACGATATAGTGTTATATGAGTTATGTGAATTGGTAACCAAATGTTGTTCGGAGTCCCGGATGAGATCCCGGACGTCATGAGGAGTCTCGGAATGGTCGAGAGGTAAAGATTTATATATGGGAAGTCATATTTTGGGTTCCGGAAAAAGGTGCAGTTTTTTCGGTATTGTACCGGGAAGCTTCCAAAAGGTTCCGGAGGATTCCGGAGGAGTCCGGAAGTCCACAAGTGGGTCCACCACGTCCCAAGGGCTGGCATGGGCTAAGGGGAGGTGCCCTGGCCTTATTGGGCCAGGCGCACCAAGTCCTCAAAAGCCCACGCAGCTAGGGAAGGAAAAAAGTGAGAGTCCTAGTAGGAATAGGATTGGACTTTGGAGTCCAAGTCCACGTGTGTACTATTCACAGTTACTGTTCACGTGGCACTATTCCTTCTACTCCAAGCCCCTACACATATATAAATAGAGGAGAGGGGGCGCCCCAAAGGATACACAATATTGTCTTAGCCGTGTGCGGCGCCCCCCTCCACAGTTCCGTCCCTCGGTCATATTTTCGCAGTGCTTGGGCGAAGCCCTGCGGAGATAGCATCACCATCACCGTCACCACGCCGTCGTGCTGCCGGAACTCATCCACTACCTCACCGTCTTGCTGGATCAAGAAGTCGAGGACGTCACCGAGCTGAACGTGTGCTGAACGCGGAGGTGTCGTACGTTCGGTGCTCGGTCGGTTGGATCGTGAAGTTGTTCGATGACATCAACCGCATTGTTCTAACGCTTCCGCTTACGGTCTACGAGGATACGTAGACACACTCCCCCTCTTGTAGCTATGCATCTCCATGGATAGATCTTGCGTGTGCGTAGAATTTTTTTTGTTTTCCATGCAACGTTCCCCAATAGTGGTATCAGAGCCAGGTCTATGCGTAGATGATATGCACGAGTAGAACACAAAGAGTTGTAGGCGGTGATCGTCATACTGCTTACCACCAACGTCTTATTTTGATTCGGCGGTATTGTAAGATGAAGCGGCCCGGACCAACCTTACATGTCCACGTACATGAGACCGGTTCCACCGACAGACATGCAACTTGTTTTGCATAAAGGTGGCTGGCGGGTGTCTGTTTCTCCTACTTTAGTTGAATCGAATTTGACTGCGGCCGGTCCTTGTTGAAGGTTAAAACAGCAAACTTGATAAATCACCGTTGTGGTTTTGTGCCGTAGGTAAGAACGGTTCTTACTAGAAGCCCGTAGCAGCCACGTAAAACTTGCAACAACAAAGTAGAGGACGTCTAACTTGTTTTTGCAGGGTATGCTGTGATGTGATATGGTCAAGACATGATGTGATATACGTTATTGTATGAGATGATCATGTTTTGTAATTTATCGGCAACCGGCAGGAGCCTTATGGTTGTCTCTTTATTGTATGAAATGCAAGCGCCATGTAATTGCTTTACTTTATCGCTATGCGTTAGCAATAGTTGTAGAAGCAATAGTTGGCGAGACGACCACGACGCAACGATGGAGATCAAGGTGTCGAGCCGGTGACAATGGAGATCATGACGATGCTTTGGAGATGGAGATCAAAAGCACAAGATGATGGCCATATCATGTCACATATTTTGATTGCATGTGATGTTTATCCTTTATGCATCTTATTTTGCTTAGAACGACGGTAGCATTATAAGATGATCCCTTCACTAAATTTCAAGATAAAAGTGTTCTCCCCGAGTATGCACCGTTGCTAAAGTTCGTCGTTTCGAAGCACCTCGTGATGATCGGGTGTGATAGATTCTACGTTCACATACAACGGGTGTAAGCCAATTTTACACAAGCAGAATACTTGGGTTAAACTTGACGAGCCTAGCATGTACAGACATGGTCTCAGAACACTGCAGACCGAAAGGTCGAACATGAGTCATATAGTAGATATGATCAACATGGAGATGTTCACCATTGATGACTATCCCATCTCACGTGATGATCGAACATGGGCTAGTTGATTTGGATCATGTATCACTTAGTTAACTTGAGGGATGTTAATTTAAGTGGGAGTTCATTAGGAATTTGATTAATTGAACTTAATTTATCATGAACTTAGTCTTGATAGTTTCTTTGCATATCTATGTTGTAGATAAATGGCCCGTGCTACTGTTCCGTTGAATTTTAATGCGTTCCTAGAGAAAGCTAAGTTGAAAGATGATGGTAGCAACTACACGGACTGGGTCCGTAACTTGAGGATTATCCTCATTGCTGCACAGAAGAATTATGTCCTTGATGCACCGCTAGGTGATGGACCTGCTGCAGGAGCTGCTGCAGACGTTGTGAACGCCTGGCAGGCTCGATCTGATGACTACTCGATAGTTCAGTGTGCCATGCTCTACGGCTTAGAACCGGGACTGCAAAAGCGTTTTGAACGCCACGGAGCATATGAGATGTTCCAAGAGCTGAAATTGATATTTCAAGCTAATGCCCGGGTTGAGAGATATGAAGTCTCCAACAAGTTCTTTAGCTGTAAGATGGAGGAGAACAGTTCTGTCAGTGAACACATACTCAGAATGTCTGGGTACCACAACCACTTGACTCAGCTGGGAATTGATCTTCCGGTTGAGAGTGTTATTGATAGAGTTCTTCAGTCACTGCCACCAAGCTATAAAGGCTTCGTGATGAACTATAATATGCAAGGGATGGAGAAGACAATTCCCGAGCTCTTCGCGATGCTAAAATCAGCGGAGGTAGAAATCAAGAAGGAGCATCAAGTGTTGATGGTTAACAAAACCACTAGTTTCAAGAAAAAGGGCAAGGGAAAGAAGGGGAACTTCAAGAAGAACGGCAAGCAAGTTGCCGCTCCCACGAAGAAACCCAAAGCTGGACCCAGGCCTGAAACAGAGTGCTTCTACTGCAAAGGGACTGGTCACTGGAAGCGGAACTACCCCAAGTATTTGGCGGATAAGAAGGATGGCAAAGTGAGCAAAGGTATATTTGATATACATGTTATTGATGTGTTCCTCACTAATGCTCGCAGTAGCGCCTGGGTATTTGATACTGGTTCGGTTGCTCATATTTGTAACTCGAAACAGGAGCTACGGAATAAGCGAAGATTGACTAAGGACGAGGTGACGATGCGCGTCGGGAATGGTTCCAAGGTTGATGTGATCGCCGTCGGCACGCTACCTCTACATCTACCTTCGAGATTAGTTTTAGACCTCAATAATTGTTATTTGGTGCCAGCGTTGAGCATGAACATTATATCTGGATCTTGTTTATTGCGAGACGGTTATTCATTTAAGTCAGAGAATAATGGTTGTTCTATTTATATGAGTAACATCTTTTATGGTCACGCACCTTTTGTGAATGGTCTATTCTTGTTGAATCTCGATCGTAGTGATACACATATTCATAATATTGATGCCAAAAGATGCAAAGTTGATAATGATAGTGCAACATACTTGTGGCACTGCCGTTTAGGTCATATTGGTGTAAAGCGCATGAAGAAACTCCATGCGGATGGACTTTTGGAATCTCTTGATTATGAATCATTTGATACTTGCGAACCATGCCTCATGGGCAAGATGACTAAAAACTCCGTTCTCCGGAACAATGGAGCGAGCTACTGATTTGTTGGAAATAATACATACCGATGTATGCGGTCCGATGAATGTTGAAGCACGCGGCGGGTATCGTTATTTTCTAACCTTCACAGATGATTTGAGTAGAGATGGGTATATCTACTTGATGAAACACAAGTCTGAAACATTTGAAAAGTTCAAAGAATTTCAGAGTGAAGTAGAGAATCATCGTAACAAGAAAATAAAGTTTCTATGATCTGATCGCGGAGGCGAATATTTGAGTTACGAGTTTGTCCTTCATTTAAGAAAATGTGGAATTGTTTCACAACTCAAGCCAGCTGGAACACCACAGCGTAATGGTGTGTCCGAACGTCTTAACCGTACTTTATTCTATATGGTGCGTTCTATGATCTCTCTTACCGATTTGCCACTATCGTTTTGGGGTTATGCATTAGAGACAGCTGCATTCACGTTAAATAGGGCACCGTCTAAATCCGCTGAGACGACACCATATGAACTATGGTTTGGCAAGAAACCTAAGCTGTCGTTTCTTAAAGATTGGGAATGCGATGCTTATGTGAAAAAGCTTCAACCTGATAAGCTCGAACCCAAAGCGGAGAAGTGCGTCTTCATAGGATACCCTAAAGAAACAATTGGGTACACCTTCTACCACAGATCCGAAGGCAAGGTCTTTGTTGCCAAGAATGGGTCCTTTCTAGAGAAGGAGTTTCTCTCGAAAGAAGTGAGTGGGAGGAAAGTAGAACTTGATGAGGTAATTGTACCTTCTCTCGAATTGGAAAGTAGCTCATCAGAGAAAACCGTTCCCGTGATGCCTACACCAATAAGAGAGGAAGATAATGATAAAGATCATGAAACTTCAGATCAAGTTACTACTGAACTTCGTAGGTCGACCAGAGTACGTTCCGCACCAGAGTGGTACGGTAATCCTGTTCTGGAAGTTATGTTGTTAGACAACAGTGAACCTACGAACTATGAAGGAGCTATGATAAGCCCGAATTCCGACAAATGGCTTGAGGCCATGAAATCTGAGATATGATCCATGTATGAGAACAAAGTGTGGACTTTGGTGGACTTGCCCGATGATCGGCAAGCCATTGAGAATAAATGGATTTTTAAGAGGAAGACAGATGCTGATGGTAATATCACTGTCTACAAAGCTCGACTTGTCGCGAAAGGTTTTCGACAAGTTCAAGGGGTTGACTACGATGAGACTTTCTCACCCGTAGCGATGCTTAAGTCTGTCTGAATCATGTTAGCAATTGCCGCATTTTATGATTATGAAATCTGGCAAATGGATGTCAAAACTGCATTCCTTAATGGTTTTCTCAAAGAAGAGTTGTATATGATGCAACCAGAAGGTTTTGTCGATCCTAAGGGTGCTAACAAAGTGTGCAAGCTCCAGCGATCCATCTATGGACTGGTGCAAGCATCTCGGAGTTGGAATATACGCTTTGATGAGGTGATCAAAGCATATGGTTTTGTACAGACTTACGGTGAAGCCTGTATTTACAAGAAAGTGAGTGGGAGCTCTGTAGCATTTCTAATATTATATGTGGATGACATATTGTTGATTGGAAATGATATAGAATTTCTGGATGGCATAAAGGGATACTTGAATAAGAATTTTTCAATGAAAGACCTCGGTGAAGCTGCTTATATATTGGGCATCAAGATCTATAGGGATAGATCAAGACGCTTGATAGGACTTTCACAAAGCACATACCTTGACAAAGTTTTGAAGAAGTTCAAAATGGATCAGTCAAAGAAAGGGTTCTTGCTTGTCTTGCAAGGTGTGAGGTTGAGTCAGACTCAATGCCCGACCACGGCAGAAGATATAGAGAAAATGAAAGTCATTCCCTATGCCTCAGCCATAGGTTCTATTATGTATGCCATGCTGTGTACCAGACCTGATGTGTGCCTTGCCATAAGTTTGGCAGGGAGGTACCAGAGTAATCCAGGAGTGGATCACTGGACAGCGGTCAAGAATATCCTGAAGTACCTGAAAAGGACCAAGGACATGTTTCTCGTTTATGGAGGTGACGAAGAGCTCGTCGTAAAGGGTTACGTCGATGCAAGCTTCGACACTGATCCGGATGACTCTAAGTCACAAACCGGATACATATTTATATTAAATGGTGGAGCTGTCAGTTGGTGCAGTTCCAAGCAGAGCGTCATGGCGGGATCTACGTGTGAAGGGGAATACATAGCTCCTTCGGAAACACCACATGAAGGAGTCTGGATGAAGGAGTTCATATCCGATCTAGGTGTAATACCTAGTGCATCGGGTCCAATGACAATCTTTTGTGACAACACTGGAGCAATTGCCATATCCAAGGAGCCCAGGTTTCACAAGAAGACCAAACACATCAAGAGACGCTTCAACTCCATTCGTGAATATGTCAAGGATGGAGACATAGAAATTTGCAAAGTACACACGGATCTGAATGTGGCAGACCCGTTGACTAAGCCTCTTCCACGAGCAAAACATGATCATCACCAAGACTCCATGGTTGTTAGATTCATTACTATGTAATCTAGATTATTGACTCTAGTGCAAGTGGGAGACTGATGGAAATATGCCCTAGAGGCAATAATAAAGTTGTTATTATTTTATATTTCCTTGTTCATGATAAAGGTTTATTATTCATGCTAGAATTGTATTGACCGGAAACTTAAATACATGTGTGAATACATAAACAAATACCGTGTCCCTAGTGAGCCTCTACTAGACTAGCTCGTTGATCAAAGATGGTTAAGGTTTCCTAACCATAGACATGAGTTGTCATTTGATAACGGGATCACATCATTAGGAGAATGATGTGATGGACAAGACCCATCTGTTAGCTTAGCATATGATCGTTCTGTTTATTGCTACTACTTTCTTGAAATGTCAAATACATGTTCCTCAAACCATGAGATCATGCAACTCCCGGATACCGGAGGAATACCTTGTGTGCTATCAAACGTCACAACGTAACTGGGTGATCATAAAGATGCTCTACAGGTATCTCCGAAGGTGTCTGTTGAGTTGGCATGGATCGAGACTGGGATTTGTCACTCCGTGGTTCGGAGAGGTATCTCTGGGCCCTCTCGGTAATGCACATCATAAGAAGTTTGCAAGCAAAGTGATTAAGGAGTTAGTTACGGGATGATGTATTACGGAACGAGTAAAGAGACTTGCCGGTAACGAGATTGAACTAGGTATGGAGATACCGACGATCGAATCTCGGGCAAGTAACATACCGATGGACAAAGGGAATTACGTATGTTGTCATTGCGGTTCGACCGATAAGATCTTCATGGAATATGTAGGAACCAATATGAGCATCCAGGTTCCGCTATTGGTTATTGACCGGAGAGGCGTCTCAGTCATGTCTACATCATTCCCGAACCCGTAGGGTCCGCACGCTTAACGTTCGTTGACGATATAGTGTTATATGAGTTATGTGAATTGGTAACCGAATGTTGTTCGGAGTCCCGGATGAGATCCCAGACGTCATGAGGAGTCTCGGAATGGTCGAGAGGTAACGATTTATATATGGGAAGTCATATTTTGGGTTCCGGAAAAAGGTGCAGTTTTTTCGGTATTGTACCGGGAAGCTTCCAGAAGGTTCCGGAGGATTCCGGAGGAGTCCGAAAGTCCACAAGTGGGTCCACCACGTCCCAAGGGCTGGCATGGGCTAAGGGGAGGCGCCCTGGCCTTATTGGGCCAGGCGCACCAAGTCCTCAAAAGCCCACGCAGCTAGGGAAGGAAAAAAGGGAGAGTCCTAGTAGGAATAGGATTGGACTTTGGAGTCCAAGTCCACGTGTGTACTATTCACGGGTACTGTTCATGTGGCACTATTCCTTCTACTCCAAGCCCCTACACATATATAAATAGAGGAGAGGGGGCGCCCCAAAGGATACACAACATTGTCTTAGCCGTGTGCGGCTCCCCCCTCCACAGTTCCGTCCCTCGGTCATATTTTCGCAGTGCTTGGGCAAAGCCCTGCGGAGATAGCATCACCATCACCGTCACCACGCCGTCGTGCTGCCGGAACTCATCCACTACCTCACCGTCTTGCTGGATCAAGAAGTCGAGGACGTCACCGAGCTGAACGTGTGCTGAACGCGGAGGTGCCGTACGTTCGGTGCTCGGTCGGTTGGATCGTGAAGTTGTTCGACGACATCAACCGCGTTGTTCTAACGCTTCCGCTTACGGTCTACGAGGGTATGTAGACACACTCCCCCTCTTGTAGCTATGCATCTCCATGGATAGATCTTGCGTGTGCGTTGAATTATTTTTGTTTTCCATGCAACATTCCCCAACAGTTTCACATGCACACCATAGTCTTTAAGAGTTTGTGTCATCCATAGTAATTGAGCACAACATGATCCCGCGGCAATGTGTTCCGCTTCGGCAATAGATAGAGATACGGAATTTTGTTTCTTGGATGACCAAGACACAAGAGATCTACCAAGAAATTGACATGTACCTGAAGTGGATTTTCTGTCAACCTTGTCTCCGGCATAGTCCGAATCGGAGTAGCCAACAAAGGTACCTTCCCTAGTTTGCTTGATTTGAAAACCAAGAAAGAACTTGAGTTCACACATCATAGACATCTCGAACTTTTCCGACATCAACCTTCCAAACTTTTCACTAAAAGAGGGGTTAGTAGATCCAAAGATAATATCATCAACATAAATTTGGCATACAAATAATTCTCCATTAACCCTCTTAGTGAACAAAGTTGAATCAATCTTCCCAATCTCAAAGCCTTTTTCAAGAAGAAACTTTGTCAAGCATTTGTACCAAGCTCTAGGGGCTTGTTTAAGACCATAAAGAGCGTTATGAAGTTTGTACACATGATTAGGTTTCTTGGGATTCTCAAAGCCGGGAGGTTGTTTAACATACACTTCCTCCTCAATTTCTCCATTCAAGAAAGCACTTTTAATATCCATTTGGTAAAGAGTGATATCATGGTGATTGGCATAAGCAAGTAAAATACGAATGGACTCAAGTCTTGCAACGGGGGGCATAGGTCTCACCATAGTCCATACCTTCGACTTGTGTGTAACCTTGTGCTATGAGACGTGCCTTGTTGCATACAACTTGTCCATCTTCATCTTGCTTATTCCGAAACACCCATTTGGTTCCAATGATGTTTTGCTCTTCCTTAGGCTTCTCAACCAATGTCCAAACTTGGTTCCTCTCAAAGTTGTGTAGCTCCTCATGCATTGCGTTCACCCAATCGGGGTCCTTGAGAGCATCTTCTACCTTCAAGGGTTCAACACTAGAGATAAATGAGTAATGCTCACAAAAGTTAGCTAAACGAGTTTTAGAGCGAGTGATTCTCCCGGTTTGGATATCTCCAAATATTTGTTCGATGGGATGATTCTTGTTGATTCTTGCTCTAACTCGAGGTAGCTTTTTCTTGGGTTGTGGTGAGGCTTCCTCATCATCATCTTCTTCTTCTTCTTCGTTGATGTTGTCGTTGTTCGCTTGTGGAGGTGGAGAAGGAGGTTGAGGTTGATCATCTTGTTGCACTTCCTCATTCCCATCGTCTTGACGTGTTCCACTTGTGGATGCCTCCATATCAACTTGTCATTCACCTTGATGTGATGTTGGGGCTTCCACTTGAATAGATGAGGTACTCTCCTTTACTTCCACGGGGCGAATCTTACCAATGGGCATGTCTTGGATTGCTTCCGATGGTTCTCGATCTCCTACATCAAGTGGCAATTGCTCGACTTGCGAGCCGTTAGTCTCATCAAACTTCACATCTACCGTCTCTTCAACTTTTTGAGTGAAGTTGTTGTAGACACGGTAAGTGTGAGAGTTCGATCCATAGCCGAGTAGGAAACCTTCATGAGATTTATGAGCAAATTTTGAACGACGATGCTTATCAAGAATGTAACATTTTGAGCCAAATACTCGAAAGTATCCAACTTGTGGTTTGTTACCGGGAGCAGTTCATATGCCGTTTTACCAAGAAGCTTGTGAAGGTAAAGCCAATTTGTTGCATGACAAGCTGTTTCAACCGCTTCTGCCCAAAAATGTCTTGGCATCTTGTATTCATCAAGCATCGTTCTTGCCATCTCAATAAGTGTTCGGTTCTTCCTCTCAACAACTCCATTTTGTTGAGGTGTGTACGTAGCTGAGAACTCATGTGAAATACCCTCCTCATCAAGAAAGGTGTCCACATTGGTGTTCTTGAACTCCGTTCCGTTGTCACTCTGAACCTTCTTGATCTTCACTTCAAATTGATTTTGAGCCTTTCTTGCGACGTTCTTGAAGATCTTTTGTACCTGCGATTTGTCATCAAGAAAGAACACCCACGTAAATCTGGAAAAATCATCAACAATGACCAAACCGAAAGAGTTACCACCAAGACTTTTATAGGAGTTGGGACCAAAAAGATCCATATGAAGTAGCTCGAGTGGTCTCCTCGTGGTCATAATGTTCTTTACGGGATGGCTTCCTCCAACTTGTTTTCCTGCTTGGCAAGCACTACAAAGTCGATCTTTGTCAAATATAACATCTTTCACTCCAAGAATGTGATCTCCTTTAACAAGTTTATCAAGGTTACGCATACCAACATGTCCAAGTCTTCTATGCCATAACCAACATTTAGAAGATTTTGCAATTAAACATGTACGAGGTTGGGCTCTTTTAGTGAAATCAACAATGTATAGATCACCTCTACGAATGCCGGTAAAGACCATATTATGATTATCTTGGCGAAACACTTGGCAATCTACTTTGGTAAATAGAACATTAAAACCAAAATCGGCTAGTCTAGATACGGAAAGAAGATTGTAACCAAGAGATTCAACAAGCATAACATTTTGTATGGAGCTATCATTGGATATGGCCACCTTACCAAGGCCAAGTACCTTACCCTTGGAGTTGTCTCCAAAATTCACATACTTGCGTGGACCATCATTTTTAGCAAGCTCACGGAACATGTCTCTATCTCCGGTCATGTGATCGGTACAGCCGCTATCAAGAATCCACTCTTTTCCTCCGGCCATGTAATCTCGAAGATTTGCCATAAGACTGAGATTTCTCATGGTCTTCTCGAATTCAATATCAAACTCTTCATCTTCATCATAGTAGCCATGCTCAACATCCTCTTCATTATGCGTGTGATCATTTCCTAGGGTAATAGACTCATTAGTTTCATGATCATGACAATGTTCAAGTTTATGACTTCTAATGCTTTCCATGATAATGTTGCTAATAGTTCTAACATCTCCTTTGGCACGCATAAGATCACGAAGCTCAAACAAGCAATCATCAAACTTAGGATCACTAGGACTCATCTTGTGAAAAGCAATAGTCTTATGAAGAATCTTATCAAGACTCTTTAAGGAGTAATCAGGATATCGCTTTTCTAAATCATGCCATAGAGTATGAGCACATGCAAAGTTTTGCAAACAACGAAGCACAACCTTAGGTAATCCTCTAATGATAAGATTGACGGTTCTAAGATTACGAAGCATGTCAATTTCCTCTTCATGAGTAGGATGCAAGGGATCAATAGGGGGCACATAAGGATTATGAATATACTTGCTCAAGTTAAATTCATCAAAGATATCAAGCATTTCATCCCTCCAAAAATTGTAATACTCCCCATCAAGAATAGGCACTCTACGTCTAAGACTCCCCAACGTAGACACATCCATCTCCCTCCAATGGTGATGAAACCAAAGCAATGGAGACCAAAGCTCTGATACCAATTGTGGGATCGAGGAGATAGGTCTAGAGGGGGGGTGAATAGACTCCTAACCAACCAAATTAGCAGTTTTTAATTTCTCTTGAAACTTAGGCAGATTTTGGCACAAGTTAAGATCACTCCAATACTTTCTACACATGCATATCTAGAGATTGAGCAGCGCAAATGATAAAACATGCAAGAGTACGGAAAGTAAAGGGGTAGAGTATGGAAGATCAAACGCAGTGAAGACACGGTGGTTTTTGGCGTGGTTCCGATAGGTGGTGCTATCGTACGTCCACGTTGATGGAGACTTCAACCCACGAAGGGTAACGGCTGCGCGAGTCCACGGAGGGCTCCACCCATGAAGGGTCCACGAAGAAGCAACCTTGTCTATTCCACCATGGCTTACGTCCACGAAGGACTAGCCTCACTCGGGGTAGATCTTCACGAAGTAGGCGATCTCCTTGCCCTTACAAACTGCTTGGTTCAACTCCACGTCATGTTGGAGGCTCCCAAGTGACACCTAACCAATCTAGGAGACACCACTCTGCAAAAGGTAATAGACGGTGTGTTGTTGATGAACTCCTTGCTCTTGTGCTTCAAATGATAGTCTTCCCAGCACTCAAACAATTCCTCACAGATTTGGCTATGGTGGAAGAGGGATTTGAGTGGAAAGCAACTTGGAATAGGCTAGAAATCAAGTTTCAAATGGTAGGAATGGAATATCTTGATCTCAACACATGAGTAGGTGGTTCTCTCTCAGAAAATGTATGGTGGAAGTGTAGGCACGTTCTGATGGCTCTCCTTACAGAGAAGGAGGAGGTGGAGGGGTATATATATAGCCTCCACACAAAATCCAACCGTTACACACTTTTGACTCAACTCGGTGGCACCGAAACAATCATCTCGGTAGCACCGAACTGTGTAAAAGATATGAACTTTAGGAATCTCGGTGGGACCGATACGAACAACTCGGATGGACTGAAGTGCAATGGCTAGGGCAATCCTCATCTCGGTGGCACCGATTGCATCAACTCGGTAGGACCGAAGTGAAGCAATAAGGCAACAGACAGTTGGCAAGCCATCTCGGTGAGACCGATTTGCAAACTCGGTGAGACCGAAGTAAGTGCAAATGATTACAGAGAGTTGGCAAGGCCATCTCGGTAGGACCGAGATCCATTTCGGTGGATCCGATTTGTTAGGGTTTTGGCAGTGGCTAAGTCTTGGATGAACTCGGTGGGACCGGATAGAGAAATTTTGGTGGGGCCGAGTTGGAATGTAGGTTTTGGACATATTTGGGATTGAGAGAGTGGTTGAGGGTTTAGGAGTACTGTCACTAAGCACTTGAGCAAAAAGACCATTAAGCAACACCTCATCCCCTTTTAATAGTATTGGCTTTCCTATGGACTCAATGTGATCTTGGATCACTAAACCAAAAATGTAGAGTCTTGATCTTTTGCCAATCCTTGTCCTTAGCATTTTGAGGGGGTTTCACGTCCTCTTGTCCCTGCCACGCCATTGTTGAACTTGTCTGAAATTCACTAGATAAAAGCAATAGTCCAACAACATGTATGTTGGCATAAATTACCAAAACCACCAAGGGAGCAAATGTGCTTTCAGGATCATATGCACTTATGATTGGAACTCTAGCAAGCATCCGCAACTACCAAAGATCATTAAGGTAAAACCCAACCATAGCATTAAGTATCAAGTCCCCTTTACTCCCAGACGCAACAACCCCCTTACTCGGGTGTAAGCTTCTGTCACTCTAGCCGCCCACTATAAGAGAATTATGAACGCATTGCAAACCCTACAGCGAGAATCCCTCACGCTTGCGCGACATGGAGGGCACCATAGGACAGCACCAAAATAAAACATACAACTCAAACCAATCACGATCATCAATCAACCCATAGGACAAAACGGATCTACTCAAACATCATAGGATGGCCACAAATCATTGGATAATAATATGTAGCATTAAGCACCATGTTTAAGTAGAGAATTACAGCGGGAAAAGAGAGGTTACACCACTGCATAGAGGGGGAGAGAGTTGGTGTTGACGGCGGCGAAGTTGTTGATGTAGATCGTCGTCACGATGTTTCCCCCAGCGGCGCTTCGGCGCCACCGGGAGAGAGGGGGAGAGATCCCCCCCTCCTTCTTCTTCTTCCTTGGCCTCCCCCCTAGATGGGAGAAGAGTTCCCCCTCTGGTCCATGGCTGCCATGGCGGTGGAGGGGCAGGAGCCCCTCCTAGATTGGATCTCTCTCTCTGTTCTCTTCTGTTTCGCGTTCCTGTTTTCTGGCCTTTCACCGTTTCTTAAATTCCCGGAGATCTGTAACTCCGATTGCGCTGAAATTTTAACACGATTTTTTTTCCGGATATTAGCTTCCTTGCGGCCGAAGAAGGGAACCAACCGACCTATGAGGGCCTCACGAGGCACCACGGCGCGCCGGGCCCCCCTGGCGCGCCCTGGTGCCTCGTGGGGCCCACGAGCATTGCCTTGTGTTGATTCCACCTCCCAAAAATCACATATATTCCAAAATAATTCTCCATAAAATTTTATTGCATTTGGACTTCGTTTCATATGGATATTCTGCGAAACAAAAAACATGCAAAAAAACAGGAACTAGCACTGGGCACTGGATCAATATGTTAGTCCCAAAAATAATATAAAATGTTGCCAAAAATATGTGAAAGTTGTAGAATATTGGCATGAAAAAATCAAAAATAATAGATACGACGGAGACGTATCAGACAACACCGAAATAAAACATACAACTCAAACCAATCAAGATCATCAATCAACCCAAAGGACAAAAGAAATCTACTCAAACATCATAGGATGACAACACATCATTGGATAATAATATGTGGCATAAAGCACCATGTTCAAGTAGGGGATTACAGCGGGGTGCGGGAGAGTGGACCACTGAAAAGAGATGAGGGAGGTGATGAAGACGGTGATGTTGATGAAGACGATCACCGCGGCGATGGTTCCCCCGGCAGCACTCCGGCACCACCGAGAGAGGGGGGAAGAGAGGCTCCCCCTCGGCTTGCTCCTCCATGGCCTCCCCCCTAGATGGGGAGAGGTTCTCCCTCTGTTCCTTGGTCTCCATGGTGCCCGGAGGGGCGGGAGCCCCTCCGAGATTGGATCTCTCTGTCGGGGGGATGATCCCCGGGTAGGCTCAAGGAGACAAATCACCATTTCAAAACTTTGCCAGGGGAGCAGCCCCTGGCATGCTGGAGCCTGGCTGGCCGTCCGGCTGGCCACCTGCAACCCGTCCGGCTGGCCACCTGGCGGGCCGTCCGGCTGGCCACCTGGAGCTCGTCTGGCTGGCCACCCAAAGCCCGTCCGGCTGGCCACCAGGCTGGCGTCCGGCTGGCCACCTGGAGCCCGTCCGGCTGGAACCCGTCTGGCTGCTCCAGCTGGCCTACTACACGAAGTTAACCACAATGTCCCGTCGGACCTGCGTAGACGAGACTGCCATGCTCTACAGTGGAGCACTGTTGATGAGCAGCAGGCACTGTTCATACATCATATGTCACCTCCAATAGTGTATAGTTGGCCATGTGGGTCACCCCTTGTCCCCTGGGCACCCCTTTATAAGATGCACCAGGGAGGAGCTCCACGAGAGGCTCTGATTCCCTCTCACTCCCCCTCGTTCTCACTCTCACAGGAGAAGAGGAGAGCTCAGAGCTCTCTTCTTCCTCCTCCAAACAGCTCCAGGAGCAACCATGTACTATCATACACACTCCATATACATCAGACATGCAGGAGTAGTGGTGTTAGCTCCCACGGAGGGCCCTGAACCTGGGTAAACCACCGCGTGCTGTTGCCCAATCCCGTCCCGGATCTCCACCGTAGCCTTACCGCCCCACACTTTTAGCCATCCCATGGCATCTGCCGTGAGAAAACCACGACAGTTGGCGCCCACCATGGGGCAAGCTGCTGCTGGAACCGCGGTCCGAGCGAGACCCTCTTCGTCATCACCACCGCGGCAGCGCGTCCTCATCGTCGGCCTCGTCCACCTCCGGCCTTGCCTCGGCCACACCTCCGCGCGCGGGCATGCTGGCCACCTCCGCCCTTGTGCATGCACGCACTCGTGCCTAGCTAGCTAGCTAGCAAAGCCAATCGATTCGGTTGCGCGTATGCTAGCTTAGCTAGCTAGCCCGGCTCATATGCAGGCAGGCGGCGATGGCGCGACCGCAGCCGTCCGGCGGCGCGCGCGTGCCGGCCGGCCACCTTGAGCTCGCCCCGGCCTCGCTCCGCTCCGCCCCGGCGGGCTCCGGTTCCGCCTCGTCCGTTTTCACTCACAAAGCATGGAGACGCCCCCGCGCGCTGCACGCCGCGCGCCGCTCGGTCTCCGCCGCATCCCCGTGCCCCCCGCGCGCGGCCTCCTCTCGATCTCCTCCTCTCCAGCGTCGCAACTCGGGGGAGAGGTGCCGGCTTGCCCCGGGCGTCGCCGCCACCTGCTGCAGCAGGAGCTCCCGTTCCTGCCTCTACACGCCACGCCCCAGATAATGATTAGATACTTCCCATACATACCTCAGCTAATGGCCATACACTACCCAGACAATGGCGTGGTTTGTTGCTAACACCTACGCTGCACTGTGCCTCGTGCGTCTCCGGCCGTCCCTGCGCCTGGCTGCGCCGGCCTTCCCCGCTTCCACGCTCGGCCTTCCGCCGCCTTATCCCGCTCTACGAGCTCGACCTCAGCAACAACCGCTTCGTGGGTGCATTCCCAGCTGTCATGCCCGAGCACTCCTGCTCCTTCCTCCTCGCTCTCACATCCAACAACATACGAGCTTAGCTCCAACGCCTTCCTCGCCTTCTGCGCCTCCGTCCACGCCGCCGGTGTCCGCGCACCCCGCGCCCGCACCCTCGCTCGTCCGCCTCTCCGTGTCCGCGCTGCTCTGCCCCTGAGTCCGCCCACGCTCGGCCGCGTCGTCCCCCGCGGCCTCCTCTCCCGCAACGCCGCACCCCCTCTGCTCCGCCCCGCAGCTGGCCCCCTTCCCGCGTCCGGCTCCCACCACATGCGTCCGCGCCCGCGGCTCCCCGTCGCCAGATCCCCCACGCCCTCGCTCGGCCACGTCGCCGCCGCCCCGCGCCCGGCACGCCGCTCCCCTTCGCGGACTCCCTGCTCCGCGCGTCTCCGCCCCCGCACCCGGCTGCACCCGGCCTCCTCCGCCTCCGCGCGACCGCGCCCTCGCGCGCTTCGCCGTCTCCGGCCACCTACGCGTGCCCGCGGGCTCCTCCCCGGTCGCTGCGCCGGCTCCTCGCGCCCGGGCGCGCCCCGGCGCCAGCTGCTGCACCGCAGCCGGCCTCCCTTGCCGCCGGCCGCTGCACTCCGCCTCCCCGGCTGCCGGCTCGCGCCTCCGCGCGCCCGTGTCGGCTCCTGCCGCTCCAACTGCCTGCTTCGGCCGGCTGCTCATGTGGAGAAGAGAAAAAAAGAAAGAGAGCTGGCTGCCCATGTGCCATGAAAAAAAATGCTGGCCGGCTGGGCCAGCCTGACCGTCTTGCTACCCGGCCTGCTGGTGTCTGGTCCGGCTGCCCCCGTCCTGCCGCCTGGCCGGTCGGGCCCGACCGGCTTGGGCGCCCCTCGACCGCCCGGAGGCTCGGGGCCCCTGCCGGAAGGCGTCTCCGCCCCATCTACATGAAAATCAATGTGAGCTCCCATCCACATATCGTTACACAGCGCACAAAAATGGATAACGCCGAGCGACCCTCGGGGCCACCTCCACCTTTTTCCAGTTGCATTGCTGTCCACCCCGGCGCCAGCTAATTTTGGCCCGGAGGCTGGCCGGCTGGCCCGAAATGTTCTTCCCCGCAGACGGCTTAGTAGTGTGAATGGTACCAACGGCCCACTCTTCGTCTCAGCTACAGACCGGCTCCCGGCTGTCCGGCTAGCAAGAGCAAAAGCTGGAGGACACCTCACATGAAAAACGTCCGGGGAGAAAGTGGCTTGGGCGATCCGGTCGTTTCCTTTGTGAGTATCTGCTCAGTTAAATCCGCTCCTCAGAGTCCAAGTGCTGTACGCTCCACTCCGCGGCCCACTCTTTGCCTCAGCCACAGACCGGCTCCCAGCTGTCCGGCTGGCAAGAGCAAAAGCCAAAGAGCGGGGGGAGGGGGGGGGGACATGAAAAAGACTGAACGGGGCTCGGACGAAACCGAGTCGGCACCCCTCTGCATATAACTTGCGCTGCCAAAGCTAAATATTTGATGTATCTACATTGACTAACTTTGTCTCTTCCATAACCATTTCCGTGGGGAACCCCCCCTCGCCCGGAGGCTCAGAGGCTACCCCCAGTGGGTGTGCCGGCGCGCCCGCTGGGAAAACGTCTCGCCGGTCGTAGGCCCGCCGCCGGCTATCACCGGCATCCTCAACGCCGCCGTCTGCTTCAATGACAACGAAGACCCTCTGCCCGACTCTTCGAGTCACCCGGAGGCTTGGAGGCTACACCTTGTGGGTCCGCTGGTGCGCCCCCACTGGAAAGGCAGCAAGGCTACGCGCCCACCTGCCGGCGGACTCCGCTCCGCACCCGGCGGCGCCTCGTGCCCACCTGCCGGCGGACTCCACATCCGCACCAGGTGGCGCCTCGTGCCCACCTGCCGGCGGACTCCGCGTCCGCGCCCGGCGGCGCTCCGCGCCCATCTGCTGCAACAAGCTGCAAGGACCCTCCGCCCAACTCTTCGAGTCGCCCGGAGGCTCGGAGGCTACACCCAGTGGGTGCGCTGGCTCGCCCCCACTGGAAGCAAGCCATGCCGGCTGCAGTCCGCAGCCGGCTGTCATCGACAACCTCTGCTACCACGACAGCGAAGACCCTCCACCCGACTCTTCGAGTCACTCGGAGGCTACACCCAATGGGAGCGCTGGCGCGCCCCCACCGGAAGCGAGCACGCCGGCTGCAGTTCACAGCCGGCTGTCGGCGATAGATTCTGCAACGACACCAGCGAACTGTTGGGGAACGTTGCATAGGAAACAAAATTTTCCTACGCACACACAAGATCTATCCATGGTGATGAGCATCTACGAGAGGGAGAGTGAATCTACATACCCTTGTAGATCGCTAAGCGGAAGCGTTTAAGAAACGCGGTTGATGTAGTCGAACGTCTCCGCGATCCAAATCGCAAGTCGTCCCTCGAACCGATCACGAACTAGTGCCGAACGGACGGCACCTCCGCGTTCAACACACGTACGGCTTGATGACGCCTTCACCTCCTCGATCCAGCGAGCGATGGTGAAGTAGTAGATGAGTTCCGGCAGCACGACGGCGTGGTGATGGTGGTGAGGAACAATCTCTGCAGGGCTTCGCCAAGCGCTACGGAGATTATGACGTAGGAACTAGAGGGTTAGGGTTGCCGCACACGGCTTGGGGAAATCTTGATGTATTCCGGGTGCTAGCCCTGCCCCTCTATTTATATGTTGAGCCCTGGGGTCGAAACTTGGAGAAAGAGCCTCCTCAAAGTCGGTTTGGCCTGCAAGGCAAGAGTCCTGCTCGGACTCCAGGACCAGACGCCAGGGTCCTCGGCGTCTGGCCCCAGACGCCAGGGTCCCTGGCGTCTGGCCCCTGGCCTCCGCAAAACTTCCTGTTGCACCTTCCTAAAGCCTCGTGGGCTTTACCCCTTGGCCCAAATAAAGTGTTCTGTTACCCGAACATTTCGGGAAACATCCGAAACTCCTTCCGGTGAATTCCGGAACCCTTCCGGAGACCAAACACTATTATCCCATATATCAATCTTTACCTCCGGACTATTCCAGAGCTCCTCGTCATGTCCGGGATCTCATCCGGGACTCCGAACAACTTTCGGTCACCAACATAACAACTCAACTATACTTATATCGTCACCAAACGTTAAGTGTGTAGACCCTGCGGGTTCGAGAACTATGTAGACATGACCGAGACACCTCTACGATCAATAACCAATAGCGGGACCTGGATGCCCATATTGGCTCCTACATATTCTACGAAGATCTATATCGGTCGAACCTCTATGTCAAGGATTCAGTTAATCCCGTATGCTGTTCCCTTTGTTCTTCGGTATGTTACTTGCCCGAGATTCGATCGTCGGTATCTCTATACCTAGTTCAATCTCGTTACTGGCAAGTCTCTTTACTCGTTCCGTAATACAAGATCTCGTGGCTAACACTTTAGTCACATTGCTTGCAAGGCTCATTGTGATGTTGTATTACCGAGTGGGCCCTGAGATACCTCTCCGTCACACGGAGTAACAAATCCCAGTCTTGATCCATGCCAACCCAACAGACACCCTCGGAGATACCTGTAGAGCACCTTTATAGTCACCCAGTTACGTTGCGACGTTTGATACACACAAGGTATTCCTCCGGTGTCAGTGAGTTGCATGATCTCATGGTCAAAGGAACAGATACTTGACATGCAGAAAACAATAGCAATAAACTAACACGATCATATGCTACGTTTACAGTTTGGGTCTTGTCCATCACATCATTCTCCTAATGATGTGATCCCGTTATCAAATGACATCTCATGTCCATGGCTAGGAAACCTTCACCATCTTTTGATCAACGAGCTAGTCAACTAGAGGCTTACTAGGGACACAGTGTTGTCTATGTACCCACACATGTATTTGAGTTTCCAATCAATACAATTATAGCATGGATAATAAACGATTATCATGAACAAGGAAATATGATAATAACTAATTTATTATTGCCTCTAGGGCATATTTCCAACAGTCTCCCACTTGCACTAGAGTCAATAATCTAGTTCACATCACTATGTGATTTACATTGTTCTAACACCCAATGAGTTTCGGGGTTCGATCATGCTTTGCATGTGAGAGAGGTCTTTAGTCAACGGGTCTGCAACATTCAGATCCGTGTGTACTTTACAAATCTCTATGTCATACTGTAGACACTGCTACCACACTCCACTTGGAGCTATTCCAAATGGCTGCTCCACTATATGTATCCTGACTGCTACTCAGAGTCGTCCGGATAGGTGTCAAAGCTTGCATCGACGTAACCCTTTACGACGAACTCTTCATCACCTCCATAATCGAGAAATATTTCCTTAGTCCTCTAGTTACTAAGGATAATCTTGACCGCTGTCCAGTGATCCACTCCTGGACCACTCTTGTACCCCTTGACAGACTCATGGCAAGGCAAACATTAGGTGCGGTACACAGCTTGGCATACTATACAGAGCCTATGGATAAGGCATAGGGGACGACCTTCGTCCTTTCTCTTTCTTCTGCCGTGGTCGAGCTTTGAGTCTCACTCAACTCCACACCTTACAAATCAGGTAAGAATTCTTTCTTTGACTGATCCATTTTGAACTCTTTCAAAATCTTGTCAAGGTATGTACTCATTGAAAGTCTTATCAGACGTATTTGATCTATCTCTATAGATCTTGATGCCCAATATTTAAGTAGCTTTATTCCAGGTCTTCCTTGAAAAACTCCTTTCAAACGACCCTTTATGCTTTCCAGAAATTCTACATCATTTCCGATCAACAATATGTCAACCACATATACTTATCAGAAATTCTATAGTGCTCCCACTCACTTTATTGTAAATACAAGTTTCTCATAAACTTTGTATAGACATGAAAACTTTGATCACCTCATCAAAGTGTATATTCCAACTCCGAGATGCTTGCTCCAGTCCATAGAAGGATCGCTGGAGTTTGCATACATTTTAGCATCCTTAGGACTGACAAAACCTTCCGGTTGTATCACATACAACCTTTCCTTACGGATACCGTTAAGGAAACGATGTTTGACATCCATCTGCCAGATTTCATAATTGAAAAATGCAGCAACTGCTAACATGATTCCAACAGACTTTAGCATCGTTACGGGTGAGAAAGTCTCATCGTAGTCAACTCCTTGAACTTGTGAAAAACCCTTTGCCACAAGTCGAGCTTTATAGACGGTGACATTACCGTCCGCGTTCGTCTTCCTCTTAAAAATCCATTTGTTCTGAATGGCCTTACGCCCTTCAGGTAATACTTCCAAAGCCCATACTTTGTTTTCTTACATGGATCCCATCTCGGATTTCATGGCCTCTAACCATTTCTCGGAATCCGGGCCCATCATCGCTTCTCCATAGCTCGTAGGGTCGTCGTTGTCCAACAACATGACCTCTAAGACAGGGTTGCCATACCACTCAGGAGCAGTACGCGTCCTTGTCGACCTACGAGGTTCGATAGTAACTTGATCCGAAGCTTCATGATCATCATCATTAACTTCCTCTTCAACTAATCATAGGCTCCACAGAAACAACTTTCTGCGCTGCGCTACTCTCTGGTTGAAACAAAGGTTCAACAACCTCATCAAGTTCTATCTTCCTCCCACTCAATCTTTCGAAAGAAACTATTTCTCGAGAAAGGATCCGTTTTAGCAACAAACACTTTGTGCTTGGATCTGAGATAGAAGGTTCACCCAACTGTTACGTTAGGGTATTCTATGAAGATGCATTTGTCCGCTTTGGGTTCGAGCTCATTAGGTGAAAACCCTTTTTCACATAAGCGTTGCAGCCCCAAACATTAAAAAAAATGACAGCTTAGGTTTCTGCCAAACCAAAATTCATACGGTGTCATCTCAACGGACTTATGGTGCCCCTTTTAAAGTGAATGTGGTTGTCTCTAATGCATAACCCTAAAACGATAGTGGTAAATCGATAAGAGACATCATAGTTCGCACCATATCTAATAGAGCACAACTACGACGTTCGGACACACCATCACACTATGGTGTTCCAGGTGGCGTGAGTTGTGAAACAATTTCCACATTGTCTTAAGTTGTATACCAAACTCGTAACTCAGATATTTACCTCCACGATCATATCGTAGACATTTTATCTTCTTGTCACGATGATCTCAAACTTCACTCTGAACTTTTCAAACGATTCAGACTTGTGTTTCATTAAGTAAATATACATTATATCTACTCAAATCATCAGTGAAGGTAAGAAAATAACGATATCCACCGCCCACTACAAAACTCACTGGACCGCATACATCAACATGTATCATTTCCAATAAGTCAATTGCCCGCTCCATCATACCGGAAAACGGGGTTTTAGTCATCTTGCCCATGAGGCATGGTCCGCATGTCTCAACCGACTCGAAATCGAATGAGTCCAAAGATCCATCAGCATGGAGTTTCTTCATGCGTTTTACACCAATATGACATTTAGCGGCAGTGCCACAAGTATGTGGTACTATCATTATTAACTTTGTATCTTTTGGCATCAATATTATGAACATGTGTATCACTACGATCAAGATTCAATAAACCACTCTTATTGGGTGCATGACCATTGAAGGTATTATTCATGTAAATAGAATAACCATTATTCTCTAACTGCAATGAATAACCGTATTGCAATAAACTTGATCTAATCACGTTCATGCTTAACGCAAACACCAAATAACATTTATTTAGGTTCATCACTAATCCCAAAGGTAGAGAGAGCGCGCGATGGTGATCACATCAACCTTGGAAACACTTCCAACACTCATCGTCACCTCACCCTTAGCCTCCGTTTATTCCGTAGCTTTTATTTCGAGTTACCAACACTTAGCAACCGAACCGGTATCTAATACCCAGGTGCTACTAGGAGTACTAGTAAGGTACACATCAATAACACATATATCAAATATACTTCTGTCGACGTTGCCAACCTTCTTATCTACCAAGCATCTAGGGTTGTTCCACTTCAGCAACCGTTCTCCTCATAATAGAAGCACTCAGTCTCGGGTTTGGGTTCAACCTTGGGTTTCTTTACTGGAGCAGCAACTGGCTTGCCATCCATGAAGTATCCCTCCTTGCCCTTGCCCTTCTTGAAACTAGTGGTTTTACTAACCATCAACACTTGATGCTCCTTCTTGATTTCTACCTTCGCGAGGTCAAACATCGCGAATAGCTCAGGGATCATTATTTCCATCTCTGGCCTTTTATAGTTCATCACGAAGCTCTAGTAGCTTAGTGACAGTGACTTGGAGAACTATACCAATCACTATCTTATCTGGAAGATCAACTTCCACTCGATTCAAGCAATTGTAGTACCCAGACAATCTGAGCACATGCTCAACGATTGAGCTATTCTCCATCATCTTGCAGGCAAAGAATCTTGTTGGAGGTCTCATACCTCTCAACACGGGCACGAGCCTGAGATCCCAATTTCAGCTCTTAGAACATCTCATATGTTCCGTGACGTTCAAAACGTTTTGGAGCCTCAATTCTAAGCCGTAATGCATGACGCACTGAACTATCAAGTAGTTATCAAAACGTGCCTGTCAGATGTTCACAACATCTACAGACGACGCTTGAGGGGGTGGCGCACCGAGCGGTGCATTAAGGACATAAGCCTTCTGTGCAGCATTGAGGACAATCCTCAGATCACGGACCCAGTCCGCATTATTGCTACCATCATCTTTCAAATCTATTTCTCTAGGAACATATAAAAATTCAAGGGAGCTACAGCGCGAGCTAGTAATCTACAACATAATTTGCAAAGACATTTTGACTATGTTCATGATAATGAGTTTAGTTAATCATATTACTTAAAAACTCCCACTCAAATTGACATCCCTCCGGTCATTCGAGTGTCACATGATCCAAATCCACCAACTCAAGTCCGATCATCACGTGAGTTGAGGTGGTTTCAATGGTGAACATCTTCATGTTGATCATATCTACTATATGACTCATGTTCGACCTTTCGGTCTCTTGTGTTCTGAGGCCATGTCTGTACATGCTAGGCTCGTCAAGTTTAACCCGAGTGTTCCGCACGTGCAACATGGCTTACACCCGTTGTATGTGAACGTAGAGTCTATCACACCCGATCATCACGGCGTGTCTCGAAACGACGAACTTTCACAACGGTGCACACTCGGGGAGAACACAATTTATCTTGAAATTTAAGTGAGGGATCACCTTATAATGCTACCGTTGTCCTAAGCAAAATAAGATGCATAAAAGGATTAACATCACATGCAAATCATAAGTGACATGATATGGCCATGAACTCGTGCTTTTGATCTCCATCTCCAAAGCACCGGCATGATCTCCATCGTCACCGGCATGACACCATGATCTCCATCATCTTGATCTCCATCAACGTGTCGCCATGAGGTTGTCGCGCCGACTGTTGCTTCCACGACTATTGCTAACGTTTAGCGATAAAGTAAAGCATTACATAGCGCTTAATGATTGACACGTAGGTCATACAATAATTAAAGACAACTCTATGGCTCCTGCCAGTTGCCGTACTCATCGACATGCAAGTCATGATATTCTATACAACACATGATCATCTCATACATCACATATATCTCATCATGTAATTGGCCATATCACATCACAACATACCCTGCAAAAACAAGTTAGACGTCCTCTAATTGTTGTTGCAAATTTTACGTGGCTGCTACGGGTTTGCAAGAACCGTTCTTACCTACGCAAAACCACAACGTGGTGTAGTGATTGCTTTTTGATCTTCTAAAAGAACCCACTTCATTGAAATTGATTCAACTAAAGTGAGAGAGACAGACACCCGCTAGCCATCTTTATGCAACGAAGTTACATCTCAGTTGAAGGAACCTGTCTCTCGTAAGCGTACGAGTAATGTCGGTCCGGGCCGCTTCATCTCACAATACCGCCGAATCAAGTATCAACTCGTTTGTGTTCTACTCGAGATCTCATCTACGCATAGACCTAGCTCATGATGCCACTGTTGGGGAACGTTGCATAGGAAACAAAATTTTCCTACGCACACACAAGATATATCCATGGTGATGAGCATCTACGAGAGGGAGAGTGAATCTACATACCCTTGTAGATCGCTAAGCGGAAGCGTTTAAGAAACGCGGTTGATGTAGTCGAACGTCTCCGCGATCCAAATCGCAAGTCGTCCCTCGAACCGATCACGAACTAGTGCTGAACGGACGGCACCTCCGCGTTCAACACACGTACGGCTTGATGACGCCTTCACCTCCTCGATCCAGCGAGCGATGGTGAAGTAGTAGATGAGTTCCGGCAGCACGACGGCGTGGTGATGGTGGTGAGGAACAATCTCTGCAGGGCTTCGCCAAGCGCTACGGAGATTATGACGTAGGAACTAGAGGGTTAGGGTTGCCGCACACGGCTTGGGGAAATCTTGATGTATTCCGGGTGCTAGCCCTGCCCCTCTATTTATATGTTGAGCCCTGGGGTCGAAACTTGGAGAAAGAGCCTCCTCAAAGTCGGTTTGGCCTGCAAGGCAAGAGTCCTGCTCGGACTCCAGGACCAGACGCCAGGGTCCTCGGCGTCTGGCCCCAGACGCCAGGGTCCCTGGCGTCTGGCCCCTGGCCTCCGCAAAACTTCCTTTTGCACCTTCCTAAAGCCTCGTGGGCTTTACCCCTTGGCCCAAATAAAGTGTTCTCGTACCCGAACATTTCGGGAAACATCCGAAACTCCTTCCGGTGAATTCCGGAACCCTTCCGGAGACCAAACACTATTATCCCATATATCAATCTTTACCTCCGGACTATTCCAGAGCTCCTCGTCATGTCCGGGATCTCATCCGGGACTCCGAACAACTTTCGGTCACCAACATAACAACTCAACTATACTTATATCGTCACCAAACGTTAAGTGTGTAGACCCTGCGGGTTCGAGAACTATGTAGACATGACCGAGACACCTCTACGATCAATAACCAATAGCGGGACCTGGATGCCCATATTGGCTCCTACATATTCTACGAAGATCTATATCGGTCGAACCTCTATGTCAAGGATTCAGTTAATCCCGTATGCTGTTCCCTTTGTTCTTCGGTATGTTACTTGCCCGAGATTCGATCGTCGGTATCTCTATACCTAGTTCAATCTCGTTACTGGCAAGTCTCTTTACTCGTTCCGTAATACAAGATCTCGTGGCTAACACTTTAGTCACATTGCTTGCAAGGCTCATTGTGATGTTGTATTACCGAGTGGGCCCTGAGATACCTCTTCGTCACACGGAGTAACAAATCCCAGTCTTGATCCATGCCAACCCAACAGACACCCTCGGAGATACCTGTAGAGCACCTTTATAGTCACCCAGTTACGTTGCGACGTTTGATACACACAAGGTATTCCTCCGGTGTCAGTGAGTTGCATGATCTCATGGTCAAAGGAACAGATACTTGACATGAAGAAAACAATAGCAATAAACTGACACGATCATATGCTACGTTTATAGTTTGGGTCTTGTCCATCACATCATTCTCCTAATGATGTGATCCCATTATCAAATGACATCTCATGTCCATGGCTAGGAAACCTTCACCATCTTTTGATCAACGAGCTAGTCAACTAGAGGCTTACTAGGGACACAGTGTTGTCTATGTACCCACACATGTATTTGAGTTTCCAATCAATACAATTATAGCATGGATAATAAACGATTATCATGAACAAGGAAATATGATAATAACTAATTTTCTATTGCCTCTAGGGCATATTTCCAACACGAACACCCTCTGCCCGACTCTTCGAGTCGCCCGGAGGCTCAGAGGCTACTGTCGGGGGGATGACCCCGGGTAGGCTCAACGAGACAAGTCACCATTTCGAAACTTTGCCAGGGGAGCAGCCCCTGGCATGCTGGAGCCTGGCTGGCCGTCCGGCTAGCCACCTGGAGCCCGTCTGGCTGGCCACCTGGCTGGCCGTCCGGCTAGCCACCTGGAACCCGTCCGGCTGGCCACCTGGTTGGCCATCCGGCTGCTCCAGCTGGCCTGCTACACGAAGTCAACCACATTGTCCCGTCGGACCTGCGTAGACGTGACGGCCATGCTCTACAGTGGAGCACTGTCGATGAGCAGCATGCATTGTTCATACGTCATATGTCACCTCCAATAGTGTATAGTTGGCCATGTGGGCCACCCCTTGTCCCCTGGGCACCCCTTTATAAGGTGCACCAGGGAGGAGCTCCACGAGAGGCTCTGATTCCCTCTCACTCCCCCTCGTTCTCACTCTCACAGGAGAAGAGGAGAGCTCAGAGCTCTCTTCTTCCTCCTCCAAACAGCTCCAAGAGCAACCATGTACTATCATACACACTCCATATACATCAGACATGCTGGAGTAGGGGTGTTACCTCCCACGGAGGGCCCCGAACCTGGGTAAACCACCGCGTGCTGTTGCCCAATCCCGTCCCGGATCTCCATCGTAGCCTTGCCGCCCCACACTTTTAACCATCCCATGGCATCTGCCATGAGAAAACCACGACAGTTGGCGCCCACCGTGGGGCAAGCTGCTGCTGGAACCGCGGTCCGAGCAGGACCCTCTTCGTCATCACCACCGCGGCGGCGCGTCCTCGCCGTCGGCCTCGTCCACCTCCGGCCTTGCCTCGGCCACAACTCCGCGCGCGGGCATGCTGGCCACCTCCGTCCCTGTGCATGCACGCACTCGTGCCTAGCTAGCTAGCCAGCAAAGCCAATCGATTCGGTTGCACGTATGCTAGCTTAGCTAGCTAGCCCGTCTCATGTGCACGCAGGCGGCGACAGCGCGCGCGCGCCGGCCGGCCACCTCGAGCTCGCCCCGGCCTTGCTCCACTCCGCCCCGGCGGACTCCGGTTCCGCCTCATCCGTTTTCGCCCGCAAAGCATGGAGACGCCCCCGCGCGCTGCACGCCGCGCGCCGCTCGGTCTCCGCCGCATCCCCGTGCCCCCGCGCGTGTGGCCTCCTCTCGATCTCCTCCTCTCCAGCGTCGCAACCCAGGGGAGAGGTGCCGGCTTGCCCTGGGCTTCGCCACCAGCTGCTGCAGCAGGAGCTGCCCGTTCCTGCCTCTACACGCCATGCCCCAGATAATGATTAGATACTTCCCCTACATACCTCAGATAATGGCCATACACTACCCAGACAATGGCGTGGTTTGTTGCTAACACCTATGCTGCACTGTGCCTCGTGCGTCTCCGGCCCGGCCGCGCCGCTCCCCTTCGCGGACTCCCTGCTCCGCATGTCTCCGCCCCCGCACCCGGCTGCGCCCGGCCTCCTCCGCCTCCGCGCGCCCACGCCCTCGCGTGCTTCGCCGTCTCCGGCCACCTTCGCTTGCCCGCGGGCTCCGCCCCGACCGCTGCGCCGGCTCCTCGCACCCGGGCGCGCCCCGGCGCCAGCTGCTGCTCCGCAGCCGGCCTCCCCGGCCGCCGGCCGCTGCACTCCGTCTCCCCGCCCGTCGGCTCACGCCTCTGCGCGCCCGTGTCGGCGCCTGCCGCTCCAACTGCCTGCTTCGACCGACTGCCCATGTCGAGAAGAGAAAAAAGAAAGAGAGCTGGCTGCCCATGTGCCACGAAAAAATGCTGGCCGACTGGGCCAGCCTGACCGTCCTGCTACCCGGCCTGCTGGTGTCTGGTCCGGCTGCTCCCGTCCTGCCGCCTGGCTGGTTGGGCCCGACCGGCTGTGGCACCCCTCGACCGCCCGGAGGCTCGGGGCCCCTGTCGGACGACGTCTCCGCCCCGTCTACATGAAAATCAATGTGAGCTCCCATCCACATATTGTTACACAACGCACAAAAATGAATAACCCCGAGCGACCCTCGGGGTCACCTCCACCTTTTTCCAGTTGCATTGCCGTCCTTCCCGGCGCCAGCTAATTTCGGCCCGGAGGCTGGCCTGCTGGCCCGAAATGTTCTTCCCCGCAGACGGCTTAGGAGTGTGAACGGTACCAATGGCCCACTCTTCGTCTCAACTACAGACCGGCTCCCGGCTGTCCGGCTAGCAAGAGAAAAAGTTGGAGGTCACCTCACATGAAAAACGTCCGGGGAGAAAGCGGCTTGGGCAATCCGGTCGTTTCCTTTGTGAGTATCTGCTCAGTTAAATCCGCTCCTCAGAGTCCGAGTACTGTACGCTCCACTCCGTGGCCCACACTTCACCTCAGCTAAAGACCGGCTCCCGGTTGTCCGGCTGGCAAGAGCAAAAGCCAAAGAGCGGGGGGGGGGGGGGGACATGAAAAAGACTGAAGGGGGCTCGGACAAAACCGAGTCGGCACCCCTCTGCATATAACTTGCGCTGCCAAAGCTAAATATTTGATGTATCTGCAGTGACCAACTTTGTCTTTTGCATAACCATTTCCATGGGGAACCCCCCTCGCCCGGAGGCTCGAAGGCTACACCCAGTGGGTGCGCCGGCGTGCCCGCTGGGAAAACGCCTCGCCGGTCGCAGGCCCGCCGCCGGCTGCCACCGGCATCCTCGACGCCGCCGTCTGCTCCAACGACAACGAGGACCCTCCACCCGACTCTTCGAGTCACCCAGAGGCTCGGATGCTACACCTAGTGGGTGCGCTCGCGCGCCCCCACTGGAAAGGCAGCAAGGCTCTGCGCCCACCTACCGGCGGACTCCGCTCCGCGCCCGGCGGCGCCTCGCGCCGACCTGCCGGCGGACTCCGCGTCCGCGCCCGGCGGCGCCTCGCGCCCATCTGCCGGCGGACTCCGCGTCCGCGCCCGGCGACGCCTTGCGCCCACCTGCCGGCGGACTCCGCGTCCGTGCCCGGCGGCGCCTCACGCCCACCTGCAGGCGGACTCCGCGTCCGCGCCCGGCGGTGCTCCGCGCCCATCTGCTGCAACAAGCTGCAAGGACCCTCCGCCCGACTCTTCGAGTCGCCCGGAGGCTCGGAGGCTACACCAAGTGGGTGCGCTGGCACGCCCCCACTGGAAGCAAGCCACACCAGCTACAACTCGCAGCCGGCTGTCATCGACAACCTCTGCTACCGCAACAGCGAAGACCCTCCGCCCGACTCTTCGAGTCACACGGAGGCTACACCCAACGGGAGCGTTGGCACGCCCCCACCAGAAGAGAGCACGCCGGCTGTAGCTCGCAGCTGGCTGTCATCGATAGATTCTGCAACGACACCAGCGAACACCCTCCGCCCAACTCTTCAAGTCACCCGGAGGCTTGGAGGCTACTGTCGGGGGGATGACTCTCGGGTAGGCTCAAGGAGACAAGTCACCATTTCGAAACTTTGCCAGGGGAGCAGCCCCTGGCATGCTGGAGCCTGGCTGGCCGTCTGGCTGGCCACCTGGAGCCCGTCCAGCTGGCCACCTGGCTGGCCGTCCGGTTGGCT
The DNA here is from genome assembly GCA_039707655.1 of Elymus sibiricus. Taxonomy (NCBI): domain Eukaryota; kingdom Viridiplantae; phylum Streptophyta; class Magnoliopsida; order Poales; family Poaceae; genus Elymus; species Elymus sibiricus. The sequence goes on from CM077668.1 coordinate 301,293,642, forward strand.
GCTACTTGTAGTCTGCGTTGGTATTTCCCCAAAGAGGGGAGGATGATGCAGTACAGTAGAGATAAGTATTTCCCTCAGTTAAGAACCAAGGTTATCAATCCAGTAGGAGAACCAAGCAAAATTCCGTTAAGCGCACCTGCACACACAAGAGCAAACACTTGCACCCAACGCAAATAAGAGGGTTGTCAATCCTCTTAGCAGTTATTTGCAAGGATTAAATCTTATCGAGGTAAATAGATAAACTAAACTACTAATTAAAATAAAGGTAAATAAATTGCAGCAAGGTATTTTTAGGTTTTTTATATAATAAAGATAGACCCGGGGACCATAGTTTTCACTAGAGGCTTCTCTCTTGAGCACATAAACATACGGTGGGTAAACAAATTACTGTTGGGCAATTGATAGAAAAGCAAATAATTATGACGGATTCATGGCAATGATCATGTATATAGGCATCACGTCCGAGACAAGTAGACCGACTCCTGCCTGCATCTACTACTATTACTCCACCCATCGACCGCTATCCAGCATGCATCTAGGGTATTAAGTATGAAACAGAGTAACGCCTTAAGCAAGATGACATGATGTAGAGAAGCAAATTCAAGCAATATGAATAAACCTATCTTTTTATCCTTAATGGCAACAATACAAATACGTGTCATGTCCCTTTCTGTCACTGGGATTGAGCACCGCAAGATTGAACCCATCACAAAGCACCTCTCCCATTGCAAGATAAATCAATCTAGTAGGCCAAACTAAACCGATAGATCGGAGAGAAATACAAATCTATAAGAATCATGCATAAAAGAGTTTAGAGAAGACTCAAATATTTCTCATGAATAATCTAATCATAAACTTACAATTCATCGGATCCCAACAAACACACCGCAACAGAAGAATACATCGGATAGAACTCCAAGAACATCGAGGAGAACATTGTATTGAAGATCAAAGAGACAGAAGAAGCCATCTAGCTACTAGCTATGGACCCGTAGGTCTGTGGTAAACTACTCACACATCATCAGAAGGGCAGCAAGGTTGATGTAGAAGCCCTCCGTCATCGATTCCCCCTCCGGCAGAGTACCGGAAAAGGCCTCCAGATGGGATCGCGGAAGAATAGAGGCTTGCGGTGGCGGAAAGGTTTTTTCTTCTGGCTCTCTGGGGGTTTCCCAATATTTGTGAATTTATAGAAGTGGAATTACGTCAAACGGAGTCACGTGGGCCCCTCAAGGTAGCACGGCGCGCCCCCCTGGGGCGCGCCCTAGTGCCTTGTGAAGCCTCCGTGAGGATTCTGGCCTCCTCCCGAAGCTTCCCAGGTTTCTTTTGTCCAGAAAAAAATCTCCAAAAAGTTTCGTGGCATTTGGACTTCATTTGGTACTGTTTCTCTGAAAAGCCAAAAACTAGCAGAAAACAGCAACTGGCACTAGGCACTGGGTTAATAGGTTAGTCCCAAAAAATAATATATAATTGCTTATAAAAACATCCAAGATTGATACTATAATAACATGGAACAATCAAAAATTATAGATACGTTGGAGAGGTATCAAGCATCCCCAAGCTTAATTCCTGCTCGTCCTCGAGTAGGTAAATGATAAAAACAGAATTTTTGATGTGGAATGCTACCTATCATGTTTCATCATGTAATCTCTCTCTTACGGTATGAACAATAAGATCCAAATGATTCAAAGCAATAGTCTATAATTTGATATAAAGACATCAATACTCAGGCATACTAGCAAAGAATCATGTCTTTCAAAATAAAAATGCTAAAGAACGTTATCCCTACAAAATCATATAATCCTATCATGCTCCATCTTCTTCACACAAAGTATTTATCATGAACAAGCTCGGTTTTAGCCAAGCAATTGGTTCATACTTTTTAATGCGCTTTAGCTTTTTTAACTCCCACTCAATGCATGAGCGCAAGCCATGGATATAGCACTATGGGTGGAATAGAGTATGGTGATAGAGATAAATAGGAGAAGTAAAAAATGGAGAAAGTCTCACATCAACGAGGCTAATCAACGGGCTATGGAGATGCCCATCAATTGATGTCAATGCGAGGAGTAGGGATTGCCATGCAACGGATGCACTAAGAGCTATAAGTGTATGAAAGCTCAACATGAAAACTAAGTGGGTGTGCATCCAACTTTCTTGCTCATGAAGACCTCGGGCATTTGAGGAAGCCCGTCATCGGAATATACAAGCCAAGTTCTATAATGAAAAATTCCCACTAGTATATGAAAGTGACAAAATAGGAGACTCTCTATATGAAAAACATGGTGCTACTCTGAAGCACAAGTGTGGAAAAAGATAGTAACATTGCCCTTTCTCTCTTTTTCTCTCATTTTTCTTCTTCTTATATATATATATATATTTTTCATGGCTCTTTTTTGCCTCTCTTTTTTTCTATTTCTATTTCTTTTTTTCTTTTTCTTTTTTACGTCCGGAGTCTCATCCCGATTTGTGGAGGAATCATAGCCACCATCATCCTTTCCTCACAGGGACAATGCTCTAATAATGATGATCATCACACCTCTATTTACTTACAACTCAAAATTACAACTCGATACTAGAACAAAAATATGACTCTATATGAATGCCTCTGGCAGTGTACCAGGATATCCAATGATGCTAGCGTAACATGTATGAAAATGATGAACGGTGGCTGCGCCACAAATACTATGTCAGCTATATGATCATGCAAAGCAATATGACAATGACGATGTATCATAAAAACGGAACGGTGGAAGTTGCATGGCAATATATCTCGGAATGGCTATGGAAATGCCATGATAGGTAGGTATGGTGGCTATTTTGAGGAAGATATAAAGAGGCTTATGTGCGATAGAGCGTATCATATCACGGGGTTTGGATGCACCGGCGAAGTTTGCACCAACTCTCGATGTGAGAAAGGGCAATGCACGGTACCGAAGAGGCTAACAAATTACAGAAGGTTGAAAGTGCGTATAGTCCATGAACTCACATTAGTCATAAAGAACTCACATACTTATTGCGAAAGTTTATTAGCCCTCGAAGCAAAGTACTACTATGCATGCCCCTAGGGGGGAGGTTGGTAGGAGTTAACCATCGCGCGCCCCCGACCGCCACACAAAGGAAGGCAATCAAGAATAAATCATGCTCCAACTTCTTAGCATAACGACAGATCATACGTGCATGCTTCGGGAATCACAAACCTTAACACCATTATTATTACTAAACCACAATTATCTACTAATACCTCCCCCATATTACCATCTTAATATCGCAAAACTATTGCAAGGAATCAAATTTATCATATTCAGTGATCTACATGAAAGTTTTTATTATATCCCTCTTGAATACCTATCATATCAAGACCAAATTCATAACCCGTGCATATTACCATTGTTATCATGAGACTCTAAAAAAAAATAAGTGAAGCATGACAGTGCAACTATTTCTTTAAAATATCATCACCGCCATGCTCTAAAAGATAGAAGTGAAGCACTAGAGCAACTGCCTAGCTCAAAAGATATAAGTGAAGCACATAGAGTATTCGAACAAATCACGAATAATGTGTGTCCCTCTCAAAAAGGCGTGTTCAGTAAAGATGATTGTGACAAACTAAAAGGCAAACAAAAGCAAATAAACTATTTCACAAGACGCTCCAAGTAAAACACATATCATGTGATGAATAAAAATATAGCTTCAAGTGAGTTACCGATAGATTGTAGACGAAAGAGGGGATGCCTTCCGGGGCATCCCCAAGCTTAGACGCTTGAGTCTTCCTTGAATATTACCTTGGGGTGCCTTGGGCATCCCCAAGCTTAGGCTCTTGCCACTCCTTATTCCTTTGTCCATCGTAGCCTCACCCAAAACTCAAAAACTTCAGCACACAAAACTCAACAGAAACCTCATGAGATCCGTTAGTATAACATACAAATCTTTAACTTTAGGTACTGTAGTAAATTGATTCATATTTAATATTGGCATAATGCTACTGTACTCTAACTTCTCCATGACTCATACCCCCCGATACGATCCATAGATTCATCAAAATAAGCAAACTATGCAATAAAAACAGAATCTGTCTAAAACAGAACAGTCTGTAAAGATCTATTTAAAAGCTATACTTCTGTAACTCCAAAAATTCTGAAAATCAGGACAACGTGGGCAATTCATATACCAATACTGTGTAAAAATTTCAGATTTTTTTGACGCCCCAGTACAGAATTAAAATTCCAGCACTGGACGCAAAACTTTCTGTTTTCCAAACAGCATCAATTATATTATCTTCCAAATCATGCCAAAGGCATTACTTGGCACAAACACTAATTAAAACATAAAAACATAATCCTAACAGAAGCTATAATCATGCAAACACTCAAGAACAGTAGGTAAAAGCATTGGGTTGCCTCCCAACAAGCGCTATTGTTTTATGCCCCTAGCTAGGCATAACATATAGTTTCAAGTGTTGTCATCCTTCAAATTGATTCCATAAGTGGCCCTCATAATAGATTCATATGGTGCTTTAATTCTCTTCCTAGGGAAGTGTTCCATCCCTTTCTTTAGTGGAAATTGAAATCTTATATTACCTTCTTTCATATCAATAATAGCACCAATAGTTCGAAGAAAAGGCCTACCTAGTATTATGGGGCAACAAGGATTGCATTCAATGTCAAGAACAATAAAGTCCATGGGCACATAATTTATATTTGCAAGAATAAGCACATCATTTATCCTACCCAATGGCTTTTTAATAGTGGAATCCGCAAGATGCAAATTAAGGGAGCAAGGATCCAAGTCGGTGAGACCTAGCACATCACACAAAGACTTTGGTATAGTGGAAACGCTAGCACCAAGATCACAACGAGAATTACATTCATAATCTTTAATTTTTACTTTGATAGTGGGTTCCCATTCATCTTGTAATTTTTCTAGGAATTGATACTTCCAACTCAAGTTTTTCATCATGCGCTTTCATCATAGCTTCTACAATATGTTTAGAGAAAGCTTTATTTTGTTCATATGCATTTGGTGAATTAATCATGGATTGCAACAAGGAAAAACAATCAATTAAATCACAACTATCATAATTAAAGTCCTTGTAATCCAAAGTAGTGGGTGCATTACTATCTAAAGTTTTAACTTCTCCAAACCCACTTTTTTCATTTTTATGATCAAGATTATCACCCTCCAAGCAAGTGGGACTCCTTCTTTCTAAAGTTGACTCTTCTTCAGTCCCTTTTTCATCAAGTTTTATATTATTAAACAAAGATTCAATAGGTGCAACGGCGCCAGAAATTCTTCCTGCTACTTGTAGTCTGCGTTGGTATTTCCCCGAAGAGGAGAGGATGATGCAGTACAGTAGAGATAAGTATTTCCCTCAGTTAAGAACCAAGGTTATCAATCCAGTAGGAGAACCAAGCAAAATTCCATTAAGCGCACCTGCACACACAAGAGCAAACACTTGCACCCAACGCAAATAAGAGGATTGTCAATCCTCTTAGCGGTTATTTGCAAGGATTAAATCTTATCGAGGTAAATAGATAAACTAAACTACTAATTAAAATAAAGGTAAAATAAATTGCAGCAAGGTATTTTTCGGTTTTTTATATAATAAAGATAGACCCGGGGACCATAGTTTTCACTAGAGGCTTCTCTCTTGAGCACATAAACATACGGTGGGTAAACAAATTACTGTTGGGCAATTGATAGAAAAGCAAATAATTATGATGGATTCATGGCAATGATCATGTATATAGGCATCACGTCCGAGACAAGTAGACCTACTCCTGCCTGCATCTACTACTATTACTCCACCCATTGACCGCTATCCAGCATGCATCTAGGGTATTAAGTATGAAACAGAGTAACGCCTTAAGCAAGATGACATGATGTAGAGAAGCAAATTCAAGCAATATGAATAAACCCCATCTTTTTATCCTTAATGGCAACAATACTAATACATGTCATTCCCTTTCTGTCACTGGGATTGAGCACCGCAAGATTGAACCCATCACAAAGCACCTCTCCCATTGCAAGATAAATCAATCTAGTAGGCCAAACTAAACCGATAGATCAGAGAGAAATACAAAGCTATAACAATCATGCATAAAAGAGTTCAGAGAAGACTCAAATATTTCTCATGAATAATCTGATCATAAACTCACAATTCATCAGATCCCAACAAACACACCGCAAAAGAAGATTACATCGGATAGAACTCCAAGAACATCGAGGAGAACATTGTATTGAAGATCAAAGAGAGAGAAGAAGCCATCTAACTACTAGCTATGGACCCGTAGGTCTATGGTAAACTACTCACACATCATCGGAAGGGCAGCAAGGTTGATGTAGAAGCCCTCCGTCATCGATTCCCCCTCCGGCAGAGTACCGGAAAAGGCCTCCAGATGGGATCGCGGAAGAACCGAGGCTTGCGGCGGTGGAAAGGTTTTTTCTTCTAGATCTCTGGGGGTTTCCCAATATTTGTGAATTTATAGAAGTGGAATTAGGTCAAACGGAGTCATGTGGGCCCCACAAGGTAGCACAGGGCCCCCCCTGGGGCGCTCCCTAGTGCCTTGTGAAGCCTCCGTGAGGCTTCTGGCCTCCTCCCGAAGCTTCCCAGGTTTCTTTTGTCCAGAAAAAAATCTCCAAAAAGTTTCGTGGCATTTGGACTTCATTTGGTACTGTTTCTCTGAAAAGCCAAAAACAAGCAGAAAACAGCAACTGGCACTAGGCACTGGGTTAATAGGTTAGTCTCAAAAAATGATATATAATTGCATATAAAAACATCCAAGATTGATACTATAATAGCATGGAACAATAAAAAATTATAGATACATTGGAGACGTATCACTGGCCACCTGGCGGGCCGTCCGGTTGGCCACCTGGAGCTCGTCCGGCTGGCCACGCGGAGCCCGTCTAACTGGCCACCTGGCTGGTCGCCCGGCTCTCCACGTGGCTGGCCGTCCGGCTGGTGATACGTCTCCAACGTATCTATAATTTTTTATTGTTCCATGCTATTATATTATCAATCTTGGATGTTTTTATATACATTTACAACAATTATATATCATTTTTTGGGACTAATCTATTAACTTAGTGCCCAGTGCCAGTTGCTGTTTTTTGCCTGTTTTTGGTTTTCTAGAATATCAGTACCAAACGAAGTCCAAATGCCACGAAATTTTTGGAGATTTTTTTCTGGACATAACAAACACTAGAAGCTTCTCGAGGAGATGAGAAGATGAAGCAGTGGCCCACTAGGCACCACGGTGCGCCCCAGGGGGGCGAGCCCTGGTGGCTCGTGGGGCCCACACAGCTCCGTTTGACCTAATTCCTCCACTATAAATTCTCTAAAATCTGGAAACCAACAGAGGAGTCCACGAAATACTTTTTTCGCCACCGCAAGCTTCCGTTCTCGAGAGATCCCATCTGGAGGCCTTTTTCGGTACTCCGCCAGAGGGGGAATCGATCACGGAGGGGCTCTACATCAACCTTGCTGCCCTTCCGATGATGCGTGAGTAGTTTACCACAGACCTTTGGGTCCATAGTTAGTAGCTAGATGGCTTCTTCTCTCTTTTTGATCTTCAATACAATGTTCTCCTCGATGTTCTTGGAGTTCTATCCGATGTAATCACTTTTTGCGGTGTGTTTGTTGGGATCCGATGAATTGTGAGTTTATGATCAGATTATCCATGAATATTATTTGAGTCTTCTCTGAACTCTTTTATGCATGATTATTATAGCTTCGTATTTCTCTCCGATCTATTGATTTGGTTTGGCCAACTAGATCGATTTATCTTGCAATGGGAGAGGTGCTTTGTAATGGGTTCGATCTTGCGGTGCTCAATCCCAGTGACAGAAAGGGACATGACACGTATGTATCATTGCTATTAAGGGTAAAAATATGGGGTTTATTCATGCGTGAGTTTACTTTGTCTACCTCATGTCATCTTGCTTAAGGCGTTACTCCGTTCTTTATGGACTTAATACACTAGATGCATGCTGGATAGCGGTCGATGTGTGGAGTAATAGTAGTAGATGCGGGCAGGAGTCGGTCTACTTGTCTCGGACATGATGCCTATATACATGATCATTGCCTTGGATATCATCATTATTATTTGCTTTTCTATCAATTGCCCAACAGTAATTTGTTCACCCACCGTATGCTATTTTCATGAGAGAAGCCTCTAGTGAAAACTGTGGCCCCCGGGTCTACCTTTATCATTTACTAAAACCCTAAAAATACTTGTTGCACTTTTTGTTTATTTATTTTATTTTGTATTTTTGTTTGATCTATTTATCTATCACCATACAATTTAATCTTGCAATTGACCAAGGGATTGACAACCCCTTGTTTGCGTTGGGTGCAAGGATTTGTTGTTTTGTGTGCAGGTACTGCTAACGAAGTGTTGCGTGATTCTCCTACTGGATTGATAACCTTGGTTTCATAACTGAGGGAAATACTTATCTCTACTGTACTGCATCATCCCCTCCTCTTCGGGGAAATCCCAACGCAGCTCACAAGTAGCAGGAAGAATTTCTGGCGCCGTTGCCGGGGAGACATTATCAACATCTATCAAGTGCCTACGCATAAACTTTCATCTCCTTGCCTTTATTTTATTTGCCTTTGCCTCTTATTTTCATCTCCCCCACTTCTAAATATTTTTACAAAAACACAAAATATTTTATTTGCTTGCTTGCTTTTATTGCCATGACAACACTCATGAACAGAAAGTGAAAGCAAAAATTTGAGATCACTATGGATCCTCATCCACTTGCTAATCTTTTCAAAAGATCCAATTACAATGAACCAATTGCTAGTGATTTGAGTGCTCTTGATTTTCTCTATGAAGTTTTACTTGAAAATCATGAATCTGAAAATTATGATGAAGTGTTAGAAGAAGAAATTTATAAAGTGATTCATGATAGCTCCTTGATTGAAAAGCATGATTGCAATGATGTTACTATAAATTCTATTAAAATGTGAATTGTGCAAATAATATGCAAAACTACGAGCTTGGGGATGATAATTTTGTTATGTCCACTACTTATTGCAATGATCATGATTGGGGTGATAATGCTTCTTATGATCTTGAAAATTTATTTAAGCCGCATGATGAATATGTTATTGATAATAATGACTGCAATACTATTAAAAGTGGGTTTGGAAGAGAATCAACTTTAGGTAACAATGATCCCACTACTTTGGAGAATTATCAATCTTATGAAATTTTTGATAAAAGTGGGTTTGGAGAGGTCATGACTTTAGTTGATGTTAATCCCACTATCTTGGAAGATTATAAAAAATTTATGCATGTGGATCATGAAGATAAAATTGTATATGATAGCTATATAGTTTAATTTGATTTTGGTCCTACATGTAATTATTTTGAGAGAGGAAAATATGGTTGTAGAAATCTTCATGTTACTAAATTACCTCTCGTTATGTTGAAATTACTGATGCTCCATTCTTCCTATTGGCATATGCTAGATATTGCTTGTCTTGATAATTTGTTTGATTAAAAAATGCCTGTGCATAGGAATTATGTTAGACTTAAATGTGATTTTCACATGTTTCATGATGCTCTCTTCGTGTTTAAATTACTATCTTTCATGTGAGCATCATTGAAATCTCAAGCCTATCTTAATGGCTATAAAGAAAGAGCTTGTTGGGAGACAACCCAATAAGTTTTTATTCTGTTCTTCTATGTTTTCACAATTATGCTACTTTTATGATTGTGTTTTTGTGTTTTAATTAGTGTTTGTGCCAAGTAATGCCTTTAGGATGATTTGGCAGATAGTATAATTGATGCTGTTTGGAAAACAGAAAGTTTTGTGTCCAGTGATGGAATTTTAGTTCTGTACGGAAGTGTCAGAAAAATCTGAAATTTTTACAAAGTATTGGTATATGAATTTCCCACGTTGTACTAATTTTTCATAATTTTTTGAGTTGCAGAAGTATAGCTTTTAAATAGATCTCTGCAGACTGTTCTGTTTTTGACAGATTCTGTTTTTGATGCATTGCTTGCTTGTTTTGATGAAACTATGGATTGTATCGGGGGGTATAAGCCATGGAGAAGTTAGAGTACAGTAGGTATAATGCAAAAATAAAATATGAATGGGTTTGCAACAGTACTTAAAGTAGTGATTTGTTTTGTTATACTAACGGATCTCACGAAGGTTTTGTTGAGTTTTGTGTGATTGAAGTTTTCAAGTTTTGGGTGAGATCACGATGGATGAAGGAATAATGAGTGGCAAGAGCCTAAGCTTGGGGATGCCCAAGGCACCCCAAGGTAATATTCAAGGAAGACTCAAGCGTCTAAGCTTGGGGATGCCCCGGAAGGCATCCCCTCTTTGTTCTACCAACTATCGGTAATTTTACTTGGAGCTATATTTTTATTCATCACATGATATGTGTTTTACTTGGAGCGTCTTGTATTATATGAGTTTTTGCTTTGTTTTATTTTTAGTTTGTCACAATCATCTTTGCTGGACACACCAATTTGAGAGAGCCACACGTTTATCATGATTTGTTAGAATATTCTATGTGCTTCACTTAAATTTTTTGAGCTAGGCAGTTGCTCTAGTGCTTCACTTAAATCTTTTTGAGCATGGCGGTGGCTATATTTTGAAGAAATATTTAAACACTCATGCTTCACTTATATTATTTTGAGAGTTGATAAGATTAAAATTTTGAAGAAATGAACTCTCATGCTTCACTTATATTATTTTGAGTGTTGATAAGATTAACATTTTGAAGAAATATTTGCACTCTCATGCTTCACTTATATCTTTTTGAGAGTTGATAATAGTAATGGTAATTTGCACAAGATATGAATTTGGTCCCAAAGTGATGAATATTCAAGAGGGATATAATAAAAACTTTCATGAAAGATCATTGGATATGATAAGTTTGATTCCTTGCAATAGTTTTGCGATATGGAGATGATAATATGTGAGTCATGTTAGTGAGTAATTGTGATTTAGTAAGAATATTGATGTTAAGGTTTGTGATTCCCTATGCATGCACATAAAGTCAATAGTTATGCAATGAAATTATATCCTACTTATGGTGCATTATTCGGTGTTAGTTATGTTCAATGCATGTTTATGACCGTTTTCGCTTTTTGGTTGGTTGCTTCTCAATCTATTTGCTAGCCTTCATTTGTACTAAGCGGGAATACTGCTTGTGCATCCAAACTCCTTAAACCCAAGTTGTGCCAAATGAGTCCACCATACTTACCTACCTATATGCGGTATTTCCATGCCATTCCAAGTAAATTTGCATGTGCCAACTCTAATTTTCAAAATAATTTTTTGTTTTGTGTGCCCATACCGCTCATGAAGCGGCAGGGGGTGGCCGATATTTTCCATGCTAGGTGTGTTATTCTCACGATGAGTGTTTATTCACTTGTCATTGCACGAGAGAGTGGCTGGTAATAGGGATGCCCAGTCCCACAATGAAATCAAAAATAATAATAACAAAATTCCTTGAAAAGTGTTGGTATGGAGGGCACCCATGGGTACGGCTAGCCATGGATTGTGAAAGAATGGTGGAAAGGAAATAAACTTTACTTTCTGTTTGGGAACCGCCTATGATGTGTCTAGCATGGAAAATATTGGGAATTCTCGGTCGTTTTCGCTGACAGGAAAAGCATGCCTCTCAAAAATAATTTTATCTCTTTAATTTCTGCTTTGAGCTCTGGCACATTTGCAAATCTCTGCATCCTTCTGCGAAGGGCCTATCTATTTACTTTTATGAAATTTTTATTTTTATTTTGAGTCTCCATCTTCTCTTATAAAGCACCAACTAGAGAGCACTATTGTCATACTTGTGCATTGTGTGTAGCTAATATTGAGTGTGTTTGATATTTTGAAAGACATAGTTGCTTGTTAGTATGCTTGAGTTTTTATATCTTCATGTCAAACAATAGACTATTGCTTTGAATCACTCAAGTCCAAATGTCCATGCTATAAAGAAAAGAATATATGATGAATATGATAGGTAGCATTCCACATCAAAAATTCTGTTTTTATCATTTACCTACTCGAGGACGAGCAGGAATTAAGCTTGGGGATGCTGATACGTCTCCAACGTATCTATAATTTTTTATTGTTCCATGCTATTGTATTATCAATCTTGGATGTTTTTATATACATTTACAGCAATTATATATCATTTTTTGGGACTAATCTATTAACTTAGTGCCCAGTGCCAGTTGCTGTTTTTTGCCTGTTTTTGGTTTTCCGGAATATCAGTACCAAACGAAGTCCAAATGCCATGAAACTTTTTGGAGATTTTTTTCTGGACATAACAAACACTAGAAGCTTTGGGAGGAGACGAGAAGATGAAGCAGTGGCCCACAAGGCACCACGGCGTGCCCCAGGGGTAGGGCATGCCCTGGTGGCTCGTGGGGCCCACACAGCTCCGTTTGACCTAATTCCTCCACTATAAATTCTCTAAAATCTGGAAACCAACAGAGGAGTCCACGAAATACTTTTTCCGCCGCCGCAAGCTTCTGTTCTTGAGAGATCCCATCTGGAGGCCTTTTCCGGTACTCCGCCAGAGGGGGAATCGATCACGGAGGGGCTCTACAACAACCTTGCTGCCCTTCCGATGATGCGTGAGTAGTTTACCACAGTCCTTCAGGTCCATAGTTAGTAGCTAGATGGCTTCTTCTCTCTTTTTGATCTTCAATACAATGTTCTCCTCGATGTTCTTGGAGTTCTAGCCGATGTAATCACTTTTTGCGGTGTGTTTGTTGGGATCCGATGAATTGTGAGTTTATGATCAAATTATCCATGAATATTATTTGAGTCTTCTCTGAACTCTTTTATGCATGATTATTATAACTTCGTATTTCTCTCCGATCTATTGATTTGGTTTGGCCAACTAGATTGATTTATCTTGCAATGGGAGAGGTGCTTTGTAATGGGTTCGATCTTGCGGTGCTCAATCACAGTGACAGAAAGGGACATGACACGTATGTATCGTTGCTATTAAGGGTAAAAAGATGGGGTTTATTCATGCGTGAGTTTACTTTGTCTACATCATGTCATCTTGCTTAAGGCGTTACTCCGTTCTTTATGGACTTAATACACTAGATGCATGCTGGAGAGAGGTCGATGTGTGGAGTAATAGTAGTAGATGCAGGCAGGAGTCGGTCTACTTGTCTCGGACGTGATGCCTATATACATGATCATTGCCTTGGATATCGTCATGATTATTTGCTTTTCTATCAATTGCCCAACAGTAATTTGTTCACCCACCATATGCTATTTTCATGAGAGAAGCCTCTAGTGAAAACTATGGCCCCCGGGTCTACCTTTATCATTTACTAAAACCCTAAAAATACTTGCTGCACTTTTTCTTTATTTATTTTATTTTGTATTTTTGTTTGATCTATTTATCTATCACCATACAATTTAATCTTGCAATTGACCGCCAAGGGATTGACAACCCCTTGTTTGCGTTGGGTGCAAGGATTTGTTGTTTTGTGTGCAGGTACTGCTAACGAGGTGTCGCGTGATTCTCCTACTGGATTGATAACCTTAGTTTCATAACTGAGGGAAATACTTATGTCTACTGTACTGCATCATCCCCTAATCTTCAGGGAAATCCCAACGCAGCTCACAAGTAGTAGTTGGCCACCTGGAACCCGTCCAACTGGCCACCTGGCTGGCCGTTCGGCTGGCCACCTGGAGTCCGTCCGGCTGGAACCCGTCCGGCTGCTCCAACTGGCCTGCTACACGAAGTCAACCACAATGTCTTGTCGGACCTGCGTAGACGAGACGACCATGCTCTACAATGGAGCACTGTTGATGAGCAGCAGGCACTGTTCATACGTCATATGTCACCTCCAATAGTGTATAGTTGGCCATGTGGGCCACCCCTTGTCCCCTGGGCACCCCTTTTTAAGGTGCACCAGGGAGGAGCTCCACGAGAGGCTCTGATTCCCTCTCACTCCCCTTCGTTCTCACTCTCATAGGAGAAGAGGAGAGCTCAGAGCTCTCTTCTTCTTCCTCCAAACAGCTCCAGGAGCAACCATGTACTATCATACACACTCCATATACATCAGACATGCAGGAGTAGGGGTGTTACCTCCCACGGAGGGCCCTGAACCTGGGTAAACCACCGCGTGCTGTTGCCCAATCCCATCCCGGATCTCCACCATAGCCTTGCCGCCCCACAATTTTAGCCATCCCATGACATCTGCCGTGAGAAAACCACGACGCACTCTCTCTCTTTGTTCTCTTCTGTTTCTACGTCCCTGTTTCTGGTCGAAAACCGTTTCTTATATTCCCGGAGATCCGTAACTCCGATTGGGCTGAAACTTTGAGGGGATTTTTATCTGGAAATTATCTTTCTTGCAGCGAAAGAAGGGCATTAACCGACCTACGAGGTGCCCACAAGGCAACCCGACATGACCAGGGGGCTGCGCCCTGTTGCCTTGTGGCCACCTCGGGCACCATCTTGCGTTGATTCTTCTTCCCAAAAATCACATATATTCCAAAATAAATCTCCGTAAATTTTTATCATGTTTGGACTTCGTTTGGTATAGTTTTTCTGCGAAAAAAACAAGCAGAAAACAACAACTAGCACTGGGCACTAGGTTAATATGTTATTCCATGAAAATCATATAAAAGTCATATAAATATGCACCAAAACAATATAAAATTATTGCTAACATGGCATGAATACTTCATAAATTATAGATACGTTGGAGACGTATCACTCGACACTATCAATGGAGGAAATTTCTTAAGTAGCCACCCTTTGGATGCTTTTAATGCTACGGGGAATTTAGTGGGATCACCACCTATTACTATCAATGAAACGACATTGACCTTGGAACACATTATGCAAAGATTAGATGCTATCGAAAACAAAATGCCGACTATTGAACACACTAAAAATTTGGACAAAAAGGTGCACAACCAAGTGAATAAATTTGGCTCATCGGTAGGAACCACTTTAAAATTGCTAAAGGATAGAGAGCCAATTACCGATAGAGTAGAGCAAAGTCCCGCGATAATTGATAAATTGGAAGAAGTCATTAATACCTTGGGTTCTGCTTTTTCTTCCATTAAAACCAGTAAATGACTCTCTACCAATAAGAATTCCAAGCTTATGAATGTTCCTAAAAATAAGGGTGCTTCCTCTAGTAAGGAGAAAGGAGATCCAAAAATGTTTAGTGTTCACCCCAACTTCACCGATATAATAAAGGAGCCTATGCTTAACAACAAATTCCTTGACTTTGTGCCTAGGAGTGTCATGATTGAAAATATGATTGCTAAACCTCTTAGGAAATCATGCTGCATAATGAAGGAATTGGACAAAGAGGATAACACTTGAAACTATGCATTATGCCTAGCTAGGGGCATTAAACATAGTGCTTGTTGGGAGGCAACCCAATAGTTATCTTTTTTTTACTTTCCTTTTATTTTTTTGAGTCAACATGATTATTGCTACTATAATGATTATGTTTGTATCTTTTCTTTTGAGTTTTGTGCCAAGTAAAGCCTTTGGAATGATTTAGATGATAGTTGATTTGATTCTGTGTAGAAATAAAAACTTTTTCGCCCAATATTTGATTTTACATTATGTACTGGAACGTGATAAAATTCTGAACTTTTTACATAGTATTGGGTTACAAATTGTTTACGTTTTTCTATTTTTTCAATTTGTTTGGAGTTACGGAAGTATGGTTGAAAATTCTGTCATTACGTATTGTTCTGTTTTAGACAGATTCTGTTTTTATTACGTAGTGTGCGTGTTTTGATGATTCTATAGATTATATAGGGGGGTATAAATCATGGAGAAGTTAGAATACAGTAGGTACTATGCAAGAACAATTAAAAACTATTGGGCAATTGATAGAAAAGCGCATAGTTATGACGATATTCAAGGCAATGATCATGTATATAGGCATCACGTCTGAGACAAGTAGACCGACTCATGCCTGCATCTACTATTATTACTCCACCCATCGAGCGCTATCCAGCATGCATCTAGGGTATTAAGTTAATAAAAACAGAGTAACACCTTAAGCAAGATGACATGATGTAGACAAAGTAAACTCAACTAATATGAATAAACCCCATCATTTTACCCTTAACGACAATAATACAAATACGTGTCTTGTCCCTTTCTGTCACTGGGATATAGAGCACCGCAAGATTGAACCCATTACAAAGCACCTCTCCCGCTGAAGATAAATCAATCTAGTTGGCCAAACCAAACGGATAGATCGAAGAGAAATACAAAGCTATAACAATCACACATAATAAAGTTCAAAAAAGACTCAATTACTTCTCACGAATATTCAGATCATAAATCCACAATTCATCGGATCCCAACAAACACACCGCAAAAGAAGATTACATCGAATAGAACTCCAAGAACACCAAGGAGAACACTGTATTGAAGATCAAAGAGAGAGAAGAAGTCATCTAGCTACTAGCTATGGACCCGTAGCTCTATGGTGAACTACTCACGCATCATCGATAGGGCAGCAAGGTTGATGTAGAAGCCCTCCGTGATCGATTCCCCCTCGGACAGAGTACCAAAAAAGGCCTCCAGATCGGATCACGGAAGAACATAAGCTTGCGGCGGCGGAAAAGTTATTTAGGGTGGCTCTTTGTTGGTTTCCCAATATTTGAGAATTTATAGAAGTGGAATTAGGTCAGATAGAGCCACATGGGGCCCACAAGGTAACAGGGCGCGCCCTGTTGCCTTGCCGTCTCCTCGTTTGTCGTCTGGTCTCCCCCCGAAGCTTCTAGGGTCTCTTATGTCCAGAAAAAAATCGTCAAAAAGTTTCATAGCGTTTGGACTCCGTTTGGTACTGATTTTCTGGAAAACCAAAAACAAGCAGAAAATAGCAACTGGCACTGGGTTAATAGGTTAGTTCCCAAAAATGATATAAAATAGCATATAAATGCATATAAAGCATCCAAGATTGATAATATAATAGCATGGACCAATAAAAAATTATAGATACGTTGGAGACGTATCAGCATCCCCAAGCTTAATTCCTGCTCGTCCTCGAGTAGGTAAATGATAAAAATAGATTTTTTTATGCGAAATGCTACCTAACATGTTTATCATGTAATCTCTTTACGGTATAAATATTGAGAAATGATGAATTAACAACATCAACATAATAATATTGATGAATATAAGAAGCATAATCATTAAACTTTCAAAATATAAGATCCTTAACAGATGTTATTCCCCACTCATTTTATCATGTTAGCATGGCATGACTCCGCCTTCACTGCATAAATATAAATCATGAGCACCCCAGTGTTAAACCAGGAAATTGGATCGTACTTCTAATGCGCTTCAGCATTTTCAACTTCACGCAATACATGAGCGTGAGCCATGGACATAGCACTATAGGTGGAATAGAATGCGTTGAAAGGGATCAATAGGAGAATTCAAAAAGGAAGCAAGTCTCGCATCAACTAGGCGGATAAACGGACTATGGAGATGTCCATCAATTAATATCAATGCGAGGAGTAGGGATTGCCATGCAACGGATGCACTAAGAGCTATAAGTATATGAAAGCTCAACTGAAACTAAGTGGGTGTGCATCCAACTTGCTTGCTCATGAAGACCTCGGGCATTTGAGGAAGCCCGTCATCAGAATATATAATCCAAGTTCTATAACGTTAAATTCACACTAGTATATGAAAATGAAAAAATAGGAGACTCTCTATATGAAGAACATGGTGCTACTTTGAAGCACAAGTGTGGAAAAGGATAGTAACATTGCCCCTTCTCTCTTTTTCTCTCATTTTTTTGTTGGGTTCTTTTTGGCCTATTTTTTTTTCGTCCGGAGTCTCATCCCAACTTGTGGGGGAATCATAGTCTCCATCAACTATTCCTCACTGGGACAATGCTCTAATAATGATGATCATCACACTTTTATTTACTTACAACTCAATGAAAACTATACAGAATGACTCTATATGAATGCCTCTCGCAGTGTACCGGGATGTGCAATGATCTAGCGTAACATGTATAAAAAATGATGAACGGTGGTTGAGCCACAAATACTATGTCAGCTATATGATCATGCAAAGCAATATGACAATGAACACAAGTCATATGACGGAACGGTGGAAGTTGCATGGCAATATATCTCGGAATGGCTATGGAAATGCCATAATAGGTAGGTATGGTGGTTGTTTTGAGGAAGATATAAGGAGGCTTATGTGTGATAGAGCGTATCATATTGATACGTCTCCAATGTATCTATAATTTTTGATTGTTCCATGCTATTATAGTATCAATCTTGGGTGTTTTATATGCAATTATATGCCATTATATATCATTTTTTGGGACTAACCTATTAACCTAGTGCCCAGTGCCAGTTGCTATTTTTTGCCTGTTTTTGCCTTTTCAGAAAATCATTATCAAAAAGAGTCCAAACGGAGAAAAAAACTTTGGATTAATTTTTTCTGGACCAGAAGGGACCCACGAAGCTTCGGGAGAAGACCAGAAGAGTCACGAGGGAGCGACAAGCTCGGGAGGCGCGCCCTGGGGGGTAGGACACGCCCCCAGGCTTGTGGGCCCCTCGTGGCACCTCTTGACCTAATTCCAGCGCTATAAATTCCCAAATATTCCCAATATACCAGAGAGACAGAAGGGAAAACCTTTCCACCGCCGCAAGCCTCTGTTCTTCCGCGATCCAATCTGGAGGCCTTTTCCGGTACTCTGCCGGAGGTGGAATCGATCACGGAGGGCTTCTTCATCAACCTTGCTGCCCTTCCGATGATGTGTGAGTAGTTTACCACAGACCTACAGGTCCATAGCTAGTAGCTAGATGGCTTCTTCTCTCTCTTTGATCTTCAATACCATGTTCTCCTCGATGTTCTTGGAGTTCTATCCGATGTAATCTTCTTTTGCGGTGTGTTTGTTGGGATCCGATGAATTGTGAGTTTATGATCAGATTATTCATAAGAAATATTTGAGTCTTCTTTGAACTCTTTTATGCATGATTGTTATAGCTTTGTATTTCTCTCCGATCTATCGATTTGGTTTGGCCTACTAGATTGATTTATCTTGCAATGGGAGAGGTGCTTTGTGATGGGTTCAATCTTGCGGTGCTCAATCCCAGTGACAGAAAGGGACATGACACGTATTTGTATTGTTGCCATTAAGGATAAAAAGATGGGGTTTAATCATACTGCTTGAGTTTACTTTGTCTACATCATGTCATCTTGCTTAAACGTTACTCTATTTTATACTTAATACCCTAGATGCATGCTGGATAGCGGTTGCTACTTGTGAGCTGCGTTGGGATTTCCCCGAAGAGGAGGGGATGATGCAGTACAGTAGAGATAAGTATTTCCCTCATTTATGAAACCAAGGTTATCAATGCAGTAGGAGAATCATGCAACAACTCGTTAGCAGCACCTGCACAGAAAATAACAAATCCTCGCACCCAACGCGAACAAGGGGTTGTCAATCCCTTGGTGGTTAATTGCAAGATTAAATTGTATGGTGATAGATAGATAGATCGAACAAAAATAAAAAATAAAATAAATTAATTAAAATTGCAGCAAGGTATTTTTAGGATTTTCAATAAATGATAAAGGTAGACCCGGGGGCCATAGTTTTCACTAGAGGCTTCTCTCTTGAAAATAGCATACGGTGGATGAACAAATTACTGTTGGGCAATTGATAGAAAAGCAAATAATCATGATGATATCCAAGGCAATGATCATGTATATAGGCATCACGTCTGAGACAAGTAGACCAAAACGATTCTGCATCTACTACTATTACTCCACACATCGACCGCTATCCAGCATGCATCTAGAGTATTAAGTTCATAAAGAACGGAGTAACACCTTAAGCAAGATGACATGATGTAGACAAAGTAAACTCACGCATGAATAAACACCATCTTTTTACCCTTAATAGCAACGATACATACATGTCATGTCCCTTTCTGTCACTGGGATTGAGCACCGCAAGATCGAACCCATTACAAAGCACCTCTCCCATTGCAAGATAAATCAATCTTGTTGGCCAAACCAAATCAATAGATCAGAGAGAAATACAAAGCTATAACAATCATGCATAAAAGATTTCAGAGAAAACTCAAATAATATTCATGGATAATCTGATCATAAACTCACAATTCATCGGATCCCAACAAACACACCGCAAAAAGTGATTACATCGGATAGAACTCCAAGAACATCGAGGAGAACATTGTATTGAAGATCAAAAAGAGACAAGAAGCCATCTAGGTACTAACTATGGACCCGAAGGTGTGTGGTAAACTACTCACACATCATCGGAAGGGCAGCAAGGTTGATGGAGAGCCCCTCCGTGATCGAATCGCCCTCCGGCAGAGTGCCGGAAAAGGCCTCCAGATGGGATCTCTCGAGAACAGGAACTTGCGGCGGCGGAAAAAGTATTTCATGGACTCCTCTGTTGGTTTCCCGATTTTAGAGTATTTATAGAGGTGGACTTAGGTCAAACGGAGCAGAGGTGGGCCCACGAGGCACCAGGGCGCGCCACCGCCCTGTGGCGCGCCCTGGTGGCTCGTGGCCACCTCCTCTGTCTTCTGGCCCTCTCCCGAAGCTTCTAGTGTCTCTTATGTCTTGAAAAAAAATCTAAGAAAAGTTTCGTGGCATTTGGACTTCGTTTGGTACTGATATTCTGAAAAACCAAAAACAGGCAAAAAACAGCAACTGGCACTGGGCACTAAGTTAACAGGTTAGTCCCAAAAAATGATATATAATTGCTTGTAAATGTATATAAATCATCCAAGATTGATACTATAACAGCATGGAACAATAAAAAATTATAGATACGTTGGAGACGTATCAAGCATCCCCAAGCTTAATTCCTGCTCGTCCTCGAGTAGGTAAATGATAAAAACAGAATTTTTGATGTGGAATGCTACCTATCATATTCATCATATACTCTTTTCTTTGTAGCATGGACATTTGGACTTGAATGATTCAAAGCAATAGTCTATAGTTTGACATGAAGACGTAAATACTCAAGTATACTAACAAGCAACCATGTCCTTCAAAATATCAACGCTAAAGAAAGTTATCCCTAGCCCATTATGCTCAATCATTGACCCATTCATGAAACACACTCAATATTAGCTACACACAATGCACAAGTATGAAAATAGTGCTCTCTGGTTGGTGCTTTTTAAGAGAAGATGGAGACTCAAAATAAAAATAAAAATTGCATAAAAGTAAATAGATAGACCCTTCGCAGAGGGAAGCAGAGATTTGCAAAGGTGCCAGAGCTCAAGGCTTAAATTAGAGAGATAAAATTATTTTGAGAGGCATGCTTTTCCTGTCAATGAAAACGACCGAGAATTCCCAATATCTTCCATGCTAGACACATTATAGGCGGTTCCCAAACAGAAAATAAAGTTTATTTCCTTTCCACCATTCTTTCACAATCCATGGCTAGCCGTTTCCATGGGTGCCCTCCATACCAACACTTTCCAAGGAATTTATTATTATCATCATATTAAAAAAATTGTCATTTCGGGACTAGGCATCCCTATTACCTGCCACTCTCTCGTGCAATGACATGTGAATAAACACTCATCGTGAGAATAACACACCTAGCATGGAAAATATCGGCCACCCCCTGCCGCTTCATGAGCGGTACGGGCACACAAAACGGAAAATTATTTTGAAAAATTAGAGTTGGCACCTACAAATTTACTTATAACGGCATGGAAATACCACATATAGG
Source organism: Elymus sibiricus (assembly GCA_039707655.1). NCBI lineage: Eukaryota > Viridiplantae > Streptophyta > Magnoliopsida > Poales > Poaceae > Elymus > Elymus sibiricus. Next base: position 301,315,379 of record CM077668.1, read on the forward strand.
TAGGTATGGTGGACTCATTTGGCGCAACTTTGGTTTTAAGGAGTTGGATGCACAAGCAGTAATCCCGCTTAGTACAAATGAAGGCTAGCAAATAGATTGAGAAGCGACCAACCAAAAAGCGAAAACGGTCATAAACATGCATTGAACATAACTAACACCGAATAATGCACCATAAGTAGGATATAATTTCGTTGCATAACTATTGACTTTATGTGCATGCATAGGGAATCACAAACCTTAACACCAATATTCTTACTAAATCACAATTACTCACTAACATGACTCACATATTATCATCTCCATATCGCAAAACTATTGCAAGGAATCAAACTTATCATATCCAATGATCTTTCATGAAAGTTTTTATTATATCCCTCTTGAATATTCATCACTTTGGGACCAAATTCATATCTTGTGCAAATTACCATTACTATTATCAACTCTCAAAAAGATATAAGTGAAGCATGAGAGTGCAAATATTTCTTCAAATTTTAATCTTATCAACTCTCAAAATAATATAAGTGAAGCATGAGAGTTCAAATATTTCTTCAAAATATAGCCACCGCCGTGCTAAAAAAGATTTAAGTGAAGCACTAGAGCAACTGCCTAGCTCAAAAGATTTAAGTGAAGTACATAGAGTATTCTAACAAATCATGATAAACATGTGGCTCTCTCAAATAGGTGTGTCCAGCAAAGATAATTGTGACAAACTAAAAAGCAAACAAAGCAAAGACTCATATAATACATGACGCTCCAAGTAAAACACATATCATGTGATGAATAAAAATATAGCTCCAAGTAAAATTACCGATAGTTGGTAGAAGAAAGAGGGGATGCCTTCCGGGGCATCCCCAAGCTTAGTTGCTTGAGTCTTCCTTGAATATTACCTTGGGGTGCCTTGGGCATCCCCAAGGTTAGGCTCTTGCCACTCCTTATTCCTTCATCTATCGTGATCTCACCCAAAACTTGAAAACTTCAAGCACACAAAACTCAACAAAACCTTCGTGAGATCCGTTAGTATAACAAATAAATCTGTAACTTTAAGTACTGTAGTAAATTGATTAATATTTAATATTGGCATAATGCTACTGTACTCCAACTTCTCCATGACTCATACCCCCCGATACGATCCATAGATTCATCAAAATAAGCAAACTATGCAACAAAAACAGAATCTGTCTAAAACAGAACAGTCTATAAAGATTTATTTAAAATCTATACTTATGTAACTCCAAAAATTCTTATAAATTAGTAAAACGTAGGAAATTCATATACAAATACTGTGTAAAAATTTCAAATTTTCCCGACGCTCCAGTACAGAATTAAAATTCCAGCACTGGACGCAAAACTTTCTGTTTTCCAAACAACATCAATTATACTACCTTCCAAATCATCCCAAAGGCTTTACTTGGCACAAATACTAATTAAAACATAAAAACACAATCATAACAGTAGCATAATTATGTGCACACAAGAAAAAATAAAAAAGTAACTATTGGGTTGTCTCCCAACAAGCTCTTTCTTTATAGCCATTAAGATAGGCTTGAGATTTAAATGATGCTCACATGAAAGATAAAAGTTGAAACACAAAGAGAGCATCATAATTCATGTGATAAACACATTTAAGTCTAACATAATTCCTATGCATAGGCATTTTATAAGAGAACAAATTATCAAGACAAGAATAACCTAGCATATGCAAGGAAGGAGAAAGAAACAATAGCAATCTCAACATGAAGAGAGGTAGTTTAGTAACATGAAAATTTCTACAACCATATTTTCCTCTCTCATAATAATTACATGTAGGATCATATTCAAATTCAACAATATAGCTATCATATAAAATTTTCTCTTCATGATCCACATGCTTAAAAGTCTTATAATCTTCCAAGACAGTGGGATTAACATCAACTAAAGTCATGACCTCTCCAAACCCACTTTTATCAAAAAATTCACAAGATTGATAATTCTCCAAAGTGGTGGGATCATTATTACCTAAATTTGACACTCTTCCAAAACCACTTTCAATATTATTGCAAACACTATTATAATAACATATTTATCATGAGGCTTAAATAAATTTTCAAGATCATAAGAAGCATCATCACCCCAATCATGATCAGTGCAATAAGTAGTGCACATAACAAAAATTTCATCCCCAAGCTTGTAGCTTTGCATATCATTAGCACAATTGACATTAATAAAATTTATAATAACATCATCGCAATCATGCTTTTCATTCAAGGAGCTGTCAAGTGTGGGTGCAATATAAATAACTTCATTTTTAACATAAGGAACTATAGGAAGTTCATCTCCATAAGCATCATTAATATTGGCATCATGCCCATAAGAATAGAAAGCATCATGTTCATTAAGAGGGGATATTTCAATTGAATCATCGGAATCATAATTATCTATAGATTCATGCATATCATTATTCTCTTCCAAAGCAGCAGACATTCTCTCTATAAATTCTTTAACATAGGCATTATGAGCATAGTTTTCATAGCAATATTTAAGTATGGCAAAATTTTCAGATTTGTAGAGAGTAACATCATAATTTTCAATCAAAGAAGCAACTTCATAAGCACCCATAAAAGCAACAAATTCTTCAATTTGTTCGATATCATAGTAACTATAAACACCCTTTTCATAAGAAGATAAGATTTTATTATCATTGAACTCACATAGGTAGGGAAGGTGTTTTTAGGGTTCTTAGAGCAACAAGTAAAATCATAAATTTCACATAGATTCCAAGCATAGAATAGCAAACTATTTATTTGATGCCATAGGAGTCTCCCCTTTTGGGACAAACGGTGACGCACAAAATGAGCATGCTCACCTAATGATTTTCCCTCAACTAAACTAGTTGGGGTTTCAGCACGAGCACAAATGGATCGAAGATGATCCAAGTAGAAAACCTTAAGTGGATCCATAGCTATCTTATTTTTCTTAAATTTTTTCTATTTTTGAGTGTTGACATGATAGTGATTTCACGCAAAGCAGGTAGACAAGCAAACGAGAAAAAGGCAAATACGAAAATATTTTTGTATTTTTGTAAAAACCTTTTAGAAGTGGGGGAGATGAAAACAAGAGGCAAAGGCAAATAAAATAAATGCAAGGAGATGAAAGTTTATGCGTAGGTACTTGATAGATGTTGATGATGTCTCCCCGGCAACGGCGCCAGAAATTCTTCTTGCTACTTGTGTGCTGCGTTGGGATTTTCCCGAAGAGGAGGGGATGATGCAGTACAGTAGAGATAAGTATTTCCCTCAGTTATGAAACCAAGGTTACCAATCCAGTAGGAGAATCACGTAACAACTCGTTAGCAGCACCTACACACAAAATAACAAATCCTCGCACCCAACGCGAACAAGGGGTTGTCAATCCCTTGGTGGTTAATTGCAAGATTAAATTGTATGGTGATAGATAGATAGATCGAACAAAAATACAAAATAAAATAAATAAAGTAAAATTGCAGCAAGGTATTTTTAGGATTTTCAATATATGATAAAGGTAGACCCGGGGGCCATAGTTTTCACTAGAGGCTTCTCTCTTGAAAATAGCATACGGTGGGTGAACAAATTACTGTTGGGAAATTGATAGAAAAGCAAATAATTATGACGATATCCAAGGCAATGATCATGTATATAGGTATCACGTCTGATACAAGTAGACCGAAACGATTCTGCATCTACTACTATTACTCCACACATCGACCGCTATCCAGCATGCATCTAGAGTATTAAGTTCATAAAGAACGGAGTAACGCCTTAAGCAAGATGACATGATGTAGACAAAGTAAACTCACGCATGAATAAAACCCATCTTTTTACCCTTAATAGCAATGATACATACGTGTCATGTCCCTTTCTGTCACTGGGATTGAGCACCGCAAGATTGAACCCATTATAAAGCACCTCTCCCATTGCAAGATAAATCAATCTAGTTGGCCAAACCAAATCAATAGATCGGAGAGAAATACGAAGCTATAACAATCATGCATAAAAGAGTTCAGAGAAAACTCAAATAATATTCATGGATAATCTGATCATAAACTCACAATTCATCGGATCCCAACAAACACAACGCAAAAAGTGATTACATCGGATAGAACTCCAAGAACATCGAGGAGAACATTGTATTGAAGATCAAAAAGAGAGAAGAAGCCATCTAGCTACTAACTATGGACCCGAAGGTCTGTGGTAAACTACTCATGCATCATCGGAAGGGCAGCAAGGTTGATGGAGAGCCCCTCCGTGATCGAATCCCCCTCTGGCAGAGTGCCAGAAAAGGCTTCCAGATGGGATCTCTCGAGAACAGGAACTTGCGGCGGCGGGAAAAGTATTTCGTGGACTCCTCTATTGGTTTCCCGATTTTAGAGTATTTATAGAGGTGGAATTAGGTCAAACGGAGCAGAGGTGGGCCCATGAGGCACCAGGGCATGCCACCCCCCTAGGGCGCGCCCTGGTGGCTCGTGGCCACCTCCTCTGTCTTCTGGCCCTCTCCCGAAGCTTCTAGTGGCTCTTATGTCCAGAAAAAAATCTCCAAAAAGTTTCGTGGCATTTGGACTTCGTTTGGTACTGATATTCTAAAAAACCAAAAACAGGCAAAAAATAGCAACTGGCACTGGGCACTAAGTTAATAGGTTAGTCCCAAAAAATGATATATAATTGCTTGTAAATGTATATAAAACATCCAAGATTGATACTATAACAACATGGAACAATCAAAAATTATAGATATGTTGGAGACGTATCAGCGGTCGATGGGTGATGTAATTGTAGTAGATGCAGGCAGGAGTCGGTCTACTTGTCTCGGACGTGATGCCTATATACATGATCATTGCCATGAATCCGTCATAATTATTTGCTTTTCTATCAACTGCCCAATAGTAATTTGTTTACCCACCGTATGCTATGTGTTCGAGAGAGAAGCCTCTAGTGAAAACTATGGCCCCGGGTCTACTTTTATCATATATTAAAATACAAAAATACCTTGCTGCAATTTATTTACTTTTTTTCTTTTGCAATTTACTATCTATCTATCACTATCAGAATTAATCCTTGCAAGTAACCACTAAGAGGATTGACAACCCTCTTATTTGCGTTGGGTGCAAGTGTTTGCTTTTGTGTGTGCAGGTGCTGCTAACAAGGTTCTGTGTGGTTCTCCTACTGGATTGATAACCCTGGTTCTTAACTGAGGGAAATACTTATCTCTACTATACTGCATCATCCTCTCCTCTTCGGGGAAATACCAACGCAGTCTACAAGTAGCAGGAAGAATTTCTGGCGCCGTTGCCGGGGAGACATCACCAAAATCTATCAAGTACCTTCGCACAAACTATCATCCACTTGCATTTATTTTATTTGCATTTGCCTCTCATTTTCATCTCCCCCACTTCTAAAACAATTTTACAAAAACACAAAAATATTTTTATTTGCTTGTTTGCTAGCTTGCTTACTCCATCGCTATGTCGCTAGAGGAGTTTCGCAATAGTTTCTATAACAAAAGATTGTCCGAGATTGAAAATGCAACTAAGAGTTTTATGTCTTCACAATATGAGCATAATAAGTTCTTTTCCGAAGAGCTTAAGGAACATTCTATCTTATTGGATGCTATTAATAAACAACATGAAAATGTTAATCTAGAAGTATCCAACCTTCAGTCACAACTTGCTAGTACTGAAAACTTGCTAGGAAAGATTTCGGATAAACAAACAACTCTAGTGAATAAGATGGCTGCTAAACCCGAGTCACAGTCTAGTAATGATGAAGATATTAAAATGATTGATGTCTCACCTATTGAATCTTTATTTAGTAATGTAAAGCTTGATGAAAAAGGAACTGAAGATGAGTCAACTTTAGATAGAAGGCGTCCCAATTATTTGGAGGGTGATGATCTTAATTATAAAAATGACAAAAGTGGGTTTGGAGAGGTCAAAACTTTAAATAGTGATGTACCCACTACTTTGGATTACAAGGACTTTAATTATGTAATTGTTCTTTAATTGAGTGTATTTCCTTGTTGCAATCCATGATTAATTCACCTAATGCCTATGAACAAAATAAAGCTTTTACTAAACATATTGTAGAAGCTATGATAAAAGCTCATGAAGAAAAGCTTGAATTGGAAGTTTCAATTCCTAGAAAATTAGAAGATGAATGGGAACCTACTATTAAAGTTAAAATCAAAGATTATGAATGTAATGCTTTATGTGACCTAGGTGCTAGCGTCTCCACTATACCAAAATCTTTGTGTGATGTGCTAGGTCTCACCGATATGGATCCTTGTTCCCTTAATTTGCATCTAGCGGATTCCACTATTAAAAAACCATTGGGTAGAATAAATGATGTGCTTATTCTTGCTAATATAAATTATGTGCCCGTGGATTTTATTATGCTTGATATTGAATGCAATCCGTCTTGCCCTATAATACTAGGTAGGCCTTTCCTACGAACCATAGATGCTATTATTGATATGAAAGAAGGTAATATAAGATTTCAATTTCCATTAAAGAAAGGAATGGAACATTTCCCTAGAAAGAGAATTAAGCCACCATACGAATCTATTATGAGGGCCACCTATGGAATTAATTTGAAGGATGACAACACTTGAAACTATGCATTATGCCTAGCTAGGGGCATAAAACAATAGCGCTTGTTGGGAGGCAACCCAATGAATAAAATAATTTTTTGTTTTACTTTCTGTTCTTGTGCGTTTACAAAATTATAGCCTCTGTTATGATTGTGTTTTTATGTTTTAATTAGTGTTTGTGCCAAGTAATGCCTTTGGGATGATTTGGAAGTTAGTATAATTGATGTTGTTAGAAAAGAGAAACTTTTGCGTCCAGTGCTGGAATTCTGATTTTTGCTGGAGCGTCAGAACCTTCTAAATTTTGTACACAATATTTATATATGAATTGCACACGTTGTCCTATTTTTCAGAATTTTTGGTGTTACATAAGTATGAATTTAATTCAGATCTTTACAGACTGTTCTGTTTTAGACATATTCTGTTTTTTTTGTGCATAGTTTGCTTATTTTGATGAATCTATGGATCGTATCGGGGGGGGGGGTATGAGTCATGGAGAAGTTGGAGTATAGTAGCATTATGCCAATATTAAATATGAATCAATTTACAACAATACCTAAAGTTTAAGATTTATTTGTTATACTAACGGATCTCACGAGGTTTCTGTTGAGTTTTGTGTGCTGAAGTTTTCAAGTTTTGGGTGAGACTACGATGGATAAAGGAATAAGGAGTGGCAAGAGCCTAAGCTTGGGGATGCCCAAGGCACCCCAAGATAATATTCAAGGAAGACTCAAGTGTCTAAGCTTGGGGATGCCCCGGATGGCATCCCCTCTTTCGTCTACAATCTATCGGTAACTCACTTGGAGCTATATTTTTATTCATCACATGATATGTGTTTTACTTGGAGCATCTTGTGCTATAGTTTGTTTGTTTTTGTTTGCTTTGTAGTTTGCCACAATCATCTTTGCTGAACACACCTTTTTGAGAGGGACACACATTATTCGTGATTTGTTAGAATACTCTATGTGCTTCACTTATATCTTTTGAGCTAGGCAGTTGCTCTAGTGCTTCACTTATATCTTTTAGAGCACGGCGGTGGTTATATTTTAAGGAAATAGTTGCACTCTCATGCTTCACTTATATCTTTTTGAGAGTCTAATGAATAGCAATGGTAATATGCATGGGTTATGAATTTGGTCCTAATATGATAGGTATTCAAGAGGGATATAATAAAAACTTTCATGTAGATCACTGAATATGATAAGTTTGATTCCTTGCAATAGTTTTGTGATATTTAGATGGTAATATGTGGGAGGTACTAGTCGATAATTGTGGTTTAGTAAGAATATTGGTGTTAAGGTTTGTGATTCCCAAAGCATGCATGTATGATCTGTCGTTATGCTAAGAAGTTGGAGCATGATTTATTATTGATTGACTTCCTTTGTGAGGCGGTCGGGGGCGCGCGATGGTTAACTCCTACCAGCCTACCCCCTAGGGGCATGCGTAGTAGTACTTTGCTTCGAGGGCTAATAAACTTTCGCAATAAGTATGTGAGTTCATTATGACTAATGTGAGTCCATGGATTATACGCACTCTCACCTTTCTGCAATTTGCTAGCCTCTTCGGTACCGTAGATTGCCCTTTCTCACATTGAGAGTTGGTGCAAACGTCGCCGGTGCATCCAAACACCGTGATATGATACACTCTATCACACATAAGCCTCATTATATCTTCCTCAAAACAGCCATCATACCTACTTATTATGGCATTTCCATAGCCATTTCGAGATATATTGCCATGCAACTTCCACCGTTCTTTTTATATGACACACAACATCATTGTCATATTGCTTTGCTTGATCATATAGCTGACATCGTATTTGTGACTCAGCCACCATTCGTTCATCATTTTCATACATGTTACGCTAGTATCATTGCACATCCTGGTACACCGCCAGAGGCATTCATATAGAGTCATATTTTGTTCTAGTTTTGAGTTGTAAGTAAATAGAAGTATAATGATCATCATTATTAGAACATTGTCCCAGTGAGGAAATAAAAAAAGAAGAAAAAAGAGGCCAAAAAGAGCCCACAAAAAAAAGAGAAAAAAGAAAAGAAAAAGGAAAAAAATGAGAGAAAAAGAGAGAAGGGGCAGTGTTACTATCTTTTTCCATACTTGTGCTTCAAGGTAGCACCATGTTTTTCATATAGAGAGTCTCCTATTTTTTCACTTTCATATACTAGTGGGAATTTTTCATTATAGAACTTGGCTTGTATATTCCGATGATGGACTTCCTCAAATGCCCGAGGTCTTCATGAGCAAGCAAGTTGGATGCACACCCACTTAGTTTTCATGTTGAGCTTTCATACACTTATAGCTCTTAGTGCATCCGTTGCATGGCAATCCCTACTCCTTGCATAGACATCAATTGATGGGCATCTCCATAGCCCGTTGATTAGCCTCGTCGATGTGAGACTATCCTCTTATTTTTGACTTTCCCTTATTAATCTCTACCACCCTATTCTATTCCACCCATAGTGCTATATCCGTGGCTTGCGCTCATGTATTGCGTGGGGGTTGAAAAAGCTGAAGCGCGTTAAAAAGTATGAACCAATTGCTTGGCTAAAACCGGGGTTGTTCATGATAAATACTTTGTGTTAAGAAGATGGAGCATGACAGGATTATATGATTTTGTAGGGATAACTTTCTTTAGCATTTTTATTTTGAAAGACATGATTGTTTGTTAGTATGCCTGAGTATTGATGTCTTTATATCAAATTATAGACTATTGCTTTGAATCATTCGGATGTTATTATTCATACCGTAAGAGAGAGTACATGATAAACATGTTAGGTAGCATTCCACGTCAAAAATTCTATTTTTATCATTTACCTACTCGAGGACGAGCAGGAATTAAGCTTGGGGATGCTCGATACGTCTCCAACATATCTATAATTTTTTATTGTTCCATGCTAATATAGTATCAATCTTGGATGTTTTATACACAATTATATGCCATTATATATCATTTTTTGGGACTAACCTATTAACCTAGTGCCCAGTGCCAACTGCTGTTTTTGCCTTTTCAGAAAATCATTATAAAAAAGGGTCCAAACGGAGAAAAAAACTTTGGATTAATTTTTTTCTGGACCAGAAGGGACCCATGAAGCTTCGGGAGAAGACCAGAAGAGTCACGAGGGAGCGACGAGCTCGGGAGGCACGCCCCCCAGGCTTATGGGCCCCACGTGGCACCTATTGACCTAATTCCAGCGCTATAAATTCCTAAATATTCCCAATATACCAGAGATACAGAAGAGAAAACCTTTCCGCCGCCGCAAGCCTCTGTTCTTCCGCGATCCCATCAGGAGGCCTTTTCCGTTACTCTGCCGGAGGGGGAATCAATCACGGAGGGCTTCTTCATCAACCTTGCTGCCCTTTCGATGATGTGTGAGTAGTTTACCACAGGCCTACGGGTCCATAGCTAGTATCTAGATGGCTTCTTCTCTCTCTTTGATCTTCAATACCATGTTCTCCTCGATGTTCTTGGAGTTCTATCCGATGTAATCTTCTTTTGCGGTGTGTTTGTTGGGATCCGATGAATTGTGAGTTTATGATCAGATTATTCATGAGAAATATTTGAGTCTTCTCTGAACTCTTTTATGCATGATTGTTATAGCTTTGTACTTCTCTCCGATCTACCGATTTGGTTTGGCCTACTAGATTGATTTATCTTGCAATGGGAGAGGTGCTTTGTGATGGGTTCAATTTTCCGGTGCTCAATCCCAGTGACAGAAAGAGACATGACATGTATTTGTATTGTTGCCATTAAGGATAAAAATATGGGGTTTAATGATATTGCTTGAGTTTACTTTGTCTACATCATGTCATCTTGCTTAAGGCGTTACTCTGTTTTATACTTAATACTCTAGATGCATGCTGGATAGCGGTCGATGGGTGGAGTAATAGTAGTAGATGCAGGCAGGAGTCGGTCTACTTGTCTCAGACGTGATGCCTATATACATGATCATTGCCATGAATCCATCATAATTATTTGCTTTACTATCAATTGCCAAACAGTAATTTGTTTACCCACCGTATGCTATGTGTTCGAGAGAGAAACCTCTAGTGAAAACTATGGCCCCCGGGTCTACTTTTATCATATATTAAAATCCAAAAATACCTTGATGCAATTTATTTACTTTTATTTTCTTTTGCAATTTACTTTCTATCTATCACTATCAGAATTAATCCTTGCAAATAACGGCTAAGAGGATTGACAACCCTCTTATTTGTGTTGGGTGCAAGTGTTTGCTTTTGTGTGTGTAGGTGCTGCTAATGTGGTTCTGTGTGGTTCTCCTACTGGATTGATAACCTTGGTTCTTAACTGAGGGAAATACTTATCTCTACTATACTGCATCATCCTCTCCTCTTCAGGGAAATACCAACGCAGTCTACAAGTAGCACATATCACAAGGTTTGGATGCACCGACGACGTTTGCACCAACTCTCGAGGTGAGATCGGGCAATGCACGGTACCGAAGAGGCTAGAAAATTGCGGAAGGGTGAGAGTGCGTATAATCTATGGACTCACATTAGTCATAAATAACTCACATACATATTGCAAAGCCTATTAGCCAGCTACTTGTGAGTTGCGTTGGGATTTTCCCCGAAGAGGAGAGGAGATGCAGTACAATAGATATAAGTATTTCCCTCAGTGAGAACCAAGGTTATCGAACCAGTAGGAGAATCATGCAAAGCCTCGTGAACAGCACCTGCACACAAAAGCAAATACTTGCACCCAACGCGGGCAAGAGGGTCGTCACTCCCCTTGAACTCGTTACTTGCAAGGATTAAATCTTGTAGTGGTAGATAGATAAATTGCGAAATAAAATAAAAGTAAATAAATTACAGCAATTATATTTTAGTTTTCTTTTTATATTTAAGATACACCCGGGGGCCATAGTTTTCACTAGAGGCTTCTCTCTCGAACACATAGCATACGGTGGGTAGACAAATTACTGTTGGGCAATTGATAGAAAAGCGCATAGTTATGACTATATTCAAGGCAATGATCATGTATATAGGCATCACGTCCGAGACAAGTAGACCGACTCCTGTGCATCTACTACTATTACTCCACCCATCGACCGCTATCCAGCATGCATCTAGGGTATTAAGTTAATAAAAACAAAGTAACGCCATAAGCAAGATGACATGATGTAGACAAAGTAAACTCAACTAATATGAATAAACCCCATCATTTTACCCTTAAAGGCAACAAAACAAATATGTGTCTTGTCCCCTACTTTGTCACTGGGATATAGAGCATTGCAAGATTGAACCCATTACAAAGCACTTCTCCCGCTGAAGATAAATCAATCTAGTTGGCCAAACCAAACGGGTAGATCGGGGAGAAATACAAAGCTATAACAATCACGCATAATAAAGTTCAGAAAAGACTCAGTTACTTCTCATGAATATTCAGATCATAAACCCATAATTCATCGGATCCCAACAAACACACCGCAAAAGACGATTACATCGAATAGAACTCCAAATAGATCGAGGAGAACATTGTATTGAAGATCAAAGAGAGAGAAGAAGCCATATAGATACTAGCTATGGACCCGTAGGTCTATGGGGAACTACTCACGCATCATCGATAGGGCAGCAAGGTTGATGTAGAAGCCCTCCGTGATCGATTCCCCCTCCGGCAGAGTACCGGAAAAGGCCTCCAGATGGGATTGCGGAAGAACAGAAGCTTGCGGTGGCGGAAAAATTATTTGGGGTGGCTCTCTGTTGGTTTCCCAATATTTGTGAATTTATAGAAGTGGAATTAGGTCAGAAGGAGACACGTGGGGCCCACAAGGTAACAGGGCGTGCCTACCCCCCAGGGCGCGCCCTATTGCCTTGCCGTCTCCTCGTTTGCCATCTGGTCTCCTCCCAAAGCTTCCAGGCTCTCTTTTGTCCCGAAAAAAATTGTCAAAAAGTCCCGAAAAATTGTCAAAAAGTCCCGAAAAAAATTGTCAAAAAGTCCCGAAAAAATTGTCCCGAAAAAAAGCGTTTGGACTCCGTTTGGTACTGATTTTCTGGAAAACCAAAAAAAAGCAAAAAACAGCAACTGGCACTAGGTTAATAAGTTAGTCCCAACAAATGATATAAATAGCATATAAATGCATATAAAACATCCAAGATTGATAATATAATAGCATGGAACAATAAAAAATTATAGATACGTTGGAGACGTATCAGCATCCCCAAGCTTAATTCCTGCTCGTCCTCGAGTAGGTAAATGATAAAAACAGAGTTTTTGATGTGGAATGCTACCTAACATGTTTATCATGTAATCTCTTTACGGTATAAAAATTGAGAAACGATGAATTAACAACATTAACATAATAATATCCATGAATATAAGAAGCATAATCATTAAACTTTAAAAATATACGATCCTTAACGAATGTAAATCATGAGCACCCCGGTGTTAAACCGGGCAATTGGATCGTACTTCTAATGCGCTTCAGCATTTTCAACTTCACATAGTACATGAGCGTGAGCCATGGACATGGCACTAGGTGGAATAGAATGCGGTGATAGGGATTAATAGGAGAAGTCAAAAAGGAAGAAAGTCTCGCATCAACTCGGCGGATCAACGGACTATGGAGATGTCCATTAATCGATATCAATGCGAGGAGTAGGGATTGCCATGTAACAGATGCACTAAGAGCTATAAGTGTAGGAGATATGCCCTAGAGGCAATAATAAGTGTTATTATTTATCTCCATGTTTGTAGTTAAGTTTATATTCCGTGCTATAACTGCTATGGTTCTCGAGTCTGCAATAACCACAAGGCTCAGAGGAAGACTCATATGCACGTGTGGAATAATAAACGGTAAAAAGTATTCCTAGTCTGGCCTCTAAGACTAGCTCAAGTGTTGCATGATGGTTCTGTTTTCCTGATCATGGGCATGACTATGCCGGCAACTTTGAGGGCACAATGTTAGGAGAACACTTGTGTTGAATCGACCCAAATTGATGTTATGCTATGAGATTCATTCGTCACAAGTTAATGGTTAATAACCCAGAAAAAGTTAATGTTTGCATAATTCCTTAGACCATGAGAGTGTCGAGTTTCTTCATGCTTGCTTTATGAACTTTGGGGTTTGTTAAACGTCATCCGTAACTAGGTGGCTATTACGGCGGCTTACAGGTTCATGGGAAAGTATGTCAAGGGGCTTGATAGCTCAAGATTGGGATTTGATCCTCCGACGATGGAGAGATATCTCTGGGCCCTCTCGGTGTTACGGTATCCACCATTGTCTGGCCAGACACATTGTGATTTGATCACAGGGATGCCGGAACACGGGAACGAGAAAAGAGAACAAAACCGGTAACGAGGTAACTGGCATTGTGGACAAGTGTTGATCCACGGGGATGCCGATGATTCTCACCTCGGGTATTTGTAACATATCGCGAAGCAACAGGAATAGCACACGGCAACTGAAGGTTCACTCGAATATTCATTCGTGTGGGTATAGGGGTCAATATGGGTGTCCACGGCTCCGATGTTGATCATTGATCGAAAAGTGTTCCGGGTCATGTCTATACTTCACCGAACCTATAGGGTCACATGCTTAAGGGTCATCTATCTGCTGAATACTAGACAGGGAGTCTGAGAGAAAGTCACCAGAAAAGTTTCGGAGACAACGGAAACGTTCCGGAGAGAACACCGGAATAGTTTCGGTAAAACTGAAAAGTTGTTTCGGAGTATGCCATTAAGTCAAATTGGTTTCGGCACATGCCTGGAAATTCTTGGAGGGTGCCAGAATTATTATGGAGACTTCTGGGATTTTTCTGGGATAAAAACCAAAAAAGTTCCGGAGCTGCCGGAACCGGTTTGGTTGCTTTTCGCAGATGAATATCACTAATCCGGAATTGTTTCGGAACGCGTCCAAAATCATTTTAGTGGGTACTAGAATTATTCTAAGACCCACAGAAATATTTTCGGATTTAACGGTCATGGAAAAATGTTTCCGTGAATAGTGAAAGTGCTTTTTGGGTGGCTTCTTGGAGAAGCCACCTTGAGGGCCTTTTGGTATTTTTTCCCCTTGGCTTCTTGGAGAAGCCACCCTTGGGCTTGGCCTATAAATAGGGGTGGAGGGGGCTGCCTAAGGACTCATCCCTTGATCTCATACACATGCCATGACATCTCTGGCTTCTCTCTCCCTCCCAGCGAAATAGTTTCGTAGAGCCGAAAGGTTGTCTGGGTTCCGGCAGGAACAAGTTCTGGATGGCGAAGCCCTACCGGATAGCTGACACCGTATGTGTGCAACCCCGTAGAGAGGTCGTAGTTTCGATTCTTTGCCCGAGGGGTTGTTCGAGTACCTGCCCGGAGGGCTGTCCGAGTGACCCGCCCGAAGGGCTGTCCGTGAGGCCTCCCGGAGGGCTGTCCGAGGATCCGTCTGGTGGGACTATCCGAGGGACTGTCCAGAGGCCTCCCAAAGGGATGTCCGACGATCCGTCCGGTGGGACTATCTGAGGGACTGTCCCGAGGCCTCCCGAAGGGCTGCCCGGAGATCCGTCCGGTGAGCTGACAAGGGAGAACATCCTCGCGGTTGGGAGGTTGTAAATCCTAGCTGCGGGGATCTGCACCAACGATCGTCATTGACTCTACTTCCGCTGCGCTACGAGTCGGTAACGAAAAGATCAAACCTTGTATGCAGTCTCCATAGTGGTCCTGGGCTGGTGCGTAGGTCGAAAAAAATTTGTTTTCTGCTGCGTTCCCCTACAGTGGCATCATGAGCCATGCTATGCGTAGATGCAGGTTACGATCTAGAATACATAGAGATGTATGGGTGTTGCATAATATAATTTTGTAGTAGATGAGATCTATTGCTGAAAATATTTATGCGGGTAGCAGATGAAATCTGTTACCCGATGTTCTTGTTGCTTCCCTAGAATTTGCATATTTCTGATCTTGATAACAGCATGGTGGAGTTTCAAAGTTTTGGCAATCCGCGATCCTGATTGATCAACGAAGTGCTAACAGTTCATTGAATTCCACCATAGTTAGAGAGAAAGATGAAATTTCGCAGACAAAAGGGCAATGCAGATATGATCTGCACGGGGGTCATGCGTATGACGAAGTTCAGTATGGGGCTCGAGATTTTATTATCTCGTGTTTCATACACCCCGTAAAGTTAATCTAGCGACTTGAATAATCATACTTGATGATGGACGTTGGTAGCTGCGGTTTGTTCAAAACCTTAGAAGCCACGTAAAATGAAATTTTGCATAAACCGATTAGAGGCGTCTAACTTGGTTTTGTAGGATGGTTTGCAAGATGTGCATGTGATGTGGTATAGCAGTGCTCATATTAATTTGATTATGTATGAGATGACTATATGATGTAAATTAACATGACCTACGTGTCATGATTCGACATCATGGCTGGAGCCATATGATTGTCACTTTAATGACCTGCGTGTCAACCTTTTGTAATGCACTTATTTTATTAGCTATAGAGATAGCAATATTATCTGGTGCATCGACAAGGTGGTGGCAAGCTTCACGAAGGTGAACACCGACGCGAATGCCGAAGACGAAGAAATTAAAGACTTCTCCGTCAGAAAGGGCTATACCATATCATGCTATTATGAATTGCCTGAGATGTTTATCCCTTATGATGCACCCTTCTTGATTGCGCGGTAGTCGCTTTTTTAGGGTGATCTCTCACAAAAATATCAAGTAGTTAGTGTTCTCCCAAGTGTAGCACCGTCACGGCACCTATCTCTTCGGGGTATCACATGGATGCATGGGTACGAACGATTAGAGAAGTGTGAGGCAGGTGAGTTGAGACCTCGCAGCGAGATCACTTGGTTGACTTGACGTTCTGGCTTGATCGTCCTGAGCTCGGAACACGCCCATCGAAAGATGAACAAGAGTCACATAGAGATGTGATTGGCAAGTTGGCCTACCGATTGCAATTCTTGTCACTTGAGATGGATGCATCCTTGGCGTTGAATTGTAATATGGGTCTTGTATTACTCACAATCAATTATGAGAGATATTGTTTTGAGTGGGAGCGCACTTTAGAATTAATTCTTTTAATTCTTAGTGCAATTAATTATGAACTCTGTCTAAGTGTAATTTTGCATAATAGTTGTAGAATAATGGCTCGCGTTTCCACCTTCCCTGTTAAAATTGAATAAGTTGTTAAATATCTGGTTAAAACTTTACGGTTGGTAACGTAATGTGAGGATTGTCCTCAAGAGTGCCGAGAAGGACTTTGTCCTATCGCATGCTTTCAGTATTCTCCCGCTAATGCTATGGATAATGTGACTCTCGTCCTTCGATCGAAAAGCTAGAATTCCGTTACGATCAAGTGCAATATGTTTGCTTCCATGAGACCCGGACTTCAAAAGTTTGGGATAGCTATGTGATATTCATGGAACTGAAAATCATTTTCAGACACAAACAAAGGCTGAAAGATATGGGATATCCAAAGCAATGTTTGTTTTGCAAACTGTTAGTAAAAGTGTTTACTATGCGTTTGACTAATAACAGAGGGATCCAGAAGAACGCCTATCATGTGATGAAGGTGAATAAAACAAACAACTTAAAGAGAAAGGAAATGTCCAAAGGGTGTTAGTGTGACTTACACACCTAGGAAGTCCGGGGCTAACGCCACTCTTAAGTTGAGTGCTTCTTCTGAGAGTAGGAGAAATACTGAGAGTTAAACTGTTAGAAGTATAAAGGCAAAAAGAGAGAAGACTGGAATGTCCAGCTCATGTATGAAATTCATACAAGTTATTGTTGTATAGAAGGCTGGTAAAGGAAATAGTTCTTGGGAATTATGATTAAACATGTTAATCACTGATTCTTGGGTATTGTGAGTTGATCACAAAGATACCCGCTCGATTGCATTCTGCTGCGACTCGATGCAAGAACTACTATGGCCTAAAAGACTTGCCAGAGTGAGGTTTAGATATGCGCTGAGAACATAGTAAAAGTTGCTATACTCGGTACATTACCTATGTATTTATTTTCATAATTCACTTTAGAGTTTTTATACACTCTAGCCCATTGCATAAAGTATCTTGCAAGAAGGTTGTTCATAAGAGAACTTTTGATGTTCGGTGTTATGAATAACATGAGGGCCATGCTTCCATCATGGATGGGATGTATGTTATGAATATTGATAAAAATATATTACCTCCGAATTTACTTTCATAATTCATTTTAGAGTTTTTACACACTCTAGCCCATTGCATAATGTTTGTTGCAAAAGGGTTGTTCATAAAAGATCAATTGTTGTTCAGTGTTATGAATAACATCAGGGCCATGCTTCCATCATGGATGGGATGTATGTTATGAATATTGATGGTAATATGATACATCCATAACACTGACGCTAAATGTCGCAATACTAAAAGAATACCACACATGTGTGGCACTACATTTGGTCACATTGGAGAAACCCGCATGGAGAAATTCCATAATGATGGATTTTGAAGTCGTTTGATTATAAATCATCTAACACTTGCAACTTTCCTCCGAAAAGTGAAGTGACTGAAATACCATTCATATGCCATAAGGAACGAGCAACAAACTTATTGGTGATCATACATTTTGATGTGTGTAGTCCAATAAATGTTGTTGCTGGCAGTGGATTTATCTATCTTCAGAAATGACTCAAGTGGATATATGGATATTTACTTGATGAGACGTAAGTCTAGATCTTTTGAAATGATTCATAAGGTTTTCAATATGAAGTAGAAATTATTGTAACAAGAAAATTATGTTTCTGCAATTTGATTGCGGAAAGGAATATTTGAGTTACAAGCTTAGCGAATGTCTGATGAGTTGTGAAAAGGTTTCATAACTTACACCACCCGGAACTCCACTGTGAGTGGTACGTCCGTGAAGATGTATTCAAACCATTTGTGACATGGTAAGATCAAAGATGACATAAATCAATTTGCCATTATCCCTTTTAAAGGTAATGCTTTAGAGACTGCGGCTTTTACACTGAAAAGAGTGCCATCGGATCTGTTGAAATGACGCCATGGTATGGTACGCCCAACCATGCTTTGTCTTTTCTTAACATTTGGAATATGGGGCTTGTGTAAAATATTTACAAACCTATTCCAAATCAGACAAGTACTACTTTGTAGGTTATCCCAAGTAATTGGGAATTCCTCCACCACTATACCGAGGCAAAAAGGTTTGCTACCAAGAACGGTATGCTTTTAAAGAGAATGGTTCTTGCAAAAAGGTGAGTGGGAGAACAGTGCAACTCAACGAGATAACAGTATCTTCGTCATCAGATCAAAGGAAAGAAACCTTGGAAGTAATTCCAGAGTTTCCTACTGCGACTGATACGGAAGCCTCTACATGAGATGTATGGACTTCGGTCAAACTTGCAACTGAACCACGTAGGCAAGACTCATGCAAACCTCTCAGGTGCGCAAGCGAGATATTGTTGTTAGACAACAGTATACCTACGATACACAAGGAAGCGTTGATGGGCCCTGACTCCGGAATTGGCTAAATGCCAATATAATCCGAGATAGTTTCCATAAATGATTCAAGATTATATCTTGATAAACCCTTCGGAAGACTTAGAGTCTAACAAACATTAATGGAACTATAAAATGATGTGGATAAAATGTTTTATCCATAAAGCTTGACTTGTTGCAATAACAAGTTCAAGGAGTTGACTACGATGAGGTTGTCTCACCATAGCGATGCTTAAAGTTAGATCGGGTTAAACTAGCAATTAATACATATTTCAATATCGAGATATGATACATGGATGCCAAAAGGATTTCCATGTGATGGAAATGCAACCTAGGACTTGCATGTGGTACAGTCCAAGGTATTTTGTCAATCCAGAGGATGCTAGTAAGTATGCAAACTTCAGAGTTCTAGCAATGGATAGAAGAGAGCAAAATGGAGTTGGAATCTTTGTTTTTGATGAAATAGTCAAAAAAGTTTGTTTTCATCAATGGATAACGAAGATGCTTGTGGTTTCAAGAAAGTAAGTAGGAGCATAATAATATTTCTAAAAACTTTGTGTGCTTGACACATTGTTGATTGGAAATTTCTTGACACGAATTAGGACTTCATTAAAAATAGTTTTTCAATGAAGTGCTTGGGCTAAATAGCCTTGATATTAGGCATATTTATCTACGAGATAGAATTGCCTAATAGGCTAAGCCAAAAATACATATTGACAAGATGCTAAATCAGTTTAGCATTAAAACTCCAAGGAGTGATTCTTGCCGAAGTCACATGGAAAGGGTTTTTGCAAGACTCGGTGTCCCAAAACACTGATGAGCAAAATACATGATGGAGATTCCACACACTTTCATGTTTGGATTAATCATGTATTCCATGGTATGTAAAACAACCAGATATGTCCAGTACTCCCAAGGAGTTGCAAGTATAGATACCAAAGTGATCAAAGTACTGATCATGGGACAACAGTGAAAAATGTCATTGAGTACTGGAGTAGCACTGATGACATGTTTTCTCGCAAGCAGATATTATGAAGTGCTCGTTGTAAGTAATTGCATCGATACAGTCTTCATCAATACTCCATGCGATTTTCGATTTAAGTTAAGGGTTTTGTGTAATACACGATATGGTGGCATGGTGTTTGGAAATCGTTCCAAACAGGTTACTGTGGCGAATTCTATAACTAAGGCTAAGTATGTTGCCGCTTTCAAAGCAACATAGAAGATGCTGAATCGTACAGTTCGTTCATGAACTTAGTATGGTTCCAAGATGGCTGTGGTCAATGGAACACTATTGAAGATTGTTGGTGCAATACTTGCCCTCGTATGTTTTGGAGATTGTTGACAGAAACAGGCATGGACTGATTTGTTTGCTAGTGCACACAGAGAGAAATAGTCCATGCAGTACCGAAGAGAATGCTGTCTCCGGTGTACAGTTCAAGGAACTTCACCGAAGAATATCTGCGACGCAGAGAAGTACGAGCTACATCCTGTGAAGACTTGTAGACGAGAAAAATGAAGTGAAGGAGTTGACCCCTCGAAAATTTTGTTGCTGACGCGAAGCAATTGGTTCAGTGATCCTGTCCGAAGAAATTGACTGCAGCGATGAAAGATGAAGACGAAGTGAAGACGTAGCATTCTTTTCATTGTTCCTCTTTCATTCATTTGAGTCACAGGACCTCCGTACTATTAAGAGGGGTATAGGTTCTCGAAGCTTAGATCTGCTGTGATGCTTAGCCCAAACCTATGCGAGACTGAGAGAAATCTCTTTATGCTTCGAATGATTACCTACCAGCAAGAGACGTTGTTCTTCTTCGCTGTACGATATATCTTTCGAACTGAGGAGTTAGCATTACTTGCTCCGCACGTAATGTTACCGTTGTGCTCAATTCCGACCGTTGGACTCGTGTCGTTCGGCCATTGGCTGCTCCACATGTCCAAATTGGTCATTTCTCATCAGGGAAGGTTGCGGCTATAAATAGCCACCCCGCTCCAACGTTGCCCATTGGCTGCTCCGCTTAAGATTTCTGAGAAGATTGATTGAGCAACCCCTCTCCGAGTGATTTGAGTTTAATATCCACCGAGAGAAAAATCAAGAGCCGAAACTTAGATAGTGGTTGAGCATCACAGTAGTTCTGAGTTAGAGTTCTTGTACCTATTACTCTTGAGAGCTGCGCACTCTCTAGACGGATAGGTGTCGGCTCGAGTGTCGAAGAGTAATTGTCTTCACCGAGCAAGATCTTCAGCAACCAAGAGTCATTGTGGTTCGCGAAGAAGTCTGTCGAAGGTTTGGAGATCACCGACAAGTATCTACCACGAGTGAAATCAACTGGAGTCTGATCAGCTCCGAGTTGAAGGAGAATAGGGCGAGGAGAGTTTATCCTCTGTGTTAAATCACAACCCCTCCAACCAGACGTAGTCCTTTGGTAGAAGGGCGAACTGGTCTACCAAATTCTCATGTCACCATCGAGCACCACTGGTTCACTTTACATTACTTCATTTCATTCAGCAGTTTACCTTCGTGCTCAGTGTCGATAGTTGTATCTGATCAATCACAGTTTATCAATTGTCAATCTTATTCCCATCGTTCCTAGTTTTTCCATCGTCTCAGGCTAGTTTAATTATCCTCGTATATCTATAAGCCTGCGTAATTACTTTCTCTACCGAATCCTTATCCTGTCTCTGTACATTTCCTTCATTGTCATTACATTGTTTTTCCTCGTGCTGCTGGATCTGCTCGTATATTGCATTAACATCTGTTGAACTTGTGATCGAATGATAACTGATTTATACTTCGACATATTTATCATTCTATAGCGAGCTCTTTCAAGTGTTACTCTACCGAACCATATCAATCCGCTGCTGTGTTTGGGAATGGTTCAAAACCTTCGCAAGAATTTTTGAATCTCCCATTCATCCCCCTCTGGTCGATATACTCTCGGTCCTAACAATTGGTATCAGAGCGGGTTCTCCCTGTCTCTGTCTATTAAAGGTCTAACAACCTTGGAGTTTTGAGTATGTCGTATGCAGGTAGATCCTCGCACTCTGAAAGGTTTCCTATCTTCAATGGAAATGATTATGTCTACTGGAAAGAGCGAATGAAAATCAGACTTCAAGCCATCAACATTGAACTTTGGCAGATTGTGGAAAATGGAGACACTGTTCAGCACCCTGATGCTCCCACTTCCGATGACAAAGCTAGAATGCGTTTGAATGCTCAAGCAAAAGATATCATCTGTGACAGTATCTCAAAAGACATCTTCATTTGGTTCCGAAAGCTTGACTCTGCAAAGCAACTCTGGAATGCTATCAAGAATGTTCATGAAGAATCCATTGCCAGAACAGATCAACACACAAAAATGCTTCGTGCCATGTATGCTGGTTTCAGGAGTCTTCGTAGGGAAAGGGCTATGGAACTCACCGATCGGTTGACAAATATTGTTGAAAGACTTCATCAACGAGGAGTAACGGATATCACCGATAGAGATGTAGTCGAGAAGTTGCTAACTCTTGATGCAACCTTTGATCCAATCGTGGCTGAAATCAAGCAGAGACCTGACTATGAAGAACTTCACTATTTCGAGGTCATGACGTTATTGTCTATCCACGAAGAAAAGATGGAACTTGAAAATGGGCATCATGAATCTTCTTCAGAAAGCGAAGGGGAAATTCTTTCACACTATGGAAGTTCACAAGAGGAAGATGTCGAGAATCAACACTCCATCACACGAGAAATCGAAATGCTTACAGAAAAACTTGGTGATCTCAGAAGACAGAATCTGTGTCTCACAAATGATGACGAAGTTGACTTTCCTGAATCTTCCAGAAGATTACCTCCGAAAGAAATAAAGTGCTTCAAGTGCAAACAACTCGGTCACTACATTGCAGACTGTCCTTGCTGGGATCAAGATGAAAAACCTAGCAGCAGATGGATTTATCTTCACTGCTCTGGATTCACTCAAGTGGATCGTCATACTAAGCTCCCGAAGAAAAATGAATCTGCCGCATCATCTTCGTCGAGACCAGTCACTGACGTACATACGAGAGCTACCATTGAGTCTAATATGAAGAAAATATCACAACTGACTAAAGTATGTGCATAAATGAATATGGAATCTGAAGATGAAACATCTGAATCTGAATCAGAAGACGAAGAAGTTTACAGAAGCCAAGGAAGAGGAAATGCATTCGTCTCTTATGGATCGTCAGAGAAGTCTCTCGAATCAGACACTGATGATAATGCTTCAAGTAATGTTGAACCTACTACATTCTGTCTCATGGCAAAAACCTCAAAGGATCAGGTATCAGCGAAACACCGAAAATCAATGACTAAATATTCCTCTGAATACATTGCCTATGCTAAACTTGTTAAGATTGCAAAATCTCAACATGATGAGCTTGAAAGCCTTGAGATGAATCTCAGGAAAACCGAAGGATTACTGGTCGAAGAGATGGAGAAAAATCAAGAGTTGACTGAAAAGCATGATGCTTTTTCTTCAACGGTTGATGATCTTTCCAAACGATATGATTCTCTTGCAGTCGACTACGAGAGTTTATCAGATGAACTCCTTAGCAGGAATCAAGAACTTGAGTCACTAAAAGAGTCTTATAACGTTCTTGCGAAAGAAAAAGCTTCTCTCTTCGCCGAGCAATCTAACAACCTTCCTGTTAACTTTGTGCCTCATTGCTCAAAATGCCTAGAATGTAGCAATGATGATTCAAATACAGAAATATCCAATGCTGCCATCGAGAATATTGCAACCACTTCGAATGATATTCCTAACCCCTCTCCCGAGGAATTTGTTGCTATATCTGATGAAAATTGCAGGCTAAAGAAATTTCTTGAAACGGGAATGCTAAAGAGCCTCAAAGGACATCAAACACTATGTGATGTGCTGAAGAAGTCAATATTGCACAAAAATCCCCGAAAAGAAGGATTGGGTTTCGAAAGAAAACTCAACGTTGATGGAACTTACTGGACTCCCGAGCATTATCCTCGTACGAGTTGGGTTCTCGCTAAAAGCAAAACTCTCGAACCTGCACTCCTGTCTGGATATGACTCTCCCATTCCTGTTGCTTCTGACGAGTCTGATGACTCAAACTACAAATTCTTCAAACAACAGAATGGTAAGGTTTTCGCTCGGTATGTTGGCACTAACTGCAGGTCTAGTTCACCCAAGAAGCAAATCTGGGTGAAGAAGTGCACCATTGAAAGTTTATCTGTCACTGCTAACCTGAAGTTGCAGAGCAATTCTCTTCGAGGAAGTGATAATCCCTCACAGTACGGCAGTGCAACTTCCTCGAACAGATATCAGTCAAACTTTCGACAAAAGGAGTACATGCGTATCTCCTCGTATCATTATGCTCATGTCTCTGGGAACAATTTCAATGCTTACTCATATGATTACTCTCGAGATGCACATGTGAACTACGGAAATCTACGAAAGAAAGTGTTGGGAAACGTTGCATGGGAAACAAAAATTTTCCTACGCACACATAAGATCTATCCATGGTGATGAGCATCTACGAGAGGGAGAGTGAATCTACATACCCTTGTAGATCGCTAAGCGGAAGCGTTAATAAACGCGGTTGATGTAGTCGAACGTCTTCGCGATCCAAATCGCCGAGCGTCCCGCGATCCAATCACGATCCTTCCGATCTAGTGCCGAACGGACGGCACCTCCGCGTTCAACACACGTACGGCTTGATGACGCCTTCACCTCCTCGATCCAGCGAGCGATGGTGAAGTAGTGGTTGAGTTCCAGCAGCACGACGGCGTGGTGATGGTGGTGAGGAACAATCTCTGCAGGGCTTCGCCAAGCACTACGGAGATTATGACGGAGGAACTAGAGGGCTAGGGTTGCCGGCACACGGCTTGGGAAATCCTGATGTATCCCGTGTGCTAGCCCTGCCCCTCTATTTATATGTTGAGCCTTGGGGTCTAAACTTGGAGTAAAAGCCTCCTCCAGGTCGGTTTGGCCCGCAGGGAAAGAGTCCAACTCGGATCCCTGCCGAACCGTGCACAGCCGCGCACAAGCGGTAGTACCGCTTCACACAAGCGGTAGTACCGCTTGGGCGGTAGTACCGCTTCACACAAGCGGTAGTACCGCTCGGGCGGTAGTACCGCTTCACCAAGCGGTAGTACCGCTTACGCGGCAGCAAAACTACTTTTGCACTTTCCAATACCTTGTGGGCTTTATCCCTTTGGCTCATATAAAGTGTTGCTGCACCCGAACACTTCGGTAAACATCCGGAACCCCTTCCGGTGAACTCCGGAACCCTTCCGGAGATCAAAACACTATTATCACATATATCAATCTTTACCTCTGGACTATTCCGGAGATCCTCGTCATGTCCGGGATCTTATCCGGGACTCCGAACAACTTTCGGTCACCAACATAATAACTCAATTATACTAATCGTCACCAAACGTTAAGTGTGTAGACCCTGCGGGTTCGAGAACTATGTAGACATGACCGAGACACCTCTACGGCCAATAACCAATAGCGGGACCTGGATGCCCATATTGGCTCCTACATATTCTACGAAGATCTTTATCGGTTGAACCTCTATGTCAAGGATTCAGTTAATCCCGTATGCTGTTCCCTTTGTTCTTCGGTATGTTACTTGCCCGAGATTCGATCGTCGGTATCACTATACCTAGTTCAATCTCGTTACCGGCAAGTCTCTTTACTCGTTCCGTAATACAAGATCTCGTGGCTAACACTTTAGTCACATTGCTTGCAAGGCTCATTGTGATGTTGTATTACCGAGTGGGCCCTGAGATACCTCTCCGTCATACGGAGTAACAAATCCCAGTCTTGATCCATGCCAACCCAACAGACACCCTCGGAGATACCTGTAGAGCACCTTTATAGTCACCCAGTTACGTTGCGACGTTTGATACACACAAGGTATTCCTCCGGTGTTAGTGAGTTGCATGATCTCATGGTCAAAGGAACAGATACTTGACATGCAGAAAACAATAGCAATAAACTGACACGATCAAATGCTACGTTTACAGTTTGGGTCTTGTCCATCACATCATTCTCCTAATGATGTGATCCCGTTATCAAATGACATCTCATGTCAATGGCTAGGAAACCTTAACCATCTTTGATCAACGAGCTAGTCAACTAGAGGCTTACTAGGGACACAGTGTTGTCTATGTACCCACACATGTATTTGAGTTTCCAATCAATACAATTATAGCATGGATAATAAACGATTATCATTAACAAGGAAATATAATAATAACCAATTTATTATTGCCTCTAGGGCATATTTCATGTGTCTGGAAATCTTGGTTCTAGGGTTTACGTATTTATTAACAAGGATGGAATTGAAACGTCGTTTTATGTGTCTGGTCCTCTTGTGAAATCTTGGTTCCTTGGCTAGAGCAATGGCACCAGTGTTATCACAAAACAGAGTCATTGGGTTAAGCGCACTAGGCACTACTCCAAGATCTGTCATGAACTCCTTCATCCAGACACCTTCCTTCGCCGCCTCCGAGGCAGCGATGTACTCCGCTTCGCATGTAGAATCTGCTACCACGCTTTGCTTGGAACTGCACCAGCTAACCGCACCCCCATTAAGAATAAATACGTATCCGGTTTGCGACTTAGAGTCATCCGGATCAGTGTCAAAGCTTGCATCGACGTAACCCTTTACGACGAGCTCTTGATCACCTCCATAAACGAGAAACATGTCCTTAGTCCTTTTCAGGTACTTCAGGATATTCTTGACCGCCGTCCAGTGTTCCATTCCTGGATCACTTTGAAACCTTCCGACCATACTTATGGCAAGGCTGACATCGGGTCTTGTGCACAACATTGCATACATGATAGAGCCTATGGCCGAAGCATAGGGGATGACACTCATCTTTTCTCTATCTTCTGCAGTCACTGGGCATTGAGTCTTACTCAACTTCACACCTTGCAAAACAGGCAAGAACCCCTTCTTGGACTGATCCATTTTGAACTTCTTCAAAATCTTATCAAGGTATGTGCTTTGTGAAAGTCCTATTAAGCGTCTTGATCTATCTCTAGAGATCTTGATGCCTAATATGAAAGCAGCTTCTCCTAGGTCCTTCATTGAAAAACTCTTGTTCAAATATTCCTTTACGCTTTCCAGCATTTCTATATTGTTTCCAATCAGCAATATGTCATCCACATATAATATTAGAAACGCTATAGAGCTCCCACTCACTTTCTTGTAAATACAAGCTTCTCCGTAAACTTGTATAAACTCGAACGCTTTGATCACCTCATCAAAACGAAGATTCCAACTCCGAGATGCTTGCACCAGTCCATAAATGGATCGCTGGAGTTTGCAAACTTTGTCAGCATTCTCTGGATCGACAAAACCTTCTGGTTGTATCATATACAACTCTTCCTTAAGGTAACCGTTAAGGAACGCTGTTTTGACATCCATCTGCCAAATTTCATAATCGAAAAAGGCAGCTATTGCTAACATGATTCTGACGGACTTAAGCATCGCTACGGGTGAGAAGGTCTCATCGTAGTCAACTCCTTGAACTTGTGAAAAACCTTTTGCCACAAGTCGAGCTTTATAGACGGTGACATTACCGTCCGCGTCCGTCTTCCTCTTAAAGATCCATTTGTTCTGAATGGCCTTACGCCCTTCAGGTAATACTTCCAAAGTCCATACTTTGTTTTCATACATGGATCCCATCTCGGATTTCATGGCCTCTAACCACTTCTCGGAATCCGGGCCCATCATCGCTTCTCCATAGCTCGTAGGTTCATCGTTGTCTAACAACATGACCTCTAAGACAGGGTTGCCGTACCACTCGGGAGCAGTACGCGTCCTTGTCGACCTACGAGGTTCGATAGCAACTTGATCCAAAGCTTCATGATCATCATCATTAACTTCCTCTTCAGCTAATGTAGGCTCCACAGAAACAATTTTCTGCGCTGCGCTACTCTCAGGTTGAAGTAAAGGTTCAACAACCTCATCAAGTTCTATCTTCCTCCCACTCAATTCTTTCGAGAGAAACTCTTTCTCAAGAAATGTTCCGTTTTTAGCGACAAACACTTTGCCTTCGGATCTGAGGTAGAAGGTATACCCAACTGTCTCTTTTGGGTATCCTATGAAGACGCATTTCTCCGCTTTGGGTTCCAGCTTTTCAGGCTGAAGCTTTTTGACATAAGCATCACATCCCCAAACTTTAAGAAACGACAGCTTTGGCTTCTTGCCAAACCAAAGTTCATATGGCGTCGTCTCAACGGATTTCGATGGTGCCCTATTTAAAGTGAATGCAGCTGTCTCTAATGCATAACCCCAAAACGATAGTGGCAAATCGGCAAGAGACATCATAGATCGCACCATATCTAATAAGGTTCGATTACGACGTTCGGACACACCATTACGCCGTGGTGTTCCAGGCGGTGTCAATTGTGAAACAATTCCACACTGTCTTAAGTGACTGCCAAACTCATAACTCAGATATTCTCCTCCTCGATCAGATCGTAGGAATTTAATCTTCTTGTTACGATGATTCTCAACTTCACTCTGAAATTGTTTGAACTTTTCAAATGTTTCAGACTTGTGTTTCATTAAGTAAATATACCCATATCTACTTAAGTCATCAGTGAAGGTGAGAAAGTAACGATAACCACCGCGCGCCTCAATACTCATTGGACCGCACACATCAGTATGTATGATTTCCAATAAGTCACTTGCCCGTTCCATTGTTCCAGAGAACGGCGTTTTAGTCATCTTGCCCATGAGGCATGGCTCACATGTGTCAAGTGATTCAAAATCAAGTGACTCCAAAAGTCCATCAGCATGGAGCTTCTTCATGCGTTTTACGCCAATATGACCTAAACGGCAGTGCCACAAGAAAGTGGTATTATCATTATCAATTCTATATCTTTTGGCATCAATGTTATGAACATGTGTATCATTACTATCGAGATTCAACAAGAATAAACCCCTCACATTGGGTGCATGACCATAAAAGATATTACTCATATAAATAGAACAACCATTATTCTCTGATTTAAATGAGTAACCGTCTCGCAATAAACAAGATCCAGATATAATGTTCATGCTTAACGCAGGCACCAAATAACACTTATTTAGGTTCATCACTAATCCCGACGGTAATCGAAGAGCGAGCGTGCCAACGGCGATCACATCAACCTTGGAACCATTTCCCACGCGCATCGTCACTTCGTCCTTTGCCAGCCTCCGTCTATTCCGCAGTTCCTGTTTTGAGTTGCAAATATGAGCAACCGCACCGGTATCAAATACCCAGGCACTACAACGAGAGTTGGTAAGGTACACATCAATAACATGTATATCATATATACCTTGTTTGTTGTTGGCCGCCTTCTTGTCAGCCAAATACTTGGGGCAGTTCCGCTTCCAGTGTCCAGTTCCCTTGCAATGAAAACACTCAGTTTCTGGTTTGGGTCCAGCCTTGGGTTTCTTCACGAGAGGAGCAACTGCTTTGCCACTCTTCTTAGAGTTACCCTTCTTACCCTTGCCATTTTTCTTGAAACTAGTGGTTTTATTGACCATCAACACTTGATGCTCCTTCTGAATTTCAGACTCAGCGACTTTCAGCATCGCAAACAGCTCGGCGACTGACTTGTTCATCCCGTGCATGTTATAGTTCAACACGAAGCTCTTGTAGCTAGGCGGCAATGATTGAAGAACTCTGTCAGTGATAGCCTCTGGCGGAAGGGGCATCCCTAACTCAGCCAGACGGGTGGAGTACCCAGACATTCTGAGCACGTGATCACTGATAGACCCGTTCTCCTCCATCTTGCAAGCATAGAACTTATCGGAGATCTCATATCTCTCGATCCGGGCATTCTTCTGAAAGATAAACTTCAACTCCTGGAACATCTCATATGCTCCATGACGTTCAAAACGTCTTTGAAGTCCCGGTTCTAAGCCATACAACATTGCACATTGAACTATTGAGTAATCATCAGAACGAGCCTGCCAGGCGTTCACAATGTCTAGAGACTCAACTGGAGCGGGTGGATCACCAAGCGGTGCATCAAGGACATAAGCCTTCTGGGAAGCCGTAAGGATAATCCTTAGATTACGGGCCCAGTCCACAAAGTTACTTCCATCATCTTTCAACTTAGCTTTCTCTAGGAACGCATTAAAATTCAGGGGTGCTACTGCGCGAGCCATGATCTACAACATAAATATAGCAAAGACAACTTAGACTATTGTTCTTAGATAATGAGTTTAGTTAATCATATTTTAAAAACTCCCACTCAAATTGACATCCCTCCGATCATTCGAGTGTTACATGATCCAAATCCACCAACTCAAGTCCGATCATCACGTGAGTTGAGGTGGTTTCAATGGTGAACATCTTCATGTTGATCATATCTACTATATGACTCATGTTCGACCTTTCGGTCTCTTGTGTTCCGAGGCCATGTCTGTACATGCTAGGCTCGTCAAGTTTAACCCGAGTGTTCCGCACGTGTAACATGGCTTACACCCGTTGTATGCGAACGTAGAGTCTATCACACCCGATCATCACGGCGTGTCTCGAAACGACGAACTTTCGCAACGGTGCACACTTGGGGAGAACACAATTTATCTTGAAATTTAAGTGAGGGATCACCTTATAATGCTACCGTCGTCCTAAGCAAAATAAGATGCATAAAAGGATTAACATCACATGCAAATCATAAGTGACATGATATGGCCATGAACTTGTGCTTTTGATCTCCATCTCCAAAGCACCGGCATGATCTCCATCGTCACCGGCATGACACCATGATCTCCATCATCTTGATCTCCATCAACGTGTCGCCATAAGGTTGTCGCGCCGACTGTTGCTTCCACGACTATAGCTAACGTTTAGCGATAAAGTAAAGCATTACATAGCGCTTAATGATTGACACGCAGGTCATACAATAATTAAAGACAACTCTATGGCTCCTGCCAGTTGCCGTACTCATCGACATGCAAGTCGTGATATTCTATACAAAACATGATCATCTCATACATCACATATATCTCATCATGTAATTGGCCATATCATATCACATCATACCCTGCAAAAACAAGTTAGACGTCCTCTAATTGTTGTTGCAAATTTTACGTGGCTGCTATGGGTTTGCAAGAACCGTTCTTACCTACGCAAAACCACAACGTGGTGTAGTGATTGCTTTTTGATCTTCTAAAAGAACCCTCTTCATTGAAATCGATTCAACTAAAGTGAGAGAGACAGACACCCGCTAGCCATCTTTATGCAACGAAGTTACATGTTAGTTGAAGGAACCTGTCTCGCGTAAGTGTACGCGTAATGTCGGTCCGGGCCGCTTCATCTCACAGTACCGCCGAATCAAATATCAACTAGTAACGGCAAGCAATATGTATACACCCACGCCCACAACTCGTTTGTGTTCTACTCGAGATCTCATCTACGCATAGACCTAGCTCTGATACCACTGTTGGGAAACGTTGCATGGGAAACAAAAATTTTCCTACGCACACATAAGATCTATCCATGGTGATGAGCATCTACGAGAGGGAGAGTGAATCTACATACCCTTGTAGATCGCTAAGCGGAAGCGTTAATAAACGCGGTTGATGTAGTCGAACGTCTTCGCGATCCAAATCGCCGAGCGTCCCGCGATCCAATCACGATCCTTCCGATCTAGTGCCGAACGGACGGCACCTCCGCGTTCAACACACGTACGGCTTGATGACGCCTTCACCTCCTCGATCCAGCGAGGGATGGTGAAGTAGTGGTTGAGTTCCAGCAGCACGACGGCGTGGTGATGGTGGTGAGGAACAATCTCTGCAGGGCTTCGCCAAGCACTACGGAGATTATGACGGAGGAACTAGAGGGCTAGGGTTGCCGGCACACGGCTTGGGAAATCCTGATGTATCCCGTGTGCTAGCCCTGCCCCTCTATTTATATGTTGAGCCTTGGGGTCTAAACTTGGAGTAAAAGCCTCCTCCAGGTCGGTTTGGCCCGCAGGGAAAGAGTCCAACTCGGATCCCTGCCGAACCGTGCACAGCCGCGCACAAGCGGTAGTACCGCTTCACACAAGCGGTAGTACCGCTTGGGCGGTAGTACCGCTTCACACAAGCGGTAGTACCGCTCGGGCGGTAGTACCGCTTCACCAAGCGGTAGTACCGCTTACGCGGCAGCAAAACTACTTTTGCACTTTCCAATACCTTGTGGGCTTTATCCCTTTGGCTCATATAAAGTGTTGCTGCACCCGAACACTTCGGTAAACATCCGGAACCCCTTCCGGTGAACTCCGGAACCCTTCCGGAGATCAAAACACTATTATCACATATATCAATCTTTACCTCTGGACTATTCCGGAGATCCTCGTCATGTCCGGGATCTTATCCGGGACTCCGAACAACTTTCGGTCACCAACATAATAACTCAATTATACTAATCGTCACCAAACGTTAAGTGTGTAGACCCTGCGGGTTCGAGAACTATGTAGACATGACCGAGACACCTCTACGGCCAATAACCAATAGCGGGACCTGGATGCCCATATTGGCTCCTACATATTCTACGAAGATCTTTATCGGTTGAACCTCTATGTCAAGGATTCAGTTAATCCCGTATGCTGTTCCCTTTGTTCTTCGGTATGTTACTTGCCCGAGATTCGATCGTCGGTATCACTATACCTAGTTCAATCTCGTTACCGGCAAGTCTCTTTACTCGTTCCGTAATACAAGATCTCGTGGCTAACACTTTAGTCACATTGCTTGCAAGGCTCATTGTGATGTTGTATTACCGAGTGGGCCCTGAGATACCTCTCCGTCATACGGAGTAACAAATCCCAGTCTTGATCCATGCCAACCCAACAGACACCCTCGGAGATACCTGTAGAGCACCTTTATAGTCACCCAGTTACGTTGCGACGTTTGATACACACAAGGTATTCCTCCGGTGTTAGTGAGTTGCATGATCTCATGGTCAAAGGAACAGATACTTGACATGCAGAAAACAATAGCAATAAACTGACACGATCAAATGCTACGTTTACAGTTTGGGTCTTGTCCATCACA
Source organism: Elymus sibiricus (assembly GCA_039707655.1). NCBI lineage: Eukaryota > Viridiplantae > Streptophyta > Magnoliopsida > Poales > Poaceae > Elymus > Elymus sibiricus. The sequence continues at coordinate 301,348,480 of CM077668.1, forward strand.
TCATTCTCCTAATGATGTGATCCCGTTATCAAATGACATCTCATGTCAATGGCTAGGAAACCTTAACCATCTTTGATCAACGAGCTAGTCAACTAGAGGCTTACTAGGGACACAGTGTTGTCTATGTACCCACACATGTATTTGAGTTTCCAATCAATACAATTATAGCATGGATAATAAACGATTATCATTAACAAGGAAATATAATAATAACCAATTTATTATTGCCTCTAGGGCATATTTCCAACAGAAAGTCCCTGCTCAGTCAAGACGAATGAGGTCTGCGTTGCCCACACAAGTGTGGGTTGCGAAAAAGAACTAACCCATCTTGCAAGAACTCTATCTCAGGGATTCTTCTCGATCATCCTTTGCCCTGAGATCTATATTGTTGGTGCTAGCTCTTTGTGTTATTTGCTCTCTATGTTGTTTATCTTCGAATTGCAGTGTTTGTGTTTCGTCCGATGAACAACTCACTCATAGCTTCTTGATTGGTATTTTTTTTGACTGAGTGTTTTGTTTCGGACCCTTTTATCCCTCCATTCGTTCTCTTCTAAATCTATGCTGTCCGTCGTAAGCATGCAATTTGATCCGAAGAAGATCTCTCTCCGACGTCCTTGGTCGCGAAAGAAATCTACTTCGAACTTTTATCTACTTTTGTCGATCAGCCCTTCAAATCTTTCGCAATCCCGCTCTCTTCCCAAGTTTGTTCCAGAAAACGGTTGCCACGTGCCCACGATCTCCACGATCGTGATCGTGTCTGTCGAATGCGGAGCGTCCCGCAACTGTAGGCCGTAGATTTCGGAGAAGAGGTTCAGCCCTTCAGCTATAAATACCCCTCGTCGCGTCTTCTTCCTCATTCGCGCAAACCCTCGTTTCTCCATCAACCGAGCCCGAGCTCGAAGCAACTCCGGCGAGGTGCTCCGCCGTGAAACTCCGGTGAAGTCTCGTCGCAGCTGATCACGCCCGTGCGGTAATCCATCCTCCCGCATTGCCGTAGTTGATCTAAGTTGCCAAGTTAGGGCGCTTAGATCCGGAACTGTTCCTCTGCCGCTCTCAGTTCATAGGGCAGTTCTTACCGATGTTGTTTTCCTCGATTTATTTTACAGCGGTAGATCTTTAGAAAGCACTAGGGTTTGACTGGTACGGTTTGTAGATCTTCCTCGTACTGGTTTTCCTCATCTTGGGTTCATGTGTATTTGTCCGAAAGATTAGATAGCCATCAACCTGCCCTGGTTTTGTCTTTGGCTAGCTGGTAAAAACTATCAATGATATCTTTTTGTTTTACCATGAGTTCCTGGTTGGCCCTCTACAAAATCATTTTTGTTCAAAATACCTTTTGTGCATGCTTATGACCCTACCTCTGTTTTCCCTCGCATCTATTCTATTCACAGGTTGGTCATGTCGTAGAGTTCTGTAGAGCATTCAGATTCTGAAGGATATTTTCCTCAGCTTCCACCAAGGTCCGAGTGAATAAGATTGACTGGAGGAGGTAAATCCTCGAAGCCACCCAAGGCTCCGAACAAGAGACAAGAATCTGTGTCCGAAGGAGATTCTGAAGAAATTCCCTCTGCTCACAGTCAGCCCGAGGATGAATTGGTCCCTGACGCTCTAACCATCTTCTCTGATGGAAATCCCAAAAAGGGCGGTCGTGGCAGAGAAAAGAACACTACTGCAGAAATGTCTGATCCTGAAAGTTACAGAACTCCACCTGAAGGAGAATCGGCAACAGATCGCAACAACAGGCTCCAGAGGATTCGCCGCCACTGGGCGAGCAAATGGTACAGATAAGTAACGCCTTAAGCAAGATGACATGATGTAGACAAAGTAAACTCAACTAATATGAATAAACCCCATCATTTTACCCTTAAAGGCAACAAAACAAATATGTGTCTTGTCCCCTACTTTGTCACTGGGATATAGAGCATCGCAAGATTGAACCCATTACAAAGCACCTCTCCCGCTAAAGATAAATCAATCTAGTTGGCCAAACCAAACGGGTAGATCGGAGAGAAATACAAAGCTATAACAATCACGCATAATAAAGTTCAGAAAAGACTCAATTACTTCTCATGAATATTCAGATCATAAACCCATAATTCATCGGATCCCAACAAACACACCACAAAAGACGATTACATCGAATAGAACTCCAAATAGATCGAGGAGAACATTGTATTGAAGATCAAAGAGAGAGAAGAAGCCATATAGATACTAGCTATGGACCCGTAGGTCTGTGGGGAACTACTCACGCATCATCGGTAGGGCAGCAAGGTTGATGTAGAAGCCCTCCGTGATCGATTCCCCCTCCGGCAGAGTACCGGAAAAGGCCTCCAAATGGGATTGCGGAAGAACAGAAGCTTGCGGCGGCGGAAAAATTATTTGGGGTGGCTCTCTGTTGGTTTCCCAATATTTGTGAATTTATAGAAGTGGAATTAGGTCAGAAGGAGACACGTGGGGCCCACAAGGTAACAGGGCGTGCCTACCCCCCAGGGCGCGCCCTATTGCCTTGCCGTCTCCTCGTTTGCCATCTAGTCTCCTCCCAAAGCTTCTAGGGTCTCTTTTGTCCCGAAAAAAATTGCCAAAAAGTTTCATAGCGTTTGGACTCCGTTTGGTACTGATTTTCTGGAAAACCAAAAAAAGCAAAAAACAGCAACTGGCACTAGGTTAATAAGTTAGTCCCAAAAAATGATATAAATAGCATATAAATGCATATAAAACAACCAAGATTGATAATATAATAGCATGGAACAATAAAAAATTATAGATACGTTGGAGACGTATCAACATCCCCAAGCTTAATTCCTGCTCGTCCTCGAGTAGGTAAATGATAAAAACAGAGTTTTTGATGTGGAATGCTAGCTAACATGTTTATCATGTAATCTCTTTACGGTATACAAATTGAGAAACGATGAATTAACAACATTAACATAATAATATCCATGAATATAAGAAGCATAATCATTAAAATTTAAAAATATACGATCCTTAACGAATGTTATTCCCCACTCATTTTATCATGTTAGCATGGCATGACTTCGCCTTCACTGCATAAATATAAATCATGAGCACCCCGGTGTTAAACCAGGCAATTGGATCGTACTTCTAACGCGCTTCAGCATTTTCAACTTCACATAGTACATGAGCGTGAGCCATGGACATGGCACTAGGTGGAATAGAATGCGGTGATAGGGATTAATAGGAGAAGTCAAAAAGGAATAAAGTCTCGCATCAACTCGGTGGATCAACGGACTATGGAGATGTCCATTAATCGATATCAATGCGAGGAGTAGGGATTGCCATGTAACAGATGCACTAAGAGCTATAAGTGTAGGAGATATGCCCGAGAGGCAATATTAAGTGTTATTATTTATCTCCATGTTTGTAGTTAAGTTTATATTCTGTGCTATAACTGCTATGGTTCTCGAGTCTGCAATAACCACGAGGCTCGGAGGAAGACTCATATGCACGTGTGGAATAATAAACGGTAAAAAGTATTCCTAGTCTGGCCTCTAAGACTAGCTCAAGTGTTGCATGATGGTTCTGTTTTCCTGATCATGGGCATGACTATGCCGGCAACATTGAGGGCACAATGTTAGGAGAACACTTGTGTTGAATCGACCCGAATTGATGTTATGCTATGAGATTCATTCATCACAAGTTAATGGTTAATAAAGTTAATGTTTGCATAATTCCTTAGACCATGAGAGTGTCGAGTTTCTTCATGCTTGCTTCATGAACTTTGGGGTCTGTTAAACGTCATCCGTAACTGGGTGGCTATTACGGCGGCTTACAGGTTCATGGGAAAGTATGTCAAGGGGCTTGATAGCTCAAGATTGGGATTTGATCCTCCAACGATGGAGAGATATCTCTGGGCCCTCTCGGTGTTACGGTATCCACCATCGTCTGGCCAGACACATTGTGATTTCATCACAGGGATGCCGGAACACGGGAACGAGAAAAGAGAACAAAACCGGTAACGAGGTAACTGGCATTGTGGACAAGTGTTGATCCACGGGGATGCCGATGATTCTCACCTCGGGTATTTGTAACATATCGCAAAGCAACAGGAATAGCACACGGCAACTGAAGGTTCACTCGAATATTCATTCGTGTGGGTATAGGGGTCAATATGGGTGTCCACGGCTCCGATGTTGATCATTGATCGGAAAGTGTTCCGGGTCATGTCTATACTTCACCGAACCTATAGGGTCACATGCTTAAGGGTCATCTATCTGCTGAATACTAGACAGGGAGTCTGAGAGAAAGTCACCGGAAAAGTTTCGGAGACAACGGAAACGTTCCGGAGAGAACACCGGAATAGTTTCGGTAAAACTGAAAAGTTGTTTCCGGGTATGCCATTAAGTCAAATTGGTTTCAGCACACACCTGGAAATTCTTGGAGGGTGCCAGAATTATTCTGGAAACTTCTAGGATTTTTCCGGGATAAAAACCGGAAAAGTTCCGGAGCTGCCGGAACCGGTTTGGTTGCTTTTCGCAGATGAAAATCACTAATCCGGAATTGTTTCGAAACGCGTCCAAAATCATTTTAGTGGGTACTGGAATTATTCTAAGACCCACAGAAATATTTTCGGATTTAACGGTCGCGGAAAAATGTTTCCATGAATAGTGAAAGTGCTTTTTGGGTGGCTTCTTAGAGAAGCAACCTTGAGGGCCTTTTGGTATTTTTCCCCTTGGCTTCTTGGAGAAGCCACCCTTGGGCTTGGCCTATAAATAGGGGTGGAGGGGGCTGCCTAAAGACTCATCCCTTGCTCTCATACACATGCCATGACATTTCTGGCTTCTCTCTCCCTCCCAGCGAAATAGTTTCGTAGAGCCGAAAGGCTGTCTGGGTTCCGGCAGGAACAAGTTCTGGACGGCGAAGCCCTGCCGGATAGCTGACACCGTATGTGTGCAACCTCGTAGAGAGGTCGTAGTTTCGATCCTTTGCCCGAGGGGCTGTTCGAGTACCTGCCCGGAGGGCTGACCGAGTGACCCGCCCGAAGGGCTGTTCGTGAGGCCTCCTGGAGGGCTGTCCGAGGATCCGTCCGGTGGGACTATCCGAGGGACTGTCCAGAGGCCTCCCGAAGGGCTGTCCGAGGATCCATCCGGTGGGACTATCTGAGGGACTGTCCCGAGGCCTCCGGAAGGGCTGCCCGGAGATCCGTCCGGTGAGCTGACAAGGGAGAACATCCTCGCGGTTGGGAGGTTGTAAATCCTAGCTGCGGGGATCTGCACCAACGATCGTCATCGACTCTACTTCCGCTGCGCTATGAGTCGATAACGAAAAGATCAAACCTTGTATGCAGTCTCCATAGTGGTCCTGGGCTGGTGCGTAGGTCGGAAATTTTTTGTTTTCTGCTGTGTTCCCCTACAATAAGTGTATGAAAGCTCAACTGAAACTAAGTGGGTCTGCATCCAACTTGCTTGCTCATGAAGACCTCGGGCATTTGAGGAATCCCGTCATCGGAATATACAAGCCAAGTTCTATAACGAAAAATTCCCACTAGTATATGAAAGTGACAAAACAGGAGACTCTCTATGTGAAGAACATGGTGCTACTCTGAAGCACAAGTGTGGAAAAGGATAGTAACATTGCCCCTTCTGTCTTTTTCTCTTTTTGTTTTTGTTTTTGTTTTTGATGGGCTCTTTTTGGCCTCTTTTTTCTCTCTTTTTTTCGTCCGGAGTCTCATCCCGACTTGTGGGGGAATCACAGTCTCCATCATCCTTTCCTCACTAGGACAATGCTCTAATAATGATGATCATCACACTTTTATTTACTTACAACTCGATATTACAACTCAATATTACAACTCGATAAAAACTATACATAATGACTCTATATGAATGCCTCTGGCAGTGTACCAGGATGTGCAATGATCTAGCGTAACATGTATGAAAATGATGAACGGTGGCTGTGCCACAAATACTATGTCAGCTCTATGATCATGCAAAGCAATATGACAATGAACACAAGTCATATGACGGAACGGTGGAAGTTGCATGGCAATATATCTCGGAATGGCTATGGAAATGCCATAATAGGTAGGTATGGTGACTGTTTTGAGGAAGATATAAGGAGGCTTATGTGTGATAGAGCGTATCATATCACGGGGTTTGGATGCACCGGCAAAGTTTGCACCAACTCTCGAGGTGAGATCGGGCAACGCACGGTACCGAAGAGGCTAGCAAATTGCGGAAGGGTGAGAGCGCGTATAATCCACGGACTCACATTAGTCATAAAGAACTCACATACTTATTGCAAAGCCTATTATCCCTCGAAGCAAAGTACTACTCGTATGCCCCTAGGGATGAGGTTGGTAGGAGTTAACCATCGCGCACCCCCAATTATAACAGCACTCAAGGATTTCATTTCAGACCTAAGAATGCTCAGACCTCCCCACCATGCCATGACCAACACTTAGATGAGAAGTTACTAACAAGCTTTAATACCGATATTCCTACTAACCAATGATCATGAACCAATATCCTTTCATATTACGACATCAATATCATTAAACCACGCGTTCCAAATTTAGTGATCTACCTGAAAGTTTTTATTATATCCTTCTTGAATACCTATCCTTTATGGACTAGTCTTATAACCCGTGCAAATTGCCATTACTATTTATTAGACTCTCAAAAATATTGAAGTGAAGCATGAGAGTGCAACTACTTCTTTAAAATATAACCACCGCCGTGCTCTAAAAGATATAAGTGAAGCACTAGAGCAACTGCCAAGCTCAAAAGATATAAGTGAAGCACATAGAGTATTCTAACAAATCACGAATAAGTGTGTGTCCCTCTCAAAAGGTGTGTCCAGCAAAAGATGATTGTGACAAACTAAAAAGCAAACAAAGAAAAGAAAACTATGGCACAAGGCGCTCCAAGTAAAACTCATATCATGTGATGAATAAAAATATCGCTCCAAGTAAGTTACCGATAGATTGTAGACGAAAGAGGGGATGCCATCCGGGGCATCCCCAAGCTTAGACGCTTGGGTCTGATACGTCTCCAACGTATCTATAATTTTTGATTGTTCCATGCTATTATAGTATCAATCTTGGATGTTTTATATGCAATTATATGCCATTATATATCATTTTTTGGGACTAACCTATTAACCCAGTGCCGAGTGCCAGTTGCTATTTTTTTGCTTGTTTTTGCCTTTTCAGAAAATCATTATCAAAAAGTGTCCAAACGAGAAAAAAAATTGGATTAATTTTTTCTGGACCAGAAGAGACCCAGGAAGATTCGGGAGAAGACCAGAAGAGCCACGAGGAGGCGGCAAGCCTGGAGGGCGCGCCACCCAGGCTTGTGGGCCCCTCGTGGCACCTCTTGACCTAATTCCTTTCTATAAATTCACAAATATTCCCAAACCAACAGAGAGCCAGAAGAGAAAACCCTTCCGCCGCCGCAAGCCTCTGTTCTTCCGCGATCCCATCTGGAGAACTTTTCCGGTACTCTGCCGGAGGGGGAATCGATCACGGAGGGCTTCTACATCAACCATGCTGCCCTTCCGATGATGTGTGAGTAGTTTACCACAGACCTACGGGTCCATAGCTAGTAGCTAGATGGCTTCTTCTCTCTCGTTGATCTTCAATACCATGTTGTCCTCGATGTTCTTGGAGTTCTATCCGATGTAATCTTCTTTTACGGTGTGTTTGTTGGGATCCGATGAATTGTGAGTTTATGATCAGATTATTCATGAGAAATATTTGAGTCTTCTCTGAACTCTTTTATGCATGATTATTATAGCTTTGTATTTCTCTCCGATCTATCGATTTGGTTTGGCCTACTAGATTGATTTATCTTGCAATGGGAGAGGTGCTTTGTGATGGGTTCAATCTTGCGGTGCTCAATCCCAGTGATAGAAGGGGACATGACACGTATTTGTATTGTTGCCATTAAGGCTAAAAAGATGGGGTTTAATCATATTGCTTGGGTTTACTTTGTCTACATCATGTCATCTTGCTTAAGGCGTTACTTTGTTTCAAACTTAATACCCTAGATGCATGCTAGATAGCGGTCGATGGGTGGAGTAATAGTAGTAGATGTAGGCAGGAGTCGGTCTACTTGTCTCGGACGTGATGCCTATATACATGATCATTGCCATGAATCCGTCATAATTATTTGCTTTTCTATCAATTGCCCAATAGTAATTTGTTTACCCACCGTATGCTATGTGTTCGAGAGAGAAGCCTCTAGTGAAAACTATGGCCCCCGGTCTACTTTATCATGTATTAAAAACCTAAAAATACCTTGCTGCAATTTATTTACTTTTATTTTTATTAGTATTTTAGTTTATCTATTTACCTCGATTAGATTTAATCCTTACAAATAACCGCTAAGAGGATTGACAACCCTCTTATTTGCGTTGGGTTCATGTGTTTGCTCTTTTGTGTGCAGGTGCGCTTAACGGAATTTTGCTTGGTTCTCCTACTGGATTGATAACCTTGGTTCTTAACTGAGGGAAATACTTATCTCTACTGTACTGCATCATCCTCTCCTCTTCGGGGAAATACCAACGCAGACAAAAAGTAGCAGGGTCTTCCTTGAATATTACCTTGGGGTGCCTTGGGCATCCCCAAGCTTAGGGTCTTGCCGCTCCTTATTCCTTCATCCATCGTAATCTCACCCAAAACTTGAAAACTTCAGCACACAAAACTCAACAGAAACTTCGGGAGATCCGTTTGTACAATAAATCAATCATCCACTTTAGGTACTGTTATAAACTCATTCATAATTATTCTTGCATAATACCTACTGTATTCAAACTCTTCCATGACTTATACCCCCCGATATAATCCATAGTTTCATTAAAACAAGCGCACTATGCAATAAAAACAGAATATGTCTAAAACAGAATAGTACATAATGACAGAATATTATCTATACTTCTGTAGCTCCAAAAATTCTGAAAACTTAGGACAACATAAACAATTTGTATCCCGAAACTGTGTAGAAATTTCAGATATTTCTGACAGTCCAGTACAGAACTAAAAATCAAATACTGGGTGCAAAACTTTCTGTTTTCAAACAGCATCAATTATACTATCATCCAAATCATCCCAATGGCATTACTTGGCACAAACACTAATTAAAAGATAAAAACACAATCATAACAGTAGCTAAAATTGTGTTTGCACACAAAAAGGAAAAATAAAAAATAAAGACAACTATTAGGTTGTCTCCCAACAACCTCTTTCTTTATAGCCATTAAGATAGGCTTCGAGATTTTATCGATGCTCACATGAAAGATAATATTTGAAACACAAAGAGAGCATCATGAAGCATATGAAAACACATTTAAGCCTAACATACTTCCTATGCATAGGCATTTTATAATCAAACAAATTATCAAGGCAAGTACTATTTAGCATATGCAAGGAAGAAGAATAAAACATTGACAACTTGAACTTCAAGAGAGGTAATTGTGTAACTTGAAAATTTCTACAACCGTATTTTCCTCTCTCATAATAATTGCATGTAGGATCATATTCAAATTCAACAATATAGCCATCATATAAAATATTCTCTTCATGATCCTTATGCATAAAAGTTTCATAATCTTCCAAGATAGTGGGATTAACATAAACTAAAGTCATGACCTCTCCAAACCCACTTTTAATAGTATTGCAAATTTTATTATCAATAACATATTCATCATGAGGCTTAAATAAGTTTTCAAGATCATAAGAAGCATTATCACCCTAATCATGATCATTGCAATAAGTAGTGGACATGACAAAATTATCATCCCCAAGCTTGTAGTTTTGCATATCATTAGCATAATTGACATTAATAGAATTTACAATAACATCATTGCAATCATGCTTTTCATTCAAGGAGCTATAATGAATCTCTTTATAAACTTCTTCTTTTAGCACATCATCACAATTTTCAGATTCATAATTTTCAAGCAAAACTTCATAAAGATAATCAAGTGCACCCAACTCACTAGCAAATGGTTCATCATAATTGGATTGTTTGAAAAGATTAGCAAGTGGATGAGGATCCATATGTCTATATTTTTATTTTCATTGAGTCACAAAATTATTGCAAGCAAGCAAACGAGCAAACATAAATATTTTTGTGTTTTTGTATTTTTATGAGAAGTGGGGGAGATGAAAATGAGAGGCAAAGGCAAATAAAAAGACAAATAAAAAGTAGAGCAAGTAGATGATAGTTTGTGTGAAGGTACTTGCTACTTGTGAGCTGCGTTGGGATTTCCCCGAAGAGGAGGGGATGATGCAGTATAGTAGAGATAAGTATTTCCCTCAGTTATGAAACCAAGGTTATCAATCCAGCAGAAGAATCACGCAACAACTTGTTAGCAGTACCTGCACACAAAACAACAAATCCTCACACCCAACGCGGACAAGGGGTTGTCAATCCCTTGGCGGTTAATTGCAAGATTAAATTGTATGGTGATAGATAGATAGATCGAACAAAAATACAAAATAAAATAAATAAAGTAAAATTGCAGCAAGGTATTTTTAGGATTTTCAAAATATGATAAAGGTAGACTCGGGGGGCCATAGTTTTCACTAGAGGCTTCTCTCTTGAAAATAGCATACAGTGGGTGAACAAATTACTGTTGGGCAATTGATAGAAAAGAAAATAATCATGACGATATCCAAGGCAATGATCATGTATATAGGCATCACGTCCGAGACAAGTAGACCGAAACGATTCTGCATCTACTACTATTACTCCACACATCGACCGCTATCCAGCATGCATCTAGAGTATTAAGTTCATAAAGAACGGAGTAACGCCTTAAGCAAGATGACATGATGCAGACAAAGTAAACTCATGCATGAATAAACCCCATATTTTTACCCTTAATAGCAATGATACATACGTGTCATGTCCCTTTCTGTCACTGGAATTGAGCACCGTAAGATCGAACCCATTACAAAGCACCTCTCCCATTGCAAGATAAATCAATCTAGTTGGCCAAACCAAATCAATAGATCGGAGAGAAATACGAAGCTATAACAATCATTCATAAAAGAGTTCAGAGAAAACTCAAATAATATTCATGGATAATCTGATCATAAACTCACAATTCATCGGATCCCAACAAACACACCGCAAAAAGTGATTACATCGGATAGAACTCCAAGAACATCGAGGAGAACATTGTATTGAAGATCAAAAAGAGAGAAGAAGCCATCTAGCTACTAACTATGGACCCAAAGGTCTGTGGTAAACTACTCACGCATCATCGGAAGGGCAGCAAGGTTGATGGAGAGCCCCTCCGTGATCGAATCCCCCTCCGGCAGAGTGCCGGAAAAGGCCTCCAGATGGGATCTCTCGAGAACAGGCACTTGCGGCGGCGGAAAAAGTATTTCGTGGACTCCTCTGTTGGTTTCCCGATTTTAGAGAATTTATTGAGGTGGAATTAGGTCAAACGGAGCAGAGGTGGGCCCACGAGGCACCAGGGCGCGCCACCCCCCCCCGGGGCGCGCCCTGGTGGCTCGTGGCCACCTCCTCTGTCTTCTGACCCTCTCCTGAAGATCCTAGTGTCTCTTATGTCCAGAAAAAAATCTCTAAAAAGTTTCGTGGCATTTGGATTTCGTTTGGTACTGATATTCTGGAAAACCAAAAACAGGCGAAAAACAGCAACTGGCACTGGGCACTAAGTTAATAGGTTAGTCCCAAAAAATGATATATAATTGCTTGTAAATGTATATAAAACATCCAAGATTGATACTATAATAGCATGGAACAATCAAAAATTATAGATACGTTGGAGACGTATCAGGCATCCCCAAGCTTAATTCCTGCTCGTCCTCGAGTAGGTAAATGATAAAAACAGAATTTTGGATGTGGAATGCTACCTATCATATTCATCATATATTCTTTTCTTTGTAGTATGGACATTTGGACTTGAATGATTCAAAGCAATAGTCTATAGTTTGACATGAAGATATAAATACTCAAGCATACTAACAAGCAACCATGTCTTTCAAAATATCAACGCTAAAGAAAGTTATCCCTAGCCCATTATGCTAAATCATTGATCCATTCATGAAACACACTCAATATTAGCTACACACAATGCACAAGTCTGACAATAGTGCTCTCTAGTTGGTGATTTGTAAGAGAAGATGGAGACTCAAAATAAAAATAAAGATTGCATAAAAGTAAATAGATAGGCCCTTCGCAGAGGGAAGCAGAGATTTGCAGATGTGCCAGAGCTCAAAGCTTAAATTAGAGAGATAAAATTATTTTAAGAGGCATGCTTTTCCTGTCAACGAAAACGACCAAGAATTCCCAATATCTTCCATGCTAGACACATTATAGGCGGTTCCCAAACAAAAAATAAAGTTTATTTCCTTTCCACCATTCTTTCACAATCCATGGCTAGCCGTATCCACGGGTGCCCTCCATACCAACACTTTCCAAGGAATTTATTATTATCATCATATTAATTTTTTTTCATTTCAGGACTGGGCATCCCTATTATCTGCCACTCTCTCGTGCAATGACAAGTGAATAAACACTCATCGTGAGAATAACACACCTAGCATGGAAAATATTGGCCACTCCCTGCCGCTTCATGAGCGGTACGGGCACACAAAACGGAAAATTATTTTGAAAAATTAGAGTTGGCACGTGCAAATTTACTTGGAACGGCATGGAAATACCGCATATAGGTAGATATGGTGGACTCATTATGCACAACTTGGGTTTAAGGAGTTGGATGCACAAGCAGTATTCCCGCTTAGTAGAAATGAAGGATAGCAAATAGATTGAGAAGCGACCAACCAAAAAGCGAAAACGGTCATAAACATGCATTGAACATAACTAACACCGAATAATGCACCATAAGTAGGATATAATTTCGTTGCATAACTATTGACTTTATGTGCATGCATAGGGAATCACAAACCTTAACACCAATATTCTTACTAAATCACAATTACTCACTAACATGACTCACATATTATCATCTCCATATCGCAAAACTAATGCAAGGAATCAAACTTATCATATCCAATGATCTTTCATGTAAGTTTTTATTATATCCCTCTTGAATATTCATCACTTTGGGACCAAATTCATATCTTGTGCAAATTACCATTACTATTATCAACTCTCAAAAAGATATAAGTGAAGCATGAGAGTGCAAATATTTCTTCAAAATTTAATATTATCAACTCTCAAAATAATATAAGTGAAGCATGAGAGTTCAAGTATTTCTTCAAAATATAGCCACCGCCGTGCTCAAAAATATTTAAGTGAAGTACTAGAGCAACTGCCTAGCTCAGAAGATTTAAGTGAAGCACATAGAGTATTCTAGCAAATCATGATAAACGTGTGGCTCTCTCAAATAGGTGTGTCCAGGCTAGATGATTGTGACAAACTAAAAAGAAAACAAAGCAAAGACTCATATAATACACGACGCTCCAAGTAAAACACATATCATGTGATGAATAAAAATATAGCTCCAAGTAAAATTACCGATAGTTGGTAGAAGAAAGAGGGGATGCCTTCCGGGGCATCCCCAAGCTTAGATGCTTGAGTCTTCCTTGAATATTACCTTGGGGTGCCTTGGGAATTCCCAAGCGTAGGCTCTTTCCACTCCTTATTCCTTCATCTATCGTGATCTCACCCAAAACTTGAAAACTTCAATCACACAAAACTCAACAAAACCTTCGTGAGATCCGTTACTATAACAAATAAATCCTTAACTTTAAGTACTGTAGTAAATTGATTCATATTTAATATTGGCATAATGCTACTGTACTCCAAGTTCTCCATGACTCATACCCCCCGATACGATCCATAGATTCATCAAAATAAGCAAACTATGCAACAAAAACAGAATCTGTCTAAAACAGAACAGTCTGTAAAGATCTGTTTGAAAGCCATACTTCTGTGGCTACAAAAATTCTGAAAAATTAGTACAAAGTGGGAAATTCATATACCAATACTTTGTAAAAATTTCAGATTTTTCTGATGCTCCGGTACAGAATTAAAATTCCAGCAGTGGACGCAAAACTTTCTGTTTTCCAAACAGCATCAATTATACTATCTTCCAAATCACCCCAAAGGCATTACTTGGCACAAACACTAATTAAAACATAAAAACACAATCATAACAGTAGCATAATTGTGCAAACACACAAGAACAGAAATAAAAATAAAAAAATTTATTTTATTCATTGGGTTGCCTCCCAACAAGCGCTATTGTTTTATGCCCCTAGCTAGGCATAATGCATAGTTTCAAGTATTGTCATCTTTGGTTTTAGTAATCTTTATAGGAGTTTTCTCAAACCCGGGAGGCTCCTTACGCTTCCCATTATTCTCTGAGGCAATTTTAAGGTCTAGAATATCCAATCGATTATTGCATAGAGTAATCAAAGTGCTTGTGCGATTGAGGTTTCCACTAATATTTTTAAGAGGTTCGTTAGACTTTTGCAACTCAACCAAATTTTTCTACATGTCACCCAATTTTTCTAATATTTGAGCCCCCTCTTGAGTAAAAGCAAAACCCTTTTGTGGTGGTGGCATCCCCAATATACCCTCTATTATTTCATAGGCAGTATTGGCCTCACTTTCAATAAAATTCCCTTTTGCGGCAAAGTCCAAAAGTTGTCTATGATGCATGGTTAAACCTATATAGAAATTGCGAAGTAAAATTTTTAAATCCCCTTTTATAGAGCAAACGCAGTAGGATTCCATTAACCTATACCAAGCATCCTTAAGATTTTCTCATTGTTTCTGTTTGAAGTAAAGCACTTCAAAATCCGGTGACAAAGGAGGGATAGTTACGCTAGTCATGATGACAAGGTGAGCAAATCAAGCAAAAGGGCAAACGGAAAATATTTTTGTATTTTTGTAAAAAAAATTAGAAGTGGGGGAGATGAAAACGAGAGGCAAAGGCAAATAAAATAAATGCAAGTAGATGAAAGTTTTATGCGTAGGTACTTGATAGATGTTGATGATGTCCTCCCCGGCAACGGTGCCAGAAATTCTTCCTGCTACTTGTGAGTTGTGTTGGGATTTCCCCGAAGAGGAGGGGATGATGCAGTACAGTAGAGATAAGTATTTCCCTCAGTTATGAAACCAAGGTTATCAATCCAGTAGGAGAATCACGCAACAACTCGTTAGCAGTACCTGCACACAAAACAACAAATCCTCGCACCCAACGCGAACAAGGGGTTGTCAATCCCTTGGCGGTTAATTGCAAGATTAAATTGTATGGTGATAGATAGATAGATCGAACAAAAATACAAAATAAAATAAATAAAGTAAAATTACAGCAAGGTATTTTTAGGATTTTCAATATATGATAAAGGTAGACCCGGGGGCCATAGTTTTCACTAGAGGCTTCTCTCTTGAAAATAGCATACGGTGGGTGAACAAATTACTGTTGGGCAATTCATAGAAAAGCAAATAATCGAGAACAGGAACTTGCGGTGGCGGAAAAAGTATTTCGTGGACTCCTCTATTGGTTTCCCGATTTTAGAGAATTTATAGAGGTGTAATTAGGTCAAACGGAGCAGAGGTGGGCCCACGAGGCACCAAGGCACGCCACCCAGGGTGGCGCGCCCTGGTGGCTCGTGGCCACCTCCTCTGTCTTCTGGACCTCTCCCGAAGATTCTAGTGTCTCTGATGTCCAGAAAAAAATCTCCAAAAAGTTTCATGGCATTTGGACTTCATTTGGTACTGATATTCTAGAAAACCAAAAACAGGCAAAAAACAGCAACTGGCACTGGGCACTAAGTTAATAGGTTAGTCCCAAAAAATGATAAATAATTGCTTAGAAATGTATATAAAACATCCAAGATTGATACTATAATAGCATGGAACAATCAAAAATTATAGATACGTTGGAGACGTATCAGTACTTGATAGGTTTTGATGATGTCTCCCGGCAACGGTGCCAGAAATTCTTCCTGCTACTTGTGAGCTGCGTTGGGATTTTCTCCGAAGAGGAGAGGAGATACTGTACAATAGAGATAAGTATTTCCCTCAGTGAGAACCAAGGTAATCGAACCAGTAGGAGAATCAGGCAAAGCCTCGTGAACAACACCTGCACGCACAAAAGCAAATACTTGCACCCAACACGGGCAAGAGGGTCGTCACTCCCCTTGAACTCGTTACTTGCAAGGATTAAATCTTGTACTGGTAGATAGATAAATTGCAAAACAAAATAAAAGTAAATAAATTTTAGCAATTATATTTTAGTTTTCTTTTTATATTTAAGATAGACCCGGGGGCCATAGTTTTCACTAGAGGCTTCTCTCTCAAACACATAGCATACGGTGGGTAGACAAATTACTGTTGGGCAATTGATAGAAAAGCGCATAGTTATGACGATATTCAAGGCAATGATCATGCATATATGCATCACGTCCGAGACAAGTAGACCGAATCCTGCCTGCATCTACTACTATTACTCCACTCATCGACCGCTATCCAGCATGCATCTAGGGTATTAAGTTAATAAAAACAGAGTAACACCTTAAGCAAGATGACATGATGTAGACAATGTAAACTCAACTAATATGAATAAACCCCATCGTTTTACCCTTAATGGAAACAAAACAAATACGTGTCTTGTCCCCTACTTTGTCACTAGGATATAGAGCACCGCAAGATTGAACCCATTACAAAGCACCTCTCCTGCTGAAGATAAATCAATCTAGTTGGCCAAACCAAATGGATAGATCGGAGAGAAATACAAAGCTATAACAATTACGCATGATAAAGTTCAGAAAAGACTCAATTACTTCTCATGAATATTCAGATCATAAACTCACAATTCATCGGATCCCAACAAACACACCGCAAAAGAAGATTACATCGAATAGAACTCCAAGAAGATCGAGGAGAACATTGTATTGAAGATCAAAGAGTGTGAAGAATCCATCTAGCTACTAGCTATGGACCCGTAGGTCTGTGGTGAACTACTCACGCATCATCGGTAGGGCGGCAAGGTTGATGTAGAAGCCCTCCGTGATCGATTCCCCCTTCGGCAGAGTACCAGAAAAGGCCTCCAGATGGGATCACGGAAGAACAGAAGCTTGCGGCAGTGGCAAAATTATTTGGGGTGGCTCTCTGTTGGTTTCCCAATATTTGAGAATTTATAGAAGTGGAATTAGGTCAGACGGAGCCACGTGGGGCCCACAAGTTAACAGGGCGTGCCTACCCCCCCCCCCCCAAGGCGCGCCCTGCTGCCTTGCCGTCTCCTCGTTTGCCGTCTGGTCTCCTCCCGAAGCTTCTAGGGTCTCTTTTGTCTAGAAAAAATCGTCAAAAAGTTTCGTAGCGTTTGGACTCCGTTTGGTACTGATTTTCTGGAAAACCAAAAACAAGCAGAAAATAGCAACTGGCACTAGGCACTGGGTTAATAGGTTAGTCCCCAAAAATGATAGAAAATAGCATTTAAATGCATATAAATCATCCAAGATTGATAATATAATAGCATGGAACAATCAAAACTTATAGATACGTTGGAGACGTATCGTAGCCCTCGAAGCAAAGTACTACTCGCAAGCCCCTAGGGAGGAGGTTCGTAGGAGTTAACTATCGCGCACCCCCGATTATAATAGCACTCAAGGATTTCATTTCGGACCTAAGAATGCTCAGACCTCCCCACCATGCCATGGCTAACACTTAGATGAGAAGTTAATAACAAGCTTTAATACCGATATTTCTACTAACCAATGATCATGAACCAATATCCTTTCATATTACGACATCAATATCATTAAACCATACGTTTCATATTTAGTGATCTACATGAAAGTTTTTATTATATCCCTCTTGAATACCTATCATTTATGGACTAGTCTTATAACCCGTGTAAATTGCCATTACTATTTATTAGACTCTCAAAAAGATTTAAGTGAAGCATGAGCGTGCAACTATTTCTTTAAAATTTAACCACCGTCATGCTCTAAAAGATATAAGTGAAGCACTAGAGCAACTGCCTAGCTGAAAAGATATAAGTGAAGCACATAGAGTATTCTACCAAATCACGAACAAATGTGTGTCCCTCTCAAAAGGTGTGTCCAGCAAAATATGATTGTGGCAAACTAAAAAGCAAACCAAGAACATAAAACTATGGCACAAGATGCTCCAAGTAAAACTCATATCATGTGATGAATAAAAATATAGCTCCAAGTAAGTTACCGATAGATTGTAGACGAAAGAGGGGATGTGTCGGTGTACTAAAGTATGGGTCTTTTTAGTACCCCTTACTTGTGCACGGGCAGTTGTAGCCATACCGCGGCAAGCCTTGCCGGGGAATAGCTATGAGTAATCACGAGACTAAGATGCCAAGGAGACGTTCAAGTCAACGATCAGACCAGAAGACAGAAAGCCAAAGGGTTGCGGAGGCCCGGCAAGACCCTTGCCGGCAAGGCCTCGCACCCGGCAAGACCCGATCCCGGCAAGCCCCGGGCCCGGAAAGGAATCGGTCCCGGCAAGCCCCGAGCCCGGCAAGGATTCAGCCCCGGCAAGGCTCTGCACAGTGCAGCGCTATCGCTCCAGTGCAACGGCCAGCCTTGTCGTTTAGGGCTTGTCCTCATGGTGACGTGGTGTGATGCTGGCCACGAGATGCTTAAGCGGTGCTGATGGGATGGCTGCTTTTGCCCATCCCCCTGTAAAGCTTTTCCGAGCCCAAGACGCTGAGGGACACCTCACGGTGCATTTAATGAGCTTGTCCTAAGCCGTCAGGGTTAGGTATGATAACACTGTAGCTACTTTCCACCTCATGCCTTATCTCGTACGCCACTGTGGTAGCCCCTTTGACCCATATAAAAGGAGGCCTGAGGCGTACAGAGAGAGGGGACTTCAGAGGGCCCATTCTGTTTGCGTAGCCACTGAGTACTGTAGCTCCCAGAACTTGGCCAAGAACACAATTAATACAATCAAAGCAGGAGTAGGGTTTTACGCATCCGTGCGGCCCGAACCTGGGTAAATCCCCGTGTGCTGCTCGTTAGTTCTGCTCTTTGTGTAATCCTCTCCCCTTGCCGAACCGTAAAGGGATCCGCTCGATAGCGATCCCATAGGTGTCTGTTTCCCACGACATCTTTGGCGCGCCAGGTAGGGGGAGAGGAGGTTGTGCGAACCTGATCTAGCGATCAGCGCGTCAGATCTTCGATCATCTTCACCACCATGGCTCCCAAGAAAAAGGGTTTCATGGCGGTTGGTCCATCTGCATCCGTCGTGCCTGATGATGCGCGCACAGGCGACGACGTAGACGCGGGTGGAGGAGGTGGAGGCTCCGAGCTTCCACGGCGTTCCCGCGATCCGAGCCGGACGAGCAACAGGTCCAAGGATGGAGCTGCGCAACCTGCGGGTGGTGCAGCGACTTCCAAGGATGGAGCTGCGCAACCTGCGGGTGGTGTAGCGACTTCCAAGGATGGAGCGGCGCCTTCCAGGACGAATACGCCGGCGCAGGCACCGCGACCTTCTCAGGACGCGCGTGACGTGCGGCCTCAAGACGTTGGTGGTTCTAGGCGTCCGCATGGGAAGACCCCTGCGCATCACTCTAAAGATGCGCGGGGCCAAGATCTGCGCCAGCGCGCTGGTGGAAGCCGCGCACGGGTGCAGAGTCGTGATGATGCTCCTTCTAACCCTGTTAGGAGTTTGAGCACCTCACTTTCTTCGCACCTGTCGCCGCCGCCTACGCCAGCAGAGGCGTTGGCGCGAGCTCAGCTGCTCCTAGACTTCCCTCCTGCCGCGGAGAAGCTAGACGAGTGGCGAGCCGCTATCCAGAGCCTCATCGGCCTAGCCAACAACGACGTACCGCAGCAGGGTGAACCCTCGCGGCTGCAGTCATCTAGGCTGGTGCGTGGCGATGGAGAGAAGACCGGAGCTGGAACGACTGCGGTGTGTTCCCCTTCGCTTCATCAAGAGCAGTCGTTAACTCGACGGACCAGCGCCCGTGAGGATGATTCCACAGCGTTGTCTGATCCGCGGGCTCGCCGCGATCAACATCACGTTCTTCGGAAACGGAAGAAGGAGGACGCTCGAACCACCATCGAGCGCCGAAGGGAAGCGCGTCGGCAGTCCGACAAGCGTGTTGGGCCCACTGTTGATGAGCCCGCGCCAGGGTACCCTGGCTGCCTACCTTACGAGGTGGGTTGCCCAGCGTTTACTCGTGAGCTGCGGCAAGTCCAGTGGCCCAGCTCCCGCTCCTTCAAGCCGGAAGTACCGGAGAAGTACGACGGCAAGACTCATCCGTCCGAGTTCTTGAGCATCTACACCATCGCGGTGCAGGCTGCCGGGGCTCGTGACGATAAGGTACTGGCCAACTACTTTCCGTTGGTGCTGAAGCCCAACGTGAGATCGTGGTTGATGCACCTGCCCGAGAATTCCATCTCTTCTTGGGCCGACCTGTGCCACCAGTTTGTTGGCGCCTTCACCGGCGGCCATCAAGCTCCCGGCCAGGAGAGTGATCTGCACATCATTCCTCAGAAGGAGGGCGAAACCTTGCGCAAGTATATCCAGAGGTTCAGCCGCATCCAGCACAACATTCCTGACGTTCATCCCGCCGCCGTCATCAGCGCCTTTCATCAGAATGTGCGCAATCGTAAGATGCGGGAGGAGCTGGCGATGAACAAAGTCAGAGATGTCGCCGAGCTCTACGCTTTGGCCGACAAGTGTGCTCGGGCAGAAGAAGGAAGGAGGCTCCCCGGCGAGAACACTGGTGCCGGAGTCGACTCCGAGAGCGAAGACGCTCCTGCCCCGGCAAGGAAGGGAAAGCGGAAGAACAAGAAGCGCAAGGGCAAGACCGTACTTGCCGTCGAAGGTTCCGGCAACCCCGGCACCGCCAAGAAGTCCAAGACCGATGACCCCGGCAAGGAGGTTGCCGGGTGTGCGGCGTGTCAGGCCTTGGCGGCTGCCGACAAGCCAGAAGGATCTGGCAAGCAGTACTGCAAGATCCATCGTACCAAGGGCCATGATCTCCAAGACTGCCGGCAAGTTGAGGAACTTGCCGAGAAGCAGCGCGCCGAGTACGAAAAGCGCGACAAGGAGAGAGCCCAAGATGGTACCGGGGGGTCTGGCAGGAAGCGCGGTCGAGGAGGTCGCCGCGGCAAGCCCAGGCAGCAGCAAGAGAAGCCTGCCCGGGGCTGTGGCAAGAGGCAGGGGGATGATGATGATGATGCAGAAGGCGACGAGTCCAGCGAACACGAGTTCCAGAAGGCTACAGAGGCCATGTGCGTCGACGGGGGCGCTTCGTTGCATTCCTCTCACCGCCAGCTCAAGCAGTGGGCGCGCGAGATTAATGCGGCAGAGCCATCCCTCGATGCCCAGAAGCCACTGAAGTGGTCCCACACGCCTATCATTTTTGACGCCGAGGATCACCCTGATCGCACAACTGCGGTCGGGTGTTTGCCGTTGTTGGTTTCACCAACGATCCGCAACCTCCAGGTGACGAGAATGTTAGTTGACGGTGGGGCCGGCCTAAACTAAATCTCGCCAGACGTCATCAAGAGGCTGCAGATTCCTGACGAGGACCTTGAGGAGACTGGCTCATTCCAAGGGGTCAATCCGGGAAGGAACCAGCCGAAGGCAAAATCACGCTGCCGGTAACATTCGGCAGCGAGCTGAACTTTAGGACGGAGAAGGTCGTTTTCGACATCGCCAAGATTCCGTTACCTTATAATGGAATCCTTGGCCGCCCAGCGCTGGCTAAGTTCATGGCGGCCTCGCACTACGCCTACAACGTCTTGAAGATGCCCGGTCCAATGAGCGTCATCACTGTCTACTCCGACAAGAAAGACGCGCTCATTTGCACCGACAAGCTCTACCGGGAAGCAGTTGCAGCGTCCGCCGCCAAGGCGCATGCTCCTGCCGCTCAAGGTCCCGGCAAGAAGGAGAAGCCCGGCAAGACCTCTGGGACAAACTCCGGCAAGCGCGCCTCTCCGGAGTGCTGCGCTACCGTCGAGGATGCACCGGAAAGCTCTGCCGGCCAGACTAAGAAATCCAAGGCAACTCCACCTAAGACCAAGAAGGTGCCCGCCAAGGAGGACGGGACGGGGGGAACTTTCACTATAAGTTCCACCCTTGATGGCAAATAGGAAAGCGCGCTCGTTGCTTTCCTGCGGGCGAATGTCGATGTGTTTGCATGGCAACCATCTGACATCCCCGGTGTTCCCAGGGAAGTAATTGAGCACCACCTAGCTGTCTGTCCTCACGCGCGGCCCGTCAAGCAGAAGGTGCGGAAGCAAGCTTTGGAGCGGCAAGAATTTATTGCAGAAGAGATTAAGAAGCTTGAGGTGGCAGGCCTGGTTAGAGGAGTCCTCCATCCTACATGGTTGGCCAATCCAGTTGTTGTGCGCAAGGCGAATGGTAAATGGAGGCTATGTATTGACTTTACAGATATCAATAAAGCCTGCCCAAAAGATCCCTTTCCCTTGCCGCGCATCGACCAGATTGTGGATTCCACTGCCGGCTGCGATCTGCTGTCATTCCTTGACGCATACTCAGACTATCACCAGATCTTCATGGTGAAAGAAGATGAAGAGAAGACCGTATTTATCACCCCGTGTGGCACATATTGCTTTTTGCGTATGCCTTTCGGGATGAAAAGTGCTGGTTCGACCTTCGCAAGAGCTGTCCAGATTGGTTTCGGGGCCCAGCTGCATAGAAATATGGAAGCTTACATGGATGATATAGTGGTCAAAACCAAGGACAAGGCAACGCTCATTCAAGATCTGGAGGAGACTTTTGCAAACCTGCGCAGGATCAACCTGAAGCTCAACCCCGAGAAGTGCGTGTTCGGTGTCCCATCCGGCAAGCTTCTCGGGTTCTTTGTATCTCAGCGTGGAATTGAAGCCAATCCCGACAAGATCAAGGAAATTGAGCAGATTGAAGCGCCGAGACGAGTCAAGGATGTGCGCCGCCTTGCCGGCTGCGTCGCTGCTTTGAGTAGGTTCATCTCAAAGTCCGCTGAGCGCGCCCTGCCATTTTTCAAAATTTTGAAGAAGGCAAGTCCAATGAAATGGACCCCAGAAGCGGAGGCAGCGCTGCAGGATTTGAAGAAGTACCTCTCCTCTCCGCCAATACTAGTCGCGCCTAGACCACAAGAGCCGTTGCTGCTATATCTAGCGGCAACGAATCAAGTGGTTAGTGCTGCGCCGGTGGTAGAGAGAGAAGCAGAGGAGGATGCAGCGGCAACGGCAGGTCCGCCAAGTGACTTGCCGGGGCCGGCCCCGGCAGAGCCTGGTGCCGACAAGGAAAGATCCGCGCAGTCAAGTCAAGCAGTGCAGAGGAAGAAGATGGTGCAGCGCCCAGTCTATTTCGTCAGCTCCCAGTTGCAGGGGGCTAGGTCGAGATATTTTGGCGTGCAAAAGCTGCTCTTCGGCCTCCTTATGGCCTCGAGGAAGCTGCGCCATTATTTCCAAGCACATGACATCACTGTCATCACTCGCTTTCCGCTGCAACGGATTCTCCGGAACCCAGAAGCAACCGGCAGGATCGTGGAGTGGGCGTTGGAGCTGTCATGCTTTGGTCTCAAGTTTGAAAGTTCTTCAACTATCCAGAGCAGAGCCTTGGCAGAGTTCATTGCAGAATGGACCCCAACTCCAGACGACGAAGTTCAAGAATCAGCGATTCCCGGCAAGGAAACAGATCGCGAATGGATCATGTACTTTGATGGAGCCTTTTCGCTGCAAGGCGCCGGTGCCGGCGTGCTGCTTGTCGCACCCACCGGAGAGCACCTCAAGTACGTCATCCAGATGCATTTTTCCCGGGAGAGATCGACCAACAACACGGCAGAGTATGAAGGACTGCTTGCCGGTCTCAGGATCGCAGCAGACCTTGGGATCAAGAAGCTCATCGTCAGAGGTGACTCCCAGCTCGTCGTGAGGCAGGTCAACAAAGATTATCAGAGCCCGTTGATGGAAGCGTACGTCGATGAAGTGAGGAAGCTGGAGGAGCACTTTGACGGTCTTCAGACAGAGCATGTTCCTCGATCAGAGAACAGCATTGCCGACGACCTGTCGAAGCGTGCCGCACTCAAGCTGCCTGTGGAACCAGGGACTTTTGTGCTCCGCTTGACTCAACCATCCGTGTCGCCATCGAAAAGGCCTGATAAGAGAAGAAAGTTAAGTACCGGCGAGTACTTCCCGGCAGGGCTTCCTGAAGCCCCCGGCAAGGATCTTGCCGGGAACGACACGGTTGCCGGTGAGCAGCGGCTTCGCGTAGAACCTCAGGTTCTTATCGCCGAAGCAAGCGCCCCTGCTGCCGAGGAAATACCGGTTGCCGGTGAGCAGCGGCTTCGCGCAGAACCTCGGGTTCTTGCCGCCAAAGCAAGCGCCCCTGCTGCCGAAGAAATACCAGTTGCCGGTGAGCAGCCGCTCCGCCAAGAACCTCAGGTTCTTGCCGTAGAAGCGAATGCTCCCGCAGCTGAAGAGTCGCCTTTAGTCCTTGTCGTCGAGCCACAGGCTCCGGCATGGGCACAGCAAATAGTCCATTTCCTTCAGACAGGAGAACTCCCTGAGGAGCAGGAAGAAGCTGAGAAAGTAGCCCGTCAGTCAAGTATGTACCAGTTCGTCGACGACGTCCTGTACAGAAAGAGACCCAACGGTGTGAAATTGAAGTGCATTCCTCGGGAGGATGGACTAGAGCTGTTGGCAGAGATTCATGGGGGGATATGTGGATCCCACATAGGCTCGAGAGCCCTTGTCGGCAAGGCATTCCGGCAAGGATTCTTCTGGCCTACTGCCCTCCAGGATGTAGCTGCACTAGTAACCAAGTGTGAAGCGTGCCAGTTCCATTCAAAGCAACTTCATCAGCCAGCTCAAGCCCTCCAGACGATCCCTCTCTCCTAGCCCTTCTCGGTCTGGGGGCTCGACATACCGGGTCCTTTCCCCCGCGCTGCCGGGGGCTTTGAGTACTTGTACGTTGCTATCGACAAGTTCACGAAGTGGCCGGAAGTGGAAGCAGTGAGAAAGGTGACAGCACAGTCAGCCGTCAAGTTCTTCAAAGGAATAGTGTGCCGTTTTGGTGTGCCGAACAGGATCATCACCGACAACGGTACGTAGTTCACTAGTCGCACCTTCATGCAGTACGTCCAAGACCTTGGCGGCAAGATTTGTTTTGCCTCTGTTGCTCACCCGAGAAGCAATGGCCAAGCGGAAAGGGCGAACGCTGAAGTGTTGCGTGGTCTCCGGACCAGAACTTTCGACAAGCTGCATAAGCATGGAAGACGCTGGATTGATGAGCTGTCGGCGGTTCTTTGGTCGATCAGGACGACGCCAAATCGAGCCACCGGCCAGACGCCCTTCGCTCTGGTTTACGGAGCAGAAGCAGTTCTCCCCACGGAACTCATATATGGGTCACCTCGAGTGCTCGCTTATGATGAGCTTGAGCAAGAGCAGCTGCGGCAAGATGACGCGCTGCTCCTTGAGGAGAACCGTCTTCGGGCTGCTGTGCGAGCCGCTCGCTACCAGCAAGCTTTGCGCCGCTACCATAGCCACAAGGTTCAAGCCCGGAGTCTTGAGGAAGGCGACCTTGTTCTTCGGCGCGTTCAGTCGGCCAAGAATTCCAACAAGTTGACGCCAAAGTGGGAAGGCCCTTACCGGGTAGTGCGAGTCACCAGGCCTGGCGCTGTCCGCCTGGAGACCGAAGAGGGCTTGCCAGTGAGCAACTCCTGGAACATCGAGCACCTTCGCAAGTTCTACCCGTAAGGCGCAGTTGTTCGGGTTTCTTGCTGTGATAGCGATACGGCCAGCAGGCTGCTGACGACCCGAATCCAGCGCTCGCGGCAGCGTAACACTCCGGCAAGATCCCGGCAACGCCATTCTGTACAAGTGTTGCCGCTGGCATGTAATCCTTTGTACAGAGCAGGCACATCCCTGTGCATATTTAATAAGATCTGTGTGCTTTACATTTCTTGTTGATTTCATGTCATATATATGCATGTATTATCTGAGATGTGTATTGCACTTGATCCCGGTAAGAGCTAACGAACCGTCAAGGTTCCATACCTTTATTTTCTATTCTTTCTTTTTCTCAAGAGACAGAAGATTCCCTCGCGTGCAAGTTTGCCGGGGGGGGAAGGAATGGTGGTATGGATACCAGACGACGTTCAAGGTTGGCGCCTTGCCGGAAGAAGAAGAATAGCGACGAAAAGCAGAGCTAAGTTGCTGAACCCCTTAAGCAGATTTTTGATTTTTGTAAGGCTGTATTCCCTTGAACGATTTCGGCTTTGTATGGAAAACCTGCACGCGATGGAATCTTGTCGTGATCGGTTGCGCCCTTACTCTGTTTCAAGTCCGCTCAACAGTCTAGGTGGCCGCGCTGAAAGCGTCAAGATTTCTTGCCGTGAGCAGCACTGCCCGCAAGCTGCTGACGACCCGAATCCAGCGCTCGCGGCAGGGTTATGCTCCGGCAAGTTCCCAGCAAAGCGTAGGGTATACGCCATACAGAAAGAAATTGAACAAAGGGAATAGCATGCCATAATTCAAATAGAGCAAATTATATTACATCCAGTGCTTGCCACGTTTCTGACATAAGGCAAATTGTCTTTTCCATGGAATGCTGGCGGAAAGATGAGGAAGAGATGAGGCGGATGTGGCTAGTCCCGGCGATCGCCCTCGACCCTCTTCACCTGGCTCACCCGATCGACGATGGGCGCGACAAGCTCTTCGAGAGCCTTGACGTCCGCGTCCTTCAGCAAGCTCTTCGAGGCTT
This sequence comes from Elymus sibiricus, assembly GCA_039707655.1. Lineage (NCBI taxonomy): Eukaryota > Viridiplantae > Streptophyta > Magnoliopsida > Poales > Poaceae > Elymus > Elymus sibiricus. The sequence goes on from CM077668.1 coordinate 301,375,149, forward strand.
TGGAGAGGTCGATGCCAGGGTTCCTGTACGCCACCTTCATCAACACCTTGCGGAGGACGAGCTGGCAGAGTTTCCGGGATTCGTCGGCCAGCTTGCTTGTCTCGTTCGCCTGGAGTACCTTGAGGGCGTCGACGAGCTTGTCGAAGAACATGGTTAGCCTGGCGCTTGAGGATATGTTGTCGTCGACAGAGTATCCGAAGCCCGGCAAGTCCATGGCCTCCAGCTCCACGCCAAGCTTCTCGGCGACGTCCGCCAGCCTGGCAGTCCAGAGCTTCACGCTAGAAGTGTACTCGTTGTGGGTGGTGGCGGCGTTCTGGAGCAACTCTTGTTCGTCGTGGAGGTCTTTGATAAGAGTCCTCTCACGGACTCGAGCGGCTTCAAGAGACTCCTCCAGCGTGGATAGCTTCAGCTTCAGATCTTCAATGGAGTCCTTGGCGGAGGAAAGCTGCTGGACCTTCTCGGATGCGGCATCCTGCGTCTCCATCAGGCTGTGGAGAGCCTTGTCTCTCTCGGCCTCGAGTGCTGAGACCTTCTTGCCGTGGTCCTCGAGAGCGGCCTCCAGCTGCTTCGTTTTCTCCTCCAGCAAGTTCTTGGCGGTCTCCGCGGCTCCGGCAGCATCGAGGGCCTCTTTGAGCTTGCCGGCGTGGTCTTCAGTTAGAGCTCTGAGCGTCTTCAAGTGTTTCTGCTTAAGCTCCTGGACCCGCCGCGCGACAAGACTTTCGAGCTCTTCATCCTTGTTGCGAAGCTTGGCGGCAAGCGCCGCCTCGCGTGCGGCAAGGTCCTCTTCTTGGGCGTCAAGGCTGATGCGGCGCTGCGTCAAGAGGGCTTCTGTTGCGGCGGCTTGCTGGGTGGCCTCCTCCTGCGCTTTCTCGATGTCTGATTGCTTCAGCAGGAGGATGTTCCGCTCTTTCGCCAGCTGCTCCCGATAAACATTCAGCTCTTGGAGGGCCTCGCCGTACCAAGCCTGTGTCTCCATGACGCGTTGTTGGAAGTCTCCTTCCGCTGCCTCGACGAGCGCTGCCCGGGAGTCCAGTTTCTCCTTCCGGGCGCGGTAGAGCGTTTGGAGCTTCCGATAGTTGTCATTCATGGCTTGGAGTAGCTGCTCCTCCTTGAGCTCGCTGGCGGCGGCGACGACGATTTCCCCGTCAAGATGTTCTCCTTCAACCAGCTCTTCGATGTTTGCCGACCCCGGCATGCTGACAACGTTTTTGCCGGCCCTAATGTATTGGCTTGAGGAAGGGGCCTGGGTCGACGAGGGTTGGTCTTCGGCAGTCGAGGGCCCCGCGGCAGTAGAAGCGCCTGGCGCTCCTGCAGCGGAAGCGCCGTCAGTATGGCCGCGGGTCTCCTCACCAGCTCCCTCGGTGGACACCTTGGCGGCCTCCTCTTGCGTGGCCTTGGCGGCCTCAGCGGCAGCGGCCTTGGCGGCCTCGGCGGCAGCGGCCTTGGTGGCCTCAACGGCAGCAGCCTCGGCGGCAGCAGCTTTGGCGGCCTCGGCGGCGGCATGCTTGGCGGCCTCTTCGGCAGCAACCTTGTCGGCTTCAGTGGCGGCATCCTTGGCAGTCTCTTCAATGACAACGTCAGTGTCCATGAGCTCTGTCAGAAGAAGATTGAAAGCCAAGGAGTTAATTAAGATGAAGCTGGGAAGGAAGTTCAAGAAGACGAAAAGAAGAAAAACCAAAGTGACAAGAGTTCTGGGCTGAGCCATTTACCTGCGTCAGGGAAGGGGTTGCCGGAGCTTACGCTTGCCGGCCCCCCCTTATCATCGTGGTAGAGCTTGCCCGAGGACTCGCCCCTGGGCGGTGTGGTCGACGGAGGTGGCATGTCAGAGGCAGCTCCCGCTGTTGCTTCTCGCTGTTGCTCCGCTCCTGCACGCCCAGAGATGTCAGCAGAGAAGAAGCACACCCCGGCACGCGCCAGTGGGTAGTGAGTAGAAGACTCACGCTGGGGGCTGCGCCGGGGGCTGCGTCGAGGGCTGCATCGAGGGTTGCATTCTGGGCTTGACTCCGAGCTGACGAGAACCGTTTCCGGCGCGCCCGAGGTGCTTGCCGGCGGCTCAACGCTTGTTGAGGTCTTAGCCCTCTTCGCCATTCTCTGCGCCAGAGTCTCCGTATCCCTGAGGAAGGCAAAAACAGAGCAAGTTAATCAAGCAAAACTAGAAGGATAAGAATCGAAGCTGTGGCGGGACTCTTACTCTTCTTCTTCCTCGGAGCTGATGGCGGAGAGGTCGAAGCCGACCCCCGCCGCGGTACCTGACGGAGGAGGAGGAGTGGTCCTGGGCCGCTTGGCAGCGGCAGGTTGCGGTGCGGCCTCGTCGGTTGCCCCTTTGCCGGAAGCCTCGCTGCTTGAGGAAGGTTGGCGGGCTGGAGCGCTAGTGGCGTTCTTCCGGAGGACGCGCCTCTTCCTGTGTTGAAGAGCTGGGGGCTCTTCCTCCTCCTCTTCTTCCTCTTCGGCGGCGCCTCCGGCAGAAGAGCTCCCGGCAGCGGCTCCGCTCGGCTCCCCGGCAGCCTTATCTCGCCTGGCGAGGTCTTCCCGCAGCGAGTCCTCGCCTTCGCTGGACTCAGCGCTGCCGGCTTCTTCGGCAAGGTTCGCCTCTTCTGCCCTGCTGGCGATGTAGGCGAGCTCCTCCTCCGTGGTGGCGCGGACAAGGTTCTCCTCGCGGATGGCCTTCTCCGTCAAGTTGTCGAAGAACGCCAGCGCCTGCTCCGCGGACGGCTCGATCCACCTCTCGTCGATGCTATGGGCATTGAGCACCGGCATCATGGCGATGACGGAGGTCAGCGACGAGTTGTTGCATAGTGGGACGACGCCTGCCGGCAAGTCTCCCACTGCTCCAGATTTGAACAGTTGTTGGCAGAGGGCTGCGTGCCCCATGGCTGTCAGATCATTATCCAGCCCAGGCCGCACCCTCATGACGTCGGCAGCGTTCATGTACTCCCAGGCAGGGCGCCCCTTGTTCTGAAGTGGGGCGATGCGTCGGCGAAGGAAATCTAAACCAATCATCTCCACCTTCAACCCGGCAGCCTTGAGGCGCAGTATCCTGGTGATGGCGATGGTGAGCTTGCTGTCGTCAGGGTCCGCGGCGCCCCAATCCTTGCCGCGGACCACCTTCTGCTTCCGCACCTCGCAGAACGGTTTGGGCCCCTTTTCCCAGACCCAGCACCACTTGCCGCGCCACTCATCCCATCTCTCGTGGTATAGCCCCTCTGGGTACGCCTCCTTGGTCGCCGTCCTCGGAATCCAAGTGATGCTGCCGGAGAGGGCGTTGCCCTTTTGGATGCGGGGGTAGAAGTAGTGCCGGAAAAGTGCAGTGCTCGGGATGACCCCGACAAAATTCTCGCAAAGGTGCGCGAAGACGACATGCAAGTCATGGCATTCGGCGTGAAATCTAGCAGCTGGAAGCCATAGGTGAGCATGATATCTACGAAGAAATCCGAGTACGGATGACAGAGGCCGCACCAGAAGTAATCGGCAAAGAAGGGATAATCTCCTGGCTCTGCCTTACGAGAAGCTACACTCACTTTGGTGGCTGGATGCGCCGTGGTCTCAGTCGCCCATGCGAACTGGTACCTCTTCTTCAAGGTCTCCGCATCAAGCGTCGAGGGGAAGACAGCGCGTTCCTTCCGCATCTTCGCCAACCTGCTCTCCGCGGCGGCCGCTTCCGCCGCCTTGGCCTTGCTCGACTTGGGCGGCATGGTGGCTATGGAAGTGGGCACTGAAGGCATCGAGAGCACGGTGGAGGAGGGTGGAGGAAGGAAAGCTCTGCTTTTGGGCGCGAGGAAGAAGACGATGGCCACGGCTCTGAGATTGAGATTGGAAAGGCGGAGGGGGTAAATGAGCAGTGCCCTCTGCGATTCCCTTTTTTATGGGGAAGGCGCGAGGCTGGCTCTTTACCGCCCGCTTTTGCAGTGGAGTTTCCGCCCACGTCTCCCACGTCACGCGATTAATGCGCATAGTGGAGGGGCGTGGTAAAAGAGATAATGATTGCGGGCGGTTATTCCCTGCCACGCATGCCCGTGCACTGTTTTGGGCCTAGCCCAACAGGCCTGGCACCCGTGTATGGCCTAGGCCCGGGAGCTCCTGTCGGTGTACTAAAGTATGGGTCTTTTTAGTACCCCTTACTTGTGCACGGGCAGTTGTAGCCGTACCGCGGCAAGCCTTGCCGGGGAATAGCTATGAGTAATCACGAGACTAAGATGCCAAGGAGACGTTCAAGTCAACGATCAGACCAGAAGACAGAAAGCCAAAGGGTTGCGGAGGCCCGGCAAGACCCTTGCCGGCAAGGCCTCGCACCCGGCAAGACCCGATCCCGGCAAGCCACGGGCCCGGCAAGGAATCGGTCCCGGCAAGCCCCGAGCCCGGCAAGGATTCAGCCCCGGCAAGGCTCTGCACAGTGCAGCGCTATCGCTCCAGTGCAACGGCCAGCCTTGTCGTTTAGGGCTTGTCCTCATGGTGACGTGGTGTGATGCTGGCCACGAGATGCTTAAGCGGTGCTGATGGGATGGCTGCTTTTGCCCATCCCCCTGTAAAGCTTTTCCGAGCCCAAGACGCTGAGGGACACCTCGACGGACACCTCACGGTGCATTTAATGAGCTTGTCCTAAGCCGTCAGGGTTAGGTATGATAACACTGTAGCTACTTTCCACCTCATGCCTTATCTCGTACGCCACTGTGGTAGCCCCTTTGACCCATATAAAAGGAGGCCTGAGGCGTACAGAGAGAGGGGACTTCAGAGGGCCCATTCTGTTTGCGTAGCCACTGAGTACTGTAGCTCCCAGAACTTGGCCAAGAACACAATTCATACAATCAAAGCAGGAGTAGGGTTTTACGCATCTGTGCGGCCCGAACCTGGGTAAATCCCCGTGTGCTACTCATTAGTTCTGCTCTTTGTGTAATCCTCTCCCCTTGCCGAACCGTAAAGGGATCCGCTCGATAGCGATCCCATAGGTGTCTGTTTCCCACGACAGGATGCCATCCGGGGCATCCCCAAGCTTAGACGCTTGGGTCTTCCTTGAATATTACCTTGGGGTGCCTTGGGCATCCCCAAGCATAGGGTCTTGCCACTCCTTATTCCTTCATCCATCGTGATCTCACCCAAAACTTGAAAACTTCAGCACACAAAACTCAACAGAAACTTCATGAGATCCGTTATTACAATAAATCAATCATCCACTTTAGGTACTGTTATAAACTCATTCATGATTGTTCTTGCATAATACCTACTATATTCTACCTCTTCCATGACTTATACCCCCCGATATAATCCATAGTTTCATTAAAACAAGCACACTATGCAATACAAACAGAATCTGTCTAAAACAGAACAGTACATAATGACAGAATATTATCTATACTACTATAACCTCAAAAATTCTTAAAACTTAGGAAAATGTAAAAAAATTGTATCCCAATACTGTGTAAAAATTTCAGATTTTTCTAACATTCCAGTACAGAACTAAAAATAAAATACTGGGCGCAAAACTTTCTGTTTTCAAACATCATCAATTATACTATCATCCAAATCATCCCAAAGGCATTACTTGGCACAAACACTAATTAAAAGATAAAAACACAATCATAACAGTATCTAAAATTGTGTGACACAAGAAAAATAAAAATTGCAATAAATATAAATATTGGGTTGCCTCCCAACAAGCGCTATTGTTTTCTGCCCCTAGCTAGACATAATGCATTGTTTCAAGTATTATCATCCTTCAAATTAATTCCATAGGTGGCCCTCATAATGGATTCATATGGTGGTTTAATTCTCTTCCTAGGTAAGTGTTCCATCCCTTTCTTTAATGGAAATTGGAATCTTATATTCCCTTCTTTCATATCAATAATAGCACCTATGGTTTGTAGGAAAGGCCTACCAAGTATTATAGGAGAAGACAGATTGCAATCAATATCAAGCACAATGAAATCAACGGGTACCTAATTTCTATTAGCAAGAATAAGCACATCATTTATTCTACCCAAAGGTTTCTTAATAGTTGAATCCGCCAAGTGCAAGGGAACATTCATCCATATCGGTGAGGCCTAGCACATCACATAAAGAGTTGGGTATAGTGGAAACGATAGCACCTAGATCACATAAAGCATTACATTCATAATCTTTAATTTTTACTTTAATAGTAGGTTCCCATTAATCATGCAATTTTCTAGGTATTGAAACCTCCAACTCTAGCTTTTCTTCATGAGCTTTCATCATAGCTTCTACAATGTGTTTAGTAAAAGCTTTATTTTGTTCATAAGCATTGGGTGAATTTATCATGGATTGTAACAAAGAAATACATTCAATTAAAGAGCAACTATCATAATTAAAGTCCTTGTAATCCAAAGTAGTGGGCACATCACTATTTAAAGTCTTGACCTCTCCAAACCCACTTTTATCATTTTTATCATTAAGATCATCACCCTCCGAACAATTGGGATGCCTTCTAGCTAAAGTTGACTCATCCCCAGTCCCTTTTTCATCAATTTTTATATTACTAAATAAAGATTCAATAGGTGAGACACCAATCATTTTAATATCTTCTTCATCACCTGAATGTGACTCCGGTTTAGCAGCCATCTTATTTACTAGCGTGGTTTGTTTATTCGATATCTTTCCTAACAAGTTTTTGGTACGAGCAAGTTGAGACTGAAGATTGGCTACTTCTTGATTAACCTCGTCAAGTTGTTTATTAATGGTATCTAATAAGATAGAATGTCCCTTAAGTTCCTCAGAAAAGAATTTGTTATGCTCATATTGTGAAAACATGAAATTCTTAGTAGCATTTTCAATCTCAGCCAACCTTTTATGATAAGAAATATCGTGAAATTTTTCTTGAGACGTAGCGACAAAGCAAGCAAATGAGCAAACAGAAATATTTTTTGTGCTTTTGTATTTTTTATGAGAAGTGGGGGAGATGAAAACGAGAGGCAAAGGCAAATAAAAAGTATAGCAAGTAGATGATAGTTTGAGTGAAGGTACTTGATAGGTTTTGATGATGTCTCCCCGTCAACGGCAGCAGAAATTCTTCCTGCTACTTGTGAGCTGCTTTGGGATTTTCCCCGAAGAGGAGAGGAGATGCAGTACATTAGAGATGAGTATTTCACTCAGTTAGAACCAAGGTTATTGAACCAGTAGGAGAATCACACAAAGCCTCGTGAACAGCACCTGCACACACAAAAGCAAATACTTGCACCCAACGCGGGCAAGAGGGTCGTCACTCCTCTTGAACTCATTACTTGCAAGGATTAAATCTTGTAGTGGTAGATAGATAAATTGCAAAACAAAATAAAAGTAAATAAATTGCAGCAAGTATATTTTAGTTTTCTTTTAATATTTAAAGTAGACCCAGGGGCCATAGTTTTCACTAGAGGCTTCTCTCTCGAACACATAACATCCGGTGGGTAAACAAATTACTGTTGGGCAATTGATAGAAAAGCACATAGTTATGACGATATTCAAGGCAATGATCATGTATATAGGCATCACGTCCGAGACAAGTAGACAGACTCCTGCCTGCATCTACTACTATTACTCCACCCATCGGCCGCTATCCAGCATGCATCTAGGGTATTAAGTTAATAAAAACAGAGTAATGCCTTAAGAAAGATGACATGATGTAGACAAAGTAAACTCAACTTATATGAATAAACCCCATCGTTTTACCCTTAATGGCAACAATACAAATATGTGTCTTGTCCCTTTTTGTCACTGGGATATAGAGCACCGCAAGATTGAACCCATTACAAAGCACCTCTCCCGCTGAAGATAAATCAATCTAGTTGGCCAAACCAAACGGATAGATTGGAGAGAAATACAAAGCTATAATAATCACGCATAATAAAGTTCAAAAAAGACTCAAATAATTCTCATGAATATTCAGATCATAAACCCACAATTCATCGGATCCCAACAAACACACCGCAAAAGAAGATTACATCGAATAGAACTCCAAGAAGATCGAGGAGAACATTGTATTGAAGATCAAAGAGAGAGAAGAAGCCATCTAGCTACTAGCTATGGACCCGTAGGTCTGTGGTGAACTACTCACGCATCATCGGTAGGGCAGCAAGGTTGATGTAGAAGCCCTCCGTGATCGATTCCCCCTCCGGCAGAGTACCGAAAAAGGCCTCCAGATGGGATCGCGGAAGAACAGAAGCTTGCGGCGGCGGAAAAGTTATTTCAGGTGGCTCTCTGTTGGTTTCCCAATATTTGAGAATTTATAGAAGTGGAATTAGGTTAGACGGAGCCACATGGGGCCCACAAGGTAACAGGGCGCGCCATGTTGCCTTGTCGTCTCCTCGTTTGCCGTCTGGTCTCCCCCTGAAGCTTCTAGGGTCTCTTATGTCCAGAAAAAAAATCGGCAACAAGTTTCATAGCGTTTGGACTCCGTTTGGTATTGATTTTCTGGGAAACCAAAAACAAGCAGAAAACAACAATTGACACTGGGCACTGGGTTAATAGGTTAGTTCCCAAAAATGATATTAAATAGCATATAAATGCATATAAAACATCCAAGATTGATAATATAATATCATGGAACAATCAAAAATTATAGATACGTTGGAGACGTATCAGATGCCCCAAGTTTGAACCTCACAGTGGTCTATGGTCCAATGGATGATGCACTGAAAGTGCAATTTCTGCTAGAGCTTAGGGACATCCGTGCTGCTCGGCCAGGATTGTGGGCAGTGGCAGGTGATTTTAACCTCATTGTGGATGCCTCGGATAAAAGCAATGATCTGGTAAATCGTCGCATGATGAGGCGGTTTAGACGTTTCCTAAACGACTTGCACCTCAAGAAATCTGACCTGGTGGGGCATAGATACACGTGGAGCAATGAAAGACGGCCCACCCTTGAAAAAATTGATCGGTGGTTCTCCTCGGTCGATTGGGATAGCTCTCATCAGAATCATCTTCTACAAGCCCTATCCACCTCCCTATCGGATCATTGTCCCCTCCTGCTGGCTACAAATGTCATTTTCCATCGGAAATCAAGATTCCACTTTTAGTCCTTTTGGCCAAAAATGGCGGGATTTCAGGATGATGTCGCTGCTGGTTGGTTCTCCACTGTGCCCACTGCCTATCCTTTTCTGGACTTGTACAACAGACTGAAAGCAACTGCAAAGGCATTGTCCTCTTGGAGCCAGAGGTCAATTGGCAACATAAGGGAGCAGATTCAAATGACGCACGAGGTCATTCGTCTGATGAATACTGCTATGGATCATCGCCGACTCACGGATGCAGAGCTATGGCTTCGCCGACAGATCAAGAAGAAAATTCTGGGGTTGGCCTCCCTTCAACGCACCATAGCCAGGCAGCAATCTCGCCTCCTATGGCTCAAGGAAGGAGATGCAAACACGGGGTTCTTCCACTCATATGCCAGTGGTCGGCGACGTAGGAACCACATATTCAAGCTGCAGAGTGGAGGCACTGAAGCTGCCTCACAGCAGGCCATGGATGATCTTGCCGCGGCGCACTTCAGAAAGCTAATTGAGGAGCCCCAACACCGCGAGCACTGTCTGAATTTTCAGCATCTGGACCTCCCCCCTCCCCCCGCCGTGGACACTTCACACCTGGAGCGTGACTAGTCTGACGACGAAATCTGGACAGCTATCAGTTCTCTGCCTCCCGACAAGGCTCCAGGGGCCGACGGCTTCTCTCTGAGATTCTATCAATCTTGCTAGCCTACATTTAAAGAAGTGGTTTGCAAAGCTATTCGTGCTTTTAGTTCTGGAGATGGTCGAGGCATCGCTCGCCTTAATGAGGCATACATTACTCTCTTGCCGAAGAAGCTTGGGGCTGTGGACATCGAGATTTCAGGCCAATAAGTCTGGTTCATAGTTTGGGGAAGATTGTCTCCAAAATCATGGCAAATCAAATCACCCCGATCATTCCATCCTTGGTGCATCCCAACCATAGTGCATTCATTGCCGGCCGTTCCATCGTCGACAACTTCCTCATGGTGCAGCAATTAATCAAGACCCTTCACCGGCGGCAAGTTCCTGCTATTATGATGAAAATCGATATTGCAAAGGCCTTCGATTCTGTGCATTGGGATTTCCTGCTAAACCTCCTTAAGCATTGTGGCTCTCTTCGGCCAGCTCTCATGTTCTAATCAACGGCAGCCCTAGTCAGAAGTTTTGGCATGCGTGTGGCCTTCGACAAGGAGACCCCATGGCCCCACTCCTATTCGTAATCGTCATGGACTCTCAACTGCTCTGTTTCAGAAGGGGGAGCAATGCAATCTATTCCAGCCATTGAGACGATAGGGCATCAAGCACTGGCTGTCTGTGTATGCCGACGATGCAGTTCTTCTGCTCAAACCGGATGTGCAGGAAGCTGAGGCAACGGTACAGCTGCTTGCTGTGTTTGGGCAAGCAACCGGCTGCCATGCAACAAGGCCAAGAGCTCCATCTCGTTAATCCATTGCCGGTAGGATGATATCTCTGATGTGACCAGAATTCTTGCTTGCTCCATCAAGGAGTTTCCGGTAACATACTTGGGTCTCCCTCTGTCATTCACTCGGTTACCTAAATCTGTGCTCCAACCTCTCATCGACAGAACAACAAATTACTTACCCACTTGGAAAGCTCGCTTTCTTCACAGGGCTGGCAGGCTAGTCTTGATTAACTCAACTCTCAGTGCAACATCCATCTATCTAATGCTCGTGCTCGACCTGCCGGCTTGGTTCATCTCATGTATTGACAAAATCAGACATGGATTCTTCTGGTGTGGGCATGATGAAGCCAAAGGTGGCAATTGCCTTGTGAACTGGAAGCTTGTGTGTACCCCCAAGGTTTACGGTGGACTCAGAATACATAATCTCGGATTTCTGAACCAGGCTCTACTCCTCAAATGGTGTTGGTATGAGAAATTAGCTGAAGAAAAGCCTCGGCAAGGACTTGACATCGCTTTACCTGTGGACGCCGAAGGCGTTTTTACTGCTGGTTTGCATTGCTCATTAGGCGATGGCGCCAACCTATGGTTCTGGACCGATCGATGGATTAATGGCAGCAGTTTGAGACAACTTGCTCCTTCTCTCATGAAATTTGTCAAGGATGTGGCCATGCGAAGACTGGTTGCCGAAGCCCTGCTGAACGGGAACTGGCTCAAAGATCTCCGTGGGAACCTCGACATACATGCAATCGTCGATGTTGTCAACATCTGGCCATCAATATCTAATCAGAGCATGTCGAACTTGTCGGATGAGTTTCGCTGGAAGCAGACACCGGACATCATCTTCTCTGCTAGTAGTGCCTACAAGCTCTTCTTCTTAGGCCGCGAGTTCCTACCCGGTGTTGCTGAACTGTGGACTTCATGGGCGCCATTGGAGATAAAACTATTTGTATGGCTGGTGCTTCATGATCGCCTATGGACCGCCGATCGTCTTGCCAAGCGACAACTTGAACACCCAGACTGTTGTGTTCTATGTGCCCAGGAGGAGGAAAACCTGAATCATATGCTGCTTGGTTGTTCCTTCGTGAGGGAAATCTGGTACAACATTCTATTGCCCTGGCGATTGCATAGGCGGACACCGATGCCAGAGGAAAAGATTAAAGACTAGTGGCCAGCCTTGAGCAATGCAGCTCCCAGTGGAATCCTCAGGAAGATCAACACCCTGGTATGCCTCGTGCTCCGTTTCATCTGGCTGGAGCGCAACAAACGCGTTTTCGACAAGGTTGCAACCATGCCACACATGGTAGTCCGGTGCATCAACGAAGAATTTCAAACGTGGATTAGAGCAAAACTAGGTGGGTTACCGAGAGGAGTAACTTAGATGCTCTTTCTTCTATTGTGGACTGCACTGTCCTTTCAGTGCTGCTGTAACATATTGCAAAACTTTCTTCCTTCTTAATATAAAAAACACGCAGTTCTCTTGCGCGTGCTTGAAAAAAAACGTTTTTGGGTCGTACACGACGTACAAGATGGTTAAAATAAAAAACACGTCACTCGGGATTCTTTTTGTTTGAAAATATCACTCAGGATAGTTAAAACAGAAAACTCTGCACGCCCAGATCGTGATCAATTGATTGCAACCTCACAACGAGTTGCCATATGGCGCGCCTAGGCGAGGCAAGCTATCTTCTTCCCATAGTGCATCTTCTGTTTGTTTGAAAAATAATGCATCTTCTCTACTGAAAAGGGAAAAGTTCTCTTGGGCTCAGCTCTAACCGATGGAGCTAATTGAACGGCACTCCCAAGTGCGGTGTACTCAGCACTCCCGAGACCCCAGCTGACAAGGCAGCAAGTGGCTAATCGCACTGCAAATCGCGTAATAATTATGAGCCGCATTACGGTGCATGAACCTTAATTTCAGATAGGGTGGGGGTGATAGGGGAAGAGCCTCCTTTTCCCCGTTCCAGCTCCGTTCCAGGCCAGGGGGGGAGAACAGGAACAGAGGACCCTCTGCGCGCCAGCTGGTCCGGTCCGGTCTTTGCTGGAATTTAAACAAGCGCAGTTTTGGTACAACAAGGTGGACCGGCCTAGCTAGGCCCAAAGCCTGTCTTTTCTTGCGAGGGAAACATGCAGGGCCCAAGTAGCCAACCTGTCCATGGGGGTGGCCGGGCCCATGCCTGACCCGAACCACGAGCCAGGAGCGAAACAAAGAGCTGCGCGCGGTGCAACGGCCTGCCGCCTGCGCGCGCATGAGGAGCGCTCCTGCAGTGCGTGTACGAAGAACGCCATCCTCCGTAGGCGTACGTGCCGCAGCTACTGAGACCTCCAGATGGACCGCTGCTGCTGCCTAATCCACGGGGCTAGCTAGACAAACAAAGCTAGCTTACTATAGCTCTCACCGGCAGGAATGGCCGCGGTGGCTGCATTATTGGCACGGCGCCCATCGTCATGCTCAGGCCAGGACGACGATCACTGGTATATTCAGGCGTACGTATTTCCATCGACCGTGCATGCATGCATGCATGCAAATAAGTGGCGGAGACAGGCCCCAGGCAACCGCTGCCTGGGGCGTGATGGTTGTTTGCTTCGTTGACTGTAGCGATTATTGTACGTATATTGCTACAGTAAGCTATAGTGAACGAAGCCTGCCTGGGTCGGCCTGGGGCTTGTCTAATTCCTGGCGCCGCCGTTGCATGCAATGCAAGCTCGTCCGATCCGACCGGCCCTACACAGGCAGTGCGGACTACGGCCGCCGTCCCATCATGCTACACAGTGCGCATGTGACGGCATGTCAATGCCACGAGTGCATGTTTCTTCAGCTTTTACGGGAGAGAGCACAGGGCATGCGAGCAAGTCACGGGACATACAAGTGTTTTCACAAGGGATCCAGATGGTTAAACCAATATGACACGTAGCCATTCGAGCATCGCTAGCTCTGCTGGTGACGGGGCCCGTTCGTGTGGGGAGAGGTACACAGTGCACGGTGCGTCCAGCTGAGCGGCGTAGCCTGTCGCTTTGGTCTCGAGCATGTGCAGTGTGGCCGTTGAGCATAGGACCAGAGACGAGCAAAGCTCCCATGCTAGCTACCTGTAGCTTGGTGCGCCGTACGAGCAGTTATGTGAGTTAGTTATTTGGTTAGCTCGCACTTAGTACAGGACTCCGCCACCAATGGGACGAAAGCGGTTCGGTCTGACGACTCAGCGATGTTGTGTTTAGAGATTCGCCAGCCCAAAGTATGCACGTACATGACTCAGTGTTGTTCTGTTCGTAAGATTATCCATAACGGGGAGTAACTTAGACTAGTAACATGCATATGTTACTACCTCTGTAGTGGGGAGTAACATATGTGTGGTGTCATGCAACACTTTATTTATTAGCTTGTAAACTCATCTTGTCTTGATACGTGTGATGTTACCCATAATGTGAGTAACTAGCTATGTTACTCAAATCATCTCTCTTCTCATTAAATCATTGCCACATAAGCAAATTTGCTGAGTTAGACCTTATATTACTGCTGAAGTTACTCCCACTATGGGCAGTCTAACTAAAAGTTCTTGCGACGAATGTAAACGGCGGTTAACTAGAATTGTGCACCAGTTTAGACTGATGATGACTGCGGTGCTAGTGAAGTCTCAAAAAACGCTGCCCGCATGACCACCTTTCGAAAGGGGGTTGGGATAGTGGTTGTAACAAGACCAGCATGTCCGAGGACCCAACCCAGCTCAGTAGTACTCTACGAGTAGTCGCAGCGAAAAACTTTATTAGTGGTGTGCAACCAAAAATCCGCGTGGCCCCTACAAATCCAGGACTCCAGAAGAGAAAAAAAGAAAGAAAAAAGGTCACCGGCTGGCCGAGAGAAGCAACGTGGAGCGGATCAGCGATTCAGCGGTAAGCGGCACCGGCGGGCAGGCCAGCCAGCAGCAGCAGTCCACACTTTTTTTTTGAGAGAAAAGAGCTGCTCTATTCATAACAGTAGCTTACATAGACACCCTCAAAAAAGGAAGAAAATACAGCAGTGAACACAACCGGGCTACTCCCAGAACATCGCACAGAACACCGCCGCCGACCCAAGAGCACACCGAAGCTGAAGACGACGCCAAGCCCACTTGTCGCCCCGGGGGTAACAAGACCCCCGCCTTCAAGGTTTTAACGCCGCATGAGCCACCCGACGCCGGGCGGGATCTCATATCAATGAACGCATATCGGCAACGACAATAAGGGCCATCCACAGCAGCAGCACACACTGAGAGAACCACGCTATCCAAACGAGACCGGAGAGGAAGAAGAAGACCAGCGTCTCTTGTGAGGGGCGCAAACCTGCAGCTCCACCAAACAACCAGCAACATACAGACCAAACAAACCAACCCAACCCCTGCACCACCACCGGCACAACGACGAGGGGGAAGGGGACAACAAACCCATGGCACGAACGCCGACGCCGCCTCGACGACCAGTCGGGGAAGACACAACAGAGCACCCCATATCCTTGCCAGCTCTGGATCCACGCATATCACCGGAGATGGAGAAGACACCGGGGCCACCTTATTCATCTCCGCCGCCACCACCGCTGAAACAGCCAAAGCACCGGACAGAGAGCAGACGAACAAAAACTCACCGAACCACCAGATCCGTGAGGAAGATGAACAACACGCACCTCCGAAGCAGCACAACAACTCGAGGATCCTCTCGCCAGCGCCTAACGCAGCACTAGCAAGGCGGGGAGGAGACCCCGGAAGCAAAATCCCTCTCCCGACCGGCGCCACCGCAACGCCAGACGGATCAAGGCGACCAAACGCCGCCACACCAACGTAGCGGCCGAACAACTCCATCCCCCCAATCTCTTCGCCAGATCCATGAGCCCTACTGCCGCCGGAGCCAGAGAAGACATCGGGAGGGAACTTATTTAGCGCCGCCGCCGCCACCAACGAAAGGGTCGAAGCGCCGGACAGCCATACCCTAGCTACAAGCCCTAGCACTATGATATATACACATCCGACCGGTGGAGCATGGCCATCCCACCCTCCCACACCGGCGAAGCCGGCGGAGATGGCGAGGGCCGGCGCACCACCGGCGGAAATCGGCTTCCTTTCTGGAAACGCTCAAGAAATCGTCCCTCTCTCCTGTAGCAGGAAGGGGAAAGGCAACTTTTTTAGCAGCAGTCTACACATGCGCGCGCTTCTTCATCCGCCTCAGTAGTTCCGGTGGCACGGCGGGGACCCGCTCGTGCAGGCCCGAAATTCTCCGGTCAATGGACCCCGTTGGACCGGGCCTACCAGGATTCGTAATGCCAAGGAGCTGCTGGACTGCCAGCAATAAAGGCGCCATTTTAGCAATTGAATTCATGACAGACAGAGATCTCCATCACCGCGCGTTCAAGCCGCACGCTACGAAAGACTGAAAGAGTGAAAGGGAAATGTTGGATCATTGGCAGGTTAAACAGAAGGTCCACGTGTACACACGACTACGTTACGTACACCACAATTACAGTTATCTTGATAATACAGAAACAAGAACGAAGCCAGCTACTACTACTCATGAATTTGAGAAAAGATCAGAAGACCACTTTGATGTCACCCTCTGGACTGCTATATCTGGTTCACACTACCTATTCATCAAGTTAACTTATCTGTTCATCGTTCGTCCGGCATTCCCGAATAGGAAAGGCGAGTTTTAGCAACTATGAACACACACGCACACGCAAAAAGGATCTACTAGCTACCTCCGCAGCTCTACTACACGTGAATCTTGAAATTATCTTCTTTTAGCCCTGTTTCTTTTTCTTTTCTAGTAGCTTTCCTCCTCTTCATCTTCATCGATCGTGTGCGAAATACAGGCCACAGCAGCTAGCTACCTAGCTCCAGCTAGCTGGCTTGGTAAAAGCTGCTCCTTGACCGGGCCCAGGCGGCAGGCGAGGCTACCTGTGGAACAGAGCCAGCCTGTTGTCCCCGAGCCTCGAGTTGTAGGCAGCCTTCTTGTACTCGCCCCATGTGAAGTCTTTGTACAGGCTCTGCTCTCCCGCGCCCAGCAGCTGCGGCAATGGTGCAATCCTCTGTGTCATTGCTGGCCCTCCAAAGTAGATCATGGAAACCCTAGACTTCAGGCTGTTGGCCACCACCCTGTGCTTCACGCTCTTGAACCTCCCGTTGGTCAGCACCTACACATACACATCCAAAGATTAAAAAAACTGTATGTGAGATCAAGGCATACATACGATACGTAGGCAGCAAGCACACAGCTAGCAATTACAGTAGATGCCATGCAGCAATCACGCGAAGCTCATGTGCCTAACGGATTATACTGATGTGGCGAATATGCGGTCGGCAGCAGTTATTTGGTCCAGGGAGCCACCTGTTCCTGTTTCTGCCGTGGCAGCCGTACCATCTCTTTCTTTCTTTCTTTCGTTTTCTCGGTTTATTTTACTACGGTTTTTTGTTAGTTGCTCAGGGTGATAGCATGTTCTTCGTTTTTAGTGGTGATCATGCGAACCAAACGATGGCTCTGCGTACTAGTGCACTATCTCCAATTTAATCATGCCGCACGTCATTTTAGTACAGTGCAAATCGTTTTAGAAAAGTAAATGTGCTAGAAAAAGAACATATTAGCGCGTGCACGAAAAGGCGTCACGTGTCAGGGTCAGGAACAGGCATACCTGCAACGAATCGCCGACGTTGACGAAGAAGGCGTCGCGGTCCGAAGGCACGGACACCCACTGCCCGTTCTGGAGCGCGATCTGCAGGCCGGACGTGCCGTTGGAGCGGAGCACGGAGATGAGCTGCGGGTCCGTGTGCTCGCCGAAGCCGGTCGCGCTGCAGCCCAGCCCCTGCAGCGCGTGGCACGGCGGGTAGTGGTTCACCCGGAACACCTGGTCGCTCCCCTCCCCCGTCACCATCGCGCTCAGCGCGTCCAGAGGCGCAATGCCCAGCCCCTCCGCCATCGCCTCCATCACCCGCACCGCCACCTTCCGCACCGCCGCGATGTACTCGTTCAGCGCCGCCCTGCAAAACACGCCACGTAACGTAAGTACTCGGTGAAACCAGACACGCGTCGTTCGCACGGGCACCGCAGCAGCCATTTTGAACCTACCGGAAGAGCGCGCAGGACGGGACGGCGCAGGCGCCGGAGAGCGACGCGGACTCGACGGCGAGGAGCAGGTACTCGAGCCACCCCATGTCGCCATTGAGCCCGATGCGCTTGCTGCCGTAGCCGAACGGGTAGGCAGGGCCGGAGCGGTCCTTGTCGGCCTGCGGCAGCGAGAAGAACCTGACGGCCTCCAACTCGAGCCTCTCCATCGTGTCCACGGGCACCCCGTGGTTGACGAGCTTGAAGAACCCGAAGCGCTCGCACGCGTCGGCGATGGTCCGTGGCGCGCCAGGGCTGGAGAGGTCGACGACCGGCATGCCGGAGAAGTAGTCCCCGGGGTCGGGCGACCTGAGGAGCGGGATGTGATCGACGGCTGGCGTGCTGGCGAGAACCACCATGGCTGCGCTGTGCTGAGCTGCTACCAAATATGGTATGTGCGATCGAGAGGCGAGGAGCAGAGCAGAGCCGCTCTGGAAAGAAAAAAAACAGAGGCGAGCGGGCGAAACAGGGGAGATGCGGTGCTGCGCTGCGTTGCTGTTGTCACTGAGTTGGAGTGTGTGTGGGGGAGAAGTGGGGGAGGGCGCGGGGCATATATATAGAGGCGAGGGCACCTGCCGATCGGGAGCGGCGCGCGGTGGGGGCAGGGCCAAGGCCAACTGACAGTGGGAAAGGAGGAGGAGAGAAGAGATGAATCGGGACGAGGACGATGCGGTTGGTTGGCTCGCTGCTTCATTGCATCCGGCCTCGCAGATGGTTGGGGGAATGCCCCGCTCATGTCGCGACCTCCTCTTTTCTCGCTTGGTGGTCTGTGGTGGCAATGGAGCCAGGCGATCGTGGCGGGGTCTCGACGTGTCCCAAGGAGATCCACCGGTGACCACCCGGCCCTGCGTACGGCACCCATGCCGCCAGGGGTTCGCGCCCATACTGTATTTGCCGTATCTCATCTCACGAGAGAGAAAAAAAGACCTTCTTGCGGTAAAATCTCGGGCGAGCGTAGCTGGCAAACGTTGAGCCAGAATGGCGCTGCGGCCTCGCCGTGTACGCGTGCCAAATCACTCCATTGTCGACCGTTGCTAACTGCTAGTTCGCTCCATTTGGCAAATGACATGTTTGATCGGCGATGGAGTGCGACACGCGATGCGCGCTCGATTAGATCACGCCTGATGCTTCACACGATACGCGTCGGTTAGGCCAGCATCATGCACGCGTCGTTTATTCCCTTGTAGTAGGATCCCAATTGGATAAACGATGCGTGTAAAGTCAATCCGTGGGCGAGTAAAGAAGGGGGAGAAACGATGACTCAGAGATTGACCCGACCATTGTCCGGCTCACCATCTCGCGATTTCAGCTGAATTCGCTTGCGGTCACCACCTAGTATAGGGGCGCGGCATTGGAAACTAGGAAGCTCGCCGAGGGGACGAAGACGAACAATGCCCTCCGGTCAAATGTCAATAATCGATGGGCGGCCAATCACGGGGCAACTTCAGTCCGCAGGCAGGCTCGTGAGCTACGTAGTCTCGCATATTCCGCTGATTCGCGCGGCGCATCGGAAGCACAGATGGCGAGCGGCGCCGCGTCCGCCCGACATTGTGTCACTTGCACGTCGGCCATGGCCCCTTCCATCTTCTCATCATAAACAAGTCGCTCGTACTACTACTGGTCAATGCATCGTACCGAGCTTTCCCATACTTTCAGAGCTGCCTTTTGATCTTAAAGATGCTGTACTCGTGCTGCTAGATATATAGATAAAATAGTGGTGGAGTGTAGGTTGATAAGTTCACATTCGCTACGTCTGCAGCTATTCTTTCTCATTATTGTAATCCGATTCCATTGTACACCTGCCATGACTGCATGCCCAATGCACGCACATGTCCAGCAACGACCAGACATTCCGTGCAAGTTAGTCCTAAACTGCCTTCAACGAGATTCCAGTGGTACAGATCGAGGAAAACTGTCGTTGACCACATGTCCTTATTAGATGCATCTGATATGATCACTCGCAGGAGCCGATAGAGCTGGACCGGAACTCCTATGTGTCCGTGTGTGTGGATAAGGGCAACTCCAACGCACGACCCCAAACGGACGTCCGTTTTGTTCGGATTTCGTCCGTTTAGGGATGGCAATGGGGTCGTGTCCGTCCGGATTTGTGTTTGCGTCGTCCGGGCGCCCAACGCGCGGCCGCATCTTCGGCCGCATCTCGTCCGCGCGCATGCAAATGTGGAGAGAACAAAAGATGTTGGCATCGACCTATCTCACGCCAGCGGCCGCGGTTCGCACTAGTTCACGCCGGCCGGCAACAAAGCCGGCGGCCTACAGAATACTCACCCTCCAGTTTCACGCCGGCAACAGAGCCAGCAGCCGGCACACGAGCCAGCCTTCAAAAAGGACATGTTTCACGCCGGTAACAAAGCCAGCGGCCGGCACACCAGGCAGCCTTCAAAATGAACAAGTTTTTGGCGCCGGCAACAAAGTCAGCGGCCGGCACAACAGCCAGCCTTCAAAATGAACGGCCATTGGCCACGGGCCGAGGTCTCACCTAGTTCAGGCCGTCGCGGGCGAACATCTCCTTCTGCCGGTTCGCGAACCAAGCCTTCCTCTCCGGCGACATGTTGTTCTTGTCGACGCTCATGAATGCGAGTGCCACCTCTCTAGCTTTGGTGTCGGCCATTGTGGCCTCGATCTCGAGCTTCTTGAGTTGAGCGGCCTCCTCGATGTCAAGCTTCCTCCTCTTCGCGGCCTCCTCGATGTCAAGCTTCCTCCTCTCAGCGGCCTCCTCCATGGCAAGCTTCTTCGTTTGGAGCTCTATATATATATCTTCATTTGCTCCTCCTTCCCTTTGCTCCTCCTCTCGTCCCTCACTTCCTTTTGGCTCATCATGTTCTCCAAAGTCCCTTGCAAAGCAATGGAAGACGCATCACGCCTCTCGTCAGCCTTCGAGCTTGTCTTGCCCCTCGGCCTCTTGAGCAAGTCTCCCTCATCAGCCACGGCCGCCGTCCCTCCTTTCTTCTTGCGAGCGGCATATTGGTCTTTGAACTTGGGACAATCTTTGATGAGCACCCAACAATGTGTGAGAGTGAATGGCTTGTTCTTGTGCCGGGCCTTGAAGGCTTCCAAAGATTGAAATGCCTACACAATCATAGATGATGACGCAAATGTAAAAGCGAAGGACACAACATGTATGAAAATAAATGGCATGCCAACATGAATGGACACAAAATGAAAAAGCGAGAGGTTCATACCAAGTCACCAACGCCTAGGTCACTCACGGGACGGGCTTCGACGCTCTCAAGCGCGGCACAATACTTGTTGCACTCTTGTTGAATGAACCCCCATCTCTTTTGGATTGAGTTGATGCTGCGAGTACTCGCAAATTGGTAGGGGGCAAACTTCCTTCACTCATGGAAGGTTTTGTGAACTCTCGACCAAAAGATGGATCCTTTTTGCTCGGCACCTCTTATCGGATCTTGGCCTATCTCCATCCAACTCTCGCAAACCAAAGTGTCCTCCGCTTGGGTATATGATCCCGTGCGAATGCTTTGCCTCCTCTTTTGTGCCTCGGCCCTTTGGGTGAGCTCATCGATAAATATCAATGGCTCGTCGCCAATGTCGACGTCATCTTCCTCATCTTCACAATATAAGTCATCTTCATCATGCCATGAGTTGCCATGGTCGTCCTCCTCTTCATCATGGCCGGCGAATTGAGTCTCGCCATATTGGCCGCGACCGTCCTGGCTCTGGGTCTCGTCGGGATCGAAAGCCTGGCCTTGGCCGTCGACGTGGAAGGCCTCGCCACGGCCCTCGAAGATGACGTTCTCCATGAACGCCGAGTAATCAGGGTCGTCGGATGTGGGCGTCGGCTGTGGCATTTCGTCGAACAGCTTGCGGGCGCCGGCCATGCTTGCCGTCGGAAACGACCGGGGCTGATTCCTTTGCGTCCCGTCGGACGTGTGGCCAGCGCCACTGTACCCCGGCGTCACGTTGAGGTCGATGACACCCGCGGGCGTGGCCGGAGCGACCACGCCGCAGTCCGACGACGTGGAGAACCGTGTCTACCCATGGCCGTGCAGCGGCGGAGCACGGTACCCTGGCGTCTCGGGTGTGGTGGACGAGCTCGGGGACCGGTACTGAGGAGGACGAGCGGCCGACGATCCCGTGCTCGTCGTGGCCATGGCAGCGACCGAGAGGATGGCCGGTGGAGGAGGGCGTGCCAACCCTAGCATGAGAAGGGTGTGCGCCTTGGCGACGATTGATTCCTTCTCGTCGACGTTGGCAAGATGTTGTGTTTGACGCCGCACAGCGACCTCGATGGCGTAGTTCGCAGCCACCTTCATCTCCGCCGCCTTTGCCCGCCGGCCTCTCCTCTTCGCCGATTCGGCGTCGAGTTTGGCGATCTCCGCCGGCGTGAGCTCGGACCAAGGCTTCTTGGGACACTTGGGACCCTTCTTCTTCGCCGCGGGGTGCGCGGCCGCGGCCGCATCGCCGGGGTTCATCGGGGAGCCGTCCATGGAGGAGGGAGGGGAGGGGGCGCGCGGGAGAGTTTGGGCGAAATGGAGGGAAAGTGGGACGGGTGTGTCCCCGACGGGCGGGCCAGGGGAGGACTGTTGGAAATATGCCCTAGAGGCAATAATAAATTGGTTATTATCATATTTCCTTGTTCATGATAAATGTTTATTATTCATGCTAGAATTGTATTGACCGGAAACTTAAATACATGTGTGAATACATAGACAACACCATGTCCCTAGTGAGCCTCTACTAGACTAGCTCGTTGATCAAAGATGGTTATGGTTTCCTGACCATAGACATGAGTTGTCATTTGATAACGGGATCGCATCATTAGGAGAATGATGTGATGGACAAGACCCAACCGTAAGCTTAGCATCAGATCGTTTTAGTTATTTGCTACAACTTTCTTCATGTCAAGTATCTGTTCCTTAGACCATGAGATCGTGCAACTCCCTAACACCGGAGGAATACTTAGTGTATATCCAAATGTCACTTTGAAACTGGGTGATCATAAAGGTACCCTACAGGTATCTCCGAAGGTGTTTGTTGGGTTGGCACGGATCGAGGCTGGGATTTGTCACTCCGTATGACGGAGAGATATCTCTGGGCCCTCTCGGTAATACAACATCGTAAAGAGCTTGCAAGCAATGTAGCTAATGAGTTAGCCACGCGATCTTGTATTACGGAACGAGTAAAGAGACTTGCCAGTAACGAGATTGAACTAGGTATGGAGATACCGACGATCGAATCTCGGGCAAGTAACATATCGCCGGACAAAGGGAATTGCATACGGGATTAACTGAATCCTCGACATCGTGGTTCAACCGATAAAGATCTTCGTTGAATACGTAGGAATCAATATGGGCATCCAGGTCCCGCTATTGGTTATTGACCGGAGAGGTGTCTCGGTCATGTCTGCATGTTCCCGAACCCGTAGGGTCGCACGCTTAACGTTCGATAGTGCTAGGGTACTAATGAGATATTAACAGTGGAAAGTACGAAGGTTGTTCGGAGTCCCGGATGGGATCCAAGATATCACGAGGAGCTCTGGAATGGCCCGGAGGTAAAGATTCATATATAGTAAGTCCTATTTTGGTCACCGGAAAGATTTCAGGATTTGCCGGTATTGTATCGGGAATGCCGAAAGGGTTCCGGAGGTCCACCGGGGGGGGGTCCCACCTGCCCCGGAGGGCCACATGGGCAGCAAAGGGGGCGCACCAGCCCCTGGTGGGCTGGGCGCCACTTCCCCACCTGGGCCCATGCGCCTAGGGTTGGTGGGAACCCTAGATGGGGGCATCCCCCTTGGCTTGGGGGGCAAGCCACCCCCTAGGGCCGCCGCCCCCTCCTTGGAGGAGGGGCTAGGGCCGGCGCCACCTCCCCCCTTGCCCCTATATATAGTTGGGGGGGTGGGAGGGCAGTCGCATGCCTCCACCCTTGCCCTCCGTTGCTCCCAACTCCTCCCACCTTTCCTCCGGTACGCGCTTGGCGAAGCCCTGCCAGAATTCCGCTGCCACCACCACCACCACGCTGTCGTGCTGGTTCCGATCTCATCTACCTCCTCCCCCTCTCTTGCTGGATCAAGAAGGAGAGGACACCATCGAGCTGAACGTGTGCTAATCTCAGAGGTGCCGTCCGTTTGGCACTAGATCGGATTGGATCGCGATTGGATTGTGAAGAGTACGACTACATCAACCGCATTACGACGCTAACACTTTCGGTATACAAGGGTATGTAGACACACTCCCCTCTCATTGCTTTGCATCTCCTAGATTAGATCTTGGGTGTTTCATAGGAATTTTTTTGATTTTCATGCAACGATCCCCAACAGTGACATCATGAGCTAGGTCTATGCGTAGATGTATTTGTACGAGTAGAACACAAAGAATTTGTGGGCGTTGATGTTCAAATTGCTTACTTCCTTTGTCTTATTTGGATTCGGCGGTATTGTGGGATGAAGCGGCTCGGACCAACCTTACTTGTCCACGCATGATACGTCCAATTCGCATCATGATTTCCTATGAATAATTATTATGTTTTTAATCATTATTTCACTTTATGGTACAATTCTTATGCCTTTTCTCTCTTATTTTGCAAGATTTACATGAAGAGGGAGAATGCCGGCAGCTGGAATTCTGGACCTAAAATGGCCACATCAGAGATACCTATTCTACAGAGCTCCAATTGACCTGAAACTTCACGGAGATTTTTTATTGAATATATAAAAAATACTGGAGAAAAGAAATACCAGAGGGGACCCACCAGTTGCCCACAAGGCAACAGGGCGTGGCCCCCTGGGCGCGCCCTGATGCCTTGTGGGGCCCCTGGCTGGCGTCTGACCCCCTCCTTCTGCTATATGAAGCCATTTGCCCTAGAAAAAATCAATAGAAGACTTTCGGGACGAAGCGCCGCCATCTCGAGGCGGAACCTGGGCAGGAGCACTTTTGCTCTCCGGCGGAGCGATTCCGCCGGGGATACTTCCCTCCGGGAGGGGGAAATCGAAGCCATCGACATCACCAATGATCCTCTCATCGTGGGAGGACCAATCTTTATCAACATCTTCACCAGGACCAATCTTAATTCTTCTTTCGTAGTTGCAGATGCTTGCGAGAGGGGGTAATCATAAGTGGGAGGCTTGTTCAAGTAAGAACAGCACCCAAGCACCTGTCCACCCACATATCAAATTATCAAAGTAGCGAACGTGAATCAAACAAACATGATGAAAGTGACTAGACGAAATTCCCATGTGTCCTCGAGAACGTTTTGCTTATTATACGAGTTCGTTCTGGCTTGTACTTTGCTACAAAAAGGATTGGGCCACCTTGCTGCACTTTTGTTACCATTACTACTTGTTACTTGTTACGAATTATCTTGCTATC
Source organism: Elymus sibiricus (assembly GCA_039707655.1). Taxonomy (NCBI): domain Eukaryota; kingdom Viridiplantae; phylum Streptophyta; class Magnoliopsida; order Poales; family Poaceae; genus Elymus; species Elymus sibiricus. The sequence goes on from CM077668.1 coordinate 301,400,000, forward strand.
AAAACTATCTGTTACCGCTACTTTTAGTACTTGCAGAGAATACCTTGCTGAAAATCGCTTGTCATTTCCTTCTGCTCCTCGTTGGGTTCGACACTCTTACTTATCGAAAGGACTACGATTGATCCCCTATACTTGTGGGTCATCAAGACTCTTTCCTGGCGCCGTTGCCGGGGAGTGAAGCGCCTTTGGTAAGTAGAATTTGGTAAGGAAACATTTATATTACGTGCTGAAATTTATTGTCACTTGTCACTATGGAAAGTAATCCTTTGAGGGGCTTGTTCGGGGTATCTTCACCTCGATCGAAAGCTTTGAGAGTTTCTCCTCAACCTATTGTTCCTATTGAAAATATTTATTATGAAATTCCTTCGGGTATGGTAGAGAAACTGCTAGCTAATCCTTATGCAGGAGATGGAACGGTACATCCCGATATGCACTTGATCTATGTGGATGAAATTTGTGGATTGTTTAAGCTTGCAGGTTTATCCGGAGATGGAGTTAAGAAGAAAGTATTCCCTTTATCTTTGGAGGGAAAGGCATTGACATGGTATAGGCTATGTTATTATACTGAAACATGGGACTGGAACCGGTTGAAGCTGGAATTCCACCAGAAATTTTATCCTATGAATTTGGTTCATCGTGATCGGAATTATATATATAATTTTTGGCCTCGTGAAGGAGAAAGTATCGCTCAAGCTTGGGGGAGGCTTAAGTATATGTTGCACACATGCCCCAATCATGAGCTCTCAAGAGAAATAATTCTTCAAAACTTTTATGCTCGGCTTTCTCATAATGATCGATCCATGCTCGATACTTCTTCTACTGGTTCCTTTATGAAGAGAACTATTGAATCCAGATGGGATCTTCTAGAAAGAATTAAACGTAACTCTGAAGATTGGGAAATCGACAAAGGTAACGAGTCAGGTATAAATCTTGAGTTTGATTGTGTTAAATCTTTTATGGAAACTGATGCTTTTCGTAAATTTAGTACTAAATATGGACTTGACTCTGAGATAGTAGCTACCTTTTGTGAATCTTTTGCTGCTCATGTTGATCTCCCTAAGGAGAAATGGTTTAAATATCATCCACCTATTGAATTGAATGAAGAACCTGTTAGTGTTAAAGAAGAAACAATTGTTTACAATGTTGATCCGGTTGTGCCTACTGCTTATATTGAGAAACCTCCTTTCCCTGTTAGGATTAAGGAACATGCTAAAGCTTCAACTGTGGTTAATAAGAGTAATATTAGAGCACCTAGACCTTCTGAACAAATTAAAGTTGAACCTAGTGTTGCAATGGTTAAAGATCTTTTGGTTGACAATATTGATGGACATGTCATATATTTCTGTGATGAAGCAACTAGAATTGCTAAGCCAGACACTAAAGATAAAAACAAACCTGTAGTTGGCTTGTCTGTTATTTTTGTTAAAATTGGAGATCATAGCTATCATGGTTTATGTGGTATTGGTGCTAGTGTGAGTGCTATTCCATTTACTCTCTATCAAGAAGTCATGAATGATATTGCACCTGTTGAGATTGAAGATATTGATGTTACTATTAAGCTTGCAAATAGAGATATTATTTCACCACTTGGGATTGTTAGAGATGTTGAAGTCTTGTGTGGTAAGATCAAATATCCTACTGATTTTCTTGTTCTTGGATCACCACAAGATGATTTTTGTCCCATTATATTTGGTAGATCCTTCTTGAATACTGTTAATGCTAAGATTGATTTGCACTAAAGAAATTGTCAGTGTTAATTTTGGTGAGATGTCTCATGAGTTTAATTTCTCTAAATTTCGTAGACAACCTCATGATAAAGAATTACCTAATAAAGATGAAATTATTGGTCTTGCCTCTATTGTTGTGCCTCCCACTGATCTTTTAGAACAATATTTGCTTGAGCATGAGAATGATATGAATATGAATGAAAGAAATGAAATAGATGAGCTGTTCTTTAAACAAGCACCTATCCTTAAACATAATTTGCCTGTTGAAACCTTGGGAGATCCACCTCCACCCAAGGGTGATCCTGTGTTTGAATTGAAGCAATTACCCGATACTCTTAAATATGCTTATCTTGATGAAAAGAAGATATATCCTGTTATTATTAGTGCTAACCTTTCAGAGCATGAAGAAAAGAGATTACTTAAAATTCTGAAGAAGCACTGTGCTGCTATTGGATATACTCTCGATGATCTTAAGGGCATTAGTCCCACTTTATGTCAGCATAAAATTCATATGGAGCCAGATGCTAAACCTGTTGTTGATCATCAAAGAAGGTTGAATCCTAGAATGAAGGATGTGGTAAGAACTGAAATATTAAAACTTCTGGAGGCAGGTATAATTTATCCCATAGCTGATAGTAGATGGGTAAGTCCTGTTCATTGTGTTCCTAAGAAAGAAGGTATTACCGTTGTTCCTAATGATAAAAATGAACTTATCCCCCAAAGAATTATAACTGGTTATAGGATGGTAATTGATTTCAGGAAATTAAATAAAGCTACTAGGAAAACTCATTACCCCTTGCCTTTTATTGATCAAATGTTAGAAAGATTGTCTAAGCATACACACTTTTGTTGCTTAGATGGTTATTCTGGTTTCTCTCAAATACCTGTGTCACCTGAAGATCAAGAGAAAACCACCTTTACTTGTCCTTTTGGAACTTATGCTTATCGTCGTATGCCTTTTGGTTTATGTAATGCACCTGCTACCTTTCAAAGATGTATGACTGCTATATTCTCTGACTTTTGTGAAAGGATTGTTGAGGTTTTCATGGATGATTTCTCCATTTACGGAACTTCTTTTGATGATTGCTTGAGCAACCTTAATCGAGTTTTGCAGAGATGTGAAGAAACTAATCTTGTCTTGAATTGGGAGAAGTGCCACTTTATGGTGAATGAAGGTATAGTCCTTGGGCATAAAATTTCTGAAAGAGGTATTGAAGTTGATAAAGCTAAAGTTGATGCTATTGAGAAAATGCCATGCCCTAAAGATATCAAAGGTATAAGAAGTTTCCTTGGTCATGCTGGTTTTTATAGAAGGTTTATAAAAGACTTCTCTAAAATTTCTAGACCTCTGACCAATCTCTTGCAAAAAGATGTTCCTTTTGTTTTTGATGATGATTGTGTAGAAGCCTTTGAAGTACTTAAGAAAGCCTTAATTTCTACACCTATTGTTCAACCACCTGATTGGAACCTACCCTTTGAAATTATGTGTGATGCTAGTGATTATGCTGTTGGTGCTGTTCTAGGACAAAGAGTTGATAAGAAATTAAATGTTATCCATTATACTAGTAAAACTCTAGACAGTGCTCAAAGAAATTATGCTACCACTGAGAAAGAATTCTTAGCAGTTGTGTTTGCATGTGATAAATTCAGATCTTACATTGTTGATTCCAAGGTTACTATTCACACTGATCATGCTGCTATTAAATATCTTCTGGAAAAGAAAGATGCTAAACCTAGACTTATTAGGTGGGTTCTTTTGCTACAAGAATTTTACTTGCATATTATTGATAGAAAGGGAGCTGAGAATCCCGTGGCTGATAATTTGTCTAGAATGGAAAATGTTCTTGATGACCCACTTCCTATTAATGATGATTTTCCTGATGAACAATTAGCTGTGATAAATGCTTCTCGTAGTACTCCTTGGTATGCAGACTATGCTAATTACATTGTTGCTAAATATATACCACCTAGTTTTACATACCAACAAAAGAAAAAGTTCTTCTTTGATTTAAGACATTACTTTTGGGATGGCCCACACTTATATAAAGAAGGAGTAGATGGTATTATTAGACGTTGTGTACCTGAGAATGAACAGGAATAAATCCTATGTAAGTGCCACTCCGAGGCATATGGAGGACACCATGCGGGAGACCGAACTGCACACAAGGTATTACAATCTGGTTTTTATTGGCATACCCTTTTCAAAGATGCACGTAAGTTTGCCCTTTCTTGTGGTGAATTTCAAATAATAGGTAATGTTGGTAGACGCCAGGAAAGGCCTATGAATTATTCACTTGTTATTGAACCATTTGATGTTTGGGGTTTCGATTATATGGGACCTTTTCCTAAATCCAACGGGTATACTCATATTTTAGTTGTTGTTGATTACGTTACTAAGTGGGTAGAAGCTATTCCAACTAGTAGTGCTGATCATAACACTTCTATTAAAATGCTTAAAGAAGTTATTTTCCCGAGGTTTGGAGTCCCTAGATATTTAATGACAGATGGTGGTTCACATTTTATTCATGGTGCTTTCCGTAAGTTGCTTGCTAAATATGATGTTAATCATAGGATTGCATCTCCCTATCATCCTCAGTCTAGTGGTCAAGTTGAGTTAACTAATAGAGAAAAAAATTGATTTTGCAAAAGACCGTTAATAGATCCAGAAAGAATTGGTCTAAGAAACTTGATGATGCATTATGGGCTTACAGAACTGCATATAAAAATCCTATGGGCATGTCTCCGTATAAAATGGTTTATGGAAAAGCATGCCATTTACCTCTTGAACTAGAACATAAAGCTTATTGGGAAATTAAAGAACTCAATTATGATTTTAAACTTGCCGGTGAGAAGAGGTTATTTGATATTAGCTCTTTAGATGAATGGAGAACCCAAGCCTATGAAAATGCCAAGTTGTTTAAAGAAAAAGTTAAAAGATGGCATGACAAAAGAATTCAAAAACGGGAATTCAAAGTAGGTGATCATGTTTTATTATACAATTCTCGTTTGAGATTCTTTGCAGGAAAGCTTCTCTCTAAATGGGAAGGACCGTATATCATCGAAGAAGTTTATCGCTCCGGAGCCATTAAAATAAACAATTCCGAAGGCACCAACCCGAGAGTGGTGAATGGGCAAAAAATTAAGCATTATATTTTAGGTACTCCCATTAATGTTGAAACTAATATTATTGAAACAATTACACCAGAGGAACACATCAAAGAGTCCTTCCGAAACACTCCAGCACCCTGAAAAGGGGTAGGTATGTGATATGGTAAGTAAACCGACTCCAAAAATTCCATAAAAAATATTTCTGTTAGTTTTGGAATATTAGAAAAATTACAAAAATAAGAAACAGCCGAGGGGACCCACGAGTCGCCCACAAGGCAACAGGGCGCGACCCCCCCGGGGTGCGCCGTGATGCCTTGTGGGCCCCACGTGTGCCTTCCCGACTCTATTTTCTTCCCGTATGCTTGTTTTGCAAGATAAAAATTCTTTATATATACTCCCATATGTTTTGACCACCGTATCGCAAGTTTCTCCTCTGTTCTTGTTTCTTGCCGTTTTCTATCAGATTTTCAAGGCCGAGTGCCATGTCATCCCAGGATTCGGATGGAGAAAGCTATGTTTCACATCTTATCGTGAACCCTAGAGTCTACAGGGATATTGATCCTTATGGTTGGTCAACTGATGAGGAGGAGGAGGCTGATTTGAGGAGAAAGCAAGACCCCTCTAGCGAGGAGGATGAGGATCCCCCTCTACCTCAACCAGGGGATATGCATGTTGAATTTGAGAGGTCCAGCCTGCCCAATGTGGTGAAAGTTCCTAAAGTTCAATTCACTCCTTTTCTTCATGTGTAGGAAGATTTAGATGAACTACGTCGCAAAATTTGGGACCTTGAAAGAGAGAATGACAAGTTAAAGGAAGAGATTCGTGTCCTCAAATGGAAGGACAAGCCCACCACCTCCCCATCACCACCATCACCGAAGAAGGAGACTTAAGTACACGGGTATGGGCACTCCCCTTGGCTTGTGCCAAGCTTGGGGGAGGCGCCCCGGTATCGTATCACCATCACTTTTTCATCATCATTATCTATCTTAGTTCGATCCTTAGTTATTTCATGATTTAGAGGAATAAAATTTTAGTATGATTTAGTTTCGAGTGCTTGCTTTGTGATCCATCTATCTATGTAATCGTGTGTGAAAGTTATATAATAAAGAGTAGTTTGAGTTGAGTGTTTTGCTCTTGATGATCCAATTTTAGAAATAAAAAAAGGAAAGAAAATAAGATCATACGCTAATCCCATGGGGAGTGATGACTTCACATAAAAGAAGTATAATTGATAAAACTTGTTGGAAGTTGACAAACATAGCATTGGTCATTGTAGCAATTCATGAAAAAGTAATAAGGGAAGAGAGGTCTCACATATGAATACACTATCTTGGACATCTTTTATGATTGTGAGCCCCCATCAAATATTCTATGTCAATTAGTTGACGTTGGACAAGGAAGACATCGTAATGGGTAATGTTTGCTTATATTCACATAGAAGTTATATTGTTTTGGATCCTCTAACATGTGGTGTTTGCCCCCTATCTTTGCTAGCCAAAAATCTGCACCAAGTAGAGATACTACTTGTGCATCCAAAACCTTAAACCCAGTTTCATGCCATGAGAGTCCACCATATCTACCTACGGATTGAATAAGATCCTTCAAGTAAGTTGTCATCGGTGCAAAAGCAATAAAAATTGCTCCTAAATATGTATGAACTTTTATTGTAAGGGAAAATAAGCTTTTTACGATCTTGTGATGGTAGAGCAATAAAAGCGACAGACTGCATAATAAAGTCGCTATCACAAGAGGCAATATAAAGTGACGTTCCTTTACATTAAGAGCTTGCACATCCAAAAACAAAAAGCGCATGACAACCTCTGTTTCCCTCTGCGAAGGGCCTATCTTTTACTTTATGTATTTACTTTCATGCAAGAGTCAATAGTATTCTCCTCTATTCCGTTTTTATTTTCTCTTTTGGTAAACATCATATGATGGGGATTGATCCATGCATATATATCCAGTTGAATGTAGGTGATCATGAGTTATTATTGATGACATTACCTTCGAGGTAAATACGTTGGGAGGCGAAATTATAAGCCCCTATCTTTCTATGTGTTCGACTGAAACTTTTGCCCCATAAGTATGACGTGAGTGTCAGCAATCATAGAAGACTAAATGATAGTTGAGTATGTGAACTTGCTAAACAAAGCTCTTACATAGACTCTTTCTGATAATATGATGAATTGCAATTGCTTCAGTGACTGAGATCATAGTTTGTTAGTTTTCAATTTGGTTTAGGGTTCATACTTTAACTTGTGGATGAATTGTCACTTTTCCATGAGAAGTTTTATGATGATATATTGCTGTTATAATAAAGATCATGATGCTCCATGTCCGTATTTTATTTTTATCGACGTCTCTCTCTCTAAACATGTGGTCATGATTATCGATTTCGACTTTTCGCTTGAGGGCAAGGGAGATCTAAGCTTGGGGGAGTTGATACGTCCAATTTGCATCATGATTTCCTATGAATAATTATTATGTTTTTAATCATTATTTCACTTTATGGTACAATTCTTATGCCTTTTCTCTCTTATTTTGCAAGATTTACATGAAGAGGGAGAATGCCGGCAGCTGGAATTCTGGACCTGAAATGGCCACATCAGAGATACCTATTCTACAGAGCTCCAATTGACCTGAAACTTCATGGAGATTTTTTATTGAATATATAAAAAATACTAGAGAAAAGAAATACCAGAGGGGACCCACCAGTTGCCCACAAGGCAACAGGGTGCGCCCCCCTAGGCGCACCCTGATGCCTTGTGGGGCCCCTGGCTGGCGTCTGGCCCCCTCCTTCTGCTATATGAAGCCATTTGCCCTAGAAAAATCAATAGAAGACTTTCGGGACAAAGCGCCACCGTCTCGAGGTGGAACCTGGGCAGGAGCACTTTTGCTCTCCGGCGGAGCGATTCCGCCGGGGATACTTCCCTCCGGGAGGGGGAAATCGAAGCCATCAACATCACCAACGATCCTCTCATCGTGGGAGGACCAATCTTCATCAACATCTTCACCAGCACCATCTCATCTCAAACCCTAGTTCATCTCTTGTATTCAATCTTTGTCTCAAAAACTCAGATTGGTACCTGTGGGTTGCTAGTAGTGTTGATTACTCTCTGTAGTTGATGCTAGTTGGTTTATTTGGTGGAAGATTATATGTTCAGATCCTTAATGCTATTCAATACCCCTCTGATCTTGAACATGAATATTATTTGTGAGTAGTTACTTTTGTTCTTGAGGACATGGGAGAAGTCTTGTCATAAGTAATCATGTGAATTTGGTATTCGTTCGATATTTTGATGCTATGTATGTTGTGCTTCCTTTAGTGGTGTCGTGTGAACGTCCACTACATGACACTTCACCATCTTTGGGCCTAAGGGAAGGCATTGTGGAGTAGTAATTGGATGATGGGTTGCTAGAGTGACAAAAGCTTAAACCCTAGTTTATGTGCTATTCCGTAAGGGGCTGATTTGGATCCATATGTTTCATGCTATGGTTAGAGTTATCTTAATTCTTATTTCGTAGTTGCGGATGCTTGCGAGAGGGGGTAATCATAAGTGGGAGTCTTGTTCAAGTAAGAACAGCACCCAAGCACCTGTCCACCCACATATCAAATTATCAAAGTAGCGAACGTGAATCAAACAAACATGATGAAAGTGACTAGATGAAATTCCCATGTGTCCTCGAGAACGTTTTGCTTATTATACGAGTTCGTTCTGGCTTGTCCTTTGCTACAAAAAGGATTGGGCCACCTTGCTGCACTTTTGTTACCATTACTACTTGTTACTTGTTACGAATTATCTTGCTATCAAAACTATCTGTTACCGCTACTTTCAGTACTTGCAAAGAATACCTTGCTGAAAACCGCTTGTCATTTCCTTCCGCTCCTCGTTGGGTTCGACACTCTTACTTATCGAAAGGAGTACGATTGTTCCCCTATACTTGTGGGTCATCAACGCACAAGAGACCGGTTCCACTGACTAACATGCAACTTGTATTGCATAAAAGTGGCTTTGCGGGTGTCTGTCTTACCCGCTTTAGTTGAATTTGATTTGACGAGGGCGGTCCTTGTAGAAGGTTAAAAGGCAACTTGTATATCACCGTTGTGGTTTTGCGTAGATAAGAACAGTTCTTATAGTTTGCCCTAGCAGCCACGTAAAAATTGCAACAACAAAGTAGAGGACGTCTAACTTGTTTTTGGGGCATGTTGTGATGTGGTATGGCCAAAACATGATGTGATATATGTTGATGTATGAGATGATCATGTTTTGTAATAGGTTCACGACTTGCATGTCGATGAGTACGGCAACCGGCAGGAGCCATAGGGTTGTCTTTAATATATTGTATGACCTGCGTGTCAATCATTAAACGCCATGTAATTGCTTTACTTTATCGCTATGCGTTAGCAATAGTTGTAGAAGCAATAGTTGGCGAGACAACCACGTGACAACATGATGATGGAGATCATGATGATGGAGATTATGGTGTCATGCCGGTGACGATGGAGATCATGCCGGTGCTTTGGAGATGGAGATCAAAAGCACAAGATGATGATGGCCATATCATGTCACATATTGATTGCATGTGATGTTTATCTTTTTATGCATCTTATTTTGCTTAGGACGACGGTAGCATTATAAGATGATCCCTTGACTTAATTTCAAGATAAAAGTATTCTCCCTAAGTATGCACCGTTGCGAAAGTTCATCGTTTCGAAGCACCACGTGATGATCGGGTGTGATAGACTCTACGTTCACATACAACGGGTGTAAGCCAGTTTTACACATGTAGAATACTTGGGTTAAACTTGACGAGCCTAGCATGTACAGACATGGTCTCGGAGCACGAGAGACTGAAAGGTCGAACATGAGTCATATAGTAGATATGATCAACATGGAGATGTTCACCATTGATGACTGCCCCATCTCACGTGATGATCGGACATGGGTCAGTTGATGTCGATCATGTAACACTTAGACAACTCGAGGGATGTTGATTTAAGTGGGAGTTCTTTAGTAATTTGATTAGAAGAACCAATTATCATGAACTTAGTCTAATTGTCTTTGCAAATTAATGTTGTAGATCAATGGCTCGCGCTGTAGCTCCCCTGAATTTTAATGCGTTCCTAGAGAAAGAAAAGTTGAAAGATGATGGTAGCAACTATGCGGACTAGGTCCGTAATCTGAGGATTATCCTCACTGCCGCGCAGAAAGTATATGTCCTTGATGCACCGCTAGGTCATCCACCTGCTCCCACAAATCTGGACGCTATGAACGTCTGGCAGATAAGGAATGATGACTACACGATAGTTCAGTGCGCCATGCTTTACGGCTTAAAACCGGGGCTCCAAAGACGTTTTGAGCACCACGGAGCATATGAGATGTTCCAGGAGCTGAAATTGGTATTTCAGGCTCATGCCCGGGTTGAGAGGTATGACACCTCCGACAAGTTCTTTAGCTGTAAGATGGAGGAGAACAGCTCCGTTAGTGAGCACGTACTCAAAATGTTTGGGTACTATAATCGCTTGAATCAGTTGGGAGTTAATCTTCCGGATGAAGTAGCGATTGACAGAGTTCTCCAGTCACTGCCACCGAGCTACAAAGGCTTCGTGATGAACTATAATATGCAAGGGATGGAGAAAACGATCCCTGAGCTTTTCGTGATGCTAAAGGCCGCGGAAGTAGAAATCAAGAAAGAGCATCAAGTGTTGATGGTCAACAAGACCACCAGTTTCAAGAAGAAAGGCAAGGGAAAGAAAGGGAACTTCAAGAAGAATGGCAAGCCAGTTGCCGCTCCCGTGAAGAAACCCAAGGCTGGACCCAAACCTGAGACTGAGTGCTTCTATTGCAAGGGGAATGGTCACTGGAAGCGGAACTGCCCCAAGTACTTGGCAGATAAGAAGGCTGGCAACGTCAACAAAGGTATATTTGATATACATGTTAGTGATGTGTACCTTACTAGTGCTTGTAGTAGCGCCTGGGTATTTGATACTGGTTCGGTTGCTAATATTTGTAACTCGAAACAGGAGCTGCGGAATAAACGGACACTAGCTAAGGACGAGGTGACGATGCGCGTTGGAAATTGTTCCAAGGTTGATGTGATCGCCGTCGGCACGCTCCCTCTACGTTTACCTTCGGGATTAGTTATGAACCTGAATAATTGTTATTTGGTGCATGCGTTAAGCATGAACATTATATCTGGATCTTGTTTATTGCGAGATGGTTATTCATTTAAGACAAAGAATAATGGTTGTTCTATTTATATGGATAATATCTTTTATGGTCATGCACCCTTAGTGAATGGTTTATTTCTGTTGAATCTCGATCGTAGTGATACACATATTCATAATATCGATGCCAAAAGATGCAAAGTTATTGATGATAGTACCACATACTTGTGGCACTACCGCTTAGGTCATATTGGTGTAAAGCGCATGAAGAAACTCCATGCTGATGGACTTTTGGAATCTCTTGATTATGAATCATTTGATACATGTGAACCATGCCTCATGGGCAAGATGACTAAAACCCCGATTTCCGATACAATGGAGCGGGTAAGTGACTTATTGGAAATAATACATACCGATGTATGCGGTCCGATGAGTATTGAAGCACGCGGTGGATATCATTATTTTCTTACCTTCACAGATGATTTGAGTAGATATGGGTATATTTACTTAATGAAACACAAGTCTGAAACATTTGAAAAGTTCAAGGAGTTTCAGAGTAAAGTGGAGAATCATCGTAATAAGAAAATTAAATTTCTACGATCTGATCGTGGAGGTGAATATTTGAGTTACGAGTTTGGTATGCATTTAAGACAATGTGGAATTGTTTCACAGCTCACGCCACCTGGAACACCACAGCGTAATGGTGTGTCCGAACATCGTAATCGTACTCTATTGGATATGGTGCGTTCTATGATGTCTCTTACCGATTTGCCACTATCATTTTGGGGTTATGCATTAGAGACAACCGCATTCACTTTGAACAGGGCACCGTCTAAATCCGATGAGACGACATCGTATGAATTATGGTTTGGCAAGAAACCTAAGCTGTCATTTCTTAAAGTTTGGGGATGTGACGCTTATGTCAAGAGGCTTCAACCTGATAAGCTCGAACCTAAAGCAGAGAAGTGCGTCTTCATAGGATACCCTAAAGAGACCATTGGGTATACCTTCTACCACAGATCCGAGGGCAAAATCTTTGTTGCTAAGAATGGGTCCTTTCTAGAGAAGGAGTTTCTCTCGAAAGAAGTGAGTGGGAGGAAAGTAGAACTTGATGAGGTAATTGTACCTTCTCTCGAATTGGAAAGTAGCGCATCACAGAAAGAAGTTCCCGTGATATCTACACCAGAAGGAGAGGACGCTAATGATGATGATCATGAAACTTTGGTTCAAGTTACTACTGAACTTCGTAGGTCGACCAGGGTACATTCCGCAACAGAGTGGTACGGTAATCCCGTCCTGGAAGTCATGTTGTTCGACAACGACGAACCTACGAACTATGAAGAAGCAATGATGAGCCCGGATTCCGACAAATGGCTTGAGGCCATGAAATCCGAGATAGGTTCCATGTATGAGAACAAAGTATGGACTTTGGTGGACTTGCCCGATGACCGACAGACCATTGAGAATAAATGGATCTTTAAGAAGAAGACAGACGCTGATGGTAATGTCACCGTCTATAAAGCTCGACTTGTCGCAAAAGGTTTCCGACAAATTCAAGGGGTTGACCACGATGAGAATTTCTCACCCGTAGCGATGCTTAAGTCTGTTAGAATTATGTTAGCAATTGCCGTATTTTATGATTATGAGATCTGGCAGATGGACGTCAAAACAGCGTTCCTTAACGGGTTTCTTAAGGAAGAGTTGTATATGATGCAACCGGAAGGTTTTGTCGATCCTAAGGATGCTAACAAAGTATGCAAGCTCCAGCGATCCATCTATGGACTGGTGCAAGCATCTCGGAGTTGGAATATACGCTTTGATGAGGTGATCAAAGCTTTTGGTTTTATACAAACTTACGGAGAAGCTTGTATTTACAAGAAAGTGAGTGGGAGCTCTGTAGCATTTCTAATATTATATGCGGATGACATATTGTTGATCGGAAATGATATAGAATTTCTGAAAAGCATAAAAGGTTATTTGAACAAGAGTTTTTCAAAGAAAGACCTGGGTAAAGCTGCTTACATATTGGGCATGAAGATCTATAGACATAGATCAAGACGCCTGATAAGACTTTCACAGAGCACGTACCTTGACAAGATTTTGAAGGAGTTCAAAATGGACCAGTCAAAGAAAGAGTTCTTTCCTGTATTGTAAGGTGTGAAGCTGAGTAAGACTCAAAGCTCGACCATGGCAGAAGAAAGAGAAAGGATGAAGGTCGTCCCCTATGCCTCAGCCATAGGCTCTATAATGTATGCCATGCTGTGTACCATACCTGATGTGTGCCTTGCCATGAGTCAAGCAGGAAGGCACCAAAAGTGATCCAGGAGTAGATCACTGGACAGCAGTCAAAAATATCTTTAAGTACCTAAAGAGGACTAAGGACATATTTCTCGTTTATGGAGGTGAAGATAAGCTCGTCGTAAAGGGTTACGTCGTTGATAGCTTTGACACTGATCCGGATGACTAAAAGTCTCAATCCGGATACATATTGAATAGTGGAGCACTTAGCTGGAGTAGCTCTAAGCAGAGCGTTGTAGACATAAGGATTTGCAGAAGTACATACGGATCTGAATGTGGCAGACCCGTTGACTAAACCTCTTCCACAAGCAAAACATGATCAGCACCAGGACTCCATGGGTGTTAATCACATAGCGATGTGAACTAGATTATTGACTCTAGTGCAAGTAGGAGACTGTTGGAAATATGCCCTAGAGGCAATAATAAATTGGTTATTATCATATTTCCTTGTTCATGATAAATGTTTATTATTCATGCTAGAATTGTATTGACCGGAAATTTAAATACATATGTGAATACATAGACAACACCATGTCCCTAGTGAGCCTCTACTAGACTAGCTCGTTGATAAAAGATGGTTATGGTTTCCTGACCATAGACATGAGTTGTCATTTGATAACGGGATCGCATTATTAGGAGAATGATGTGATGGACAAGACCCAACCGTAAGCTTAGCATCAGATCGTTTTAGTTATTTGCTACAACTTTCTTCATGTCAAGTATCTGTTCCTTAGACCATGAGATCGTGCAACTCCCTGACACCGGAAGAATACTTAGTGTGTATCCAAACGTCACTTCGTAACTGGGTGATCATAAAGGTGCTCTACAGGTATCTCCGAAGGTGTTTGTTGGGTTGGCACGGATCGAGACTGGGATTTGTCACTCCGTATGACGGAGAGATATCTCTGGGCCCTCTCGGTAAGACAACATCGTAAAGAGCTTGCAAGCAATGTAGCTAATGAGTTAGGCACGGGATCTTGTATTACGGAATGAGTAAAGAGACTTGCCGGTAACGAGATTGAACTAGGTATGGAGATAACGACGATCGAATCTCGGGCAAGTAACATATCGCCGGACAAAGGGAATTGCATACGGGATTAACTGAATCCTCGACATCGTGGTTCAACTGATAAAGATCTTCGTTGAATATGTAGGAATCAATATGGGCATCCAGGTCCCGCTATTGGTTATTGACCGGAGAGGTGTCTTGATCATGTCTGCATGTTCCCGAACCCGTAGGGTCGCACGCTTAACGTTCGATAGTGCTAGGGTAGTAATGAGATATTAACGGTGGAAAGTCCAAAGGTTATTCGGAGTCCCGGATGGGATCCAGGATATCACGAGGAGCTCCGGAATGGTCCGGAGGTAAAGATTCATATATAGAAAGTCCTATTTTGGTCACCGGAAAGATTTCAGGATTTGCCGGTATTGTATCGGGAATGCCGAAAGGGTTCCGAAGGTCCACCGGGGGGGTCCCACCTGCCCCGGAGGTCCACATGGGCAGCAAAGGGGGCGCACCAGCCCCTGGTGGGCTGGGCGCCACTTCTTCACCTGGGCCCATGCGCCTAGGGTTGGTGGGAACCCTAGATGGGGGCGCCCCCCTTGGCTTGGGGGGCAAGCCACCCCCTAGGGCCGTCGTCCCCTCCTTGGAGGAGGGGCTAGGGCCGGCGCCCCCTCCCCCCTTGCCTCTATATATAGTGGGGGTGGGAGGGCAGCCGCACGCCTCCACCCTTGCCCTCCGTTGCTCCCAACTCCTCCCACCTTTTCTCCGGTACGCGCTTGGCGAAGCCCTGCCGGAATTCCGCTGCCACCACCACCACGCCGTCGTGCTGGTTCCGATCTCATCTACCTCCTCCCCCTCTCTTGCTGGATCAAGAAGGAGAGGACACCATCGAGCTGAACGAGTGCTAATCTCGGAGGTGCCGTCCGTTCGGCACTGATCGGATTGGATCGCGATTGGATCGTGAAGAGTACGACTACATCAACCGCGTTACGACGCTAACGCTTTCGGTCTACAAGGGTATGTAGACACACTTCCCTCTCGTTGCTTTGCATCTCCTAAATTAGATCTTGGGTGTTTCGTAGGAATTTTTTTAATTTTCATGCAACGATCCCCATCAAGGACAAGGGCG
Organism: Elymus sibiricus; assembly: GCA_039707655.1. Lineage (NCBI taxonomy): Eukaryota > Viridiplantae > Streptophyta > Magnoliopsida > Poales > Poaceae > Elymus > Elymus sibiricus. Next base: position 301,415,434 of record CM077668.1, read on the forward strand.
CGCGTCTCAGGGTGTGCATTCGGTTTTTTCGGTTTGGTTTGGTTCGGTTTATACGGTTTTCGATTTTATACGGTTCTTATACTTCGGTTTATACGGTTTTATACGTAATACGGTTCGGTTTCGGTAATAACCATTTAGTTTTGGTTCGGTTTCGGTAATAACCAAAATAACCAAAGTTTACGCGAATTTATGAACAACACATAATTTTATCTCAATAAAAATATAATTGGATAATGGTACTGCCTCTAAATTCGTGAAAGAAATGAGATGAAGCCATTAGGCCATTAGGGGTAGGACGTAGGTACATGTTATTAAATTGTAAACAACCTATTAGCACAAACTACCAAGCCAACAGCCTGACGCGTTTTTCTTAGCGGACCAGCCTGGTGCATTTTTTTAGACAAACCAGACAGCCTAATGCGTGGTCTTTGGTGTACAGGATCATGGTTTTAAGGCCCATGTATCCTACACTCCAATAGTACTTGTTTGAGGCCCATGTGCAGGAGCTTTCTGGCTTGTAGTTCAGTAGTGCGATCGTGGAGTCTCGTTCCGCAGATGCTCCCTGCTTTAGTACCACCTCGCCAATCCACAAACATTGTATGGGAGGAACGACTATAAAAGCAGGGCGAGGAATGCCTGATGAGAGCACATTTATTTTCCACGCGATACTTTCCATGGCCCATGCGAGAATAATTATATATTTTCTCAGTTTCGGTTATTTCAGTTAACCGAATGGTTTTTCGGTTTTAACCGAAAAAACCGAAAGCCAAACGGTTCCTACTTTTCAAAACTGAAACCTAAACCGAAAACTGAAAAAACCGAAATTTCGGTTTGGTTTGTTATTTTTTCGGTTCGGTTTATGGTTTCAGTTCGGTTTTGCACACCCTGACGCGCGTCCCACCCGTCCGCGCGTTGTCCGTTTCACCGCAAACGCGGCCCAAACTTGGGCCGGGAATGGGTCGAAAGCGGATCGAAAACGGACCAATGTCCGTTTGCTCCCGCGCGTTGGGCGGTCTTTTCTGTCCGTTTACCCCCAAACGGACGCGGGCGAACGATTTGGGGTTGTGCATTGGAGTTGCCCTACCTACTCCCAGACGGAGATACTCGCCAATCCTGTCCTCTCTTCCTGCTGCTGCTGATGTGGAGCTCTTGGAGTCCGTGCAAGCTCATATCATCTGACCGGTTTGAGCAGGCACCTTGTTTTCTGACCCAATTATGTGCGCTCTAGAGCCCGTAGGGGTGAAGCGTAGAGGTACGAAACGGAGTGGATTCCGTATTAAATTGAGTGCAACGTGCATCCAACATCGCGCCCGGGATCCGAGAAAAGCCGTGGTTGCTGAGGAAATCGCGGTGTGTACGCCGGACTATTTGGTCGCTCCAGAGTGTAAAGAGACGGGACGGATCCGGTGCCCAGTGGGCGGAGAGACAGGGAATGTTTGGTTCGTTGGTCAAAGCTAAAGTGTCAAACGCGTGGCCGGCCGTGCTGGCCGGCACATTTCTCCATGAGACAACTGAACTAAAACTACTCCTACACACAACTAGTCGTATAAAAAACCCTTCAAAAAAATCGTATAAAAAACCCACGACGTTTCCCTGAAGGTGCAGCCTCCTAGAGCATGACGCTCACGCGGCACGACGACGTATCGCATATACCATGTGCTACGACCGGTGTGAAACTAACTCCACTTCTGTGTAAAGTTTCTTGTACTGGGAACCAAAACCGGCTGACTGTTGGCTACAAATTATTCGGCGGTGCGCATGTCGTGCTTCTTTTAAACATTGCGTACGTGCGGCGCTATATATGGAGTTCAATTTTCAGTGGCGATGGACTGACGAGCCGGCTAAGCTAGCGAGTGATCGATGATATGCCGTACCGCCTTATGCTTTTGCGTTGCTCCAGCAACTGAAACACGTAGGTACGATAGTGCCAGCCATGACGTGCATGGCCAGCGTCCAGATAAAAATGAAAAGTAGTAGCACGCACCAGGCGCTCCAATGGACGGCTAGCAGGTAAAGCTTTGGCCCGTCTGCACGTCCAAATCACCCATCCACACAGCAGTGCGTGTGCGTCATGGCCGGGTTTGACAAACCCATGTCATTGGCCGGCCCAAGAAACAAAAAGAAAGAAAGCGGCGACGGATTGACCAGTTTGTTCAAGGGACGTCCGATCAATCCACTGGTAGGCTCACTGCTCGATCTAACAAAAAGTAGCTAAGTATCGCACTAGTAGTAGTTAATCAAAGAGGATTCTTAATCAAATGCAAAGATATGCCCATTGGGTTACTGCCGACAACTGGCGAGGGCATTTGCTAGCCCAACTATTTTAGTGCGTTTTAACTTACCATCCTCGTTGGTTATTGCCTTAGTCATCCGTGGAGCAAATCCCAGTTTAAAACCAGCGTTTTCTGAGTGTTACATCTTAGTCTGTAAATATTCGTTGTATTCTTTTCGTCTTTAAATATTGTTTAGTAGAGTTGCAATGCTCCTGATTTATAGGCTACTCCATCCGTCCCAAAATGTAAGACGCATTTTCAGAATTCCGACATCACCTATTTCTGTCAAAAGGGCGTTTCTACCCCCGTGATCTTCCCCGCTATCGTCTTCCTCGATTCTTCCTAGAAATTCAAATCGGAAATCACGCGACCCACGCGACCATGGCACCAGGAACCCACGCGCCCTCGATTCTTCCCTGCGCCCAACTTATTCCCTACGCGTAGCGCCCACGAGGACCTCGCCGCCTCGCCGCGCCCAACGCCCACGAGCACCAGCAGCTCCTGCACGTCGCCGTCGCCCAGCACCAGTAGCTCCTACACGTCGCCATGGCCCAGCACATCGCTGTCGTTCAACAGCTCCTCGCCGCAGCCCAGCGCCTCCTCTCCCAAGCTCGCCACGCCCAACGCCTCCTCGCCCAGGCCCTAGCGTGTCGGTGTAAAAACCGGCAGACCTCGGGGTAGGGGGTCCCGAGCTGTGGATCTCGGACAGATGGTAACAGGAACAGGCAGACGATGTTTACCCAGGTTCGGGCCCTCTTGATGGAGGTAAAACCCTACGTCCTGCTCTTGTTTATATTGATGGAGATGTATCAAGTACAGAGTTGATCTACCTCGAGATCGTAAGATATGATCTAGTCCTAAGGCTAGGTGAATGAGATTGTGTTGAACTCCCTTCTAAGGGCTAAACCCTTTGGCTTATATACACGCCAGGTAGGGTATCTAGGGTTACAAGGTCGGTATCTAGGCATGGAGGCGGCAGGAGAAGTCTTGGAGTATACGTCAAGTCTTCGGCAAATGTAATCTTGCTCTTTCTTCTCGCGTGCATCTTCCGGAGTCCATCTTGATAGGAATGAGGGCCCACTGGCCCAGCCCGAGGAATATGGACCGACTAGGCTGGTACCCCCTAGTCCAGGACACCGTCAGTAGCCCCCGAACTGGTCTTCTATGCCGAGGACGATCTCTTCAACGGAAATAACTTCGGATCCGAAGTCCTTGGCTTGACAGACGAGTTCCCTTTTCGCGATTCCAGATCTCTTAACCGTCTTTCCGAGGAACAGTGTCTTGAAAACGAGGTTCAACCAAGTCCTCTCCCCATCCGGGGTCGTGAGTTTACTTAACCTTGAAGGCTAGCCACCTAGGTGTGAACAGTACCTTATAGCCTGACAACTTTATCGAAGCGACGCTACCCACGATGGGTCAGGCAGTTACTGCCCACCTCAAATCGTGGTTCGAGGCCGCCCTTTTACTGATGCATCCCATCGAGATGGAGATCGTGCCCGTATTCTCAGGGATATCATCAAGATTTTGTTTCCCCCCATGCGTACAACGGCATTTTTTGCGGGCGGAAGTGGCGTTTTTACCGGCGCGGCGAGGGGACTCTTGGCCTTTCAGCAGCCTATAAGAGTAAAAGGCCAATAGAGCCAGTATTCACTTCCATTTCCCCCGCCCGCTGCCTCCTCGAGCTCTAGCGCCCAGATCCGATCTCGCTTTCTCCCACCTCTGCGCATCCGTGCTTCCCCACTCAACCATGTCCGACACCCTCAAAAGGCACTGGGGGGGGCTCCATCGTGACGGAGGGCATGCTCCAAGAGCTGCGGAGTGCGGGGTATATCCCCACCAACGTCGCCGCCTGTGCTCCCGACGCCGACCAGCAGGTGCCCGCTCCTAACCCGGGGGAGCGGGTAGTCTTCATCCCACACCTTATCAGGGGTCTGGGGTTCCCGCTGCACCCCTTCGTGTGCGGGGTGATGTTCTACTACGGGCTCGACTTCCACCATATGGCCCCGAACTCCATTCTCCACCTCGCCTCCTTCACAGTGTGCAAGGCCTTCCTCCGTATCGAGCCGCACTTCGGCCTATGGCTGAAGACCTTTGGCGTTAAGCCGAAGTCCAGCGGCTCCGATCTGGCGGAGTGTGGAGGTGCCATGGTCAGCAAGAACCAGGGCATCGCCTGGTTCAAAGGCACCTTCATCGAGACGGTCAAGGAGTGGCAGCGGGAGTGGTTCTATATCATTGAGCCGCTCGCCGCCGGCCAGACCGAAGTCCCAGCCTTTTTGGCCGGGCCCCCAAGGAAGCTCAAGTGCTGGAGGGAGAAGGGCGTCACCTGGGGGAACCCCGTGGAGGTGGAGGCCCTGATCCAGAAGATCAAGTAGTGGTCCGTCGAGAGGGACCTCCAATTAGCCGAAGTGGTCAACGTCATGCTCCACCGCCGCATCCTCCCGCTCCAACTCTGGCCACCCCGATGTGGGAGCGTAAATCCGAAGATGCGGGGCCCGTGCTCAACTTCTTCCACTCCTCCTTGGCCGGCATGTGGACGCGGCTCTTCAAGCTGCCCAAGGACAAGATCCCTAAGAAGGGGGAGGACCTCGGCTTCGAGGTCGGCTACGACGCCCCGCCGGTGAGTGTTGGATACATACGTTCATATTTTTCTCCTGTTAGGTGAGACAGATTTTAACGAATTGCCTCTCCTCATATTTGCAGAACTGGATAGTTAAGATGCAGCAGATGCGGTGCTCAGCACCGCTACCAGAGGAGGAGAGATCCCCCCTGCTTACGGCGCTCCTAGTAGAGAAGCCGCACGTGGTGGTCCCCAAAGGGTCTAAGCCCCAAATGGGCAGGGCGGGTCTTCGGAAACGGGAGACCTCGGTCACCCGATCTGAGGAGACCCACTCCTCCTCCACCCACGAGAGCGATGGGGGGAGGACGAGGAAGAAGAGAACCCTCCCCCAAAGGGGAAGAGGGCGGCGCTGGAGGACGCTAAAGCTGAAGACCCCAAGAGGTCGAAGAAGACCCCGGACGAGGCCGTCATCAAGGCCACAACGTTGGGGAAGGCCATGCTCTCCGACGAGTTGGGAGATGATCCCCTAACGATGGGGAGGAAGAAACCAGCACCCCGAAGGTCCGTTATCGTCCTTTGTGTTTGATTTTACATCAAGTCTTTCCTGCGGGACTAAATTCACACGCATATTTTTCCACAGCCCGCAAAGGGCAAGCCTTAGCGACTCCTCCAGTGGGTTGCCGCCCACCAGCGGGACGCCGGACCGCGCTGCCCCGACTCAAGAAGGGCTGGGGGAGGTAACATCGACTCCGGCCCCTCAGGTTGACACGGCGGGGGCCGAAGAGTCGGTCGTCATGGCCGAGGTTGATACCTCGGCCCCACAAGGCCAAGGGGACGGGGTCCCCGAGGTCACCCAGGAAGGGCTGGGCCAATCGGTAGCCCAGCCGGAGTCTGCTCCGGCTCCACCGCCACAGCTGGAGACCCTCGTACCCAGCACCCAGGTGCTGGGGCCTGAGGTCTTACCACCCTCACCTCCCGCTCCAGGGCGGGTTAGCGCGGGGTGGACTGAAAAGAAGGAGGCAGCCTTGACGGGCTCCTCCCTCAAGGAAGAGCACCGCGCGTTGATTGGTGCGGCGCTGCAAGGATTCCGGTCCACAGAGGCCGGAATGCGTGAGGCCTTCAAGGGCCTCATCATGAGCTTCGAGGTAATCTTTCTATCTTTACGTAAAAGAGGGTCTTCACTGCTTTAGATTTACTTTATTGGTCCTTGTAACTGTCCGAAGACATCCGTTACCTGGCGTTTAGACGGCCAAGCCAGTGAGTAGCCCCCGAGCCCAACACCAGTTTGAAAAACTGGTGTTGGGGTCGAAGTATAAGTGCATAGGAAAGAGTAGCCCCCAGGACTGATATAGACAGGATGTGTGTCTGAAGTGTCAATGAATTGATCATGGGGCTCACTAGAAAGTGTTTGTGCAGGTTTCAACCTCGGCCCCAGGCTCTATCTCCGAGGAGATCGCGGAGATGAGCCGGAAGCTCGAGAGGTCCGAGAAGGACCTCGACCTGATGAACAAGCAGGTCGAGCAGTCTCAAGGTAAGTGACTGATGCTTTTCGTATTGGAATGTGAGTTCAAGTATTTATATTTTGCGAAGTGGAACATGACGCCGAACTATTTGAATGACAGAGGCTTGATACATCTCCAACGTATCTATGATTTTTTATTGTTCCATGCTATTATAGTATCAATCTTGAATGTTTTATATGCAATTATATGCCATTATATATCTTTTTTGGGACTAACCTATTAACCCAGTGCCCAGTGCCAGTTGCTGTTTTCTGCTTGTTTTTGCCTTTTCAGAAAATCATTATCAAAAAGTGTCCAAACGAGAAAAAAAACTTTGGATTAATTTTTCTGGACCATAAGAGACCCAGGAAGCTTCGGGAGAAGACCAGAAGAGCCACGAGGAGGCGGCAAGCCTGGAGGGCGCACCCCCTAGGATTGTGGGCCCCTCGTGGCACCTCTTGACCTAATTCCAATGCTATAAATTCTAAAATATTCCAAACCAACAGAGAGCCAGAAGAGAAAACCTTTCCGCCACCGCAAGCCTCTGTTCTTCCGTGATCCCATCTGGAGGCCTTTTCCAGTACTCTGTCGGAGGGGGAATCGATCACGGAGGGCTTTTTCATCAACCTTGCTGCCCTTCCGATGATGTGTGAGTAGTTTACCACAGACCTACGGGTCCATAGCTAGTAGCTAGATGGCTTCTTCTCTCTCTTTGATCTTCAATACCATGTTCTCCTCGATGTTCTTGGAGTTTTATCCGATGTAATCTTCTTTTGCGGTGTGTTTGTTGGGATCCGATGAATTGTGAGTTTATGATCAGATTATTCATGAGAAATATTTGAGTCTTCTCTGAACTCTTTTATGCATGATTATTATAGCTTTGTATTTCTCTCCGATCTATCGATTTAGTTTGGCCTACTAGATTGATATATCTTGCAATGAGAGAGGTGCTTTGTGATGGGTTCAATCTTGCGGTGCTCAATCCCAATGACAGAATGGAACATGACACGTATTTGTATTGTTGCCATTAAGGATAAAAAGATGGGGTTTAATCATATTGCTTGAGTTTACTTTGTCTACATCATGTCATCTTGCTTAAGGCGTTACTCCGTTTCATACTTAATACCCTAGATGCATGCTGGATAGCGGTCGATGGGTGGAGTAATAGTAGTAGATGCAGGCAGGAGTCGGTCTACTTGTCTCGGACGTGATGACTATATACATGATCATTGCCATGAATCCGTCATAATTATTTGCTTTTCTATCAATTGCCCAACAATAATTTGTCTACCCACCGTATGCTATGTGTTCGAGAGAGAAGCCTCTAGTGAAAACTATGGCCCCCGGGTCTACTTTATCATATATTAAAAACCTAAAAATACCTTGCTGCAATTTATTTACTTTTATTTTAATTAGTATTTTAGTTTATCTATTTACCTCTATAAGATTTAATCTTTGCAAATAGCCGCTAAGAGGATTGACAACCCTCTTATTTGCGTTGGGTGCAAGTGTTTGCTCTTTTGTGTGCAGGTGCGCTTAACGGAATTTTGCTTGGTTCTCCTACTGGATTGATAACCTTGGTTCTTAACTGAGGGAAATACTTATCTGTACTGTACTGCATCATCCTCTCCTCTTCGGGGAAATACCAACGCATATTACAAGTAGCAGGAAGAATTTCTGGCACCGTTGCCGGGGAGACATCATCAAAATTACCAAGTACCTTCGCACAAACTATCATCCACTTGCATTTATTTTATTTGCATTTGTCTCTCATTTTCATCTCCTCCACTTCTAATTTTTTTTTACAAAAACACAAAAATATTTTTATTCGCTTGTTTGCAAGTTTGCTCGCTTTGCTTTAAGTTGCACTATGTCTGAGTCTGTTATTGAAGAAGGTGAGGATGGTAAAATCCCTAAGATAGAAATTTCCTCAAATTTAGACTCTAAAATTTTTGTAGTAGGGAGTGGAAATGTCATAGGGAAAAAACATTATTCAAGAGTTCTATAATTGCACGGGAACTTTGGTTTGTAATGACACTCCAATTCTAAAAAGAACCAACAGTTATGGGGAGGCTATCTGCGCACTCATTTTTAAACTTGAAAGAATATGTATCCGCACTCACCCTACCTTGCAAATATTGTTTTATGAGTTGCCGGTGATAAATAACCCTAAAGCTAAAAAGATAGCTACTCTTATCCTTATGAATGAGTTTGATTACATAGTACGAGAAGCTAGAGAGATCTTTGATTTCTATAATATGAGCCAAGAAAATCCTATGATAGATGAAATTTTATATAATGAGGAATATATGTTGAGATATGTTTTTCATGATCACCATGCTTTTGATGAGAATACTAAAAAAGAAGTTCCTCCCATACATATCATCCAACAAGTTTTTAATGGAATTAATCAGAAGTACTCTTGGATTGTAAAAGGGAACCAACAAGGGTTTGAAGAGAGCAATCTGAATGACCCTAAAATTTTGGTTGATGATGTGTTCCCCATTGTTTTTGAAAAACCTCCTGAAAATCACACACCTAAGGATGTCAAGACCAAGGATGACAACACTTGAAATTATGCATTATGCCTAGCTAGGGGCATAAAACAATAGCGCTTGTTGGGAGGCAACCCAATGAATAAAATAAAATTTTGCTTTTACCTTCTTTTCTTGAGTGTTTACACAATTATAGCTTCTGTTATGATTGTATTTTTATGTTTTAATTAGTGTTTGTGCCAAGTAATGCCTTTGGGATGATTTGTAAGATAGTATGATTGATGTTGTTTGAAAACAGAAACTTTTGCGTGAAGTGCTGGAATTTTAATTTTTTGCTGGAGTGTCATAACCTTCTGAATTTTTTACAAAATATTTATATATGAATTTAACATGTTGTCCTAATGTTTCAGAATTTTTGGAGTTACAGAAGTATGACGTTAATTCAGATCTTTACAGACTGTTCTGTTTTAGACAGATTCTGTTTTTGTTGCATAGTTTGCTTATTTTGATGAATCTATGGATCGTATCGGGGGGTATGAGTCATGAAGAAGTTGGAGTACAGTATAATTATGCCAATATTAAATATGAATCAATTTACAACAGTACCTAAAGTTTAAGATTTGTTTGTTATACTAACGGATCTCACGAGGTTTCTGTTGAGTTTTCTGTGCTGAAGTTTTCAAGTTTTGGGTGAGACTACGATGGATAAAGGAATAAGGAGCGGCAAGAGCCTAAGCTTGGGGATGCCCAAGGCACCCCAAGGTAATATTCAAGGAAGACTTAAGCGTCTAAGTTTGGGGATGCCCCAGAAGGCATCCCCTCTTTCGTCTACAACCTATCGGTAACTCACTTGGAGCTATATTTTTATTCATCACATGATATGTGTTTTACTTGGAGCGTCTTGTGATATAGTTTGTTTGCTTTTTAGTTTGTCACAATCATCTTTACTGAACACACCTTTTTAAGAGGGACACACATTATTCGTGATTTGTTAGAATACTCTATGTGCTTCACTTATATCTTTTGAGCTAGGCAGTTGCTCTAGTGCTTCACTTATATCTTTTAGAGCACGGCGGTAGTTATATTTTAAAGAAATAGTTGCACTCTCATGCTTCACTTATATCTTTTTGAGAGTCTAATGAATAGCAATGGTAATATGCATGGGTTATGAATTTGGTCCTGATATGATAGGTATTCAAGAGGGATATAATAAAAACTTTCATGTAGATCACTGAATATGATAAGTTTGATTTCTTGCAATAGTTTTGCGATATTAAGATGGTAATATGTGGGAGGTATTAGTAGATAATTGTGGTTTAGTAAGAATATTGGTGTTAAGGTTTGTAATTCCCGAAGCATGCACGTATGATCTATCGTTCTGCTAAGAAGTTGGAGCATGATTTATTGTTGATTGTCTACCTTATGAGTGGCGGTCGGGGACGAGCGATGGACTTGACCTACCAATCTATCCCTCTAGGGGCATGCATAGTAGTATTTTGCTTTGAGGGCTAATAAACTTTCGCAATAAGTATGTGAGTTCTTTATGACTAATGTGAGTCCATGGATTATACGCACTCTCACCCTTCCGCAATTTGCTAGCCTCTTCGGTACGGTGCATTGCCCTTTCTCACATCGAGAGTTGGTGCAAACTTCGCCAGTGCATCCAAACCCCATGATATGATACGCTCTATCACACATAAGCCTCTTTATATCTTCCTCAAAACAGCCACCATACCTACCTATCATGGCATTTCCATAGCCATTCCGAGATATATTGCCATGCAACTTCCACGGTTCCGTTTTTATGACACGCATCATAGGTAAATGATAAAAATAGAATTTTTGATGTGGTATGCTGCCTATCATATTCATCACATATTCTTTTCTTTTATAGCATGGACATTGGACTTGAATGATTCAAAGCAATAGTCTATAATTTGAGATGAAGATATAAATACTCAAGCATGCTAACAAGCAACCATGTCTTTCAAAATATCAACGCTAAAGAAAGTTATCCCTAGCCCATTATGCTCAATCATTGATCCATTCATGAAACACACTCAAATATTAGCTACATCCAATGTACAAGTATGACAATAGTGCTCTCTAGTTGGTGCTTTTGTAAGAGAAGATGGAGACTCAAGAAAAATAAAAATTGCATAAAGTAAATAGATAGGCCCTTCGTAGAGGGAAGCAGAGATTTGTCAAATGTGCCAGAGCTCAAGGCTGAAATTAAAGAGATAAAAATATTTTGAGAGGCATGCTTTTCCTATCAACGAAAATGACCGAGAATTCCCAATATTTTCCATGCTAGACACATCATAGGTGGTTCCCAAACAGAAAGTAAAGTTTATTTCCTTTCCACCATTCTTTCACTATCCATGGCTAGCCGTACCCACGGGTGCCCTCCATACCAACACTTTCCAAGGATTTTTGTTGTTATTAATTTTGATTTCATTGTGGGACTGGGCATCCCTATCACCAACCATTCTCTTGTGCAATGACAAGTGAATAAACACTCATCATGAGAATAACACACCTAGCATGGAAAATAGTGGCTACCCCCTGCCGCTTCATGAGCGGTACGGGCACACAAAACGGGAAAATTATTTTGAAAATTAGAGTTGGCACACGCAAATTTACTTGGAACGGCATTGAAATACCGCATATAGGTAGATATAGTGGACTCATTTGGCACAACTTGGGTTTAAGGACTTTGGATGCACAAGCAGTATTTCCGCTTAGTACAAATGAAGGCTAGCAAAAGATTGAGAAGCAACCAACCAAAAAATGAAAACGGTCATAAAGATGCATTGAACATAACTAACACCGAATAATGCACCATACGTAGGATATAATTTCTTTGCATAACTATTGACTTGATGTGCATGCATAGGGAATCACAAACCTTAACACTAATATTCTTACTAAATCACAATTACTGACTAACATGGCTCACATATTATCATTTCCATACCGCAAAACTATCGCAAGGAATCACACTTATCATATCCAATGATCTATATGAAAGTTTTTATTATATCCCTCTTGAATATTCATCACTTTGGGACCAAATTCATATCTTGTGCAAATTACCGTTACTTTCATCAACTCTCAAAAAGATTTAAGTGAAGCATGAGAGTGCAAATATTTCTTCAAAATTTCAATCTTGTCAATTCTCAAAATAATATAAGTGAAGCATGAGAATTCATTTCTTCAAAATTTTAATCAATTCTCAAAATAATATAGGTGAAGCATGAGAGTTTATTTCTTCAAAATATAGCCACCACCATGCTCAAAAAGATTTAAGTGAAGCACTAGAGCAACTGCCTAGCTCAAAAAATTTAAGTGAAGCACATAGAGTATTCTAACAAATGATGATAAACGTGTGGCTCTCTCAAGATAGGCGTGTTCAGCAAAGATGATTGTGACAAACTAAAAAGCAAACAAAGCAAGGACTCATATAATACAAGACGCTCCAAGCAAAACACATATCATGTGACGAATAAAAATATAGCTCCAAGTTAAATTACCGATGGTTGGTAGAAGAAAGAGGGGATGCCTTCCGGGGCATCCCCAAGCTTAGACGCTTGAGTCTTCCTAGAATATTACCTTGGGGTGCCTCAGGCATCCCCAAGCTTAGGCTTTTGCTACTCCTTATTCCTTCATCCATCGTGATCTCAACCAAAACTTGAAAACTTCAATCACACAAAACTCAACAAAACCTTCGTGAGATCCGTTAGTATAACAAAATAAATCACTACTATAAGTACTGTTTCAAACCCATTCATATTTTATTTTTTGCATTATACCTACTGTACTCTAACTTCACCATGGCTTATACCCCCCGATACAATCCATAGATTCATCAAAACAAGCAAGTAGTGCATCAAAAACAGAATCTGTCAAAAACAGAACAGTCTGTAGCAATCTATTTAAAATCCATACTTCCGTAACTCCAAAAATTCTGAAAAATTAGGACAACGTGGGAAATTCATATACCAATACTGTGTAAAAATTTCAGATTTTTTGACGTTCCAGTACAGAAAAAAAATTCGGGCACTGGACACAAAACTTTCTGTTTTCCAAACAGCATCAATTATACTATCTTCCAAATCATCCTAAAGACTTTACTTGGCACAAACACTAATTAAAAACACAAAAACACAATCATACCAGTAGCATAATTGTGAAAACACACAATAACAGAAAAAAATTTATTTTATTCGTTGGGTTGCCTCCCAACAAGCGCTATTGTTTTATGCCCCTAGCTAGGCATAATGCACAATTTCAAGTATTGTCATCTTTGGTTTTAGGGAACCTAGCAATATCTATTTCACCTTCTTTGTAATTGTCAATAATATGAACCAAGTGATCAAGCTTGGTGCTAAGAATTTTTATTTCCTTCAAAACACAAAAAGCATCCACCTTTTGCTCCAAAGTATCAAACCTTCTATTATGCGACACCACATTGCAATTTACTTTGGAAACAAGATTAAATATACCTCCAAAATTGGATTCCATGCTAGCCTTAGTTTCTTTTACTAACTCAGTTTGACGATAACTTACTAGCGTGGTAGGCTCAATTGTTTCTATCTTTGGTTGTCCGAAAATACTTTTCATCTTTTCATAGGTGTCAAATGCATTATCTCCAAGGAAATCATTTTCAAATATAGAATCTAGGACACGCCTATGAGCAAGAGGTAGACCAACATAAAAGCTTCTAAGGAGCAATTTAATGTGACTCTTGGGCCTAGCTTTCATTTGGATTTCTAGCAATCTATCCCAAGATTCTTTTAAGGATTCATCACTCAAAAACTTAAAATTCAAAATTCCCGAACCTTCTCCTAGATAAGGAGGGAGAGGTAGATCGGGAGGAGAACTAGCCATAATGATAAAGCAAGCAAGCAAACAAACAAACAAACAAGAAAAAGGCAAACGGAAAATATTTTTGTATTTTTGTAAAAACGTTTTAGAAGTGGGGGAGATGAAAACTAGAGGCAAATAAAGTAAATGCAAGGAGATGAGAGTTTATGCAAAGGTACTTGATAGATGTTGATGATGTGTCCCCGGCAACGGTGCCAGAAATTATTCCTGCTACTTGTAGCTTGCGTTGGTATTTTCCCCGAAGAGGAAGGGATGATGCAGCACAGTAGAGATAAGTATTTCCCTCGGTTATGAAACCAAGGTTATCGAACCAGTAGGAGAATCACACAACACCTCGTTAGCAGCACCTGCACACAAACAACAAATCCTTGCACCCAACGCAAACGAGGGGTTGTCAATCCCTCGACGGTAAATTGCAAGATTAAATTGTATGTGATAGATAGATAGATTGAAACAAAAATACAAAATAAAATAAATAAAATAAAATGGCAGCAATATTTTTAGGGTTTTAGTAATATGATTTAGATAGACCCGGGGGCCATAGTTTTCACTAGAGGCTTCTCTCGAGAAAATAGCATACGGTGGGTAGACAAATTACTGTTGGGCAATTGATAGAAAAGCAAATAATCATGACAATATCCAAGGCAATGATCATGTATATATGCATCACGTCCAAGATTAGTAGACCGACTCCTGCTTGCATCTACTACTATTACTCCACACATCGACCGCTATCCAGCATGCATCTAGTGTATTAAGTCCATAAAGAACGGAGTAATGCCTTAAGAACGATGACATGATGTAGACAAGATAAACTCACATATGAATAAACCCCATCTTTTTACCCTTAATAGCAATGATACATACATGTCATGTCCCTTTCTATCACTGGGATTGAGCACCGCAAGATCGAACCCATTACAAAGCACCTCTTCCCATGGCAAGATAAATCAATCTAGTTGGCCAAACCAAATCAATAGATCGGAGAAGAAATACGAGGCTATAATAATCATGCATAAAAGAGTGCAGCAAAGACTCAAATATATTCATGGATAATCTGATCATAAACTCACAATTCATCGGATCCCAACAAACACACCGCAAAAAGTGATTACATCGGATAAAACTCCAAGAACATCAAGGAGAACATTGTATTGAAGATCAAAAAGAGAGAAGAAGCCATCTAGCTACTAACTATGGACCCGAAGGTCTGTGGTAAACTACTCACGCATCATCGGAAGGGCAACAAGGTTGATGTAGAGCCCCTCCGTGATCGATTCACCCTCCGGCGGAGTACCGGAGAAGGCCTCCAGATGGGATCTCTCGAGAACAGAAACTTGCGGCGGCGGAAAAAGTATTTCATGGACTCCCCTGAGGGTTTCTGATTTTTCTGATCTTATAGTGGAGGAATTAGGTCAAACGGAGCTCTGTGGGCCCCACGAGGTACCAGGGCGCGCCACCCCCCTTGGGGCGTGCCCTGGTGCCTTGTGGGCCCATGCTCCATCTTCTGGCCCTCTCCCGAAGCTTCCAGTACTTGTTATGTCCAATAAAAAATCTCTAAAAAGTTTCGTGGCATTTGGACTTCGTTTGGTATTGATTTTCTGTAAAACAAAAACAGGGCAGAAAACAGCAACTGGCACTGGGCACTAAGTTAATAGGCTAGTCTCCAAAAATGATATATAATTGCTGTAAATGAATATAAAAACATCCAAGATTGATAATATAACAACATGGAACAATCAAAACATCCAAGATTGATAATATAAAAACCAAAAATCTTTTATGCATGATTATAGCTTCGTATTTCTTCTCTGATCTATTGATTTGGTTTGGCCAACTAGATTGATTTATCTTGCCATGGGAAGAGGTGCTTTGTAATGGGTTCGATCTTGCGGTGCTTAATCCCAGTGACAGAAAGGGACATGACACGTATGTATCGTTGCTATTAAGGGTAAAAAGATGGGGTTTATTCATGCGTGAGTTTACTTTGTCTACATCATGTCATCGTTCTTAAGGCGTTACTCCGTTCTTTATGGACTTAATACACTAGATGCATGCTGGATAGCGGTCGATGTGTGGAGTAATAGTAGTAGATGCAGGCAGGAGTCGGTCTACTTGTCTCGGACATGATGCCTATATACATGATCATTGCCTTGGATATCGTCATGATTATTTGCTTTTCTATCAATTGCCCAACAGTAATTTGTCTACCCACCGTATGCTATTTTCTTGAGAGAAGCCTCTAGTGAAAACTATGCCCCCGGGTCTATCTAAATTAAATTACTAAAATCCTAAAAATACTTGCTGCACTTTTTCTTTATTTATTTTATTTTGTATTTTTGTTTCAATCTATCTATCTATCACATACAATTTAATCTTGCAATTGACCGCCGAGGGATTGACAACCCCTCGTTTGTGTTGGGTGCAAGGATTTGTTGTTTGTGTGCAGGTACTGCTAACGAGGTGTTGCGTGATTCTCCTACTGGATTGATAACCTTGGATTCATAACTGTGGGAAATACTTACCTCTACTGTGCTGCATCATCCCTTCCTCTTCGGGGATCATACCAACGCAAGCTACAAGTAGCACTAGGGCGCACCCCCCAGGCTTGTGGGCCCCTTGTGGCAGCTCATGACCTAATTCCAATGCTATAAATTCCTAAATATTCCAAAACCAACAGAGAGCTAGAAGAGAAAACCTTTCCGCTGCCGCAAGCCTCTGTTTTTCCGTGATCCCATCTGGAGGCCTTTTCCGGTACTCTGCCGGAGTGGGAATCGATCACGGAGGGCTTCTTCATCAATCTTGCTGCCCTTCCGATGATGTGTGAGTAGTTTACCACAGACCTACGGGTCCATAGCTAGTAGCTATATGGCTTCTTCTCTCTCTTTGATCTTCAATACCATGTTCTCCTCGATGTTCTTGGAGTTCTATCCGATGTATTCTTCTTTTGCGGTGTGTTTGTTGGGATCCGATGAATTGTGAGTTTATGATCAGATTATTCATGAGAAATATTTGAGTCTCCTCTGAACTCTTTTATGCATGATTATTATAGCTTTGTATTTCTCTCCGATCTATCAATTTAGTTTGGCCTACTAGATTGATTTGTCTTGCAATGGGAGAGGTGATTTGTGATGGGTTCAATCTTGCGGTGGTCAATCCCAGTGACAGAAGGGGACATGACACGTATTTGTATTGTTGCCATTAAGGATAAAAAGATGGGGTTTAATCATATTGCTTGAGTTTACTTTGTCTACATCATTTCATCTTGCTTAAGGCGTTACTCTATTTCATACTAAATACCCTAGATGCATGCTGGATAGCGGTCGATGGGTGGAGTAATAGTAGTAGATGCAGGCAGGAGTCGGTCTACTTGTCTCGGATGTGATTCCTATATACATGATCATTGCCATGAATCCATCATAATTATTTGCTTTTCTATCAATTGCCCAACAGTAATTTGTCTACCCACCGTATGCTATGTGTTCGAGAGAGAAGCCTCTAGTGAGAACTATGGCCCCCGGGTCTACTTTATCATATATTAAAAACCTAAAAATACCTTGCTGTAATTTATTTAATTTTATTTGAATTAGTATTTCAGTTTATCTATTTACCTCTATAAGATTTAATCCATGCAAATAACCGCTAAGAGGATTGACAACCCTCTTATTTGCGTTGGGTGCAAGTGTTTGCTCTTTTGTGTGTAGGTGCGCTTAACGGAATTTTGCTTGGTTCTCCTACTGGATTGATAACCTTGGTTCTTAACTGACGGAAATACTTATCTCTACTGTACTTCATCATCCTTTGCTCTTCGGGGAAATACCAACGCAGACTACAAGTAGCAAGGTTGTCGCCGAGCTTGAAAGACTTAAGGCCGAGATCTCGAAGGCTCGGCAAGAGGTCGAGCAACATAAAGCTGCTGCGGCCAAAGCATAGGAGCACCTAGCCACCGAAAAGGTGGCTAGGGGGAAAGACCAGGCACGGATCCTGGAGGTCGAGGAGACTCTCAAGGGCGTGTATCTCGAACGCGATTCCCTTGAGAAAAAGGAGAAAGAGACGGGCGAGGAGCTGCGAAAGCTACGTCTGTATTATGCTGAGCTCCAGACCCGGGGCCGGGCCGACCGCCAGGTGCTCCAACAAGTGGAGCGGATAGCCGTGGGTAAGCCATCACTACTGCAGGCGACCGCTAACGCGACACATGAATTAGAGACCCCGCGACCAAACTGTGTGCGCTGCATGCATCGCAAACGATGTCGCAATAAAACCGTTGCCAATAATACGAACTTTTTGCGATGCCGGAGACATAAAAAATGATTCAGATTAGAGACGCGTGTGCGATACGTGGCATACAGTTGATCCATATGAACTGTTTGCGATAAGCCAGAACAACAAACACGGTCATACGGTTCGAGGTGTGTGCGATACACGGCATATAGTTCACTCGGATGAACTGTTTGTGAAACCCAACACAATAGAAACGGGCAGCCAGATCAAGGTGTGTGTGCGATATACGACATGCGGTTCACTCGGATGAACTGTTTGCGATTACCCAACACAACAAAAACGGCTCAACTTAACAAGGTGTGTGTGATATGCGGCAAACAAGTCAGTAATCCGAAATATGTGGGAAGACAGATAACAACACGGACGATACCTACGAATAAGCTCTCTGTGTTGTGGGCAAATGGTTGGTGGTAAATAATAGTCAGCGATCAATGAAATCATCACCGACGGGTTCTGTAGTTTAGTTCATGTGCGATGTGATTTGCTCTGTCTGCACAACATCTATGCTCTGTCTACAGAACAACAAACATATATACTTATAAGAACATGATTGCATAACCAACTTTAACATCCAATGACGTTATATCACAAATACTAGAAAAATTGCAAGGTTCAAATTCGAGCATTACAAGGCCCAAATTCAAAGATTACAAGGTTCAAACTGTTCTTACAAATCAGATTCATCTTCTTCAGAATCTGAGCCATGCACTATTTGTGCGAATGGATCAGTCACCGAGAAGTCATATATCGGTTTGATTGTGTGACTTCCCAATAATCTCTCATTTGTAGTTCCAAACTGAAATTCAGCTTCTGCAGAGACTTTTCCATTCAGTTGTAGACGCCTGCGTTGATCAACAAACCATTCACTTCTGCTCACTAAATTTAGTGCAAACCTCATTACCTTGAGCACACTTGCTCTCTGAACAAAGAACCTAGCGAATTTAATCTCTGGTGTGGTGCCTCGGTACTGGTTCAAAGTAATTTCTGTGAGATGAAGATCAAGGCATTCAATGGGTAAAAGTAACAACAAATTGAACTCCATTGTGGTTAACAATTAACAGGAAAGGAGCATCACCTCGATGTATAGCTTCTCCATGCACGAAAAGCATCTAAGGAATCTAACAATTTCATCCAAATCGGGGCCGACAGATTGTAGTGCGAAGATCTTCACTGTGTGCGGAGACGGGGTCAACATTGTGGGAATCATTTTCAGGATGATAGCCGAACATAGATCAACAAAACTTAGATAAAATGTGATGTCCAATAAGAAGAATGAGAAGAATAAGACTGTTGTACCTGAGCGGGTAATGATCCAGTAACAAGTTCGGAGAATTCAGCACACGAATAGCCCAACACTGTCAATTTTGGTGCGTCGTTGACCGTGATTCTTGTTGGACCATTTCATGAAACACCTGAACTGACAGCCTGTTGCGGCACCAGCAATGCACATACATCGTATGGACATTCGTCGAGGCGATGCGGAGGATACTGAACCCATCCATCACCTGAAGACGAAGGTACTCGAGCGCTGTACAGCCGCTGAGCAGGCGCTCCAAATCCTCCCTCGAGATGCGGACGCCCATGAGCTCGAGGTGCTTCAGTTTAGGGAGATGAAGAGCGGGCGCGGCATCAATCTGGGGGAAAAGGCACTGCCTGAACGTAGCGCGGCGCAGCGTGGGCGCGAGGCGGAGAGCAGACAGCGGCAGCGAACGCGGATGTCCAGCATGAAAGCTGAGTTCCTCGAGCCGATCTAGGGCAGGGGATAGGAACCACTCGTGAAACTTGCTTTCAGCCCTGAAGTTGGAACGGAACTTGCCGATGACAAGGCGTCTGATCGGCCCAGGGTGCATGGCGAGGATGTGGGACAATGCGTCCAAGCGTTTGTGCTTCCCTCTGCAGAGCTCGTCGTCCTCGATGAGGTCCGGGGGGTGGAGAGCCAGAGGGGGCGCCACCACCGGGAGAGGACAGTGGTCCGCACACCAGATTTGACGGGCAGGAGGGATATGATGGTTACCAACATCTCGTCGGGAAGGCTGCTGATGAAGTCCACACTCGCGGGAGGCTCTTGCGGTTCTGGCTCAACCCACCCCCGCTTGTTGGCCGGCTCGTCCTCCATCGCAGCAGGCGGCGATCCTCGGCGGCGGCACTTATTGATAAGAACGGAGGAGTAGGAGGAGCACTGGAA
This sequence comes from Elymus sibiricus, assembly GCA_039707655.1. Classification (NCBI taxonomy): domain Eukaryota; kingdom Viridiplantae; phylum Streptophyta; class Magnoliopsida; order Poales; family Poaceae; genus Elymus; species Elymus sibiricus. The sequence continues at coordinate 301,435,614 of CM077668.1, forward strand.
ACTGTTCTACGTACCTTCCCGAGGCGGGTGAAACCAAGGCCATCAATAAATTTTGCTCGCTGGCAGGTCAAAGGGCTCGCTTCCCGGTGAGCCTGCGCAGCGAACTGCTCGCATGCGTCCCATCGAGCCCGCACGGCGGACAGCTCGCACGCGTCCCGTCTAATCAAACAGCTGCCCGCGGTAGTAAATGGTTAGTGGAACGCCCACAGTTGGAAGAATACAACCGTTTGCGATAATAACGTGGCAGTTATTTGTTCCAAAATGCCTAGAAAACTCAAATAATGTAAAAGGAAGGCAAAACGAATGCTGAATAATTTCATATTTTAGCACGGCACTCCTATAGTTGCATATTGCCTCTGTAAAATAAATCAAGGTAGGAAGAGTCAGCGTATGTCGTTTCGGACACAGAGGTGACAAGTTCCCTCTTGGAACCATGAGGCTTCTTGAGATAAGCTACAGTTTGTAAGAAGCTTATACCAAAACGTGTCCCCAAATCTGAGAAACAAATTACCACAGCATGTTGGTGCCATGTCATGACACCATGCCAAGTTTCATGATTTTCAGGCGAGTTTTGGATTTACAGAAATTTTAAAACCAAGTTTCTCAATGTTTTCGGACGAGCCACGATGCCCAGATGTTTGAAATTCATTCCCATTCCTTGCATGGGACCTAAACATTCACCCAAGGACACATATATGGTTCTTCAACCCATTTTGGTGCACTAGAGCATGTGCCTGTAGTTCAAATTTGAATTATGCACATTAAATGCCTAGAAACTCAATTAATGTATAAAAAAGGCCAAACGAACCCTGAATAATTCCAAATTGTAACACAAAACTCGTATAGTTGCATGTTGCCTCTGTAAAATAAATCAACATGGGAAGAGGCAGCGTATGCCGTTTCACACACAGGAGTGACACGTTCCCTCTCGGAACCATGAGGCTTCTCGAGAGAAGCTACGGTTTGTAAGAAGGTCATACCAAAAGTTGTCCCAAATCGGCCAATTTTTTTACCACAACATGTTGGTGCCATGTCATGATACCATGCCAAGTTTCATGATTTTCAGGTGAGTTTTGGATTACAGGAATTTTAAAACCAAGTTTCTCAATGTTTCCAGACGAGCCACGATGCCCAGATGTTTGAAATTCATTCCCATTCCTTGCATGGGACCTAAACATTCACCCAAGGACACATATATGATTTTTCAACCCATTTTGGTGCACTAGAGCATGTGCCTGTAGTTCAACTTTGAATTATGCACATTAAATGCCTAGAAACTCAATTAATGTATAAAAAGGCCAAACGAACCCTGAATAATTCCAAATTGTAACACGAAACTCCTATAGTTGCATGTTGCCTCTGTAAAATAAATCAATATGGGAAGAGGCAGTGTCGTTGTTTTGTCACGGCAAGATGTCCTCATGAAAAGGACTTAGTGGTGAGGCCATCGCAACAAGGTGGTAGCTTGAACGGGGTTGGTCGGAATCAAGAGACGCGAGTTTTTACCCAGGTTCGACCCCTCACGGTGGAGGTAAAAGCCTACATCCTGCTTGATTGCTATTGATGATGATGATGATCTCGGTTACAAGGTGCTATTTCGCTACCTCTAATCTCGAGAGGCTCTACTTTGATCTTGTCTAAAACTTGTCTGTCTATCTTGACTTGTCCCTCTTGGGGTGCCTTGCCCCTCCTTATATAAGTTGAATGGGAGGCTTACATGTAGAGTCCTAGTAGGATTAGGACTGGTCTATTTTCTATTACAAGCTGGATACTAGTCCAGGTCTTGCTTTCCTTGTCAGGTCTTGCTTTCCTCTTCTTGGTCCTTCTCTACGAGCCGGCCCATTGGACTCCCCTTAAGTCGGCCTCCTGCCGGGTCTCGCCCTGGGCCCTTGGTCTCTCCTTGTTGTCTTGCCATAACCCGGAATATGAGATGACCCATAGAGCCTCCTGACTCTTGGCCGGGTCAAACTTATGGCCGGGTTATAACCGTGGGGAATATCCCCAACATTAGCCCCCAGTTTAGCTTGAATTTATTCATGCTAAGCTCCTAAAATAAGAATAATTAATATGTTTAAGAGAAAACGGCTTGCTCAAAAGGCCGCCCTTATTCAATGAACCAACTTCTGGAAAATACGGGTTTCTCCATATCAACGAGCCAGCTTCACAATCGACTTGCTGGTACGTGTCTTTTGTAGGAAAATATTGGGAATAAAACACCCATCTGCCATTGAGTCGGCCTCCAATGCTTTGGCTTGATGAAATTTTTGGGAATAAGAAAACCATATGACGTTGAACCGGCTTTCCGGGCCTTTCTATGAATAGCTTAGAGGAGATAAACTTTGCAAATTTCTCCACCAAGAATATGAGACCTGGTTCGCTCAAAACTGAGAACTTGACGGTGTTCCTCCCTTATATCCATATTACCTGTAGCTCCCAAGTCTTAAGGGTAGAAACGTAGTGATAGCTTAAGACTTGCTTAAATACGAATGTTGCAATTTTGGAGAAAATCCAGGTTGTTCATCTGAGTCACCAGTCATAAACTGAATGTTTTTGTATTTCACATGTGTAGCCCCCAAGGGCCGGCTTATCAGCATGTGATGGGCCGGGTCTTCAATTTGGACCTTATGATCTGTTGAAACAACTGAATGGTGTAGCCCCCAAGTGCCGGGTTGTCTTGCCTGCAGCAACCTGGGACTTTGAACTTAGTCTTGAAGGTTGTAGATATATAGCTGCAAATAGTGTAGCCCCCAAGTGCCGGCTCATCTTTATATGATGGGCTGGGTTGTCGTATGATCCCTTAACTTGAAAACGACAGTACATTAGCCCCCAAGTGCCATGTTGAGTGTTCACAGCTACATGGGACTTGATGTTTTGTAGATCAAAATTGACTGATGTAGCCCCCAAGTGCTGGGTCGTCTTGCCTGCAGCAACCTGGGACTTTGAACTTAGTCTTGAAGGTTGTAGATATATAGCTGCAAATAGTGTAGCCCCCAAGTGCCGACTCATCTTTATATGATGGGCTGGGTTGTCGTATGATCCCTTAACTTGAAAACGACAGTACATTAGCCCCCAAGTGCCATGTTGAGTGTTCACAGCTACATGGGACTTGATGTTTTGTAGATCAAAATTGACTGATGTAGCCCCCAAGTGCTGGGTCGTGCGCCTGCGGCGACTCGGGACTTCAGAAACTTGAATAATGTAGCCCCCAAGTGCCAGGTTGTGTGCTTGCGGCGACTCGGGACTTCTCCTTCCATTGTAGAATAAAATCATATCCACTGTAGCCTCCAAGTACCGGGTCGTGTGCCTGCGGCGACTCGGGACTTACTTTTTCTTCTGAGATTGAGAGACAGTCTGGATGATGTTGTTGAGTGCTTTGCATATCAATGCTGAACTTGTTGCTAAATCCATCAAGAGTGCTGCTTTGCATAACACTTCATATTTCATTGCCTTTGATAAAGCCGATTGCCATGATCCTTGCCATGATATCCTTTTTTGAATTTTGTTCTCCTTTGTAGCATCGGAATAATCCAAATTTGTGAATTGCCACCGGTAATTTATTACACCATGCTCCTTACTTGAAGCCGGCGTTTTGGATTTAGAAAGAATAGCCATCTCCCTGAGCCGACTTTGAAAACCTCAATCATTTAATACTGGTTATGAGAAACCATGATGAAGACCCGGCTCTCAATTGTAAGCCGGTTTTGTAGATGTAGTAAATATGTGCCTGCAATTGTTTCAAAATCGGTTTTGATAGCCAGGTTATTTAAAACTAGTTTTGATAAACCATATAAGACCCGACCATTTTGGCTATCAAAGATTTGTTTGTTCCTGCAGAGTTACAATGTAACCCGGTTTGAAAACCGGCTCCTGCGATATAAACAAATATAGACATGTATATATGATGCATTGTATGATGATGCAATGTATGATGATGGAATGTATGATGATGTATGTGTATGTTAACAGAGTATAAAAATGCCGGCTTTCGAGGCATGACATAAGACCGGCTTTCGGGGCTCGAGTCTTGGTTCGCTTCCTGTGAAAGCAGGCTTTTTGGCCTCTTTTGGTTTGTCCTAGCTCTCTAAAAGTCGGCTCTCACGTGACCAATTGGCGTTTTAACTATGATGAATTCAGGGTCACCTTTGTGATTGACTCATCAGGCGTACGCCGGGTCACCTTTTCGGAGTAGCATCTTGCTAACAGGCAGGTTTAACCAAGTATATTTTGGCTTGTTGGTTTATCCTCGCTTTCTGAAAGCCGGCTCTCACACAACCAATCGAGCGTTTTAACTCCGATGAATTCAGGGTCACCTTTGTGATTGACTCAGCAGGCGTACGCCGGGTCATTTTTTAGGGAGTAGCATCTTGCTAACATGCAGGTTTAACCAAGTTATGGCATCTCGCCGGGTTAAAGGGTTTTGTAAGCTAAACTCGATGAGTTGGAAGCCCCGAAGTAACCATATGATCATGGAACAGCTCAACATAGGATATACAGCAGACAATGCTGCTACTGCAAAACATCAGGGGTCCAGATAAGCCGGTTTTATTCCATTGATCATTATTGAGCAGGATACCCATGTTTAACTGCGCATCATGGCAACTAGTCTTCTTTGGTAACCTTTCTTTTCGCCAATATGGCAGGGTACCCATGTTTGAACTGTGCATCGTGGCAGCTAGTTCTCTTGGGCAACCTTTACTTTTTTGCCAATAAGGCAGGATACCTATGTTTGAACTGCGCATCATGGCAGCTAGTCCTCTTTGGCAACCTTTACCTTTTCGCAAATAAAGCAGCAGTTCTCGGGACTGGGTTGTCTTCCCTTCAACGACCCGGGGTTCTTGTATTTGTTAAAACCGGCCAAATCCACCATGTCATATCTGTGTAGCCCCCGAGTCTTAAGTCGACTCGAGGAGCCGGCTTGAGATTCTTTATACTTGGATGTGGCATAAACGGGCGTATACTTGACAGCTGAAAATTAGAATTTATCGAAGCCGGAGGCGATGTGGCGAGTTGATGATCTTGCAGGGACGTTTTTGCCCAAAGTGATTTCGTACGCCTCTTGGTCCAGCTCTCCTGGCTCCTCCAGGGCTGTTTTCTTTTTTTCTTTGCTGGCTTTGAATTGCCGGCTCAATCAGTAGCCGGCTCACCTAGCTTTTCCAGAGACGGTTCGTCTGTGGCCGACTCTCCTGTCTCTTTGATGTGCTGAAGCAGATCGGACCGTGGGGATGGCAGACCAATGCGCCTATCCATTGGGCAAAACAGCGCAGGTGAAGGCTGATAATAGACATATATTTCATTTTTGCTCCAGCTTGTCGGAGTAGACCGGGCTGCAGTGGCGGCGGCCTGCACGCGTCCGTTAGGTAGCTAGTACGGGCGGGCATGGCCTCGGCGTGTTGATGTAGACCAGACCGCGGGGGTGGCGGCTTGCGCGCGTCCGTTGTGCAGCTCAGGTGAGCGGGCGCGGCCCTGGTGTATTAATGTAGACGCGGGAGTCGACCGCGACATTGGAAACCGGTGCAGACGTACGAGTCGGCCGTGGCGTTGGAAGCCGGTGCCGAGGCGCGAGTCGGCCGCGGCGTTGTAAGCCGGCGCGGACGCGCGAGTCAGCCGCGACGTTGTAAGCCGGCACAGACGCGCGAGTCGGCCGCGACGTTGTAAGCCGGCGCGGACGGGCGAGTCGGCCGTGGCGTTTGTAGTTGAGTAGATGTACATGTAGACTGATCTGATGGATTATTGCTCCATGAGTTGTTGCAGATGACCGATGAATTTGCCGGCTCTCCCAAGGTTGTCCCATGCCAGGTTATCCTGCGCGATTGTTCCCTGGCTCTTCTTCATTCGGTCAATCACGAGCTTCTCGATCCCTCAAGAGCTCCCTCCAAGAACGTAAAACCACCGTGCGCTGGCCCCACGGTGGGCACCAACTGTCGTTGTTTTGTCACGGCAAGATGTCCTCGTGAAAAGGACTTAGTGGTGAGGCCATCGCAATAAGGTGGTAGCTTGAACGGGGTTGGTCTGAATCAAGAGACGCGAGTTTTTACCCAGGTTCGGCCCCTCACGGTGGAGGTAAAAGCCTACATCCTGCTTGATTGCTATTGATGATGATGATGATCTCGGTTACAAGGGTGCTATTTCGCTACCTCTAATCTCGAGTGGCTCTACTTTGATCTTGTCTAAAACTTGTCTGTCTATCTTGACTTGTCCCTCTTGGGGTGACTTGCCCCTCCTCATATATGTTGAAGGGGCGGCTTACATGTAGAGTCCTAGTAGGATTAGGACTGGTCTATTTTCTATTACATGCTGGATACTAGTCCGGGTCTTGCTTTCCTTGTCAGGTCTTGCTTTCCTCTTCTTAGTCCTTCTCTACGAGCCGGCCCATTGGGCTCCCTTAAGCCAGCCTCCTGCCGGGTCTCGCCCTGGGCCCTTGGTCTCTCCTTGTTATCTTGCCATAACCCAGAATATGAGATGACCCATAGAGCCTCCTGACTCTTGGCCGGGTCAAACTTATGGCTGGGTCATAACCGTGGGGAATATCCCCAACAGGCAGCGTATGCCGTTTCACACATAGCAGTGAGACGTTCCCTCTCGGAACCATGAGGCTTCTCGAGAGAAGCTACAGTTTGTAAGAAGCTTATACCAAAAGTTGTGCCAAATCAGCCAATTTTTTTACCACAGCATGTTGGTGCCATGTCATGACACCATGCCAAGTTTCATGATTTTCAGGCGAGTTTTGGATTTACAGGAATTTTAAAACCAAGTTTCTCAATGTTTTCGGACGAGCCACGATGCCCAGATGTTTGAAATTCATTCCCATTTCTTGCATGGGACCTAAACATTCACCCAAGGACACATATATGATTTATCAACCCATTTTGGTGCAGTGGAGCATGTGCCTGTAGTTCAAATTTGAATTATGCACATTAAATGCCTAAAAACTCAATTAATGTATAAAAAGGCCAAATGAACCCTGAATAATTCCAAATTGTAACACAAAACTGCTATAGTTGCATGTTGCCTCTATAAAATAAATCAACACAGGAAGAGGCAGCGTATGCCGTTTCGCACACAGGGGTGACACGTTCCCTCTCGGAAGCATGAGGCTTCTCGAGAGAAGCTACGGTTTGTAAGAAGCTTATACCAAAAGTTGTCCCAAATCAGCCAATTTTTTTACCACAACATGTTGGTGCCATGTCATGACACCATGCCAAGTTTCATGATTTTCAGGCGAGTTTTGGATTTACAGAAATTTTAAAACCAAGTTTCTCAATGTTTTCGGACGAGCCACGATGCCCAGATGTTTGAAATTCATTCCCAATTCTTGCATGGGACCTAAACATTCACCCAAGGACACATATATGATTTTTCAACCCATTTTGGTGCACTGGAGCATGTGCCTGTAGTTCAAATTTGAATTATGCACATTAAATGCCTAGAAACTCAATTAATGTATAAAAAAGGCCAAACGAACCCTGAATAATTCCAAATTGTAACACGAAACTCCTATAGTTGCTTGTTGCCTCTGTAAAATAAATCAACACGGGAGGAGGCAGCGTATGCCGTTTCGCACACAGGGGTGACACGTTCCCTCTCAGAACCATGAGGCTTCTCGAGAGAAGCTACGGTTTGTAAGAAGCTTATACCAAAAGTTGTCCCAAATCGGCCAATTTTTTTACCACAGCATGTTGGTGCCATGTCATGACACCATGCCAAGTTTCATGATTTTCAGGCGAGTTTTGGATTTATAGGAATTTTAAAACCAAGTTTCTCAATGTTTCCGGACGAGCCACGATGCCCAGATGTTTGGAATTCATTCCCATTTCTTGCATGGGACCTAAACATTCACCCAAGTACACATATATGATTTTTCAACCCATTTTGGTGCACTGGAGCATGTGCCTGTAGTTCAAATTTGAATTATGCACATTAATGTTGGAAATATGCCCTAGAGGCAATAATAAATTGGTTATTATTATATTTCCTTGTTCATGATAATCGTTTATTATCCATGCTATAATTGTATTGATTGGAAACTCAAATACATGTGTGGGTACATAGACAACACTGTGTCCCTAGTAAGCCTCTAGTTGACTAGCTCGTTGATCAAAGATGGTTAAGGTTTCCTAGCCATGGACATGAGATATCATTTGATAACGGGATCACATCATTAGGAGAATGATGTGATGGACAAGACCCAAACTATAAACGTAGCATATGATCGTGTCAGTTTATTGCTATTGTTTTCTGCATGTCAAGTATCTGTTCCTTTGACCATGAGATCATGCAACTCACTGACACCGGAGGAATACCTTGTGTGTATCAAACGTCGCAACGTAACTGGGTGACTATAAAGGTGCTCTACAGGTATCTCCGAGGGTGTCTGTTGGGTTGGCATGGATCAAGACTGGGATTTGTTACTCCGTGTGATGGAGAGGTATCTCAGGGCCCACTCGGTAATACAACATCACAATGAGCCTTGCAAGCAATGTGACTAAAGTGTTAGCCACGAGATCTTGTATTACGGAACGAGTAAAGAGACTTGCCGGTAACGAGATTGAACTAGGTATAGAGATACCGACGATCGAATCTCGGGCAAGTAACATACCGAAGAACAAAGGGAACAGCATACGGGATTAACTGAATCCTTGACATTGAGGTTCGACCGATAAAGATCTTCGTAGAATATGTAGGAGCCAATATGGGCATCCAGGTCCCGCTATTGGTTATTGATCGTAGAGTTGTCTCGGTCATGTCTACATAGTTCTCGAACCCGCAGGGTCTACACACTTAACGTTTGGTGACGATTAGTATAGTTGAGTTATTTTGTTGGTGACCGAAAGTTGTTCGGAGTCCCGGATAAGATCCCGGACATGACGAGGATCTCCGGAATAGTCCGGAGGTAAAGATTGATATATGTGATAATAGTGTTTTGATCTCCGGAAGAGTTCCGAAGTTCACCGGAAGGGGTTCCGGATGTTTACCGAAGTGTTCGGGTGCAGCAACACTTTATATGGGCCAAGGGATAAAAGCCCACGAGGTATTGGAAAGTGCAAAAGTAGTTTTGCTGCCGCGTAAGCGGTACTACCGCTTGTGTGAAGCGGTACTACCGCCCGAGCGGTACTACCGCTTGTGTGAAGCGGTACTACCGCCCAAGCGGTACTACCGCTTGTGTGAAGCGGTACTACCGCTTGTGCGCGGCTGTGCACGGTTCGGCAGGGATCCGAGTTGGACTCTTTTCCTGCGGGCCAAACCGACCTTGTGCGGGCAAAACCTACTTGGAAGAGACTTTTACTCCAAGTTTAGACCCCAAGGCTCAACATATAAATAGAGGGGCAGGGCTAGCACACGAGATACATCAAGATTTCCCCAAGCCGTGTGCGGCAACCCTAACCCTCTAGTTCCTCCGTCATAATCTCCGTAGTGCTTGGCGAAGCCCTGCAGAGATTGTTCCTCACCACCATCACCACGCCGTCGTGCTGCTGGAACTCAACCACTACTTCACCATCGCTCGCTGGATCGAGGAGGTGAAGGCGTCATCAAGCCGTACGTGTGTTGAACGCGGAGGTGCCGTCCGTTCGGCGCTAGTTCGTGATCGGATCGAGGGACGACTTGCGATTTGGATCGCGGAGACGTTCGACTACATCAACCGCGTTTATTAAACGCTTCCGCTTAGCGATCTACAAGGGTATGTAGATTCACTCTCCCTCTCGTAGATGCTCATCACCATGGATAGATCTTGTGTGTGCGTAGGAAAATTTTTGTTTCCCATGCAATGTTCCCCAACAGTGGCATCTGAGCTAGGTCTATGCGTAGATGAGATCTCGAGTAGAACACAAACGAGTTGTGGGCGTGGGTGTATACATATTGCTTGCCGTTACTAGTTGATATTTGATTCGGCGGTACTGTGAGATGAAGCGGCCCGGACCGACATTACGCGTACACTTACGCGAGACAGGTTCCTTCAACTGACATGTAACTTCGTTGCATAAAGATGGCTAGCGGGTGTCTGTCTCTCTCACTTTAGTTGAATCGATTTCAATGAAGAGGGTTCTTTTAGAAGATCAAAAAGCAATCACTACACCACGTTGTGGTTATGCGTAGGTAAGAACGGTTCTTGCAAACCCGTAGCAGCCACGTAAAATTTGCAACAACAATTAGAGGACGTCTAACTTGTTTTTGCAGGGTATGTTGTGATGTGATATGGCCAATTACATGATGAGATATATGTGATGTATGAGATGATCATGTGTTGTATAGAATATCACGACTTGCATGTCGATGAGTACGGCAACTGGCAGGAGCCATAGAGTTGTCTTTAATTATTGTATGACCTGCGTGTCAATCATTAAGCGCTATGTAATGATTTACTTTATCGCTAAACGTTAGCTATAGTCGTGGAAGCAACAGTCGGCGCGACAACCTCATGGCGACACGTTGATGGAGATCAAGATGATGAAGATCATGGTGTCATGCCGGTGACGATGGAGATCATGCCGGTGCTTTGGAGATGGAGATCAAAAGCACAAGTTCATGGCCATATCATGTCACTTATGATTTGCATGTGATGTTAATCCTTTTATGCATCTTATTTTGCTTAGGACGACGGTAGCATTATAAGGTGATCCCTCACTTAAATTTCAAGATAAATTGTGTTCTCCCCAAGTGTGCACCGTTGCGAAAGTTCGTCGTTTCGAGACACGCCGTGATGATCGGGTGTGATAGACTCTACGTTCACATACAACGGGTGTAAGCCATGTTGCACGTGCAGAAACACTCGGGTTAAACTTGACGAGCCTAGCATGTACAGACATGGCCTCGGAACACAAGAGACCGAAAGGTCGAACATGAGTCATATAGTAGATATGATCAACATGAAGATGTTCACCATTGAAACCACCTCAACTCACGTGATGATCGGACTTGAGTTGGTGGATTTGGATCATGTTACACTCGAATGACCGGAGGGATGTCAATTTGAGTGGGAGTTTTTAAGTAATATGATTAACTAAACTCATTATCTAGAACAATAGTCTAAGTTGTCTTTGCTATATTTATGTTGTAGATCATGGCTCGCGCAGTAGCACCCCTGAATTTTAATGCGTTCCTAGAGAAAGCTAAGTTGAAAGATGATGGAAGTAACTTTGTGGACTGGGCCCGTAATCTAAGGATTATCCTTACGGCTTCCCAGAAGGCTTATGTCCTTGATGCACCGCTTGGTGATCCACCCGCTCCAGTTGAGTCTCTAGACGTTGTGAACGCCTGGCAGGCTCGTTCTGATGATTACTCAATAGTTCAATGTGCAATGTTGTATGGCTTAGAACCGGGACTTCAAAGACGTTTTGAACGTCATGGAGCATATGAGATGTTCCAGGAGTTGAAGTTTATCTTTCAGAAGAATGCCCGGATCGAGAGATATGAGATCTCCGATAAATTCTATGCTTGCAAGATGGAGGAGAACGGGTCTATCAGTGATCACGTGCTCAGAATGTCTGGGTACTCCACCCGTCTGGCTGAGTTAGGGATGCCCCTTCCGCCAGAGGCTATCACTGACAGAGTTCTTCAATCATTGCCACCTAGCTACAAGAGCTTCGTGTTGAACTATAACATGCATGGGATGAACAAGTCAGTCGCCGAGCTGTTTGCGATGCTGAAAGCCGCTGAGTCTGAAATTCAGAAGGAGCATCAAGTGTTGATGGTCAATAAAACCACTAGTTTCAAGAAAAATGGCAAGGGTAAGAAGGGTAACTCCAAGAAGAGTGGCAAAGCAGTTGCTCCTCTCGTGAAGAAACCCAAGGCTGGACCCAAACCAGAAACTGTGTGTTTTCATTGCAAGGGAACTGGACACTGGAAGCGGAATTGCCCCAAGTATTTGGCTGACAAGAAGGCGGCCAACAACAAACAAGGTATATATGATATACATGTTATTGATGTGTACCTTACCAACTCTCGTTGTAGTGCCTGGGTATTTGATACCGGTGCGGTTGCTCATATTTGCAACTCAAAACAGGAACTGCGGAATAGACGGAGGCTGGCAAAGGACGAAGTGACGATGCGCGTGGGAAATGGTTCCAAGGTTGATGTGATCGCCGTCGGCACGCTCGCTCTTCGATTACCGTCGGGATTAGTGATGAACCTAAATAAGTGTTATTTGGTGCCTGCGTTAAGCATGAACATTATATCTGGATCTTGTTTATTGCGAGACGGTTACTCATTTAAATCAGAGAATAATGGTTGTTCTATTTATATGAGTAATATCTTTTATGGTCATGCACCCGATGTGAGGGGTTTATTCTTATTGAATCTCGATAGTAATGATACACATGTTCATAACATTGATGCCAAAAGATGTAGAATTGATAATGATAATACCACTTTCTTGTGGCACTGCCGTTTAGGTCATATTGGCGTAAAACGCATGAGGAAGCTCCATGCTGATGGACTTTTGGAGTCACTTGATTTTGAATCACTTGACACATGTGAGCCATGCCTCATGGGCAAGATGACTAAAACGCCGTTCTCTGGAACAATGGAACGGGCAAGTGACTTATTGGAAATCATACATACTGATGTGTGTGGTCCGATGAGTATTGAGGCGCGCGGTGGTTATCGTTATTTTCTCACCTTCACTGATGACTTAAGTAGATATGGGTATATTTACTTAATGAAACACAAGTCTGAAACATTTGAAAAGTTCAAACAATTTCAGAGTGAAGTTGAGAATCATCGTAACAAGAAGATTAAATTCCTACGATCTGATCGAGGAGGAGAATATCTGAGTTATGAGTTTGGCAGTCACTTAAGACAATGTGGAATTGTTTCACAACTAACACCGCCTGGAACACCACGGCGTAATGGTGTGTCCGAACGTCGTAATCGAACCTTATTAGATATGGTGCGATCTATGATGTCTCTTGCCGATTTGCCACTATCGTTTTGGGGTTATGCATTAGAGACAGCAGCATTCACTTTAAATAGGGCACCATCGAAATCCGTTGAGACGACGCCTTATGAACTTTGGTTTGACAAGAAGCCAAAGCTGTCGTTTCTTAAAGTTTGGGGATGTGATGCTTATGTCAAAAAGCTTCAGCCTGAAAAGCTGGAACCCAAAGCGGAGAAATGCGTCTTCATAGGATACCCAAAAGAGACAGTTGGGTATACCTTCTATCTCAGATCCGAAGGCAAAGTGTTTGTCGCTAAGAACGGAACATTTCTTGAGAAAGAGTTTCTCTCGAAAGAATTGAGTGGGAGGAAGATAGAACTTGATGAGGTTGTTGAACCTTTACTTCAACCTGAAAGTAGCGCAGCGCAGAAAGATGTTTCTGTAGAGCCTACAACAGCTGAAGAGGAAGTTAATGATGATGATCATGAAGCTTTGGATCAAGTTGCTATCGAACCTCGTAGGTCGACAAGGACGCGTACTGCTCCTGAGTGGTACGGCAACCCTGTCTTGGAGGTCATGTTGTTAGACAACGATGAACCTACGAGCTATGAAGAAGCGATGATGGGCCCGGATTCCGAGAAGTGGTTAGAGGCCATGAAATCCGAGATGGGATCCATGTATGAAAACAAAGTATGGACTTTGGAAGTATTACCTGAAGGGCGTAAGGCCATTCAGAACAAATGGATCTTTAAGAGGAAGACGGACGCGGACGGTAATGTCACCGTCTATAAAGCTCGACTTGTGGCAAAGGGTTTTTCACAAGTTCAAGGAGTTGACTACGATGAGACCTTCTCACCCGTAGCGATGCTTAAGTCCGTCAGAATCATGTTAGCAATAGCTGCCTTTTTCGATTATGAAATTTGGCAGATGGATGTCAAAACAGCATTCCTTAACGGTTTCCTTAAGGAAGAGTTGTATATGATGCAACCAGAAGGTTTTGTCGATCCAGAGAATGCTGACAAAGTTTGCAAACTCCAGCGATCCATTTATGGACTGGTGCAAGCATCTCGGAGTTGGAATCTTCGTTTTGATGAGGTGATCAAAGCGTTCGAGTTTATACAAGTTTACGGAGAAGCTTGTATTTACAAGAAAGTGAGTGGGAGCTCTATAGCGTTTCTAATATTATATGTGGATGACATATTGCTGATTGGAAACAATATAGAAATGTTGGAAAGCGTAAAGGAATATTTGAACAAGAGTTTTTCAATGAAGGACCTAGGAGAAGCTGCTTTCATATTAGGCATCAAGATCTATAGAGATAGATCGAGACGCTTAATAGGACTTTCACAAAGCACATACCTTGACAAAGTTTTGAAGAAGTTCAAAATGGATCAGTCCAAGAAGGGGTTCTTGCCTGTATTGCAAGGTGTGAAGTTGAGTAAGACTCAATGCCCAGTGACTGCAGAAGATAGAGAAAAGATGAGTGTCATCCCCTATGCTTCGGCCATAGGCTCTATCATGTATGCAATGCTGTGCACAAGACCCGATGTCAGCCTTGCCATAAGTATGGTCGGAAGGTTTCAAGGTGATCCAGGAATGGAACACTGGACGGCGGTCAAGAATATCCTGAAGTACCTGAAAAGGACTAAGGACATGTTTCTCGTTTATGGAGGTGATCAAGAGCTCGTCGTAAAGGGTTACGTCGATGCAAGCTTTGACACTGATCCGGATGACTCTAAGTCTCAAACCGGATACGTATTTATTCTTAATGGGGGTGCGGTTAGCTGGTGTAGTTCCAAGCAAAGCGTGGTAGCAGATTCTACATGCGAAGCGGAGTACATCGCAGCCTCGGAGGCGGCGAAGGAAGGTGTCTGGATGAAGGAGTTCATGACAGATCTTGGAGTAGTGCCTAGTGCGCTTAACCCAATGACTCTGTTTTGTGATAACACTGGTGCCATTGCTCTAGCCAAGGAACCAAGATTTCACAAGAGGACCAGACACATAAAGCGACGTTTCAATTCCATCCGCGATTACATCAAGGAGGACGACATAAATATTTGCAAAGTACACACGGATCTAAATGTTGCAGATCCGATGACTAAACCTCTTCCAAGGGCTAAACATGAACAACACCAGAACTGCATGGGTGTTCGATTCATTACAATGTAAATCACATAGTGATGTGAACTAGATTATTGACTCTAGTGCAAGTGGGAGACTGTTGGAAATATGCCCTAGAGGCAATAATAAATTGGTTATTATTATATTTCCTTGTTCATGATAATCGTTTATTATCCATGCTATAATTGTATTGATTGGAAACTCAAATACATGTGTGGGTACATAGACAACACTGTGTCCCTAGTAAGCCTCTAGTTGACTAGCTCGTTGATCAAAGATGGTTAAGGTTTCCTAGCCATGGACATGAGATGTCATTTGATAACGGGATCACATCATTAGGAGAATGATGTGATGGACAAGACCCAAACTATAAACGTAGCATATGATCGTGTCAGTTTATTGCTATTGTTTTCTGCATGTCAAGTATCTGTTCCTTTGACCATGAGATCATGCAACTCACTGACACCGGAGGAATACCTTGTGTGTATCAAACGTCGCAACATAACTGGGTGACTATAAAGGTGCTCTACAGGTATCTCCGAGGGTGTCTGTTGGGTTGGCATGGATCAAGACTGGGATTTGTTACTCCGTGTGATGGAGAGGTATCTCAGGGCCCACTCGGTAATACAACATCACAATGAGCCTTGCAAGCAATGTGACTAAAGTGTTAGCCACGAGATCTTGTATTACGGAACGAGTAAAGAGACTTGCCGGTAACGAGATTGAACTAGGTATAGAGATACCGACGATCGAATCTCGGGCAAGTAACATACCGAAGAACAAAGGGAACAGCATACGGGATTAACTGAATCCTTGACATTGAGGTTCGACCGATAAAGATCTTCGTAGAATATGTAGGAGCCAATATGGGCATCCAGGTCCCGCTATTGGTTATTGATCGTAGAGTTGTCTCGGTCATGTCTACATAGTTCTCGAACCCGCAGGGTCTACACACTTAACGTTTGGTGACGATTAGTATAGTTGAGTTATTTTGTTGGTGACCGAAAGTTGTTCGGAGTCCCGGATAAGATCCCGGACATGACGAGGATCTCCGGAATAGTCCGGAGGTAAAGATTGATATATGTGATAATAGTGTTTTGATCTCCGGAAGAGTTCCGAAGTTCACCGGAAGGGGTTCCGGATGTTTACCGAAGTGTTCGGGTGCAGCAACACTTTATATGGGCCAAGGGATAAAAGCCCACGAGGTATTGGAAAGTGCAAAAGTAGTTTTGCTGCCGCGTAAGCGGTACTACCGCTTGTGTGAAGCGGTACTACCGCCCGAGCGGTACTACCGCTTGTGTGAAGCGGTACTACCGCCCAAGCGGTACTACCGCTTGTGTGAAGCGGTACTACCGCTTGTGCGCGGCTGTGCACGGTTCGGCAGGGATCCGAGTTGGACTCTTTTCCTGCGGGCCAAACCGACCTTGTGCGGGCAAAACCTACTTGGAAGAGACTTTTACTCCAAGTTTAGACCCCAAGGCTCAACATATAAATAGAGGGGCAGGGCTAGCACACGAGATACATCAAGATTTCCCCAAGCCGTGTGCGGCAACCCTAACCCTCTAGTTCCTCCGTCATAATCTCCGTAGTGCTTGGCGAAGCCCTGCAGAGATTGTTCCTCACCACCATCACCACGCCGTCGTGCTGCTGGAACTCAACCACTACTTCACCATCGCTCGCTGGATCGAGGAGGTGAAGGCGTCATCAAGCCGTACGTGTGTTGAACGCGGAGGTGCCGTCCGTTCGGCGCTAGTTCGTGATCGGATCGAGGGACGACTTGCGATTTGGATCGCGGAGACGTTCGACTACATCAACCGCGTTTATTAAACGCTTCCGCTTAGCGATCTACAAGGGTATGTAGATTCACTCTCCCTCTCGTAGATGCTCATCACCATGGATAGATCTTGTGTGTGCGTAGGAAAATTTTTGTTTCCCATGCAACGTTCCCCAACAATTAAATGCCTAGAAACTCAATTAATGTATAAAAAAGGCCAAACGAACCGTGAATAATTCCAAATTGTAACACAAAACTCCTATAGTTGCATGTTCACTGTAGATAAATGGTATAGCAATTCAAACATCGTCCTTTCCCGCCGTAACCCCATTTTTTTTAAATCTCAATGAAAAAATCAAGTATACCAGAAACAGTTTATTAGCAAGAATCGTGTGCGATGGAGTATAAAATATGTAGGGGCACCCTCATGTATGGCTTACGCCGGAAGTTTCGTCGGCTACAGTCCACCGCCAGCGTGGCAACCACACTTGGGCGCCAGTTTTTCAGTGCACCGAGCGAAAATTTGGCAACCGCGAAAATATCTAGATCGCCGCCTCCCCCCGCCAAAAGCCACATTTCCACTGTTTCCTCCTTCCTTTCCAAGTTCAAACCTTCACTGCTTGCTTGCAGCGCCGCCTGCTCGCCGGCAACGCTCCTTCCTTCTGCGCGGCCTCGTCGATATAGTCAGGTAATCCACACCCCACCCCCACCCCCAACCTCCTCCTCCTTTTCCATCCCACATGCCCCGACCGCCGACGCGACACCTTCCACCCAAATCACTACCCCATCCTCCAAATAAGCACCGCCCATAGCCATTTTGCACGCAGTATAGCCAGGAGCTCAAGGAGCATCTGGCAGCGGAGAAGCAAATCGCGGCCGCACGCGTGGATGAGGTCGCGATGGCTGCCATGCGTGCCGACCGTCAGATCTTGGAGGAGCACCTCGCCGTCGAGGCCACCGTCGACGCCTCGCGCGCGGACGCCGCCACGCGGTTGGCTGCTTTAAACGACAGTTTGTGGTGTTTTCTCAAGGCCACCGCCGGTGCCTTCTAGTGAATTGTCCTCTGTAATGTTAATATGCAATCTGATCTACTGAGATGTGATGTTCAGTTAACAGTTTTGTTTAACAATTGCTATATTTCCCAGTAGTTCTTAAGCATGCTTGGTTTGGTTAACTGTCTGACTTCTAGTGTACATTCTATTCTGCAATACGGTGCTCAGTTAACTATTTAGTTCATTTGTTGTGCTGTCCAGTTAACTGTTTGGTTCAATTCTGCAATGTGATGTTCATTTGTTGTAGGTACAATTTTGTATTGTTATGCATGTGAGAAATACATCGAATTTGGCTGTACAAAATACGTAGTACATAAGAAACATATACATTTGCCATATTTCCTAGTTCTTAAGCATGCTTGGTTTGGTTAACTAGCTTTTCCATGCGGCTCGAATTAATCTGCTGGATCTGCAATTTGTTTATTTTTCATTAACATATTCTACTGATAGTATGCCAACTCTCACTTAACCTGATCAATAACTGCCTTATATGTGTTGCAGGGAAACAATGGGAGGCACTGAGGTTTACCATCGAGGTTCGCACATGCATGGTCCTTTGTCTAATAGCACATTATTGTGCAATTGCAGGAACCATTCTAATATTTAGGTTTTTAACAATTTGGTCTTGCACATGTAGGTCCTGCTGTCAGAGGTTTAGACCCACTGTTCGACCCATTTTGCATATGGGGAATTGAGATGTCCATGAATATCAGTCAAGTCAAGAAACTCAGAAAGATTGTTAGGATAAAGAAACTAGCGACGAATAATAGCAAGATCTTTGTTTGCACAATGAAGAAGACATCAGTCAACAATAGGATGGTACTAACTCTTTTACCTTGTTTTTTTCCTTTGCGCCATTTCAAAATTTTGAACAAATATTTATGCATATCTTTGTTTCCAGTCCTTTGCAAAGCACTTCACCGATGATTACCTCTCAGACCACCTGCATGGTCAAGAGGCGAGGAAGGTATTCATTCAACACCCACGGTACAATATTGAAGTCTTGCTCAAGAGGACGAAGGTTGGGCGGGCAATTATCCACAGCCACTGGCCTAAAGTTGCAAGGACATTCAACATCACTGAAGGCTCAATATTCGCCTTCTGCTTCAGCAGTTGTCCCGATGAGATTCATCTGTCTATTTACCGTGTATGATGCTACTTTCGAAAGGTTTTAGATGTTGCATGTGAAACTTGGCGCTGTTGTGTAATGTCGTAGGTAGCTACATGCCTATATGGTGTAACTGAGTGCTGAAGCTATCTGATGTAATTCAATTATGAAATCCTGGTTGCTGTAATACGGATATGAAATATACGGTGTGTTTGATATGAAATGTCAATTTGATTACTAAATGGATTATCAATAATTGACCAATTAGCCTGCTTATTGGGTTTTCCATTGCACACGGTTTCTCAGACAACACCGTGGGTGATGAACTCAAACAACCCACACAGTTTCTAGAAAGTAGGCGTGTTGGATCAATGAACAATCACACACGACTTCCGCCCGACAAATGTTTGCGTTAGGCCACCTTACACGAACGTTTCCACATAAAAATTGTGTGGGGTGTACATACGAACGGAAACGTTTGTCTGGGATTCACCGTGTGGGATGTACATATGAACGGAAACAATTGGGCCTGTATAATTGTCTGCGATGGCTCGCCCGATCGCACACGAGCTCTTTTTGCCCCGCGTGTGTGATCGGAGCCTCCATCGCCGATGGTTTCTGGGTCGTGTGGGTTGGACCCCCCCTATCGCACACACTGGCAAGGCGATGGTTTAAAACTCTGTTGCCGAAAGGGGATAAAAACCGTTTGTATAGGACGTCTCTGCACCAGTGCATATTTACTTCAATGTGTATTTGGCAGCAAAGGGTTCGTCGAGCTCACCCAGCTATGGCGATCCGCACAGGTCTTCGCCGATCTCCCGAAGAGTGCGGCAGACGCCAGCCTTCATTTCGGCCAACTGGAGGGCCAAGAGGCGGAGAAGGCGTTCTGGAGTCAGTTCCAGGAGTCGTCGCAGCCACAGTTGCTCAATCATCGGATGAAGCAACTAGCAGAACTTCTTCGGATGGCGAGGCCGGCGCTCCATGATCTCTGCGTCAATCTATGGCCCACGGTGGTGTTGCCAGCCAGCTTCTTCGGGC
This sequence comes from Elymus sibiricus, assembly GCA_039707655.1. Taxonomy (NCBI): domain Eukaryota; kingdom Viridiplantae; phylum Streptophyta; class Magnoliopsida; order Poales; family Poaceae; genus Elymus; species Elymus sibiricus. The sequence goes on from CM077668.1 coordinate 301,455,578, forward strand.
TCCTGGTGCGACTGCAAGAAGCCGTCCCGCAAGTCAACCGTTGGAAGCGATCCGTGTGTCTGGAAGGAGCGCGGCGGGCGTATGCCTGCGTGAAAATACACTTTCGGAAGGTTGAGGCAGAGGTTGTCGCTGCGGGTCCCCCTGAAGGGAAGGTGCGCACCGCGGAGCAGTTTTTTGCCGAAGTGGAGGAGGGCGCTCGTGTTACCGAGGCCATGTGTCCTAAGGACAAGTTGTATTTCTAGGTAGCACTTCGGAATGCCGAAGTGCGTGTGATGTATAAAAAATTATCAGTTGTTTAATGAGTACAACTTAAGTTACTCTGCTTTATTTTTAAGATTCCTCCTGTTTGACTGTGCTTAACTGAAAGTGGCCAGTCGTCGGCTTCAACCCCTTCGCACAATATACAAAGGGTGCCCCTTTTAGGCATTTATGACCCTTAGCTGACGTCTCGGTTCCTTGAGGAGGTTTGTGCACATAGGGACTAGGCAATCGGACTATGGTGGCTTTATAACTTTCACTCAGTCATAGGAGCTTGACGGTGGGGACTGATGACGAGCCCCTGGTGAGTGAAGTGGTTGGCTTAGTCAGCCGAGGTCTATGCCCTGCCCACTTTGGCTAATTTGAGGAAGAAGCCCTTCATTTAACATGGGTGATCTCTAACGACACGTCGCTTGACGCGGTCTTCGGATGGCCGACCAGTTTGCGCTTACCTAGATAGTCAGTTTTTGGCTTTCTCCACAGAGGCGCTCTGCCAGTTAAACTAGCGGTACTATCGCAGTGGTTCTCCCGTTACACCCTTAGCCGAATTTGTTGGGAACGTAAGGGGTGCATGTAGGAGCCGGGCAACCCAACTATTGACCAAAATCTAGGTTCAAAACTGATGCATATAATGCAACATCCGAGATGCCGAGTACTTCAGACTTGTGTTTCAGGGTGTAAAATCAAGGCCCTTTAGCAATTGTACCTTAGAGATGTTCTCATAGTTCGTGGGCAGTGCTTGTAAGAAACTACGTTTAAAGACCTTTATGGGCACGATTTCTTTATTTCAAGTAGCCAAGCTTTACATGTCGGACTTTTGATGAAAGGAACTAAGCAAGATACACTGCGAGTAAAGATAATGAGGGATAAACTAAAAGAAAACAGGGCGGATCTTGTCATCGGGTTCATGAGCCCAGGCCGCTTCCTGCCGCACGTCTGCGTCTCCGTGCTGTTGACTAGCTCGTCCTTGTTGATAGCGGGGGTTGATATTGGTAGCATGCAGCTTCGGCCAAGTATGCACTTGATGCATTCGTTGGTCGATCCCTTCGAAGAGGTCTGCAGCTATTAGTTGTGTGGTTAAAGCCACATGGGCATGCTAGTGTTGGCTATCTCTTTGATAGAACCCTGCCAACATGTGAGCCCGAGGTTTCGTTGCTGCTCGGTCTAGCCGACCCGACGTTTCCATTGTCTTGGCTCCTCGGTGACCCAGGGAATTTTTAGTGCGAAGTTGTGCCCCCTGGGGACGTAGTGCCCCTTCCAAGGGAAGTGCGCGAGGAGCCCGTACCCCTATTTAGGGTGGGGAGGTGCCTATCCGAGGTCAACTGCAGCGGTCTGCGTACGCTTCAAAGAGCTGGGGGTGCGTTTACCGCCACGGGCGGCCTCCTCGGATGCCTGCACCTCGGCTGCGAAAGCGGCGGTCTGCTCCTCCGTCCGGAGAGAGCGTTCGGTGTTACCATTTACTGTAATAACACCATTGGGTCCCGCCATTTTGAGCTTGAGATAAGCGTAGTGCGGGACTGCATTAAAGCAAGCGAATGCGGTGCGTCCTAGGAGCGCATGGTATCCGCTGCGAAAAGGTATGATGTCGAAGATTAACTCCTCGCTCCTGAACTTCTCGGGTGATCCAAATACTACCTCCAGGGACACGGTTCCGGTGCAGCGAGCCTCCACCCCTGGTATTACACCTTTAAACGTGGTGCTGCTAGGCTTAATCTGAGATGAGTCAATCACCATCTTCCTTACCATGTCCTCGTAGATCAAGTTGAGGCTGCTCCCCCCGTCCATAAGGACACGCGTCAGGTGAAAACCGTCGACGATCGGGTCCAGGGCGAGTGCGGCCGATCCACCATGCCCGATGCTTGTTGGATGGTCGTGTTTGTCGAATGTGATCGGGTTAGCCGACAACGGATTGTACTTCGGGGCCATAGGCTCTAACACGTAGATGTCCCGAAGTACGCGTTTCCTCTCCCTTTTAGGTATGTGGGTAACGTAAATCATGTTTACCTCCGTTACCTCATTAGGAAACTTCTTCTGGCCTCCATTGTTTGGCCACCGAGGTTCATCCTCGTCTTCGCTGCAATTTTCTGTTTTATTTTGACCCTCTGTCGCTATCCTGCCAGCCTGCTTAAAGACCCAACAATTCCTGTTGGTGTGGGTTGCTGGTTTGTCTTGAGTGCCATGAATTTGGCACGGTCGATCCAGGAACTTGTCGAGCTGGCTCAGTCCATCCTTGTTCCCTTTAAAGGGCTTTATTTTCTGTCCGGATCGAGGTCCGGTGAAGCCTGCATTGACTGCTGCATCTTCCGTGTCGCTTTCGCCGTCTCTATGCCTGCGCTTAGGTTTGCCGCTGGTGTCACGAGTTTTCGAGGTCCCCGCCTCACCGTCGTGTGTGCTGCGGGCCAGCCAACTGACCTCTCCCGCGCAAAAGCGGGTCATGAGCGAGGTGAGGGCTGCCATGGTCCTCGGTTTGTCCTGGCCGAGCTGGCGGGCGAGCCACTCATCTCGGATGTTGTTTTTGAATGCAGTGATGGCCTCGGCGTCTGAGCAGTCTATGATCTGGTTCTTTTTAGTAAGAAATGGGTTCCAGAATTTCTGAGCTGATTCACCGGGCTACTGAGTGACACGGCTGAGGTCATCGGCGTCCGAAGGTCGGACGTAGGTTCCTTGGAAATTTGCCCTAAAGGCATCTTCAAGAGCCTCCCAGCTTCCAATGGAGTGGGGCGGCAGGCTATTAAGCCAGTGCCTCTCCGGCCCCATTAGCTTGAGCGGCAAGTACTTGATGGTGTGGAGGTCATCTCCATTGCCCATGTGTATATGGAGAAGAAAGTCTTCAATCCATACAGCTGGGTCCGTGGTGCCATCGTAAGATTCTATGTTGATGGGTTTAAACCCATCGGGGAACTGGTGTTCCATTACCCTATCTGTAAAACAGATCGGGTGGGCTGGTCCTTGATACGTCTCCAACGTATCTATAATTTTGATTGTTCCATGCTATTATAGTATCAATCTTGGATGTTTTATATGCAATTATATGCCATTATATATCATTTTTTGGGACTAACCTATTAACCCAGTGCACAGTGCCAGTTGTTGTTTTCTGCTTGTTTTTGCCTTTTCAGAAAATCATTATCAAAAAGTGTCCAAACGAGAAAAAAAAACTTTGGATTAATTTTTTCTGGAGCAGAAGAGACCCAGGAAGCTTCGGGAGCAGACCAGAAGAGTCACGAGGAGGCGACAAGCCTGGATGGCGCGCCCCAGGGGGGTGGCCGTGCCCCCCAGGCTTGGGGGCCCCTCGTGGCACCTCTTGACCTAATTCCTTCGCTATAAATTCACAAATATTCCCAAACCAACAGAGAGACAAAAGAGAAAACCTTTCCGCCGCCGCAAGCCTCTGTTCTTCCGCGATCCCATCTGGAGGCCTTTTCCGGTACTCTGCCGGAGGGGGAATCGATCACGGAGGGCTTCTACATCAACCTTGCTGCCCTTCCAATGATGTGTGAGTAGTTTACCACAGACCTACAGGTCCATAGCTAGTAGCTAGATGGCTTCTTCTCTCTCTTTGATCTTCAATACCATGTTCTCCTCGATGTTCTTGGAGTTCTATCCGATGTAATCTTCTTTTGTGGTGTGTTTGTTGGGATCCGATGAATTGTGAGTTTATGATCAGATTATTCATGAGAAATATTTGAGTCTTCTCTGAACTCTTTTATGCATGATTACTATAGCTTTGTATTTCTCTCCGATATATCGATTTGGTTTGGCCTACTAGATTGATTTATCTTGCAATGGGAGAGGTGCTTTGTGATGGGTTCAATCTTGCGGTGCTCAATCCCAGTGACAGAAGGGGACATGACACGTATTTGTATTGTTGCCATTAAGGATAAAAAGATGGGGTTTAATAATATTGCTTGAGTTTACTTTGTCTACATCATGTCATCTTGCTTAAGGCGTTACTCTGTTTCATACTTAATACCCTAGATGCATGCTGGATAGCGGTCGATGGGTGGAGTAATAGTAGTAGATGCAGGCAGGAGTCAGTTGCCATGAATCTGTCATAATTATTTGCTTTTCTATCAATTACCCAACAGTAATTTGTTTACCCACCGTATGCTATGTGTTCGAGAGAGAAGCCTCTTGTGAAAACTATGCCCCCCGGTCTACTTTATCATATATTAAAAACCTAAAAATACCTTGCTGCAATTTATTTACTTTTATTTTAATTAGTATTTTAGTTTATCTATTTATCTCGATAATATTTAATCCTTGTAAATAACCGCTAAGAGGATTGACAACCCTCTTATTTGCGTTGGGTGCAAGTGTTTGCTCTTGTGTGTGCAGGTGCGCTTAACGGAATTTTGCTTGGTTCTCCTGCTGGATTGATAACCTTGGTTCTTAACTGAGGGAAATACTTATCTCTACTGTACTGCATCATCCTCTCCTCTTCAGGGAAATACCAACGCAGACTACAAGTAGCAGTCCTCGGGATCGAGCGGTGTCGTACCGGGCGTTGGGAGAGAACCGAGTATGAGGTTGATCTTGGACGCAGCCGTTCCTGTCCACCCAGGCGTCGTAGCCATCATACCCGGCCGGAGCGCGTCCTCTTGATCCATAAATGGACCGGGGTGGCGCCCGGTTTGCCTCTATCCAACGTCGAACGTCTTGAGGGTCAAGATAATCCACAGAGTCCTTGCCATGACGGCGTGGGGCTGGTTGGGTGTGGAAATCCTCCCGCACGGGCCTATCGTGCCCTCGAGGGGGGCGGTCAGGTGCCTCGGCAGTTAGTTCATCATCGAATTCAGGCAGTAAATGCCTGTGTGGATAAGATTTAGGCGCACTGCGACGCCGTTCTTCAAGGTCTTGCTCGGCCGAAAGTATTTCGACCCACTTGTCATTTAGCGCATCCTCATTAGCCTGCAGCTGCTGCTGCTTGCGCTTCATGCTTCGGGCGGTGGCAACTAGGCGCCGCCAAAAGTGTTCTTGCTCAGCAGGGTCTTCGGGGACTATGAAGTCCTCGGTGCCGAGGCTTACATCCTCCTCGGATTCAGGCATGTATTTGTCATCGGCCCCTTCAAAAAGGTCATCGGGATCCGAGTCCCTGGGGATGCATTTGGGGTCGACGTGGTGTTCTGGGGAGGCTTGAGGGTCTTCCCTTGGATCTTCCACGTTGTTGGCCGCTGTGTCGGTGGTAGGGTTGTTCCCGCTGGGCTCCCCGTTAGCACCCCTTCCGCGTCTTCGCCTATGCCTTGGGGGGGTTGGGAGTTGGGAGTGTTGACCATGTACACATCGTACGTAGATGTTGCTTTCTACCAACCGGTGTTAGTAGGCGGCAAGGTGTTGTACGTAGGGCTGCCGACATCTTCATCCATGTCGGTTGCCTCATCGTAGTCTAGCATATCGGTTAAATCGTCAACAGTGGCGACTAGATGGGTGGTGGGTGGGATGTAAATTTCCCGATCGTCGGCTTTAAGTCCGATCTTATCATAAACCGAGGCGTTCAAGATTGACAAATTCTGGATTCGGTCAAGCATCTCATTAAGGTGAGATAACTCCTCAGGGTTCACGGTCTGGCCATAAGCCGGATTGACTCGTAGTGCCACGCTTGATGCGTCTTCGGCCATGCAAGGAGGCGCGGTGGATTCTAGATCCGCCGTCGAGATTGATTTTAAGCCCGACGCTGCGTCCAAGGCCGAGCTCTGATCTACATCGGAGTCGGGTACCGTGACAGGGTTGTCCGAGGCGGGAGAGGGGAGTTCCTCCGTAGCCCCCGGCGGTGTTGGGGGGGCACGATTCGTGGTCTTCAAAGGAGATCCATTCCGAGGTCGAACCTCTGGTGTTTGCCAGACCCGCAATCCGGCCGGGGGCCTAGCCTGATAAGACGAGCTCGCCGTGGGAGTCCGCGGTGTACTCCAGTCCTGCAAAGGTAACAATCTGATCGGGAGCGTAGTTCTCAATGGTGGCCAGGTGGCCTGTCGAGTCGGCGCAGAAGATCATGCTGCCGAATACAAAAAGCTGGCCGGGGACATAGGCATCCCCACAGCCATTACCGCAGTTGATCTGTAGATGAGCCATCAATCCTTTGTGATCACACAGCGGAACTCTCAATGAAAGCACTAGTGTCGGTGTAAAAACTGGCAGACCTCGGGGTAGGGGGTCCCGAGCTGTGGATCTCGGACAGATGGTAACAGGAACATGGAGACGATGTTTACCCAGGTTCGGGCCCTCTTGATGGAGGTAATACCCTACGTCCTGCTCTTGTTTATATTGATGGAGATGTATCATGTACAGAGTTGATCTTCCTCGAGATCGTAAGATATGATCTAGTCCTAAGGCTAGGTGAATGAGATTGTGTTGAACTCCCTTCAAAGGGCTAAACCCTTTGGCTTATATACACGCCAGGTAGGGTATCTAGGGTTACAAGGTCGGTATCTAGGCATGGAGGCGGTAGGAGAAGTCTTGGAGTATACATCAAGTCTTCGGCAGATGTAATGTTGCTCTTTCTTCTCGCGTGCATCTTCCAGAGTCCATCTTGATAGGAATGAGGGCCCACTGGCCCAGCCCGAGGAATATGGGCCGACTAGGCTGGTACCCCCTAGTCGAGGACACCGTCACATCGCTTCCTGCTCGCCGCGCCCAGCGCCTCCTGGTCGTCGTGCTCAAGTTGCTGTTCGCCACACTCCTCCTTGGCCAGACGTTCCAGGCTACAACAAAATCAACAGAGAAGATCAATAGAGAAGCAGCGAAGAAGATTGTAGGGAAGCAGAGAAGGTCTGGATCAATAGAGAAACAGAGAAGCTCCAGGCTCCACATCAACAGAGAAGCAGAGAAGCTCCTGATCAATACAAACAAGGTACAATGACAAGGTACACATCAGCACAATAGTCCAGGAAATTGTACAACAACAACAACAACGACAACAACAACAACAACAACAACAACAACAACAACAACAACAACAACAACAAAGCCTTTAGTCCCAAACAAGTTGGAGTAGGCTAGAGGTGAAACCCATAAGAACTTGCAACCAACTCATGGTTCTGGCACATGGATAGCAAGCTTCCACGCACCCCTGTCCATGGCTAATTTTCTGGTGATACTCCACTCCTTTAGATCCCTCTTTACGGACTCCTCCCATGTCAAGTTCGTTCTACCCTGACCTCTCTTGACATTATCGGCACGCTTTAGCCATCCGCTATGCACTGGCGCTTCTGGAGGCCTGCACTGAATGTGACCAAACCATCTCATAAGATGTTGGACAAGCTTCTCTTCAATCGGCGCTAACCCAACTCTATCTCGTATATCATGATTCCAGACTCGGTCCTTCCTTGTGTGACCACATATCCATCTCAACATGCGCATCTCTGCCACACCTAATTGTTGAACATGTTGCCTTTTAGTCGGCCAACACTCAGCGCCATACAACATTATGGGTCGAACCGTCGTCCTATAGAACTTGCCTTTTAGCTTTTGTGGCACTCTCTTGTCATAGAGAATGCTAGAAGCTTGGAGCCACTTCATCCCGCTTTGATTCAATGATTCACATCTTCATCGATATCCCCATCCTTCTGCAGCATAGACCTCAAATATCTAAAGGTGTCCTTCTGAGGCACCACCTACCCATCAAGGCTAACCTCCTCCTCCTCGTGCCTAGTAGTACTGAAGCCGCACCTCATGTACTCGGTTTTAGTTCTACTAAGTCTAAAACGTTTGGATTCCAAGGTCTGTCCATAGCTCTAACTTCCTATTGACCCCCGTCCGACTATCATCGACTATCACCACGTCATCCGCAAAGAGCATACACCATGGGATGTCTCCTTGTATTTCCCTTGTGACCTCATCCATCACCAGAGAGAAAAGATAAGGGCTCAAAGCTGACCCCTGGTGCAATCCTATTTTAATCGGGAAGTCATCAATGTCACCATCACTTGTTTGAACACTTGTCACAACATTATCGTACATGTCCTTGATGAGGGTAATGTACTTTGCTAGGACTTTTTGTGTTTCTCCAAGGCCCACCACATGACATTCTGCGGTATCTTATCATAGGCCTTCTCCAAGTCAATGAACACCATATGTAGGTCCTTCTTTTGCTCCGTGTATCTCTCCATGAGTTGTCGTACCAAGAAAATGGCTTCCATGGTCGACCTCTGATGACCCACAAGTATAGGGGATCAATCGTAGTCCTTTCAATAAGTAAGAGTGTCGAACCCAACGAGGAGCAGAAGGAAATGACAAGCGGTTTTCAGCAAGGTGTTTTCTGCAAGCACTGAAATTATCGGTAACGAGTAGTTTGATAGCAATATAATTTGTAACAAGTGACAAGTAGCAATAGTAAAAAAGAGTGCAGCAAGTAGGCCCAATCCTTTTTGTAGCAAAGGACAAGCCGGAACGGTTTCTTATAATAAGCAAAGTGTTCTCGAGGACACATGGGAATTTCATCTAGTCACTTTCATCATGTTTGTTTGATTCGCGTTCGCTACTTTGATAATTTGATATGTGGGTGGACCGGTGCTTGGGTGCTGTTCTTACTTGAACAAGCCTCCCACTTATGATTACCCCTCTCGCAAATATCCGCAACTACGAAAGAAGAATTAAGATAAATCTAACCATAGCATTAAACTTATGGATCCAAATCAGCCCCTTACGGAATAGCGCATAAACTAGGGTTTAAGCTTCTGTCACTCTGACAACCCATCATCTAATTACTACTCCACAATGCATTCCCTTAGGCCCAAAGATGGTGAAGTGTCATGTAGTCGACGTTCACATGACACCACTAAGAGAATCAACAACATACATATCATCAAAATATCGAACGAATGCCAAATTCACATGATTACTTATGACAAGACTTCTCCCATGTCCTCAAGAACAAAAGTAACTACTCACAAACCATATTCATGTCCAAGATCAGAGGGGTATTAAATAGCATAATGGATCTAAACGTATAATCTTCCACCAAATAAACCAACTAGCATCAACTACAAGAGGTAATCAACACTACTAGCAACCCACAAGTACCAATCTGAGGTTTTGAGAAAAAGATTGAATACAAGAGATGAACTAGGGTTTGAGATGAGATGGTGCTGGTGAAGATGTTGATGAAGATTGGTCCTCCCACGATGAGAGGATCGTTGGTGATGTCAATGGCTTCGATTTCCCCCTCCCGGTGGGAAGTATCCCCGGCGGAATCGCTCCGCCGGAGAGCAAAAGTGCTCCTGCCCAAATTCCGCCTCGAGATAGTGGCGCTCCATCCGAAAAGTCTTCTCCTTATTTTTTCTAGGGCAAATGGGCTTATATAGGGCCCCACAAGCCACCAGGGCGCGCCCGGGTGCCTCGTGGGCACCTGGATGGCCCCCTCTGGTACTTATTTCTTCCAATATTTTTTATTTATTTCAAAATAAATCTCGGTGAAATTTTAGCTCATTTGGAGATGTGCAGAATAGGTATTTCTGACATAGCTTTTTTAGGTCCAGAATTCCAGCTGCCGGCAACCATAAAAGATGTCCAAGATAGTGTATTTGCATGTGAATCTGCTCTTCCCTTATTAATTTTTTCATGAATTGCATCATTGACCAATGCTATGTTTGTTAACTTTCAATAAATTTTACCACTTATACTTTTCTTTATGTAATGTCATTACTTTCCATAAGATTAGCATATGATCTTTTTCGTTATTTTCATTGCTATGATTGAAACATAAAAAGTAAAGAAGCAAACACTCAAACTACTCTTTATTATATAACTCTCAACTCAATTACATAGATAGATAGATCACAAAACTAGCACTCGAAAAATAGATCATACTAAACTTTTATTCAATTAGATCATGAAATAACTAAGGATCAAACTAAAAACAGGTAAAGATAATAAAGGTGATGGTGATACGATACCGGGGCACCTCCCCCAAGCATGGCACAAGCCAAGGGGAGTGCCCATACCCATGTACTCAAGTTTCCTTCTTCGGTGATGGTGATGGTGATGAAGTGGTGGGCTTGTCCTTCATGACATTAATTAGGATCTCCTTTAGGCTCTGGATTTCCCGGAGCACATGTTGTATCATCTCTGTATTCTTTTGGACTTCGGCCATAATATGCTTATTCACTGGCCCCCAAGCATTCTTTCCTGCATCACTTTCACTTGGACGAGAGATGTCCCAATTGGAGGGTATGTGCATACGAGGAGTATTTTCAACGCCGTAATTATGGACCAAGTTATGAAAGTTGTTACGATGTAACCTATGTAAGGGCCTCCGAGGAGGAAGCCCTCCTTGTACCTCTGGATTCCCATTGCTCGTAGTGCTTCTCCGGGCTTGATGAGGATTTGGGATCATGGAGAGGCCGGCGAGGGTACCCCTCTCGGAAGCCGGAGGGTGGACCTCAAGCGAATCTCCATCATCTTCTTCCATGATAACTTCTCCTTCCACCCCCCTCCTGAGTTCCATCTGCATCAACCAAGCATCGTCTCCCACATTGTTGGAGGAAGAGGAAGACATGATGCCTGGCCTCGAGATCTGACAGAAAATAGCACGAAACAAGAACAGAAGATGTTTCTGCGATACGGTGGTCAAAATGTCTAGGAGTATATATAAAGAATTTTTATCTTGCAAAACAAGTAATCCAGGAGAAAACGGAGTCGGGAAGGCTCACGAGGGCCCCAGGAGCCACCAGGGCCTGCCTGGGGGGGGGGGGGTGCGCCCTGGTGCCTCGTGTGCACCTCGTGGGTCCCCTCAGTTGTTTCTTATTTTTGTATTTTTTTTCTAATATTCCAAAACTGACAGAAAGTATTTTTATGGAATTTTTGGAGTCGGTTTACTTACCGTATCACATACCTCTTCCTTTTCAGGGTTCTGGAGTGTTCTGGAAGGTCTCTCTTATGTATTCCTCCGGTGTAATTGTTTCAATAATATTAGTTTCAGCATTAATGGGAGTACCTGAAATATAGTGCTTAATTCTTTGCCCATTCACCACTCTCGGATTAGTGCCTTCGGAGTTGTTTATTTTGATGGCTTCAGAGCGATAAACTTCTTCGATGACATACGGCCCTTCCCACTTGGGGAGAAGTTTCCCTGCAAAGAACCTCAAACGAGAATTGTACAATAGAACAATTCACCCACTTTGAATTCCCGTTTTTGAATTCTTTTATCATGCCATCTTTTAACTTTTTCCTTAAACAATTTGGCATTTTCATAAGCTTGGGTTCTCCATTTATCTAGTGAGCTAATATCAAATAACCTCTTTTCACCGGCAAGTTTAAAATCATAATTGAGTTCTTTAATTGCTTAATATGCTTTATGTTCTAACTGAAGAGGTAAATGACATGCTTTTCCATAAACCATTTTATAAGGAGACATACCCATAGGATTTTTATAAGCAGTTCTATAAGCCCATAATGCATCGTCAAGTTTCTTAGACCAATTCTTTCTAGATCTATTGACGGTCTTTTGCAAAATTAACTTTATTTCTCTGTTGCTCAATTCAACTTGACCACTAGATCGAGGGTGATAAGGAGATGCAATTCTATGGTTGACATCATATTTAGCAAGCAGTTTACGGAATGCACCATGAATAAAATGTGAACCACCATCAGTCATTAAATATCTAGGGACTCCAAACCTTGGGAAAATAACTTCTTTAAGCATTTTAATAGAAGTGTTATGATCAACACTACTAGTTGGAATAGCTTCTACCCACTTAGTAACATAATCAACAACAACTAAAATATGAGTATACCCATTGGATTTAGGAAAAGGTCCCATATAATCAAATCCCCAAACATCAAATGGTTCAATAGCAAGTGAATAATTCATAGGCATTTCCTGATGTCTACCAACATTGACAATTCTTTGACATTCATCACAAGATAAGACAAACTTACGAGCATCCTTGAAAAGAGTAGGCCAATAAAAACCAGATTGTAGTACCTTATGTGCAGTTCTATCTCCCGCGTGGTGTCCTCCATAAGGCTCGGAGTGACACTTACGTAGGATTTTTTCCTGTTCATTCTCAGGTGCACAACGTCTGATAATACCATCTACTCCTTTATATAAATGTGGGTCATCCCAAAAGTAATGTCTTAAATCAAAGAAAAACTTTTTCTTTTGTTGGTATGTTAAACTAGGTGGTAAAAATTTAGCAACAATATAATTAGCATAGTCCGCATACCATGGAGTATTACGAGAAGCATTTATGACAGCTAATTGTTCATCAGGAAAATCATCATTAATAGGAAGTGGGTCATCAAGAACATTTTCCATTCTAGACAAACTATCTGCTACGGGATTCTCAACTCCCTTCCTATCAGTAACATGCGAGTCAAATTCTTGTAGCAATAGAACCCACCTAATGAGTCTAGGTTTGGCATCTTTCTTTTCCATAAGGTATTTAATTGCAGCATGATCAGTGTGAACAGTTACTTTAGAATCAACTATGTAAGATCTGAATTTATCGCATGCAAACACAACTGCTAGAAATTCTTTCTCAGTAGTAGCATAATTTCTTTGAGCAATGTCTAGGGTTTTACTAGCATAATGGATAACATTTAATTTCTTATCAACTCTCTGTCCTAGAATAGCACCAACATCATAATCACTAGCATCACACATAATTTCAAAAGGCAAGTTCCAATCAGGTGGTTGAACAATAAGTGCAGTGGTTAAGGCTTTCTTAAGTGTTTCAAAGGCTTCTACACAATCATCATCAAAAACAAATGGAACATCTTTTTGCAAGAGATTGGTAAGAGGTCTAGAAATTTTAGAGAAGTCTTTTATAAACCTTCTATAGAAACCAGCATGACCTAGGAAACTTCTTATACCTTTAATATCTTTAGGACATGGCATTTTCTCAATAGCATCAACCTTAGCTTTATCAACTTCAATACCTCTTTAAGAAATTTTATGCCCAAGGACTATACCTTCATTAACCATAAAGTGGCACTTCTCCCAATTCACGACAAGATTAGTTTCTTCACATCTCTGCAAAACTCGATCAAGGTTGCTTAAGCAATCATCAAAAGAAGTTCCGTAAACGGAGAAATCATCCATGAAAACCTCAACAATCTTTTCACAAAAGTTAGAGAATATAGCAGTCATACATCTTTGAAAGGTAGCAGGTGCATTACATAAACCAAAAGGGATACGATGATAAGCATAAGTTCCAAGAGGACAAGTAAAGGTGGTTTTCTCTTGATCTTCAGGTGATACAGGTATTTGAGAGAAACCAGAATAACCATCTAGGAAACAAAAGTGTGTATGCTTAGACAATCTTTCTAACATTTGATCAATAAAAGGTAAGGGGTAATGATCTTTTCTAGTGGCTTTGTTTAATTTTCTAAAATCAATTACCATTCTATAACCAGTTACAATTCTTTGTGGAATGAGTTCATTTTTATCATTAGGAACAACGGTAATTCCTCCCTTCTTAGGGACACAATGAACGGGACTTACCCATCTACTATCAGCTATGGGATAGATTATACCTGCTTCCAGAAGCTTTAATATTTCAGTTCTTACCACCTGCTTTATTTTAGGATTTAATCGTCATTGGTGGTCGACAACTGGTTTAGCATCAGACTCCATATTAATTTTGTGCTGACATAGAGTGGTACTAATGACCTTAAGATCATCAAGAGTATATCCAATAGCAGCACGGTGCTTCCTCAAGGGTTTTAGTAACCTCTTTTCTTCATGCTCTGAAAGGTTAGCACTAATAATAACAGGATATATCTTCTTTTCATCTTGATTGGCATATTTCAATGTATCAGGAAATTGCTTCAATTCAAATACAGGGTCACCCTTAGGTGGAGGAGGACCTCCAAGAGTTTCAACAGGCAAATTATGTTTAAGGATAGGTGGTTGATCAAAGAACATCCTATCTATTTCATTTCTTTCATTCATATGCATATCATTTTCATGGTCTAGCAAATATTGTTCTAACGGATTAGTAGGAGGTACGGCAATAGAAGCAAGACCAATAATTTCATCTTTACTAGGTAATTCTTTATCATTAGGTTGTCTATGAAACTTGGAGAAATTAAACTCATGAGACATACCACCAAAATTAACACTAACAATTTCTGTAGCGCAATCAATCTTGGCATTAACAGTGTTCAATAAAGGTCTACCAAATATAATGGGACAAAAATTATCTTGTGGAGAACCGAGGACTAGAAAATCAGTAGGGTATTTTATTTTTCCACACAAGACTTCAACATCTCTAACGATCCCAAGCGGTGTAATAGTATCTCTGTTTGCAAGCTTAATAGTAACATCAATGTCCTCTATTTCAATAGGTGCAATATCATTCATAATTTCTTGATATAAGGTAAACGGAATAGCACTCACACTAGCACCCAAATTACATAAGCCATGATAACAATGATCTCCTATTTTAACAGAGACAACAGGCGTGCCTACTATGGATCTGTTTTTATCTTTAGGATCTGGTTTAGCGATTCTAGCTGCTTCATCATAGAAGTAAATAACATGCCCATGTATATTATCGACCAAGAGATCTTTAACCATAGCAACATTAGGTTCAACTTTAATTTGTTCACAGGGTCTAGGTGTCCTAATATTACTTTTGTTAATCACAGTTGAAACTTTAGCATGTTCCTTAATCCTAACAGGAAAAGGTGGTTTCTCAATATAAGCAGTAGGCACAACTGGATCAACATGGTAAACAATTGTTTCTTCTTTAACACTAACGGGTTCCTCAATCTTTTCTTTAACAGGGGGATAACATTTAAACCACTTCTCCTTAGGGAGATCAACATGAGTAGCAAATGATTCACAGAAGGAGGCTACTATCTCAGAGTCAAGTCCATATTTAGTGCTAAACTTACAAAAAGCATCGGTATCCATAAAAGATTTAACACAATCAAACTTCAGTGTTATACCTGACTCATTACCTTTGTCGAGTTCCCAATCTTCAGAGTTGCGTTTAATTCTTTCCAGAAGATCCCATCTGAATTCAATAGTCTTCTTCATAAAGGAGCCAGTCAAAAAAGAATCGAGCATGGTTTGATCATCATGAGAAAGCCGAGCATAAAAATTCTGTAAGATAATTTCTTATGAGAGCTCATGATTGGGGCATGTGTACATCATGTACTTAAGCCTCCCCCAAGCTTGAGCGATGCTTTCTCCTTCACGAGGCCAAAAATTATATATATAATTCCGATCACGATGAACCAAATGCATAGGATAAAATTTCTGGTGGAATTCCAATTTCAATCGGTTCCAGTCCCATGTATCAGTATCATCAGATAGCATATACCATGTCAATGCCTTTCCCTCCAAAGATAAAGGGAATACTTTCTTCTTAACTCCATCTCCGGATAAACCTTCAATCTTAAACAATTCACAAATTTCATCCACATAGATTAAGTGCATATCAGGATGTACCGTTCCATCTCCTGCATAAGGATTAGCTAGCAGTTTCTCTATCATACCCGAAGGGATCACATAATAAATATTTTCAGTAGGTGCAGTAGGTTGAGGAGCAACTCTTGGTGCTTCCAGTCGAGGTGAAGATACACCGAACAAACCCCTCGAAGGATTACTTTCCATAGTGACAAGTGACAATAAATTTTAGCACGTAATATAAATGTTTCCTTATCAAATTCCACTCACCAAAGGCACTTTTGCTCCCCGGCAATGGCACCAGAAAAGAGTCTTGATGTCCCACAAGTATAGGGGATCAATCGTAGTCCTTTCGATAAGTAAGAGTGTCAAACCCAACGAGGAGCAGAAGGAAATGACAAACGGTTTTCAGAAAGGTGTTTTCTGCAAGCACTGAAATTATTCGTAACGAGTAGTTTGATAGCAATATAATTTGTAACAAGTGACAAGTAGCAATAGTAACAAAGAGTACAGCAAGTTGGCCCAATCCTTTTTGTAGCAAAGGACAAGCCAGAACGGTTTCTTATAATAAGCAAAGTGTTCTCGAGGACACATGGGAATTTCATCTAGTCACTTTCATCATGTTTGTTTGATTCGCGTTCGCTACTTTGATAATTTGATATGTGGGTGGACCGGTACTTGGGTGCTGTTCTTACTTGAACAAGCCCCCCACTTATGATTAACCCCTCTCGCAAGATTCCGCAACTACAAAAGAAGAATTAAGATAAATCTAAACATAGCATTAAACATATGGATCCAAATCAGCCCCTCACGGAATAGCGCATAAACTAGGGTTTAAGCTTCTGTCACTCTGGCAACCCATCATCTAATTACTACTCCACAATGCATTCCCTTAGGCCCAAAGATGGTGAAGTGTCATGTAGTCAACGTTCACATGACACCACTAAGAGAATCAACAACATACATATCATCAAAATATCGAACGAATGCCAAATTCACATGATTACTTATGACAAGACTTCTCCCATGTCCTCAAGAACAAAAGTAACTAATCACAAACCACATTCATGTCCAAGATTAGAGGGGTATTAAATAGCATAATGGATCTGAACATATAATGTTCCACCAAATAAACCAACTAGCATCAACTACAAGATGTAATCAACACTACTAGCAACCCACAGGTACCAATCTGAGGTTTTGAGACAAAGATTGAATACAAGAGATGAACTAGGGTTTGAGATGAGATGGTGCTGGTGAAGATGTTGATGAAGATTGGTCCTCCCACGATGAGAGGATCATTGGTGATGTCGATGGCTTCGATTTCCCCCTCCCGGAGGGAAGTATCCCCGGCGGAATCGCTCTGCCGGAGAGCAAAAGTGCTCCTGCCCAAGTTCCTCCTCGAGACGGCGGCGCTCCGTCCCAAAAGTCTTCTCCTTATTTTTTTCTAGGGAAAATGGGCTTATATACCAGAAAATGGGCACCGGAGGCTGGCCAGGGGCCCCACAAGCCACCAGGGCTCGCCTAGGTGGGGGGTGGTGCGCCCTGGTTCCTTGTGGGCACCTGGGTGGCCCCCTCTGGTACTTATTTCTTCCAATATTTTATATTTATTCCAAAATAAATCTCTGTGAAATTTCAGCTCATTTGGAGATGTGCAGAATAGGTATCTCTGACATAGCTTTTTCAGGTCTAGAATTCCAGCTGCCGGCAATCTCCGTTCTTATGTAAATCTTGCATATTAAGAGAGAAAAGGCATTAGAATTGCTCCACAAGGTGTTATATTGATTAAAAACACTATAAATAACAGTAGGAAAATATGATGCAAAATGGACGTATCAACCTCCCAGGCATGAAACCAAACTGATTTGTACTCCAGGAAATTTGAAGTGAAACTAAAATTTGTAGTGCAATACTGTTTAAATTGTTTGCAGGAAACTGAAATTGTACTCCAGGAAACTGAAATTTGAAGTGCAATACCGTTTAAATGGTTTGAAGTGCAAACCCGAAACTGAAATTAGAAATTGTTTATAAACAACAATTGTTTGAAGTGTAATACTGTTTAATTTGAAGTGTAAAACAGAAACTGAAATCAGCAATTGTTTGAAGTGCAATACAGTTTAACTTGAAGTGCAAAACTGAAACTAAAATTGTACAAATCAAACTGTTTGAATTGTCTGCATGAAGTTGACAGAATTTGGTGCAATATCTTGCCCCCTTGTGTTTTGGAGATTGTTGCCAGAAATAGGCATGGGCTAATTTGTTTGCTAATGCGCATAGAGAGAAATAGTCCATGCAAGTCCAAGGAGAATGTTGTGTTCGGTGAAAATCACCAAAGACTATCTATGTTGCAGAGAAGGAAGAGCTATATTTCGAGAAGAAATGAAAATGAGAAGATTGTTGATGACCCACAAGTATAGGGGATCAATCATAGTCCTTTCGATAAGTAAGAGTGTCGAACCCAATGAGGAGCAGAAGGAATCGATAAACGGTTTCAACAAGGTAATCTCTGCTTGTGTTGTAAAGTAGTAGTAACAGATAGTTTGATAGCAAGGTAATTCGTAGCAAGTAACAAGTAACCAAAGTAACAAAGTGCAGCAAGGTGGCCCAATCCTTTTATTGCAAAGGACAAGTTGGAAGTACTTCTTATATTAAGCAAAGCCTTCTTGAGGACATATGGGAATCTCGTTTAGTCACGTTCATCATGTTTAGTTGATTCACGTTCACTACTTTGATAATTTGATACGTGGGTGGACCGGTGCTAGGGTGCTGTTCTTACTTGAACAAACAACCCACTTATGATTACCCCCTCTCGCAAGCATCTGCAACTATGAAAGAAGAATTAAGATAAATCTAACCATAGCATGAAACCTATGGATCCAAATCAGTCTCTTACGGAATAGCGCATAAACTAGGGTTTAAGCTTCTGTTACTCTCGCAACCCATCATCTACTTACTACTCCATAATGCCTTCCCCTAGGCCCAAGCATGGTAATGTGTCATGTAGTCAACGTTCACACGACACCACTAGAGGAAGAACAACATACATATCATAAAAGTATTGAACGGATACCAACTTCACATAAGTACTTATAACAAGACTTCTCCCATGTCCTCAAGAACAAACGAATCTACTCACAAATTATATTAATGTTCATGATCAGAGGATAATAATATGTGATTATCAATCTGAACATATGATCTTCCACCAAATAAACCAACTGGCATCAACTACAAGACATAATCAACACTACTAGCAACCCACAGGTGCCATTCTGAGGTTTTGAGACAAAGATTGAATACAAGAGATGAACTAGGGTTTGAGATGAGATGGTGCTGGTGAAGATGTTGATGGAGATTAGTCCTCTCACGATGGGAGGAATGTTGGTGATGACGATGGCTTCGATTTTCCCCTCCCGGAGGGAAGTATCCCCGGCAGAATCGCTCTGCCGGAGAGGAAAAGTGCTCCTGCCCAGGTTCCGCCTCGAGACAGCGGTGCTTCGTCCCAAAAGTCTCCTCTTATTTTTTTTCTAGGTCAAATGGCCTCATATAGTAGAAGGAGGGCACCGGAGGGCATCTGTGGGCCCCACAAGGAGGCAGGGCGCGCCCAGGGGGGGTAGGGCACACCCTAGTGCCTTGTGGGCCCACGGTGAGTCTTCTCTGGTACTTTTTCCTTTCAATATTTTTTATATATTCCAAAATAATTCTCCGTAACATTTTAGGTCATTTGGAGCTCCGGAGAATATCTATCTCTGTTGTAGCTCTTTTAGGTCCAGAATTCCAGCTGCCGGCAATTTCCCTCTTCATGTAAATCTTGCATATTAAGAGAGAAAAGGCATTAGAATTGCATCATAAAGTGAAATACTGATAAAAAACACTATAAATAATAGTAGGAAAACATGATGCAAAATGGATGTATCAATTGTGTTGAAGGTATTGGCCCCTTTAAAATTATTGCTGACACAAAGCAATATTCATTTGGTGTGTTTGAGAAAGAATGACTGCAGTCGAGAAGATTGATGGCGAAGTGAAGATGTAGCATTCATTTCGTTGTTTCTCTTTCTCTTATTTGAGTCATAGGACCTTCATAGTATTAAGAGGGGCATAGGTTCTTGAAGCTAGGTCCGCTGTGATGCTTAGCCGAAACCTATGAAAGACTGAGAGAAATCTCTTTGTGTTCCAGGAGATATCTTTCGGACCAAGGAGTTAACATTTATTGCTCCGCAAGGAATGTTACCGCTATGCTCAAAATCCCACCGTTGGAAACGTGTCTTTCGGCCATTGGCTGAGTCGCGTGTCCAATTTGGTCATTTCCCTTCAGGGAAGGCTATCGTGGTTTTGTCACGGCAGATGTCCTCATAGGAGAACTACGTTGCGAGGCCATTACTGCTGGGTGAAGGGTTGGATGGGGTTGATCAGAAAACAAGAGACACGAGTTTACCCAGGTTCGGCCCCTCACGGTGGAGGTAAAATCCTACTCCTGCTTGATTCTATTGATGACAATGATCTCGATTACAAGGGTGCTCTTTCACTACCAATGACTCGAGAGATTCTAATCCGTCCTCTGGACGACCCAGGAACCCCATTTATATAATAGGCCGGGTCTCTGGTTTACAATAGATTTCGTTTCCTACCCATCATAGGAGTCCTAGACCAACTCTTCCGTGTCTTCCAAGTTAAGCAACTCCCCCCTGAGCTCGGATTCTGATAAGCCGGCTCACCCTGGCCCGGGCCGAGTTTCTTTTTGGGCCTTGTCGTCCAGCTTTGGCAGCTCCAAGGATAAGTCATCCCTTGGTCTCTGAGGTGTTGGCGGGTCTTGGTCCTGGGCCTAAATGCCGGGTCATCCTCCGTGGGTTATATCCCTGTCCCCGACACTAGCCCCCAGGTTAGCTTGAATTTATTCACGCTAAGATCCTGTAAAAAATAACAAACAAACATATCAAGAATGAAATGCCGGGTCTTGCTTCTTGCTAATAAGCCGACTTTCCGCAACTCTTGCTCATTTTCAAAGGTCTGCTTGACGGTCCACTTGTGCAGCCCTGGCTTGTGACTTATCCTTCCACACTTAGCATCTTTTCCACGTATGTGGCGAGATCTTCCTTGGTGACGCATTTCAATAACCGATAGCAAATCTAGGGTTTGACCTAGGTCAAAAGATATCATATCGCAAAATTTTAGAGGTGTCCCTAGAAAAGCGCCGCGACAGCTCGGGTTTCCCACCCCCATCTATAAATAGGGCGACAGGGACCCGAGGCCATTTTCACCTCGCACGCCCGTGCCTTTCTTCTTTCTTGCGACCACTCAAGCGCTGCATCACTTCCGCCTGAGCTCCCAACCCTAGCTGCCACTGGAGTTCGTCAGCACTCGTCATCGCCGCCAAAGTTCGCGCACATCTGTCGCCAATCGCCCCCGACCCGACGAGCTCATCCGCCACCGGTTTCCAAATCTGTAAGTTCATTCTATCTCCATTGCCGTACTGCCACCATTGATGCTAGTATGTTCTTCGTCGTAGTTCATCGTCAACTAGTCTCATCTCCTCAATATTTCTTAGGTTTAGATCTCTTTTTGCGCATCATAACACTTTTGTGATATATCCGAACCTTCAACGATCTGTTTTTGCCACGGTAGTTTTTCCTTCCATCACTGCGGAAATGCTCATCTGCGCCGCTAGGTTTCGTCACTCCTTTTAAACATCTTTTTCCAGTATTATTTAGATCCAAAATTACTGTCAATCTCAACAGTAGTTGTTTGTGACGAATTGGTAACCCGACCATCTGTAATATTTGCCGACTTATAAGGCATAAAACTTTCACTTAGTAGCCATCTGTAACTTGATTTTTCTTTGTCGGCTTATAATTCCACTGTCACTTTGTAGTCGCTTGCCGTTTCATGTGTGTTAAGACAATGGATCCTAAGAATAAGGGGAAGAAAACCGCAGAGTTGGCGTTAGAGCCGGCTAAGCAGAACAAGGCTGCCAATTGGGCAAAATCCACCATGACCGAACTCCGGCTCACGGATCTCGTGAGTTCCAGCTTACTGCCTCCTAAGGCCAAAATTGAGTGGCGTGCTCCTTATAAGGAAAGCCGGCCTCAACCAGGCCAAGGTGAGGTTATCATTTTCGCGGACCATCTCTCCAGAGGTTTTAGGCCGCCAGGTTCCAGATTTTTCCTCAACATAATTCAACACTACAACGTGTGGCCCCAAGACCTAGTGCCAAACTCCATCGTCAATTTGAGTAATTTCCAAGTCTTTTGCAAAGTCTACCTCCAAATGGAACCAATAGTGAACCTGTTCCTGGAGTTTTCTATTGCAATAAACAAACTGAATGCAGTGGCGGGCCGGCTTTGGAGTGCGGCAGAGTGATAATCCAGAAGCGTAAATATTGCATCTTTGCTCCCATGAAGCTGGCGAGTCATCCCAAGGGATGACAAAAAAACCTTCTTCTACTGCAAGGATACTTCCCCAGCCGGTCAGAACCCTTTGCCGGGTCTTGGTCTTAGCTGGCTAGAATACAACAACCAAATGAATTCTTATGCGCCTCCAACAGAAAGAAAGGAACTAGGACCCATCTATCAGAAGATCAATGCTCTAATAGCTCATGGGCTCAAAGCCACTGACCTGACCCAGTGCTGGGTCAATTGGCACATTCAGCCTCGCAGTGCGCGGGACCGTCTGCTTTGCCAATATACATGCCATGTGGATGATAATATGCGTTACCCCCGCAAGGAACTGGAGCCCTCAAAGCTTACCCGGGCCGTGAAAAAGCTCCTGGGCGAGCCCCTTGGTCAGATAGAAATTGTAGGTCTTGCACCATTTGAAGCCAATAACCCGGTACCGGAGGTATGCAACTCTTCGTTTAATCTTTTCTACTTTTGCACTTTTTCTTTATCATACTTCCTCATGTGAATGCCGGCTTATGTCATTTCAGCCTGACTCCGAATGGTGGAAAATCGAGTATGATGCTCCCAACACCCCTGAGGAAGAAACGGCTAAGGATGACGAATAGGAGGAAGAAGAAGAAGAGGAGGAGGCTGATGAGGTAGAAGAATTTGACTCTCTTGGTAAACTCCATAATTAACTTGTTGATGCTGACTCTTTGCAGGATAACACGAGAACCAGCAAGCCAGACGAAACAGAGGTAACTCCTAGTGCCTCTGATAATGAAACTCTTGGTAGGAGGAAGACCCAACTGGCCAATCAAAAGGTACCCTTTTTACATACATCAGCTTATTTGGATTCAAACTTATCTTTGAAGAAAACACAGCATGAGGAGAGCAAGAAAAGGAAGACTCAGAGCTCTGGTTCAAAATATCTTCATGAAGGTCTTTCTCTCCAACCCTCTCACCGCCGGGCTCGCAGACACGAGCAGTTAAGTCCATCCTCTTCTTGCCCAAGAGCTGGCCAAATGAAAGCTCCACCGAGATCATCAGACCCAGCTTATCACACTTCTTCACCTTTATCCGATGCCTCCAGCACCAGCCAACTGCCGGATTTTACTATAAACGTTGGGTAAGTTTGTACAGCTTGTCATGTTGCCTCAATCGTACCTCTTCTTCCTCATTTGATATATCTTTGATTGAAACAGGGCTAAGGCAATTTTGAAAGAGAAGCCGGCCTCATCTTCTATGGTTGGAACTGATACAGAGATGGCCACTTCGACCATCATGACAATTTCCACAGAAGACCCGACAAGAAGTGAGCCGGTTATGAACGACCAGGCTCCCCCGGATTCTCATATTGAGGATCCGGCTCTGAATGAGCCGGTTTTGCAGGATCAACCTTTTCCAGAGCCTGCGTCCGGGGAGGAAGAGAGAAGAAGGCCTGCTGATATTGCCATGACTCATGGTGATATGGAAATCATGGGTGGGAAGTGTAATCCACCCACTACCTCCAATGCTCTTTCCAAGATGTTTGTTGAAGAGAAGCCGCCTTTGCGCCAAGAACCGGCTCATGCCACTCTCCTGGAGGGGTATGAATAAATGAGTGTAACGGCTCTACATCAACAATATGAGACCCGGCTCATGAAAAACCGGGCTGATGAGAGTGCACTGGTTGCACTGTTGAAGAAAAAAAATGAGGTATACCCTTCGTCTTATCCTCATATATGCATGTAGCCCCCAAGCCCCAAGTTTTTCACGTAGGGATGACTTGGTGCTTGACATAACGTAGGATTTCACTGTGTAGTCCCCAAGTGCCGGGTTGCTCGCCTGCAACAGCCTGGGACCTAAATTTGTGTAAATAAAACTTCAATCCATGTAGCCCCCCAAGTGCCAGCTTGTGTGCCTGCAGCAACCTGAGACTTGTAGAAAATACAATCATAAAC
This sequence comes from Elymus sibiricus, assembly GCA_039707655.1. NCBI lineage: Eukaryota > Viridiplantae > Streptophyta > Magnoliopsida > Poales > Poaceae > Elymus > Elymus sibiricus. The sequence continues at coordinate 301,479,511 of CM077668.1, forward strand.
GCTTAAATAGTATAGCCCCCAAGTGCCGGGTTGTGTGCCTGCAGTAGCCTGGGACTTGAATTTAGTCTTGAATAGTGTAGATATATAGCTTCAAATAATGTAGACCCCAAGTGCCGGGTTGTCTGGCCTGTGGCAACGTGGGACTTTAACTGACTCTTACTTTGTGTATGTAGAAATCCAATGCTGAATCATATGATGAGATAGCCTGGCTGAGGCAAGAACTGGTGGCAGAGCATAGCAAGCGCAAAGCCACTGAGAAGCTGTTATCTGACTTTCAAGAATCTCTTTTGAAAGTGACAGAAAATTTTGAGAAGGCAAAGACGGAATTTGCAGAACAGAAGGAGGGCTTGACCCAGCGAGCAGAAGATGCAGAGGCCCAGCTTGGACCTGTGAAAGAGGAGCTAAGCAAGGTGAAAGTTTATGTGAGCCAGCTCTGCGTGGCCACCTTTGGTAAATGCTCTAAATTTTGACTTTGCAGTTTGAAACTTGCTATGTAGCATGATAGAAAGCTGGCTTTCATTTGCTAACTTGTTGTCATTATAACATGCAGGAAGTGCGCTCTCAATGTTGAACTTCCCAAGGTCAAGTTGCAGGCAATCTACATTATTCAGTAGTTGTATGTTGGAGGAGCCAATGCCATCAAAGCCATCAAAAATTGTGAGGCGCCTCCACTGAAGTTGATTGACATGCTACAAGAGCTATCCACTGTTCCATAATGGATAAAAGAGTGGAAGTTATCTGCCTGCGGAAAAGGAACCATGCAGACCCTTGCATTGGCGAAGGCGTATCATCCAGAGTTAAACCTTGCTCTCCTCGCGGGCGGGTTTCTAGAATATAATGTGGATAACACTCCGTTTGGCAAGGCTGATTTTACCAGAGTATTCAGGGAAACCCGGCAACATGCAACCAGTATTGCGCAAACTTTGGAATTGTCAAAGTTCCAAATCGGCTATGACAATGACAATAAGCATATGGAGCTACCAAACCCAGTGCCTTTTGGTCTTGAACCACCTCGGAGGCAAATGACAGTCTCACCTGCGCCACCAAGTTCGACCATGCCAACGATACCGGCTCCTCCTAGGGCGAACCCGGAAAGTGAAGAAGGAGATTGTCTTGTTTTACAATCGTTGGCCTCCATCCACTGGCAGAAGGAGGACGTAGGCAAAGCTAGTTCAAGCAGTGCTCAGGCGAGAAGTTGATGAAGCCAACAAAGATGGATCCGCCCAGACTCAAGGGAAACAAGAGAATCCTGCTCTAACCACCACTGAAGACCCGGCGGTAGTTGTTGCGACTGGTTGCGCGTAGTAGAATAAGTTTCTTCTCCAGCAAAACTTATCATTTGGCCCTTGTGGCATGTAATAGGGCTAGAAAACCTTAAGTCCCTTCCTGGATGATGTGCCTACACTACTGCAGGTGACTGCTACCGCGACACAAGAATCAGAGACCCCCCGACCAAACTGTGTGCGATGCATGAATCACAAACGGTATCGTAATAAAACCGTCACCAATAAGATGAACTGTGTGCAATGGCAGAGACATCAAGCACGATTCAGATTAGAGCTGCGTGTGCGATACGTGGCATACGGTTGATCCATACGAACTATTTGCGATGAGCCAGAACAACAAAAACGGCCAGCCAAATCAAGGTGTGTGCGATATACGGCATACAGTTCACTCGGATGAACTATTTGCAATTACCCAACACAACAGAAACGGTCAGCCAGATCAATGTGTGTGCGATAGACGGCATATAGTGCACTCGGATGAATTGGGCCTAATTATGGCCCGCTTTGCATCCGGCCTGCTTATAGCCCATCATGTTATTGGGCCAAACACGGCCCGAGATAAATTTTGGCCTGTGAATGGCCCGTCGTATATTTGGGCCTATCATGGGCCGAGGTATATTTAGGCCTGCTGTCGGCCCGTGAATTGTTCAGCACAATTCATGCCAGATCTAATTTACAGCCTGTTAAAAGCCCATGGTATTTTCTAGCCCAACTAAGGCCCGTGGTTTACTCAGCCTGTTAAAGGCCCTAAACTACTTGGGCCCAGTTTACGCTCAGGCCTGCTAACGGCCCAAGATGATTGTGGGCCCACGTTTCGACCCATATATAAAGTTGCAGGCCGGCCCGTTTGCGTAGTCTAATTTTTTAATATATAGCACTGACGGACCAATAACGTTTTGGCCCATTGATCTCCATCGAAGCTCCTAGCGACGATAGCATATACAGTAAATAAATTACAGGATAGTGACTAAGAATAAACCTAGACTATACAATAATGAAATAATGGGATATTACATCCACTGGGCATGAAAGTTCACCACCAGTGATAATAAAGCGCAACCAGACAGCGGATTACATACACTGGGCATCACAGGTCGCCACCAGTGCAAATAAACGCACCGACAGAATAATATACAGAACCGACAGCACTTCAACACAGTTCAAGAAAGGTTAGCCCTGCCCGGGAGCTGCAGCGCAAGCAGCTGAGCAAGCTGATGAGATAATGCTTGTTTGACGCTTATATCCTCCAACTCTTGCTGTATAACATCAATAAACGTCCTGCACTTTTGGTTAATCTTCCATAGAGATTGGAGTTCTAGTACGAGTTGAGCTGAAGCATGTCTTTCTGCTTGAATTTGAGACTGAAGAAGTCGAACAAATTTAGGCGGTGACTTCATCGAGCTTGTGTCACTCCTATTAGCGAGTAACTTCGACATTACATCAAGACATGACTTTGGGGTTGTATCGCTATCCCCAAGATGTGTTGCCTTCTTCCCTGCAATATATGTTAGAGGGACAAGCAATGGTTTTGTCTCACTATCATTGTGGCAGTTCTTCCTAGCGTCAGAGATATTACTCTGAAAGACAAACAAGAAAACAGATAACAGGTTTTGCACGTATAAGCATCAATGCTGTCAATTCATCCCATTTCTTATGGGCAAATAAAGAGACACGGTTTAAAATAGCATTAACATCATATGGCATTGTTCATAGTTAAGACATGGTAGGATATGGCATTGTGTAGGAGTGGCCAGCTTCACCACACCACTGGATTACAGATCAAGAACACAAGCATACATGCGGTGCTAAAGAACGTATAAGCATCAATGGCCAGTGTGCTGTCAATTAATCCCATTTCAGATTGGCAAATAAAGAGACATGATTTAAATAACATTAACAAAATATGGCATAGTTCATAGTTAAGACATAGCAGGATATGACATTGTGCTGGAGTGGGTAGTTTCACCACACCCCTGGATTACAGATCAAGAACACAAGCATGCATGCACTCTAAAGAAGATCACTTGCTCTATTTAGTTTCATTTACATGGTATGAATTAGGAACTTGGTTGTACAACTAAAAACTAAAATTGAGAAGGACAAACTTATGTTTATGAAGTTCTTCATAAGAAACTTTAAACATGCAATTTGATGCAAACACGAAAAATAAACAGCAGTTGCAGTCATGCCTATCCAAATATACTCAACAAAGTTTGAAGGCTCGAGAAGGACAAACTTACGTTAGTAGTGAAGACGGGCTCTATAAAGCCCTTGTCCATGCTGATGGGGGGGGGGCAATTCAAGTAGTTTACCACAGAATCTTCTTCATAACCATTGCCTTTATTCTACATTTTGTTAAGGGTAAATATAGATGTGATAATATAGGAACAAATGGAGAATATTTAAGCTAAGATGCCGAGTGATGCTACATAATCAACTAGGTAGATATGTAAGTACAGCGGTATAGGCAAAGAGGTATTGACAAGAGCAATGCAGAGCTAAACTTCTTCAGTAGCATTTGTTTTATTCAACATTTTGGTAAGAGTAAATATAGATCAGATAAGGTCTAGAAAATGGAGGGCAAGTGGAAATGAGTTGCAGAGTGATGGTACATGAACAACTAGCTGTCAATATAAGTACAGTGCAAAAGGACAACATGTACTTACAAGAACAATGCAGAGCTAAACTTGTTCATAAGCATTGGGTTTATTCTACATTAATGTAAGCATTAATATAGATCTGATAATTTGGAACGAACAATGGATAAGCAAGCTATCATGCACACAGATGTCACATAATCAACCAGGTATGAATGTAAGTATAACGATACAGGGCAGCAGTACTAACAAGAGCAACGCAGCGAGCAGCATAGTTGCAATATCCTGTCGTCCATTTCAAACCGTTATTCTTCTTCAAGCAGTTTTCCCGCAAAAGAGATCGGTAAGGCACATGCAGAAATGTAGGAGTTCAAATTGTCATGTGATCTCATAGACAGTACCTCTTCCTGGAGACGAGACCAGTGCATAACAAGGTTTTTCCATTCAATATCTTGTAAATTTAGCACAGGAGACTTCACCGAAATTTCGTTTATAGACCTGCCATCAAAGTGTGTTTGCCTCAGGTAACACCGATACTGCTGCAATGCGTCCTTGAAAAGCGCAAGCAAGCTTTGCTTGTCATGACTATCTAGATTGACCCTCTCCTATTTAGAAGAATGTAATGTAAATCATTGATGTGTTCAATCAACAGAAAACAAGAGAATAATCACCATGAATAATAGCACTTACAAATAAGTGCGACAGGAAGATGTGAAAATGGTGTTTGTCTTCACTATAATATTCCCATGATGAGAAGATACGCACATGGTTCCTAACAACATTGAAAGCATTGTCTTTTAAACTGGGAATAACTGGAATGGGGTTCCAATCTGCAGGAATTGGGGCACTCTGCAGTTGGAATAGGTCTTTGGCCTGTGGATTTGGTGTACTTTTTGCTGGATTGAGTTTTTTCTGTGGTACTGCTGGTGCTATGGCAACTGAAATCGGCATACCTTTTGCTGTAGTGCGGTTCCTGTGTGGTGGGGCTAGTGGTATGGCTAGTGGGGTATGGGTACAGTCTGCTGGAGTCAGACCTAGGTTTTGTGGCGCTGGTTCTGTGGCCAATATAAGTGGGGTGCTTTCTGATTTCTACGGTACCACCACCTTTTTCAAAGACTTTGTTTGTACTCCTTCAGGTTCTGCAATCACCCTCTTCCTTTTGGATGTCTGATACACAAGAACAACATTTAAATGGAAAAACATGGTATCATGACAGATGGAATAGGTATTGATAATGGATGGGCATGGCATCTTCACATGTATGATGAGTAAACTAAGCAGATGGTGGTGCAACGAATTAGAAGAAATGCAAGACACCTTATGCAAGATACGTGCAACCAATAAAACCTTGCCAAATTAGAACAGGCACCTTGATGGGTGAACACGATAGGCGATCTGCCTTTGACAGCATGAGCTCAGAATAGTCATTAGGAACATATTCTGAACACAAAGCTGTAGGTGGGGAGCATGTGGGTTTCATTCCATCCAGAATGGAACTCAATCCCTTGATGCCAGGTTTGTTAGCCATTGTAGTTTTCTGCAATATTCCTTTGATGCGCGCATTCTCATATTCATTGTGATCATGTTCAATATCTGATATGCATGAAAATGGAAATAGTAGTGATATTATCTTTGAAATGCATAGGATATCCTAATATAATAGGGGCTGCCTGCAAACCCTTGTGTGCTACCTCTGGAATTCTAATGAGAGAGCCCATGTGTGCTGTAATTTGGTGCGTACATTAATATAATCTGGCACTACTGCTCCAAAAAATAGTCTCCCTATTGGGAGCTCCAGAAGTAATGATAGTTGGCAGATGATAGGTTCAAAATATACTGTATGCAAAGTTTATTACCAAAGCATGATGACGAGAGTGCACAGAGAAATAGTATTCCCTCATGACTCTATATGTGGCGCACATGCATTTCAAAACTCGCATAGTAACATTAGCTGACCAATTAAATGTGTCTCTATTTTATTAGTATTTGTATCGTATAAGATTTGAATTTGATAACTAAGCTTTGGAATTATGAGTGGCATGTAGTTTATCTTGAAGGATGGAGTGCTGCTAGTACGACAAGAAGCATCTAGGCAGATAGTAGTGTAGATAAAAGGGGGAAACCATAACATAATAAATAAATCTGGAAAGTGGAACTGGCTTGAAAATACGGGGTTGTATTGCAGCTACTAATCGAAAGCATGTTGATCCCCTAGAGGCCAGCTCTATTCAACTGAAGGCGCACTACTGTGACTATTAGTCTTGTCTCTCAAAGGCCACACAGCTCCTAGCATTTCCTGGATATTATGGCAGACCAACTCGAAGTGCTGAAAGCATCTAGCAGAAGCGGCTAATAGACATGTTTACTGCAGATCTCCCTGCTCCCCTTCCTGACAAGGAACATACTGTACTTATTAAAGAAGAACAAAAGAGGAACATGTTAAAGAAGAACAGAAGAGGAACATGTTAAAGAATGGAAGAGGAAGCATATTATGGAGATTCCACTTCTTTCTATACATTTGGAAACTAAGATCATGATAAACCAGGCCACGTGCATTTGGAAACTCAAGTGGGAACATTAGCTGACCAATTAAATGTGTCTGTTAACTAATATCATTATCACATCACATTCGGATATGAACAACTAAGCTTTGGAAATATGAGTGGTGTGTTGTTTAGCTTGAAGGGTGGAGTGCTGCTAGTACGACACAAAGCACTTACGCAACTGATAGTGTAGATAAAATGGGAAGACCCTAAGCATCACGAGTAAAATTCGGAAAGTGGAACTAGCTGGAAAATATGGGCTTGTATTGCCGGTACGGCTACAAAGGCTTGGGATCCCCTACAGGGGCAGCTCTCTTCAACTGAAGGGGCACTACTGTTACTATCAGTCTAGACTATCAAAGGCGACACAGCTCTCAGCATTTCCTGGATATTATAGGAGACCAACTCGAAGAGTTGAAAGCATCGATCAGAAACGACCCAATAGACCTGTGGACTGCAAGTGTCCCTGCTCCTCTTCCTGACAAGGAACATACTGTACTACTATACTTATTAAAGAAGAACAGAAGAGGAACATGTTAAAGAAGAGCAAGCAGATTTTGGATAATACAATGTTTGTTGCCCACCCATGATGAACCAGAGTGCATAAAGAAATGCAATTCCCTGCTGTCTCTCTATATGTGCCCACGTGTGTTTGGGAACTCAAGTGGAAACATTAGCTGACCAATTAAATGTGTGTCTGTTAAGTAATATCATTATCATATCACATTCGTGTATGAACAACTAAGCTTTGGAATTATGAGTGGTGTGTTGTTTAGCTTGAAGGGTGGAGTGCTGCTAGTACGACACAAAGCACATACAAACCATAGTGTAGATAAAATGGGAAAACCCTAAGCATCATGAGTAAAATCGGGAAAGTGGAACTAGCTGGAAAATATGGGCTTGTATTGCCGGTACGGCTAGATAGGCTTTGGATCCCCTACAGGGGCAGCTCTCTTCATCTGAAGGTGCACTATTGTTATACTATCAGTCTAGACTCTCAAAGGCGACATAGCTCCCAGCATTTCCTGGATATTAAGGCAGACCCAAATCGAAGAGTTCAAAGCATCCATCAAAAGCAACACAATAGACCTGTCGACTGCAAATGTCCCTGCTCCTCTTCCAGGTAAGGAACATACTGTACAACTGTACTTAATAAAGAACAGAAGAGGAACAGGTTAAAGAAGAGCAAGCAGAGTTTGGATACTACGATGTTCGTTGCCCACCCATGATGAACCAGAGAGCATAAAGAAATGCAATTCCCTAATGTCTCTCTATATGTGGCGCACATGCTTTTTCGAAACTAAAGCAGTAGCTGACCAATTAAACGTTCTCTGTTTTACTAATATCATATTTGTATTTGAACAACTAAGCTTTGGAAATATGAGTGGCATGTTGTTTCGCTTGATGGGTTGAGGAACAGTACGGGCACGACACGAAGCACCTACGATGATGGTAGTGAATATAAAAGGGGAAAACCATAAGCATTGTGAGTACTGTATAGTGTTGAGCGTACCATGGCCGATCTGAAGGTGCAAAGGAGACAAAGGCTACTTCGCAAACAATGTTTGCTTTCAACTAAGAAGTAAGATTCTAAGTGATGGACAAGAAACCACAGTAAAGCAGTGGCAATGTATTTTCTGTCTGAGATAAATAACTTGAGCAGATATGGAAGAGTACCGCATCTGTTACGGCGTCGTGTGGGCATCTACTGAGAAGTTGAGGGTGCTACGGTTGCGATGGCTGTCGGCGGCGTGGAAGCAGATCTGGCAGGGTACACGGTGGCGGCGGGGGATATTTCCCAGCGCAGTGGATGACACGGTCGTAGGAGCGGCCCCGGCAAGGTGGACGACGGCGCGGATGAAGCGAGAGGACGCGATGCAAGGATCCTAGTCCGGAACCATGGATGAGAGATGTCGATCTCTTGTAATGGATGACGGTGTCGGGGTATCAGCTCCGGCATGGTGGAGGAGGACGGCGGCGGATGGGGTGGCGGACGGAGGAGGCTTGGGTGGAGAGGGTGTTTTGGCGCCCACGGAGTACGAATGGGGAAATGGAGGGAGAGAGAGGTAGGGGGGAACCATGTCTTTGGGATGCGCTTGTCTCAGATGCAGGGAAAGTTACAAACTTAGCCCCCGTTTAAAATTTCAGACATCAAAGTGATATTGGTCGGTTGGGGGTAGGACGGTAATCTCGTATACCCCGAATATTGGGCGAGAGAGATTTCGGCTGAGGAGAGTTTGTTTTGGCGCCCACTGTTGGCACCCACCATGTATGAATCTTGGTCAGAGCCGATTTCGGACAAGGAGAGACTGTGTTTTGGCGCCCACCGTGTATGAATCGGGGTGAGAGGCGGTTATGTCATGTTTGAGTGAAATTACAAACCTACCCCTATCGAGACCTATAGAAATCGAGCCTGTGGGTTTTGTGTGTCAGGGCAAAGGCAGTAATTTCCATCACCCAAAATTTGGTTTTGGGCGGTTACGGCCGATGAGGGACTGGGTGTTTCGCCGCTTTGTTCAAATTTTAGGAGAATAAGCTTGCATGTTTACCATGCCATCTCAATTCGAATCCATTTTGTATTCTTTTTTTTCGAGCAGGGACCAGTTTGTATTCGAATACAAATCTATATACATCATTTTTTATATATACTTTCAAAAGCACAACACCCTTTATATATAAATGGTTTACAATTGCCATAATCTCAAATTCATAAGGTTGAATTCTAATATTTGAAACCACTTTATGTTCAACTCAAGTGCATGGATCACTAATATCAAGAAATTAAATAACATACATGTGCCAAAATTCAAATGAATATGCATGTTTGATAGATCATTTTTGGTTCGAGTATGAATTACATGTATCGTCATCTCTAAATCAAATATTTGAATCCCTTTTATGTTAACATCTTTTACACACGCAACTAAATGAATCTCCTTTCATGCCCATCTCTCTCTAGGTCTCTCTCGCGTGCCCCTTCATATAGCATTATAGCTATCACTCTCTTTTCTCTATCTCACCCGCACACTCAGTACATGTTTTTCTTTTTCCACAAACACAGTCTCTCGCCGTCTCTCTCAACACGTGTCACACTCTCTCTATCTCTGCAAACCACTTGGCTTTCATTATCTCTTACATCTCTATTGTGCTCTGGTGTCTCTCTAGCTACCTAGCATTATTTTTACCCGCCACACACATTCTCTCACTCACCACGCACCTCATCTCTTTCTAGATATGACTCCTACCACTAAAATTTATCTGTCTCTCTCACATACACCGTTTGTCGGCGTCTCCTTTCCCTCTTCACCTCTGTTCCAAAAGTGAAACTATTCATTTGTTTACTGGTCAGACAATCTCTCTCTCACTCACTCTCTCTAACTCTCTCTCTCTCTCTCTCACAAACACACACCTCTTTGCTTTCGACCACCCCCTCCGGACCCCTGTCTCCCTCACACACACAGCTCTCCCTTTTGCACCCCCGACTCATGTCTCTCCCACACACACACTTATAGACTAACCTCTGGCTAGGTTTATCCATCTATTACACACCCTCGCTTCCCCTCTCTCGTATATGTCTCTCCCGCGCTCCTTGTATCTATGTAGATATCTTGCACCTTCTTGAAACACACCCTCTCTGTGTAGTGTCTCCCGCGCTCCCTATTTGTTTGTAGCAAGAACTATCTTTCTCCGCAGCACACATACACACACACTCGGCATTCTTTCTCGTGCGCTGTCTCTAGGTCTCTCTCGCACAATGTTTGTAGGCCCCTTCCTTCCACGCTTCCTGTCTCTCTCGGCCTCCCTTGCACACAATGTATCTCGCTCCCTAACCATTCATGTGTACTCCATGTAACTTCTCCCATCCTTTCTCTGTCACACACAAATGCGCTCAATCGATCACCGAGCCTTCTTCCTTACATCTCTCACACCCGCATACTCCGATGTCTCTCACTGATCCTCGATCTTTTGTCTACCTCTATTTCTCTCGATCGTGCACACACACTAGCTACCGTCTCTCTTTATGTCGATACCTCTCGCACACACACTCTTCGTGTCTTTTCACACATGCAGTACTCCCTCCTCTCTCTCTGTCTCTCTCCCTCTCTCTCTCAGACACGCGATCTATCTCGAGGTCGATCTCTTGTATGCACGCTCTCCCCCCCTCTCTCTCTAGGTTACTCTCTTTCTCTATGCCGGTTCTCACGCACACCCACCACTTGTTTGTAGGACGATCCCTTGTTGGAAAAAATCTAGTGCTCCAAGGCCTCCCAAGCTCCCACGATACGATAGTTCTCCGGCCGTTGGATCGTGGAAAAAACCTCTGGACCCGAGCGAAATTTTGAGACTCTTTGAGGGGTTTTCTGCAAATTTTTACGACCTCTACCTGTGTCCGTTTGATCGACGATCCAACGGTCCCCATAGTAGCGCTGGAGTATTATAATTATTTTTTGGACATCACACAAACAGTGGAGTACATATACGAAGAGAAGAGGCGCACGCAGTCGGTCCCTCGCTGTCTCGCACATATGAGAGTTGCGTAACGCACAGTAAACAAATAAACCCGTAGGTGCATGACTTCTGCATGCGCAGGTACCGGGTACGTGGTGGAGCGCACTTTTGTACGAAGAGTCAGCTCGCGTGATAATTTGATCCGCAGGTGTTGACGGTCTGGGACTACACATGAACGACCTGGAGGCGGTGGCTTGCTACTGTTCGAGTTGCCACATTTATGAAATATATTTTTTTAGCAAGACACAAGTTCCGTTTTTCAATGGCGCGTTATACTTTTTTTTTAGAATCGCGTTATACAATTTATTAAAATGATTGGTATGGAGCAAAAAATGAAAATGGTCACTATACACGTAGGCTAGAATTTCAGCGCTTGCTGCTAGCCAGGGTTGCTCCCTTCACACTCTCACCCTTTCCTACTCTAAACAAGACGGGCGGTAGCAATTGTCTCTCTCCTCACCAGCGGTGAAAGATCCGAACGGATCCTGTCCGCCGTGGAAGGGCGGCGATGAAGCGTTGATGCAGTCGCCATCGGTGAGGTAGGAGACACACTGTCGGCTCGTCCCGATCTGCGGACCATGCCGTCCTCTCTCACCCGGTGCCAGAGCGGACGCGACCTCTCACTGGCGCATGCATTGAACCGGTGCGCCGGCCGAGATAGCAGCACCCGCTGCATGCCAGGCTGAACACGCCTCCTCGCCGCATTATATCGTTGCTTAGTTGGAGGAGAGAGAAGGAAAGCGGGCTGTAGAATAAGAGCCGGCTATAGCATAAGACCCAAGACACTTTGTGAGAATGTATGGTGGGCTAGCTAACAAAGTACTACATATTTAAATCTTACTATTGTAAGCCGGCTGTTAGGTTGACTCTAACAAATGACATGGTAACTTCATATAGCCAATTGTTGGCTATATTATTAACCATGCTCTCAACCAGCTTCAGACTGCCCCGCCTACGTCCATCAAACCCTCGCGTGTGCCGAGAAACCAACTCCGCCCATATGTCCGTCCGCGAGCCTACCATCATTCAACACAACGCCGCTTGGCTCCTAGCATCCGCCCGCTAGTTGAACGAGGCCAGACGCCTGGCAAGAACCGCACCACACCTCCGCTCCCCATCTCCTCCTTGCACCATATTCTCCACACTCTCCATAGCATCCGGCGAGCATGAAGACGAGTTCTCTGGCATAAAAGCTGGCTGTGTGCCAAGCCGAGCCTGCCGGATACGAGCCAGGAAACTCGCTGCTCCTCCTCCCTCCCCACCCCAGGCCGTCAATACCATGGGCGAGGCTACATGCGGGCAAGCGGAGGAGCAAGCCGCCGCTCCAAGCTGGCCCCTGGTGGAGCAACTCGCCCCTCCAAGCCAGCTCGCAGTGGAGTGGCCAGGTGCTCCACGCTGGCACGCAGGGGAGCACGGTGTCCAGTGCATCGTGGCCGGCCACACCATCCGCTACAAATGTTGGCGATACCGTGGCTTGCCGGCGGAGGCGGCCAGCACCTCCGCGGCCGCCGCCGACACCGAGGAAAAGTAGACCATGGGAGCCGCCACCGCTTGGGTCCCACGAAGGCCACCTCCACTGCATCGCCGGCATACACACCCGGTGTGTTGCCCGGTTTAGCGCACAACACCGTTGACCCCGGCCTCGGCTTCACGGAAGCGGAGGATCCACTCTTCCCCTGGGTCATCCCCTTCGGCTGAAGCACAGCCGGACACAGGGAAGTTATGGCGGAGGCGGAGGCCACGAAGGCGGAAGGCACGGAGGGCCACCGCGGCCGGCATTAGATTATACCTGCCTGCAGAAGCTATTCTCGTTTAGTTAAAAAATGTTTGAAATGTAATTAATTTCGTACGGTCTAGTTTTGTTGTGCTCGCATTGATATGTTTGTTGCTCTCGGCAACGAGCTCTGCCTCGACAATTTATTGCATCTGTGGAGATACTTTACATGGTGTTGGTGCGTCCAACATCGCCATGCCCTTATATTGCCATTGTTTAATTGATGTCAATCCAATGTCACTTGAAAAATGAAGCAATGTCACACAGGAAGTAATATGCTGCTGTCAATCTAGTGCCATCGATAAATCCAATGGCACTTGTAAAATGACGCAATGCCATCGATAACCCTTTTACATATTTTTGCAAACACGGATGTCAATCTCAGGCATGTTTGTGCAAACAGAAGCAGATACCTCAATTTTAGTGGAACCACAAAATTATACGGGAGTCCCTCCGCCATTGGTAGAAAATGCACCTTTTTGATCAATGCTGTCAAAAGGAATTTGTGTTTTGGCGGTGAACTAAATGTTGTGTTGGAGAAGCATTGATGTTGGTAGTAAGAACTATATATTTTTCTTTATTTCTAATTCTCCTCACTTTGTTTTTAGCTTTGAAGTGAATCATTGAGAAGCATAAACTATTTCAACTATGGGTATTAATTGGTTGTGGACATTATCTATGAATGTAAAGATATCTGTGAACATGAGTTTGATGTGGAAGTTAAACTTGGAATGTTGGGGCTTGCATGTGAACTATATCATGTCCCATGGTTTGTCTGTTATTGTTCTGGAAATAGAGTAAGTTATTACATGACCCAGAAAAAATATATTATGTGCCACATCTCGGCATCAGACTATCTCAGTCGATGCACGAACATCACAATATGCATGATAACTGGATCAATATTTGAACCTAGCTATTATGACTGAAAATTCGGATTGACATCAGTTTTAGATAGCAGGAGACGCTTAGCCTGCTCTGCCTCTGCTAGCTTCTTTCTGGCTTCTTCCATATCTTGTTTGGCTTGGGTGAAGAGAGCATCTGATTGCTCTTTTCGCATCTTCAGGAACTCAGCTACATTCTCAAGGGCTGTTGCACGCTTTCTTTCAGCCTTTACTAAAGCCACGAGGACACGAACACTTGACGAATTCGCCTGGCTAGTGTGTAATCCAGCATCATTTAGGAATTGGCACCTTGTGTCTAATTTGGCATCATAAGGGAACTAGCACCTTGTGTGTAATCCAGCATCATTTGGGAACTGGCACATAGGACTAGCCTCAAAACCTGATCTTGAGGTTGACCATACTTCCCTCCTCGCACGAACTGCATCCTGACATGAATAAGTTACTTCTTTTTTTAGATCAATAGTGAGAGCTCCACAGATCCATTCAGTAGAAGCCCCATAAACAGGACTAGTAGAAGTGAGTTCGGAAGGAGAAATATAGAAACAGACTCGTAGTGTGAGAACACCTACTTACTACATCAAGCTAGGGCTCCTTTGATTCAAAGGAATTCTATATGATTTCCGGAGGATTGAAACCCTTAGGAATTTTTCCTATGTTGGCCCTTTGATTCATAGAATTGGACTCCATAGGAATTTTTCCTATGGAATCTTTTGTACTATATTTTATAGGAAATCTAACATGCACTCCAACCTCTTCTACAATTCCTTTGTTTTTCATGTGGCATCAAACACTCCTTGCTAATCCTATAGGATTCAAGTTGGCATGCCACTCCAATCCTATGCTTTTCCTATTCCTACATTTTCAAATCCTGCGAATCAAAGAGGCCAAAAAGGAAAGCATTAGGACGATTAAGATTGTGCTTATTACATATCGAGCAGAGCTACTTTGCAGAAACTACAATATATACATCAAAGAACACAAGGCTAAGCCAAATAGGAAAACCAGCAGAGGGGTGCACTAAGCCAAGGGTAGCTGCAGCAAAACAACCGGCAACCAGATGATCTCTAGGGCCTTTGTAGCCGTGTTTGACTGACTAGTTTTTCATCCTACGGCATGGTGGGTCCAGTGAGTAAATTGAGATCCTACAAATGATAGAGAGCCTAATCAAGTGTAGAGGCAATTGTTTGTCCTGCCTATTACTGTTTAATAATTTGACACACTGCTGGATTGCATGGCAAGAACCCTAGCCAAGCACACAACATTGTTTGATGCTGTTTTCGGCTCGGAGCTTGTCCAGGGCCTGGCCTGGTCCTATCTACAATACTGCTGCTAGACACATACCATGTCAAAGTAATTGAAAGGTTGTTACTTACCAAACCTTGTTTTACAGATTCGGTGCAGCTCGTCTTTATCTTGCGATGTTCCTTGAAGATGTCCCCAACATCCCGTATTTGATCTTCATTTCCCCTCTGCATGTTGGCATTAGTAGTTTTGTAAAATCGCAACATGGCAAGAAAAATATAGTAATACTCACACATCTTGTAGGCAACATTAAAGCACTCATCTGCAATGTTGGCACGAGTAATTTTTAATATCCTTCTTTGTGGTTATTCAACTTTGCTACAAATACATTGTGGCCTCATTCTGAGTCAATAGAACTGGGGGATCACATCCCTGCTATTCTCAAAAACATTTAACCATCTGCCACACTGCTGGTTAGAGATGAAGAACCTACGCAAGCACACCACAATACAGGAGGGACGCCCAATTACAAGATGATATTCTGTTGGATAATGCAAGCTATAACCAATTACTTTTACTAGAACAATAGCAGCCAGGAAAGGGGAACAGTAGCAGCACGGAAATTTGATGGGTATGTGTGAACAAAATCGGAACTGCACAAGTACAGCTAAGAGAATCAATGTACACATTACCAATCGCAGAGGAGCACGAATGTCGCGGCCCGTCTGTGCATCATGGGCGGCAACGGGAGTTAGTTCATTGTCGCCGATAATGCTACTAATGCCCTTGCCGTCGGCTACCAGGAAGCAGATCCGAGACCGTGGACGATGGCGCCGGGGAAGCGGCTCCTGTGCGGTGTACGACGGCGACGGTGGACCGGCTCCAGTGCGGCGTACGACGTCATCAATGAGGCAGATGCGCTGCGGTGGACGAGTGCGGCGATGTAGAAGGGGATGGGCAGGAAGGCCGGCTAACCACAGCCGACTTGTTGTGGGGTGCTACGGTGTCGTGGAGAAGTGTATTTTGCTGTGGGGATAGAAAATGGGAATTATTGAGGTGTCCTCTGGGTGCGGGGGTGGGGGTGGCTAGGCGGGGTGAACGTGAAGTTACCAAAGCAACCCCCGACCCAACACCATCCTTCGGCCAGTTGTACAAAGGGTATGATGGTCATTTTGCATTGCTCGAATCTGGGTCACGGGAGATATCGATGGGAGCGGGAGATTTTGCCGCCGACCTGAAATTTTTTAACACTGTACTCCCCGTCCGGCGTGTTGGATGATTGGGCTAAGCAACTAGGAGTACTAGTGCACATCTGTTTTCTTAGTTTACTGTCGTAACATTAATTATTTGTTGTAGTTGTGAAATAAATATATTAAGCTATTGACTTCGAATGTAATGGTTTATACAATTCAACAGTTAGAATCATTGTTGAATTCCAAGATGAATACCTAGTCTATGGTACTTCACAATATACTCAAACTCACATAATCCAACTCAAATGAAAATCTAAATGCATTTCATAATTATTAATTTGTTGGATGCAACGAAACCATCAATAACTCTACATGATCCAGTTCAAAACAATATTTGAACACATCCCAATGTGTGAATTCCTGCTTTTGTTAATGAAGTGTTGAGAGAGAGAGAGTGTGTGTGACGATGGAGCAATGGCAGGAGAGTGATTTGTGCATGCAAGTGCACAACACACAAGATATACACCCCATGGAAGAGAGAGACAGAGGGCGGGAAAGATTGTATATATGTGGGTGAGAGAGTAGGAGAGAAACCTCAAGAGAGAGAGAGAGGAAGTGTGCGAGAGAAGGGACATTTGCATAGGAAGGAAGAAGTTAGGTCTGTGAGAAAGATGGATACATGTATACATACAGAGTGAGATGCGTGCGTGCGATCGAGATTTTGTACATGTGGAAGGAGAAGAGACAAAATGTTTGATGAGAGAGCTCAAGAAAACATGGACGAGAGGGGGGAGCTTGTGTGTGTGCTTGTGGCCTTGTGGGTTCTAGGATTGATATTTTTGTGCGGGAGAGAGAGAGAGAGAGAGAGAGAGAGAGAGAGAGCAAAGGAGTCAGTCAGCCGGTTTTACGTCAGCCTACTTCCAACTGGCCCCGCATTCTCTAGTGCGGTCTGGTCGTCGTCTTCGTTCTTCCCGATGCCCTCCTTGAAGATCGAGGTGGTGTGCATGCCGGGGTGCAGAGAAGCACAAGCGATAGTGGTTGCTATATAACCTTGGACGGGGATGGATAGTGTGCGGGGGGGGGGGGGTGTGCGAAATATTGAGAGAAATCAAACTAGGGAGAGAATGTGTGTGCATTATGTGCAGGCGAGAGAGGCTAATGGTGCGAGATGGATACATCGTGTGCGTGAGTGTTTAAGCAATATAGAGACCGTGTGCGGGATACGCAGAGAGGACTATGGGGAGTGTGTTTGTGAGGCAGAGAGACATAGCGAGAGATAAATGTGTGTGCGTGGTATAGGGTGTATGTGACGAAGAGGTACATGCTAAATAGGGTTTTCGGGAAGAGATTGTGTGTGCGAGAGAGAGAGAAAGAGAGAGAGAGAGTCGGGGCCTTGAGGCGGGCAGGAGCTAGATGAGGGTGTGAAAATGTGTGTGTTGATGCATGTGTTACATGCGGGTGTGCGAGGGAGGGTCGAATCGAGAGAGATGGTTGTTGTGTTGCGGATGCCTTCTCTCTCTCACACACACACACAAACACAAATACAAGACCGTTCTCTCACGCATACACCATATCTCGGCATCTCTCTATGTGTCACGTATACACGATCATTTGCACATTCACACCTCTCTATATCACACACACACCATCTCCACATTGCCCTTTCGCCACAACACATACACACATACACACGTTCTCTCTCTGTCACACCCACAGAATATCTCTCAAAAAAAATACTATTAGGGTGCACCTAAAACGTCCAAATCCAAATAAGCAAGAACTGAAGCTAAATTCAAATATATGGAAATATTGTAGCATGAAGAACTTTTCCAGCAAAAAAGTGTAGCGTGATATTCGGGGATTGTTTTCACACACACAAAGGTTTGGTGGATGTCCTTCGAGCGCGACACCGTGACGCACCGTTCGATCGACAGCGCGGCTGCGGTGCACGCGCTTGTAGAGGATTCCGTATCGATGTTGTGCTAATTAATGTGGTACTGCTCCGGCCGACCATTTCTCGCCCATCACCGCCGTGTCCCCACCATCCCGGGGCCATGAAGTCGCAGGCTCGCCCGCTCACGTCGTTTGCAGTCCCTCCGGGCGATGCCGCCGCCCTGCCAAGGACGCGAGCAGCTGGAGCCGCGTCTATGACTGCAGCGTACGAAGAGGAGGAGGACGAGCACGTTCTCCAGCACGCCGGCGAGGAGGAGGAGCTAGCGGGTCATTGTGGTCTCCGCCCACGAGGAGGAGGCCCGCATGGTGGCTGTCGCGGCAGAAGCCGGTCGCGTCCGCGCCGAGGTCGCAAACCAGGTGCGGACGTGGAATCTACCCTCGAGACCTTCAACGCCACGTGGATAATCCAATCTGAAGGAACAATTTGGGTCAGTCGACTCTTGTGAGCCGTTGGATGCAACATGGACGGCCAGAAGGGCTTCTTCAACCTCCAAAAATGATGCACTCTTCATCTTCTCTCTCAAACATTGAGCCGCCACAAGCCTAACCGCCTGCTGCCGCCGCCCCGCCCTCCCCTCAACCGCCTCCCACCGCCGTGCTCCGCCCTGCCATCCGTCTAACCCCGGGCACGATCCATTTTTTCTGGCGAACTGCATCCCACACTCAACACTCATAGGATAGATCATGGGCACCCTGCCACCATAATATAGATACTGGGGTAGCATCTCTGCCGTCTTCTTCCTTCCCTCCGGCAAACTTCTTCTTTCACAAATCGACTGACCCAAATTGCTACAGCTGTTGTGTAAGAAATGAGTAGTACAGACGAATAGTACCAACTAGTTAGACGGATGGAAATAATACTACTAGTACTTATTAAGTATAGTAGGAAGGTGAAGAAACGAGTAGTAGTACCATCTACAACTCGAACTCTAAGAAATACTAGTACGTACAGTAAAGAGTTCAAGTAACGAGAAAGAACATAACATAGTTCTGCTGGGGGCTCAGCACAACACACCCCTGAAATAAAACTAAGCACACTAAAATAAAACTCAGCACCCTGAAATAAAACTAAGCAACTAATCCGGTTGAAACTGCATCAGAACTAGCATGAGCAACGATAATGCCACCTTACTCGGAGTCCTCGTCCACGTCCTCGACTTCATCCTTGTCCCTCTTCCTCTTCGCCAATACTTCCTTGCTTGAACCAGACACTAGGCTCCGCCTCTTCATCCAACCCTTGTAGATATTTAAACAAAGGTAGGCATCCAGTGCTGCGTACCCGATGTGAGCTTCATCTAAATTCTTCCGCTCCCATGAATAATGAAACGTATAGTGAGGTTTCTTCAGTTTACCATACGAAGGATCAATCATGGCTTCTACCAGGGTCAGCATTGAAGGCTGAGAGGAGGACACCAGGAATTTCTTCTGGAGGTCGAAGGGCTGGTGTACAACGAGGCCTATCCGAGCCAGGACTTCCTTGTCATTGGTAAAGTCTACAGTAACGAATTTGAATCTTTCGTCCTTGAGGAATTCTTCAAAATTCTGGCACCTTAGGTCGGCATGTCATATGTGGTACACCAAGCACAAGTTATGTACGCAAACCTAGATCACGGCGGGCTTCTTCTTCTCTTCCTCTTTTAGCAACCTCTCTTTCTCCAAGACTGTGGTGTACTCAACATCTAGCCCAGCGACCCACTCTTCATTTGAATTTTGGAACATGCGTTGGAAGCGACGAAGGCATCCTTGCACCGTCGCGGAAGAACGGGTGTAGATGACGTTGATCTCATCGCCGGTGATGGTTTCAACCTTGTACTCACCGCCGATCATGGAGATTTGGGAGGCCATGGAGTTTGGAGGAGGGCTAGGAGAAGTGGAACTGCTGTAATGCGGAAAGACGGGACGAGTGGGAGCGAACTGCTGTAATGTTAAAGGTGGGGGACGAGTAGGAGCGAACTGCTAGCAGTTTTCCGATTGTAAAAATGCTGAGTAGGGCATGCGAACGGCGTGGGGTAGTGGCTTACCCGGTGGATAAATGGCTACATGCCCCCAAAGAGTTCTCTAGTACTATGGGGGACCCACTAGATGTCATGTCTATTAGACCCACTTCGTAGGGCTGACAGTATAGGATCTGCGTGTTCGCACGCCATGCCGGCGTGTGCATGCAACTTTGACTTAATTCCGTCAAGCGTCGCGCCTCCCACGACCGTTGCCTCGCTCGCGCGGTCGCGCCCTTTGAGACTTCGGACGGCTATAAATGAGCATTTTTTTTCCGATTTACCCTCTCTCTAAGGCTCGTTTCCTAATGCTAATTACTCTCTATCGGTCCTTTCTCCTTTTTCCATTGGTGGAAACGACTAGCATGCCAGCAGGTGGGAATTCCATTGGTCTTCATGAGGGGGCTGCATTGACCACACCGTGAGAATACAATTGCATGCATGCATATCGTGGGAAACCAACTCTATTTAATTAACTAAACAGGATCTTGATTGGAGGAAAGGAACGAGACGAGTAATCGCTACTAGCCAGTAGTCATCCACCTTGGTCACGATGCGTTCCTAGTGAGCCTTACACACTAGACCAGAGTATTACTTCCTCCGTCCGGGTGCGTTAGGCTATATGATGTTGCCATGTCATATATAGTCATCACTTATAGTCACTCATACAACAAGGTTAGCTATAAGGTTGGCTATAAGAGTACTATTTTTTTAACCTTCTCTCTATCTTGTTCTTCGTATTTCTTGCATTTGCCAAGGAGTACGCATATAGCTAGGCTCTTGCATGAGAACCCAGTCCCACCATTTTTCCATTTCTCTCTACTCCACATAGGCAAAAGTGCCATGTAAGCGGGCTATAAACTCATTATTGTACTTACTCTAAGAGAATTCAGAAAATCTTAAAGTATTATCTGTGATGTACGGTAGTAATTAAACAACGCCTCGTTTAACTCAACCACCTCAGGCACCCACCTCCCTCTTGATTCATTTTTCTCGTTTGGCCTACCAGGAAACCCGTTCGCTTCCAAATCTTTTCCTCTCCATGTGTGAAAACAGTCTGCTGCATGACTCTCCTTCTCCCCCCCCCCCCCCCCCGCAGTCCCACCTGTCCTCGCCGTGTGAAAACAATCTGCATGCATGAGAGCAAGTAGTACAATAAGGTGATGTAGGCGGGCTGTAATATTTTAAATACTAATATATTTTTGCTGAGTTGGATGAGAGAGAACAGGAGAGAGAAGAGAAGCAAGCTAGTACACAAACTTACAGCCGGCTGTAGCACGAGCTCCAACACACTTTCTGAGAGAAACATGTGGGCTATATATTAATGCTATAGCATACTAGTATAGCCGATTGTTGACTCTCCCTCCCGTGCTCGTCCAATCTCCTCCTGCCTAATAAATCACAGATCACCTAAACCCTAAACCGTTGTGACCAGCAATATCTCCACCTCGCCCCCTGAATTCAGCTCGGTGCCCTCCCACCTCCCCCTTAATCTCCTCCAACAAAAAAAATGCCCACTAGCTGTTACGTTAATCATGCAACCTATCTTATGTAGGTGTACCATTGCTCGCTATAAATAATGCGCCTCCCACACCATTCCGAAGAACGCTCACATTTATCTCCTCGCCCTCCCTCTCAATTACGGACCCGTCGACCACCATGGCATCGCCCCTCCCTAGCCCTAGGCGCCCCTCGCTGCCCCGCGCGGAGGGTCACGCTTCGGTGTTCCGTTCCTTGCCGCCACGATTCGAGGAGGACGCGCTGGCATTCCGCTCCTCGCTGCCACGAGTCGAGGATGACGTGTCGGTGTTCCGCTCCTCCCCGTCGCCGTGGCGCGTTGAGGTGGACGCGTCGGCGTTCCCAGACTCACCAGCACGCGCATCGGAGGACGCGTCGCCGCCCCGCTATGAGGAGGACGTCGCGCCGGCCCCCGAGCTGCCCAGCTTGGTGGAGCTATGGAAAGAAATGGAGGTCACCTTGTGGGAGGCTTTGCCTCCAACAGAGCGCACCAAAAGAGAGGTGGAGAAGAAGGCCGAGGAAGAGAAGTGCGCCGCGAGGGATGCCGCCTGGCAGGCCTATGTCGCCTCCGAGAGAGTCAGGCAATTCGCTCTTTGGCAGAAGGCTCGTGCGAGGGCTATGTGGGTGGCGGAGGACGCCCGTGCCAAAGCCCTGAGTGCAGTCGGGTCGATGCGCCTCATCTACGCTTGGCGGTACGTCGATCGGGGGCACACTTCCAGCGAGGAGGAGTACCTGTTGGCGCCGGATCACCAGACCGGTGAGATCGCGCTCGCCTACCGGCAAGAGGCTAATCATCACCTCGCGACTTGCGAGGCCGAGGAAGAGGCGTTGTCTCGCCGCACTGGGAAACGACCGTGCACTAGGGCACTCGTGGCGCGCCGCAAGCGCTCCTGCGAGCGCCGTGGCTTTTATTAGGATTAATTTATTGTCGTAAGGTGATCCCATTAGTAGGTAGGAGTACTCGTAGTTTTCTATGGTATTGGGATGGAAATGATAAATCCGGAACGCTTGGGACTTATTAGCATCCTTAATTAATTATGTATGAAAGGAACAAGTTTGGAAACCTTTTGTATCCGTACGCTTGTTACTTTTTGTAAGTAGAGTACGTACATAGCACGAAGTTCAACACTATATATCGCAGTACACGTCTCTCTCTATATCTAGGCTTATGCACTAGGGCAACTAGTATATATGTATACACACGTGCATTCGAATATTACGATGCGGTTTTGGTAAAAGTAGTAAAATAGTAGACAACCTTGTGAAATGATTCAATGCAAAAGAAATGCAAGAATGAGAAGTGAAAACTCCATTGATTGTTTTCTGATGAGCTATAAATGGTGGGACTCATTCTCATTTGATTGTTTACTTCCTTCTCTTTGTAGATTTTTCTCTACCGTAGTAGTTATATCTCACTGGTCGGGAGTCATGCAAATTTTACGGACAAGTGCCCTTGTGATTGTTCCAGAATAGTACCGATGTAGCAGCTACTGTTCAAGCGAATCCCGTAGATCAGACATTCGATCTATGCCCTATGCACCGGGGAGGGAGTAGTGGCCTTTGGTGGCACACCGTACGTACTAGCATGTACTCCTACGAGTGACTCCTACTACCCTCCGTTCCATAATGTAGTGCATATAGACTTTTTCAAAAGTCAAACATCACTAAATTTGACCCAGTGTTTGGAGAAAAATATTTGCATCTAGAGTGCAAAACATAATTCATTAGATTCATCACAACACATAGTTTCATAATTTATATATTCACTATTATAGATACAAGTAGTTTTCTATATAGACTTGGTCAAAGTTTGTAAAGTTTGACTTTTCAAAAAATCTATACGCACTATTTTTTTTGCCAGTACTACTACTACTCCGAAATCACTTCGTACTCCCCAATCGCTTCGTACACGAAGTTGTGCCGCGCAATTGGAATTCCAACTTGAGTAATACTACTAGTAGATAGGGATCAAGTGTGCCACTGTAGGATCGACCGTAAATGTGGAGAGATGAACCGGACTGCAGAGAGATGAAATGCAATAAAGACATGAGTGATATGATGGTTGCTTGTCCGTTCATTTTACCAGGCCACTTATTACTGGGAGTGGTGGGGTTTTGTGATATGACAGCTTTACTGCCACGCTACGAGCGCGGTGAGACTCCCCTGCAGCGCCACCCTCTACTCTAGTAGCCCCTACTACTCCTGCTTCCATCCCGGTTTACTCGTATTTCGACTTTTCGACCTATATTTGGTACCGTAAATTTAACTAGTAGGGAAATAGTACTCCAGTATAAAGTTCGACGTCGGAACCACGTGACACATGTGGTAAGCAATCCAAACAATTAAAAAAAATCGACGTTGGATTCGGGTTAAAAATAGTGTATGTTATATGCCCTGGCTAAAATAATATTACTGGAAAGTACATTCAAATGCAAATTATGATGGTTGTGAGTCGAGAAACCGGTTCCGATGATCAAAGAGGATCTAGGAAGCGGTAGATTTTTTTAGAGAAAAGACAGATCGCCCGCCCAACCATCCAAATCACAGAGTAGCAACATGAACAGTACGACAACAAGGAAGGTTTAATACAGCCAAGCAGGCAAAAGGCACGCAAGCCCAACGAAATGAACGAAGATAAAGTAGCACAACTCACACTCGAGGGAGCTGGCTCTCACGGGCTGGAGGATGAAGGCTAAGGGCAGACGTATGGATCTTGGTAATGAAACCGATGAGAGCGTCGGTGTCCACATGCTTAGACAGCTGCTTCCATTGAGCGAAGACTAATGATGAACAGTTAACTTGGTAATGCATATGCCCAGGTGAACACGCGTGATCCGCGTGGCTGGGGTTCTGGCCATTCAGAACGCAACGCACAATAGGTCAGCGCACACGGTTCTCATAGGCAATCAGATCTCGAATGCTCTAAAAAACCACCGCACTATACGGTTGTCCGGCCACCCCGTGCCAGAGCTCTCCCCAAGCGTCGCCATTCATGCCACCGCGCCGCACACTAACTGGTAAGGAAACGATGGCATCCCGCCGCGCGGAGTTCATCGCCGCCCGCGACCACACACAAACTGGTAAGGAAGCTATGGCATCCCGCCGCGCCGAGTTCATCGCCGCCCGCGACCGCACACCTATTTGGGCGGACTTTGAAGCTGCCATGGCCGAATGGGCGGTGGAGCAACAGGAGGCCAAAGCCACATAGAAGGAGCGGAAAAGGCAGAAAGCACTCAAGAAAAGAGAGTCCCACCGCCGCAAGAAAGAAGCTGCCGCACGCGCTGCTGAGGAGAGCCGGGCGGAGATCCAAGCACGGCGGGCTGCCGACGAGAAGGCCGGGAAGGAGAACAATGGTCTCTGGCCAGCATGGCCTGATGCCTCCACCTTCCAGGATTGCGGTGGTAGCTACCGCGATGCTGAGGAGAGCTGAGCAGAGGTCCAACAAGCACGGTGGGCTGCCACCGACAAGGACAAAGAGAATGATCGCGTTTGGGTCTGGCCAGCATGCAAGAAGTAGTTAGTGTGTGTGTCGCCCGTATGTTTGTTTAATTAATTATAAGCATCTACCAGTACTACTTACTACTATCTCCGTCTTGGTTTATTGGTCCTCATTGTATTTTGTACCAACTTTTGGCCAAAGATTTAACTAACAAAATATTAATGCATGTCATCAAAAATAATATCATCTGAAACTATGTTGAAATACGAATCCAATGATATAATTTTTGGTGACATGCATTAACATTTTATTAGTTAAATCTTTGGTCAAAATTTGGCACAAAATACAATGAGGACCAATAAACTAGGACGAAGGTAGTAGTTAGTAATGATACCTGGCAAATGTTCGCCACGAGCCCAATCCTGGCGAACGCCCACATAACCACCAGATTTCCATCCGACGGTGGCCTTTTTTTTAAGCCCATGGTATTCGACAAAACTGCCACCCTTACACATGTAACTGCGACGCGGGCGTTTGCAACTGCCATGTCTCCCAGCGAACGTTTGATGGAGATTGGCGTTAGCACCGATGGTGGTTCCTAGTAGTTCCACGCTCGGGCATTGAATTTGTACTATTTACTATACTACTCCGGTAGAGCGGAGTCCTACTCCACTATAGTAGGTACTGTAGTTTATAGGAGTATATTTTAGTAGGGCTGTAATCAGTCAAGTTGTCTCGCATCGATATGACCCTACGCTGCTGGGATGTGTCTCGTAAGTCAAGCGGCATGCTCCTGTTACATTGTCATCATCACTTGTCCACTTCCCGCAGCACATATTCGCTTCTCCATCCTCGCCAGCACAAAATCGTCCAATCTTCCATCCCCGCTAGGCTCCTCCCCCCTCTTTCGAAACCCAAGCACTAACAATGGCAGAACTGAGCAGCGTCCGCCAAAAGAGTGGCTGGAATTCGCTCCCCACAGAGGTAATGAAACTCATTGTTTCATGTGTGGACAATCTCAGTACCATGTCGCTCGCCGCGTGCTCGTCGGGGCTGTACCGTTTACTCAAAGCCCTTAGGCTGGAGCTTTTTAAGCCAGCTCCCTGCTTGCTGATGCCGCCTGATCTTCAGAAACGGCGTGTCACGCAGCTTAAGGATCTTAGGGTCGTGAGCATCAACCCCCTCGACTGCGATCCGATCCCCGTCACCCTCAACTACATTAACGGTATGCAATGGGTCGGCATGAACACGTCTTGGATGGTTCTCGTCGACGGACGCGGCAGGTGGATGCTCGTGGAGGTCTACACCCAGCGATTGATACCCCTTCCTTCGATTAACACTGCACTGCTTTGGCACCGCAGCCCAGAATACTCGAAATCTTACAGTGGCCAACATGATACCAAGTTTGATTTGCTCAAGGTTGTAATCTACCAAGTGCCCACAAGATCTATGAATTATAAAGACTTCAGGCTAATTGCGTTCTTCAACCGCGGTCTCGCCTATCTGACAGGTCACTACGGTAAGTGGATAAATCTCCATGTCCATCGCATGATCATACATCCTCCATGGCTCTCTGATGCCATTGAACACAAGGGCTTCATTTACGCTGTGGACTCCTTCTATGGCTGGACATATTGCTGGCCTACTCCAGTCATTGCTACAAATGGCTGTTACAGCAGTATGTTACTCCTAATTTCCTATGATATCATGATGGCTTGCTTCCTATTGTCAGAGTATAGTTTGAGAAGAGTTAGAATCATGATATTGTTGTTAGAAATTAACACCACGCTGTCAAATACACCCTCTGTTTAGTAACGTGGACGTTTTGACAGTTTAATTCGAACTGCCAAAACGCACACATTGGTGATCAGATGTAGTCAAATTTTGGTGAAATCAAATCATCCTTCCCATGCTTATATTACTGTCAACATTTACTGAAAAAATATTCATGCTCTGAACATGCTGTTCTTAGATTTACAGTACCAGCCCATTTTTATTTGACTCCAACTTGATATGATGTTGTAGGCCGCGTGGTGTCCCTTCCCTTCCTAATCCCAGAAACTTTCAACGAAAAGTGGCATGGCAGTTGCAGGTGGTTCCTGGCTCGATCAGACAACGGCGAACGATTGATGATCGTTCGCACGTACCGGACATGTTGTTTCGCGGAATACAATCACAGTCACTGCATGGTCTTTGAGCAGGATCCTAGCTTCTTTGGGCCTTCAGCATTTTTTGACTGGAGGCCGGTAACTAGCCTCGGCACACGCTCTCTGTTTCTTGGACTGAATTATCCGATTAACCAGGAGATCACCAACGTCAAGGATCCTGATGACAGCGCGGTTCCGTTCATCTGGCAAAACTGTGTGTACACAGCGTACCATGCGTCTCTCCATGCACCATACCCTGATATGTGCCACCACGCTCTGCAGCCCAAAGTAGGAGAGAGGGTCGCATGTATCAAACTTCGACTTGCTGGCTGGAACTTCTCCCGTCAGGCACCCATCTGGTTCAAGCCTTCAGCCAATCTCCACAGCTTAATAAATAGTAACGTCTAACTAAGCCAGTTAGTTAGATGCATACACTTGATGTAGTAGGGTCTCTATTAAGTTTGATGCATACACTTGGTTTTTTTGGTAGCCCTTCTGTAATGTTGGCTGGTGTTTGGTTGGAAGAGAGAGCTGCATCTTTACTCTTCTGGCCTGCTTACTGCTTCTGTTGCACCCCGACCCCTGGTAGTATCTTCAATCCCAAGGCTCCTTTGTAGCGCTCTAGTTTGCTGTGAACCTCTAGTGGTTTCTATTAACGGAAAATTGGTGGCAAACCCCTTTTACTAAAACAATATAGAGCCATGGATGCTGCAGGTGTTTTCAATGTACAATGAGTAATATATTTTGTCTGTTGGTTGAATAAATAGTGGTGTTAGAATGATAAAAACAATGTTTTGGAAGTCGTTGCACGCTCCGATCCTTTACCGCCCCGTACGTTTTTTTTGAGAGGTTAGTGCCCCGTACGTAGCACATACTATATTTTTCTAGGGAACAAATCTTCCACTTGTCGAGGACATGAAGCCCAGTGATTTAGGCCCAATAGAAGAGCCCATAATTAACTGGGAGGGAGGCTCTCACATGAATCCGGCCTAGCTACATGCTCATGCTCCCCTAAATAAATAAATAAAGCAAAATGTTCATGCACGGGTTGTTTAAATTTACGATTTGAAAAGTATGATTTTAACTGGGGGATATTATTTTCCTATGAGAGTATCTTTACATTCAGTCGATATTATTCTTAGGCAAAGATAGCGACCAATATTTTTTCTCACACCCTTTTCTTCGTGCAACCAGCGAACTATTATTTGGTACCCACAAGGTTGAAGCCGATGCAAATCGTAGTTGACGTGGTCAACATCTAACAATTATTAGCGGCAAGTTTTAACAAATATCACAATTTTTTTCAGTTCATTTGTATGTTTTATGGATTGTGCTGCCCAGGTTTCCCGTTCGAAACCCAGGTACCACAAGTTTTTTGACAAGCCGAGTTTTTAATGATAAAAAGTTCCAGCCCAACATTATTTTTCGATAAGAATGCCCAGCCTAGCCCAACACATGTGGCGACCCCACTTTATCCCAGGGCTTCTAAATGTGCTCGGCTTCATTTTACAATAAGTTGTAGCCATATAAAATTAATTCTTATTATCGAGCATGCTGAGTTTTTGGGTCTGACCGATCCAGGCGCCAAAACCAAACCAGCGTCGGCGGGACGGCCTGTTCCCGCCTTCCACGGCTGGTTGCGGTGTCGTGCCCGGATCACCGCCCTATCGTACCATGAAATGCTGGTCAGGCCATCCCTCTACTCCCCCACACATCCTATTCTTCTCCGGCGAGGGCAGCCCACCCCGCACCAGAACCAGTCAACCCTCGTACTCCACACCGCCTACGACCACACTGCCGCATCTTCGTCGGCTCCTGTTCATTCCCGTCTGAGGTCTCGCCGTCGTCCTCCACCTTGGAGCGCTCACCGCGGCGCCGCCGTCCAGCCTTGTCAACATGGTCAACATGGTGAATCGGGGGAGGACTGTACTTAAGAGTATGACAGTAGGGACCCACCAGGTCCACTGCCGAACGCAAGCAAGTGCCTCCTTACTACTCAGATCCACCCCTCAATTTTTTTTACTCATATCCACCTTGCTGATATCTGGGACCGACATCATTGTCAACGTATAGTCAATTAACGACAGAATTGCACAAGGAGCGGCTGACACCAGGGATCCAGCAGCTCAAGCAGTTTTTTTGTTGTTCAGACGGAGCAGCGTATACTGGCCCGTCTAACAACATGACCAGGCTAGCTGTTTTTTCTTTGGGAAAATGGGTGGCCCACCATTTTTTTTGAAGAATATCCAACCTAGGCCTATTTGTTTTCTCCGACTAGCTGGGCTGCAAATCTTTCAAGACGAGGAGGGATGCATTCGGCCTGGCTAGAAAATGGGCAGTAAATCATAAAAGTAATATGAAATGGGCCGCAAATGTAAAAAAAAACACAACAAATGGGCAATTAGTTTCATATTTTGTTTTTTTTCTTCTTTGAGATTTTATATTTCATTGGATTTTCACATTTTTTTAAATTAGTTTTAATCTCGCTCCTAATTTTGGGATTAAAAATAGTTCGGACCCCAGCAAAAATATGCGAAATTTTGAAAATTCCGCATATTTTTTAGTAACTTTTTAACACTGGTCCTGACCAGAAAAGGGCAGCAATTCTAAAAATGGCAAATGGGCTGTAATAAATTCCATATGAATTAGGAAATGGGCTTTAAATTGTAAAAATAATAGCAAATGGGCTATAGACGCCACAGATTTCCAGGCTGACTTGTTGGCCGACTAAGTTGACGCCTACGTAAGGCTTTGTCAACTTATAGTCAACAAACGATTCTAGCAGCAGTGACTGTTGGATGTCCATCCAATGGCCGTCGTGCTTCTTCAATCTCTGATCTTCCTGCTCCAGCCGCCCAAACCAGCGCCGGCTTTACTGCCTGCTCCCACCCTAATCCCACCGCTGGCCAGGCCATCCCTCTACCCACCCGCACGTCCTGTTATTTTCCGGCGCCGGCAGCCTCACCCCGCAGCTGAACCAGTCAACCCTCGTACTCCCCTCCACGTGGGTATCCACTTCCGTGTCTTCGCCGGCTCCGGGTTGTTCCCTTCCTAGGCCTCGCCGTCGTCCACCGCGTTGGTGCTCTCGGCGCGGCGTGGTCAACGTGGTCAACAAATGACAGTCATCGGAAGAGGGATGTAGGTGGAGAGGTTGACAGTAGGGCCCCACATGGTCCATGGCCGCACGCAAGCAAGTGCCTCCTTATTACGCGAAAAAAATGATTCTTCCCCCTGACTGGTTGGACCCACCAACGACATCTTCTCACGCAAGGAAGTGCCTCCTTATTACGTGGAAAAAAAAGTTTCGTCCCTCTGACAGCTGGGATCTACCAGCTGCATCTTTTTCAAGGAAGTGCCTCCTTATTAGGTGCAAGAAAAATAATTCCTCCCCCTGCTAGCTGGGTCCCACCTGATTTGGTGGCTAACTTCTGGGCCTACTAAGTTGACGCGTACACAAGGCTATGTCAATTTAGTCAACAAAATCGACTCTAGCAGCGTGAGACCGTTAGATGTCAATCCAACGGCTGGCGTGCTTCTTCAATCTCTCATCTTCCTACTCCAGCCGCCCAAACCAGCGACGGCATGACCGTCTGCTCCCGCCTTCCGTGGCCGACTGTGCAGCCGCGTAGGCCTCACCGCGCCACCCTACTCCCATCGCTAGCCAGGCCATCCCTCTACTGACCCACACCTCCTGTTATTCTCCGGCGATGGCACCCTCACACCGTAGCCGAGCCAGTAAACCCTTGTATTCCCCTCTGCGTGGGCGTCCACTGCCGAGTCTTCCCCGGCTCCGGGTCGTTTCCCTCCCTAGGCCTCGCCGTCGTCCACTGCCTTGGTGCTCTCGGCACAGCGTCATAAACGTGATCAACGAACGACAACCAACAGAAGAGGACTGTACGTGGACAGGCTGACAGCTGGGACCCACGAGGTCCATGGTCGCACGCAAGGAAGTGCCTCCTTATTACACGGAAGAAAAATGATTCCACTCCCTGACAACTGGGACCCACCAGCTACATATTCGCATGAAAGGAAGCTTCTCCTTATTACATGAAAAAAATGCTGCTGACACGTGGGTCCCAGTTGCTCCATCAGTTTTGTTGTTGTTGTTTTTTTGTTGTTGTTGAGAGGGAGTAGGTTATCAACTGGGCTGTGCGGTGTCTGTGGCCCGTCTAGCCCAGGCTTTTATTTTATGTTTACAACATGACGAGCCCAGCTATTTTTTTCTTGGTGAAAATGGCTAGCCCACCTCTTTTTTCGTAGAATAGCCTACCCATGCCGATTTATTTTTCTCCGCCCTGCTGGGCTGCAAATCTTTCAAGATGACGAAGGATACATTCGGCCTGCCCAGACAAAAAGGGCAGTAAATCTTATAAGTAATATGAAATGGGTTGTATATGTATAAAAACAAAGAAAATGGGCAATTAGTTTCAAATTGCAGATTTTCTTTTATTTTTTGATATTTCAATTTTCATTTTTAACATAATTTAAATTTAGTTTTTATCGGGCTCGAAATTTTGGGATTAGAAATAGTTCGGCAATTTCAATGAAATATCGCTGAATTTTTTAATCCTGTCCTTGCGAGAAAATGGTAAGGTATTCTAAAATATAATATGGGCTGCAATAAATTATGTAATAATTAGCAAATGGTCTCTAAATTTAGGAAAATAGCAAATGGGCTATATGCTGTCCGCCACAGATGTTATGCTGTCCGCCACTAAGTTGACGCGTACGCAGGGCTTTGTCAACTTAAAGTCAACAAACGATTCTTGTAGCTGTGACCATTGAATGCTAATCCAATGGCCGTGCTACTTCTTCAATCTCTGATCTTCTTGCTCCAGCCGCCCAAACCAGCGCCGGTAGGACCTCCTGCTCCTGCCTCCCGTGGCCGGCTGTGCTGACGCGCAGGCCTCACCGCCCCACCCTACTCCCACCACTGGCTAGGCTTTCCCTCTACTCACTTACATCCCTTGTTATTCTTCGTCGATGGCAGCCTCACACCGTAGCCGAACCAGTCAACCCTCGTACTCCCATCCGTGTGGGCATCCACTGCCGCGTCTTCCCCGGGTCCGTGTCGTTCCCTTCCTAGGCCTCGCCGTCGTTCACCGCCTTGGTGCTCTCGGCGCGGTGTAGTCAATGTGGTCAATGAACGACAGCCATCGGAAGAGGACTGTATGCGGTGAGGCTGACAGTTGGACCCACTAGCTACATCTTCGCATGCAAGGAAGAGCCTCCTTATTACACGCAAAAAAATGATTCCTCCCCCTAATAGCTGGGACCCACCTGTTATATCTTCGCACGCAAGGAAGTGCCTCCTTATCCTCCCTGACAACAGGGACCCACCCGGTCGAAGCGTACGTAGCTGTCTGTCTGGTCGCGAACGTGTATGTACATACTGGTCGATCGATCTTTCTGCAATGATGAATCGTGGGCGTGTAAGGAGCGGCACGTGTTGTAGTAGAGCCCCCGACGTAGCAGTTCAGGCAGCCCCGTCAAAATCGTGTACACGTATGTACAGCCACACAGCAAAAAATACGGCCACGTACATATATATACGGGGGTCTCGAACGCGTACTCGCGCATGCGTATGGCCATGGTTCGTGTACATGGAGAGAGAGGCAACGGACGGCAGCAACGGCCTCCTGTTCATCTGCAGCCAACCAGCTGGGTCGGAACGGAGGAAACAGCGTCGGGAGCCAAGCGACTGGGTCGAAACGCATCCTGTTCATCGGGAGCCAACCGGCTTGGACGGAACAGCCGAAACAGGGCCTTGTTCATTGACTCGGGGTCTGGCGTACCGCAAAACGGAGGAAACGGCCTGCTGTTCGACCGCCTACGGTCAAAACGGGGTCCTGTTCATCAGCTGGGGGTCTGGCGTACCGCAAAACGGAGGAAACAAACTTCTGTTCGAGCACCTCCGGTCGAAACGGGGACCTCTTGATAGGGAGGGCTCTGGCGTACCACAAAACGGAGGAAACAGACTTCTCCCCAACTGCCTACGGTCAAAACGGGGGTCCTGTTCATCGGGAGGGGTGTGGCATACCGCAAAACAGGACTCCACGGGCGACTGTTCATCCACGGTCGACCTCCTTCCAGCCTCCACCAGCTACTGTTAATCCACCGTCGACTTCCTCCAGCCTCCACTGGCTACTGTTCATCCAGCCTCCCCGGGGTCCTGTTCATCCACCCCCAACCGGCTGGCCTCCTCGGGGTCCTGTTCATCTAGCGCCAACCACCATCACGTGGCCAGGGTACTGTTCATCCACAGCCAACCCACCGGCTGGGATGGGGCATACGAGCGGGCGGCAGCAACGGGAACTGTTCATCCACAGCCAACCAACCGGCTAGGTCAACTCACCACGTCTCGCGCAAGGGGCTCGATCAATGCATCTCGACTCGTTCTACGTATCGCGCGCGCAGCAGCAATGGACACTGTTCATCGAGAGGCAACCCCAACCGGCTACATCTCGCACGTACGGGGGCTCGCTCGGGTTCAGTTAGCAGCGAAGGAATCGCTCGGGTTCAGTTAGCAGCGAAGGAATCGCTCGGGTTCAGTTAGCAGCGAAGGGATCGATCGGCTTCAGTACGTAGCTAGTGCGATCGCTCGGGTTCAGTAAGCGAATGCCTCGCTCGGGTTCAGTTGGCGAACGCCTCGCACACACACGCGCGTACGAGAGAAACGCGTAAACCACACTGCATCACTCGGCCCCGACCACCCACCGTAACCGGGAATTCCCCGAAAATTTCCTCGGTCTCACTTCTACCATGATTTTTTACGTCATGGACGGCCCAAAGAAAGTCATGCGGGTGCGTCTCCGGCCCGCCCAGGACGAAAAGCCCATTTTCTGTCATAATTTTTTGTCATAGAAGTAGGAGCCCACCACATCTATGATGATATGTGTTTTTGTCACAATTATTGTCATAGAAGTGTGATAACCCACAAGTATAGGGGATCGCAACAGTTTTCGAGGGTAGAGTATTCAACCCAAGTTTATTGATTCGACACAAGGGGAGCCAAAGAATATTTGCAAGTATTAGCTGTTGATTTGACAATTCAACCACACCTGGAAACTAAATATCTGCAATAGAGTGATTAGTAGCACAGTAGTATGATAGTTTGATAGCAGTAGCAATAATAGTAACAGTAGCAGTAATGGTAGCAGCAGTAGTTTTGTAGCAATTGTGACAGTAGTAACTTAGCAAAGAACAATATGTGAAAAACTCGTAGGCATTGGATCGGTGATATTATTGGATAACATTCATCATGTAATAGTCATAACCTAGGGCGACACAGAACTAGCTCCAATTCATCAATATAATGTAGGCATGTATTCCGTATATAGTCATACGTGCTTGCGATAAGAACTTGCATGACATCTTTTGTCCTACCCTCCCGTGGCAGCGGGGTCCATAAGGAAACTAAGGGATATTAAGGCCTCCTTTTAATAGAGAACCAGAACAAAGCATTAACACTTAGTGACTACATGAACTCCTCAAACTATGGCAATCACCGAAAAGAATCCCAATTATTGTCACCTTGGGGTATGCGGATCATAACACATAGCAGGTGCGTATAACTTGCAAGATCCGATCAAGAACACAAATATATTCATGAAAACATAAAGGGTTCAGATCTGGAATCATGGCACTCGGGCCCTAGTGACAAGCATTAAGCATAGCAAAGTTATAGCAACATCAATCTCAGAACATACTGGATACTAGGGATCAAGCCCTAACAAAACTAACTCAATTACATGATAAATCTCATCCAACTCATCATCGTCCAGCAAGCCTATGAAGGAATTACTCACTCCCGGCGATGAGCATCATGAAATTGGTGATGAAGGATGGTTGATGATGACGATGCCGGAAGATCCCCCTCTCCGGAGCCCCGAACGGACTCCAGATCCGGCCTCCCGATGAAGAACAGGAGGTGGCGGCAGCTCCGTATTGTGAAATGCAATAAAACTTCCTCTCTTATTTTTTTCTCTGGAATTGTGAATTTGTAGCGTTGGAATTAGGTCAGATGGAGCCACGTGGGCCCCACGAGGTACCAGGGCGCGCCTGGGGGGGTGGCGCGCCCTGGTGCCTCGTGGGCAGCCAGTGGCCCCCCTCCAGTAGTTTTTGGCTCCAGTATTTTTTATATATTCCATAAAAAATCTCCAAAAAGTTTCATCCAATTCCAAGAACTTTTATTTCTGCACAAAAAACAACACCATGGCAATTCTGCTAAAAACAGCGTCAGTCCGGGTTAGTTCCATTCAAATCATGCAAATTAGGGGCCAAAACAAGAGCAAAAGTGTTTGGAAAAGTAGATACGACGGAGACGTATCAACTCCCCCAAGCTTAACTCATTGCTTGCCCTCGAGCAATTCAGTTGACAAACTGAAAGTGATAAAGAAAAACTTTTACAGACTCTTTTGTTCTTGTATCTATATATATGCTTAAATAGTAGCCAAGTTTTCAGCAAAGATTATAACTAACCATGCAAATGATAACTCTTAGAAATTATATTCACTCATATCAATGGCATAATCAACTAGCGAGCAATAATAAGCTATATCAAATGCCAACACTTTGTCAAAATGATCATGATGTAATATGACAACATGGTATCTCGCTAGCCCTTTCTGAGACCGCAAAACATAAATGCAGAGCACCTCCAAAGTTCAAGCAGCGACTAAACATTGTAATTCATGGTAGAAGAGATCCAGTCCTGATGCATACAACATTAACTATTCACAATGCATGAGAATGACAATAGTGCTCTCAGGACTGGTGCTTATTTGAGAAGGTGATGACTCAACAATAAAAGTAAAATAACATAAAAGTAAATAGATAGGCCCTTCCCAGAGGGAAGCATGGATTTGCAGAGGTGCCAGAGCTCGAAGCTTAAATCAGAGATAAATAAAATTTTGGGAGGTATGCCTTTTCTGTCAACGTCACGACCGAGAGTTTTCAATATCTTCCATGCTAAACACATTAGCAGCGGTTCCCAAGTGGTAAAGTAAAGTTTACTCCCCCTCCACCAACAATCACAAGCCATGGCTAGCCGAATCCTCAGGTGCCCTCCATACCAACAACTTTCCGGGGGAGTTTGTTTTATTATTTTGCAATTTTAATAATGGGACTGGGCATCCCGATTACCAGCCCCTCTCGTGCAAGGACGAGTGAATAAACACTCATCATGAGAATAACCCACTTAGCATGGAAGATACTGACCGCCCCCTGTCGCTCCATGAGCGGTACGGGCACACAAAACAGATGTTCATTAGAATATTTAGAGGTGGCACATGCAAATTTACTTAGAACGATAGAGTAATACCGCATATAGGTAGATATACTGGACTCATCTGGAATAACTTTGGTTTAAAGGTTTTGATGCACAAGCAGCATTCCCGCTTAGTACAGGTGAAGGCTAGCAAATAGGTTGAGAAGCGACCAGCTAGAGAGCGAAAACGGTCATAATCATGCATTATGAATAATCAACATTGAATACTAGCATGAGTAGGATATAAACACCATGAACATAAATATCGTGAAGGCTATGTTGGTTTTGAATCAACTACATGCGTGAACATGTGCCAAGTCAAGCCACTTGAAACATTCGGAGGAGGATACCATATCATCATACTACATCACAATCATTTTAATGCATGTTGACACTCAAGATAAATCATTATCCACTCCTAGCTACTTAAGCATGGCATGAGCAACTATAATCTCTAATTGTCATCATAAACATGTTTAATCATAATATGCTGAATCATGGATACTGAGTTAAACATATTTACAAAAACAAAGAACAAGTTGAGTTCATACCCGCTTTTCCTTGCCACAATCACTTCATCAAATCATCGTCATTATTGCCTTTCACTTGCACGACCGAATGATATGAAAATAATAATAGTGCAAGAGTGTCGTGGACTAAGCTGGAATCTGCAAGCATTTTATTCAAAGGAGAAGACATGGTAAAATGGGCTCTTTATTAGATCAACAATAATGCATATGAGAGCCACTCAACATTTTCATCGTGGTATTCTCCTTACAATGACTCAACAAAATAAGAGAATTTCAGAGAAACACACTGAAATATTTTTGGAGTTTTTAGTTTTTCTGAAGAAAGCAAATTAAAGAAGAAAAACGAAAATGAGAAAAGAAAACTATTTACACGGGAGAACTCCCAACAAGCAAAAGAAGAAACGAGAAATCTTTTTGGGTTTTCTTTTAATACTACCACTAATTAAGCTAGGAAGAAAAACTGAAAAGAAACGAGAAATATTTTTTTTGGATTTTCTCAAAGTTTTTCGAACACATAAGAAGAAAGCGAGAAAATAAAACTAACATGGATTATACAATGAAAAAGTATGAACACTGACAACTGGAATGAAATGTGTAAGCATGAATGTAATGTCGGTGAGAAATACGTACTCCCCCAAGCTTAGGCTTTTGCCTAGCTTGGTCTACTGCCATGGTTGTCCTGGATAGTAATCGAAATGATAGCTCGTAGAGGCGTTCTGAGCCGCCTCCTCAGCCAGACGAGCAGCCTCGACAGCTGCATTGTACTCGTGCACCTCACTCTCATGAAGAAAATATCTCTGTTTGTCCTGAAAATCAAAGAGGGCAGGAGCAGGCAAAGCAACATACTGTTGGGGAACGTTGCATGGGAAACAAAAATTTTCCTACGCACACATAAGATCTATCCATGGTGATGAGCATCTACGAGAGGGAGAGTGAATCTACATACCCTTGTAGATCGCTAAGCGGAAGCGTTAATAAACGCGGTTGATGTAGTCGAACGTCTTCGCGATCCAAATCGCCGAGCGTCCCGCGATCCAATCACGATCCTTCCGATCTAGTGCCGAACGGACGGCACCTCCGCGTTCAACACACGTACGGCTTGATGACGCCTTCAACTCCTTGATCCAGCGAGCGATGGTGAAGTAGTGGTTGAGTTCCAGCAGCACGACGGCGTGGTGATGGTGGTGAGGAACAATCTCTGCAGGGCTTCGCCAAGCGCTACGGAGATTATGACGGAGGAACTAGAGGGTTAGGGTTGCCGGCACACGGCTTGGGAAATCCTGATGTCCCGTGTGCTAGCCCTGCCCCTCTATTTATATGTTGAGCCTTGGGGTCTAAACTTGGAGTAAAAGCCTCCTCCGGGTCGGTTTTGCCCGCACAAGGTCGGTTTGGCCCGCAGGGAAAGAGTCCAACTCGGATCCCTGCCGAACCGTGCACAGCCGCGCACAAGCGGTAGTACCGCTTCACACAAGCGGTAGTACCGCTTGGGCGGTAGTACCGCTTCACACAAGCGGTAGTACCGCTCGGGCGGTAGTACCGCTTCACCAAGCGGTAGTACCGCTTACGCGGCAGCAAAACTACTTTTGCACTTTCCAATACCTTGTGGGCTTTATCCCTTTGGCTCATATAAAGTGTTGCTGCACCCGAACACTTCGGTAAACATCCGGAACCCATTCCGGTGAACTCCGGAACCCTTCCAGAGATCAAAACACTATTATCACATATATCAATCTTTACCTCCGGACTATTCCGGAGATCCTCGTCATGTCCAGGATCTTATCCGGGACTCCGAACAACTTTCGGTCACCAACATAATAACTCAATTATACTAATCGTCACCAAACGTTAAGTGTGTAGACCCTGCGGGTTCGAGAACTATGTAGACATGACCGAGACACCTCTACGGCCAATAACCAATAGCGGGACCTGGATGCCCATATTGGCTCCTACATATTCTACGAAGATCTTTATCGGTCGAACCTCTATGTCAAGGATTCAGTTAATCCCGTATGCTGTTCCCTTTGTTCTTCGGTATGTTACTTGCCCGAGATTCGATCGTCGGTATCACTATACCTAGTTCAATCTCGTTACCGGCAAGTCTCTTTACTCGTTCCGTAATACAAGATCCTGTGGCTAACTCTTTAGTCACTTTGCTTGCAAGGCTCAATGTGATGTTGTATTACCGAGTGGGCCCTGAGATACCTCTCCGTCATACGGAGTAACAAATCCCAGTCTTGATCCATGCCAACCCAACAGACACCCTCGGAGATACCTGTAGAGCACCTTTATAGTCACCCAGTTACGTTGCGACGTTTGATACACACAAGGTATTCCTCCGGTGTCAGTGAGTTGCATGATCTCATGGTCAAAGGAACAGATACTTGACATGCAGAAAACAATAGCAATAAACTGACATGATCAAATGCTACGTTTACAGTTTGGGTCTTGTCCATCACATCATTCTCCTAATGATGTGATCCCGTTATCAAATGACATCTCATGTCCATGGCTAGGAAACCTTAAGCATCTTTGATCAACAAGCTAGTCAACTAGAGGCTTACTAGGGACACAGTGTTGTCTATGTACCCACACATGTATTTCAGTTTCCAATCAATACAATTATAGCATGGATAATAAACGATTATCATGAACAAGGAAATATAATAATAACCAATTTATTATTGCCTCTAGGGCATATTTCCAACAGTCTCCCACTTGCACTAGAGTCAATAATCTAGTTCACATCACTATGTGATTTACATTGTAATGAATCGAACACCCATGCAGTTCTGGTGTTGTTCATGTTTAGCCCTTGGAAGAGGTTTAGTCATCGGATCTGCAACATTTAGATCCGTGTGTACTTTGCAAATATTTATGTCGTCCTCCTTGATGTAATCGCGGATGGAATTGAAACGTCGCTTTATGTGTCTGGTCCTCTTGTGAAATCTTGGTTCCTTGGCTAGAGCAATGGCACCAGTATTATCACAAAACAGAGTCATTGGGTTAAGTGCACTAGGCACTACTCCAAGATCTGTCATGAACTCCTTCATCCAGACACCTTCCTTCGCCGCCTCCGAGGCAGCGATGTACTCCGCTTCGCATGTAGAATCTGCTACCACGCTTTGCTTGGAACTGCACCAGCTAACCGCACCCCCATTAAGAATAAATACGTATCCGGTTTGCGACTTAGAGTCATCCGGATCAGTGTCAAAGCTTGCATCGACGTAACCCTTTACGACGAGCTCTTGATCACCTCCATAAACGAGAAACATGTCCTTAGTCCTTTTCAGGTATTTCAGGATATTCTTGACCGCCGTCCAGTGTTCCATTCCTGGATCACTTTGAAACCTTCCGACCATACTTATGGCAAGGCTGACATCGGGTCTTGTGCACAGCATTGCATACATGATAGAGCCTATGGCCGAAGCATAGGGGATGACACTCATCTTTTCTCTATCTTCTGCAGTCACTGGGCATTGAGTCTTACTCAACTTCACACCTTGTAAAACAGGCAAGAACCCCTTCTTGGACTGATCCATTTTGAACTTCTTCAAAATCTTATCAAGGTATGTGCTTTGTGAAAGTCCTATTAAGCGTCTTGATCTATCTCTATAGATCTTTATGCCTAATATGAAAGCAGCTTCTCCTAGGTCCTTCATTGAAAAACTCTTGTTCAAATATTCCTTTACGCTTTCCAGCATTTCTATATTGTTTCCAATCAGCAATATGTCATCCACATATAATATTAGAAACGCTATAGAGCTCCCACTCACTTTCTTGTAAATACAAGCTTCTCCGTAAACTTGTATAAACTCGAACGCTTTGATCACTTCATCAAAGCGAAGATTCCAACTCCGAGATGCTTGCACCAGTCCATAAATGGATCGCTGGAGTTTGCAAACTTTGTCAGCATTCTCTGGATCGACAAAACCTTCTGGTTGCATCATATACAACTCTTCCTTAAGGTAACCGTTAAGGAACGCTGTTTTGACATCCATCTGCCAAATTTCATAATCGAAAAAGGCAGCTATTGCTAACATGATTCTGACGGACTTAAGCATCGCTACGGGTGAGAAGGTCTCATCGTAGTCAACTCCTTGAACTTGTGAAAAACCCTTTGCCACAAGTCGAGCTTTATAGACGGTGACATTACCGTCCGCGTCCGTCTTCCTCTTAAAGATCCATTTGTTCTGAATGGCCTTACGCCCTTCAGGTAATACTTCCAAAGTCCATACTTTGTTTTCATACATGGATCCCATCTCGGATTTCATGGCCTCTAACCACTTCTCGGAATCCGGGCCCATCATCGCTTCTCCATAGCTCGTAGGTTCATCGTTGTTTAACAACATGACCTCTAAGACAGGGTTGCCGTACCACTCAGGAGTAGTACGCATCCTTGTCGACCTACGAGGTTCGATAGCAACTTGATCCAAAGCTTCATGATCATCATCATTAACTTCCTCTTCAGCTAATGTAGGCTCCACAGAAACAACTTTCTGCGCTGCGCTACTCTCAGGTTGAAGTAAAGGTTCAACAACCTCATCAAGTTCTATCTTCCTCCCACTCAATTCTTTCGAGAGAAACTCTTTCTCAAGAAATGTTCCGTTTTTAGCGACAAACATTTTGCCTTCGGATCTGAGATAGAAGGTATACCCAACTGTCTCTTTTGGGTATCCTATGAAGACGCATTTCTCCGCTTTGGGTTCCAGCTTTTCAGGCTGAAGCTTTTTGACATAAGCATCACATCCCCAAACTTTAAGAAACGACAGCTTTGGCTTCTTGCCAAACCAAAGTTCATATGGCGTCGTCTCAACGGATTTCGATGGTGCCCTATTTAAAGTGAATGCAGCTGTCTCTAATGCATAACCCCAAAACGATAGTGGCAAATCGGCAAGAGACATCATAGATCGCACCATATCTAATAAGGTTCGATTACGACGTTCGGACACACCATTACGCCGTGGTGTTCCAGGCGGTGTCAATTGTGAAACAATTCCACACTGTCTTAAGTGACTGCCAAACTCATAACTCAGATATTCTCCTCCTCGATCAGATCGTAGGAATTTAATCTTCTTGTTACGATGATTCTCAACTTCACTCTGAAATTGTTTGAACTTTTCAAATGTTTCAGACTTGTGTTTCATTAAGTAAATATACCCATATCTACTTAAGTCATCAGTGAAGGTGAGAAAGTAACGATAACCACCGCGCGCATCAATACTCATTGGACCGCACACATCAGTATGTATGATTTCCAATAAGTCACTTGCCCGTTCCATTATTCCAGAGAACGGCGTTTTAGTCATCTTGCCCATGAGGCATGGCTCACATGTGTCAAGTGATTCAAAATCAAGTGACTCCAAAAGTCCATCAGCATGGAGCTTCCTCATGCGTTTTACGCCAATATGACCTAAACGGCAGTGCCACAAGAAAGTGGTATTATCATTATCAATTCTACATCTTTTGGCATCAATGTTATGAACATGTGTATTATTACTATCGAGATTCAATAAGAATAAACCCCTCACATTGGGTGCATGACCATAAAAGATATTACTCATATAAATAGAACAACCATTATTCTCTGATTTAAATGAGTAACCGTCTCGCAATAAACAAGATCCAGATATAATGTTCATGCTTAACGCAGGCACCAAATAACACTTATTTAGGTTCATCACTAATCCCGACGGTAATCGAAGAGCGAGCGTGCCGACGGCGATCACATCAACCTTGGAACCATTTCCCACGCGCATCGTCACTTCGTCCTTTGCCAGCCTCCGTCTATTCCGCAGTTCCTGTTTTGAGTTGCAAATATGAGCAACCGCACCGGTATCAAATACCCAGGCACTACAACGAGAGTTGGTAAGGTACACATCAATAACATGTATATCATATATACCTTGTTTGTTGTTGGCCGCCTTCTTGTCAGCCAAATACTTGGGGCAGTTCCGCTTCCAGTGTCCAGTTCCCTTGCAATGAAAACACTCAGTTTCTGGTTTGGGTCCAGCCTTGGGTTTCTTCACGAGAGGAGCAACTGCTTTGCCACTCTTCTTAGAGTTACCCTTCTTACCCTTGCCATTTTTCTTGAAACTAGTGGTTTTATTGACCATCAACACTTGATGCTCCTTCTGAATTTCAGACTCAGCGACTTTCAGCATCGCAAACAGCTCGGCGACTGACTTGTTCATCCCGTGCATGTTATAGTTCAACACGAAGCTCTTGTAGCTAGGCGGCAATGATTGAAGAACTCTGTCAGTGATAGCCTCTGGCGGAAGGGGCATCCCTAACTCAGCCAGACGGGTGGAGTACCCAGACATTCTGAGCACGTGATCACTGATAGACCCGTTCTCCTCCATCTTGCAAGCATAGAACTTATCGGAGATCTCATATCTCTCGATCCGGGCATTCTTCTGAAAGATAAACTTCAACTCCTGGAACATCTCATATGCTCCATGACGTTCAAAACGTCTTTGAAGTCCCGGTTCTAAGCCATACAACATTGCACATTGAACTATTGAGTAATCATCAGAACGAGCCTGCCAGGCGTTCACAACGTCTAGAGACTCAACTGGAGCGGGTGGATCACCAAGCGGTGCATCAAGGACATAAGCCTTCTGGGAAGCCGTAAGGATAATCCTTAGATTACGGGCCCAGTCCACAAAGTTACTTCCATCATCTTTCAACTTAGCTTTCTCTAGGAACGCATTAAAATTCAGGGGTGCTACTGCGCGAGCCATGATCTACAACATAAATATAGCAAAGACAACTTAGACTATTGTTCTTAGATAATGAGTTTAGTTAATCATATTTTAAAAAAACTCCCACTCAAATTGACATCCCTCCGATCATTCGAGTGTAACATGATCCAAATCCACCAACTCAAGTCCGATCATCACGTGAGTTGAGGTGGTTTCAATGGTGAACATCTTCATGTTGATCATATCTACTATATGACTCATGTTCGACCTTTCGGTCTCTTGTGTTCCGAGGCCATGTCTGTACATGCTAGGCTCGTCAAGTTTAACCCGAGTGTTCCGCACGTGCAACATGGCTTGCACCCGTTGTATGCGAACGTAGAGTCTATCACACCCGATCATCACGGCGTGTCTCGAAACGACGAACTTTCGCAACGGTGCACACTTGGGGAGAACACAATTTATCTTGAAATTTAAGTGAGGGATCACCTTATAATGCTACCGTCGTCCTAAGCAAAATAAGATGCATAAAAGGATTAACATCACATGCAAATCATAAGTGACATGATATGGCCATGAACTTGTGCTTTTGATCTCCATCTCCAAAGCACCGGCATGATCTCCATCGTCACCGGCATGACACCATGATCTCCATCATCTTGATCTCCATCAACGTGTCGCCATAAGGTTGTCGCGCCGACTGTTGCTTCCACGACTATAGCTAACGTTTAGCGATAAAGTAAAGCATTACATAGCGCTTAATGATTGACACGCAGGTCATACAATAATTAAAGACAACTCTATGGCTCCTGCCAGTTGCCGTACTCATCGACATGCAAGTCGTGATATTCTATACAAAACATGATCATCTCATACATCACATATATCTCATCATGTAATTGGCCATATCACATCACAACATACCCTGCAAAAACAAGTTAGACGTCCTCTAATTGTTGTTGCAAATTTTACGTGGTTGCTACGGGTTTGCAAGAACCGTTCTTACCTACGCAAAACCACAACGTGGTGTAGTGATTGCTTTTTGATCTTCTAAAAGAACCCTCTTCATTGAAATCGATTCAACTA
This sequence comes from Elymus sibiricus, assembly GCA_039707655.1. Taxonomy (NCBI): domain Eukaryota; kingdom Viridiplantae; phylum Streptophyta; class Magnoliopsida; order Poales; family Poaceae; genus Elymus; species Elymus sibiricus. The sequence goes on from CM077668.1 coordinate 301,524,193, forward strand.
AAGTGAGAGAGACAGACACCCGCTAGCCATCTTTATGCAACGAAGTTACATGTCAGTTGAAGGAACCTGTCTCGCGTAAGTGTACGCGTAATGTCGGTCCGGGCCGCTTCATCTCACAGTACCGCCGAATCAAATATCAACTAGTAACGGCAAGCAATATGTATACACCCACGCCCACAACTCGTTTGTGTTCTACTCGAGATCTCATCTACGCATAGACCTGGCTCATGATGCCACTGTTGGTGAACGTTGCATGGGAAACAAAAATTTTCCTACGCACACATAAGATCTATCCATGGTGATGAGCATCTACGAGAGGGAGAGTGAATCTACATACCCTTGTAGATCGCTAAGCGGAAGCGTTAATAAACGCGGTTGATGTAGTCGAACGTCTTCGCGATCCAAATCGCCGAGCGTCCCGCGATCCAATCACGATCCTTCCGATCTAGTGCCGAACGGACGGCACCTCCGCGTTCAACACACGTACGGCTTGATGACGCCTTCACCTCCTTGATCCAGCGAGCGATGGTGAAGTAGTGGTTGAGTTCCAGCAGCACGACGGCGTGGTGATGGTGGTGAGGAACAATCTCTGCAGGGCTTCGCCAAGCGCTACGGAGATTATGACGGAGGAACTAGAGGGTTAGGGTTGCCGGCACACGGCTTGGGAAATCCTGATGTCCCGTGTGCTAGCCCTGCCCCTCTATTTATATGTTGAGCCTTGGGGTCTAAACTTGGAGTAAAAGCCTCCTCCGGGTCGGTTTTGCCCGCACAAGGTCGGTTTGGCCCGCAGGGAAAGAGTCCAACTCGGATCCCTGCCGAACCGTGCACAGCCGCGCACAAGCGGTAGTACCGCTTCACACAAGCGGTAGTACCGCTTGGGCGGTAGTACCGCTTCACACAAGCGGTAGTACCGCTCGGGCGGTAGTACCGCCTCACCAAGCGGTAGTACCGCTTACGCGGCAGCAAAACTACTTTTGCACTTTCCAATACCTTGTGGGCTTTATCCCTTTGGCTCATATAAAGTGTTGCTGCACCCGAACACTTCGGTAAACATCCGGAACCCATTCCGGTGAACTCCGGAACCCTTCCAGAGATCAAAACACTATTATCACATATATCAATCTTTACCTCCGGACTATTCCGGAGATCCTCGTCATGTCCGGGATCTTATCCGGGACTCCGAACAACTTTCGGTCACCAACATAATAACTCAATTATACTAATCGTCACCAAACGTTAAGTGTGTAGACCCTGCGGGTTCGAGAACTATGTAGACATGACCGAGACACCTCTACGGCCAATAACCAATAGCGGGACCTGGATGCCCATATTGGCTCCTACATATTCTACGAAGATCTTTATCGGTCGAACCTCTATGTCAAGGATTCAGTTAATCCCGTATGCTGTTCCCTTTGTTCTTCGGTATGTTACTTGCCCGAGATTCGATCGTCGGTATCACTATACCTAGTTCAATCTCGTTACCGGCAAGTCTCTTTACTCGTTCCGTAATACAAGATCCTGTGGCTAACTCTTTAGTCACTTTGCTTGCAAGGCTCAATGTGATGTTGTATTACCGAGTGGGCCCTGAGATACCTCTCCGTCATACGGAGTAACAAATCCCAGTCTTGATCCATGCCAACCCAACAGACACCCTCGGAGATACCTGTAGAGCACCTTTATAGTCACCCAGTTACGTTGCGACGTTTGATACACACAAGGTATTCCTCCGGTGTCAGTGAGTTGCATGATCTCATGGTCAAAGGAACAGATACTTGACATGCAGAAAACAATAGCAATAAACTGACACGATCAAATGCTACGTTTACAGTTTGGGTCTTGTCCATCACATCATTCTCCTAATGATGTGATCCCGTTATCAAATGACATCTCATGTCCATGGCTAGGAAACCTTAACCATCTTTGATCAACAAGCTAGTCAACTAGAGGCTTACTAGGGACACAGTGTTGTCTATGTACCCACACATGTATTTCAGTTTCCAATCAATACAATTATAGCATGGATAATAAACGATTATCATGAACAAGGAAATATAATAATAACCAATTTATTATTGCCTCTAGGGCATATTTCCAACACATACATAGAGTGATATTTATTAAAAACTAAGTTATATTCATAACCCTGTGTGTTGCGTTTTAAGAACCTATGTTCTCGCACTGCTTTGAAATTCAAATATTTATAAGGCAAGAGGGGATCATTGAACTTGGGAGACACCCCTAACTTTGCAGCTAAACGAGAGGCATAAATTCCTCCATACAAATCACCATTACCCGCATTACGCTGCAGCCTGCGTGCAACAAGAGCCCCAAGATTATAAAGCTTGCTACCAGTCAAAGCTGTATGAATAAGACTCAGATCAGGGGCACAAAGTGCTCTACAGTCCTGTTTACCAACAATGCATTTACCATTAAAAAGTGCAAACCACCGAATAGCGGGAAAGTGAATGCTAATAATTCTAGCCTGTGTGATTCCCCTATCCTCACCGTTGCAAAGGCCATTAAGAAACAACTCATAATCAGATCTTGGCGGTTCATCTAATGAACCCCAATATGGAATTTTGCATGCATCACAGAATTCTTCTAGAGACATATTATAGGATTTGTCATAGAGGTGAAATAAAACTCTAGAAGTGCGCAGGTGATAATCAAAGTTTTGAGTGAAGGAATGAGTGAGGTTGTAATGCTGTGGTGGCTTATCTGTGATGAAGGCGGAGAGCTTGATATTGTGAATATATTGGTCAAATTCTTCCTTGATGCCTGCACCTAGCATGAACTCGTTGCACGGCCATCGACACGATTTTGCTTCGGCAACTCGCACTGAACTTTCCCTTGGTTCCTCATATGATTGGCGTGCCGAGCTTTCACTTGGTGATGCTTCCGAGGTTCTCCTCCTCGAAGAACTTCTCCGGAAGATATTAATTTTCCTAAGAACAAATTTCTAAAAATTTTTGGGCCACAAAATGATATCAATAAAACTTCACAAGATAGATAGTAACTACTCATATGGATGTCTAGAGGCTATATCAAGCATTCAAACTACTTGGAACTCAAAGAATTCAACATGCAAGCTCATTTTCAGTAGCACCAAGAGCAACTAATTATGCAAAATATAAGCCACTAGAGCAAAAACTAATTGGAGCAATGGAGGAGTCACATACCAAGGAGCAATTTCCCAAAACAGTTTCAGAAACGGAGCTCCGAGCAAAGAGATCGAAAATTTCAGGTTTGTGAGCAAGAACACAAGAGAGAGAGAGCTACCAAGAATTTTTGCTAGAGGTAAGAGACGAAGTGAGCTGAAGGGATAAGTGAGGGGGTTCCTATGGGGCCCACGAGGTACCTGGGCACGCCAGGGGGTGGTGGCGCACCCTGGTGCCTCGTGGGCACCTGGGACACCCCCCTGGTATGTGTCCAGTGCCAAAAATTCTTAAATATTACATAAAAATTTGTATCAAAATTTTATTGCATTCTGAGCACTTTTTTATTGCACGGATAAATCTGAAAACAGGATAATCATGGCATTTTATTGCATTTAACTAAAAATAACAGAAAAAGTGAGTATAGAAGGTTTGCTTACTAAATTCATCGACCACATGCCTCTCAAAAAGAGTCCATTAATAAGGTTGATCAGGTCTTATTAACAAACCATTTCCGATTGACATGAAACCGGAGAATTTTCGTATAACACTAAGTTACCTCAACGGGGATATGCATCTCCCCAATAATAACAGTTTCATATTTCTTTTTAACGGTAGGAAGAGGGATTTGAAAACTTCCAATAGTAATTGTCGGAGTCTTCTCAATAATATGGATACCATTTACTTAAAATTGTTTGTTTGGAAAGTGCACCGTATGCTCATTACCATTGATATGAAAAGTGACCTTGCTTTTTTTGCAATAAATAACAGCCCCTATAGTACTCAAGAAGGGTCTACCAAGGATAATCGACATGTTGTCATCCTCGGGCATATCAAGTATAACAAAGTCTGTTAGAATAGTAACATTTGCAACTACAACGGGCACATCCTCACAAACACCGATAGGTATGGCAGTTGATTTGTCAGCCATTTGCAAAGATATTTCAGTGGGAGTGAGTTTATTCAAATCAATTCTTTTGTATAAAGAGAAAGGCATAACACTAACACCGGCTCCTAAATCACACAAAGCAGTTTTGACATAATTTCTCTTAATGGAGCATGGTATAGTTGGTATTCCTGGATCTCCTAGTTTCTTAGGTACTCCATCCTTAAAAGAATAATTTGCAAGCATGGTGGAAATTTCAGCTTCAGGTATCTTTCTTTTATTTGTGACAATGTCTTTCATATATTTAGCATAAGGAGGCATCTTTATAATATCAGTCAAACGAGTACGCAAAAAGACTGGCCTAAGCATTTCAGCAAAGCGTTCAAATTCTTCCTCATTTTTTTTCTTAGATGGTTTAGGAGGAAAGGGCATGGGTTTTTGAACCCATGGTTCTCTTTCTTTACCATGTTTTCTAGCAACGAAGTCTCTTTTATCATAACATTTATTTTTAGACGGTGGGTTATCAAGATCAACAGCAGGTTCTATTTCAACATCATTATCGGGTTCTTTATCATTATCTGGTTGGGTATCCACATGAGCATCATCATTATTATTATCATCGAGTGGTTGTTCATTACCAGATTGTGTTTCATCATCAGAAATAGAAATATCATTACTATCCTCCAAGGGTTTTTCTACCTCGGGTTCACTAGAAGTATGCAAAGTCCTATCATTTTTCTTTTTCTTTTTCTTTTTAGATGGACTAGGTGCATCAGCATTGATTCTTTGAGAATCTTGTTCAATTCTTTTTGGGTGACCTTCAGGATAAAGTGGCTCCTGACTCATTCTACCTCATCTAGTCATTACTCTAATAGCATGATCATTCATATTGTTATTCATTTCATTGAGCAATTCACTTTGAGATTTAGCAACTTGTTCTAATTGGGTTTGAACCATAGATGCATGTTTACTTACACCTTTGACATCATTAGCAATTCTAAATAACAAGTCACTCAAATGATCTATCATATAAGCATTTCGTTTCAATTGTTTCATAACATTGGCATTGAAATGATCTTGCTTAATAATATAGTTGTCAAATTCATACAAGCATTGACTAGGAGGTTTGTTATAAGGAATATCTCCTTCATCAAATTTTATAAGAGAATTTACCTCTACTACCTGTGACGGTGTGTCAAGACCATGTATTTCTTCAATAGGTGGCAGATTCTTAACATCTTCAGCTTTAATACCCTTTTCTTTCTGGCATTTGTTTGCCTCTTGCATATCTTCAGGACTGAGATATAAAATACCCCTCTTCTTTAGAGTGGGTTTGGGCGGTGGTTCAGGAAGTGTCCAATCATTATCATTCTTCAATATATTATTCAATAATTCCTCAGCTTGTTCAATAGTCCGTTCCCTGAAAACACAACTCGCACAACTATCTAGGTAGTCCCTAGAAGCATCGGTTAGTCCATTATAAAAGATATCAAGTATTTCATTTTTCTTAACAGGATGATCAGGCAAAGCATTAAGTAATTGGAGAAGCCTCCCCCAAGCTTGAGGGAGATTCTCTTCTTTAATTTGCACAAAGTTAAATATTTCCTGTAAAGCAGCTTGTTTCTTATGAGCAGGAAAATATTTTTCAGAGAAGTAATAAATCATATCCTGGGGACTACGCACACAACTGGGAGTAAGAGTATTATACCATTGCTTAGCATCCCCCTTTAATGAGAAAGGAAACAACTTAAGAATATAGTAATAGCGAATTTTTTCCTCATGAGCAAATTGGGTGGCTATATCATTTAATTTACTAAGATGTGCCACAACGGTTTCAGTTTCATAGCCATGGAAAGGATCAGATTCAACCAAGGTAATTAACCTAGGATCAACAGAGAATTCATAATCCTTATCAGTAATAAATATGGGAGAGGTAGCAAACTTAGGGTCATATTTCATTTTCTCCCGCATAGATTTTTCTTTCATTTCAGCAAACAGTTTTCTAACTTCATGTCTGTCATTACAAGCAAGAATGGCTCTAGCCGTCTCCCTATCAAAGCAATGTTCATCAGGTGTTTCAACTCTAGTAGGAGAGCTAGGCATAATAGGTGAAGCACAATTCTCAAGAGTTTCAGCATTTTCAATTTCCTTAGCTTTAGCAAGTTGTTCACTAAGAAATTCACCAAGTGGCACAGCATTATCAGGCATAGTACTAGCATCATCATGAGTATCATTCAGAGCAGAGGTATCATCAATAACTTGTGACATATCAGAATTAATAGCATGTTCTGGTGTTGCAAGTTTACTCAAAACAGAAGGTGAATCAAGTGCAGAGCTAGATGGCAGTTCCTTACCTCCCCTCATCTAAGAGGGAACGATCTTGGTCTTAGCGTCTCTCAGATTCTTCATAGTGATCAACAGATATAAATCCCAAGTGACTTAGCAAATAAAGCTATGCTCCCCGGCAACGGCGCCAGAAAAAGGTCTTGATAACCCACAAGTATAGGGGATCGCAATAGTTTTCGAGGGTAGAGTATTCAACCCATATTTATTGATTCTACACAAGGGGAGCCAAAGAATATTTGCAAGTATTAGCAGTTGAGTTGTCAATTCAACCACACCTGGAAACTAAATACCTGCAGCAGAGTGATTAGTAGCACAGTAGTATGATAGTTTGATAGAAGTAGCAATAATAGTAACAGTAGCAGTAACGGTAGCAGCAGTAGTTTTGTAGCAATTTTGACAGTAGTAACTTAGCAAAGAACAATATGTGAAAAACTCGTAGGCATTGGATCGGTGATATTGTTGGATAACATTCATCATGTAACAGTCATAACCTAGGGTGATATAGAACTAGCTCCAATTCATCAATATAATGTAGGCATGTATTCCGTATATAGTCATACGTGCTTGCTATAAGAACTTGCATGACATCTTTTGTCCTACCCTCCCGTGGCAGCGGGGTCCATAAGGAAACTAAGGGATATTAAGGCCTCCTTTTAATAGAGAACCGGAACAAAGCATTAACACTTAGTGAATACATGAACTCCTCAAACTATGGCAATCACCGGAAAGAATCCCAATTATTGTCACCTTGGGGTATGCGGATCATAACACATAGCAGGTGCGTATAACTTGCAAGATCGGATCAAGAACACAAATATATTCATGAAAACATAAAGGGTTTAGATCTGGAATCATGGCACTCGGGCCCTAGTGATAAGCATTAAGCATAGCAAAGTCATAGCAACATCAATCTCAGAACATAGTGGATACTAGGGATCAAGCCCCAACAAAACTAACTCGATTACATGATAAATCTCATCCAACTCATCACCGTCCACTAAGCCTATGAAGGAATTACACACTCCCGGCGGTGAGCATCATGAAATTGGTGATGAAGGATGGTTGATGATGACGATGCCGGAAGATCCCCCTCTCCGGAGCCCCGAACGGACTCCAGATCTGGCCTCCTGATGAAGAATAGGAGGTGGCGGTGGCTTCGTATTGTGAAACGCAATAAAACTTCCTCTCTTATTTTTTTCTCGGGAATTGTGAATTTATAGCGTTGGAATTAGGTCAGACGGAGCCACATGGGCCCCACGAGGTACCAGGGCGCGCTTGGGGGGGGTGGCGCGCCCTGGTGCCTCGTGGGCAGCCAGTGGCCCCCCTCCAGTATTTTTTGGCTCCAGTATTTTTTATATATTCCATAAAAAATCTCCAAAAAGTTTCATCCAATTCCAAGAACTTTTATTTCTGCACAAAAACAACACCATGGCAATTCTGCTGAAAACAGCGTCAGTCTAGGTTAGTTCCATTCAAATCATGCAAATTAGGGGCCAAAACAAGAGCAAAAGTGTTTGGAAAAGTAGATACGACAGAGACGTATCAAAGTGTCACAACCATTGAAGAAAAACTTTTCATTCGGGCCATAATGTCACGGATGTGTCTTTTTTTTGTAGTGGCTACCGTAGGCAAGGGTTGGTGGTCATGGACGCATTTTATTTTGTTGAGTCGTTTTGACGTTGATCGCTATGTATTCACAACAATCATAATATTGCTCTGTTTATTGCTCTTATTGCTGTGTTTCAATGTGTGTTCTCTGTTTTCCGTTCTTATATATTGTTCTGTTTCAATGTGTCTATGCTTTCCATTATGTACATGTGGATGGTAACAACTAGATAGAAATTATTACGAAAACAGACAGAAATATGAAATTCATAACATATACGTGATGATACTTAACCTACTACGTACAATGCATAAAACTAAAAATGAACAATACAAAAACTCCTGACTAATAATCCCACCTTAGGGGGCCAGTATTCCGACAGCCCCTCGCCAGCAGCTCCCAGGTGCGCGGCGGCTTCCTAGCGCGGACAGAGTTCTCCGCCTCCTCCGCCTCGCAACGCTCAACGTGCCGATCTGCCTCTTGCTGGCGGACGTGCGTGAACGATTTTGCCATTTTGGTGGGCGCCCACCGGAGCTCCTCATCGGTAGCACGCTGAAGCTTATCGGCGCACCTACACGCAGCGATGAGGCGCCTAGCGCCTTTGGCCTTCCTGGCGAAGTAACGACCGTCTTCGTACACCTCCTCTGCACGTCGACGCGCCCGCCGCCAAAGCTCCAGCACCTCCTTTTCCCAGGCGGCCTCACTGGCTTCATGGGCCGCCTGGTACCTGGCTTCCTCCTCCACCATCTCTGTAACACCCCGATTTTTTTTGGCCTTGTCTTTTTCTTTTGGATTTGTTCGAATTTTTATTTGGAGTTCTTTTTCTATGGCTATGTGGTCTTGAAACCTGGGAAGATCTTCTCTCCTGCCACTTCCTAGTGGCTTTTCATTCTCAAATCTATCCCAAGGCTATGTCATTTCCATCTTAGCCCAACCCTAATATTTATTTCTTGGGAATATTCCTTTTTCTATTAAAAGAATAACCCTGTTTGCTTTAGGTTGTGAAGCAACCTATATTTCTGCCATTCCAAAAATTCCCACAAAATTCTCATAAATTCTTTAGATCATATCTTCCACAAATATGCCAAAATCCATCCTTGCCTAGTTAAAAAATAATTCAGGAATATTCATTGTCCATTCTGTCCAGAATGGCACTTTGTGAAGGAAGTGCTATTTATCTTTTCTTGATTGCCCTCAAAATTTTTGGGAACTCTCTCATATCCAAATTATTGTCACATGCCAAAATTCAACTTCATTTGCCTAGTAAATCTTCCTCAGCAAATTTCTAAATTTCTGTCTAGAGAGAAGCTTTGTGAAGGAAGTACTAGCTAGGTTGATCCAAATGAGTTGAAATTTTGGTAGATCATTTATATGATCAAATCATTACTTTCCACCAAATTTCATCTCCATCCAACAAACTATGTGAGCAGACCTTCAAAACTTGGTTTCTGGTCACAATTTCAGTTTGTGAAGCAACTACATTTTATATTGCTTCAAAAAATTTGAAATTAATCCAGGACCTTAATATCCCTATATAATTTGAGCATGCCAAAATTCACATAATTTTGCCTAGCCATTTGCTCCACAAAATTCCCCTAAGTTTCTGTCCACTAGAAAGCATTGTGAAGCAAGTACCATTTTGGTATATCCAAATGGTATGAAATTTTTGCAGTGCCTTCATATGTCCAAACCATCATCCTACAACAAATTTCAGAGCAATCCAACACTCCATGTGAGTGCAGCTTCATGATCAAGTCTCTGGACCAGTTTTTGCAGTTGTGAGCAACTACGTTAAATCCTGGTCCAAATCTTTTAAAAATTCACAGTATTGTAGTCCTTCCTACCCTAAATCCCTGAGATATTCTGGTTATCCCTTATCCCATTTATTTTGACCACAACTTCATGATCTAGTTTGCTACAGCAAACTTTTGTTGATGCTATCCATTAGCACAAAGCTGCTTTCTTCGTTCCATCACTTCAGAGAGGCCCCATGTTGAAAGGACTACACACTAGACATGTTTTTACTGGCCAGAGCGCACCGTGTGTGCCTGTGCATGCGGTGACCACGCTATTTGCAAGCGTTGGGCGCACTCTGTTCATCGTTTAGCTCTGGCCTCTCCTCTGCTCGTCGTTCTCGCGCGTCCCAGCGTGTCCCAGATCTTCGTGGCAGCATCGCGCTCACTCTCCCGCCCTGGCCCCCTCCTCCTTCGCCCTCCTCGCGCCACGATAGCCACGACCACATGCGCATAATGGCCGAGTGGCCGACCGGACTTCACCCATACCGCGTTTGCCCTCCTCTGGCGCTCCACTAGCCTCCTCTCGTCGCTATCAACCCCTTCGCACGTGCGCACGCGTACGCGAACGCGCCAGCGCATCAACTCCGCGCTCCCGTCGGCATCCGGAGAGGGCATCACCGCCATGTCTATATAAGCCATTCTCGAGCCTCTCCGAGCTATCCATCCTCTTCTCCACCCTTCTCTAGCCCTCCCCGACCACCCTATTGAGCTCGACTAGCTCCCATTCCTCCCCACGGCCGCCATGGCCGCAGCCCCTGCCCACTTAAATTTGCACAATGCCGAGCTCCTCCCTCCATTCTGTCGCCACCAGAGCAACCACCGAACCCCCACGAACCTCTCCACTTCCCCAGAGTATCTCCGGGGCGACCCAATTGCTGACCACCATCATGGCCGAGGCCATACTCCGCCATGGGCATCCGAAGCTGCCGCCGCCCCTGCCCTCCTAGGCGTTCACCACTGGTCTGGATGGACGCGGTGCTCCGCCCCGAGCCCGCCGGTGCCTTCCCCTCGGCCGGAGGTGGCCGGAGCCGCCGGGGTCGGCGCCGGCCGTGCACAGCCTCGCCTCCTTTGTCTTCCCTCGGGAGGAAGACGACAACCAGAAGGAGAGAGGGAGAGCTGTGGCAGGCCCCAGGCGTCAGTGACCGAACCGGCCGGCCCCATGAGCTTAAGTGGAGGCGCATTTTGGTTGATTACGTCTTCGGTTGTTTGAAAGCGTATTTCTGTGCTGCTTCGGCTTGAAATACATTTTCACCGAGTCGAAAGCGTATTCGCTGAAATACGTTTTCAGCCTCAGCCGCCGCCCGAAAGGTTTAAATGGTGGACGTTCGTCCGTTAAGGCCAGAAGTGAACAGATTTTTATTTGTTTTCTGCCTAACGAACAAACGGCTGTAATTTTTCAACCGTGACTCCGATTCAGGTGATTCAAAAGCCCACGATCTCATTTCGTCGGGCGCGTTCTGTTGATGTCATTTTCATAATGTTTTCACATTGTGAAAATGACCATTTTGCCCTTGCCCTTAATCAGCCCCCTTCGAGAGGGAAACATTTTCGGCAACTCTTTCCGTGAGTTCATCCCACCCCTCCCCGATGGTTCCTCCATCCCCAGGCAAACCATGACAGCCACTTGCATGATGGCCTTGCAGTAGCCATGGTTTTCACTAGAATATTTAATAATTGCTTGTTCATTTAATGATTTTGTTAATACTTCGAATATGCTTGTGGGTCCATGCTCATGCCATGTTCATTTTCATCTAGTGAGTGACATGATTAATTGTTAATGATAATATTCTCATGTTTTATTCTTGTAATCATTTCCGAGGCTAGTGGCAATGATATCCTCATATGAGTAGTTAGGGTTTGTTACGAAAATACTTGGGATATTCATGATCGTCATTATGCCATGCTCATTTGCATCCCATAGATTAAATGGATTATCATTGTTGATGTTATGTTGTTAAATGGTTATGTTGCCCCTCCATGGTTACACTGATATCATGCTCATATGCATTATCATTGTGACTCAGCTCATCACCATTCAAGTTGAACCAGACATTAATCGAACTTGAACAAATCTGTTGGCTGAGTCATGGTGCCACCGAATCGAGCTCACCATTGCAACCACATTTGCCTGGATGGCGAGGCCCTAATTCGGTCTATTGTCATGCCTCTCGCCGGTGCCTCCAACTAGGGAAGGTTATGTGCGCGCGCTACCCTGATCAGGTAGGCGGCCATAAGCCTTGTGTGCCCGAGTTGTTTGCGCGCGGTTGTCCCCGTTTGGGACGAGTTTGTTTTGTTTGGCCACGACGGTGGCAGCCACAGAGGTGGCGGATGTCATGAGTTGGCATCGGGGCCACCCAGGACATAGCCCAAAGGGGAGTTTGCCGGAGTGGCCGGGAGAGTGTCATGCAATAGATTAGTTTTGTCGGAATATCATTGGTCCACCCGAATGGGAGCACGAAGCCATGAGTTCCGTAGTGTGGGTACAGTGTACTAACCTCTGCAGAGTGTATAATCTATCAATAGCCGCGTCCTCGATCATGGACACAGTTCGTAGTAGGTCACACTATGGGTCAACAGTAATATTAACCTGAATAATAACAACCCCGGTTCGATGAGAAAAGAAGTTGGTTGATCCTTATGTGGTCACGAGATGACCACGCTGGTATTCTTGATGATGATTGATCATTAGGTGATCGTGTGATGACCACGACGGTAAGAAAGAATGATACCTAAGGTGGTTACGAGATAACCTCCGAGCAGAGTAAGTTGATCCATGAGACCTTAAACGTCGACCCCCCTGCATGCTAGTGCTATATCATCATGTTCATATCATGAATTTATGTACATGCCAAGATCATGTTGTTCTAGTAGTATCGTGTTCATCATTGATGATTAACCTATAAATGCCATGCTGTTGTTTGTCTTGATTGCTTTGGTTGTTGTGAGCTTGCGAGTACATTCAAAGTACTCACCTGGCGTGTCATGCCAGATTGCAGGTGATGTCGTGATTGATTGTTTATCGTGGATCCCGAGGTTGCGCTCTAGGATGCATCCCAGCCAGAGTCCCTGCAGAGTGGAGTCCATCACCGTCGTCGTTGTTCCGCTGCTAGAAGTTATTCTGCTATGAGTTGTTCCACTGCTAGCATAGAGCTACCTTAGCAGGCGTAGTATCGCCATGCCGATATAATTCTTTGTTATATCGGACCCTTGTACCCCGTTTATTCGTAATAAAGAGTTGATTTGTTCTATGCTAAGAAGTGCCGTATTCCAGAAGACTTGATCTCTGGGCTGGAATACGGGGTGTTTCGGTTTCTCTGAGCCGGGGTGCCACAACGCTTGGTATCAGAGCAGGTCTGGCTGTAGGACGCCCTAGTCAGTGCGAGCGTTAGGAACCAGTAGTTCAGAGTCTAGCTTGCTTGTTGCATTTGGTTGTTGCATTTGTTTGCTACATAGCATGCATATAGACTCACTATCTTGTCGCTAACGATCGTATCTTGTGAGTGTAGGTGGCATCGGTTTCGATCCACTACCTGCACCCTCCAGTTTTGCATACCTGCTCTTCGGTGTTTGGCGTCATCTCTGTCCCAGTGGAGTGATGCCAAGGTACCTTGTGGTGTCGATCACTCGCAGGATTGATGCACAGGTATCGCACCAATATATTCTCTTGAGCCACACCTATCGTTTCGGTGGTAGACATGTTTCTACCCCGGAGCTTGCCATCCAACCCGTCGCCTTGGCAACCCTTACTGATTGCCAGCAAACCCTGCTTTCCACCGCTATCCTACTCTGTCATCCCCTTTCCCTGGACGAGTACGGTTCCCTTCCGTCCGCTTGATGGTGATGTGGCCGTGACATCCGTGTCTCGCTACATGATCACCGAGTCCGTCCTCATCTCTAAGCCGGTCCAGATGCAACCGGTGCTGAGCCAGCGCTTGGTGTAGCTTCATTTACACCAACCCCCCCCCCCACACACACACGTTGATTCACTTTCGTGCACACTACCACAACATATTAGATCGTAGTACCGGAGTTTCCTCGAGAATTGTGTGCTTAAGTAGGCATGCATAGTGAGGTGAATAGCTGTGCAATGTGATGTTGCTTGTTTGCAATCTTGATGCCTTGTTTGCTTTTGTTTAGTCATTTCTTTTGCTTCTTTCTTTGGGCCTTCAGTGTTACCTTATTTCCCCTTATGAAAGTTGCTCATCAACCAACACCGGACTCAAAGAATCAATAAGGAATTCAATTATTTGGAAGCTCGGCTAAACATTATGGAATACTCAGCCGACTACATTATATTGGGAATATCTGATCTGAATACAAAGGATATCCTAGATTGATTATCAGCATCAAGGTTACATCAGTGTGCAACCATCACAATCGTAATGAACTAGCTGGAAGACAATTGGTGTGCAAGACAACAGTACATCTCCAGTCGGCACGCTACCAGGGAAGCTTACGACGCAAGGTCCCGCAGTCTTCCTCAGTATGATATGTGGATAGCTTCCAGTGTAAGATACTCAGTCTTCTTCGGTAAGCCACGGCAGGAAGCTTCTGGCAGAAGGCACCGAGTCTTCGTCAGTAAGAAACCAAGGGAAAAGCTTCTGAGGTACGGTACCCAGTCTTCTTCAGCATGCTATCCCGGCAAAAGCTTCGAGCATAAGCTATTCAGCCTTCCTCATCATGCTACTCTCGACGGCTTCCAACACAACCTATCCGGTCCTCGTCAGTACGACACTACAAACAGCCATCAACATTAGTACAAGATGTTACCCAGTGAGTTGATAGTATTTGGCAGTGCACCTCAAGAATCAGATCTGCAATAATTGGGTCAGAAGCACGAGCTCGTCTAGACCCAAGTGTCTGTCTCGGGAATCAAATGCTCAGATACACATACTTCCATATATATTGTGAGCATGCTGCCAAGGTCATGCAAGTCCCTCGTACGATGATGCAAGCGTGGTGAGAATCCGACAACCACATGAGTTATGCAAGAGGAAGAAAGCCAGTATACACCTCAGCGTGATGCAATGACTGACAAGCTAGGAAGCAAAACAACACTGGGACAAGAATTTCGATAGTGGATATCAAAGCCAGCTTCTTCACAATGATAAGGTATGCCTGCCGGAATATTGCACCTGACATCACATATGGTCACACGAAGAATTAAGGATATATATGGCCAAGTTCTTTCAGCAAAAGATTCAGAAGAAGAGAACAATAATGAAGGAGCAAGACCGGCAATACAGGTATGATAATTGTTGCATGAACAATAGGGTACGGATACCCAAGACAGTGGAGTCAGCCAAGATGATTCAGAAATCCCTGCAAGCAGCCAAGAGAACGGTTATGATTCTCAGCATTGTTTTGAACCCAGAGGACCTGCATCTGCTCGAGTAACCCGATGCTATACTTAAATGTTTCATGTCCACCGAGGAAATTTGTGTGCAACTCCATTGAATACTATTGGTGCTGGATAAAAGAATGTCACGTTAATTGGAAATCACTCCCGGACTTATGAAAATTCCAGTCATGATAATATCAGATAAGCCAGCAGACATAAAAGAGTTGGAGTCAGAGCAAGGATGAACATATGAAGGAAGGCCTGTCAGAATATGGGATACAGTGAAGCAAGCCACCCCAGAGCAAGGCAGTCAGTCATATGAAATTCAGAGGGAACATAAAGGAAAAGGATACCCGAGTTGGAAACAATTTCCTTAAGTCAGAATATTCACACTTGTTCCCTGAGCAACCAAATCTCGAGGACGAGATTTATCATAAGGGGGGTAGGTTTGTAACACCCCGATTTTTTTGGCCCTTTCTTTTTCTTTTGGATTTCTTCGAATTTTTATTTGGAGTTCTTTTTCCGTGGCTATGTGGTCTTGAAACCTGGGAAGATCTTCTCTCCTGCCACTTCCTAGTGGCTTGTCATTCTCAAATCTATCCCAAGGCCATGTCATTTCCATCTTAGCCCAACCCCAATATTTATTACTTGGGAATATTCCTTTTTCTATTAAAGGAATAACCCTGTTTGCTTTAGGTTGTGAAGCAACCTATATTTCTGCCATTCCAAAAATTCCCACAAAATTCTCATAAATTCTTTGGATCCTATCTTCCACAAATATGCCAAAATCCATCCTTGCCTAGTTCAAAAATAATTCAGGAATATTCATTGTCCATTCTGTCCAGAATGGCACTTTGTGAAGGAAGTGCTATTTATCTTTTCTTGATTGCCCTCAAAATTTTTGGGCACTCTCTCATATCCAAATTATTGCCACATGCCAAAATTCAACTTCATTTGCCTAGTAAATATTCCTCGGCAAATTTCCAAAGTTTCTGTCCAGAGAGAAACTTTGTGAAGGAAGTACTAGCTAGGATAATCCAAATGAGTTGAAATATTGGTAGATCATTTATATGATCAAATAATTACTTTGCACCAAATTTCATCTCCGTCCAACAATCTATGTGAGCACACCTTCAAAACTTGGTTTCTGGTCACAATTTCAGTTTGTGAAGCAACTACATTTTATATTGCTTCATAACATCTGAAATTAATCCAGGACCTAAATATCCCTATATAATTTGAGCATGCCAAAATTCACATCATTTTGCCAAGCCATTTGATCCACAAAATTCCCCCAAGTTTCTGTCCAGTAGAAAGCATTGTGAAGCAAGTACCATTTTGGTATATCCAAATGGTATGAAATTTTTGCAGTGCCTTCATATGTCCAAATCATCATCCTACACCAAATTTCAGAGCAATCCAATACTCCATGTGAATGCACCTTCATGATCTAGTCTCTGGACCAGTTTTTGCAGTTGTGAAGCAATGATGTCTACAACACAACTTATTCTTGTAGACTCATGATGGGCCTCCAAGCGCAAAGTTTTGTAGGACAGTAGCAATTTTCCCTCAAGTGGATGACCTAAGGTTTATCAATCCGTGGGAGGCGTAGGATGAAGATGGTATCTCTCAAACAACCCTGCAACCAAATAACAAAGAGTCTCTTGTGTCCCCAACACACCCAATAAAATGAAAAAATTGTATAGGTGCACTAGTTTGGCGAAGAGATGTTGATACAAGTGTAGTATGGATAGTAGATATAGGTTTTTGTAATCTGAAAATATAAAAACAGCAAGGTAACTAGTAACAAAAGTGAGCAAAAACGGTATTGCAATGCTTGAAAACAAGGCCTAGGGTTCATACTTTCACTAGTGCAATCTCTCAACAATGCTAACATAATTGGATCATATAACAATCCCTCAACGTGCGATAAAGAATCACTCCCAAATTCCTATTAGCGGAGAGCATAAGATAGAAATTGTTTGTAGGGTACGAAACCACCTCCAAGTTATTCTTTCCGATCAATGTATTGAGCTATTCCTATAAGTGTCACAAACAGCCCTAGAGTTCGTACTAAAATAACACCATATGATATGCATCAACCAACTCTAATGTCACCTAGATACTCCAATGTCACCACAAGTATCCGTGAGTTGATTATTCGATATGCATCAAACAACTTCAGATTCATAATATTCAATCCACACAAAGAACTTCAAAGAGTGCCCCAAGATTTCTATCAGGGAAAAGATAATGAAAACGTGCATCAACCCCTCTGCATAGATTACCCCAATGTCACCTCGGGAATCCGCGAGTTGAGTGCCAAAACATATATCAAGTGAATCAATATAATACCCCATTGTCACCACGGGTATTCATATGCAAGACATACATCAAGTGTTCTCAAATCTGAATATTCGATCCGACAATAACGAAACCTCAAAGGGAAAAGATTCTATTCATCACAACAAAGATAGAGAGGGAGGAAACACCATATGATCCAACTATATTAACAAAGCTCGCGATACATCAAGATCGTGCCAAATCAAGAACACGAGAGAGAGAGAGATAAAACACATAGCTACTGGTACAAACTCTCAGCCCCGAGGGTGAACTACTCCCTCCTCGTCCTGGAGACCGCCAGGATGATGAAGATGGCCTCCGGTTATGCTTTCCCCCCTCCGGCAGGGTGCTGGAAAAGGGCTGTAGATGAGATCATGGAGGTATAGAGGCTTGCGGCGGCGTAAAAACTCATCTACTTTAACTTTCAGGGGTTTCTGAATATATATGATTTTTTGGCGTTGGAGTCACGCGAAGAAGGGCCACAGGGGGCCCACGAGGCACCAGGGCGCGCCTGGGGGGTGGCGCGCCCTGGTGGCTCGTGGGGCCCCTGTGGGTCTTCTGGCCACCTCCCGAAGCTTCTAGTGTCTCTTATGTTCCAGAAAAAATAGTCAAAAAAATTCGCTGCATTTGGACTTCATTTGATATAGATTTTCTGGAAAACCAAAAACAAGCAGAAAACAGCAACTGGCACTGGGCACTAGGTCAATATGTTAGTCCATGAAAATCATATAAAAGCCATATAAAAGTGCACCAAAATCATACAAAACTACAATAAACATGGCATGAATACTTCATAAATTATAGATACGTTGGAGACGTATCAAGCAACTACGTTAAATCCTGGTCCAAATCTTTTCAAAATTCACAGTATTATCGTCCTTCCTACCCTAAACCCCTGAGACATCCTGGTTATCCCTTATCCCATTTATTTTGACCACAACTTCATGATCTAGTTTGCTACAGCAAACTTCTGTTGATGCTATCCATTAGCACAAAGCTGCTTTCTTCGTTCCATCACTTCAGAGAGGCCCCATGTTGAAAGGACTACACGCTAGACATGTTTTTACTGGCCAGAGCACACCCCGTGCGCCTGTGCACGCGGTGACCACGCTGTTTGCAAGTGTTGGGCGTGCTCTGTTCGTCGTTTAGCTCTGGCCTCTCCTCTGCTTGTCGTTCTCGCGCATCCCAGCGTGTCCCAGAGCTTCGTGGCAGCCTCGCGGTCACTCTCCCGCCCTGGCCCCCTCCTCCTTCGCCCTCCTCTTGCCACGATAGCCACGGCCGCGTGCGCACAGTGGCCGAGTGGCCGACCGGACTTCGCCCATACCGCGTCTGCCCTCCTCTGGCGCTCCACTAGCCTCCTCTCGTTGCTATCAACCCCTCCGCACGTGCGCACGCAAACGTGGCCGCGCCAGGGCATCAACTCCGCGCTCCCGTCGGCATCCGTACAAGGCATCACCGCCATGGCTATATAAGCCGTTCCCGAGCCTCTCTGAGCTATCCATCCTCTTCTCCACCCTTCTCTAGCCCTCCCCGACCACCCTATTGAGCTCGAGGAGCTCCCATTCCTCCCCACGGCCGCCATGGCTATATAAGCCCCTGCCCACCTAAATTTGCACAGTGCCGAGCTCCTCCCTCCGTTCTGTCGCCACCAGAGCAACCACCGAACCCCCACGAAGCTCTTCACTTCCCCAGTTCATCTCCGGGGCGACCCAATCGCTGACCACTATCATGGCCGACGCCATACTCCGCCACGGGTGTCTGCAGCTGCCGCCACCCCTGCCCTCCTCGGCGTCCACCACTGGTCTGGATGGACGCGGTGCTCCGCCCCGAGCCCGCCGGTGCCTTCCCCTCGGCCGGAGGTGGCCGGAGCCGCCGGGGCCGACGCCGGCCATGCACAGCCTCGCCTCCTCTGTCTTCCCTCGGGAGGAAGACGACGACCAGAAGGAGAGAGGGAGAGCTATGGTGGGCCCCAGGTGTCAGTGACCGAACCGGCCGGCCCCACGAGCTTAAGTGGAGGCGCATTTCGGTTGATTACGTCTTCGGTTGTTTGAAAACGTATTTCTGTGCTGCTTCAGCTTGAAATACGTTTTCACTGATTTGAAAGCGTATTCCCTGAAATACGTTTTCAGCCTCAGCCGCCGGCCGAAAGGTTCAAATAGCGGACGTTCGTTCGTTAAGGCCAGAAGTGAACAGATTTTTATTTGTTTTCCGCCTAACGAACGAATGGCCGTAATTTTTCAACCGTGACTCCGATTCAGGTGATTCAAAAGCCCACGATCTCAGTTCATCGAGCCCGTTCTATTGATGTCATTTTCATAATGTTTTCACACTGTGAAAATGACCATTTTTCCCTTGCCCTTAATCAGCCCCCTTCGAGAGGGAAACGTTTCCGGCAACTCTTTCCGCGAGTTCATCGCACCCCTCCCCGATTTTTCCTCCATCCCCAGGCAAGCCACGACAGCCACTTGCATGATGGCCTTGCAGTAGCCATGGTTTTCACTGGAATATTTAATAATTGCTTCTTCATTTAATGACTTTGTTAGTACTTCGAATATGCTTGTGGATCCATGCTCAGGCCATGTTCATTTTCATCTAGTGAGTGACATGATTAATTGTTAATGATATTATTCTCATGTTTTATTCTTGTAATCATTTCCAAGGCTAGTGGCAATGATATCCTCATATGAGTAGTTAGGGTTTGTTACGAAAATACTTGGGATATTCATGATCGTCATTATGCCATGCTCACTTGCATCCCGTAGATTAAATGGATTATCATTGTTGATGTTATGTTGTTAAATGGTTATGTTGCCCCTCCATGGTTACACTGATATCATGCTCATATGCATTATCATTGTGACTCAGCTCATCACCATTCAAGTTGAACCAGACATTAATCGAACTTGAACAAATCTGTTGGCTGAGTCATGGTGCCACCGAATCGAGTTCACCAGTGCAGCCACACTTGCCTGGATGGGGAGGCCCTAATTCGGTCTATTGTCATGCCTCTCGCCGGTGCCTCCAACTAGGGAAGGTTATGTGCGCGCGCTACCCTGATCAGGTAGGCGGCCATAAGCCTTGTGTGCCCGAGTTATTTGCGCGCGGTTGTCCCCGTTTGGGACGAGTTTGTTTTGTTTGGCCACGACGGTGGCAGCCACAGAGGTGGCGGATGTCATGAGTTGGCATCGGGGCCACCCAGGACATAGCCCAAAGGGGAGTTTGTCGGAGTGGCCGGGAGAGTGTCATGCAATAGATTGGTTTTGTCGGAATATTGTTGGTCCACCCGAATGGGAGCACGAGGCCATGAGTTCCATAGTGTGGGTACAGTGTACTAACCTCTACAGAGTGTATAATCTATCGATAGCCGCGTCCTCGGTCATGGACACAGTTCGTAGTATGTCACACTATGGGTCAACAGTAATATTAACCTGAATAATAACAACCCCAGTTCGATGAGAAAAGAAGTTGGTTGATCCTTATGTGGTCATGAGATGACCACGATGGTATTCTTGATGATGGTTGATCATGAGGTGATCGTGTGATTATCACGACGGTAAGAAAGAATGATACCTAAGGTGGTTACGAGATAACCTCCGAGCAGAGTAAGTTGGTCCATGAGACCTTAAAACGTCGACCCCCCTTGCATGCTAGTGCTAGTATCATCATGTTCATATCATGAATTTATGTACATGCTAAGCTCATGTTGTTCTAGTAGTATCGTGTTCATCATTGATGATTAACCTGTAAATGTCATGCTATTGTTTGTTTTGATTGCTTTGGTTGCTGTGAGCTTGCGAGTACATTCAAAGTACTCACCTGGCGTGTCATGCCAGATTGCATGTGATGCCATGATTGTTTGTTTGTTGAGGATCCCAAGGTTGCGCTCTAGGATGTGTCCCAGCCAGAGTCCCTACGGAGTGGAGTCCATCACCATCGTCGCTGTTCCGCTGCTAGAAGTTATTCTGCTATGAGTTGTTCCGCTGCTAGCATAGAGCTACCTTAGCAGGCGTAGTATCGCCATGCCGATGTAATTCTTTGTTATATCGGACCCTTGTACCCCGTTTATTCGTAATAAAGAGCTGATTTGTTCTATGCTAAGCAGTGCCGTATTCCAGTAGACTTGATCTCTGGGCTGGAATACGGGGTGTTCCGGTTTCTCTGAGCCGGGGTGCCACAATCTCCTTCTCGAACGCCACTTCCTGGCTTTCTCAGCCGGCGGCAGCGCCTTCCACAGACAAAGATTGTACTGGCCCCAAAACCACTCCAAAGTTGGGGGGTCCAGCACAACTTCGTCTGGTGGCGCATAGGGGTCCTCCTCGTCGCTGCTCTGCGCCTTGACGTCCTCGCGGGGCGGCGCCTCCTCCTCGACGCTTGTGCAGATCGTCGGCGCCATGGCAGAGTTTTGTGTGAGAGAGAGGGGGGGGCAAGCGAGGAGAGAATGTAGATGAGAATACAGGCGGTACGACGTGGGCGGGGTAGTATTTATTGGCGGCCAGAATCTAGATCGACAGGAGCAGTACACGCGCCGGTCGCCGGAATTTACGAGTGCTAAAGCTTGAATTACACACGATCCCCGAAGCAAAATCCATGTGTGAAATAAATCGCTGACGGTTCCCATCACTAAACCACGTCTGATTAATAACCCGCGCCACTCACCTTCCAAACCTCGGGGTGCGAAACAGAGTGCCAATCAAGTGGGGCCTAGTTGTCTTGCCAGATATTTACATTTTCTTTCCAAATGTTCTGCATGAATGCTTATTTTGTGTTACCACGATATTATTGTAAAATGTAATACATACATGATTTTTCCAACCCATGATAATATGTTGTTGCATGTACATGTAGTTCAAATTTGAATTACGGCCATTAAATGATTACAAACTCACTTAATGTCTCAAAAATGTCAAATGACCCCTGAAAATTTCCAAATTTAAACATGAAAGTTGTATTGGTGCATGTTAACGGTAGAAAAAAAAAGCCAAGCCATAAGAGGAAGCGACTGTTGGTTCGTCATCAAACATACATATTCTTCCCTCTCGGAACCACGAGTCTTCTAGTGAGATGCTCCTATTTGTGAAAGGTGTGTGCCAAAACTTTCAACAAACATGCCAATTTTTTTACCATGACATCTTGGTGCCATTTCATGAAATCAAGCAAGGTTTCATGTTTTTCTGATCATTTTGAATTTTCTGGAATTTAAAAGCCATGGTTCTCAATGTTTGTGTCCAAGCCGTGACACCAATATGTTTGAAAATTCCTTCCAATTTACTGCACAGGGCATTAACTCACACACAAGTACACAAATATAATTTTCCAACCCATGATGGTTTGCTGTTGCATGTACATGTAGTTCAAATTTGAATTACGACCATTAAATTGCTAGAAACTCACTTAATGTCTTAAAAAGGTCAAATGAACCCTGAAAATTTCCAAAATTTAACATGTTCGTTGTATTAGTGCATGTTAATGATACAAAAGAATTCAGGGTCATACGAGGAAGCGAGCGCCGGTTCGTCATCAAACATGCATTGTCGTTCCCTCTCGGAACCACGTGTCTTCTTGTGAGATGCTCTGATTTCTGAGAGGTGTGTGTCAAAACTTTCGTCAAAGTGGCCAATTCTTTTACCACATCATCTTGGTGCCATGACATGAAATCAAGCAAGGTTTCATGTATTTCTGATCATTTTTGAATTTTTTGGAATTTAAAAGCCATGGTTCTCAATGTTTGTATTTAAGCCGTGACACCAATATATTGGAAAATTCCTTCCAATTTACTACACCGGGCATTAACTTGCACACAAGGACACAAATATGATTTTTGCAACCCATGATGGTTTGTTGTTGCATGTACATGTAGTTCAAATTTGAATTACGGCCATTATATGGCTAGAAAATCACTTAATGTCTTAAAAAGGTCAAATGAACCCTGAAAAATACCAAAATTTAACATGTCCGTTGTTTTAGTGCATGTTAAAGATACAAAAAATTAAGGGTCATATGACGAAGCGAGCACAGGTTCGTCATCAAACATGCATTGTTCCCTCTCGGAACCACGTGTCTTCTCGTTAGATGCTCCGATTTGTGAGTGGTGTGTGTCAAAACTTTCGCCAAAGTGGCCAATTCTTTTGCCACATCATCTTGGTGCCATGACATGACATCAAGCGATGTTTCATGTATTTCTGATTATTTTTGAATTTTTTGGAATTTAAAAGCCATGGTTCTCAATGTTTGTGTCCAAGCCGTGACACCAATATGTTTGAAAATTCCTTCCAATTTACTACACAGGGCATTAACTCTCACACAAGTACACAAATATGATTTTCCAACCCATGATAGTTTGCTGTTGCATGTACATGCAGTTCAAATTTGATTTACGATCATTATATGGCTAGAAACTCACTTAATGTCTTAAAATGTCAATTGAACCCTGAAAAATTCCAAAATTTAACAGGTCTATTGTATTACAGCATGTTAATGATACAAAAAAATTAGGGTCATACGATGAAGCAACCGCCGGTTCATCATCAAACTAGCATTGTCGTTCCCTCTCGGAACCACGTGTCTTCTCGTGAGATGCTCTGATTTGTGAGAGGTGTGTGTCAAAACTTTCGTCAAAGTGGCCAATTCTTTTACCACATCATCTAGCTGCCATGACATGAAATCAAGCAAGGTTTCATGTATTTCTGATCATTTTTGAATTTTTTGGAATTTAAAAGCCATGGTTCTCAATGTTTGTGTCCAAGCCGTGACACCAATATGTTTGAAAATTCCTTCCAATTTACTGCACAGGGCATTAACTTGCACACAAGGACACAAATATGATTTTCCAACCCATGACGGTTTGCTGTTGCATGTACATGTAGTTCAAATTTGAATTACGGCCATTATATGGCTAGAAACCCACTTAATGTCTTAAAAAGGTCAGATGAACCCTGAAAATTTCCAAATTTTAACATGACAGTTGTATTAGTGCATGTTAACGGTACAAAAAAATTCATACAATTTCCATCACCAGCCATTGCCACCGTACTCCAAATTAGTCTTTCGCAGCTAATTAAAAAATGGACTACATCGCACACAGTTGGTTATTGGAACCGTTTGCGATGAAAATTCGTGGGTATTTTTAAGTCTTCCTCCATAAGCTTTGCCGGATTCGTCTGCTCAAGCGCCGTTCACCCCCGAATCCTCGAGTCCCTGATACCCATTCCCCAACTACTTCTTGCAAAGAATGGTGCCGTGGAGACACTTCATGAGGGCCCGTACGGTCGCCGGGTCCGCCCCGAGCGGCTCCGCCTCCACCGAGAGCACGGCCGCATCCGCATTGAGCACGGCCGCATCCGCCGAGAGGGCGTGTGCGGCAGCCAACAGGGCAGCTAGAGCAGCAGAGATGGCTGCAGCAGCTGCTGCGATGGTGGCTCCAAACGCCGAGAGCGCTCGAGCATCTGTCCGTGCCGCGGAGGTCACCCTGGCCCGGGTCAAGGCCATCCACGCCCAGATCGAGGACGCCCACGCCAAGATATTCCAGGCCTCCTCGGAATCCAGCACACACCCCATGTCCGAAAAGGCGGCGAAGATGCTTCTCGATGATGCGGCAGTGGAAGCCATGGAGCCCCTACTTCCTCATGAGATCGCCGAGCGGGAGCTGGAGATCCAGGAGGCGGCGGAGATCGAGGAGCGCTGGGACGAGGAGTTGCGTGTGGCTAAGGAGGAGGTAAAGAGGCGCATGTCCGTCGAGGAATCGGCGGTGGTGTACCAACGCGAGCTCTGGCGCCGCCACTACTACGAGTACTACAACCTTGAGGGTGGGGCCGAGGACGAGGATGAGGATGACAACACAGTCGACTTCAGCTTGGGGGACGCGGAGTCCACCAGCGGCGGCATGTCGCCAGGACAAGTCATCGACATCTCATCTTACACCGGCGAGGAATAGGGCAGCGCGTCGGCGGCTTTGTTTACATTATGCATTCTTAGCCTTTGTTTATAATGCTGGTCTTTTGTTAGAGCAATGTTTAGGTCAACTGGCTTTGTTTAATTACTAAAATTGCTCGATTCAGTAAGTGTAGTCTGTGTGCTGTAGGCTCATTTGTGTACCCAAATTAGCAAGTGATGTTAAATTATGCAATGACATGGATGAGCACTGTACCCAGGGAAATTTCGACCAAAATTTGAGTGCTCAAACTCATTGCATGCGCGTAAAGCAGAAGAATCGTTTGCGACGCACACATTTGTTCAAAGTGAATGGTGTCAGCTGACACTGCGCCAAGTTTCCCTCCAACTTTCGAATTTTTTTGCCTACCGCCGAAATATCTAACTCTTCCCCCCTCCCCACCCCCTTTTCTCCCCGACCACGAGCCACATTTCCCCTGTTTACACATTCCTTACTTCGTAAGCTATAGCCGCTTCCTTGCTTGCTTCCTCGCTCTCGCCGTCTCGCATCCGACCGCCGCAAACGCCATGGTCTTCTTCAATGACCTCTCCAGCAGTTCCTCCTCCTCCGACGACTATGTCACCAGCCGGGTATGCCTCTCTCCTCTCTCTCGTCCCCTAGGCTTAGGGTTCTGATTTGTAATAAAGGATTTTAACCCAGCGGCCGATTTGAGCCATTTGTTCCTCTTGTAGCTCCCTACGACCATCACTTGCAAGGAATGGAGCGGGGTAGCTGAAGATCTGCCTGCTCGTTGTAACCATCAATCTCCATGTGTGAAGTTAGTGGCTTTTGAATCTGTGGACAGTGGGAGGAAGTTTCTGGCATGTGCAGAGATGGTTAGCCCCAGTTTCGTTGTTACTAATCATTTGTTAGATGTGATTCATACACTGTCACTGTGCTATGTTAATCTGGATGTGAGTAAGACAATGTCACAGTTTCTACCTAGTATCTAAAAATGTTGCCATCTCATCAGCGGTGCTCTGAGAAAATTATTTGGCACCGCTTCAGCAGTTTGTGCACCCATCCTTGCTCCACACATCCGAGCAGCCAAGCAGTAAAATACTAATACTTTATGGTACGAAGGAACTGGGCATCGGACTAGGTGCTCCGGTTCCCTGAATTTTTCCTCAGGCATCGACTCGGCAGTGCAGGGCACCGATGCCAACTGTAGCAACAGTTGATTTGACACCGGTTTTGGCCTACATATTGGAGGGCCTTAGTGTTATTAGTTCTATGTTATTGAATTTGTGCATGTACATACCTGTTAGTATTAATTTGATGTCATTGAATCACTATCGTTGTGCTGTTGCAGTTATATTTAGTTTCCTCAGAAAATGGTCAATTTGTTATTGTAGTACATGACTAAGAACTTCTAGCGTTGTTGCAGTTAATTACAACTTGTGATGTTCCTGAATTTGGTTGTTGTCTCAGTAGCAATTAATTCATTTGCACATTGATCTTTTTGAGAAGATATGTCATAATTAATGTGTTTCTTCAGTTTTTCAAAATATGTTTGTGGTGATTTTCTATGTTGCTAGAAACCCATTTTCCCTACAATTGTAACTGATTTAGTTTTAAATATTATAGGATGAACTGAAGTGTTTTTACCTGGAATGGGTTGATCAAGAGTGGCCAACGTCTCGGAAGATGTGCCTAGCAAAGCTATGGAGCATGTATGAGGAAGAGAATAGAGATAGGCTTAGAGAAAATGTTGTCAACGTTGAAGAATATTTCAAGATACAGGAAAAAAAGAGGAAAATGGAGAATGAGCTCATATTTTTTAAATTAGACTTTGCTAAGATGGTGTTTGCGAAGGAGGAGGCACTTTCCCAGTTGGAAAGTGCAAAATAGGTTCTTACTGAACTGAAAGCAGAGGTGGAGAAGACGAATTTGGCAGATCATGCATCATTTGATCAGGGAAATGAATATATTGTTCTAATATTGTGCTCAACATACTTTGTGCTTACGAAGGTGAACTAGCAATATGATGTAATGTGATGTATTCTCATAGCTATCGTACAGTGATGTTAAAATATATTTGTGTGCCTGATATGAAAGTGGTAAACAGCTATTCGATATGAAATTGGAATTTGCTTAATACAGGAGGTATTAATAGTAAACTAATAAACCTGCTAAATGGGTCATGGATTTTACAAACGTTTCTAGCAGTAAAAGCATGTGTGATGGATAGCCCAATGTCATACAGTTTTCTTCATCGAATCGTGTGTGATATACTTGAAGAACGCAAACGGTTAACCGAGGCAGAGCGTCTGTGATGTGGTATGCTACACAAACGTTTGTTCCATAATTACTGTGTGGGATGGCAAGACGATCTCCCAAGGCTTGTCCTACAAAAGCGTCTGCGTTATCTGCCCCGATCGAACATGAACGAAAAATTGTGTGCGATGTACATATGAACGGAAATGTTTGTCTGGGATTCACTGTGTGGGATCTACATACGAACGGAAACGTTTGTCTGGGATTCACCGTGTGGTATGTATATACGAACGAAAATGATTGGACCTGTATAATTGTCTGCGATGGCTCGCCCGATCGCGCACACACTCTTTTTGCCCCGCGTGTGTGACCGGAGGACCTATCGCCGACGGTTGCTGGGTCGTGTGGGAAGGACCCCCTTATCGCACACACATGCAAGGCGACGGTTTAAAACTCTGTCACGGAAAGGGGTTAAAAACCATTTGTATAGCACGTCACTGCACCAGTGCTACTAACTTTTAAATATTGTGTGATGCACTGTTTGCTAGATCGGCTATGACCATGACAATAAGCGTATGGAGCTGCCAAACCCGGTGCCTTTTGGTCTTGAACCACCTCGGAGGCAAAGGACGGTCTCACCTGCGCCACCAAGTTCGACCACGTCGACGATGCCGGCGCCTCCTAGGGCGAACCCGGAATGTGAAGAAGGAGATTGACTTGTTTTACAGTCGCTGGCCTCCATCCACTGGCAGAAGGAGGACGCAGGAAAAGCCAGTTCAAGCAGTGCTTACGCGAGTCAAGTTGATGAAGCCGGCAAAGATGGATCCGCCCAGACTCAAGGGCAACAAGAGAATCCTGCTCTAACCACCACTGAAGAACCGGCGGCGGCTGCTGCGATTGATTGCGCGCAGTAGAATAAGTTTCTTCTGCAGCAAGACTTATCATTTGTCCCTTGTGGCATGTAATAGGGCAAGAAAACCTTAAGTCCCTTCCTGGATGATGTGCCTAGTAACTTTTAAATATTGTGTGATGCACTGTTTGCTAGATCCATCATGAATGTCGGCTAATGATGGCCTTTGATATATATCCTTTGCTTGCTGATGAAGCCGTCTTTGATAAAATGTTCTCTGAACTCTGCTATTTCATCTGAAGCATCGGTTTGATATGCCATGCAATAATCCCGAGTTGTAAATCACAGCTGGTATTTGGGAAAATATATAGTAGACCCGGCTCCTTACCATAAGCCGGTTTTTATAGAACAGGTGATCAGCTCTCCTGTTGTACGGAGCTGGCTATGATAGCCTGTTTTTTCTTTTACTAGTTATGATAAACCATGTAAGAGGCCCGACTTTTACTTGAAGCCGGTTCATGTAGACCATGTGGTCAATTGTAGTATAAGCCGACTTTCATAGCCTGATGCTTATCTTGGCTTCATTGTGAAGCAGGCTTTGATTGCCTTGTGGTCTGTCCTTGCTATACAGTAGAGCCGACTCTTCGTGTGACATATACCGATGTTTTTAGCTTTGATAAGTTCAGGGTCAACAAAGTCCATAATAGGCATCAGACTTGATTGACTTACCAAGCGCACAGCCGAGTGACATAATTGTGAGTGGCATCAAGCTTACAGGCAGGTGTAACCGATAATATGAATTGGCATAGGCCAGGCTCAAGGGTGATTAGCTAAACTCGATGAGTTACAAGCTCCCGAGTAGCCAATGATCAATGATAAGAAAGTAAAGACTCAACGCATGTTGATACGAGGTGAAATGACAAAAACTCCGGGTCCAGAGATGCTGGCTTTATTCCATTGATCATAATATATACATGACAATATACAAAGTATGCAAAATATAAACTAGGCCAAAAACACAACTTATGTAATAAAACTTATGTATGATAAGGTCGCAGATGAGCGATGTTCCAGGGTCTGTTGGTTTCTCCTCAGAGATATGTGACTTATTGGCATCACGTACATCAACGAGGTAGTAAGACCCGTTATGCAGATTCTTGCGGATGACGAAGGGTCCTTCCCAAGGTGGCGAGAGCTTGTGCATTCCTGTCTGCCTTTGTATCAGACGGAGCACTAAGTCGCCCTCCTAGAAAGTATGACTTCTTACTCGACGGCTATGATAGCAACGCAGGTCTTGTTGATATATCAATGATCTTGATGCTGCAGATCACATTCCTCTTCCAGGGCGTCGAGGGAGTTTTGACGAGCCACCTCGTTGTCTGCTTCTATGTATGCAGCAACCCTTGGATAGTCATGACGGATGTCACTTGGCAATACGGCTTCTGCACCATACACAAGGAAAAATGGCGTATAGCCTGTAGACCTGTTGGGAGTAGTCTGTATGCTCCATTAGACTGCGGGAAGCTCTTCAACCCAACAGCCGGGGGTGCACTCGAGGGGAACTTGAAGTCCGGGTTTGATACATGATACGTCTCCAACATATCTATAATTTTTGATTGTTTTATGCTATTATATTATCAATGTTGGATGCTTTCTATGCAATTATATGCTATTTTATATCTTTTGTTTGGGACTAACCTATTAACTCACTGCCCAGTGCCAGTTTTTGTTTTTTGCTTGTTTTTGGCATTTCAGAAAATCAATATAGAATAAAGTCCAAACAAAAAAAATCTTTAGATTAAATTTTTCTGGACCAGAAGGGACCCTAGAAGCTTCGGGAGGAGACCAGACGAGATACGAGAGAGCCACAAGCTCGAGGGGCGCGCCCCCTGAGCTTGTAGGCCCCACGCAGCTCCGTTTGACCTAATTCCAAGCCTACGAATTCAGAAATATTTCCAAACCAATAGAGAGCCAGACGATATAACTTTTCCACCATCGCAAGCTTCTGTTCTTCCGTGATCCCATTTGTAGGCCTTTTTCGGTAATCTGCCGGAGGGGGAATCAATCGTGGAGGGCTTCTACATCAACCTTGTTGCCCTTCCGATGATGTGTGAGTAGTTCACCACAGACCTACGGGTCCATAGCTAGTAGCTAGATGGCATCGTCTCTCTCTTTGATCTTCAATACAATGTTCTCCTCAATCTTCTTGGAGTTCTATCCGATGTAATCTTCTTTTGCGGTGTGTTTGTTGGGATCCGATGAATTGTGGGTTTATGATCAGATTATTCATTGAAAGTAATTGAGTCTTTTCTGAACTTTATTATGCATGATTTTTGTAGCTTTGTATTTCTCTCTGATCTATCCGTTTGGTTTAGCCAACTAGATTGATTTATCTTCAGCGGGCCGGAGAGGTGTTTTGTAATGGGTTCAATCTTACGGTGCTCTATATCCCAGTGACATAGTAGGGGACAAGACACGTATTTGTATTGTTTCCATTAAGGATAAAACAATGGGGTTTATTCATATTGATTGAGTTTACTTTGTCTACATCATGTCATCTTGCTTAAAGCGTTACTCTGTTTGTCATAAACTTAATACCATAGATGCATGCTGGATAGCGGTCGATTGGTGGAGTAATAGTAGTAGATGCAGGCAGGGCTCGGTCTACTTGTCATGGACGTGATGCCTATATACATGATCATTGCCATGAATATGTCATAACTATGCGCTTTTCTATCAATTGCCCAACAGTAATTTGTTTACGCTCGTATGCTATGTGTTCGAGAGAGAAGCCTCGAGTGAAAACTATGGCCCCCGTGTCTACTTTAAACATATTAAAAAACCAAAAAATCCTTTGCTGCAATTTATTTACTTTTGTTTTCTTTTGCAATTTATACTTTTGCCTATACAAGATTTAATCCTTGCAAGTAACGAGTTCAAGGGGATTGACAACCCTCTTGCCTGTGTTGGGTGCAAGTATTTGCTTTTGTGTGTGCAGGTGATCTTCACGAGGCTTTGCGTGATTCTCCTATTGGTTCGATAAACCTTGGTTCTCACTGAGGGAAATACTTATCTCTACCGTACTGCTTCACCCTTCCTCTTCGTGGAGAATCCCAAAGTAGCTCACAAGTAGCAGAAAGAATTTCTGGCGCCGTTGCCGGGGAGACACCATCAAAACCTATCAAGTACCTTCACTCAAACTATCATCTACTTGCTCTACTTTTTATTTGCCTTTTTATTTGCCTCTCTTTTTCATCTCCCTCCACTTCTCTAAAAAATCAGAAATACCAAAAATATTTTGTGTGCTATCTTTGCTTGTGTTGCCATGTGCCTTCTATTTGCTTGCATCTTCACTTGCTAAAAAATTATTGATATGGATCCTCATCCACTTGCTAATCTTTTTAAACAATCCAATTATGATGAACCAATTGCTAGTGAGTTGAGTGCACTTGATTATCTCTATAAAGTTTTGCTTGAAAATCATGAATCTGAAAATTGTAATGAAGTGTTAAAAGAAGAAATTTATAAAGTGATTCATCATAGCTCCTTGAATGAAAAGCACGATTGCGAGTGTGTTAGTATAAATTCTATGAATTTCAATTGTGCTAATGATCATGATGATGGAAATATGCCCTAGAGGCAATAATAAAGTTGTTATTATTTTATATTTCCTTGTTCATGATAAAGGTTTATTATTCATGCTAGAATTGTATTGACCGGAAACTTAAATACATGTCTGAGTACATAAACAAATACCGTGTCCCTAGTGAGCCTATACTAGACTAGCTCGTTGATCAAAGATGGTTAAGGTTTCCTAACCATAGACATGAGTTGTCATTTGATAACGGGATCACATCATTAGGAGAATGATGTGATGGACAAGACCCATCTGTTAGCTTAGCATATGATCGTTCTGTTTATTGCTACTGCTTTCTTGAATGTCAAATACATGTTCCTCCGACCATGAGATCATGCAACTCCCGAATACCGGAGGAATACCTTGTGTGCTATCAAACGTCACAATGTAACTGGGTGATCATAAAGATGCTCTACAGGTATCTCCGAAGGTGTCTGTTGAGTTGGCATGGATCGAGACTGGGATTTGTCACTCCGTGTTTCGGAGAGGTATCTCTGGGCCCTCTCGGTAATGCACATCATAAGAAGCTTGAAAGCAAAGTGACTAAGGAGTTAGTTACGGGATGATGTATTACGGAACGAGTAAAGAGACTTACCGGTAACGAGATTGAACTAGGTATGGAGATACCGACGATCGTATCTCGGGCAAGTAACATACCGACGGACAAAGGGAATTACGTATGTTGTCATTGCGGTTCGACCGATAAGATCTTCGTGGAATATGTAGGAACCAATATGGGCATCCAGGTTCCGCTATTGATTATTGACCGGAGAGGCGTCTCGGCCATGTCTACATCATTCCCGAACCCGTAGGGTCCGCACGCTTAACGTTCGTTGACGATATAGTGTTATATGAGTTATGTGAATTGGTAACCGAATGTTGTTCGGAGTCCCGGATGAGATCCCGGACATCACGAGGAGTCTCGGAATGGTCGAGAGGTAAAGATTTATATATGGGAAGTCATATTTTGGGTTCCGGAAAAAGGTGCAGTTTTTTCGGTATTGTACCGGGAAGCTTCCAGAAGGTTCCGGAGGATTCCGGAGGGGTCCGGAAGTCCACAAGTGGGTCCACCACGTCCCAAGGGCTGGCATGGGCTAAGGGGAGGCGCCCTGGCCTTATTGGGCCAGGCGCACCAAGTCCTCAAAAGCCCACGCAGCTAGGGAAGGAAAAAAGGAGAGTCCTAGTAGGAATAGGATTGGACTTTGGAGTCCAAGTCCACGTGTGTACTATTCACGTGGTAATGTTTACGTGGTACTATTCATGTGGTACTGTTCACGTGACACTATTCCTTCTACTCCAAGCCCCTACACATATATAAATAGAGGAGAGGGGGCGCCCCAAACAAGCCACAACATTGTCTTAGCCGTGTGCGGCGCCCCCCTCCACAATTCCGTCCCTCGGTCATATTTTCGCAGTACTTGGGCGAAGCCCTGCGGAGATAGCATCACCATCACCGTCACCACGCCGTCGTGCTGCCGGAACTCATCCACTACCTCGCCGTCTTGCTGGATCAAGAAGTCGAGGACGTCACCGAGCTGAACGTGTGCTGAACGCGGAGGTGCCGTACGTTCGATGCTCGGTCGGTTGGATCGTGAAGTTGTTCGACGACATCAACCGCGTTGTTCTAACGCTTCCGCTTACGGTCTACGAGGGTACGTAGACACACTCCCCCTCTCGTAGCTATGCATCTCCATGGATAGATCTTGCGTGTGCGTAGAATTTTTTTGTTTTCCATGCAACGTTCCCCAACACATGATTGGGGTGATGATGTTTCTTTTGATCTTGAAAATTTATTTTAGCCTCATAATGGATCTACTATTGATAATGAGATTTGCAATAGTATTGAAAGTGGGTTTGGAAGAGTGTTCAATCTTATGAATTTTTTGATAAAAGTGGGTTCGGAGAGGTCATGACTTTAGTTGATGTTAATCCCACTATCTTCGAAGATTATAAAACCTGCATGCATGTGGATCATAGAGAGAATATTTTATATGATAGCTATATTGTTGAATTTGATTATGATCCCACATGTAATTATTATGAGAGAGGCAAATATGGTTAAAGAAATCTTCATGTTATTCAATTACCTCTCTTGATGCTCAAATTGTTAATGCTTCATTCTTCCTATTTGCATATGCTAGCCATTGCTTGTTTTGATAATTTGTTTACGTATAAAATGCCTATGCATAGGAAGTATGTTAGACTTAAATGTGTTTCTCACATGCTAGATGATCCTCTCTTTGTGTTTCAATTATTATCTTTCAAGTGAGCGTCGATAAAATCTCGATGTCTACATTAATGGCTACAAAGAAAGAGCTTGTTGGGAGACAACCCAATAGTTATCTTTATTTTTGCTTTTTACTTTTTGTGTGCAAACACAATTTTAGATACTTTTATGATTGTGTTTTATCTTTTAATTAGTGTTTGTACCAAGTAATGCCTTTGGGATGATTTGGATGATAGTATAATTGATGCTGTTTGAAAACAGAAAGTTTTGCGCCAGTAGTTGATTTTTAGTTTATTGATGAAACGTCAAAAAAATCTGAAATTTTTACACAGTATTGGTATACAAATTAGTTACGTTTTCCTAATTTTTCAGAGTTTTTGAAGTTACATACGTATGGATAATATTCTGTCATTACGTACTATTCTGTTTTAGACAGATTCTGTTTTTTATTGCATAGTGTGCTTGTTTTAATGAAATTATGGATTATATCGGGGGGGGGGGGGGGGGGGGGATATAAGTCATGTAAGAGTTAGAATACAGCAGGAATTATGCAAGAACAATTATAAATGAGTTTATAACAGTACCTAAAGTGGATGATTGATTTATTATACTGACGGATCACTAAGTTTCTGTTGAGTTTTGTGTGCTGAAGTTTTCAAGTTTTTGGTGAGATTACGATGGATGAAGGAATAAGGAGTGGCAAGTCCCTAAGCTTGGGGATTCCCAAGTCACCCCAAGGTAATATTCAAGGAAGACCCAAGCGTCTAAGCTTGGGGATGCCCCGGATGGCATCCCCTCTTTCGTCTTCAATCTATCGGTAACTTACTTGGAGCTATATTTTTATTCATCACATGATATGAGTTTTACTTGAAGCGTCTTGTGCCATAGTTTTATTTCCTTTGTTTGCTTTTTAGTTTTCCACAATCATTGTGTGCTGGACACACCTATTTTAAAGGGACACACATTTATCGTGATTTGTTAGAATACTCTATGTGCTTCACTTATATCTTTTGAGCTAGGCAGTTGCTCTAGTGCTTCACTTATATCTTTTAGAGCATGGCGGTGGTTATATTTTGTAGAAATAATTGCACTCTCATGCTTCACTTAAATCTTTTTGAGAGTATAATAAATAGTAATGGCAATTTGCACGTGTTATAAGACTAGTCCAGAAAGGATAGGTATTCAACGGGGATATAATAAAAACTTTCATATTGATCACTAAATATGAAACGTATGGTTTAATGATATTGATATCATAATATGAAAGGATATTGGTTCATGATCATTGGTTAGTAGAAATATCGATATTAAAGCTTGTTATTAACTTCTCATCTAAGTGTTGGTCATGGCATGGTGGGGAGGTTTGAGCATTTTTATGCCTGAAATGAAATCCTTGAGTGCTGTTATAATCGGGGGTGCGTGATGGTTAACTCCTACCAACCTCCTCCCTAGGGGCATGAGAGTAGTACTTTGCTTCGAGTGCTAATAGGCTTTACAATAAGTATGTGAGTTCGTTATGACTAATGTGAGTCCATGGATTATACGCACTCCTATCCTTCCGCAATTTGCTAGCCTCTTCGGTTCCGTGCATTGCCCTTTCTCACCTCGAGAGTCTGTGCAAACTTCGCCGGTGCATCCAAACCCCGTGGTATGATACGCTCTATCACACATAAGCCTCCTTATATCTTCATCAAAACAGCCACCATACCTACCTATTATGGCATTTCCATAGCCATTCTGAGATATATTGCCATCCAACTTCCACCTTTCCGTCACATGACTTGTGTGTTCATCATCATATTGCTTTGCATGATCATATAGAGTTGACATTATATTTGTGGCACAACCACCGTTCATCATTATCATACATGTTACATTAGATCATTGCACATCCTGGTACACTGCCAGAGGCATTCATATAGAGTCATATTGTTCTAGTTATCGAGTTGTAAGTAAATAAAGTGTGATGATCATCATTATTTGAGCATTGTCCCAGTGAGGAAAGGATGATGGAGACCATGATTCCCCCACAAGTCGGGATGAGACTCCGGACGAAAGAGAAACAAACGAGAAAAAAAAGAGGCCAAAAAGAGCCCAATAAAAAAAGGAAAAAAGAGAAAAAAGAGAGATAAAGAGTGAAGGGGCAATGTTACTATCCTTTTTCCACACTTGTGCTTCAGTGTAGCGCCATGTTCTTCATATAGAGAGTCTCCCATGTTGTCACTTTCATATACTAGTGGGAATTTTTCGTTATAGAACTTGGCTTATATATTCCGATGATGGGATTTCTCAAATGCCCGAGGTCTTCATGAGAAAGCAAGTTGGATGCACACCCACTTCGTTTCAGTTGAGCTTTCATACACTTATAGCTCTTAGTGCATCCGTTGCATGGCAATCCCTACTCCTTGCATTGATATCGATTGATGGACATCTCCATAGTCCGTTGATCCGCCGAGTTGATGCGAGACTTTCTTCCTTTTTGACTTCTCCTATTGATCCCTACCACCGCATCCTATTCCACCTAGTGCTATATCCATGGCTCACGCTCATGTATTGTGTGAAGTTGAAAATCTTGAAGCACGTTAGAAGTACGATCCAATTGCCTGGTTTAACACCGGGGCGCTCATGATTTATATTTATGCGATGAAGGCGGAGTCATGCCATGCTAACATGATAAAATGAGTGGGGATAACATTCGTTAAGGATCGTATATTTTAAAAGTTTAATGATTATGATTCTTATGTTCATGGATATTATTATGTTGATATTGTTACTTCATCGTTTCTCAATATTTATACCGTAAAGAGATTACATGATACACATGTTAGGTAGCATTCAACATCAAATATTCTGTTTTTATCATTTACCTACTCGAGGACGAGCAGGAATTAAGCTTGGGGATGCTGATACGTCTCCAACGTATCTATATTTTTTGATTGTTTCATGCTATTATATTATCAATCTTGGATGCTTTATATGCAATTTTATGCTATTTTATATCATTTTTTGGGACTAATCTATTAACTCAGTGCCCAGTGCCAGTTCCTGTTTTTTTTGCTTGTTTTTGGCTTTTCAGAAAATCAATACTCCCTCCATTCCACAATGTAGTGCGCCCGCGCTTCCCGAGATCAAAGCTTGACCATAAATTTAACCAACGAGACTGACTGCGGCGGGAGCAATAATTATACCACTGAATTCTCGGGAAGCGCGGGTGCACTACATTGTGGAATGGAGGGAGTATCAAATAAAGTCCAAACAGAAAAAAAAATCTTTAGATAAATTTTTTCTGGACCAGAAGGGACCCTAGAAGCTTCGGGAGGAGACCAGACGAGATACGAGAGAGCCACAAGCTCAAGGGGCGCGCCCCTTGAGCTTATGGGCCCCACTCAGCTCTATTTAACCTAATTCCAAGCCTATAAATTCAGAAATATTCCCAAACCAATAGAGAGCCAGATGATATAACTTTTCTGCCGCTGCAAGCTTCTGTTCTTCCGTGATCCCATCTGGAGGCCTTTTCCGGTAATCTGCCAGAGAGGGAATCAATCACGGAGGGCTTCTACATCAACCTTGCTACCCTTCCGATGATGTGTGAGTAGTTCACCACAGACCTACAGGTCCATAGCTAGGCTTCTTCTCTCTCTTCAATACAATGTTCTCCTCGAACTTCTTGGAGTTGTATCCGATGTAATCTTCTTTTACGGTGTGTTTGTTGGGATCCGATGAATTGTGGGTTTATGATTAGATTATTCATTGAAAGTAATTGAGTCTTTTCTGAACTTTATTATGCATGATTGTTATAGCTTTGTATTTCTCTCCGATCTATTTGTTTGGTTTGGCCAACTAGATTGATTTATCTTTAGCGGGAGAGGTGATTTGTAATGGGTTCAATCCTGCGGTGCTCTATATCCAAGTGACATAGTAGGGGACAAGACACGTATTTGTATTGTTTCCATTAAGGATAAAACAATGGGGTTTATTCATATTGATTGAGTTTACTTTGTCTACATCATGGCATATTGCTTAAAGCGTTACTCTGTTTGTCATAAACTTGATACCATAGATGCATGCTGGATAGCGGTCGATTGGTGGAGTAATAGTAGTAGATGCAGGCAGGAGTCGGTCTACTTGTCAAGGACATGATGCCTATATACATGATCATTGCCATGAATACGTCATAGCTATGCGCTTTTCTATAAATTGCCCAACAGTAATTTGTTTACCCACCGTATGCTATGTGTTCGAGAGAGAAGCCTCTAGTGAAAATTATGCCCCCCCCCCGGGTCTACTTTAAAGATATTAAAAAACATAAAAATCCTTTGCTGCAATTTATTTACTTTTCTTTTGTTTTGCAATTTATACTTTTGCCTATACAAGATTTAATCCTTGCAAGTAACGAGTTCAAGGGGATTGACAACCCTCTGGCCCGCGTTGGGTGCAACTATTTGCTTTTGTGTGTGCAGGTGCTATTCACGAGGCTTTGCGTGATTCTCCTATTGGTTCGATAAACCGTGGTTCTCACTGAGGGAAATACTTATCTCTACTGTACTGCTTCACCCTTCCTCTTCGGGGAAAATTCCAATGCAGCTCACAAGTAGCAATACCATGTAACAACTCTTGGTTCGCACGCTTTGCCTGCCCGTTGGACTGTGGGTGCGCCACTGAAGCAAGGTCAAGCCGGATATGTTCCCTCTGGCAGAATTTCTCCATCGCTCCTTCAGAGAAGTTGCTGCCGTTATCATTGATGATGTGATGAGGATATCCGAAGAGATAGATGATCTTCATCAGGAATTTTACTGCTGTCGCCGCGTCGCAACTATTGACGGGTTCTACCTGTACCCACACTATTGCACGCGACCGCTAACGTGACACATGAATCAGAGACCCCTCGACCAAACTGTGTGCGATGCATAAATCGCAAACGGTATCGTAATAAAACCGTCACCAATAAGACGAACTGTGTGCGATGGCGGAGACATCATGCACGATTCAGATTAGAGATGCGTGTGCGATACGTGGCATACAATTGATCCATATGAACTGTTTGCGATGAGCCAGAACAACAGAAATGGTCAGCCAGATCGAGGTGTGTGCGATATATGGCATACAGTTCACTCGGATGAACTGTTTGCGATTACCCAACACAACATAAACGGTCAGCCAAATCAAGGTGTGTGCGATAGACGGCATACAGTGCACTCGGATGAATTGTTTGCGATGAGCCAAAACAACAGAAACGGTTCAACTTAACAAGATGTGTGTGATACGCGGCAAACAGTTCAGTAATCAGAAATGTGTGGGAAGACCGATAACAACACAGTCGATTCCTGCTAATCAGCCATGTGTGTTGTGGGAAAACGCTTGTTGGTATACAATTGTCAGCGATTGATGAAATCATCACCAACGGGTTCCCTAGTTTAGTCCGTCTGCGATGTAATTTGCTCTGTCTATAGAAGAACAATATATATAACTAAATTAAACATTCAATTACATAGGTGACTATACAAAACATTCACACAGACCGCAGTAAACAATTACATGCATTCTAAACTAGAAGAAACGATCATCTAATCATCTACTTCTTGTGATGCTGCCACCACTGCTCTGTGGCTCGATCCCTCGCCGGGGGCAGGATGAAGGCACTTCCTCATGTCAAGGATTCGCCTGTACATCTCGTAGCTTGTGTATGCGTACTTGACGTGTTCTTCATCCAGTCTCCGCACCCAGGCCTCGTGCCAGGCATCCTTGTTCTTGTTGCACTCATCCTTCATGTCTCTGTAGTAGGGGTCGATGATGGCCACGGCGAGGTCAACCAGGGAGTCCTTCCCCTTCTTTCTGCCCCAGACCCTGTACTGGCCTTGGATGTCGACAAGCTTCTGGTAGGCCAAGCCCGTAGTGTCGAGCACCTTTAGATCGTTGAAGGTGTCCACCGTAGCGAACCTGTAGTCGGGGCTGTTGATAAACCTGGCGAAACGCTCGCAAGGCCTTGTGTCCAGGGAGTAGTGGTAGACGAGGACGTGATGGCACACGCACAACTGGGCAACGACAACCTTCTGATCATACCCGGCACGACCCCCGGTGAACTCAAGGTCGAAGACGACCACTTGGTACTTGTCCTCAGCAAGCAACTGCTCCATAGTGTGGATGGAGCTCTCCACCGAGACCGACTTGTTGGTGTGCACCACCGAGAGGTCCTTTGTCGGCGTACGACACCTATGGGATCACGTGGATCCCTTTTACGGTTCGGCTAGGGAAAAGATTTGCACAAAGAGCGGATCCAACGATCAACGCGGGGATCTTTACCCAGGTTCGGGCCGCTGAGAAGCGTAAAACCCTACTCCTGCTTTGGTTTATTATGGGTGTTCTTAAGCTCAAGTACACGGAGCGCTTGTGATGAACAGTACGTTCAGGAAGCAGCTACGCATGCAGAATGGGCCAGAAGGTCCTCCCCCCTGTAGCTTCGCCTTGGGCCTCCTTTTATACGTCCAAGGGGTCACCAATAGTGGCGAACAGTAAGTACAAGAGGTGTAAAGTTGCTACAGGGTTTACATGTTATCACTGACGACTTAGGACAAACGCATTTAATGCTCCACTTAGGTGTCCCTTACTTTCTTGGGGACGGAAAAAGAGACCGTCCCATCAGCACCGCTTAACCCCATCCGCCGTTAGTGCCATGACACGCACACAGGAGGACAAGCCCTAAACGACAGGCTGGTCACTGCGCTGGAGCGGTGACAGGGCGGTGGGATCTTGCCGGGTGCGAGGTCTTGCCGGGCCTTCACAAGCCTTCCCGGCAAGATCTTGCCGGGAAGCCAGCCTTTGGTCTTCCGTCTTTTGATCATTAGCTTGAGTGCCTTCTTGATAATCTTATATTTGTTTCCGGCTGTTCCCCGGCAGGCCTTGCCGCTGGTATGGCTGCAACCGTCCGTGCACAAGTATGGGGTACTAAAAGACCCAAACTTTAGTACACCTGCTCCTGCTTTAGTTTATTGTGGGTGTTCTTAAGCTCAAGTACACGGAGCGCTTGTGATGAACAGTACATTCAGGAAGCAGCTACGCATGCAGACTGGGCCAGAAGGTCCTCCCCCCTGTAGCTTCGCCTTGGGCCTCCTTTTATACGTCCAAGGGGTCACCAATAGTGGCGAACAGTAAGTACAAGAGGTGTAAAGTTGCTACAGGGTTTACATGTTTATCACTGACGACTTAGGACAAACGCATTTAATGCTCCAGTTAGGTGTCCCTTACTTTCTTGGGGACGGAAAAAGAGACCGTCCCATCAGCACCGCTTAACCCCATCTGCCGTTAGTGCCATGACACGCACAGAGGAGGACAAGCCCTAAACAACAGGCTGGTCATTGCGCTGGAGTGGTGACAGGGCGGTGGGATCTTGCCGGGTGCGAGGTCTTGCCGGGCCTTCACGAGCCTTCCCGACAAGATCTTGCCGGGAAGCCAGCCTTTGGTCTTCTGTCTTTTGATCATTAGCTTGAGTGCCTTCTTGATAATCTTATATTTGTTTCTGGCTGTTCCCCGGCAGGCCTTGCCGCTGGTATGGCTGCAACCGTCCGT
This sequence comes from Elymus sibiricus, assembly GCA_039707655.1. Classification (NCBI taxonomy): domain Eukaryota; kingdom Viridiplantae; phylum Streptophyta; class Magnoliopsida; order Poales; family Poaceae; genus Elymus; species Elymus sibiricus. Next base: position 301,566,087 of record CM077668.1, read on the forward strand.
GCACAAGTATGGGGTACTAAAAGAACCAAACTTTAGTACACCTACTCCTGCTTTAGTTTATTGTGGGTGTTCTTAAGCTCAAGTACACGGAGCGCTTGTGATGAACAGTACGTTCAGGAAGCAGCTACGCATGCAGAATGGGCCAGAAGGTCCTCCCCCCTGTAGCTTCGCCTTGGGCCTCCTTTTATACGTCCAAGGGGTCACCAACAGTGGTGAACAGTAAGTACAAGAGGTGTAAAATTTCTACAGGGTTTACATGTTTATCACTGACGACTTAGGACAAACGCATTTAATGCTCCACTTAGGTGTCCCTTACTTTATTGGGGACAGAAAAAGAGCCCGTCCCATCAGCACCGCTTAACCCCATCCGCCGTTAGTGCCATGACACGCACACAGGAGGACAAGCCCTAAATGACAGGCTGGTCGCTGCGCTAGAGCGGTGACAGGGCGGTGGGATCTTGCCGGGTGCGAGATCTTGCCGGGCCTTCACGAGCCTTCCCGGCAAGATCTTGCCGGGAAGCCAGCCTTCGGTCTTCTGTCTTTTGATCATTTTCTTGAGTGCCTTCTTGATAATCTTATATTTGTTTCCAGTTGTTCCCCGGCAGGCCTTGCCGCTGGTATGGCTGCAACCGTCCGTGCACAAGTATGGGGTACTAAAAGACCCAAACTTTAGTACACCGATAGGAGCCCCCGGGCCTAGGCCATACACGGGTGCGAGGCGTTGTTGGGCTAGGCCCAAACAGTGCACGGGCACGCGTGGCAGGAGTTAACTGTCGCAATCTTCTTATTTACCGCGCCCCCCCCCACGACGCGCGTTAAATGCGGGACATGGGATACGTGCGCGGAACGGCCGCAGTAACAGTGCGCCCGTAAAATGCATTCATATTGATTAGTAAAGAGGCAGCCTCCGCTCCTTCCCCATAAAAGGGAATCCGTAGAGGCGCTGCTCATTTACCTGTCGCCATTTCCAATCTGGAGACCACCATCGCCCTCTTCCTCGAGCTTGAAGCAGAGCCTCTCCCATCCATCCGCCATCCCCACGCCCTCATCATTCTCGGCCTCCGCTTCCACAGTCGCCATGCCGCCCAAAGCAAGCAAGGGCAAAGCGGCGAAAGCCGCCGACTCGGATGCAGAAACGGAGAAGATCGAGCTGGTGGAGATGCGGAAGGAAAACGCCATCTTCGCCCCGACGCTCGACATGCGCGCCCTGGTTGAGCGGTACATGTGTATGTGGGGGAAGGAGACGAGGGCTCTCCCTACTACTCGTGTGCTCCCAGCTTCCGTCAAGGGCGGTCCAGATAAATTCCCCTTCTTTATCGCTTACTTTTACTACGGGCATTGCCCTCCGTTTTCTGATTTCTTCATCGACATCATGTACACATACGGCTTCCGCCTCTTGGATTTTACGCCGAACGCCGTGACATGCATGTCAGTCTTTGCCCATCTCTATGAGAATTTCGCCGGAGTAGTCCCCAGCACAGCTCTCTTTCGCCACTATTTCCTTCCCCGTATCGAAACGGGAGACGCCCTTTCTGGTTCTATCACCTGGATTCCAAGGGCATGGAATAAAGAGATATATCCAGACGGTCTCTACCGTAAGAAGTGGGATGAATGGCGGTCTGAGTGGTGCTGGATTAAGGAGAAAGATCCACAGCCGTTCTGTTCGCCCCGACAAACGAAAGTGGTTCGCGGCAAGGACTGGAGCGCTCTCGATCCTCAACATGAGAAGCTCGCAATCGCAGTTACCAGGATCCACCGTCTCAAGGTTGCCGGGCTAACAATAGAAGTGGTTGGCGCTGATTTCCTCCGCCGTCGCATCGCCCCTCTGCAGAACAAAGGGAGGCCGGCCTGGGAGTTCAAGAATGCAGCAGATATCATGAGGCTGCGCCCTAGTCTGAACAACAACTTGACAGTTCTGCAGCACACAGCTCTCTGCCACAAATTGTTCAGGCCTGACGGGAAATATAAGTTGCCGGCTGGCATAATTCCCCTGTGCAACAATTCTGCCTTGAGCTCAATCATCGCCATGATGCCGGTGTGTAATGCTCACGGCCCTGACGGAACTTGGGAAGAGCCATCCTCGGAGCACGCACATGAGTTCTTTGATAACTTGTCGGAGAAAGCCATCCGGGAAGAGCTAACCCTCATCCGCCCCACCACTGATGAAGAAGTGGCTTACATCGCCAGCAGGGCGGAAGAGGTGAACCTAGCCGCGGAGGCCGGCAGCTTTGGCTTCACGGAAGAGGAAGCCAGCGAAGGAGAGATAATGTTAGAGGAGACCCTTGCCGAGCAAGGTGAAGTTGCCGGGGAGCAGAGCAGCATGGTTGCCGGGAGCTCTTCTGTCGAAGACACAGCCGAGGAGCAGCTGCACGAGGAGCCCCCAGCTCCAGAGAAGAAGAAGCGTGTTCTTCGGAAAGCCGTCTCTGGCGTCCCAACACATCAGCCTCCCTTGAGTGGTGAGGTCCCCGGCAAGGAGGCGGCCGGCAAGGATGCGCAGCGGCAAGGAGCCCAACAGCAACCCGCGTGACGTACGAGACGCACAACCGCGGCAACAACTGGAGCGGCAGGGGCGTCTCATACGATGGCACAAACAGCTGGAGCAATAGGATCATCTCAATCTACTGCTTCTGCCACAGCCAAGCGTCCCAGGACCCCTTCTCCACCCCCTCGCACGGACATTGTAGAGGAGGTTGACTTCGACCTCTCCTCTTTTAGTCCAGAAAGAGAAGAGTAAGAGTCCTTGCCGCATCTTTCAACTTCTGAATTCCTGGTCTTTCTTAACTTATTTGTTTTGCTTTGGCCTGTCCCCACAGAGATACGGAAACGTTGGCGCAAAGGATGGCGAAGAAGGCGAAGACTTCAATGGGTGATGAGCCTCCGGCAAGCACCGTAGGTGCGCCAGAGCCCATCGTCATCAACCCGGAGCCCAGCCCTCAACACAGCCTCCAACCCAGCCCCCAGCGTGAGCCCACTACTCATTTTCCGTTGGCGAGCGTTGGGGAGAATATCTTCGCTATTGACATCACCGGGCTTGCAGGAGAAGAACAGCAACAAGGAGAGCCATCGGAGGCCGCCCCTGATGTGCCGCCTCCGTCGACCATGTCGCCCAGAGATGAACCTTCGGCAAGGGCTTCCACTGGCGAGCCCATTCGCGTTGAAGAGGAGCCGGCAAGCATGGGCATTGGCAATACTACGTCGGCAACCAATGGTTCCGGGAAAGGAGAAACCACCTCTCAACAGCTTGACACAGGTAAACCGTTTGCCTCGGCACACTTGTCATTCTTTCTTTATTTTTGTCTTCTTGAACTTCAACCTCGGTCTCATCTTGTTTCCTTTCCTAGTCTTCAGATCTCCCTTCGGTGGAACAGATGGACGTTGACGTTGTCATTGAAGAGACCGCCAAGGATGTTGCCGCCGAGGCCGATAGAGCCGCGGCCGATGAAGCCGCCAAGGCCGTACAGGAGGAAGCCACCAAGGGGTTTGCGGAGGGGGCCGGCAAGGAGACAGGCGACCATACTGACGGCATTCCTGCCGCAGGAGCGCTTGGCGCTACACCGGTCACAGAGCCCCCAGTTGCCGGCGAGGCGGTTGTCGAAGGTCAACCGTCAACGTCCGACACCCCCCCGTCAAGCAGATACCTCAAGGTTGGCGACAACCTGTTCGTCAGCATACCAGGGACGGCAAGCATCGGGGTGCCAACCGAAGGAGAAATCTTTGACGAAGACGTCATCGCCGCCGTTGGACTCAAGATCGTTGATGAGCCACGTGCTAGCAGCAGCGGGTCCAGGGAAGAACAGCTCCTCCAAGCCATGAGCGATAACTATCAAAAACTTCAGGCGCTTCACCGCACCCGAAAGGAGAGGTTGGACTCCAGGGCGACAGTTGTTGAAGCGGCAGAAGCAGATTTCCAGAAGCGCATCGAGGAGACGCAAGTCTGGTATGCCGAGGCCTTCCAGGAGCTGACGGCTGGTCGGGAGCAGTTGAATCAGAGTTGGAATGAGTTCCTCTTAAAGCAGTCCGACGCCGAGAGGGCACAGGAGGATGCTACGCAGCAGGCTGCTGCAGAGGAAGCTCGTTTAACGGAACGCTGCGTCGGGCTCGATGCTCATGAAGAGGAACTTGCCGCTCGCGAGGAGGCGCTTGCCGCCAAGCTCCGCAGCAAGGACGAAGAGATCAAGAAGCTTGTCGCGCGGCGAACCCAGGAGCTGGAGCAGAGACACAAGGAAACACTCGAAGCTCTGGCCATAGATCACGCCGGCAAGTTAAAGGGAGCCATTGATGCTGCCGAAGCTGCAGAGGCCGCGAAGAACGAGCTGGGCGATCAAGTGAAGAGGCTGGAAGCAGATCTTGAGGGCCACGGCAAGGAGATCTCAACGCTCAAAGCCGACAGAGAGAAGACTCTCTTCAGCCTGGCGGAGATGCAAGCCGCCATGTCCGACAAGACCAAGGAGCTCACCTCAGCCAATGAATCCATCCCTGATTTGAAACTGAAGCTGGCGATGCTGGAGGAGTCCCTTGAGAGTGGCAAGGCTCGCGAGAGGGCTTTGATCAAAGACCTCCAGAGTGAGAAGAGCCTGCTCAACAGCGCCGCCGCCACTTATAATGATTTTGAGAAAGGCGTGAAGATCTGGACTGAGCGCCTTGTCGACGTCGCGGAAAGGCTTGCCGCAGAACTGTCCACCATGGGCCTGCAAGACTTCAACTATTCTTCTGACGATAGGGTGTCTTCGAGCGCCAAGCTGACCATGTTCTTCGAGAGCATCGTTGACGCCCTCAAGCTGCTCCAGTCTAACCGAGAAACCCATCTGGCGAACGAATCCCGCAAGCTCTGCCGGGCCGTCCTCCGCAAGGTACTCGTCAAAGTGGTGCATAAGAACCCTGGCATCAACCTTACCAATGTTCTTGCTAGCTTGCCGAAGGATGTGGATCTCAAGGCACTCGAAGAGCTTGTCGCGCCCATCATTGACAGAGTGAGCCAAGTCAAGAGGGTCGAAGGCCAGCGCAGGGACTAGCCGCTTTGCTTCATTTTGTCGCCACCATTCCATGGCAAAGACAGTTTTTATCTTAATGTTAGAATCGCGGTGACCGTCAATGTAATATAACTTGCTATATTTTGAATGAATGCATGCTATTTCCCTCGTCTGATTACTTTCTGTATGGTTCATGCCCTATGCTTATCGGGATCTTGCCGGTGCGCACACCCTTGCCGCGAGCGCTTTGAGGAACGGATCCTTAGCAGCCTACTGGAGGTGTCGCTGTCGACAAGATACCTTGACGTTTTCAGTGCAGCCACTTAAGTTGTTGAGCGGACTCGAAACAAGGTAAGGGCGCAACCAATCACGACAAGGTTCCTTCGCGTGCAGGTTTTCCATACAAAAGCCGAAATCGTTCAAGGAAAAATAGGTCTACAATGGAAATTTGATTAAGAGTTTTGCAACTTAGCTCTTTGTTGCTGTACTCTTTATTGTAGTATGTTAACTTGAACGTCGCCCGTTGGTGTCCATACCTCATCCCCCCCCCCGGCAAACTTGCACGCGAGGAAACCTTCTGTCCTTTGAGAAAAAGAAAGAAGAGAAGATAGAGATATGGAACCTTGGCGGTTCATTAGTGCTTACCGGAAGCAGTCGTAATACAATATCTCAGACAAGCATGCATATAGATTGACATGAAAATCGACAAGAATTGTAAAACGCTTAAGTTTATTCAACTATGCACAGGGTCTGCGCCTGGCTTTGTACAAAGGATCATATGCCTTGCCGGCAAAACTTGTACAAAAGGTGGTTGCCGGGGGACCCGGCAACCGCGCCTTATGGGTAGAACTTACGAAGGTGTTTGATATTCCAGGAATTGCTCACTGGAATGCCATCTTCGGTCTCCAGGCGGACTGCGCCGGGCGTGGTGACTCGTACTACCCGATAAGGGCCTTCCCACTTCGGCGTCAACTTGTTAGAATTCCTGGCCGACTGAACGCGCCGAAGAACAAGGTCGCCTTCCTCACGGCTTCGGGCATGAACCTTGCGGCTATGATAGCGGCGCAAGGCTTGCTGGTAGCGTGCAGCTCGCACAGCAGCCCGAAGATGATCTTCCTCAAGGAGCGTGGCGTCATCTTGGCGCAGCTGCTCTTGCTCAAGCTCATCATAAGCGAGTACTCGAGGTGACCCGTATATGAGTTCCGTGGGGAGAACTGCTTCTGCCCCGTAGACTAGGGAGAATGGTGTCTGGCCAGTAGCTCGATTTGGTGTCGTTCTGATTGACCAAAGAACCGCCAGCAGCTCATCAATCCAGCGTCTTCCGCACTTGCGCAGCTTGTCAAAAGTCCTTGTTCTGAGACCTCGCAACACTTCAGCATTTGCCCTCTCCGCCTAGCCGTTGCTTCTCGGGTGAGCAACAGAAGCAAAACAGATTTTGCCGCCAAGGTCTTGGATGTACTGCATGAAGGTGCGGCTCGTGAACTGCGTGCCGTTGTCGGTGATGATCCTGTTTGGCACACCAAAATGGCACACTATTCCCTTGAAGAACTTGACGGCTGATTGTGCTGTCATCTTTCTCACTGCTTCCACTTCCGGCCACTTCATGAACTTGTCGATAGCGACGTACAAGTATTCGAAGCCCCCGGCAGCGCGAGGAAAGGGGCCCAATATGTCGAGCCCCCAGACCAAAAATGGCCAGGAAAGAGGGATTGTCTGAAGAGCTTAAGCTGGCTGATGCAATTGCTTTGAATGGAACTGGCACGCTTCACACTTGGTTACTAGTGCAGTTGCATCCTGGAGAGCAGTGGGCCAGAAGAAACCTTGCCGGAATGCCTTACCGACAAGAGCTCTTGACCCTATGTGGGACCCACATATGCCTCCATGTATCTCTGCCAACAGCTCAAGTCCATCCTCCCGAGGAATACACTTCAATTTCACACCGTTCGGTCTCTTTCTGTACAGGACGTCGTCAACGAACTGGTACATACTAGACTGACGGGCTGCTTTCTCCGCTTCTTCCTGTTCGTCAGGGAGTTCTCCTGTTTGAAGGAATTGGACGATGTGTTGTGCCCATGTTGGAGCCTGCGGCTCGACAACAAGGACCAAAGGCATATCTTCGGCCGCGGGAGCGCTTGCTTCTGCGGCAAGAACCTGAGGTTCTGCGCGAAGCTGCTGCTCACCGACAACCGTGTCATTCCCGGCAACTTCCTTGCCGGCGGCTTCTGGGAGCTCTGCAGGAAAGTACTGGCCAGAACTCAATTTCCTTCTTTTGTCTTGCCTCGTCGATGGTGTTACGGATGGCTGAGTCAAGCGGAGCACAAAAGTTCCTGGTTCCACAGGTAACTTGAGGGCAGCACGCTTTGACAGGTCGTCGGCAATGCTGTTCTCCGCACGAGGAACATGCTATGTTTGCAACCCGTCAAAACGCTCCTCCATCTTTCTCACTTCATCTACATATGCTTCCATCAACGGGCTCTGATAGTCTTTGTTAACTTGCCTGACGACAAGCTGTGAGTCACCTCTGACGATGAGCTTCTTAATTCCAAGGTCCGCCGCGATCCTGAGACTGGCAAGCAGCCCTTCGTATTCTGCAGTGTTATTTGTTGATATCTCCCGGGGAAAGTGCATCTGAATTACATACTTGAGGTGCTCTCCGGTGGGTGCGACAAGCAGCACGCCAGCACCGGCGCCTGGCAGCGAGAAAGCTCCGTCAAAGTACATAATCCATTCTCGATTTGTTTCCTTGCCAGGGATAGTTGTCTCTTGAATTTCTTTGTCTGGCGTCGGTGTCCATTCTGCAATGAACTCTGCCAAAGCTCTGCTCTGAATAGTTGAAGTGCTTTCAAATTTGAGACCAAAACTTGACAGTTCCAACGCCCACTCCACAATTCTGCCGGTGGCATCTGGATTTCGTAAAATCCGCTGCAACGGGAAGCGAGTGACGACGGTGATTTCATGTGCCTAAAAATAATGGCGCAGCTTCCTTGAGGCCATAAGAAGGCCGAAAAGCAACTTCTGCATGCCAGAATATCTTGACCTAGCCCCCTGCAACAGGGAGCTGACAAAATAGACTACGCGCTGCACCATCTTCTTCTTCTGCGTTGCTTCATTCGACTTCGCGGATCCTGCCTTGTCGGCACCAAACTCTGCCGGGGAGAATCCCAGCTTGTCGCTTAACGGGCTTGCCGCTGCCGCTGCTTCTTCGTCAACTTCTCTCTGTGCCACTAGGGCAACACTAACCATTTGATTCATGGCCGCTAGATATAGCAGCAACGGCTCTTGTGGTTTAGGCGTGACTAGTGTTGGCGGAGAGGAGAGGTACCTCTTCAAGTCCTGCAGCGCTACCTCCGCTTCCGGAGTCCATTTCATTGGACCGGCCTTCTTCAAGATTTTGAAAAAGGGCAGGGCGCGCTCAGCGGATTTGGAGATGAACCTGCTCAGAGCAGCAACGCAGCCGGCAAGTCGACGCACATCTTTGACACGTCTCGGTGCTTCAATCTGCTCAATTGCCTTGATCTTGTCGGGATTTGCTTCGATTCCACGTTGAGACACAAAGAACCCGAGAAGCTTGCCGGATGGAACGCCAAACACACACTTCTCAGGATTGAGCTTCAGATTGATCCTGCGCAGATTTGCAAATGTCTCTTCTAAATCTTGTATGAGCGTTGCCTTGTCCTTGGTTTTAACCACTATGTCATCCATATAAGCTTCTATATTTCTATGCAGCTGGGGCTCAAAACCGATCTGGACCGCTTTTGCAAACATTGAACCAGCACTTTTCAACCCGAAAGGCATGCGTATGAAGCAATACGTGCCACATGGGGTGATAAATGTGGTTTTCTCTTCGTCTTCCTTTGACATGAAAATCTGTTGATACCCTAAATAAGCGTCAAGAAACGACAGCAAATCGTAGCCAGCAGTGGAGTCTACAATCTGGTCGATGCGCGGCAAGGGAAAAGGATCTTTTGGACAGGCTTTATTGATATATGTATAGTCAATACATAGCCTCCATTTTCCATTCGCCTTGCGCACTACAACTGGATTGGCCAACCATGTTGGATGGAGAACTCCCCTGACTAAACCTGCTGCTTCCAGCTTCCTGATTTCTTCGGCAATAAATTCTTGCCGCTCCAAAGCTTGCTTCCTAACTTTCTGCTTGACGGGCCGCGCATGAGGACATACAGCAAGGTGGTGCTCGATTACCTCCCTGGGAACACCGGGGATATCAGATGGTTGCCATGCAAACACATCGATATTCGCCCGTAGGAAGGCAATGAGCGCGCTTTCCTATTTGTCATCAAGGGTGGAACTCACGGTGAAAGTTCCTCCCATACCATCCTCCTTGGCGGGCACCTTCTTAGTCGCTGGTGGAGCTGCCTTGGATTTCTTGCTCTTGCCGGTGGAGCTCTCCGGCACATCCCCAACGGGAGCGCAGCACTCCGAGGAGGTGCGCTTGCCGGAGTGTGTGCTAGAGGTCTTGCCGGTCTTCTTCCCTCCGGGAGCTTCGGCGGCAGGAGCAAATGCCTTGGCGGCAGGTGCTGCGGCTGCCTCCCGGTAGAGTTGGTCGGTGCAGATAAGCGCATCCTTCTTGTCGGAGTTGATAGTGATGACGCTCATCGGCCCGGCCATCTTCAATGTATTATAGGCGTAGTGTGATGCCGCCATAAACTTGGCCAGCGCCGGTCGACCAAGAATCCCATTATACGGCAATGGAATCTTGGCGACGTCGAAGACGATCTTTTCTGTTCTGTAGTTCAGCTCACTACCAAATGTTACTGGCAGTGTGATCTTGCCCTTCAGCTGGCTCCTTCCCGGATTGATTCCTTGAAACGTGCCCGTTTCCTCGAGATCTTCGTCAGGAATTTGCAACTTCTTGATCACATCAGGCGAGATCAAGTTCAAACCGGCCCCACCGTCAACTAACATCTTTGTCACCTTGAGGTTGCGGATCGTTGGTGAAACCAACAATGGCAAACACCCGACCGCAGTTGTGCGATCAGGGTGGTCCTCGGCGTCAAAAATGATAGGCGTGTTGGACCATTTCAATGGTTTCCGGGCATCGACCGACGGCTCTGTTACATTAATCTCGCGCGCCCACTGTTTAAGTCGGCGGTGAGAGGAATGCAACGAGGCGCCCCCGTCAATGCACATGGCTTCTGTAGCTTTCTGGAACTTGTGCTCGCTGGACTCGTCGCCCTCTTCGTCATCATCATCACCCCCTGCTCCTTGTCGCAGCCTCGAGCGGGCCTCTCCTTTTGTTGATTGGCCTTGCCGCGGCGACCTCCTCGACCACCGCGTTTCATGCCAGACCCCTCAGCACCATCCTGGGCCTTCTCCTTGTCTCGCCTCTCGTACTCGGCTTTCTGCTTCTCGACAAGCTGCTCAACTTGCCGGCAGTTTTTGAGGTCGTGGCCCTTGGTGCGATGGATCTTGCAGTACTGCTTGTCGGAGCCCTCCGGCTTGTCGGCAGCCGCCAAGGCCTGACATGCGGCACACCCGGCAACCTCCTTGCCGGGGCCATCAGCCTTAACCTTCTTGGCGGCGCCGGGGTTGCCGGATCCCTCGACGGCAAGCACGGCCTTGCCCTTGCGCTTCCTGTTACGCCGTCGGCCTTTCTTCGCCGAGGTGGTGACATCTTCGCCTTCAGAGTCGATTTCCGCGCTAGCATGTTCGCCGGGGAATCTCCTCCCCTCCTCGGCCCGAGCACATCTGTCAGCCAGAGCATAAAGCTCGGCGACATCCCTGACTTTGTTCATCACCAGCTCTTCCCGCATCTTGCGGTTGCGCACGTTCTGATGAAACGCGCTGAGAACAGCGGCAGGATGAACGTCTGGGATGTTGTGCTGTATACGGCTGAATCTCTGTATGTACTTGCACAAGGTTTCGCCCTCTTTCTGGGGGATGAGATGTAAATCGCTTTCCTGGCCAGGAGCCTGGTGGCCTCCAGTAAAGGCGCCAACAAACTCATGACACAAATCTGCCCAGGAGGAAATGGAATTCTCCGGCAAATGCATCAACCACGACCTGACGTTGGGCTTAAGCACCAACGGGAAGTAGTTGGCAAATATCTTGTCGTCTCGAGCTTCGGCAGCCTGCACCGCAATGGTGTAGACACTCAGGAACTCTGACGGGTGAGTCTTGCCGTCGTATTTCTCCGGCACCTCCGGTTTGAACGTTCGGGAATTGGGCCACTGGACTCGCCGCAGCTCATGAGTGAAAGCTGGACAACCCACCTCGTAAGGCAAGCTACCAGAATACCCCGGCACAGGCTCGTCTACAGTGGGTCCTACGCGCCTGTCAGATTGACGGCGCGCTTCCCGCCGCCGCTCGATGGTAGTTCGAGCGTCTTCTTGATTCTGTTCCCGAAGAACTTGACGTCGATCGCGGCGAACCCGCGGATCGGACGACGCCGTGGAACCGTCATCACAGGCGTCAGTCTGCCGAGTTAGCGACTGCTGTTGTCGTAGCGGAGGGGAGCGCATCGTAGTCGTACCGCCTCCGGTCTTTTCGCCATCAGCACGCACTGACTCAGTGGACTGCCGCCGCGAAGGCCCCGCCTGCTGCGGCCTGTCGTCATTAGCCAAGCCGATGAGGCTCTGAATAGCAGATCTCCATTCGTCTAGCTTCTCCGCAGCGGGAGGGAAATCTAGGAGCAGCTGAGCTCGCGCCAACGCTTCTGCCGGTGTAGGCGGCGGCGAAAGGTGCGAAGAACGTGAGGTGCTCTAACTCCTAACTGTGTTAGAAGGAGCTCCATCACGGTCTTGCAATCGCGGCCTGCTTCCACCGGCATGTTGGCGCGCATGCTGGCCCCGTGCATCTTGGGAGTGATGCGCAGGGTTTTTTCCATGGGGGCGCTTGGAACCACCAACGTCGCGGCACTGCACGTCGTGCACGACCTGAGAAGGCCGCGGCGCATGCGCCGGCGTGGGTGTCTTGAAAGGCGCCGTCCCGTCCTTGGAGTTCGCTGCGCCACCCGTAGGTAGCACGGCTCCGTCCTTAGACCTGGCATCGCCGTTGCGAACGACGCCGCTCGCCTGGCTCTGATTGCCAGAACGTCGTGGAGGCTCGAGACCTCCACCTCCTCCACCAGCGCCCACGCCGTCGCCCGTCTGAGAGGGTACCGGCAGGCCGAACGTAGATGGATCAACCGCTGTAGCGCCCTTCTTCTTGGGAACCATGGCGATGAAAGTGATCAAGAACTGGCGCGCTGACCGCTAGATCGGGTTCGCGCAACCTTCTCCCCTAAATGGCGCGCCAAAGATGTCGGCGTACGACACCTATGGGATCGCGTGGATCCCTTTTACGGTTCGGCTAGGGAAAAGATTTGCACAAAGAGCGGATCCAACGATCAACGTGGGGATCTTTACCCAGGTTTGGGCCACTGAGAAGCGTAAAACCCTACTCCTGCTTTGGTTTGTTGTGGGTCTTCTTAAGCTCAAGTACACGGAGCGCTTGTGATGAACAGTACGTTCAGGAAGCAGCTACGCATGCAGAATGGGCCAGAAGGTCCTCCCCCCTGTAGCTTCGCCTTGGGCCTCCTTTTATACGTCCAAGGGATCACCAATAGTGGTGAACAGTAAGTACAAGAGGTGTAAAGTTGCTACAGGGTTTACATGTTTATCACTGACGACTTAGGACAAACGCATTTAATGCTCCACTTAGGTGTCCCTTACTTTCTTGGGGACGGAAAAAGCGACCGTCCCATCAGCACCGCTTAACCCCATCCGCCGTTAGTGCCATGACACGCACACAGGAGGACAAGCCCTAAACGACAGGCTGGTCACTGCGCTGGAGCGGTGACAGGGCGGTGGGATCTTGCCGGGTGCGAGGTCTTGCCGGGCCTTCACGAGCCTTCCCGGCAAGATCTTGCCGGGAAGCCAGCCTTTGGTCTTCTGTCTTTTGATCATTAGCTTGAGTGCCTTCTTGATAATCTTATATTTGTTTCGGGCTGTTCCCCGGCAGGCCTTGCCGCTGGTATGGCTGCAACCGTCTGTGCACAAGTATGGGGTACTAAAAGACCCAAACTTTAGTACACCTACTCCTGCTTTAGTTTATTGTGGGTGTTCTTAAACTCAAGTACACGGAGCGCTTGTGATGAACAGTACGTTCAGGAAGCAGCTACGCATGCAGAATGGGCCAGAAGGTCCTCCCCCCTGTAGCTTCGCCTTGGGCCTCCTTTTATACGTCCAAGGGGTCACCAAGAGTGGCGAACAGTAAGTACAAGAGGTGTAAAGTTGCTACAGGGTTTACATGTTTATCACTGACGACTTAGGACAAACACATTTAATGCTCCACTTAGGTGTCCCTTACTTTCTTGGGGACGGAAAAAGAGCCCATCCCATCAGCACCGCTTAACCCCATCCGCCGTTAGTGCCATGACACGCACACAGGAGGACAAGCCCTAAACGACAGGCTGGTCGCTGCACTGGAGCGGTGACAGGGCGGTGGAATCTTGCCGGGTGCGAGGTCTTCCGGGCCTTCACGAGCCTTCCCGGCAAGATCTTGCCGGGAAGCCAGCCTTCGGTCTTCTGTCTTTTGATCATTAGCTTGAGTGCCTTCTTGATAATCTTATATTTGTTTCCAGCTATTCCCTGGCAGGCCTTGCCGCTGGTATGGCTGCAACCGTCCGTGCACAAGTATGGGGTACTAAAAGACCCAAACTTTAGTACACCGACATCCTTCCCCCTCACGTGGGTGTCCACTATGTGAGGCGTGGTGAACTGCCACCCGTCGTCATCGTCAGCCGCTGGAAGCGCCATTGGAGCCGCTGGATATCCTCTCTGTATGTGTCATCGTGGGTGTGCTTCTTGTGTCGTGGGGTGCGAGAGATGAAGGTAAATGCCCACGGGAATAAATGAGGGCCGGGCGGCCGGGATTCTCGGCACGTCCGTAGGGTAGTTTTTGCCGCACGTAACTGCGTCGTGGCCCCGCGTCCGACGCAACCGCATGCATATGGTACCCCGAACGTACATGATCATGCGCCGGCCCGAAACGCTGGCAGCGCACGCGAAGGGATGCGGGCAGAGCGCGCGGAGGGACGCGAGCAGAGCGCGCCACCGCCGCCTCAACCGCGAGCAACCACATGCATAGAGCAGTTGAACACACAGGGAATGGCCGTCTATAAGAGATGCACAAAACCTGCGCGCCACATTTTCCCTTGGCTAAGCTGCGAAGGAACCCAGATCTCGCTTTGCATACGGGTGTTAAGTCTGAAACGTTTGCGATGAGTGTTTTATTCAGAGAAAAACATTGATTTTTTTTACTCTGATAACTTTGTACATTCAGAGAGAAAACGCTAAGTTGATCAAAACCATAGATTTCATTCAGTGACACTATGATTTTATATTCATACGATTGAGATACAATACTAAACAAAAAACTAATTGCCGCGGCGGCGGCAACGGCGGCGGCGGCGTGCTTGTAGCGACCCGACCCAAAAGGATCGGTGCCTCTGTGCTTTCTATGCTATCCCTGGATCAGTATGCTAGCACACACAGTACATCGATGAAATAACATAACATCACATGTTAAAAAGATAACGTAAATCCAGATTATACCTCATATAACACAGCAGAAAACAATCATAAGGGTGTGGAGTCCCATCAACACCAACGGCAACTTGAGTGTAGACTGTAACCCTACAACGTAACTCTTACTCGTCGTAGAAATTCCTGCAACATGATAAGTTGCAGCCGTGTAGGTCAGTACATGGAATGTACTGGCAAGTCACATCATAGGAGTATAGAGAACCTATTTGTACATGCAATTTTGGCTGGTGGAAAGCTATAAGTTTAACTTTGCATAAAGCTGTTTTTTCCCTATTGTAAAAGAAATTATTCTACCACTACAAAATAGCATAAGATTGAGATGGCAATCCCAACTCATTCCATTCCCAAAGTTTCATTTAAACCCAACTGATTTAATTAAGGGTGATGAGATCTCCCGACATTTCCACTACTAAAAGCTCAAATTGTCCATAACCGGGGACATGCCTAATCGATTAGATTTAACACTCTGCAGAGGTTTGCGCACTTTTTCCCACAAGAGTCGACCACCTCCTTGATCGGAAGATCAAGACATAGTCTTTCGAAAGTATCCCCTCTTAACCCACGGATAGGCCGGTACACCTACACATTCTACATCTGCTAGCCTATCCCGGAAGAGGTCACACTAACTACTCAACTAAGCCAGAGCCCATATTGGCTTGTGGCTGCACGCGTAAGCTTCTAGACATGAAAACACGTTTGATCCCTTTGAGCCTGAGTGGACGGACCACTAGCGGTGCACCACCATGGATTTCCCATGCATGATCCCACTGTACTTCGCCACCATTCAACCCAATTTCCGCCCAGGTAGTTCATTTAAAAGTCTTGGTCCTGATTACTACTTTGTCACTCATGTCTCACCATGAACACTTCCCAATCCCCGTCTACTTTGGCGAGGCAATATAATCTTACACGGTGGCGAGAAAGGTTGTATAATTCAGACCTACCTCAAATGAACTACTGGGTGTAAGCATAGCCATCCGGCATAAATTCCTACCATGCAATCCTACCACAAAGCACTAAGTCCATGTAAAACATAGGTAATAGAAGTATGATCAAGATGTAAACTTGCCTTGGTACTAGTTGTTCAACTCTAGAGAATGATAATATTCTGCTTCGCACTCCGGACAATCTATCGCCAAAGTAAATTGACCCACATAAGCAATCATTTCATTGAACCAAAATAACATGCATAACAAAAGACTCGGAAAAATCCAAATGAAAACACAACATACTTAACTATCACAAAATTTTCTAAGTGCAGAAACAACATGTGACATGGGGTTCAAAATGTGATGTGAACTAAAGTGCTTACATGGCATAGGAGTAAAATTATTCATGGACAGATCCTAATTGTGTGAAAATACCATGACATTGGTGCAAGTCATAGGATTTGGCTAGGGTGACAAAGTGCAAAAAGAATTAATTCAAACGGAGTCATGGTTTAGGAGATATGGCCAAATAGGGTTTGAATTCAAATCTGAACAAATTCATATTTGAAATTAGCAAAAGTTTTCAAAGATGCGTTCTCTGGATAAAGCTATTCGAGACAAACATTTTGCCGTTGGTTTCATCAAATCTGGATCTACGGTTAAAAAGATACGACTGTTTGAAGTTTAGGGGCAAATCTGAAAAAACAAATTAAGAGGACAGGTACATGCCACGTGGCACTCCAGGAATGGCCGAAGGGTGTCTGCTGCCTGGCTTAAACGGCGGATGGCCGAACTGTAAGTGAAACGGCGGCGGCGGCTAAACTAAAAGAAAACCGATGATCGGTTTAATTAAAACCGCTCGGTCTAATAGAACCACGGTTAACCGCGTACCTCTTCGCAAATAAAAAAATCGAACCTAATCTAATCTACACCATCTATACTGGATCGAACGGCAAGGGGCAATGGTGGCTCACCGCGGTGGTCAACGGCAACGAACGACGGCGAGGACGGCTCGGTGTCGAACGGGGCGGCGGCTGCGGCGGTCTACGATGTCAGGGATGTAGACGGGGAAGACAAGCACGACGCGGGCGGTCGGGTGGTGGGGTCGGCGGTCGTCGGCATGGACTGGACGGGGCGGGGCGAAGACTGCGGCCTTCGGTGCTCCGGCGGCTCAGGCGTTAGTGGTGGCGTCGTTCTGGCGTGGTATGGGCGACAAAAAGATGTCAAAATGACGCGGTACGGCGAGGCAAAATGATTCACGAAGACAAGAAGGGCTCGGGTGTTCCACCGGCGACGGAATCGACAGCGGAGAGCTTCGGCTCCAGCTAGATTCAAAACGACGAGGCGGCGGCTACGAGCGGCATGGAGTTGAGCGAGACGGCGAGATCGACAGAGGGGATCGCGGGGCATTTATAGGAGAGGAGAAGGAGCGCGGGGCTGCAGGGATAAGGCTCCTCCCGAGAGCGTAGTCCGGCAGTTGCGGGAGCGCGGGTGCGGCGTGCTCATCCGAGCGGAAGGCGCGGGAGGTGGGAGACGATGGGGCGGGTCCCACTGGTCAATGGTGGCGGCGGGAAACGGGCGAGGGCGGGCGACCGATGCGAAACGCCTTCGGGAGCGGGAGCAGGCCGTGGGCCAAATGCGCGGCTGGGCCGGCGACTGGCGCTGTGTGTGGATTTGTAGTTTTTTCCTATTTACAGAAAACGTTTTGTGGCCCTAATCAAAATCAAACTAATTTCTAAAAGCACCACAATAATTTATAAAATCATTATGCATAATATAGAGCATAATGAACATTAATCCTAGAACAAACAATTTTAAAAATATTTTCCTAATGCAATTAATGCACTTTTTGCAAATAAAATAAATACCAAATAAATCTCAAAAACTCCAAATAATATTCTAATAATTTTTCCAACTCTTTTATATTTGAGGAAGTCATTTTATCCTCTCTCTTTTATTTTTTTTTCAGGAGAAAAATAATTTGCATAAAACACAATAGATCAATATTCAATGAATTCAAGAAATAGCTATGCAAATGATTTCAAATATATTTTTCAAATAACTTTCTGTTGGTTCCATAACCCATTTTCCAAACTTTCTTTCTGGTATTTGAAGGAGTCATATTTCCTTCTCTCTTTATTTTATTTGAATAAATGAATTTGAAACTCAAAGGGAAAACACTCCAAAAGTGAATCAAATGGAACTCAAAAGTGCTCCTCAAAACTTCCCACTCTATTTTATATATTTTGAAGAAGTCCTATTATCTTCTCTCATGAAAATCCTTGAGAGGCATAAAGTTTCTGAGTTGGGCTATTTTCAAATGGAATTCAATTTTTTTTTCAGAACCCCTTTTCATTTCTTTAAATGGAAGAAGTCATATTATTTTCACTCTAGGTTTTTTTTTAAATGAATTTGAATTCATGGAGATCAAAATGCAAGATGAAAGTTTTGGGAAAGTCCTTTTATTCTCTCTCATTCATTTTTCAATTTTTTTTCAATTTCCACTCAATTTCACACAATCAATCACACAACAATCAACAAACAATCATAATTATTTATTTAATATAACATTCCAAAATTTAGAATTTTGGGATGTTACAGTGCTGCGCCAGCGTTGTCGTCCTTCGGGACGCCGTTGTTCAAGTCTTCAAGCCATCCTAGAATGTTCAGGACTTGCAAATCCAAGAGCCATTCGTCGCGTGATCAACGGGCGGGGTGCGGGGGGACGGCGACTGATGTCTACTACGCAACTTCTATTCTTGTAGACGTTGTTGGTCCTCCAAGTGCAGAGTTTTGTAGGACAGTAGCAAATTTCCCTCAAGTGGATGACCTAAGGTTTATCAATCTGTGGGAGGCGTAGGATGAAGATGGTCTCTCTCAAAAAACCCTGCAATCAAATACAAGAAATCTCTTGTGTCCCCAACACACCCAATACAATGGTAAATTGTATAGGTGCACTAGTTCGGTGAAGAGATGGTGATACAAGTGTAGTATGGATAGTAGATATAGGTTTTTGTAATCTGAAAATATAAAAATAGCAAGGTAGAAAGTGATAAAATGGAGCACAAACGGTATTGCAATGCTTAGAAACAAGGCCTCGGGTTCATACTTTCACTAGTGCAATCTCTCAACAATGCTAACATAATTGAATATATAAAAATACCTCAACGTGCGACAAAGAATGACTCCAAAGTTCCTATTAGCGGAGAACTTAAGATGAAATTGTTGTAGGGTACGAAACCACCTCAAAGTTATCCTTTCCGATCAATCTATTGAGCCATCCCTATAAGTGTCACGAACAGCCCTAGAGTTCGTACTAAAATAACACCATATGATACGCATCAACCAACTCTAGTGTCACCTAGATACTCCAATGTCACCACAAGTATCCGTGAGTTGATTATTCGATATGCATCAAAACAACTTCAGATTCATAATATTCAATCCACACAAAGAACTTCAAAGAGTACCCCAAAGTTTCTATCAGAGAAAAGAAGATGAAAACGTGCAATCAACCCCTATGCCTAGATTACCCCAAGGTCACGGGAATCCGCGAGTTGATTACCAAAACATACATCAAGTGATTCAATAGAATACCCCATTGTCACCACGGGTATCCACATGCAAGACATACATCAAGTTTTCTCAAATCCAAAATATTCTATCCGATAACCATGAAACCTCAAAGGGAAAGACTCAATTCATCACAAGAAGATAGAGAGGGAAGAAACACCATATGATCCAACTATATTAACAAAGTTCGCGGTACCTCAAGGTTGTGCCAAATGAAGAACACGAGAGAGAGAGAGAGATCAAACACATAGCTACTGGTACATACCCTTAGCCCCGAGGGTGAACTACTCCCTCCTCGTCATGGAGACCGCCGGGATGATGAAGATGGCCTCCGGTGATGATTTCCCCCTCCGGTAGAGTGCCGGAACAGGGCTCCAGATGAGATCACTTCGATATAGAGGCTTGCGGCGGCGGCGTGGGAGTTCTAGGTTTTGTTCTGGGGCTTTCCAAATATATAGGAATATTTGGCATTGGATTCACGTCAGGGGGTGCCCGAGGGTCCCACAAGCTCGGGGGGCGCACCCCCCAGGCTTGTGGCGCCCTCGGCCACTCCTTGATCCATCTCCGGTGCTCCGTGGGTCTCTTTTGGTCCATAAAAAATCACCGTAAATTTTGGTCCCAATCCGAGAACTTTTATTTCTGCACAAAAAACAACACCACGGTAGTTCTGCTGAAAACCACGCCAGTCTGGGTTAGTTCCATTCAAATCATACCAAAACCATATAAAATTGTTGTAAACATGGCATGAATACTTCATAAATTATAGATACGTTGGAGACGTATCAGCATCCCCAAGCTTAATTCCTGCTCGTCCTCGAGTTGGTAAATGATAAAAGAAATAATTTATGAAGTGTGAATGCTAGCATAGTGCACAAGTTTGATCAATGATAATTTCAATCACTTTTTCTAGCATCATTATATATCATAAACAGTAGCTCATCTCATAAAACTTCTCATGATCAAGTAGCTAGCCATTCACATGCTAAAGTATAGACCATAAACTTTCTTGAAAACTAACAAACTATGTTCTCAGTCATCAAACAATTGCAATTCATCTTATTTTCAGGAAAGGTCTATGTAACAGCTTTGATTTAGCAAATTCCACATGCTCAACTATCATATAGTCTTCCATGATTGCTGACACTCAAAGCATATTTTTAGAACAAACCGTTTCAGTCAAACACATAGGAAGATAGGGGCTTAATGTTTTGCCTCCCAACTTATTTATCTCAGGGATAATGTCAATAATAATAACTCATGATCACCTATATTCAACTGGATATATGTGCCTGGATCTTTCCCCACCACATGATGCTTGCCAAGAGAGAAAATAAAAATGGAATAGAGTAGAACACTATTGACTCTTGCATAAAAGTAAATACATAAAGTAAAAGATAGGCCCTTCGCAGAGGGAAGCAGAGGTTGTCATGCGCTTTTTATTTTTGGATGTGCAAACTCTTAATGCAAAGGAACGTCACTCTATATTGCCCCTTGTGATAGCGACCTTTATTATGCTGTCCGTCGCTTTTATTTCTTCACTATCACAAGTTCGTGCAAAGCTTATTTTCCCTTACAATAAAAGATCATACATATTTAGGAGCAATTTTTATTGCTTTTGCACCAATGACAACTTACTTGAAGGATCTTATCCAATCCATAGGTAGATATAGTGGACTCTTATGGCAAGAAACTGGGTTTAAGGGTTTTTGGATGTACAAGTAGTATTTCTACTTAGTACGAAATTTTGGCTAGCAAAAGATTATAAGCAAGCATGACATGTTAGTCGATCCAAGAACATATAACTTCTATTTGAATATAAACAAACATAACCCATTACGTTGTCTTCCTTGTCCAACATCAACTACTTGATCAAGGTTGAAAATAATTAATGGGGGCTCATGCTACTTGTAGTCTGTGTTGGTATTTCCCCGAAGAGGAGAGGATGATGCAGTACAGTAGAGATAAGTATTTCCCTCAGTTAAGAACCAAGGTTATCAATCCAGTAGGGGAACCAAGAAAAATTCTGTTAAGCGCACCTGCACACACAAGGGCAAACACTTGCACCCAACGCAAATAAGAGGGTTGTCAATCCTCTTAGCGGTTAATTGCAAGGATTAAATCTTATCGAGGTAAATAGATAAACTAAAATACTAATTAAAATAAAAGTAAATAAATTGCAGCAAGGTATTTTTAGGTTTTTTATATGATAAAGATAGACCCGGGGGCCATAGTTTTCACTAGAGGCTTCTCTCTTCGGCACATAAACATACGGTGGGTAAACAAATTACTGTTTGGCAATTGATAGAAAAGCAAATAATTATGACGGATTCATGGCAATGATCATGTATATAGGCATCACGTCCGAGACAAGTAGACCGACTCCTGCCTACATCTACTACTATTACTCCACTCATCGACCGCTATCCAGCATGCATCTAGAGTATTAAGTTAATAAAAACAGAGTAACGCCTTAATCAAGATGGCATGATGTAGAAAAGCAAATTCAAGCAATATGACTAAACCCCATCTTTTTATCCTTAATGGCAACAATACAAATACGTGTCATGTCCCCTTCTGTCACTGGGATTGAGCACCGCAAGATTGAACCTATCACAAAGCACCTCTCCCATTGCAAGATAAATCAATCTAGTAGGCCAAACCATCGGTAGATCGGAGAAAAATACAAAGCTATAACAATCATGCATAAAAGAGTTCAGAGAACACTCAAATATTTCTCATGAATAATCTGATCATAAACTCACAATTCATTGGATCCCAACAAACACACCGCAAAAGAAGATTACATCGGATAGAACTCCAAGAACATCAAGGAGAACATTGTATTGAAGATCAAAGAGAGAGAAGAAACCATCTAGCTACTAGCTATGGACCCCTAGGTCTGTGGTAAACTACTCACACATCATCGGAAGGGCAGCAAGGTTGATGTAGAAGCCCTCCGTGATCGATTCCCCCTCCGGCAGAGTACCGGAAAAGGCCTCCAGATGGGATCGCGGAAGAATAGAGGCTTGCGGCGGCGGAAAGGTTTTTTCTTCTGGCTCTCTAGGGTTTTCCCAATATTTGTGAATTTATAGAAGTGGAATTAGGTCAAACGGAGTCACGTGGGCCCCACAAGGCAACACGGCGCCCCCCTAGGGCGCGCCCTGTTGCCTTGTGAAGCCTCTGTGAGGCTTCTGGCCTCCTCCTGAAGCTTCCAAGGTTTCTTTTTTCTAGAAAAAATCTCCAAAATTTTTTGTGGCATTTGGACTTCTTTTGGTACCGTTTCTCTAAAAAGCCAAAAACAAGCAGAAAACAGCAACTGGCACTAGGCACTAGGTTAATAGGTTAGTCCCAAAAAATGATATATAATTGCATACAATTGCATATAAAAACATCCAAGATTGATACTATAATAGCATGGAACAATCAAAAATTATAGATACGTTGGAGACGTATCAAGCATCCCCAAGCTTAATTCCTGCTCGTCCTCGAGTAGGTAAATGATAAAAACATAATTTTTGATGTGGAATGCTACCTATCATGTTTCATCATGTAATCTCTCTCTTACGGTATGAATAAGAAGATCCAAATGATTCAAAGCAATAGTCTATAATTTGATATAAAGACATCAATACTCAAGCATACTAGCAAACAATCATGTCTTTCAAAATAAAAATGCTAAAGAACGTTATCCCTACAAAATCATATAATCCTGTCATGCTCCATCTTCTTCACACAAAGTATTTATCATGCACTACCCCGATGACAAGCCGAGCAATTGGTACATACTTTTTAACGCGCTTCAGCTTTTTCAACTCCCACTCAATACATGAGCGCAAGCCATGGATATAGCACTATGGGTGGAATAGAGTATGGTGGTAGAGATAAATAAGGGAAGTCTCACATCGACGAGGCTAATCAACGGGCTATGGAGATGCCCATCAATTGATGTCAATGCGAGGAGTAGGGATTGCCATGCAACGGATGCACTAAGAGCTATAAGTGTATGAAAGCTCAACATGAAAACTAAGTGGGTGTGCATCCAACTTGCTTGCGAATGAAGACCTTGGGCATTTGAGGAAGCCCGTCATCAGAATATACAAGCCAAGTTCTATAATTAAAAATTCCCACTAGTGTATGAAAGTGACAAAATAGGAAACTCTCTATATGAAAAACATGGTGCCACTCTGAAGCACAAGTGTGGAAAAGGATAGTAATGATAAGTCTCCAATGTATCTATAATTTTTGATTGTTCCATGCTGTTATAATATCAATATTGGATGTTTTTATAATCATTTACAACAATTTTGTATCATTTTTGGAGACTAACCTATTAACCTAGTGCCCAGTGCCAGTTGTTGTTTTCTGCCCTGTTTTTGTTTTACAGAAAATCAAGACCAAACGAAGTCCAAATGCCACGAAACTTTTTGGAGATTTTTTATTGGCCAAGATAAACACTAAAAGCTTCGGGAGAGGGCCAGAAGACCCAGGAGGTGGCCACGAGCCACCAGAGTGCGCCTGGGGGGGGGCAGGCGCGCCCTGGTGCCTTGTGGGCCCCTCTTTGCTTCGTTTGACCTAATTCCACCACTATAAATTCAGGTAAAATCAGAAACCCTCAAGGGAGTCCACGAAATACTTTTTCCGCCACCGCAAGTTTCTGTTCCAGAGAGATCCCATCTGGGGTCCTTCTCCGGTAATCTGCCGGAGGGGGAATCGATCACAGAGGGGTTCTACATCAACCTTGCTGCCTCTCCGATGATGCGTGAGTAGTTTACCACACACCTTCGGGTCCATAGGCAGTAGCTAGATGGCTTCTTCTCTCTTTTTGATCTTCAATACAATTTTCTCCTTGATATTCTTGGAGTTCTATCCGATGTAATCACTTTTTGCGGTGTTTGTTGGGATCCGATGAATTGTGAGTTTATGATCAGATTATCCATGAATATTATTTGAGTCTTTGCTAAACTCTTTTATGCATGATTATTATAGCCTCATATTTCTTCTCCGATCTGTTGATTTGGTTTGGCCAACTAGATTGATTTATCATGCCATGGGAAGAGGTGCTTTGTAATGGGTTCGATCTTGCGGTGCTCAATCCCAGTGACAGAAAGGGACATGACACGCATGTATCATTGCTATTAAGGGTAAAAACATGGGGTTTATTCATACATGAGTTTATCTTGTCTACATCATGTCATCGTTCTTAAGGCGTTACTCCGTTCTTTTATGGACTTAATACACTAGATGCATGCTGGATAGCGGTCGATGTGTGGAGTAATAGTAGTAGATGCAGGCAGGAGTCGGTCTACTTGTCTCAGACATGATGCCTATATACATGATCATTGCCTTGGATATCGTCATGATTATTTGCTTTTCTATCAATTGCCCAACAGTAATTTGTCTACCCACCATATGCTATTTTCTTGAGAGAAGCCTCTAGTGAAATCTATGGCCCCCGGGTCTATCTAAATCATATTACTAAAACCCTAAAAATATTGCTGCCATTTTCTTTTATTTATTTGATTTTGTATTTTTGTTTCAATCTATCTACCTATCACATACAATTTAATCTTGCAATTTGACCGCCGAGAGATTGACAACCTCTCGTTTGCGTTGGGTGCATGGATTTGTTGTTTGTGTGCAGGTGCTGCTAACGAGGTGTTGTGTGATTCTCCTACTGGTTCAATAACCTTGGTTTCATAACTGAGGGAAATACTTATCTCTACTGTGCTGCATCATCCCTTCCTCTTCGGGGAAATACCAACGCAAGCTACAAGTAGCAGGAAGAATTTCTGGCGCCGTTGCCGGGGAGACATCATCAACATCTATCAAGTACCTTTGTATAAACTCTCATCTCCTTGCATTTACTTTATTTGCCATTTGCCTCTCATTTTCATCTCCCCCACTTCTAAAACATTTTTACAAAAATACAAAAATATTTTTCGTTTGCCTTTTTCTTGTTTGCTTGTTTGCTTGTTTGCTATCTTGTTTGCATAGTCTCGATGTCTCAAGAAAATACAAAATTGTGTGATTTTTCCAATACTAATAATAATGATTTTATTAGTACTCCAATTGCTCCTCCCGCCGCTAGTGCGGAGACTTGTGATATTAATGCCGCTTTGCGAAATCTTGTCATGAAAGATCAATTTTCCGGTAGTCCTAATGAAGATGCCACATCCCATCTTAACACTTTCATAGAATTGTGTGACATGCAAAAGAAAAAAGATGTGGATAATGATAATGTGAAATTAAAACTATTCCCATTCTCGTTGCGGGATCGTGCAAAAATTTGGTTTTCATCTTTACCATGAAATAGTATCGATTCTTGGGATAGGTGTAAAGATGCTTTTATTACTAAGTATTTTCCTCCCGCGAAAATTATTTCACTTAGAAATCAAATTATGAATTTTAAGCAACTTGATCATGAACATGTTGCCCAATCTTGGGAGAGGATGAAATTAATGATAAGAAACTGCCCTACTCATGGTTTAAATTTATGGATGATCATACAAAAAATTTATGCGGGATTGAATTTTGTTTCTAGAAATCTTTTAGATTCCGCCGCGGGTGGTACTTTTATGGAAATTACTTTGGGTGAAGCTACTAAATTGCTTGATAATATCATGGCGAATTATTCACAATGGCATACTGAAAGAACTCCTACTAGTAAAAAGGTGAATTCTATTGAAGAAATTAATAGTTTGAGTGATAAAATTGATGCGCTTATGAAATTGGTTGCTAGCAAAAATGCTCCTATTGATCCTAATGATGTGCCTTTTTCCACTTTGATTGAGCAAAATAATGATCCGGTAGATGTGAATTTTGTCTCGCGAAACAATTTTAATAATAATGCTTATAGAGGTAATTTCAACGCTAGACCGTTTCCAGGAAATTCCTCTAATAATTATGGCAATCCTTATGGTAATTCCTATAATAATAATAGGATGCCCTTTGATCATGAAAGTAATATTAAAGAAGTTATTAATGCTCAAAAAGTTTTCAACGCTACGATAGAAGAAAAATTGAGTAAACTTTATGATATGTCTAGGAGCATTGATAGAATTATTCATGATGTGGAAAATCTTAAGACTAAAATTTTGCCACCCAAAATTGATATTAGTGAATTAATTAAAGATTTATATGTCTCCATGGATGAGAGTAAGAAAAGAACCACCATGCTAAAAGCTAAACGAGAATTTTTAGAAAAAGCGATTCCTCCCGGTTTTTATCGTAGTAATGATGAGGATATTAAAATGATTGGTGTTTCATCTATTGATTCTTTGTTTAGCAATATAAAACTTGATGAAAAGGGGACTGAAGAAGAGTCAACTTTAGCTAGTAGGCGTCCCCATAATTTGGAGGGTGAAAATCTTGATAAGAAAATTGCTAAAAGTGGGTTTGGAGAGGTAAAAACTTTAAATAGTGATGTGCCCACTCTCTTGGATTACAAAGATTTTAATTATGATAATTGTTCTTTGATTGAGTGCATTTGTTTGTTACGATCCATGTTAAATTCACCCAACGCTTATGAGCAAAACAAGGCTTTCACTAAACACATCGTAGAAGCAATGATGAAAGCGTTAGAAGAAAAGCTAGAACTAGAGATTTCAATCCCTAGAAAATTATATGATGACTGGGAACCCACCATTAAAGTTAAAATTAAAAATTATGATTGCAATGCTTTATGTGATTTTGGTGCTAGTGTTTCCACAATTCCAAAATCTTTATGTGATGTGCTAGGTTTCACCAATATAGATGAATGTTCTCTTAAATTGCACTTGGCGGATTCTACTATTAAAAAACCAATGGGTAGAATTAATGATGTTCTTAATCTTGCAAATAGGAATTATGTGCCCGTTGATTTTATTGTTGTTGACATTGAATGCAATTCTTCTTGCCCTGTAATACTTGGTAGACCGTTCTTACGAACTATAGGTGCCGTTATTGATATGAAAGAAGGGAACATAAAATTTCAATTTCCATTAAACAAGGGTATGGAGCATTTCCCTAGAAAAATAATTAAAGCACCATATGAATCAATTATGAGGGCCACTTATGGAATCAACTTGAAAGATGACAACACTTGAAATTATGCATTATGCCTAGCTAAGGGCATAAAACAATAGCGCTTGTTGGGAGGCAACCCAATGAATAAAATAAATTTTTTCTGTTATTGTGTGTTTTCACATCCATGCTACTGGTATGAGTGTTTTTTTGTGTGTGTTTGTGCCAAGTAAAGCCTTTGGGATGATTTGGAAGATAGTATAATTGATGCTGTTTGAAAACAGAAAGTTTTGCGTCCTGTGCTGGAATTTTGATTTTTCTCTGGAATGTCAGAACCTTCTGAATTTTTTACACAATATTGGTATAAGAATTGTCCACGTCTTCCTAATTTTTCAGAATTTTTGGAGTTACAGAAGTATGACCATAATTCAGATTTCTACAGACTATTCTGTTTTTGACAGATTCTGTTTTTGATGCACTACTTGCTTGTTTTGATGAATCTAAGGTTTGTATCGGGGGGTATAAGCCATGGTGAAGCTAGATTACAGTAGGTATAATGCAAAAATAAAATATGAATGGGTTTGCAACAGTACTTAGAGTAGTGATTTATTTTGTTATACTAACGGATCTCACGAAGGTTTTGTTGAGTTTTGTGTGATTGAAGTTTTCAAGTTTTGGGTGAGATCATGATGGATGAAGGAATAAGGAGTAGAAAAAGCCTAAGCTTGGGCATGCCCAAGGCACCCCAAGGTAATATTCAAGGAATACTCAAGCGTCTAAGCTTGGGGATGCCCCGGAAGGCATCCCCTCTTTCTTCTACCAACCATCGGTAATTTTACTTGGAGCTATATTTTTATTCGTCACATGATATGAGTTTTGCTTGGAGCGTATTGTATTATATGAGTCTTTGCTTTGTTTGCTTTTTAGTTTGTCACAATCATCTTTGCTGAACACACCTATTTTGAGAGACCCACACGTTCATCATCATTTGATAGAATACTCTATGTGCTACACTTAATTTTTTTGAGCTAGGCAGTTGCTCTAGTGCTTCACTTAAATCTTTTTGAGCACGGTGGTGTCTATATTTTGAAGAAATAAACTCTCATGCGTCACTTATATTATTTTGAGAGTTGATTAAAATTTTGAAGAAATGAATTCTCATGCTTCACTTATATTATTTTGAGAATTGACAAGATTAAAATTTTCAAGAAATGAATTCTCATGCTTCACTTATATTATTTTGAGAATTGATAAGACTAAAATTTTGAAGAAATATTTGCACTCTCATGCTTCACTTAAATCTTTTTGAGAGTTGATAATAGTAACGGTAATTTGCACAAGATATGAAGTTGGTCCCAAAGTGATGAATATTCAAGAGGGATATAAATAAAAACTTTCATATAGATCATTGGATATGATAAGTGTGATTCCTTGCAATAGTTTTGCGATATGGAAATTATAATATGTGAGTCATGTTAGTGAGTAATTGTGATTAGTTAGAATATTAGTGTTAAGGTTTGTGATTCCCTATGCATGCACGTTAAGTCAATAGTTATGCAACGAAATTATATCCTACTTATGGTGCATTATTCGGTGTTAGTTATGTTCAATTCATGTTTATGACCGTTTTCATTTTTTGGTTGGTTGCTTCTCAATCTATTTGCTAGCCTTCATTTGTACTAAGCGAAAATACTGCTTGTGCATCCAAAATCCTTAAACCCAAGTTGTGCCAAATGAGTCCACTATATCTACCTATATGCGGTATTTCAATGCCGTTCTAAGTAAATTTGCGTGTGCTAACTCTAATTTTCAAAATAATTTTTCCATTTTGTGTACCCGTACCGCTCATGAAGCGGCAGGGGGTGGCCATTATTTTCCATGCTAGGTGTGTTATTCTCACGATGAGTGTTTATTCACTTGTCATTGCACGAGAGAGTGGCTGGTAATAGGGATGCCCAGTCCCACAATGAAATCAAAATTAATAACAACAAAATTCCATGGAAAGTGTTGGTATGGAGGGCACCCGTGGATGCAGCTAGCCATGGATTGTGAAAGAATGGTGGAAAGGAAATAAACTTTACTTTCTGTTTGGGAACCGCCTATGATGTATCTAGCATGGAAAATATTGGGAATTCTCGGTCGTTTTCGTTGACAGGAAAAGCATGCCTCTCAAAATATTTTGTATCTCTTTAATTTCAGCTTTGAGCTCTGGCACATTTGACAAATCTCTGCTTCCCTCTGCGAAGAGCCTATCTATTTACTTTTATGCAATTTTTATTTTTCTTGAGTCTCCATCTTCTCCTAAAGCACCAACTAGAGAGCACTATTGTCATACTTGTGCATTGGATGTAGCTAATATTTGAGTATGTTTCATGAATGGATCAATGATTGAGCATAATGGGCTAGGGATAACTTTCTTTAGCGTTGATATATTGAAAGACATGGTTGCTTGTTAGCATGCTTGAGTATTTATATTTTCATGTCAAATTATAGACTATTGCTTTGAATCATTCAAGTCCAATGTCCTTGCTACAAAGAAAAGAATATGTGATGAATATGTTAGGCAGCATTCCACATCAAAAATTCTGTTTTTATCATTTACCTACTCGAGGACGAGCAGGAATTAAGCTTGGGGATGCTGATACGTCTCTAACGTATCTATAATTTTTGGTTGTTCCATGCTGTTATAATATCAATCTTGGATGTTTTTATAATCATTTACAGCAATTTTATATCATTTTTGGAGACTAACCTATTAACCTAGTGCCCAGTGCCAGTTGCTGTTTTCTGCCCTGTCTTTGTTTTACAGAAAATCAATACCAAACGAAGTCCAAATACCACAAAACTTTTTGCAGATTTTTTATTGGCCAAGATAAACACTAGAAGCTTCGGGAGAGGGCCAGAAGACCTAGGAGGTGGCCACGAGCCACCAGGGCGCGCCTGGGGGGGGCAGGCGCGCCCTGGTGCCTCGTGGGCCCCCCTTTGCTTCGTTTGACCTAATTCCACCACTATAAATTCAGGAAAAATCAGAAACCCTCAAGGGAGTGCACGAAATACTTTTTCCGCCGCCGCAAGTTTCTGTTCCAGAGAGATCCCATCTGGGGTCCTTCTCCGGTAATCTGCCGGAGAAGGAATCGATCACGGAGGGGTTCTACATCAACCTTGCTGCCTCTCCGATGATGCGTACAGACCTTTGGGTCCATAGGCAGTAGCTAGATGGCTTCTTCTCTCTTTTTGATCTTCAATACAATGTTCTCCTTGATGTTCCTGGAGTTCTACCTGATGTAATCACTTTTTGCGGTGTGTTTGTTGGGATCCGATGAATTGTGAGTTTATGATCAGATTATCCATGAATATTGTTTGAGTCTTTGCTGCACTCTTTTATGCATGATTATTATGGCCTCGTATTTCTTCTCCGATCTATTGATTTGGTTTGGCCAACTAGATTGATTTATCTTGCCATGGGAAGAGGTGCTTTGTAATGAGTTTGATCTTGCGGTGCTCAATCCCAGTGACAGAAAGGGACATGACACGTATGTTGATGGTGTCCTGGACTAGGGGGTACTCACCACGTCGTCTCCCGACCTGTGGGTCGGGTCGAGGACCCCCATGGCGGTTCACCAATGGGCCACTTCGGGCAGCCCATGCCGTATACAAGGAAGACTCCACAAGACTTGGCGCCCATGACGAGGACTCTCTTAAACCCTAGGCCTCCGGTGCATTATATAAACCGAGGCTAGACTAGTCAATAGATCAACTCATATTCATTGGAACAATCTCGTGGTAGCCACATGTACTCTGTACTATACCCCATATCAATACAATCAAAAGCAGGACGTAGGGTATTACCTCTTCGAGAGGGCCCGAACCTGGGTAAAACTCTGTGTCCATGACACCATCGCTCCAAGACGCCTAGCTTAGGACCCCTACTACGAGATATGCCGGATTTGATACCGACATTGGTGCTTTCATTGAGAGCCTGCTGGGTAGTCGCCGCGGTGCGATGGGAATTCAGATCGGCTCCACCGCGATCTACGCGTCGGAACCGAACTACATCGTCAACGTCGGCATCTTCGTCGCCGGCTCGACTGGTCACCTCGGCTAGGCCGAGGACTAGGCTTCTCTTCGGATCGTCAAGTTTGGACGGATGTCTTCGTCATCATCAACTCTGATCTCCTCCGGGATCATGGAAAAATCGTCCATGTTGCTCGGGGGCTCAACGTCAACATTGCCCACGCGCGATCATGCAGTTTTTTCTGGACAGCGGATTCGTGTTCGCCGTCCCCGTCTCCTCGAGCGTCGCTTTGACGATTACTTCAGTGGAATTGTGCGGAATTGAGTCTAGAAGAACCCTGCAAAATTTTGTCGCATTCCGATGGAGGAACCTCTGGCGATCTCCGATATACCGGAGCCCTGTCGAATCTGGACGGGAATCTGGACGAGTTCAGGGCGAGGAGTCCAGCAGTCAGCTCGGACATCCTTTTGAAGATCCAACCGTTCATCGGCTGCGGAATTCCCATATCTATCACCCCTCAAAATTTCAGCTCGATCCGACCGTTCAAACTCTGGGAAGCGTCCGATGAGTGCATCAATTTTCGGATCTGTTTTCTGCGCGAAAACGAATCCGACCCGAGTTCATCTTTCTTCGTGAACGGGATATTGGACATACCTTTTGGAGAAGTTTTTTCTTAGGGTATTGTGTGTTGTTCACACACACGTGCCCATAATTTTTAATGCCTTTTCTGAGCTAATCGTCACCATCGCGTTGGTGTCAAACCAGCCCGACAACGTTGCTCCACGGCTGCCGACCTGCGCTAGACAGATCATCGCTTCGTTGTGCCGAGGTCAAACTCATCGGATCATCACCTCGGCGAGCCGACCTAGAGTTCGGCATTGCGAAGGCTAAATCATCACCAACATCGTCGCCCCATGGATTACACGGGGCGAGCACACTGTCATCACCGCGCGGTTACTTCATCAAGCTGGCATCGACCGCGTCACAAATTTTGATCTGCGCCAGCATCGACTGCGCCGTCGCTTCATCGAGCCGACGACAACCACCTCGGATCATCACCTCGGCGAGCCGACCAAGAGTTCGGCACCGCTCTCCCTAATGATCGTCAAGATAACATCGTCACCTTACGGATTGCACGGGTTGGGCGCGCCAGCATCGCCGCGCGGTCGCTTCTCAAGCCGGCATTGACCGCGTCACAAGTTCCGACCTGCGTCGGCATCGCCGCGCCGTTTCTTCTTCAAGCCGATGTCCACCACGCCGACCTGCTTCGACACCTTGGCTGGCATGGGGCTCCAACGTCACCTTACCGACCTGCTCCGTCACCTCAGCTTGATCAGGGGCTTCGCCATCTCTTTATCAACCTACTCCGGGGACTTCGGCGTCACGAGCTGACCAGCTTCGTCAGCTCGGCCGGACCGGGGGCTTCGCCTCAACATCTCGGCAGTGTCGTGCTACCACTTCATCAAGCCGAGCTCTTCGCTCGGACACCTCGGCCGGACCGGGGGCTTCGCCATCGCTTCATCGACCTACTCCGGCGTCACCCTGCCGACCTACTACGTCTCCTCGGCTGGACCAGGGGCTTCGCCTCAGCACATCGGCAGTTTTGTGCTGCCACTTCACCAGCTGAGCTCTTCGCTCGGCCACCCCAGGACCGGCTTGGGGGCTGGGATCTCGACCCGTTGCAAGCCCGCACCACGTCATCAACGCCGAGC
This sequence comes from Elymus sibiricus, assembly GCA_039707655.1. Taxonomy (NCBI): domain Eukaryota; kingdom Viridiplantae; phylum Streptophyta; class Magnoliopsida; order Poales; family Poaceae; genus Elymus; species Elymus sibiricus. Next base: position 301,598,835 of record CM077668.1, read on the forward strand.
ACATTAACCAGCTAAGTCGCTTTCATGCTTAACTTTTTCAATTTTTAATTTTTGTTCGGTTTGACCAAGTATTATATTTGCGTTAAACAAAAAAGTTGTTTGTTAAAAACACCCCTTTTTCCCATGTTAACTAGGGGCTCTTAAATTTGTATGAGCCGTTTTATAATAAGTGTTTTCTTCTAAGTCGTTGCAAAGTCTTTTTCTACCACTCCTTTCTCGACACGAGTGTGTGGTCAATAGCCGGATAGCCTGGTTTCTCTCTAAAGCCGCTCGAGTTTGGTTCGTTAAACTGGCCTGAGAAGCACTCCGCCTTCGAGAATTGGAGGTTGAAGCCGAAGGCTGACCCGCTTGAAATCTTGAGATCGGATGTGTCATGTTAAAGCACGACGGAAGCACAAACTAATTTTAAGACCACTTTTCGGATTGGCACCTAAAAACTTGATTTAGTTCGGACACCAAGTTTTTACATAAGTTTTTTGGCTTTTCGAGCTTATGGCACTTTTAAGCTATTTGTATGTTTTTTTTCTTTCAGGAGGCGGGACATCCTCTTGACTGAGGTGCCGTCCATAATAATTCGGCTCGGGAAATCTTTTCCGACCCGTAGTTCGGCAACTTCCCTGTCGAGCTGCACCTCGGCACGCCCGAACACTCCAAACACCGGGGGGCTGCGACTAGAGCCGAACCCACCAAACGCCAAGGTACTCCATGGAGTCCTCGGTAAAACGTTCTCGGATATTGCTTTATATGCTTCGGTTTCGAATTGTGTCTTTGGTCAATAGTTGGGTTGCCCGGCTCCTGTTCTTACCCTTACGTTTCCGATTGTTCGGCTAAGGGTAAAGGGAGAACCACTGCGATTGTGCTTCCGGTTTAGCTGGTCAAACGCCTCATTGGAGAAAGCCGAAAACTAACTGTCACAATAAGCGTAAACTGGTCAGCGATCCGATGACTGGTCAACCTATAGATCGATAGAGGTCACCCCGTGTTAAACGATGTGCCTTTCATATAGTGGGCCGAAGTGCTAACGGTTTGTCCTCGGCTGACACCGAACACTACCGGGGGCTAGTAACTGGCCTCCCAACGTTAAGCTCCTATGACTAAGTGAAAGTTATAAAGCCTGCATATCCGATTGCGTCGTTTCCGCTAACACAACCGCCTCCGGGCACCGAGACGTCGGCTAAGGGTTGTCTTGTTATTGTGGAAACACCCTGCGTAGTATCTACAAAGGGGGGGAAGCCGACGATGGGCCACTTTCAAATTATAAACAGTCGCAACGGAGTCAAAATAACATATAGCATTTGTATTTAATATACGAACGCTGCCTTCCCATAAATCGTTATAAAGCCACAATATGCATCAATTTGACTTGAGATCTGGCCAAGCTGGGTTGCCTGGCTCCTGTGCTTACCCCCTATGTTCCCGATTGTTCGGCTAGGGGGTAAAGGGAGCACCTCTGTGATTGATACTACCGGGTTATCCGGGTTAGTACCTCAGACTGGGTGAAGCCGAAAGCTAGCAATCTCAAGAATATAATTGGTCGGCAACGACGGAAGTGAAAATCTCTGTTTTTTTTAAGCCGCATACTTCGGAAATTTCTTCCGAATTAATCTTCACTATTTTCTCCCACTTAGATCGGAGGTGAAGTTACACCATCCTGCTTAGCATGATGACCTGAGAAAAGGAACCTATAACGGAACTATTTTTCTCAGCAGATGTTTTATAACATATCTCTCCGTGTACCTTTGTTTATAAAACCATATGGCCGGATTGCCTTGTTTGCCATAAATCTTTGCCCTTACAACGGCTTTATAAAGTAGGACAAACACTCCTCGGCTACTGGTCGGTCAACAAAGTTTTGTACAATGCGGATCCGAGCATTAATGATGTAGAGTACTTGGATACTTAGAATCATTACACATAAATTATGATTAAAATCACTTTACTCCGGATATTGATCCTTAATTCGGCCACTCTTGCCCAAATTATGGCTCGGGGGCTACTGGGCTTCGCGCTTCTCACGTACAAGCCATCAACGGGTTACATCGATCCCCTGATCTGGTGTTGCCACCTGACCAGTGTCTCGGGGGCTATTGCATTGCCTATTCAATGCAGACAATAAAAAAAGTGCAAAACAGTTTCCGAGGAAATTATTATCCTCAGTTTGGTCGGCCGCACCCAACCTGAGTCTCGAGAACTATGCACACCACGTTTATGTTTCTAAATATGCTGCTGAGCTAGGAATTGATCCTCAGGCCGATTTCGCGAATCGACCTGAGTCTCAGGGGCTACTGGGATCAGCGGTTTTATGTTTTCCTTCAGGTGCATCTCGGATTTTAGGCCGACACACACCTTGAGGGCTACTGGCTATACATCTCGGCAGAGAATAAATTGCATCAATCGGAAAAAATATCCGCAAAAAATTAGCTCACGGCCGAGGTGGTGCACCACCTCGGAAGCAGTTCGGCATAAAGCTCGGCTACGAGTGGCTGGCTCCATAGAGAACTTTTTCGGCATTCAGCTCGGATAACCTCTTTCAAACTTTTTCAAAGAAAAAGTACTCTATGCCTCCTCGGATGCAGTCCGGCGCTGGAGCTCGGATACAGACCGGCGTTGGAGCTCGGCTGCAAGAAGACACCTTGGGTGCAGTCCGGCGCTGAATCTCGGATGCAAAGAGGACACCTCCGCGCTGGAAACACTTCGAACCCAAGGTGTGGCGTAAAAAATAACAAGCCATTGATAAAGGCAGAGAACTTAAAGGACTCCTCGGATACCCGATGTATGAACTCTTCGGATACACCTCGGCGATCCTCAAGATCGGAGATGGGAAGATTTGTTGAACCAGTTTTCAAGACCGACGACCGAAGACAAAGAACAGTTCGGAAGAACCGAGGAGCGTCCCCAACTTGAAGACCGGTTCAGGGGGCTACTGATGGTGTCCTGGACTAGGGGGTACTCACCACGTCGTCTCCCGACCTGTGGGTCGGGCCGAGGACCCCCATGGCGGTTCACCAATGGGCCACTTCGGGCAGCCCATGCCGTATACAAGGAAGACTCCACAAGACTTGGCGCCCAAGACGAGGACTCTCCTAAACCATAGGCCTCCGGTGCTTTATATAAACCGAGGCTAGACTAGTCAATAGATCAACTCATATTCATTAGAACAATCTCGTGGTAGCCACATGTACTCTGTACTATACCCCATATCAATACAATCAAAAGCAGGACGTAGGGTATTACCTCTTCGAGAGGGCCCGAACCTGGGTAAAACTCTGTGTCCATGTTACCATCGCTCCAAGATGCCTAGCTTAGGACCCCTACTACGAGATATGCCGGATTTGATACCGACATATGTATCGTTGCGATTAAGGGTAAAAAGATGGGGTTTATTCATACGTGAGTTTATCTTGTCTACATCATGTCATCGTTCTTAAGGCGTTACTCCGCTCTTTTATGGACTTAATACACTAGATGCATGCTGGATAGTGGTCGATGTGTGAAGTAATAGTAGTAGATGCAGGTAGGAGTCAGTCTACTTGTCTCGGACATGATGCCTATATACATGATCATTGCCTTGGATATCGTCATGATTATTTTCTTTTCTATCAATTGCCCAACAGTAATTTGTCTACCCACCGTATGCTATTTTCTTGAGAGAAGCCTCTAGTGAAATCTATGGCCCCCGGGTCTATCTAAATCATATTACTAAAACCCTAAAAATATTGCTGCCATTTTCTTTTATTTATTTTATTTTGTATTTTTGTTTCAATCTATCTATCTATCACATACAATTTAATCTTGCAATTTGACCGCCGAGAGATTGACAACCTCTCGTTTGTGTTGGGTGGAAGGATTTGTTGTTTGTGTACAGGTGCTGCTAACGAGGTGTTGTGTGATTCTCCTACTGGTTCGATAACCTTGGTTTCATAACTGAGGGAAATACTTATCTCTACTGTGCTGCATCATCCCTTCCTCTTCGGGGAAATACCAACGCAAGCTACAGGTAGCAAGTAACAATGCCCTTCTCTTTTTCTATCATTTTTTTTTCATGGCTCTTTTTCACCTCTCTTTTTTTTAGAACGATCTCATGGACCTCATCCCCACTTTTTCGAGGACTCATTAGTCTCCATCATTCTTTCCTCACTAGGACAATGCTCTAATAATGATGATCATCACACCTCTATTTACTTACAACTCAACATTACAACTCGATACTAGAACAAAAATATGACTCTATATGAATGCCTCTGGCAGTGTACCAGGATGTGCAATGATCCTAGCGTAACATGTATAACAATGATGAACGGTGGCTGAGCCACAAATACTATGTCAGCTATATGATCATGCAAAGCAATATGACAATGATGATGTATGTCATAAAAACGGAACGGTGGAAGTTGCATGGCAATATATCTCGGAATGGCTATGGAAATGCCATGATAGGTAGGTATGGTGGCTGTTTTGAGGAAGATATAAAGAGGCTTATGTGTGATAGAGCGTATCATATCACGGGGTTTGGATGCACCGGCGAAGTTTGCACCAACTCTCGATGTGAGATAGGGCAATGCACGGTACCGAAGAGGCTAGCAAATTGTGGAAGGGTGAGAGTGCGTATAATCCATGGACTCACATTAGTCATAAAGAACTCACATACTTATTGCGAAAGTTTATTAGCCCTCGAAGCAAAGTACTACTACGCATGCCCCGAGAGGGATAGATAGGTAGGAAAAGGTCCATCGCTCGTCCCCGACCGCAACTCATAAGGTAGACAATCAATAATAAATCATGCTCCAACTTCTTAGCATAACGACAGATCATACGTGCATGCTTCAGGAATCACAAACCTTAACACAATTATTCTTACTAAACCATAATTATCTACTAATACCTCCCCCATGTTACCATCTTAATATCGCAAAACTATTGCAAGGAATCAAATTTATCATATTCAGTGATCTACATGAAAGTTTTTATTATATCCCTCTTGAATACCTATCATATCAGGACCAAATTCATAACCCGAGCCTATTACCATTGCTATCATAAGACTCTCAAAAATATATAAGTGAAGCATGAGAGTGCAACTATTTCTTTAAAATATAACTACCGCCGTGCTCTAACAGATATAAGTGAAGCACTAGAGCAACTGCCTAGCTCAAAAGATATAAGTGAAGCACATAGAGTATTCTAACAAATCACGAATAATGTGTGTCCCTCTCAAAAAGGTGTGTTAAGACAAGATGATTGTGACAAACTAAAAAGCAAACAAAACCAAACAAACTATTTCACAAGACACTCCAATTAAACACATACATTGTGATGAATAAAAATATAACTCCAAGTGAGTTACCGATAGATTGTAGACGAAAGAGGGGATGCCTTCCGGGGCATCCCCAAGCTTAGACGCTTGAGTCTTCCATGAATATTACCTTGGAGTGCCTTGGGCATCCCCAAGATTAGGCTCTTGCCGCTCCTTATTCCTTTCTCCATCGTAGTCTCACTAAAAACTTGAAAACTTCAGCACACAAAAACTCAACAGAAACCTCCTGAGATCCGTTAGTATAACAAATAAATCTTTAACTCTAGGTACTATTGTAAATTGATTCATATTTAATATTGGCATAATGCTACTGTACTCCAACTTCTCCATGACTCATACCCCCCGATACGATCCATAAATTCGTCAAAATAAGCAAACTATGCAACAAAAACAGAATCTATCTAAAACAGAACAGTCTGTAAAGACCTATTTAGAAGCTATACTTCTCTAACTCCAAAAATTCTGAAAAAATAGGACAACGTAATCAATTCATATACCAATACTGTGTAAAAATTTCGGATTTTTCTGATGCTACAGTACAAAAGTAAAAATCCAGCACTGGGCACAAAACTTTCTGTTTTCCAAACAGCATCAATTATACTATCATCAACATCATCCCAAAGGCATTACTTCGCACAAACACTAATTAAAATATAAAAATACAATCATAAAAGAATCTATAATTGTGCAAACACTCAAAAACAGAAGGTAAAAGCAAAAAATTATTTTATTCATTGGGTTGCCTCCCAACAAGCGCTATTGTTTTATGCCCCTAGCTTGGCATAATGCATAGTTTCAAGTGTTGTCATCCTTCAAGTTAATTCCATAAGTGGCCCTCATAATAGATTCATAAGGTGCTTTAATTATTTTTCTAGGTAAGTGTTCCATCCTTTCTTTAATATAAATTGAAATCTTATATTACCTTCTTTCATATCAATAATAGCACCAATAGTTCGAAGAAAAGGCCTACCAAGTATTATGGGGCAAGAAGGATTGCATTCAATATCAAGAACAATAAAGTCCAAGGGCACATAATTTATATTTGCAAGAATAAGAACATCATTTATTCTAGCCAATGGCTTTTTAATAGTGGAATCTGCAAGATGCAAATTAAGGGAACAAGGATCCATGTCGGTGAGACCTAGCACATCACACAAAGACTTTGGTATAGTGGAAACGCTAGCACCAAGATCACAAAGAGCATTACATTCATAATCTTTAATTTTTACTTTAATAGTAGGTTCCCATTCATCTTGTAATTTTCTAGGAATTGATACTTCCAACTCAAGCTTTTCTTCATGTGCTTTCATCATGGCTTCTACGATATGTTTAGTGAAAGCCTTATTTTGTTCATATGCATTTGGTGAATTAATCATGGATTGCAACAAGGAAATACACTCAATTAAAGAAAAACTATCATAATTAAAGTCCTTGTAATCCAAAGTAGTGGGTGCATTACTATTTAATGTTTTGACCTCTCCAAACCAATTTTTTTCATTTTTATGATCAAGATTATCACCCTCCAAGAAAGTGGGACTCCTTCTATCTAAAGTTGACTCTTCTCCAGTCCCCTTTTCATCAAGTTTTATGTTAATAAATAATGATTCAATAGGGGTGACACCAATCATTTAAATATCTTCATCATTACTATGATAGAAACCGGGTGGAATCGCTTTTTCTAGAAATTCTCGCTTAGCTCTCAACCTAGCGGTCCTTTCTTTACTTTCATTAATGGAGACATAGATAGCTTTAGTAGACTCATTTATATCATGATTGGATGGCAAAATTTTAGTTTTGAGATTTTCCACATCATGAGCAATTCTATCCATGTTCCTAGCCAATTCATCAACTCTATTCAATTTTTCTTCTATCATAGTATTAAAATTCTTTTGCGAACTAATAAATTCTTTAATATTACTTCAAAGATCAGAGGGCATCCTATTATTATTATTATAAGAATTACCATAAGGATTGCCATAATTATTAGAAGAATTTCCAGGAAACGGTCTAGGGTTGAAATTACCCATATAAGCATTGTTGTTGAAATTATTTCTAGAGACAAAATTCACATCAATAGCATCATTATTTTGCTCAATCAAAGTAGACAATGGCACATCATTAGGATCAATATGAGCATTTTTACTACCAACCAATTTCAATAGAGCATCCATCTTATCACTCAAAGTATTAATTTCTTCAACAGAATTTACCTTCTTACCAGTTGGAGTTCGTTCAGTGTGCCATTGAGAATAATTTGCCATAATATTATCAAGAAGTTTTGTAGCTTCTCCCACTGTAATTTCCATAAAAGTGCCACCTGCGGCAGAGTCTAGCAAATTTCTAGAGACAAAGTTTAGTCCCGCATAAATTTTTTGAATGATCATCCATAAATTCAAACCATGAGTTGGGCAAATTCTTATAATTAATTTCATTCTCTCCCAAGATTGTGCAACATGTTCATGCTCAAGTTGCTTAAAATTCATAATTTGATTTCTTAAAGAAATAATCTTAGCGGGAGGAAAATACTTGGTAATAAAAGCATCCTTACACTTATCCCAAGAATCAATACTATTTCTAGGCAAGGATGAAAACCAAGTTTTAGCATGGTCTCGTAGTGAGAACGGAAGTATTTAGATGGGATGCAACATCTTCATTAGGGCTACCAGAAAATTGTTCTTTCATAACAAGATTAGGCAAGGCAGCATTAATGTCACATGACTCCGCACTAGTGGCGGGAGGAGCAATAGGAGTACTAATAAAATCATTATTATTAGTATTGGAAAAGTCACACAATTTTGTATTTTCTTGAGACATCGCGACAAAGCAAGCAAACTAGCAAACAAGCAAAAAAAAATTGTGTTTTTGTAAAAAAAATTAGAAGTGGGGGAGATGAATACGAGAGACAAATGCAAATGAAAGGTAAATAAAGTAAATGCAAGTGAATGATAATTTGTGCGAAGGTACTTGGTAATTTTGATGATGTCTCCCCGGCAACGGCGCCAGAAATTCTTCCTGCTACTTGTAGTCTGCGTTGGTATTTCCCCGAAGAGGAGAGGATGATGCAGTACAGTAGAGATAAGTATTTCCCTCAGTTAAGAACCAAGACTATCAATCCAGTAGGAGAACCAAGCAAAATTCTATTAAGCGCACCTGCACACACAAGAGCAAACACTTGCACCCAACGCAAATAAGAGGGTTGTCAATCCTCTTAGCGGTTAAATGCAAGGATTAAATCTTATCGAGGTAAATAGATAAACTAAAATACTAATTAAAATAAAAGTAAATAAATTGCAGCAAGGTATTTTTAGGTTTTTTATATGATAAAGATAGACCCGGGGGCAATAGTTTTCACTAGAGGCTTCTCTCTTGAGCACATAAACATACGGTGGGTAAACAAATTACTGTTGGGCAATTGATAGAAAAGCAAATAATTATGATGGATTCATGGCAATGATCATGTATATAGGCATCACGTCCGAGACAAGTAGACCGACTCCTGCCTGCATCTACTACTATTACTCCACTCATCGACCGCTATCCAGCATGCATCTAGAGCATTAAGTTAATAAAAACAGAGTAACACCTTAAGCAAGATGACATGATGTAGAGAAGCAAATTCAAGCAATATGAATAAACCCCATCTTTTATCCTTAATGGCAACAATACAAATACGTGTCATGTCCCCTTCTGTCACCGGGATTGAGCACCACAAGATTGAACCCATCACAAAGCACCTCTCCCATTGCAAGATAAATCAATCTAGTAGGCCAAACCAAATCGATAGATCGGAGAGAAATACAAAGCTATAACAATCATGCATAAAAGAGTTCAGAGAACACTCAAATATTTCTCATGAATAATCTGATCATAAACTCATAATTCATCGGATCCCAACAAACACACCGCAAAAGAAGATTACATCGGATAGAACTCCAGGAACATCAAGGAGAACATAGTATTGAAGATTAAAGAGAGAGAAGAAGCCATCTAGCTACTAGCTATGGACCCGTAGGTCTGTGGTAAACTACTCACACATCACCGGAAGGGCAGCAAGGTTGATGTAGAAGCCCTCCGTGATCGATTCCCCCTCCGGCAGAGTACCGGAAAAGGCCTCCAGATGGGATCGCGGAAGAACAGAGGCTTGCGGCAGCAGAAAGGTTTTTTCTTCTGGCTCTCTGGGGGTTTCCCAATATTTGTGAATTTATAGAAGTGGAATTAGGTCAAACGGAGTCATGTGGGCCCCACAAGGCAACACGGTGCCCCCCTGGGCGTGCCCTGTTGCCTTGTGAAGCCTCCATGAGGCTTCTGGCCTCCTCCCGAAGCTTCCAAGGTTTCTTTTGTCCAGAAAAAAAATCTCCAAAAAGTTTCGTGGCATTTGGACTTCATTTGGTACTATTTCTCTGAAAAGCCAAAAAAAGCAGAAAACAGCAACTGGCACTGGGCACTAGGTTAATAGGTTAGTCCCAAAAAATGATATATAATTGCATACAATTGCATATAAAAACATCCAAGATTGATACTATAATAGCATGGAACAATCAAAAATTATAGATACATTGGAGACGTATCAGCTCACAATCATAGAAGATGTCCAAGATAGTATATTTATATGTGAAATCTCTCTTCCTTCAATATTCTTTCATGAATGGTTTAAGTGACCAATGCTGTGTTTGCTAACTTTCAATAAATTTTACCACTTATACTTCTTTTATGTGAAGTCACTACTCCCCATGGGACAAGCATATGAAACACATATAATTTCAACTTTATGATATCCAATTCATTCAACAATTTACTCTTGGGATATAAGTGAAGCACGAGAGTAAATGACAAACTACTCCAAAAGATATAAGTGAAGAACAAAGAGTAGTTAAGTGAATGGGTAGCTATGTGAAGACTCTCTCTCAATAAAAACTTTCAGATCTAATGAGCTTATTAAACAACAAACAAAATGAAAATAAAAGGACGCTCCAAGAATAGCACATATCATGTGAACAAGTAAAAACTTAGGCTAACCGATAGGTGTTGATGAAGAAAGGTGGGATGCCTACCGGGGCATCCCCAAGCTTACTTGCTTGAGACTTCTTGGAATGTTATCTTGGGGTTACTTGGGCATCCCCAAGCTTGGGCTCTTGTGTCTCCTTAATTCCTCTCATATCATGGCTTCTCCTAAATCTTAAAAACTTCATCCACACAAAACTCAACAAGAACTCGTGAGATAAGTTAGTATAAATCAACTCAAAACCTTAACATTCTCTACTATAACAAATCACTAAAAGTATAATTAAACATTGCATACTAAATGCCTCTGCATATTTAATACTCCTATCCACAAATATAAATATTAAACAAGCAAACATATGCAAACAATGCAACCATAACAGCAATCTGCCAAAACAGAACAGTCTGTAAAGGAGGAATAAAAATTCATACTTCCCTAATTCCAAAAATTCTGAAAATTTACCACGTGACAGAGAACTCATGCATGCTTACTGTGTAAATTTTTTAGATTTTTATCATGTTCTGACAATTCACATAAATTCAGGACATAACAGAAAACTTTCTGTTTTCTAACAGCAACACATAAACTTGCAAACTGAGCATGGTAAAGGCTATAATTGGCATTTTATTGAACTAAAAGATACAAAACATGATTATTGATAACAACAAGCAAATCTCAACAAAAGAAAATGACGCTTCAAGTAAAACTCATATTATGTGACGAATAAAAATATAGCTCCCTTAGCTTAGACACTTGAGTCTTCCTGAATATTACCTTGGGGTGCCTTGGGAATCCCCAATATTAGGGTCTTGCCGCTCCTTATTCTCCTCATATCGTTATCTCACCCAAAACTTGAAAACTTCAATCACATAAAACTTAACGGAACTCCGTGAGATAGGTTAGTATGAAAATAAATCATTCACTTTGGTACTGTCAAGACAAGATTCATAACTGTTATCACATAATACCTACTATATTCTATCATTTCCACAATTTATATTACTCAATAAAAGCTATGGAAACACTAAAACAAGCAATCTATGCAATAAAAACAGAATCTGTCAAAAATAGAACATCATGTACTGAGCGAATTAAAAATCATACTTCTGTAACTCCAAAAATTCTGGAAAATTAGGAAAACGTAAAAAATTTGTATCTAAATACTGTGTAAAAATTTCGGAATTTTCTCATGCTCCAGTACAGAATAGAAATTCCAGCACTGGATGCAAAAATTTCTGTTTTTGCACAGAATCAAATCAACAAGTATCCACACTATCCCAAAGGCTTTACTTGGAACATAATTGAAAGAAAACATATAAAATAGGATTAATACAGTAGATTTATCATGTGAACACACAAAAACAGTAGGTATAAATATTGAGTTGTCTCCCAACAGGCGCTTTTCTTTAATGCCTTTTAGCTAGGTTTGATGATTTCAATGATGCTCGCATAAGAATAAAGAATTGAAACATAAAGAGAGCATCATGAATCATATGACAAGAAAATTTAAGACTAACCCACTTCCAATGCATAGGGATTTTGCGAGCAAACAATTTATGGGAGCAAGAATCAACTAGCATAGGAGGGCAAAACAAGTATAATTTCAAAACTTTCAACACATAGAGAGGAAACTTGATATTATTGAGATATGTAGAAGCATATATTCCTCTCTCAAAATAATTTTCATTAGCATCATGAAGAAATTCAACAATATATCCATCACACAAAGCATTCCTTTCATGATCCACAAGCATAGAATTTTTACTACTCTCCACATAAGCAATTTTCTTCTCATTCATAATAGTGGGAGCAAACTCAACAAAATAACTATCATGAGATACTTGATTAGCATAATCCCATTGAAAATTAAAATCATGATGACAAGTTTCATAGTTATCATTATTCTTTATATCATACATGTCATCACAATAATCATCATAGATAGCAACTTTGTTGTCATAATCAATTGAACCTCTTCCAAAATAGTGGAATCATCATTACATAAAGTCATGACCTCTCCAAATCCACTTTCATAATTATTACAATAAGATTCAGCACCCTCCAAAATAGTGGGATCATTAGTACCAAGAGTTGACACTCTTCCAAACCCACTCTCGTCAATATAATCATCATAAATAGGAGGCATATTTTCATCATAATAAATTTGCTCATCAAAAGTAGGGGGACTAAAAATAGCATTTTCATCAAACATAGCATCCCCAAGCTTATGGCTTTGCATATCATTAGCATCATGGATATTCATAGAAAGCATACTAACAACATTACAATCATGCTCATCATTCAAAGGACTCACATTAAACATTTTATTAAATTCTTCCTCTAACAATTGAGCACAATTATCGGAATCCATATTTTCAAGAAAGACATCATATAGATGAAGCATTTGAGGCAACCTCAATTCCATTTTTTTGTAATTTTCTTTTATAAACCAAACTAGTGATAAAACAAGAAACTAAAAGATTCAATTGCAAGATCTAAAGATATACCTTCAAGCACTCACCTCCCCGGAAACGGCGCCAGAAAAGAGCTTCATGTCTACTACGCAACTTTTATTCTTGTAGACGTTGTTGGGCCTCCAAGTGCAGAGTTTTGTAGGACAGTAGCAAATTTCCCTCAAGTGGATGACCTAAGGTTTATTAATCCGTGGGAGGCGTAGGATGAAGATGGTTTCTCTCAAACAACCCTGCAATCAAATACAAGAAATCTCTTGTGTCCCCAACACACCCAATACAATGGTAAATTGTATAGGTGCACTAGTTCGGCTAAGAGATGGTGATACAAGTGTAGTATGGATAGTAGATATAGGTTTTTGTAATCTGAAAATATAAAAAACAGCAAGGTAGCAAGTGATAAAATGAAGCACAAATGGTATTGCAATGCTTAGAAAAAAGGCCTAGGGTTCATACTTTCACTAGTGCAATCTCTCAACAATGCTAACACAATTGAATCATATAACAATCCCTCAACGTATGACAAAGAATCACTCCAAAGTTCCTATTAGCGGAGAACATAAGATGAAATTGTTGTAGGGTACGAAACCACCTCAAAGTTATCCTTTCCGATCAATCTATTGAGCCATTGATATAAGTGTCACGAACAGCCCTAGAGTTCGTACTAAAATAACACCATATGATACGCATCAACCAACTCTAATGTCACCTAGATACTCCAATGTCACCACAAGTATCCGTGAGTTGATTATTCGATATGCATCAAAACAACTTCAGATTCATATTATTCAATACACACAAAGAACTTCAAAGAGTACCCCAAAGTTTCTATCGGAGAAAAGAAGATGAAAACGTGTAATCAACCCCTATGCCTAGATTACCCCAAGGTCACGGGAATCCGTGAGTTGATTACCAAAACATACATCAAGTGATTCAATAGAATACCCCATTGTCACCACGGGTATCCACATGCAAGACATACATCAAGTGTTCTCAAATCCAAAATATTCAATCCGATAACCATGAAACCTCAAAGGGAAAGACTAAATTCATCACAAGAAGATAGAGAGGGAAGAAACACCATATGATCCAACTATATTAACAAAGCTCGCGGTACATCAAGATCGTGCCAAATCAGGAACACGAGAGAGAGAGATCAAACACATAGCTACTGGTACATACCCTCAGCCCCGAGGGTGAACTACTCCCTCCTCGTCATGGAGACTGCCGGGATGATGAAAATGGCCTCCGGCGATGATTTCCCCCTCCGGCAGAGTGCCGGAACAGGGCTCCGGATGAGATTGCTTCGGTACAGAGGCTTGCGGCGGCGGCGTGGGAGTTCTAGGTTTCGTTCCGGGGTTTTGCAAATATATAGGAATATTTGGCATTGGATTCACGTCAGGGGGGTGCCCGAGGGTCCACAAGCTCGGGGGACGCACCCTTGGGGGGTGCCCCCCAGGCTTGCGGCTCCCTCGGTCACTCCCTGGTCCATCTCTGGTGCTCTGTGGGTCTCTTTTGGTCCATAAAAAATTACCGTAAATTTTGGGCCCAATCCGAGAACTTTTATTTCTGCACAAAAAACAACACCACGCTAGTTCTGTTGAAAATAGCGTCAGTCCGGATTTGTTCCATTCAAATCATACCAAAACCATATAAAATTGTTGTAAACATGGCATGAATACTTCATAAATTATAGATACATTGGAGACGTATCAGCGACTCGCTGCGCTGTGAGTTAGCGGTCGACAGCGGTGTCCCATGAAGCTGAGTGGGGCGCGGCAGGTGCAGGCGCGCGCATGCGCACGGGCGTGGCGGGTGCAGCCAAGCGCACGGGGACCGGCGCCATGGTGGGTGCTGGGGCGCGCACGAGCACAGGCGGGGGCGCTGGCATGTACACGAGCTCGCGCGGGTCCGCAGGGACCTCGCTGACGCCCGCGGCTTCCAGCGCTGCGATGGTGTGATAACCTACAAGTATCGGGGATCGTTTGTAGCCTTTCTCGATAAATAAGAGTGTCGAACCCAACGAGGAGCTAAATGTAGAATTAATATTCCCTTCAAGTTCTATCGACCACCGATACAACTCTACGCACACCAACATTTGCTTTACCTAGAAACAAGTAATAAAACTAGAAGTACTTTGTAGGTGTAGTAAGATAAGTTTGCAAGATAATGAAGAACATGAAAATAAAAATTAGGTGTTGTTCTAAATAAATTACAATTAAGTTAGTATAGCGAGTGTGGAAAAGTGGTGGTAGGATTTACGGAATTGTCCCTAAGTGTAGCGACCCGACCTCAAACGGTCAAGCCTCTGTGTGTTCTGTGCCATCCCTGGATCAGTATGCTGGCACACACAGTACATCAATGTATATATCAAAGTGCAATCACATGTAAATAACGTAAAACTGATATATACCTTAAAATCTCAGCGGAAACAGTCAACGGGAGTGGAGTCCCAATAAACACCAACGGCAGGTTGAGTGTAGACCGTAACCCTGAATCGTACTCTTACTCGTCGTAGAAACTTATCTGCAACATAAGACGTTGCAGCCGTGTAGGTCAGTACATTGAATGTACCGGCAAGATCACAATAAGAGAAAACAGATGATAAGACTATTCTATATGCAATAAAGCTTTGTGGCTCTATGTCTGAGTTTTTGCATAAAAGCTGATTTTATTTTGTTTTCCTACAACAAAGGAATATCAGGAGTTTTCACTATGGAGATATCTATTATGACATGGTTCCGCCAACCGATGTATCAATGCCCACAGGTATCATAAGTTGCCCACAATTAATTATCAGTGTGGTGTTGAGAGTTCAGAGATAGATCCAAGTCCAGAGGCTCAAATTGTCCATAACCGGGGACACGGCTAATCGATTAGGTTTAACTCTGCAGAGTGTTGTGTACTTTACCCACAAGATTCGTTCCCTCCTTGTAAGTCCTCGCACTGCCGGGTGTTTGAGAACAGGACGAACGAAACATGGTCTTTCAGAGTGTTTCCCTGACTACTGTCAGTGCCCATCCAATCCTATCGTCGACTACATCTCGTAGCACTGCCCAGCCAGAGTCACAACAAAGATCAACCAAGCCAGAGCCCATAATGACTTGTGGCTACACAGGTAAGCTTCCGGGCATGAAGTATTCATCCGTCTCTTTGAGTCTGGGTGAGGCTTTTCGCAAGATGTCATGGCGCTTCTCCATGCATCCCGGCCATCCACTGGTTACTCCAGGGTGCCCATCAAATCCATCCCTCACCCAGTAGTGTGTATTGAAAACTTGTTTCTCGAGTCTCGAAGTCTTGAGGTCTTGAAGATGCCTTCATGAAGTTGTCGTCTTTGACGTAGAGTCCTTCACCTCACACCACTCTCGAACACTCATACCAACCCCGTCTACTTTAGCGTAGCATAGCAGTAAGACAAATAACGTCCCGGGGCTTCAGTAACAAGGAGTGGGTTCCTACCTCATGCATTCTACCCAACTACAAGAATTCAATAATACTACTGGAGGGATTTGTTGAATGATGTCACTACATGCAATAAAACGTAGGTATGAAATAGATGGTCAAAGTGAACTTGCCTGGTAGGGTTGATGAAGATAAATATCGCTCTCAGAAATAACTTGATAGAACTATTCGTCACTCTCCGATGAAAATCTATATAATAAAGCATTACACTCTTAAGCAACCACTTCTAGCAATCAATACAATCAATCAAAAGGCAACACAAAAACTAAATACAATAGGGTTGTGATGAAGGAAAAACTTAAGAAAAAAATTTAAAACAACAAAACTTCATCAAGCAACTAAGAAAAGGTTTTCCTACAATTAGCCTATTATCAACAGCAACAAAACAACAACTAAGTAAAGATCTAACAAAAGTATTTAGCAAATATTTTTACTAGCAAAAAGAATTACTTTTGAAGAACAACTAAGAACTATGAAAACAACACCCTAACAACATAAGTTTTTGTCTAATAAACTTAACAACAAGAAAAACAATAAAATACTAAAATAAGACAAAACAAATTATAAAACAGCTAAGTTAACAAAAAGTAAAATTTATAAAACAATTTATAAAAATATTTTCAAATAGGAAATCAATCTAGCAATGAAAATCAATTTGCAAGTTATTATGAAACTAGAATTGATTTCATGCTATCAAAAATAATAAATAAAATAAGAAATAATATTTGTTGAAATACTACTGCTAACTAATAGAAAAATAAAGTAAAACTTGTCAACTAATATAAAAGAAAAATAAATTAAAACAATTAAAAAGAAATAGAAATAAACCTAAAAAGAACTAAAACAGAATCTGTTTTGCTTGAAACCCTAATTTAAAATATTCTAAAAATTCTCAAGTTGGTCAGGAACATAAAACACACTAATACCAAACAGTATCAAAAGGAATCACTCACAAATAAGTTTTTAAACTCAAGTTATAAGCAAAACAAGATTGAATACAAATCTGTTTGAAACTGCATTTCAAATATTCAAATATGGTCAAACTTTATATCTACAGAAACTAGATAAAATTTGTGACACAATGCAAAAAGAATCAATCAAAAACAATTAAAAACCTAAAAGTTAAAGCAAAAACAAAATCAGGATCTAATCTATTTAAAAACTAAAAACAGAAAAGGAAAATTCTAACATAGCGAACAGGGGGTGACGTGGCAGTTCCTGAGTGGCTAAGACCTGTGCGCGCGGTGGCTAAACTAGCGAGCGGCCGCAATTTAAAAGAAAAACGATTCGGCTAAGTAAATAAAAGAAAAACCGGGCGGTTTATTTAAATAACCGAAGGGGTATCCTACTTCTAATCTACGCCGTTGATACAGATCGGACGGAGGAGAGGGGTGGCAAGCTCACCGCGGCGGTCCGGCGAGGTGGAGACGGCGGCAGGAAGCTCGGGGTCGACGTGGACGGCGCTCCGGTGGTCCTCCGGAGACGGTGTGGGTTCCAGTCGATGCAGACGACGGCGGCGATCACAAAGGAGGCCTCATCGAAGCTCGGGGATGACGGAGGTGTCGACGGCGATGCTCGGGGCGGAGGTGGGTCTCGAGTGTCGACGGGGAGCTCACTCCGGTGGCTTTGGAGCTCAGGCGAGTGCACGGGGAGGCGCGGACGGTGACGATGGTGGCGATGGTGGTCACGGCGACGGTTGGGGGCGACGGAGGTGAGCGGGGGAGCGACAATGGCGCGGTGGCGGCTTCGGACTCCGGCGAGAGATTGCGGCGATAGGAGAGGGTCGGGCGAGCGGGATTCGAGCGGAACGGGGTGCTGGCAAGGTCCTCTATTTATAGGGGGCCTCGGGGTGCTCCAAATGGCAAGGGAGAGAGAGATCGAGGCGGATCCGCGGCGGCTCCGGCGAGATGGAAAGAGGGGCGAGGTAAGGAAGGAGATGGCCGGCGGGGTTCGGGATCGGGCGGTGGGACCGTGGCGTCAGCGAGGGAAGAGGAGGGGCAAAGCGATCGGGTGGCCGATTCCGAAGGGATTCGGAATCTGGCTGAGGGGATTTGGGCCCGATACTATTCCAATAGGACCGGGGTTACGTTTCCGTTTTAAAGCCCTTTTTCCTTTTTATTAAAACAGGAAAGAAAAGATCGATTTGTAGAATCAAATAAAATCCAAAAATAAATGTTTTATATACCAAAATTATAAGAAAAATAAATTCTAAAAGATGAACATTTTTCCATGGCAAAAATAAATACTTCAGAGAAAATTATTTTCAGAAAAATGCCTTAATTGTTTTTATTTCTTTTGCAAATAATTTTCAAATAACCCCCTGGGTTTTATGGTTCAAAATTTCACAAAAATACCCCTGGTTTTGGAGGGTCATGTTCCTCCTCTCAAATTTTTGAAATTTGGGGCAAGTGAAATCTGAATTTTTTTCAAATTTCAAAATAGAGCCAAAAAATGAAATAGATTCCAAATTGAATATTTTCAGAAATTTTCAAATCCACTTTTCAAATACTTTATTTGAAGAAGTCATGTCATCTTCTCTCATTGATCTGAATTGGATGAATTTGAGTTCAAAAGCAAAAGGGAAAGTCATGTTATTCCCCCTCATTCAAAAGTTTCAAAAAGTTTCAAATTTCACTCAATTTCAATCACTCAATCAAACAATCAATCATTCAATTATAATTATAACATTCCAAAATTTGGGATGTTACACTAAGCAATTGGCTACGTTACTAAACCGATAGCAAGTTTTTATGTGGGAGAGGCCACTGCTAGCATGTCATCCCTTACTTGGAATTCTATGCACTTATGATTGGAACTATAAGCAAGCATCCGCAACTACTAATGTTCATTGAGATAAAACCCAACCATAGCATTAAGATATATTGGTCCCCCTTCAATCCCGTACGAATTAATTTCTATGGTAGGAAGAAGTTTCTGTCACTCTTGCCCTCCAATGCATAGTCCTATCAACATACAACTAACCCTATGGTGTGATCCACGTGTGCTCTCATATGATGGGCACCAAAGGGCAACAACATAACCACAAGCAATTTAAATCAATCATAGCAATTCACCAATCACCCATGGTGTCGGTGTAAAACCTGGCAGACCTCGGGGTAGGGGGTCCCGAGCTGTGGATCTCGGATCGGTGGTAACAAGGACAAGGGAGATGATGTTTACCCAGGTTCGGGCCCTCTTGATGGAGGTAAAACCCTACGTCCTACTTCTGTTTATATTGATGGAGATGTATCGAATACTGAGTTGATCTACCTCGAGATCGTAATGTGTGGCTAACTTCTAGGGCTAGATGAGCGATATTGCATTGATGTCCCCCTTACGGGCTAAACCCTATGGCTTATATACACGCCAGGGAGGGTGTCTAGGGTTACAAAGTTGGTATCTAGAAGAGAGGCGGTAGGAGAGATCTTGGAGTATACGTCAAGTCTTCGGTAGAGGCAGTCTCGATCATGCTTCCTGTGTACGGCCTCCGGAGTCCATCTTGATCACGTACGAGGGCCCATCAGCCCAACCGAGGAGACGGGCCGGCTAGGTTAGCATCCCCTAATCCAGGACACCGTCAGTAGCCCCCGAACTGGTCTTCTATGCCGAGGACGACTTTCAGCAAACATCACCTCGGATCCAGAGTCCATGGCTTGACAGACGAGTTCCCCTTCATATTTTACTCTTTACAGTAATGCAATGATATCCGAGGTCTCACCCTTTCCGAAGAGGACAGACATCCTAGCCTCAAAGGCCTGTTGTTCTGGTATGAATGGTCCAATCCGGCCTCACATCTTTATCGAAGAGGCTTGCCCCACGACAGGTTGAGCAGTTACTGCCTCCCCCTTAAATTGTGGTTTGAGGCAGCCTTTTTACTGGCATGTCCCCTCGAGGCAGAGATCGTGCCCAGTTTCTTAGGGATATCATCAAGATTTTGTTTCCCCCCATATGCTCAACGGCATTTTTGATGGGAATAGCGAGTTTATCGGCGCAGCGAGGGGGACACTTGGCCTTTCACAGGCTTATAACAGCAAAAAGGAGGACAGCACAATCGACCACGCTCCCATTCTTCCCCTCTACTGCTTTGTCTAGCTCCAGCTCCCAGATCCATCCTGCCCGCTTTTTCCTTTCGCGAGTCCAACTTCCACCTCCAGCCATGGCCGACACCCTCAAGGGGCACTGGGGTGGCTCCATCATGACAGTCGCGACCATCTCGGAGCTGCGCAGTGCGGGGTATCTGACCCCTGCCATCGCCACCCGCGCTCGGGCGGCTGGCCAGCTGGTGCCCGCTCCCAACGCCGGGGAGCGGGTAGTCTTCATTCCCCACCTCATCCGAGGCCTGGGGTTCCCGCTGCATCCCTTTGTGCGCGGGGTAATGTACCACTACGGGCTAGATTTCCACCACCTGGCCCCCAACTCCGTTCTTCACCTCGCCGCCTTTATCACGGTCTGTGAGGCCTTCCTCCGCTGCGAGCCGCACTTCGGATTGTGGCTGAAGCTCTTCGGGATTAAACCGAAGTCCAGCGGCTTGGACCTCGCGGAGTGCGGAGGAGCCATGATCAGCAAAAACCAGGGGGCCACCTGGTTCAAGGGCACCTTCATCGAAACGGTGAAGGAGTGGCAGAAAGAGTGGTTTTACATCACTGAGCCACTCGCCCCTGGTCAAACCGAGGTCCCGGCCTTCTCAGTCGGGCCTCCCAAGAAGCTCAAATCCTGGAAGGAGAAGGGCGTCGCCTAGGGGAAGCCAGAAGAGGTGGAGACCCTGATCGACAGGATCTTGTGGTGGTCCACCACGGGGAAGGTTGAGCTTGCCGATGTCATCAACGTCATGCTCAACCACCGCATACTCCCCCTCCAACTTCGGGCTACCCCGATGTGGGCACAAATGCCCGAGGACATGGACACCATCACCACCTTCTTCCGCTCCACCATGGCCGCCATGTGGACGAGACTCATGAAGCTGGCCAAGGACAAGATCCCCCAGGAAGGGGAGGACCGTGGCCTTGAACACGGCTATGAAGCCCCTCCGGTGAGTGTTCCTGCCCCTCGATCGTTTATTCTTCGCCCGTTGTACCGAGGAGTAAAGTTTTGCTTGAATCATGTTTTATGTTTTGCAGAAGTGGTTAGCCTGGGTTCAAGGAGTGCGATGCCCGGCCCCACTACCAGAGCAGCCTCTGACTCCCCTGCTCTCGGCGCTCCTGACCGAGGAGCCGCACGTGGTGGCCCCCAAAGGGACGAAGTCCCAGAGGGGGAGGTCAAGTGCTCGGACTCGGGGGACTTCGGTCACCCGGTCCGAAGAGACCCACAGCTCCACCGCCCAAGACGGCGATGCAGAGGAGGGCGAGGAGGAGGAGGTTCCCCCCCAGAAGGGGAAGAGGTCGGCGTTAGAAGACACCGACGTGGGCATGCCACCGAAGGGCCCAAAGAGGCCGAGGCAAACCTCGTCCGGGGCTGCCAACAAGTCG
The DNA here is from genome assembly GCA_039707655.1 of Elymus sibiricus. Taxonomy (NCBI): domain Eukaryota; kingdom Viridiplantae; phylum Streptophyta; class Magnoliopsida; order Poales; family Poaceae; genus Elymus; species Elymus sibiricus. The sequence goes on from CM077668.1 coordinate 301,620,549, forward strand.
TCGGAGAGAGCCGAACTCTCCGGTGACTCAGAAGAAGACCTCCTCGCTGTGGGGAGGAAGAAGCCGGCGCTGCGAGGGTAAGCCATTGTCTTTGCATCCCGTCTCTTGATTTGACAAGTTATTTCTAGGCAAGGGGAAACTTACAAGGGCGTCTTTTCTTATGTAGTCCACCGAGGGTAATCCCTAGTGGTTCCTCAAGTGGGTTGTCGTCCGCCAGTGGGACTCCAGAGCTTGCTAATCCTCCCCCAGTGCATGACGGGCTAGGGGAGGCAACATCCACCCTGGTCTCTAACGTTAATACGATGGGGGCCGACGAGGTGGTTGTCCTGACCAAGGTCGATACCTCGGCCCAGCAGGACTCGGGGGAGAAGCGCCCCACGGTCATTGAAGAAGGGCTGGGCCAGTCACCGGCCCAGCCGACATCTACCTTGGCTCCGCCGCCCCAGGTGGAGGCTACCCAGATAGATGTATCTGAGGTTCTCCCTCCACTCTAGCCAACTGCCCAAGTACGGGCTGGTGCGGGGTGGACCGAAGAGATGGAGGACGCCCTAAAGGACTCCTCCATCAAGGAAGAGCACCGTGCCTTGATAGGCGCAGCGCTGCAGGGCTACCGGTCCACAGGGGCCAGCCTGCATGAGGTTTTCAAGAACCTCATAGCAGGTTTCGAGATACGCTTTCTATCTGCGCATCCAGTCTAATTTGTTTATTTTGAGCTTTTTTGAGTTATGAGTTTGTCCGAGGACATAAGAGTACAGCCTGCTAAACGGCTTAGTGAGTGAGTAGCCCCCGAGCCCGAAGTCGGTTTCAAGAAACCGGCATTGGGGTCGTTTGATTTAGTAGTAGCCCGTTTAAGTAGCCCCTAGGGCGCTGCTTGAGGCAGCCGTTCCGTAGCCTTTTAGTGATTTAACTGTTCCCTTTGTAATAAGGATCTCTTTTTTTGTGTGTTAGGTTTCGACTTCGGTTCCGGACTCTGTCTCCGAGGAGATTGCGGAGATGAACCGGAAACTCGAGAGGTCCCAGAAGGAGCTCATCCTGGCGAACCAGAAACTCGAACAGTCTCAAGGTAAGCAAGTTTAAACTTGCCCTGTACTTTGAACGAAGGAGGTATGATATGTTTTGTTAAAGGAATCAACTAAGGCCGAACTGTTTTGACAACAGCAGTGTTAGCGGAGCTGGAGACGCTCAAGGCCGAGCTCGAAAGGGCTCGGCAGGAGGTGCGGCAACAAGAGGCTGCTGCCGCCGCGGCAGAGAAGACCCGGGCCGCCGAGAAGGCGGCCGGGGAGAAGCACCAAGCGCGGGTGCTAGAGGTTGAGGAGACCCTGAAGGGCGTGTTTGAGGCACGTGACAAGCTTCAGGAGGAGGGGTAACGAACGGAGAAGCTCGAAAAGCTTCAACTTGCCCACTCCGAGCTCAAGACCTCGGCCCGAGCTGACCGCGAGGTGCTCCAGCAAGTCGAGCAAATCGCCTCGGGTAAGCTATTTTTGCTGCAGTGATCATTTGGCAGCAAAGAGTGTGATGAGCTCACCCAGTTATGGCGTTCCGCAGAGGTCTTTGCGGATCTTCCGCAGAGCGCGGCGGATGCGGTGGCATACTTCGGCCAGCTAGCGGGCCACAAGGTGGAGAAGGCCTTCTGGGGGCAGTTCCCGGGGTCGCCGTCCGCGCAGCTGCTGAATCATCGAGTGAAGCAGCTGGTGGAGTTGTTTCACATGACGAGATTGGCGCTCCAGGACCTCTGCATCGCGCTGTGGCCTGCCGAAGCCATGCCGAAGAGCCTCTTTGGCCTTACGGCCCGTCTCCGAGACGCCGTGCCTTGCGTGGATTGCTGGAAGAGGTCTGCGTGCTTTGAAGGAGCGCGGAGGGCGTACGCCTGCGTGAAGACGCACTTCTGAAAGTTTGATGCGGCGACATGTGCTGCGGGCCCTCCTACCGACAAGCCGCGCACCGCCGAGCAGTTCTTCGCCGAGGTGGAGGCGGGAGCTTGGACCACAGAAGCCATGTGTCCAAAAGACACTATGTATTTCTAGATAGTACTTCGGAATGCCGGAGTGTACGATGTATAAAATTTTATCTTTTGGTTGAATGAAGATGGCTTTAAATTCCATGTGTGTTGTTTTATAATTAATTTTTCCTCTGATATGACTGTTTTAAAATGAGTGTGGCCAGTTGTCGGCTTCAACCCCAGTGTAGGTCATACAAAGGGTGTTCCTTAAGGCACACTTGACCCTTAGCCGACATCTCGGTACCCGGAGGTGGTCGGTGCTTTTATAGAAACTAGGCAATCAGACTATAGTGGCTTTATACCTTTCACTTAGTCATAGGAGTTTGACTGTGGGGGCTGATGACCAGCCCCCGGTGTGGGAAGTGTTCGGCTAGGTCGGCCGAGGTCTAGGCCATGACACACTTCGGCTAGGAATGAAAGCCCTTCGTTTAACACGGGTGATCTCTATCGTCACACTGCTTGACACAGTCTTCGGATGGCGGACCAGTTTACGCATACCTAGATAGTCAGTTTTCGGTTTTCTCCACTGAGGCGCTATGCCAATTGACCTGGCAGCGCAATCGCAGTGGTTCTCCCGTTACGCCCTTAGCCAAATTCATCGGAAACGTAAGGGGTACACATAGGAGCCGGGCAACCCAACTATTGACCAAAATCTAGGTTCAAAACTGATGCATATAAGGCCAAAATCCGAGACACCGAATACTTCGGACTTGTTATACAATTGTATCTTTTTTGGAGAACTTCTTCGTACCACAGGGGCCATGCTGATAAAGAAATATGATAGAGACCTTGAAGGGGCGCAGTTTCTTTATTTCATAATTTCAAGCGTGTACATGCCCAGCTGCAGCGTGAGGAATCGAAAGAATACAATGTAAAAAATAAAGAAGAACGAGGAAGAAACAGGGCGGATAATTGCTAACGGATTTTGAAGAATCCGGGCCGCTACCTGCCGCACGTCTGCGTTTTCGATCTGTTGACCAGATGTTTCACCATTGATGGTGAGGAATTTGTGTAGGTTGATGCCCTTCCGGCCCTTTATACACATCAAGTGTTTAATTGGCCGAGCTCCTTTAGAGGAGGCGTTGCCGAAGTCCGCTCTGCGGTTGAAGCCACATAGACGTAGTCATGTTTGGCTGTTTCTTTTACAGAAACTTGCCTGTGCAGGGGCTCGAAGCCACGTCTTTGCTTGGTTGAACCGTGCCGACGTTTGAGTGAGTGTTTGGCTCCTCGACGGCCCAGGGAATCTTTAGTGCGAAATTATGCACTCTGGGGACGTAGTGCCTACTCCAGAGAGGGCACGCGAGGAGCCCGCATCCCTATTTCGGGTGCGGGGGTACCTGGCCGAGGTCGATTTGTGCAGCCCGGGCGCGCTTCAAAGAGCGGGTGGTGCGTTTATCGCTGCGGACTGCCTCCTCAGACGCCTGTACCTCGGCTGCGAAAGCCGCGGTCTGTTCCTCTATCCGAAGTGATCGTTCAGTGTTAACTCCTCACTTCTAAAGTTCTCGGGCGAGCCGAAGACTACCTCTAGGGTGACCGTTCCGGTACATCGGGCTTCGACGCCCGGAATGACACCTTTAAAGGTGGTGGAGCTCGGCTTGATCCGAGATGAGTCGATGCCCATCTTCCGAACTGTGTCCTCGTAGATGAGGTTGAGGGTTCTTCCTCCGTCCATTAGGACACGTGTTAGATGATAACCATCAACGATAGGGTCCAGGACGAGTGCCGCCGATCCGCCATGCCTGATGCTGGTCAGATGATCGTGCTTGTCAAACGTGATCGGGTAAGCCGACCATGGGTTATACTTCGGGGCGACGGGCTCTAGCGCGTATACATCCCGAAGCACACGCTTCCTCTCCCTTTTAGGAATGTGGGTGGCATAGATCATATTAACCTCTGTTACCTCGTCGGGAAACTTCCTTTGGCCTCCATTATTGGGCCGCCGAGGTTCATCCTCGTCTTCGCTGCAGTGTTGGGTTTTACTCTGAGCCTCTACCGCTATCTTGCCAGCTTGTTTAAAGACCCAGCAATTCCTGTTAGTGTGGGTTGCTAGTTTTTCCTAAGTGCCGTGAATCCCACATGGGCGGTCTAGGAGCCTATCAAGCTGGCTAGATCCATCTTTGTTCCCTTTAAAGGGTTTTCTTTTCTGCCCGGATTTAGGTCCCGTGAACCGTGCGTTGATTGTGGCGTCTTCAGTGTCGCTTCCGCCATTTTTATACCTGCGCTTATTTTTGTTGTGCTTGGGTTTTCCATTGGTGTCGCGAGTTTCCGAGGTGCCTGCCTCGCCGTTATGAGTACTATGGGCGAGCCAGCTGTCTTCTCCCGCGCAAAAGCGAGACATCAGTGAGGTCAGGGCCGCCATGGTCCTCGGCTTATCCTGGCTGAGTTGGCGAGCCAACCATTCATCTCGGATATTGTTTTTAAAGGCGGCGATGGCCTCGGCTTCGGAGCAGTCTATGATCTGGTTCTTCTTGGTGAGGAACCTGTTCTAGAATTTCCGGGCTGATTCGCCTGGCTGCTGGGTGACATGGCTGAGGTCATCAGCGTCCGGAGGTCGGACATATGTGCCCTGGAAGTTTGCTCGAAAAGCGTCTTCTAGGGCCTCCCAGCTGCCGATAGAGTGAGGAGGGAGGCTGTTAAGCCAATGCCTCGCCAGCCCCTTTAGCTTGAGCGGCAGATATTTAATGGCGTGGAGATCATCTCCATTGGCCATGTGTATGTGTAGGAGGAAATCTTTGATCCAAACTGCTGGGTCCGTGGTGCCATCGTATGACTCTATATTGATGGGTTTAAATCCTTCCGGGAATTGATGTTCCATTACCCTGTCTATGAAGCAGATTGGGTGAGCCGGACCTCGGAACCGAGGAGCATCTCGTCGGAGGTCGGGGGAAAGCCGTGAATAGGCTTGATCTCGGGCACGGCCGTTCCTGTCCACCCAGGCATCGTAGCCGTCGAGCCCAGCGGGCGCGCGTCCCCTTGATCCATAGATGGACCGAGGGAGGGGCCTGTTTTCCTCAATAAGACGTCTAGCGTCGTGAGGATCTAAGTAATCCACGGGGTCCTTGCCATAACGGCGTGGAGGTGGCCGTTCACTGAGGTTTTTTCGTCTTGGCCTGTCCCGGCCTCTAGGAGGGCGGTCGAGGTCGTCAGCGAGCTCCTCGTCGAACTCCGGCAGGAGACGCCTACGTGGGTATGATTTCGGCACACTATGGTGCCGGTTCTGCATGTCTTGCTCGGCGGAGAGCACTTCGATCCACTTTTCATTTAGTGCATCGGTATTGGCCTGCAGCTGCTGCTGCTTGCGTTTCATGCTCCGGGCGGTCGCAACAAGGCGCCGCCGGAAACGCTCTTGTTCAAAAGGGTCCTCGGGGACGATGTAGTCCTCGGTACCGAGGCTCTCGTCCTCCTCGGATTCCGGCATGTAATTGTCATCGGCCCCTTCAAAAAGGTCATCGGGATCTGAGTCCCTGAGAAGTCGGTCCGGTGTGCCGTTCCTTACTGGGGAGCTTGAACGTCCTCTTCACGGTTGTCGGCATTGCCGTCCTCCGCGTCGCCGTTATTGGTTGTCATGCCATTACCACTGGGTTCCCTGTTAGGACCCCTTCGGCGTTTTCGCCGATGTCTTGGAGGGGATTTGGGGGTGTCCACCATGTAAACATCGTAGGTGGATGTGGCAGTCCACCTGCCCGCGTTTACCGGGGGCAAGGTGTTTTCGATGGGGCCATCAGCATCCTCTTCCATGTCTGAGGCCTCGCCATAGTCCAGCACGTCGGTTAAATCGTCGATCGTGGCGATTAGGTGGGTGGTGGGTGGGATGTAAATTTCCCTATCGTCGTCTTTAAGTCCAATCTGATTGTAAACTGAAGTCTTGCCGTCCGAGATGGACATGCTCCGGATGCGGTCGAGCATCTCATCGAGGTGAGATAACTCTTCGGGATTCAATGATGCGCCATAGGCAGGGCTGACTCAAAGTATGCCCGGCGTGTAGCCTGATGCATTTTCGGTGCGAAGGGAATCCGAACATAATTCCGAGTTCTGCGCCGGAGTCAGTTCTAGCACTGGCGTAATTTCGGGAGTGGGAGCCGGATCTATCTCCGGACTAGCGATCAGAAGGAAACTGGCCGGAGCGGTGGCGTCGGGGGTCTCAAGAGGCGCCACGACAGAGTTCGGTTCCGGAGTTGAGCCTCCAGGACTGGTCGAGCTCTCAATCCGGCCAGGAGTCCATCTCGATAGGATGAGTTCACCACGGGAATCTGCAGTGTATTCGAGGCCATCGAAGGTCACAATCCGACCTGGGGCATAGTTCTCGGCAGAGGCCAGATGACCCGTCGAGTCGGCGCAAAATACCATGCTGCCGAAGACAAAAAGCTTGCCGGGGGCGTAAACGTCCCCGTGGGCGTTGGCGCAGTTGATCTACAGGTGAGCCATCGATCCTTCTGGTGATCGCGCAACGGAACTCTCAATGAAAGCACCAGTGTCGGTGTAAAAACCGGCAGACCTCGGGGTAGGGGGTACCGAGCTGTGGTCTCGGATCGATGGTAACAAGGACAAGGGAGATGATGTTTACCCAGGTTTGGGCCCTCTTGATGGAGGTAAAACCCTATGTCCTGCTTCTGTTTATATTGATGGAGATGTATCGAATACATAGTTGATCTACCTTGAGATCATAATGTGTGTCTAACTTCTAGGGCTAGATGAGCGATATTGCGTTGATGTCCCCCTTACGGGCTAAACCCTATGGCTTATATACACGCCAGGGAGGGTGTCTAGGGTTACAAAGTCGGTATCTGGAAGAGAGGCGGCAGGAGAGATCTTGGAGTATACGTCAAGTCTTCGATAGAGGCAGTCTCGATCATGCTTCCTGTGTACGGCCTCCGAAGTCCATCTTGATCACGTACGAGGGCCCGTCAGCCCAACCGAGGAGACGGGCTAGCTAGGTTAGCACCCCCTAATCCAGGACACCGTCACATGGGACAACAAAAATCTACTCAAACATCATAGGATGGCAACACATCATTGGAAAATAAAATGAAGCATAAAGAACCATGTTCAAGTAGGGGGTACAGCGGGTTGCGGGAGAGTGGACCGCTATAAATAGATGAGGGAAGGTGATGGAGGTGTTGAGGAAGATGGCGGAGTTGTTGGAGTAGATCGCCGCCACACGATGTTTGCCCCAGCGGCGTTCCGGCGCCACCGGGAGAGAGGGGAAGAAGGGCCCCAACCACCTTACAGGGGCGCCACAAGCCTGCCAGGCGCGCCCTGGGTAGGGGGGCGCGCCCCTTGAGCTTGTGGGCCCCTCGGGCATCGTCTCGCGTTGATTCTTTTTCCCAAAAATCACAAATATTCCAAAAAAAAATCTCCGTAAATTTTTATCGCATTTGGACTTCGTTTGATATGGATTTTCTGTGAAACAAAAAACATGCAACAAACAGGAACTGGCACTACGCACCAGATCAATATGTTAGTCGCAAAAATAATATAAAATGTTGTCAAAAGTATGTGAAAGTTGTAAAATATTGGCATGAAATAATCAAAAATTATAAATACGATGGAGATGTATCAGCATCCCCAAGCTTAATTATGCTCGTCCTCGACTAGGTATATGATAAAAAGATAATTTTTGATGTGGAATGCTGCCTAGCATAATCTTGATCATATAATCTAATCATGGCATGAATATTAAGACACGAGTGATTCAAAGCAATAGTCTATAATCTATTTATATATAAAAAGTAAATGATGGGTTAATTAGAAGCAAGAGAATTAGTCTAAAAAATTCCACGTTAATCAGAAAATACTAGCCCTTGATCTGGTGGGTCTTTTAAAATAATAACCATATAACCGTTAGATATGCGTAACATATATAGCATCGTCGTAACAGATCACAAGTCCTTACCGTGTCATACATTTATTTATTTTACATACATGCTAACGTGCCATACCTGGTCTCTCACGAAAAATCAATTTTTTTACCCCGTGGAAAAAAAACTCACGTATCCATCTCGTGAGCACACATCTCCCACGTCCTTTTTGTAGCCTATAGGTATACCCATCTCACGTCCTTAATCCAGGGAAGAGAAAAAAAGAGGTACTTCTTCCTTTCTAATAAAAATTAGAAACAAGGGTTCTTTGATTTATGAGATCAGAAAATCACAACCATGAAATCTCAAAAGTTACTTATTAACAATAAAGATGAAATAAATTACCCACATATGCGATAACTAATTTTCCCTACCATAACAAAAATTTCCCGCATATTGTAACGATCGATGTTGCAGCCTCTGGTCTAAAAAGGAGCTACGGGGTGCTATAGGATCGAAAGTATGTCTAGAGGGGGGGTGATTAGACTACTTGACCAAATAAAACCTAACCTTTTCCCAGATTTTAATTGTGGGCAGATTTTAGCAATAATACATGTCAAGCATCACCCTACACATGCAATTCTAAGAGTATAGCAGCGGAAAGTAAGCAATTGCATATGTATGTAAAGGAGGGGATCGGAGAATTCAAACGCAATGAAGACACGGTGGTTTTTGGCGTGGTTCCGATAGGTGGTGCTATCGTACGTCCACGTTGATGGAGACTTCAACCCACGAAGGGTAACGGCTGCGCGAGTCCACGGAGGGCTCCACCCACGAAGGGTCCACGAAGAAGCAACCTTGCCTATCCCACCATGGCTTACGTCCACGAAGGACTAGCCTCACTCGGGGTAGATCTTCATGAAGTAGGCGATCTCCTTGCCCTTACAAACTGCTTGGTTCAACTCCACATCAGGTTGGAGGCTCCCAAGTGACACCTAACCAATCTAGGAGACACCACTCTCCAAAAGGTAATAGACGGTGTGTTGTTGATGAACTCCTTGCTCTTGTGCTTCAAATGATAGTCTTCCCAGCACTCAAACAACTCCTCACAGATTTGGCTATCGTGGAAGAGGGATTTGAGTGGAAAGCAACTTGGGAAAGGCTAGAGATCAAGGTTCAAATGGTAGGAATGGAATATCTTGATCTCAACACATGAGTAGGTGGTTCTCTCTCAGAAAATGTATGGTGGAAGTGTAGGCACGTTCTGATGGCTCTCCTTACTGAGAAGGAGGAGGTGGAGGGGTATATATAGCCTCCACAGAAAATCCAACCGTCACACACTTTTGACTCAACTCAGTGGCACCGAAACAATCATCTCGGTAGCACCGAACTATGTAAAAGATATGAACTTTAGGAATCTCGGTGGGACCGATACGAACAACTCGGATGGACCGAAGTGCAATGGCTATGGCAATCCTCATCTCGGTGGCACCGATTGCATCAACTCGGTAGGACCGAAGTGAAGCAATAAGGCAACAGAGAGTTGGCAAGCCATCTCGGTGAGACTGATTTGCAAACTCGGTGAGACCGAAGTAAGTACAAACGATTACAGAGAGTTGGCAAGGCCATCTCGGTGGGACCGAGATCCATTTCAGTGGATCCGATTTGTTAGGGTTTGGGCAGTGGCTAAGTCTTGGATGAACTCGGTGGGGCCGGATAGAGAAATTCGGTGGGGCCGAGTTGGAATGTAGGTTTTGGACATATTTGGGATTGAGAGAGTGGTTGAGGGTTTAGGAGTACTGTCACTAAGCACTTGAGCAAAAAGACCATTAAGCAACACCTCATCCCCTTTTAATAGTATTGGCTTTCCTATGGACTCAATGTGATCTTGGATCACTAAACAAAAAATGTAGAGTCTTGATCTTTTGCCAACCCTTGTCCTTAGCATTTTGAGGGGTCCACGTCTCTAGTCCATGCCATGCCAATCATTGAACATCCTGAAATCTTAATCTTGAATGTACATTAGTTCAATGAGATATATGTTGTTATGAATTACCAAAACCATCAAGGAAGCAAATGTGCTTTCAATCTCCCCCTTTTTGGTAATTGATGACAACATATAGATCAAAGCTTCAACAAATGATTAAAAGAATGAAATACATCGTCGCTTTGAGAAGTATGTGATAAGCAAGAGCTCCCCCTAAATTTGTGCATTATTAAATATTTGCGTTTGAATGCAAATGCACAATCGATTAGGCTTTTGGGTCACTCTTCCATGTCACATACATCTTGGTGGAGCGCGCAAAATGATATGATTGAAATGATAAGCACGCATCACCAACACAAGTGAATGATCATACAAGATAATGAAGAAGGTAAACATAGATCATCACAATAAGCATAATATGATCATCACATGAGGTAGCTCACAAGTATAAGCAACATATTAACTGTAGCAAGCACACACATAACAAAGTACCAACAAGCAAATAAGTAGCAAAAGAACTCCCGAGAGAAAAACCAACAACCAAAACACTCTCTCTCTCTCTCTCAGCCTATGATCTATACAAATTCTCCCCCTTTGGCAACAAGTACCAAAAAGATCGAACTGTATAGGACTAGTCGGCACTCTAAGCACGGTCCTCTGAAGCTCCTGAAGGCGATCTCCTGCTGGCAGCTCCGGTGTGCGTAGACGGAATGGAGAGAAGTGCATCCGTGAAGGCTTCTGCAGATGTCTGCTGGACTGGTGGAGTGGAGACCTGTGGTGGCACTGAGGCAGTAGCAGCTAGTGCAGATACGGTGGTCCTCGGATCCACAACGGGTATGGCAGCAGACCTGGCTGCTCTGGGCACTGTCTGAAATTGCTGTGTGGTTGGTCTGTCATCTCCACTGTCATCTGATGGGGCTGACTTGACAGCATCAACATCATTCTGCAGTTGCTCTATGGTAGTCTGAATCTCTATCACCTTCACATCAAGATCATGAAATTTTGTCTCAATAATCCGCTCAAAACTAGCCTGGGTCTGGGTGAGGTTGGCCAAACTTCGCTCAATCCTCAGAGTGGCTTCAAGCAGATATGTCATTTGATCCTTGGGTGTCTTGAGATTGGCAATAGGAGCATTTGGAGCTGATGCCTCCTGAGCAGCTTTTGCTTCCTTTGCTATGCGGATTTCCTCTTGGGCTTGTGCTGAAGTGGGATGCGAAGGATCCATCACTATCACATTATCCTCAAACTCTGGGTGCAATGGAAAATGCTCTCGATCAAGAAGATACGTGCTGGTTCCAACCTTGGAATTGATCAAAATCTGAATATGTGGGGCATATCCGCACGATCTCTTCTGATCTGCTGCAGTCCTCTTGATAGTCTCTACTATCAGGCTCATCACCTTCAATTTCTGAGGTGTATCAAATAAATGCAGCAAATTGATAGAGTGGCCACAAATCATCTTGTCATCTCCTGACTTGGGTAGCAGAGTGTACCGCAGTATAGTGTTCGTTGTGGCTAATCCTGGGAGCAGATGCTTCACTGATCCAAGTTTGTGAGTCTCAAGGTCTTTCTGAGGAATTGCAGTATACATGTTGGCCATGGAGTTGTGATCCATCTTGAGCTTGGCATAGATATCAATGTCATCATCCTCTTCCTTGGGTGCACCAAGAAGACTTGCCCACTCAGAGATGGTACACTGGTATCTGATACCCTCAGTCATCCATATAATGCGGCCATCTGGATAGAAGTGTGCAGTAGAGTAAAACTGCATGACCATCTCATCATTCCACTTGGTCAACTTCTTACCGACAAAGTCATCAACTCCTGCAATCCTGAAGCTTTCATGGACATGGGGGAAGTAGTCCTCATTCTCATCAATGTATTCCCAATCCACCCATTTCATGTCACTGACTATGGGCTTCTTATCAAGCAAAAATGTCTCATAAAAATCTTGTTGTTCACGAGTGTTAAAGCGATAGTCACATGATGTCCTTCTCCTTATAGCATAGGGATCTGTCAATCTCCACTGACGCAGCCCTTTATCCTTCCTCAGCATCATGTTCTCTGTGACTGGGTGTGCATTGTCATGGTCTGGTATCTTTGGCTTTAACTTTTTGAGTACTAGAGGCTCTTCATCAACATTTGACTCAGGCACTGGGGCCTTGTTCTTCTCTGCGGCTGAAATATTCCTGGTTGACCTCTTTGCAGCAGGTGCTTTTGGCTTGGACTTGGGGGCAGCAGTCTTAATTGCATCTGACATGAGCTTCTGAGCTTTTGCTGGGGGTGCAGTGGCTGCTGGCTCTTCCTCTTCTTCTTCCTCCTCATCAATCATCATGGAGGGTCTGTGTCGTGGTTTTGTCACGGCAGATGTCCGAAGACTTAGGTTCGAGGCCAACGCCATGGAAGTGGACTCAAAGGGGTTAAACGGGACAAGGGACACGAGTTTACCCAGGTTCGGCCCCTCACGGTGGAGGTAAAAGCCTACGTCCTGCTTATGCTGTATTAACTGGTGTAACGATTACAAGGGGCGGCTTGCTTGCCCTAGTTCTCGACTGCTTGGTCTCTCTCGCCGTAAGGCTTGTCTGTCTGTCTTAACCTGTCTAACTTGCCGCCAGGTCTCGCCTTTATATACATAGGCTGAGGTCCGACGGCTTACAAGAGTCCGGGTCGGATTATACAACGTAACCGATCCTGGTTCCAACTCCTTAGTCTTACAGAACAAGTCATCTTATGGCGGCTTACATCTTCTGGCCCATGAGTCGCCTCATGCCTCTTGGGCCTTGACCTCAGCCCATCTGGCAAGCCGCCATATGGCCTGGTCTTCATGTCTTGTCTTCCTCTTGGCCCACTTGGTAACCCGCCATGTGGCTTGGTCTCCGTCTTCTGGCCCACCTTATGGGTCTTGACTATGAACCGCCAAGCTGGTGACCGGGTCTTCAGTGAATCGCCAAGTCCTGGCCGGGTTATACTCCGGCCGGGTTATATCGCGGGGTTATATCCCTGACATTAGCCCCCAGGTTAGCTTGAATTTATTCATGCTAAGCTCGAGCCGTCTTCTCAATCGTCTTGCTTGTCAGTGTCCTTCGAAGTAAAATTCTGGGAATACAACACCCATATGCCATTGAGTCGTCCTCTAATACTCTCGGCGGGTTATCACCGCCGGGTTATAATCTTTGAATCGCCGGGTCATGTAATGTTGGTGACGCCGGGTCAGATAACCAGACTCCAACTGACTTTGATAACTCTTTTCAACTTTTTTGATATATCCATATTACTTGTAGCCCCCAAGCTCCAAGTGTATCCATGATGACTTGGCGCTTTGCAATAATATCTTTGACTGTGCAGCCCCCAAGTACCAGGTTGTCTCGCCTACAGCAGCCTAGGACTTATAACTGTCTTATACCTTATAAAGCTTCAACTGGTGTAGCCCCCAAGAGCCGGCTCTTCAGCATGTGATGGGCCGGGTCTTCAGTGAGAACCTTATAATCTGCTTGAACAGCTGAATACTGTAGCCCCCAAGTGCCGTGCCGCATGCCTGCGGCGACTTGGGACTTCAGAGAATTTGATCTGAGCGGTGTAGCCCCCAAGTGCCAGGTCAGTAATATGTACTGGGCCGGGACTTAGAAGGATCGCAGAAAACCGGCTCATCTCCTTGAGATAACAGGGTCTTGTTGACAATGTACTGACTTGAAAACCGGCTTGCATTAGCCCCCAAGAGCCGGGTTGCCTGCCTGCGGCGACTCGGGACTGTATAAGAATATTGTGATTCCTTGACCGTGGTTGCAACCCGGTATTAATAATGAAATCCCTGCTCGTGGTTGCGATGCAACCCGGCAAATATGTGCTTGAGAAATCCATGAGTGCTGTAGTATACTACAGGGCACTGTTTGAAGAAATCCAAGAGCCGGTCAATTAGATGACCCGGCATTATAATTAATAGGGCGACTCAATAATATCCAGCCAGGTCGGCTATTTAGAGTCTTCATTATGCTTGCAGAGGTTACGATGTAACCCGGTTCGGTGACCGGCTTGTCTTAAGAGACGAGACCTGCAAAAATAAACAATACAGAGCATGCTCTGCATTGCTGTGAGGGCGGCTTGAAGAAGCATAACCCGGAACTGTTAAGTCTTTCATCTTTGCGAGGGTAGCTGAAGAGCCTGATCGAGAGGGTTTGAAGCCCCCAAACGACCTTTTATAGTCTGAATTCGGGTCTTACTTCAATGAAACTAGCATGATAGCCACTGGTTTGTCCATGCTTCGGTAAGCCGGCTCTCACATGACCCATCATGTTTTAACCTGGATAAGTTCATGACTTATCAAGAGTACAGGGGATTGGAGTAGCATCTTGGCAAACAGGCAGGTTTAACCAAGTTTCAACGAAGGCGGCTTAATAGCCCATGGAGTATCCTCGCTTTCTGTAAGCCGGCTCTCACATGACCCATCATGTTTTAACCTGGATAAGTTCATGACTTATCAAGAGTATAGGGGATCGGAGTAGCATCTTGGCGAACAGGCAGGTTTAACCAAGTTTCAACGAAGGCGGCTTAATAGCCCATGGAGTATCCTCGCTTTCTGTAAGCCGGCTCTCTCATGACCCATCATGTTTTAACCTGGATAAGTTCATGACTTATCAAGAGTACAGGGGATCGGAGTAGCATCTTGGCAAACAGGCAGGATTACCCTAGTCTGGTTATGGCTTAAAAGCTGGTCAAGAGGGTATGAAAGCTAAACCCGATGGGTTTGGAAGCCCCCTAATGACTTTATGATTATCCAATGAACCAGGGTACCCATATTTGAATGGTACATCATGGCGGCTCGTCCTCTTGGGCGACTTTACAATATTCTTGAAAACTCGAACTTGGGAGAGATGAATTCCTTTGAACCGGATGCTGAGCCGGCTATCAAGGTCTCAAAGCTTTGTGAGAGACGGTCTTCTCTTGAGCCGGGTTTTAAGCATGGTACTAACCCTGGCCGAGCTGTTTCGGGTTAATCAGATACCCCGACTGGTTATTCTGTTGTTGGCTTCCAACGCCAAACTGTTGATTATGACCTCCATGATCGCTCTAATCTTGGTTACCGGTTCCTAAGCCGCCAGCACCAAAGCCGGCCCCTGAGCCGCCCGGTGCTGAGCCGCCTGACGGACCATTACTGTTATCACAATGCTGTTGAAGGCTGTAATCCCGGAACTGTTGCATAATGTAGCAATCTCCCCAGGTATGTCGTGCCGGCTTATCGGGCCGGCTGTGTTCTGGGCAAGGCTTACTGAGCATCTCTTCCAGGTTGATAGGAGCTTTGCCCTTAGCACGGGTGTTCCTGGTGTTGGTGTTTGCCACCAGTTCTGACCCGCCGTCCGGGTGCTTTCGCTTGCCCGGGTTGCTTCCAGCCATACTTTGCTGTTGGCCCTTGCCATTGTTGCCTTTCTTCCCCTGACCTGATTTCTCATCATCAGAGCCCGGGTCTTTCGTTTTGTCGGAGTCTGCATATTTGGTGAGAGCCGCCATGAGCTCCCCCATGTCTTGACATGACCGTTTGAGCCGGCCAAGCTTCTGCTTCAAAGGCGTGAAGTGACAATTCTTTCTAGAATCAAAACTGCCTGAGACGCCGTAATCTGCTCAGAAGAGTGGATGATTTCAGAGACCTGCCGGACCCAGTGATGAGCCGACTCGTCCTCACGCTGTACACAATGGTCCAAATCCACAATCGTCATGGGCTGCTTGCATGTTCCTTTAAATTTTTTGATGAATTTCGCCCTTAACTCGGCCCAGGAGTTAATGGTGTTGGGTGGCAAACCCTTCAACCATGTGCGAGCGGGCCCTTCCAGTATCATGATGAAATACTTTGCACATACTGCATCACTGACGTCTAACATCTCCATGGTGAGCTCATAGCTTTCAACCCAAGCCTCTGGAGGTAAGTCGGCAGTGTAATTGGGTACCTTTCGAGGACCCTTAAAATCTTTCGGCAGATGTTCATCCCGCAGAGTCGGCACCAAACAGGGCACTCCCACAGCCCTGGAGGTCATTCCTGCTCCTGCTGGGACGGAGGGTGCAACTGAGGGTTCTTGATGAGCCGTCGCTGTTGCCTGAGCCGCCGCCTCTTGTTGTGCTTTTGCCTGTTCCACCCGTGCTTGAACATCCAGAACCGCCCGATCAGCTTGCGGCGGGTTACTGCTAGATGGGGGTTGAGTGCACGCGATTCCGGCTGTAAGTGTACTTCTCCTGCTGGGCTATCGCCGTTCGCAGGTATCTGATGGCATTCCGCACCTCTTCTGCATAAGGCGCCTCATCGGGGATTGGGATTGTATCAAGCCTGGTTGCTGCTGCCACCATGTTCTCCGCCGGGTTAGCATAACGACCCGGCGGTGTTGCATAAAGTGGTAGCGGGTTTTGGTTCCGTCGGGGCGGGTCTAGCTGCTGACGCTGAGCCGCCGCCCGGTTTCCAGGTATTTCCGCCGTCCGGGTTACGGTCAAAGGTACGTTTCGTCCCGTTCCTGGCGTGTTAAAAAGATTCCTAGCTTCATATTGCTCCGGTAAGCGGGATTGATGTCTCATGCGATAAACCACCGCTGCTGACTGTTGTTCTAACTCAAGGCGAAAAGCGTCCGCCTTAAGGCGTTCCGCCTCAGCATCCATCTGAGCCTTCAGCTCATTGATTTCCTGTTGGACTCCGGCCATCTGATTCTTTAACCTCGCGATCTCCGCATTACGGGCCGCTTGGTTTTCAGTAGTGACCTCATTCTCCATTAGGGTTGTAAACTCGTTCATCAGATCCAGAAGAACCTGAACCGGGGGCCTGCCTGACCCAGACCCGGTCGCCCCAGCAGCTATACCGCTCGGAGCCGCCGTGGAACCCGCCATAAAAACGGCAGCGCGGTTTGGCGGCTCATCCTGCTCCGGCTCATGATACTCTGACTCGGGGTAAGGCTCCTCGTAGCCCCCAAGTCCACCATTATGAAGCTGATAAATCGATTCCGTCTCTCCACTCGAGGATCCTTCCTCTGAGTAGACCAGAGTTTCCTCCTGTGACATAGAACCTTCAAGATCCATGCCTTGAGTAAAGCCAACGAAGACGTGCTCCCTGCCCGGGTCAACACAGGCGGGTTGCATGCTTTGGGCGCTTTGCTCATGCCGGGCCGGCTCGACGATGTCGGTGCAGATGTCCGACCCGGGTTCAGATCCGCCGATCTTGCCGATGAAGATGTTGACTCCACCGAAGGGGACCCGGAAACCATGCTCGATTGAGTCGGCCACAGGACCCCAGCCGGCGTCGTCGAGGTAGAGTCTCCCATGGCGACTCTTGGTTATCTCACCATTGACGCACCCTTCACTCCCAGAGAGAGAACCCTTTGAGAACTCAACACCACCGAGCGCTTGCCCCACGGTGGGCGCCAACTGTCGTGGTTTTGTCACGGCAGATGTCCGAAGACTTAGGTTCGAGGCCAACGCCATGGAAGTGGACTCAAAGGGGTTAAACGGGACAAGGGACACGAGTTTACCCAGGTTCGGCCCCTCACGGTGGAGGTAAAAGCCTACGTCCTGCTTATGCTGTATTAACTGGTGTATCGATTACAAGGGGCGGCTTGCTTGCCCTAGTTCTCGACTGCTTGGTCTCTCTCGCCGTAAGGCTTGTCTGTCTGTCTTAACCTGTCTAACTTGCCGCCAGGTCTCGCCTTTATATACATAGGCTGAGGTCCGACGGCTTACAAGAGTCCGGGTCGGATTATACAACGTAACTGATCCTGGTTCCAACTCCTTAGTCTTACAGAACAAGTCATCTTATGGCGGCTTACATCTTCTGGCCCATGAGTCGCCTCATGCCTCTTGGGCCTTGACCTCAGCCCATCTGGCAAGCCGCCATATGGCCTGGTCTTCATGTCTTGTCTTCCTCTTGGCCCACTTGGTAACCCGCCATGTGGCTTGGTCTCCGTCTTCTGGTCCACCTTATGGCTCTTGACTATGAACCGCCAAGCTGGTGACCGGGTCTTCAGTGAATCGCCAAGTCCTGGCCGGGTTATACTCCGGCCGGGTTATATCGCGGGGTTATATCCCTGACAGTCTGCCAATCACACGGGCAAATGATTTCCTTACTCTCGTCTTAGTTCCTCCAGCTGCCTCTGTGTTACTAGGCTTTTCAGGAGTGAATTACTTAGTGTGCTTAGGCACTTTCCTCACTGTTGTCCTCTCTTTGGTAGAAGTAGGCTTGGTGTTGTACTCCTTAGCAAGCACAACTCTCTTTTTCTTAGTTGCAGCTTCACTTGCAACAAAGTCCTCATCCTAACTGTCTGAGGTTTTCTTCTTCCTTGTTCTGGTTGCAGCTTTTGGAAGATCTGGAGAGCTCCTCTCTCCATCATAGAAACTTTTAGCTGGGCTTGACCCTTCACTCATTTCTGCCTGCTGCTCTGACCTGTTCTGACTGTCACTGCCACTTGACATCTTGCTGAGCTGACCCTGTGAATAGATGGGTATAGGCAGAGTAGATGAGTCATCACAAAAAGCAGAGATTTTTCATAAAATTTGAGTTCAACTCTTAGTTTCAAGTTTTCACAGGATGCATATCGGATGGACCGAGTTTACCATCTCGGTGATACCGAAGCACACTACAGAATCCTTACACGCCACTTCGGTCAGACCGATATGGGTTTCAGTGGCTCCGAGATGCTAGGGTTTCACTGAGACTTTACTTTCGGTCTCACCGATTTGTACAACTCGGTGGCACCGAGACATACTAGTGCTATGGCCAGAGGCCAAATCGGTGGAACCGAAAACTTCGAATCGGTCGGTCCGAGATGCATTCTGTGGAAACTTAAACCTAAAATTTTTACTCGCATCAAATCTATGGAATTTGCAGTGTAATAGAAGTTCTCAATCTGTGGCAAGAATTCAGGCAGTCCAATCGTGCACTGAATCGGAAAATGGAAGCACGAGAGGGATCGAATCTCACCCTAACTTGGTGGAGATCCTCTACGGCGGCAACGTCGGAGGAGATTCCCGTTGACGGCGATGGAATCCGGCGGCGAGAGCTCGCTGGAGACGACGGAGAAGTCCGGAGACGAGGGCAACGGCAGCAACGGGGAGCGGGAACGAGTGGGGTCGAGAAATTTCAACCGTTCGGTCCGCGCGATATATATACCCATACGCTGTCGGTGGCGCCGAGTTGAACAACTCGGTGGCACCGATATGTGTAACTGCACGCAGTATAGCACATCGGTGGCGCTGAAATGGTTCAATTCGGTAGCACCGAGATGGAAAACCTAGATCAATCTAAGTGATTTCGGTTGGACCGAGTTGGAGTGAATTGGTTCGGCCGAAATCATTTAGAAGGTTTTGGAGGTTCAGCCCTTTCAGATCGGTGGCTCCGAGTGCTCCTCACCCGGAGGGTCCGAAAATGACTTGTTCAATTTTTGTGATGCAGCAAGAATAGAATTTGAGACAAGAAAGCATAGATAGCTAGAGAAGGTACTTAGGCATTCTTGTACATCCACTTGGCCAGAAAAACCAAGACAATCAAAACAACAAATGGATGTCCTCGAATGATGAAAACATGCAAACCAACATGCTCACACAATAAGATAGCAAATGAAATATGTGTCAAACATGCACAACCAATTCTAGCATCTATCAAGCAATGGCGATGACTAGGTCATCTATATATGAGTATATTGACTTAGGAGCCAAATGAGAACATTTGATCATAGGTCATACTCATCGTTTAAGCACAAGTGGGGTTACCACTTTTGCATAAAGCATTAATGTGTTCACACCATTAGAGTTGCTTTAGCTCAATTGCTTAGAGCAAAGCTCCCCCTAGATGTGATATCCCCCCTAGGAGGGATGAACTAACCTTGGGTTTTGTCGATGTTGACTTCATGTAGATGTTGAAGATGTGGATGCTCAATGTTGATGTAGACCATCAAGAGTTGGGAGCAATCCTTTGGAGTTTTGTGCTTTCAATACCTACATGGGTTAGTCCCACACAAGGAACATACAAGGATATCCATAGACATAGAGTGAAATATACATATGATGATGTCCATGAATGCATTGAATACCTTGTCCCTTGCCTTACCAACAAGAGGGTTTGTGACTCCATGAACTAGTGCAAAATGTGGAAGTTGGTTGCACAAGTCCTTGCCATAAAGAATATGAGTGAAGTTTGTTGGCGGAGTCACCCTCAAGAACTCTCTAGTTCTTCTTCTTTTGGACCCACATCAACTTGATGGGAATCCTTGGAGTTGTAGTAGCACTTGATGAAGTAGAACTTGATGAAGTCTTGGGAACCCACTTGACCGTGGCTTGAGGAGCTTCTTCAAATGAATCAATCTCTTATTGAAGCTTGTCCTTGCCTTTTAGCTTGTGATCTTGTGGTGGAAGATCTTCTTGAGCTTGTGTTCCCTTGAAAGAAGTAGGATCATACTTCTCTTGTTGAGGAACAAACTTTGTCTTGGGGTATTGATCTTCTTCCCACTCAACTCCATTGGCATTGAACTTTTTTTCAAAACCAACACCTTGGTTCTTCCGGTGCCTTCCTTGCTTGCGTACAATTTCCTCAAATTGCTTACTCCCGGCAAGACTTTTGTAGACACCTTTCTCTATAATTCCTTTCAATAGCATATTTTCTTGCTCAAGTGTAACTTGGCTAAGAGAATCATTAGTGGAATCAATAGAACTACTAGAAGTAACAACATTGGATTTAGCATTGTTATTGTTACTACTAGAGGTAGAACCATTTTTACCCTTGTTGCTAGTTTGCTTAGATTTAACTTGTGGCATAAAGGTAGACAAGAGTAAACGCATGGCAAGATATGAAGAACTCTTCTTTCGAAGATCGTCATTGATAGCTTTAAGAAACTCATGCTCTTGCTCTAAATTTAGCTTCTCGAAGCGTAGCTTCTCATGAGTTCTTAGAAGTTCTCTATGATCCTCTTGAGTTGTTTCATGAGCTAACTTAAGAGCATTTAGTTCTTTAGTTAGACGCTCAATCTCCTTCATAGCATTGTCACTCAGTTCCTCTTGACTATCATGATTACTAGCATTTTCATTATAGCTCACATCACTATCCTTGTCAACAAGTAAATCATCATCACCAAGCAAATCATCTTCATCACTATTGAAATCAAGATACTCGGGGTGTGATACCTTGGGGCCTTTTGCCATGAAGCATCTTCCAATTCCTTCATTTGGTGAGTCAAATAGATCATAGGAGTTGGATGACACAAGTGCTGTTGGAAATATGCCCTAGAGGCAATAATAAATTGGTTATTATTATATTTCCTTGTTCATGATAATCGTTTATTATCCATGCTATAATTGTATTGATTGGAAACTCAAATACATGTGTGGGTACATAGACAACACTGTGTCCCTAGTAAGCCTCTAGTTAACTAGCTCGTTGATCAAAAGATGGTGAAGGTTTCCTAGCCATGGACATGAGATGTCATTTGATAACGGGATCACATCATTAGGAGAATGATGTGATGGACAAGACCCAAACTATAAACGTAGCCTATGATCGTGTCAGTTTATTGCTATTGTTTTCTGCATGTCAAGTATCTGTTCCTATGACCATGAGATCATGCAACTCACTGACACCGGAGGAATACCTTGTGTGTATCAAACGTCGCAACGTTACTGGGTGACTATAAAGATGCTCTACAGGTATCTCCGAGGGTGTCTGTTGGGTTGGCATGGATCAAGACTGGGATTTGTTACTCCGTGTGACGGAGAGGTATCTCAGGGCCCACTCGGTAATACAACATCACAATGAGCCTTGCAAGCAATGTGACTAAAGTGTTAGCCACGAGATCTTGTATTACGGACCGAGTAAAGAGACTTGCCGATAACGAGATTGAACTAGGTATAGAGATACCGACGATCGAATCTCGGGCAAGTAACATACCGAAGAACAAAGGGAACATCATACGGGATTAACTGAATCCTTGACATAGAGGTTCGACCGATATAGATCTTTGTAGAATATGTAGGAACCAATATGGGCATCCAGGTCCCGCTATTGGTTATTGACCATAGAGGTGTCTCAGTCATGTCTACATAGTTCTCGAACCCGCAGGGTCTACACACTTAACGTTTGGTGACGATTAGTATAGTTGAGTTATTGTGTTGGTGACCGAAGGTTGTTCGGAGTACCGGATAAAATCCCGGACATGACGAGGATCTCCGGAAGAGTCCGGAGGTAAAGATTGATATATGTGATAATAATGTTTTGATCTCCGGAAGGGTTCCGGAATTCACCGAAAGGGGTTCCGGATGTTTACCGAAGAGTTCGGGTACAGCAACACTTTATATGGACCAAAGGGGTAAAGCCCACGAGGTATTGGAAAGTGCAAAAGGAAGTTTTGTTGCTGCCTTAAGCGGTACTACCGCTGGTAAGGCAGTACTACCGCGTAAGCGGTACTACCGCTTGTGTGAAGCGGTACTACCGCTCAAGCGGTACTACCGCTCATGAGCGGTACTACCGCTTGTACGCGGTACTGCTGGAATCCGAGTGGGACTCTTTCCGTGCGGGCCAAACCGACCTTGTGCGGGCAAAACCGACCTTGTGGAGGCTTTCTCTCCAAGTTTAGACCCCAGGGCTCAACATATAAATAGAGGGGCAGGGCTAGCACACGGTAGACATCAAGATTTCCCAAGCCGTGTGCCGGCAACCCTAACCCTCTAGTTCCTCCCGTCATAATCTCCGTAGTGCTTGGCGAAGCCCTGCAGAGATTGTTCCTCACCACCATCACCACGCCGTCGTGCTGCCGGAACTCATCCACTACTTCACCATCGCTCGCTGGATCGAGGAGGTGAAGGCGTCATCAAGCCGTACGTGTGTTGAACGCGGAGGTGCCGTCCGTTCGGCGCTAGATCGTGTTTGGATCTAGGGACGACTTGCGATTTGGATCGCGAAGACGTTCGACTACATCAACCGCGTTTCTTAACGCTTCCGCTTAGCGATCTACAAGGGTATGTAGATTCACTCTCCCTCTCGTAGATGCTCATCACCATGGATAGATCTTGCGTGTCCGTAGGAAAATTTTTGTTTCCCATGCGACGTTCCCCAACAAGTGCAAGTCCGGCAACACCTTCATCTTGACTATAGTCGGAGTTGGGGTAATAACTTCTCTCGGAGTGGTTGTCGGAGTCGGAGCCGGAAACCCATTCACCAACATGAGCTTGATGTCTTCTTCTTGTGTAGCTCTTGGATGACCTATCCTTCCTCTCCGAATCCTTGCTTCTTCGAGAGTGTCTTCATTCATAACAATCATCTCTACTCCTTCTCTCCTTATGAGGTGATTCGTCTCTTCTATGTCTTTCTCTTGGTGATTCGTCTCTTTTCTTGAAGGGAGTCGTACATTCATTGGAGTAGTGTCCGGGCTTTCCACAATTGTAGCAATTACGGTCACGACTTGATGATCTTCTCTCATAGTGTCTTGAGCTAGAACTTCTTTCTTTCCCTTTGTTCTTGTAGAACTTGTTGAACCTTTTCACCATTAGGCTAATCTCTTCATTGGATACTAGCTTGTCACTTGAAGTTGTTGGAGCATCGGTTGAGGCTTTGTAAGCACCACTTGATTTGTTGTGCAGCTCCTCTTTGTCCTTGAGTGACATTTCATGAGCAACAATCCTTCCAATGACTTCCGTGGGCTTGAGATCTTTGTAATTTGGCATCATTTGGATCAATGAGCAGACGGTATCATATTTTTCATCCAAAGCTCTAAGTATCTTCTTGATGATGAATTTGTCGATCATTTCTTCACTTCCTAAGACGGCAATCTCATTTGTGATGAGAGCAAGCCTAGAGTACATCTCAGCGACTCCTTCACCATCCTTCATCTTGAACTTGTCAAGTTGACTTTGAAGCACATCCAACTTAGATTCCTTGACAGACTCGGTACCCTCATGCATATCAACCAAACTATCCCAAATTTCCTTTGCATTCTCGAGGCGGCTAATTTTGTTGAATTCTTCGGGACACAAACCGTTGAATAGAATGTCACAAGCTTGAGCATTGCATTGCAACATCTTCAATTCTTCCGGGGTTGCTTCACGATCCGATTCCTTGCCATCCTCAAAGAAGTCACCTTGCAAGCCAACACGAACAACAGCCCAAACGGCAGGGTTATGACCAAGAATATGCATTTTCATCTTATGTTTCCAACTAGCAAAGTTTGTACCATCAAAATATGGACCTCTACGGTGATAGTTACCCTCACTAGACGCCATACTCTCCTAGGTTGTGAAACCAAGGCTATGATCACCAAAGCAATGGAAATCAAGGCTTACGGAGACCAATGCTCTGATACCACTTGTAGGATCGAAAGTATGTCTAGAGGGGGGGTGATTAGACTACTTGACCAAATAAAACCTAACCTTTTCCCAGATTTTAATTGTGGGCAGATTTTAGCAATAGTACATGTCAAGCATCACCCTACACATGCAATTCTAAGAGTATAGCAGCGGAAAGTAAGCAATTGCATATGTATGTAAAGGAGGGGATCGGAGAATTCAAACGCAATGAAGACACGGTGGTTTTTGGCGTGGTTCCGATAGGTGGTGCTATCGTACGTCCACGTTGATGGAGACTTCAACCCACGAAGGGTCACGGCTGCGCGAGTCCACGGAGGGCTCCACGCACGAAGGGTCCACGAAGAAGCAACCTTGTCTATTCCACCATGGCTTACGTCCACGAAGGACTAGCCTCACTCGGGGTAGATCTTCACAAAGTAGGCGATCTCCTTGCCCTTACAAAATGCTTTGTTCAACTCCACATCAGGTTGGAGGCTACAAAGTGACACCTAACCAATCTAGGAGACACCACTCTCCAAAAGGTAATAGACGGTGTGTTGTTGATGAACTCCTTGCTCTTGTGCTTCAAATGATAGTCTTCCCAGCACTCAAACAACTCCTCACAGATTTGGCTATGGTGGAAGAGGGATTTGAGTGGAAAGCAACTTGGGAAAGGCTAGAGATCAAGGTTCAAATGGTAGGAATAGAATATCTTGATCTCAACACATGAGTAGGTGGTTCTCTCTCAGAAAATGTATGGTGGAAGTGTAGGCACGTTCTGATGGCTCTCCTTACTGAGAAGGAGGAGGTGGAGGGGTATATATAGCCTCCACACAAAATCCAACCGTTACACACTTTTGACTCAACTCGGTGGCACCGAAACAATCATCTCGGTAGCACCGAACTGTGTAAAAGATATGAACTTTAGGAATCTCAGTGGGACCGATACGAACAACTCGGATGGACCGAAGTGCAATGGCTAGGGCAATCCTCATCTCGGTGGCACCGATTGCATCAACTCGGTAGGACCGAAGTGAAGCAATAAGGCAATAGAGAGTTGGCAAGCCATCTCGGTGAAACCGATTTGCAAAACTCGGTGAGACCGAAGTAAGTGCAAATGATTACAGAGAGTTGGCAAGGCCATCTCGGTGAGACCGAGATCCATTTCGGTGGATCCGATTTGTTAGGGTTTTGGAGTGGCTAAGTCTTGGATGAACTCGGTGGGGCCGGATAGAGAAATTCGGTGGGGCCGAGTTGGAATGTAGGTTCTGGACATATTTGGGATTGAGAGAGTGGTTGAGGGTTTAGGAGTACTGTCACTAAGCACTTGAGCAAAAAGACCATTAAGCAACACCTCATCCCCTTTTAATAGTATTGGCTTTCCTATGGACTCAATGTGATCTTGGATCACTAAACCAAAAATGTAGAGTCTTGATCTTTTGCCAATCCTTGTCCTTAGCATTTTGAGGGGTCCACGTCTCTAGTCCATGCCATGCCAATCATTGAACATCCTAAAATCTTTAACTTGAATGGACATTAGTTCAATGAGATATATGTTGTTATGAATTACCAAAACCACCAAGGGAGCAAATGTGCTTTCATACGTCTCCAACGTATCTATAATTTATGAAGTATTCATGCCATATTTATTATAGTTTTATATGATTTTGGTGCACTTTTATATGGATTTTAAATGATTTTTATGGACTAACATATTGACCTAGTGCCCAGTGCCAGTTGCTGTTTTCTGCTTGTTTTTGGTTTTCCAGAAAATCCATATCAAACGAAGTCCAAATGCAGCGAAACTTTTTGACGATTTTTTCTGGAAGGAAACGGACCCAGGAAGTTTCGGGGAAGCAGCAGAAGAGCCACAAGGGCCCCACGAGCCACCTGGGCGCGCCTGCCCCCCTGGCACGCCCTGGTGCCTCGTGGGCCCCCTGTGGCACCTCTTTGCGTGATTCCAACGCTGAAAAATCTTGATCTTTTAATAGTATTGGCTTTCCTATGGACTCAATGTGATCTTGGATCACTAAACCAAAAATGTAGAGTCTTGATCTTTTCCCAATCCTTGTCCTTAGCATTTTGAGGGGTCCACGTCTCTAGTCCATGCCATGCCAATCATTGAACATCCTGAAATCTTAATCTTAAATGTATATTAGTTCAATGAGATATATGTTGTTATGAATTACCAAAACCACCAAGGGAGCAAATGTGCTTTCAGGTGCCCTAATAAGGTTTAGGGTGTTTCTCAGGGAAAAAAGGTTTAGGCCGCTGCCATGTCATCCTCTCTGCACCCCCTTACAAGAAGAGACGTCGTGGTTCATCTCTGTCTTTCCTTCGCCCTTCTGTAACAACATCGACGTTCAGCTCTGGATTTCCTTCGCCCGTCTGCAACAACATGGAAACTCAACTATCATCAATAGACAAGAAAACAGGCAGGAGACCTGTGGCAATCCACGTTAAGCCAGCAAAATCAATCAGCCGGCTAGCCATAATGGAGGAATCAAGCCACCTTGCTACGTTGACTTGCCGGAAGTACTCTCCTCTTTTCATACAGCGAGCTCCTGCGCCACTGTGGATGATGCGCCCAAAGTATGAAGGTGGCCCGATAACGAATTTTCCCTCGGGGTCCTTCCCCATGGTGCAAGCGAGAGCCATCACTGTCCAGTATGCACGTCTCTGACGCTCAGCGATTAGTGTGTTTGCTGTTGTCCGATGATCTTCATGAGGAGGTCAAATCTATTAATCTGATTCTTGTCTTGATTGATTATTAGGAATTCACCCAGAATACTGAGAAGTGAAAATATTGATGCAGTTACGTTGATGGACTCCCACCCTGCATGTACGCGGCTGGCTCAGGCAGAAGACGTGATGCATGCACAAGCCTAGATCTAGGAACTGAGCAACGGTTTGCTACATGAGCCCCTGAATCACCTGCAGATTCATGCAATGTAGATTGATCTAGATTTCACCCTCAATGAATCGCCAAGAACCGAGGAGAAATTAATTGAACTGCAGAAGAAAATTACAAAGGTAATAATCTCTTCGGCCCTCCACTATGTAGGCCAAAAGAGCTGCCAAATTCACTTTTCAGCCTTTTGGCATCAATGCCCTACGTTGCTCAGCCGGAGCCACAAAAAAAATCTGGGCATCGGAGCAGCTACTTGCTCCGATGCCAAACTCTGCAAAGCTGGCTGTCCAGCTCCCTGGTAACTAAATCAATGGACTTGTTTATTCCTTATTTTACACCGATCGGTGCCCTCCACTGTGAAGCTAGTGCCATAACTCTTTCTTTGGGCATCGGTGGTGATGTGGCACCTTTTTGACTAGTATGGCACCGGTAACATAGTGGAAGGCCTTCTACATCTACTTCTACATTTGTATGTACTTAACTGAAAGGCAAGTAGTAGTACAAGGAGCATTACATGTTCATGTAAGGTAAACATCAGTGGTGTGCCTCTGAATCCATGTAAGCTTGTGAAACATATTTCGTTAGATACATCTGCGTGGTCTGCAAATATCAAGAAATCAAAGGGGGGGAAATGGGCCAAAACTGAGTTGTTATTAGTTACTAGAGATGGTGACCTGAATTTGGTCTCTTGCTACCTCTGTACCGCGTGATGAATGCATGTGATGAGCAAAGAGTGTTGTTTTGTTAACACATGGAATAAAGATTGTTGTTTATTTGACCATTATTTAAGCAATACCTTAACTACTCTGGGATGGATGTATTGTTTGTTCGCAATGACCATTATTTTATAATTTAGTTAATCACTCGAATAAATTTGGGTCGGTATTGTGTCCTCCTACACATAACAGCATGGCATCCATCACATGCCATGATCCGTCTCTAAGACTAAATTTATTTCTAACATATTTAAGCCTACATATATGCTCAGTTAAACAATTATTTTTCCCAACTCGAAAACATGTCGATCATTTCTTGGCAGAAAATTCCTCAGTTGAACCATACAGCTGTGAGGCAGCGAGCTCCCCTGATGTTTCTTCATTTGGTGTACTTGAGATATTAAAAATATATAACTATAACGCAACCTAACTTCCTCGGTTAGCGTATATATAGATACATCATTTTAGGAAGAGATCTCTTCTAGGAACAACATGTATACATGCACGTACGTACTTGGCACAACATACACCAACCCATGTTTTTTTTAAATGCCATAATCTCCTATTCCTTAACTTTTCATTGCAGGTCTGTGTCACTCATTACCAATGTTTTATTACCAATGAATATTAATTTATAAATATGATTGTAAAGTCTTTAAGTTCGGTGTTGGTCTTTTTCTCTTTTACATTTTCCATTTTGAACTTTGTGCAGATATTATGTCGATCGAGGAGCATATAATTCCTCATCATATCAACATGTGTTTCAACATTAGAATTATTTTGCAACCACCGAGTTGAAGTGTACGCAGCCTACATGTTCAGATCTTGAAGGGGGGGATGGTTTTAAAACTTCACCTAAAATGCTTTTTAACCGACAAGGATATAGGTATAATTGTACATCATGTATGGACGAAATAACCATTGTGTTCAGGTAAAATTAGCTATGACGCCTACACAATTCACATTCAGCAAATGGTCTATTAACAGACTTATAATTAATTCCCTTTCCTTTCTCATGCTTAACCAATACTCAATATAATGAACTATGACAATATTCATATATGTGTTGATCCAAATGAAATTCTCTTTACCTCATGCATGTCAATTTCTTTTATGATTTTTCTCTTATATGCTATCAGAAGGAATTGATCCAATAGTTTATGCTTTTTGTATTTTGAAGTGCAACGGAATCAAATGTGTTCATGGTGTTCTCAAAGAGAGAAGATGACATTTAACCTACATACATGGACATTTTGAGTTTGAAAAGTAATTAAATCTCGATCTAAAGATTTTTGGTTTCATGTATCCAAGCCAAGATTAACAAGTCAAGTTTCAAAGTGCAATATTATTTACAGACTAACTTGCAACATCCCAAAGCCATTCTTGGCATGATCCCACATTCTTTCCCCATGGTTGCAATCTTGGTCTATAATTCTTTAGTAATGTTAGAAATATATAATGTTATTCACTTTTTTAACACCTTCTCGATGAAACTTTGGGTAAATGAGGATCCTAGGCAGCACGGATTTGCGAGGAATTTACTTAGGTCAATTCATGACAATCCATTGTCATCACCAATAAAATAAGTGGTGAAAGCTTATGTTAATATGATTTTTGCAAGGATTTTAAGACTCTAACCGACAGCATTTAGTGTTAGATGTAGTCTACATATATAGTTATATGCAAATCAGTCAATGCCATAATTCATTATTTTTGGTCTGATATAGTATACATATGTGATTCAACTATTGATATCTTGGCCTTTTTTCAGACAGTGAAATTACAGATAAATATAGCTCATCCCATATATATTTTTCACGTGGATGCATGGAACGGGAGATGCTACACGTGGATATATAGCTTGCTCATAAATACGAGTGGAGAAGACACACAGTCTGAAAATAAGAATATTTATCGGGTTGTCCATGAAGATTGAAACCACGTGTATCACACTTCTAAAGATCAATCAACACATATCAATGTGACAAATTTCTATACTTTTACCCTTATTAAAGCTTTGAGGCTTAGTAGTAATTCTAAAATAAAGGACATACTATGGTTCAATTAATTTAGTTGTGTAATATATTCATTAGCTCCTAAGATGCTTTGAACCAACTATAATAAAGGATAGAGTTATATGAAAAATTACTTATAAATTTAAATGTAGGATAAATAAAAAACATGAGAAAAATAAATTTACATGCATGAAGACCTATATTTTGGATTAGAAGGCCAGAAAAGCTTTTGTACAAAAGCAAACTATAATTTAAATATTGTAATAGTAGTTGATTACGATGTTACTACAAATCAAATAATATGTTCTGACAATGAACTTTATAAAATTCTAGCCCGCGCATCGAGCGGGCCACTTTGCTAGTTTGATATAAAGACATCAATACTCAGGCATACTGTGGCGCCCTCTGCTTGACCGTGCACTAATCATACACGCAAACGTGCACGCTCGAGATCAGAGACTCACGGGAGGATATCACAACACAACTCTAAACTCAAATTTAAACATAAATCTTCATATTACAAACCAGGGGTCACGAGGACCCGAATACATAAGTCATACACACAAATAATATCTGGGTACAGACATAGTTAGTCAAGTTTGCCTTAAGAAGGCTAGCACAAACAATGACACTGATCGAAAAGGCGAAGGCCTCCTGCCTAGGGCCTCCGAACTACTCCTGGTCGGCTGGCTCAACCTAGTAGTACGTGCCTCCGGGGCTCTCCTGGTAGTAGTCTCCTGCGGTGGCGTCAGGCTCCGGGGCTCCATCGACTGATTGCATCAAGCGGGTATGGGGAAAAGAAATAGCAAAGCAACCGTGAGTACTCATCCAAAGTACTCGCAAGACTGACATCAGAACTATACTAAATATGCATCGGTATCAAAGGAATGGGGCTATATCTTTGGACTAAACTGCAGAAATGCCAGAACAGAGGGGGAGAGGCCTAGCCTATCGAAGACTAGCATCTTGAAGCATTTCTTGCAGCATCAGGAGAGAGTAGAACAAGATAATATATATTCAAACATATCTTAGTAATGCCCTGAGATCCTTTCTCGACTACCCTGTGAGAAAGTGATCCCGAGAGCAGTAGTAACAGTTTAATATTGTAGCAGTATCCATTTGTAGTTGTAGCAGATCGAGATACAACTCTGAGCGTCCTGTTACCGTGGACACGGCTATTCGAATAGATAACTTCCCTGCAGGGGTGCACTACTGTTACCCAACAAGCTCGATCACATTTGGCCGGACGCACTTGCTGGGTAATGCCCGGCCTCGGGTGATCAACACGACGCAGTCCTACCTAGGCTCAACAGAGAGGTCAACACGCCGGTCTAAATCCTAAGCACGAAGGGGTCTTGGGCCATCGCCCTTCGCACTCCTACACGTTGCGAGACTAGCCGGGGCCCAAGCGTGACTGTGGAAGCACCACAGACGTAACCAGCTCACCCCAACAATCAGCCCGCATCTCTGAGCTGCGACGTCTGAAGAGCTTTCGGCTGATACTACGACGTAGAGGGTCCCATAACCATTATCTCACGTGGTGGTAGTGCGTATAGGGCCAATGACCCACTCAGATCAAATACCCAAATCCGTTAGGCGTATTTAGTAACTCGCAGAGACGAACAGGGTTCCTGTCGCTCCGACTTGGTAATACACGTCACGCGGGTACTCTTGGAGCCGACCCATCTTTGATGTTATTCTCTCGCGGACACCCTTGGGGCCAGCCCGACTTTAACAGTCCAAAGTGTTGCAATAAGTAACATTTCCGTGATTATCACCCAGAGTGATCACGGCCCGATATCAAGCATGGCAAACGGACAAGGGTGATGGGCCACAGATGAATTAATAGCAAAGCTAACTAAGCATCATGGGACAGCAAGTAGAGTATCAATAGCAGACGACAAAATCAGGCTATGCATCAGAATAGGAGCTATCGGAACAGTAGCAAGGGCAATTCTAATGCAAGAATAAGAGAGAAGGAGTGGGCGATATCTGGATGATCAAGGGGGTTTGCTTGCCTGGAAGCTCTGCTGAGAGGGGCTGGTCGTTTGAAGGCTGCTCGTCTGGAGCATAGTCGTACACGGCTGCGTCGGCGGCAGTCTCGGCGTCTATCGGGAGAGAAGGAGGGGGAAGAAACAGTAAATTCATGGCAATAATACAACAGCGATGCATGACATGCCTAAATGGTATGCAGAGGTGATATAATGCCTATCTAACTACTCTAGATAATTTAGGAATTTAGTTGGATTTATTTTATCAAGGTTATGCACTATTCATTTATCGAATACGGGTAAAAAGTTCCATGTTCACCGAGGTAGGAGTGATGGTCAAGCATTTTGATCACATATTCGGATTCTTCATATTTTTCTGATCATTTTTCATATATAAATTATTTTCATCCAAGTTACGGTTTATTTTATATGATTTTTCAAAGTTTTACTGAATTTCTGGATTTAATTTAAATTATTTAATTTCAAATTATCCGAAACAGTAGCCAGATGACGTCAGCATGACGCATACATGACATCAGCAGTTAACCCAGCCGGTTGACTGGTCAAACCTGGCCAGTGGGACCCACTGGTTAGTGACACAGAAGTTAATTAGGTTTAATTTAAACTAATTACAGGTTAATTAGACGGTGGGGCCTACATCTCGGTGACTGATTAGTGATTAAATTAATTAATTAATTAATTAACAGATTAATTAGTATTTTTATTTATTTAAAATCATTTAAACAGGGTAGGACCCGCGTGTCAGTGACACGGGTGCCCAGTTAGCAGTTGACTGGGTCAACCCAGTCAACTGGGGCCCGGTAGTCAGTGGCACAGGGGCCCCACACGTCGGGCCATGTCGGACGCCGGCCGGAGACGCGCCGGCGAGCTTGCCCGCGGCGGTCGAACTCCGGCGACGGCGGAAATCCGCTGTGGTGCATCATTCGAGGCGGGGTTGGGCTCTCTGGAACGTGCTCTTCGAGCCGCGTCCAATGACGGTTGTCTCGCGGGCTACGGTGGCCGGAATCGGCGACGGCGATGACGGCGGGCGGCGGCTTTCTCGGGCGGCGCTCGATTTGGTTGCTACAGTGTGCGCGCGAGCAAATGAAAGGGCTAGGCGAGGCCTACGCGGCGCGGCGAGCACGACGGGCAGCAGCACGCGACCAAATGGTCATCGGAGACTCGCCGGCGACGAGCTCCGCGGTGGCGCGTTCGGGCGAGGCGGCAGCGGTAGCTACGGCTACGGAGAGAGAGCGGGGAGAGAGGGGATCGATGCGGCAGCTCACCGCGGTCCCGTAGTTGTGCTCAAATGGGCTCGGGTGGAGTGACGGCAACAAATCGGCGACGGAGAAGAAGAAGCCCGAGGAGGAAGGAGAGGAGGTAGCGCTCGCGGTGGGGGCTCCGAGCTCGAAGCAGTCGGGGCAGAGGGCGTAGTCGAGGACGGCGGTGACGAGGGACACGGCGGAGCGGCGATCGGGGCACGGTGGCCGCGGGATCGAGCGGCGTCGCGAGGGAGCTCTTAGGCGAGCAGAGAGAGAGAGCGAGCGCGCGAGAGGGAGAGGGGGAAATATCTCGGGGAGGACGGCTAGGGTTGCGCGCTGGCGTTCTTATCCTTCTCCATCTCCTGTAGCGACGCGGGCTGGCTGGGCGCGGCGGGAACGGCTCGCCAGCGTCGTGCGCGGTCGGGCGCGTTCGACCGAGGAGGAGCAGTAAGAAGGAGGAGGACGAGGTGGGCTGGGCCTGGCGCGGGTGACTTAGGCCCAGTAGCACAGCCATTTTCTTTTTCTTCTTTTCTTCCTCTGTTTTCTATATTTCTTTCTGTTTTGCAAATAGTTAGGCCACCATTTGAGTTTAGTAAAATATGTGACTTGGCCCCACAAACAATATGCAATATTAGCTAATACCAGAAATTGGTTTGGGGGTGATATGATTTCATTTGAATTTTAATTAATTAAAAAGGTATTAAATATTGCTATTTTGTACTGTTTGGATGATGTTAGACTCATCTAAGTATTTTAGGTGATGTTGTTTTCTTAACATAATTAGTTATGGATTATTTGCTATTTAATGAACATTTTAGTTTCCAAATTGGAGCAACTTTTATTTTCACTTTAAATTTGAATTTCTATTTGAATTGGAATCTGAAATGAGATATGATGCAATGATGATCAAGCACTGTTCAACATGATGACTGATCCATAAATACTATGTCAGCTATATGATCATGCAAAGCAATATGACAATGATAATGTGTGTCATATAAATGGAATGGTGGTAGTTGCATGCCAATATAACTCGGAATGGCTATGGAAATGCCATAATAGGTAGGTATGGTGGACTCATCTGGAACAACTTTGGTTTAAGGATTTGGATGCACAAGCAGCATTCATGCTTAGTACAGGTGAAAGCTAGCAAATAGATTGACAAGCG
This sequence comes from Elymus sibiricus, assembly GCA_039707655.1. NCBI lineage: Eukaryota > Viridiplantae > Streptophyta > Magnoliopsida > Poales > Poaceae > Elymus > Elymus sibiricus. Next base: position 301,654,682 of record CM077668.1, read on the forward strand.
GCCAACTAGAGAGCGACAACGGTCATAATCATGCATTGTGAATAATTAACATTGGATACTAACTCGAGTAGGATATAACTTCATCGCATAACTATACGTGCATGCTTCGGGAGTCACAAACCTTAACACCAATATTCTTACTAAACCACAATCATTCACTAGTACCTCCCACATATCACCATCTTAATATCGCAAAACTATTGCAAGGAATCAAACTTATCATATTCAGTGATCTACAAGTTTTATGTAGGATTTATGACTAACCATGTGAATGACCAATTCCTATTGACTCTCTAAATAGATATAAGTGAATCATGAGAGTTTAATTTTTTTCTACAAAATACTTGCTCACGCTCTAATAAATATAAGTGAAGCAAAAGAGCATTCTACAAATAACGGTTTTCTATATGTAGAGAAACAGGCATCCAAACTTCAAATGATATAAGTGAAGCACATGAAGCATTCTATAAAGCCATACTCAAAAGATACAAGTGAAGTACATGAAGCATTCTATAAATCAACCAAGGACTATCTCATACCAGCATGGTCATTATTGAAATAAAAATGAAAAGCACACGACGCTCCAAAATTTTACGCATATCATGTGAACAAAACAAAAACCGAGACATACCGATAATTGTCTAAGAAAGATGGGATGCCTTCCGGGGCATCCCCAACCTTAGATGCTTGAGTATCCTTGAATATTTACTTGGGGTGCCTTGGGCATCCCCAAGCTTGAACTCTTGCCTCTCCTTATTCTCCTCATATCGATACACCCTCGTTCTTCGAACACTTCGTCCACACAAAACTTAACCAAACTTTTTATTAGAGGGGTTAGTTCATATAACATCAAATCCCATCATGTCCTGCTGTAACATTATTGTATAATTATAATAAAACATTACCCACTGTCTGCTATCACAATTCTATGGCGCCCAAGTCAATGGGGCTCAACAAGATTTCAAACATACGCAAATAAAGAAACTATAACAGCAATCTGTGAAAACATGACAGTCTGTAAAGATGCAAATGAAACATATACTTCTGTAACTCAAAAAATTCTGAAAAATTAGGACAAAATAAACAATTTTCATAGAAGTACTTTGTAAACATTTCAGAATTTTTGCACATTCCAGTAAAATATAGAAATTCAAACACTACAGAAAAAGTTTCTGTTTTTGCACAGCACACACCAAACAAGCCATTTAAACATCCTAAAGGTAAATCTTGGCACATTATTTTTATAATACAATGGATTTGTACAAGGGGATAATTATTTTTGTTGAAAATTTTCTATAATCAAGGTTCACATAGTTTCCATGGGCATGAACAAAGTTCAAGGCTAGCCCCCACTTCCACATTGCTCACCTGTCTCACTTTCACTTTTCTTTTTGAAAAGTTTTAGGTTCCCCTCTATATTTTTTTTGTTTTTAAACATTTTAAAAGCACATAACAGAATAAAATGACTCTCTAAAACTTCCGGGTTGTCTCCCTGGTAGCTCTTTCTTTAAAGCCATTAAACTAGGCATACAGTGCTCAAGTAATTGATCCACCCGGATCCCAAGGTATATCAAAGCCAATTTTAATTAACAATGATTTATAATTTAGTAGTGAGCACAAAGCAACATATATCATGCAATTACGAAGTCGAACTCTCTTCCTATGCATCGGCATGTCATATAAGAACAATTCATGCACATCAAGTAAAGGCCAATGCATAGTATAAATAGTTTCTTGCAATTTTATCGTATTGGAAACATAGAGAGGTGGAGATGTAGTTCCTCTCTCATAGTAATTGCAATTAGGAGCAGCAAGAACATGCATATTATATTCATCAAAATCATCATGTGTAATTGGAAAACGCAACCCATCAATATAATCCTTAATAAGTGCAAACTTCTCCGATATAGTGTAGTTGGGAGAATTCAAAAAGATAATAGGACTATCTTGTGTGGGTGCAACAGCAACAATTTCATTTTTAACATAAGGAACTATAGCAAGTTCATCTTCATAAGCATAATTCAAATTGGCATCATGGCCGCAAGCATAGCAAGCATCAATCTCATCATAATGGGATATTTCAAACGAATCCAAGGGATCATAGCAATTATCATAGCATTCATCCTTCGATAAGTACGAAGGGAAATTAAACAATGTATGAGTTGAAGAGGTACTCTCATTAGAAGGTGGGCATGGGTAGCTAATTCACTCTTCCTCATTTTGTTCTTCGCTCTCCTCATCATCTTTTTCATCTAATGAGCTCACAGTTTCAGCAAGTTCTTCCATAGATTCCTGTAAAATATTAGTCTCTTCTTGGGCAGCGGAGACTTTCTTAATAAATTCATCAATATAGGCATTGTATTCATAATTATCAGAGCAATATTTAAGTATAACCAAATTTTCAGATCTGTAAAGAGCATCATCACAATCTTCATACTTTTCAAACAAAGACTCAATTTCATAAGCACCCTTAAAAGCAACAAATTCTTCTATTTGTTTCACATCATAGTAATCATATACACCATTAGCATAAGAAGCTAAGGTTTCATTATCATTAAATTCACATTGAAAGGGGAGGTGTGGAGCCTCCATCTTAGAGCAACAAGTACAATCATATCTTAAGCATAAATCCCAAGCATACCAACACAATATTTTAATTTGATCCCATAAGTGTTTCCCTTTTGAGACAAGTGATAATCCCTAAAGTATTCCTGGTGATCCAAAGTATCTCCCATTATCAAGTTGAATGGAGATTTATCAGGATTATCAAAGTAGTATTTAATGTTTTCCACATAACCAGCATCGAGGGTTTTAGGAGGTTCCCCATCTCCATGATTAGCAAGTACAACTATTTTTTTTGGTATTTCGTGTTCCATATCCATAACTAAAGATATAAAACAACTTAGAACAGAAAATAAAATCTACTCAGTGATAGAAAATAAAATCTACTTAGTGATAAAGCAAACAAGCACACACGAGAATATCAACCCCACGCTATTGCTCCCCGGCAATGGCGCCAGAAAAAGGTCTTGATAACCCACAAGTATAGGGGATCGTTTGTAGCCTTTCTCGATAAATAAGAGTGTCGAACTCAACGAGGAGCTAAAGGTAAAATTAATATTCCCTTCAAGTTCTATCAACCACCAGTACAACTCTACGCACACCAATGTTTGCTTTACCTAGAAACAAGTAATAAAACTAGAAGTACTTTGTAGGTGTAGTAAGATAAGTTTGCAAGATAATAAAGAACATGAAAATAAAAATTAGGTGATGTTCTAAATAAATTACAATTAAGTTAGTATAGCGAGTGTGTAAAAGTGGTGGTAGGATTTGCGGAATTGTCCCTAAGCAATTGGCTACGTTACTAAACCGATAGCAAGTTTTTATGTGGGAGAGGCCACTGCTAGCATGTCATCCCTTGGAATTCTATGCACTTATGATTGGAACTATTAGCAAGCATCCTCAACTACTAATGTTCATTAAGGTAAAACCCAACCATAGCATTAAGATATATTGGTCCCCCTTCAATCCTGTACGAATCAATTCTATGGTAGGAAGAAGTTTCCGTCACTCTTGCCCTCCAATGCATAGTCCTATCAACATACAACTAACCCTATGGTGCGATCCACGCACGCTCTCATATGATGGGCACCAAAGGACAGCAACATCACCACAAGCAATTTAAATCAATCATAGCAATTCACCCATAGGACGACAAAAATCTACTCAAACATCATAGGATGGCAACACATCATTGGAAAATAATATGAAGCATAAAGCACCATGTTCAAGTAGGGGGTACAGCGGGTTGCGGGAGAGTGGACCGCTGTAAATAGATGACGGGGTGATGGAGGTGTTGAGGAAGATGGCGGGGTTGTTGGAGTAGATCGCCGCCAGACGATGTTTGCCCCAGCGGCGTTCCGGCGCCACCGGGAGAGAGGGGGAGAGAGCCCCCCTCCTTCTTCTTCTTCCTTGGCCTCCCCCCTAGATGGGAGGAGGGTTTCCCCTCTGGTCCTTGGCCGCCATGGCTCCCGGAGGGCAGGAACCCCTCCAAGATTGGATCTCTCTCTCTGTTCTCTTCTGTTTCGCGTTCCTGTTTTCTGGCCGAAAACCGTTTCTTATATTCCCGGAGATCCGTAACTTCGATTGGGCTGAAATTTTGAGGGGGTTTTCTTCCGGATATTATATTTCTTGTGGAAGAAGAAGGGCCCCAACCATGTTACAGGGGCGCCACAAGCCTGCCAGGCGTGCCCTGGGTAGGAGGGCACGCCCCTTGAGCTTGTGGGCCCCTCGGGCATCATCTCGCGTTAATTCTTTTCTCCAAAGATCACATATATTCCAAAATAAATCTCCGTAAATTTTTATCGTGTTTGGACTTCGTTTGATATGGATTTTCTGCGAAACAAAAAGCATGCAACAAACAGGAACTGGCACTGGGCACTGGATCAATATGTTAGTCCCAAAAATAATATAAAATGTTGCCAAAAGTATGTGAAAGTTGTAGAATATTGGCATGAAACAAACAAAAATTATAGATACGATGGAGACGTATCATGGTGCTCGGCGACCAGCCCATCAATGCCACGGGGATGGTCACTGGCGCGGGCGCGAGGATGGGAGCTGGGACGGGCGCGGGGGCAGCATCCGCCGCGGCCAGCTCGTTCAGGGCCATGTCCCTAAGGTCCCATTCCTCCATATTTTCTATCTCCTCTGGCTCGGAGTCGACTTCACCAAACTGGAAGACTAGTGGCAGATGATCCTTGTGCGCCATGGCATGGGTGGAGCTCTGGAAGATAGGATTCGAGCGAGAGGGGAATGGGAGGTGAAGAAAGACAGTAAGGCTGCCTATTAAACAGTGGCTCAGGCGCCATTAATGGAGAAGTTGAGAGCGAGGCGGGGGGCGATGGAGGTCAAAGGGCTCGCTTCCCGGTGAGCCTATGCAGCGTACTGCTCGCATGCCTCCCGGTGAGCCTGCATAGCGGAGGACTGGTCGCATGCCTCCCGGTCAGCCTGCGCAGCGCAGGACTGGTCGCACGCCTCCCAGTCAGCCTGCGCTGCAGACTTTGCTCGCACGCCTCCCGTCTACTCAAACAGCTACCCGCATGGCACCTCCTTGCCAATAAAAAAGTGGGATGCGTGGTGGCACGTAAATGGTCACTAGAACACCCACGATTTAAATAATATTGTACAACCATTTGTGATGATAACGTGACAGCTATTTGTTCCAAAATGGCTATGTTGGCTGTGGCTGTTAGTTTGTGCGCCCTCTGTCATATTGGACGATTTTTTTACCACAGCATGGTGGTGCCATTTCATGACACCATGCCAAGTCTCATGAATTTCAGAGGAGTTTTGGATTTACATGAATTTAAAAACCAAGTTTCTCAATGTTTGCGGCCGAGCCACGAATCCTAGGTGTTTGAAATTCATTCCCATTTCTTGCATGGGACCTAAACATGCACCCAAGGACACATATATGATTTTTCAACCCATTTTGGTGCACTAGAGCATGTGCATGTAGTTCAAATTTGAATTATGCACATAAAATGCCTAGAAAACTCAGTTAACGTATAAAATGTCCAAACGAACCCCGAATAATTCCAAAATTTAAAATGACACTCCTATTGGTCTATGTTGCCTCTAGAAAAAAAATCAAGGTAAGAGGAGGCAACGAATGTCGTTTCGTCCACAAAGGTGACACGTTTCCTACCGGAACCACGAGGCTTCTTGTGAGAAGCTCTGGTTTGTGAGAAGCTTATACCAAAACCTGCCCCAAATGGGACAAAGATTTTACCACAGCATGTTGGTGCCATTTCATGATAGCATGCCAAGTTTCATAAATTTCAGACGAGTTTTGGATTTACTAGAATTTCAAAACCAAGTATCTCAATGTTTGCGGCCGAGCCACGATGCCGAGGTGTTTGAAATTCATTCCCATTTCTTGCATGGGACCTAAGCATGCACCCAAGGACACACATATGATTTTTTAACCCATTTTGGTGCACCGGAGCATGTGCCTGTAGTTCAAATTTCAATTATACACATAAAATGCCAAGAAAACTCAGTTAATGTATAAAATGTCCAAACGAACCCCAAATAATTCCAATTTTTTTTGCGACACTCCTATAGTTGTATGTTCACTACAGATAAATGTTCTAGCAATTCAAACACCATCATTTGCCATTGTGACCCCATTCTGTATTTCAAATCAAGACAAAAAATCGAGTACATCACACACAGTTTATTATCACCAACCATGTGAGATGATGTACAAAATATCTTGGAGCACCGTCATATATGGCTTACGCGAGAAGGTTTGTCGGCTACAGTCCACATCCGACGTGTCAAGCAAACTAGCTCCCCAAATATCATTTCACTATTCAATCGTCGCCGGTCAAAGATGGGGACGTGGACCCGCGTCGTGAGGGCAACTTCGGCGGCCCACTCCGGCGAGAGCGCGGCCGCAGTCTCCATGAGCGTGCTCACAACCTGCATGAGCGCAGCCGCAATCTGCGACTAGGTGGTTGCGGCAGCCGAAATAGCCGCTACTGCAGCTCAGATGGCGGCAGCAACATCTGCGATGGGGATAGCAAATGGCGAGAGCGGAACAGCAGCTGTCCGTTCCGCGGCGGCCGCCTTAGCCCTGATAGAGGCCGCCCACACCCATGTCAAGGCCACCCACGCCCAGCTCCTGGCGATCACCGCACAAATCGCACGAAGCTTCTCCAACAATGATCGGCAACCCATGGCTGAAGAGTTGGCAATCACCGAGAGCGTTCGAGCAGCCGTCCGTTCGTTCGCGGCATACCTTGCCGTGATGGAGCCCGTCCAAGCCTAGACCGCGGCCACCCACGCCCAGCTCTTGGGAGATGGCAGACGCGGATGGCAAGATGCTTGCCGAGTATGGTGCGATGGATGCCATGGATCCCCTTCCCCAGGAGATCGTCGGGCGCGAGATGGACATGGAGGAGGCGGTGGAGATCGACGAGCGCCAGGCGGAGTAGTAGTCTTTGTTTAGAGCGTCGGTCTTTTGTTAGAGTAATTTTTAGGTCAGCTAAGCTCTATTTAATTGCTGAACTTGCTCGATTAAGAAGTGTGGGTGTGCTGTAGGCTCTTTTGTGTACCCAAATTATGCAATGACGTGGACGACCACTGTAACCAGGGAAATTTGAACCAAAATTTGCACGTTCAAACTCATCACACACGGGGTAAGCCATACAAATCGTTTGTGATGTTCAGATATCGTACACAGTGTTGAATAAGGGACCATGTCTGATGACACTTTGCGTGCCAGTTTTTCGCTGCACGGAGCGAAAAATTTCGGCGTCCGCGGAAATATCTGCCTCCCATGCCCCCTCCTCCTTACCAAAAGCCACATTTCCCCTGTTTCCACCTTCCATTCCAAATTCAAACCTTCACTGCTTGCTTGCAGCGCCGCCGCCTCGCCGGTGACGCTCCTTCCTGCTGCTCGGCCTCATTGATCTAGTCAGGTAATCCACACCCGACCCCCATCCTCCACATCCTTCTGCATCCCACATGCCCCGACCGCCGGCGTGACACCTTCCTCCCAAATCACCGACCCATCCTCCAAATAAGCACCGCCCTAAGCCATGGTGCACGCAGTATAGCCAGGAGCTCAAGGAGCATTTGGCAGCCGGGAAGCAAATCGCAGCCGCACACACGGATGAGGTCACGATGGCTGCCATGCGTACCGACCCCCAGATCTTGGAGGAGCACCTCGCTGTAGAGGCCACTGTCAATGCAGCGCGCGCGGACGCCACCACGCGGTTGGCTGCTTTAAACGACAGTTCATGGCATTTTCTTGAGGCCACTGTCGGTGCCTTCGACGAAGACTATGAGGTGTTTTCTCAGCGTGCCCGTGCTTACCTCAACTCCAGAGCGAGCAGATTGGTGCCCGGAGTGGCTCAGGTGACTCACCACTACGAGGAGGGTACCCACGATGTGGAGGCCTCGCCCTCTTCCAAGTCTAAGGAGCCCATCGTCATCGATATCTCCGACGATGAGGAGTAGATTGTCTTTTTACCTCACTATAAGGACCTATGTTCAACTAGGTAGCTACGCCAGTTAAGCATGTTCGGTTTACCTGTTGCATGTGCTGCTCCTGCCTTTCCTTTACAAATTCTAGTGAATTGTCCTATATACTGTTAATATGCAATCTGATCCTCTAGTATATTGATAAGTCTCTGTCGTATCTATAATTTTTGATTGTTTCATGCCAATATTCGACAAATTTCATATACTTTTGGCAACATTTTATATTATTTTTGGGACTAACATATTGATCCAGTGCCCAGTGCCAATTCCTGTTTGTTGCATGTTTTTTGTTTCGCAGAATATCCATATCGAACGAAGTCCAAATGCAATAAAATTTTACGGAGAATTATTTTGGAATATATGTGATTTTTGGGAGGTGGAATCAACGCAAACGGAGGCCCATAGCCTCCACAAGCCACCTTGGCGTCCCCCCCGGCCGCGCGGTGGTGCCTCGTGGGCACACCATAAGTCGGCTGGGGCCCTTCTTTCGCCGCAAGAAATATAATGTCCGGAAAAAAATCATGTTAAAATTTCAGCCCGATCGGAGTTACGGATCTCCGGGAATTTAAGAAACGGTGAAAGGCCAGAAACCAGGAACGCGAAACAGAAGAGAACAGAGAGAGAGAGATCCAATCTCAGAGGGGCTCCCGCCCCTCCGGGTGCCATGGAGGCCAAGGACCAGAGGGGAAAACCTCCTCCCATCTATGGGGGAGGCCAAGCAAGAAGAATAAGGAGGGGGGCTCTCTCCCCCTCTCTCCCGGTGGCGCCGGAACGCCGCCGGGGCAACTATCGTGACGGCGATCTACACCAACAACTTCGCCGCCGTCAACACCAACTCTCTCCCCCTCTATGCAGCGGTATAACACCTCTTCTCCCCGCTGTAATCTCTACTTAAACATGGTACTTAATGCTACATATTATTATCCAATGATTTGTGGCCATCCTATGATGTTTGAGTAGATTCTTTTTGTCTTATGGGTTGATTGATGATCGTGATTGGTTTGAGTTGTATGTTTTATTTTTGGTGTTGTCCTATGGTGCCCGCCGTGTCGCGCAAGCGTGTGGGATTCCCGCTGTAGGGTTTGCAATACGTTCATAATTCTCTTATAGTGGGCGTCTAGAGTGACAGAAGCTTACACCCGAGTAAGGGGGTTGTTGCGTATGGGAGTAAAGGGGACTTGTTACTTAATGCTATGGTTGGGTTTTACCTTAATGATCTTTAGTAGTTGTGGATGCTTGCTAGAGTTCCAATCATAAGTGCATATGATCCAAGTACGAAAAGTATGTTAGCTCATGCCTCTCCCTCATATAAAATTGCAATAATGATTACCGGTCTAGTTATCGATTGCCTATGGACAAATCTTTCTCTTGTGTTACAAAAGCTTTCTACTAATCAACTAAACTTTTATTATCTTGCAAATTACTCGTAGTTCTCGCAAAGTACTCCTAGTTTTATTCTTGCAAAGTAGTTCTAGCATTACACCTACAAAGTACTTCTAGTTTCATACTTGTTCTAGGTAAAGCAAACGTTAAGTGTGCGTAGAGTTGTATCGGTGGTCGATAGAACTTGAAGGGAATATTAATTCTACCTTTAGCTCCTCGTTGGGTTCGACACTCTTATTTATCGAAAAAGCTACAATTGATCCCTGATACTTGTGGGTTATCAAGACCTTTTTCTGGCGCCGTTGCCGGGGAGCAATAGCGTGGGGTTGATATTCTCGTGTGTGCTTGTTTGCTTTATCACTAAGTAGTTTTTATTTTGTGCTCTTGTTTTCTATCTTTAGTTATGGGTAGGAAACATAAAATACCAAAAAAATTAGTTGTACTTGCTAAACCAATGGTTGAAGAACCACCCAAAATCTATCATACTGCTGAAGCTTTCTACTTGGATCATTTTCGATCCCTTTGTGCTCGTGTTGAAAACCCAACTAGCTTAGTTGAGGGAAAATCATTAGATGATCATGCTTATTTTGTGCGACACCGCTTGTCTCAAAAAGGGAAACTCTTATGGCATCATATTAATACTTTGAATTGCTATGCTTGGAATTTATGTGAAATACATGATTTTACTTGTTGTTCTGAAGACCCTAAAAAACACCTTCAGTACCAATGTGAGTTTAAGGATAATGGAATCTAATCTTCTTATGCCAGAGGTGTTTATAGTTACTATGATATTGAACAAATAGAAGAATTTGTTGCTTTTAAGGGTTCATATGAAATTGCTTCTTTGATTGAAAAGTGTGATGCTACTCTTTACAAATCTGAAAATTTTGCCATACTTAAATATTGCTATGAAAACTATGCTTCTAATGCTTATGTGAAAGAATATATTGAGGACATCTCCACTGTCCAAGAAGAGACTAATATTTTCCAGGAATCTATGGAAGAAGAAATTGATGACACTGTGAGCTCATTAGATGAAAAAGATGACGAGAAGAGCGAAGAACAAAGGGAGGAAGAGCGGATTAGTTACCCGTGCCCACCTTCTAATGAGAGTAACTCTTCAACACATACATTGTTTAATTTCCCTTCGTGCACCGAAGGATGAATGCTATGATAATTGCTATGATCCCTTGGATTCGTTTGAAATATCCCTTTTTGATGAAATTGATGTTTGCTATGCTTGTGGCCAAGATGCCAATTTGAATTATGCTTATGGAGATGAACTTGCTATAGTTCCTTATGTTAAGAATGAAATTGTGGCTATTGCACCCACACATGATAGTCCTATTATCTTTTTGAATTCTCCAAACTACACTATATCGGAGAAGTTTGCGCTTATTAAGGATTACATTGATGGGTTGCCTTTTACTATTGCACATGATGATTTTGATGAGTATAATATGCATGTGCTTGCTGCTCCTACTTGCAATTATTATGAGAGATGAACTACATCTCGGCCTCTCTATGTTTCCAATGCGATAAAATTGCAAGAAACTGTTTATACTATGCATTGGCCTTTACTTGATGTGCATGAATTGATATTTTATGACATGCCGATGCATAGGAAGAGAGTTAGACTTCGTCATTGCATGATATATGTTGCTTTGTGCTCACTACTAAATTACAAATCATTGTTAATTAAAATTGGCTTTGATATACCTTGGGCTCCGGGTGGATCGATTACTTGAGCACTTTATGCCTAGCTTAATGGCTTTAAAGAAAGCGCTGCCTGGGAGACAACCCAAAAGTTTTAGAGAGTCATTTTATTCTGTTGTGTGCTTTTAAAATTTTTAAAAACAAAAAATATATAGGGGAACCTAAAAACTTTTTCAAAAAGAGAAGCGATTGGAAGGTTATGCATTGGAGAAGTGAGGGTCGACCTTGAACACTTGTGTTCATGCTCATGGAAACAATGTAGAATTTTTCATGGAAGTTTCTCACAAAAATATTATCCCCTTGTACAAATCCATTGTATTATAAAAATAATGTGCCAAGATTTACCTTTAGGATGTTTAAATTGCTTGTTTGGTGCGTGCTGTGAAAAAACAGAAACTTTTTCTGTAGTGCTTGAATTTTATAATTTTACTCGAATGTGAAAAAATTCTGAAATTTTTACAAAGTACTTCTATGCAAAAATTTTATTTTTTCCTAATTTTTCAGATTTTTTTGAGTTACAGAAGTATATGTAATATTTGAATCTTTACAGACTATCCTGTTTTCACAGATTGCTGTTATAGTTTCATTATTTGCGTATGTTTGAAATCTTGTTGAGCCCCATTGACTTGTAAGCCATAGAATTGTGATAGCATACAGTGGGGAATATTTGATTATAATTATACAATAATGTTAGAGCAAGACATGATGGGATTTGATGTTATATGTACTAACCCTTCTAATAAAAAGTTCGGTTAAGTTTTGTGTGGATGAAGTGTTCGAAGATCGAGGAGGTATTGATATGAGAAGAATGAGGAGAGGCAAGAGCTCAAGCTTGGGGATGCCCAAGGCACCCCAAGTAAATATTCAAGGAGACTCAAGCGTCTAAGCTTGGGGATGCCCCGGAAGGCATCCCATCTTTATTCGACAATTATCGGTATGTCTCGGTTTTTGTTTTGTTCACATGATATGCGTAAATTATTGGAGCGTCTTTTTTGTTTATTTTTTATTTTTATTTTATGCACCATGCTGGTATGAGATAGCCCTTGGTTGATTTATAGAATGCTCTTTGCACTTCACTTATATCTTTTGAGTATGGCTTTAGGATGCTTCATGTGCTTCACTTATATCATTTGAAGTTTGGATGCTTGTTTCTCTACACATAGGAAAACCGTTATTTGTAGAATGCTCTTTTGCTTCATTTATATTTGTTAGAGCATGGGCAAGTCTTTTGTAGAAAGAATTAAACTCTCATGCTTCACTTATATCTGTTTAGAGAGTCAACAGGAATTGGCCATTCACATGGTTAGTCATAAAATCCTACATAAAACTTATAGATCACTGAATATGATAAGTTTGATTCCTTGCAATAGTTTTGCGATATTAAGATGGTAATATGTGGGAGGTACTAGTGAATGATTGTTGTTTAGTAAGAATATTGGTGTTAAGGTTTGTGATTCCCGAAGCATGCACATATAGTCTATAGTTATGCAACGAAGTTACATCCTACTTATGGTGCATTATTCAGTGTTAGTTATGTTCAATGCATGTTTATGACCATTTTCGTTTTTTTGGATGGTCGCTTCTCAATCTATTTGCTAGCCTTCACTTGTACTAAGCGGGAATGCTGCTTGTGCATCCAACTCCTTAAACCTAAAGTTGTGCCAAATGAGTCCACCATACCTACCTACATGCGGGATTTCCATGCCGTTCCAAGTAAATTTGCATGTGCCAACTCTAATTATTCAAAATAAATTTCTATTTTGTGTGCCTGTACCGCTCATATGGCGGCAGGGGGTGCCAATATCTTTCATGCTAGGCGGGTTATTCTCAAGATGAGTGTTTATTCACTTGTCATTGCACGAGAGAGTGGCAGGTAATAGGGATGCCCAGTCCCACAATGAATCAAAAATAATAATAAAAAAATTCCTTGGAAAGTGTTGGTATGGAAGGCACCCGTGGATAAGGCTAGCCATGGATTGTGAAAGAATGGTGGAAAGGAAATGAATTTTATTTTTTGTTTGGGAACCGCCTATAATGTGTCTGGCATGGAAGATATTGGGAACTTTTGGTCATAGCGTTGACAGGAAAAGCATGCCTCTCAAAATAATTTCATCTCTCTAATTTAAGCTTTGAGCTCTGGCACCTCCGCAAATCTCTACTTCCCTCTGCGAAGGGCCTATCTATTTTACTTTTATGCAATTTTTATTTTTTATTTTGAGTCTCCATCTTCTCTTATAAAGCACCAACTGGAGAGCACTATTGTCATACTTGTGCATTGGATGTAGCTAATATTGAGTGTGTATCATGACTGGATCAATGATTGAGCATAACGGGCTTGGGATAGCGTTCTTTAGGATTTTTATTCTAAAAGGCATGATTGTTTGTTGGTATGCCTGAGTATTGATGTCTTTATATCAAATTATAGACTATTGCTTTGAATCACTCGTGTCTTAATATTCATGCCATGATTACATTATATGATCAAGATTATGTTAGGTAGCATTCCACATCAAAAATTATCTTTTTTATCATTTACCTACTCGAGGACGAGCAGGAATTAAGCTTGGGGATGCTGATACGTCTCCGTCGTATCTATAATTTTTGATTGTTTCATGCCAATATTCGACAAATTTCATATACTTTTGGCAACATTTTATATTATTTTTGGGACTAACATACTGATCCAGTGCCCAGTGACAGTTCCTGTTTATTGCATGTTTTTTGTTTCGCAGAATATCCATATCAAACGAAGTCCAAATGCAATAAAATTTTACGGAGAATTATTTTGTAATATATGTGATTTTTGGGAGGTGGAATCAATGCAAACGGAGGCCCACAGCCTCCACAAGCCACCTTGAAGCGCCGCCCCCCTGGCCGCGTGGTGGTGCCTCGTGGGCACACCGTAAGTCGGTTGGGGCCCTTCTTTCGCCGCAAGAAAGATAATATCCAGAAAAAAACGTGTTAAAATTTCAGCCCGATCGGAGTTACGGATCTCCAGGAATTTAAGAAACGGTGAAAGGCCAGAAACCAGGAACGCGAAACAGAAGAGAGTAGAGAGAGAGATCCAATCTCGGAGGGGCTCCCGCCCCTCCGGGTGCCATGGAGGCCATGGAGGCCAAGGCCATGGAGGTATCATCAATTAATACTTTGAGTGATAAAGTTGCTGCGCTTATGAAATTGGTTGCTAGCAAAAATACTCATGTTGATCCTAATGATGTGCCTTTGTCCACTTTGATTGAGCAAAATAATGATCCCGTAGATGTGAATTTTGTCTCGCGAAACAATTTTAATAATAATGCTTATAGAGGTAATTTCAATGCTAGACCGTTTCCTGGAAATTCCTCTAATAATTATGGCAATCCATATGGTAATTCCTATAATAAAAATAGGATGCCTTCTGATCTTGAAAGTAATATTAAAGAATTTATTAATGCTCAAAAGGTTTTCAACGCTACGATAGAAGAAAAATTGTGTAAACTTGATGATATGTCTAGGAGCATTGATAGAATTATTCATGATGTGGAAAATCTTAAGACTAAAATTTTGCCACCCAAAATTGATATTAATGAATCAATTAAAGCTTCATATGTCTCCATGGATGAGAGTAAGAAAAGAACCGCCATGCTAAAAGCTAAACGAGAATTTTTAGAAAAAGCGATTTCTCCCGGTTTTTATCATAGTAATGATGAGGATATTAAAATGATTGGTGTTTCATCTATTGATTCTTTGTTTATCAATATAAAACTTAATGAAAAGGGGACTGAAGAAGAGTCAACTTTAGCTAGTAGGCGTCCCCATAATTTGGAGGGTAAAAATCTTGATAAGAAAATTGCTAAAAGTTGGTTTGGAGAGGTAAAAACTTTAAATAGCGATGTGCCCACTCTCTTGGATTACAAAGATTTTAATTATGATAATTGTTCTTTGATTGAGTGCATTTCTTTGTTACAATCCATGTTAAATTCACCCAACGCTTATGAGCAAAACAAGGCTTTTACTAAACACATCGTAGAAGCAATGATGAAAGCGTTAGAAGAAAAGCTAGAACTAGAGATTTCAATCCCTAGAAAATTATATGATGAATGGGAACCCACCATTAAAGTTAAAATTAAAAATTATGACTACAATGCTTTATGTGATTTGGGTGCTAGCGTTTCCACAATTCCAAAATCTTTATGTGATGTGCTAGGTTTCACCAATATAGATGAATGTTCTCTTAATTTGCACTTGGCGGATTCTACTATTAAAAAACCAATGGGTAGAATTAATGATGTTCTTATTCTTGCAAATAGGAATTATGTGCCCGTTGATTTTATTGTTCTTGATATTGAATGCAATTCTTCTTGCCCCATAATACTTGGTAGACCGTTCTTACCAACTATAGGTGCCGTTATTGATATGAAAGAAGGGAATATAAAATTTCAATTTCCATTAAAGAAAGGTATGGAGCATTTCCCTAGAAAAATAATTAAAGCACCATATGAATCAATTATGAGGGCCACTTATGGAATCAACTTGAAAGATGACAACACTTGAAATTATGCATTATGCCTAGCTAGGGGCATAAAACAATAGCGCTTGTTGGGAGGCAACCCAATGAATAAAATAAATTTTTTATGTTATTTTGTGTTTTCACAATTATTCTACTAGTATGATTGTGTTTTTTATTTTTAATTAGTGTTTGTGCCAAGTAAATCCTTTAGGATGATATGGAAGATAGTATAATTGATGTTGTTTGGAAAACAGAAAGTTTTGCGTCCAGTGCCCGAATTTTGTTTCTGTACTGGAGCGTATAAAAAATCTGAATTTTTTACACAGTATTGGTATATGAAGTTCCCACGTTGTCCTAATTTTTAAGAATTTTTGGAGTTACAGAAGTATGGATTTTAAATAGATTACTACAGACTGTTCTGTTTTTGACAGATTCTATTTTTGATGCTTTGCTTGCTTGTTTTGATGAATCTATGTATTGCATCGGGGGGTATAAGCCATGGTGAAGTTAGAGTACAGTAGGTATAATGCAAAAATAAAATATGAATGGGTTTGCAACAGTACTTAGAGTAGTGATTTATTTTGTTATACTAACGGATCTCACGAAGGTTTTGTTGAGTTTTGTGTGATTGAAGTTTTCAAGTTTTGGGTGAGATCACGATGGATGAAGGAATAAGGAGTAGCAAAAGCCTAAGCTTGGGGATGCCCGAGGCACCCCAAGGTAATATTCTAGGAAGACTCAAGCGTCTAAGCTTGGGGATGCCCCAGAAGGCATCCCCTCTTTCTTCTACCAACCATCGGTAATTTTACTTGGAGCAATATTTTTATTCGTCACATGATATGTGTTTTACTTGGAGCGTCTTGTATTATATGAGTCTTTGTTTTGTTTGCTTTTTAGTTTGTCACAATCATATTTTCTGAACACACCTATTTTGAGAGAGCCACACGTTCATCATCATTTGATAGAATACTCTATGTGCTTCACTTAAATTTTTTTGAGCTAGGCAGTTGCTCTAGTGCTTCACTTAAATATTTTTTAGCACGGTGGTGGCTATATTTTGAAGAAATAAACTCTCATGCTTCACTTATATTATTTTGAGAGTTGATTAAAATTTTGAAGAAATGAATTCTCATGCTTCACTTATATTATTTTGAGAATTGACAAGATTAAAATTTTGAAGAAATGAATTCTCTTGCTGCACTTATATTATTTTGAGAATTGACAAGATTAAAATTTTGAAGAAATGAATTCTCATGCTTCACTTATATTATTTTGAGAATTGATAAGACTAAAATTTTGAAGAAATATTTGCACTCTCATGCTTCACTTAAATCTTTTTGAGAGTTGATAATAGTAATAGTAAATTGCACAAGATATGAAGTTGGTTCCAAAGTGATGAATATTCAAGAGGGATATAAATAAAAACTTTCATATAGATCATTGGATATGATGATTTTGATTCCTTTCAATAGTTTTGCGATATGGAAATGATAATATGTGAGTCATGTTAGTGAGTAATTGTGATTTAGTAAGAATATTAGTGTTAAGGTTTGTGATTCCCTATGCATGCACGTTAAGTCAATAGTTATGCAACGAAATTATATCCTACTTATGGTGCATTATTCGGTGTTAGTTATGTTCAATGCATGTTTATGACCGTTTTCGTTTTTTGGTTGGTTGCTTCTCAATCTTTTGCTAGCCTTCATTTGTACTAAGCGAAAATACTGTTTGTGCATCCAAAATCCTTAAACCCAAGTTGTGCCAAATGAGTCCACTATATCTACCTATATGCGGTATTTCAATGCCGTTCCAAGTAAATTTGCCTGTACCAACTCTAATTTTCAAAATAATTTTTCCGTTTTGTGTGCCCGTACCGCTCAAGAAGCGGCAGGGGGTGGCCATTATTTTCCATGCTAGGTGTGTTATTCTCACGATGAGTGTTTATTCACTTGTCATTGCACGAGAGAGTGGCTGGCAATAGGGATGCCCAGTCCCACAATGAAATCAAAATTAATAACAACAAAATTCCTTGGAAAGTGTTGGTATGGAGGGCACCCGTGGATACGGCTAGCCATGGATTGTGAAAGAATGGTGGAAAGGAAATAAACTTTACTTTCTGTTTGGGAACCGCCTATGATGTGTCTAGCATGGAAAATATTGGGAATTCTCGGTCATTTTCGTTGACAGGAAAAGCATGCCTCTCAAAATATTTTTTATCACTTTAATTTTAGCTTTGAGCTCTGGCACATTTGACAAATCTCTACTTCCCTCTGCGAAGGGCCTATCTATTTACTTTTATGCAATTTTTATTTTTCTTGAGTCTCCATCTTCTCCTCAAGCACCAACTAGAGAGCACTATTGTCATACTTGTGCATTGGATGTAGCTAATATTTGAGTGTGTTTCATTAATGGATCAATGATTAAGCATAATGGGCTAGGGATAACTTTCTTTAGCATTGATATTTTGAAAGACATGGTTGCTTGTTAGCATGCTTGAGTATTTATATTTTCATGTCAAATTATAGAGTATTGCTTTGAATCATTCAAGTCCAATGTCCATGCTACAAAAGAAAAGAATATGTGATGAATATGTTAGGCAGCATTCCACATCAAAAATTCTGTTTTTATCATTTACCTAATCGAGGACGAGTAGGAATTAAGCTTGGGGATGCTGATACGTCTCCAACGTATCTATAATTTTTTATTGTTCCATGCTGTTATATTATCAATCTTGGATGTTTTTATAGTCATTTACAGCAATTATATATCATTTTTGGAGACTAACCTATTAACTTAGTGCCTAGTGCCAGTTCTTGTTTTCTGCCCTGTTTTTGTTTTACAGAAAATCAATACCAAACGAAGTCCAAATGCCACGAAACTTTTTGGAGATTTTTATTGGCCAAGATAAACACTAGAAGCTTTGGGAGAGGGCCAGAAGACCCAGGAGGTGGCCACGAGCCACCAGGGCGCGCCTGGAGGGGCAGGCGCGCCCTGGTGCCTCGTGGGCCCCCCTTTGCTCCGTTTGACCTAATTCCACCACTATAAATTCAGGAAAAATCAGAAACCCTCAAGAGAGTCCACGAAATACTTTTTCCACCGCCGCAAGTTTCTGTTCCAGAGAGATCCCATCTGGGGTCCTTCTCCGGTAATCTGCCGGAGGGGGAATCGATCACGGAGGGGTTCTACATCAACCTTGCCGCCTCTCCGATGATGCGTGAGTAGTTTACCACAGACCTTCGGGTCCATAGGCAGTAGCTAGATGGCTTCTTCTCTCTTTTTGATCTTCAATACAATGTTCTCCTCGATGTTCTTGGAGTTCTATCCGATGTAATCACTTTTTGCGGTGTGTTTGTTGGGATCCGATGAATTGTGAGTTTATGATCAGATTATCCATGAATATATTTGAGTCTTTGCTGCACTCTTTTATGCATGATTGTTATAGACTCATATTTCTTCTCTGATCTATTGATTTGGTTTGGCCAACTGAGTTGATTTATCTTGCCATGGGAAGAGGTGCTTTGTAATGGGTTCGATCTTGCGGTGCTCAATCCCAGTGACAGAAAGGGACATGACACGTATGTATCGTTGCTATTAAGGGTAAAAAGATGGGGTTTATTCATACGTGAGTTTATCTTGTCTACATCATGTCATCGTTCTTAAGGCGTTACTCTGTTCTTTTATGGACTTAATACACTAGATGCATGCTGGATAGCGGTCGATGTGTGGAGTAATAGTAGTAGATGCAGGCAGGAGTCAGTCTACTCGTATTGGACGTGATGCCTATATACATGATCATTGCCTTGGATATCGTCATGATTATTTGCTTTTCTATCAATTGCCCAACAGTAATTTGTCTACCCACCGTATGCTATTTTCTTGAGAGAAGCCTCTAGTGAAATCTATGGCCCCCGGGTCTATCTAAATCATATTACTAAAACCCTAAAAATATTGCTGCCATTTTCTTTTATTTATTTTATTTTGTATTTTTGTTTCTATCTATCTATCTATCACGTACAATTTAATCTTACAATTGACCGCCGAGAGATTAACAACCTCTCGTTTGCGTTGGGTGCAAGGATTTGTTGTTTGTGTGCTGGTGCTGCTAACGAGGTGTTGTGTGATTCTCCTACTGGTTCGATAACCTTGGTTTCATAACTGAGGGAAATACTTATCTCTACTGTGCTGCATCATCCCTTCCTCTTCGGGAAAATACCAATGCAAGCTACAAGTAGCAGCGGAGTACAGGGGGCGGTGGCCACCGAGCCCGGCGGCCCTGTAGACCTGCCGGGGCTCCTCCAGGCACTGCGCGAATCGAAGAAGGGGCCGCAGCGCCACGCTGATGACCTGGTGGACTCGCCGGGGCTGCGACAGGCGGTCATCGCCTCGGTGGCTGACGTCACCATCGACCTCGTCAGCGACGAGGAGGAGAAGAAGGAGGAGGACAACGATGAGGACTTCTTCGACGACGGCAGTGGCTCCGACGTGGACGACGATGATCAGTAGCTTTGTTTAGGGTTCATGTCTATACAAATTATAAACTTTAAATGAAATTTGTGCTGTTTGAATGTCCAATTAGAATGTTAGTAGCTATGCATGTTTGAATGTCCAATTTGTGCCTTGTTTGCTTGTGTGTGACAAGTGGTGACCCAAATTTCATTTAGATGCTAAAATAATTGGGTGTTTTCAATAAAACAGTGTCAAATTTGTGAAGGTTTTTTTTTAACTTCTTGTATTGCAAGTTTAATATTTTTCCCACAAACTAGTGCACATAAGATGGCTCAATGCAAAGGCATTTGAATTTTTGAGCCTTTTTTCATTTTCTTTGTTTTTTTCAAATTGGGGTCAAACTTGGAGTGTTGACCATTCATAAAAAATGGTTTGGAATTCCAACTTTCTTTGTCCCAAGTTCATCCATCACCAATATTGGAGGATAAAATGATTTTTGGCAATTTTCTGGACCAAACTATGTCACACTTGTAGTGCAAATTTGGGCATTTTCTGATAATTCACTGAAACTCAACTAAATGCATGGAATATAGCAATATCACTCTGAAAAAGCTGAAACTTGGTCAGTGGCCATCCAATGTGGCCTGCTTTTGATGAAAAATGAAATGGAACAAATTTCGGAATTATTTGAATCACAAAAAAAAGTCATTTCTGGGGCTTGGAAAATGGAAAATATATTTTTTATTACTAAATAATTGCAAATTCCTATGCAACATTGTCCACAATGGTAACACCACTAGTTGTGCCAAATTTGGCATGTTATCATGGATTTTGCCATGTATGTGACCATTTCCATGTGCATATGCCTAGAAATCCACACAAGTCCATAGTAGATAGTCAAATTTGTGAAGTTTTTTTTTCAAACTTGTTGTATTGCAAGTTTAATATTTTTACCACAAACTAGTGCACATAAGATGGCTCAATGCAAAGGCATTTGAATTTTTGAGCCTTTTTTCATTTTCTTTGTTTTTTTTTCAAATTGGGGTCAAACTTGGAGTGTTGACCATTCATACAAAATGGTTTGGAATTCCAACTTTCCTTGTCCCATGTTCATCCATCACCAATATTGGAGCATAAAATGATTTTTGGCAATTTTCTGGAGCAAACTATGTCACACTTGTAGTGCAAATTTGGGCATTTTCTAATATTTCACTGAAACTCAACTAAATGCATGGAATATAGCAATATCACTCTGAAAAAGCTGAAACTTGGTCAGTGGCCATCCAATGTGGCCTGCTTTTGATGAAAAATGAAATGGAACAAATTTCAGAATTATTTGAGGCACTTCCTTCACAAAAAAGTCATTTCTGGGGTTTGGAAAATGGAAAATATATTTTTATTACTAAATAATTGCAAATTCCTATGCAACATTGTCCACAATGGTAACACCACTAGTTGTTCCAAATTTGGGCACGTTATCATGGATTTTGAGCCTTTTTTCATTTTCTGAGTTTTTTTTTTCAAAACCAAACTACGTCACACTTGTACTGCAAATTTGGGCCTCTCCTGATAATTCACTGAAACTCAACTACATGTATGGAATATACCAATATTCAAATTCAAAACTAAACTAATTTGGTTGACTCAAGTGCATCCGCCACACCAAATGGTTTAATAAGCCACCTCTTTTTTTAGGCATTCTGCCCACAAACCACCGTGGACCAGCTGACAGATGGACCCACCGTTCGTGTCCCACGTGCCAGTAACTGCGCCCACCACCTACGACCACGAAGCCGCTGACAAAGGTGTCCCACAAGTCAGTAACTACACCCACCACCGATGACCGCACAGCCGATGACAAAGGTGTCCCATGCGCCAGTAACTGCTACCACACGTATGACCGCGCAGCCACTGACAGAGGTGTCCCACAAGTCAGAATACGTGCCCACCTTCTACGAGCGCGCATCGGCTGACAGAGGTGTCCCACAAGTCAGAATACGCGCCCACCATCTACGACCGCGCAGCTGCTGATAGAAGTGTCCCACAAGTCAGTACAGGCGTCCACCTTCTATGAGCGCGCAGCCGCTGACAGGGGTGTCCCACAAGTCAGTACAGGCGCCCACCTTCTACGACCGCGCAGCTGCTGACAGGGGTGTCCCACAAGTCAGTACAGGCGCCCATCATCTACGACCGTGCAGCCGCTGATAGGGGTGTCCCACAAGTCAGTACAGGCGCCCACCATCTACGACCGCGCAGCCGCTGACAGGGGTGTCCCACACGTCAGTAACCACGCCCAGTAACGGTCAAAGACTTTGACCGGACGGCAAACCCCCGTTTGGGCTTTTGCGAGGGTGGGCCGCACCATGGAGGGGAAAAGTGAGGACTGCCAAAGAGCGTGGGCATAACTGAGGAGAACTAAGCGATGAGGGGCACGGAAATAGAAATCCCAAAAACTAAATAAATGGGCTGCATGTCCGCAAGAGCTTTCGAAGCTGACTTTGTTGGCCCATGCCAAGGAGTTCTCAAAAAAATTGTTGGCCCACGAGGACGAAGCCTGCGCAAGGCGTTGTCCATTTAGTCAACAAAACGATTTTATTGTCAAAAAGAAAAGTCAACAAACTATTCTGACAACTGTAGCCGTTGGATTGACATCCGACGACCATCCTGCTTCTTCAATCACTGATCTTATTGCTCCAGCCGCCAAAATCCCAAAACCATCACCAGCGGGAGCACCTGCTTCTGCCTCCCGTGGCCGGCTATGCTGCTGCGCAGGCCTCGCCGCCCCACCCTACTCCCACTGGTGGCCAGGTCATACCTGTACTCACCCACACCTTCTGTTATTCTCCAGCGACGGTAGCCTCACATCGCAGCCGAACCAGTCAACCCTCGTACTCCCCTCCCCGTGGGCATCCACTGCCGAGTCTTCCCCAGCTCCGGGTCATTCCCACCCTTAGCCTAGCCGTCGTCCACCGCCTTGGTGCTCTCGGCACGGCGTCGTCAATGCAGTCAATGAATGACAGCCATCGGAAGAGGACTGTAAGTGGAGAGGCGGACAGCTGGGACCCATGAGGTCCATGGTCGCATGCCACGAAGTGCCTCCTCATCACACGCAAGAAAAATGATTCCTCCCCTTGACAGCTTGGACCCACCAGCTACATCTTCGCACGCAAGGAAGTGACTCCTTATTACGGGCAAAAAAATGACTCGTCCCCCTGACATCTGGGACCCACTAGCTACATCTTCGCACGCAAGGAAGTACCTCCTTATTACGTGAAAAATAAATGATTCCTCCCCCTGACAGCTGGGACCCACCAGCTATATCTTCGCACGGAAGGAAGTGCCTCCTTATTACGCGAAAAAAAGATTCCTCCCCATGACAATTGGGACCCACCAGATTTGGAGGCTGACTTGTGGGCCTACTAAGTTGACGCATACGCAGGCCTTTGTCAACTTAGTCAACAAATGATTATTGCAGCGGTGACCGTTGGATGTTAATCCAACGGCCGTGCTGCTTCTTCAATCTCTGATCTTCTTGCTCTAGCCTCCCAAACCAGCGCCAGCGGGACCGCCTGCTCCTGCCTCCCGTGGCCGGCTGTGCTACCGCGCAGGCCTCACCGCCCCACCCTACTCCCACCGCTGGCCAGGCCTTCCCTCTACTCACCCACATCCCTTGTTATTCTCCGGCGATGGCAGCCTCACACTGTAGCCGAACCAGTCAACCCTCATACTCCCATCCGCATGGGCATCCACTGCCGCATCTTCCCCGGCTCCGCATCGTTCCCTTCCTAGGCCTCGCCGTCGTCCACAGCCTTGGTGCTCTTGGTGCGGCGTGGTCAACATGATCAATGAACGACAACCATCGGAAGAGGACTGTACGCGGTGAGGCTGACAGCTGGACCCACCAGCTACATCTTCGCACGCAAGGAAGTGCCTCCTTATTAGGCGCAAAAAAATGATTCCTCCCCCTTACAGCTGGGACCCACCCGCTATATCTTCGCACACAAGGAAGTGCCTCCTTATCCTCCCTGACAGTTGGGACCTACCCGGTCGAAGAGTACGTAGCATGGTCTCTCTGGTCGCGAACGTGTACGTACATACTGGTCGATCGGTCTCTCTGCAATGATTAACCGTAGGCGTGTAAGGAGCGGCACGTGTCATAGTAGAGCCCCCAACGTAGCAGTTCAGGCAACCCTGTTTAAATCGTGTACACATACGTACAGCCACACGGCAAAAAATACGGTGACGAACGTACATACGGGCGGAGTCTCGAACGCGTACTCGCGCATACGTACGGCCAGAGCCGCGCATATGTACGGATGCACTGGACGGCAGCAACGGCCTCCTGTTCATCGGTAGCCACCCGGCTGGGTCGGAACGGAGAAACAACATCGTGTTCATCGGGAGGCAACCGACTGGGTCGGAATGCGTCATGTTCATCGGGAGCCAACCGGCTTGGACGGAACAGCCGAAACGGGGTCCTGTTCATCGGCTGGGGGTCTGGCGTACCACAAAATGGAGGAAACAAACTTCTTTTCAACCGCCTACGGTCAAAACGGGGTCCTATTCATCGACTGGGGGTCTGGCGTACTGCAAAATGGAGGAAACAGACTTCTGTTCAACCGCCTATGGTCGAAACGGGGTCCTGTTGATCGGGAGGGGTCTGGCGTACCGCAAAATGGAGGAAACAGACTTCTCCTCAACTGCCTACGGTCGAAACGGGGTCCTGTTCATCGGGAGGGGTGTGGCGTACCACAAAACGGGACTCCACGGGCTACTGTTCATCCACCGTCGACTTCCTCCAGCCTCCACCGGCTACTGTTCATCCAGCCTCCATGGGGTCCTGTTCATCCACCCCCAACCGGCTAGGGTGTGGCGCACTCCTCGGGGTCCTGTTAATCCAGCGCCAACCACCTTCACACAGCTGGGGTACTGTTCATCCAACCCCCACCGGCTAGGGTGGGGTGTACGAGCGGGCGGCAGCAACAGGAACTGTTCATCCATAGCCAACCAACCAGCTCGATCGATGCGTCTCGACTCGTGTCTACGTGTATCGCGCGCACGGCAGCAACGGTCACTGTTCATCGAGAGGAAAACCAAACCGGCTACATCTCGCACACGGGGGCTCGATGCAACACATCGATCGGTCGGCTTCAGTAAGCAGCATGCAGCAGCGATCGATCGCTCGGGTTCAGTTAGCAGTAGCAGCGAAGGAACCGGTCAGTTTCAGTTAGCAGTGAAGGAATCGCTCGGGTTCAGTTAGCAGCGAAGGGATCGATCGATCGGCTTCAGCACGTAGTGCGATCGATCGCTCGTGTTCAGTACGTAGCTGGCTAGTGCGATCGCTCGGGTTCAGTAAGCGAACGCCTCGCACACACACGCGTATGAGAGAAACGTGCAAACCACACTACATCGCTCGGCCCCGACCACCCACCGTAACCGGGAACTCCCCGAAAATTTCCTCGCCCTCACTTCTACCACGATTTTTTACTTCATGGACGGCCCAAAGAATGTCATGAGGTGCGTCTCCAGCCCGCCCAGGACGAAAAGCCCATTTTCTGTCATATTTTTTTGTCATAGAAGTAGGAGCCCACCACATCTATGATGAGACGTGTTTTTGTCACAATTATTGTCATAGAAGTGTCACAACCATGACAGAAAAAGTTTCCGTTCGGGCCATAATGCCACGGATGTGACTTTTTTTGTAGTGTTGGGCCACTGGCACTGGAATGATAACTTCCTCGGTGCTAACTCGCTGCATAGGTTCATCGAAATGATGTGGAGATGGTGGAACCTACTACAAGGGACCACTGGAATTCAGTGGAGTAGCATCAACAGCGACATTCTCGAGGCGGCGGTCTATGATTTCATTCGGTTTACTAACTCTCGCCCTTGCCTTCTGATGTTTTTCCTCTTTGATTCTTCTTCGAGCGAGATCTGCCTTGTGGTCAATCTCCTCGTTTCGTCTGTCACACAACTGAGCTATATCCATATGCATACGAGAGTGCCAATCAACTTATTGATTGCGGATGACACTCAATGCCTTCGTGATCTCCACAATTTCTTTGTTCAGCCCATTTTGCTCGTACTCAGTCTTGGCTTCTTTCTTCATATTCTCAAGCACTTGCTTGTCGTTGACTGCCTTTTTGAGCTTCATTGAGATCTTCTTCAACTCGGCGAAATGCTTCGTTACCATTTCGGTAACATCATCGGGCAGTCCCAAAGTGCTCAACTCATCAGATTTTGCATCATATGCTGCGATGTCATTGATATCAATGATTAGCTTGAAATCATATTTTGTTTCCTCTATGGGAGTAGGAACACTGGGCTTGGCCTTCTTGGCAGACGCATCAACTTTTTCTTCAGACGGTAGCTTTCTCTTCGCTGCGGTTTTGGTCAAAGTTCTCGGAACGGCAGAACCCAAAGCTTTATCAGTGACTAGAGGTGGAGCATGTCTAGGTCACCTTCTAGGAGATGGCAGCGCTTTCACTTGAGAGGGAATTTGAGCTGGCCTGTCAAGAATAGCTAGCCGATCATATAGGGGAATTTCATCAGCAGTATCTTCGCTTGTCGACTCATCAGACGAGTCAGAAGCAGCTTTCTTGGTCCTCTTGATGACGGTTTTCTTTCGAGGAGCGGGAGGGGAAACTGATTTCTTCGATTTGCTTGCTTTGGAAGCAGAGGCAAATTACTTCTTCTGTCGCACATCTTGCTTGGTAAGAGCAACATTCTCGGACTCAACCTGCTTGGCCTTGGCTTCTTTGGCTTCGCACTTCGCCTTAGCCTTTGCTCTCTTCTCTACTTTCTTCGGGAAGTCTTAGATGGTTTTGAGCGAATCAGGATGAGCATTCGGAGGTGGTGGAGGCCTCACTCTCTCATTTCCTTCATTAATACAACCTTTAGCAATGCAATCGTTCCAAGGCGGAGTAAAAGCGAATAGGATTTGGAACTTTTCATGAACATTTTCATATATGTACCATTTCGTCGCCCAATGGCAACGAATCCTTTGTAGCCTGCCATTGCGATCATTAGTTGATTCGTGTCCAGGTGGAGTTCTGTAACCATTCGGATCTGACATTTCAGCAGTGGTATTATTTTCTCTGCCACGACCACCTTTCTTAGCATTTCCATCAGAAAACAGTGTCAAAGCATCAGTGACCAAATCATCCTCGAGCTGACTGACTGCAGTGGGTATTTCTTTAGCAATCTCCTTAGACTCAGCAGCCTTCTTCTTCTTCTTCGGGGCTCTGGGAGGCTTAGAAGGATTTCCACCTCCTCTCATTTTCTTTCGCCCAGACTTTGGTGAAATTGGAGGCAGTTCTTCCTCTGACTTTGAATGCTCTCGAGAACTGGAAGCCATGAACCACCTGTGAAGCAAAATGGATGCGAGGGAAAAAATGAGGTAGGGTCACAAGCATGCGCAGAAGATCTTTGTTTTTTGAATAAAAACTTTTTTCAAGGGAATAAGATTCACTGCAGTAGGTAAATATATCCTCGATAGATTTTAATCCAGCCACATTAAAAACTATCTAATCTTTGGAGAACTGCCACTGAACCCTAGATCGGAGGATCATGTACGAGGAAGATCTACAAACCATACATCTTGAATACTAGTGAGTCCTAAAGATCTACCGCGGTAAAATAAAAGCATGGAAATTGCGTCGGTAAGAACTACCCTATGAACAGAGGAAAGGAGAGGGTAGCTCCAGATCCATACGCCCTAACTTGGCAATATGAATCAACTACGGCAATGCGGTGAGAAGGATTACCACACCGGCCTGGACAACTGCGACGAGATTCCACCGGAGTTTCACGGCGGAGCTCCTCGCCGGAGATGCAACGAGCACGGGCTCGGGCTGTAGGTGGAGGTAGGGCTTGAAGGAAATAGTGGACGGACTGAGGAAGAAGATGAGGGGAGGGGTATTTATAGCCAGAGTGCAGAACTACCTCTCTGAAATCGACGGTCCTCAGATGATGGACGTTCCACATTCAACGAGCATGATCGCGACCGTGGAGGTCGTGGGCACGTGGCAATCATTTCCTACGAGAAACTCAGGAAGTGGAGCGGGCGACCGAAAGTTTTGAAAAGGGGCTTGCGCCAAAATAGATAAATACTGGAAGTCCATTTCTTTTGTGACCAAAGGATGTCAGAGAGAAATTTTCTTCAGATAGAATTGCATGCATGTGACGGACATCATAGATTTAGGTGAGAGAGAATGGAAGGGAAACAGGGTCCGAAACAAAACACTCAGCCAGAAGAGGAAAACCAAAGCAATAGCTCTGAGTGAGTTGTTCATCGGACGAAACGCAAAACACGGCAAACGACACAAAACAAAACAAGGCGAAGGCAAATAAACAACTAACAGACAACACCAACAAGATAAGTCTCGGGTCTAAGGATCAACGAGGAGAATCCCTAAGAATGTTCCTGCAAGAAGAGTTAGTTCATTTTCACAACCCACATTTGTGTGGGACGTGGTGACCTCATTTGCCTCGACTGAGCAGGGACCTTTTTCCTTTGCTGTTCTCTACAGCTCACCTGCGCATCACGACTGTAATCATACGAATATGCACTGAAATTGTTTCCAGAAGCATGAACGTAATGATTTGATGAAAAGCGCATGTACTCCTTCTGACGAGAGTTTCCGCTCGAGGGAGTTGTAGTACCGTTCAGCGAACGGTTTCCATTTCTTCGAAGAGAATTATCCTGCATAGTTAGATTAGCTGCGACAGAAAGATTTTCAATCATGCTCTTCTTCACCCATATTTGTTTCTTGGGTGAGCCTGTCCTGCAGTAAGTCCCAACATACCGAGCGAAAACCTTACCATTCTGTTGTTTGAACACTTTGTAGCTTGAGTCATCAGACTCGTTGTCATCAACAGGAATGGGGCACTCATATCCTGACAGAAGTGCAGGTTCAAGAGTTTTGCTTTTGGCAAAAACCCAACTCGTTCGAGGATATTGCTTGGGTGTCCAATTGGTTCCATCAACATTGAGTTTCCTTCCGAAACCCAATCCTTCCTTTCTAGGATTTTTGTGCAGTATCGACTTCTTGAGCACATCACACAAGGTCTGATGTCCTTTGAGACTTTTAGCATGCCCGTCTCAAGTAAGCCTTTCAACCTGGAATTTTCATCAGAGATTGAAACAAATTCCACTGAGCAAGGGTTAGAGATATCATTCACAATAGTTGCAACAGTCTCGATGCTAGCGTTCGAGGTTTCAGCAGTGGAATTAGTATTGCTACACTCTAAGCATTTTAGACATGAAGGCACGAAATCATCGGGAAGATTTTTAGATTGCTCGGCGAAGAGAGAAGCCTTTTCATTCGCAGGCACATCATAAGACTCTTTTAGTGACTTGAGTCCTTGATTCCTGTTAAGGACTTCATCTGATAAACTCTCGAAGTCAATTGCAAGAGAATTATAACGGTTGGAAAGATCATCGACAATTGAAGAAAGAGATTCATGCTCTTCGGTCAACTCTTGATTTTTCTCCATCTCTTCGACCAGTAATCCTTTTGATTTCCTGAGATTCTTCTCAAGCTTATCAAGTTTCTCTTGTTGAGATTTAGCAATCTTGACAAGTTTGGCGTAGGATATGCTTTCCGAAGTGAATTCGTTTGTGGACTTTCGGTGTTTCGATGATACCCGTTCCTTTGAGGATTTTGCCATGAGACAGAGTGCATGTGGTTCATCATCACTTGATGCATCATCATCGGTGTCTGATTGAAGTGACTGTTTGGATGATTCATACGTAACGAATGCATTGCCTCTGCCTAGGCCTCTGTAGAATTCTTCTTCGTCATCGGTATCTGATTGAGATGACTCATCATCAGAATACATGGTCATTCCAGCACACACACCAGCAAGTTGAGACATCTTCATCATGTTTGATTCGATTGTTCCTTTTGCTCGCGCGTCAGTGACTGGTCTCTTTGAAGAGGAACTAGATGGTTCATTCTTCTTCGTGAGCTTAGTATGATAGTTCATGCGTTCGAATCCTGACCAATGCAGAGCACGCCATCTTCTTCTTGGTCTAGAATTCAACTCCCAGGTGGGACAGTCCACAATGAAATGACCGAATTGTTTGCACTTGTAACACTTCATTTCAGGTAATCTTCTCGAAGATGCAGAGGGTTCATCTTCATCATCATTTGTGAGATACATATTCTGTCTCCTGAGGTTGTTGAGACGTTCAGTGAGCATTTCGAGTTCTCTTATTACAGAGTGTTGATTCTCGACATCTTCTTCTTGCGAGCTACTGTAATGTGAAAGAATTTATCCTTCGCTTTCCGAAGAAGATTCAGGTTGCTCATTTTCAAGTTCCATCTTTTCTTCATGCACAGTCAACATCGTCATGATTTCAACATAGTGAAGTTCTTCAAAGTCGGGTCTTTGTTTGATTTCAGCGATGATCAAATCAAACTTTTCATCAAGGGAACTAAGCAGCTTGTTGACCACATCCTTTTCGGTGATATCTTTCGCTCCCCGTTGATGCAGTCTTTCGACGATGTTAGTTAGGCGATCGATGAGTTCCATGACACTTTCCTTTCGAAGACTCCGGAAGTGAGCAAACATGGCACGTAGCATATCTGTGTGAGCGTCAGATCTTGCCATCTGAATTTTATGAACATTTTTGATCGCATCCCAGATTTGCTTGGTTGTTTCAAGGTTTCTGAACCAAATGAAAATATCTCTGGAGATATTTTCACAGATGATATCTTTTGCTTGTGCATTCAGCCAAATGTTTGCTTCATCTTCAGAAGTGGGAATTTTTGGGTGTTGAATAGTGTATCCATTCTCCACAGTCTGCCATAGCTCTGTACTCATAGCTTGAAATCTGATTCTCATTCTTCCTTGCCAGTAGACATAGTCATTTCCATCGAAGATAGGAAACCTTTCAGAGTGCGAGGATTTACCTGCCTACGACATACCCAAAACTCCAAGGTTGTTAGACCTTTAATAAACAAAGACAAGGAGAACCCGCTCGGATACCAATTGTTAGGACTGAGAGTATATCGACCAGAAGGGGGGTGAATGGGAGATTCAAAAATTCTTGCGAATATTTGAATTGAACCCAAACACGGCAGCGGAATAAGTTCGGTAGAGAGAGAGAGAGAGAGAAAAGCGAATCAGTCATAGAGGAGCAAATCTTTCGAAGAAGGAGGCTATGACTGTTCGAGCATAATAGATCACAGGCTTGACTACTACTATGGTTATGATGTAGACTATCAGATGAACTAGCATGAGAATGAAATAAGATCTGAGCTCTGAAGGGAAAAACTATCCAGGAAGATTGGATCAACTGAGAAAGAACACAAACAGATCACAGGGTACCGAGTATAAGCTAAATAACACTCGCAGAATAAAATGCTACTAGATAAAGGATACCGAGCAAGTGGTGCAGGAGATGATATGATAAACTATAATAGATCAGGCAAATCTATCGACACAGAGCACGAATGTAAACTGCTGAAAGAAAAAAAACAGTAAGGAAAAGTGAACCAGTGGTGCTCGATGGCGACAGATGGATTTGGTAGACCAGTTTGCCCTTCTGCCAAAGACTACGTCTGGTTGGAGGGACTGGTGATTGAACACAGGAGCAAACCTCTCTTCATCCTATTCTCCTTCAACTCGGAGCTGATCAGACTTCAGTTGATTTCACTCGTGGTAGATACTTGTCGGTGATCTCCAAACCTTCGACAGACTTCTTCGCGAACCACAACGACTCTTGGTTGCTGAAGATCTTGCTCGGTGAAGACAACAACTCTTCAACACTTGAGCCGACACCTATCCGTCAAGAGAGTGTGCAGCTCTCAAGAGTAATAGGTACAAGAACTCTAACTCAGATCTACTGTGATGCTCAACCACTATCTAAGTTTTGGCTCTAGATTTTCTCTCGGTGGATTTTAAACTCAAATCTCTCGGAGAGGGGATGCTCAATCAATCTTCTCAGAAATCTTAAGCGGAGCAGCCAACAGGCAACATTGGAGCAGGGTGGCTATTTATAGCTGCAGCCTTCCCTGATGGGAAATGACCAAATTGGACATGTGAAACAGCCAATGGCCGAATGACACGATTCCAACGGTCGCATATTGAGCGCAATGGTAACATTCCTTGCGGAGCAAGAAATGCTAACTCCTCAGTCCGAAAGACATCTCCTACAGCACCGAAGAACAACATCTTCTCCTGGCAGGTAATCATTCGAAGCTTAAAGAGATTTCTCTCGGTCTTTCATAGGTTTCGACTAAGCATCACAGCGGATCTAAGCTTCGAGAACCTATACCCCTCTTAATAGTACGGAGGTCCTATGACTGAAATAAGAGAAAGAAGAACAACGAAATAAATGCTACGTCTTTGCTTCATCTTTGATCTTCTCGACTACAGTCATTTTTCTTCGGACACATCGAGTGGTAATTGCTTTGCTTCAGCAATAATTTTAAGGGGTCAACTCTTTCATCATAATCTTCTCGCCATCATGTCATCAACATGTGAAGCTTATTCTTCTCTGCAACGCAGAAAGTCTTCGGTGAAGTTCCTCGAACTTGACACCGAGTACAGCCTTCTCCTCGGGCTTGCATGGACTTTTTATCTCTGTGTGGACTAGCCAACAAATCAGTCCATGCATGTTTCTGGCAACAATCTCCAAAACACAAGGGGGCAAAACATTGCACCAACAGGAATCCTATGCATTCATTAGTCATTAGTGGCAATATCGGAGCGAATATCTTGGTTTTAATGAAATATATCGGTTTAAACTTATGTTAGAGGAGTGTAAAAATAATACTCATCACTAAGAATATCTCTCCATCATCGGAGGAGCAGATCCCAGGCTCGATTTATCTAGTCCCTTGTCATACTTTTTTGATACACCTAAAAGTTGTCGTTATGATCACCCTATTATGGTTGACGTTTGACGAACCACAAAGTACATCATCCGGTATGAAGGTAATCGATACTCTCATGGTCTAAGGAACTATGCTTACGTTAACATCTATGTGTTATATACTATTAACTTCCAACGAAAGGATCTCGTAGTATAACAATCAACTGGTTTGTTCAACACAAGTGTTCTTCTAACACTGTGTCATCAAAGTTGTCGGCATCCTCGTTACACAAACTATCCCCATGATGAGGAAAACAGAACCATCATGCAATACTTGAGCTAGTCTTACAGACGAGACTAGGAATCTATTTATCGTTTATTATTCCACACATGCATATGAGTTTTTTTTTAAGCCTCGTGGTTATTGCAGACTTGAGAACCATTACAATTATAGCATAGAACATAAACAATAATTATAAACTTGGAAAGTAATAATAACATTTATTATTGCCTACAGGGCATATTTCCAACACTTCCCCTTAAGCGCGTGACCCTATAGGTTCACGCGCACATGGACACGACCCAAGTCGATAGCTGGTAGAGGTTCCTAGCAGAACGTGCTCACTCCCAAGTGCAAGCAAAGTCATACTAAACCTCGACAATGTGTCAGATGCAACATTCTTTTTGCCTCATGATATATATTGTCGAGCTCAAGGCGAGTACTTGTCACCCTTGTTGGTTTCTTGACCGCTCTTCTCGAAACCGTGATACGGATTTCTGAACCGGGTTAACACTTAACCCAAGTCAGATGGTCATGCTTTCTGAATCTGATCACTCGAGAGGGACCATATAATATCTCTCAGAGTCGGAGGGGCAAATATTGTCATGGTCGACCATGTCCCGTGGCATATTTACGACTAACTGGAAAACTACCTTTATAACTACCCAGTTAGTGGAGTAGTGTCTCATAGACGTTAAGTAAGTCGATCCACATCCCAAGTACATGGCAAGACCTCAAGTCTAGGGTACACACACACACACACCGACATAAAATGCATACCTACTTGCAACCTCGAAGGATTCTTAGACCTAGAGATGAGGAGGAGTAAAACACTACAATGCGACACCATACTTGAAGGGCTAGAAGCACTCATATCAGCATCAGTGTGGATCACTTCATGTCACATTTGCAGTGAACATGTTGAGTGAGTTACCATGTAGGGCTTAACAAATAGCATCAGGAGGGCACGAAGAATATGTGTGTGTGTGCGTGCGTGCGTGTGTGTGTGTGTGCGTGTGTGTGCGCGCGCGCACGCTACAATTGCACTTGTAATTAGCGAAATGTTAGGTGTTCGAGTCAAACACGTGTGAACCAGGCCTATCATATAAAGGCACTGCGGGGTGGCTAATTAGACTAGACATAAGTTATTACGCTAGACAGACATCACAAGATGGACGATTCGGACACCCATAAAAGGGGTGGCCAGACAAGTCGTGTCGGGTGGTCGAAGAAGCTGTCGGATGGCATCGGCGGGCTTGTCGTCGATTTTACTATATTGATTTAGTACATGGGGAGAAGTGACCGTAGTCATGTCCAGGGTAGCCATGTTGGTGAACTTTATTAACAAATCTTGTCAGGTTGTGAATGCCTGTTATCATATGATATATGTGCGCCTCAGATCTAATAGTGGGATATGCAAATACTCGTCACGTGTATGATTTGCATACGCCCAGCTCATGTACTTAGAAAATGCATCTATGTGGAGAAAGTACATATTCCCATAAAACACTGAAACGGATTTAGTGAGTAGTGACCACATAGAGAGTGGCAATGCATAAAGAGCATCACCAGAATGTATATAGCTTTGGAGAATGGAATACCGCATGTAAGCATCATGTGGGTTGGATGCCCAGAAGGCACCAACAATTATCCAGAAAGGTAATGAAGCATGTGTTGCACACGTCCGAATAGGCTATATGAAAATAGACTCACGAAACATGTCGACCCTGAGTTCTCTTATGCTCATTGTTAGATATATTTGGTTTACATGTATTTGGTAGTTTAAGATTTGTAATCCGTCTCCTATCTTATCTCTAGGAGAGACTTCTTGTTCTTCAAGTCTGTACTCCTATATATACTCGCCCGTGAGGCTCAATACAACATCCATCACATTACGCCAATCATCTCTCTCTATATCCTCCGTAGTGCCGCGGCCCGCGGTCCACCGCCGCCCCGAGGCCGTCCGCTTCAGGCTGTCCCCGTGGTTGCACCGACCCTCGCGCTGCCGCTGCGTCGCCCCATCAGGCCGTAGCGAGCGTGGCATGCGGTCCCTGCCGCCGCCCTGAGGTCTTCCCCGCCGTCGCCCCGTCCCCGTGCGCTGCCGCTGCGTCGCCCCTTCGGGCCGTAGCGCCGCGGCGCGCGGTCCACTCCGTCGTCCCCGCGCGTCGACTTCTACGTGGTATGCGTCACGCCGCCTCCCTAGGCGCGGGAACGCCACCGTCCGCGCCGGTCTTCGTCACACTGTCGGGTTCTTCCTCGCCTACTTCGAGCACCGCCGCCGCGCTTCTGACCTAGCCACCGCCGCCGCTCTTCTTCTCGGTCCACGGCGACTACCTCGACACCGGCCACCCCGACTCGACATCGACCACGGCGTCCCTCGCACGGCTATCTCGACCACGGCTACACCACCCTAGGCTCTCGGCTACCTCGACAACGGCACAAAGGGCTATCACCTCGCTTGAGCAACTAGCCGGCTTCCTCTACAGTCCACGCGTCCGCGACGCGACACCGTCCATGACGCTCCCACTGCGACTGCGGGGGGATGTCAGCCTGTCGGCTGCTATTCTCTCCAGTCTGACCGTCCGTGACGCTCCTGTTGTTCGCACGCTACCGCTACGACTGCGGGGGGGGGGGGGGGGGGGGGGGGTGTTAGAGATATATTTGGTTTACATGTATTTGGTAGTTTAGGATTTGTAATCCGTCTCCTACCTTATCTCTAGGAGAGGCTTCTTGCCCTCCAAGTCTGTACTCCTATATATACTCGCCCGTGAGGCTCAATACAACATCCATCGCATTACGCCAATCATCTCTCTCTATATCCTTCTACACTCATGAATTGCAAATGGATGAACGATATAGAAGTATTCCATACTAAGTCATGTGATAATCTAGCAAGTCTACTCGCTAAAGCAATCTTTTCACTAAGTCACTCCTATAGTCACACTCGAAGATGTGTTCGAGGAATTTGAATGAGAAGACTTAGAGAAATGCAGCATTCAGGAGGAGAAATTTCATATGCCGAATGACATGATTGTACTTTTGTCGCCTTGTTTGAGTTTTCCTGAAGTTTCTCAACGCAAGATTTTCCCTTTTCCAAGCCAAAGAGTAGTGGGCTTCTCTGACATGATTGGCAAGCCGTCTACATACACACAAGAGTTAAGGCTCACAATTGTACATGTCTATTCTTCCCGAAGATATAAGATACAGTAATAAAGAGAGAAGCTATATCTCACATCTTATGTTTATTTTGTGTATTCCTTCTACTTTCTGTCTCTATTCTAGCGGTGGGTTCCACGATAGTTTGAGAAGTGAATATCTTTACGGGCCTACGATATTGTTCCTGGAATGATCGCATCGGTCCAACGGCTCAATTGTTCCGTCAGTTCTAGCTAGCACTCGATTTCTTGTGTCGTGTTTGCACAGAGGCATGCTCAACAAGTGGAGAAGTTCACTAAAAAGAACAAGTGGAGAAGTTGATCGCGTTGATCGATTGAGCTAGCAAGTCTAAGTGTGAGTGAGTGAGATAGATTTCCCGGCAAAAAAGAGTGAGCGAGCGAGACATGACGCGTCTGGACTGAGGAATTCGAATTGTTTCGCAAGGTGCCGCTTAGGCTGGTCCTAGTCTCATCGACCCGTGGTTGTAAAAGAAACAGGTTCTTATGGCCAACTGCAACCAGATCAAGGTTTTGATTCCCACCACTTGGAACAGTGGGAAGTATGCTGTCTGAAATCTGAACGACACCGCAACGGGGACTATGAATCTGGCTAATAAACAGTTCTTCGTGCTCAACGACCTACCCAAGGAAAGAACATCGATCTAGTGCACAAACAAAAGGCTGACTTTATGAGCTAGTATTCCACTCCCTCACGCTTCATCCTGATTTGGCAACTGGCGTTACGAGGGGCCACCGGGCCAATGAACTATCCGCGTTTTGCACTATCTGAATGCATGAGTGAAGCACAAGCCTAAGCACTGGCTAGGAGTGACTAGCTCATGGTTTGATATTGAGGGGACGGATGATCGCACAAGCATAGTGATATTTATGACTTGACATGTCATGCATGTATCTGCATGACTTGTGTGGTGCAGAGAAACAGGTGGTTAATTATGATTCTCATCTCACAGAACGTATATCTGATCTGCATCTCGATCCATGCATACATCCAGCTGGCTCTGCTACTGAGTGGTGCAGTAACCATGTAGCCCTGTCTTCTCCGAAGCTTTAGTTGCTCGTTAGTGCTCACTCAGTTGAGTGGATTTGATTCGAGCTAGATTTGTTGTTCCTCCTTTGGCGGAGAGCGCCAAGGCTCATTGGTTCAGACGTACAGCAGCAAGTGCAACTTTGGCCAGCTATCAGTGCACCCCTTGTCTTGTCAAAATTGTTGTGACTAGCTTCCTTTTTATTCCACCGAATCATTCACTCATTCATTCATTCATGTGACGCTTATGGCCATGGATTAACCGGTATCAAATCCAAGCTCGATCGATCGGCGACGATCCCAAAGTCATTCGGCCATCAAATCACCATCGATATCACCCGTCGTTTGCTGCATGCACCCCTGGCCTACTAGCGCCAATAATTTGGCAATCACAGCTTCGCTGCTAACGCACTGGAATTCGTTATCAGAACACTGTTTGGCTTCACGCTCGGTCGCGGTTACTAGTATAAGCGGTCGAGGTTTAAAGAATCCCCGGCCATCTCGTCGACGGCGATGCGTCTTTGATGTGCTCGCGCTAGCTTTGCTTGTGGCCATCTGGTTTGGACGTACGCGATAATTATATACACTGCCCGCGATAGTTTGGAGCCCTGTGCTAGCAAAACATCTACTAGTAACTGTTGATCTGAACAGTGCACCGGACAAAGTTTTTTTGTTTCTTTTATGATGTGATCTCCTCATCCGTACAGGCACCGAACGCTAACTGGCACTGTAGTGCAGGTAAGCATCGTAGGCAGCAAATTATTGCTGAGCCACTGCGAGGTACGGACGATGCTGTTTTATTTGCCGTAGCCAACTTGTATGCACACACACCGGCACGTATATGCGTATTATCAGGCACACATGCTGCGTCAGGCCTTCAGGGTGCGTACCAGATCAGACAGCAACGGGTTCAGGCAAAACCGTTGCCATGGCAGCAAAACAGCCAGCCGCGGGAAACGCTGCCATGGCATCCAAAACTGCTGCCATGACACCCAGTTCTGCCACAGGGACAGATCACGGAGAAGAGCGCGTCATCCCGCGTCCAACTCGGATTGTGCAACCAAAACGCCGGTAGGTTGGGCCCTAGCTGAGTGAACCATACCTTAAGAGGAGGCGCAGGTGGGAAGAGGGGTATCCGTGGATCACAGCAAACGGCTCGGCGGCTTTTACATTTCTGCTTTTACCTTTCCAGCAAACTTGTATCTGAGAGAGACCATCTACTGTAATTGAGCTGTGAAATCAATAGAGAACTACTGTAGATCATAACACAGGGTATGCAGTATTATTGTACAGTACGGATCTCTCTGTATGGTGGTTAAAATTACGACACGTCTCACACCAATCTCTTCAAGTTCTTATCTCATATAGCTAGCTCTCGGATCGTGTATGCATAGCCATAGGGGCATGGCATGGGCTTTAGTCACGTGCAAATATCTACATGCATGCATGAATGAATGATAAGAGCGACGACCAACTCAGCGTATGGAGCGCGCGGCCTGAAAGTAGTGCTGCTTGGCAGAGGCCGAGGCCGGGCCGTGTGCCACAGGGATCAAGTTGGCAAGTAGCAGCGCAACTCAAATCACCCGGCGACAGGT
The DNA here is from genome assembly GCA_039707655.1 of Elymus sibiricus. Classification (NCBI taxonomy): domain Eukaryota; kingdom Viridiplantae; phylum Streptophyta; class Magnoliopsida; order Poales; family Poaceae; genus Elymus; species Elymus sibiricus. The sequence goes on from CM077668.1 coordinate 301,693,672, forward strand.
AGGCGACACGCACAGCTAGCGCACAACGTCATCTGACATCTGTTGCTCGGGCCGACGTCCGATCGAATCGGGTTCGTGGGGCAAGCGCATGCGATTACGCCGAGCATAACTGGATTTGGATTTGGATTCGGATTCGGATGAAACCGCATGAGAACATCGTGGTGAAACTGGGACATGCACGGCACTGCCGCGCACTGGTTTCCTGTGTACACATGGGGTGTCAGCCTATCTTGTTCGATCGGCACAGTCGGGGTGAGCAAGCACGTGGAAGAAATGCGTACGTGGGAGCGCTATTTGATTCCTGGTGGGCATTGTCAGTTGGACGGGACACCACCCCGTCCCGTTTATCCGAACGGCTGCGTCTAATCAGAATTATTTCGCGGCTGCCAAAGCGCCGGTATGGGTGATGGGCGACGGAATGGATGATGAGCTGAAGCGCACGCGGGACGACGGGCCGTCGGCGGCAGCGCGGCGCCACCGGTCTCGCCGTCTCGGTGTTTCACCCATGGTCCATCGAGCATCAACCGCGCGGGATCGCACCAGGGAGATGCCTGCGACTCTTTCCGCAGGGCTGATGCACGTGTTGGAGACTGGCCGGCATAAGTTAACGGTACTCGGCATTCGCTGTGATTAAGATCGTGATCTAAACGCTCTCATAGACTAGCGGGTAGCACGCATTTTTGTTGCGCCGTTCTCTGGTTGTCAAATTCATTCTAGTTTTTCTTTCATGGGCTATTATGGCAATTCATATATCGGTTGAGCAAACACGGACCCCAACGGACTGTTTTGCGCTGGTCATGTAGGATGATCCTTCTAGTCATGGGAAGGTTCCGTTCTGGTTTTTACTTTTCTTTTCCTCTATGCCGTTTTTCCTTTTTTGTTATTTCTTTTCCTGTTTGTTTTATATTGCTTTATTTTTTTTCCCTTTTCTAAATTCATGAATATTTTTTGAAATTCAGAAATGTACTTTAAATTCATGAGCGCTTTTTCTAATACGTGAATTTTTTAATTTTGTGAACAATTTTAAATTGACAAACATTCTTTAAAATTACCAAAAAAATAAAAAAAATTGACCATTTTTAAAAGTCCTGCTTTTTTAAACTCGTGAACACTTTTTAAATTCTTGAATATTTTTCCATATTCGGCATTTATTAAATATGAACATTATTTAAATTCTTGAACATTTCTTAAATTTGTGAACATTTTTTGAAACTCACAAAAAACATCCTGGATATTTTTAGAAAGATGTAAAAGTGTGTTAACAGAAAAACCGGTTGAAATTAAAAAAAAGTCGGTATAAAGAAAAAACGGGAAAATCGCCAACACAATACCTGCATGTTTGTAGACGCAACGTTTCTGCACCCAGGCTCAGCTACAATCGTCGATGGACAGTAAAATCAGAAGAAAAAAAATCATACAAATTCAAAAAAATCTGAAAAATTTACACATGAAAGTTGAGAGAATCTCTAGGTGCGTGCAAAATTTCAACTTCTTTGAACATTTGACGAACTCGTGGTGAAAATAACAAATTTGGCTTCATTTGGCTTCTCAAAGAAAAATTCAAAAAGTGCACTGTGTAGATCAGATTTTTTTTTTTTTGCCACGAGCTGCTCAAATGTCCAAACACTCTGAAATTTGGCGCGCACCTAGAAGATTCTCTAAACTTTCATGTGTACAATTTTCAGATTTTTCTGATTTTATTTGCTACTTTTCGAATTTACTGTTCATAGGGTGGAGATGAGCTCGGGCACCGAATTGAATTTTCGCATGTTTGCTCGCAATCTTAACTTTTCTTACAAAAACTGAAAAGTCTTTTAATTCTAGAACCAGCCAAAAAAAAAGAACGACTGATAAACCGATTGAAAAAAAAAACACCAACGTAACATGCACATAGCGCTACATAGGCCGCGGACGTGTCAGTTCCGATACTGTCATGCGCGACCCACAAATTCAACCAGTCCCTTATAGGCAGGTCCACTTCATGAAATAACATTGGAGCTCTCTTGGCCCTCTATTCCCAGGGAGCTTAGTAGTTGTAAGGATTCGTATTACTCCCTCCGTTCCATTAGTTGTCGCTCAAACAGATGTACATCCGTTTTTGTTTGGAGTGGGCTTTTGAGTCATTTTGGGCAACCGAGCACAACGCAGACCCCCTCCGATATTGTGATTTTGTTTTTTGAGAGTGCTTAGTTCAGAGTCCTGCGTTTTTTTATGGGAATGTTTTTTTACGATAACTCATTTTATAGCATCAAGAGGATGCAAAACACCAGGTACGCATCTGGTCTTTGCACGATTAGAATGCATATAGTCAACACAACGCGTGGACACACGAGATCATGCCAGTAACAAAATCATACAAGACCGAAACTATGTCTACGTACTACCCAACGATTTAAGCAATTGGTGTTCTTGTAGACTTATATAGTGCCGGTGAGTTTATAAATGATGTTTCTTTTACTCCAAGCGTTTGCTCCTCTTCCCCTTGACAGTTAGGGAAAACTCTTCCCTTCAGACTTTTTCGTTGAGCCTGTGGATTCGCGTTCCCTCTACTTGCCGCTCCGGCGGTCTATGGCGGGGAGGGGAATCCCGATACCTTCGCTCTGGCTAGTAGTTTAGGTTAGGGTTTTTTAGTCCTCACAGGTGCAGCGCTCAGGCGGATGGCGATGCTTCTTCTTCGAGTTTGTCTTTCAAGCTACGATCTTCCTCGAGTTTGTCCATCTAGACGTAGTCAACGAATCTCCGGCGTAGAGCCGACTCCTTGAGAACGGGAGGTTAGGGTTTCTCGTCGTGCATGTGCGACGACGAGATTCGATATCAGTTGCTTCAGACCTATTCAAGGGTTCAACGGCGATGATTGCGGCTCTAGGGCATTGGTCCTTGGGGACACGTGCACAAAGACTTCCCGGCTGTCATCGACAAGGTCAAGCCAGCTCCGGTAGGCGACACTACAACGTCGGTGGTAGTGGTCGTTAGGTGGACTGGAGACCTCGATGTAATTTTTATTATGTTTGAGGTGCTTTGTACTTTGGACGAAATTTTATAATAGATTTGAATATTTTCGCATAAAAAAATAGTGCCTTAAGTGGTATACATCGGAACGACCCCAGAAGGAATTTCCAATGTGCCAGCTGGTTGTGTAGCTCCTTGTACTGTTGTAAAATTTTAAAAATCTAAACAATAATTTTTCATAGGAAAAAATAATCAAAAATCAACTTAATAATGGAGAAAAAATGTATATAAAAAATGAAAAATGCTCTTCATATATCTGAAAATAAAAGTATACCTCATATTTAAAACATGTCAGTGCGTATAAAAAATAAAATGTATGTACTTGAAAAAAGTTCATATATTCAAAAGTAGTTGTTCATACGTGTTAAAAAATATTTTCATGTAAATTCTAAAAATGTTAACACACTTTCTCAATAGGACAAGAAAAAACAAAAATCTAAAAGAAAAGTGGAATGAAAAATAAAACCTAGAAAAAGGTGGAGCAAGAGAAATAAAATAAAATGACAGGGAAAATAAAAAGAATCGGAAGGAAAAAATAAAAGAAAAGTAGATACAGGCGGAAAAAAGACGTCATATATATTGAGCCTGGCCCACTACTACGTCTGAGACCTCCAATTCATGAAATCACTAGTTACATGCAAATGTCACTTTTTCACCTTCTCTGATGCTGACAAGTGGCACACTACATGTGCGCCAGTTGTCGCAATACGGGAGTTTTTTTTTCCTTTTTTTCGTAGATTCGTTTTTTGGAAACGGTTTATCTCTTTCACCGTCCAAATTATGAACCGGTTTCACCGTTGGTTTTCTCGTGCCGAGATCTTCGAACCCGTGTTAATAGATTTTGTCAAACTAACAACAGAGAAAAAACCGGAAATAAAAACAAAAACCGATATAAAACAATGAGAAACAGGAAGAAAAACGAGAACTGAAAAAGACCGAAAACCGAAAAGGCCTGAAATCGGAAGCCGGAAGCACAGTTGTGCTCTTTTTCTACTTTTTTTTGGGAAGCACAACTGTGTTTTTCCCCTTTCGGGAAGCATAGGCCGTGTTTTCCCCTTGTCGAGAAGCACATCTATGCTTCTTGTGGCAGCATAGGTTGTGCTTCTTCTCTTTTGGGGAAAGCACAACTGTGCTTTTTTCCTTTTCGGGAAGGAGAGTTGTGCTTCCCGTGAAATCATAGCTGTGGTTCTCTAGTGAAAGCACATGTTATTGTGCTTCTCATGGAAGGACAGGTTGCGCTTCTCGCGAAAGCACAACTGTGATTTTTCCTTTTCGGAAGCACAGACTATGCTTTTTCCTTTTCGGGAAGCACAATTGTGCTTCTCGCAGAAGCACGTTCACATAAAAGCATGGCTTCCCGAAAACTAATAATAACGAAAGAATTCTTTTTCGCCCAAAACCTAAGGAAAACCAGTTAAAAATAGGAAAGCCAAAAAAATTTCAAAAAACAAAAACAAAAAGAACCGGAAAACACGTGTAGAAAGAAAAAAAGAAATCCTGAGGGTGCGCCAAAGCACGACACGTGGCGGTGTCTGGAGGCACCACTTGGGGCGCTCCAAGGGCCAAGAAAGTGACCGATGCGGTTGCCCCGAAGGGGTACCCGCCAGCTAGTTCATCCCCCTATTCGACGCGTTAAGAGCGAGTTGCTCGAACCAGCTCACAGGGGACGCCCGCATTGGCTGCGCCCCGGTAGCCGTTGGTCATTCGCTCGCTCGCTTGTTTGCTGTTTTTTTCGTTCATCATTTGCAGTCTATTGGCTTTGCAAAACACCGTGATTTTTCAAACTTTGGTAAAAAAAAGTTTAGGAACTGAAAAAGTTCATGATTTTTTATAAAAAGAACATGAATTTTGAAAAAGTTTGTGAGTTCAGTTAACTAATTTTAAAAAACTTCATGAGTTTCAAAGCAAAAGTTTCACAAATTGAAAAGCTTCACAAATTTCAAAGAAAATGTTCATGATTTTTTTTTAAAACCCTTGAGTTCAAGCAAGTTTATAAATTTGGAAAAATTACGAATTTTAAAATTCACAAAATTGGAAAAATAAAACATGAATATGATTTTTTTTTATGAATTTCAGAAAAATTACCAATTAAAAAACACGAATTTGGAAACTTTTGAAGAGAGAAATAAATAAAGATAAAACTTAAATAGAAAAATAAAAGCTGAAGCTTCCCAAGACCCGTGTAAGCAGCTAAAATGGGCCAGCCCACTTAGCGTTCATAACATAGGAGGGGGAGTGCAAAAACAGTAATAATTAGTGTTATAAGCCCTAGATAGAAAATCGCACTATGTTAGGAAGCGGACGAGGAGCACAAGGAGTCTCCACTGTCTCGGGATGGGTGCAGTTAATGCAGTTTAAGTTTGCTTCCATTCAATACGAGAAGTATACTGCCGTACTGCATATGCACAATGAATCATATTTATTTCAACCTCCCAACTGTGTTTTGTCAGATGCGAGCAAGCTCTGGCTGAGATGTGGTGAAGTACGTTTATGGCCATCAAGTGGGACCGTGTTGAAGGGATGTCAACCAGACACAAGCTTGGGTCAAGGGCGCTGGCCACGAGCATGAAGCCCGCGTCCTCGACCCGAGGAGCACGACGTACAGTACACGGTGGCTGAGGAGGATCAAATCCATACTGAGCTTGATGGTGATGGAGACGACCCGGACGTGGACGACATACACGACAGCTGGGGGGGAGCGGCCAGTTCTTATCGTGGTTGGATGCAGTACCGCTGGGTGCAGGAAGGCAACGGCCATGGTACTGGCGGCCAGGGCATACGTGGTGTCGCTGGCCACTTCCGTGCAGCACACGGCAATCTTGGATTATGGCTGCATCAATTTGTTCTTCGTCGACCGCGTAGTCATCCGACTGGCTTTCTTCCTAGACGTTTCTAGTTGGCTGCGGGAAAGCAGGACTTGGTTTCAGTGGATGTCGTGTCATTGGCCGGGTTCGCACGGGACGCGGCAAACTCAGACGGCTACCTCGTTCCTCAACGTTGTTCCCCGTCGGCGACATAGTCTTCCTCGTTCCTCCTGGGTGTTTTCCATGCCCACGTTGCTGAAGGAGAAGACTAAGACTGCAAAGAAAAAGAACATGAGCAGTGCCATTGGTGGGGGAGAACGACCGTCCAAGGGGAGAAGACTTTGTGTGAACGTGGGTTCATTGATTAGGCTATTTGAATTTGTGAAAAATTATGAAACAAGAATATTTTTGAAATTCTGAATAGTTTTTAAAAAATGTGAATATTTTTTGAAATATGCAAACATTCTTCAAAAAACGTGAACATTTAGCAATTTGTGACCAAAATTAAAGTATGTGAATATATTTGGAAATGCCTAACGATGTTTTAAAATCTTTTACATTTTTCACAAATATGAATATTTTTCAAGTTTATGAACAAAATTTGAAAACAAGAACATTTCCGGAAATTCATTTTTTTAAATGCGAACATTTCAAAAAATTCAGATCATTTTTAAAAAATGCAAAGTGTTTTTAAATTCCAAATAAAATTTGAATTACCCAAATATTAAAAAAAAACGAGAATGAAAAAGAAAATAAGAATGAAAAAAGGAAAAGAAAAAAGGAACTAAAAAGCCAAAAAATAGTAGAAAACTCGGTTCAAGATAATTCTAAAAAGGTCGCCAAAAGCCCAAAACTTGTCAGGAAGTTACACCTTCCAAAAGGTTTCCAAAACTGGATTCCGCAGAATGCACCGCTTGTTGCTAAAATGGGCTGGGCCTGTCATGGTTGATCGCTCGAAGAAATGTTCACAATTTCAAAATTAGATCGCAAATTTCAGAAACATGTTTTCCAATTGAAAAAATGTTCATGAATTTGAAAAAAAATGTACTTAGATTCCAAAAAATGTTCCCAAATTTTAAAATTCACGAATTCAAAAATTATTCAATTTTGAAAAATGTCCCAGGATTTCAAAACATATTCGTGAATTTAAAAAAAATAAAAAACAAAGGAAAGAATGAAAATAAAGAAGCAGAAAAAATGGAAAGAAAAAACCCATAAAAAAAGAAAACCGGTGCAAGAAGGTTCCCAGACGACACTACGGGCCGACCTACGCGGTAAATAGGATCTCCGCCTATAAGCGGCATGCTTGATTTCCACTATGCACGAACTAGCCAAAGAGACGGTCATCATATCTGGTTGGCTCACGACCCAATCCTTGTACCTATGAACATTGTTTTCTATAAAATTGGTGTGATTTCTCAAAAAAAAAAAAATTACTTAGCACCGAAAGCCGGTCAGTACTTTATGTATATTTCAGAAATATGTTTCTTATTTGACAGATTGTAGAAACTGTTAAAATAAGTTTTGAGGTGCAGAAGAGAGCACATCCTTCCCATGGGTTCGCTGGTGCATATGCGAACGCACACGTAGTAACTCTTCAAAAAAAAAAATAAGTTTGAATAACAGAAATTTGTTTATTACGACCTCTGCCAGGCCGAATTTAATCTGGATCAGAGCTTGGATGCTAAGCTCCAACGAACCGTCCAGTCCTCGTACCGAGACCAATCAGCCTGCACAAGCTGTGGCCGTTTTTCACATGCAACGCAGGCACAGTAACTATGAGGAGAATAATGTCTTTGCGAGGAAAAAGAGCCTTGATCCGAATTCAGAAATCTCGGTTCAGTTAGATCAGTCACGCCCACGATGAAAAACTCATGAAAGCTTGTCGAGATTTCAAACTTTCAGAGTGACTGGATGTTTACGGCACAATGTTGGGTCGATGCATATTCCGGGCACTATTTTTGAATCGAACAAATTCAGAATTCAACAACAAATCATATAAAGAATAATCAATAAATAATAATTATTTAAAACCAATATTTTCTCTCTTATACAGGCAAAAGAGAGAGATAACCAGTACGCAACACCATCACTGAATAGATCACCACTACTACTAGTCTAACCAACAAACTAAACTGAACGAAACGAACAGACGCGACTCGCCGCAATTCAGATTGCAGGATTCCATCTCTCAAGAAGCTAGGCACCCGTAACTGTCCTCAGCGCAACGACGCCTCAGTGAGCGAGGAAGGCGAGGAGCGAGACGACGGCGGCCACGGCCCACGCCCCGGGCGCGACGGCGCCTGCTGCGCCGACCACCGCCGCCGGCGCCGGCGCCGGGGCGAGCGAGGGGGCGAGGCTGCCCAGGAAGAACTCCTCCTCCCGCTCCACAACCCTCCCTGCCGCCGACGCAACGAGCGCCACGAGCACCACCGCGGCGAGGAGAGCAATGGACTTGGTGGAGACGGCGGCCATTGGGACGAGACGACGGTGGGAGGATCTGGTCGCAGAGAAGAGAATCAAGCAAGCAAGAAGCAGGCGGAGGCTGTGCTTGGCTTGGCTTCTCAAACTCTGCGCTGGTGAACTGGATCGTGGGAGATGTTTGTGTGGGGAGAAGCGGAGGTGGTTCGGGGGATTTTATAGCGGGCGGGGACGAGGGGAAATGTAGCCGTTGGGGGTCGTAGCAGGCGGCGAGACCTTCGAAAACGTTCGGATCCGGCTGACCGGGCTCGGGGACGAGTGGCCTCTCGTCGTCTTTCGGTGGAGTAGCCGTTAAAAGTTAAAGTTGGTGGTCAGCAGCTAGCCGTTGAGCTGGGACCGTCAGGCGTGCCGGCGGAGGGAATCCTATGGACGACAGACACGGCACGGGCGAGGACGGGCATCATGAGCAGCGTGTGGTTCTGCTCGAGTGTGTTGTACGGTCATGCGACAGCGTGGGTTTGATTTTCGAACCCGGTTCCCTCCCTCCCTCCATCCCGCGCTGCGTCTTGTACACCAATGATGGCCAGTGCACAGTGTAATTGCCATCATATTTTGTTTTGAGGGAATAATTATCATCATATTGGTTGTACATATATGTTTTGTTTCCTCTAGCGGAAAGCTTAAGGCACCAAAACCATGACAACAGTTTTTTTTATTGCGGGTAACCATGACTACATAGGCACTTTTTTTTTCTCGAGAAACCGGGAGAAGCACTGCCTTTTCATATAGAAGAAGAAGAATCATATGTACAGAGCCATATTTTCAGGGAATATGGCAAAACCCACCGAAGAGGACAACGAAAAAACGCGAATACAAGGGCAACCCCAAGGACAACAACATAAACTCAGCCAATCCCCAAAGACCGGTGGGGCGCCCCAAAGGCCATGGCACGTTGCTTGATGTCCTCGAAAGCCAACGCAGCCACCTCGAAGTGGGTCATTCTGGTTCCTTGAAAAATTCTTCTGCTCCTCTCCTTCCAGATGCTCCATACAGTGTAGAGGAGCCGCCCACTACGACGCTTTTTGCACTCCCTTGTTTATGTGGTCAACATGTTGTCCCGCTAGTCGGAGACCCCACCTTCGACGGGCAGATAAGTGGTTTGGGGGAGACTATCGGCCGTCCAAAGTTTGACATGGTTCCAGACGGCGATGGAGGAGGGGCGGTCCTTGCAGAGGTGGGTTGCCGTTTCGGGGGCCTGTATGCATAGCAGACACAGGGGATCGAGAGGCCAACCTCTGGCCGCCAGCTTGTCAGCTGTTAGGATTCTATCATGAAGCACTAGGCTGGCGAAGAACGTGCACTTGGGCTCGGCGTGCGCAGTCCAGATCTTGGAGGCCTCGAACCTATGGAAGGAGCCCTGAAATTGCGCCACATAGGCTGAAGCGGCGCTGTAGACCCCATTTGTCGTCCATTTCCAGACAACCGAATCCCGCCAGTCAGGGTGAAGCTGAACGAGCGGGAGCCAGGTCGATACTTGAATGAATTCCCCAAGCTGATGGGTAGAGCTCAGCCGTGCCACCGCCTTGATCAAGTTATCTCCCTGCAACCCCTTGCTCACCAATCTGTGCTTTCTTGTTGCGATCTTGAATAGTTCCAGCGCAATCTGCCTTAGAGGGCCTCGCCACTCCAGTCGTCATGCCAGAATAGGGCCGTGTTGGCGTCCCCAATGGTGATAGCCGTTGATGCCCGGAACAGTTCCATGTCTGCCTGGTCACAAGGGATCGTGGAACCCACCCATGGCGTGTCAGGGTCGGTCCAATAGAGCCATGGCCAACGGAGGCGTAGAGCCCTCCCAAACTTCTCTATATCCACAATTCCCAGCCCCCCAATGCTTTTTGGGCGACACACAGACATCCAGTTCACTAAAGCGTGCCCACCGAAAGCGCTCTCATAGTCATCCTCATGCCAGACGAAGTTGCGTGAGATCCTGTTGAGCTTTGACAGACTTGAAGGGGCCAGGGCCGTTAGGTGAAAAGTAGCAATCGCAGTGAGGACCGATTTGGCCAAAGTGACTCTCCCGGGCCATGCAATGTTTTTTCCCATCCATCCCGGTAGCCGACCGGCGGTTTTATCAATGAGAGGCTGGTAGTCAATCTTGCGAAAGTGCCAAAAGTGAAGCGGCAACCCTAGATATTTGCCAGGGAAAGTGGAGACCTTCGCCGGGAAGGCAGTGAGGATGTCAGCAAGATCAACGTCGCCGCAACGAATTGGGAAGACCTCAGACTTTTCAAGGTTGGACACAAGGCTGCTAGCTTGATCGAAGGCCTTCAGAATAGCCGATGATGCCAACAACTCTTGCTTCTCTGGGTTAGCGAAAATACTCGCATCGTCAACAAATAGGGAAATCTTGCATCTGGTAGCATTTGCTCTGATGGGTTTCAGGATGCCCCGTTCAGAAGCGACTATCAGGATGTTTTGCAGAGGGTCGATGGCAAGGACGAAGAGCATTGGGGAGAGCAGATCTCCTTGACGAGGCCACGGGCATTCCCGAAGGGGGATCCAGGGTTGCCGTTCAGAAGGATCCTAGAAGTCCGGGAAGCCAGAGATAGCAAATCCGATCACGCCAGCGCTGACCAAATCCCACACGTTGCGGCATCTCCATGAGGTAGGGCCAGCCCACAAATTCAAAGGCTTTTGATATATCCAGCTTCAGAAAAAGGCACAGGACATTTCTGCGATGCAGGTCTTTGATGAGGTTTTGGACGTACATAAAGTTGTCGTGGATGCATCTCTTTCGCACGAAGGCACTTTGGCAGTTGGAGACAATGGTCGGAACGATGGGGCGAGCCTATTTGCCAGAAGCTTCGAGAAGATCTTGGAGATGTTGTGAATGAGGCTAATAGGCATGTAGTCGCCGATCCTAGATGCATCCGGCCTCTTTGACAGTAGGATGATGTTTGCCGAGTTGATAAGGGCTGCACAATCTCCACGCAAATCTTCCAGGGAGAGGATGTCTAGGACGACGTCTTGCCCAAGATCTCCCAACAAGACTTGAAGAAATCCCCAATGAAGCCATCCGGCCGCAGCGCCCTGATCGAGGGAAGGGAGAAGATGCCACCTTTTATCTCTTGCTCATCACTACTGGGAAAGGGCTTATAGGTGAACCCCAATGAGTGGCGGGCGGCCTAGGTTACCCGCCACAGCTACTTTTAAAAATTAGCAGCGGCGAGTAACAAACAGCGACCGCCACAGCTAACAGCGCAACTGTGGCGGGCAGAATTCAAACACCGCCACACCTACAATCTCCCGGACGAGGCTTGCTTTCGTAACTCAGCTGTGACGGGCCCTAGCAGGTGCCCGCCACAGGTAGTAGATGAAGCAGTGGCGAGCGCTGGCTAGCATCCGCCACTAGCTGTCATTGCCGGATGCCCAATTTTAGCAGAACATATCTGTGGTGGGTCCTCTACCACGTCCGGCAGTGGTAGTTTACATAACTGTGGCGGGCAGAAAATTCTGCTCGCCACAAAATATTTTCCCGCGTGGGGTTGCTGTCTACGTCACTTTGCATTGGCGGGCTACTCCTGCCGCCCGCCAGTGATAAGATCGTGTGTGATGTTTGCTTCCTGGTTCAGTGGCTTCCCCTCCCTAGTTTCTTCCTCTCCCACAATGCCCTCTTCCTCTTCCTCTTCCTCCTACTCCTCTCACCATTGATCATCCACCACATCTCTCTCTTCTTGATTTCATCCGATCGATCGGACACGACATCGATCGGAGAGAGACGAGGAGACACATTTTAGGTGAGAATTCTTTTCTAAATTCAACCTCATGTGTATGTATGCGCATGCATGTGTACTTGATTGTTCGTGTGTGGCGCGGTGGACGTGTTGGGCGATTCAACATTCGGTTGATCGGATGCTTTTGTTGAAAATTTCCAGGGAATACAAATGAGTGCCAAATCTCGTCGAAATGTTGATTAATTTCCATTTCGTCTAGTTGGTGTGACTCAATATGTCCCATTATTAGCAATGGTCATGCCGAATTTTTTAATTTTCCATATTCTTAGATCGAATAATAATCTATTACATTATGTATGTATATATGTTGCAGGTTTTGGCGTCGAATGATGGATCGTAGTTGGATGTACTCCATACCACGGGCGTCCAATGATTTTGTTAATGGTTTGATAGAGTTCTTACAATTTGCGAAGGAATATGTTAGGAAAAAGGGTTCGAAGAAAATATGTTGTCCATGTGTTGTTTGCGAGAATGATGTTATGTACACAATTGAATCGGGAGAGTTGCATAAGCACTTGTCGGCTAGTGGTTTCATGACCGGTTATACAACATGGACAAGTCATGGTGAGGATGGGATGTCATGTGAAGGAGCGGAACATGACGAGGAACAAGAATGGATGATGGATGGACATGATGAACAATCTGACGGTGATGAATACGACGAGTCCGGTGAAGAGTCCGACGAAAGTGAGGAGGCCGAAACGGAGGAGGCAATCATCTGGGGCAAATTGGCGGGAATGGTGCACGATGAACACATGCAAGAGTTGATCGTGAAAGAGACTAGCACCGAGGAAGCTTCTCGTAGAGAGGCTACCAAACTGGCGACTCTTGTGAAGGACTCAACAACTCCTTTGTACGCTGGTTGCAAGGCAAAACACACCCGACTAAGTGTCACGATGAATCTTATGGACATTAAGGCAAAAAGCAATAGCATAGACACTTCCGTCGATATGAATTTGAAGTTTTTGCATGATGTTCTGCCTGAAGGCAACGTGTTGCAAAAAAGTATCGATGGGGCAAGGAAGGTATTGTGTCCTCTTGACATGGAGCCGGTAAAGTACCATGCGTGCAAAAATGACTGCGTCATTTACCGGAACGAGTACTCCAACCTAACAAGGTGTCCAACATGCAATTTTCCTCGATTCAAGCGAGGAAACAACAGTCGGGAAGACAATGATGATGATAGAGCACCCGCTAGCGGTACTCCTTATAAGGTTGTATGGTACTTTCCAATCATTCCACGCCTGATGCATTTGTATGCAAACAAGAAGCAGGCAAAGCTTATGCTTTGGCATTCTACGAGGAAGAGGGATGACAGAGTGATTAAACACGTTGCAGATGGTCGGCAGTGGAAAGCAATCGATGACGAGTTCCCTCATTTTAGTGGAGATGATAGGAATGTCAGGCTGGGCTATAGTGTGGATGGTCTAAATCCCTTTAGTAACCAAAACAGCGTGCACATCACCTGGCCTGTGGTTGTCTGCATCTACAACCTTCCCCCATGGGTGTGCATGAAGAGAAAGTATCTACACATGGTCATGCTAATTCAAGGGCCAAGCCAACCGGGTAGTGATCTGAACTTGTATTTGTAGCTACTGAAGGAGGAGCTAGAAATTTTGTGGGATGAGGGGGTGCGGACATATGACGCTAAAACGGGTACGTACTTCCCTATGAAAGTTGTGTTGCTCACGATGGTGCAGGACTATCCGGCATACGGTTATAATTCGGGTCAGGTTTGCCACGGGAACTGCGCATGTGTTAGGTGCATGGATGAAACTCATTCTCTATATCTGAAGGCCTCTCATAAAACAGTTTACATGGGGCATAGAAGATGGCTGAATAAAAATGATGAATGGAGAAACAGAGAAGATTTGTTTGATAACACAAATGAAAAGCGAGGGAAGCCACGCAAAAGGAGTGGAATAGAAATCCTACAAATGCTGAACAACTGGGAAGAGTGTCCAGAGCCTGGAAAGAAATGGAAGAGAGTGGAGCCACTGTTAAAAGTATGGAAAACGCGGTGTCCATTTTGGGACTTGAAATATTGGAAGTATCTCTCCACGCCCCATTGTATCGATGTCATGCATATCGCGAAGAATGTTTGTGAGAGTTTGGTTGCTACCATTTTGAACATCCCAGACAAGACAAAAGATACGGGGAGCTCAAGAAAAGACATAGAATCACTTCAAATTAGGCCGGATTTGTGGGCTGACGTGGAGGAAAGCGAAGTTGGTAAGGCTAAGAAAACGGTGTCAAAATTCAAACTCGCTTGCTACAGTCTGTCTCCAGAGGAGCTTGACAAGATATTCAACTGCCTTGCTAATGTTCGGGTAAGTTCCGGGCACTCGTCAAACATACACAGATATTTTTCACGTGAGAAGAAAACTTTATCTGGGATGAAGTCGCATGACTGTCACGTGATGATTACACAAATACTGCCAGTTGCACTTAGAGGAATAATGGAACCGCATGTCAGAAAGACACTCCAAGACCTCTGTAACTTCTTTGACGTCATCTCTCATAAATCGATCAGCCTGGAGCGTTGCAAGAAACTGCAAGAAGAGATTGTTGTCATACTATGTGAGCTTGAGGTGTACTTCCCGCCCTCATTTTTTGACATCATGGTGCATCTGCTTGTCCACGTTATCGGAGACATCATAGACCTGGGCCCAGTATTCCTCCACAATATGTTCCCTTTCGAAAGGTTAAATGGGATACTCAAACGATACATTCATAACAGGTCACATCCAGACGGAAGCATCGTCTAGGGATTTCTAACAGCGGAGGTTATCTCGTTTTGCACAGACTACCTTGAAGTCGACAAACCTTTGGGCATGCCCAAGAATAAGCACATTGGCAGGCTCAATGGCATAGGTCACAAGAAAAGGAGAAAGAATTTGCATGTGACCTTCGACGATCCCAACCGAGCGCCCGACTTCATAAGAGCTCACACTGTGGTGTTACAACACATTAAGTGTGTCAACCCATATGCTAGGAAGCATATGTTGCAGTTGAGAACTGAATACATGAAACGTGGGATAAAACGCTCTGATGAGCAACTAACAAATGAGCACAACAGAAAGATTGCGGCTTGGTTCAAGACATACATGCGAGAACATCCATTGTCAGAAAATGATGACAGAGGTACTGAGCTGTTCTCCTTGGCATCGGGACCCACGTTGAATGTGACCACATACCAAGCCTATGACATCAACGGATACACTTTCTATACGGAGGCCAGAGACAAGGTAAAAGGTGTGTACCAGAATTCAGGGGTGACACTACATGCATACACCGGTAAAGAAAAGAACAAACACTACGGGAGAATCGAAGAGATTTGGGAACTAAGGTACGCGGATGTAGGGATATTCCCCATGTTCCGGGTTAGATGGGCGAAACAAGTACTTCAAGAAGACGACTATTTCGCTACCATGGTTATACCACCACGAAATGAGTCCGTGAACGTGTTTGCAATAAGTGCCTTAAATGAGCCATGGGTACTGGCGAAGACTGTGTCTCAATGCTTCTACATAAAAGACCCAATTAAGCCTAGCCATGTGGTATACCGAAGAGGAAAGAGGAGTATCGTCGGAATGGACGAAGTCAATGACGAGGAGGACTATGACCAACTCGACGACTACCCCACGGAACAAGAAAGCGTCAAACATGTATCGAGAAGAAGAAGATCAACATTGCCAAATAACGACATTGAACCATGGTCAAGACGGAGTCACAACAACACAATAGTCCATACCAGGAAGAGGATCCCAAAATTCATGTGAAGACCGTCAGTAGAATCCATTAACAACTTATTTGTAATGTGTCGTTATGTGAATGTTAATTTGTACTATTAAGACATATATATATGCGTGCATGTGTGGATCGGATAGATAATGGCCGTGTCGTGTGATGAATATATTGATTAGAAGGATTAACCTTTTAAAAAAATTCCAAAAAAAATTAAAAAAATTGCGGTGGCGGGCGGGGGAGGGGGCCCACCATGTTAGACATTTGCGGTGGCAGGCAGACCGGAACGCCCGCCATGTCGACCCCCTCCCCAAATCCCCCCTCCTCTTACCTTACCGCGTGTTTCGTTCAAACCGTGCCCCTCCCAACCGAAATCGCCAGCCGCCGCCGCCGCGCGCCGTTGACCTCACCTCGCCGGCGTGCTCGCCTCCTGCGCCGCCACCGACGCCGCTGCCGCGTGCTCGCCTGCCGCGCTTGCACGGCTAAGGAAGAGCCTAGGGCGCCACCGCGGGGTCATCGTCGCGTGCCCACGCTCTAGTCCGACAACGCCGCCGGCCCCTAGATCTCCTCTAACACCGTCGCCGGCGTTCCCACTGTACTCCAACACCACCGCCACCGCCGAGCCGTCTCCCACCGAGGTACATATATATTACGGCTGACCCATCTGCTTCAAGTAACATGAAACAACATTATTTGAGCAACGCAAGGTGTTCGATGAAATGTCTACACCGGTTTATTTGAAGGAATTAATATGAGTGCCAATGTTCTGACGAAACGTTGATTAATTTCCGTTTCGTCAAATTTCTGGCACTCAATATGCCCTACTTTTAGCAAAGATCATGCCGAAGTTTTAACTCTTTGTCAATTTTGTAGTTCGACGAATGGATCCCCACGCGGGAGCATCATCTCAAGACGAACTCAACAACAACAACCCTGACGTTGAGATGGGCGCCCCCGACGTCGAGACGGGCGACGACCATCATGAAGAACCGCCCACCGGGCGAGGAGAAATGAGCCACACCGATGGGACTTCATCCAGCACCGCCGCCAGCAACAAGAGCACGCGTAAGGCTAGGCAACCGAACAAGCTTCACGAAGGTATCATTACAATAACCGCAGTTGGCCCAACAGGAGAGCCCGTTGCCCCAGATGCCGCGGCAAAGACATATAGTAAAATGCTAGGTTGCATCTTGAGAAAAAACGTCTCAATCGGTTGCAAGGATATCGGTAGACATAAGTAGAAGCTATTCGAAGCATTACACCAGAGTTATGCATTTCCGTCTGACTCTAAAAAAAAGGCCGAAGAGTATGCCCTATCGAAATGGCCAAAAATGTTTAGGGACTGGAAGAGCAGTGCCCGTTGCAATCTCGTGGGTAAGGACTTCGAGACCGTTAAGCGGCTCAATCCAACTATGGGTCACGAAGAATGGACGAAGTTTTGTGAATCATCAGGAAGCGAGTCAAGCAAAGAGGTAAGCGATCATTTCCGTAATTTACGAAAAAATCTGCCAGGTAACCACTGTCTGGGCTCTGGTGGTTACAAAGCTGCAATACCCAAGTGGGAGAAGGAGGCCGCGGACTTTGAAGCCGCGGGTAAACCACCCCCATTCTTGGAACATCGAGATCGTCCGCGTGACTTCCATTTCCTCAGGGCCCGTGCAGTTCGAAACCCAGAGACTAACGAGTTCGTCCTCCCGACACCGCAACTTCGCTCGAAGGAGGAGAACCTGGTAACGTCACTGAAGACTAATAATTTAGTACCTACTACAATTATTATCATACTAATCGTTTACCACAACTTATGTACTTTTTTGTAGAGAAAAATGAAGGAGAAATTTGGACCCGGTCTTGATGAATCTCCGTACGGCTGTAGGTATCAAGACCATCTTACACGGGCTGTGAACGAGGGATTTGGGGTTGACAGGAAACCCAAGACTGGGCGTGTGTTGGGCGCGGGTAGGATGCTGTGGGACCAGGCCTATTCCCAGACCAAAGGGTTAAAAAAATATAGAAGGAAAATCAGGGTTGATGACAAGATCGACACCAAAGTAGATGTGAAAGTAGATGCAGCAATTCAAAGAAGGTTAGCTGAAATATTCCCGTCTGGCCAAGAGCATCATCTGTATAGTAGCACCCAACAGCCACAAGCATCGCAGGATGTTTCATGCTGGCTGCTAGCCAAAGTGAACGGCGTGCCGACGAAGGTTGCCAAGGGGCAAATAATTCCATTTACAGATGGTACTAGAATGATGCACGGGGTCATCCTGCCACTGGACATGACGAGGGTGCTAGTGCAGTACGTAATGCCGGGCTTTGAATACTGTTCGTTCCCTCACCCCCTGATGAAGGTATCACTATGTCAGGACAAGTGCTGCGGGGGTACCTGCTTAAGTGGCCACTCAGTGATATAGAGGAGATTAGTCCACAAGGATTCTCAGGTAATGACTGCGATCCCGCCTTCGCGAACCTTGACCCCCTTTTCAACATTGACAGCACTTGAGACAACATAGCCAAGTATATTCCGCAATCAGCGAGGAAGGATCTACATGCTGATTGCGGACCATCCGCAGACAAGCCACCTGTGCCAATTGTCTTCCCCGAAGGACATAAATGGAATTAGTATAAGCCTGGCGAACCATCGCTATCAGACTCTACGTTGATGACCCTCTCGACAGATCTTAATGTTCTACACAACGACGTGGTACGTAGATCAAAAGAAGAAGGTCAACAAGGTTACAGGGCCAAGGTTCTACAAGGTTATAATTTCGTCCTTCAGTTTCCGGCCGATACAATTGATCTACCATTTAATGAGGTGATACATGCAAATATCTTCTATGTGAGTGCACTCTCCCCGGAGTTAATGAGGCTTTGGGCACTTCATCGAGCTTCAGATCCCCTACTCGGGCATAGTAAAGTGTCTTTACTTGATCCTTTTTACATGCACTGCCACAACCTCGAATCCGTAATTAGCCAGGAGCTCATCTCGAACTACCTATTCCCGTGCATGCTTTCGACTCATCCGCAAAAGGACACCTTTCTGTTGCCATACTGCGACAAGTAAGTTTTTAACGTTCACTCATTTATTATGAAACATATATAGTTGACCTTCTAGTTTGATCTCATCCATGCTAATTTCTTCGTTTATTGCGCAGCGACTGACATTGGATCGTAATCGCACTATTGCCGGCGCAGGGCTTGGCATATTTCTTCGATTCGAAGAGAGACCCTCAGAAGCAATGGACAAAATTGAAGGAGGTTCTAAATGATGCTCTACGCAAGTGTAAGAACTTCAACAACAAGGTAACACAATATTCAGAATTCAAGTTCATCACTAGCACTTGTTGCTATCAAGAACCAAATGTCAGAACCTCCCATATGTCCGGCTACTTTGCAATGGCTGTCATGAACGACTATTTGAAGAAAAGTCAATATTTGCGAAATCATAGCCAGATCATCAAGTGCTCTGAGGAGATGGATAAGGACATTGACATAGGTGAATTATTATGTGAGCCCGAGCGCATCCAAAAGGTGTTGGCCAAAATCATCAACAAGGAGGTTGTAAATGAGGATGGGAAGTACCACTACGCGCCATAGTCACATGAAGAACGACTTCACCGAGTTGAAGACACATTTCGGTCATCGATTGCTAGCGAGTAGCCTACTCAAGACAATTTTTCAAAACAGCTTCATAAACTATTGATTATGTGTTGAGACACAGTACATGTTTTTTTCTCCGGCACTTTTTATACCCAACTGTTGTGCTTCACTATTACTCTTATTTATTATGGCGACATTGTAATAATTAATGTACTGCATGATTGTTAGAATGATGAGACAGCATTCTATATTTGTATTGCAATGTGATGATTGAGTGCGAAATACTCTAACCACCTAATTAAAATGCTGCCACGACAGCAAAAAACGTTGCCGCGACAGCAATTCTTCTATATGCCTAGACCACTACCAGTGGCGGGCGGAGAAAACTGTTGTGGTGGGCACAACGCGCCGCCCGCCACTGTATCTATTAGAAACAGTGGCGGGCAGAGATTATAGTTGTGGCGGGCAACCAAAAGCACCCGCCACTAGAGTACGCCCACCAGTGGTGGGCGGGCGCCCACCACTGATGCCATAATAGCAGTGGCAGGAGGTCGGTGGCGGGCGGCCCTGGGAGCCTTGCCCGCCACTACTGGCCTTTTCCCACCCGCCATTGCTAGGCATTCCTGCAGTAGTGCATCGAAGGGGGCGTCCAAGGTGGAGAGGTCATGGCGGTGGATCCTCAAGTTGTCCCACATAGGTACTTTTAGGATGAAGCCTATTTTAAACTTTGAACTAGTGGTGGCCATCACAATTAAACTCCGAACTTCCAATCCCTGAAATTGACACTCCATATTAACTAATCCGGTTATCTCCTACCCTAAACAGACAAGGATTCGGGTATTCCAATTGCACAAGTTAAAATTATAACTACCAGTGATTGTGTTGCTTATGTTGAGAGTACTCCAACCACCATGGATGGTTGCACGATCTGCGGGTCGTTGAAAACCAATCAGAAGAACCCACACTGGTGCAGCGACGTGCTATACAAACGGTTTTTACCCCCTTTCCGCGATAGAGTTTCAAACCGTCATCTTGCCTGTGTGTGCGATAGGGGGGTCCTTCCCACATGACACAGAAACCGTCGGCGATAGGGAGCAAGCAAGCATACGTTTCGCAAAACTAAACGTATGCAATGCCCGCATCGTTCCCAAACGCTAGTCGTCACACAACTGTTTGTGATATATCGAGTATCCCAAACACTCCATCCTTGCTACTCGTGTGTGCTGGACGAGATAAGCATCGTACGTGTGTCGTATGAGTTTACGCTACGTTCGACTATCGTACGAGATAACAATCACACACACTATTCTGTGGTGCAACATTTACGATGCGTACGACATCAGAAATAGTTCATGATTGTAAAGCGTGTAGGATAGGGTGACTATCACAAACATTTTTTTTGGTCGCATGATACGTCTCCAACGTATCTATAATTTATGAAGTATTAATGCCATGTTTATAACACTTCTATATGGTTTTGGTATGATTTGATTAGAACTAACCCGGACTGACGCTGTTTTCAGCAGAATCGCCATGGTGTTGTTTTTTGTGCAGAAATAAAAGTTCTTGGAATTGGATGAAACTTTTTGGAGATTTTTTATGGAATAAATAAAAAATACTAGAACCAAGACCCACTGGAGGGGGCCACCCAGTGCCCACGAGGCACCAGGGCGCGCCACCCCCCCCCCCAAGGCGCGCCCTGGTACCTCATGGGGCCCACGTGGCTCCGTCTGACCTAATTCCAACGCTGAAAAATCCTATAAATAGAGAAACCCCCAGAAATAACCCTAGAACTTCGACTCCGTCGCCGCAAGCCTCTGTACCTCCACGATCTCATCTATAGCCCTTTTCCGGCACCCTACCGGAGGAGGGAATCATCACCGGAGGTCATTTTCATCATCCCGGTGGTCTCCATGACGAGGAGGGAGTAGTTCACCCTCAGGGCTGAGGGTTTGTACCAGTAGCTATGTGTTTGATCTCTCTCTCTCTCTCTCTCTCTCTCTCTCTCTCTCGTGTTCTTGATTTGCCATGATCTTGATGTGTCGCGAGCTTTGTTAATATAGTTGGATCATATGGTGTTTCTTCCCTCTCTATCCTTGTTGTGATGAATCGAATCTTTTCCCTTTGACGTTTCATTATTCTCGGATTGAATATTTCAGATTTGAGAACACTTGATGTATGTCTTGCATATGAATACCCGTGGTGACAATGGGGTATTATATTGATTCACTTGATGTATGTTTTGGCACTCAACTCGCGGATTCCCGTGGTGACATTGGGGTAATCTATGCATAGGGGTTGATGCACGTTTTCATTATCTTTTCTCCGATAGAAACTTTGGGGTGCTCCTTGGAGTTCTTTGTGTGGATTGAATATTATGATTATGAAGTTGTTTGATGCATATCGTGTAATCAACTCACGGATACTTGTGGTGACATTGTAGTATCTAGGTGACATTAGAGTTAGTTGATGTGTATCATATGGTGTTATTTTAGTACGAACTCTAGGGCTGTTTGTGACACTTATAGGAATGAGATCTCTATAGGAATAGCTCAATAGATCGATCGGAAAGCATAACTTTGAGGTGGTTTCGTACCCTACAAACAATTTCTATCTTATGTTCTCTGCTAATAGGAACTTGGGAGTGATTCTTGATCGCACGTTGAGGGATGGTTATATGATCCAATTATGTTAGCATTGTTGAGAGATTGCACTAGTGAAAGTATGAACCCTAGGCCTTGTTTTTAAGCATTGCAATACCGTTTGTGCTTACTTTTGTTACTTGCTACCTTGCTGTTTTTATATTTTCAGATTACAAAAACCTATATCTACTATCCATACTACACTTTTATCACCATCTCTTCGCCGAACTAGTGCACCTATACAATTTACCATTGTATTGGGTGTGTTGGGGACACAAGAGATTTCTTGTATTTGGTTGCAGGGTTGTTTGAGAGATACCATCTTCATCCTACGCCTCCCACGGATTGATAAACCTTAGGTCATCCACTTGAGGGAAAATTGCTACTGTCCTACAAACCTCTGCGCTTGGAGGCCCAACACGAGTCTACAAGAATAAGTTGTGTAGTACTCCCTCCGTTCCTTTATATAAGGTGTATTTGTTTTTTGATAAAATTCCAAAATGTAAGGTGCATTTATCCTAATTCTGCATAATTCCCTTGTTAGCCCTCTTAAAAAAGGAAAGTATCTCTTTTCTGATTACCTGTATCTCTCCTTATAGGAAAAGAAGGAAACTATCTCTTTGTCGATTGCATGTATCTCATATTTTTCGAGACTAATTCATTCACTTTCCACTAACCAACAAATTTACCAAGGGTAATTTAGCCTTAACATGTCTATAATTATGTGCCTTGGTCACCGTGACGAAAATAATACACCTTACATAAAGGAACGGAGGGAGTAGACATCAAGCTCTTTTCTGGCGCCGTTGCTGGGGAGGTGAGTGCTTGAAGGTATATCTTTAGATCTTGCAATCGAAACTTTTAGTTTCTTGTTTTATCACTAGTTTGGTTTATAAAAGAAAATTACAAAAAAAATGGAATTGAGGTTGCCTCATATTATTCATCTTTATCATGTCTTTCTTGAAAATAAGGATTCCGATAATTGTGCTCAATTGATAGAAGAAGAATTCAATAAAATGTTTGGCATAAAATATTTGAATGATGAGCATGATTGCAATGTTGCTAGTATTAATTCTTTGAATATCCATGATGCTAATGATATGCAAAACTACAAGCTTGGGGATGCTATGTTTTATGAAGATGATATTTTTACTCCCCCAAGTTTTGATGAGAAAATTTATTATGATGATTGCATGCCTCCTATTTATGATGATTATATTTATGAAAGTGGATTTGGAGAGGCCATGACTTTATTTAATGATGATTCCACTATTTTGGAAGAAGTTTCAATTGA
Source organism: Elymus sibiricus (assembly GCA_039707655.1). Classification (NCBI taxonomy): domain Eukaryota; kingdom Viridiplantae; phylum Streptophyta; class Magnoliopsida; order Poales; family Poaceae; genus Elymus; species Elymus sibiricus. The sequence goes on from CM077668.1 coordinate 301,716,980, forward strand.
TTATGACAACAAAGTTGCTATCTATGATGAATATTGTGATGACATGTATGCTATAAAGAATAATGATAAATATGAAACTTGTCATCATGATTCTAATTTTCAATTGGATTATGCCAATCAAGTATCTCATGATAGTTATTTTGTTGAGTTTGCTCCCACTATTATGAATGAGAAGAATAATGCTTGTGTGGAGAGTAATAAAAATTCTATGCTTGTAGGTCATGAAAAGAATGCTTTATGTGATAGTTGTATTGTTGAATTCATTCATGATGCTACTGAAAATTATTATGAGAGAGGAATATATGCTTCTACATATTTCAACAACATCAAGTTTCCTCTCTTTATGTTGAAAGTTTTGAAGTCATGCTTGTTTTGCCTTCCTATGCTAGTTGATTCTTGCTCCCATAAATTGTTTGCTCACAAAATCCCTATGCATAGGAAGTGGGTTAGGCTTAAATGTGCTAGTCATATGCTTCATGATGCTCTCTTTGTGTTTCAATTCTTTACTTTTATGCGAGCATAATTGAAATCATCATGCCTAGTTAAAAAGGCATTAAAGAAAAGTGCTAGTTTGGAGATAACCCCATATTTATACCTACTGTTTTTGTGTGTCCACATGATTAATCTACTGTAGTAATCATGTTTTATATGTTTTCTTTCAATAATGTGCCAAGTAAAGCCTTTGGGATAGTGTGGATGCTTGTTGATTTGATTCTGTGCAAAAACAGAAACTTTTGCGTCCAGTGCTGGAATTTCTATTCTGTACTGGAGCGTGAAACAATTCTGAAATTTTTACAAAGTATTGGGTTACAAATTTTTTAGGTTTTCCTAATTTTTCAGAATTTTTAGAGCTACAGAAGTATGAATTTTAAATCGCTTACTACATGCTGTTCTGTTTTTGACAGAATCTGTTTTTGGTGCATAGTTTACTTGTTTTAGTGTTTACATAGCTTATATTGAGCAATATAAATTGTGTAAATGATAGAATATAGTAGGAATTATGTGAGAACAATTATGAAACTTGTCTTGACAGCACCTAAGTGGGTGATTTATTTTTATCATACTAACCTACCTCACCAAGTTCCGTTAAGTTTTGTGTGATTGAAGTTTTCAAGTTTTGGGTGAGATATCGATATGAGGAGAATAAGAAGTGGCAAGACCGTAAGCTTGGGGATGCCCAAAGCACCCCAAGGTAATATTCAAGGAATACCCAAGCAACTAAGCTTGGGGATGCCCCGGAAGGCATCCCCTCTTTCGTCTGCAACACTATCGGTAACCTCACTCGGAGCTATATTTTTATTCGTCACATAATATGAGTTTTGCTTGGAGCGCCATTTTTTTCCGTTGATATTTGCTTGCTGTTATCAATAATCATGTTTTGTATCTTTTAGTTCAATAAAATACCAATTATAGCCTTTACCATGCTCAGTTTGCAAGTTCATGTGTTGCTGTTTGAAAACAGAAAGTTTTCTGTTATGTCCAGAATATTCCTGAATAGTCAGAACATGATAAAAATCTGAAATTTTTACACAGTAAGAATGCATGAGTTCTCTGTCACATGGTATTTTTTCAGAATTTTTGGAGTTAGGGAAGTATGAATTATTTTTCACTCTTTACAGACTGTTCGGTTTTGGCAGATTGCTGTTATAGTTGCATTGTTTGCATATGTTTGCTTGTTTAATGTTTCTATTTGAGGATAGGAGTATTAAATATGCAGAGGAATTTAGTATGCAATGTTTAATTATAATTTTTGTGATTTGTTACAGTAGAGAATGTTAAGGTTTTGAAAGGATTTATACTAACTTATCTCCCGAGTTCTTGTTGAGTTTTGTGTGAATGAAGTTTTTAAGATTTAGAGAAACCGTGATATGAGAGGAATTAAGGAGACACAAAAGCTCAAGATTGGGGATTCCTAAGGCATCCCAATATAATATTTCAAGAAGTCTCAAGCATCTAAGCTTGGGGATGCCCCGGTAGGCATCCCACCTTTTTTCTTCAACAACTATCGGTCAGTTTTGGTTGAGCCTAAGTTTTTGCTTCTTCACATGATATGTGCTATTCTTGGAATGTCATTTTATTTTGTTTTCTTTGCTGTTTGAATAAAATTATCAAGATCTGAAATTTTAAATGAGAGAAAGAGTCCTCACATAGCTACCTATTTACTTAACTACTCATTTGGTCTTCACTTATATCTTTTTGAAGTAGTTTGTCATTTACTCTTGTTCTTCACTTATATCCTATGAGTAAATTGTTGAATGAATTCAATATCATAAAGTTGAAATTTATATGCTTCATATGCTTGTCCCATGGGGAGTAGTGACTTCACATACAATAAGTATAAGTGGTAAAATTTATTGAAAGTTAACAAACATAGCATTGGTCACTTGAACAATTCATGAAAGAATTTTGAAGGAAGAGAAATTTCACATATAAATATACTATCTTGGACATCTTCTATGATTGTGAGCCCCCATTAATTATTTTCAAGCTTGATCAAGTAGTTGACGTTGGACAAGGAAGACAACGTAATGAGTTATGTTTGTTTATATTCACATAGAAGTTATATTGTCATGGATCCTCTAACATGTGGTGCTTGCTTAGGATCTTTTGCTAGCCAAAAATTCGTACTAAGTAGAGATACTACTTGTGCATCCAAAAACCATTAAACCCAGTTTCTTGCCATGAGTGTCCACCATATCTACCTATGGATTGAATAAGATCCTTCAAGTAAGTTGTCATCGGTGCAAAAAGCAATAAAAATTGCTCCTAAAATATGTATGATCTTTTATTGCAAGGGAAAATAAGCGTTGTACGAACTTGTGATGGTAAAGAAATAAAAGCGATGGACTACATAATAAAGGTTCCTATCACAAGGGGCAATATAACGTGATGTTCCTTTGCATTAAGAGCTTGTGCATCCAACAACAAAAAGCGCATGACAACCTCTGCTTCCCTCTGCGAAGGGCCTATCTTTTACTTTTCTGTATTTACTTTTATGCAAGAGTCATTAATGTTCATCCCTATTCCGCTCTATTTATTCTTTAGTTAGCAAGCATTATGTGGTAGGAAAAGATCCAGGCACATATATCCAGTTGAATATAGATGATCATGAGTTATTATTGTTGACATTATCCCTGAGATAAATAAGTTGGGAGGCGAAACATTAAGCCCCTATCTTCCTATGTGTTTGACTGAAACAGTTTGTTCTAAAATTATGCTTTGAGTGTCAGCAATCATGGAAGACTAAATGATGGTTGAGTATGTGAAATTTGCTAGATCAAAGCTCTTACATAGACCCTTCCTGAAAATAAGATGAATTGCAATTGTTTGATGACTGAGAACATAGTTTGTTAGTTTTCAAGAAAGTTTATGGCCTATACTTTAAACATGTGAATAGCTTGCTACTTGATCATGAGAAGTTTTATGAGATGAGCTCCTGATTATGATATGTATTGATGCTAGAAAAGGTGATTGAAATTATCGTTGATCAAACTTATGCACTATGCTAGCATTCACACTTCATAAATTATTTCTTTTATCATTTACCTACTCAAGGACGAGTAGGAATTAAGCTTGGGGATGCTGATACGTCTCCAACGTATCTATAATTTATGAAGTATTCATGCCATGTTTATAACAATTCTATATGGTTTTGGTATGATTTGATTAGAACTAACCCGGACTGACGCTGTTTTCAGCAGAATTGCCATGGTGTTGTTTTTTGTGCAGAAATAAAAGTTCTTGGAATTGGATGGAACTTTTTGGAGATTTTTTATGGAATAAATAAAAAATACTGGAACCAAGACCCACTGGAGGGGGGCCACCCAGTGCCCACGAGGCACCAGGGCGCGCCCCCCCCCAGGCGCGCCCTGGTACCTCGTGGGGCCCACGTGGCTCCGTCTGACCTGATTCCAACGCTAAAAAATCCTATAAATAGAGAAACCCCCAGAAATAACTCTAGAACTTCGACTCCGCCGCCGCAAGCCTCTGTACCTCCACGATCTCATCTACAACCCTTTTCCGGCACCCTGCCGGAGGGGGGAATCATCACCGGAGGCCATCTTCATCATCCCGGCGGTCTCCATGACGAGGAGGGAGTAGTTCACCCTCGGGGCTGAGGGTTTGTACCAGTAGCTATGTGTTTGATCTCTCTCTCTCTCTCTCGTGTTCTTGATTTGGCACGATCTTGATGTATCATGAGCTTTGTTAATATAGTTGGATCATATGGTGTTTCTTCCCTCTCTATCCTTGTTGTGATGAATCGAATCTTTTCCCTTTGAGGTTTCGTTATTGTCGGATTGAATATTTGAGATTTGAGAACACTTGATGTATGTCTTGCATATGAATACCCATGGTGACAATGGGGTATTATATTGATTCACTTGATGTATGTTTTGGCACTCAACTCGTGGATTCCCGTGGTGACATTGGGGTAATCTATGCATAGGGGTTGATGCACGTTTTCATTATCTTTTCTCTGATAGAAACTTTGGGGTGCTCCTTGGAGTTCTTTGTGTGGATTGAATATTATGATTATGAAGTTGTTTGATGCATATCGTATAATCAACTCACGGATACTTGTGGTGACATTGGAGTATCTAGGTGACATTAGAGTTGGTTGATGTGTATAATATGGTGTTATTTTAGTACGAACTCTAGGGCTGTTTGTGACACTTATAGGAATGAGATCTCTATAGGAACAGCTCAATAGATCGATCGGAAAGGATAACTTTGAGGTGGTTTCGTACCCTACAAACAATTTCTATCTTATGTTCTCCGCTAATAGAAACTTGGGAGTGATTCTTTATCGCACATTGAGGGATGGTTATATGATCCAATTATGTTAGCATTATTGAGAGATTGCATTAGTGAAAGTATGGACCCTAGGCCTTGTTTTTAAGCATTGCAATACCGTTTGTGCTTACTTTTGTTACTTGCTACCTTGCTGTTTTTATATTTTCAGATTACAAAAAGCTATATCTACTATCCATACTACACTTTTATCACCATCTCTTCGCCGAACTAGTGCACCTATACAATTTACCATTGTATTGGGTGTGTTGGGGACACAAGAGATTTCTTGTATTTGGTTGCAGGGTTGTTTGAGAGATACCATCTTCAACCTATGCCTCCCACGGATTGATAAACCTTAGGTCATCCACTTGAGGGAAAATTGCTACTGTCCTCCAAACCTCTGCGCTTGGAGGCCCAACACGTGTCTACAAGAATAAGTTGTGTAGTAGACATCATCGCACCGTTTGTGATATTGTCTGACATCACACACGCTTTGCAAACGGGAATTGTGTGCATGGTTGCACACGTTTTGTCTCTATGAAACGTGTCGGATTACGAGGTATATCACACACGTTCTGCTTTACAGACCGTGTGCGGCGTAACGACCTGCAGAGCGTATTCCCTCCCTAATTTAATCGCTGCAATTCAAAATTGTACAGAATTTGAATTTGAAAATAGGTAATAACTTTATTCATATCCATCAGGTTCAATAACCAATGCATTATTTGATTCACAGGTTCATATGTTCAAGAATTACATCAAAAAAAAAAGAATTACATAAGCACCAAATAAAGAATGATGAACAAGGGTTGTATACTTGTATTAAAGATGGTGGAGAGAGAGGCGAAAGACATTCTGCTTGCTGAACAAGGTGATGCGGAATGCCCATATTGTGCCCTCCTCCATGCCGAATGCACGCCCGACTCTAGTCCAACCCCTTGTGATGACCGACCGCCCATCCTTCACTGTGTTCATGAGGACTTCTAGATAGTCATTGTAGTCTAGTAGAAATACCTTAACCTTTGCATGTCCACCAATCATGTAGTTTGAGAGGTAATCTTGAGTAAACTGCTTTGGGAACCACTGCAAAGGAAAAAAGATTCAGACATTGTCATCTAACAACTCATTATGGGTAGTAAAAAGAAGGCTACAGAGTTCTTACTTACCATCCCGCAGTTCACTGTTGTCTTGGATAAAGTGTAAACAAATAGTTTAATCACCATCTTTTGACCCATTTTACTAACAATCTTTATCAGTTTCCTCACTTCATGCTGGTTCATGAATATCTCATTGCCCCATACGCAAAAAGGGTCGAAGCACGGATCTTTACCAATGACATATGTACCTACAAGCACCAAGTTCATATTAGAAGCTAAACATCAAGGGACAATTGCATTTTTTGCCCCTAGTTGGAACCTACCCACGGGGTTTGCCCTTACTTTTCGACTCTGCTCAATTTTGCCCTTAGATTTGCCCCCGAGGTCGCCCGAATGCCCTTTGACCGTTTGACCAATACTTTGAAAATTCATAACAAATTCATATGAACTCAGAAAAATGCAAATAAGATATCAAAATGTTCAGATAAACATTACCTTTATGTGCATGTCATTTGCATTCAGGACAAAAGTACCGTTTAAACTACCCGAGGTTATTAATGTTATTAACATTATTAAAAATAAAAAGGTATAAAGAATAATTTTTCATGAATAAAAATTACATGCAAATGTAGGTGATGTTTTCTGAACATCCTGATATCTTATTTGCATTTTTCTAAGTTCATATCAACTTGTTGTGAATGTTCAAACGACTTTGACCATTATTTTGAAACTTCATAACAATTTGATATGAACTCAGAAAAATGCAAATAAGATGTCAGAATGTTCAGAAAACATCACCTACATTTGCATGTAATTTTTATTCATGAAAAAGTATTGTTTATACCTTTTTATTTTTAATAATGTTTATAGCATTAATAACCTCGGGTAGTTTAAACAGTACTTTTGTCCTGAATGCAAATGACATGCACATAAAGGCAATGTTTATCTGAACATTTTGATATCTTATTTGTATTTTTCTAAGTTCATATGAAATTGTTATGAATTTTAAAAGTATTGGTTAAACGGTCAAAGGGCATTCGGGCGACCTCGGAGACAAATCTAAGGGCAAAACTGAGCAGAGTCGAAAAGTAAGGGCAAACCCAGTGGGTAGGTTGGAACTAGGGGCAAAAATGCATTTGTCCCAAACAACAATTGCACAATGATGTAGTACAACACTCCCCCCCGTCCCATTATATAAGATCTTGTTACATCCAATATACTCATATATTGGATGAATTAACATCTTATATTATGGGGCGGAGGGAGTATATATAAGCCATGGGATGAAACTAACCTCGATGGAAAACAGTAGTTGTTCCCAATATTGTCATGTGTAAGTACATCGAAAGGCATGTTAAGCACAGCAGGCTAAACATCAACCAATTATATCCATGGTAGACAACATAATCTCCAAATGATAGCTTCAGTGTGCAGGTATAAGCACGCTAGTTAAGCAAACAAGAAGTGGAAAGGTGTGTTAACTGCTACAGGCCTAACAATTAAAAACAACTAAATATAGTCATTCAAACTGGTATTGTGCAGGTATAAGCACACTAGTTATTGTAAAATAAAAATGGAAAGGGGTGTTAGTGTTAACTACAACCAAATATAGTCATTCATAGTGGTATTGTTGAAACTGGTATTGATGAAATTGAACTGCATAGTTCATACTTGCACATATAGGACATCACATTGTGAATAACTGAAATAAACAAGGCATACTAAGAACAACCAAAGATAGCAATTGAAACTAGACATATGCTAACTACAAACAACCAAACAACCAAAAACCATTAAAAGAGGCATATGCTCGCTACAACAGGCTTAACAGCAAGCAAATATAGTCAATCATAGGGGTGCTGTTGAAATTGCATAGAACGTAGCTTGTGCTTAAACATCAAATTGTACAATTGAACATCACAATGTGAAAAAAGAGGGGGCGTATTACCTACACCAGGCTTAACGGGAAACATATATGGTTGTTGAACTGGTATTGATGAGATTGTATTGTACTGCACAGTAAATAGTTGCACATATAGAGCATCACATTGTGAATAACTGAAATAAACAAGGCATACTGCAAACAACCAAATATAGTAATTAAAATTGGACATATTCTCACTACAAAAGGGGCTCGGCAAAACAAATCATGGGTTTCCCCCTTTGAAGAGGCACGGCAAAACAAATCATGGGTTTCCTCACTTGTCACAGATGGCCTCATTCCCATTGGAAGAGCATGGACTCTGGGTGCGCTCCATGTTGTCGCAGATGGGCTCCTTCCCCTTGGAAGAGCACGGCTGTAGGGTGCCCTCCCTGATGTTGCAGATGGGCTCTTTCCCCTTGGAAGAGCTGGAGAGGGTGCCCTCCGCGTGGTCGCCGTCGATGAGGTCTAACTTGGCAGCTGAGGATCCCAAGCTAGCGTCGCAGAACATGTCCTTCAGAAATGACAAAAGGGGCTCGATGGCGATGAAGGATGGCAAATTCTTGACAGCGAGCCAGAGTTGATCAGTGGCGGGGCCGTCATTGAACCCGAGGGGTTGGGGGTGGGCCACTTAACCTGTGACATAGCCCGCGTCAAGTCATCGCTGTCGAGGACCTCGATGTCGTAGCCGGCGTCCGTGACATACCAGCATACTCTAGCCCATTGATTGATAGCCTGCAGCCAGTCATCGTCATCATCTTCCTTGGCTGCCTCGGCGGACACCTCGCCGAGGTCGGTCGAAGAGGCCGCGATAAACCTCTTTTGGGCCATTCGCTCCTCGAGCTCCCCGGGAAGCGTAGCCAGGATTAGGCTGCGATGCTCTGGAGTGGGGGATGGGGATGGGGATGTGTGGGAAAGGGGGCGTTTTGCAGGTGTCATCTAAGAAACTCAGGGCGGCGAGGGTATGGAGATCGGTGGGTAACCTGCATGGGCAGACAGACAGAGGTTGACGATGGAGGCGGCGCGGCGGTGGCGGCGACCTAGCTAGGGTTCCGAGTGAGGGAGGGGTGGTGTGTGTGTGAGCGGAGGTTTTGGGGTGTGTGTGTGGAGGGGGGCCAAGCTGGTGTTTGAGGAAATGCCACGGCTACTAAAAAATTTCCTAGGCGGGAGTAAAATGCCAGGGCTACTGAAAATTTGGATGAAGGGATTGAAGAGGAGCGGGAGCAATAAACATCGCACACGGCCCAAACATGATAATCGTGTGCTATCAAACAGAAAAACCCTCCAGGCGGGTAGATATTTTTAAGCGCAGCGGGAGCAACAAACATCGCACACGGCCCAAACATGATAACCGTGTGCTATCAGACAAAAAAAAACCTCCAGACGGGTAGATATTTTTGAGATTGCGAGGGATGCAGGCGGGAGTAAAGGTAGATATTTTTGAGATTGCGAGGGATGCAGGCAGGAGTAAAATTCCGGGGCTGCTGAAAATTTGGATGAAGGGATTGAAGCGGAGCGGGAGCAACAAACATCGCACACGGCCCAAACATGATAATCGTGTGATATCAAATAGAAAAACCCTCCAGGCGGGTAGATATTTTTGAGATTGAGAAGGAAGCCTCGTGGAGCTCAATCGATTGTGCTGATGTGACAGGGGCACGGGCGTGGCACACGGGTAGTCTGGGGGAACTGTGTCTGCTGCGTATACAATCACAGACAGTTGTTTCATCCGACTCGTCTGCTATTTATAAATTTGGCAAAAAAACGCGGGAAAGGGTCAGAACACAAACACATCTGCATGTGGACCAAATATATGCATGAAAAGGGTGGTTTGATGTTCAAATACCCAATCCACAACTCTGATGTGGCACCTGTCTCACAAAGCTTACAGTATTGCTGCCCCCCCACTTCGTGTCGGCGGGAGGGGAATCCTAGCTAGCTATGAACATACACACACACACACACACACTTCGAGTCGGTGGGAGGGCATCTCACCGAGACCTACTGTAACACGGACCAAGAAGAATCCACCTTGGTAACCTCTCTCGTTGTCGGTCGAAGTGATGGACGTCCACGCGGCCCCACGGATGGGCTTGCCATCGATAACCACGCGAGGGAGTGCCCGAATACAACCACCGCCTACATGTGGCTCAAACATATGTATATGAAAGTGTTGTGTGGTGTTTGAATACCCAATGCACAACTTTGATGTGGCACCGTGTGCTTTGGAACCGGAAAGTCCCTACACGAAGCGAGGGTTCACGACGTGTAGTATGTCGCCCTCCCCCCTTCGAGTCGGTGAGAGGGATTCATGCGTACGCGTGCGCTCAAACTTGGTCTGGAATCTCACCATGACCTACGTACCGTAACACGAACCAAGAAGAATCCACCTTGGTAACCTCTCTTGTTGTCGGTCGATGTGATGGACGTCCATGCGGGCCCACGAATGGGCTTGCCGCCGATAACCACGAGAGGGAGTGTCCGAAGACAGCCACCACATACATGTGGCCCAAACATATGTATGGAAGTGTTGGCTGGTGTTTGAATACCCAATGCACAACTTTGATGTGGCACCATGCATGCTAATTTGGAACCGGAAAGTCCCCAAACGGAGCGAGCTGGGTTCACGATGCGTAGTATATATATATGTCGCCCCCCCACCACTTCAAGCCGATGAGAGGGGATTCATGCATGTGTACGCGTGCAATCAAACTTTGGTCTAGAATCTCACCATGACCTGCTTATGCCGTAAAACGAACCAATAAGAAATCCACCTTGGTATTTACCTCTCTCGTTGCCGGTCGAAGTGATGGACGACCACACGGGCCCGGGAATGGGCTTGCCACCAATAACCACGCGAGGGAGATTGTCCGAAGACAACCACCGCCTGCATGTGTCCCAAACATATGTATGGAGGTTTTGTGTGATGTTTGAATACCCAATGCACAATGTTGATGTGGCGCCTGCCTCGGAAACCGTAAAGTCCCAACACGGAGGTTCACGATGCGTCGTGTGCTGGCCCCTCCCTCCCACTTCGATCCAGTGGGAGGGATTAATTCATGCGCGCACACATGCGCTCAAAACTATACTATATATATATAATCTCAACATGACCTACTAAGACAAACCAAAAAATAATTCCCTCGTAGGTCGAATTAACCTCTCTCGTTGTCGGTTAAAGTGATGGACCAAGCCGGCCCACAGATGGAAGCATCGCCGATAAACCACGTGAGTGAGTGCCAGAGGATAACCACTGCTTGCATGTGGGCCAAACTTATGTATATGGTGGTTGTGTTTGATGTTTGAATACCCAATAATGCAAAACTTTGATGTGGCAGTGCTTCAGAAACCGTAAAGTCCCCACACGGACCGAGGTTCATGACGTGCACTATATATGCTGGTCCCCTCACCCCTCTTCGACACATACTATATACACAATGTAACACAAACCAAAAAGAATAATCCTCGACCAAATTAACCTCTCTCTCGCAGGTCAAAGTGATGGACCTCGCGGGCCCACGGATGGAAGCGTCACCGATAAGCGCGCGAGCGAGTGTCCTAGGTCGATCAACCACTGCATGAGCATGCATATACGTGCGTGGCCCAAAAAGAGGTGTTGTGTGATGTTTGAATACCCAATGCACTGCTTTGATGTGGCACATGCTTCGCAAACCGGAAACACCCCAGACGGAGGTTCACGACGCGTAGTCCCCCTCACTTCGAGCCGGTGGGAGGGATTCATGTGTGTACGCACACGCCCGAACTTTGGTCCGGAATCTCACCATGGTCTACACTGTAACACATGCCAAGATGAATCCACTGTTGGTCAATGCCTCACGATGTCGGTCAAAGTGATAACCTGCGTGGGCTAACAAATGTGAGCATCGCTGATAACCGCACAAGCGAGTGTCCGAGGACCACCAATATATATAATGCATGCATGTGGCCCAAACATATGTATGAAAGGGTTGTGTAATGTTTTAAATACCAATTCACGACTTTGATGTGGCACCTGCCTCACAAACCGGTCAATCCCACACGGAGGATCACGACACGTTAGTGTGCCGGACCCTCCCCCCACCCACCCATCGCACCATCGCCACTTCGAGGCATGCATCATGTCAAACATTTTCTCCAGTGAACATGTGACCAAAGGAGTGCCGCGTGTTAAAATTTGAAAAAAATTCGAAGACCATTCAGACATTTTTATTCATAGATTGATTTCCTAGGGATTTAATGTGTAAAAATCAAATTTGAACCACGTGCACACGCGATAGTGTACCGTCACATCCTTGGGTGCATGTTTTAGTCCCCATGCAAGAAATGGCAAGAAATTTCAAACACTGAGAATCTTGAATTTTAAATTCCAGTAAATCCAAAACTTAGTTGAAATTCATGAAACTTGTCGTGGTGTCATATCGACACCAATAGACTGTGATATTGTTTTTCTTGTCAAATTCGAGACAAGTTTTGATATAAGCTTCTTACAAACGGGAGATTATTAATAATTGGAACACAATATCGCAAATGGTTTATTTATTCAAACCATGGCGTTAGACCAACAATGTACGTGCTATGCTTTGGTTAAGTAATATAACGTGGTAGAATTAATCCTAAAATAGAAAAACAATATAGGTGCCGCCACGCGTCGCGCGTGCCGTGTGAGCAGGGGTGAGTTGACGGGACGCATGCGAGCAGTCCACCGCGCAGGCAGACGGGGAGGCGTGTTCGCTGCACAGTGTCACCGGGAGACGTGCGAGCGGCTTCGTGAACTGACGGGAGGCATGGCATGTGAGCAGTCTGCTGCGCAGGCTCACCGGGAGGCGAGCCAGCCCTTTGACCGCCGCCCGCCACGCTCCCACTGCTCCATATTAATGGCGCGCCCGAGCCGCTGGTTATAATAGGCGGCCGCACCCCCCATTCTTACTACACACACAATCCTCTCTCCCTGCCTGGATCCTCGACGCCGTTCTCTTCTCAGTCGTCACCGCCATCTGAAGTGTATGAGGATGCCGCCAAAGCGCACCATCGGAGGGAGTGATGACGCCGGGGCTGGTGAAGCACCTGAGCACCGCGTGCAGCTGGGCAAAGAGGTTGTCATCGCTGCCAACGAGGTCTCGCGCGAGCAGAAGCGCGACCTTGACGTCGCCGCTGCCGTCGTGCTTTCCCAGCCGCAGCTGGAGGTCCACAGCGACTCCGGCGACGACTCTGACGACCACTCTGACGACAACGACGGAGAACCGGTTAGTTATCTATACCCATTTTGTGGCAAATATATCCTAGGTATTCTCTGGTTAGTCATGCCTCCCCCTTTTTGGAACAGAAATCCTATGGTTATGTTCTGTCAACTCTCGATCCATGAAATAAGAGTAAGATTCGTTGGATCCATGTAGTGTATTGATTGTTTGATTGGTACAAATGATAAGTGCTAGCTGTTGATAAGTGAGATATGTACAAATGATCATGCTAATAATCCGACTAGGGTTAGGGATTAATTGTCTGCTTTGTACAAATGATTTTTGCTAATAATCCGACTATGGTTAGTGTTGCTGCTAATAATCTGTCCTGGGTTAGTGATTTATTGTTTGTTCTGTACAAATGATTTTTGCTAATAATCTGACTAGGTTTAGTGCTCGAGCTAATAATTCTTAGCCAGATCTTGAGAATTGATTTTGAATATCCTACTTTTCGACATGTAAATTGGTTTGATGCCAAAAGTTGGCATGCCAAATTTTGGCAACTGCCAAATGCTTGCTAGAGATTGGTTGCATACCAATGTTCATTGCCAATCTCACAAAAGGTTGCTAAGTGTTGGCAACTTTTTATTTTGCCAAATGTTGGTAGCAAACCAATCAGACTCTTGATTTTGTTGCACTAAGTTGTGTGCTCTCTATTTATGCATTTCTTTCATCAAGATCACTTGATGATTTAGGGTTCACGCTGTCACAGGATATATTATGTTTCATAAACTCTGCCTGCTGAATTCACATTATAAAATATACTAGTGACACATTTTTTACTATATGTATATAGGTGCTATCTGACGATGTCGACAGTGAGGATGAAGATGGCCAGAGGAGGTTCAAGAAGCAGAAGCTCAGGGAGCTTTATGCGGGAAAGCATAACAGGCGTGTGAGGACCTGGAATAGGGGCTTTGGATGCCCATTATGCAACCATAGGATTCATGACACGTATGAAAGTGTTCTGCGCATGCAAGAGGACGAGCCGTTGGCACCTTCAAGCAGAAGTATTCTCACAGGGTGGCGCACGGCGCGTACGCTGAGTACCTGGAGAAGCTTCACGTTCACGCAGGCCTGCCGGCAGATGAGATGTGGGATTGAACTATGGTTATTTTTAGAAGTACCCTAGCTATGTAGTTTCTTAATTATAACTGGCGTGGGGATGACCCCCGGGTAGGCAACGGAGCCCGGATCCCTTTTCAAAATATCGGAGCAGGCCAAGCCCCTCAATCCGGCTAGCCTGCTCGCCGGCTCCCTAGCGCGAGCCGGCTTGGCACGGCGACCCGGCCTAGCCGGCTGGCCCATGCCGGCTGGCCACGAGAGGACAATCCCTCATGATTAGGTAGGCATTGCTACAACGCTCCCTCCTTTGCGCCGGCCCAAGCGGGCGTGGCTACAGCGCACCCTGCACCCCCGCCCGGGGCGGGCGGTGTACGGGCGGCGCAATCCTGTAGCTGGGCGGCGCCAGCCGCCCTGTGACGTAAGACAAGACATGCCACAGTGTCGCGCAGCCGACCGGACCCGTGCCCGGAGGCCCCGGCACGGCCCGCGCCCGACGGACCCGGCAAGACCCGCGCCCGGTGGACCCGGCGACCCGGCGGCCCCCACCGCCGGCTCCCAGACGATGACACCAGGGCCCCATGCCCATGTAATCTTACCATTGTACCCCGGGGGACCAACCTATAAAACCCCCCGGGAGGCCTCCATGCAGAGGGGTCGCGCACGTTACCCTTACACACGCACACACACACACTCGCGGGAGAGGCAGGACGGCGGCCTAGCCCCTTCTTCCTCCTCCGCCCCAAACAGCTCCAGGAGCAACCTTGTAGCCCTTGTGCACTCCATACTCCATTCGGCAGGACTAGGGGTGTTACCTCTCCAGAGGGCCCTGAACCTGGGTACGTCTCGTGTCTCACACTTGCGCGTGCCGACCTCGCCTCTGGAGCCCACCAGCGTCCTCACTCAGCCCCCCATTTTTAGCCATCTCATGGCATCTGCCGTGAGAATACCACGACAATAACTATGCTTGAGTGTGCTTAATATCGGTTGAACTATGCTTGAGTACGCTTATTATCTATGCCTAAGTATGCGTATATCTATGTTTACTTCTGTCTAGATGTGGGATGAGTATGCAATCAGTTTGGTTGATGGAATTTTATGCTTCTCTTAGACCAACATATGATTGCCCCCCCACATCACACACAGCTTATTAGCGCGAATCGTCAGTGTTACTTTCGGTCTTCCCACACAATTTTATACTAGCAACCGTTTGCCCCCATATCACACACATCTTCTTAAGTTGGACCATTTCTATTGTTTTGTATTATCACAAACAGTTCATCCGAGTGAACTGTATGCCGTGTATCGCACACACCTTGATCTAGCTGACCGTTTTTGTTGTGTTGGGTAATCGCAAACAGTTCATCCGAGTGAACTGTATGCCGTATTGATACGTCTCCAACGTATCTATAATTTATGAAGCATTCATGCCATGTTTATAACAATTCTATATGGTTTTGGTATGATTTGATTAGAACTAACCCGGACAGACGCTGTTTTCAGCAGAATTGCCATGGTGTTATTTTTTGTGCAGAAATAAAAGTTCTTGGAATTGGATGAAACTTTTTGGAGATTTTTTATGGAATAAATAAACAATACTGGAACCAAGACCCACTGGAGGGGGGCCACCCAGTGCCCACGAGGCACCAGGGCGCGCCACCCCCCCAGGCGCGCCCTGGTACCTCATGGGGCCCACGTGGCTCCGTCTGACCCGATTCCAACGCTGAAAAATCCTATAAATAGAGAAACCCCCGAAAGTTAACCTAGATGAGTTTTTACGCCGCCACAAGCCTCTGCACCTTCACGATCTAATCTACAACCCTTTTCTGGCACCCAGCCGGGGGGAGGGGGAATCATCACCGGAGGCCATCTTCATCATCCCGGTTGTCTCCATGACGAGGAGGGAGTAGTTCACCCTCGGGACTGAGGGTTTGTACTAGTAGCTATGTGTTTTATCTATCTCTCTCGCGTTCTTGATTAGGCACGATCTTGATGTATTGCGAGCTTTGTTAATATAGTTGGATCATATGGTGATTCTTCCCTCTCTATCCTTGTTGTGATGAATCTAATCTTTTCCCTTTGAGGTTTCGTTATTGTTGGATTGAATATTTCAGATTTGAGAACACTTGATGTATGTCTTGCATATGAATACCCGTGGTGACAATGGGGTATTATATTGATTCACTTGATGTATGTTTTGGCACTCAACTCGCGGATTCCCGAGGTGACATTGGGGTAATCTATGCATAGGGGTTGATGCCCGTTTTCATTATCTTTTCTCCGATAGAAACTTTGGGGTGCTCCTTGGAATTCTTTGTGTGGATTGAATATTATGACTATGAAGTTGTTTGATGCATATCGTATAATCAACTCACGGATACTTGTGGTGACATTAGAGTTGGTTGATGTGTATCATATGGTGTTATTTTAGTACGAACTCTAGGGCTGTTTGTGACACTTATAGGAATAGCTCAATAGATCGATCGGAAAGGATAACTTTGAGGTGGTTTCGTACCCTACAAACAATTTCTATCTTATGTTCTCCGTTAATAGGAACTTGGGAGTGATTCTTTATTGCACGTTGAGGGATGGTTATATGATCCAATTATATTAGCATTGTTGAGAGATTGCACTAGCGAAAGTATGAACCCTAGGCCTTGTTTTTAAGCATTGCAATACTGTTTGTGCTCACTTTTGTTACTTGCTACCTTGATGTTTTTATATTTTTAGATTACAAAAACGTATATCTACTATCCATACTACACTTTTATCACCATCTCTTCGCCGAACTAGTGCACCTATACAATTTACCATTGTATTGGGTGTGTTGGGGACACAAGAGATTTCTTGTATTTGGTTGGAGGGTTGTTTGAGAGATACCATCTTCAACCTACGCCTCCCACGGATTGATAAACCTTAGGTCATCCACTTGAGGGAAAATTGCTACTGTCCTACACACCTCTGCGCTTGGAGGCCCAACACGAGTCTACAAGAATAAGTTGTGTAGTAGACATCACATATATCGCACACACCTTGATCTGGCTGGCCGTTTCTGTTGTTTTGGGTAATCGCAAACAATTCATCCGAGTGAACTGTATGCCGTATGTCGCACACACCTCGATCTGGCTAACTATTTTTGTTGTTCTGGCTCATCGCAAACAGTTCATATGGATCAATTGTATGCCACGTATCGCACACGCATCTCGAATCTGAATCGTGCTTGATGTCTCCGCCATCGCACACAGTTCGTCTTATTGGTGATGGTTTTATTATGATACCGTTTGCAATTCATGTATCGCACATAGTTTCGTCGAGGGGTCTCTGATTCATGTGTCGCGTTAGCTGTCGCCTGCAGTAGTGCCAGGAGACACAACGCGGTGAAGAAGTTTGCCGTGGGTGCCCGTATCACCGTCTAGCAACCAAGTAAGATGAAGAAAAAGTTGCTTGCAGATGAGAACTACACTCCAAACCCGCATCCTCTCAGCCTTGAGCAGCGTATCTTCCAACTTGAGGTACATGCTAATGGTTCACCCGAACAACATGAACTTTTACGTGAACGTGTCAGGGAGGTGGAAAAGAAGATTGCTGAGAGTACATCGAGGGCCCTTACTTCCGCCCTTCGGCTCATCACCCAGCTAGAGGAGAAGGTGGATGTGCTCAAGGCCCGCATCGTCGTGCTGGAGGCAACCAACGAACAACTCCGGCAAGCACTTGATCATCGTCCTACTCCTGTTAAAGAAGAAAACCACAGTACCACAAACTAGAGGGTTGAATGAATCTCATCACCTTAGAGTGTTAAGCTAGGGAAGATTTTAAAACTCTTATATATTTTTTATTATTGTTTTTGCATTTTTACCTTTTAGTTGAACTTAACCACGTTTGCATAATAAGTTGAACCATCGAATTCCTTTTTGAACATGGGAGGAACCTTTTCTCCAATGATTAGCGGATATAAGTGATGAGTAGTTTTCATTGCATTTTTGAGATAATTGCTACTTGTGAGCAACGTTGGGATTTTCCCCGAAGAGGAAGGGTGAAGCTGTACAGTAGAGATAAGTATTTCCCTCAGTGAGAACCAAGGTTTATCGAACCAATAGGAGAATCACACAAAGCCTCGTGAACATCACCTGCACACGCAAAAGCAAATACTTGCACCCAACATGGGCAAGAGGGTTTTCAATCCCCTTGAACTCGTTACTTGCAAGGATTAAATCCTGTATAGGCAAACCTCTAAATTGCAAAACGAAAGAAAAGTATATAAAGTGTAGCAAAGGATTTTTAGGTTTTTTAATATGTTTAAAGCAGACCCCGGGGCCATAGTTTTCACTAGAAGCTTCTCTCGCGAACGCATAGCATACGGTGGGTAGACAAATTACTGTTGGGCAATTGATAGAAAAGCGCATAGTTATGACGTATTCATGGCAATGATCACATATATAGGCATCACGTCCATGACAAGTAGACCGACTCCTCCCTACATCTACTACTATTACTCCACCAATCGACCGCTATCCAGCATGCATCTATGGTATTAAGTTCATGACAAACAGAGTAACGCATTACGGAAGACGACATGATGTAGACAAAGTAAACTCAATCAATATGAATAAACCCCCATCGTTTTATCCTTAGTAGCAACAATACAATACGTACCCTGCCCCCTTCTGCCACTGGGTGGAGACACCGCAAGATTGAACCTACTACAAAGCACCTCTCCCGCTGAAGATAAATCAATCTAGTTGGCCAAACCAAAGGGATAGATCGGAGAGAAATACAAAGCTATAACAATCATGCATAATAAAGTTCAAAAAAGACTCAATTACTTTCAATGAATAATCTGATCATAAACCCACAATTCATCGGATCCCAACAAACACACTGCAAAAGAAGATTACATCGGATAGAACTCCAAGAAGATAGAGGAGAACATTGTATTGAAGATCAAAGAGAGAGAAGAAGCCATCTAGCTACTAGCTATGGACCCATAGGTCTGTGGTGAACTACTCACACATCATTGGAAGGGCAGCAAGCTTGATGTAGAAGCCCTCCGTCATCGATTCCCCCTCCGGCAGATTACCGGAAAAGGCCTCCAGATGGGATCGTGGAAGAACAAAAGCTTGCGGCGGTGGAAAAGTTATATCGTCTGACTCTTTGTTGGTTTGGGAATATATGTGAATTTATAGGCTTGGAATTAGGTCAAACGGAGCTGCGTGGGGCCCACAAGCTCAGAGGGCGCGCCCCTCGAGCTTGTGGCTCTCTCGTATCTCGTCTGGTCTCCTCCCGAAGCTTCTAGGGTCCCTTCTTGTCCAGAAAAAGTTAATCTAAAGATTTTTTTTTTCGTTTGGACTTTATTTGGTATTGATTTTCTAAAAAGCAAAAAACAAGCAAAAAAACAAGAACTGGCATTGGGCACTGAGGTAATAGGTTAGTCCCAAAAAATGATATAAAATAGCATATAAATGCATATAAAGCATCCAAGATTGATAATATAATAGCATGAAACAATAAAAAATTATAGATACGTTGGAGACGTATCAGCATCCCCAAGCTTAATTCCTGCTCGTCGTCGAGTAGGTAAATGATAAAAACAGAATTTTTGATGTTGAATGCTACCTAACATGTGTATCATGTAATCTCTTTATGGTATAAATTTTGTGAAACAATGAGTAACAATATCAGCATAATAATATCCATGAATATAAGAAGCATAATCATTAAACTTTCAAATTATACGATCCTTAACGAATGTTATCCCCACTCATTTTATCATCTAAGCACAGCATGACTCCGCCTTCACCGCATAAATATAAATCATGAGCACCCCGGTGTTAAACCAGGCAATTGGATCGTCCTTCCAATGCACTTCAGCATTTTCAACTTCATGCAATACATGAGCGTGAGCCATGGATATAACACTATAGGTGGAATAGAATGCGGTGGTAGAGATCAATAGGAGAAGTCAAAAAGGAAGAAAGTCTCGCATCAACTCGGCAGATCAACGGACTATGGAGATGTCCATCAATCGATATCAATGCGAGGAGTAGGGATTGCCTTGCAACGGATGCACTAAGAGCTATAACTGTATGAAAGCTCAACTGAAACTAAGTGGGTGTGCATCCAACTTGCTTGCTCATGAAGACCTCGGGCATTTGA
The DNA here is from genome assembly GCA_039707655.1 of Elymus sibiricus. Taxonomy (NCBI): domain Eukaryota; kingdom Viridiplantae; phylum Streptophyta; class Magnoliopsida; order Poales; family Poaceae; genus Elymus; species Elymus sibiricus. The sequence goes on from CM077668.1 coordinate 301,737,244, forward strand.
GGAAGCCCGTCATCGGAATATACAAGCCAAGTTCTATAACGAAAAATTCTCACTAGTATATGAAAATGACAACATAGGAGACTCTCTATATGAAGAACATGGTGCTACTCTGAAGCAGAAGTGTGGAAAAAGCATAGTAACATTGCCCCTTCTCTCTTTATCTCTCATTTTTCTTTTTTTCTTTTTTTGTTGGGCTCTTTTTGGCCTCTTTTTTTCTTTTATTTATTTATTTATTTTTAGTCCGGAATCTCATCCGACTTGTGGGGGAATCATGGTCTCCATCATCCTTTCATCACCGGGACAATGCTCTAATAATGATGATCATCACACTTTTATTTACTTACAACTCGATATTACAACTCGATAAAACTAGAACAATATGACTCAATATGAATGCCTCTGGCAGTGTACCAGGATGTGCAATGATCTAGCGTAACATGTATGATAATGATGAACGATGGCTGTGCCATAAATATCATGTCAGCTCTATATAATCATGCAAAGCAATATGATGATGAACACACAAGTCATGTGACGGAACGGTGGAAGTTGCATGGCAATATATCTCGAAATGGCTATGGAAGTGCCATAATAGGTAGGTATGGTGGCTGTTTTGAGGAAGATATAAGGAGGCTTATGTGTGATAGAGCGTATCATATCACGGGGTTTGGATGCACCGACGAATTTTGCACCAACTCTCAAGGTGAGATCGGGCAATGCACGGTACCGGTGAGGCTATCAAATTGCGGAAAGATAGGAGTGCGTATAATCCATGGACTCACATTAGTCATAAAGAACTCATATACATATTGTAAATCCTATTAGCCCTCGAAGCAAAGTACTACTCGCATGCCCCTAGGGAGGAGCTTGGTAGGAGTTAACCATCGTGCACCCCCAATTATAACAGCACACAAGGATTTTATTTCAGACATAAAAATGCTCAGACCTCCCCACCATGCCATGACCAACACTTAGATGAGAAGTTAATAACAAGCTTTAATACTGATATTTCTACTAACTAATGATCATGAACCAATATCCTTTCATATTATGACATCAATATCATTAAATCATACGTTTCATATTTAGTGATCTACATGGAAGTTTTTATTATATCCCCCTTGAATACCTATCCTTTCTGGACTACTCTTATAACACGTGCAAATTGTCATTACTATTTATTAGACCCTCAAAAAGATTTAAGTGAAGCATGAGAGTGCAATTATTTCTACAAAATATAACCACCTCCGTGCTCTAAAAGATATAAGTGAAGCACTAGAGCAACTGCCTAGCTCAAAAGATATAAGTGAAGCACATAGAGTATTCTAACAAATCACGATAAATGTGTGTCCCTCTCAAAAGGTGTGTCCAGCAAACAATGATTGTGTCAAACTAAAAATCAAACAAAGATAAGAAAACTATGGCACAAGACGCTCCAAGTAAAACTCATATCATGTGATGAATAAAAATGTAGCTCCAAGTAAGTTGCTGATAGATTGTAGACGAAAGAGGGGATGCCATCCGGGGCATCCCCAAGCTTAGACGCTTGGGTATTCCTTGAATATTACCTTGAGGTGCCTTGGGCATCCCCAAGGTTAGGTTCTTGCCGCTCCTTATTCCTTCATCTATCGTAATCTCACCCAAAACTTGAAAACTTCAGCACACAAAACTCAATAGAAATTTCATGAGATCCGTTAGTATAATAAATCAATCATCCACTTTAGGCACTGTTATAAACTCATTCATAATTGTTCTTGCATAATACCTACTCTATTCTAACTCTTCCATGACTTATAGCCCCCCCCCCCCGATATAATCCATAGTTTCATTAAAACAAGCACACTATGCAATAAAAACTGAATCTGTCTAAAATAGAGCAGTACGCAATGACAGACTGTTATCCGTACTTCTGTATCTCCAAAAATTCTGAAAAATTAGGAAAAGTAAACAATTTGTATTCCAATACTGTGTAAAAATTTCAGATTTTTCTGACATTCCGGAAATAATTTAAAAATCGACTGCTGGGCGCAAAACTTTCTGTTTTCAAACAGCATCAATTATACTATCATTCAAATCATCCCAAAGGCATTACTTGGCACAAATACTTATTAAAACATAAAAATACAATCATTACAGTAGCTATAATTGTGTTTGCACACAAAAAGGAAAAAATAAATATAAAGACAACTGTTGGGTTGTCTCCCAACAAGCTCTTTCTTTACAGCCATTAAGATAGGCTTTGAGATTTATCGATGCTCACATGAATGATAATAATTGAAACACAAAGAGAGCATCATGAAGCATGCGAAAAACACATTTAAGTCTAACATACTTCCTATGCATAGGCATTTTATAGGAAAACAAATTATCAAGACAAGCAATATCTAGCATATGCAAATAGGAAGAATGAAGCATTAATAAATTCAACACAAAGAGAGGTAATTTAGTAACATGAAGATTTCTATAACCATATTTGCCTCTCTCATAATAATTACATGTAGGATCATAATATAATTCAACAATATAGCTATCATATAAATATTATCTTCATGATCCACATGCATAAAAGTTTTATAACCTTCCAAGATAGTGGGATTAACATCAACTAAAGTCATGACCTCTCCAAACCCACTTTTATCAAAAATTTCATAAGATTGAACACTCTCTGAATATGTAGGATTCTTTTTAGCTAAAGTTGACACTCTTCCAAACCCACTTTCAATATTATTGTAAATATTATTATCAATAACATATTCATCATGAGGCTTAAATAAATTTTCAAGATCATAAGAAGCATTATCACCCCAATCATGATCATTGCAATAAGTAGTGGACATAACAAAATTATCATCCCCAAGCTTGTAGTTTTGCATATCATTAACACAATTGACATTAATATAATTTATAATAACATCATTGCAATCATGCTTTTCATTCAAGGAGCTATCATGAATCACTTTATAAATTTCTTCTTTTAACACTTGATCACAATTTTCAGATTCACGATTTTCAAGCAAAACTTCATAAAGATAATCAAGTGCACTCAACTCACTAGAAATTGGTTCATCATAATTGGATTGTTTGAAAAGATTAGCAAGTGGATGAGGATCCATATCAATATTTTTTAGCAAGCGAAGATGCAAGCAAATAGAAGGCACATCACAACACAAGCAAAGAAAGCACACAAAATATTTTTTGTATTTTTGATTTTTTTAGAGAAGTGGAGGGAGATGAAAAAGAGAGGCAAATAAAAAAGGCAAATAAAAAGTAGAGCAAGTAGATGATAGTTTGAGTGAAGGTACTTGATAGGTTTTGATGATGTCTCCCCGGCAACGGCGCCAAAAATTCTTTCTGCTCCTTGTGAGCTGCGTTGGGATTTTCCCTGAAGAGGAAGGTTGAAGTAGTACAACAGAGATAAGTATTTCCCTCAGTGAGAACCAAGGTTTATCGAACCAATAGGAGAATCACACAAAGCCTCGTGAACAACACCTGCACACACAAAAGCAAATACTTGCACCCAACGCGGGCAAGAGGGTTGTGAATCCCCTTGAACTCGTTACTTGTAAGGATTAAATCTTGTATAGGCAAACTTATAAATTGCAAAACAAAAGAAAAGTAAATAAAGTGCAGTAAAGGATTTTTAGGTTTTTTAATATGTTTAAAGTAGAACAGGGGGCCATAGTTTTCACTAGAGGCTTCTCTCTCGAACACATAGCATACGGTGGGTAGACAAATTACTGTTGGGCAATTGATAGAAAAGCGCATAGTTATGACGTATTCATGGCAATGATCACATATATAGGCATCATGCCCGTGACAAGTAGACCGACTCCTGCCTGCATCTACTACTATTACTCCACCAATCGACCGCTATCTAGCATGCATCTATGGTATTAACTTCATGACAAACAGAGTAACACTTTAAGCAAGATGACATGATGTAGACAAAGTAAACTCAATCAATATGAATAAACCCCATCGTTTCATCCTTAGTAGCAACAATACAATACGTACTCCTTCCCCTTCTGTCACTGGGTGGAGACACCACAAGATTGAACCAACTACAAAGCACCTCTCCTGCTGAAGATAAATCAATCTAGTTGGCCAAACCAAAGGGATAGATCGAAGAGAAATACAAAGCTATAACAATCATGCATAATAAAGTTCAGAAAAGACACAATTACTTTCAATGAATAATCTGATCATAAACACCACAATTCATCGGATCCCAACAAACACACCGCAAAAGAAGATTACATCGAATAGAACTCCAAGAAGATCAAGGAGAACATTGTATTGAAGATCAAAAAGAGAGAAGAAGCCATCTAGCTACTAGCTATGGACTCGTAGGTCTATGGTGAACTACTCACACATCATCAGAAGGGCAGCAAGGTTGATGTAGAAGCCCTCCGTGATCGATTCCCCCTCCGGCAGATTACCGGAAAAGGCCTCCAGATGGGATCGCGGAAGAACAGAAGCTTGCGGCGGTAGAAAAGTTATATCGTCTGGTGATACGTCCATTTTGCATCATGTTTTGCTATTGTTATTTATTATGTTTTGGGTCATTATTTCACTTTATGATACAATTCTTATGCGTTTTCTCTCTTATTTTGCAAGTTTCACATGAAGAGGGAGATTGCCGGCAGCTGGAATTCTGGACCGGAAAGGGGTGAAACAGAGATAGCTATTCTGCACACCTCCAAATGACCTGAAAATTTATGGAGAATTATTTTGGAATATATAAAAAATATTGGTTGAAGAAATATCAGAGGGGGGCCCACCAGGAAGCGACAAGCCTGGGGGCGCGCCCTACCCCCCTGGGCGCTCCCCCCGAGCTTGTGGCGCCCCTGTCAGGCCTCCAAGGCCCATCTTCTCCTATATGAAGCCATTTGCCCTAGAGAAAAAATAAGAAGAAGACTTTCGAGACGAAGCGCCGCCGTCTCGAGGCGGAACCTGGGCAGGAGCAATTTTGCTCTCCAGCGGAGCGATTCCGCCGGGGATACTTCCCTCCGGGAGGGGGAAATCGAAGCCACCGACATCACCAACGATCCTCTCATCGTGGGAGGACCAATCTCCATCAACATCTGCACCAGCACCATCTCATCTCAAACCCTAGTTCATCTCTTGTATTCAATTTTTGTCCCAAAACCTCAGATTGGTACCTGTGGGTTGCTAGTAGTGTTGATTACATCTTGTAGTTGATGCTAGTTGGTTTATTTGGTGGAAGATTATATGTTCAGATCCTTAATGATATTCAATACCCCTCTGATCTTGAACATGAATATGATTTGTGAGTAGTTACTTTTGTTCTTGAGGACATGGGAGAAGTCTTGTCATAAGTAATTATGTGAATTTGGTATTCGTTCGATATTTTGATGATATGTATGTTGTTGCTTTCTTTAGTGGTGTCGTGTGAACGTCGACTACATGACACTTCACCATCTTTGGGCCTAAGGGAAGGCATTGTGGAGTAGTAATTAGATGATGGGTTGCTAGAGTGATAGAAGCTTAAACCCTAGTTTATGCGCTATTCCGTAAAGGGCTGATTTGGATCCATATGTTTCATGCTATGGTTAGATTTATCTTAATTCTTCTTTCGTAGTTGCAGATGCTTGCGAGAGGGGGTAATCATAAGTGGGAGGCTTGTTCAAGTAAGAACAACACCAAGCACCAGTCCACCCACATATCAAATTATCAAAGTAGCGAACGCGAATCAAACAAACATGATGAAAGTGACTAGATGAGAATTCCCATGTGTCCTCGAGAACTCTTTAGGAATGCTCCAGAATCCTGAAAAAGAGTTGGTATGTGGTACGATAAGTAAACCGACTCAAAAAATTCCATAAAAGTACTTTCTGTCCATTTTGGAATATATAAAAAATTAGGAAAATAATAAACTGTCCGAAAAGTGCACGAGGGAGCGACAAGCCTGGGGGGTGCGCCCTACTCCCCTGGGCGCACCTACTGAGCTTGTGGCTCCCCCGTGGACTTTCCTGACTCCGTTTTTCTTCCATATTACTTGTCCTGCACGAAAAAAATTCATTATATATACTCTCGGATGTTTGACCACCGTATCGCAAGTTTCTCCTCTATTCTTGTTTCGGTCTATTTTTCTGACAGATCTAGATCACCATGGTGCCTCCAAGCTCATCCAAGGACAAGTTGTATGAGAAGGTCATCAACCCGTACCTTCCGGAGGTGATGAAACACCGTCAAGCCATTGAGATGCATGAGAGGGTGTGTGGCGCCCCTCCTGATTACCACTGTAGCCAGACGGTCGCCGCACACACCAGCCCAGGAAATCACTCTGGCATGCACGTTTACAACAAGTATCATGAACATGGGCATTTCTATTAATGGATATATAAGTCTTACATGATATTTTACAAGGGTGATGGCAGCGGAAAAGCTCTATCTAAGGCAGCCTGGTCTTGGTGCGGCTCCAATCCATAAGGATCTGACTGGGTTACTCTTCTAGCCCACGAACGCTCCGGCTCCTCGCTAGTGGACGTCGGATCCTTAGGTGAACCTGGCCACACTGAAGGCCGCTGAGTACTTTTGAATGTACTCGCAAGCAAACCAAACCAACATATACACCAAGCAGAGCAATCCATGGCATTCATGCATGCATTAATTATTAGAGCAATGTTATCTATTAAGGCATAGCATATCTATTTAGCAATATTGGTTATCAGGTCATAACAGAATTATCCAGCAAAATAACTAATAAGGTAAATACAATATGACGAGGATGAAGCACGTTAAGTAATGATTTCATATTCCAAACCTTCTCATAAACCAATCTCAAAAATATCCAAATCCGATACAAACCTTGCGGTCATCTGACCACCTATCTCATAGCCATCGCATGGCTAACATTTGACATCATCCGGTGCCCATGCACCTTCACTGTAAGTCTGACAAAGCTTACCTTGCTCAGGTTTATTCTTAGCAATTATCTGGTTGACTCTTCTAGATTTGACACAGACCAAATAGTGTGACCTAGTACGAATGGTGTCCCATGACCGAGGACGCGGCTATTCGAATAGATTTACACTCTGCAGAGGTTGCGCACTTTACCCACACCATGGAGCTCCCGGCCTCGTACTTAGTACATGTTCCCATTTGGGTGGACCGGTGTTGCTCCAACAAGACTTGTCTATTGCCCGGCACTCTTACGGCCCCACCGACAATCATACCCTTCCCGGGTCAAGTCTTGGGTGGCCCCTGTGTCACTCCTGACACCTACCACCATCGTGGCCAAACAAAACTATCCCAAACGGGGACCTATGCACGTAAAACTAAACTAGGCTCACAGGATTATCGCCGCCTACCGGGTCAGGGTAGCACGCACGCATAATCCCCCCCTCTTTGGTGGTACCGATAAGAGGCAAGACAACAGACCAAGTCAGGGCCTCCCTGATGACCCACAAGTATAGGGGATCAATCGTAGTCCTTTTGATAAGTAAGAGTGTCGAACCCAACGAGGAGCAGAAGGAAATGACAAGCGGTTTTCAGCAAGGTATTTTCTGCAAGCACTAAAATTATCGGTAATGAGTAGTTTGATAGCAAGATAATTTGTAATAAGTGACAAGTAGCAATAGTAACAAAGAGTGCAGCAAAGTGGCCCAATCCTTTTTATAGCAAAGGACAAGCCGGAATGATCTCTTATAGTAAGCAAAGCATTCTCGAGGACACATGGGAATTTCATCTAGTCACTTTCATCATGTTTGTTTGATTCGCGTTCGCTACTTTGATAATTTGATATGTGGGTGGACCGGTGCTTGGGTGTTGTTCTTACTTGAACAAGCCTCCCACTTATGATTACCCCCTCTCGCAAGCATCTGCAACTACGAAAGAAGAATTAAGATAACTCTAACCATAACATTAAACATATGGATCCAAATCAGCCCCTTACGGAATAGCGCATAAACTAGGGTTTAAGCTTCTGTCACTCTAGCAACCCATCATCTAATTACTACTCCACAATGCATTCCCTTAGGCCCAAAGATGGTGAAGTGTCATGTAGTCGACGTTCACATGACACCACTAAGAGAATCAACAACATACATATCATCAAAATATCGAACGAATACCAAATTCACATGATTACTTATGACAAGACTTCTCCCATGTCCTCAAGAACAAAAGTAACTACTCACAAATCATAATCATGTCCAAGATCAGAGAGGTATTGAGTAGCATAATAGATCTGAACAAATAATCTTCCACCAAATAAACCAACTAGCATCAACTACAAGATGTAATCAACACTACTACCAACCCACAGGCACCAATCTGAGGTTTTGAGACAAAGATTGAATACAAGAGATGAACTAGGGTTTGAGATGAGATGGTGCTGGTGAAGATGTTGATAAAGATTAGTCCTCCCACGATGAGAGGATCGCTGGTGATGTCGATGGCGACGATTTCCCCCTCCTGGGGGGAAGTATCCCCGGCAGAATCTCTCCGCCGGAGAGCAAAAGTGCTCCTGCCCAAGTTCCACCTCGAGACGGCGGCGCACCCTCCCAAAAGTCTTCTCTATATTTTTTCTAGGGAAAATGGACTTATATACCAGAAAATGTGGGCCAGAGGCTGGCCAGGGGCCCGACGAGCCACCAGGGCGCGCCTGGGGGGGGGGGGGGGTGGCGCGCCCTGGTGCCTCGTGGCCACCTGGGTGGCCCCCTCTGGTACTTCTTGCTTCCAGTATTTTTTTTAATTATTCCAAAATAAATCTCCATGAAATTTCAGCTCATTTGGAGATGTGCAGAATTGGTATCTCTGACATAGCTTTTTCATGTCCAGAATTCCAGCTGCCGGCAATCTCCCTCCTTGTGTGAATCGTGCATATTAAGAGAGAAAAGGCTTTAGAATTGCTCCACAAAGTGTTATATTGATTAAAAACACTATAAATAACAGTAGCAAAACATGATGCAAATGGACGTATCAACTCCCCCAAGCTTAGACCTCGCTTGTCCTCAAGCGAAAGCCGATATCGATAATCATGTCCACATGTTTAGAGAGAGAGGTGTTGATAAAAACAAAATACGGACATTGTAGCATCATGATCATTATTATAATAGCAATATTTATTATCATAAAACTTCTCATGAGCAAGTAACAATTCATCACAACAATGAAGTATAAGGCATAAACTTTCTTGAAAACTAACAAACTATGTTCTCAGTCAACAATGCAATTGCAATTCATCATATTTTCAGGAAGGGTCTCCTGTAGGAGCTTGTTAGCAAGTCCACATACTCAACCATCATTTAGTCTTCTATGATTGCTAACACTCACGACATATATATGGAGCAAAAAGTTTCAGCCAGACACATAGAAAGATAGGGGCTTGTGATTTCGCCTCCCAACTTATTCACCTCAAGGGTGATGTCAACAATAATAACTCATGATCACTCATATCCAACTGGATATATATGCCTAGATCTTTCCCCACCACATGATGCTTGCAAAAGAGAAAAAATAAAAAGGAAGTAGAGGAGAACACTATTGACTCTTGCATAAAAAGTAAATACATAAAAGTAAAGGATAGGCCCTTCGCAGAGGGAAACAGAGGTTGTCATGCGCTTTTTGTTGTTGGATGCACAAGCTCTTAATGCAAAGGAACATCACTTTATATTGCCCCTTGTGATAGCAACCTTTATTATGCAGTCTGTCGCTTTTATTTCTTTACCATCACAAGTTCGTACAAAGCTTATTTCCCTTACAATAAAAGTTCAGACATATTTAGAGGCAATTTTTATTGCTTTTTGCACCGATGACAACTTACTTGAAAGATTTTATTCAATCCGTAGGTAGATATAGTGGACTCTCATGACATGAAACTGGGTTTAAGGGTTTTGGATGCACACGTAGTATCTCTACTTGGTGCGGATTTTTGGCTAGCAAAGAAATTGGGCAAGAACCACATGTTGGAGGATCTATAACAATATAACTTCTATGTGAATATGAACAAACATAATTCATTACGTTGTCTTCCTTGTCCAACGTCAACAATTTGACATAAAATACTTAATGGAGGCTCACAATCATAAAAGATGTCCAAGATAGTGTATTTGCATGTGAATCTTCTCTTCCCTATTAATTTTTTCATGAATTGCATCATTGACTAATGCTATGTTTGTTAACTTCCAATAAATTTTACCACTTATACTTTTCTTTATGTAATGTCATTACTTTCCATAAGATTAGCATATGATCTTTTTCATTATATTCATTGCTAGAATTGAAATATGAAAGTAAACAAGCAAAAACTCAAACTACTCTTTATTATATAACTCTCAACTCGATTACATAGATAGATAGATCACGAAGCTAACACTCGAAAATAGATCATACTAAACTTTTATTCAACTAGATCATGAAATAACTAAGGATCGAACTAAAAATAGGTAAAGATAACAAAACTGATGGTGATACGATACCGGGGCACCTCCCCCAAGCTTGGCACAAGCCAAGGGGAGTGCCCATACCCATGTACTCAAGTTTCCTTCTTCGATGATGGTGGTGATGATGAAGTGATGGGCTTGTCCTTCGCAACATTAATTAGGATCTCCTTTAGGCTCTGGATTTCCCGAAGCACATACTGTATCATCTCTGTATTCCTTTGGACTTCGGCCATAATATGCTTATTCTCTGGGCCCCAAGCGTTCTTTCCTGCATCACTTTCACTTGGATGAGAGATTTCCCAATTGGAGGGTATGTGCATAGGAGGAGTATTTTTGATCCCATAATTGTGAACTAAGTTATGAAAATTGTTTCGATGTAACCTGTGTAAGGGCCTTCTAGGGGGAAGCCCTTCTTGTACCTCTGGATTCCCATGGCCTGAAGTGCTTCTTACGGCTCGGTGCGGGTTCAGAATTGTGGAGATGCCTGCATGGGTTCCCCTCTCGGAAGCCGGAGGGTGGACCTCGAGCGAATCTCCATCATCTTCTTCCATGGTAACTTCTCCTTCCTCCCTCCTCCTGAGCTCCATCTGCATCAACCAAGCATCGTCTCCCCCATTGTTGGAGGAAGAAGAAGACATAGTGCCTGGCCTCAAAATCTGGCAGAAAACAGCACAAAAGAAGAGCAGAGGAGATTTCTGCGATACGGTGGTCAAAACGTCCGGGAGTATATATAAAGATTTTTTATCTTGCAAAACAAGTAATCCAGGAGAAAACGGAGTCGGGAAGGCTCACGAGGGGCCCACGAGCCACCAAGGAGCGCCTGGGGGGGTGGCGCGCCCTAGTGCCTCGTGGGCACCAGGTGGGTCCCCTCGGCTATTTCTTATTTTTGTATTTTTTCTAATATTCCAAAACTGACAGAAAGTATTTTTATGGAATTTTTGGAGTCGGTTTACTTACCGTATCACGTACCTCTTCCTTTTCAGGGTTCTGGAGTGTTCCGGAAGGTCTCTCTTATGTATTCCTCCGGTGTAATTGTTTCAATAACATTAGTTTCAACATTAATGGGAGTACCTGAAATATAGTGCTTAATTCTTTGCCCATTCACCACTCTCGGATTAGTTCCTTCGGAGTTGTTTATTTTGATGTCTCCGGAGTGATAAACTTCTTCGATGATATACGGTCCTTCCCATTTAGAGAGAAGTTTTCCTGCAAAGAATCTCAACCGAGAATTGTACAATAGAACTTGCTCACCCACTTTAAATTCCCGTTTTTGAATTCTTCTATCATGCCATCTTTTAACTTTTTCTTTAAACAATTTGGCACTTTCATAAGCTTGGGTTCTCCATTCATCTAATGAGCTAATATCAAATAACCTCTTTTCACCGGCAAGTTTAAAATCATAATTGAGTTCTTTAATTGCCCAATATGCTTTATGTTCTAACTCAAGAGGTAAATGACATGCTTTTTCATAAACCATTTTATAAGGAGACATACCCATAGGATTTTTATAAGCAGTTCTATAAGCCCATAATGCATCGTCAAGTTTCTTAGACCAATTCTTTCTAGATCTATTGATGGTTTTTTGCAAAATTAATTTTATTTCTCTATTGCTCAATTCAACTTGTCCACTAGTTTGAGGGTGATAGGGAGATGCAATTCTATGGTTGACATCTTATTTAGCAAGCAATTTACGGAATGCACCATGAATAAAATGTGAACCACCATCAGTTATTAAATATCTAGGGACTCCGAACCTTGGGAAAATAACTTCTTTAAGCATTTTAATAGAAGTGTTATGATCAGCACTACTAGTTGGAATAGCTTCTACCCACTTAGTAATGTAATCAACATCAACTAAAATATGTGTATACCCATTGGATTTAGGAAAAGGTCCCATATAATCAAATCCCCAAACATCAAATGGTTCAATACCAAGTGAATAATTCATAGGCATTTCCTGGCGTCTACCAACATTACCAATTCTTTGACATTCATCACAAGATAGGACAAACTTACGAGCATCCTTGAAAAGAGTAGGCCAATATAAACCAGATTGTTATACCTTGTGTGCAGTTCTGTCTCCCGCATGGTGTCCTCCGTAAGCCTTGGAATGACACTTCCGTAGGATTTGTTCCTGTTCATGCTCAGGTATACAACATCTAATAATACCATCTACTCCTTCTTTATAAAGATGTGGGTCATCCCAGAAGTAATGTCTTAAATCAAAGAAGAACTTTTTCTTTTGTTGGTATGTGAAACTAGGTGGTATAAATTTAGCAACAATATAATTAGCATAGTCCGCATACCATGGAGTATTACGAGAAGCATTTATGACAGCTAATTGTTTATTAGGAAAATCATCATTAATAGGTAGTGGGTCATCTAGAACATTTTCCATTCTAGACAAATTATCTACTACGGGATTCTCAGCTCCCTTTATATCAATAATATGCAAGTCAAATTCTTGTAGCAATAAAACCCACCTAATGAGTCTAGGTTTAGCATCTTTCTTTTCCATAAGATATTTAATAGCAGGATGATCGGTGTGAACAGTTTCTTTAGAATCAACTATGTAAGATCTGAATTTATCACATGCAAACACAACTGCTAGAAATTCTTTCTCAGTAGTAGCATAATTTCTTTGGGCACTGTCTAGAGTTTTACTAGCATAATGGATAACATTTAATTTCTTATCAACTCTCTGTCCTAGAACAACACCAACAGCATAATCACTAGCATCACACATAATTTCAAAAGGCAAGTTCCAATCAGGTGGTTGAACAATAGGTGCAGTGGTTAAGGCTTTCTTAAGTGTTTCAAAGGCTTCTAGACAATCATCATCAAAAACAAACAGAACATCTTTTTGCAAAAGATTGGTAAGAGGCCTAGAAATATTAGAAATGTCTTTAATAAATCTCCTATAGAAACCAGCATGACATAGGAATCTTCTTATACCTTTAATATCTTTAGGACATGGCATTTTGTCAATAGCATCAACCTTAGCTTTATCAACTTCAATACCTCTTTCAGAAATTTTATGCCCCAAGACAATGCCTTCATTCACCATAAAGTGGCACTTCTCCCAATTCAAGACAAGATTAGTTTCTTCACATCTCTGCAAAACTCGATCAAGGTTGCTTAAGCAATCATCAAAAGAAGTTCCGTAAATGGAGAAATCATCCATGAATACCTCAACAATCTTTTCACAAAAGTCAGAGAATATAGCAGTCATACATCTTTGAAAGGTAGCAGGTGCATTGCATAAACCAAAAGGCATACGTCTATAAGCATAAGTTCCAAAAGGACAAGTAAAGGTGGTTTTCTTTTGATCGGATTGTGATACGGGTATTTGAGAAAAACCAGAATAGCCATCTAGGAAACAAAAGTGTGTATGCTTAGACAATCTTTCTAACATTTGATCAATAAAAGGTAATGGGTAATGATCTTTTCTAGTGGCTTTGTTTAATTTTCTAAAATCAATTACCATCCTATAACCAGTTACAATTCTTTGTGGAATGAGTTCATTTTTATCATTAGGAACAACGGTAATACCTCCTTTCTTAGGGACACAATGAACGGGACTTACCCATCTACTATCAGCTATGGGATAGATTATACTTGCTTCCAGAAGTTTTAATATTTCGGTTCTTACCACCTCTTTCATCTTAGGATTTAATCGTCATTGGTGGTCGACAACTGGTTTAGCATCAGGCTCCATATTAATTTTGTGCTGACATAGAGTGGGACTAATGCCCTAAAGATCATCAAGAGTATATCCAATAGCAGCTCGGTGCTTCCTTAGAGTTTTTAGTAATCTCTTTTCTTCATGCGCTGAAAGGTTAGCACTAATAATAACAGGATATATCTTCTTTTCATCAAGGTAAGCATATTTCAATGTATCAAGCAATTGCTACAATTCAAATACAGGATCACCCTTAGGTGGAGGAGGTTCTCCAAGAGTCTCAACAGGCAAATTGTGTTTAAGGATAGGTGGTTGATCAAAGAACATCTTATCTATTTCATTTCTTTCATTCATATGCATATCGTTTTCGTGGTCTAGCAAATATTGTTCTAACGGATCAGTAGGAGGTACGGCAATAGAAGCAAGACCAATAATTTCATCTTTACTAGGCAATTCTTTATCATGAGGTTGTCTACGAAATTTGGAGAAATTAAACTCATGAGATATATCACCAAACTTAACTCGAACCTTTTCTTTAACACAATCAATTTCAGCATTAACGGTATTCAAGAAAGGTCTACCAAATATAATGGAACAATCAATTTCAGCATTAACGGTATTTGATTTTACCACACAAGACTTCAACATCTCTAACAATCCCAAGTGGTGTAATAGTATCTCTATTCGCTAGCTTAATAGTAACATCAATATCTTCAATCTCAACAGGTGCAATATCATGCATTACTTCTTGATATAAAGAAAATGGGGTAGCACTCACACTAGCACCCATATCACACAAACCATGATAGCAATGATCTCCAATCTTAACAGAAACAACAAGCGTGCCAACTACGGGCTTGTTCTTGTCTAACATATCTCGTTCATTTCTAACAGGTTTAGCAATTCTAGCAGCCTTATCACAAAGGTAAATAACATGCCCATCTATATTATCGACCAAGAGCTCTTTAACCATAGCAACATCAGGTTCAACTTGAATTTGTTCAGAGGGTCTAGGTGCTCTAATATTACTTTTGTTAACCACACTTGAAACATTAGCATGTTCCTTGATCCTAACAGGAAAAGGTGGTTTCTCAATATAAGTAGTAGGCACAACTGGATCAGCATGGTAAATAATTGTTTCTTCTTTAACACTAACGGGTTCCTCAATCTTTTCTTTAACAGGGGAATGATATTTAAACCACTTATCCTTAGGGAGATCAACATGAGTAGGAAATGATTCACAAAAGGAAGCTACTATCTCAGAGTCAAGTCCATATTTAGTGCTAAACTTATGAAAAGCATCGGTGGCCATAAAAGATTTAACACAATCGAACTCAAGTATTATACCTGACTCATTACCTTTGTCAAGTTCCCAATCTTCAGAGTTGCGTTTAATTCTTTCCAGAAGATCCCATCTGAATTCAATAGTTTTCTTCATAAAGGAGCCAGTCGAAGAAGAATCGAGCATGGTTTGATTATCATGAGAAAGCCGAGCATAAAATTTTGTAAGATAATTTCTTTTGAGAGCTCATGATTGGGGCATGTGTACATCATGTACTTAAGCATCCCCCAAGCTTGAGCGATGCTTTCTCCTTCACGAGGCCAAAAATTATATATATAATTCCGATCATGATGAACCAAATGCATAGGATAAAATTTCTGATGGAATTATAGTTTCAATCGGTTCCAGTCCCATGTATCAGTATCATCACATAGCCTATACCATATCAATGCCTTTCCCTCCAAAGATAAAGGGAATACTTTATTCTTAACTCCATCTCTGGATAAACCTGCAAGCTTAAACAATCCACAAATTTCATCCACATAGATCAAGTGCATATCAGGATGTACCGTTCCATCTCCTGCATAAGGATTAGCTAACAGTTTCTCTATCATACGCGGAGGAATCTCATAATAAATATTTTTAGTAGGTGTAGTAGGTTGAGGAGCAACTATTTGTGTTTCTGGTCGAGGTGAAGATACCCCGAACAAACCCCTCAAAGGATTACTTTCCATAGTGACATGTGACAGTAAATTTCAGCACGTAATATAAATGTTTCCTTACCAAATTCCACTCACCAAAGGCACTTCACTCCCCGGCAACGGCACCAGAAAAGAGTCTTGATGACCCACAAGTATAGGCGATCAATCATAGTCCTTTCGATAAGTAAGAGTGTCAAACCCAACGAGGAGTAGAAGGAAATGACAAGCAGTTTTCAGCAAGGTATTTTCTACAAGCACTGTAATTATCGGTAACGAGTAGTTTGATAGCAAGATAATTTGTAACAAGTGACAAGTAGAAATAGTAACAAAGAGTGCAGCAAAGTGGCCCAATCCTTTTTATAGCAAAGGACAAGCCGGAACGATCTCTTATAGTAAGCAAAGCGTTCTCGAGGACACATGGGAATTTCATCTAGTCACTTTCATTATGTTTGTTTGATTCGCGTTCGCTACTTTGATAATTTGATATGTGGGTGGACCGGTGCTGTTCTTACTTGAACAAGCCTCCCACTTATGATTACCCCCTCTCGCAAGCATCCGCAACTACGAAAGAAGAATTAAGTTAACTCTAACCATAGCATTAAACATATGGATCCAAATCAGCCCCTTACGGAATAGCGCATAAACTAGGGTTTAAGCTTCTGTCACTCTAGCAACCCATCATCGAATTACTACTCCACAATGCATTCCCTTAGGCCCAAAGATGGTGAAGTGTCATGTAGTCGATGTTCACACGACACCACTAAGAGAATCAACAACATACATATCATCAAAATATCGAACGAATACCAAATTCACATGATTACTTACGACAAGACTTGTCCCATGTCCTCAAGAACAAAAGTAACTACTCACAAATCATAATCATGTCCAAGATCAGAGAGGTATTGAATAGCATAATAGATCTAAACATATAATCTTCCACCAAATAAACCAACTAGCATCAACTACAAGATGTAATCAACACTACTAGCAACCCACAGGCACCAATCTGAGATTTTGAGACAAAGATTGAATACAAGAGATGAACTAGGGTTTGAGATGAGATGGTGCTGGTGAAGATGTTGATGAAGATTAGTCCTCCCACGATGAGAGGATCGCTGGTGATGTCGATGGCGACGGTTTCCCCCTCCCGGAGGGAAGTATC
Organism: Elymus sibiricus; assembly: GCA_039707655.1. Classification (NCBI taxonomy): domain Eukaryota; kingdom Viridiplantae; phylum Streptophyta; class Magnoliopsida; order Poales; family Poaceae; genus Elymus; species Elymus sibiricus. The sequence goes on from CM077668.1 coordinate 301,754,483, forward strand.
CCCGGTAGAATATCTCCGCCGGAGAGCAAAAGTGCTCCTGCCCAAGTTCCGCCTCGAGACGGCAGCGCACCGTCTCGAAAGTCTTCTCTATATTTTTTCTATGGCAAATGGACTTATATACCAGAAAATGGGGGCCAGAGGCTGGCCAGGGGACCCACAAGCCACCAGGGCATGCCTGGGGGGGTGGCGCGCCCTGATGCCTCGTGGGCACCTGGGTGGCCCCCTCTGGTACTTCTTACTTCTAGTATTTTTTATTTATTCCAAAATAAATCTCCGTGAAATTTCTGCTCATTTGGAGATGTGCAGAATAGGTATCTCTGACATAGCTTTTTCAGGTCCAGAATTCCAACTGCTGGCAATCTCCCTCCTTGTGTGAATCTTGCATATTAAGAGAGAAAAGGCATTAGAATTGCTCCACAAAGTGTTATATTGATTAAAAACACTGTAAATAACAGTAGCAAAACATGATGCAAAATGGACGTATCACTCCCCATAAAGGCAAATGTTGCTGCACTGATAAGCTCGGTTCAGTGGCACTATGACTCGATCCAGCCGACGGAGGAGGTTGTCATAATTAAGTCACATTCTTTATCATTGCAACAATAGTAGTAATGCACAATGAAAACATAGCAACCTATCTCCATAATGTCACCTACGAGCCACTAGCGCGATAATATGGTGAATACTAGCAAGTAATGCAAGCAGTAACACAAACTATCAGGAGTTTAATTATTTCTACCACAGACATTTTCAATGATAAAACATGCAAGAATAACATAGAGCAATGCTTTAGGGCATCTATCAGATGGTCGGCTTGCCTGGGGTGAAAGAATACTCCGGGAAGAAGTGCGATCATCCCGCGGAAAAATTCGCCCTAAAGGTTTCTCCCTAGGAGAGGCTACATATAGGGCAGGGGTAAAATGGGTATTTTCATAATGTGTAATCATTATGAAAGTGATACCATCGGAATGGGCTCGACGAACAGGGAACGTGGGCTTTGGAATCACCTGAATCGGAGTTACGGTTAAAAAGTTGTGGCCGTTCACTCATTAGGCAGAAAAACAAATAAAACTTGTCCATTTCTGCTCTTAACCAGTGAACATCTGCAACTTAAGGGTTTTGGCCGGCGGCTAAAAACAGAAAGCGCCGGGTAATGCGCCTTCACTGAGGTGGAAGCGCATTTTGATCTAAAGCCTTAAAGGTTTACGCTTTCATGCACAGAAAGCGTACTTTGACGAAGACGCCTCCACTTAAGCCACGCGGGCCCGGGGCTGGGCCACTTACAGGCGGGCCTCGCCGGCACTGTCTCTCTCCTCCTCGTCTCTTCTTCAACCTCGCGATAGGAACAGAGGAGGGCGCCGGCGTCGGTCGATGGCGCAGCTCCGGTGCGCGGGGAGGCAGGGCGAGGGCGGGGGTGAATCCGTAGCACGTCGCCGAGTCCACTGGTGGGCTTCCCGCGGCTCGAGGACGGCCAGAGGTGACGCTGCGGTGGCGGCAGAGCCGCGGCGGCTCGACCAAATTGGCCCGCTGTGGTGGGGAGGACGGCCAAGCGAGGGTGCTGGCAGGTCCATGGGAGTGCGAGGAGGCTCCTGGGTGGTTTGGGGGAGCCAGGGGTGGCTCTAGTGCTCGGGCCGAACCGGAGCAGAGGCGGAGGCCGTGGTGGCCGGAGGCGGAGCAGAGGGGCTCCGGGAATGATTGGAGAGGGCTGGGGGCAGCGGGAAGGGAGAGGAGGAGGCTGCGGGTGCTGGTGCTACTCGGGGAGGGCTCGGGCCGCGGCTTTTATAGCCGGCGGAGGCAATGGATGGGCACGGCCGCCGCGTTGAGCTGGCCGGCGTGCTGTTGCTCGCGGCGAGCTGGTGTGCGGCTAGCGGTGCCGACCTGACGCAGCACAGGGCGACGCGGTGGCGAGGAAGAGGACATTGGGGAAAGGGACGACAGCTGGCGATGCGTACGCGTACTGCCTAGTACGGCGACGCTTATCGTTGTCCGGCAAGGGCGCAAACGGTGGGGGAAACTACGGGAGAGGGGACACGCGGACGCTGCGGAGACAATGGACATGGCCAGATGAGCGAAGGCTGGCCGGAGATGACCGAATGTGGCTCCCCGCCTGATTACCACTGTAGCCAGACGGTCGCCGCACACACCAGCCCAGGAAATCACTCTGGCATGCGCGTTTACGACAAGTATCATGAACACATGCATTTCTATAAATGAATATACATAAGTCTTACATGATATGTTACAAGGGTGATGGCAGCGGAAAAGCTCTATCTAAGGCAGCATGGTCTTGGTGCGGCTCCAATCCACAGGGATCTGACTAGGTTACTCTTCTAGCCCGCGAACACTCCGGCTCCTCGCTAGTGGACGTCGGATCCTTAGGTGAACCTGGCCACATTGTAGGCCGCTGAGTACTTTTGAATGTACTTGCAAGCAAACCAAACCAACATATACACCAAGCAAAGCAATCCATGGCATTCAAGCTTTCACTTGTTATTAGATTAACATTAATTATCATGGCATAGAATACTTATCTAGCAATATTATTTATCATGTCATAACAGGATTATCTAGCATGATAACTATTGGAGTAAATATAGTAAGGTTAAGCATATCAAGTAAATAATCCATAGTCCGAATATTCTCATGATCCAGTACAAATCATAGCCAAATCCAATCCAACTCTTGCGGTCATCCGAACACTCATCTCATAGCCATCCCATGGCTAACATCTCAACTTCCTGACATCATCCGAAATCCAAGCATCTGTGCTGACAAAGCTTACCTTATCTGGTTTGTTCTTAGCCATCATTCAGTTAACTCCTCCAGACTCGACACAAACCAAATAGTGTGACCTAGTACGAACTGTGTCCCATAACCGAGGACGCGGCTATTCGAATAGATTTACACTCTACAGAGGTCGCGCACTTTACCCACACTATGGAGCTCTTGGCCTTGTACTCCCATTCGGGTGGACCGGTGCTGCTCCAACAGAACTTGTCTATTGCCTTGCACTCTTACGGCCCCACTGACAATCATACCCTTCCCGGGTCAAGTCCTGGGTGGCCCCTGTGTCACTCATGACACCTGCCACCGTCGTGGCCAAACAAAACTGTCCCAAACGGGGACTTGGTACCATATAACTTAACTGGGCTCACAGGATTACCGCCGCCTACCGGGCCAGGGTAGCATGCATGCATAATCCTCCCTCTTTGGTGGTACCGATAAGAGGCACGACAATAGACCAAGCTAGGGCCTTCCCATAAAGGCAAGTGTGGCTGCACTGATGAGCTCGGTTCGGTGGCACTATGACTCGATCCAGCCGACGGAGGAGATTGTCATTATTGAATCACATTCTTAATCATTGCGATAACCACAGTAATGCACGATGAAAACATAACAACCTATCCCCATATTGTCACCTACGAGTCACTAGTGCGATAATATGATGAGCATTGACAGGTAATGTAAATAGCAAGTTCAACCTAGCTGGAGTTTAATTATTTCTAACACAGGTATATTCATTAATTAAACACGCAAGAATAACACAAAGCAATGCTTTAGGGCATATATCAGATGGTCGGCTTGCCTGGGGGTCGATGGATTCACCGCAGAGAAGTGCGATCACATCGCGGAAAAATTCGCCGGAGAAGATTCCCTCTCGGAGGGGCTAAATATAGGGCAGGGGCAAAATGGTCATTTTCAGAATGTGTAAACATTATGAAAGTGACCTCATCGGAATGGGCTCGACGAACAGAGAAAGTGGGCTTTGGAATCACCTGAATCGGAGTTACGGTTGAAGAGAAACGGCCGTTCGTTCGTTAAGCGATAAAACAGACAGAAAACTCTCCACTTTAGCTCTTAGCGGGTGAACGTTCACCATTTAACTGGTTCACCCACCGGCTGGAAAAATTGAAAACATATTTACGGGAATACGCTTTCCGCTACTGAAAACGGTTCAGCCGAAAGCCGCTTCCACTTACTGGATGGGCCCGGCCAACAGTGGCTGACGGGTGGGCCTGCCCTTATCTCTCTCTCTCTCCTCCACCCTGTCGTCATCTTCCTCCCGCTCGGAGACAGAGGCGATGCGGCCGCCGGCGCAGCCGACGAACGGCGGCATAGGAGGGCCTGCCACTGGGCTCGCCGGAACCGGCACACCGCGCCGTGCCCAAAGGTGGCCGCAGGGCTGCGCGGGACGGCCTACAGCTCCGTTGCCCCTGACCAGGGCGCCGCGGCCGGAGGGCTTCGATGGAGCCACGCCGGCAGGTTTTCCCCCGAGCAAGATAAGGACGGGGCTCCTGGGGAGGCCGTGGGTGTGGAAGAGGGAGGGAGGGGATGGCCATGGGCAAGGAATGGCCAAGGGGATCGGGCGGCGGCCTTCGGTCATGGATGGGGAGAGGAAGCTCCTCGAGCTCAAGGGAGGGCTGGGGACGCTGCTGGTGAGGAGGGCGAGCTCGGGGGCACGCTTAAATAGCCGCGAGGATGGGCTCGCGACGACGGCCGAGGCTTCGGGATGCCGATGCCGTGGCCGCGCTTGGGTGGAGCACCTCTTGTCGGCACGCCCGGCCAGGGAGCTAGCGGACGAGGCGGAGCAAAGGAGCAGGCGACGTGGGCAAGCAAGGGAAGCTGGGCGGCGAGCTGGGGACAGCCAGAGGGGACCGGACGGCGACTATTGCCACAGTTAGCGCCGGTTGCCGACTAAAGTCGTGGTCACCACCGGCACCACGCGTCCAGAGCACCTATTTGACTCTAGGCCATGTCAAACAGATGCATCAAAGGTCAGTGAATTAACCTGTCAAGGTTTGGAGGGAAATGGAGACATGAAGTTGACTGATTTGAGCTGACATAGGTTCTGGACAGAAATTTGGACAGGATGCTGTGGTCAAACAGAGGTGCCAATGAGCTGGCCAGGTTGTCACAGGGGAAAGAGATAAGAAGGAGCACCTGCTGGAAAAATTTGAAGCCATTTGGACCTGTTTTGCATATACTTCCTTTGCAATGCAATATTTGGTCCAGAAACTAAACTTTGAAGCTGTGCTCAAATGGCTAAATGAAATGAGCTGAATTTTGGTGGAGGGAAGTTATTAGGACATTATGATATTCTGGTAAAATTTCAGCTCATTTGGATACCATATGAAGGTACTTCCTTCATAGAGTTAGAATCTGGATTGTTGCTAGATGGAATTTTTGGGAGAAATTGGCTAGATGAAATGATGTGAATTTTTGCATGATCACATAATATAGGGATGTGAGGTCCTGGATTGATTTCAAGAATTTTGAAACAATATAAAATATAGTTGCTTCACAACCTCAAAATAAATCCAGAAACAAGAATTGGATGATTCTCTCAAACTTTGAACTGTGGAACTTGGGTTCTTGACGGAAATGGTGAAGATATGAATAGGAGAAGCTTCACAATTTATTTGGGATTTTTCCTGGCTACCAAAATGGTAGTTCCTTTGGAAAGTGCCCAAAATGCAATATTGGCTTTAAATAGGAAAATGCAATTTCCCTTATTTAATTATAACCAATATTTTTATGAGAGCTCAATATGATCACAAAGAATATCTCCACAAGTTTTCATGAACTTTGGAGATGGATCGATATTTTCCTGGATTTAATTCCTTAAACTAGCAGAAAAAGGAATTAATTTTAAATGAAAAATATTGCAAATGACTTGGCAATATTTTTGCATATCCAGGGTTTACAGAGATAGGATGATCACTGGGAAAAGTTTGGGAGGCAACAGATCAAAGAAAATTGGGGTTCCTTTGTAACTGCAAGAATTAGGGTTTCCCTTCCGATAACTCGGAAGGTAGGGTTTCGGTGGCAAAATCCTGAGAATATATCTTGGGTGGACAAGTTGGACTGGGGAGGATCTCTGGTTGGATAGGGAAGGCAAGGCTAAATGACCATCTCCATATACCCAAGCGCGAGAGAAAATCCGATAACATCGAGAAAAAGACGGAAGTCCACTCCCGCGAAGGAAAAAAACAAGGAGCGAAAACCAGGGTGTTACACCGAACGGAGCTGGCAGAGCGCAGAGCACCACTGTGGCGTGCTCTCCGTGTGGTCACCACGTGCACTCCGCGTTCTGGCCCCCCACTGGATGCCACATCTTGTCAAATGTGGTGTTCACTGATCACATAGATGAGTTACATCACTGGATGGACCAGAATGGCTCTAGAATGGTCGAGGTAGTCTAGAACAGCTTCTGGTCAGAATTTTGGGGAGGTTACTGAGGTAAAATGGTTTGGTAAATGGAGCTGAGCTATTGCCACACTGAAATGTAGGAGGAAGGTGTAGATACTGGCAAAATTTGAAGTCATTTGGACCTTGTTTGCATGCACTTCCTTCACAAATTGGAAATCTGGACAGAAATGGATTTGAATTTGCTGGGACAAATTGGCTAGATGTATTTGGCTCAAATTTGGTGCAAAAAGATGATTTGGATATATGGAGGCACTGGAAAAATTTCAGCTCATTTGGATGCTTCTACATGCTACTTCCTTCATAGAGCTTTTCTCTCGACAGAAATCAGATGGAATTTTTGGGAGAAATTGGCTTGGCAAAATGATATGAATTTTTGTATGATCACACCATATAGGGAATGTGAGGTCCTGGATTAATTTCAAGAATCATGGAGCAGTCTAAAATATAGTTGCTTCACAACCTCAAAATGGGTCCAGAACCAAGAACTGGATGATGCTCTCAAACTTTGAATTGTGGATCTTGGATTCTTGATGGAAATGGTGAACATATGGATAGGAGAAGCTCCACAAATTATTTGGGCTTTTTCCTGGCTACCAAAATGGTAGTTCCTTTGGAAATTGCCCAAAATGCAATATTGGCTTTAAATAGGAACATGCAATTTCCCTTATTTAATTATGGCCAATATTTTTATGAGAGCTCAATATGATCACAAAGAATATCTCCGCAAGTTTTCATGCACTTTGGAGATGGATAGATATTTTTCTGGATTTAATTCCTTTAAATAGCAGAAAAGGAATTAATTCTAAATGAAAAATATTGCAAATGACTTGGCAATAGTTTTGCATATCCAGGGTTGATAGATGTAGGAAAGTCATTGGGAAAAATTTGGGAGGCAACAGATCAAAGGAAATTAGGGTTCCTTTGTAACCGCAAGAATTAGGGTTTCCCCTCCGATAATTCGGAGAGTAGGGTTTTGACGGCAAAACCCGGAGAATTTAGTTTGGGGGGCCAAGTTGGGTTGGAGAGAATCTCTGGTCTGATAGGATAGGCCAGGCTATATGACCATCTTCATATACCCAAAGGCGAGAGAAAATCCAATAACACCGAAAAAACGACGGGAGTCAAACCCTGCGAAGGAAGAAATCGGGGAGCGAAAACCAGGGTGTCACAAACCTACCCCCATAAGAAAATCTCGTCCTCGAGATTTTTGGGCTTACCTCCCGGCGAAGGGGGACATACCTATGTGTGACTTGGATCCATCAACTGTCTTGTCTTCGTCGGTTCACTGGCCTTTTAACTGCCTCTTCTGATGGCTCATGTGTTGTCTTTTCACACAGCTACCTTGAATCCTTCTCTTTCCTGTCAAGTGTACCTTTTGTCCTGGCAGTCTGTTATCTAGGCTTGATGGGTAGCGGGTAGTATCAACAAATAGCTTGGTTTCCATGGCCTGGAGCTAGCTGCTTCGGGTTTTATCGCGATATTCCCTACCCTGACGGTCATGGGCGAAACATCCTTTCTGGGTACCGGGCCCACGTGCTTGTATGGCCTTGAGTGACTAGGGTGGCTTTCTTTCTATCTTGTCAGAAGGCTCAGTCTGGCTCTGGGTTCCGCACTGATGTTTCCTTCTGTCTTATGCATTCTTGACTTTGTCCTTAGGTGATCCACAATCCAAGGAACAACATGACCGAACTATTACTGCTATATCCCCAACTGAAATGTCAGGCATGATCACAAAGTAATCATAGACAGTAATCTCTTATTCCAATGACATCACGGTATCTACGAGCTGTCGATGCTGATGTACGTGTTCTTTTAACTGCTTCTTCCAAATTTCTGTACTGGCACAGGGTATCCCATATTTCCACGTGAACCCAGACTATCAAACTTTGTCGATTACTGAGGTGGCTCTGCCATATATAGCCTCGGTAGTCCTTGTTATGACCACTGAGCTGAACATAGTATGGCTAGCATCCGGTGCATCTTTCGGAGCATAGCCTCTTATCTTGGTTGATGGCCCATGCTCATGAGGAGTACACCATGCTTGCTGCATTGTTGTGGCTGTATATGCAAGAGTCTGACAAGGATTGACAATATCACCTTGTCTGTGAAGCTTTACTTTTATTGACCGTCGCGGAGGTTGGTTATCCAAAACTTCTTTATGCTTGGGGGTTCCTTTTGTGGACCTGTCATGACCTGCCAACACGGCTCCTCGGTCACATCCCAGCTTGTCAGGCTGATACTGACTACCTTCTCTTGCATATCTCATAGGGGTTGCTGTGTTCATATCCTTCTTTGCAATATGGGACCAATGTTTCTCTGAAGACAGTCATTCCCGTGTACGAGTGGGTCACATGAACTGATCAAATAGACTGCATGCTCACAACATAAGCGAGTGTAGGATAAATCCTTCCATAACTACTGAGTTCTGAAGCAAACGTGTATCTGGGCTAGTTCGTGCTTCTGAGAAGCTTGTTGCGGACATGATGGCGTGCTAAAGAAGGCTGAATTCCTTACGCTCGAAGCTTTTGCCAGGGTAGTGTGCCGAAGAAGGCTGGGTATCGTACCTCAGAAGCTTTCCCTCATGTGGCTTACTGTGGAAGGTCAGGTGCCTTATGCCGGAAGCTTTCCGCCGTAGCGGCTGATGAAAATGGGAGTGCTGTATCCTAGAAGATTTCCCCCTAGTGGCGTAGTGAGGAAGATTGGGAGTCTTGCGTCATAAGCTCTTCTCAATAGCTTGCGGGGCAAGGCTGGGTTCTTACACCAGAAGCCTTTCACTGTGATACGCAGTCGGACCTGTGGCCGATTCTGGCTTCCTTCCGAAGTATCCGGAATTTACTCATAGCGGAGCCAAAACTTGGTATAGGCCATACCTTGTCTAAAGATATCCTGTTGGTCATGCACACCACTAGTCCTTCTGCTGGTCTGCTCATTGCAACGGTTGCCGACTTTGTGTTGATAATTAATCCAGATGTATGCCGATAGTAAGCAGTTGGCGGATAATTCCATTCGATTTGGCTGAGCTTCCAGGTGTTTGGAATTCTCATTGATTCTGGGCAGCCGTGAACTCATCCATATTCCTCACAAACCTTGTTCACAGTGCCTGGAAATTTGTATATACACCGGTGAATTCCAAAATATGATTTGCAATTTGTATCAACGTACCAGAGTTTTGTTGTTTCTCTCGGCACGTCCACATTCTTGAAATATGTCTTCTGTGGGTAATAAATGATTCTTGAGTCCAGTGAAAAAAGACTCAAGATTCACCCTACTGACTGAAATAATCCTTGTGTTGAGGACGGAATAATTTGTCCTTACTGGTGTCCATTCCTGGTAGCTCATCTGACTGTTCCTCAGGTGTGACTTGTTCTGAGGCAGACTCTCTCAGGTATATTCTAGCCTTATCTATTGCACGCAGATTCTGCTTCTGACCCATCCTTGTTCTGGATAGATCCGGTGTTGCTATTCTGAATATCATGTGGTTGACTTGGCTTGACTCTTACTGGATTTGGATTATTTGGTATTATCCAAGTTATGTGTTGGTCTTCTTAAGAACACTTGGGGATGGATCCAGTCGGAGCAAGAGGACAGAATCGAGAAAAGAAGCAAGAACCGCGAAAAACCAAAAAGCAAATAAAGCTCAAATTTTGCGGACCTTACACATGTGGCCGAAGATTCACTAGTATAACTAGCCTAGCGTACTCGATGCACTTCTAAGGATTTAGAAGCAAAACCACACAACGCTCCTGGTAGCAATTGGTGTCAAGCTTCTACTACTTCCTTAGGGAACATCAAACTCGACGCATGACCATAGCCAAAGTGGCTTGGTCAACGATCCTAGGGTTGTCGAGAAGAGATGGAATTTACAGGCGTTTCCCAAAGGAAACTAGATTTGAGGAGAGAAATGCCATGGTTAGCAAGCAAGGTGGGGATATTTGGTTTACCTAGGGGCTGAGGGCTCACGGGTCATTGCCTGGTGCGGACTTTTCACACCGGAGGCAAAGGCCACGGGAGTTGGGGTCTGATGTGGGGAAAACCTACAGGATTGCCTTATGATCAATAGTAGCCATGCCTGTTTGGAGAAGATGGCTGAAATCCATCGGGGCTTTCTACTGAGCAAGAGGCAATGAAATCTGGCTAGGGTAATCTACAGTCAGCCTGGCACTGATACCATCCGTTGTGGCGCCCCGCCTGATTACCACTGTAGCCAGACGGTCGCCGCACACACCAGCCCAGGAAATCACTCTGGCATGCGCATTTACAACAAGTATCATGAACACATGCATTTCTATTAATGGATATATAAGTCTTACATGATATTTTACAAGGGTGATGGCAGCGAAAAAGCTCTATCTAAGGCAGGATGGTCTTGGTGCGGCTCCAATCCACAGGGATCTGACTGGGTTACTCTTCTAGCCCGGGAACGCTCCGGCTCCTCGCTAGTGGACGTCAGATCCTTAGGTGAACCTGGCCACATTGAAGGCCGTTGAGTACTTTTGAATGTACTCGCAAGCAAACCAAACCAACATATACACCAAGCAGAGCAATCCATGGCATTCATGCATGCATTAATTATTAGAGCAATGTTATCTATTAAGGCATAGCATATCTATTTAGCAATATTGGTTATCAGGTCATAACAGAATTATCCAACAAAATAACTAATAAGGTAAATACAATACGACGAGGATAAAGCACGTTAAGTAATGATTTCATATTCCAAACCTTCTCATAAACCAATCTCAAACATATCCAAATCCGATCCAAACCTTGCGGTCATCTGACCACCTATCTCATAGCCATCGCATGGCAAACATTTGACATCATCCGGTGCCCATGCACCTTCACTGTAAGTCTGACAAAGCTTACCTTGCTCGGGTTTATTCTTAGCAATTATCCGGTTGACTCCTCCAGACTCGACACAGACCAAATAGTGTGACCTAGTAAGAATGGTGTCCCATGACCGAGGGCGCGGCTATTTGAATAGATTTACACTCTGCAGAGGTTGCGCACTTTACCCACACCATGGAGCTACCGGCCTCGTACTTAGTACATGTTCCCATTTGGGTGGACCGGTGTTGCTCCAACAAGACTTGTCTATTGCCCGGCACTCTTACGGCCCCACCGACAATCATACCCTTCCCGGGTCAAGTCCTGGGTGGCCCCTGTGTCACTCCTGACACCTGCCACCGTCGTGGCCAAACAAAACTGTCCCAAACGGGGACCTGTGCACATAAAACTAAACTGGGCTCACAGGATTATCGCTGCCTATCGGGCCAGGGTAGCACGCACGCATAATCCCCCCCCCCCTCTTTGGTGGTACCGATAAGAGGCAAGACAACAGACCAAGTCAGGGCCTCCCCATAAAGGCAAATGTGGCTGCACTGATAAGCTCGGTTCAGTGGCACTATGACTCGATCCAGCCGACGGAGGAGGTTGTCATAATTAAGTCACATTCTTTATCATTGCAACAACAGTAGTAATGCACAATGAAAACATAACAACCTATCTCCATAATGTCACCTACGAGCCACTAGTGCGATAATATGGTGAATACTAGCAAGTAATGCAAGCAGTAATACAAACTATCAGGAGTTTAATTATTTCTAGCACAGACATTTTCATTAATTAAACACGCAAGAATAACACAGAGCAATGCTTTAGGGCATATATCAGATGGTCGGCTTGCCTGGGGTGAAAGAATACTCCGGGAAGAAGTGCGATCATCCCGCGGAAAAATTCGCCGGAAAGGTTTCTCTCTCGGAGAGGCTGCATATAGGGCAGTGGTAAAATGGGTATTTTCAGAATGTGTAATCATTATGAAATTGATACCATCGGAACGGGCTTGATGAACAGAGAACATGGGCTTTGGAATCACCTGAATCGGAGTTACGGTTAAAAAGTTGTGGCCGTTCACTCATTAGGCAGAAAAACAAATAAAAGTTGTCCATTTCTGCTCTTAACCAGTGAACATCCGCAACTAAAGGGTTTCAGCTGGCGGCTAAAAACAGAAAGTGCCCTTTGGGTAATACGCCTTCGCTGAGGTGGAAGCGCATTTTGATCTGAAGCCTTACAGGTATACGCTTTCATGCACAGAAAGCGTACTTTGACGAAGACGCCTCCACTTAAGCCACGCGGGCCCGGGGATGGGCCACTTACAGGCGGGCCCCGCCGGCGCTGTCTCTCTCCACCTCGTCTCTTCTTCAACCTCACGACAGGAACATAGGAGGGCGCCGGCGTCGGTCGATGGCGCAGCTCCTGTGCGCGGGGAGGCAAGGCGAGGGCGGGGATGAATCCGCAGCACCTCGCCGAGTCCAATGGTGGGCTTCCCGCGGCTCGGGGACGGCCAGAGGTGACGCTGCGGTGGTGGCAGAGCCGCGGCGGCTCGGCCAAATTGGCCCGCTGTGGTGGGGAGGACGGCCAAGCGAGGGTGCTGGCAGGTCTGTGGGAGTGCGGGGAGGCTCCTGGGTGGTTTGGGGGAGCCAGGGGGTGGCTCTAGTGCTCGGGCCGAACAGGAGCAGAGGCGGAGGCCGTGGTGGCCGGAGGCGGAGCAGAGGGGCTCCGGGGATGATTGGAGAGGGCTGGGGGGCAGCGGGGAGGGATAGGAGGAGGCTGCGGGTGCTGGTGCTACTCGGGGAGGGCTCGGGCCGCGGCTTTTATAGCCGGCCGAGGCAATGGATGGGCACGGCCGCCACGTTGAGCTGGCCGGCGTGCTTTTGCTCGTGGCGAGCTGGCGTGCGGCTAGCGGTGCCGACCTAACGCAACACAGGGCAACGTGGTGGCGAGGAAGAGGACAGCGGGGAAAGGTACGATAGCTGGCGACGCGTACGCGTACTGGCTAGTACGGCGACGCTTGTCGTCGTCCGGCAAGGGCGCAAACGGCGGGAGAAACTACGGGAGAGGGGACACGCGGATGCTGCGGAGACGATGGACATGGCCAGACGAGCGAAGGCTGGCCGGAGATGACCGAACGGAGCTGGCAGAGCGCAGAGCACCACTTGCTCTCCGTGTAGTCACCACGTGCACTCCGCATTTTGGCCCCCCACTGGATGCCACATCTTGTCAAACGCGGTGTTCACTTATCACATAGATGAGTTACATCACTGGATGGACCAGAATGGCTCTAGAATGGTCGAGGTAGTCTAGAACAGCTTCTGGTCAGAATTTTGGGGAGGTTACTGAGGTAAAATGGTTTGGTAAATGGAGCTGAGCTATTGCCACACTGAAATGTAGTAGGAAGGTGTAGATGCTGGCAAAATTTGAAGTCATTTGGACATTGTTTGCATGCACTTCCTTCACAAATTGGAAATCTGGACAGAAATGGATTTGAATTTGCTGGGACAAATTGGCTACATGGATTTGTCTCAAATTTGGTGTAGAAAGATGATTTGGATATATGGAGGCACTGGAAAAATTTCAGCTCATTTGGATGCTTCTACATGGTACTTCCTTCACAGAGCTTTTCTCTGGACAGAAAACAGATGGAATTTTTGGGAGAAATTGGCTTGGCAAAATGATATGAATTTTTGTATGATCACACCATTTAGGGAATGTGAGGTCCTGGATTAATTTCAAGAATCATGGAGCAATCTAAAATATAGTTGCTTCACAACCTCAAAATGGGTCTAGAACCAAGAACTGGATGATGCTCTCAAACTTTGAACTATGGATCTTGGATTCTTAATGGAAATGGTGAAGATATGGATAGGAGAAGCTCCACAAATTATTTGGGATTTTTCCTGGCTACCAAAATGGTAGTTCCTTTGGAAAGTGCCCAAAATGCAATATTGGCTTTAAATAGGAAAATGCAATTTCCCTTATTTAATTATAACCAATATTTTTATGAGAGCTCAATATGATCACAAAGAATATCTCCACAAGTTTTCATGAACTTTGGAGATGGATCGATATTTTCCTGGATTTAATTCCTTAAACTAGCAGAAAAAGGAATTAATTTTAAATGAAAAATATTGCAAATGACTTGGCAATATTTTTGCATATCCAGGGTTTACAGAGATAGGATGATCACTGGGAAAAGTTTGGGAGGCAACAGATCAAAGAAAATTGGGGTTCCTTTGTAACTGCAAGAATTAGGGTTTCCCTTCCGATAACTCGGAAGGTAGGGTTTCGGTGGCAAAATCCTGAGAATATATCTTGGGTGGACAAGTTGGACTGGGGAGGATCTCTGGTTGGATAGGGAAGGCAAGGCTAAATGACCATCTCCATATACCCAAGCGCGAGAGAAAATCCGATAACATCGAGAAAAAGACGGAAGTCCACTCCCGCGAAGGAAAAAAACAAGGAGCGAAAACCAGGGTGTTACACCGAACGGAGCTGGCAGAGCGCAGAGCACCACTGTGGCGTGCTCTCCGTGTGGTCACCACGTGCACTCCGCGTTCTGGCCCCCCACTGGATGCCACATCTTGTCAAATGTGGTGTTCACTGATCACATAGATGAGTTACATCACTGGATGGACCAGAATGGCTCTAGAATGGTCGAGGTAGTCTAGAACAGCTTCTGGTCAGAATTTTGGGGAGGTTACTGAGGTAAAATGGTTTGGTAAATGGAGCTGAGCTATTGCCACACTGAAATGTAGGAGGAAGGTGTAGATACTGGCAAAATTTGAAGTCATTTGGACCTTGTTTGCATGCACTTCCTTCACAAATTGGAAATCTGGACAGAAATGGATTTGAATTTGCTGGGACAAATTGGCTAGATGTATTTGGCTCAAATTTGGTGCAAAAAGATGATTTGGATATATGGAGGCACTGGAAAAATTTCAGCTCATTTGGATGCTTCTACATGCTACTTCCTTCATAGAGCTTTTCTCTCGACAGAAATCAGATGGAATTTTTGGGAGAAATTGGCTTGGCAAAATGATATGAATTTTTGTATGATCACACCATATAGGGAATGTGAGGTCCTGGATTAATTTCAAGAATCATGGAGCAGTCTAAAATATAGTTGCTTCACAACCTCAAAATGGGTCCAGAACCAAGAACTGGATGATGCTCTCAAACTTTGAATTGTGGATCTTGGATTCTTGATGGAAATGGTGAACATATGGATAGGAGAAGCTCCACAAATTATTTGGGCTTTTTCCTGGCTACCAAAATGGTAGTTTTTGGTGGAGGGAAGTTATTAGGACATTATGATATTCTGGTAAAATTTCAGCTCATTTGGATACCATATGAAGGTACTTCCTTCATAGAGTTAGAATCTGGATTGTTGCTAGATGGAATTTTTGGGAGAAATTGGCTAGATGAAATGATGTGAATTTTTGCATGATCACATAATATAGGGATGTGAGGTCCTGGATTGATTTCAAGAATTTTGAAACAATATAAAATATAGTTGCTTCACAACCTCAAAATAAATCCAGAAACAAGAATTGGATGATTCTCTCAAACTTTGAACTGTGGAACTTGGGTTCTTGACGGAAATGGTGAAGATATGAATAGGAGAAGCTTCACAATTTATTTGGGATTTTTCCTGGCTACCAAAATGGTAGTTCCTTTGGAAAGTGCCCAAAATGCAATATTGGCTTTAAATAGGAAAATGCAATTTCCCTTATTTAATTATGGCCAATATTTTTATGAGAGCTCAATATGATCACAAAGAATATCTCCACAAGTTTTCATGCACTTTGGAGATGGATAGATATTTTTCTGGATTTAATTCCTTTAAATAGCAGAAAAGGAATTAATTCTAAATGAAAAATATTGCAAATGACTTGTCAATATTTTTGCATATCCAGGGTTGATAGATGGAGGAAAGTCATTGGGAAAAATTTGGGAGGCAACAGATCAAAGGAAATTAGGGTTCCTTTGTAACCGCAAGAATTAGGGTTTGCCCTCCGATAATTCGGAGAGTAGGGTTTTGACGGCAAAAATCGGAGAATTTAGTTTGGGGGGGGGGGGGCAAGTTGGGTTGGAGAGAATCTCTGGTCTGATAGGATAGGCCAGGCTATATGACCATCTTCATATACCCAATGGCGAGAGAAAATCCAATAACACCAAAAAAAGATGGGAGTCAACCCCGTGAAGGAAGAAATCGGGGAGCGAAAACCAGGGTGTCACAGGGTGCCTCACATCCGGGACGTTCAAGGGCCCAAGAATACCGGGAGCGAGAAAGCCAGACTGGAAGCGGTGGAACAGGAGATCTTCTAGTGCCAGGGGATGGTGGAGCGCAGACTCAGTCCTAACCACTCCATGATCACGGAATTCATCCGTGAGCACAAGGTGGACAACGAGGATATTGGGAGCATCATCTTCATGCTCAATGATCGGATGGATCATCTTCAGGCCCAGATCTATGATTTGCAAAACCAAAATTTTGAGTATGAGGCCAAGTTCAAAGGTATGAGTTTAGCTGCAAATTTCAGGACTCCAGAAACACGTTCATCCTTTTATGATGGGGAGCCTATGCCTTGGAAGACGGAGGACTAGCCTATTACATCATCACCACCATCACCGAGGAAGGAGAATGGGCATCACCCTTGGCTGTTGCCAAGCTTGGGGGAGGTGCCCCGGTATCGTATCACCATCACTTTTATCATAATTATCTATCTTAGTTCGATCCTTAGTTATTTTGTGATTTAGAAGAATAAAGTTTTAATACGATTTAGTTTCTAGTGCTTGCTTTGTGATCTATCTATCTATGTAATCAAGTGTGAGAGTTATATAATAAAGTGTAGTTTGAGTTGATTTGTTTTACTTTTCTTGATCCAATCTTGGAAATAAAAATAAAAAGAATAAAGAAAAGAGAGATCATATGCTAATCCCATGGGGAGTGATGACTTCACATATAAAAGGTATAATTGATAAAACTTGTTGGAAGTTGACAAACATAGCATTGGTCATTGTTGCAATTCATGAAAAAGTAATAAAGGAAGAGAGGTCTCACATATAAATATACTATCTTGAACATCTTTTATGATTGTGAGCCCCCATTAAATATTCTATGTCAAATAGTTGATGTTGGACAAGGAAGACAACGTAATGAGTTATGTTTGCTTATATTCACATAGAAGTTATATTGTTTTGGATCCTCTAACATGTGGTGCTTGCCCCCTATCATTTGCTAATCAAAATTCTGTACTAAGTATAGATACTACCTGTGCATCCAAAAACCCATAAACCTAGTTTCATGTCATGAGAGTCCACCATATCTACCTATGGATTGAGTAAGATCCTTCAAGTAAGTTGTCATCGGTGCAAAAGCAATAAAAATTGCTCCTAAATATGTATGATCTTTTATTGTAAGGGAAAATAAGCTTTGTACGATCTTGTGATGGTGAAGAAATAAAAGCGATAGACTGCATAATAAAGGTCGCTATCACAAGGGGCAATATAAAGTGACGTTCCTTTACATTAAGAGCTTGCACATCCAAAAATAAAAAGCGCATGACAACCTCTGCTTCCCTCTGCGAAGGGCCTATCTTTTACTTTTATGTATTTACTTTCATGCAAGAGTCAATAGTATTCTCCTCTATTCCGTTTTTATTTTTCTCTCTTATCAAGCATCATGTGGTGGGGAAAGATCCATACATATATATCCAGTTGAATGTAGGTGATCATGAGTTATTATTGTTGACATTACCCTTGAGGTAAATATGTTGGGAGGCGAAATTATAAGCCCCTATCTTTCTATGTGTCTGACTGAAACTTTTGCTCCATAAGTATGCCATGAGTGTCAGCAATCATAGAAGACTAAATGATAGTTGAGTATGTGAACTTGCTAAACAAAGCTCTTACATAGACTCTTTCTGATAATATGATGAATTGCAATTGCATCAATGACTGAGATCATAGTTTGTTAGTTTTCAATACGGTTTATGGTTCAAACTTTATCTTGTGGATGAATTGTCACTTTGTCATGAGAAGTTTTATGATAATATATTGCTGTTATAATAAAGACCATGATGCCTTCATGTCCATATTTTGTTTTATCGACACCTCTCTATCTCTAAACATGTGGTCATGATTATCGATTTCGGTTTTTCGCTTGAGGACAAGCGAGGTCTAAGCTTGGGGGAGTTGATACGTCCATTTTGCATCATGTTTTCCTATTGTTATTTATTATGTTTTGGTTCATTATTTCACTTTATGACACAATTCTTATGCCTTTTCTCTCTTATTTTGCAAGTTTCACATGAAGAGGGAGATTGCCGGCAGCTGGAATTCTGGACCGGAAAGGGGTGAAATAGAGATAGCTATTCTGCACACCTCCAAATGACCTGAAAATTTACAGAGAATTATTTTGGAATATATAAAAATATTGGCTGAAGAAATGTCAAAGGGGAACCCACCAGGAAGCGACAAGCCTGGGGGGCGCGCCCTACCCCCTGGGCGTGCCCCCGAGCTTGTGGCGCCCCTTGTAGGCTTCCAGGGCCCATCTTCTCCTATATGAAGCCATTTGCCCTAGAAAAAATAAGAAGAAGACTTTTGGGATGAAGCGCCGCCGTGTCGAGGCGGAACCTGGGCAGGAGCAATTTTGCTCTCCGGCGGAGCGATTCCGCCGGGGATACTTCCCTCCAGGAGGGGGAAACCGAAGCCATCAACATCACCAACGATCCTCTCATCATGGGAGGGCCAATCTTCATCAACATATTCTCCAGCACCATCTCATCTCGAACCCTAGTTCATCTCTTGTATTCAATCTTTGTCCCAAAACCTCAGGTTGGTACCTGTGGGTTGCTAGTAGTGTTGATTACATCTTGTAGTTGATGCTAGTTGGTTTATTTGGTGGAAGATTATATGTTCAGATCCTTAATGATATTCAATACACCTCTGATCTTGAACATGAATATGATTTGTGAACAGTTAATTTTCTGCTTGAGGACATGGGAGAAGTCTTGTCATAAGTAATCATGTGAATTTGGTATTCGTTCGATATTTTGATGATATGTATGTTGTTGCTTCCTTTAGTGGTGTCATGTGAACGTCGACTACATGACACTTGACTATCTTTGGGCCTAAGGGAAGGCATTGTGGAGTAGTAATTAGATGATGGGTTGCTAGAGTGACAGAAGTTTAAACCCTAGTTTATGCGATATTCCGTAAGGGGCTGATTTGGATCCATATGTTTCATGCTATGGTTGGATTTATCTTAATTCTTCTTTCATAGTTGCGGATGCTTGCGAGAGGGGGTAATCATAAGTGGGAGCACTGGTACAGCGAGCTGCTATACAAACGGTTTTTAACCCCTTTCCGCGACGTAGTTTTAAACCGTCGCCTTGCATGCGTGTGCAATAGGGGGGTCCTTCCTACACGACCCAGAAATTGTCGGGGGTAGGTCCTCCGGTCACACACGCTGGGCAAAATGAGCTCGTGTGTGATCGGGCGAGCCATCGCATACAATTATAAAGGCCCAATCATTTCCGTTCGTATGTACATCCCACACAGTGAATCCCAGACAAATGTTTTCGTTCGTATGTACATCCCACATAGTGAATCCCAGCCAACGTTTCCGTTCGTATGCACATCCCACACAGTGAATCCCAGACAAACGTTTCCGTTCGTATCTACATCACACACAGTTTGCTGTATAGCCTCGTCTGTGATAGGTGTAACGATCACACACGCTCTGCCTCCGTAAACCGTTTGCATTATTCAAGTATATCACACACGCTTTCGCTGCTAGAACCGTTTGTAAAGTTCCATGACCCATTTAGCAGGCTTATTAGTTTACTATTAATAATTACAGTATTAAGCAAAATCACATTTCATATCGAACAGCAGTTTGCCAATTTCACATCAGGCACATAAATATATTATAACATCACAGTACAATAGGTACGTGAAAACAACACAGTACAGCACATAGCTAGTTCACCTTCATAAGTACAATATTAGAACAATATATTCATTTCCCACATATCAAGCACCGGTACGAGAGGGGGTAATCATAAGAGGGTTGCTTGTTCAAGTAAGAAAAGCACCCAAGCACCGGTCCACCCACATATCAAATTATCAAAGTAGCGAACGCGAATCAAACAAACATGATGAAAGTGACTAGATGAGAATTCCCATGTGTCCTCGAGAACTCTTTGCTTTATATAAGAGACTGTTCCGGCTTGTCCTTTGCTATAAAAAGGATTGGGCCACCTTGCTGCACTTTATCATATTTGTTACTTGTTACTTGTTATGAATTATCTTGTTATCAAAACTATCTGTTACCGCTACTTTCAGTACTTGCAGAGAATACCTTGCTAAAAACCGCTTGTCATTTCCTTCTGCTCCTCGTTGGGTTCGACACTCTTACTTATCGAAAGGACTACGATTGATCCCTTATACTTGTGGGTCATCATCTGGCTCTTTGTTGGTTTGGGAATATATGTGAATTTATAGGCTTGGATTAGGTCAAACGGAGCTGCGTGGGGCCCACAAGCTTAGGGGCGCTCTTACCCCCTTGGGGCGCGCCCCTCGAGCTTGTGGCTCTCTCGTATCTCATCTGGTCTCCTCCCAAAGCTTCTAGGGTCCCTTCTGGTCCAGAAAAAAATTAATCTAAAGATTTTTTTCCCGTTTGGATTTTATTTGGTATTGATTTTCTGAAAAGCGAAAAACAAGCAAAAAACAGGAACTGGCACTGGGCACTGAGTTAATAGGTTAGTCCCAAAAAAAGATATAAAATAGCATATAAATGCATATAAAGCATCCAAGATTGATAATATAATAGCATGAAACAACAAAAATTATAGATACGTTGGAGACGCATCAATAATTGTATTAGGTGCAAAATTCAGTTTAAGCATTATTATATCTTTACCATCGAATAACTATAAGTCTTCCACATCATGAGTGTCGATTGACTAGCGGAAGTAAGAAACTATATGTGATAGATAATTTTCACTCACTACTGCAGGATGGTCTTAACGCGACACATCAATCAGAGACCCCGCGACCAAACTGTGTGCGATGCATTAATTGCAAACGGTGTCGTACTAAAACCGTCCCCAATAAGACGAACTATTTGCGATGGCGGAGACATCAAAAACGATTCAGATTAGAGATGCGTGTGCGATATGTGGCATATAGTTGATCCATACGAACTGTTTGCGATAAGACAGAACAACAAACATGATTCAGATTAGAGACGCGTGTGCGATACGTGGCATATAGTTGATCCATACGAACTTTTTGCGATAAGACAGAACAACAAACACAGTCAGCCAAATCGAGGTGTGTGCGATACACGGCATACAGTTCACTCGGATGAACTGTTTGCTATTACCCAACACAACACAAATGGTCAAGCAGATCAAGGTGTTGGTGATATACGGCATGTGGTTCGCTCGGATGAACTGTTTGCGCTTACCCAACACAACAGAAACGGTCAGCCAGATCAAGGAGTCTGCAATATACGGGCACACATTCTAATTAAAAGAATTGTGTGCGATGGTAATAACAAGCGCACACGGTTGATGGAACAAGTCGTGTGCTGACATCGCCGATTGTGGTGCACATGCCACGTACGCATCCGAGAACGCTTGCCCACGTTAATTACACCATCCGGGAATCGTGCCACACTTCGAAACTGGAACCGTCAAATAATTTTGATCTTCTTTCCCGTCACATTCCAAATTACTCCGATTCACACCGACATGTAAGTGCAAACCTGTTCACACCGATGAAAACCTAAACGTTTTCCCACTTAGCAGCTTATTACTATGTTATAAATACCACCTACTCGAAAATGACTGCACATTCCTCCTCAATTCCTCATCAACAAACAAACAAGTCTTCGTCCTTCCTTGTGTCTGCCATGGCCCGTGGGAGGAGTTCTTGGTCAAGAAGTGACCACGTAGCAATGAGCAAAGCAGCAGAGATGTCCCGCCTGGCCGCGATATCAGTCGAGAGGTCCCGCCGCGCCGCCGAAGCAGCACGGAGGTTCCGCCGCGCCGCCGAAGCAGCACCGAGGTCCCGCCACACTGCCGAAGTAGCAGAGCGGTCCGGCCGTGCCGCGGAAGCGGCACAGATGTCCCGCCGCGCTGCGGAAGCAGCAGAGAGGTCCTGCCATGTTGTGGCGGCCTGGATCGATCTATCGCGGGCACTCGAGGGTTCTCACAGGCGCATGCGCACTATGCTCAATAAGCTGATGGACGATGACACCCCCCGCTGGGCGAAGCTGCAGGAGGAGAGCTATGCCGCGTTGGATAAGTCCACCGGCGTCATCCGGGGACTACGGGGTGACAAGGTGAGGCTCCGCACCGAGCGCGACCTGCTGAGGGCGAAGATCGCCAGTAGGGCGAAGATCGCCAGTAGGGCGAAGCAGCACGAGGAGACAACTGTCGTGTTGGAGAAGACGGCCGTCATGGTCAGGAAACTTATGGACGAGAATGCTAATCTCCGCATCGAGCGTGACATGCTCTTGAAGAAATCCGTGGATGCTCGCAAGCGACGGATTGAGGATGTGAAGGAGATCAAGGTGGACGAAATGACGAAGATGGCGTAGTAGATCGAGGTGAAGAAGAGAGCAGCGACCCAGATCGTTGTGTGTGTCTTCCTTCTTTTGCCCTTGTGTCTTTCGGGCATTGCCGCATGTGGCATCTTTAATTATCTTCCTGAATATGTAAGACAATTATTATTATCCATTGCCATCGTCTTCATATATATCAGTCTTGCTAAGTCTCAGTCGATGCTATGTCCGTGAGATCTTACATCAATATCCATGCAAAATTTTCTTTTCAGATTTTCTTTTCTCTCTCTTAAATCTCAGTCGACTGAGGCCTAGCCACGCCATTAAAACTGGGGCTCGGGCGCCATTAATGGAGAAGTTGGGAGCGAGGTGGGCGGCAAATGGAGGTCAAAGGGCTCGCCTCCCGGTGAGCCTGCACAGCGGTCTGCTCCACGCCTCCCGTCTACTCAAATAGC
The DNA here is from genome assembly GCA_039707655.1 of Elymus sibiricus. NCBI lineage: Eukaryota > Viridiplantae > Streptophyta > Magnoliopsida > Poales > Poaceae > Elymus > Elymus sibiricus. The sequence continues at coordinate 301,777,565 of CM077668.1, forward strand.
TACCCCGCACGTCGCCTCCTAGCCAATAAAAATGGGGATGTGTGGCGGCACGTAAATGGTTAGTACAACGCCCACGGTTTGAATAGCACTTGTGTTTCCGATTGTAACGTGGCAGCTCTTTGTTCCAAAATGACTTTGATGGTTGTTAATCTGTGCGCCTTCAAAAAATCGGACAAAAATTTTACCACAGCATGTTAGTGCCAAGTCAAGGCAACATGCCAAGTTTCATGATTTTCAGGCAAGTTTTGGATTTACAGGAATTTATAAACCAAGTTTGTCAATGTTTTCGGCCGAGCCATGATGCCCAGATGTTTGAAATTCATTCCCATTTCTTGCATGGGACCTAAACATTCACCCAAGGACACATATACGATTTTTCAACCCATTTTGGTGCACTGGAGCATGTGCCTGTAGTTCAAATTTGAATTATGCACATTAAATGCCTAGAAAACTCAATTAATGTATAAAAATGCCAAACGAACCCGGAATAATTCCAAATTTTAGCACGACACTCCTATTGGTCTTTGTTGCCTCTGTAAAAAAAATCAAGGCAGGAAGAGGCAGCATATGTCGTTTCGCCCACAAAGGTGACAGATCCCCCTATCGGAACCATGAGCCTTCTTGAGAGAAGCTCCGGTTTGTAATAAGCTTATACCAAAACTTGTCCCAAATCGAACAAATTTTTTACCACAGCATGTTGGTGCCATGTCAAGACACCATGCCAAGTCCCGTGATTTTTAGGTAATTTTTGGATTTACGGGAATTTAAAAACCAAGTTTCTCAATGTTTTCGGCCGAGCCACGACGCCCAGATGTTTGAAATTCATTCCCATTTCTTGTATGGGACCTAAACATTCACCCAAGGACACATATACGATTTTTCAACCCATTTTGGTGCACTGGAGCATGTGCATGTAGTTCAAATTTGAATTATGCACATTAAATGCCTATAAACTCAATAAATGTATAAAAAAGGCCAAACGAACCCGGAATAATTCCAATTTTTAGCACGACACTCCTATTGGTCTTTGTTGCCTGTGTAAAAAAAATCAAGGCAGGAAGAGGCAGCGTATGTCGTTTCGCCCAGAAAGGTGACACATCCCCTATCGGAACCATGAGCCTTCTTGAGAGAAGCTCCGATTTGTAAGAAGCTTATACCAAAACTTGTCTCAAATCGAACAATTTTTTTACCACAGCGTGTTGGTGCCATGTCAAGACACCATGCCAAGTTCCGTGATTTTTAGGCAATTTTTGGATTTACTGGAATTTAAAAAACCATGTTTCTCAATGTTTTCGGCCGAGCCACAACGCCCAGATGTTTGAAATTCACTCCCATTTCTTGTATGGGACCTAAACATTCAACCAAGGACACATATATGATTTTTCAACCCATTTTAGTGCATTGGAGCATGTGCCTGCAGTTCAAATTTGAATTATGCACATTAAATGCCTAGAAAACTCAATTAATGTATAAAAAATGCCAAACGAACCCAGAATAATTCCAACTTTTAGCACGACACTCCAATAGTTGCATGTTCACTGCAGATAAATGTTCTAGCAATTCAAACAACGACCTTTCCTGCCGTAACCCCATTTTTTCTTTCAAATCAAAATGAAAAAAACAATTACACCACAAACAGTTTGTTAGAAACAATCATGTGCGATGCAGTATAAAATATCCTGGGGCTCCCTCATGTATGGCTTACGCAGGAAGGTTCGTTGGCTACAGTCCACCGGCCGCGCGTCAAGCACACTTGCGCACCAGTTTTTCGCTGCATCGTTCGTAAATTTTCGGCAACCGCGGAAATATGTAGGTCCCCGCCCCTCCCCCCCACCAAAAGCCACATTTCCACTATTTCCTCCTTCCTTTCAAAGTTCAAACCTTCACTGCTTGCTTTGCAGTGCCACCTCCTCACCGGTGGCGCTCCTTCCCGCTGCGCGGCCTCGTCCATATAGTCAGGTAATCCACACCCCACCCCCATCCTCCTCCTCCTTCTCCATCCACAACCCTTGACCGCCAGCGTGACATCTTCCACCCAAATCACTGCCCCATCCTCCAAATAAGCGCCGCCCATAGCCATGGTTCACGCATTATAGCTCGGAGCTCAAGGAGCATCTGGCACCGGTGAAGCAAATCGTGGCCGCACGCGCGGATGAGGTCGCGATGGCTACCATGTGTGCCAACCGCCAGATCTTGGAGGAGCACCTCACTGTCAAGGCCACCGTCGACCCCTTGCGCACGGACGCCGCCACGCGGTTGGCTGATTTAAATGACAGTTCATGGTGTTTCCTAAAGGCCGCCTCCGGTGCCTTCTAGTGAATTGTCCTCTGTTATGTTAATATGCAATCTGATCTTCTGAAATTTGATGTTCAGTTAACAGTTTGGTTCATTTGTTGTGATGTTTAGTTAACAGTTTGGTTCAATTCTGAAATGTGATTTTCAATTCCTGTGGGTACAATTTTTTTATTGTTATGCATGTGAGGAATAAAATCGAATTTGGATGTACTCTATACATGAGAAACATACACAAATGCTATATTTCCTAATAGTTCTTAAGCACGCTAGGCTTGGTTAACTGTATGATCTTCTAGTATATGTTCTATTCTGCAATGTGGTTCTCAATTAACTATTTGCTTCATTTGTTGTGGTGTCCAGCTAACTTTTTGGTACAATTCTGTTGTCACAGCCCTAGAATAATGGTTGTAATTAGTTGCATCAGAGCATCAATGCATCATCTTAAACTCAAATTAATTTGAAATGGGGATGATTAAACCCTAGCACCAAATGAATTTCAAATAGGTCAACCTAAAATATTTTTTTCAATGAGCCCAAAATGCCCTTCAGAAAAGTTCACCATTTTTGAAATGGGTGAAAACCTCTGCCAAAAATGGTGCACATTTTCTAGGTCATCTCTAGATCTTTGAATTAATTCATATTGTATTTGAATTGGGGCATTTAATTGCTATAAATGTTTTAAATGGTCCAATAATTCTGAAAATTACTAAGGGCCTCTGAAATAATTTATTTATTGCCCATAATTATTTTCAGGATTTTATAAAATGATTTGGTTTATATTCCAAATCAAACAAATAGAAGAAAATAGAAAAAAACAGAAAGAAAAGGAGAGAGAGAGTGTTACATGTCGCTTACCAGGCCTGGCCCAGCCCACCAGAGCCTAGCACGCCTGGAGCTTCTTCAACCTTCTGCCAGAAGGACAAGTAGCTCGCTGTCGGGTGCGCAGCCGAACGCGGCCACCTCCTGCTTGCCTCCCCGTGCCCATCCTCGCGCCCATGAACTTCTCTCGGCCTCCTCTATCTTCTCCCCCACCCCTGGTCTCGCTCTCACCCCCTAGCTCTCGCACCCATGCTCGTCCGAGAGCCACAGCTCGCCGCTGTTCGTCAATCGCATGGCCACCATCGTCTACTCGCCTCCTAAATGCGTCTGGGAGCCCCGCCATCGACCAGCACATCACCACGCCGCAGATCGAGTTCCCGGACTCCCTGCAGAGACGCCATTGAGCTCAGCATCGCCCCTCTACCCGTCGGACGACGTCGCTCGTTTCGTCGACATCCGAGCGCCCCCAAGCCCGCTAACCCTCTCTGTCGCATCCCCGTGAGCTCCTACACCTCCTCCCTCGCCGCCCCCTCTGTTCCCGTCCTCTAGCCGCAACACCACGCCCGAGCACACCCGAACTCCGGCCGCCGCCTCCGTCGTTGCCGCCGCCGCCACGGGCCATCCCAGTCTTCGGCGTCTGCCCTGCTAGATGTGCGGCACCACCATCTCGCCGTAGCCACAAACCAAGCGTGAAATGATGCGCTGTAGCGCCGTCCCGAGCAACTCCTGTGAGCCTCCGCCATTTCTGTGGTCGCCGGCGTCAACTGCTGACGTGGCGCCGGTTTAGCTAGCGCTAATGACCTGCTAATCACCCCGTGAGAGTATGACAGATGGGCCCCACGCCCTAATTAACTCTGGGTTAATTTCAGTTCAGATTTACATAAACCCACGGGACCCACACGTCAGTTTGACCGTGCTAACGTCACCGTTGACTGGCCCCACCTGCCAGCTTTGACTTGGCCACGTCAGCGTTGACCCGGACCCACTGGTTAGCCTCTGTAGTTGACCGGGTTGACCCTGCTGACGTTATGTTGACGCAGTGTTGACGCAATAAAGAGTTTCTGGAATTTCGAATAAATCTTAAATGATTTATTTATCTCAAAAAATGTTTAAAATTTCTAAAATTCATAGAAAATAAACCGTAACTCCAATGAAAATAATTTATATATAAAAAATGATTAGAAAAATATGAAGAATCTATTTATGCCATGTTCATGCATGTTTGAACAAGTTAACCTCACTGTTTAGGACAAATCGTGATTAGGGCAAATTTTTATAAGTAGATTTGGAGTTGGAATTTAATGTAAGTTTGAATTCCACTTCAAGTAATATGGCTAACCATTGCACTAGGTCAACTCAGTACCTTAATATGACATGTCATTCATTTGTTTGTGCATTGCATTGAATGTGCTCCTTTTCCTTGTTTGCCGGTGTGTGTTCCCTCTCGGTAGGCGTTGTTCCAACGATGTGACCGTTGGCACCGATGAAGTGCAGTATCATGTTCAGAAGTACCAGGCAAGCAAACCCCCCATTGACCATTTCGATACAATCCCACTCTCTCGCTCCTGCTCTCTTTTACTACATTAGGACAACAATGATTCAACTGTTACTTGTTGCGGTAGTTGAACCCATTCCTCTGCATGACCCGTCTTTGCCACAGTAAATAGTTGAAACCCACTAGCATGAGTAGGAGTTGTTTGAGCCATGATGTGCCTACTCATCCATGCTTGTTCGTTATGCCTGCTATGGCTTAGAGTGGTGTCGGGTCTGATTCATCCGGGAATGAATTGGAATGTTGTGATCATGTTCTGATGATGAGAGTTAAGTGTGTGAACACGATTTGGTAAAGGTAGCGATGAGAGGCCATGTAGGAGTACATGGTGGGTTGTCTCATTGGGACCGTCCTTAGGAACTGAGTTCTGTGTATGTTATCCAAGAACAGTTACTACCACACATTGGGCCCGAAACCCATGGACCCTCTCGGCTTATTAACTGCCTCGATCTCTGTCCAGGAGTTGTAACTAGTTTCTGGTGTTTGTAGGTTGTTCTAGAAGTCTACCAAGTGGCACTCGGTACAGGTGGGCTTGGGACAGACTAGGCACCGTGGCCCAGTGTACCAAGTGGCACCCGGATGGTGGACTTGGGAACCCTGCACACATCGTTTGGGGCCGTAGTGAAAACCTCCGCCGGACTTCCTTGTGGGTCGGACTCAAATAGGCGATAAACCTGGACTAGAGACTTGTGTCGTTAGTCAGGTTGTGGCCGACACCCTCACCCGGCTTCCGCTTGAAGGTTGCCGAGATACATGACGTGTATATGGTGGTAAGTGGTGAGAGCGTGTGTGAAGAAGTACACCCCTGCAGGGTTAATGATCTATTCGAATAGCCGCGTCCGCGGATATGGACTACTTGGAAGCTTACATTGTTCATAGACAAGTTGAAATGGATACTCTAAAATGCACAAGATAAGTCTGAGTACTATGGATGGCCCTCTCGTAGGAAGACGGGAGAGGATCCATAGTGGTGTATTGATATCGTGACTATGTGGACTCGTGTGCGCTCTCTCCCCAAAGAAGTTACTGGTAGTCGTAGTTCAGGATAGCCACTGAGTCAAAGCTGGCTTGTTGGAGTTAAACTCCACAACCCCTTGTTGATACCAATGCATATGTAGTTAGTTCTGATGTAAGTCTTGCTGAGTACCTTTGTACTCACGGTTGCTTAATTTATGTTTTTTTAGGGGAGACTTCATTCTCACTTTAGATTCCTGCGATGAGTTAGACGTTGATCGATTAGCTTGGGAATCCCAGACAGAGGTCTGGTTCCTATGGAGGGTCTTGTAGACAGTCAGGCTTCTCAGCCTTTTTCTTTTGTAGTTGTCTGTACTCAGACATGTTATGCTTCCTTTGCTTGTATGACTTTGTATGTTGGGTCATGAGACCCATGTTTGTAATATCATGTTATGTATGGCTCCTCGGAGCCCTTCTAAATAAATACTTGAGTCATAGATTTATGTTGTGATGCCATGTTGTATCTACACATCTCGAGCATATTGTGTGTATGTTATTGAAATGCTTTGGTATGTGTGGGATCCGACACCTAGTTGTTTATTCTTGGTAGCCTTCCTTATGGGGAAATGTCTCCTAGTGCTTCCATCCGGAACACATGGATTGACCGGCATGTGTCCTTCTTTGCTCCTGTGTCTGTCCCTACAGGGAAATGTCATGCGGTGTTCCTTTAAGTCCTTGTAGCTTGCAACGACTTGGGTTCATACGTTGATGACCGACACGTGCATTGCTGGGTCATGTATGCCTGTCCCTGTAAGTTTGTGCCACCCTGGTTTACGACTAGTCATGTCGGCCGGGGTTCTTTGTCATATGGGTGCTAGCGACTCAATCATATACGTGAGCCAAAAGGCAAACGGTCCCAGCCAAGGTAAGCCTGTAGCCGTGGGAATACCATGCGTGAGGCCGCAAAGTGATATGGTGTGTTACATGCTAGATCGGTGTGACTTAGGATCGGGGTCCTGACAGCGTTGGTATCAGAGCCCGACTGCCTGTAGGATTACCAAGCCAAACTGGTCGAAGTCGTGTCTACAAATGCTTTAGTTATACAAGGGAATTGATTGTGGATGGGAACGTATGGCTCTTTTTACTCCTTATCCTTGTGTCCTTCTTATTTTGAGTCACCCTCTTCTTTTCTACGGGGTTAAGAAACTAGGCTTTCTCATCTATCTATCAGGATGACGAGTTACTATTCTGCAGACTTATAGGAGAGTTGTCGTCTTCTTGGATCGGTGTTTTCCATAAGAATTCAGTGGTTGTGTTGTCAGTTATCATGCAGGTTGCCTCATTTTCATGCCCGTACAGCCATTACGTTGTTCGAGTTAACCAAGGTTTCTAAGTAATATGATGCATTCGCAAATCCTTTCTTCTTGTTCCAATGTCTTTTTGGCCAGACTAGACACACAAATTGTTGTGTTGAGGTATTACATTACCTTAACATATCAGTCGAAGTTAATAGGAAACCATGTTATCTTAAGTGAACCACCCAGAGATTCAGGCCTTGTGTTGTATCCCCAGTGTGATAATTCTAGCCATCCTTGTCGAAAGCATCTTGTGATGCCATTTAGCTAGTAGGTATTCCATTTCTGGGTTCTGGAACCCATGATTCATTCCATTCATTCCTGTTGATAGTGTTTGCTCGTTCCTTTAGGATATTAATAACTTTGATCTAGTCTTCGAGGTCTGTGGTTTTTCATTCTTCCAATACCATGAACCAGCCATGGCAGACGTTCTCCTTGAACGAAAAGATCACAATGAGAGCGCTTTTGATGAGTTCTCCATTCTACGTTGCGAATCTGCCAATTCTACCTTTCTGCATGGGTTATCCGGAAGAATTATGTTGAGCTCTGTTCGACATGCTAATCTATGCATCTACAACTCAGAAAATCATATGTTCCCTTGAGTTGTCCTTTTCCAATCGTATTCTGACTTTTATCTATCAGTTGATAGTCAAGAGTATGTGTGTGTTTGTGCTCATCGATGCCTCATATCCTTGTGGTCCGTCAAGCCATTCTATTTTAGAATGCCTAGGAGAAACAAACTCCAGTACCTCATCCATATCTAGGATTGGGTCAAAATAGTTGTACTCCGTAGATTAAGAATGTCAATCCAGCTTCTTTTCTGTTCTACCCTGAAGTACTACCGTCTTTATGTCAAGAATGTCATGGGAATTACACAACCTCTTATGAATTCTTGATACAGTGATACTTCTCGCCATCATTGTTCATTCCTCGGTCTCCTTGTTGTTGTAACCGGAATGCCGACAAGTGAGCCGTGATGTGTGAAATCAATACTCCTAGCAGCCCCGTTGCTTGGTAGTTAAGGGACAATAATCTCATTCTTAGTGTGTTGGTTATTGAATCATCGTCCTAAGATTGATCGTGCTACCTAGTCCATCTTCTTGGTGCACTCTTCGATCAGTGAGTTAGGATTGTGTCAATCCCTCGCTCTTTTGATCATATCGTCTTGCCCTGAAAAAGCAAGATTGTTCTCGAGCTTAATAACATACTGGTGGGTCGTGGTTTTCCGGATATCTTCTCGGAAGTATCACCAGGTTGTCCCCTGACCGTTATGTTGAGTTCGTGATCAAGTTGGTTTATTCATATAAACTACCCCTTCTCCAAGAACTGTGTTGGATACCCCTGAGCTAGTTGGTTAAGCTAAACAACAACTTGGAGAGTTGGAAGATAAAAGCTTTGCCTAACTTAGTTCATTCCAAAGGGATGTCTGTTGTGTGTATGTGTTGAAGAAATATGATATCTTCACCGACTGACCTTCGCGTTCAGTTGTTGGATTTATAGTCTTACCAATCTTTGATTTGAGTATGGGCTATCGTCAAATCAAATCAGAACCAATGATTTTTATAATGTTGTTTTACTCGTGGTTGTCTCCTCGAGCATACACCATTATATCTTTTGGTCTGACCAATGCTATCACCTTGTTCACATAGTTGTGGAATTCCATCTTAGTGGAAACCTTGATGAGTTGTTGCTGAGCCCATCGGCAACATCCTTATCTTGTCCATGATTCGTGTTGAACATTAAGCTAGTGTTGGAAACTTTTGTAAGCATTTTCTTCGTGCTAGATCATGAGGTATATGTTTGGATGAAAGAAGTGACTTCCTCTAATTCATGTGCATTTGATGCAAGTTGCCGTCGTGAACTCGAGAAAGTTTGTTTTTGGTTTGCTTCATTTGGAATCATCCCAAGTCAGTCATGCATGTGCGAAGTATTCTATGGTTTGATAGGCTCACTACCTCCAATCCATATGTAATCCCTAGCACACCAAGCCACTGATTGACTTGCTCCAAGAGAAGAAGTTCCTTCTTAAGAGCTAATCATGACGGATGCAAGGACTTCGTTATCCTCGATGGTGGTTCCCAACCAGGGCTCGGTAGTGTTTTGTTGTAAGATTTCTATGTGGTCACGCTTGTCTTGGACAGTGTGTTCACGTGTATCTTGCAATCCAGTTCCTGTTTTGGAGTTGCTGCCGTAGTTCATTTCCCGAGAATCTCGCAACATCATCTCGTCGATTTGTGTTGCAAACTTTCCTTTTCAGACATGCATGCTGAGTCTGCAATATCCTGACACCAACCAGATCTGAATCTCAGGCAGGTATGATGGTTGGAACTTCTCCCAAGAACTATGATGTAGGTTTCGGTAAAGTGAACGCACCTAGCCAGAAGAGCTATTATTATAGTATCTTGATTAAGCCATTTGGTCACTCCCCCATGAGGGTTTCCTATGACTTATTCTGGAAGTTATTCCTTATGGATTCTTTGTGCTCCCGAAGTTCGATCTTTACTTGATGTTCTAGATACCAAATAGTACCTATAATTGGGTACGCTAGTACATCAAGGAGAACATTAGAAGCGGAGTGCTAAATGTCTCTCGGTCGATCATCCAGATTTCGTTCTCTTGGCTTAGTCAAGGTGAAATCTGAGAAAGTGTTGTCTTCCTTTGCGTCTGCATCCTCCATCACTATTCATCATGGTAGTATGAAGTGTTACCAGGATCTTGGCATAGATGTTGGTAAAACCCTGATGAATATGGAAATGCTCAAGTTCTTGAAAGCACGCTCAGACACTGGGTTATATCCTCGGTATCAACTGGAATGTGCCTTCAGTTTGCCGGATGTTCTATAACCTCAGCTTCCATTCCAAACTGAGTATGCCATTTCTTTCAAACTCCTTCAAACGATCATTGTGAATTGCCTTGGGCTGGTATAGAGAGTTTCAATTATCTATGTATCAAAAGTAATTCTTTTTGCCACTTAAGGGAATATCTCTACGAGCCACCTCATCTAAGGTGCCCGTTATGGATAAGGGCAATTAACTCCTCACTACTCTGAAACCCATGCACCATCTTACTTAAGCGTGGAATGTTGCCTACCAAAACTGAACCTTCGTCATCTGCTCTCTTCCATCATTCCTGATGTGCGTTTTGTGTCTCAGCTCAAGAGATGTTTCAACGTCTCATTCCGTGAGTTGATTGTGAGTTGCTCGATCTTCGAGAAGATTGATTCTTTAGAGTTTCCTTTTTTCGTCATCATGTTGGGTGAAGTTCTCGAAGGCAAAGACATCAAGATCAAAATGATGCAACAGAACAACATCCTCGGGAATTGCAACTTGGATCATGAAGACTGTGTCAGTTCTGTGTCCCCTTCCTCTTACCCTACGCCTGAATCTTGGGACGAGATTCTTGTTTAGTGGGGGTGAGTTGACATAGCCCTAGAATAATGATTGTAATTAGTTGCATCAGAGCATCAATGCATCATCTTAAACTCAAATTAATTTGAAATGGGGATGATTTTAAACCCTAGCACCAAATGAATTTCAAATAGGTTCAACCTAAAATATTTTTTCAATGAGCCCAAAATGCCCTTCAGAAAAGTTTACCATTTTTGAAATGGGTGAAAACCTCTGCCAAAAATGGTGCACATTTTCTAGGTCATCTCTGGATCTTTGAATTAATTCATATTGTATTTGAATTGGGGCATTTAATTGCTATAAATGTTTTAAATGGTCCAGTAATTCTGAAAATTACTAAGGGCCTCTGAAATAATTTATTTAGTGCCCATAATTATTTTCAGGATTTTATAAAATGATTTGGTTTATACTCCAAATCAAACAGATAGAAGAAAATAGAAAAAAAACAGAAAGAAAAGGAGAGAGAGAGTGTTACCTGTCGCTTACCTGGCCTGGCCCAGCCCACCAGAGCCCAGCACGACTGGAGCTTCTTCAACCTTCTGCCAGAAGGACAAGCAGCTCGCTGTCGGGCGCGCAGCCAAATGCGGCCACCTCCTGCTTGCCTCCCCGTGCCCATCCTCGCGCCCAGGAACTTCTCTCGGCCTCCTCTATATTCTCCCCCTTGGTCTCGCTCTCACCCCCTAGCTCTCGCACCCGAGCTCGTCCGAGAGCCACAGCTTGCCGCCGTTCGTCAACCGCATGGCCATCGTCGTCTACTTGCCGCCTAAATGCGTCTAGGAGCCCTGCCATCAACCAGCATGTCACCACGCCGCAGATCGCGTCCCCGGACTCCCTGCAGAGACGCCATCGAGCTCGGCATCGCCCCTCTGCCCGTCGGATGCCGTCACTCGATTCGTCGACCTCCGAGTGCTCCCGAGCCCACTAACCCTCTCTGCCTCATCCCCGTGAGCTCCTACACCTCCTCCCTTGTTCGCCCCTTCTGTTCCCGTCCGCTAGCCGCAGCACCACGCCCGAGCACACCCGAACTCCGGCCGCCGCCTCCGTCGCTGCCGCCGCCACCACGGGCCATCCCAGTCTCCGGCGTCTGCCTTGCTGGATGCGCCGCACCACCAGCTCGCCGTAGCCGCAAACCGCGTGCAAAATGATGCGCTGTAGCGCTGTCCCGAGCAACTCCGGCGAGCCTCGGACGTTTCTGTGGTCGCCGGCGTCAACTGCTGACGTGGCGCCGGTTTAGCTAGTGCTAATGACCTGCTAATCACCCCGTGAGAGTATGACAGATGGGCCCCACGCCCTAATTAACTCTGGGTTAATTTCAGTTTAGATTTAATTAAACCCACGGGACCCACACGTCAGTTTGATTGTGCTGACGTCACCGTTAACTGGCCCCACCTGTCAGCTTTGACTTGGCCATGTCAGCGTTGACCCGGACCCACTGGTCAGCCTCTGTAGTTGACTGGGTTGACCCTGCTGACGTCATGTTGACATAGTGCTGACGCAATAAAGAGTTTCTGGAATTTCGAATAAATCTTAAATGATTTATTTATCTCAGAAAATGTTTAAAACTTCTAAAATTCATAGAAAATAAACCGTAACTCCAATGAAAATAATTTATATATGAAAAATGATCAGAAAAATATGAAGAATCTGTTTATGCCATGTTCATGCATGTTTGAACAAGTTAGCCTCACTGTTTAGGACAAATCATGATTAGGACAAATTTGATAAATAGATTTGGAGTCGGAATTTAATGTAAGTTTGAATTCCACTTCAAGTAATATGGCTAACCATTGCACTAGGTCAATTCAGTACCTTAATATGACATGTCATTCATTTGTTTGTGCATTGCATTGAATGTGCTCTTTTTCCTTGTTTGCTAGTGTGTGTTCCCTCTCCGTAGGAGTTGTTCCGACGATGTGACCGTTGGCACCGATGAAGTGTTGTATCATCTTCAGAAGTGCCAGGCAAGCAAACCCCCATTGAGCATTTTGATACAATCCCACTCTCTCGCTCCTGCTCTCTTTTACTGCATTAGGACAACAACGATTCAACTGTTACTTGTTGCGGTAGTTGAACCCATTCCTCTGCATGACCCGTCTTTGCCATAGTAAATAGTTGAAGCCCACTAGCATGAGTAGGAGTTGTTTGTGCCATGATGTGCCTACTCATACATGCTTGTTCGTTATGCCTACTAGGCGTCAGGTCTGATTCATCTGGGAATGAATTGGAATGTTGTGATCATGTTCTGATGATGAGAGCTAAGTGTGTGAACACGATTTGGTAAAGGTACCGATGAGAGGCCATGTAGGAGTACATGGTGGGTTGTCTCATTGGGACCGTCCTTTGGAACTGAGTTCTGTGTATGTTATCCAAGAACAGTTACTACCACACATTGGGCCCGAAACCGATGGACCCTCTCGGCTTATTAACTGCCTCGATCTCTGTCCAGGAGTTGCAACTAGTTTCTGTTGTTTGTAGGTCGTGCTAGTAGTCTACCAAGTGGCACTCGGTACAGGTGGGCTTGGGACAGACTAGGCACCGTGGCCCGGTGTACCAAGTGGCACCCGGATGGTGGACTTGGGAACCCTGCACACATCATTTGGGGCTGTAGTGGAAACCTCGGCCGGACTTCCTTGCGGGTCGGACTCAAATAGGCGATAAACCTGGACTAGTGACTTGTGTGGTTAGTGAGGTTGTGGCCGACACCCTCGCCAGGCTTCCACTTGAAGGTTGCCGAGATACATGACGTGTATATGGTGGTAAGTGGTGAGAGCGTGTGTGAAGAAGTACACCCCTACAGGGTTAATGATCTATTCGAATAGCCGCGTCCGCGGATATGGACTACTTGGAAGCTTACATTGTTCATAGACAAGTTGAAATGGATACTCTAAAATGCGCAAGATAAGTGTGAGTGCTATGGATGGCCCTCTCGTAGGAAGACGAGAGAGGATCCATAGTGGTGTATTGATATCGTGACTATGTGGACTCATGTGCGCTATCTCCCCAAAGAAGTTACTGGTAGTCGTAGTTCAGGATAGCCACTAAGTCAAAGCTAGCTTGCTGCAGTTAAACTCCACAACCCCTTGTTGATACCGATGCATATGTAGTTAGTTCTGATGTAAGTCTTGCTGAGTACCTTTGTACTCACGGTTGCTTAATTTATGTTTTTTTCAGAGGAGACTTCATTCTCACTTTATATTCCTGCGATGAGTTCGACGTTGATCGATTAGCTTGGGAATCCCAGACAGAGGTCTGATTCCTATGGAGGGTCTTGTAGACAGTTAGGCTTCCCAGCCTTTTTCTTTTGTAGTTGTCTGTACTCAGACATGTTATGCTTCCGTTGCTTGTATGACTTTGTATGTTGGGTCATGAGACCCATGTTTGTAATATCATGTTATGTATGGCTCCTCGGAGCCCTTCTAAATAAATACTTGAGTCATAGAGTTATGTTGTGATGCCATGTTGTATCTACACATATCGAGCATATTGTGTGTATGTTATTGAAATGCTTTGGTATGTGTGGGATCCGACACCTAGTTGTTTATTCTTGGTAGCCTTCCTTATGGGGAAATGCCTCCTAGTGCTTCCTTCCGGAACACATGGATTGACCGGCATGTGTCCTTCTTTGCTCCTGTGTCTGTCCCTACAGGGAAATGTCACGCGGTGTTCCTTTAAGTCCTTGTAGCTTGCTACGAATTGGGTTCATACGTTGATGACCGACACATGCATTGATGGGTCATGTATGCCTGTCCCTGTAAGTTTGTGCCACCCTGGTTTATGACTAGTCATGTCGGCCCGGGTTCTTTGTCATATGGGTGCTAGCGACTCAATCATATACGTGAGCCAAAAGGCGCAAACGGTCCCGGCCAAGGTCAGGCTGCAGCCATGGGAATACCGTGCGTGGGGTCGCAAAGTGATATGGTGTGTTACATGCTAGATCGGTGTGACTTAGGATCGGGGTCCTGACATCTGCAGTGTGATGTTCATTTGTTGTGGGTACGAGTTTTCATTAATATATTCTACTGATAGTATGCCAACTCTCACTTAAACTGATCAATATCTGCCTTATATGTGTTGTAGGGAAACAATGGGAGGCACTGAGGTTTACCATCGAGGTTTGCACATCCATGGTCCTTTGGCTAATAGCACATTATTGTGCAATTGCAGGTACCATTCTAATATTTAAGTTTTTAACAATTTGGTCTTGCCCATGTAGGTCCTGCTGTCGGAGGTTTAGACCCACTGTTTGATCCATTTTGCATATGGGGAAATGAGATGGACATGAATATCAGTCAAGTCAAGAAACTCAGAAAGATTGTTAGGATAAAGAAACTAGCATTGAATAACAGCAAGATCTTTGTTTGCACAACGAAGAAGACATCAGTCAACTATAGGATGGTACTAACTGATGACCCACAAGTATAGGGGATCAATCGTAGTCCTTTCGATAAGTAAGAGTGTTGAACCCAACGAGGAGCAGAAGGAAATGACAAGCGGTTTTCCGCAAGGTATTTTCTGCAAGCACTGAAATTATCGGTAACGAGTAGTTTGATAGCAATATAATTTGTAACAAGTGACAAGTAGCAATAGTAACAAAGAGTGCAGTAAGGTGGCCCAATCCTTTTTGTAGCAAAGGACAAGCCGGAACGGTTTCTTATAATAAGCAAAGCGCTCTTGAGGACACGCGGGAATTTCATCTAGTCACTTTCATCATGTTTGTTTGATTCGCGTTTGCTACTTTGATAATTTGATATGTGGGTGGACCGGTGCTTGGGTGCTGTTCTTACTTGAACAAGCCTCCCACTTATGATTAACCCCTCTCGCAAGCATCCGCAACTACGAAAGAAGAATTAAGATAAATCTAACCATAGCATTAAACATATGGATCCAAATCCGCCCCTTACGGAATAGCGCATAAACTAGGGTTTAAGCTTCTGTCACTCTAGCAACCCATCATCTAATTACTACTCCACAATGCATTCCCTTAGGCCCAAAGATGGTGAAGTGTCATGTAGTCGACGTTCACATGACACCACTAAGAGAATCAACAACATACATATCATCAAAATATCGAACGAATGCCAAATTCACATGATTAGTTATGACAAGACTTCTCCCATGTCCTCAAGAACAAAAGTAACTACTCACAAACCATATTTATGTTCAAGATTAGAGGGGTATTGAATAGCATAATGGATCTAAACATATAATCTTCCACCAAATAAACCAACTAGCATCAACTACAAGATGTAATCAATACTACTAGCAACCCACAGGTACCAATTTGAGGTTTTGAGACAAAGATTGAATACACGAGATGAACTAGGGTTTGAGATGAGATGGTGCTGGTGAATATGTTGATGAAGATTGGTCCTCGCACGATGAGAGGATCGTTGGTGATGTCGATGGCTCCGATTTCCCCCTCCCGGAGGGAAGTATCCCCGGCGAAATCGCTCCGCCGGAGAGCAAAAGTGCTCCTGCCCAAGTTCCGCCTCGAGACGGCAGTGCACCATCCCAAAAGTCTTCTCCTTATTTTTTCTAGGGCAAATGGGTTTATATACCAGAAAATGGGCACCGGAGGCTGGCCAGGGGCCCCACAAGCCACCAGGGCGCGCCTGGGGGGGTGGCGCGCCCTGGTGCCTCGTGGGCACCTGGGTGGCCCCCTCTGGTACTTCTTTCTTCCAATATTTTTTATTTATTCCAAAATAAATCTCCGTGAAATTTCAGCTCATTTGGAGATGTGCAGAATAGGTATCTCTGACATAGCTTTTTCAGGTCCAGAATTCCCGTTGCCGGCAATCTCCCTCTTTGTGTAGATCTTGCATATTAAGAGAGAAAAGGCATTAGAATTGCTCCACAAAGTGTTATATTGATCAAAAACACTATAAATAACAGTAGGAAAACATGATGCAAAATGGACGTATCAACTCCCCCAAGCTTAGACCTCGCTTGTCCTCAAGCAAAAGCCGATATCGATAATCATGTCCACATGTTTAGAGAGAGAGAGGTGTTGATAAAAAAAATACGGACATTGTAGCATCATGATCATTGTTATAATAGCAATATTCATTATCATAAAACTTCTCATAAGCAAGTAACAATTCATCACAACAATGAAGTATAAGACATAAACTTTCTTGAAAACTAACAAACTATGTTCTCAGTCAATAATGCAATTGCAATTAATCATATTTTCAGGAAGGGTCTCATGTAGGAGCTTTTTAGCAAGTCCACATACTCAACCATCATTTAGTCTTCTATGATTGCTAACACTCACAACATATATATGGAGCAAAAAGTTTCAGCCAGACACATAGAAAGATAGGGGCTTATAATTTCGCCTCCCAACTTATCATGATCACTCATATCCAACTGGATATAAGTGCCTAGATCTTTCCCACCACATGATGCTTGCAAAAGAGAAAAATAAAAAGGAATAGGGGAGAACACTATTGACTCTTGCATAAAAAGTAAATACATAAAAGTAAAAGATAGGCCCTTCGCAGAGGGAAGCAGAGGTTGTCATGCGCTTTTTGTTGTTGGATGCACAAGCTCTTAATGCAAAGGAACATCACTTTATATTGCCCCTTGTGATAGCAACCTTTATTATGCAGTCTGTCGCTTTTATTTCTTTACCATCACAAGTTCGTACAAAGCTTATTTTCCCTTACAATAAAAGTTCATACATATTTAGAGGCAATTTTTATTGCTTTTTGCACCAATGACAACTTACTTTAAGGATCTTATTCAATCCATAGGTAGATATAATGGACTCTCATTACATGAAACTGGGTTTAAGGGTTTTGGATGCACAAGTAGTATCTCTACTTGGTGCGGATTTTTGGCTAGCAAAGATATTCGGCAAGCACCACATGTTGGAGGATCTATAACAATATAACTTCTATGTGAATATAAGCAAACATAATTCATTACGTTGTCTTCCTTGTCCAACGTCAACAATTTGACATAAAATACTTAATGGGGGCTCACAATCATAAAAGATGTCCAAGATAGTGTATTTGCATGTGAATCTTCTCTTCCCTTATTAACTTTTTCATGAATTGCATCATTGACCAATGATATGTTTGTTAATTTCCAATAAATTTTACCAATTATACTTTTCTTTATGTAATGTCATTACTTTCCATAAGATTAGCATACGATCTTTTTCATTGTTTTCATTGCTAGGATTGAAACATAAAAGTAAAGAAGCAAAAACTCAAACTACTCTTTATTATATATCTCTCAACTCAATTACATAGATAGATAGATCACGAAACTAGCACTCGGAAATAGATCATACTAAACTTTTATTCAACTAAATCATGAAATAACTAAGCATCGAACTAAAAATAGGTAAAGATAATAAAAGTGATGGTGATACGATACCGGGGCACCTCCCCCAAGCTTGGCACAAGCCAAGGGGAGTGCCCATACCCATGTGCTCATGTTTCCTTCTTCGGTGATGGTGGTGGTGATGAAGTGGTGGGCTTGTCCTTCAACTTTAGCAGAAACTCCAATTTACGGTTGATGCTCCCAAGGGCTATGTTTTGCTCTTCCAACAAAATAACCTCACGAGTGAGAGATGTATTTTGAGCACAAGTTGTTTCAAAGACTCATAGGGATTCAATTACGGATGGGGGAAGATGGTCATATAAGGGTTGAAGGATATCTCCCTTCTCCGCGGTCTCCTCCATAGGAACGGCTTGCCCATCTTCTGGAGTCTGGGTGCTCGCTACTTCCTCGATCTTGTCCTCCTTGCCATTGTCTTCCTCTCCCGATGACAACTCGTAGTAAACCTCGCTGTAGGGGCGTTTGCCCGGCGATGGTTGCACAATGCGGTGCTTGGCATAGAGCTTTTGGGGGGCCATGGAGATCTAGATCTGTCAAAAAAATAGCATGAAAGAAGAACAGAGGAGATTTCTGCGATATGGTGGTCAAAACGTCCGTGAGTATATATAAAGAATTTTTATCTTGCAAAACAAGTAATCCAGGAGAAAACGGACTCGGGAAGGCTCACGAGGGGCCCACGACCCACCAGGGCGCTCCTGGGGGGTGGCGTGCCCTGGTGCCTCGTGTGCACCTCATGGGTCCCCTCGGTCGTTTCTTATTTTTGTATTTTTTTCTAATATTCCAAAACTGACAGAAAGTATTTTTATGGAATTTTTGGAGTCGGTTTACTTACCGTATCACATACCTCTTCCTTTTCAGGGTTCTAGAGTGTTCTGGAAGGTCTCTCTTATGTATTCCTCTGGTGTAATTGTTTCAATAATATTAGTTTCAACATTAATGGGAGTACCTGAAATATAGTGCTTAATTCTTTGCCCATTCACCACTCTCGGATTAGTGCCTTCAGAGTTGTTTATTTTGACGGCTCCGGAGCGATAAACTTCTTCGATGACATACGGTCCTTCCCATTTAGAGAGAAGTTTTCCTGCAAAGAGTCTCAAATGAGAATTGTACAATAGAACATATTCACCCACTTTGAATTCCCGTTTTTGAATTCTTTTATCATGCCATCTTTTAACTTTTTCTTTAAACAATTTGGCATTTTCATAAGCTTGGGTTCTCCATTCATCTAGTGAGCTAATATCAAATAACCTCTTTTCACCGGCAAGTTTAAAATCATAATTGAGTTCTTTAATTGCCCAATATGCTTTATGTTCTAACTCAAGTGGTAAATGACATGCTTTTCCATAAACCATTTTATAAGAAGACATACCCATAGGATTTTTAAAAGCAGTTCTATAAGCCCATAATGCATTGTCAAGTTTCTTAGACCTATTCTTTCTAGATCTATTGACGGTCTTTTGCAAAATTAACTTTATTTCTCTATTGCTCAATTAAACTTGACCACTAGATTGAGGGTGATAAGGAGATGCAATTCTATGGTTGACATCATATTTAGCAAGCAGTTTACGGAATGCACCATGAATAAAATGTGAACCACCATCAGTCATTAAATATCTAGGGACTCCAAACCTTGGGAAAATAACTTTTTTAAGCATTTTAATAGAAGTGTTATGATCAGCACTACTAGTTGGAATAGCTTCTACCCATAATCAACAGCAACTAAAATATGAGTATACCCATTGGACTTAGGAAAAGGTCCCATATAATCAAATCCCCAAACATCAAATGGTTCAATAGCAAGTGAATAATTCATAGGCATTTCCTGACGTCTACCAATATTGCCAATTCTTTGACATTCATCACAAGATAAGACAAACTTACGAGCATCCTTGAAAAGAGTAGGCCAATAAAAACCAGATTGTAATACCTTGTGTACAGTCCTGTCTCCCGCATGGTGTCCTCCATAGGCCTCGGAATGACATTTCCGTAGGATTTGTTCCTATACATGCTCAGGTACACAATGTCTAATAATACCATCTACTCCTTCTTTATAAAGATGTGGGTCATCCCAAAAGTAATGTCTTAAATCAAAGAATTTTTTTTTATTTTGTTGGTATGTGAAACTAGGTGTTATAAATTTAGCAACAATATAATTAGCATAGTCCGCATACCAAGGAGTATCACGAGAAGCATTTATGACAGCTAATTGTTCATCAGGAAAATCATCATTAATAGGAAGTGGGTCATCAAGAACATTTTCCATTCTAGACAAATTATCTGCTACGGGATTCTCAGCTCCCTTTCTATCAGTAGTATGCAAATCAAATTCTTGTAGCAATAGAACCCACCTAATGAGTCTAGGTTTGGCATCTTTATTTTCCATAAAGTATTTAATAGCAGCATGATCAGTGTGAACAGTTACTTTAGAATCAACTATGTAAGATCTGAATTTATCGCATGCAAACACAACTGCTAGAAATTCTTTCTCAGTAGTAGCATATTTTCTTTGAGCATTGTCTAGGATTTTACTAGCATAATGGATAACATTTAATTTCTTATCAACTCTCTGTCCTAGAACAGCACCAACATCATAATCACTAGCATCACACATAATTTCAAAAGGCAAGTTCCAATCAGGTGGTTGAACAATAGGTGCAGTAGTTAAGGATTTCTTAAGTGTTTCAAAGGCTTCTACATAATCATCATCAAAAACAAATGGAACATCTTTTTGCAAGAGATTGGTAAGAGGTCTAGAAATTTTAGAGAAGTCTTTTATAAACCTTCTATAGAAACCAGCATGACCTAGGAAACTTCTTATACCTTTAATATCTTTAGGACATGGCATTTTCTCAATAGCATCAACCTTAGCTTTATCAACTTCAATACCTCTTTCAGAAATTTTATGCCCAAGGACTATACCTTCATTAACCATAAAGTGGCACTTCTCCCAATTCAAGACAAGATTAGTTTCTTCACATCTCTGCAAAACTCGATCAAGGTTGCTTAAGCAAACATCAAAAGAAGTTCCGTAAACGAAGAAATCATCCATGAAAACCTCAACAATCTTTTCACAAAAGTCAGAGAATATAGCAGTCATACATCTTTGAAAGGTAGCAGGTGCATTACATAAACCAAAAGGCATACGACGATAAGCATAAGTTCCAAAAGGACAAGTAAAAGTAGTTTTCTCTTGATCTTCAGGTAATACAGGTATTTGATCGAAGCTAGAATAACCATCTAGAAAGCAAAAGTGTGTATGCTTAGACAATATTTCTAACATTTGATCAATAAAAGGTAAGGGGTAATGATCTTTTCTAGTGGCTTTGTTTAATTTTCTAAAATCAATTACCATCCTATAACTAGTTACAATTCTTTGTGGAATGAGTTCATTTTTATCATTAGGAACAACGGTAATGCCTCCTTTCTTAGGGACACAATGAACGGGACTTACCCATCTACTATCAGCTATGGGATAGATTATACCTGCTTCCAGAAGCTTTAATATTTCAGTTCTTACCACTTCCTTCATCTTAGGATTTAATCGTCGTTGGTGGTCGACAATGGGTTTAGCATCAGGTTCCATATTAATTTTATGCTGACATTGTGTGGGACTAATGCCCTTGAGATCATCAAGAGTATATCCAATAGCAGCACAGTGCTTCCTCAAGGTTTTCAGTAACCTCTTTTCTTCATGCTCTGAAAGGTTAGCACTAATAATAATAATAACAGGATATATCTTCTTTTCATCGAGATAAGCATATTTCAATGTATCAGGCAATTGCTTCAATTCAAATACAGGGTCACCCTTAGGTGGAGGAGGGCCTCCAAGAGTTTCAACAGGCAAATTGTGTTTAAGGATAGGTGGTTGATCAAAGAACATCCTATGTATTTCATTTCTTTCATTCATATGCATATCATTTTAATGGTCTAGCAAATATTGTTCTAACGGATCAGTAGGAGGTACGGCAATAGAAGCAAGACCAATAATTTCATCTTTACTAGGCATTTCTTTATCATGAGGTTGTCTACGAAACTTGGAGAAATTAAACTCATGAGACATACCACCAAAATTAACACTAACAGTTTCTTTAGCGCAATCAATCTTGGCATTAACAGTGTTCAAGAAAGGTCTACCAAATATGATGGGACAAAAATTATCTTGTGGAGAACCGAGGACTAGAAAATCAGTAGGGTATTTTATTTTTCCACACAAGACTTCAACATCTCTAATGATCCCAAGCGGTGTAATGGTATCTCTGTTTGCAAGCTTAATAGTAACATCAATGTCCTCTATTTCAATAGGTGCAATATCATTCATAATTTCTTGATATAAGGTAAACGGAATAGCACTCACACTACCACCCAAATCAAATAAGCCATGATAACATTGATCTCCTATTTTAACAGAGACAACATGCATGCCTACTACATGTCTATTTTTATCTTTAGGATCTGGTTTAGCAATTCTAGCTGCTTCATCACATAAATAAATAACATGCCCATCTATATTATCAACCAAGAGATGTTTAACCATAGCAACATTAGGTTCAACTTTAATTTGTTCGGAGGGTCTAGGTGCTCTAATATTACTTTTGTTAATCACAGTTGAAACTTTTGCATGTTCCTTAATCCTAACAGGAAAAGGTGGTTTCTCAATATAAGCAGTAGGCACAACTGGATCAACATGGCAAACAATTGTTTCTTCCTTAACACTAACGGGTTCTTCAATCTTTTCTTTAACAAGGGGATGATATTTAAACCACTTCTCCTTAGGGAGATCAACATGAGTAGCAAATGATTCACAGAAGGAGGCTACTATCTCAGAGTCAAGTCCATATTTAGTGCTAAACTTATAAAAAGCATCGGTATCCATAAAAGATTTAACACAATCGAACTTAAGTGTTATACCTAACTCATTACCTTTGTCGAGTTCCCAATCTTCGGAGTTGCATTTAATTCTTTCCAGAAGATCCCATCTGAATTCAATAGTCTTGTTCATAAAGGAGCCAGTCGAAGAAGAATCGAGCATGGTTCGATCATCATGAGAAAGCCATGCATAAAAATTCTGTAAGATAATTTCTTTTGAGAGCTCATGATTGGGGCATGTGTACATCATGTACTTAAGCCTCCCCCAAGCTTGAGCGATGCTTTCTCCTTCACGAGGCCAAAAATTATATATATAATTCCGATCACGATGAACCAAATGCATAGGATAAAATTTCTGGTGGAATTCCAGCTTCAACTGGTTCTAGTCCCATGTATCAGTGTCATCACATAGCCTATACCATGTCGATGCCTTTCCCTCCAAAGATAAAGGAAATACTTTCTTCTTAACTCCATCTCCGGATAAACCTGCAAGCTTAAACAATTCACAAATTTCATCCACATAGATCAAGTGCATATCAGGATGTATTGTTCCATCTCCTGCATAAGGATTAGCTAGCAGTTTCTCTATCATACCCGAAGGAATTTCATAATAAATATTTTCAATAGGTGCAGTAGGTTGAGGAGCAACTATTGGTGCTTCCGGTCAAGGTGAAGGTACCCCGAACAAACCCCTCAAAGGATTACTTTCCATAGTGACCAGTGACAATAAATTTCAGAACGTAATATAAATGTTTCCTTATCAAATTCCACTTACCAAAGGCGCTTCACTCCCCGGCAATGGCACCAGAAAAGAGTCTTGATGACCCACAAGTATAGGGGATCAATTGTAGTCCTTTCGATAAGAAAGAGTGTCGAACCTAACGAGGAGAAGAAGGAAATGACAAGCGGTTTTTAGCAAGGTGTTTTCTGCAAGCACTGAAATTATCGGTAACGAGTAGTTTGATAGCAATATAATTTGTAACAAGTGACAAGTAGCAATAGTAACAAAGAGTGCAGCAAGGTGACCCAATCCTTTTTGTAGCAAAGGACAAGCCGGAACGGTTTCTTATAATAAGCAAAGTGCTCTTGAGGACACACGGGAATTTCATCTAGTCACTTTCATCATGTTTGTTTGATTCGCGTTCGCTACTTTGATAATTTGATATGTGGGTGGACCGGTGCTTGGGTGATGTTCTTACTTGAACAAGCCTCCCACTTATGATTAACCCCTCTCGCAAGCATCCGCAACTACGAAAGAAGAATTAAGATAAATCTAACCATAGCATTAAACATATGGATCCAAATCAGCCCCTTACGAAATAGCGCATAAACTAGGGATTAAGCTTCTGTCACTCTAGCAACCCATCATCTAATTCCTACTCCACAATGCATTCCCTTAGGCCCAAAGATGGTGAAGTGTCATGTAGTCGACGTTCACATGACACCACTAAGAGAATCAACAACATACATATCATCAAAATATCGAACGAATGCCAAATTCACATGATTACTTATGACAAGACTTCTCCCATGTCCTCAAGAACAAAAGTAACTACTCATAAACCATATTCATGTTCAAGATCAGAGGGGTATTGAATAGCATAATGGATCTGAACATATAATCTTCCACCAAATAAACCAACTAGCATCAACTACAAGATGTAATCAACACTACTACCAACCCACAGGTACCAATCTGAGGTTTTGAGACAAAGATTGAATACAAGAGATGAACTAGGGTTTGAGATGAGATGGTGCTGGTGAAGATGTTGATGAAGATTGGTCCTCCCACGATGAGAGGATCGTTGGTGATGTCGATGGCTCCGATTTCCCCCTCCCGGAGGGAAGTATCCCCGGCGGAATCGCTCCGCCGGAGAGCAAAAGTGCTCCTACCCAAGTTCCGCTTCGAGACGGCGGCGCACCATCCCAAAAGTCTTATCCTTATTTTTTCTAGGGCAAATGGGTTTATATACCAGAAAATGGGCACCGGAGGCTGGCCAGGGGCCCCACAAGCCACCAAGGCGCGCCTGGGGGGTGGCGCGTCCTGGTGCCTCGTGGGCACCTGGGTGGCCCCCTCTAGTACTTCTTTCTTCCAATATTTTTTATTTATTCCAAAATAAATCTCCGTGAAATTTCATCTCATTTCGAGATGTGCAGAATAGGTATCTCTGACATAGCTTTTTCAGGTCCAGAATTCCAACTGTCGGCAATCTCCCTCTTTGTGTAGATCTTGCATATTAAGAGAGAAAAGGCATTAGAATTGCTCCACAAAGTGTTATATTGATCAAAAACACTATAAATAATAGTAGGAAAACATGATGCAAAATGGACGTATCACTAACTCTTTTACCTTGTGTTTTTTCTTATGCGCCATTTCAAAAGTTAGAACAGATATTTATGCATATCTTTGTTTTCAGTCATTTCCAAAGCAGTTCACCGATGATTACCTCTCAAACTACCTCAATGGTCAAGAGGCAAGGAAGGTACTCATTCAACACCCACGCTACAATATTGAAGTCTCCCTCAAGAGGACGAAGGTTTGGCGGGCAATCATCCGTAGCCACTGGCGTAAAGTTGCAAGGACATTCAACATCATTGAAGGCTCAATATTTGCCTTCAGATTCAGCCGTTTTCCAGATGAGATTCATCTCTCTATAAACCGTATATGATGCTACTTTCCAAAGGTTTTAGATGTTGCATGTGAAACTTCGTGCTGTTGTGTAATTGCGTAGCTAGCTATATGCCTATATGGTGTAACTGAGTGCTGAAGCTATGTGATGTTGTACTCTAATGTAATTCAACTATGAAATCCTGGTTGCTGTAATACGGCTATGAAACATATGGTGTGTTTGATATGAAATGTCAATTTGATTACTAAATGCATTATCAATAATAGGCCAATTAGCCTGCTTATTGGGTTTTTGAATTGCAGACGGTTTCTCGGACAACACCGTGGGCGATGACCTCAAACAACGCACACAATTTCTAGAAAGTAGCCGTGTTGGTTCAATGAACAATCACACACGCCTTCCGCCCGACAAATGTTTGCGTTAGGCCACCTTGCACAAACTTTTCCACATAAAAATTGTGTGTGATGTACATATGAACGGAAACGTTTTTCTGAGATTCACTGTGTGGGATGAACATACGAACAAAAACGCTTGGGCCAGTATAATTTTCTGCGATGGCTCGCCCGATCGCACACGAGCTCTTTTTGCCCTGCGTGTGTGACCGGAAGCCCTATCGCCGACGGTTTCTGGGTCGTGTGGGAAGGACCCCCCCCTATCGCACACACAGGCAAGGCGACGGTTTAAAACTCCGTCGCGGAAAGGGGTTAAAAACCATTTGTATAGCAGCTCGCTGTACCAGTGACTTCTGTTCTTTCATGAAAACTTTGAACAAAATAAAATAGTTCTTGGACACTTCCCCAAAAAGAAAGTACTCCCTCCTTCCCATTATATAGGGCGTGTAAGCTTTTGGCATGAAAATTAGCATAAGGCTAGTTGTAAATTATTGAGTCATTGTCACAACAAATTTTCTCGATGGTATCCTTTAAAAAACGTGGTTGGCAGATCCACAATTAGCAATGGTTAGCTTACGTTGGCCGTACAAGAGATAATATCAAGAGTCGAGTGCTAATACGCCTTAGATTTTGGGATTTTTAGGAAAAGCTTATGCGCCTAAGATTTTGGGAAGGAGGGAGTAATTAGTAGAGCAAGGAACGGGAAAGGCGAGCTCTCCAAGTGTTGAGAATTTCTGAAGCACATTTTTCTAAAACACGCGGGAGATCTGTGCGTCTAGAGATTAAGATAGAGAGAGGTTGAAATTACAATAGTTAGAAATGAAGCAAGATAATGGTACACTACGCGCCAACCCATACCACCATTAAACTACGGGATAAATCTCGCTAGACAACCACCCCCAGCTACCTCCACTTGCGGCACTGCTCTCAGATGTTGTGAGCTACATACATCTGTTGCCCGACGGTAAGATTTTTTGAACACTCACCTATTTCTCTCAAGCCAATCACATCATTTATAGGGCTCTGAAACTAAACCCCTTCATTAAGGCCATCGAAAGCCGTTTGTGAGCGACACTCCACCACGGTGCAGCAGATCGTCACATGAGGGAAGCACATGGGAGATTCAGATCCACTGAAGGACATTAAACCAGTCCTCTCGGGAGTAGACACATCTGAGAAGGAGATGGTTGATCATTTTGGCCACTTGTGCACATAGCGGACAAGTCGCACAGGTGCATCAAACCGTGACGAGCCACCCTATATGACATCCAACAATTATCATGGATCATTGTCCAGAAAAAGCTTGAATTTAAGCTGAAACAATTATCATGGAGGATTGTCCTGGTAAAAAGCTTGAACTAAGCAACTTTCGAGGCTTCCACACCATAGAATATCGAGCTCTCAAAAAGCAAGGCTATACACCATCCTGAACAACTGTTGGTCACCCACTAGTGCAATATTTGGGCTTTTGAGGCGGTTTTCGTGCATTGTCTTAAGGCAATTTTGCATTCTGCTTCTAGGATATCATCACTAATAGTCAAACTATGTAAGAGGTTCCCTACATTTAATGCGGTGAACCATCTAGTATACTTATATCATTCGAAGTGACTTGTTTTGTAGAACAATCTCAATTCTTGCTTATGGTTGGCAGTTTATTTATCTGGTAGTTAGTCCTGCAATTGAAGTCCATAGAAAACACTCAAATACAAAAAAATATACACACATATATTATGATTCAACACATGAGGCAATTGATCTCAAAGGCTTAAAAAGGGTTTAAAAATTTGTTGAAAGAAGCTTTCAAAACTTACTGCAAATATTATGGCAGCTAATGAGCTCATCTCTTTTTGGGATGTCATTGAGGAATTCTGAGACCTGAGCCAGGGTGAAGTCAATGGTAGAGATATTATAAAAGCTCATTTGCTCAAGTTGCTTTCTCACCAAAGATTTATTGGAAACAGAGAGCCACCATTAGATGGGTCAAATTTGGGGATGAAATGACTAAATTCTTTAAAGCTAAAGCAACTATCAAATACAGACACAATATGATTGCCATGTTGCAAGATGAGAATGGGGATGAACACTTTGAGCAAATTGCCAAAGCTACACTACTGTGGAGAGACCTTAAGGCCAGACTAGGAACTTCTCTACCTACCGGCAATCTTTTACAACTCAACAGTTTAATTATTCAGCATGAGGATCTCAGTTGCTTAGAGGCTCCCTTCTCCAAGAAAGAAATTGATGATGTTATTCTCAACTTACCCAGTGACAAATCCCCTGGCCCTGCTGGTTTCAATGATGATTTCATAAAATCTTGTTGGGGTATTATTTGCAATGATTTTTACAGGCTCATTGAGGATTTCTATTTTGGCAGAGTTAACCTGCAGAGCATTAATGCCTCCTACATTACTCTTATTCCAAAAAAAAGATGCTCCTTTGAATTTGAGTGGCTTCAGACCAATATCTTTGATGAGCTGTTCTGTCAAGAGTATTACCAAACTCCTAGCTAATAGAATTCAACAAGTCATTCTAAAGTTAGTTCACATCAATAAATGTGGATTTCTGAAAAATAGAGCTATTCAAGACTGCTTAGCATGGGCTTTTGAATACCTTCACCAATGCCACCAGTAAAAAAAATCTTGTGCTAAAATTGGACTTTGGAAAAGCATTTGATCTCATTGAGCACAACACCATTCTGGAGATTTTGTAGGCTAGAGGTTTTGAGCTCAGATGGATGTTATGGATGAAGATGATCTTCTCCTCTGGTTCCTCTTCTGTCTTACTTAATGGGGTCCCTGGAAAAATGTTTCTTTGCAAAAGAGGTGTCAGGCAGGGTAATCCCCTTTCTCCTCTTCTGTTTGTGTTTGCAGTTGATTTGTTGGAGTCAATATTCAATGAAGCTTTGTCCCATCAGCTGATCCAAAACCCAATTCCAGTGAACTCTTACCCGTATTTTCCTATAATCCAATATGTTGATGACACTGTATTGGTTATGCAAGCTGATGAATCTCAACAGCTTCAAGTCAAACACCTTATTTTGCACTTTGCTGAGCGTACTGGCCTTAGGGTTAATTACCACAAGTCCATCTTAGTGCCCATCAATGTCAGCCCTAACAAAATTCATAGATTGGTTACTATCCTTGGATGCCAACAAGGATCCCTTCCTTTTACATATTTGGGTTTGCCTTTGAGCTTGTCCAAGCCAAGAATTGAATATTTTTACCTATTATCCAGAGGATTGAGAGGAGGCTTCTGGGGTGTTCCACTATGCTCTCTTATGATGCTAGGATTCTCATGATCAAATCTGTGTTCTCTGCTCTTCCAATCTTTTTCATGTGCAACCTCATGCTGCCAATGTCCATTGTTGATCAGATCAACAAATATATGAGGCACTTCTTATGGAGGAAATTTGGTATGGAGGATAAGGGATCTGCTCTAATTGCATGGAAGAAGATCTGTAGGCCTAAAAATAAGGAGGGTTGGAAATTATGGATGTTCACACCCACAAGAAAGCTTTGCTTATGAAAAACCTCCATAAGTTTCTGAATAAAGAAAGTCTGCCTTGGATGATGCTTATTTGGGAAAAATATTATGCCTCTGGCCCCCTGGAAATAAGATGGAAGGCTCTTTTTGGTGTAAAGCACATCTTAAGCTTCTACATCTTTACAAGGATTTTGTAAAGTGCAATCTTGGCAAAGGAGATTCTATCTTTTTTTGGCATGATAATTGGACTAATGCACCCCTTTCTACCAAATTTCCTGAACTGTAATTCTTTGCTCATAATACCTCTGTCTCTATGGCCACTATTACCTCTGCTGATAACCTAATGGACCTTTTCCACACTCCATTATCTGTACAGGCCTATGAATAGTTTGATGAGCTTCAAGAGATTTTACCTGACTCCCCTTCCTCAGAAAACGATTGCTGGTTTTTCAATGACCCTAATCAGAAGTTCTCTTCCATTTAGATCTACTCTGCTCTAATGGGTAATCACAGAGCTCATATTCTTTTCCAGAAGCTGTGGAAATGTGCATGCAGACTAAACCACAAGATTTTCTTCTGGCTTGCTCTGCAAGATAGAGTAAATACTAGAGCCATGCTTAAGAGGAAATATTTTTTTCTTCCAGCTACCTTTGCACTCTGTGCAATCAGGCTACTGAAGAATCAATCATGCATCTGCTATGGGATTGTAATTTTGCTTAGAATTGTTGGGACACCATTGTTGCTAATAGAAGGAGAGGTACATCTGTCTATGAAGACTCACTGTTGCTTGTGTTAGAGATATGATAGGCAAATCAACACGACGAAGAACGAAAACAAGCAGGAGACACGAGATTTAACGTGGAAAACCCGTACAATACGAAGGGGAAAAAACCACGGGCGCCAGCCGGCAAATCTTCACTATATCGGGGGAGCTTACAAACGTCGGGGATTTACAACTGATCAACTTATCCCGTGCGGCGGCTTACAAAGGATATATATAACACAGGTGACCTAGGTCAATACTGATCCGTACCAAGCCTCCCAGCGACGGGCCTCACTCCGCTCACTCGTTAGAAGTTAGCCTTTCTCTTTATACTTGAATTTGGATCATAACATAATAGCTTGGGGAAACACTTCCAAAAGAGATTGGACTAGAAGTGATCATTATTGGGTGCTGGCATATTTGGCTGCAGAGAAATGGAAAATATTTCAGAAATATTCAGCCTTCCTTGGCTTCTTGGAGGATCTGCCTTAAGAAGATTTAGATCAGCTCTTATACAGAGTAAAGGACAAGTATGTTACTTGTCTTCAAAACTGAATTCATGATATCTTTTAAACGATTATTTCTTTCCCTAGAACTGGTGTAGGTTGAGTCGTCTGCTCTTTGTATTTTTAGATCTAGCCTTTTCCTACTTTTTCTCTCTTTTTTCCTCTCCCTTGTGTACTATACTTTGACATTAATAGAAAATTTACCGTAGAACAATTGTTCAACGGTGTGAGGCTTCAAAAAAATTGCATTTCATAATGCATTCATATATGTTCAATATTCAAATCAAACACATACAAAAGTTTTACATAGTTCGCAACATATGAAACATAGTTCTAAAACATCAAGAATTATATTGAGCAAACAAAAGAGAGAACCATTTTTTTCCTTGTGTAAGACATTGCAGTTGTCTTAAGTTGTGTACCTATTTCGTCTGTTTATGTCGTCTCGTGTAGATATACTTTTAAGAGGCCAGTTTGGGTGGGATTATACCGCCCCTTTCTGATGGTGGAGTCTCTGTGTTGCAGCACACAGACAACATGGAGCACAATATTGAAATGACACAAAATATGAAGTTAATTCTTTTTTTATTTGAACAATTATCTCGTCCCAAAATAAATTTTCAAAAAAGTGACTCTTCTCTTTGTAAACCCATCCAATACGAAGGGAAAAAAACCACAGGCGCCAGCTGTCGGTACCAAAACCGGCAGATCTCGGGTAGGGGATCCGAACTGTGGGTCTAGGAATCAATGATTAACAGGGAACGCAGAGACAACGATTTACCCAGGTTCGGGCCCTCTCGAAGAGGTAAAACCCTACGTTCTACTGGATTGTATTGATGTGATTGTATGAAGGTTACAGAGTTGATCTACCTCAAGATCGGATGGGCTAAACCCTAGATGGTTATGATGGTTCTGTGCCTCTACGAACTAAACCCTCTGGCTTATATAGACACCAGAGGGACCTAGGGTTACATATGGTCGGTTGCCATCAGGGGATAAACATGCCGGTTACACTAATTATTCCTTGGAGGAGACGCCAAGTCTTCGGAGGTTTCCTTCTGGTGCACGGGGTCGCCTACCATCCGGTCTTCTTGACGAGCAAAGATCGGACCATTAGTCCGACCTATTAGAGATAGGCCGGCAGCCCGAGTACCCCCTAGTCCGGGACACCCTCAGTAGCCCCCGAACTAGCCTCCAATGCCCAGGTTGACAGTCTTCGGCAGCTCCATGCTCCAAGGGTCTTCGGCTTGGGTGGCGAGTTCCTCCCACTACATGTGCTTGATTTGACAATAGTTCGGCCACCAATAGCTCGGTTGCCGAAGAATCCTCCGATTGGCGAGGCATCATGGGGCCCGCCATACCGCTTTTCTTTACCTAGGATTAAATGACGACCCTCGATTCCTGCGCATCCAGAGAATGCGAGTGGCCCGATGGGTTTTTACAAAAATGCCCCTCTTTGGGGGGACACAATGCCCTTTTAATAGGCCAAGGGCGTGGAGGTTAACGCACCCCACCCCCTACCATTCCGCCTCACATCCCTGCAAGGTTACATCCAGCAAACAATGGCGAGCGTTCTAGGCTCTTCCTCGCGCCCTCACAGCCCCCGTCAGGGTGATTGGGCGAGCTGCTCTGTATGTCGCATGCGATTACGCAGGCTCGAGACGCAGGGGTATCTCCCTGCTTTAGATCTCGCATCCACCCGCCCCGGACTAACTTCCGCAGACAGGGAGGCCCTCGCAGAGAACTTTCCTTGCCCTCACGGGGAGGAGAGGGTGTGCTTTGTGCCCTTCCTCTTGCGAGGCCTGGGTTTCCCCATTCATTCTTTCTTGAGGGGTCTACTAGAGTTTTACGGGATCTAACTGCACCACCTTACCCCAGGATCGATCCTTCATATCTCAGGCTTCATCGCTCTTTGCGAGATGTTCCTGGGCTGCGAGGCTCATTTCGAGTTGTGGAGGAAATTCTTCTGTCTTGTCCCCCGCACCCGAGGAGGGATAATTTACGAGGTTGGCGGGGCCGAAGTATGGCGCATCGCCGGAACCGGATACCCCATAGGGACTTCGAAGAAAGATGCCGAGGAATGAACTTCAGAATGGTTTTATATCAAAGACATCCCTTTATTCGATCCAGCTCGGAGGGGGTTACCGGAATTTTCATTGGTTTCCCCGAAGAAGCGGTTCAACTGGCGCCCGAAGAGTGCTTCCAAAGAGGAAAGCGCCAAAGTAACTCGGCTGGCTGCCCAAGTGAGATGGCTAGCCCACAATGGCCTAACCATCATTGACATGATGGCAGTGACCATTGCTCGGTGTGTCCAACCTCTTCAACAAAGAATACACCCGCTATGGTGCTACAACGGGGAAGATGACGCAACCCGATACACAAGGATGGGACCTGCCGATCAGGCGGTGATGGCCGCCATACTGGCCGATCTTTTCAAGGGAGAAGAGCAGGAGTTTGCTCGGCTAAGGCCCAAGAAAGGCTTTTCGATGTACAAACCCATCGAAATGGTGAGTTCAACCACGCTTTATAGTTCGGATGGCACCCCAATTTTTTCTTAATCAGATCTTTATCCTGTCCGAACAGAGTTGGAGGCACTGGATCGAGACAGTGAGCTGCCCCTCTCCTCAACCGGAGAGTTATTCTCGCGATGACGACCCCGGGTTTCATGACGATCCCGAAACATCGATCATATTCGAGGAGGGGGTCTTCTACCAGGAGAGCCTCGATGGCTCCAAGGTGGCCCTTTTGGCCGATCACCCCGGGGCGCTTCCCTCCTCTGCTGTAAGTGACCAACGGGTTTCTTCTCGAAAGGGCCGCCGTACTGCCGCTGCTCCGAATACACTGACTCCTACTCCCAAGGGCCATCGTATGACACGCCGGATAGCTGCAAGAGCAGCACCATCGACAAGTGGTCGTGGGACGACAAAACGCGCGGCCCCAACAGGAGTTACGTCATCCGTGCCCCGCCCGAAGAGGTAGCGCATCTGCCATACTGCCATAGTCTTTATCTTCGACATCCACTGAGAACGCCTAATAATTTTCCGCGGTGTCTTGCAGGCGATATGTAGAACCGGCTTCATCCGAGGATATTGAGGAGGTGCCGGGGGGTGACCCAAAACCGAGGTCGCCAGTTGTACTGGCGTTACTTCGAAGGTCCCTGCCGAGGACCCACATCCCGAGGACTCAGCAGGCGTCTCGGTCACCAACTCCGAGATTGAAAGTGTGATGAATCACCGGCGGCGCAAGGCATCGCTTCGGCACCCTGTGTTTTTCGATCAAGAATTTAATGCTCTTAGTTCGGTAGATGCGTACCTCGGAGCTGCCCGAACAGGACTCGAGGGGGCAGTGAAGCTCATGTCTACTAATGTGTAGGTATACTATTGGGTTTTACAACTAGTACCTAGCCCAGTAGCCCTCGAGCCTTAATTTGGGCGGAACGACCGAGTCAAGGGTCTGATGTTTATGATGCCATGCTATTGTGTAGGCTGTTCGGGAGCAAAACAAAAAGCTGTCCGAGGACCTCAGGCTGGCGCAAACACAGTTAGAATCTGTGAAAGCCGAGGTAGAGGGGGTGAAGAAATTCACCAGAGAGGCACATGGTAAGTGCCGAACTTAAATTTGTGTAAGAAAAATTTGATGGAACACCTCTGCTAATGAAAGATGATTCCATAGCAGCCGAGTCGATGAATCAGCTGCAGAAGGATCTGGATACTGCCAGGGAAGCTCAAAGGTATGCGGAGTCACAGCAAGAGGCTGGCTACCGGGTGCTTTCCCGAAGTCATGAGGAGAGGCATAAGCTTAAGGCGGAAGGCGAACAACAGGCCCAAGAAATCAAAAGCTTGAAAGCTCAACTGGCCCTATCCCAAGAGAAGAACCAGAGACTGAAAGCGGGCATGTTCGGTGAGTGCAACCTAGTTATGTCAGTTCATAAACTGCACGTATTGGATAGCAATATGAACAACGCCGCGTCTCATTGTAGTTCTTCTGACCGAACACCCCGAAGAGGAGGCCGGCTCTTTCGGGTGGGACCTGCTGAAGGAGCTATCCGCCGTGCACGAGCGAGCCCGAAAAGCCATGAAGAGCATGTTCAAAGCACTGTGGCCTGGCGAGGTGGCTCCGGAAGGGATGGCCGAACTCACGAATCGATTCAAAGGAGCTCGGCACCGCTTTGAGTTATGGAAGATGTCATCTTGTCGTGAGGGAGCACGGGAAGCCTGGGCGATGATCATGACCCGTTTCACCAAGCTGGAACCGGAGCATTTAGCTAGGGTTGGGCCAGTAGGGCCAGATGGGCAGGAAGTGCCCGTGCATCTGGTATATGACCAGGTTATGCCCGCAGCTCGGCTGTCCCAAGCAGATTGTGCTCTGGAGACCATAATAGATGGTCTTGATCAAGATTGACATTTTGATTCTATGTATCTATGTACTTGACATCAAATCGTCTCCAAACCGTGCTTGAAACATTGTCTTAACCGGCCATCGGCTTCCGCCCCCTCAACCAGAGGCCGAGGGGTGTTCCCCACTATGCGGTCCGAGAACATCGGAAGAACACTTCGGAGAACCAGGCAATCCGGCCATGTGGTGCGAACAGACAAGAACGTGCTCGGGGAGTCATGTTATATTACTGTTTAACGTAAGAAACATCTTCCGACGACAATAGTCCCTCTATGGGTTCCTTTCTTCGGGTTGCCATGTTGACCATGGCGTATAACCGAATATCCAAAATAGACGGGTAATGGTTACTTCGGGAAAATAACCCCGGAATCTTGGCAATAACTACCGATTATTTTCACTTCCCCCGTGGCCGACCAATTGTGTTCTTAAGAACGCTAGCTTTTGGCTTCACCTGTCTGAGGTACGTACCCGGGAAATCCGGACGTAGCAATCGCAGAGGTGCTCCCTTTACTCCCTAGCCGAACAATCGGGAACGTAGGGGGTAAACACAGGAGCGAGGCAACCCAGCTTGGCCAAATCTTAAGTCAAATTGATGCATATAGTGGCTTTAGAACGATACAGGAAGGTTGCAAACATGTAAAAATGGATGGTTGCATAAATAATATATGACCGGCTCCGTAAAAGAAGCCCCCAGGTAACAATGTGTGGTACATGCAAAGATGTTTGCCGAAGAAAAACTTGACGTAGTTCGGCTTAACCAAACACAACCCGGGAAAGACTAGTTACTCGAAAATATAAATTCGAGAAGGATAAACCGAACAAGGAAAGGACGCGGAGTTAGCCATAGAAACATCGTAGTCGAGCTGTGTTCCACGGGTTTGGTTCGAGGCAGTCGTCCTTTGGGTCGCGGAGACGATATGCTCCGCCCACGAGTACTTGATCGATTATGAAGGGCTCCTCCCATTTGGGCGACAGCTTATGCTTCTGCTTCTCCGGGAGGCGCAGGACTAGATCGCCGACGTTGTAGGCTTTTGCCCGTACCTCCCTGCTCTGATAACGTCTGGCCTGCTGCTGATAAAAAGTGGAACGAGCCCGAGCTATCTCGCGCTCGCCCTCCAGGGCATCCAGGTCATCTTGCCGATCCAGCTCGGCCTTCTTTTCTTCATACATACGTACCTGAGGTGCGTCGTGAATAAGATCGCTGGGGAGGACGGCTTCTGCTCCGTACACCATGAAGAACGGTGTGTAGCCCGTGGATCAATTGGGAGTGGTGCGCAGGCCCCACAATACGGAGTCAAGCTCCTCGACCCAATGGCAGTCAGATTCTTTTAGAGATCGGACCAAACGGGGCTTAATGCCACTCAAGATCAGTCCATTAGCTCTCTCGACCTGTCCATTAGACTGTGGGTGATATACCGAGGCATAGTCGAGCTTAATGCCTAAATTAGCGCACCAGTTTTTGACTTCCTGGGCGGTAAAATTGGATCCATTGTCCGTTATTATGCTATGGGGGACACCATAACGGTGCACGACGCTGGATATAAAATCAATGACCGGCTTTGACTTGGCTGAGGTTACCGGCTTTGCCTCAATCCATTTAGTGAATTTGTCTACCATGACGAGTAGATATTTCTTTTTCTTGGTCCCCCTTTTAAGTGGTCCGACCATGTCCAGCCCCCAGACCGCGAAGGGCCAAGTAATCGGTATCGTCCGAAGAGCCATGGGGGGCATATGACTCTGATTCGCAAAAAGCTGGCATCCAACGCAATGTTGGACCAATGTTTGGGCGTCTGTTCGGGCAGTGGGCCAGAAGAACCCTGCTCGGAAAGCCTTGCTGACCAGGGCCCGAGCTGCTGCGTGGTGACTGCCCATGCCAGCGTGAATCTCGGCCAAGAGCTGTCTTCCTTCCTCTTCGGATATACATCTTTGGAGGACACCCGTAGTGCTTTTCTTATATAGTTCTCCCTCGTGGACTTTATAGGCTTTGGATCGCCAAATAATGCGCCTTGCCTCAGTCTGGTCGTCCGGTAGCTCTTGGCGGAGGAGATAGGCGAGGAAGGGCTCGGTCCATGGCGCGATTACCGCCATGACTTCGTGAGCCGAAGACGTCATTTCGACGGCCAAGCCCCCGATAATTCCTTCGTCTGGTTCGATCGGCGGAGGGGCGAGCTCTCCTGAGGTCTTGGTTTCCAAGCCCGTGGCATCCTCCTGCCAAACCACGGACGGCTTGAAGAGTTGTTCCAAAAAGGTGTTCTCAGGGACACGGTCATGCTTGGCGCCCATTCGAGCAAGAATATCGGCAGCTTGATTGCTGTCTCTAGGTATATGGTGAAACTCCAGTCCTTCAAAACGGGCGGAGATTTTTAGGACGGCGTTGCGATATGCTGTCATTTTTGGGTCTTTTGTGTCGAATTCACCGTTGACTTGAGAGATGGCGAGATTAGAATCTCCTCGTACCTCGAGCCGATGTATGCCTATTGACACCGCAATCCGAAGTCCATGCAACAAAGTTTCGTATTCGGCCGCGTTGTTGGAGTCGGTGTACATGATCTGGAGTATGTACCAAATATTATCGCCAGTGGGGGATGTGAGGACCACTCCAGCCCCCAGCCCGGCGAGCATTTTGGAGCCGTCGAAGTACATCATCCAGTGCGAGTATGTACTGTACTCCCTAGGGAGTTCGGCTTTCGTCCACTCCGCTACGAAATCTGCCAGCACCTGAGATTTAATGGCTTGGCGCGGTCGATATACGATTTCGAAGGGAAGGAGTTCTATAGCCCATTTGGCTATACGGCCGGTGGCATCTTGATTGTTGATTATGTCGTTCAGTGGCACTTCGGATGCCACCGTAACCGAGCACTCTTGAAAATAGTGGCGGAGCTTTTGGGACGCCATGAAAACTGCGTAGGCGATCTTCTGATAATGCGGGTACCTCGTTTTACACGGGGTGGGCACTTCGGATAGGTAGTATACTGGTTTCTGCACCTGGAGCTTGTGACTCTCTATCTCTCATTCGACGACGAGAACCGCGCTGACTACCTGATTCGTGGCCGAAATGTAGAGCAGCATTGGCTCGCCCGGGCTAGGCGCTGTCAAGATCGGGTTGCTAGCCAGTAGAGTTTTAATTTCTTCAAGTGCTGCTGCCGCTTCACTGGTCCATTCAAAATTCTTCGTCCGTTTGAGCAATTTATAGAGCGGTAAGGCCTTTTCTCCGAGGCGGGAGATGAAGCGGCTTAAGGCTGCAACGCAGCCGGCCAGTTTCTGGACGTGCTTTAGTTCGGTGGGAACCGCCAGCTCGGACAGTGCCCGTATTTTCGCTGGGTTAGCCTCTATTCCTCTATGGGAAACAATGAATCCGAGCAGCTTACCGGCCGGCACTCCGAAGACGCACTTTTTCGGATTGAGCCGTATATCGAAAGTCCGAAGACTATCGAAGGTTTGCCGGAGATCGTCCACCAGCTGACTGACGTGTTTGGTTTTGACAACCACGTCGTCCACATATGCCTCGACTGTTTTGCCGATCTGCTTTTTCAAACATATTTGGATCATGCGCTGGTATGTAGCCCCTGCGTTCTTTAGTCCGAAGGGCATTGTGTTGAAACAGAATGGTCCATAGAGGGTTATGAATGCAGTGGCCGCTTGGTCGGGCTCCTTCATTTTAATTTGATGGTATCCGGAGTAAGCGTCGAGGAAACACAGCGAGTCATGCCCGGCAGTGGCATCTATGATCTGGTCTATGCGGGGCAAGGGGAAGGGATCCTTGGGGAAGGCCTTGTTTAAATCCTTGAAATCGACACACAAGCGCCAGGACTTATCCTTCTTGGGTACCATGACCAGATTGGCCAACCACTCCGGATGTTTGATGTCTCGGATGAATCCGGTTTCGAGCAACTTTGCCAGTTCCTCGCCCATAGCTTGACGCTTGGGTTCGGAAAACCGACGTAGAGTCTGTTTGACTGGCTTGAAACCTTTAATTATGTTCAGGCTGTGCTCGGCTAATCTTCGCGGGATCCCTGGCATGTCTGACGGGTGCCAGGCGAAAATATCCCAGTTCGCACGCAAAAATTTGCGCAACTCTTCATCGACCGCGGGGTCCAGCTGAGCTCCAATGGATGTCGTCTTGTTGGGATCTGTTTGGTGCACTTGGAATTTGATGATTTGGGCCTTTTGTCGAGGATTACGTCGTCCTTATCCACCGTTGAACGTAGCGCGGTCAGTTCTTCAGCTGCGAGGGCTTCGGACAACGCTTCGAGGGCGAGCGATGCTGTTTTATTCTCGACCCGAAGAGCTCTGTCCGGATCACTTATTACTGTGATCACGCCGTTTGGCCCTGGCATCTTAAGCTTCATGTACCCGTAATGTGGGATAGCATGGAATCGTGCGAAAGCGTCGCGCCCTAATAAGGCGTGGTAGCCACTGCGAAAGGGCACAATGTGGAAGAGCAGTTCTTCAGATCCGTAGTTCTCGGGTATTCCGAAGACCACATCGAGAACCACTCGGCCACTACAACGTGCCTCCTTGCCGGGGATGATCCCTCGAAAGGTGGTGTGACTTTGCTCGATGCGAGATCTGTCAAACTGCATTTTGTCCAAGGTGTCCTCATAAATGAGGTTTAGCCCGCTGCCGCCGTCCATTAGCACCTTTTGGAGTCGAAATCCATCCACTATGGGATCAAGGACAAGGGCGGCAGCAGCTCGGGTAGGGCGGGGCCTCGGCTGGTCTTGCTCGCTGAAAGTGATAGGTGTGTCTGTCCATGAGTCTATCGCTGCCACGTGGTGAATTTGAGTGAGCTCTCGAAGGGCTCTCTTCCTCTGATTCTTTGAGGAATACGTCTCGTAGATTGGTAGGATCTCGGCGTCGTCATCAGGGGGCGTTGCTGGGCGTTTATTGGAGTACGGGCCCCCAAGGATGACTTCGCCGCTCTTGGCGACTTGCCTGACCACCCAGCAAGCTCGAAGGCTGTGGGTTGGGTTTGTGTTGAGAAGGACGGAGTGTATGGGGCATGGTTTGTCCAGTAGTTCGTCAAGGACCGTTCTGGATCTTGTCAGGGGTTTCATCCTTTTCTCGGACGGCTCGGATTGAGGTGTCCGGCGAGGGTATGCGCGTTTTGTCCGAGCTCGGTTTGATCCTGTACGGATTGACTCCGTTTGCTCGAGCTGAGCCTGCCAAGCATACTCCATAGCGCAGTATTTGGACACCAGGTCCGATAACTCAGAGAAGTTTTGGATGTGGCGGCGGGCGAGGGCATTTAAGATGCCTTCGTCTCGGCAGTTCTGTCGAAAAACCTCCAGAATATCCTTGCTGCAACCGTCTGTCATCTTGTTTTTGACGAGGAGGAATCTGGCCCAGAAGTGCCGAACTGTCTCTCCGGGTTGTTGCTTTATGTACATTAGGTCCCATATGTCAGGCCGTCCTGAGTTACTTGGACAGTACTCAATGTGGGGGGTGGGTGGGATAAAAAAATTGATCCCAGCGGGGTGCGAGTCAGGGGTTTTGGCGGCTGCGTCCTGGTTTGACATGGAATCCGACGTGCCGAGCTCTGGATCCGGATAGTTGGCCAGGCGCGGATGTGTGAACTCGAGGTTGCGTACTGAATCAGACTTCGGCTCTGAACCCTCTCCGGAGCAGAGTTCGGCTGCCGAGCTGGAGGATGAAGCTTGCTGATCGGAAACTTGCACCCTATGCGCTTTCGGTTCTGGGGGGAGGGGCGAGCCCTCAGCTGAGCCTTCGATAGTGGCGACCAAGTGGGCGGCCGGAGGGGTATGAATTTCCCCATCATCGGTTTTAAGCCCGATCTGATCGTAGACCGAGGACTGGCCATTGGTGATTCCCATGGCTTGGATTCGATCTAGTATCCCGTTTAATAACGAGAGATCCGTCGGCTCCAAGTTCTTGCGGTTTACGGGGTCAACCCGTAGTATGGTCGTGACGGGGCGTTTGATTTTGCCCCGCAGTCGTGTTCGGCCGAGGCTGATTTTCGGCAGCCGGGCGCGGAGATTAGATCCGGGCTCGAGGCCGGGTCCGGAGCGGCGGCCGACCCGGTAGTGGGGCTGGCCGTACCCGACAATGGTTGGTCTCGAGATCGTTGGTAGCACCGTTATCTTGTACCGAATTACATGGTACAAATTAACTTTGTTCCGGTACAATCAACAGTTATTTCACTCGTTACACCCGTTAAAGTCATAATACTATACACATATGGAGTCTTGGACACTAAAACAGCTGTGCCAAATAGCAGGCCGCGTTCTTCAACAGGTGAGAGACCGTCTCAAGGATTCAGCCATTGTTCAAATACAGGGACCAGGCCCCAAATCATTTGGGTGTATCCTTCCATAGTTCTATACTTCAATTTTGTAGCTTCCTTATTTTGAAATACACAAACCCAATACATTCATTCAGTGTATACCTTGATAGGGTGCACGCTACTCAGACGTTTGCTTGCTGAAGATTGACCCTGATGATCTCGCCGTCTTCTGCATTTTCCTGGATGATATCCATCAGCTTGGGCCTACTGATCCTAAGAACCTGAGATAGCTTAGTCGTCCGGAAAGTGAACGGCTGCGGCTTGTTGCACAGCACTCCGATCTCCCCTAGCAGTCCTCCCTCGGTCGCTTTTCCATAAACCTGAAAGGTGCATATTATCAGTAAGTACGTTAAGTACTTGAGGGACCAACTTTGCAGATTGCACTTTGCATTGCATGTTTTTTGGTCAAGTCATGAACCCGGGAAACAGTACCTGCTCTGTCCCATCTATGAACGCCACAATATCCTGTCAATGAAGATTCACATTGATTAATACAGTAATACGCAGGCACTATATGGTCTGTGAATTGAAGATAACGTGGTAAATCCGTAGGATTCTACATACCACTTCTCCGGTGACAAGAAGGTGTAGGTCAGATGGGTACTCGTTCTGCAGTATGATGTCCTCCTTTGGGGCGAAGTACTCGGCCACCATCTCCGTCACCTACATACATATAGTTGAACCAAATTCAGAGTTTGCGAGTGCCCTTCCATTCCTACATCTCCAACCGTAAGGCTGTGCTAGCTTCTCACCAGTTGCTGGATGAAGCTTGGGGAGACTCCCCTGAACAGGTAGGCGCCCTGAACCACCGGGAAGAAGAGATAGAGCGATATGCTGGATCGCATCGCCTTGGGGAGGATGTCCAGTGTGTCCTGCTGCTTGAGCCCCTCTGCCTTGAACCTCAGGCATATGTGGTTCAGCATCTGCTCCTCTATCTGCCGCGGCAGCTGGTTCCTCGCCGCGAATTCCGTGGCTGCCTGAACCATGTCCCTCTGCATTTTTGTGCATGCACAAGCCATGATCATTCACAGCCCAATATGCATGAGAGCGTTTACAGTTTGGAATGGATGGCAGATGCATGTACGTACGAAGTCTCTGGTGCGGC
Source organism: Elymus sibiricus (assembly GCA_039707655.1). Taxonomy (NCBI): domain Eukaryota; kingdom Viridiplantae; phylum Streptophyta; class Magnoliopsida; order Poales; family Poaceae; genus Elymus; species Elymus sibiricus. Next base: position 301,819,741 of record CM077668.1, read on the forward strand.
TGGTGCTGTGGACGACGAGGTTGGTCATGTTGCCGATGAGGTAGGCGGTGAGCCAGAGGTTGAAGAGCATGTAGGAGATGCCGAAGAGCATCTCCCTGGCGTTCTGGGCGTGCAGGTCGCCGTAGCCGGTGGTGGTCATGGTGGTGATGGACCAGTAGAGGCACGTGACGTAGCGCACCCACAGCCCGTCCTCCCTGAAGTCCGGGTGCGCCGCGCCTATCCAGGTCCTCGCCGGGTCGGGGTACCTGTCCGCGATCAGGTAGTTGATGCACCCGGCGCAGTGCACCGCGAACAGGGTGACCTGCATATATCATCCGTGGCGCATGCATGCATGAACAACTACTACTACACGGTAGTACAGTAGGAGTACTAGAAAGGTAGGGAGAATCTGGACGACGTACTGAGATGAGCTTTGTGCAGCGTATCACGGCGTAGTTGAACCGGATGTCCTTCTCAAGCCTACGGAACAAGAAAATCATCATTGTTAATTAAGTCACACGTACTGACCAGCGACCATTTTTAGCTTGGTATATATGCCAAGTGCACAGTGCTTAACTACATATACTACTACTGTACTACCTTGCAAATAAGGAGCTGACTCTGCGCAGCCGCCAGAGGCGAAGAACGTTGAGGAACTTGAGGCCGAGGCTGTGCTCGTGCCTGGTGAAGAGGTGGGTGATGGAGCGGAATGGAACCGTGGAGCAAACGTCAAAGATGAACCACGTCGACAGATACCTGCAAACCAAAAGAAACAAGGCAGGTAAACACTGTACGTTCATGCGTGCCTGGGACATAGAAACGTCTCAACACTGCGTAGCAGCAGCAGCACCACCTGAGTGCGATCTTCTTCAGATCGTCGACGACAAGGTAGGACTTGTTGTCCACGTAGGGCACGAAGAAAGTGAGCAGGATGTCGACCGCGAAGAAGCCGTTGACGACATCGTCCACGACAAAAGGCGCGCGGGGCAGGTACCTCAGGAACGCGAACTCCAGCGGGCATATCCACGCCGAGTACACCACCAGCAGGATCAGAAACGTCTCCCAAACCCTGCACATCAACAACGATAGATCACTGCCCATCTATCTATCTAACAGTACGCGACTGAGAGAAGCAATCGTGCGTGCGTACCTGTAGCGCCGGCCGTAAGGCGAGACGAGGTACCTGCCGGCGGTCGGCTGGGCGGCGGCGGTGGCGCCGAGCGACGGGAGGAGATCGTTGGGGACGTTGCAGCCGCTGAACTCGACGCTCCTGTCGCCGTCGTAGCATGGGAAGCACCGTGTCACCCGTGACCCCGTGCGAGCGCAGGAAGAACGTGCCATTTCGCTCGCTCGCTCGCTCCTGGAGCTGGACTGCTAGTCCGTTGCTAAAGGCAGAGCGCGGAGAACTGCAGAGGGATGCCGCGACCGCGCCGCGTATTTATACCGGCCGGAGCGGCCGAGCGCGAGCCACCGCTTCCGTTTCGCGTTACGTTTTGCGTGGCTCTGACCAAAAACGGTTGTATGGAACGGGAACACCTTTGGGAATACGATAACTCGTCTTTGGTCTTGTCACTGGGCAGCGGAGACATGCCGATGGGCTGCCGATGTCGCGTTGGAATCGCCTCATGTCCCGTGCCCCACGACTCGCCCATGGACTTGTCGATCCCAGATTGCTCCCCCGGCCAATGGTGGCGCGGCCATTACCGATCCAAGTGGTGGCGCACACGGGCTGTCAGGTTTCCCATTGGGCGTAAATCTCAGTTGCAGGCAGTTATGATGCTAAAGCGTGCCATGATAATCAGATTAGAAAGGCACCTCATGAAATTTGTTGTTTGTCTTTTTTGCTAAGGCTGAGAAGATGCTTTCTCTTAAGTGGTACAAATAATGCCATGCAAGACAGGAATTACAAGTTGGCCAATTCACGTCGCGTCAAATATTAGGCAATGTTTTAGTCTTGTGCGGTTGCTATTCATCGGTTGCCTCAAAATTCAATTCACGCCTGTAGATTTTGACCGAAGCCCGAGGCGGAGACGGGGACGCAGCGTTGAGCCGTAGCGAGACGCGGGTAGGAGACGAGGCTGAGCTAGCAGCGAACCGGAGCCGAGGAATACGTGGTAGTGGCGTCGCCGGTGGAGGGGAGTCAGACGTTGATGGGTTTGGGAGAGGTGCGGGGAGGTCACCAGCAATGGAAATCGTAGGGGGGGTGGAGGGATGGCTGGGGCAATGGAGGCACGACGGAGGCCCTGGCTTGGACTGGGTAACGCGCCAAGGCGTGGGCGGCAGCACCACCGGTGCGGGTGACGAGGCCGGTGATGTCCTGCAAATGCACAGGGTACAGTTGTAGTCTTTTAGAAGTAAGAGTATTGATTCCACAAGGAGCTTAGGAAATGATTTTTGTCACTTGTAGAAGTTTATTGGAAAGTGCCTGCAAGTTATTTGCGATCCAAAGCAAAAGCGTTGCGAAGGTGAAAATATTGCAAGTGTGTCTAAATGTGAATTAAGGTGCACTAGAAAAAGTAATAAAGAATAAGAGAGTAATGAAAAGTGGTGGAAACTGCAATTGGGCCAAATCATTCTAAAGGAATCCGGATTTACCACTAGTATGTTTGTTACTTAATCGTCCATAGACATAATTTTAGGTTCAAATACAAAATTCACGTGACATGTTTTTCGTGTGGGTGGAGCCAAATAAAGATACGTTGCATACTGCCGCAACTCCGTATCACGCACACCACCACCATCCATCCCCCTGCCGGGTGGAAGCGATGATGATTACCGGTCTTCCCGTGGACGCGACATAAGGCTTTGGGGTCTCCATTATTGCCCCTATCAAAGGTCGACAAAGGTGGGAGATAGCTTTTGACACCGCAATGCCTCTACATCCCCACGTCCCAATTATAGTAGCATCCTTCATGTCCATTAAGGCAAATGTTGTGCAGTCGACTTCACACAACATCATGAAGAATAGTTAACATAAACATATAAAGAGAATATTGCATCTTATCGGAGTTAAGATCCTGCACATACTAGGGTTCCTCCATGTCCCCGAGAACTAGGAATCTACTTAGACATAGAGACAATAGACATTATTTGGTGTTCATGGCAATAACACATGAATGATGACTAATGTAACACATGTATGAATCCACACGAGGGTTTGGTATTAAAACGAGATGAAATGGATCGGAAGGGTCGATGTTGAGAATGCGGATGATGAAGATGGTGGTGGTGGTGATGATCGTAGTTTCGTTGATCGAGGTGACAGTGTGACGACGCCCTTTGCAGGCCCCCCCCCCCCCCGACCCTTTTCGGAGGTGAGGTTGCTGCTTCAGTTTTGTGGTTTTAGCCTCTCTGTTCGTCTTCTGCAAGATCCGATCACACAGGGATGGAATAGTTGACTAGGAGGAAGGGGGTGCCTAACGGTATGAGGGATGAAATGAGCAGGCGATGCTCGTACCGCACTCTAGCTTCCTCTCTGGAAATCTGGCGTGCCTAGTGTTCTTTTCACGTGGTCTTCTCTTTGTTTCGAAGGTTATTACGACATTAATTAGCATGATTTTCGCCTAGAAATAGATGTGTTCTCATCAATGCTCAAAATCTCCTTCTCCTTTAGGAATCTGGCGATATCAAGCAAAAAGGGTGTGCGAAGCGGTAACTTCCAAAAATCCAACGACTATGATGCTAAAACGAGAGGTAAAAAGTGATGCAAAATGGGCTCATTAATTCCCCCAAGTTTAGACTTTTGCTCGTCCCCGAGGAAAGATCGCAGCTGAGAGAACAGGGTCGTCACATTCATGAAGCAGGAATTATTTTAATCGGATTAATACATTGCATCGAAATGATAAATATAAAAGATATTGAACCAATATGAACACTCTTATATTCCCACTGTCAAGATAACTAGAGAGGCTTCTACACCTTTAGTGGTCGATTACTTGGTGGAGGAAAGATAGTCCTATGAAATAAATTATTACAGACACAGCGTTTCCATTCACTTTGGATTTAACACTCCAACAGATCATTTTCATTTCCTAACAAAATGTCGAATAAGCTTATTTTCTCACACACACTGTCATTCACTGTTCTACTTGTCGTCATGAAAGCTAAACATCGATGGTTGTGGGGGAAACAAAAATGATCAAGCTAAGTGCTGATTTCAAAGTAAATTATGGATGGCTAAGCTTTTATTTTTACTACTATTCTTTTTGTTATTTTGTTTATTTCTATAGAGTAATTGAACCACTAATAGTTTAACATATACGATTGATAACTTTCGAGTAAGTGGCACAAATAATGCCATGCAAGACATGAATTAGATGTTGGCCAATTCCCGTCGCGTCAAATATTAGGTAATGTTTCCCTCAAAAAGAAATATTAGGTAATGTTTTAGTCTTGCGTAGTTGCTATTCATCAGTTACCTAAAAATTCAATTCACGCCAGTTGATTTTGACCGAAGCCCCGAGGCGGAGACGGGGATGCGGCGTTGAGCCGTAGCGAGGCGCTGGTAGGAGACGAGGCTGAGCTAGTAGCGAACCGGAGCCGAGGAATACGTGGTAGTGGCGTCGCCGGTGGTGGGGAGTCAGAGAGAGGTACGGGGAGGTCACCAGCAATGGAGATCGTAGGGGGGTAGAGGGATGGCAGGGGCGATGGAGGCGCGACGGAGGCCCTGGCTTGGACTGGGTGACGCGCCAAGGCGTGTGCGGCAGCGCCACCGGCACGGGTGGCGAGGCCGGTGATGTCCTGCAAATGCACAGGGTATAGTTGTAGTCTTTTAGAAGTAAGAGTATCGATCCCACAAGGAGCTTAGGAAATGATTTTTGTCTCTTGTAGAGGTTTATTGGAAAGTGCCTGCAAGTTATTTACGATTCAAAGCAAAAGCGTTGCGAAGGTGAAAATATTGCAAGTGTGTCTAAATGAGAATTAAAGTGCGCTAGAAAAAGTAATAAAGAATAAGAGAGTAATGAAAAGTGGTGGAAACTGCAATTGGGCCAAAGCATTCTAAAGGAATCTGGATTTACCACTAGTATGTTTGTTACTTAATCGTCTATAGACATAATTTTAGGTTCAAATACAAAATTCACGTGACATGTTTTTCGTGTGGGCGGAGCCAAATAAAGATACGTTGCATACTGCCACAACTCCGTATCACGCACATCACCACCATCCATCCCCCTGCCGGGTGGAAGCGATCATGATTACGGGTCTTCCCATGGACGCGACATAAGGCTTTGGGGTCTCCGTTATTGCCCCTATCAAAGCTCGACAAAGGTGGGAGATAGCTTTTGTCAATGCAGTACCTCTACATCCCCATGTCCCAATTATAGTAGCATCCTTCATGTCCATTAAGGCAAATGTTGTGCAATCGACTTCACACAACATCATGAAGAATAGTTAACATAAACACATAAAGAGAATATTGCATCTTATTGGAGTTAAGATCATACACATACTAGGGTTCCTCCATGTCCCCGAGAACTAGGCATCTACCTAGACATAGAGACAATAGACATTATCATGGTGTTCATGGCAATAACAGATGAATGATGACTAATGTAACACATTGTCACATCCCTAGTTCTGGTATGCACTAGGCTAGCCTTTCATGTGTTGCATCATGTTTAAATTTGAATGAAATTTGAAATGGGGATTGTATAAACTGTCGGGCCATTGGGAACCAGGGTACCACGGCCCGTCTGCCTGCGGTCCAGGAAGCGATGCTTGGCGAAGGCCCAAGACGCGGCCCACCCAAGGGCGCCGCGAAACGAAGACACCTCGCATGGCTCCAGCCTCACGAGGACCCCTCCTCAGGGAGCAACCACCACAACTTAGCCGCAGAAGCGGCGGAAGCCTCGCGAGGCGGCTGCCCGAGGTCGACCGAGCCTAACGCCAGCCACGTGGTCCTGTGCCCACCACGTGGGTGACGCGCGTGGCGATGAACGGCGATAGAGGCCGCGCCAGCGGGCGCGGATAGAGAGGCTTTCCTCTTTGGTGCTAAAGGGGCAGCCCCAGCTGCCCTCCTCCAAAGCAAGTCCCAAGGACTGCCCGTTTGGTGAAAGAGGACCAAGACGGCAAGGCGCGCAGGGCGGAGGTCACCACCGAGCCCACCAGCATGTCATGGATCATGCTTTTGTAGGCGAAGACCGCCTTTAGTCAGGATAGCCTGAGCGCCTGTCCCCTTTCAAAGCCCGCCAATTGTGGCTACCCTTCCCGTCTAGATTTTCAGGGGAAGAGGACCGGGGCGGCTGTAAAAGGGACAGAGCTGCCATTGTAGGGGAGAACGGTTCCTTTGCCTCCCACCTTGTACGCGAGAACTCTCTTGCCCACAGCAATCCCAACACAAGCAGGAGTAGGGTTTTACACAGCAAGGTGGTCCGAACCTGGGTAACCGTCGCATCCCCTGTCGTGCCCTGCGCTCATGCGCTCTCGTCGTAGCCCCGCCATGGTCACCTTGGGATTGGTAGGAACTAGCTCGCCCCCAGTGTTCGAACCTTTGGGTCCCCGGAGCCCCGATTCCGACCTTTGGCGCGCCAGGTAGGGGGCGGCTTCAGTTCTTCCCACCTCCTCACCGCCATGGCCGACGCTCGTCGTGAGCGCTACGCGCGCAGGTCTGCCAAGGTGGCCCAGACGGAGCCGGTCGCCCGCGATGACCGTCGATGCCGCGCCGCCGGCGCCAGCACCGACCCCACTGCAAGGGAGTAGCACGCTTCCTCTCTCCACCCGTCCGTGCAGGCGGACGGCCACACCGCCACGGCCTCTTCGCTCGACCGCCGCGACGCGCCGGCCCTGCAGGCCGCGCTGCTCATGGCGCGTGAGCTCCTGCGCTACCGCCCCACCGACGCCGGCTACGACACCTGGCTCGACCGCATCACCAAGCTCGTCAACGTCTCCGGAGACGCCCCGGCGCCCTCTCGCTCACTCCCCCCTCCGCCGTCTCGCGCCGGGGATGTGGCGCACGATGCGCCCCCTCGGCCTCCTCTGCCTAGCGAGGGTGCCAGGCGCCACCGCGACGCGCGGGCGCGTGAGCCATCCCGCGGCGCGTCTTCGCCGGACCATGGCGAGCCCAGCTGCCAGATAGTCCGGCGCGCGCCGCCCGACGTGCGCGTGCTCCTCGAGCGGCAGTGCCAGCGCCAAGACAGGACCATCCAGGAGGTCGCGGCTGCCAGCCGCCAGAACCGTGCCGCCCTCGCTGGTGGCGTCCCCTCCAACTGCGGGGACTGCCGCGCCTTCACCCGCGAGTTGTGTCGCGTGGTGTGGCCTACCAAGTTCAAGCCGGACCTGCCTCCGCGCTACGACGGCACCCCCAACCCCGTGGAGTTCCTGCAGCTCTATGCTCTGAGCATCGAGGCAGCGAACGACGACGACAAGGTCATGGCGAACTGGTTTCCCATGGCCCTCAAGGACGGCCCACGCTCATGGCTCATGAACCTCCCCGAGGCGTCCATCTCCTCGTGGGCCGAGCTCTGCCGGCAATTTGTTGCTAACTTCAAAGGCACCCACGAGCGCTCTCTCACGCTCAACGACTTGCGCGCCATACGCCAGCGCCCTGACGAGACTCTCCGCAAGTACATCCAGCGCTTCAGCCAAGTGCGCGCGTCTCCGAGGCCGCCATCGTCTCCGCGTTCTCCAACGGCATCACGGACGTCCGGATGCGCGAGAAGTTCGCCATCAACGACGAGCTCGACTCCGTGCTCGAGCTGTTCGACCTCGCCGACAGGTGCGTTAAGGCCGAAGAAGGCCGTCTCTTCGCGCACAACGACCCCGACGCGGCGCCAGACGCCGCCAAGGCCAAGAGCAAGGATGCCAAGTGCAAGGGCCCTGCCGTGCTCGCGGCGGAGCCCGAGCAGAAGCGCGGCCGCGAGCGTGACGAGCCCAAGAGGGACAGTCGCCCTCTCTGCGCCTACCACAACTCACACTCCCACAGCACCGAGGACTGCCATGAGCTCAAGCTGCTTCACGACGAGCGCCTGGGCCGCCGAGGCGACCGTAACGATCGCGGCACTGGCCGCGGAGGCGGCCGCAATGGCAACCGCTGGGGAGACCGCAACGGCATGGGCAACTTCCGGCAGGGCTGGCGCGACCAGCCTCGCGAGTCCAACCCTCAGACCAATGCCGCTCTCCCATCGTTGCCACCGCCCCCTCGGAGGAACGACGGCAACCAGCCTGATGAGGGCGCTGGGGGCTACCAGGAGCCTCGCGGAGTGCCTTGCATCCTTGGCGGGGCCCAGGCTCTCGCATCCAACCGCCACTTCAAGTTGTTCTCTCGCGAGGTGAACGTTGCCCTCCCGAGGCCTGAGGCCTCTCGGCCCCTCAAGTGGTCGCAGTACGCAATCACCTTCGACTCCAATGATCACCCCAAGTCTTCAAGCGATGTGGGCACGGTCCCCATGCTGTGCACCCCCACCATCAGCAACGTCGCTTTCACCAAGACGCTCATCGACGGAGGCGCCGGCCTCAACGTGATCTCCATCGAGACCTTTGAGCATCTTCAAGTGCCCTACGAGCAGCTGATGCCGACCAGGCCCTTCTCCGGAGTGACTGATGGCTCCACCATCCCTCTGGGACAAGTGCGCCTTCCCATCACCTTTGGCACATGCAAAAACTACCATACCGAGCTCATCGACTTTGACGTGGCGCACATTGGCCTGCCGTACAACACCATCCTGGGTTACCCGGCACTCGCCAAGTTCATGGCGGTGACCCACCACGCCTACAATGTCCTCAAGATGCTGGGCTGTAGCGGCATCATCACCGTCTGCTGTGACGAGAAGGACGCGGTCCGCTCCCTCGAGAGCGCCTACAAGGCCGCCGCCACCACCTATCCTGCCGACGAAGACGTCGCCGAGCCTCATGAGGCCGCACCCACGAAGAAGAAGCAGATGTTCTCTCAAGACCGCGCTGAGACGAAGAAAGTGTCGGTGGACGGCAGCGGCTCAGGCCCTGCCTTCACCATAGGCACCGACCTCTCTCCTGCATAGGAAGACGCGCTCGTCACCTTCCTTCAGGCAAATTCAGATGTGTTCGCCTGAACGGCATCTGAATTGTCCGGTGTGCCGAGGGAGGTGATTGAGCACCACTTAGCGGTGTGCCCCAATGCACGCCCCATGAAACAGAAGGCACGGCGCCAGGCACCAGAGAAGCAAGATTTCATCATCAAGGAAGTTCAGAAGCTCCAAGAGGCTGGAGTCATCCATGAAGTGCGCCATCCTGAATGGCTCGCCAACCCAGTCGTGGTGCCCAAGAAGTGCGGCAAGGAGCGAATGTGCGTCGACTTCACGAGCCTCAACAAGTTCTGCCCGCAGGATCCCTTCCCGCTGCCTCACATCGACTAGATCGTGGACTCCACCGCCGGGTGCGAGTTGCTATGCTTCCTAGATGCCTTCTCAGGCTACGACCAGATCAAGATGGCAACTGAAGACGTGGAGAAAACGGCCTTCATCACCCCCTGCGGCATATTCTGCTACATCTACATGCCCTTCGGCCTCAGGAGTGCCGGAGCCACCTTCCAGAGGCCAATGTGCATCGCCTTGGGCCCCCAGATGGGAAGAAATGCTGAGGCCTACGTTGACGACATCGTTGTCAAGACTCGCGAAGCCTGGTCCCTCCTCGCGGACCTCAAGGAGACGTTCGACAATCTGCGCAAGGTCAACCTCAAGCTCAACCCAGACAAGTGCGTCTTCGGAGTTCCCTCCGGCAAGCTGCTTGGCTTCCTGGTCTCCCACCGCGGCATCGAGGCCAATCCCGAGAAGATCAAGGCCATCGAGAAGATCCGTCCTCCCCAGAGCCTCAAGGAGATGCAGCGCCTGGCGGGATGCATGGCCTCGCTTGGGCGATTCATCTCCAAGTTTCGGCGAGCGAGCCCTGCCATTCTTCAAGCTCATGAAGAGATCCGGCCCCTTCAAGTGGACTCCCGAGGTTGATGCTGCCTTTCGAAGACCTCAAGAGGTACCTCACGAGCCCGCCCATCATGGTCGCGCCACGCTCTCGCGAGCCCTTGCTCCTATACTTGGCCGCCACTCCCCAAATGGCCAGCGCGGCCCTGGTGGAAGTTCGAGAAGAGCGCGTCTACGCACAGAAGAAGCCTGCCACGCCGGTGCCTCCCGAGGTTGGGCCGTCGCCTACTGGGATCCCGCCTCAGGAGGCCCTTGGCGTGCCGCCTCCTGAGGCCGCGCAGTCGCCTGCCGAGGGCCCCCCTCAGGAGGCCTCCAATGAGCTGCCTCGCGAGCCGCCTCCCGGGGCCTCCGAGCCTTATGGACCTCCCGAGCCCTCCGAAGAGCAAGCTGCCGTGCCAACTACCCGCCTCGTCGAGCACCCCGTGTACTTCGTCAGCATGGTGTTGCAGGATGCGCGCGAGCGCAACCCCCATGCAGCAGAAGCTTCTCCTCGCGCTCCTCGTCGCCTCCAGGAAGCTGCACCACTACTTCCAGGGCCATCCCGTCAAGGTGATCTCATCTTACCCCCTGGAGCAGGTCCTGTGCAGCCCCAACGCCGCTGGCCGCGTCGCCGAGTGGAACATCGAGCTGCAGGCCTTCGAGCTGGAATTCTACACCACGAGGGTGATCAAGGGTGCAACACTGGCTGACTTCGTGGCGGAATGGACGGATCCGCCCCATGAGGAGCCTCGCAAGGAAGAATCCCGCTTGCCTGGGGACGAGGCGCCTGGCGGCTGGACCATGCACTTCGATGGCGCCTTCTCCCGGCAGGGCCCGGGGCTGGTGTCATGCTCACTTCGCCGACGGGAGACAAGCTCTACGACACTATCCAACTCTGCTTCAAGCGCGACGACAAGGTCTCCAACAACATCACGGAGTACGAAGGCCTCATTGCTGGCCTCAAGGCTGCCTTCGCTCTCGGCATCAAGCGCCTCACCATCAAGGGCGGTTCGCAGCTCCTCGTCAATTTCTCCAACAAAAGCTACAAACCCAAGGATGAGCACATGGCCGCCTATCTGGAAGAGGTACGCAAGCTCGAGAAACGTTTCCTTGGCATGGAGCTCCAGCACGTCCCCCGCGGCGGCAACAAGGAAACCGACGACATCACCAACCGAGCATCCCGCCACGAGCCCCAAAGCCCCGGCGTCTTCGAGGAAAGGCTCCTCAAGCGATCAGCTACACCACCTGCCGTGAGTGCCACGCTGCTTCACGAAGAGCTCCCACCCGCACCACCCACAGGCGCACCAGACTGCGGCCCAGCCTCAGGAGCCCGCCTGCTGCTGGCGCTGGAACCTCAAGCGGATAGCTGGGCCACTGAATTCAAGGCCTACTTGCTTCACAGCACCCTCCCGGAGAAGGACTCAGAGGCAGAGCGTGTGGTTCGTCAGGCCACCGCCTACTGCTTGAAGGACGGCCAGCTATACCGCAGGCACCCCAATGGCGTCTCGCTGTGGTGCATCTCTGAAGAACAAGGTCGCGAGCTGCTCACCGACATCCATGGAGGAGACTGTGGCCACCACTCTTCATCACGCACCCTCGCCGGCAAGGTCTTCCGCAGCAGCTTCTACTGGCCCACCGCGCTCCACGACGCTACCGAGCTGGTCCAATCCTGCGAAGCTTGTCAATTCCACGCCAAGAAAATCCACCAGCCGGCGCAAGACCTCCAGACGATCCCTCTCTCGTGGCCCTTCGTGGTCAGGGGGCTGGATATCTTAGGACCCTTCCCTCGCGTAGCTGGCGGCTACCGCTACCTCTACGTCGCCATCGACAAGTTCACCAAGTGGGCGGAGGTAGAGCCCGTGCACACCATCCCGGCAGGCTCTGCCGTCAAGTTCATCAAGGGCCTCGTGAGCCGCTTCGGCGTCCCCAACCGCATCATCACAGACAACGGCTCTCAATTCACAAGCGGCCTCTTCAAGTCATACTACTCCAGCCTCGGCATGCAGATCTGCTACGCCTCGATGGCACACCCGTGATACGTCTCCAACGTATCTATAATTTATGAAGTAGTCATGCCATGTTTATTATAGTTTTGTATGATTTTGGTGCACTTTTATATGGATTTTATATGATTTTCATGGACTAACATATTGACCTAGTGCCCAGTGCCAGTTGCTGTTTTCTGCTTGTTTTTGGTTTTCCAGAAAATCCATATCAAACGAAGTCCAAATGCAGCGAAACTTTTTGACGATTTTTTCTGGAAGGAAACAGACCCAGGAAGCTTCGGAGGAGCAGCAGAAGAGCCACAGGGGCCCCACGAGCCACCTGGGCGCGCCTGCCCCTCCAGGCGTGCCCTGGAGCCTCGTGGGGCCCCTGTGGCACCTCTTTGCGTGATTCCAACGCTGAAAAATCCTATATATTCAGAAACCCCCGAAAGTTAACCTCGATGAGTTTTTACGCCGCTGCAAGCCTCTGTACCTCCATGATCTCATCTACAGCCCTTTTTCGGCACCCTGCCGGAGGGGGGGAATCATCATCGAAGGCCATCTTCATCATCCCAGCGGTCTCCATGACGAGGGAGTAGTTCACCCTCGAGGCTAGGGGTATGTACTAGTAGCTATGTGTTTGATCTCTCTCTCTCGTGTTCTTGATTCGGCACGATCTTGATGTATCGCGAGCTTTGTTTCTTCCCTCTCTACCCTTGTTGTGATGAATCGGATATTTTCCCTTTGAGATTTCGTTATTGTCGGATTGAATATTTCAGATTTGAGAACACTTGATGTATGTCTTGCATATGAATACCCGTGGTGACAATGGGGTATTATATTGATTCACTTGATATATGTTTTGGCACTCAACTCGCGGATTCCCGCGGTGACATTGGGGTAATCTATGCATAGGGGTTGATGCACGTTTTCATTATCTTTTCTCCGATAGAAACTTTGGGGTGCTCCTTGAAGTTCTTTGTGTGGATTGAATATTATGATTATGAAGTTGTTTGATGCATATCGTATAATCAACTCACGGATACTTGTGGTGACATTGGAGTATCTAGGTGACATTAGAGTTGGTTGATGTGTATCATATGGTGTTATTTTAGTACGAACTCTAGGGCTGTTTGTGACACTTATAGGAATAGCTCAATAGATTGATCGGAAAGGATAACTTTGAGGTGGTTTCGTACCCTACAACAATTTCTATCTTATGTTCTCCGCTAATAGGAACTTTGGAGTGATTCTTTATCGCACGTTGAGGGACTGTTATATGATCCAATTATGTTAGCATTGTTGAGAGATTGCACTAGTGAAAGTATGAACCCTAGGCCTTGTTTTCAAGCATTGCAATACCGTTTGTGCTCACTTTTGTTACTTGCTACCTTGCTGTTTTTTTATTTTCAGATTATAAAAACCTATATCTACTATCCATACTACACTTGTATCACCATCTCTTCGCTGAACTAGTGCACCTACACAATTTGCCATTGTATTGGGTGTGTTGGGGACACAAGAGATTTCTTGTATTTGGTTGCAGGGTTGTTTGAGAGATACCATCTTCATCCTACGCCTCCCACGGATTGATAAACCTTAGGTCATCCACTTGAGGGAAAATTGCTACTGTCCTACAAAACTCTGCGCTTGGAGGCCCAACACGAGTCTACAAGAATAAGTTGTGTAGTAGACATCAACCTGCGAAGCAACGGCCAGGCCGAGCGTGCCAACACTGAGGTCCTCAAGGGCCTCAAGACAAGAAGCTTCAAGAAAAAGCTCAAAGCCTGCGGCAAGGGCTGGCTTGACGAGCTACAGTCTGTGCTATGGTCGATCCGCACGACAGCAACCAAGCCTACCGGCGAGACTCCCTTCTTCCTCGTCTACAGAACTGAAGCAGTCCTCCCTTCTGAGCTCAAGCATGGCACTCCGCGAGTCCTCGCTTTCGATGAGGCTCATCAGGATGACTCGCGAGAGGTCGACCTGCTGCTCCTCGAGGAATCCCGTCGCCAGGCCGCCCTGCGCGCCGCAAGATACCAACAAGCTTTGCGTCGCTATCATAGCCGCAACATATGCCCACGCACCCTCGAAGTCGGCGATCTCGTCCTGAGAAGGATCCTCTCCAGAGAGGGACTCCACAAGCTCTCACCCGTGTGGGAAGGCCCTTTCAGGGTTGCTCATGTCTCCAGACCCGGCGTCGTCCGGCTGGAGACGGAGGACGGAGTTCCTGTGCCCAACACATGGAACATCCAACACCTCCGCAAGTTCTACCCGTGACCCTCACGCGTACGAACGAAGTGGAGCTGTACACGCTGCGGAGCCTCTCATTGCGTTCGCCTGATGGGCCCACGAGAGCTCCCGCCCACGTCTCAGTGGAAGCCCCATGCTCCGCGCTGGTGGAACGTCCCTCGCCTAGTGGAAGCCCCATGCTCAGCGCTGGCGGAACAATCAACTGAGGGTGCCCCACAGGCTGCACCAACCTCATGCTGACCCGTGCCGGACACAGCAGCCTAGCTAGCAAGCGAGCACTGCTCCCCCTTTTGTGAAATCAATATGAATATGTCACAGGAGTAAGGCACGCAAAGGCCTCGCGAGGTGACTCACGACAGGCGCCTCCGTAAGCCCTTAGGGAGCCTCGCGAGCAAGCCTGCGGCAGCTGTCTCCACCAAGTGCTAGCGGGAGGCCTCACGAGCAAGAGCCTCGCGAGGCGCACTCCGCAGCCACGATACGACAAGCCACAATTGCGAAAGAGCTAAGTACAAAAACACCTCACGAGCCGCTCTTGGTGCCTCTCAAGTTTTCCTCTCCCCGCAACCTCGTTGAGTGCTGACGTTTCCTCCTCCGTGCAAGTCGCTTGCACATCAAAGGGGGGCTCCCTGAGCATCGCGCCTCAAGAGCCCTTACCACCTCTCAGTGCCCTACACCTCCTGGCCTTGTCCAGGCAACGCGACCTGACATACCAGCGACGGTTGTAGCCCGCTCGGGGGCTGGGTCCTGACGACGTAGAGCACCAAGGTAAGCAAAGAAAGGGAAATAGGCCTCACGAGGAAACACACATTGTAGCAAATCATAAGTACTTAAACAAAAGATATCTCTTTTACGCCCCCATGGGGCTACGCCGATCTGATACAGGTAAACCAAGGAGAAGGACCTAGGAAGCCACGACGTCACCATCATCACCGTCATCACCTTCGTCGTTGTCTCCCTCGACTCCGCTGGATCTCTCGCTGCTGCCATGGGAGAACTTCGCGAGGAGGGCATCCACGTGGTCCTCCACCGCCTTCCCGAGGCCGCCGCGGAGCTCCTCGGGCACGGGGGCTATCACCCTATCGAAGTCGAGGTTGGGATCGGCGTGGAGGAGATGGCTGAAGATGTGCGTTGCCGCTTGGAAATGGAGGTCGCGGCATTCGTCTTCAATGATGCCGTCCACCTTCTTGGCGCCAGCCTCGAGCCGCTCCACGAGCTTGGTGAAGAAGTCAAGGTAGCTGGCGTGGTGGGTCTCGCGGGGCCCCTCGAGCCTCTCCTTGCAGATGGTGGCCAGGGCGCTGCGGGCTCGAAGCTGGAAGGAGCGGAACATCTTGGCGCGCTCGTGCTGTCGCCCCCGCGCCCGGTCCGCCTCCAGCCTCGCCTGCTCGACGACATTGGAGACACCACTCACCTGCTGCTGGAGGGAGGCTAGCTCCGCCTCGGTGTCGGCCTTGGCCTGCAGCGCGGTCTTCTGCCGGTTCTTCGCCTCCGTCGGGACTTCCTTGAGGCCCTCGATCTCCTTCTGGAGCTTCTCACGCTGTTAGGACCGAGAGTATATCGACCAGAGGGGGGCTGAATGGGAGATTCAAAATTTCTTTCGAATGTTTTGAACCGATCCCAATCACGGCAGCGGAAATAATGTTCGGTAGCAACGCACTCAAATCATCTCGCTATAGAGGACCAAATCTATCGATAAAGAATGCAGCAATTTTATCGGGCGATGAATATCACAAGTTCAACTTGATCGATAGAAATGCAACTAGTAATCTGGAGCTCAGTTACGAGAGAAAACTAAGTATGACTGCGATAGAAATACACTGGAAATGATGACAGGGTGAATGAATATGGCATGAGATGAGATCACGTAGACATACGGTATTGCGATGATAAACAAGTTAACTTGATGCGAGGTGAAGAACGATAATAACGCGACAGAGTTGATGAACTGTGATTGATCAGGTACAACTATCGGCACTGAGCACGAATGTAAACTGCTGAAGGAAATGCAGTAATGTAAAGCGAACCAGTGGTGCTCGATGGCGACAGAAGAATTTGGTAGACCAGTTCGCCCTTCTTCCAAAGGACAACGTCTGGTTGGAGGGGTTGTGATTTAACACAGAGGATAAACTCTCCTCGCCATGTTCTCCTTCAACTCGGAGCTGATCAGACTCCAGTTGATTTCACTCGTGGTAGATACTTGTCAGCGATCTCCAAACCTTCACTGAAGATAAACTCTCTCCAGCTCTCTTCGCTAACCACAAGACTCTTGGTTGCTGAAGATCTCGCTCGGTGAAGACAATACTCTTCGACACTCGAGCCGACACCTATCCGTCTAGAGAGTGGGAAGCTCTCAAGAGTAATAGGTACAAGAACTCTAACTCAGAACTACTGTTATGCTCAACCACTGTCTAAGTTTCGGCTCTTGATTTTTCTCTCGGTGGATTTTAAACTCAAATCACTCGGAGAGGGGATGCTCAATCAATGTTCTCAGAAATCTTAAGCGGAGCAGCCAACGGCCAACGTTGGAGCGGGGTGGCTATTTATAGCCACAGCCTTCCCGGATAGGAAATGACCAAATTGGACATGTGGAGCAGCCAATGGCCGAACGACACGAGTCCAACGGTCGGAATTTGAGCACAACGGTAACATTACGTGCGGAGCAAGTAATGCTAACTCCTCAGTTCGAAAGATATCTCCAATAGCAACGAAGAACAACGTCTTCTGCTGGCAGGTAATCATTCGAAGCATAAAGAGATTTCTCTCGGTCTCGCATAGGTTTGGGCTAAGCATCACAGCGGATCTAAGCTTCGAGAACCTATACCCCTCTTAATAGTACGGAGGTCCTATGACTCAAATGAATGAAAGAAGAACGACTAAAAGAATGCTACGTCTTCACTTCGTCTTCGTCTTCCATCGCTGCAGTCAATCTCTTCGGACGCGATCACCGAACCAATTGCTTTGCGTCAGCAATAAACATTCGAGGGGTCAACTCCTTCACTTCATTCTTCTCGGTTGCTCATTCTTCTTCGACGTAGATAATCTTCGGTGAAGTTCCTCGAACTGTACACCTGAGACAGCATTCTCTTCGGCGCTGCATGAACTATTTCTTTCTGTGTGCACTAGCAAACAAATCAGTCCATGCCTGTTTCTGTCAACAATCTCCAAAACATAAAAGGGGCAAATATTGCACCAACAATCTCCCCCTTTTTGGACGATTGTTGACAAAACAGAACACATCGAAAGATAGATAAAGGAATGAAATGGAATGCGAAGGAAATTGAAAGACGAGAGATAACTACGAAGATAAGACACACTCCCCCTGAAGATATGCATCATTCTGATTTGACTGATCATAAGGACATAATAAGGAGGGGAGGTGAATCTTCGTATGAGTGACATTGGCAGATGATCTCATTCGTAGCTTTATCCAATGCACTCGGTGGTGTCTGAGGTATTTCCTGCCACACACAACCTTTGACAAAGGTTAGTTAGATAGCAATGATAGTTTGAAAAGCGTTGTGGCAAAGGATACGCCATGAAGATTTTCTCAGAACATAGTTTAAATTCCACACGAGATATAAATTTCCCTGCAAGTTAGATGTTCGAGGAACAATCAGGGCAAAAGCAATCAGAGCAAGGGAGACTCAAGTATATTGCTCGGAGTGGATATATTTCAGACGATGTTTTCCTGCAACAAAAATGATACCATAGATATGTGCGAGGGAAAACAGCTTGTTAGATAGATAGAGAGAATTTTCTTTAGAATCCACGAATGACTTTACCTGAAGCGATTTTTCTTCTCCTGCATCGTTAGATATCGAAAGATAAGCATAGGAGTAAGATATATGAAGTTTTAGGTAATGAGATGTCACTCTTCGAGAGACATAATTTCCAATTCTCCTTGAGGATAATCATTGCAAGGAAGTAAGCATTCGATTGCACCTGCAAACAAATAACGAAACGATAGCAACTATAGCATTGCAGGGGTTATTAACGGTACATGACGACGCAGTGTGCCATCACCACAGACGGTGAGATTAAGTTTCACGACCAAAGGTTCAACGACCAAAAGCAAATTGTTCGAACGAAAAGCAAATGGCGAATAGAAACACCCTACAAATGACCCGCTTTTCTATCTTCTCGATGTTCTTCTCCCCCTTTTTGTCAACAAGTGTCAAAAAGGAAAGAGAATGCATGCGAGGAACTACTCGTCCGAAGAATCCCCAGAACTCGAACTGTTCGGTGAAGCAGAACGAGCGATGGTCAAGGCCGATGTAGGAGTTGGAGATGCAACACGGGCTTCGGGATCAGCATCGGGAGTAGCAGTGCGAGGTTCATCTGGTTTGTATATGAATGTGCCTGCTGTGTCTTCGAGTGCATCATCGGGTTCGACAAACAGCAGGTCGGTTGAGGCAGAGCGCTGAGGAAGCACAGGAGTTTGCCTTCGGATGCGAGGGACTTCAAACAACTCCAGATGATCATAATCTTTCTCGATTCCCTTCGCAGACAGTTGTTCACGAGAATAATGCTTGCGCAGAAGGGTCCATGAGCGCTTTTTCTGTTCCTTTTCATACAGCAGGGCTTGACGAGCATAATTATGAAGCAGATTGATTTCAGTCATCATTTCTACTTTTTCTTTGCAGTCGAGCTTGATGTGACTTTCCAAAGCTTGCTGAGTATGGAGACAGATCTCATACAGAGATGGATTTTCTTCACGAGGGATTTCAATTGTGACCTTGTTAACCTCTGGAGCTTTCGCAGAGGCAGAAGCAGTTGCATCAATTGGTGTCTTTCCTTTCCCAATATCCTTTACAATTCGGAGAGTGTCTCGGACTGGTGGCATGAAAGCTTTCGGGACATATGGGCAGAAAAACTTTTTCTCGATAAGCTGCTCAATGGCGAACATGACCCATGGTGCAAATGGCTTCAATACTTGAGGGCTATCAGCTGCATAGGCCAGGTTGCGAATAAGAAAATCGGGAATGTCAAACCGAATACCATGAGCTATAGCATGAAGAGTATTAGCCACAATTCTTTGAATGTTTTCAGGCCGGTTTGTTGGCGTGAGAGAATTGCAGAGGATATAGAACAACACTTTGTTCTCATAGGCCAGATGCTTTGGATTTGCTTGATCTCGCCCTGGCCTTCTGACGCTTTTCCTCTTGAGCTCTTCTCCGAGCGAGATCTGCCTGGTGAGCAATCTCCTCGTTTCTCCTGTCACACAGTTGAGATACTTCCATGTGCAAGCGAGAGTGCCACTCAATTTTTTCATTGCGCAAGACGCTCAGAGCCTTGGTGAGTTCAACAATTTCTTTGTTCCTCTTTTTCCTTTCGGACTCAGATTTGGCTTCATTTCTCATTTGCTCGACAGCTTGTTTTTCTTTGACAACTTTGTTGAGCTTCTTGGAGATTTTCTTCAGCTCAATAAAATGCTTCGTCACCAATTTGGTAACATCATCGGGCAAACCAAGATCGCACAATCATTAGCATTAGCATCATAAGCAGCGCTTTCAATTACATCAATCATGAAATTGAAGTCATATTTTTGTTCCTCTGTGGAAGTAGGAACATTGAGCTTGGCCTTTTTGGCAGCCACATCTGCTTTTTCTTCTGACTGCAGCTTTCTCTTCGTAGTGGCACCTGACAAAGTTCTCGGGGCCGCAGAACCCGAAGGTTTATCAGTGGATGGCATGGGTGCATGCCTGGGAGACTTCCTCGGTGATGGCAATGTTTTCACTGGCGAAGGACTCAAGTGTGGCTTGTTGAGAATGGCGGGACGATCATACAATGGAATTTCATCTGGGTTTTCTTCATCGGATAACTCATCAGACGAGTCGGGAACAGCCTTCTTGGTTTTTTTGACAAGGGTTTTCTTTCGTGGTGCATGAGGGGAAACCGATTTCTCAGACTTGCTTCCCTTCGAAGCTGATGCACGTTCCTTCTTTTTCTGCATGTCTTGCTGGGTTAGCGCGACGTTTCTAGCTTCGACCTGATTCTTCTTAGCTTCTCTGGCTTCACATTTGGCCTTGGCTTTCGCCCTTTTAGCCACTTCCTCGGGGAAATCAGCGATAGTTTTGAGGGAGTCAGGATGAGCATTTGCTGGCTGAGGTGGCTTGACTTTTTCATCATCTGGGCCTATGCAATTTTCTGCAATGCAGTCATTCCATGGTGGCGTGAAGGCAAATAGGATCTGGTACTTTTCGCGAACATTTTGATAACGGAACCATTTGCCAGCCCAGTGGCGGCGAATTCTCTGCAACCTGTTGTTGCCACCTGTTGTTGATTCTCCTTCAGGTGGAGTTCTGTAGCTTTCGGGATCTGACATCTCAGCAGTAGTGTTCTTTTCTCTGCCACGACCGCCCTTCTTGGGATTTTCATCGGAGAAGATGCTTAGAGCGTCAGTGACCAATTCATCCTCGGGCTGACTGTGAGCAGAGGGAATTTCTTCAGAATCTCCTTCGGACACAGATTCTTGACTCTTCTTCGGGGCCTTGGGTGGCTACGAGGATTTTCCTCCTCCTGTCATTCTCATTCGTTCTGATCTTGGTGGGAACTGAGGCAAATATCCTTCAGAATCTGAGTGTTCTTCCGAACTCTGTGACATGACCAACCTGTGAAATAGAATAGATGCGAGGGAAAAACAAGGTAGGGTCATAAGCATGCACAGAACCATTTTTGAATGAAAAAGATTTTTGGGAGGATTAGGGAACCCATGGAAATCCAATTAGATATCCTTGATAGATTTTACAAGCTAGCCTCAGATGATACAGGGTAGATTGAAAACCATCTAATCTTTCGGACAACACATATGAACCCAAGATGAGGAGACCGAGTACGAGGAAGAACTACAAACCGCACTAGTCAATTCCTAGTGATTCCTAAAGATCTACCGCAGTGAAATAAATCGAGATAAATTGCGACGGTAAGAACTGCCCAAGAACAGAGAGATGGAGACGAGCAGTTCCAGATCTAAGCGCCCTAACTTGGCATCTTAGATCAACTACGGCAATGCGTGAAGGAAGATTACCGCACCAGCGTGATCAGCTGCGACGAGGCTTCACCGGAGTTGCTCGGCGGAGATTCTAGCCGGAGTTGCTTCGAGCTCGGGCTCGGATGAGGGTGAAACGAGGGTTTGCGCGAATGAAGAATAAGACGCGGCGATAGGTATTTATAGCTGGAGGGCTGAACTACCCCTCCGAAATCTACGGCCTACAGATGCGGGACGTTCCGCATTCAACGGACACGATCACGATCAAAAAGATCATGGGCACGTGGCAACCATTTCCTGCGAAGATCTCGGTAAGAGAGCGGGAGGACGAAAGGTATGAAGGGCACAACGCCAAAAATGATTAAATGTTCGAAGATAATTTCTTTCGCGACCAAGGACGTCGGAGAGAGATTTACTTCAGATCAAATTGCATGCTCATGACGAACAACATAGATTTAGATGAGAGAGAATAGAGGGATAAAAGGGTCCGAAACAAATAACTTAGGCAAACAAGAAGAAACACCAAACGAGAGAAGCTATGAGTGAGTTGTTCATCGGACGAAACACAAACACGGCGACTCGAAAACAAACAACAATCAAAGAACAAATAAACACAAAGAACTAGCACCAACAATATAGATCTCAGGGCAAAGAATATACGATCAAAATCCCTGAGAGCGAGTTCCTGCAAGATGAGTTAGTTCTTTCTCGCAACCCACACTTGTGTGAGCGGCACAGATCTCATTTGTCTTGACTGATCAGGGACATTCCTTCGTTGATTCCCGTAGATCACCTGTGTATCTCGAGAGTAATCATATGAGTAAGCATTGAAATTGTTCCCAGAGACATGAGCATAATAATTCGAAGAGATGCGCATATACTCCTTTTGTCGAAGGTTTAGCTGACATGCATTCGAGGAAGTTGCAGTCCCATACTGCGATGGATTTTCATTTCCTCGAGGAGAATTGCCCTGCAGGTTCAGGTTAGCGATGACAGATAGATTTTCAATGATACATTTCTTCACCCAGATTTGCTTCTTGGGTGATCCAGACCTGCAGTTAGTTCCAACATACCGAGCGAAGACCTTACCATTCTGTTGTTTGGATAATTTGTAATTTGAGTCATCAGACTCATCAGAAACAGCAGGAATGGGAGTGTCATATCCAGACAGGAGCGCAGGTTCGAGAGTTTTGCTCTTAGCAAGAACCCAACTTGTTCGAGGACATTGCTCGGGAGT
The DNA here is from genome assembly GCA_039707655.1 of Elymus sibiricus. Taxonomy (NCBI): domain Eukaryota; kingdom Viridiplantae; phylum Streptophyta; class Magnoliopsida; order Poales; family Poaceae; genus Elymus; species Elymus sibiricus. The sequence continues at coordinate 301,842,046 of CM077668.1, forward strand.
CCAGTAGGTTCCATCAACGTTGAGTTTCCTTTCGAAACCCAATCCTTCCTTTCGGGGATTTCTGTGCAGTATTGACTTCTTGAGCACATCACAAAGTGTTTGATGCCCTTTGAGGCTCTTTAGCATATCAGTCTCAAGCAAGTTCTTTAGCCTGCAATTTTCATCAGAAATAGCAACAAATTCCTCGGAGGAGGGGTTAGAGATTTCATTCGAAGCAGTTGCACTATTCTTGATGGCAGCATTAGATGTTTCAGCATTTGACTCAGCATTGCTACGTTCTAGGCATTTTAAGCAAGGAGGCACAAAATCATCAGGAAGGTTGTTAGATTGCTCGGCGAAGAGAGAAGATTTTTCTTTCGCAAGCACGTTATAAGACTCTTTCAGTGACCCGAGTTCTTGATTCCTGTCAAGGAGTTCATCTGATAAATTCTCGTAGTCAACTGTAAGAGAATCATATTGTTCGAAAAGATCATCAAACGTTGAGGAGAAAGCATCAAGCTTTTCAGTCAAGTTTTGATTCTTCTCCATCTCTTCGACCAGTAATCCTTCAATTTTCCCGAGATTCATCTCAAGTCGTTCTAGCTCATCTTGTTGAGATTTTGCAATCTTAACAAGTTTAGCATAGGCAATGTATTCAGAGGAATATGCAGTCTTAGATTTTTGGTGCTTTGCTGATACCTGATCCTTTGAGGTTTTTGCCATGAGACAAAATGCAACAGGTTCATCATCACTTGAAGTATTGTCATCCGTATCTGATTCGAGAGACTTCGCGGATGGTTCATATGCGACGAATGCATTGCCTCTTCCTAGGTTTCTGTAAAACTCTTCGTCTTCTGATTCGGAGTCAGATAATTCATCTTCAGATTCCATATTCATTTCTGCACACACTCTAGTCAGCTGCGATATTTTCTTCAGATTGGATTCAATGGTCGCTCTTGTTTGCACGTCAGTGACTGGTCTCGACGAAGAAGATGATGCGGTAGCTTCATTTTTCTTCGAGAGCTTAGTGTGACGATCCACTTGAATGAATCCAGAGCAGTGACGATTAGTCCATCTGTTGCTGTGTTTTTCATCTTGTTCCCAACAAGGACAGTCTGCTATGAAGTAACCAGGTTGTTTGCACTTGAAGCATTTCATTTCTTTCGGAGGCAATTTCCTAGACGATCCAGGCGTGTCAACTTCATCATCATTTGTGAGACATAGATTCTGTCTTCTGAGATAGCTTAGTCTTTCAGTGAGCATTTCCATTTCTCTTGCGATAGAGTGTTGATTCTCGATATCTTCTTCTTGAGGACTGCCATAGTGAAATAGAATTTCCCCTTCGCTTTCCGAAGAAGATTCTTGAATCCCGTTCTCAAGTTCCATCTTTTCTTCGTGAATGGACAACAGCGTCATGATCTCGACATAGTGAAGTTCTTCATAGTCTGGTCTTTGCTTGATTTCAGTCACGATTGGATCGTAGGTTGCATCAAGAGCACTTAGTAGATTGTTGACCACATCTCTATCGGTGATATCTGTTACTCCACGTTGGCGAAGCCTTTCAACGATATTTGTCAACTGATCAGTGAGTTCCATAGCACTTTCCTTACAAAGACTTCTGAACCCAGCGAACATGGCACGAAGCATATCTGTGTGTTGATCTGTTCTGGCGATGAATTCTTCATGAACATCTTTGATGGCATCCCAGAGTTGCTTAGCAGTGTCAAGTTTTCGGAACCGAATAAAGATATCCCTCGAGATGCTGTTGCTGATAATATCTTTTGCTTGAGCATCCAACTGTATCATAACTTCGTCATTCGAAGAAGGAGCATCAGGATGCCTAACAGTGTATCCACCTTCCACAATTTGCCAAAGTTCAATGTTGATAGCTTGAAGTCTGATTTTCATTCGATCTCTCCAGTAGATATAATCATTTCCATCGAAGATAGGAAACCTTTCAGAGGGCGAGGATCTACCTGCATACGACATACTCAAAACTCCAAGGTTGTTAGACCTTTAATAAACAGAGACAGGGAGTACCTGCTCTGATACCAATTGTTAGGACCGAGAGTATATCGACCAGAGGGGGGGTGAATGGGAGATTCAAAATTTCTTTCGAATGTTTTGAACCGATCCCAATCACGGCAGCGGAAATAATGTTCGGTAGCAACGCACTCAAATCAGCTCGCTATAGAGGACCAAATCTATCGATAAAGAATGCAGCAATTTTATCGGGTGATGAATATCACAAGTTCAACTTGATCGACAGAAATGCAACTAGTAATCTGGAGCTCAGTTATGAGAGAAAACTAAGTATGACTGCGATAGAAATGCACTGGAAATGATGACAGGGTGAATGAATATGGCATGAGATGAGATCACGCAGACATACGGTATTGCGATGATAAACAAGTTAACTTGATGCGAGGTGAAGAACGATAATAACGCGACAGATAGTTGATGAACTGTGATTGATCAGGTATAACTATCGGCACTGAGCACGAATGTAAACTGCTGAAGGAAATGCAGTAATGTAAAGCGAACCAGTGGTGCTCGATGGCGACAGAAGAATTTGGTAGACCAGTTCGCCCTTCTGCCAAAGGACTACGTCTGGTTGGAGGGGTTGTGATTTAACACAGAGGATAAACTCTCCTCGCCCTGTTCTCCTTCAACTCGGAGCTGATCAGACTCCAATTGATTTCACTCGTGGTAGATACTTGTCGGCGATCTCCAAACCTTCACTGAAGATAAACTCTCTTCAGCTCTCTTCGCGAACCACAAGACTCTTGGTTGCTGAAGATCTCGCTCGGTGAAGACAATACTCTTCGACACTCGAGCCGACACCTATCCGTCTAGAGAGTGGGCAGATCTCAAGAGTAATAGGTACAAGAACTCTAACTCAGAACTACTGTGATGCTCAACCACTGTCTAAGTTTCGGCTCTAGATTTTTCTCTCGGTGGATTTTAAACTCAAATCACTCGGAGAGGGGATGCTCAATCAATGTTCTCAGAAATCTTAAGCGGAGCAGCCAACGGCCAACGTTGGAGCGGGGTGGCTATTTATAGCCGCAGCCTTCCCGGATGGGAAATGACCAAATTGGACATGTGGAGCAGCCAATGGCCGAACGACACGAGTCCAACGGTCGGAATTTGAGCACAATGGTAACATTACGTGCGAAGCAAGTAATGCTAACTCCTCAGTTCGAAAGATATCTCCTACAGCAACGAAGAACAACGTCTTCTGCTGGCAGGTAATCATTCGAAGCATAAAGAGATTTCTCTCGGTCTCGCATAGGTTTGGGCTAAGCATCACAGCGGATCTAAGCTTCGAGAACCTATACCCCTCTTAATAGTACGGAGGTCCTATGACTCAAATGAATGAAAGAAGAACGACTAAAAGAATGCTACGTCTTCACTTCGTCTTCATCTTCCATCGCTGCAGTCAATCTCTTCGGACGCGATCACCGAACCAATTGCTTTGCGTCAGCAATAAACATTCGAGGGGTCAACTCCTTCACTTCATTCTTCTCGGTTGCTCATTCTTCTTCGACGTAGATAATCTTCGGTGAAGTTCCTCGAACTGTACACGTGAGACAACATTCTCTTCGGCGCTGCATGGACTATTTCTTTCTGTGTGCACTAGCAAACAAATCAGTCCATGCCTGTTTCTGTCAACAATCTCCAAAACATAAAAGGGGCAAATATTGCACCAACACACGCTTCTTCTTGATGCGGTCCTCCTGGGACTTCAGCTTCTTGCTGTGCTCTACGACGAACGCCAGGCGGTTCTTCTCTATCTTCGCGTCGGCAACCGCCTGGGCCTTCTTCTCCTTGGCCTCCAGCTGGGCATTGGCCTTCTCCACACGCTTGTTGTAGGCTTCCTGGGAGGCCGCCACCTGGTGGTCCAGCGTCTCCAGGCACTCGCGCTCCATGGCCTGCTCGGTCGTCGTCCGTGTGAGTTCCCGTTCGCGGATCGCGAGGTCCAGCTCGCGGGCCGCGAGCTCCTCTTCGTGGGTGGTAATGGTGCTTTCCCGCGCCTGGAATCGCCGTTCCTCCGTGGCGTGCTACTCCTCGAGCGCCCTCGTGCAGGCCTCGGCCTCCTCGCGGCGCTTCTCGGCCGCGTCGGCATCCCGGAGGGCGCTCTCAAAGACCTCCGTGACCTCGGCGGCGGTTTTCTCGTGCTTTTCCCGCTTGGCCTTATCCTGGCGCCGACCCAACTTGACGGCGATGTCGAGCTGACGCCACCCCTCGACAAGGCACATGCGCTCCTCGGCAAGGCGCCCCTCCGCCTCTTGGAACTCCGCATCGAGCTGGCCCAGAGCTCCCCTGGCACTCCGCAGGACCCCACGCTTGAGCAGGGTGCGGCTGCGCATGAGCGTCAGAGCCCATGCTGGATCTGACTCCCTGCCGCCTGGGAAGGCCCGGCGTCGTTCGTCAGGAGCGGGGGGGTTCACCGGAGCCTCCTCCTCTTGCCGCGGCGGCACACCCCGCGGGCTCGTCGCACCTGTGGCCAGGGCCTCGCGCACCAGCGAGTGCTGGGGACTTCCCGAAGCACCTCCGGCATCTACGATGTTCGGCGGGGGAGTAGGCGCCTCCGCTTCCTCCATCACTACGTCCGCCTCCGTAGCAGGAGCCTCGGGAGCCGCGGCGCCTCCTCTGGAGACCACCTCCAGCGGCTCGGCGTTCAAGGTCTCAGGAGCCGCGTTCACAAGCGGCTCAGGAGGGGCTGCTTGCTCCTTCTCCACCTCCGCATGCTCCGCTTCAGCATCGGGGCGGCGGGTGGCCTCTTCATGCCCCTCGGCGCCTGCGGCCGGCGTTGCACCCCCCTCGAGCCAGGGGTCTTCTTCTTCTTCTTCATGGATGCCCTGCGCGAAGCAAGGGCTCAGCCCCAAACCATGAGGAAAACGCAAAAGAAAGGGGTAAGGTAGGCACTTACTCATCATTGGTGACCCACTTCCTCTTCTTCAGGACCGACGGCGGGCGGCCCTCGCTGTCGCCCTCGCGAGGCCTCCTCCCGAGGCCTTCTCCCGAGGTGGCCTCCCGAGACTTGGCGGCCCGGTCCTTGAGGCCGTCCCTTTCGGCGGGGGGACTCGGTCGCCCCACCGCTCGCGCTGGTCTTCTCCACAGGAGGCTCGGTGCCCCCACCACCAGCGTCAATCTCCTCCATGCGCGGCTCGCCAGCTGTCGCGCTGGTACTCCCTTCACCCTCCACACCGGCAGGCCGGGAGGACTCAACCCTGAATCGGGCGTCGTCGTCGTCATCCTCGAGGTCGCAGATGAGTTGGCGGCGGGTCCGTGAGGCAGGACCATCGTCGCTCCCCTCCGCGTCGCCCCCCGAGGCCTCGGCGTCGTCCAGCTCCCCCGAGCCGGGAACCACCATGAACGGGTTCTCGCGAGGCCCCTCATGGCCCTTCGGCACGAGGCCCCACTCGTCGAAGATCGGCATCTTAGCGACCAGCTGATCGACCTCCTCGTAGCGGTACAGCAGGGCCGCGTCCGCGGGCGGGTCCTCCGCGGTGCTGCCGAGCAAGATCTGCATGATTCCATCCACCACCTCCGACTTCAGGCTGGCGACGCTCAGCCACATGGGGTTCTTCGTGCCGGTGATCTTCCACACTGGGCGTGAGCGCATCTGGAGTGGCGCTATGCGCCGCTGCAGGTTCTCCTTGACAACCATTGCCCCCGTGAGGCGTGCTGCCTTGTGGTCGGCCAGCCGCTCCCAGACGGGCGCCAGCCTCGGGTCGGTGAGCTTCTCGTGCTCCCACACCGAGATCTTCACGGCAGGGGCCGTCGGCTCCATCAACAGCTGGTTGCGGTGGCGCGCATCCATGTAGATCGAGCACTGCCGATAGCCTCCCACCTTCTTCGGGATCTTCAGGCTGATGATGTCGTTCTCCGTCGCCGCGGATATTCGCAGGCTGAAGAAGTGGCGGAAGAGCGCCACCGAAGGCATCACGCCCACGAAGGCCTCGCAGTAAAAGGCGAAGATGGCGAGGAGGAAGATGGAGTTGGGTTGGAGATGGAGAGCTTGGATCTGGCAATGGGAGAGGATGGCGTTGAAGAAGTCCGAGAACGGCGGCACTAGGCCGACGTAGACGCTGTGGATGAAGAAGGGGAAGGTCATCGCCTCCAGGTCGCGCCGTGCGCGCGCGCCATGCCAGATCTTCGTCGCCCCATTCTCGTTCTTGTCGCTGGCGGTCATCGAGATCACCTTATCCAGGCCCTCTCGGTTGGCGATGATGGAGCGCTGCAAAGCCGGCTCCACGGCCGGTGCGCTCGGCGCCGCGGCCGCCGCCTTACCCTTCTTGCCGGCGGGTGCCATTGTTGCGCGATGGAGCTTGGAGGGCGAGAGAGGAAGGAGCGATGCTCAGGGAAGGAAGCGCGAGAGACCAGGCGCTGGAGGAGAAAGCAGAAGGGAAGCAATGATAGCGCTGCGCCCCGCGCGGGCAGGCTTTATGGCAGGCGCGGGCGGTTACCGAGGCATAGTGGGGAAGTGGGGGCGTCCCACGTCCCATCGTGCGCCACGCGTCAAACTTGGGCCCCGCGGTCTGTTAGGGCCCGCGCCATTTCGCTCCCAACGGGCAGGAACGTACGCGCCACTGGCCCGGGGGCTACCGTCGGGCCATTGGGAACCAGGGTACCATGGCCCGTCTGCCTGCGGTCCAGGAAGCGACGCTTGGCGAAGGCCCAAGACGCGGCCCACCAAAGGGCGCCGCGAAGTGAAGACACCTCCCGAGGCTCCAGCCTCACGAGGACCCCTTCTCAGGGAGCAACCACCACAACTTAGCCGCAGCAGCGGCGGAAGCCTCGCGAGGCGGCCTCCCGAGACGCCCCCCTCCCCCGAGGCAGCTGCCCGAGGTCGACCGAGCCTGACGCCAGTTGCGCGGTCCTGTGCCCACAACGTGGGTGACGCGCGTGGCGACGAACGGCGACAAAGGCCGCGCCAGCGGGCGTGGACAGAGAGGCTTTCCTCTTTGGTGCTAAAGGGGCAGCCCCAGCTGCCCTCCTCCAAAGCAAGTCCCAAGGACTGCCCGTTTGGTGAAAGAGGACCAAGACGGCAAGGCGCGCAGGGCGAAGGTCACCACTGAGCCCACCAGCGCGTCATGGATCATGCTTTTGCAGGCGAAGACCGCCTTTAGTCAGGATAGCCTGAGCGCCTGTCCCCTTTCAAAACCCGCCAATTGTGGCTGCCCTTCCCGCCTAGATTTTTAGGGGAAGAGGACCAGGGCGGCTATAAAAAGGGGCAGAGCTGCCATTGTAGGGGAGATCGGTTCCTTTGCCTCCCACCTTGTACGCGAGAACTCTCTTGTCCACAGCAATCCCAACACAAGCAGGAGTAGGGTTTTACACCGCAAGGTGGCCCGAACCTGGGTAACCGTCGTGTCCCCTGTCATGCCCTGCGCTCGTCCGCTCTCGCCGTAGCCCCGCCGTTGTCACCTTGGGATTGGTAGGAACTAGCTCGCCCCCAGTGTTCGAACCTTCGGGTCCCCGGAGCCCCGATTCCGACATAAACCCTAGCACCACATTAACAAACTAGGTTCTACTAAAATATTTTCAATGAACCCAAAATGCCCTTCAAAAATGTTCATGATTTAAAGAAAAAGGTGAAAACCTCAACCATAGATGATGCACATTTTTCCATGGCATTTATGGCCTTGAATTAATGCATATTGTATTTGGGTTGTAGCTATTTAAATGCTATATATATTTTGTAGCTTCAAATAATTTGAAACTTGGAGAGGACCTTTGGAATAATTCAGTGTGTGCCCACAAAAAGTTTCAAATTTTCCTAAAATGTTTTAGTGCCTAAACTAATTCAAAACAGAAAAGAAAAATAGAAAACAAAAAATAAAAAGGAAAGACAGAGAGAGAGAGAGAGAGAGAGAGAGAGAGAGAGAGGCTTACCTGGCAGCCCAGCAATTGGCCCAGCCCACCGCACCGCGCCAGTCGTCTTCCAGCTCGCGCCAGAAGGACTTGGCACGTGCCCGACGCGCGTGCACCCGCAGCACGCCATGCCGCAGCTGCCTGCCTGCCTCCCCCGGCAGTGCGACGCCACAGATAGACTCCGCGGAGCCGTCTGGATCGAGTTGTCCCCTCCATTCGCCCCCTCGCTCTCTCCCTCGCCTGTTCATCGCCATCGCCCAAGCTTTCGAGCTCGCGCCGCCGTCGTAGTCGCGTCCACAGCCACCCCCTCGCCTCGTCGTCGTGTCCCTGAGCTTCGCCGTCGTCGCCTACGTCACCTCAACAGAGCCCCGTGAGCTCGGTCGTCCTGCAACGCCGGCACCATCATCATCTTCCTCCTTGGTCCCGTGGATCACCGCCGTCGGATTGATCATCGTCTGTGCTTCCCCGAGCTTGCCGTCTGCTCCGTTCCAATCGTTGTGAGCTCCTACGTCGATACCCCCTAACCCCGTGGCCTATCGCTCGCCGTAGCCGCCGTTCCCATGACGGACGTAGCACACTGCTGCCTGAGCTCGTCGACGACGACGCTCCAGTGACCATTTGGTCACCCCGGCATGTCCGTTGCGCTCGCAACATTCCGTAGAGCAACACTAGCGCGATAGCCGGCTCGTGAATGAGTCACTGTCCAGTGGGCCCCACTGGTCAGATTTGACCCAGAACGGTCCAGTTGACCTGCTGACGCTAGGTTGACGTCATGCTGACATCATATTCATTTTCTGGCATTTTATATTTCAGAAATGATTTATAAATTCCATAAAACTGTTTAAACTTCAAAAATTCACAGAAAATCAACCGTAGCTCAGATTGAAATAAGTTATATATGAAAAAATTATCAGAAAAATACAAGGAATCCATTTGTAACATTTTCATGCATGAAAAACCAACTTATACCTACTGTATAAGTGAAAAATATCGAAATGGCATTTAAAATGCTTAAGTTGGAGTTTGCATTTGAACCCTTGGCTCAAATGGACTTTATTTAACTTGTTGCTAGTTGCATTAGCACAATCCATAGCATACCTGACATGTCATGATCATGCATCATATTGTTGCATTTGTTGTGTATTCATTGCCGGAACTGTTCTTCTCAATAGGTTCTGCTCCTGCGAGTGGCACCGAGCCCCTGTCTGAGGAGCAGTACTAATCCCCCAGGCAAGCAAACACCCTTGGTCATTTCAATACAATCCCACTCTCTCGCTCCTGCTCTCTTTTATTGCATTAGGACAACAACGTTTCAACTGTTAGCTGTTGCGGTAGTTGAACTCATTCCTTTGCATGACCTGTCATTGTCACAGTAAATAGCTAAACCTTACTAGCATGATTAGGAGTTGCTTGAGCCATGTTGTGACTTCATCCATGCCATGCTTGCTATTGCTTAGAGTTGTGTCAGGTCTGATTCATCTGGGATGAATTAGAGTGTTATGCTTATGTCCTGATGTTGAGAGTTAAGTGTGTGAACCCGATTTGGTAAAGGTAGCGATGAGAGGCCATGTAGGAGTACATGGTGGGTTGTCTCATTGAGACCGTCCTTAAGAACCGAGTTCCGTGTTTGTGATGCAAGAACAGCTACTACCACACGTTGGGCCCTGAAATATGACCCCGCTCGACTGATAATCGCCTTGATCTCTGTCCAGCAGTTGCAACTAGTTTCTGGTGTTTGTAGGATGTGCTGGGGGCCGTGCTTAGCGCTGACCATCGGGGTGGGCTTTGTTGCGGTAGGCACGAGGCACGGTGTACCAAGTGACACTCGAATGGTGCTCTTGGGAACCCTGTTCTCATCGTTTGGGGCCGTGATAGAAACTTCGACCGGACTTCCATTGTGGATACAACCTCAAATAGGCGATAAACCTGGACTAGAGTCTTGCATGTTTAATCAGGTCATGGTCCACACCCACGCCGGCTTTCCTTTGAAGTCTGTCGAGTACATTTCGCGTACAAGCGCTAAGTGGTGGAAACATGTGTGAAGAAGTACACCCCTGCAGGGTTAATGATCTATTCGAATAGCCGCGTCCTCGGATATGGACTACTTGGAAAGCTACATTGTTCATAGACAACTTAAATGGATACTCTAAAATGCGCAAGATAAGCATGAGTGCTATGGATGGCTTTCTCGTATGGAGACGGGAACGGATCCATAGTTGAGTATTGCTGTGGTGATTAGCTAGTGGACTCGTGTGCACTTTCTCACCTCAAAGAAATACTGGTAGTTGTAGTACAGGATAGCCACAGAGTCAAAGTTGGCTTGCTGCATCTAACCCCACAACCCCTTTTATTGAAACTGATGCATACTAGATAGTTCTGTTGTAAGTCTTGTTGAGTACCTTCATACTCATGTTTGCTTAATTAAACTGTTGCAGAGGAGTTCCCCGATACCACAGGTGGGTTCTACCTAGACATCGATGACGACGATTAGTTTGTTCCCAGCTACGATCTTGCACCCTTGGGAGGGCTTGTAGATAGTCAGGCTTGCTAGCCTTTTATATTTTCAGTTGTCTGTACTCAGACAAGTTTATGCTTCCGCTGGTTTGTATGACTTTGTGTGTAGGGTCATGAGACCCCTGTTTGTAATAAACATGCTATGTATGGCTCTTTCGAGCCTTATCTATACTTGAGTTTGTAGAGTTATGTTGTGATGCCATATTGTATCTACACATATCGTGCATATTGTGTGTATGTTTGAAATGCATTGGTATGTGTGGGGTTCGACACCTAGTTATCTACCTTTGGTAGCCTTTCCTACAGGGAATTGCCTCCTAGTGCTTCCACTGAGCCCTGGTAGTTCGCTACTGCTCCGAAACACATGGATTGACTGGCATGTATCCTTCTTTGCTCCTGTATCTGCTCCTACGGGGAAATGTCATGCGTTGTTCCTTTAAGTCATGTAGCTTGCTACGACTTGGGTTCATACGTTGATGACCGACACGTGCAGTGCTGGGTTACCTATGCCGGTCCCTGTACGTTTGTGCCACCTTGGTTTATGACTAGTCATGTCGACCCGGGTTCTCTGTCATATGGATGCTAGCAACACAATCATATACGTGACCAAAAGACGCAAACGGTCCCGGCCAAGGTAAAGGCGGCAGCCATGGGTTACCGTGCGTGAGGCCGCAAAGTGATATGATGTGTTACATGCTAGATCGGTGTGACTTAGGATCGGGGTCTCGACAGCATTGGTATCGTATGAATCCACACAAGGGTTTGCTATTAAAACGAGATGAAATGGATCGGAAAGGTCGATGTTGAGAATGTGCATGATGAAGATGGTGGTGGTGGTGATGATCGTAGTCTCCTTGATCGAGGTGACAGTGTGACGACGCCCTTTGCAGATCCCCCCTAGACCCCTTTCGGAGGTGAGGTTGTTGCTTCTGTTTTGTGGTTTTAGCCTCTCAGATCGTCTTCTGCAAGATCCGATCACACGGGGATGGAATAGTTGACTGGGAGGAAGGCGGTGCCTAACGGTATGAGGGACAAAATGAGCAGGCGATGCTCGTACCGCACTACAGCTTCCTTTCTGGAAATCTGGTGTGGCTAGTGTTCTTTTCACATGGTCTTCTCTTTGTTTCGAAGGTTATTATGACATTAATTAGCATGATTTTCGCCCAGAAATAGATGTGTTCTCATCAATGCTCAAAATCTCCTCCTTTAGGAATCCGGCGAAATCAAGCAAAAAGGGTGTGCTAAGCGGTAACTTCCAAAAATCCAACGACTATGATGCTAAAACGAGAGGTAAAGAGTGATGCAAAATGGGCTCATTAACTCCCCCAAGTTTAGACTTTTGCTTGTCCCCGAGCAAAGATCACGGCTGAGAGAACAGGGTCGTCACATTCATGAAGCATGAATTATTTTAATCGGATTAATACATTGCATCAAAACGATAAATATAAAAGATATTGAACCAATATGAACACTCTTATATTCCCACTGTCAAGATAACTAGAAAGGCTTCCACACCTTTAGTGATCGATTACTTGGAGGAGGAAAGATAGTCCTATGAAATAAATTATTACAGACACAAACTTTCCATTCACTTTGGATTTAACACTCCAAAAGATCATTTTCATTTCCTAACAAAATGTCGAATAAGCTTATTTTCTCACACACTGTCGTTCACTGTTTTACTTGTGGTCATGAAAGCTAAACATGTTCGATGGTTGTGGGGGAAACAAAAATGATCAAGCTAAGTGCTGATTTGAAATTAAATTATGGATGGCCAAGCTTTTATTTTTACTACTATTCTTTTTGTTATTTTTTTTATTTCTATAGAGTAATTGAACCACTAATAGTTTAACACATACAATTGATAACTTACACTTAGTAATCGACATTGGTGGTGTGGAAGACCAATAGTCATCGGAAATTAAAAAATACACTAGCATTCACCGTAATTCATACATCTTACAAAAATACTATATCGTCACAATACCAACATTCATCATCAAAATTTGCTCTTCATCGAATAAGTAATTCTTTCCCTGCTCATAAGGAACTAACAACGCAATTTATTATGCAAACTGAAAATAAACTAACTCGACTTGCAAAAATGTAAACATGCAAAGTGATAAAGATACAAAGCTTTTCGCCCATCTACCACAAGCTTGAAATCAAGCCGACGGGATCCTAACACCTTTTTTTTTTATCGGGCTCAACCGGTGCTTCTTCCTTATCCTTCTCTACAAGCTTCTTGTCTTTCTTCGAGTTGCATGCATTGGACATACCCTTGAAGCGAGCAAAAATCATCATGACTTTCTCTTGCTGTTCGGCGATAACTTTCACGAGGAATTTGGAGTCTCCAGATAACTCAAGGATAAGCTTGATAGGTATTCAACTCTACTGTGGAGTACATCGACCCATTTTCAAGGTCTTTACTCATCATCCAGTAGGCATCAATACCCTCTCCAATAGTATGAACACAACGTTTAGAGATTGCTTCAAGTTCATCAATGTTTTCCTTAATCTCATCTGGAGTTGGTGTCTTCTTCTCACGTTTGAGGGGTAAAGGCCCTAGAGGAAATTTCGGAAGTGATCCTTGCAGATTATATATGTAGGGATTTGGAGGGTAGTCCCCTTCTTTTTCCTTCTCTTCCTTCTTGTCCTCCGAGTTCTCCTCCTTGATGCTCATGGATCAGAGTTCCTCCCAACTTTGGGGGACCATGTCCTCCCAGTCGGTAAGAGGTACGATATTTCTTGCTAAAGAGCTTGAGGAAGATCCCTTCTCACCGGAGGAGATGACAAGGGTGTTCTTTGTTGCCATTAGAGTCGGTGCCTTCTTGATCTTGTAGATGAGTTTTTTTCCAGAGAGGAGGCATAGGGCGGAGGCAATGAGTTAGATTGATGATGAGTCAAGGACATCCTCCTTGGGCTTATATAAAGGGTTATAAACCCTATGACATGCGGGATTATCCCTTAGAAATAGATTAGGAAGGAATCAAAAGAGATTGGAACGAAATCCGTCAAGTAAACAGAGCGATAGACGGTGGGTGGTATGAGTGGGGATGCTTGTACCATCGTTCGTACAAGTCGAAACACAAATTAGTCAGAGGTAACAAAGAAGAAGGCAGTTTGTGGTATGAGAGGGGCTGCTCATATCGTCGGTCGTACCAATACTCCTCCACTCCCTTCTGAGTCCTTCGTAAACTTCATGTCCCTTCTGCTCAGGTACATGAGATCTTCTGGTAGTGGTTTGAGTTCAGGAGGTGGGATTTCTTCATATCCCTTCTGCTCAGGCACTTCATAAACTGCATTAATAAGAGGATGTATAGCTGAAGTCGCATTCAACCATTTATTAAGTTCTTATTTTTCTTCACATTTTTGACCTTGCTCCTGTTAGGCTTCTTTCTAGTTCGTCCTTCAAAGTCCACAAATAAATTTTAGCCAATTGCGCTATGGTCTTTTCTTCAAACTCCCCTGGTTCCTTATGACAAGGCTGGTTCTTCATCTTTGAAAAATGGAAATCCATCTCTTCATGCCCGAATTTGAGAGAGACCATTTCCCTCTTACAGTCTATATTTGCTCCTGCAGTATTCAAAAAGGGTATACCAGAAATTGGGTAATAAAGGTACCGAGAATGATATGAACATTATAAAGAACACCATAAGGTTTTTTAAAAGTTCTAGCCGCAATTCTAACAGCCATCTCGGTAGGCTGAAGTTCTGAAGGAGATACATCATCAAGGATTTTGCATTTGGAGTGTAAGGTATAACATTGATCGATGAGCACAGACGTACCTCCAAAGGAACATGGCAATACAGGTTTCCATGCATCTTTACCTTTGATACATCCTTTGATGAGAGATGTTGCTTCTTTTTCCAATTGAATCACGTTGTTGCTTTCCTGCTCAGGTGTTAGTTCCTTAGCAATGTGTATATGAGGTTTAATAGTGCATTGGCTTACCTTTACCTTGTTCTTTTTCTTCCTCTAAAGACTCTGTCTTTACAACTTGCTATCCTCTATGGGAAGGGCGGTTTTGGAACATAAGATGGTTTATTTTCTACAAGTACACTATAAGATTTATTAATTGATGACATCGGTTTTTCCTCCCTAGTTTATTCAGTGTAATGTTTCCATTTTTCTTTAGGTACCTGCAGATGCTCGGTATAATATTTTATAATCTGCAAAAACAACATCGGAGTCAACATGGGAACTGCCGCTTGGTTTATCTACCTTCCCGAACTTGGAGTAAGATTTAATACATTCATAATCAAGTTCTACTCCTCCATCCCCCCCTTTATATAGTTCCCAAGCCTCACAATTCATACATATTTTATCTAATAACCCCAAGCTTGAGCAACATTATACTCCATAAAAACTCCTCCAGATGCAAAATATACGTGTGTCTTTCATTGATCATCTAGTCCTCCATAAAAGCAATGTAGCACCAACCATGGTGGCAAATTATGGTTGTGCGCATCCTAGTTATGCAGAGGTTGGGTGTTTGCTCATTGTGTTTGTATCCTTTTGATGCTTCATTTTGAGTCAATAAAATCCACCCTTTGTCGAAAAAATGGTGGAAAATTATGACAACGACAATTATCAAGTAAAGTATAATACCTTAAATAAGCCTTAATCAAAATTTCACCTGGTTTTTATATTAAAGCTGACAACCATGCGCATGTTCCTTAGGACTTTTTTTCCAATAAAAATGAGTCAAGAATGTGCTTGATAATTTTTTTCCCAAGTGTCAAAAGTACATGCAGGATGAGTGAATAACCATGCTCTTTCTTTGGCAGTTAGCGTCTGGCCAAAAGCTTTAATTTAATTTCAATGTCATGCATGTTTCATCAAATAGCTGCACATGTTGGTACTGACCCTCCATACAGTCACCTGTAAATTGCTTACTCTACAATAGTCCAAGTAAACCTGGATTAATTTTGTAAGTTTCACCATTGGGTCTCAGGCCTAAAGATCCAAAGATTTCTATAATAGGAGATCCCGAGAGCTTTTATTGCGGTGAGTTGATACACATGTTCAAACTCGACCATGTTTGCTCAGAATTTGCAAAACAACTTAGTAGATAAAATAAATCAAAACTTAAACCAAAGACCAAAGACTTTTAGCTCCCCAACAATGGTGCCAGAAAAAGCTTGATGTTCTGCAAGTGCACATGGTATAGTCAGTGGCGGACCTAGCGTGTGTGCATGGTGACCCAGAGTTGTGAGAGTTTTTTTATACCATCTAATATTTCAGCCCAGTTGAACTGAGCCAGGCCCAACTGCCATCATGTGAGCGACCGCGGGCAGAGCGAGCGAGAGAGAGAGAGAGACAGAGCGACGCGACCTAATCGGCTAATCCCCCTCGCGCTTGGCCGCTGCCCAACCAGGACGTGCCGCCGCTCGGCGCTCACCCACTCGGCTGCTGCCGCTCCCCTTCGAATTCGAAGTACCGCCGGCCGCCAGAGCTCCTTCCCTTTAGCGAGACCAGCTAGCAAGCGCCGCGAGCTGCCGACCCGTCGACCCAGACCAGAGGGCCGCCGCCGCATCGGAGGAGCTCCTCCCGTCCCGACGGCTGACGCCCTCGATGGCTCGACCCCTCGTCTCCTCTCCTCCGGTCGGCCGCTCCCAGTGGCCAGTGTGGCAGTGCCTGTCGACGGTTGTGGCCTTTGCTTGATTCGATTCAGGTGAGATGTTGAATTTTTTGGACATGAGTAATTTGATGCCTTGCTTGATTCGATTCGACTGATGTCTGAATTCTGATTGTAGTCTTGGTAATGGTAGCAGTCACTGCTTGGTTGAGCTCATGTTCTTTTTTTCCTATGTGCCCACTGCCCAGTATGTATGTGCATATATATATGATAGCTGAAATGGTCACTGCCTATATAACCATCACATATGCATCAAATTTGCTGAAATATAACATCATTGGATCAATTTGCTTATTTGCTGAAGAGATAAGCGAATGCCTACAGAACAGTACTGCTACACAAGCATCACTTCTGCATATTTAGCTTGAAATCAAAAGGGCACAGCGAAACGAACAAACTGCACTTTTTTTTAGAGAAAAGACGCAGCCGAGTCCGAGAAGGACTCGAACCTTGCCCGACTTTGAATTAACAAAGCCCTCAACCGGCCAGGATACAACTGCAGCATACAACCGACAAGAACAAACAGAAAGCGGAAAGATACAGAGGTGCTGGAAAGCAGCTAACAAGGCCTCAAACGCTTCGCACAGGAAGGATACACATAGAAACAAAGAGTTGAAGACGTCGAGGTCCTCTTCTGCGGCTGAACAAGAACATGTAGCATGCCGGCACTGTAGTAGAAATGAGGATAGGCATCGACAGGGCGTGCCATCACCAAACACTAAGGACCCCGGCACAACCCATCCATCCAATTCCATCTCCGAAGGAGGCCACAACCTCCTCGCCTGTATCGCAAGGCGCCGCACCGTCGGAAGATCGGAAAGTTCCCAAGAACATGGATGAATGCCACCGGAGGATCGCTTAGAGAGGGTTAGCGCACACCCGATGCGCCGTCTAGGCACTCCGAGAGCAAGTAGAGGCCACGCAGCCCACGACCAGACCACGTCGGAGGAAAAGCACACGCTTGGACGAAGAAGAGCACGCCAGTTGCCGCCGCCAACACTAACCCAACAGTGCCCACCACCGCAAAGCTCCCAAGGCGGCTTTAGTACAAAATTGTACTAAATCAAAGACACCGCCCCCCCCCCCCCCCACCCTTTGATTTAGTACAACTTTAGGATAAAATTATACTAAATCAAAGACACTTATTTTGGGACAGAGAGAGTATATCACCTGGATTAGGTGGAAAAAAATTCTAGAGTGTGCACACCCTCCATTTTATTCCTGGGTCCGCCACTGGGTATAATTGTAGCCTTTTCGAAGTAAGAATGTCGATCCGACATGGAGCTTATGCAATGGTCTTTTTTCTCTTGTAGAGGTTTATTGGAAAGCGACTGCAAGTTATTTGTGGTCCAAAGAAATAGCTTGTGAAGGTGGAAATACCGCAAGTGTGTCTAAATGAGAATTAAAGTATGTTAGAAAACTAATAAATAACAAGAGAGTGATGGGAAGTGATGGAAACTACAATATGGCTAAAGCATTCTTAGGGAGTCCTGATTCACAACTACTATGTTTGTTATTTAATCGTGCACAAACACAATTTTAAGTTCAGATACATAATTCATGTTACATGTTTTCCGTGTGGGTGGAGACAAATAAACATACGTTGCATACTGTCGCAACTCTGTATCACGCACACCACTACCATCCTTCCCCCTTCTAGATGGAAGCAACATTGATTAAGGGTCTCCCCATGGACAAATCATAAGGCTTTGGGGTCTCCATTATTCCATGTACCAAAGGTCGGCAAAGGAGGGAAATAGCTTCTATCACCACAGTACTTTTGCATCCCTACGTCCCAATGATAGTAACATTCTTCATGTCCATTAAGGCAAATGTTGTTTGGTCGACTTCACACAACATCATGAAGAATAGTTAGCACAAACATATAAAGTGAATATTGCATCTTATCGGAGTTCACCTCATACACATTCCAGGGTTCCTCCATATCCCCGAGAAGTAGGGTTCTACTCTGACATAGAGACAATTGACATCATCATGTCATTCATAGCAATAACAGATGAACGATTAATGTAACACACATATGAATCCTCACTAGAGTTCTATATTACAACGAGATGAATGGAGGGTCTATGTAGAGGATGTGGATGATGATGATGATGATTGTAGTCTACTTGATCGAGGTGATGACGTGGTGGCGGCGTGGTGCCCTTCTGCCGTACCCCCCTGGATCCCTTCCGAAGGTGAGGTTTTATGCTTCCATTTTGTGGTTCTGGCCTCTGTGTTTGTCGTCTAGGAGATCCGATCACATGGGGATGAAGTAGTTAATCGGGAGGCGGCGGCAACATACGGTACGAGGAACGGTAGGAGCGGGCGATGCTCGTACCGCATGCCATCTTCCAGTCTGAAAGGCTTGGCATGGCTGGTTTTCTTCCCGCGCGATCTTCTATTTGTTTGGAACGATATTGTGACGTCAATTGGCGTGATTTTCACCCCAAAATAGGTGTTTTCTCATCAATGCTCAAAATGTCCTTCTCCTTTAAGGACCTAGCGAAATTAGGCAAAAAGGATGCGTGAACGCTGTAAAATTATGAAAACGACTACGATGCAAAAACGAGGGGTAAAAAGTGATGCAAAATGGACTCATCAGCTCGGTGTTTGGCCGATGGTGCGAATGGGCGATCATAAGGAGGAAGAAGGTGGAGGTGGAAGAGGCACACCATCCATTGAATTTCAACCCAATGGTCGAGAAAAGTCAACTATTTTTTTATATAAAAACCAGGCAACTGATGCATAGATGCCCCCTTAGTTTTGATCTCCGAACTTCCAAACAAGATAACTGATCCTTGCCACAGTCAAAATGTATGGCTAATGATGTGGCAGTAGTTATGCACGTTTAAATCCAAAACAATTTAAAACTAGGAAATATTCGAAAAATACATAACATTTCAGATATTTAAGTTGGAAAACTCAAGAAGTATTTGGCCAGGTATTGAGACAACTCATGGATAGTTTCTAGCTATTTATGAAAAAACTCATGATGGCGGCATAGTCTATAGGATAGGTCTCACAACCTCTTCGTCTTAGGCATGGTTTCAGTGTACTATGATCTTACTGCAATCAACGTTTTTTTTATTTCCCACGTGTGTATGTGTTCATGACGTATGTGTGTATCCTAATGATGCAGAGGCTGACTGTATGCGCATTATGCTCTTTATCCCTGGATGATGCTACATTATGAGTTAATAAAATCACCATTTATCAAAAAGAAAGATCAAATTTCCTCGTTGTTTCTAGAACAATTAATCGCCCATACATATTTTCTATTTTTGTTTTCATTAAAACCTCCCTAGTCTTTATAGAATATGAAGTTTGTATGTTCTTACAAAATTTTAAAGGAAAAAATGAAGAAAAAAAATGATGATCTACAGTTTTTTATTACTTTCTCATTTGTTTATCCAACATGACTACCACATGTGCGACACCAACACGACAGGGTCAATCATATTGTTTCGAAATGAATATATATGGACTAAATATTACAAAAAATAATAATAAAAGTCAAATATTCCTGAAACTTTTTGTAACGAATATGGTCTAGTATTATACTCACATGTAAAGTTTCACGAAGAAACAACTTTCGTGGTCTTCTGTGTGAACAATCACAAAATCATCTATATAAAAGTTACTATTCAAGGTTTTTGAAGTTGCAAATTTGTTTGTTTAGAGGAACACCAAAGTCATTTGTTTGTGAAACTTCGTATGTGAGTAGAACACCGAAGCCATGTTGGCTACAAAAATGTTTTGGATTTTTATATTAAAAAAAGTCCATATAGGGTATGCCTAGACCCGGTAACCAAAAACATGCGTCCCCAAATATATGTGATATTAAAAGATAATGGTCAACAGAATCCGAACGTCAAAATTACACTTGATCAGTCTTTAGTGACCTAAAATGTCTTATATTAATTTACAGAGGGAGTACTTGACAGTTTTTCTTTAGATGTTGTCGGACCAATTTTTTGCTGCGACCGATTGTTTTATCAAATGAGTCGGACACTATCCGATGGTCTATGACAGCGGATGGCTCCTGCTCCGCTGCCTCTGTTTATGATGCACAATTCTTGGCTCGGATTGACCGGCCACTCCTGCACAAGACCTAGAAAATTAAGGCGGAGCCCAAGGTTAAATTTTACATTTGGTTGTTGCTTGAGAACATAAATTGGACGGCGGATAGGCTGCTGGCGAGGGATTGGCCTCACTCTGATCCCTGCATGTTGTGCGACCAAGTTGCCGAGACGGCGGCTCATCTCACGTTGGGGTGTTCTTTTGCTAAGGAGATTTAGCATTGCTTCTCCAGAACCGACGACTTTGCCTCGAGTACCACTTCCATCTCGGATTGGTGGCGTAAGTCTCCGGGGCACCTTGATTAGTGTTTAATCCGCAACAATTTAGTAGAGTTTAATTCCCCGTATGGCACGGATAAAAGATTGCAGACAGTATATGATCCTAGCTATCGTTTGAATACAATCATTTTCTTTTTTGAAACATGTATGCAATCATGGACTACAACACTAACGTCAAGTTACTTGAGAGCGAATGCTTGGTGGTTTGATATACTTAAGGATAGGATCAATGTCATGTTATGGTTTATGGATAAGCATAACCAGGGTATAATTTCGAGTGTCGAGGCACAAGAATCTGAAAAGTTGTCACTTTTCTTTTGGAGAAATCGTACAAATTGTCACTTTTATCCTGACATCAGTGGCATCAAAATATCAGTACGTCTTGGACCCGATGGAACTAATAAGCTGTTGGAAGGCAATGCAACTGAACAAGGCAGCTATAGCAGTTGCTGGTCAGAATTCAGAAATACAACCAGAAAAACAAAGCTAGAGTTTAAATACTGTAGTAGGAGCATATGCTAAGTGTTGGTTAACCGGTGCTTTTATTTTGGCGACCTCTTTAATTGGGCGGCCTTGTTCCCCTGTGTTTGGTTCCTCTCCAGCCATTCCGCATACAGCACAGATGCACGGGCGCCTTTTTGCTCTTTTCATGAAACTCGGCTTTGTGGTGAGTAACTAAAGCGATCGTCTCTTTAATGATCAAAAAATTCACTTTGGGATCAATGAAATAGGAAAAGTGGCAATACAAATATTGTGATTCTATGAAGCAAGATTGTGCATATTGTTGATCCTGTGAACTCAGCTTCTGTTTTGCTCATGCTCGTACTCTAGCAGGAAAATATTGTGACTAGCACCTATGCCTTACTTAGGGCATCTTTAAAGCGAACCCTCAAATCTCCCGTATATGTCCTTTGTAGGAGTCCGGACACTTTTTACCATCTCATGTTATCCCTCAGACGTCCATGGACGCGTCTGGATGTCCGAATCCGGGTGCTTTGCGGGAGTCCAGGCCGTTTGCATGTCTGCATGCCCTACCATCAGCATCCGCGATGCGCACGGATGCATTCAGCTGCTTGTGTTCCGACGGCTTGTGTTGGAGATGCCCTTAAGATGGCAATAAAATGTAGTCCTATCTCTCCTTTCTTTAAAAACTAATAATATATATATAGTCCTATATCTCTTGAGCACGGACGACCATCCTTTCAATGTCTCTGATAATAATCGACTTAATTTACTTGTAGCCTCTAGCAGGAAACCGGCTATCATATGCCGATATGCGTCTGTTGATTGCAGGACACGATCTAAATTAATACTTGATTACTTGTAGTTGTAGCCTCTAGCAGGAAGTGTGGTCCGGACTGTCTATCCCTTTGATGCTCCCGAGCTCACGGGGTGAACAGTAAAAGCAAAAATATTTGAAAAAAATTCAAAAAATTCTGAATTTTTTTGTTACAAACATTGATAAAAGTTTTCAATGCTTGCAAAATTTCATCATGAAATGACATTTTTGGAAGTGGTGGCAAAAAAGAAAATCATCACTCCAAGATGCTTTTAGAAATAACTTTTTTGGAGCATCCATTTTGTGTTTTTTGCCACGGCTTCTACAAATGTTATTTCATGATGAAAATTTGCACTCCATGTCCGGCTCGCCGACCTTTTTCCCCGTGGAAAAAATTTCTGTCACCAAGTTAGTCGTTGAGAAAGAGGCTCGCTCGCCCCGGCAATGTCCACAACCGGAAGCCGGTCATCCGTATCTCCGGCCGTATGACTCGCGGTCCCCTGTTCTTGCTCACAAACTGCATGAATTGTGCGTGTACGAGTAACGATGATACTATGTATCGATCTGTGATTGGGAGGAAGAATCATAAGCCAGCGTCCAGTGTTGACACGCAGAGATTGTCACACGTCGTCTAGCTAGAGCCAAGTGCGGCCAGGTTCCATCGCCGTTGATCCATCGGTGCGCGCGTGTCTGCTGGAGGTGTGCACGCCATGGAACCCATCGACGCACCAAAACGTATTATTGAGCTACTAGCTACTAGGTTGGATGGTGCCCAGCTCAGACCATGAACGTTTTGGCAGTTGCACCCAGATCATCTCAGATGATGCGCCTTTCTACCGTGCACCACCGCAACGCCCCAGCTTTGTCCAGGCCTGCCCGTCCACCAACCAGCCATTTTCATCTGCAGATTTACTGCGGCACCAGGCACGCCCATGCTGTCTCTGATCCGGGTAGTGGCCAGCCCGCTAGTACTAGATCTCCATCTCCACTCGCCTTCCCGCCGTGCAGGTGCAGCAATGCATGTGCGCGCGACGGCCGGGACATCAATCTGCAGGGCGATCGACGTCCACCGAGATGACCACACCGAGCTTGGTCTCAGGCTTTCGTCGGCCGGCCAGTAGATTCCGATGATATCTCCTCGTTGCGTGCAGGCGCGGCACCAACGTATCCTGGCAAATCCAGCGGTGTGATCGACCAGTGTAGCCGGGTTGGTGTCGTGGATGGGTGTGACTCTCGGTGTCTAGTCCAACCTAGCTAGTGTCAGTCAGGTCTGCAGCCACGTCCTACGGGGCTAGCCATGGCCTGGCATATCGGCATCTACACTTTCTACAGGCAGCATATTCGATGACCATGTCGTCATTTGATATCTGCGACTGTAAAATTCATTTTTGAAAACTTGTAGGTATTGAAAACCGGAAATGTGCATGCGAGGATTGCTGCCACCTCATCTGCTTTACAGGGGTTGGTGAGGGCGATGGATTTGTTTCCTCTTCCTAGCCTCCTGTCCTGAGGTGACCTCAAGCAGATTTCATTGCTGCACTAGCCAAGAATAAGGTGGCAGAGGCTCAATTTCTTCCTTGATCATCTATTCATCCCGTCTTGTTCCATTCACCCATCGGGTATGGTGATTGCTTTGATACTTGCCTTCTACAGACGACTTGCTAGTCCTCATTAATCATTGCTCCCCTTTCATGATTTGTTAGATTAACGTAGAGGCTTCTGCTTTTGCCTAAAAGAAAGGGGAAAAAGATGAATGGCATAATCAATCTTGTATGCCGAATGGCAGATATATCAGTTCTGTAAAGCTTGTAGGAAGAGGTTTCTAGTGCTCACTGACAAGCAACGCTATATAACTTCTGAGTGGTGACAGTACGAGTGTCAAAATGATAGTGCGCAACTTGATCTGGTTTGCATAGGGCATTGATGCCATGCACATCAATTCAAGTATGATGACTAGCTAGTGAATCAGTGACTAACTGGTTGCAGATATACTTGCTTGGAAAATATATATGTTAGAAAATATATTTGCCTTCATAAGACGATGTTGGAAATGTTTGTGATTGGTGTTCTGATCTTTAATGGTGATGCTCAACAACGATTAAATTGTGTCGTTACCTTGTTGATGAGTTGTTTCTTTGCTAATGTGTTCGCCTTTCTTGGTTGACCTTGACAACTAGGGTGAAAATCATTGTCATGGCTGTCTACGGCCGGACGTGGCGACGGCGGCGCAAGGACAGTTATCCCTTTTTGAAGCCGCTGTTCCGATAGAAGGACTTGGTCGTATCGAAAGTACCTATCTACACCTGAGCTCAAATGCTCCTGGTGTGAAAAGTAAAATAAATAAAATAGAAAAACTTTTCAAAAAATTCTAATTTTTTTGTGGCATACTTCAAGAAATGTTTGTTGTGCATGCAAAATTTCATCGCAAAATCACATTGGTGGAAGTCGTGGCAAAAAAACAAAATCAGAGCTCCAAAATGCGTTCGAAAGTAACATTTTCAGAGCATCGATTTTATTTTTTTACCACGCCTTCCACCAATGTCATTTCGTGATGAAATTTTGCGTGCACAACAAACATTTCTTAAAGTATGCCACAAAAAAAATCAGAATTTTTTGAAGTGTTTTTCTATTTTATTTATTTTACTGTTCACACCAGGAGCATTTGAGCTCAAGTGTAGAAACTCCACATCCTTGGCCGTATGCGTAAAATTCCTGACTTTGGCCTCGTTTTCCTGCATCAAGTTCAATAAAGATGGTTGTATAATGCGATGCAGACTTATTGATGTATTACTTTGTAAGGTCTTGGTGAATAATTAATAAAATGGCTGCATGCATCGTCCTGATGCAGAGGCCGGGGGTCATCCTCCTTTTTCGAAAAAAAAAGGTATAATGCGATACAGAGACCAGGATTTCAACGTCCTTTACGGAAAGAAGATTGGCATGCTGCAATTGGTGCAATGCCAAAATGCATCAATAAGCTACCGGGTAAGACATGCAAGCAGAATGCAAAAATAAGGACATAATGTTTGTTAACGAGGTTCAGCCCAAACCAGATACGACCCACGATATATTTTACTATTGAGTCTCTCAGTTAAATAGGTGATGCCTCTCTTTTATAGGTGATCGGTTTTTTCTTTCATGAAAGGCATACTCCCCATCATACACATCTCTATTAAGATGTAAGAAGAACGTACAAAGACAAGTACAAACATGAATATATACAGAGAGAATACGACTGCCTCCACCAACATACAGCAACGAGAAAAGAAAAGAACCTAAAGAACATGAACATATATCCATGGTGACCATTGTGCTTGCCAAGGTCGCCGACTATCGTCATGTCAATTGTCGCTGAAGAAGAGAAGAACAACATGGACGACCATCATCCCAATAAGAAAAACACCAGTCGTCCATAGGCTTTATGAGTCGCAGTAGCCACCCACTTACAAAGATACTCCCTCCATTCCACTTTGTAATGCGCATTAGTTTTTGGCAAATATTCCGGAATGTAGTGCGTGCATGCA
Organism: Elymus sibiricus; assembly: GCA_039707655.1. Classification (NCBI taxonomy): domain Eukaryota; kingdom Viridiplantae; phylum Streptophyta; class Magnoliopsida; order Poales; family Poaceae; genus Elymus; species Elymus sibiricus. The sequence continues at coordinate 301,867,231 of CM077668.1, forward strand.
GCTTCAAGCTAGTACTAGACGAATTAACCCTCGGCTGCAACCAGCTACGTGCGCACATGGGTGTCACAGAGGCCTGCATGCAGGGTTACTTCGGTACAAACCGCAACTACACGTCATGCATTGGTATGAGTGCTAGAAACCATACGCACTATAAAATGGAAAAGAGGGAGTATAAGTTAAGTCAGAGCTCGAAAAACACAACCGAAGACACGCCCCTTTCTCCAAGATCAAAGCAACATGTGTTAGACTCGGTTACCTCTTTACTGGGACATCCCAACATTTTAATTTTTAATGTCATCATTATATTGTCATTTTGTGGATATTTTGGATTTTATTTGGGCCCTTTTTATCTTAATTAACCTTTTTCTAGCTTGAGCAATCTCTCAGTGGATTAACATGCTTGCCCAACATTTACGTTGGTTAGGAACATTTTTCCTTTTTTCCGATAAAGAACATTTCATTCAATTGATATATCGAGGTGATACAACCGCATTGAAAGAATGCCCGGCCTCTGCATAGCGTGATGCACACAGCCAACAAGTCCAACAAGCCTAGAAAAGTATATCGTTTTACAGCAAAAGTAAATCAGTCCAGCCTAGGGTGGGGCAAATCCTATCCGGAGATTACGCCGCCATCCATGTTGGGAGAAAACCTCCCTGGCCGTATGCTCCAGCCGTGTAGACGCCATCATAAAAAGGTCTCTGTCCTCCGGCCTCTGCAGGGTAGACCACATACAGAGCCATCGCGTACACGCATGAATAACCTGCACAGGAGATGAAACACATTTATTGTTAAAAACCACATCATTCATGGTAAGCCACAATGCCCAACATAAGGCCGCCGCCCCCACGAGTAGACATGCAGAAAATTGTTTATCGATACCCCGCAACCAATTGCCGAACATGTTTCGTGCACTACGTGGGGGGTACAGATTTGAAGCTACTTGAACTATGGCCCAGACTGCACGAGCAAACTTACACTCAAAGAATAAGTGTTTAATGGACTCGTCATGGTGGCAAAAGACACGTGTCTTACTACCTTGCCAGTTGCGTCGAGCCAGGTTATCTCTAGTTAATATGACCCCTCTGCATAGAAACCAGAGGAATATCTTCACTCTTAGAGGAATTTTGAGCTTTCACAATTTCTTGTTATCAACCGGAACATCAGTGTGAGCCATTGCATCATACAAGGATTTGACTAAAAAGCTACCGTTCTGATGCAAATTCCATCGAAACTTGTCTGGTTCGCCTGACAGCTGAATGGCCTCCAGACGAATGAGTAACTCATTCCATGCTACCAGGCGTGGCCCAAAAAGGTCCCTACGGAAAGAAATGTCAGGGTTTTCTTGTCCCAATACTTGTTTGATCGTGACGAATTTATGTCTGACGATCCTATACAAGCTAGGGTATTGCACCATAAGTGGAGTGGCCCCCAGCCAGGTGTCTTCCCAGAATCGAACCTGAGAACCATCCCTAACCGAGAAACTACCAAATTGGAAAAAGAATTCCTTAACCTTCATCACGCCACTCCAAAAATGTGAATCACCGGGTTTCCAAAGAACTTGAGAAATGGCTTTGGACCCCATGTACTTGTTACGAATGATTTCCTGCCACACTCCATTCTCAGTGAGTAGTTTGTATAACCATTTACTCAGAAGAGCGATATTTTTAATCTCAAGATCCTGGATTCCAAGGCCCCCTTGACTTTTAGGTCGGCATAATACACTCCACCTAGCCAGCCGATATTTCTTGGATTCATTATCACACTGCCAGAAAAATCTGGATCTAAAATAATCGAGACGCTGAAGAACCCCTTTCGGTAAGTGAAAGAA